>OY292345.1:2895000-5790000 GCA_958496145.1 Heliothis peltigera | reverse complement strand
GCAGCAGTGGACATCTTTCAGCTGAAACGAACGAATGGACGAACGAACTTATAAAAAGTATTCAAAGAAAATTCTACCCCAAAGATATAGATCATGACAACACCCAACTTAAACAAATTTAAATTCTCAATGCACCTGCAATATTCGAGTTTTAATAATCGTTCTATCCTTCTCTAAGTCTGCGTTAATCCGTACGAGGAAAGGAGATAGATGTAGGTATGTAACTCCCAATAAATCCTGCTCAAGTGAGAGACCACTGGAAAATAACGAGCCTCTAAATTCTCTGTGAGATGGGTTAGTGTGATGACATACGGACGTTTAATTTGGTGTATTCACTAAAAACTTTGTATTTTAAATAAAACCGGCTTTTTTATAGTCTTTTCGTTTTTAGATCTCCCAACCGTTCGAGTGATTCCATTAATCTTGATGGTAGGAATAACTTTTTTTTCACGAATAATTTCTACAAAAATGTAAATGTAACATGTAAAACAATTATGACGTATGCTGACATGTGAATCTGATGTTGAACAATTGAAGCAATATACCAAATTAATTTCACTTTAAATAGATTTTGAATATTTGTCTCTACTCCGAAATCCGTTTGAGCCTTGTATCTTCAATTTTTTTATTATTCATCGAAAAACTGTTGCTATAATATCAAAACTTACTTACTATTTTTCTGAACAAAAAAGATATTTTCTTTCTTCCACACAAAAAAAATCCGCAACGCTAATCTTCAAAATATACTCCCGTATATCACAGTTGTAACTCATTCGAGTTTTGGCGCACACCTGTTACCAAATTCCCGCGATGTGGATTTTTCCATGCGAACGGATTTCCAGAATTACCGACCTTATTTGAAAATAAACCAAGCTTACAGTCAATGTTTAAGGGGTTTTATTAAACCGCGAGACTGTAAGATGTTTGAAAATAATTAGGTAACAATTTTGTGTAGGTAATAATGCTCATAATTTTGGCAACATTTTTCAGGTTTCGCGAACATTTTTTGTTGTGTTTTCATTACGTTTAAGTACGGTTTTGGCTTTATTCGCTTTGAGATACTTAAATACGACGTATGTAGTCACTATTATTAAAATTTGGAGTAAACAAAGCATTAGGCTGTCTGTCAATAGAAGCGAAGCGAGGCTGCAGTTCATAGAAGCGGATATACTAGTGCATAGGATTAAGTGTACGAGTTTTTTTTTTTTCAGAGTTTATGCAAAGCTCATATTTCAGAATTTGCAGGTATAAGATGAGTGAGAAGTCATTATTATGACCTCCTGTTGTGGGTGCATCTGTAGGGAGTGTCAGACTCTTACTGACTAAAACCCACTATGTTCCTTCTGGAGTTCCCTTTGGTTAGTCTTACCTTGATCTGATATGCTTCTATTTAATTATTAAGAGTAACACTGGTCCTGATTAAGAATCCCAAAAGACAGCTATTTTAGTCATACTGTACATAAACAAACCAATCCATAACTAAACTTCATTCATTCCTCTCACAAACCAATCACTTTCAAAATCCTAGCTAGATAAGAAATCACTTTTCAACAAAAAAACAATATTTGATGACAGAAATGAGTTCCGTAAAAAACCGGCCTTTATTTGTCAAGAAAAATAAACACCTTTTGTCAAGCCAACGAAACAATACGAGTCAAGTTAAAAATTAAGGAAAAAATTTCAGAACATCTCGTAACGGGAAAATAAGAGAGAAAAATATGGAAATATGTAATTGAGAATGTTTTTCCTCAAAATGGGTCCATATTTTTTGTTACAATACTTCTCATTCAGAATGGATCGTTTGGACGTCTTCGCTTTATCTCCAATCTGTTTAGACTATACAATTGTAAATACCGGGTTTTGTTCTGTAGTGAGATAAATTTTAGCAACGTCACCGAGACAGCCATAGACTTGAAAATATTAATAGCTATTTATTATAAACTAGCTTCTGCCCGCGTATTCAATCGCATCCCAAAAGAACTAAGGGCCAGTTTCAAAGGGACGGTTTCACAGAGGTGTCGGATAGCAATATCTGGTAGAAAAAGTGTTGGTTTATGGTGAAACAGAAAAAGTTATAACCAGCATTTATCTGGTAGATAACACTTTCTGTCAGATAACTACATAAATGACACTTTATCCACAAACGGTGAAACTGGCCTTTGGAATGTGAAGAAGTAACAAACGTACAAATAGAGCCACAAACCATCGCCTCTATACAATTAGTATGATAATGCCATATATCCATTGTCCATAAATTGTGTAGGCAGCTTTCATCATTATTATCTGCCTAGCCTTTTCCTAACTATGATCCACCCTTACGGAATTGGACCAACTTTCTACCGTGCGCAACCGACGCGAGAATTTGCATTAAAAATATAATATAATAATTGCTTGTAAGCTGCACCTACACCAGCAGACTTAGCATAACAACCGTAGAAACAAGGTTTGTCTACCGGAGAATGGACATAATGACGGATAAGTGACAGATTGAAAAGAAATCTTATCTTTTGACATTTTTTGAAGAAATTTTTCTTCTCTTCAATCGAAATAATTCTACAAGGTGATTATATGCGAGTTGACAGGTCGCGCCATGCTCAGGCAGAAGACATGTTGACATTGACAGAAAGAGCTTTGTCTTTTCTTGATAGAGTAGATATAGAATCGCCATGCTAAGCCTGCAGGAGGGGTCATTTGATAATTTACCACTGAAAAAAAAGCCTGTTTCAATAAACTTCTAAATCCTTACCAAAGAGAAAAATTCATAAACGTATATTAATAGCAGAAAACATATGAAACTTTTGTCCATCTCTTCTCAAATCAGGAAGGTGAGGTCGTGACGTCACATACGACCCAAATCTTGTACCTAACGATACCCTCAGGGTAACTAAGGGTCACGTACACTACGAGGGTACATCAAAAAGGCAACATGAACTATATTCAACATTATTTTACGACCCTGAGTCAGTGTGAAACATAAAAGAACCGGTACGTGACATATAAACAGCAAAAAGATTTTTAAACCTGTACTATAATAAGAATATTATAAAGAGGAAGAGTTTGTTTGTTTGTTTGAATGCGTTAATCTCCGAAATTACTGGTTCGATTTGAAAAATTCTTTCAGTATTAGATAGCCCATTTATTGAGGAAGGCTATAGGCTATATCCTATCACGCTAAGACACACGGGAGCGGAGCAGTAACCAAAGATGCGGGTGAAACCGCTGGGGACAGCCAGTAATATTATAAAGAGGAAAGATTTGATTGTATGTTTGTTTGAATTTAATAGGCTTCAGAACTACTTGAAAGATTTGAAGAATTCTTTCACTTTTGGGAATCTTTTTTCTATATCAGGTTGGACCATCATGGAGACCCTCCACCATGGGGGAAGGTCGAAGGTTAATGTCAGACTCTTACTGACTAAAAACCAACCCGTGTTCCTCGTCTACCCATGTGTCCGAGGGGTGGGTATCACCGAAACATTCGTCGACTGTTGGGAATCTACACTATGCCCGGTTAACATAGGCTATGTTTTATCGGGGTACGGCAACCAGTTCCAAGGAGAAGCGGGAGAGACCTCGCTTTTTTTGGTATTAGGAACTCGCAGTTCAGCCTAGGAAGCTGTTTACTGCTTCACCAGACAGAAACCTCACAAAACTGCGAGTCTACATATGTAGGTAAAATTAATTCTTATTGCCCTTGGTCGTCACGTAAACATAAAATTTATTTTTTTAATAAAAATGTTGTCAGATATCTTTTTGAAATTAGAAGAACGATGTCCTCTTGGCGGTCAGTCTGATTTCCCTTGGGAGCTTTTCTTTATCTTATTTATTTTCCTGTTTTTTTTTTAACTTTTCGTAGTTATTCTTGACAACAGATAAGCTTTTGCCTGTACTGTAAAGACAAACAGTCGCCGTCACTGTTCATTGTTTTTTGTTTATTATAAATAAATAAAATGATGAAAAGTTAATGATGATGATGAGGATGATGAAAATCTTCCAAGACAATGCATCTTTGTAATCAATTTTATTTTCCACTAGCTGTTGCGTGCGGCTTCGCTCACGTTTACAAGTGTTATTATTAATTATGTATAGGTCTAACTCTCATTTTATCCCCTTAGAGTTGAAATTTATCAAAATCCTTTCTTACGGGATACTTACGTCAGCTTTATGTCGTAAGCTTTATGCATGCAAGCCTCAGCCCGATCAGTCATACAAACTTTCATCTCTAGAGTTAGAATTTATCAAAATCCTTTCTCTGCCTACGGCATAAAATCTACCTGCATGCCATAATTCAGCGCAATCTGTCCTGTGGTTTTAGCTGTGCGTTGATAGATCACTATGTCAGACAGTCTGCAGTCATACTAGCAACCCAGCAAGCCTACATTAGATACAGGGATATTTAATAATTTAAAAATATAAAAAAGAAAAAAGGACTCACACTTGACCGGCTTTCAAAACCGATAAAGCACTACCAGAGTGACAGAATAAATTAATATTAGTCCACAAATAAATGCATAACAGAGCCTAGTAAATGGAATTTGATTTACGAGTTATATGCATGACCACGCACGTCATAATTCATACGTAATTAAATGTAGAGGTTTGATAGCTTTCGAGTTCACTGAACTGTAGGTATCACCCATGATAGGACAGATATGAGTTATGATATTACAAGAATGAACATAGCTAGTACATATGGCTGTTTGTATCGTCCAATGCTCAGCAAGAATATGCTTAACTTTGATTTATTTAACCATGTAGCTAGAATATAAAGAGGAACTCGTGGCTAAGTAAAAACCACACGGGTTTATCAATCATAAGGTTAACAACGCTTGGCGCGGTCGGTCCATGGACAGGGGACCATCTTGTCATGACGAGTTCCTCCGTGTTTCGGAAAACACTTCGGGTCTCGGCTGTCATTTGTACATCTTCGGCAGTCGTTACGGGTAGTCAGAAGTCAGAAAGTCTGACAATCAGTCTTGCCAAGGTGTATCGGATTGCCCAAGTAACTGGGCTGAGTAGGTCAGAAGACAGGCAGTCGTTCGACGTAAAACACTGGAAGCTGATCCCAACATAGCTTGGGAAAAGACGTCGTCGTCGTATTTTTTATAATAATCAATTTCACTGTAATATTGTCGCCATAAAACGATTCAAAAATAAGGACCCAAAACATCTGTCTTCAACTATCAGCAATAGTGTCCTTTATTTGTAGCAAATTTGTCCCTCGTTGGCATCGTTACAACAATTCTCACGTACCTTCTTACTTATTAAGGGCTCTTAGGGAGGGGTTACGCGAAAAGAAGGCCCTTTGAATTCCATTCTCGCTAGCGCAAAACTTTGGTTAGATGTGGCCAAATTGATACACGGAATTTCCTCGTCCCACTTTCTTAAAAAGGGTTCAGAATTACATTTTGATGGGTTACTTGTTTTCATTGGGGAAAGGTTGGTAACAGGTTTTGTGGGAATCGAAACACGCTATATGTTTGCTTAAGATGTAACAAGGCTTGCACTGTATTGCCTACTTAGAAGATTTGAATTTTATTTTAAATGTTTACAGCTCTACTCATTCTGAAATATGTAAAGTTAAGCAGTGGACTTGACAACTTCGTAAATATAATTGATTTTTCTTCATTGCCTTGCCTTCCCATTTCAATTGAGGTCGGCTCTCCTCGTCATTTTTCACAAAATAGTTCTGTTTTGTGTTCTTGATTCATTGATTTGGGCTTTCTTTAGGGCGTTGTTAATGACGGACATCCAAGAGGAAAATTGGCGTAAATATAATTTATCTATGGGTTTATTGTTTTCTTGCCTTGAAGCCTTAAAAAGACAGAATAAAATGCAAGCAATCAAATAATTTAATGCCAATTCAACCGGGCCCTATGATAGCTGACAGGAAATTGGACAACTTTAACAGAATGTTTTCAAGTACCCTCTTTAATTTATTTACTGGAACCTTGGGATGGGAGCATCTTGCAATTCGAGAAATTGCTGCAGACGTCTGTCATTATTGTAATTGCTTTTGGTTTTCTTTCTTTTGAATTTTTAACTGCTTTTATGTTTAGTTTTTTAGGGCTAACTTTCAGAAGCAGGGGATCCAGTGGGAACATGGTCTATATAACACTGAAATAATTTTCCAAATTGGGCCCTAAGCCCTTTTTTTTCAAGCAAACTTATCAGCTTTATAGTATTGATTATAGGTATAAAAACTTACGCTTGAAAAAATCTTACTTAGATACTAGAACAGTTTCTGCTTTTGCAGTCTTCTGATCTTTGTCAGATCTTTGGCATCTATTCTCAGAGGGCTCTTTTAGAATAAATTTTGTTTTAGATTACGGGCCAGTTTCACAGGTTGCTGATAAGTTCCAGATAGTTTATCTAGCAGATAATTTCATACAAATTCTGTTTCATTTTTTAATTTATCTAGTAGATAGTGGCTACCTGTTACCTGTGAAACTGGCCCTGAATTAAATTGTAATATATAAAAATTAATTGATGTTCTATGTCTAAAGTCCAAAATTGCTCATTTTGGTTCTCATCCAGAGAAGGTTTAAAATTTACGAGGCAGTATCAATTTTGCCAGTTCTAGTGAGGAAATAAAACCTTCAAATAACACAATACAGTTTTATTTTAGCAAGCCACAAATGACGACCACAAATACGATGACAAAAACTGAGATACAGTTCCGAATAGCAGATGACCGAGAATTGAAGGCATCTGCGTTCATAAGCTTGGCTAGAGACTTGCCTGAGGGTCGGGGATCACCCCCTGGGCAGTTGGGGTACATCATATTGGTATCACAATCCTGGAAATTGAGAAAAGAGGTAAGTAAGTTGACAAAGAGATGACATAAATGAAGCTTTGTACAGAAGCCAGTAGGTTAACCTCCTTGAATCTGTCAAATTTAACCAATCGAATATTAACCTCACAGTATTGTGATAAAGCTGAAAATCTATTAAAGCAATTTTACAGATTAAGGTAGGTTGATGTGCTGGCGTCTGTACATTTTCAAGCCACGTGGCATGCGTATGAAATGGACAACGATCGGCCGCGTGAAACACAAACATAACCCTCCTTCTGGCGCAATCGGGTAACAAACGCACACCGCTTCACACAAAATAAACCGTAACAAAAACTTAGTTCCTAACTTCTTTTACTACTCAAACAAGAATGTAGGTAATGCATAGGATAGTTGCAGGAGTTTTTGTCAAACTAGAACCGTAGAACATTGTGATGCTCGTATAAAATGCAAATTAGTCTGAATTGTTAAATACAGGCCTGGGAGCGACAGGTGATGTTTTGGCTATTGAAATATTAATTTCAATGAATATTTGCTTCGCGTATGGTGTTATATACGGACCCGTGGCACACTAACAAGGTTAAACTATAACTGCCGTGGTGCTAATAAGGATCTGTAACTATCTATTGGTATAAATATATAATAATATATATAATATTAGAAGAGGATTGTGACCATAGCTGCTGGCTGGTAAAAAGTTTACATCGCTTATATTAGCGTCCAGAACTATCGGCCTTGACGGCTATTCTATGTTAAGGAGATCAGCTAGCTGCGCAGGACATATTAATAGTGAACAAGCATGTGCACAGTGCGGGCACAGGTGTAATCTTTATTCCCTCAATCCTTAGCCCAATGGGTGGGCAATCCGACTCGGCCACAGCGAGATCAGGTATAGTACCGACATTTATAGCTCTCCGATTCACTGGTGTGTCAATCACTATCTTCCAGACTTCGAGCTGATTTTGTGAAAGTTGCTTGAAAGCCAATAAAGCTATTTTAGCCCGACACGGTCCATGTATGTTTAAAGTAACAATCAAACCACAATTTCTCAACATTTTGTGGCCAAAGTTGACACCCACAAAAATATCCACCGATTTAACATACAAAAAAAAAACAAACGAAAGCCAAGCGAATGCAATAAAAAGATTATGAATAAAGTTATTATATTAATAATAAAAATAAAACGCACGGTTTCAATAACAGTAAATTGGGATATAAAAATAAATACACTAATAAACTATCGCGCTTTCACGAACCTTTGTCCCAATCACTGAACGCCGCATCAATGGGAATCGTGGACAGCAAAAAAAATCGCAAACAGAATTTATATAAAATTTCATACGTTCACGGTGTAGCGTTAGCAACACAAAACAGAGTGTCAGCCATGCGTCATAATCGCAGTATGTTGCGATAGTATACATATATTGCCTTATTTTTGGACAGTACGTATTTTGATAACAGTTATGCATTTTAGATATTTGCCTCGTTGATCTACCTAGTAGACGCAGAACGCGATTGCTAAGCACGGGGTTCGTGATTGATTTTCTTAGGATGGGCCAAAATTGCTTTGAGGGTTTTAAGAAGCTTCATAAAAGCAACCCAGAGTCTGGAAGTACGTAATTGATACACGTAAATGTCGGTCCTGCGCTGGATCTCTCTCCGGTCACGTCTGTGATTGATGATGATGATGACCGACCTATTGGGCACCTGTGTCTATGCAAATTCACTATAATATGTCCTACCTAGTAGGCTGATCTCCTAAGAGAGAACCGCCGCCATGGCCAACCATCAGGAATTGAACCCAAGACCCCGTGCTGAGTAGTCGCGCCTTGCGACTAACCAACGAGGCAGTTTCTTTAATGAATATAATAAAGCCTTAATGCTTTTTTTTTTGTTTTGTTATAATCTTTGTACCCGCCTTTATATTTATTTTCTCTCATTTTGTCAATATCTTTGTGTCTTTGTTTGGGCTGAAAAAATGTTTTATCTATGTATCTAATGAATAGACATCCACGTAATAATTACTCAGAAACACATCACAGTCAAAAAGAAGGGATCGAATAATTGACTACGGAACCCAAAAAACTAGTAACGAATAGTTTCCGTACCTGATACACATCACCTTCGGAGACAATAACGGAAAATTTTTGCAACGTCACCGCCTGTTCGTACGGGCAAACTTCGGGCATGTCGAAAAGTGCATCCAACGTGCATCGACGAAACTGAGCCCGGGCACTGTTAACAAAAAAAAAAGATTGAAAAAAAAAAAATACATTTGCTGAAAATTTCCGAATTTTTGTTCGCTTTTTGACGAAATATCTGTCGCGTTGTCGACGTGAATTCGTGTTTCATTGTACAGTTAGAGACAGAAGTTTGCTTACAAATAGAATTTCAAATAAAAAAAGCCTTTTTTAGGTAGATGTATGTGAGATATTGTGATTAAGTTGGCAACGCTGGCATAGAGAATATTGCCGTGTAACGAACGCCATGAGCGCGCTTGGATTATAAATTAATGTTAATACCGATGTATAATGAAACACAATAAACAAAACAACACAGTAAATCATAAATGTGTTTTTATTAAATAACACATCTTACAATATAGGTGTATTTTAGTTGGTTCCCTCGGTTTCGCTTGCTTATCGAGAAAACTAGTTCACATGCCTTGATAAAATAGTACGATAGAATACTAGATTTAAGAGTACAAATCTTACCTAAGCTTAAGACCCTATTTATATAGAGGCTTGTGGCTAAGTAAAAGCCGCATAGGTCGATCGATCATATGTTATGCAACGCTTGGCGCGGTCGGTCCTTGGATGGGTGACCATCTTGTCATGATGAGTTCCTCCTTGTATCGGTAGGTACGATAATAGGTGGATCCCAGCTGTCATTTGTATATCTTTGGCTGTCCTTACAGGTAGAAGCCAGAAAATCTGACAACCAGCCAACCGTACCAAGGGGTATCGGGTTGCCCAGGTGAGGTGTGAGGTCAGATAGGCAATCGCTCCACATAAAATACTCAGCCGCATCCGTTTAAGACTGGAAGCAGACCTCAACATAGCTTCGGGAAAGGCTAAGCAGATGATTAAGACTCTATCCATAATAAATAACATAAAATCAGCTCAGCAGTTTTACCGCGAAATGGTTACAAACAAAAACGTTATCTCATTTCCGAATATACATAGGTAAGGATATTTAGAATAACAGCAGCGAAACTGTTTAATTCTATTCCGGGAATCTTAATAATTATCATTTTCCATATAGAATTTCTAACTAACAACGCGTAGTGTGAATTTGTGCCCAGTTAATGGTGGAAGGCTTAGGTTATGTTGAATAGGATTTATATTTCGAACTAGTGAAATTGATGTGTAATGTTTGTATAGGTGCAGTTGTTACGGGTCTTCAGAATCCAGATAGTCTGACAACCAGTCTTACTAAGGGATCTCGGGTTGACAAGGTAACTGGGATGAGGAGGTCAGACAGGCAGTCGCTCCACGAAAAGCACTGGTACCGTACTTCCCATCTAACCGGGTTTAGCTGAGTACCTGTGTTTTACAAGGAGTGACTGCCTATCTGACCTCCTCAACCCAGTTACCCGGGCAACCCCATACCCCTTGGTTAGACTGGCTTCAGACTTACTGGCTTCTGACTACCCGTAACGACAGCCAAGGAGATTCAATGACAGCCGGGACCTGCAGTTTAACGTGCCATCCGAAACACAGTCATTGGTGTCCAAGATATACTCAGAAAGTACATACAAACTTAGAAAAGTTACATTGGTACAATTGCCTGACCTGGAATCGAACCCACGCACACATACTTAAGAGGTTGGCTCTTTAACCACTAGGCCACCATTACTTTATTAATTACTATAGTAAAACGACTTATACAAAAAGAGTGCTATAGTAGCAGTAGTTACTTTCTGTGTAGTAGATATTAAATGGTATAGTAATCTCATCCTTTTACATGTATTCTTGTGTGACAATATCAAAACGAAAAAAAAAAGTATAAAGATTTTTGCTGCTGATTGTACAACGGATAGTTTGGATGGAAGAATGGCTTTTGTTCAAAGGATTAGGGAAATAAATGGCGGGATATATATTTCGAGTTGCATTGTTGAATAAAACTTTGTATACTAAAATAATATTTAATCCTAATTTGCATAGATTTACAATTTTCAATTTATGTGTGCATTTTTTTAAACGAGCAATTATACCTTGGTCATATTTATTCTGTTTTAAATTGATTTCATGGATGTACATATGTTGTAAATGTGTGTAGTAATAATTTGGATGACATTTTCTGATCTAATGAGTTTCTTTGGTCTGAACTTCAGGTGCCTAAAGAAGAATGGAAAGGAAAGGAATTTTGTCTTTATTCGGGAAGCAGTACCCTCAGGACGTGGGTCTATTATAAAATTCTTAAAAGTGCTTTTGATAGATATAAAATTTGCTTATAAAAAGTTATGTTGCAAAAAAAGGCAGCTGTTTTCTATCATCATAATCGAATTCAAATTCATTGAACTTCTTCCTTCCTGCCCTGAAAGTCAAATAACCAGTCTTACCAAGGAGTATCGGCTTGCCCAGGTAACTGGATTGAGGAAGTCAGAGAGGCAGTCGCTCCACGAAAAACACTGGTACTCAGCTGCATCCCGGTTAAGACTGGAAGCTGACCCTAACACATGTAATAATCTGTAAATATGTACATATATACTGTTACCCGCGACGTCGTCCGCGTGGGCATTAATATGTAGCCTATATATTGACCCGACCTCTTAGTTATATTCCATTTAGTACTTTGTGAGATTATCACATACATACAGACAAACAGACAAAAATTTTAAAAAATATATATTTTTGGATTCGATATCGATTGTAGTTCACGCCCCCAATTATTCTTTTAAAAAAATATTCAATGTACAGTTTTGAATTTTCTACAATTTTAATTAATACCTAAATGTGTAATAATAATTTAAAAAATCTTACCAACACATTTGAAAATGCGTTTCAAAGTGAGTCCATTCATGTGTAGTGTTCTTTTGTTCGTCGACTGATGTCTTGAACACTGTGTAGCAATTCTCCCAAGCGTCAGCGGCCCCATCGATACACATCGGCAGAACGTCATACCCTGACATAATAATCAAAATAATGGCTTCAATGATTTAACTAGGACGAATGTAAAGGCCCATTTAGATGAAGAGTTTCTCGCAGCTTACGGTCCGAGAGTGACTCCGCAACTATCGCAAGCAATAATCGCCATAACATAATCGTAACAAAATGTTTACATTCGCCAGCGAGATTCGTATACGACATAATTATACGAATTTAGCGAAATGATACGCCGCTTGTCGCCCATGTCAATGGATGAGACACTCTTCTCGCCTGTTTTATTTTGTAACAATTTTATACCACATGCTGATAGAAGAATTCGAGAATATTCCAAAGAACATACTTACTGCTAAGAAACCAATCGTCGTCACAAACGTTGTTGACAACGTGCATATGGCCGCGAATACTCTCTTCATTGAAGTGGCTCTCCGTAACATCTTTGCAGTCTGAATTCCAGTCTATGGCACAGTTCGTGAGATGTCGTATTGCTCTGAAAAATAAAATAGCACCAATAGGAAAAACCACGCGTTACGGATTAAAAAAAGACGGTATTAGGTACAATCATGCTAAATACGAGAGACTAGAGTATAAGGTGATCATTGAACATTCTTTTGTCATCACAGCAAGACCGTTCTTACCAAAACAATGTTTGAATAGGTTAAAACAACGTATTCTTAAGCAAAGCGATGATTTGAAATTGGAATCGATAAATTCATGAGACTAAGCTAGGCCGTACACGGACTGTGTCCAGCAGTTGAGACCGACTGCTTGAAGCCGCGACCGCGCGATGAACTATAGTCATTTATTCCCTGCCCTACACACGTCTGCTCGAGCAGCCGCGACCGCTTCTAGCCATCAACTGCTTAAGGGATCGCGAGACGTAAACCGACTGTTCAAGCCGTTGACTGCAGTCGACAGCTCCCTGACCTCCTTCGTCTGGAAAAAACTGCTGGAGCGGTTGGTAGCGACAGCTGGAGCCGTCAACAACCGACCATTCGAGTGGTCCGCGTATGACGCTCAGCCGCTAAGAGCTCGAGCCATCGGTGTACGGCCTGGCAACATCACACGACTAGCCACGGCCAGATGCTGATTAGCAGAAAAAAATACAATCGAAGAAGAACAAGGACTTATGAGAGAGAAAAAACTAGACTACATTTTTAAAGGCACAAAAACAATAAAGAACTCAAATTACTTGCACCAATCACCAACTTTAGCAGGCATCGGCGGCGACTTCCTACTGGAGTTGTACATCAAAGCAGCTTCAACCGTACAGTTCATAGCATATTTCGAGAAGTCTTCACAATTTATGTTCTTCACAACGACCAGTTTCTCTTTGTCTTTAGTCAAAGTCATCACTGGTTCAAACTCTATGTCTTCGGACGCTGACGCAGCTCGAGGCTTAGGTGATTGGTCGTCGTCATCGTATAAATCTGGAATGGCATTTTGTTCTTTATTGTGTTGCGTTTTAAGGTTTAGTTTCTCATAGCAAACTATTGGTGTTTACTTTATTATTGCTGTAATGGTTTCTAGAATTTCTAGCATTTCTAGCTTCAATATTATAGGGTAGGCATTTGACCGTAGCGATAAAACTCTTCAGTGATAAAAATTGTTGAATAATTTTTGTTGTGTGAAAGAACGAAATACTTAGCCAGTGATTTTAATAACTCTAGCCTCCCTGTATAGAGTCGCTGGATGATGATAAGACAAGTACCCTTGAACAATAATACTTGGATATGATAATCAAAGATTTACTTACATACGGCATTCAAACATTCCAAAAGGATTGTAACGACGTAAAGAATTAGCATTTCTCATTCACGAAGAAGTTTTATTTCATTTCTTTGAATTTCACATAGCTTTTTCCAATGTGCAGGTTAATTTATTCGTGTCATATTTGACAATTTAGTCGCAATCTGACTTTTAAGTGAGCCTCGTTCTACTCTTTGATTTTGTATGAATACCTTTTTGTTAAATTCTATGACATCGCTCAATTTTTTGTGTGATTTCATCATAAAGAAATCAGCTCATCTACCTAGCTTTTTCCGACCTATGTTAGGGTCTGCTTCCAGTTTAACTGGATGATGCTGACTCATCCACGCAATCCATGAGTTGACTGCAGCAAGCGTTACTCAGCTCTAAGATTGATCAATCCGTGCAGCTGTGAGTTAGCCACGAGCTCTCCAAAAATAAATAAATGTTGAATAACTATACAAAATATTGAAATCATATAATTACCAAATGGATTGTTTTGTGATTTCAATAACTTCTGAATACGCGGTTTTCTTTATAATTTTTTTTTTTGCAAATTAAAGAAAAACCGAGTACATTTTGACTGATATTGTTTGTACTCATTTCCAATATCTTCTAATATATTACTACATAGTATAAAACAAAGTCGCTTTCTCTGTCCCTATGTCCCTTTGTATGTTTAAATCTTTGAAACTACGCAACGGATTTTGATGCGGTTTTTTTTTAATAGATAGAGTGATTCAAGAGGAATGTTTATATGTATAATAACATCCTTTAAATAGTGGAGAAGTACTGTTGTTTTTGAGGTTTCTAATGTAATGTCGTAAATAATTGTAGTAGTAGTATTTGTATAAATTTGGTATCTATTCGAATGAAACTAACCATGCCATTGAAGTGTACACAAATATAGCTCAACATTAAAAGCAATAACCAAAACAATTTGATACGATAATCTCTCACGTAATTCCTTAATCCCTATAGACATTAATGTACATTATACAGTACGTAATAACCTAAATGTTGAAGCGAGCCAAATTGTTGCTAATTGATTATTAGAATCGAGGTATCAAAGGATTGCTTGAATCAAGATATTCAGATCGTTAAGCAATTATGTTTAATCTGTGATTTGGGAATTGTCTTTCAATCCACGATTTCAAGTTGTTCTCGTTACGGTCAGTTTCTAAATGGGTAGCCATACTTGAATATTATCATCATCGGCCTGTAGAGGTTTCTGCCGGGTTGAGAATTCACTACCTGGTACACAAGGGGCTCCAGAAAAAAAAGGCGGGTATTAATCATTAAAAATCTGACTCTCACTCCTACTGCACCCATAGTGAGAGTGGTCTTTAAACAAGGATACCACGACTTATGCATAGACTGGTGAAAAAGCTAACATGGTAACCGTGAGACACTACAGATTAAAGTAAAAAAACCTTGGTTTTTATCATCTGCAAAATAGATAGAACACATTATGACAAATTAAAGAGCTTTGTGTCTATTCCAAAATGGTTTATTGTAATAAAATACTCGAACGCTTGGCGGATGACTAAAGTGGTCTTATCAGATTATCACACAAGCGGGTTTTTTTGTTTCGAATATTTATGTTTTTCTACTGCAGAACTCAGGCCTCTTCCCATAATAAAAAGGATATTACCGTAAAAAATCCCACATGCCTTTTTTTTAAGTAG
Source organism: Heliothis peltigera (assembly GCA_958496145.1). Taxonomy (NCBI): domain Eukaryota; kingdom Metazoa; phylum Arthropoda; class Insecta; order Lepidoptera; family Noctuidae; genus Heliothis; species Heliothis peltigera. The sequence goes on along the minus strand of OY292345.1, from coordinate 5,774,662 downwards.
GAAATCCTCAAATGACCTTTGTACTGTGGATGTAGCAGAGTGTCAGACTCTTACTGACCAAAACCCACCTATATTACTTCTATAGATCTTTGTGGCCGCAGTAACTCTTGCTAACAACCCGCAGTCTCTGCAGGCAAATCCCATACGCATCAAAAGCACTTCAATCTTTGTTATACCTTGCAGACTCAAGGCTTCTTCCTTCAACCTACAAACTGATTTCATTCCGATAGGCAGTTAGGGTAGTTGACAATTAGTCAAATTAGGTTACTTTCTATGCAATTTGTGTGAAAGTTACAATTATGACGTCACAATTTTTTCACATCAAGCCATAAACTTATTTTATTTCAATTATCAATACAAACATTCCAATAGCTTTTCCTTCAAAACGATAAATGAAAGTGACATTATAAAATGCTTTACCAAATTAACATCATATAGGATTTTATTTTTTACCTAGTCAACTACCCAATTGTGATTTGGTGGTAGGTGAACTTTATATTGGATCAGAATTAATTCCAGTAAAGGGTGCACTTAATAAATCCCAAATGATTGGCATATAATTATGTGCAGTTAAAACGATTAACATAATTTATTCTATTGCTGCAGTTGCAAATCATGAATGTCACACAAGCGCAATTATGATCCATTATAACCGGGGAACTGGCGACATCCCGTCAGTTAGCGGCTTCATTAATATTTCATCTGTTATCACTTCACATGTAGTTCAGTAAATATAAGGAAAAGGATCCCGAACAAAATCCCTTTTTTTAATAAAACACGCTTAGATTAGCTTCTCTTATAACGAACTAATTGTATGTAAGAAAATCTTGGAATCTTAATTTGACCTTCCCGGTCTTCGATTAAGATGAAATTTTTCAACTCTGACTTCTGATGACAATACATGACTAGCTAAGAAATGCTATTACAACTCCAATGCAAAAGCATGTTTTTTAGTTTTTTAAACTATAATTTTTAAGTGGGCTTTTTACCACTAAAATAATTTCACAAAACGATTTAATAGTTTCTGCAATAAAACAGACAAAAAAGATTTCAGCTTTTAATATTAGTATAGATAGCAAAGACATCATTCACAACCGTGCACTATTTATTTTTCTTACACATCAATCAAGCAATCTTATATTCTCTCACTGCACTTTTATTTCACAAATGTTTCTAGATGTGGAACTCTGATTTAGTTCTGCGCTGTCAACTTTACTGACCCTGTCAATCTTCCTCTTTCTCTATATCTGTTGTGTTCTCTATATCTATATATGTAGCTTTTCATCATCTGCTAGAACTAGCTGCTTATTTTCAATCTCGTTTATAATTCCATGCTGAGGTATTTTTAAACAACTCAAAATCAAAATGATTCAACAGTCGTATGAAACACAGGACGATTTGGAGGTCCTGGCCCTTTCTTCTTTTTACAACAATACCTCATTCCCTTAATCAATCTATAGATTCCATAGCAAAGACAGATACAAACCTTTATGAAGATCAGTATAATTAAAACTGCCAATATGGTTTGTAATCCTTCATCTTTCTCGGGCACCGATGGTTCTTCGTAAGGATCCATAATACCCTCGAAATCCGGTATTTTTATTATGTCTTGTCGCGTGGTAGTTTCTGTTATAATATTTTCTTCATTAATAGTGGTTTCTGTATTTTCTTCTGTAACTGAGGCAGGCTCATGATGTTTTGCTCCTGCTAACAAGAATAGTTCTATTGTCATGGTTGCTATGTTAAGTGAATGGTCGGAGACTGCAGTTCTCTCCAGTACTATCTCCTTTACAAAGGATTCCGTCCAATTCACATGAATCCATCCAAGTCTTGAAATTCAATATTCTCAACAGATGCTTGCATTGTATATATTTCTAAGTTTGCTTCAACTTCTTGAATGGTTCTATCTTCAAAATCGTCTATATTGTCAATTCGTACAACTTTTAACGTTTGAATAATCACAAACCCCAAATCACAAATAAACCAAAAATATAGTCTGTTATAAGAATAAATACAACTGGCTTTCACTAAAACTGGGATTTATATAATGTATGTGCATTATATAAATCCCAGTTTTCCCATATCGAGCCTATTGTTATCAAAGATAAGATAATAATTACATCAGTTTGTTATTGAGCTTTCTTTCGAATCGACGAAAATATTTGCTATGGCAAAAATATTTGCCGGTCATCAGGATGACTCGTGGGTAAATAACAGCTGCACCAGTCGTTTGATGATAAAATAAGCAACGCTTGGCACGGTCAGTCAAGTATCATGACGAGTTCCTACTTGTTTCGGAAGGCACGTTATGGCGCCTTCACATTACGTCGCAAGCAGTGCGGCATCCGCTGCCATCGCGCGGCTGCCACGCTGCTGCCGCACTGCAGACTTCCCTCCTTCTCCTTTTAGTATGGAATTAGCCGCCTGTGATAAGCGCATCTGTCGCGCTGCTATAGTCTGCTGCTGCACTACTTGCGACGTAATGTGAAGGCGCTCTTAAATTGATGGGTCCCAGCTGACTTTTGAGTTATTTGGTACTCGTTACGGGTTGTCAGAAGCCAGAAAGTCTGACAACCAGTCTTACCAAGAGGTATCAGGTTGCCCTAGTAACTTAGTTGTAGAGGACAGATAGGCAGTCGCTCCACGTACAACACTGGTACTGGTTATGACTGGTAGCCGATCCCATCACTGCAAGAGAAACGGCTAAGCAGATTTTTTCAATAAATAATTCAGATTGGAGTTTAGTTCCTCTCATATTCGAGGGAATCTGCGAAACAAGAACTAGTGTGTGTTTATTTTCAGATAGTTCCACAGTTACACATCACGAATCGTATGTTGCGGTGCCAACACTTATGTTTGACATGAGTATCCCATTAACGTAAGCATAAAATCCTCTTTCAAATTTCAATACTTTAATATGGTAGCTAAAGAAAATACACCCATTATTTGTTTTCATTCGATATGTTTATAATTATGTATCTAAAAACCTCTAATGAGACTATCAAAGTTATGTTTTTGTTTTAAACTTAGCCAAGCACTATTGTTTTTTTCTTTTTGGTACTAAAGTAAGGTAAAATTAAAATATGACTGTAGCCTAAGGCCTAGAGCACACCGCTGGGATGCACGGCAGAATAGTAGGCGGAATAGATTTTGATAAAAACCTTGATGTCTTCGACAACAGCCAATAACAACGACAACTCAAACAAAACTTTGGAATTTCGACGAAATGCATCAAGCATAAGTAGTCATAATTTATACCTACCTTCTTTTAATTAATTGACAGTGACATCGGTTTAGAAATTACGCAAAAAGATCCTATCAGTAGGACAAAAATACCTACAAAGCTTAGATAGATTTATGAACAAAAGGTCTTAAATATTAGATTTGAAGAATGCGACTCCATAACCGTATATATTTTACCGAGATTCTGCCAAAATTGTTCGCAATCTTTTCTTTGCGATCAAAAAATGTTTGCGGTGGGAATCCACTGTTAGCATATATTTGCAAATCTAAAAAAAAAAAATCGCACGCGATTTGTTAGTGTTTGCTAGAACGAGTAATCTATACATATAATAAAACAGTAAAAATACTGTGTTTGTACGCGCTAATATTCGGAACCACTGGACAGATTTTAATGATTCTTTTTTTGTTGTATAGGTGTTAGGTCTGGGCAACATATAGGCTATAAATTATCTTGGAAACCTGAACACCTGGTGAAGAAGAACCGCAACAGACCAGCTAAACTATAAGAGATACAAAAATGCTGCCATAGCAAAAACTGTTCCACATGATGAGCATTTTCTGCTGCGAGAATAAGACGTTTCAATCTTCGATTTTGACGACTCCATAGTCACTAGCATATGCGATAGGATCCGCATAGGAAGTTGCGGGCAGAAGCTAGTCCAAAATAAACATTTGTGTGTGTCACACCACAGCCCCACACACTAGTCGAATCTCGCCTTTACAATTACAATTCAGTAACGCGGTTCAATTATCACGTAACAAAATAAATAAAATAACAAAGAATACAAACAAACAAACTGAAATGACACAAATTACGCTATTTACGTTCCTGCCATAATTAGTTCGTCGCTGTTTGTATTAAAACTAACATGTACTGAAATATGAAAATGAACTCTGTACCCGTTTAAATAAGACACTTTTTACGATGAATGTGTAATCGTTGGTAACTCCGTTGCAAATTAAATGGTTTTGTATTTTATTCGTTCCCTATAGGAATTTCTTTAAGTGTCCTCAAATAGTACATTTTTTTTGTCTGTTTTGAGTTTTTTTTTTATGTGTTGTAATAAATCAATGAATACGGAAAGCATTGTGATTGTCTACAAAACTACTGTATAGATCATCATCTCCCGAGCCTTTTCCCAACTATGTTGGGGTCGGCTTCCAGTCTAACCAAGTTTTACAAGGAGCGACTGCCTATCTGATCTCCTCAACCCAGTTACCCGGGCAACCTAGTGCACCTTGGTTCGACTGGCGACAGACTTACTGGTTTCTGACAACCCGTAACGACTGCCAAGAATGTTCAATGACAGGAGGACCTACAGTTTAACGTGCCATCCGAAAAAGAGTCATTGGTGTCCAAGATTATACTTAGTTTAGAAAGTACAAACATACGTAGAAAAGTTGCATTGGTACTTGCCTGACCTGGAATTGAACCCACGCACTCATACTTGAAAGGTTGGCACTTTAACCACTAGGCCATCACGACTTCGACTGAGATGCAATTTTCAACCAGGAAACTGAAATAGACTTTTCTCCAAGAGACTCAACCTCCAAAGAAATCCATTATAAATTGAACATAAATTAAAAGAAAAAACTTTTTTTGAAAAGCTTTTATAGTCCACCATATTGGATTTAGAATAACGTTAAATTATTTTTAAGTCACTCTCAATAAGTCCTTTCATTTGATACCCATATTGTTGAAATTCATTAAAAATAACTACTCCGCCATCTTGGACGGTCCGCCATATTGGATTTAGAATAATGTCGTATAACATATCTTGCATTGTCATCCAGACTGAACGTGTATACAAAATTTCAGCTCAATCGGTTGAAGATATCTACTTCAAAATTGAGTTCAAAGAATCCACCGTAACATACATACACAGCAAGTTAAAATAAAAGCTTTTAAAAAAGAAGGAAGAACGTCTATGTTCACAAATCATGGCCACAGTCTATCTGCGAATTGCAGTCACCCAATTGGCCCGCTTTGCCAATCTTGCATAGTCTATGTCAAACGTGTCATACATGCATTTTGATTTTGAATGCACTCGACAGTTTGATATTTTGTCGTTTTGGTATGGACCAGTGGGGATTTTGATTGGTGTGAGCTTGGGAACTTTTATTCAAAATATAGGATTATTTTATTTATTTAAGTCTATACTTATATTGAGTTTGTTTGTTTGCGTTTAAGCCGCAATCTCCAGAAATACTACACCAATTTGAAAAAATCACAGTGTTAAATAGTTTACGAACTTTTATATAGGAACTAGCTGTTCCTCGCGGTTGCACCCCCTGCCCGAGGGAACGACTGTGTCTACTAAATTTTATTGAAATCGGTTCAGTAGTTTTGGCCTGAAAGCGTGACAGACAGACAAAGTTACTTTCACATTAAATTTATAATTAATAGAAATAGGTCAGTATCTAGTTGTTAGATAAAATTTATCGGCATAATGTCCCAGATCTGTATGTACGTACAGACGCCAGCACATCAAGCTACTACAATCTGTCAAATTACCTTAATAGATTTTTAACTTTATCACAGAAGCATATGGCTCCATGTTGGTTCGGAAAATTTTACAGTTTCGGGTAGCTTGATGTGCTGGCGTCTGTACTAACTCAAAATCTTAACATGTCTTCATAGTATTTAATATTTATAATATCAATACAAATATGATTAAACGACTAATTAATATAACAATTCCTTTATAAGAACAAGATTTTATTCGAGTTATCACACATTAAGACTCCCCCTTCCACTTCCACTAAGGATGTTCAAACTAAAAATAAAACAATGGTTAGCAGAAAAATGCTATTATACAATTAAAGATCTTTTAGAACAGAAACAATAATATTGTAATATTCTTATGTTGCAATTATAAATTTATTATTATAAAGTTAGTTTTAGATTTTAATTTTATCTTAACCTATGCCTAAATGGGCTGATTGATGTACTGGACCTATTATAAGGTCTTATAAAACTAACTTTATAATAATAAATTTATAATTGCAACATAAGAATATTACAATATTATTGTTTCTGTTCTAAAAGATCTTTAATTGTATAATAGCATTTTTCTGCTAACCATTGTTTTATTTTTAGTTTGAACATCCTTAGTGGAAGTGGAAGGGGGAGTCTTAATGTGTGATAACTCGAATAATAGGTCTTATAATAGGTCCAGTACATCAATCAGCCCATTTAGGCATAGGTTAAGATAAAATTAAAATCTAAAACTAACTTTATAATAATAAATTTATAATTGCAACATAAGAATATTACAATATTATTGTTTCTGTTCTAAAAGATCTTTAATTGTATAATAGCATTTTTCTGCTAACCATTGTTTTATTTTTAGTTTGAACATCCTTAGTGGAAGTGGAAGGGGGAGTCTAGTATATTATAACATCTGTATTTACTCAATCAAAGCAATAAAGATAACAGCGACATCATCACATCACAAATCTATTTTATTTAGTCCGTGGCAATATTAAAGCGTATCTTTTGTTTCGTTGAGTCACAGATGTTCGAGAGCAAGCAGAAATGAAATTCCTCAGTCACCCAGTTGACATTCTCGAGCGACGTGACCAGAATTCTGATTGGGAAATGTATTTTTCGCGCCGAAATCTTCTAGTACTGCGTAGTTTTTAGACCAAGAGACAGACACTACCAAATACTCATCATAATCATATCCCGAGCATTTTAACAACTATTTTGGAGTTCAACTTCCAGTCTAACCGGATTTAGCTGAGTACCAGTGTTACCAAGAGCGACTGCCTATCTGACCTCCTCAACCTAGTTACCTGGGCAACCCAATATCTTTGGTTAGACTGGCGTCTGGCGTAAGACTTAGGGTCGGTTCATATCTAACGGAATATGCGTCGCGTGTTATCGGTCGCGTAACGCCAGAATAGGCAAATGTATAGAAAAACACTTGACCGTTCACACTCAACCGATGATACGTTAGTACGACTGATGATACGCTCGGCGTATTTTACATCAGATATGAACCGACCCTTACTGGCTTCTGACTATCTGCAACGACTGCCAAGGATGTTCGATGACAGACTACCAAATACTAATAATATACATAAAATATCACATTATATTATAATGTATATCAATTTTATGTCACAATTCAGATTCCGCCAGCAGTTTTGTCCACATCCCGTGGAAACTACCCAGCACGCACCTTTAACAATTTACGTGTTAAAGGTACGAAGTTTAGTACTACTGCGAAGTTTGAATTTAGAAGATGAAAAAAAATGGAACCTCAACTAGAAAAAATTATCGAACTTATTCATATGGATTTCTACTATTTTTTTTAATCGTTGACACAAAATAAAATATATGAGTTAGCATTAATAATATAAATTCGTGCTGTATCTGATCTCCTAGCTCTTGGTCTATTTCGTTTGTCAAATGTACCATAGTTGGACGAGTTCGACACAGGTTCAGACAGAATGTGGGCGAATCGACTAGCTCTTATCGAGTTTTTAGGCTGGAAGCTTTTGTTCAAACTTTTTGAAGTAGTGTTTGAGTTCATTTCTTTTGAAGCTACAATAGTACTTCATGTTCGAAGCTAGAATCCTAGAGAGTGTAATGACAGATTAATTACTTGAAGGTCATTTCAGACACAAGCCTACATTGCCCATCCGTACTTAAGTATGTAATCTCTTTTTATATTTGGACTTTAAAAGAGACTGTGACCCTTGAGTTTGTTTCGGCGTTTCTTCTCAAGGTAGTCAGTTAGGAAATGCCGACCTCATCTCGTTTTAATAAAAAATGTGTTGACGTGTAAAAGTGTTGAGTTCAACCTATTTGCAAAATAAATATCATTTATCATCTATCGAAGTAAATTTCAAATAGAAGTAATTTAGTACTAAGATGATGATGATGTTAGGTAAGCTACTTATACGTCATAATGATGTTTCTTACATAAATTTCTATAAAATTGTTGAAAAAAAATGGCGTCCAAAGCTTTTGGCCATGGCGGCTGTTCTCTCTAAGTTATATTTAGTGCACAAGCATTTGGGCAGACACAGTTCTCCTTCCTCCTAGTTCGACAGGTCAGCAATCCGACACGACTGGAGAGATAGTTACGTGCTATGCGATACAAAGGTGCTAGAGTGGAGACCACGGACCAGCAAGCGCAGCGTAGGACGTCCACCAACAAGATGGACAGACGACCTTATAAAGGTCGCCGGAAGACGCTGGATGCAGGTCGCTTCCAACAGGTATGTGTGGAGATCTAAAGGGGAGGCCTATGTTCAGCAGTGGACGGCCTATGGCTGAGATGATGATGATGATGATGCGATACACGGGTATATCAAAGTTTATTGAAAGTTTATTTAGCAATTCCAGTCCGACCCAGAAATGGAACCCAAGACCCCGTGCTCAACAGTCGCGTACTGCGATAACTAGGCCAAAAGAATATAATGCACTATTATATAACAGCACATTTACACAATCGTATCTTCAACCACCTAACTAGTCTGGTCACGTAGTACGGACTGCACAAATGTTCTCGTTATGTATGCAACCAGGCTTCAAACTTAGCGCTATGAGCTGCACCTCCCTGATGCAAGTTTTATATAGGATCTTGATAAGAGCTAAGACTTTATGGAGTAAGATATCGTTTCATTGGTCAAGTTTCTTGGTTTTATCTTTAGTTTGTGGAACAAGGTATTTTCTAGTTGTTTTTCTTAGATATTGTAAGTAGATTCTAGAAACGGTGAGGTCATACTCACTTTGTAGTTAAAGCCCCTACTTCTCAAGTAAGAGTGTATCTTTTTTGATAACCTCTCCCGCTGAGGGTGCAGCTGGAGTAAGTGTCAGGCTCCTACTAAATAAAACCCACTATGTTCCTTTTGGAGGTCTCTGTGTGCCAAGGCCACGGTAACACTTGTGAAAAACCCTTAAGCCTCGGCAGGCCTCGGCCCTACATGTTGTGAACGTCAGAAGTCAAATTGAGATGCTATTTGAGTTCGCAAATGGTACTGCTGGTGGAAGCTAGTACATAATAAAAGGCCAATTTCATTCATTAACAATTGAGGTACAGGCGCCATCACAACCTACCCGAAACTGACAAATTTTCCCAATCAATTTTGAACCATCTCCTTCAGCGATAAAGTTGAAAATCTATTAAGGAAATTTGACTGATTGTAGTCACTAGCTTGATGTGCTACCCTCCTTACAAACAGCTCCCTCTAATAATGGTAGGTATTTTCCTAGAAGTGTTAGACAGAGGTGCACCTAAATTTACAACATACATCAGTTTCACCAGTTCGAAATGTAAATCCTATTCAATATACCTTAAGCCTTCCACCATTAACCGGGAACAAGCTCATCCGTTCCGTTGCTTCGAAATCCTGTATGGTGAATAATAATACCAAGATTCCAGGAATAGTTTAGCGAATGTAATTCTAAACATCCGCTTAACCCCTCAACCGCTGGATAAAAATTAATTTACATATATAGGGTGACTGGTAATTAGTGACCGATATTTAAACACGTGATTGAACTCATGATAACAAACAACTTTCTCGAAGAAATATTTTTTGTTATTTTTTTACCATTACAGCAAAATTCAAATTTCGCGCGCGCCATCGCCCTATCTGCTGTTAGCGGCGAGGCCCCGCGCCCGCGTTGTCAGTAATTTTGCTATACTGATAAAAATTAGAAAGTTGTTTGTAATCGTTAGTAAAATCACGTGTTTAAATATCGCGAGTCACTAATTATCAGTCACCCTATGTATATGTATGTATCATAGATGAATCCCTATTTCCCTTGGTCACGCCATCACGCATGAACAACTGGACCGATTTCACTACGAGAAGATTCTTATAAAAGAAAAAAACCAGGGTCTGTCGGGTCAGTTAGTCCTTAATAAAACTAAAAACATTTTGTCAAATGTCTATCAGCAATTTTATAAAGGGAGAAAAACCAAAGCAATTGCAAATGACAGACATCTGTATCAATTCTCTGAATTGCTAGATGCTTCCAACTCTAGGTTCCAATAAATAAAATAAAGAGTATATACCTGGATAATCCGATACCTCTTGGTAATACTGTTTGTCAGACTTTCTGGCTTCTGTCTGACCCGTAACGACTGCCAAAGATATGATGACAAATGACAGCCGGGACTCACCCATTTAGCGTGCGAATGATGACCCTATATGATCTACCGACCCCTGTGGCTGTTACTTAGCCACGAGCTCCTCTTTTGGAAGTATTGTGTTAAAGCTTCAGGAGTAGTTCCCATGGGAAGCGAGTAAAACTGCTGACGGAGACTATTCACCATATATACACACATTACAAGATACCCATATTTCAATCTTGTGTCCTGTAAAACAAAACTTAACACAAAGGCCAACCCACACAAGCACGGTGACGTTTTATGAAATTTAACGTTGTTTCAAGCGTTGACAACGTCGGGTGTGACGTCACGGCAATTTTCATAGTTTATTTTTCGCGATGTTAACCGATTCTCTAGTGGATTATACAGATTGTGTTTTTTTTTGAGACACAGATGTACACAGAAATCTGTGTCGACTAGCTGGAATTGTTACTGTGTATTTATAGATAAGATATTTTTTTTATAATATCGCGACACCTTTTCCACACATTGTCGGTTAGCCCCATGGTAAGCTATTGTTTAGCTTGTGTTATGGATGCCAACACAACTGATGGCGTGGTTACCATTGCGCCACCAGGGTCGTCGGATCTGAAGATATATTTTCTTTCTTTTTTTACACGGGTGCAACTGGAAAGGCCAAGTCTATACTTATAACTAATAATAAAAGAGGAAAGATTTCATTGCTTTGTTTGCTCGAATTTAATAGGCTCCGAAACTACTTGATCAATTTGAAAAATTCTTTCACTGTTGGGAAGCTACACTATCCCCGGTGAACATAACTAGGGAAAAGAGCTACTATGTTATATAAGTCTTTATAATTTTACCACTTCAAAATCTTCACTCATCAATAGGTCATACACGTGTCTGTACTATTACAGTCTAGCAATCACAAACAAACAATATTAATCTCCTTAATTTACACGAAGCTAATTTAGTAAATGTGGAAAGGCCATCCGGGATATTAAATCTGCTGAATTGTCACTCAAGTCACGGCGTCCTGGAATTATCACTCTCATTTTGCAGGGGCCAATTTCTGTCAACGCGGACCGAGAATGTTAAACATAGTGTGGGGCTGTTAAGCTAGCGGTGAGAGAAATAATGAGGTCTTAATCGTTACCTGTCGGTTTCTACGCACGCTTTTTAACTTCTGATTGACAGTAGCCATGGTGGTCTAGTGGTTAGAGCATCAGTCCTTCAAGTATGAGAGTGCGATCAGGCAAGTACCAACGAAACGTTTTTAAGTTATAATGTACTTTCTAAGTATATCTTGGATACCGATGACTGATTAGAGGTGAAGGAAAACATCTCGAGGGAATTTAAAAGTCTGAAATCACTTACCCGCATTGTGCCCGCATCAACCAAGCGTGGACGACAATCCGGTCGTCCGCGCTCGGCCTAGTAGGTAGTGAATCTGCCTGCCACGCTGGAAATCACGGGTTCGACTTCCGCATAAGTCAAACATTTTGTGTGCATGGACATGACTGACTTACTGTGGATGTCCTATGTAAAACATTGCTTAAATAAGATTTCCCAAAATCGCTGGTTTCCTAGCCAACACCTGAGACATAAATTGTAAATCCGCCTCATTTTACTTAGCACCGGGGCCAAGGTGGGATCTAAATTGTTTCACAAATTGTTTACACAGAGAACAGACCTGATAGGTCCCTCTGCGTGTCGCTAACTCCTCAAGTAAAAGGAATTATACAAAGTGTTGTTTGCATCAAATTAAAGGATTGTTCGCTGACGAATCATAATTTCGGAAAACGTCGCTGGTCGTTAGTAATTTTATCAAATACTTGCAGATTCTCCCAGTTTAGGGATAAAACATAGCCTATGTGATAGATTAGGGGCAGAAAACAAACTAGAATATAGAATGATCAGGGACTTAATACTGTAGGTCACTACAGTATCACCGATTACAACCGCCTCCGCGCCTACAATACGATTAAGTAAATTACAGGTATGATCTTAGTTGCCCGCAGAACACAGAAGAAAAAGACAACATTTTTATAGAAATGTCAAAATAGTATGCGTTTACAAATTAAACTTCAACACTATGTTCACCGGGGATATTGTAGCTTATCAACAGTGAAAGAATTTTTTAAATTAGTCATTTAGTTTTGGAGCCTATTCAATTCAAACAAACAATCAAGTCTTTCCTCTTTATAATATTAATTAGTATAAATAGGTGCAACAAAGATTTTGTCAAAACTATGTCCGATTTTGGCTATTAGCAATCTTGTATACGGGTACCTACGAGAAGTTCCCCGGGGACGCAGGAGGTTATGCGAGGATCTGCTTGTAAATACAGGGTGTAACGGAAAGGAGTATATATCCCAAGGAAAGTCATGGTACTTAACGTACTTACCTACGTAAAACTGATCAAGTTTCAACAGGAAAAAATACAGAATTCAATGAAAAACTGTTGAGAATGTAATAATATAATATTTCTCACACATTCACAGAACGTCATCTAGTCCCAAACTAAGCAGAACTTATACTATGTGTACTAGACAACTGATAAACACACTTATATTTATATACTTTTCTTTTGTAAATACATACATACTTTCATACTATTAGGTAACTAATAGCTAACGTTTTTGACTTAAAGGACTTAAAAAATCACGATATCTTCAACTAAGAGTTTCATAACACGACGCAAAGTTCTAGAAATTTCAAACACGCATGGAAACATCTAGAAAAATTCCACGAAATTATTATCGTGTTTCCCAACTATCTGGATAAGTTTTTATACGACTTGTTTATAGTGGGATTGGATGCAAACATTCCAGGAACATATAAAGTTCCGGGAAATATTAAATTGTTTTTGAAAGCTGAAGTGGAGAAATTGGATAGTTTTTGAGCTTGAAAGCTTATTGAAAAGCTTAAGATTATTATTGCTGTTAAGTTATCAAAAACTTTGTAATTTCTTTTAACATTTTTTAAGTAAGAATTTTTCGATAGAATGTCTGAAATTGAGGAGCTCGTGGCTAAGTTACATTTCTTGGAATAGATTTTAAAGGGTACCCGAAAGGTAAAATAGGATCCTGTTACTAAAACTTCGCTATCCGTCTGTCTGTTCATTTGTCTTCAGGCTATAGCTAAAGAACCGTGGCAGCTGAGCTGTAAATATGTTTTTTTGTTGGCGCTATAACAATAAATACTTAATAAACTGAACATTTCAGGGTCTTCCAATACAACACATTGATTGGTTCTGTATTGGGTGACTGGTAATTAGTGACCGATATTTAAACACGTGATTGTACTCATGATTACAAACAACTTTCTCGAAGAAACTTTGTTTGTTATTTTTTTTATCATTACAGCAAAAAATCCCGATCAGCTGTTAGCGGCGACCCCCGCGTTTTCTGTTATTTTGCTATAATGATAAAAAAAAGTTTCTTTGGGAAAGTGGTTTGTAATCATGAGTACAATCACGTGTTTAAATATCGGTCACTAATTACCAATCACCCTATATAGACAGTACGGACCGCTTCGTGCATGAGTCGGACAAACACTTGACCTGTTTTCTTATAAAATAAAAACGATCAATGAGCTTTGGACGATACTTATTCGTTCCAACAAAATATATCATAGCATTTCGTGTTCGTATCATAAATCTACATCATTCGCAGAATTTTAATTAAGTATCAACATAAATTACTTATAAGGAAAAAAAAAAACAGAAATAAATACAAAAGATAAGTGAACGTTTTCATTTCCTACATTAAGAATATTAGAGTAGGGTCGGCATGACAGCGGCCGGTTCTAAATCAAGCTAAAACAAAAACGTTATGCAAGAAGCAGCGGGTATGCAACATTGCTTGAAGAAAAACTGTAGGCGCTTGACACATACGAAGGAATGTTCTTTTGTTTCTAGGAACTTGTTTATTATAAATTGTTTTTCATAAATCAATGATCCAACGCATTATTATATCGTCATCATTATTGTATTTTTAAATAAACATTTGTATATTTATCTTTAAACAGTATTTTAGACATCTACCTTAACAGCAATCTAGATAATAATTGATATTGTATTAATTTAATTTACTTCAAAAACATATTCAGGGAAAAGTGCTACATAGCGAAAATATGTCTTAAGTTTTATAATAGTCTTAAGTATTTTTTTTCAAACAAGTAAAAAAATTTTTTTTTTGTTCCAAGTACCTAGTTAATATAAAAAAGGTCATGAAAAGACACACAGTAGTAATTTACCAAGGCAACACCAAGAACCGGGGATAATATAACAAATTACATTTTCCATAATAAAATAAGTTAGCTTGGGTTAGCGGAAGGAATTACAGAAACATAATTTTATAGAAGGCAAAATAACAACAACCCAAACATGTAACAAGTCAGACGATCTGAAAAAGGGTTCCGAGATCACAGAAATCACTATATTTATAACAGAATGCAAAAAAGAGATGAATAGAAGATTCATCTCTTTCATTATCAACCTTTATATCGTCGCAACATACCGTTCCTTTTAGACACTGATCTTCTCTCACGAGAAGAAGAATTGACGCTTAATCACCACGCTTGTTAAGCGGGTGATTTCAGACTTTATAATCCAGTTTTCCTCGAAATGTTTTTCCTTCACCTTTAGTCAGTCATTGGTGTCCTAGATCCACATACATAATTTTTTTTTACAAAAAAATAAAACCGACTTCAAAAACACGGAAAAGTGAAAAAAAAAGCTTTTAAGTACATCGCTCTAGAAGTCGGTGTCGGTGAAGAAAAGTACTGAACCAAATTAGATGAAATTTTTATGGGACCAAATGACAAGTATACTGCATCGAACAAAAAAAAACCTCAGAGTAATCGGTGAACATACATAAAAAAAAACATACCGACCGAATTGAGAACCTCCTCCTTTTTTTGGAAGTCGGTTAAAAAGAACATGTTACTTAGAAAAGTTGTATTGGTACTTGCCTGACATCGAATCAAATCCACACGCTCATACTTGAGAAGCTGGTGCTTTAACCACTAGGCCACAACGAGGTGTATCTCTGCTTCTTTTCTGTTTGTGATAAACTTAATAATCCTATTTTGAGTATCGAAACATTTCTCCGTAAAACCTTATTTCTTTTCGTAGATTTCAAACCAAAATTGACCACAAATTATTTCACGATAAATTAACTGCCTTTCAGCGATTTCAAAGAAAAAGCTTTACAAAGACGAGCTAGACAGATATTCAGCCAATCTAATAACAGCCTCGTTGACACCCTTTCAGTACAGAACCCTAATAAAAAAAATAACTTCGCGCCTTCATTTAATGTAGCATTTTTCATCGTCCCCTTTGACAAATGAACGAATTATGCTAATACACCAAAACAAAGTATGTGTTACAGAGTTTTTTCATAAAAGCCTTCGGAACATATTTGTATAATACTCCACGCATATTTTTAGGACATAACAATGTTACATTGTTCTTTAGGAAGAACATTGTGGTATTTTGTAGATATCTTATTAAAATTATCTTCACTAATATTATAAATAAGAAAGTAACTCTGAAATATGAAATAATATTGCTCACATATTCACACAACTTCATCTAGTCCCAAACTAAGCAGAGCATGTACTATGGGTATTAGACAACTGATAAACGTACTTATATACTTTTCTTTTGTAAATACATACATATCATACATAGGAACACCCAGAATAAGTCAAACGGAGATCGAACCCGCGACCTCTAGCGTGGCAGGTACACTAACTACTACGCCATCTGGTCGTCAAGTGTATTATCTGTCTGTCACGCTTTCACGGTAAAACGAATGAACCGCTTTTAATAAAATTGGGTAGACACATAGTCTAGACTCTGAAAAAGGACATGGGTTACTTTTATGCGGGTGCAATAGTCCCCTGGGTGCTGGGTGAAACCGCAGTGAACTACTGTATTATAAATAAGAGAAATATTGAGAATAAACATGAATGTAGATTAAGGGGACGAACAGATGAACAATAGATTGATTCTGTGAAAGACGAAGTGATTGGCAAAAATGTAACTACTGAGATAGGTACAGACGCCAGCAAATCAAGCTACCGGAAACTATCAAATTTTCCCTATCAACTTTGAACGATATGCTTCAGCGACAAAGTTGAAAATCTATTAAGAAATTTTGACAGATGTTAGTAGCTTGATGCACAGGCGTCTGTACACAGAAAAATCGCAATTCAGACTACTAGACTATAGCTAGGTCTTTTTGACACTGATTTCTAGAACATTTCTAGTAAACCAAGGTCATGGATTAAAATAGAAAAAAGCCTTTTCTTTACAAAACATTCACATTAGAATCTCCAAAAAAAACGCGTAAAAGAATTCACAGACAATACGTAAGCAAGATTTTTTCTATTCGCCAAATAAAGAGTTGGGCTAGGTCAGTGTTTTTCAAACGTGTGTCGCATCTCTTGGGATTGTAATGCGGTACGTTTGTGTGTCACAATGGATATGTGTGTTTCTCTTGTTTTTATTACCTTTATTGGTAGGTACATTTTTATTTGGTACGGTGTGGTTGTGTTGTATGTACTTGTATTTAGGCAAACGTCGATCAGATTGGAGGAATACATGCCATTATGTGGCAAAAAAAAGTAAAAGGCATAGATAAACACATTATTTTGTTGATTTGTTAATCCCAGAATCTACTGGACCGATTTAAAAAATTAGTTCATTGACCCGGTATAGCTTCGTCAAAATCTCGAAGTCAATTTAGTTCAAATAGAGTGTTAAAGAGGCTTCGAGATTTTGACAGATGAAGTATGAGATGACGTAAAAAGTGGAATTCTATAAGGTAATGCCTTCATCAGTTTGACGCTTTTTACTCAACCCAGATTCAAGGTGTCAAATCTTATGCGAAGTGAGAGCGAATAGCGAAATGAATGCGAGTTGTTGTTTGAATTTTCGTGAAGAATCGACGCGGACGTGCTGATAAAATAAATAATGTAGAACTATCTTGAATAAGGTCAGAAGTTCATCACTATCATCAGCCTTTTTACCGTCCCACTGCTGGGCACAGGCCTCCTCTCACACAAAGACTGATTGAGCGTTAATCACCACGCTTGTTGTTGCGGATTGGTGATTTCAGACTTTATAGTTCGGGTTTCCTCGAGATATTTTACTTCACCTTTAACCAGTCATTGGTGTCCAAGATATACTTAGAAAGTAAATATAACTTAGAAAAGTAACATTGGTACTTGCCTGATCTGAAATCGAACCCGCGCACTCATACTTGAGAGGCTGGTTCTTCAACCACTAGGCCACCACGACTTTTCAGACGAGGTCAGAAGTTAGCAGACGATATTTTGCAATGCAATCAAAGACGTACTTCACAAAGGAAACAGAGCTAGCCTACCTACTAAACATTTTCGATGAAACCTAACCTTTGTGAATTACAAGCACACAGAAATCAAGGCAGTACGTTTCTCTCTGTCTGTTTGTTACAGACTGACCTGTATGTTCTGTACGGCTTTATTGTAGATAGAAGTGTGGAATAAGATTTTGTGTGTGCTGATGTTAGACAAACTACTATATACTACACATGTAAATACATGATGATGATGATGGCGTCCAGATGGATTATCGGCTACGGCAGCTGTTCACTCTAAGGAGATCAGCCAGCTGCGCAGGATATTTTATAGTGCACAAGCATTCGCGTAGACACAGGTGCACTCTCTATTTCCTCACTCTCATAGTCCGATGGGACGGCAATCCGACACGACCGGAGAGAGATCAGGCGCAGGACCGACGTTTACGTGCTCTCCGATGCACGGATGAATCAATCACCATCTTCCAGACTCCGGGCTGCTTTATGAAAGTTTCTCAAAATACACAAACCCGGGAATCGTGATTACCATTGCGCCAACAGGGTTACAGGTTAATTTTCAGTTCCGTTTTTATTAGACGCTATATATGTACTAGTATATCTATTCTAATATCGTTCAATTATAATATTTCTACTTTATATGGTATCATATAGTTCATAGAAACGATGACATTACCTAGAACCGTTCCGTCAAAGCCCGAGCGTTTTATGCGCTGAAATAATTGAACAGCCCTTTGAGCTTATCAACACACACACATACACATTGTATTCATACAATAATTTTATTTTTATAGTAGACCCCCTTATAGATGTGTATATTCACCCGTGCATCGGAGAGCATGTTAATGTCGGTCCTGCGCCTGATCTCTCTCCAGTCGTGTCGGATTGCCGATCCCATCAGACTATGAGAGTGAGGGAATAGAGAGTGCACCTGTATCTGCGCGAATGCTTGTGCACTATAATATGTATGCACGAGAACGGCCGCCGTAGCCAACATCGGCCTGGATGCCATCATCATCATCATTATTACAGGTTAAACGATACAGCATTCGATGATAGAAAATAAAAGGAAGTGCACCTGTGTCTGGTCAAATGCTTATGCATTATGGTCCTACGTTACTGACTGATCTATTTAGAGAGAACAGCCGCAATGGCCGACAATTGGTCTGGACGCCATTATCATTATAGACAGTACGATCTAGACAGCTGCTTAATAGAACTTGTTAAATTATATTATTATTTATTTATTCGAATAAATTACTCCAAACCAGACACTCACTTCACTAAATATACAAAATAATACTGGCCTAATTACCTTAATAAAATATTACGTTTTGACCGCAGAATTACGTCAATATAATAGTGATGTAACGGTACCGTGTTCGAGTTATTCGATACTTTTTTGTTTGTACACGTAATCGAGTTTTAGTGCATCGATTTAGATCGGGTTGATTGGATGCGAGAATTTATTGTTAAGGGCTATAGTTGTTACGGTGAAGCGTGAAATTTTGAATTATTTTTATTGCCGCTTCAGTTTTTTTTGGTTCGTGGATGTAAAATGGACTGAATACTTTGGCAATCGGTTGCATATTTGAAATAATGTGCGTTGTTTTATTTGGAACTTGATGGCGGTAATGAGTTCACTTTAATTTGTTAGCAAATTCTCTATCTAGTTACTGGAACAATAAGAATGTTGTAAGTGATTATGTTATTCGAGTTAAACCAAATAAACAACCTATTTTTATACCTATATTTAACAGCAAAAACAATTGCTCTAAAATTATATATTTACAGATGAAACATTCACACGCTTTCACAATACTCCAGAAATACCGACAGAATCGTCTTCCAGTCGTCCGCAAACAAATCGCAGTCAGAGAGTCGGAGTCAAAGAGTGCATTGAGCGCGGACAGGGTGCGTGGAATTGGGGAGTGGGAATGTGCGATGGTGTGGCTCACGGGAACCGCAAAGAGTCTATCACTCCTATTTCGAGTATAATGATGGCCTTTAGACTGAAGACCTGCCATAGAGGCTTTTCTCTCTACAAAATCAGAGCAGGACATAATCATAGTACACGAGCATTTGCGCCGACAACCTGTGTCTGCACTACCTATCTATTCACTCACTCTCCTTGCCCGATGGGTCAGGAATTCTACACTACTGGAAAGCGATCAGGCGCAGGACTGACATTTACGTGTTCTCTGATACAAGGGTGTATCAGTCATCAACTTCCAGACTACGGGTTGCTTTTGTGAATGTTTCTTAGAACCCAACCTGGAAATCAAACTTAAAAACCCGTGCTCCGCAGTTGCGGCATGCGATAATTGTACCAACGAGGCAGTTCAGTCAAATAATACTAAAAGTATAACCAGAAAAATTAATGACACAAGAGTTCTTAAACATTTTGTAGTGAATAAATTCACTTCAACTAGAGCATTCAGAATTCGATTCCAATTGAAATCGATTCGGGAACGATTGCAATTGTCATTCGCAAAAATCTAATAACGAAATCGTTCGAAATTTGAGTGATTTTTTTCTTATTCGATTACGACTCGTTCGTGGCTATCGAAATTTTCCTGTTGTTTTTATTTTTAGACGATAATTTGAGAGGTATTTTGTGACAAATTAAGACTCTTAATTCGAGAATATTTTATTCGAATGACTAGTGTTGTATTTCAAGTTTTAAGAGGTCTATATTTAGAAGTGGGTCATTGATATAAAATGGCTCTGTTGAAAAGCCCTCAATTTAGTTTTCAAGGCGCCAGCACATCAAGCAACCTGAAACTGTAAAATTTTCTCAATCAATTTTGAATCAATTTTGCTTCAGCAATAAAGTTGAAAATCTATCAAGGAAATGTGACAGATTGTAGTAGTAGCTGTCTGTACCTTTTCTTCAGCCTCTCCAAGAACTTCTCAGTCATGTGATCCTATTACCAGGACGTATTTTTTTTTGAGATTGGACTTGTTTTGTATAAATCTAGTTCTTCAAACCTAACAGACAGACATGTGTTGCTGGGGAGTTTGTTGCGCCACCAAGTCGTGAAGGGTGGGTGATTTGGGGACTGTCTTTTGTTTTGATGTTCGAAAAGTGCTGATTTATTAGCCTTTTGAATAAATGATTTTGAGTTTGTTTAAATAAAACTTGCATTTATATTGAAGTTATGTTGTGTGGGTGTTGAATAAATCTTCATTAGTAACTATGCAGTCACGTGCTTCATTATTTCCCTGGTTTCTGCGATCTGGGTACAACTTAGTGCACACGTGTTGGTATACATTTATGGTACACTGTCGGCCAAAATTATTGGGATGAACAAAATCTTTATATTTACACATTTATAATTTTATGATTACGGTTTTCGCGACAAAAGTAGCCTATATATATTCTGATTTATATAACCTATAGCGGACCACCGCGGCTCCATCTGTGTGGATGTTAATTATCGCTACCAGAAGCCTAAGTTTGATCCCATGTGTTAAACTACCTAAAAGTAAATATTCCATTAGGGACTAATAGGTTCAATCTAATACAATTACATCATCCGTAAAATTATGATTTTTTTATATTTCTATATTCAAGACTATAATCCAGAATGTAACTTAAAACTTTATTCACCACAGCACTTTAACAATGAAAGGATTAAAAGTTAAACCAACGTTGAAAAGAAAATATGATTGTTATTACGTGGAGTAAAAGAGAAATAAAATGAAACAAACGTATACCATTTACTCCATTACATCTGTTCTCAGCGGGTGTAGCAGTCGTACACTGCTGGACAATATAATGACCCAGTTTATACATTAAACTACTTAGCACTGAAATAGGAGCGTAAATAACTCACTGTTGTGGTCTGGGAGGAAAATTCTGTATTATTTCCTACTCCCAGTACCAATTCAAAAGCCTTTCCGTTTTCATAGAATAGTTGGATAGAATTGGGAGGATAAGGGGCTCGTGGCTAAGTAAAAGCTACACGGGTCGATCAATTATCAGGTTAAGCAACGCTTGGCGCGTTCGGTCCGTGGATGGTTGACCATTTAGTCATGACGAGTTTCTCCGTGTTTCGGAAGGCACACTATATTGGTGGTTCCCGGCTGTCATGTGTACATCTTTGACCGTCATAACGGATAGTCAAAAGCCAGAAAGTCTGACAACTAGTCTTACCAAGAGGTATCGGGTTGCCCAGATAACTGAGCTGAGGAGGTCAGATAGGCAGTAGCTCCATGTAAAACACTGGTACTCAGCTGCATCCGGTGAAGACTGGAAGGTGACCCCAACATAGCTTGGGAAAGGGCTAGGCAGATGAGGTTTCTAGAATTAGGAAAAGTCGTTTGAGTATATTAATAAAATTGAATATTGGTACATTTTTAAAGCACAACTTTATCAACAAGTTCCTTCAAGGTTTATGTGTAAAGGCAGCAACTAGCTAGTTACAATAAATCAATCAAAAGCATCATTTTTGGATATTAATGATTTCTTGGAAAGCATAATGTAATCTCATATAAGTTTTTAAATATTTTTATATTATTAAGCTGAAGAATTTGTTTAATTAAGTATTCATTTTTTTATTTATACCAAGACGACCATTTTTTTCTGTCCCCAAGTGTAAGTCTCGAGAGACAACCAAGGTTCTCTGAACTCGACACATGCAAATGTGAAACGTCTGCTTTCATACAACACTTGCAAAGAAGAAAATTATAAAAAATATATTATATTCTCACAGGGTTATAATGTTACAATTTTTTGATGACTCCATTGGCGCAATGGTAATCACTGGACTGGACTGTCGAGCTGAGGGTCCCGGGTTCGATTCCCGGTACAGTTGACATTTGTGTGATAAGCGTGCCTATTGACTGTGGACTGGGTGTTATAATTATGTATTTATAAATTCGCCTGTGTACATATAATATGTATTTTATTAGTTGTGTTGGCACCCATAACACAAGCTAATCAAAAGCTTACCTTAGGTCTAACCGACCATGTCTGAAAAGGTGTAAATATAACAAAACTAGTGCACCATATTCTTACAGGTCATCTAGTACATGCTAAGGATCATGTTTACCAAAAAATAAGTTGAATGACCTATGGGTCAACGATCGAGCGCCTTCATAGAGACCGGCGTGATGATAAAATTAATAAAAATATGTTGTTATTTTCATGACTTTGTGGTAAACATGATCCTTAGCATGTACTAGATTATCTGTAAAAATATGTTGCACTAGTATTGTTAGACTTTATATAATTGTCCTATATTAATAAAACTCCTTACCACGCTTTTAGAATTAATTTCCTATACACGTCGATGTTACCACTATCGCTGGCTTGTACTCGGCTACACTTGGCTGTGTTTGGCATAACCTAGGCAGCTTGATACAATGTTATTAGCTTTTAGTAGCTATTGCTTAGTATGTGTTTATTGGTATAAAGTGCAGCTTCCAAGTTTAAGGTAATGATCGGTTTTAGAGGTGAAATTGAGAGGTTAAACCGTTGCTGGAACTACGTATGTATATTCGAAGTACAGTGGAAAGTTAAAAGGCTAGGTATATTTATGCGTAGCTTTTTTTTAACTCGCACATTATTTATTATTGAACCCGAAGACGGAAGCAAGTATGGTTTTGTCAAATCTGTTCTTAATTAAAAATTATTATTTACATAATTATATTTACAAACTTAAAAAATATACTTAAAAGAGAATAAAAAAGGACAAATTTAAATTATGCATCAGAAAATGAATCCACATAGCTGTCAGCGGGGATCGTGCCCAAAAGGCTGGCCTCATTGCCACGTTAGATGGCAATGTCGATTCGTTGGCCAAGGTATTGGCCAGCCCTTTAATCACGTGTGGACTTCACTAAGCGCTTGCTTATGTCTTGAAACAGTTCTTAATTTAGTTCACATTTTGTGTGTCACTGTCAGTGACTAGCGAGATGCTATATCGGGTCAATAAACCGTAGAATATTGGCAGATACCACAGTACTTTTGTAAAACTTTAAATCCACACGACTTGACCTAAAATCTTATTAGAAAAAGTCTTCATCACTAAGAAGAAAAGTTTAAATAAATCGCAAATAAAAATAGAGATTGATTCAACTTCGAAATAAGATTTAAAGGAAAATAGACCTTAAACGTCACGCAATAAAGAAAACAATCGCAGTTCAGACACAACAATACTAGAATTGCAGTATATAAAAACTTTACGTTGGTAAGTTCGTTTCCTACTATTGCAACATATTGTTGCTATTACCCTTTGTCTCCGATCAACAATGATGGAATAAAATTGTTTATTTTTCAACGTATGCGCGTTTTGGCTGTTTGAACAGTATAAAGCATAAACTTAGACTATTTAACTAACTGGACTCACTGGCATTCAGATACAGTAAGGTAGACATTAGCGTTAATTTAGAGGAGTTCGTGGCTAAGTAACAGCCGCACACGTCGATAAGAACGCAGTAGGTTCGCGATCTGTTCGTGGGTGGGTTACTATCTTGCCAATTGCCATGAGGGGAGGGCACATTAAATTGGTGAGTCCCAACAGGAGCGTAATCTACAATCGCTATCGAAACCAAAAATATAGTTTTTAGAATATTTGTCTGTTTGTCTGTATGTATGTCTGGGCTAATCTCAGAAAGTACTGCAAGGATTTGCTTCAAATTTGGCATGAATATAACTAAGAGGTCGGGTCAGCATAAAGGCTACATATTAGGGTGAAATGCTCAATCGCCTAATACTCACGCGGACGACGTCGCAGGCAACAGCTAGTAAATAAATATGACTTTTGGAACAGGGTGAGATAAGGCAATGGCGTGTCCAGTTGATTGAATAATCTAAGAAAGAATAACAGAAGTTTGGAGTAATTGCTATAAAATGTACGTAAAAATGTTTTGATGTTTGTAAATGGAATTGCTAAACATGTTATTTTGAGTTATACAAAGAAGGTAGGAAGTGGAAAGAAATAAAGTGGGTCATTGATTCAATCGATGATACAGTTTTATTTGGATTAGACTTTTATGACCGATTACTGATCTCCTTTATAGGAAAAAACATTCATCATCATCAGCCTTTTTATAAGCCAGCCACTAGTGGGCACAGGTCTCCTCTCACACGGAGAAGGATTGAGCGTAAATCACCCCGCTTGCTCAATGCGTGTTGGTGATTTCAGACTTTATAGTCCAGGTTCCCTCGAGATTTTTTCCTTCACCTTTAATCAGTCATTCATATCCAAGATATACTTAGAAAGTACATATAACTTAGAAACGTTACATTGGTACAGACGCCAGCACATCAACCTACCTTAATCTGTCAAATGTCTAAAATTAATTTTCAACCTTATTACAATTCGGGAAGGCAAATATTTGATTCGTAAAATTTGACAGATCCGGGTAGGTTGACCTACTGGCGTCTGTACGTATAACTTGGAAAACTTGCTTTGATAGCCATACTAATGTAATAGAATTTAAATTCAATATGTAATGTTTCATTTTGAGTAAACACGTTACTTATATAAACTTCAGAAAATTGTTTGACCATTCTCTATAACCTGATCTGGAATAGAACCCGTACCCTCATACTTGAGAGGCTTGTACTTGAACCACGACGACTGCCGTCACTTAAAAGTTAGAAAATCATTCTCAGAAACGGTCCATTAGACTATGTACATATACATACTTTCAGAAGGAGCCGGTATAATTTTAGCGAGCCTAGTAGATCTAGTAGCTTTGAAAGCCTGATTATGCAATAGATTACACTTACTTATTACTTAGATAGAGGAAGCGACTTAGACACAGCTTTAAATTAGTCATAAAGTGTCCGTTCTGGATCATAAGGAAGTACAATATAAGTTTCGAAATAGAAGCGGAAATCAGAAATTTTCCTTATGAATTTTAAAGTTAGAAAGAGGAATAATGAGCCAGTTATATTAATATTGGTTATACTTATTAACTAGTTTTAAGTGTACTGTTACG
Organism: Heliothis peltigera; assembly: GCA_958496145.1. NCBI lineage: Eukaryota > Metazoa > Arthropoda > Insecta > Lepidoptera > Noctuidae > Heliothis > Heliothis peltigera. The sequence goes on along the minus strand of OY292345.1, from coordinate 5,749,002 downwards.
GGGTGGGATGATGGAGACTTTTTAAAAAAGAACACTTTTGTTGAACTAGAAAAATAGAATTTATTTCGATAAAATACACGTTTTTAGAAGATGTGTCCACATCGAAGTTTTAACCCGATCTACCTTTTCAATGCTAACGGAAATGCTGACAATACCTTTGATTTGCGTCATTACTTATAAATGAAGTAAACAACTGAAGCTGTGTCAGCAGTTTACTTTATATTGAACATAGATTAATAAAATGTTATAACAACCCCTCCGATAAGATTGATCATCACGAGAGAAAGTGATGAGAAATTTATGACGAGACTTCGACATGGACATCACAATATTTGAACTTAGACATTACGATAACATGACTACTTATTACATCGAAGGACATAGAAAAATACGATTAACATAATATTTAAGAAAACAAACATAAGAATTGGAAAATAATTACCTAAATGTTCTTAATAAAACACTACAAGAATGAAGAAAATAAAATGGAATATAATCGTAAGACTTATAATTAAAAGAAATTATTAGCTTATAGCTATCTTAATACAATCTAGTTTATTTCATAGGATTACGTTTAATAGGAACTGGTAAAGATTTGATTGATACGTTATCAACTTCACCTTCTGATGAGTCTGACGTATACGCAACATTGGTGACATGTGTTTTAGGTCTACTGACATTTTTATTGTATATGTTTATACAATAACTTGAAGGCTTATGCAATATGTATCTACGGAGTTTAAACAATAAATAAATAAGGAATAATATTGTAAGTACATATGTCGTTGAAATATAATGAGTACCGTATTTATCTAAATGAGAAGGCTCTTCAATTTTATTTAACTGGTTTTCAAAATCATTAAGATGAGCGCTTGCTTTTAATAAGGAATCGAAGCTATTAAACTCATTTAGTTTTACAAGAGGAACTTGGTGTAGTGATTTGTTCATCTTAAAATTGTTGCAACAGTCATCATTTAATATATTGAAATTTGATACAGTGGTTGTTAAATTAGAAGTGATGCTGTCACTTGGTACAAAAGTTAGAGTCTTATAATAAGCTTTACAAGATTTAGGAATATGTAATGTTCCTGTGCCTAACAAGATTTCAACGTGGTCCTCAGAATCACCATTACACATGATATGACATTTATTAGGTTCTGACTGTACGTAAATCCAACGGTTATTAGATATTTTATGAAATAAATCTATGTTACCACGTAGAATTCTAGTTTGGCAAGATTTTGGCAACTTATCTATAACATCTGTTAGCAGAATAGTCTCACAAGAAGGATTAGCAATTGTAGAATACACGTTACTTAACGGACACACGTAACACTTTTCTTTTATCACTTTGCACTCACTGACACTGTCAAATTGAGAGTAAAATAGACGATCTAATGACATTGCCAAGAACTGTTTATTTGGAGCAATTAAAATAAAAGTATCAGGAGTTTTGTTATCGTAGGATATTGGTAATGGAATATTTTGAAATAAATTGTAAACTTGCGTCAGAACTAGCGGTATCTTTAATATTAATATCAATTTACTTTCATGATAATAACAGATGATATCCGATATATTTATTATTTCATTTACGTTATGAAGTGTTAACGGAATTGGCAACTCAGCGTGTCGCGGTAAACGGTTTGCATGTAACTCGAGCTCCTTGAACACTTGCATAGGACTAAGTACAGTCGGGTGCAAGACATTCATTTTACTAAACAATATGGCATTATTTACATCATCAATATCGAAGGATAATGTTATAATAATACTTTCTAGAGAATTTAGAAGCAAAGATAATTGTGTTTTAATTTCTAATTTATCATTAGTATTTAAGATATTTGCGAAGGCTTTTTCGATTTTGTTTAAGTTTTCATTTAAACGATTTTCATTTTCTTTAACTTTCGACATAGTATTATTAAAGGTAGAAATAGTAGATTTGATTACGTGGATATTATCACGCATTAAAAGTGTTAACTGTTTTTCGTCTGACTGTACTTTATTTATAGCATTAGTGAACTTATTCGCGTCATCTGTATCTAGAGTCCCAAAGAAAGTTTTTAACAGAGAACCGCCTGCATCGATTAAACCACGTTTAGAGCGTTTAATTTCATTTACTTGTACCAAGTACGAGATAGATGAGAATTTCTGAACATTATTGTTATGTTGTAATTTTAAAGAACTCAGTGAATTTAGACAGTCGATTTTTACCTGAGACGAAACAGCAGAGTTACAATATTTGGAAACTTGATTGAATAAAATTTCGACATTTTCAAGATGTGGTTGTATGTGACTAAGATCAACATAGGTTATAACATTCCAATGGTCGTTAGTAAATCTTACATCTAATAATTGATCGAAATACAATCCAGGACTGTTTACAATTTGCGTGATGAATTGGTCCGCGTAGGCAGACATCGAATATCTGAAAATAAATAGATTTACAAAGTATGTGCGTAATGTTATTAGAAGGCTGGTTTGATTTCGTCATAATGATGACGGACATGCTTGCGTTCAATTTGTAACGTGACCGTGTGGTTTCCGTTTATCTTAATTATTTTATAGGGGCCTTTCCAGACTGGCGATAGCGCTTTGTTTTGTTTATGGTGACATCGAATAAATACCATATCACCGACATTGTAAGTTATAGGACGTGAATGGGAATCATAGTAATGTTTTGACCGCTCTTTGGATTGTTGGATATTTTGTAACGCTTTTTGTCTACTGTAATATAACCGATGATTGAGAGCGCGTACATAATCTGTATAGGTATTATTTTCGAGTGTATCGATAGATTTCGGAATGTATGGTTTATGACCAAATATAAGTTCGAATGGAGCAAAACCCGTGGTGGAATGTACGTTAGAGTTGTATGCTAACATGGCCGTATTTAAATATAAGTCCCATGTGTGTGAGTTTTCGTTTATATAAGAACGTAAGTATTCTTTTAGGGTTGAATGACTACGTTCTAATGCACCGCATGTTTGAGGGTGATAGGGTGACGCAAATATATGTTTAATTCCGAAGAGCTTTTCTAATTGTTTGAACACTTCTGAGCAGAAGTTGGTGCCTTGATCTGTCACAATAGTTCGCGGTATTCCCAGATGGGAGATGAAATGTACTAGACGTTGCGCGGTTTCCTGAGCAGAGCAGGTCTGTAAAGGATAAGCTTGAGAGTATTTTGTTAAGTCATCTTGTAGGGTTAGAATAAATTTGTATTGATCGATTCTAGTTTCTGGAAGTGGACCTACAATGTCTAAGAATAGTTTTTCGTTCGGTTTAGTGGCCGTTGACGTAATGATCATTGGAGCTTTATTGGAATGACGTAAGGGTTTGTTAATTTGACAAGACTTGCAATTCTTAACATAGGTTTCTATGTCTTGTCGCATGTTTTTCCACCAGTATAACGACTTTAGCCTATCATACATTCGAGAAATGCCAGGGTGTCCCGCGGAGGCCGCGTCATGATTATCTTTTAGAATGCGCGGAACTTCGCTGGGAGTTGGAAAGATGATATTGTTATGATAAATGTGGACCTTGACACCAGTGTTGTGAAATAGAAATCCAATCATATTGTAAATTTTAGTGAATGATAGTTTTATAAAGGGATCTTGAAAATCGGAAATGGCGAATTCTTTCTCTTCTGCATACCACGTAGTGATCATATCTCTATAATCTCTAAGCATGTTAAAAATATCTTTATAACTGATTTCATCGTAATGATGCACGCGTAAGAATAAATGTGTGTATATATGTTTTTCATTAGATGTACTATGAAACGTGTATAGTTCTCGTTCTACGGTTCTAATGTCAGGCACTTCGTCGTTGAATTTAGATAATTGTATGATTTCGGAACAATATGGAATTGAGTCATCTAAGTCGATTGCGGAAGGGTAAGCGATCATTTTACACTTTGCTTTTAATAGTGATTCATTATGTTCCTCTATTAATGTGTCGTAAGTAGAATTTTGGCTTTGAGAAATTTCTAGATATTTTTCGTATGTTTCGGATGTAGAAGGGCTTTCAGGATCTATCGCGAGTATCGGGTTACGAGATAAGGAATCTGCATTACAGTTAATTTTACCCTTTTTATACATGATTTCGTAATCGAACTCCTCAAGTTTTAAACGCCAACGAACTAATCTGGAGCTAGGGTCTTTACAATTGAATAACCACTGTAGTGGCTTGTGATCGGTCACGATTTGGAACTTACGGCCATATAAATAGGGACGAAAAACTTTTGTGCCAAAAATAATAGCAAGGCATTCTTTTTCAGTTGTAGAATAGTTGCCCTCAGCTTTATTTAGGGTTCTGGACGCGTAAGCTATAGGGAGATCTTTATTTATTTCGCCCTGGGATAGAATAGCAGAAACGGCATAATTAGATGCGTCTGTAGTAAGCAGGAATGGCTTCGTGAAGTCGGGATATTGCAGTATTGGTGCCGTTGTGATTTTATTTTTTAAAGTTTCGAAGGCGGTTTGTTGCTCAGTAAGCCACGAGAATTTAGCGTCTTTCTTTAAGAGACTAGTAAGAGGTTTCGTAATATGTGAAAAATTATCGATAAAGCGTCGATAATATCCGACTAGGCCTAGGAATGATTTAATGTCTCGAGGATTTTTTGGTACAGGGAACTTTTGGACGCATTCGACCCTTTTGGGATCAGGTTTCACACCGTTTTCAGATATTACGTGACCTAGATATTGTACCTCTTTACAAAGGAACTCACTTTTATCTGGTTGAAGTTTTAAATTATGGAGGCGTAATTTTTCAAACACTAATTTAAGTTTTGCTAGATGGGAAGTTAAGTCATGTCCGAATTCGACAATATCATCCAAATATGTGAAACAATGGATTCCTTGAAGGCCAGATAATACGATGTTCATGAGCCTTTGAAAGGTAGATGGCGCGTTTTTTAACCCAAAAGGCATGCGATTAAATTGGTAATGTCCTGGTTGACCAGAGACACCCGGAACACTGAAGGCTGTCTTTTCAGCATCCGACTCTTTCATGCAAACCTGATGAAAAGATGACGCTAAATCTAGAGTGGTAAAATACTTACTATGTCCTAGCTGATCTAGTATATCTGTAATGTTAGGAATCGGATACGCGTCACCGATGGTAATTTCATTAAGCTTGCGGTAGTCGATTACTATTCGCCATTTTGGTTTTCCTGAGGCATCCTGTTTTTTTGGCACAACCCAAATAGGTGCTGACCAAGGAGAGACAGACGGACTAATAATATTTTGGTCTAACATGTTTTTTATTTGTTTACTAACCTCTTCTTTGTGGCATTCGGGAAAACGATAGCTTTTGACATGTATAGGCGTTTCGGAAGTAGTACGGATTTCGTGTTGAATAGTTTTAGTGGCAGTTAATACATCTCCTTCCAAGTAAAAAATATCATTAAACTCTGAACATAGTTTGCGTAAGCTAGACTCCTCTTCTGAATTTAGATGATCACATCTTAATGCACTTTGGACTCTTCTATCGTGATCTAAGTCAGCGAGGGTTGTTGGAAAACAAGGGACAGTCTCTTCGGCTATATTTTGAGATACGATATGGTTATTTTCTAATATAAGAGATACAGGCTCTAACGTTAATTTTATTGGTTTTAAAATGATTTCATTTTCAGAAGTGTTTAGAACAGAGACATTGATTTTATTATTTGGTTTTACGCAAGTAAGACACTTTGAAAAAAGAAGTTTAGGATAGTCGTTTAAGGTAGTTGTTAAGTTCAAACCCTCTTTCAGTTCAGGGTTTGTGACATGGCATTCGATCATCATTTCTGTACGGCCCGGAATGACATAAATTGGTTCGGTGTTAATTTCAAAATAAACAGGTGTTTTTCCTGGTAACTGTAATTGAGACATAGAATAACATACAGTGGCATGGTAATTAGAAAGAAAATTTGTTCCTATAATACCATCGTAATCAAGGTTAACTTTGTCAACAACATGAAAATAAAAAGGAAACTCTATATCATTTTTATAGAGGGTTAACAAAAACCTTCCCTTGGTCTCAGCGTGCGAGCCAAAATCGTTTATACCCTTGAATTTAACTTTAACCGAATCAAGACATGGAATATTTGATAAACTTGTATCTTTTACTAGACATATGGAACTACCCGTATCAACAAGTAATTTTAAGGGCTTTTTTGAGTTAGATGTTTGGACTTCGATAAAGGGTAAAGACGTTTTCTTATTCTGAGATATATCATATACCATGGGGCACTCTTCGGTGCTCTCCAGGAAACAATCTATCAGACTTTCATTGGGACTAGTAGAAACAGAGTCATTAGAAACAGTGGACTGCACACATGCAGGCTTTATCGATTTAGTATTTTTATTGCAAGTGGGACATTTGTCCGAAATAGAAGGCAATGGATTTATACGATTATCAATGGCTTTTTCAACGTGATTGAAATTAGAAGTATGATTTGATTTAGTAGAAATAGTATCAGAATTAGAAGTAGTATTCGATATAGTAGATTTTGAATTAATATTCGATATAGTAGATTTAGAAATGTTATTTGATTTAGTAGATTTAGAAATGTTATTTGATTTAGTAGATTTAGAATTAGTATTAAACTTAGTAAGGTTAGATATAGAATATGTAGTGCCTTTGTTAACGAATTCGCGTTGGCACTTATACGCGAATCCAGTGTTTAGTTTAAATCATTATTGTCAATTTCTTGAATTTGCGGGGGCGATGGCATATCCGAGTCATGTGTTTCTGTGTGATGTTGTCTTTGATAGGACGACCTCGGTTGTAATTTCCTGGAATTATTAAATTGTCTCTTTCGACACTCTGATATGTCATGACCCACGTTTTTACAGTATCTACATATAATAGGGAACTGGTTGGTTGTAGGTTTATTTGATGACGATGGCACGAGTTCTTGGAAACGATTGTTGTTATTTTTGTTATTAAAATAGCATTCCGATTGCAAGTGACCTGTTTTCTTACAGTTGTTACAGAATTTAGTTTTAATATGCACTGCGGTATTCTTTTGCGTATTTAAAATCTTTTCCTCCTCCATTGCGATATTAACGGCAGCGTTTAACGTTTTTGGATCACGGCAACGAACTATGTTGCTTATGTTAGAATGTAACCCGATTGTAAAAGTGTACAAAGCTAAGTCTTCAGTCATAGCGATACGTCCCGGTAATTCTTTTTTTAATGTATCTGAATTATGGATTTCCGCTTGAAGGTTTGTGAGGCAAGTTTCAATTCTAAGTGCATATTGCGCGACCGTTTCATTATTATTTTGTTTGCATGATTGTAAGTCTAATAATAAATGATTATAGTGTTTACGCTCTCCGAAATTTTGTCTCAAAAATTCTTTCAGGCTATCGTAATTATCAAATATTCTATTTGAACATGCAATTTGGGCTTTTCCTCTTAGTTTTGAGATAATGAACTTTAAAATGAGCTCTTTTTGCGACTCCGAGGCTAAATCGAGAGCATTCTTACAGTTAGTTAAGAAAGCAGGCAAGGTATCTCGTTCACCACTATACGTATCTATGAAATCACATAGGACTTTCATGGGGTATTGTTCTGAAATAATTGGAGCACGTTTGCTTTCGCTTGTGGAAGTAGACATTATGGTATATTTTGTACGTAATCAAAAGTAGAAAATAGTAAGAGAGTAGAAATATGGGTTTGAAACTCAAATAGACAGTTAATGGCAACAAAGGTAATCAGAATATTTTACTCACAATAAAATGAGGATCTGACGCAGCATGACCTTGTAGCACGAAGCGGAGCACTGTAGACAGGCGACTCGGAGGATCGAGAGTTCAGCCGATGTAGACCTTTCTCAGGTCTCAGGTCTCCAGGAACAAGCAGTTATGACTTGATGACGGCGATTTTGATTCGTACCAAATCAGATATAGTAGCAGGATCAAATGGTCACGGATGGTTTGGTATAGTCTAGTTCGATACAGTGGATACAGAGGATTCGACACAGTGGACACAGATTTTTGACAGGACTGTCCGATTCTGATCAACGTAGAGTTTTAGGTTCAGTAATTAAGTTCACAGTTTTTACACACACACAAGAAGTTCACAGTTTAGTTTTTTGGTGTGATAGGAATTTGTAGATTTTATTTGAGATACGGCGACGTGGACACGTGTTTTAAATTTCGATACGCGAAAGTCTACCACACCATCCCACTTCTGACACCACTGTTACGGGGTGGGATGATGGAGACTTTTTAAAAAAGAACACTTTTGTTGAACTAGAAAAATAGAATTTATTTCGATAAAATACACGTTTTTAGAAGATGTGTCCACATCGAAGTTTTAACCCGATCTACCTTTTCAATGCTAACGGAAATGCTGACAATACCTTTGATTTGCGTCATTACTTATAAATGAAGTAAACAACTGAAGCTGTGTCAGCAGTTTACTTTATATTGAACATAGATTAATAAAATATTATAACAGTACCTAATCATGTAGTTATTTCGGATTTCAATAACCTATCTATGTGTTGATTTGATTACTGCAGGCTTAGCATGGCGATTCTATATCTATTCTATCAAGAAAAGACAAAGATCTTTCTGTCAAAGTCAGCATGTCTTCTACCCGAGCATGGCGCGACCTGTCAACTCGCATATAATCGATAATCGACGACCAGATGGCGTGGTGGTTAGTGAACCTGCCTGCCACGCTATAGGTCGCGGGTTCGATTCCCGCATAAGTCAAACATTTGTGAGCATGAACATGGGTGTTTGACTTAGTCTGGGTGTTTCTATGTATAATATGCATGTATTTACAAAAGAAAAGTATATAAGCATGTTTATCAGTTGTCTAGTACCCATAGTACAAGCTCTGCTTAGTTTGGGACTAGATGATGTTGTGTGAATGTTTGAGGAATATTATAAAAAAAAAAAAAACACTTATAGACTTATATCGATCGAAGAAAAGAAAATTTCTTCAAAAAATGTCAAAAGAAATCTTACGTCAATCTGTCACTTTTCTGTCATTAGACAAAACTTGTTCCTACGGTTGTCATGCTAAGCCTGCTGGTGATAGAATATTGACAATAGCTCCATATGAATATTGTCCAATTATCTCTAGTAGGCAAATCAACAGATATATAGCTTGTAGAAATCCACCATTGCTGGTTGTTTGGCTGCTAGTTTTGATATTAATTTGATCACTAGAAAATTTATTTCATTAATTTCTCCATGACTAGGACTTACCCATACAACTCCATCAGTAGAAGCAAAAGTTAATAAGCAGGATATGTTTCTATCAAAAATTCTGTTTAACTCGAAAATCTTGCGAGCAAAATAAATAGAAACCACGAAATAAATCTTTAACAATCGTATACGTTTATTCAACATACAACATCAACAATAACAACAGTAACAACAGCAACATACAATAAATAAATCAACTACAACATGAAGACAGTTGAAAATGACTTAAAATTAATAACAAAAACAATATTTACAAGGCACTCAATTAAACTTAGTTCATGGAAAATTTAACCAGCCGTACGAACAAGTTTGTAAAAGCCGACAACCATTCGTAACAACACCTCATTCTTTCATCAAAACCTCTCCTTGAATCTAGGAATCAGCCTTACAATTTAAACAAGAAAAATATTGGAGGTCAACAAAAGAAAATACCTATAACAGTTCCAAGTACGGTATCGTTAAAATTTTCCATAGAACTCCTTTCATTTCTACTCCTTAATGTTCCTTATGGTGGTGGATGGTTTTGTACACGGGGATCTTAACAGGGTAGGGTTGAGGCACGTGCACTGTGACAGTCTTTTCGACCTTAATTGGCACGTGCTTCTCAACGGGGTAAGGAACGTGTTTAACTACAGGGTAAGGCACAACCTTCTCAATGGGGATAGAGATTTCAGTCTCAACGGGTACAGCTACAGGCTTGTTGACTGGGACCTTGACTGGGTAAGGATGAGGCACACCAATGAGAATAGGTTTGGGGACATTGATGTGCACAGTCTTAGGAATGGCGAAGGTAACGTGTTTGTAGTTGGGTACTTCGACTGGGTGCTCTTCGTCGACGTGGGTACCAACAGGGATAGCGTGAGCCTGGAAGTCGTGGCCATCACCATACTCGTGGCCAGCGTCCTGCAGGGGGAAAGCGTGAGGTCCAAATCCATGGCCACCATCACCCTGGCCGCCAAAATCATGACCACCATTACCGCCCTGACCTCCAAAATCGTGACCTCCGTTGCTCTGGCCTCCAAAATCATGACCGCCATTGCCCTGACCGCCGAAATCGTGTCCACCGTTTCCTTGGCCACCAAAATCGTGACCGCCTTGAGATCCAGCATCACCATGGAGTTGATGACCAGATTCCTGAGCGGCTAGCAGGTAAGAGTCTCCGCTAAAATCTTGGCCGCCTTGGTTACCGCCTTCGTGGACGGCGTACTGAGCGCCACCTCCGGTGCCTCCGAATCCTCCGTGAAATTGACCGCCGAAATCTTGGCCTCCAAGATCATGTCCTTGAGCGAGAGCAAGAGTGTGGGTTTGGCCACCAGAGAAGTCGTGTCCCCCGAAGCTTTGTCCTCCTAGTCCTCCTAAGTTGTGTCCTTGTCCGCCTGAGAAATCAGCTCCTCCACCAATGGGTGCTGAGTATTCGTAGCCTGAGCTCCCTCCGTGACCACCGCCATCACCTCCGACCTCGTTGGAGTAGGCTCCTTCGAACCCGGCCTTGCAAGAGGCAACTGCCAACAACAAACACACCTGAAAAGAAAGAAATATCTTATTAATACCAAGAAGTTTTAAAAATGTAGTAAATGGACTTGTTGCTTCTCAAAAATCGGCGAAAGTAATTTGAATATTATCGCAATTCCAATTTATTAAACTTGTTAACATTCCCAACAGACGCAACCATTAAAAATTTTCCTCGAAAATAACGCAGTTTTACAATTATTAAAAAAAAGGCTCCGAATACCTAAATAGGACCGTTCCACTCATTTAGAACACCCACCAGATTCCGTAATAGCGGGAATATAATTAAAAACAAAAGAAGCAAATCAGCTTAAAAACCGGTGTCTTAATAGGCAATTTGAGCTGAGAGAATGCCTTAATTATCGACTTGGAATGATAAAAAAATACTGGGGGAAAAAACAACTTTTGCAATCACTTTTTCAAGTAACCTTTTTAGGGTTAACGTATTCTGAATAGACTTAAATCGATTTGAAGTACCACAGACGCCAGCACATCAAGCTACCCAAAACAGTAAAACTTTCTCAATCACCTCCGAAACGATATATTTTTTTATGATATAATACAATTTTGCAATATGGAAGAATAAATTCCTAGTTCTATTAATTGGTATGCATTTCAATCCAATAAAAATTCTTGTATAAACGTACTAAAATATAGCCGGTTAAAAACTGAATTCTAAATTGATGAAACACGAATTAATACAGGAAAAATAATCTTTAAAGCAATAATTAGGCTATATTAAGTGCCTGTTTTATCACCTACGAATAAGTTCCAGTTACTTTATTTGGTAGATGACTTCATACAAATTCTGTTCCATTTTTTAATTTATTCGGTAGATAGTGGCTATTCGGACATTGTGAAACTGTCCCTTAGTGTTTATAAGTCACTAAAGGACAGTCATTATTGTTTTATTTTGTACAATAAAAAATCCATTTAATTTAAAATTCCCATTTTAAATACTTTTATTTCACTACACAAATGAGGGGGATATTAAAACGTCCATCCCTGCCTATATATTACATTATTTTTTAAAAAGGGCTGCTTTATAAAAAAGAAACGTACAAAATTTGCATACAGAATGGAATTTTATTGTTCACCAAGAAAGATTGTTGGTTTAAGTAAGCAAAAGTTAATATGATTTAAAAAAAAACATATTTCTAATTAATCTGACTACCGGTAACGACTGCCAAAGATGTACAAATGACAGTCGGAACCCACTAATTTAACGTGCCTTCCGAAACACGGAGGAACTCGTCATGACAAAATGGTCACCCACGGCCACGCACCGATCGCGCCAAGCGTTTAATATTGGTGTTGATAATTTAAAAAAAGAATAAACTTAGACCACGTCTTAAAGTGGACGTTCTGATTAATTTTATACTATGTTCATAAAAAAAAGGACGCGTCGACCACACAATCTCCTTTCACTGCAAAATAAACGCCTTTCTCCTTCATTGTCGAATTAATTTAAACTTATATACTCGAGAACAGCCAGTATTCAACAGTTCAATTACGTAACACAATCGCCTTTCATGTCAATTGCAACTCCTTTCATTTTAACTTGGCTGTCAAAACGAGATGCATTGCCATTCTAGAACAATACCAAACTCGGGAGACCGGTATTATTATATTTTAAATTATCATTAAATAAGTCAAAACAAATTAAGTGACTGGAAATGTTTTGAAATTACTGTTCTTCGTATATTCAAGAGCTGAAATCAGCGTCAAATATCCTTCGATAGCAATAGAGATGTGGACAACTAGTCAAATTCAATACTTTTATAGAACTGTCAAAAATTGTTTCTATGCAATTTGTATGTGTCATTTACTTATTTCGATTATATTACCAATAATTAAAAAAAATCACCAACCCGCATTGTGCAAGCGTGGTGATTAACGCTCAATCCTTCTCCATGCGAGAAGAGGCCCGTGCCCAACAGTGGGACGATAAAAAGGCTGATGATGATGATGATGATGAATTAAAAAAAAAACCGGTTCAATACGATAAATTAAACTGACATTATTTTAAAATGCTTTACAAAATGAATATGATAAAGTATTTTTATTTTTGACCTAGTCCACATCCCAATGACAATTTCCATTCAAATCTTATTACAGATGACATAAAAATTCGCGACAAAATGACATGTAATCAACATTGTTGCTATTGCTATGCGAAAAAACGAGAAATAAAACCATTGTTATTATTATGTAATTTGGGATGTCTTGTGAACGGACTTCCCGTCAGACATCATTAATTTAAACAAGAAAATGTGTTTTACTTTATTCATATTTTACTCTTACAATGTATTACAATTAGGTATATTTGTGTTACAAGGCCCTTACTACAAAAAAGTTGGACAGACATTTGACACGTGTTTAAAATAAATTTGCATTTAAATGTTTCTTTAAAAATTTGTCTAAGATACGAGAAGACTGAAGAAGTTTTGTATGCCAAAAACATTTTCACATAAATCGGAAAAGAAGTGGAATCAATCATATACAATTTGTTCAGTAAGACAAAACAACTTAGACAAAGTATATATGTATATACACCCGTGACCCACGGTCGGTGTAAATCGGAAGAAAATGTTTTTAATCAGCTTTGAACTACATGCTTCAGCGATAAAGTTGAACATCTATTAAGGAAAATTGACAGATTGTTGTAGCTTAAGTATTGGCGTGTGTACATACCTATTTAATTTTCATCGCGAGTAGTGTGTTGTGTAGGTACAAAAACTAAGATTAAACAAACGCTATCTGAGTATTACGTGAACCACATTTCTTTGAGTAATCAGTGTTTTCGCAAACATTGATGTAATGTTGAACTGTTTAATGATCTTCTAATGGTCACCTTCGTTGATTGTTGCATTACATTACGTGCTTCCGTATCCGTGGTACTGTTACGTGGTGCGCCTGCATATCAAGCTACCTACTACAATTTGTCAAATTTCCTTAACAGATTTTCAACGTCGTTGAAGCATATGTTTCAAAATTGATTGGGAAAACTTGACAGTGCTGGAATCTGTATATTATGAAGAGTTTAGCTATACAGTGATCTATCGATAGAAGAGAGGTTAAGCAGGAATAGCTTATGGAGTAGATCGCAGGAATTTCATATCGTAATGAAGAATTTTAAAAATTTTGGAAATTAAGAGCACATCTAAAATTCGTTTTCATAAAACAAATTCACGAATAAATATATCAAATACCCATTTCAATACCAATTCTAAGAAAATTTTGATATGAGAAAAAAATGCGATAAAAGGAAGCAATATACATGTACCATTTGCGCTTGATCAAGCAATTACATCACAGAATATGATAATACAAGGAAACAAGAAAAAAATCCAAAAAGGCTGAGCAAATCCAAATGAACTTCAAAGGAAGAATTCAGAAACACGCAACAATATTACAACATATAAAAAAAGCGATATACATGAAAGAATTTGTATAGAAACATTTTAAATCACACCTTACTTTGCAATCATTGGAATGGAAACAAAAAGAGCACACTCAAAAACCATTCATTCACGGTTTGTTGAATCCGCTATTGTGCCATTGAACTTTCGGATACAACGATGTCATATTTATGTAATACAGAGTAATAAATAACGAATTATGCTCTAGGAAACTGTGTCACAATCGCTTTTGTAATTTCCTTCGTGAAGAGCAAAAAATACGGACGGATTCGTATCCGAGTTGGTCTAGTCCGGAATTTCTCAATTTTGCCATTGCTTTTGTATACTGAAAAGTTGGATTATTAGTTGGATTCCCTTGTTTTAGTTGGTTATACAGGACGTGTAAAATATCTCTCTCATTGCTTGTTTTCTTCAACTTTCCTTTTAATGATGGGATTCTGGATTTAATTATAGCTTCGGACAGTGTCAGCTGTTACTTTTATAAATTCCATGTTTTACAATAAGATGGATATAGTTCCTAACATTATGACCAGTGGGGTCTAGAGACAATGATTTTGCTTTTTGATAGCATTTTAAACCAACCTTGTCTACCTCGACGATCAAATATACATTTGTATCCAATCTATATAAATAATCTCCTTAATAAACCCGTGGAATAGTTTTCGGCAGAACGCCAGCGAGCGAATAAGGTGCGCCTAATGACGTGTTGAAATTGTTCAAATGGGGCAACAAAAGTTTGGAACAATACCAATGTGAATATATGGCTTTTAGGAATAAAGGAATAGATTCCAAGATAGCGTTTTGATAGAAATGCAATGGTGGAAGAGATTTTGGATTGTTAAACTGTTTCATTAGCTATTTGCCCTAGATATAAGTGGAATCGTATTGAAATAAATCCGCTTTTGATTTAACATAAGGAATTTTGATAACTACGTCAATATACTAAGCTAGACCTTATCTTACATTAATGCAAAGGTGTGAAGATAGATAAAAGACTCAATGACCCGAATACATTAATTATTAGTACCCAAGGGAACTGCTTCCCACACCTGGATAAAAAGTAATCGATGTCCTTTCTCTAGTTCTACCCTATAAAGGTGTCTCTCAAATTTGAATTAAATCACTTCCGTCGTTTTGGCGTGAAATCGTGAAAGACAGACAAAGTTACTTTATAATATAAGTGAGGATTACTTCTCTTTTTTTTTTCAAGAATTTCAGTAAATTGTTATCATAAAAAGGACCCATACAAAAGTACTCTACAGTCCATAATCCACCCAAGCCAACATAAATAATAATGCTCTAGATATACGTAATTTCTTACAACAGCAAAAATCCTCACAAATAATCTACCTGCCGCTATTTGTCTTAGAAAAAATCTAGCTCAGGATACTCAAGGTAAATAAATCAGAGTACTTCCATCATACACTAAGAAAGTTGCTAAGTTTATAGACGATATATTCTCGTGTAAAGCAATGGTAACTGGACGGAAAATGTAAGGGAATAATGCCAAGGATAGATCCCCAACTATGCCTATTTGGGACAGAATAGCCAGAGTTATGGGTGTCGCAAATTATCTTAAGGAAATTCCAGGTTTACGATGTAATAGATCCCTTTTATATGGCAACGTTAGTGCTGCAAGTTTTGGACCTCGAGACGGAAGGGCTAATGAAGATGACCGAGTCATTTATGAAAAAAAAGTGAATCTGAAGAGAATTTCCTTTGTCCTAATATTTTAGCTGCAAGCTGCTTTTTGAAATTTCTATCAATAATCGAGCTTACACTATCACAGAGTGTTAGACTATGTTTAATATGTATAGGATCAGTAACAACTTCGAATGTTGACCATTCTTATGACTCATCGTAGCAAAAACTGGTTTGTTGCATATTTTCAATGTTTTGTCTGGTAGAATCTATCACTCTAGACAAGATAGTAACTGTAGATTGAGTTTCGTATCAGCAAATCTCTTTAAGGTAAATATGGAGAGTAATACGCATTTATTTAATGAAAGAGAAAGGTAGCTTTATGTCTCAAAACAGGTCTTAGATAGTGAAGGTGTTATCCCTTTTACTTCTGTTCCTTACAGAACCGGTTCAAGTTCGATGTCCGGATTAGTAAATAAGATTAAGTTATCAGTACAATCTGTAAGCACTGGCGAATTTTTGGTTGTAATTTCAAGAGAAAGCCTTTGTAGTCACGTAGGTAGTTCAACAATAACAACAATAAGTTCTATTATTGTCAATTCTGTAAGCAATGAAAAATCCAGATATGCGCAAAAAATCGTCTTTGTAGATTGTTTTTTTTTGGTGGTAGACAACCAACTATCAAATGCTAAGATTTTGATTTCTGAAAGCTTTTTTTTATTGCACGACATTAAAAGTGATTCAGCATAGACATGACATAATAATGGAGTTCAGAATGGCGGCTTTTCTTTCTAAGGAGATCAAGCATTTGAGGAAACACAGGTGCACTCTCTATTCCTTCATCCTCATGGCAATGAAAACAGTACAATTTAAAAGTTCAAAACGTTACTTTAATTAGTCATTAAGAAAATACTAATTGAGCTAAAAATTTTAGTCTTCAATACCTCAAGAAGATGTTCCAATTTGTTAGAAACTAGTACAAAAACTTTTTTTAATTTGTAAAGGTCAGCCAAGAAATTTTCAGTCTGACATTTATTAGCATAAAACATAATTATTGATGCCGTTCCTAGAAGAGGTAGCCATTGGAATTTCGACTCTATTATTGAAGGCAGAAGGTCGCCGAAAATTACATGTGATGGTAAAACAAAGTTTTCCAGTAGCCAATAAAATTACGTTACAAGTTGTCGACAACGAAGTATGAAATTGATTGATGATTATGATTGAAATTATTGAATACTAGTTCTTGTCTGTACATGTTATTGATTTTTGATCTCTATTGATATGAATTGAGAACCTCCTTCTTTTTCCGAAGTCGGTTAAAAATAGCAATTTTTCGGATGAGTAAAAATTTTTTTTTAGCAATTTTTAATCGATATTTTTTTTATAAACTGAAATGTTAAATTTGTCTTTGATTTTATTACTATCTTTTTATAAAATTTCTTCAGTAACATCTCCTAATTCGTGACATTGTTTATTTATTAGAAAGATCTTCAAATTTATACCAAAATCGTTTTTTTTATTTATTAGATTAGATTAAAATATTCGTATCAAGCTTACATGAAATAACGTTCCTAACATAACTATGAACACATCATATAATTGCTATTTCAGTTTTAATTACAGCAAATTCTAAACCATTGTTATCATGATCTGTATAATGATTGCTTTCATTATACATAACAGAAACATTTGCTAACAAAAACTTATCATAACAGAATTAAACTGCAATTTTGATTTCAATCAGAAGTCTTTTAATTCTATATGTTTAGATAATGGAATTTCATAAATGCAGTAGTTTATCTGTGATGTTTTTAAAGTCTTGTGGTTTCGCGTCATTTTGTTTGTACACGACCCTATTATGTATCGGTTTTCGTCACGATTATAATTATTGTTTTTAGCACATTTTATTAGGTATGTCACTTGCTAAGTTTTTACTAATCATCAATCGTTAGATGGCTTTAATGTATTTTTTAATCGATAAATATGTTCACTTTTAAATATCTTAAATTAAAAGATATAATTTTCAAAAATGACCAAAATTAAAAAATAACACTGAAAATCCAAAATTCACTAACGCCATCTATCGGTCACGTCACACACTTGCACTTAAAGGATAAAAAATATCGATCACTTACAAAAGTCTTCATGGCTTCAAGCTTGGTATGGCGTGTCTGCCGTCGTTGCTTGCAGTGATAGCTAACAACAAATGCACAAACATTTTTATAGAGACCGGAAGTGAGTGTCGTTGAGAGGAGCGCGGTAGAAAGGAGGTGGGAATTCTATAGAGTTGGTGACACCGCTCGTTATTTTTTTGTCGTTTTTTGAATGTCTGATTAATTTTTGGAGTGATATGTGTTTTTTTAGTTGTTCGTGTATGCAGATTGATTTTGTATATCGGTTCCATTATTTTTTTATTGGCAAAAATGAATCTTAGCAAGTCGTGTTAATTTTAGAACTGTGTTGAGACTAATTGAAAAATGTTTAGTTCAATTTTAAGAACTCATAATCAAATACATATTTCATACATGTTGAAATGACTTCCCTGTAAGCTTTATCCTTTTTTATTAAATTACACATCGTTTTTTAGTATTTTATGATAATTATACACTTTATCAATGACCTCACGAAATGTACTAAATATTTAGATGATTCTATTTTTATACATATTACATACATTGTACGACATTCACAACAAGATTTCAATAATTACATACATAAAAGAAAAAAACACAATTTCTTTATGTATAACAATAATTTTCGATTCTATCGACGCGAGGGCAATTCTCTCAATTATTAGAAAAAATATCGTCCTTAAGCTCTCATTAGTCTCTTGTGTCCATAGTCTTGTTACAGCAATATTTTTTGCTTCGTAATAAAAATGTCAGCTTTAATCGCATATACGAGTAGTAGGCTGGGTTACATTGTTATATCAATTTATTGGTCACACTTATTTTGATATTTTTGTAAAGATGGAAAATATTCTTTGATTAACTCATCATCATTATCAGCCTTTTGATCGTCCCACTGCTGAGCACAGGCCTCCTCTTACACTGCGAAGAAGTGAGCATTAATCACCACGCTTGCTCAGTGCGGGTTGGTGATTTCAGACTTTAAAGTCCAGGTTTCCTCAAGATTTCCTTCACCGTTAATCAGTCGTTGTTGTCCGAGATATAAATATAGAAAGTACATTATAACTTGGAAAAGTTACATTGGTATTTGATTGACCTGCAATCGAACCCGAGCTCTAGTTCTTGAGAAGCTGATGCTGTAACCAGTGGGCCACTACGACATGTACGGCTTTGAATAACTGAAGATTGTTAAAGTCTAGTCTACCAACTAAGGTGTTGAATTAATTTGTTGGTTCAGGTCTGCTTACTTTCAAGATACCTCTGTTTCTACGAATAGTATAAACCTACCAAGGTAGGAGGTAGTAAGTAAAAGTTATCAACTGCTAGCCAGTGTCTAAGCTCAGATTGAAAATCAGTATTTTATCCAACTGAATTGCTATTTAATAATAATTTATTTAATATTGTGTCTTTTTAAAAATAAATTGATTATGATAACTGATCAGTATGCAGCTGAAAGTCATAACTGCAATAATTCTTAAACAGAAAAAAATCTTAACAAATATTATAAAGCTAAAGAGTTTGATTGTATGTGCATTTGCTTGGACGGGCCAATTTCAGGAACTACTGGAGTGATTTGAAAAATTCTTTCAGTTTAAGATAGCCAATTAATTGTAGAAGGTTATAAATTACTTTTTACTTAGGTGCTAGGAGTGCAGGAGTAGTTCCCATGAAAAGCGGGTGCAAACGCAGAAGAAAACAAGTGACTGATAGAAATATACAGACAGAAATCAAAATAGCAATAATTCTTAAATGAAGAACGAACACCAAACCAAAATAAACAAACTTATTAAAACAAAATCAATCATAAATTCGGCGAAGATGGAAAATCCAGCTAAGTAATTAAGTTTCGTAGAAATACATAAGCCAAAATAACCTCGAGCCCTAGTAATCAAAGTTTCATTATCTATACAAACTAATGAATATAAATAAGATGGTCAAATACAAAGGGCCCTTCATAATTTCAATCCGGTCAAATAAATTTACAATTCGGATCATTTGAATAAATTTCAAGTTTCAATCCTTGTCCCTTAACAAATTATTGGATTTCCCGAAATTTTTGATTTGCTGCTTAGTAATTCATAGTTATATTGAAGTGTTATCTATACTAATATTATAAAGGTGTAAGATTTTTTTGTTTAAAGGAACAGATCTCAGGAACGACTGGACCAGTTTGAAAAGTTATTTCAGTAATAGATAGTCCATTTTTGGAGGAAGGCTATAGAGTTTTTATCCAGGTGTGTGGTGTAGTTCCCACGGTGAAAACCGCTATTGGAAGCTAAGAATTCTGTTGTTGATAACACTGTACAAAACCTACTTTACTTAATTTACTTAACTAAATAAAACCAAATAAAGTCATTATTTGGTTTTCTTGGTATTGGTATTACAACTATATCCGACTAAATGGCTTTTCAGATGTATCTGTCGATCCATGTACGTTGTCAGCTACTTCATTTTTTTTAATACTACGAGTGATAAGTATATTTTGTAATGATTACAGATCGGTATTACCTTACCTTACAATATGTTCATAAAGCATATCAAATGTGTTCTGTGTAAAAAACTAGACCACAAAAAGCTATCGGTATTTCCATATGGGAAAACCCGAAGTAATATTTTTAACGCTTGCTATAACCTTACCAATTTCAAAAGCCTATTTTTCTAATTAACAAGCATTATATAAGTTGTTCATTATTTTTTGTTCGCAAATCATTCACTCATACAATAAATTTTAAACAAAACCAAATTTTTAAGAGCGGTATCAACAGCTCTGTATACATACTGCAGCCCATACCTTCTTTGGTACCAATTACCTTTTTTTTTCATTTTTGGCTCACTTTGTGTTATGTGGTGTTCAGCAACTTGTTCTGACTTCAATCTTACAGCTTTCAATTCGAAGGGGTTCAGGATAAGACGCTTTGTGAATCATCGGCACTTCAAAGGTATTACGAAATAAGTGATTAAAAAAATAATGACGTCATTTTAAATTAAATGAGGTGAAGTGATCAAGGTGTTTAAAAATAAATTGGAGACTTAAAAGGCGTGTTAGCACTTAGACTATAATAATAATAAATAAATAAATTTATTTATTGGCATGAATATGTTTTACTAATTAGTTAGGCCCTGACACCTAAGCTAGGTACAACACCTGTGTTACGGGAGCCAGTGTCTACTAGACTAATCAATAGCTTATCTTAGTACTAATTGACAGTGTGTGAAAGTGAATAAAAAAAATATCCCATGGCAGGATAATTAGAATCTTGAACATCCTGTCATTGAACATCCTTGGCAGTCGTTACGGGTAGTCAGAAGCTAGTAAGTCTAACGCCAGTCTAACCAAGGGGTATTGGGTTGCCCGGGTAACTGGGTTGAGGAGGTCAGATAGGCAGTCGCTCCTTGTGAAACACTGGTACTCAGCGGAATCCGGTTAGACTGGAAGCCGACCCTAACATAGTTGGGGAAAGGCTCGGGAGATGATGAGGATTAGAATCTTACACATTTTGGGGTTACGATAAGGGAATTCGTAATCTTTGTATACTTGATACCAGATTGTCACAATATTGTCATAATGATCTATCGATCATAAGGTTAAGCAACGCTGGGCGCGGTCGGTCCGTGGTGCACACTTAATTCGTCAGTCGTAATTCGATTTTCTTTTTGTTAATTTGTTCTGCTGAAATCAATTCCCACCAATGTCATTCATTGATGAGCAAACCTATATAGATAACAGAAGGTCCACGGGCCTGTGACTGTGGTGACCAAAATATCGACACTGACTTCAGGGCCGTTTTTGGGGACCCCTGGGCACACAATGTAAAGAAAATTACATGTGTATATTAAGTAGCATAGTCTTATTGAAAGTATGCAATATGCAAAATGAAAGTGAATTTTGTCTGCCGTCAAATGCATATTGACATAATTAATGTTAGACGTAAGTAATCATAGAACATAAATAATGCATTGTATCTGATTTCATAATATAAGAAGGAAATTCAACTTTATTGCATAGAATTTAAGGATACTTTCTGAAGTTCGTATTTAGTTATGAATTTTGATCCAGGTATAATAGAAATGTTCTTACTAGAGTTTATCTAAGTGGTTTCTACAGTTTATAACCAATAGGAATAAATACTTATATTATAAATTCGAACAGTTTTTAAGTGTATTAAGTATGAATGTGAAGAGAGGTAGAGGTAAACCAAGGAAGAGATGGATTGATTGCCTGAAAGACGATAATATTAAGAAAGGAGTAGATAGTAGTATGACGGTCAATAGAGACGAATGGAAGCGGAAAACATATTGCGCCGACCCCAAACAGAATTGGGAACAGGGCAGGAAGAAGATTATAAAGTCGAACATTTTGTTTGTCTGCTTAAAAGCGCTATACTACTGGGCCGTTTTGAAAAATGATTTCAGTGTTAGATAGCCCATTTATCGAGGAAGATTACTTTCTTCTTGAAGATTAATTCTTGATACACCGGTGCGTAGAGGTCCCATAACCGTGGGTGAAACCGCTAGCAGAAGCTAGTTAAGAGTTCTTTCTTAGAACAACAAACAATCGTGGTATAAAGCATGGTACCTATTCTATTTATAAACTCCTCAGTAGCTTTAATGTCTAAGGGCCAGTTTCACAGGTCACGGATAGCCACTATCTACCAGATAAATTAAAAAATGGAACAGAATTTTTATTAAATTATCTGCCCGATAAACTATCTGAAACTTATCGGCAACCTTTGAAACTGGCCATTAATGTCTTAGTTTGATTAATCATGAAGTAGCTATAGGTTAAAAAAAAGACAATCAACAGTTCAATAACCTCACTAACCACTAACAGCGCGACAATGAGTAACATTATATCCAAATTAGTTATTTTTGTGTCTAAATTATTAAGATTATTATTACTTTCCCGCGATTTTTTGTATAAATAATAAAAAGTGAGTGTGAATAGTGTTTTCTTTTCTGTTTAGTGTTTTATATAAACTGCAATTTTATTAAAATCGTTTAAGTTATTCATACGAAAATAGTAAGTTTGTTTGCATATATGTATCTTTCTTTCTTTCTTTCTTCTACATATCACTTGATAATTTTAGGAAGAAGTTGTAATAAACAAGACGGGATTTCGTGAAATACCTGATATCTTCATTTCCCTACGACATACCAGGAATAAGACGGAACAAAATATCATTACATGTTATATATTTAAATTCATTTAAATTACAAAAGCGGATATTTGTTAGTTTTTTTATGCAAAAACCACTGAACAAATTTTGATAAAACTGAACAGTAATATAGCGTATACATCAGAAAAACATTTAGGCTACTTTTTATATAAGTACGGGAAGTCATCCTCTCAAAAAGCAAGAAAAACCAAGTTGAACAAGTGTCAAAATCAAACAAATATACCTACCTCTGATTCCATAATATACCTATCATTTTCTGTCGTAAATACCCACTCACTGAATAAGATTGCGTAACAATCTTCAAGCTCAGCAGTTTACTTTATATATGCGAGCAAAAAAAAGACTATAATAATACAACTTGTCAATCAGTTCTTCCGTTGTGGTTTTGCCTCTCGCTTGACATAAATGGAAGTTGGACAAAAGATAAATGAATCTCTGCATTCTCGTTGTATAGAGAGAGCTTGTCCAAATAACGCTTAGAAAGACTCTCTTTTGTTTAAATAAAGCTTTATAACATCATCCACATACACATCATCAAATGCTCATAAAAAAGGTATTTAACCAAATTAGATAAAATTTTTATAGGACCAAATGGCAAGTATACTGCATCGAACAAAAAACGAATTACACTAATCAGACTAGAAACCTAGGAGTAATCGGTGTACATACATAGAAAAAAACATACCGGCCGAATTGAGAACCTCCTCTTTTTTTTGGAAGTCGGTTACAAATGAATTTAAGCTGCAACGAGGACTAACTGATCATTGGCCTAGCTGTTTCCCAAGCTATGTTCGGGGTCGGCTTCCAGTCTAACTAGATGCAGCTGAGTACCAGTGTTTTACGTGAAGCGACTGCCTCCCTGACCTCCTCAACTCAGCTATCTAGCTAGGTCTAGTTATCAGACCTTCTGGCTTATGACTACCCGTAACGACTGCCAAAGACGTTTAAATGACAGCTGGGACCGGCCAATTTAACGTGCCTTATTAAACACGGAAGAACTCGTCATGATAAGATGGTCCTTGATGATCCTTAGCATGTACTAAATTACCTGTAAAAATAGTGTTCATTAGTTTTGTAACACCCTATATTATCAGATACCATAAATATAATTTAGTTCAGCTATTACAAGTGAAAAATTAACAAACAAACATACATTCTCATTTAACAATATTAAGTTAAGACTAAATACCCTATGTTTTACCAGCGCTATCTACATAATCGATTTTACCCACGAGTAATCGATCACGATAAAATCCGCGTATTCAAATGATGTATCGATCGCTTTGGACAATACTCAAACATTCTCCTTTTGTTTACAATCGATTACATATAACGAGGCACGCGAATTAGATACACTTTTGTTATCTGCGGAAAAATCCGAACGTATTTTGTCTGAGTTGCTTCTACTCGTCTTCATGTATTCATAGCCTTGTGCGTTTAGCAGTCGCATAGCGTGACTGTTGTGCACGGGGTCTCGGATTCCATTCCAGGGTCTTGCCATATCGGCATCGCTTCTGAATTTTAAAACTTTCACAGAGCAACCTCGATTTTGGAAGCTGGTGTATTGAAAAGTATGTACGGTCGTGTCGGATTGCCGTTCTATTGGACTATGAGTGAGGAAGAAGGGAGTGCACTAACAACGCGCAATATAAATTTCTTCGGGAAAGTTGTTTGTAATCATGAGTACAATCACGTGTTTAAATATCGGTCACTAATTACCAGTCACCCAATATTACAGTTTCTACACTATATAGCGCGAGTTACCGTTCTCAATATTGGCTACGTCATCTAATTTAAATATTAAATTTGAATTCAACGTATGGCTGAGCAAAACTTTTGAAGTGTTTTTTTTTTCAGTTTGTGAATGTTGGTTACGCCATGTTAACTGGTGTTATGTAAGTGTGAATTGTTGAAGTAATTAATTTTTATTTGAACGTTAAGAGAGGCATGAGTTAATTGGCAAGGAAGTTTATTTTTGGAAATATATTAATGCCTTGTTGTTTTTTTTTTTTTCAGTTTAATCTTGATGCAATTAAAGGGATCCTTTGTGAAGTTCACTCTTTAGTTTCAAATCCTTTCGCAAAGTAATTATGCAATCACACTATTAATATATTATAACTAGCTGTTCCATGCAGTATCACCCGCTGCTCGGTGACTATGGGCGCAGGCACCCAGATAAAAAGTAGTCTATGTCCTTTCCTTAGATAACGTGTCTACCAAATTTTATTGAAATCAGTTCAGTAGTTTTACCGTAAAAGGCGGGCAGACACAGAGATACATATTTAAGCATTTATAACATTAATATGAAAGCAAGGATTAACATTTTAATAAGATACCTATAGTTTTTATAACATAACATTTTTATAAATATGTAAACTGTAAATATGTAGATCGTATTTATAATTAACCAAATAAGTAAAAGTAACAAATAACTAAAAAGAGAAAAAAGAAAGTTAATGAAATAATTTAAAAATAAATTATAATTAAAAATATAAAAAAGTTGACTACCGATATCGGGAACAGGGTCCAAGCTACTCTTTAGCTACTCTCAGAATACGAGAATCGGTCTGATCGCCATTATTATTTTACCTATATTTACGTATACATATGTTATATCATATACCTATTATATATCAACTATTACATGAGTTTGAGTTTCTTGCAAATCAGCCACCCCATTACAAACCGACGTTACCTAACTTGTAGCTTAACTAAGATATAACTATCTTATAGTCCATAATATTTGATATACAACGATACTGATACTCAACATCAAGCCCCAAAATTTGCTTTGTGCCTGTAATATTCGAAAACCAAACCTGATTCGGCAGTCTGCGTTTTTTTTTTGTTGCAACTTTAAATGGCTATAAACCAGTTTTATGGCTGGTTTCCTTAATTTATTCATGGGGTGATTCATCAAACAGACATATCTGTCTAGCCTTTTCTCAAGCTATGTTGGGGTCGTCTCCCAGTCTAACTGGATGCAGTACCTACCAGTGTTTCAAATAGAGCTATTGCTTATCTGAACTTCTCATAACCAGAACTAAGAAGTCTGAAATCACCAACCCGCATTAAGCAAGCGTGGTAACTAACGCTCAATCTATTTGAGAGGAGGCCTGTGCCCAGCAGTGGGATAAATAAAATGGCTGATGATGCTGATAAACCAATATGTTGTAGTTTATACGACGCCTGCGATGGTAAGACAGGCTTAGGAATAATACTGGTAATGAGATATCCCAAAACCAGTGCATTCGTTCCAGAGATTAGGTAGAAAAAAAAAAGTCTTTTACAAATGTTAATTTTTTATACCAGTGTCGATTTACTACTGTCAAACAGCAGTCCAAGAAAGAAAGATACTAACGTTCCTTTCATATTAACATTCACTTACATAATTTATGTAGGTAGGTACTGGTTTAAAAAAAATACATTAATCTATGCTAATAATATTAAGCTGATGTGTCTGTTTGTTTGTATACTTGACGCGAAAACCTCAGTTACTACTAAAATAACATAAAAAAAGTAATTTATCCAAAGTGGGCTGAAAATCAACAGTTTTTGAAGGTCAATTTTATAAAAGACAGCGTGGCCCTTGCACACGGGGACCTCCCGAAGGAACATAGTGGGTTTTGGTCAGTAGGAGTCTGACACTCCAGCTGCACCCTCAGCGGGACCCTCATTTGATGATTTCCCACGAAAAAAACCCCCAAATTTCCCGCCCTTCACCACTTCCTATATGTTATTGCTGAGAAGAAGAAATGGTGGAACAAATTCCCCAGCATGGAACAAACTCCCCGCATACTAGCTGGATTTGAAAAATTATTTCAGTTTTAGATTTTATTTATATGATGAAATTGGTACATTATTAGCCTATATACAAATTTAATATCTAAAACATAAATACATATAGTACCTATATATACAAATTGTTAGATAGTATAACAAACCCGCATTGAGCAAGCGTGGTGATTAACGCTCAATCCTTCTCAGTGTGAGAGCAGGCTGTGGCCCAGCAGTGGGACAGTAAAAAGGCTGATGATGATGATGATAGTATATTGTATAGATCGAGGAGGGCTAGGCGCTGCGAAGTAATTCCGTTGATACGCGGGTGAAACCGCTAGCAGATACTAGTTCATAAAAACATAACAAAAATTTGACGCAAGTTGTTATTAATATTATAAGTAGTAGAATGCGATTTGTGACTTAACTAGGTATATGAAATGATTATCAATATTATGTATGTATTTATTTCATTAGATGGTGTTTATCGGTCAAAATTGGTAGACGTCTGGTGGATTCTGAATTTCTTTAATATTATTTTATTTTACGTTTAGGTACGGACGCCAGCAAATCAACCTACGATCTGTCAAATTTCTTTAATAGATTTGCAACCTTATCACAATACCGGAAAGTTAATAATCGATTGGTAAAATTTGACTGATCCGGGTAAATTAGCTATACAATTTGTCATTGTGTTTCTACGTATTGAGAGTAATAATGCCCTCGGGACGTGGGCGATACCGCGGTCGGAAGCTAGTAATAAAGGCGTCCGGCCGCATAGTCGGCTACGGCGGTCGTTCACTCTAGGGAGATCAGCTGGGGCTAGCAGGACATAATTATAGTGCACAAGCATTCGCGCATACACAGCTGCACTCTCTTTTCCCTCACGATGCGATGGGACGGCAATCCGACACGACAGGAGAGAGATCAGGCGCAGGACCGACATTTACGTGCTCTCCGATGCACATATATCAATCACCGACTTCCAGACTCCGGTCTGCTTTATGAAAGTTTCTCAAAGCCCACGAAGCGATTTCGGTCCGTGCCGAAAATTGAACCCGAGACCCCATACACAGAAGTCGCGCTATGCGACTATTAGACCAACGATACAGTTAACGGAAGCTGTGAATGAAGTAATTTACTTAACCTAAATATTAATTATCTTAGTAGGCGGCCATCTTCAAATCCCACACAAAATGTAAACAAAAAATCGTTGATAATCGATTTCGTTATTAGTGTAACGATAAGTCATGCTGACACCGATTAATCGATTAGGTATTACCGATTTTTTTATCGAGTGCAAAATAAGTAAAAGTTATGTCGAGTTTTTTGTTTTGTCTGGCACTCTGATTTCTCTATAATTTCTGGTATAATTAAATTAATGTGACGGTTACTTTTTGATTTATTTTGATGACATTATGTTACATCGCATTATAATGGTAACAAATACATAATGACATCAATCAATTATTATGGATGCAGGAGATCGTAAAAAAAATAGAAATAAAAATCTCTATCTACTGAAAGAAAAAAGATAAGAATAGTTTATTTCAAGAATTAAAATTACTTAATTAACCAGTATTTTAGCCACTATACAAATAGAAATCTGCTCAAAACTAAAAAAAAAAATGTTTAGAAGAACATTTGTTTATTATAACGCCATCTAGTGGGATCCTGCATTACTTGTATACCAAGTACTGTGCAAGTGTTCTCCTCGCGTGTGTAGTTCCTGCAGACATTCATAGATGGCGCTTTCATAAATTATAACAAACTCAATATTTAATATTAACATAATATTACAGCTATAATTTTATACACGTCTAAAATTAAATAAACCTGATTAATTACCTAAAAATTTAAATTCAACTTGGTTTAATGTCTACAAGTTTCACCGCTACACTACCCTTTTATTTAGTAGTTGTTAAAAATTTCAATAGATAGCGCTAGTTGTTACGAAAATAATTTTATTTCGCTTAGCTTCGCCAGCGGGTTTACTTTACTCGCGTGGAAACTACTCCACGTACTTACCCAGATAAAAAGAATGTCTATGGAGTCGGAAATCACCAACGCGCATTGAGCACTGTGCGAAGGGGGCCTATGCCCAACAGAGGTATGATAAAAATGCTGATGATTGGAGTCACTTGTTAGTTATACATCAAAGTAATTTCCTTTAAAATTATTTTGTGCGAGTATAATAACCAACCTCAGAAAAACAGTTGACTTTTATTGTATTTTATAGTTTTTCACCCTACCGACCAGAAAAATAATAGCCAACATAATATTTCACATTCCTTTTAATAGCTAAAAGTTATAACCCGCATACTTGCAAACAGTGTTGCAACAAAAACAAGCTATTCTCTACTACAGGAATGCCAGTAATTATGAAAGTTTTGCCGTTTGCCGAGCATTGCCGAGCGCTTCCGAACATCCCCGAACAGCGGCCGTTGAATTATTAAATAAGTAGGAAGTGAGGGTATGTGTGTCTATAAGTGGTCCTTCTTGGGATTAAAGCCTTCAAAATTATCAGTAAATTTTCCATTAACTACCTATTCGTATTATGGTAGGTATATTTACGGCATATTAAGGAAATTTAGATAGATCCATACTTCGTATAGCAACACACAAAATGCAATTTCAGTTCGCAATTTGATTTAAAAAAATGCAAGTATCCGAATTGAGAACCTCTTTTTGGGACTTGGTTATTGAAATTATTTCATGGAAATCAGCATCAAACAAAAAGATAAACGTCTAACTATAATGTTTATTTAAAACCAAGATTTGCCTATGTAAAATATTCACATAAAAACTATCATATCATGCCATATGCCATAATCATCTTCCAGGGTTATTTCCAAGCATGTCTTTTCTCCATAGGTACTGACATCATCTGACAAATAGTTTTGAATTCTTCAAAAGTCTTACTAAAGGACCTCCAGAAGGAACATAGTGGGTTTTAGTCAGTAAGAGTCTGACACTCCCTATAGCTGCACCATCAGCAGGAGAGGAAGACTTCCCATACATAAAAGGGTATCGAGGTGCCCGGGAAACTCGTTTAAAGGGTTCTGATAGGCAGTTGTTTGATGTAAAACACTGGTACTCAGCTGCATCCTGTTAAGACTGGAAGCCCACCCCAAGATAATTTGGGAAAAGGTTACGTAGATGACCTTGTTAAAAGTTTAAATGGCAATGAAATGAAATTGTATTAATAACTTGGTCGTTCTACGAATGACTAGCACCACTGCTCACTAAATACGATTAAGTATTGCTAAAAACGTTTAAAATAATCTAGTGTCTGAATTAATTGTTTAAAATTGAATGAAACAAATAAAGATTTAAATGTTTTCAGCGGTAATCGTGTTTAGAGAGAAGTGGTGCAAGCCAATCTTAAAGGTAATGCATTCTATGATCAAAGTTAAAAAATCCTCTAAACAACACTTGTCACACCTGCAAACAGCCAAGAATTAACATAATTATCTGCTATAAGTCCTAATAACCTAATGATAAAGGCTGATGCCTCTCAATCAAGTGATAGAGCTTCGATTACAGATCAAGCAAGTACCAATGTAAGTTTTGTTAAGTTATATGTTCTTTCCAAGACTATTTTGGACACCAATAACTGCGTGATTTACAGAAGCGACCCGAAGGCTGGTTTTTGATTAAAAGTTAAGCATTGCAGTCGTACCAACATTGCAAACCTCTTTCTTGGGTGAGCTTCTAGTGGGCGAAGATGAGGAAGAATTTTTTGACGCCATATTTTAAGTATTATTTTTATTTAATATCTTTTTTTTTTATTATTATTATTATTTTTATTTATAATATATTATTACTCATTAAGTTTGTGTATTATGTAGTATATCATGCTGATGTAGCTACATACACTATTACAATTAAAAGTCATGTTCAATCTTTGCCTGAACGCCAAGCTCAGGTCTATCATGACCAAAGTTCTTCTGCAGGTTGCCGCCGGCTGACAATCTGGTGTTATGGTCTAGTTTCCACACACCATCGCCCGTTAGCTTCATCTGTAACAATATCCGTGTGTTATGTATAAGGGGTTCTCTCGTGGTGGCCTAATAGCTAACGCACCAGCCTGTCTAGAATAAGTGTGTGGATTTGATTCTAGATCAGCCAAGTCGGTACCATTGCAACTTTTCTAAGTATATCTTGGACACCAATGACTGATTAAAGGTAAAGGAAAACATCTCGAAGAAACTTGGACTATTCAGTCTGAAATCGCCAACCCGTATTGAGAAAGCGTGGTTTAATCCGAGAAGGATGAATCTTGTACTCCTCTCACACAGAGAAGGATTGACTGTGCCCGGCAATAGGACGATAAAAAGACTGATAATGCATTAGAGGTTCGAAATATGATGAAAGGATTCTTCTGCAAATAATTTACAACAAGAAACTACCAGAAAGAAATGATGGCATCCAGGCCGATTGTCGGCTACGGCGGCCGTTCTCTTTTATGGAGATCAGCATTCGCGCAGACACAGGTGCACTCTCAATTCTCTCACTCTCACAGTCCGATGGGACGGCAATCCGACACGACCGGAGAGACATCAGGCGCAGGACCGACATTTACGTGTTCTCCGATGCAGAAAGAAATAATACAATACTTACGCCACTACCGCGTCCTATATCCTTGTAAACATCAAGACTAGCCTTCGCGTTATCATTGGCCCAGTCAAGCTTGCCTCCCAAGTAAGTGCTGTCTCCATTAGCCCCAAGCACCCTAGAGCCGTATGCCTGGCCTTGGAGGTGGCCGCGGTGGTCATCCCAGATGTCTTGCTTGTAGCCTCCTCGACCCTGGGTGAAGGAACACAGCTTTGAATGGAATTCTTTGATGAATTCTCCACTTGATGCAATTTTTAAGGGGGTCTATGATTCAAAAGTTCCATTGCTATTTTAAATAATTATCGGAAAACTAAACTTTTGAGCCTGATCTTTTTTCTTAAATTTTAATTTTTGTCTTGTTCAATCAATCATCACTACTCAGACTTATTTTGGATGTGTCTTGTCCTCAATTATTATAAGTCCTCAGACACAGCTATAGTCGGGAATAAGGCGAGACATTTTTAAAATTATTCATCATTTTGGTAAATTACAATGTCTACCTCAAAACGACCATCATTATCTAGCCTATTTTCTATTTGCCCACAGTTGGACCCTTTCTAAGAAAAACTTCCTCTATAAAAAGGTTCATAAAAGGATATATCTCCAAACAAACTTCACTTACAAATAGTGAGTCATCAGTGCTGCCAAGAGTGCCGAAGACTTGTCCTCTGCCAGCATTGGTCGACCAGCTCAGATCTCTAGCATGGCGGGCTACTTTTGAAAGCTGTTCGCGAAGAGGCCTGGGAAACGACATCATAATAATACAACCAGAAGATAAGGTTTTGTATAGAGACATATGAACAGATGGATTGGCTGATGGAAAGCGATTTTCACCACCCATGGACATTCGCCAACACTAGAAGAGACGAGGAAAGCCTTGTTAGTTAAAAGACCGAAAGTACGTAATATTAAGGCATATGGCGGTCAACTAGCCAGTAAATATTACAACAACTACTAAAATAACGTAAATTTACAATAAGCACCTAACGATCATGAATGATGAAAGTACTGATTTTCGATGACTTATAATATACCTACTAGCATAAAATAATAAAAGATTAGGTTTCTTACCTCCCTTTGTATGATTCTGGAGTGGTCACACGAGCGCACGTGCACGCAAGGACAGCAGAAAAACACAGAAGAATGGTAGACTGCATGTTGAACTGAAACAAGGAGGAGAGCTCTATTGGTGAACCAGTAAGTTCTACAAGCATTGATGAAGAGAAGGCCATTTGGATGCAACCAAACTTGTTTGCAGTCACATTTTTCTGTTCAGGTCAGACTATTCACAACTACCTTTAGTAGATGTATATAAAAAGTATAAAATGTCCTAAAACATACAAAGTAAACACCCTAATTGATAAATTAATTTAACACTCATACATTAGTATATTTTTTTATATCTGGACTTTAAAATAGACTATGAGCCTTTTTCCTTGGGAAATCATCAAATCGCCCCTCCCGCTGAGGGTGCAGCTGGAGGGACTGTCAGACTCTTACTGACTAAAACCCACTATGTTCCTTCTGGAGGTTCCTGTGTGCCAGGGCTACGGTAAATCTTACGAACAAGCCGCAGCTCAAGCAGACCCTGGCCCTGAGGGCCAAAATGCCGACCTCGTCTAGTTTTGAAAAAGAAGTATTGACTTGTAAGTATTGTATGTATATGTGTGTATAGTATTGACTTGTAAGTTGATTTCTACCTATTTGCATAATAAATATCGTTAAGTAAAATATGTAACGACACACATACCTCTTAGAATGTTCACTTCTTAAATCGACGAGGAACTTAAAGAAACTGTACCATTTCAGTCCCGGAGCGAACATATATACCAACTGGTGTATCTCAGGGTAACTCCCTGTGCCAAGAGCCAAGGGGATTCATTTAAGAAATAGGTAGTGACTCAGAGATCATACTATTTTTGTAACGGAGTGATAATAAAAATGCTGTATATAGCAGAATATAAGTGATGTTGTTTAAAGAAATGTAAGAGCCTTGTTTGGTGGGAAATATTTAATTGAACCCCGCTGTGCGGGGGATGAGAGTGTCAGGCTTATACTGACTCAAAACAAACTTTGTTCCTCCTGCAATACCAGCATGGCGATTTTATATCTATTCTGTCAAGAAAAGACTAAGCTCTTTCTGTCAATGTCAACCTGTCAACATGTCTTCTACCCGAGCATGGCGCGACCAGGCGCGACCTGTCAACTCGCATATAATCACTTGTAGCCTTATGTCAATCGAAGAAAAGAAAAATGACTTCAAAATATGTCAAAAGAAATCTTACGTCAATCTCCGGTAGACAAAACTTGTTTCTACGGTTGCCATGCTAAGCCTGTTGGACCCGCAATAAAGGAATAGGCAATAATAGCTCGAAAGCTACAAATAGTTCCATCATTAGTTACGGTTTACGGTTCACTCTTTTCAGCGTTGTAAAGTTCAAGTTATTTTTTTTTCCAGTTAAATGATATCTTCCAAATAACAAAGTAGCTCACTTAACTTTATGTTCAATTCCTACAAAATACGGTACGTTTTGCTGACGGGTGGTTTTCTCTAGACTGACCGTCAACAAGTCGTCAAATTCGGACCAGCTATTTTAGAGATCAGCTAAAACAAAAAAACGGACAGACAGACAAAAATTATAAATGATGTTGTTTAATGCATTAAGATGATAGTGGTTATTTTAAAATAATCTGTATTAGGAATATTAATATTCCTAACATAATACACACTCTCATTTTATTTGTTGCATACATCATGAAATCCTAAGTGAAAAGTAAGCTATGTGTATTTCTGCCTAGACTTGGATTTCCTTGGATTGAGAGAATTGGATTGCCTTCTATAAAATGTATGTAGATTTATATCTAGAAGACAATTTAAGACGATGGTTTTACCTGTCATTTGTAAGACAGACACTTGGAGCGAGAAGCCTGATAAGCCAGTCTTATCAAAGGATATACAATCTATGTATTAGTATTACTATGTAGGTACTTGACAAAGGTACGTATCGTAGTTCAAAACTGAAGATAGGTCCTTCAAAATTACTCTATTTGGGACACCTTAATTCTTCCCGTAACATGCTGACACTCATTATTCATTATGACATCAATTTTAGAAAAAAACTCTTCTTTGACCTAATTATAAACTTAACTAAAATTTGTGAAATGGATAAAACACATGGCGTCCAGAACGATTGCCATCCAGGCCATGGTAGCGGTTTTTTCTAAGGAGATCAGTCAGATAATGATGGCATCCAAGCCGATTGTCGACTACGGCGGCCGTTCTCTTTTAAGGAGATCAGCCAGCTGTTCAGGACATATTATAGTATATACACAAGCAGCAGCACTCCAGGCTGCTTTATGAAAGATTCTCAAAACCCACAAAGCGATTTCGGCCCGACCCGGGAATCGAACCCGAGACCCCGTGCACAGCAGTCGCGCCTTGCGACCACTAGACCAACGAGGCAGTCAGATCAGCCAGATACGCAGGACACAGGTGCATTGTCTATTCCCACACTCTCATAGCCCTATAGGACGGCAGTCCAACATGACCAGTCAGAGATCATCTAGCAGGACCGACATTTACGTGCTCTCCGATGCACGGGTGAATCAATCATCAACTTCCAAATTTTTATGAAAGTCTTTTAAAACCCACAACGCGGCGTTTCGACCCGACCCGGGAATCGAACCCGACATCTCGTGCTCAGCAATCGCGCTATGGCATTACTAGACCAACAAGGCAGTAGCTACAAGAACTATATCTTATAAGTAAAATGTAATATTCGTTATAACGGCGAGGTCAAATAGGGTCATTTCCATTGATACGGGGATTCACATCACTATGCATTATGTATGCAACATTTTGTTTGATTTAAGTCACGAGAAACGTGCTTAATTGTCTCACGGGGATTATTTCGGCTAAAATAATTTTGATAGGTTTTAATTTTTCGGTGAAGTAAAAATCAATCTTTATTAGTTTAAGAGTTTTGTTTTAATGCGATGGCAATGACGAAAATTATTGACCCGAAATTATGACAGTTTCGTTCAGTCAACTACTCAATTTTCCTGTAAAGGCGCCAGCATATCTATCAAATTTTCTTAATAGATTTTCTATTTTATCGCTGAAACATATGCTTTAAAGTTGATTGGGACAGTTTGATAGTTTCGGGTAGCTTGATGTACTGTATTAAAACTCTTGATTGTATTAAATACAACCAAACCTCCGTACCCTTCCTAAAATGCGTATTCAAACTCATCTACTCACTTCGACAAAACATAAATATTACAAAATCTGTGCTGGACACAGCCTACAAAACATTTAGAGTGCCAACCGCATGGATTGCCACATGCACAATAATTAAGTAGTTTATCCAACATTATCGGTTTGGCATAACGCAACCGTATATTAATAATGATATATTGACATACTGTTCTAATTAATCTGTGCTCTGGGATGCTTCAAGTTTGGTTTTTGCAGATATATGGGGTGTTCTGGCTGTGGGGAGTTTTTGATACTTTTGTTGCAAGAGTTCCTCCTTGTGGGGCTATTATTCATATCATAGTGGGTATTATAATAGTAGATAATCTAAGTGTGATGTAAGTAGAAGGCAAAAACCAGAGGTAATGCCTTCGGCATGTGATGCTGAGGAATGAGGATCATGTTGTGAGGAAGGTCTTGAACATGAATGTGGATGGATATAGAGGAAGGGGACTACCAAAGAAACTATGGATGGATTGTGTGAAAGTTGATATGGCTAGAAAGAATGTAACTTGTGAGATGACGGCAGATAGAAGAGCGTGGAAGAAAAACATGCTGCGCCGACCCCAAATAAAACTTGGGATAAGGGCAGGAAGATGATGATGATGATGATGATGATGTGGTTAAGACTAAATAAACGATGGATGAATTGCGTGAAAGACACTATGGCTCGAAATAATGTTGCTTGTAAGGTGATGTCAGACAGACAAATATGGAAGAAGAAGGCTCACAAAAATAAAGATGAGACAAAGGCAGGAGAATATACCTTCTGTTTAACAGTAGATTTGGACACCAATGACTGATAAAGGGTAAATCGGGACTATCAATTTCTGAAATCATTAACCCGCATTGAGCAAGCGTGGTGATTGGCACACCTTAATCCTTTCCTTCTTTGTGTGAACAGGCATGCGCCCAGCATTGTCTAGTTATTGCAAGTAAAACTCTTGAGAAATCATATTTATCAATTTGTTTTTACAGCGAAAAAAACTTATTGAGTACCTATTGCAAAGCGTTTTTTTTCTAAACGATTTAGATTTTTGTTTATACTATTATATTTGGCTAAACATACGACGAATTTGAATCACTAATTAAGTAAACCACTGCCATACCCTTCACAGAAGATAGGCGTGATATTATTACGTAACATATACGGCTTCTAATGATCTAATTTCACAAAGGTATCATGTACTCTTGCAAATAATACGCGTAATTTGCGCCACGGGTATATAATACGAGGTATTGATATCACAACAGAGAACAGTTCGGAACATTAGACAGGTAGACATATACGAGCACCTACATACTGTATCTAGCAGTAAATTTGGGCGTTCGCCAAATGCAATGCTCATCCATTATGTTGACTCGGCACTGCACGGGAAGTGGTGTGTTTTCGTTGTTATACGGCACGAGCATTTAAAAGTAATTATTATTATAAGAATAA
Organism: Heliothis peltigera; assembly: GCA_958496145.1. Lineage (NCBI taxonomy): Eukaryota > Metazoa > Arthropoda > Insecta > Lepidoptera > Noctuidae > Heliothis > Heliothis peltigera. The sequence continues at coordinate 5,711,822 of OY292345.1, read as the reverse complement.
AAAGAAAGACAGAAGACTGGGTTTCGATGAAGACAAAAGAATATCATATTTAGTAACGCGCTCTGGGAGCTGACCAATCCTTGATTTTATTCTGATTCCTGTAGTAACTGGGCACTTTTTAGGCAACTCACTTTTTTTAATGATCATGCACGGATTCATGAATCACTAATTTCCAGATCCCAGATTACTTTGTGAAAATTACTTATAACCCCCAACGGCACTACGGCTCGATACGGGAGTCCAACTTGCCACGCACAGCAGTTTTTAAGCGACCACTGAACCAACGAGTTAATTAAAAATAATACGTTATATCAATGTCTCATATAGCTAAGTCTAGCCTCACTGGTATTTGCTAATGCCTTGAAAAAGTGAGAAATTGTTATTGCCTCAAAAAAAAAACCGCTTTTGAGGTAAGAGACAGTCGTTGTAGGTAATTTAAAGATCTGAAGCGCAAAAATTCGACAATCAGTCAGTATGCCAGCTGATGGAGAATTACAAACTGGTAAACTATTCGTAAAATAAACACAAATACTAATGGACGTATACAAATGGACACAGACCTCCCAACATACAGAGTAAATACAGCTCTCTAGAGTGTGCTCTGTGATTGAAGCATGTTACATGTCCGCTCGGGTCCATTTCACAAAATGCATGGATTTGGGTTACATACCCGTGTTGCTATTGATCCGGATATGATTTCTAATTATGTTGAAAAGCTTTGGCCTTTGTGTGAAGGTTCTTTAGAAATAGCTTGAGTTCTTGGTGAAGTTAAATGCCTTCTTTCGAGGTGTGAAAAAATATATTCGAATTTTTATTGAAAAGCAGCAAATTTTAAGCAACAAACAAAATATTGACTAGACTAAGTAGGTACTTGTAAAAAGGGGTTGAGATTGAAAGTAGGTCATAGTAAACAGCTAAAATTTGGGAATTTGTAACTTAGTTCTGGATTTTTTTACCAATATGTAGCTGACGGTGAAGTCAAAGTTTTAATTCCAATCAAACCTACTAATGAGTTTAATGAATCGTACATGATTCTAAGAACGTATTCTCAGGAAGCCAGAAACTCGACAAAGCTATTATATATTAGCTACATACAAATTGATCAATACGATTCAATACATGGTTTATGGTTTCGACACAATAACGATGCACAGAAATTTCGGATCAAAATAAAACCCAAAGCAGTCGATTTTTCTAATTTCTTCTATAGAAGATAGAATCAAAGCTTAGCTTACAACTGGAGACCCATAGAAAAGGATATATCCTGGAATCTTTACAAGCAAAGAAGCTTCTACGTCTTTAGCATGCTTCAAATCTAATAGTAGCCTATACTTTTTCTCCTGCAGGGTAAGTCAAGCAATTTTTCTACAATATTCCTTCAAATAATAGTTCTTGCTCAATGAAATCATATCTTACATATCAAAATACACACATCGAAGAGCAAGAATTAAACCTTGATCAGCAGAACGCAGTTTAGTTTAAACTGACCCAGATTCTCTGTCCTCAAGTTTAGTCGGTAAATACGAGCCTGGAAACACTATTCCGTGATTGTAGCGTGTTCGTATGCCGTCCGTCGAATGGTACGTATCACAGATTTGTTAGTACAGATCCCAGCACCTTCCACCATCAGGCTACTCAAAACTGTCAAATTTTCCCAATCAACTTTAAACCTTATGCTTCAGCGATAAAGTTGAAAATCTATTAAGGAAATTTGACAGATTGTAGTAGCTTGATGTACCGACGTCTGTATTTAGCAGCAATCTTTTGTATAATAGTTCTAGAGTATTAAATTACGAGAAACTATCTAAGCCTAGAGAAATAGGTCACCGCATTTCCTAAGATCTTCTTTAGGCAATGGTTCGACCGCAGACCATAAACGAGAGACGAGTAGAACTAGAGATACGAGTTGGCAATCAGCGGGAAGCGATTGTTTTGTCACTTTTCTATAAGCAAGTGTCCAAAGGCGATGAGCAATTATTGCCTCCACTACCGTGATCAGTCAGTTAGTACTATGATGCAAAACTTTGGGCGCAAGACACAAGGGCAACGCTAGGGTATCGCTGGGTTGATTGAGTAGCTCTTATCACTCAGCGACAAAACTATAGCTGTTTTTATTTTTTTGTGGGAAGTCATCAAATGTCCCGCTGCGGGTACAACTGCAGGAGGTGTCAGGCTTCTACTGACTAAAACCCATTCTGTTCCTTCTAGAGGTCTTTGTGTGAAAGGGCCTCGGTAACTCTTGCGAACAACCCGCAGCCCCGGCAGGCTTCGGCCCGACGGGGAACTATAGTTAAAGCGAGTTGTCATTAACATTGTGTAGTGTCAGCAGTCATTCATGTGTGTTTCTTTCGTTTACACGGAATATAATGTATATTAAGTGTGCTTTTCGTAAGCGAGAAAATCGCCGATAGTCAACCGTTTTCTCGCCGGCGCGGCGGTTGGATCACTGCCTTATGCGTTGAATATCTCCAAAACGACTAAATAAACTTTAAAGGTAGTCTTATAGAAGTAGTAGATAATTAGTATAGAATATAGAATTGTCCGTTGCAGGCAAAAAATCAGAACAACCAGTCGTTATGAATCATATCGTTTCCAATAACTGACATAACGAAATTCCATCAATACTGTCCAACTGGCACATTATCAATTCCATAGCTCGCAACTCGCTATTTAACTAGCGAAGCAAATAGATGGTAAATAATATAGCGATATTTGTGCAACGTCAGGCTGTGAGCGTCAATCTGGGACAGCGCTGCAGTCGCTAGAGGGTACAACGTTTACATAGCGAATGCAGCGCTGTGTGTCGCTGCAGCGGATATTTGGTAAGTTACGTTTGCTTTTCATTTGTCTTAATTTGTGCGGTTTTTGTGTGATGTTCAATTGTTATAATTCGATGGATCTCGTAAGGAAGGTCATAAAGAGTTTTACAGTTTTTCGGAAGATACATACATTAAATTGTGGGTCTCCAATTAAATAAATAATGAATATCTCTAGCTGTTGCTATAGGTAGTCAGAAGGCAGAAAGCTGGATCACAGCGATCCTAGATTTCCTAAAAAACATATAGACGGTGTCGCACGCGGTCGTGGCCGATCCAAAAAAAATAACTAAAGAAACATACATATATGAAAGGCCACGTATGTCCGCAACCATTAAATAAATGCATAGGGATAATGTACACATAAAAATTCTTTAAAATATTCCTTTTTATATAAAAAGAAGATAATTTCAATTCATTTGAAGTTGATTTTTTTAATTTGTTTGCACTAATCTCAGGAACTGCTCGACTTATTTAAGGCTTTACACTCAATATAGGTTTTTTAAGCGGCTGCGCGAAGAAGTCTCCGCGGGCGTCGAGTAAAGGCTAGTAATATAAGTCGTAATGATAAATCAATATCGAAATATAAATTGAAATCCATTAAACGATCTTCATATTATAAACAGCCGCTATAAATTTTAAAAGCAATAAATTCAGTACTTACACTGAATATAATATCAGGACTAAATTCTGAAGCAATTTGTTAGGAAAACACTCAACTGACTAAGTGAGGGCTCGCTCAAAATTTAATAGGCCTCACCCTCTTCACTCTTTACATATTTATAACAATCTTGGCTTCTGTTTCCTTACGTAGTTGGTTCAGATCTTCCCGTAGTATGTTTGAACGTTTTGCGAGCTCTTAAATGTCTTATAGGTACTGGAAATATTCTGGGAATTTCATCCAGTATTTTTGGGTTCGTAATCAGTCTGTTTCTTAAAGGATGATTGTAATATTTTTAGATAATTTTGTACAGACGTCAGAACATTAAGCTACTATAATCTGTGAATTAAAATACTTAATAGATTTTCGACTTTATAGCTGAAGCATATGCGTTTCAAAGTTAATTGATAAAATTTGATAGTTTCGGGTAGTGATGTGCTGTCCTTTGTACCTTCTTCTTCTTCCTGACCTGTTCCCAAGACATAAGGGGTCGGCGCAATATGTTTTTCGCTTCCATTCGTCTGTGTTAGCCGTCATACTACTATCCACTCCCTTCTTAAGACGACATGATCGTCTTTCAGGCAATTCATATAGCGGGACACATATAGCAGACACCTTTTTCACACACAGTAGGTTAGCCCCATGGTATTGATTAGCTTATGGTATGAGTGCGAACACAACTACTTTAAACAATATATATTTATAAATACATAATTATTACAACACCCAAACCACAGCCAACAATCATGCTCATCACAATCGACCATGCCGGGAATCGAACCCAGGACCCTTAGCTCGGCAATTCGGCGTGGTAACCATTGCGTCATCGGGGTCGTCAATGAATCCATCTCTTCTAAATATAGACGGTAAATATGACCTTTCACAGCGATAATAATGCATTCTTTATCACTCTTATCAGCTTATACTAATAGAAACAAAACAAAATCGTTTAAATATTCTAATGAAAGGTTTTATCATAAACGTTCACCATTAGAGCTTATTTCGCTAGCGAAATATTAAAACTGAATAACTCTCATAAAGTAGACTTTGTTTAGTGGTTGGTTCTGCTGCTGCGATTTTCTTATTAAAGGAGTTTTAATTAAAATTGAAATTGCTATGTGGTTTCTGAGTATAGTTTACTTTACATCCCAGACTAGTTGATGTACTTTGAGCTCGAAAATTTAGTTTACTTAGATGTTAGTAGATGTTATTAAAAGGTTTTGATATGTGTGAATATAAGACTTTTGCCATTGGGAGATGTATTTTAAATTAAGACGCTAATCCAAATTTGCGCCGAAAAGCTATCAAGATAGAATGACTTCATTATGGGTTACAGGGAGGAGGATTTAAATATGGTCAGAAATCTATAAAATCATGAAACTCTTTAGGAAATTTAATGAGAATTTAACCGATAAAAAAACATTTGCAAAAGAAATCGCTATGCATATAATTTTATATTAAAAATAATCAAGCTCGCGTTGAGAATATTAACAAGTCCTTTAAAGATTTCATTATTTTTAGACCCTCATAAGTAATCAGCAAAATTGCACAGATAAAATATGACACCTGTCAAAAAATGAATTATTTTCATAATCCAAAAAAGTCGCGCCAACGGAACCATACCTTAAGCAATTTCAATTTCCAAGCGGCGCGACTGCCTCTCCACGGATACATTAAGCACTTAACTATCACTGTCTGCTTACTCTCAACTTGTGCCGTTTTATTATAAAACCCAGCTTTTTGTATATCTATACTTTTTCCAGAAAATATTTCATTAAAATTTATACTATTAAATTTTATAGCCGTATTAACAGGTAGCGGCAGCGATATGAAAAGTTATTTTAGGAAAGTATTTTAATCATTGAGTCTGGTGGTTCTCGTTAAGGTAAAAGATGCAACTAGGTGTTACGGTCTGTGAAAGTTGTACTTGGCTAGCTGTTAGAGGTTTTAAGCTGAGGAGTGGTCGATGAAGAACAAGAACATTGGCTAACAGTGTAGATACGATTATGTTTTCTAAGTATATTTTAAATATCAATGAGTACCTAACACTATGCAACGAGGGCCATGTTTATCAAATGCATGTAAGTAGTTTTTCTATCAACTAAGAAGAAAGGCCCACCCTTCCTAGTCCCCGAGAGCAGCACTGTCCAGGAACTCTTAAGACAAACACAATTGTCGATTTGTTTCTCTTTTTAAGAGCACATTAAATAATTGCTACACTTCAACTTAAAGTAGCTTGTCTCCTGGTTTGCTCGTCCTAACTCCGCTTACTTAGCTACTTCATAGGCAGGCCAATGTTCGATGTCCAATGGCCAAATGTTTCGCAGCTCGGAGTAAAAAGTTAATATCACTGTGATGGACCAGACATAACCAGAGAGATCACAGACATTAAAATTATTGAGCATTTAACATTAGGTAGGCCTGTGCCTCGTAAAAACCGTTTTTCTCATCTTTATAAACCTCATTCATTAATAAATTAACAACGAAAGCTAATAAAAATGAAGTAACCTCACAGAGCGGCCATTATTAAAATTAATTTTTTTTTTGCTCGTAAAGAAATTTTTACTTATTTCATTTAAGAACTTTTGTAGTCGTGTTAATCAGGACTTGAGGAATAATTAATAAGTAACTTTTTTAGGACGAAACAACCTCTTGTTAAGGTATTAGGTCACTCATGTTTCAGCTCCAAAGAAAATTACTAGAAAATGGCTACTAAAAATGAAGCTCCTTGTTTTTGTTCACTTACATGGGTTGTAGAGGTTAGATAAGCCATCGCTTCATGCAAACCACTGCTACTGAGCCACATCCCGTAAGACTGGCAGCCGTCAACTTCAACTAAACCGATGTTTTCTTTCTGTAGGACATCGTCAAATGATTGCCGCAGAGGATGCAGCTGAAGGGAGTGTCAGATTCTTACGGAATAAACTTGTTCCTACTAGAGGTTTTTGTGTGCCAGGGCGAAGGTAGCCAAGGCCAAGGTAGGAACAAACCAACCGTTGACCAAACTAACCTGAAGTTGCATTTTACGCCTTTTCTTATCTATGTTGGGGTAACCTTCCAGTGTAACCCAATGCAGTTGAGTACTAGTGTTTTACGAGGAGCGACTGCCTATCTAGATATCTATCTAGTACTTTATAAAAAGTAAACTTTCCACAAGAAAAATATTGCTTAGTAATGTATCCATATTTCAGTGTCCAGCATACCAGGTCGGGCCAACACCCAAATACCCTCCACTTCCATTCTAAACGTATTCCTAAACGAATTTCAAACAGCTTTCAACTAAGTTTCGTTTCAGATAGAATTTTAAATCGGATAAGATATAGGTATCGAGTTTATAACTTCGTCTAACTAAATGGAGCTCCTCATTCGATTTGAAGGCACCGTGAAAAATGGAAAGATATCGAGACGAGAAATTGACTCGCTGTGTTACTGATGGATCGTCTGAAGGTATTTGAAAGACGGAAGTATTTATGCGTTATTAGAGCAGATGGGAAGGTAATTTGTAGACTATAGTTATAATGATGTAGAGGATTTTGGACCGGTATTAAGCTGGTAATACTGTGAATAAGTGAATGAGCGCTTCCTTGAGTATGGATACAAAAATAATCATAGTTCTGTTTTAGCCGACAGATGTGAAATTGGCCTTTGAAAGGATATTTGTAAATAATAAAGCGGTTGGATAATATTTAACGCATTTATGGCTTTGTTGGCCATCGTGTTTCCGCTATCGGTCACACTTCATTAATTAATAATATTAATTCTATTGATAGCATGTGCACTGATTTGGCAAGGCAAGTATTTTTCGAGCTTTTGATGAAAAAAATGGATTTTACAATAAGCCTGCAGTTTAGTTCGGTGTGTGTTAGTGTGTTCTAATGCTAATCGTAGGTAAAATTAATTTAATCACACAAAGTAAATAAAAAAGTATGACGACAATATCAGTATTTTACTAAAACTTATTTCTTAAACTTTTAACTCTTCTTGAGGCCAAAAAATAATTTAAGGTTTGTTGTATCTTAAAAAAAACCTTTGAGAATTTGTTATTAATATTCCATCTTTACTCATTCCAAAACCAACCGTAACGAGAGCCGCTTCGCGTAGAAAAACTCTACACTATTATTTTTATTAAGCCATGAAATTGAGAAATATATAACATCGTTTAAAGAAGCAATAAATCGCTTTATAACAACACTAGCTGCTACCCGCGACGTCGTCCGCGTGGGCATTAGAGTAGTAAAAATGATAAACTTGCTTTACCATTCTTGTATCCTTTAACATCACGGTATGATAACAAAATGTGTAAAAATACTATGGTAATGTGTGGAAATAGTAAGTTTTTACGGTTAACTGCTGGTGACGTAGTCGCATACCTAGTGCGACTGCTGTGCACATGTTTCGGGTGCGATTCCCGGGTAAGGTCGAAATCGCTTTGTGGGTTTTGAGAGACTTTCAATCAGCAGCCCATAGTTTGGAAGTTGATGATTGATAGACCCGTGCACGTAAATGTCGGTCCTGCGCCTGATCTCTCTCCGATCACATCGATATGAGAGAGGGAATAGAGAGTGCACTCTAATGTGTCCTGGGCAGCTGGCTGATTTTAGAAAACGCAAAGAAACTTAACTATACCGAGGATAAGCGACAGTTCTGCGGCTGCTTTTACTTTGCAAAGTATTCGGCTGTTATAACAATAAGCGCCGAACTTCGATTCTGATTTGGTCGAACCGGGTCGGACTAATATCGCTTTGAGTGTTAGGAAACTCAAAAAGCAGCCCGGGGACTGGAAGTTAGTAAAGGATATAGTGAACCACTCGGTGGGGATGCGCTCTGCTTGGGCGGAGCACCGCCCAGTCCTTACAGTGGCGACCTCTCGCATTCGGCCCTGGTCTGGTCAGAAATGTCAGCAACATGGGCCCCTTAGGACCAGGGTCTGCCTGGGCTGCGGATTGTTCGTAAGAGTTACCGTGGCCCTGGCATACAGGGACCTCCAGAAGGAACATAGTGGGTTTTAATCAGTAAGAGTGACACTTCAACCCTCAGCTGGAGGGGTTATTTGACGACAGCCCCGTTAAAAAGAGACTGGAAGCTGGTGATTGATGTATCCGTGCATCGGAGAATACGTAAATATCGAATCGTAAAAAGAGTCTTTCTAATTTGGGATGTCTATCTAAGGGACTACATTGTAAGGGGGAGGCGCCACTGTGCCACTGTTTACATCGTGTCCGTGTTTAATTGAGTTTAAAAAATAGTACAAGTGACTAAAAGGACCGTAACTGTGCTGAATATTGTTTCTAAAACTGAAATACACATGAACAAGATGAAGTAAAGAGTGATCAGTGCATAAAATTAAAATTAATCCATAAAACAAAAATAACGACAACAAATTCAAACAAGTGACATAGGACATTGTGCGTTAAAATAAAGGAAAAATTAAAGTGCGTGGTAAAACTACAACACTCTATACTGTGTAATAAACGTCATGGCTTAAAAACAGTGAAATAAGTGGTAATTGTTTTCTGACATTATAGATCAAAAACTGCAAATCATTCTGTAAACAGTGAACACAGCACCATCTATGTAGAACAAGTGTTAACTACAATGCCATAACTAATGACATCTATCGAATTTTAACAAAAGTGGAGGAGTGTTTGAACTAGTTCGTAATTTGACTACTAATGACAACGCTGATTTAGCAAATGTAAAAGACCTCTGCTTCGCAATCAACAGTGCGCAGGTTCGAATCTCGCGGAGGCGAGGCATTTTTTGAATTTGAAAATAAATTTAAAATTTATTCAAACATGGAGGAATACGACAACGTCAATACACAAGAACGACGAAGAATAAATTTCAATGTTAGCGAAATTGACATGGACGTTTCGTATCTGAGTCCGAGTGATACGTCACTACTTCCAAACCAACAAATGTCCAAAAGTATAGACGGTACCTTAATCGACAGTGTAACATATTCCGAAACGATAGACAGAATATCAACATTAACTCAGGAACTCGTTAATACACAGGGTGAATTAGAAAACGTTATTTTAGAAAATAATGATTTACGAATACAAAATAAAAATCTTACTACACAAATCTCCGCTCTAAAATCACTATGTAAATCCATGACGACTCCAAACAAACTAGGTACGATTAAAAATAGTGCAAAGCGACTTGTGTTGCCACAAAACAGTGACGCATCCTTTATCCTTTCGACACCAACCTCGACACCTAAAAGTGACCACATATATGCATTAACAAATCTACATAGAAAAATAAGCGATTTGCAGGACCAATTATCTGAAGCAAGCAAGGAAATAACATGCCTAGCAAAACAAATTGAAGGACTACAAGTGAAACTGACTATACAGAAGAAAGACAGTACTATACCTACCCAAAAACTACAGACAATAAGTACTCATGAAATAGAAAAGAAAGAAAAACCTGCAGACTTCAGAAAAATAATTATCCTTGGAGCTCAGCAATGTGTAGGCCTTGCTTCAGCTCTCCTGTACTCAAGACAACAAACGCAATATGAGAAGTATGCGATTATAAGCGAAACTAAGCCGAATGCATTGAGCAGCGAGATAGTAAAAAACTATCGAAGTTTAAATCTAGCAGTCAATGACAAGCTTGTAATATCGCTTGGTGAAAACGACTATAATCAAAAATCAGTGTATACACAATTTCAAAAAATTTTAGATTATTTCAGCTATAACCAAATTGTTGTATTAAACATAGCTAAAAATAATTATCTAAATGTAAACAAGCTCAATAATACCATCATGAAAATATGTGAAAAATACAAAAATTGTTCCTATATAAATTGTGATAAGCTTAAACTTAATGATATTTGTAAAACTATTAACTATGCTATTGACTGTAATGACTATGACAACAAATTTTTGAAGTTTTCCGAAATCAAAAAGAGAATACAAATTCGAAATCAACAAAATAATATCTCAAATCGAATTTGTAAGTATATACCTAAAAAGGGCACAATACCATATTATTTCAAACCAAAGATTACAGAAATGTCGACAAGTACTATAAACAAAACATCACAAAAACCCTTACCGCAAAACATAGGGACTATACCATACTATTTCTCTGTAGTAAAAAAGGGTGAAAGAAACCAAACTTCTAAGGACAACGATCTTTTTCGTGTACAATAACCTACATATACTACATCAAAACATAAACGGACTGTTGGCTAAAAGCGATATAATAACGGAATTTATAGATACTCTTTCGAACAGTGGCAAACATGTACATATCTTATGTTTTACAGAACACAATATGATGATGAGCGATATTGATCTTCTAAACATTCCAAACTATACCTTAGCTACCTCTTTTACTAGACAAAAACGAAACGGTGGATCCTGTATATTAATACACTACCAAATTAGATATACAGAGATAGACTTCGTGAAACTCGCTAACGTATGCAATGTTTTTGAATGCTGTGCGGTTGAGCTAACGGATCATAAAATTATAATACTATGTATATATAGAGTGCCAGGACCAAAAAAAATTGACATATTCTTTGAAAATTTGACGTATATATTAGAACAAATTTGCTATAAAAATAGACATAAAACTATAATTTGCGGCGACTTTAACATTGATATGCTACAAAAAACAAAGTATTCCTCTCAATTTAAACGTCTCTTAAAAGAGTTTAATCTTAAAATAGAAATACAGCAACCAACTAGGCCCAGTAGTGGCACCTGCCTAGACAATATTTTTCACAATGTACGGGGCTGTAATAGTGAAATAATAGAATTAGGGGTATCTGATCATTTAGCGCAGTTGATGCAGTTTCCAGTTAAACAAACATGTGCACTGAAATATATTTATGTTCAAAAACGCGACTACAGCAAGGAAAACATTGATCGGTTTAGGCAATGCATGGGCAGTTTGAGTTTTTCAGATATTTTTGAAGAAAATGACTCTAATAAAAAGTTTAATGCGTTTTTTGACTTATTCAAGCTTTTCTACGATTTGTGTTTCCCAATATTAAGATGTAAAATATCTACAACCTATAGACCAAAGTGGATTACACGGGGTATTAAAGTCTGCAGCAAAAAGAGACGGTCTTTGCTCTGGCAATATAGGCTAAACCCAAACAAAGATACAAAAACTGCTCTATCAAAATTTAGCGACAGGTACCGTCGCGTTATAAAGCAGACACAAAAAGCACAAAATAGCTACTACATAGAAAACAGTTACAACAAGTCTAAAGCTACCTGGAAAGTTATAAATAATTTGAAAAGCAACGTACCTAAAACCCATATCAATGCTATTGAGGTAAATAACACATATATCACAAACCCTCAAAGTATTGCACAATATTTCAATGATTATTTCATAGACCTAGTGCAATCCAATGTAGATTGTCAAACTTATGATAATGCAAATGTTTTAAAATCCCACAACTCTATGTTTATGGAACCAATAGTCTCAAAAGAAATGCTTACTATAATAAATAACCTCAAAAATACAAATAGTACCGGGTATGATGACATCAAGACTAGCGTGATCAAATCAGTAGGACCCATTGTAGCACCAGTATTATGTGATACAGTAAATGCTTGTATACACAACGGAGTTTTTCCAGAAGCTCTAAAAATCTCGATTATCAAGCCAATGCACAAAAAGGACGAAAAAACTAAAATGTGCAACTATAGACCTGTAGCCCTGATTCCAATATTTGCAAAAATTTTTGAGAAAGTAATTTATAATAGACTTAATAATTATTTTGAAAAAAATAACATTTTTTGTCAAGAACAAATGGGATTTAGACAGAATAAAACTATTAATATGGCAGTGTACAACTTCCTTAAAAATATACATCACAACATGGACAACAGAAAATCGGTTGCAGCAATGTATATGGACATGACGCGTGCTTTTGACTATGTTGACCATAAAATACTACTGAAAAAGCTCTATAGCTACGGTATTAGAGGTAATGTAGTTAAGCTTATACAATCATATTTAGAAGGTAGAAAACAGTTTACTCAGATCAGCCAAGTCAACATTAAGACAAAAACTGAAACAACATACGCCTCAAGTACTCGGATGATTCTGTATGGCGTACCACAGGGGTCTGTGTTAGGTCCATTACTTTTTATATGCTATATAAATGACTTCCCCAACGTAACAAATCATCAGATGTGCTTATTTGCAGATGATAGCACTATTGTTTTTGACAAGGGTAATTTTAAAGAAATAGAATTAGAGATAAATACAAACCTTGTGTCAGTTATAGAATGGCTTAATGCCAACAATTTAAAAATTAATTTGACAAAAACTAAAGTGATGGATTTCAAACTTCGACAAAAAACACCGACGCAATACCAAGTCAGGTACAAAGGAGACGCAGTACTAGAAACAAAAACCACAAAGTTTTTGGGGTTGCACATTGACAATGATATGTCATGGCAATCTCAAATTGATAGTGTCTGTGTAAAACTATACCGTTTCTCTTATGCCCTATACATGTTAGGCAAAATTGCAAACAAAACTGCCCTACTAACGGCATACCACGGGTATGTAGCTTCCACACTAAGGTATGGGCTTATATTTTGGGGTAATGCTGCAAATATTTCGTCCGTACTTCTGGCACAAAAACGATGCATACGATCCATCTGTAAACTAAAAACGACAGATACATGTAAGCCGCACTTTCGGGATTTAAATATCTTGACAGTACCGTCGCTGTATATCTATGAGGTTCTGATGTTTGTAAAAAGCAATATGCACTTGTTTAGTCATGTAGAAAGTCAACGTCGCTCAGATAAGTTACAAACAATAGCTACTAAGACTGCTTTTGCTCATAAAAGTGTCTATGCAATGGCACCTAAATTGTATAATAAATTACCTTGTGATATTAGAAATAGTAAGAATAATAATGAATTTAAAAATAAGCTCTTCAAGCTACTAAAAGACAAAGTATATTATTCAGTCAAAGAGTATCTGGATGACAAATTCTGATGACACAACACAACTTCATTGATACAATTTTTTCATTTTTGTTCCTTTTTTATTATTTCTTTTATTTTGACATTCATATACTCGGACATTTTATATTATTGTAATCTCTTAAATAATTTTGTATGCCTATCGGCGGGACATGGCTTGTACATAAATCTGTAGAAAACACCTGTAATCACCCCTGTTTCACAAAATGAATAAATTGATTTGATTTGATTTGATTTGTAATGAATATCGTAGTCAATCCTTAGATCATTACTTATTCCCTATCCTTTTACGACCAAGTTCCTCGAAAATAGATATATCGGCTGACATCACGTAGAGTCCGCTTTTTTCTTTCAAACAGCAGCCAACCCTATTTGAAGAGATCTGTTCTTTTCTGAATCGTTTCCAAGAGATTGACCTTTCCTCTAGAATTATTTAGTGATACATATTTTTGATCAATAATCGTTCGTAAAGAAGTCATATTAGTGGTTAAAGAGCCAGCCTCTCAAGTGTGAGGGTATGGGTTCGATTCCAGGTCAGGCAAGTATCAATGCAACTTTTCTAAGTTTGTATGTACCTACTTTCTAAATATATCTTGGACACCAATGACTGTGTTTCGGATGGCATGTTAAACTGTAGGTCCCGGCTGTCATTGAACATCCTTGGCAGTCGTTACGGGTAGTCAGAAGCCAGTAAGTCTGACGCTAGTCTAACCAAAGGGTATTGGGTTGCCTGGGTAACTGGGTTGAGGAGGTCAGATAGGCAGTCGCTCCTTGTTAAATACTGGTACTCAGCTAAATCCGGTTAGATTGGAAGCCGACCCCAACATAGTTGTTGGGAAAAGGCTAGGGATGATGAATCGTTCGTAAAGATCAAATAAAAATATTGATAAGCATGTTACGTGTGGTATACTGGAAGCTGAGCTAACTCTACCCCAGACTGATATTGTATGAACAAAGTGCAGCACTCCTTCTTTGATCTTAAATGACTTACTTAACTCATCTCATCCTCTGTCCCCGATTTTGAGTGTTGTCTTGGAACTTGAATAATCAAAATTATCTCTTGTGACTATGATTGTAGACTGAAAAACACCCTAGTATGATTTAATTTTGTAAAAAACAAAACTATGAACTCCATCTATGATCAGCTATAATTACTAACAATGTTAAATTAGATTGGTTTGAATAGCTAAAGATGTCGTCTGGTTGAAACTTGCCTTAATATGTACTTTTGTCGTTAAATTATTTTTATCTGTGGAAATAACTGTTTATAGAACATAGACTTTGGACTGAAAAATAGGTTTAAAAAATTCTAGCCCGGTTTAATTGTATAAAAACCTTAACTCCATCTATGAGATTAGGTAATAACTATTTACCCAGCTGGTTTAGTCAAATTGTCAAATTTGTTAAATGTGTTGTAATTAAAAAGATATAGATGGCGTCTAGTTAAAATGTAATGTAATTATTTACGACATCACATTAGAAACCTCAAAAAAAACAGTACTTCTCCACTATTTCATGGATGTTATTATACATATAAACCTTCCTCTTGAATCACTCTATCTATTAAAAAAAACCGCATTAAAATCCGTTGCGTAGTTTCAAAGATTTAAGCGTACAAAGGGACATAGGGACAGAAAAAGCGACTTTGTTTTATACTATGTAGTGATTAACTTTAGGATCAGAACAAAAAGGTAAGGTTTATATGTAATGGACACTTTCGAGTTTAACGTCTCTTTTACGATTGTCCCTTGATGGCACGAAATGATGGTCGTCGCAATCGCTTCATGTGTCTGAAGAATATATAGTCTTGTCTTTTTACAAGAATACAGACACTAATTCTAATATTTTTGCCGAATTACAGCTAATGTTTATTGCGCCCAGATATATTACCGGCTACGGCGGCTCTTAGATCAACCATCTGCGCAATAGTAAATACTCAAACATTTACGCATCTCACTTACGCTCAAACATTTACGCGGACATGACCAAAGAGAGATCAGGCGCAGGACCTACATTTACGTGATCTCCGATGAACTTCGGATCTCTTTGTGAAAGTTTCTAAAAACCCACAAAGCAGTTTCGGCCTCATCCAGGAATTGATACCAAGACCCAGTGCATAGTAGTCGCGCTTTGCGACTATTAGACCAACGAGGCAATAACTTTTGGATACTTATTAAAATAGTAAGAATCAAATTAATTGAAGATACCTTCTTTATAACTAAAATTAATCACTAAAGTTAAATAAATAAAGTTAATACAGAGTTCAGGGAATAGGGTATTTTTAGCACATTGCAATCTGACATAGCTGATAACAGGATGTAGGCATATTCTGACGTCATTTTACTCTCCACAAGATAAGTAGTAAGTCCCGGCTATCTTAAATACTATGCAGTTACATATGAAGATAAAACTCGTAACTGTTTGTGAGCTGTTTAGGTCAAGTTCAAACAAAAACAAACAAAAAATTATAGGAACGTAATTCCTAATAAAAAAATGACGCCAGGTGGTAAAATATAGAAGAACTAACTAGGTGTCTAGTTACTTAAGCTTTATGTTTAATTAATTATTATTTTATAAAATAGATGTTCTTATTGTCCACTTAAAAATTCGACATGGATATATCGTCAATGACAAAACAAATTCACGAACTTGGCTCTGCACTGTCGCACTCCCATACGCACGCATAACCTTATCTCTACTACATTTTAATACACCACCTAAAGAAGATAACTAACATAAACATTATTGTTATTAATCACGTCTTGAATGAATCTTATTTACTCTCGGAACAGGGAATTCACCTCCAATATTGAAACCAGTATAAATAATATTTCCCGAATGGAATACAGCACAGTTTTAACTCCAGCGTCTTCTGAGAGCGTGTTTAAGAGTACAAGTGACTTCTATTGCCAAAGGTATTTGTTATATCATACTTTTCATTCTCATTAGTCTACTTAATCACCAGCAAGAAAACGGTTGGTGCGATCCTTAAATCAGGCATTTTTTTTTTCTGAATATACGGTATCAGCCTGAAGATTGAAACCAAGGCTGCAAGTGACTCCTGTCGGGGCTGCAGGGTTTTCTAAAGAGTTGTCATGGCCGTGGTACACAAAAGGGTCATAAGGAATAAGGATGGGTTTTAGGGAGTTAAAGTCTGGGCAACCCTGACTTCTCAGGCAGTTACTGAGTATTACGGAGTGTCGAACTTTTACTAACTAAGACATCTTTTGTCCTGCTGGAGCCCTTTGTATACCAGGGCCATTGTGTCAGGTGTCAGGTAACTCTTTCGTGCAATCGCGCATCACAGGCAAGCTGGGCTCTAGGCGGCCACGCTTCTTTTGACTGTTCTTTGAAGACCACATGGAACAGAACAACGACTAACCCTACAAGTACTAATGCTATTTTTTTTTCAAGCCAAAAACAGTTGCAATATCATAATCATCTCATTATTTCAGATTCACAATGCAGTCCTCTCTCCTTCTATGCTTCGCGGCCTTGGTAGCTTGCGCATACGCTCAAATGTTGTTACCGCAGGAGCAAATGGAGTGGTATCCAGGTTATCAGCAATTGGTCTCTCGTCACCCAAGGGACTTGACGTGGGAGCGTGGAGTTGGCAGAGGCAGAGTCTTTGGAACTTTGGGAAGCACTGACGATTCTTTATTTGTGAGTATTTTTCCATCGGATATAACATCGCCTTCATATAATTCGTTGATCATAAATGGCCGTACTTTTTCTTTATTACCCAATACGATGGCACTACTATAAATTATCTCTACTGCGTCTAATTTTCCGAACAGCCCTGAAAATTCTCAAACCAAAGCATTCGTTTATAGGACGGCATAGTTTAGTAGAACAGTAGTCCCAAACGAGTTCCTTGAAAGAACTTCATTTTTTGTATTAAAACCGCCAATATATTTAATCGAAGAAAGAATAAGAATTCATCATATTTAGGAGACATGAAATAAAAAGAATAACTTATATTTTGTACTTGATTGTTCTATTATAAACTGAGTATATTAAACTTAAAATAAAAATAAATAAAGAATAGGAGGGTGAGCTCAGCAGATTTTTGCCATCTCATCACTTACCCCTAGCACCAATTAATCACCCTTTCATTAAATTACAAACTCCAACTAAATAATACTCATTTCCCCA
Organism: Heliothis peltigera; assembly: GCA_958496145.1. NCBI lineage: Eukaryota > Metazoa > Arthropoda > Insecta > Lepidoptera > Noctuidae > Heliothis > Heliothis peltigera. Next base: position 5,694,210 of record OY292345.1, on the reverse strand, counting down.
GGGTCGCGGAGGCTACAAACAAGACATCTGGAACGACCACCGCGGCCACTTGCAAGGCCAGGCATACGGCTCCAGGGTGCTCGGGGCTAATGGTGACAGCAGCTACTTGGGTGGTCAGCTCGATTGGTCCAACCCTAATGCGAAGGCTGCCCTTGATGTGCATAAGGAGATCGGAAGGGGAAGTGGCGTGAGTATTAAGAAAAATTAATATGTACAGATGCCAGTACATCAGGCTAACCGAAACTGTAATATTTTCCCAATCAAATTTGAACCAATTTGCTTCAACGATAAAGTTGAAAATCTATTAAGGAAATTTGACAGTCTCTTCTAGCGAACATGGGGCCGAAGCCAACACGCTGAAGTCCGTAAAAGCAAAAAGAAAAAAAAAAAGACCAAGAAACAAAATTCTTGCTTATATCTAACTGCCATAAACTCAAAAACTATAGCACCAATTGCTATGCGATTTCACCACACAGATTCTTAATTCTTCTTCTTCTTCCTGCCCTATTCCCAAGTTATTTAGGGTCTTCATTTCGTCCAAAGAATGATTACTGATAAATGATACACGGATCAAAGTCTAATGTCTTCCTTTCAGATGAAACTAAGCGGTGATGGAGTATGGAACTTCGACAAGAACACCAGATTATCAGCTGGAGGCAACTTGGAGAAAACTTTCGGTCACCACAAACCTCAAATCGGTGTACAAGCGGAATTTCAACACGACTTCTAAGTACGTTAAGAAAAATAAACATTCTGTACATAGATTAATTTCGATTAGAGCACCATTTGTATAAAATCTGAAAGATAGGCTGACTAGCTTATCCGGACATGTCCAATTGTATTATATATTCATTGCATTTATGTATCTTGCATTCTCATCACTTCTGACGCTGGCGAATTGTCGACATTAATATCGACATTATTTGCCATCTACAAAAAATATAAGGTATTATAAACATATTATCTGCCAAGGCTTTCATGGGAGGTAGAATTGTGTTTATAGATTACAATAGTCAAGATTATTATAACACCTTATGCATACCATATGCATGTTTGTAAGCAATACTTAAGAGCTCATTATTTATTTAACTGATTACAACTTACCCATGTGTTGTAATCAGAATTCATTACAATAATAATAATTTAAACTTAAAGTTGCCATTGTTATTAAAATTCCTAGGTTATTTCTACTGTAAATACTTTCATCAGCATTAATTAAATATTAAGTATAAACACTGAATAAAATTTTAACGAGAACAACACGGTATTTCTATTGTAAATCCTATCCTTTACTCTGGATTTCCTCGTAAAAACACAACCACTTCGCGTGCAAAAATACAACATTAAAGGGCCAGTTTCACAGGTTGCTGATAAGTTCCAGATAATTTGATACAAATTCTGTTCCATTTTTGAATTTATCTGGTAGATGGTGGCTATCCGTAACCTGTGAAACTGGCCCTAAGGGCTATCTTCCAGATAAATCAAAAAATGGAACAGTATTTGTATGAAATTATCTGCCAGACAAACTGGCCCTAATAATTGCTATTTTTTTTTTCATCTCATTACACTAGATTCTGTCGACCAATATGTAGCACAAAGACCACATCAAAGAACTCTTCAAAGCCATAATTCCACTTTCAAATATTGAAAAAGTATAGGCACAGAAACTACTTAAAAAAAAACAATACACGATCGCGCCAAAACAACACTCTCATCCATAAACAGAACGAATTCCCTCAAACTTTTTAAATTACAGGGCAAGTAATACACCACGCTACGTCATTCCAGCCAGGATAGTGATTAACGTCATCTGACGCCAATTAGACACATTAAAAAGCCATACAATCGAGTTCCCGCGTACCACTAACAATTTTAGACAATTGCATTACCAATCACGCTATGTGATGTTTCAAAAAGCTTACGAGTGTTATGGGGAAGAATTTTATATGAAAAGCTGTCGTTTTGTTCGTCTGTTTTGAGTGAAAGTTGGCGGGAAAATGTTTTTTTGGTAGGGCCTTAAAATGCTTTATTGGAAGGGTGTTACCATAAAAGGTTTAGAAATAAAAATATGCACGTGTAAGTGAAAGTAGATGTTAGCGTGTTTCTAGGCCTTACATAGTCTGTATAGATGAACTACATCAATATATCTATACTGATATTAAACAGGTAAGATTTGATTGTTTGGCTTGTATAGCCTTCGAAAATACTTGACCGATTTTAAAAAAAAATCTTCATTGTTGGCAAACTGAACTATCCCCGGTAGACATAGGTTATGTTTTATCTGGGTACTGTAAGAAGTTCCCCGTAGACGCGGGAGAAACTGTTTGTTATTTATAAGGAACATACCGATCAAGATTTTATGGGGCCATATCTTCCATAAAACTTCACACAACCGTGCCCCTTAATAGATTTCAACCTGAAAATTTTACGCCACAGTTTTCAGTCCCGGTTGTCGTTCAAATATCTATGTCAATTTCAACATAACAGCTCTTCTGGAATCCAGTACTCTATCAAATTAAATAAATTACCTTTGGAAGAGGATTGACGATCTTGGTATCATAGACTGCTTTGACTGCCACGCTGGTAGTTGTCACATAGCGCGACAGCTGTGCACGGTTTCTCTGGTTCGATTCCCGGGTCGGGTCAAAATCGCTTTGTGTGTTTTTGAGAAACTTTCATAAAGCAGCCCGGATTCTGGATGTTGGTGATTGATACACCCGTGCATCAGATGGCACGTAAATATCGGTCCTGCACCTCTCTCTCCGGTCGAATTGCTGTCCCATCGTACAATGAGAGTGAGGGAATAGAGAGTGCATCTGTATCTGCGCGAATGCTTGTGCACTATAATAATGTCCTGCGCAGCTGGCTGATCTCCTTGGAGAGAATTACCGCCGTAGCCGACCATCGGTCTGGACGTCATCATCACATATCATCCGGGATCTTTTTATGTTTGGTTGCAATAATTAAAAAGGCAAGATAGAAGATAGACCGATAGTTAAAACTTCAGAACGAATAAGACAGAAATATACGAAAAACGGTCGGAAAATCCCACGCGAAACCAAAAGGCGAGTCCTAGTGTTTCATAATTCGCACAAATTGCCGCTAGACGGCCGCGGGTAGTGACGTAACTTGATAATAAGTTACGAGACAGGCTACAATTTCGCTAATTACGAACATCAAGGGATTAATGCTTTACTTTTTTTTGTATTATTCCCTTTATATCTGGAGTAAGGTTTCATGTTAAAGAAGATTTTCTCTTTGCTGAATATTTTGTAGTACCGGTCAAATTATCCAAATTTGTCAAATTTTATCAATCGAATATCAACATTCCTGTATTGAGATAAGGTTAAAAATCTATTAAGGAAATTTTACAGATTGAGGTAGGTTGATGTGCTGGCGTCTGTACAAGCATTTTCTTTTGATACCCATGTTTAGGGAGTTGTGATGAAAATTATTTAATATAGGTATCATTCTGTGGTGACGGCAATCAAATAAAATATCGGTTTAATGATCCTAGAACTTCGATGCAACAGACAGACAGGCAGAGAAACACACGGACACATCAAACTTATAACAATAATTGTGCCAGCAAATCAAGCTAACCAAAACTGTTAAATTTTCCCAATCAAAGAACATTATGCTTTAGCGATAATGTTGAATCAGCTATAAAATTAATTAGGGAATTTTTACAGATTGTAGTAGCTTGATGTGCTGGCATCTGTAGAGACAAAAACCAATTAAAATTATTTGGTAGTAGTTCCCTACAGCATTGCAGATATCTGTACCCATCCAAAGGAATAATTTATTTATTTAACTAGCGGTCGCCCGCGGCTCCGCCCGCGTGGATGTCGGTTTTCGCGACAAAAAGTAGTCTATGTGTTGTTCTGATATATAACCCATAGAGGACCCCCGCGGCTACGTCTGTGTGGATGTCGATTACCGCTACCAAAGCCTAAATTTTGTCGGGATGAAAAGCTCGCGCTCGGGCCTCCCGCCTACCGGACCTACCGGCCGACCCGCGGCGATGGCTGATTAGCGTATAAGTTTGGTATTTCTATACCGATTTCTATGATTCATTTTTTTATAGAATATGTAATAATGTTCTCTTTTGTTAATTAGGGATAAGCGAGAATATTATAAACTTAGGAATAAACAAATCAATAATAAAAAATCAGAAAGCTCCGAACTGCTAAACTATCGGTAGTTATACGTGTTATTGTGAGTCAACCATTAAAGATAGACATATGCTGTTGTGGAATATTTTTTAGATAATTTTATGTAGAACATTTCCGTCATACATGATTTCTATGTAGCTTTAACCATTAAGGCTGCACACGCGACGAAAGCTTAAAAAATGGTGTAACTTCTCCCGTTTTCCCTACATTTTCTTTCACTGCTCTGCTCCTATTGATTGTAGCGTGATGAAAAGTATCCTATAACCTGCCCAGGAGTATGAAGAATAATTGTACCAAGTTTCATTAAAATCCGTCCAGTAGTTTTTGTTCCTATTAATAACATACAGACAGACAGACAGACAGACAGACAAAAATTTTACTGATTGCAGTTTTGGCATCAGTATCGATCACTTATCACCCCCTGATAGTTATTTTGAAAATATATTCAATGTACAGAATTGACCTCTCAACAGATTTATTATAAGTATAGATATAGGTACTATGGAAGACAGCTATAGCCGTAGCTATATAAAAACTTAACAAAAGAAAGAAGTCGTAGGCTACAGAAAGCCAATTACAAGTCCATAATAACTATATTTATTTTCTCCTTACCTATCCCTTAGATCGTTTACCCATAAAGAATTCTCATAACTTATCCCCAATAGACTAGAGCCAGGATCTCAGAGCATAGATCTTCAGAGAACGGTACAATCCTATTAAAATATTTATAATATCGGAGAGGTTATGTCTCGATATCGACGCAGAAGACAGGACGCTACGACAGAACATCAATTACTCTGTGCTGGATTTACCCCTACTAGGGGTAACATTTTATAGGTCATATCGTTTTCATTATTTTTGCATTTTCATATCAATAATTATTCATTATATTCATTTTAATTTTAATTTAATATTGTTCTTTTTGGTTAAAATACGGAGAACTTTTATTAATGAAACACTTGTACAAATTAGACATTTTTTCAAATGAATATGTCTATGTTATATGTAGGTATTTTTAAATCGTTTTCAAAATTCAAATTTCCTCTTAACTGAAGTAAAGATTAGCTAAGTATTTATTGATAAAATACTCTGTTTGATAAGTCGCAAAAGCCATAACTCAGAGATATAAGAAAATCGAGATTCAGTACAAAACGTAACATTTACATTGAAGGCATTTAGTGATACGCGTGTTCGTTCATACCGCCTATATCTATATTAGGCTTGACGTTCTATATAATCTATGCTAGGACTATATATTCAATCTATAAGGAAATGTTTTCGGCGGGTATTAAATCAGGCTCTCATTACTGTACTAGCTTTTGCTCGCAGTTTTACTTAGAGTAACTTCATCCCCTCATACGCATAAAAACTAACCCACATTTGACTTATAGTATAAGCTATATTACTGTAACTACTTACTTACTGTAATTATTGTACTGCCTCGTTGATCTTGTGGTCGCAAGGCGCGACTGCTGTGTACGGGGTCTCGGGTCTTCGGTTCGCTTTGTGGGTTTTGAGAAACTTTCATAAAGCAGCCTGGAGTCTGGAAGTTGGTCATTGATTCACCCGTGCATCGGAGAGCACGTAAATGTCGGTCCTGCGCCTGATCTCTCTCCGGTCGTGTCGGATTGCCGTCCCACCGGACTATGAGAGTGAGGGAATAGAGAGTGCACCTGTGTCTGCGCGCATGCTTGTGCACTATAATATGTCCTGCGCAGCTGAGCGGCTGATCTCCATAAGAGAGAACGGCCGCCGTAGCCGACAATCGGCCTGGATGCCATCATCATCATCATTACTGTAAAGTATCGACAAAATACGTTAAATTTTTGCGTGAAAGAGAAAACACTCCCACGCATCCGATTATTCACGTTTAAAATATGAGTGTGATCGACATTCGAACGATAAGCCATATGTACGGGACTTGAGAGGAGTCTTTCACCAAAGCGATAAATTAAATGATGTATCCACAGTAATAGTGTCGAGGAAAAGTTTTTATATCCAAAGATCCATGGCTCGCGACCCGTATACCAAGAATTTAATCTAGAAATTGCTTGTTCAGCTGATTTAAAATATGAGACGTAAAATAAAACAGTAATAAAACTTGTTATAAGGTTATTTGTTTTGTTTTATTGTTAACTAGTGTCTTCCCGCTACGTCTTCTTTGCGGGGACATAAAATATAAAATCGTAAATTATTTTTGTGTTATAGTACTTACTAGCTGCTGCCCGCGACGTCGTCTGCGTGGACATTAGAGTAGCAAAAATGAGAGACTTGCTAAACTGTTCTTGTTATAGTTCTTATAAATTAGAATGTGAACTGTTTCTTTCTGAAGGCTGAAAGGCAAATCTGAAAAATCTGAAAAAATTAATCCCCATTTCCCTTGGTCACGCCATTACGTGTGAACAGCTGGACACACTTAATTCTCGGTTTTTAATTAGATACTTAGTTATAACCTCCAGGTCACAGCCACAAAATATGACCATCACACAAAATGTGAACGGTACCGGGAATTGAACCCGGGACCCTCAGTTCGTCAGTCCGGTATGTAACTAGGTCGTCTTGCAAATTTCAATCACAAATTTTCTTTACGTAAGTGTTTCATGATTTAATAGTTACGATATCCCGATCAAAAGCTGTTGGCACAGACGCCAGCACATGAAGCTACTACAATCTGTCAAATTTCCTTAACAGATATTCAACTTTATCGCTGAAGCATACGGTTCAAATTAATTTTGGATAATTGGACAGTTTCGGGTAGCTTGATGCGCTGTCTATATCGGAATCCGATTCGTGGTGGTGAATATAACAGTGAACCACGTACGAGCCATAGATTATGTCATGTTGGCAGATGGCGCTACATAATAGTGCACAATGTTGGCGTGAGTTGTGTACCTACTGTGAACATAACTCACGTTATCATCTAATCTGTGGTGCATATTATGTATACGAAGGGGTAGCTTTAATTGGAGTGAGATTACTAAGGGCCAGTTACACGATGTCCGAATAGCCACTATCTACCGAATAAATTTAAAAATGGAATAGTATTTGTATATCTACCAAATACACTAACTGGAACTTATTCGTAGGTGGTGAAACAGGCCCTAAGACTAGAAATTATCATACAACAAAACCTTCCAATTTGTTTAAATTATTTTTATATCCCATTAAGGGCCAGTTTCACAGGTTACTATCTACTATTATTAACTAGATTATATAGTTAGATATAATGAATAGCCACTATCTACCAGATAAATTAAAAAATGCAACTGAATTTATCTGCTAGATAAACTTTCTGGAACATATCAGCAACCGGTGAAACTGGACCTACAGCTGCTTATTTTGAATATTAAAATAGAATTTTGGTTTAACCCCAAAACTAATTGTGTTCCATTTTTTTACGCATTAGGTAATATAGCACTTGGAGATGGATTGATTGCCTGAAAGATGATATGATTAAGAAGAGAGTGGATAGTAGTATGACGTCTAACTGAAATGAGTGGAAGAGGAAACACATTGCGCCGCCCCCAAATAGAATTGGGAACAGGGCAGGAAGAAGAAGGTAATATAGCACTTGTCTTTCCTAATCGTCAGTTATAGAACATCTAGAAAATCTCATAAGCGTTTAACAAAAGAACTAAATCTCTCATTTCGCATAACGAATGCAAAGTAGCAACTACATAAAAACTCGCTCCTATAAATAAGAGCTCTTGAATTCAATATAAACTTGCATCATTTTATTACCACACATCAAAGTCTGGGGTGTGAAAAATGATGCTATCATTAACCCCCTTCTGAAGACGTGATCATCAAAAACGGGGGACATTCCCATTGTTTGTATTGGTCCGGCATTTTTAAAAGCTTTTATTTAACTTGCAATGTATGTATGTTACGGTGGATTCTTTGAACTCAATTTTGAAGTAGATATCTTCAACCGATTGAGCTAAAATTTTGTATACACGTTCAGTTTGAATGACAATGCACGATATGTTATATGACGTCATTCTAAATACAATATGGTGGGCCACACAAGATGGCGGAGTAGTTATTTTTAATGAATTTCAACGATATGGGTATCAAATGAAAGGACTTATTGAGAGTGACTTAAGAAATAATTTGACGTTATTCTAAATCCAATATGGCGGACCATAAAAGCTTTTTTAAAAAAGTATTTTTCTTTTAATTTATTTATGATTGACGATAGAGCGATCCTCTCTTTCTTTCTTTCTTCCTCAACCTTTAGTTACCCAATGCTGAGTATAGGTCTCTTCCAAATCTTTCCACTTCTGGCGGATTTGTGTTATGGTGTCTTCCAGCCACTTTAACAAGATCGTCTGTCCACCTAGCCGGTTATTTCCCTACATTCCTCTTTCCCTCGAGGGAACAAGCGATCCTCTACTGGTTGGTTAATTACAGCCAGGACATGAAGCTACTACAATCTGTCTTTCCTTAATAGATTTTCAACTTTATTCCTGAAGCATTATGGTTTAAAGTTGATTGGGAAAATTTGGAAGTTTCAGGTTGCTTGATATGCTGGCGTCAGTAGATCGTCCATCAGGTCGTCAAAATCATGCGTTTTTAGACTGGTTCTATGTTAAGGTACAAGACGGTCCCACTTTGTAATTCCTAAGCAAGCCATAGCACTAAACACATTTTTGCTGCGTTTCAAATCCCGTGTGTCAATGGAAACAGTTCAATAGATTAACCCGTCGCTTGGTACCGACAGGCCATCCATTATAGAAAGACGATACGCCGATTGACACAGACGTTTATTGAACGACCTTACTTGCAGCGTTACGTTCAAATTGAACAGTCTAATTATAGTTTTGTAGTTGAATTTGAAAATGGTAAAGGTCATAAATGCTGACATAGCCCGAAGAATTGCAAAGGGCACATAGCTCGCAGAACAGATGGTCGATGGAACAGACAAGTTCTCGAGTGGCGACTGTGGGCCGGAAGACGCAGAGTGGGTAGGCCAAGGTCGCCGGGAAGGAGTGGATCCGAATTGCTGAAGACCGCTCGAAGTGGAGAATCTGGGGGAGCTCTTTGTCCAGCAGTGCACTTCTTTGGGCTCAAACGAACGAAGGTTATAAATCTGATATCGATAAATACATTCTTAGTATTTGTAGTCATAAGGTTTTATCAACAATTGATTAGGATATACATTATACAGATTGAAATAAATAAACTCTAAAGTTTCTTTGAGGAGTATTTTACTTACCCCGATTATAATTTGTATCCAAAAACTAACTTTTATATGCGTTGCTGAACATCAAATGCCCACGAGATCTTCTATAGTACTTTATTTAAGAAAAATACTTTTAATTGTATTTAAAACGACACTACTTAATTCAAAATTCATGAATAATGAGACCAATGAAGAAGTCAGAACATCTCTTGGATGGAATATTTTATTTTTCATGAAATTCATTTAAAAACGTATTTCCTCATTGTAGAGCGGCGTCTACGTAATCTGATAAAGTCCATGGCTACCAGATGCTTGTCATCCAGTGCAAGCTAAAATATATTTTGAAAACTAGCAAGCAGTGACCATAATATGTAGGTAATCTAACAGGAAAAAAGGTTAGATAACAGACTTTGAAAGTCGTGTCCTTCGGTACGGTCTCGTTTAAGAAACGGCTAGGCAGATAAGTATAATCTACTAAATTAAAAAAAAAAAAAACATTTAAAAAAAAAAAGAAAATCCTTATTTTCACGGGTATTAAATAAATTCTTTGGGCCTTACAACATAAAAGTTAGACAGACGTTTCACATGTCTATAAAATAATGTTGCATACAAAGAACATGGGTCTAAACGTACCCAGTTTGTAGCAAAATCAAAATATAGCTATATCGCTCTCTAAAGACAGAAAAAATGACTGGTTACCTATTTATTTAGTCCAAACAGCAGAAAAAGTGCGATTATTGGCAATTAAAAATGTTACAAAGAAGTTATCATAACTTCGGTCTTTCATTCATTCATTCATTCGTTCACTTATTTTCGAGTTACTCAATAAGGCCTCTTCTAAATTACACCTAGTCTAAAATGCTACAAAGTGGGTACGGGTTCCATACAAAATTACCCATTGTTCTTTGTCTTTAAACACGTGTCAAACGTCCGTCTAACTAATGAAAAACATAAAGGCCATTTATGTTTTTCATTAGTACAGGATTATTATAGTATTAGTAGGATTAGTATAGGATTTTTAGTATAGGTACTAATGAAAAACATAAATGGCCTTTATGTTTTTCATTAGTACCTATACTAAAAATCCTATATCCGTACAGACGCCAGCATATCAAGCTCGATTTTTCCAATCATCTTTGAACCATATGCTTCACCGATAAGGTTGAAAATCTATTAAGTAAAATTGACAGATTTTAGTAGCTAGATGTGCTGTTATCTGTACTTACACTACTTCATGTTAACTAAACTCTTAAAAAAACATTTTCGACAGTGTATAGTGAGTTTATAAAAATTAAATTATATCTACCATCGCTTCTTATAGCGAACGTAGCAAAGCTTTTAATGTAGCAACTGCCTAGAAGGTAAAAAAAAATATGAAAATAAAAATCCAACAACGTAAGCTTGTTTCAGTTTTATAAAGTAATGCTTTTTGCTGAATAACTTGAGTCTTGTTTTCAAAGTTGGCGAGTACTTGTTTTCTTGTGTTTACATATTTTTTCGTTAAGAGGGTTTTTCTTATAGCCTCCAAGTATGATAAGGGAATTTAGAACTTATTTATTTCTCTGACCGTAGGTACTGAAGTGTAAAAGGCTTTCAACACGACTCAAACCATTCAAACCTTGGTTTAGTTGGTGTGAAAACGATGTGATGATGATGATGATGAATAAAGTAAAAATTCGATTAAGGGAATTTGACAGATTATTGTAGCCAAAATGGCAACGCTAAAGTTATTCCTGACGAATAAAAAACAAACATCATCGAGCGCTAATTGATCTCTCAGTAACCGGCCAGTATCAGCAATATGGCGGATAATATCTCCTCCACAATCTCCTCGCTTTGTCTCCCTCACTTCATCGTCATTCAGACACGTCGAAGCACACCGGGGATGGGATAAGTGGAGGGTAGAATTTGGACGAACAAAGTTATTTGGTCTTTGATAAATGAAGCGCTTTTTAATAAGAGTAGGTACCTATTTGAAGGGTATTAAAAGTAAATCGAGAAATTATTTTTAAATGCTGGTTTTAAAGAAATATTTTTATCGTTCCGTATCCAGCCGTGATACATCTAACTATTAGAACACAATATACGCAAATAATAAATAATTAAAAATATCATATAGGTATACAAAATAGCATTTTATACACTTCCCTTCTAGGCCCTTTGAGGATTTTTCCAAAAACTGATACTTGACTGATACTTATCTGACTGCTTGGTGCTGAAGTGCATCATTGATGTTTGTTCAGCATGTAGATAGTTTTACGCAACTTTGCGCAAGCGCATAGCCAAACCTCTGGTAGCACGTGTTATGGCCAGCCACGACAGGGTTGTCCTGAATGTTTATAGATTTTCGCGACTTATACACGGGTCATCGCTCGCGATGGAAAATTATAACACGCTACCTCTTTTTAACCGACCTCAAAAAAGAGGAGGTTATCAATTCGACGGTATGTTTTTTACACTTCGGCCGAATTACATAGACCGTGTTAAGAAATCCTGCACTTCACGGAGACGCCGCTATCAGACCACCCGTGACCACGAGACTAAATCAAAAAACAGACGAAAAAAATCGTAAGAAACAAATGAACTCAGTACATCTCAACCTGCGCACCGCTAAGTAAAAACCACTATAACAATGTTTTGTTCCCGTACTACTGTAAATGAAGTGTTCTGAATCAAAAGGGGATGCGGCGTCTAGGTGTACTCGTGTCTATAGTTTTCACAGAGCTACGAAATGAATAGACTGGATAAACCTTTGAATTTCTGTTAGATAACCTTTTATGAGAGTTCCAATTGGGTAAATGACTGAATGATGAATAATATACATAATCGAAATAAGCATACGGCTTGGTGTGAAAAGTCTATGACGTCATAGCTTGTGTTTACATGAATTGCATACAAGGCACCCTAAGGCACCCGTTATTGACAGTTGAATAAAAGTATTCAATTTGACCAGCTGTCACCTACCGTATTAATCGAAAAATTTTAAAATCTGTTAATGAAATTTGACAGATTGTAGTAGCTTGATGTGCTGGCTTGAAGTCACCTACGTTATTGTAACGGGTAGGACTGCTTCCTCACCTATTGTGGGTGTTTGATTGTTTTAAATTGCGGTTCGCTTCCACGCTATGTAACTTTATTGTACATAGTTGCCTTTGGATATGGGTTATTTTGCAATTAATATCCAAATTTTCAGAAATGATTTTGAATCTATAATCCCATCTTTTAACAAAATAAAAAAAAATACATGATTTAAAAAAAATTACTCAATTTTATATATTCCCGCAAAACCATCATAATTTTGGTGGTGATGAAAGGCTTGCTTAATCTTGTACACATGAGTACAATACCCAGGGTATTAGAACGAAGGCGGGAGGGGTTGGTACCTATTAGGATTGCTGAGACTGTCCTAAATGTAGCTACACTATATTTCAAACGTAAATGTTTGGAATTGTCGATGTTTGTTACCCTTTCACATAAAAACTATTAAACGGATTTTGATGATACATGACAGTTATAATGACGTGCAGACCGACTGTCAGTCATGGTGGCTGTTCTAAGGAAATCAACCAGCAGCTTAGAATATAGCGTACCGACCGATTACCGACCACGGTGGCTGTTCTCTCTGAAAAGATCAGCGAGCTACGCAGGACATACTTATTTCAGTACACAGGCAGTTAGAAGCTCAGGATACCTATATTATACTCGTAGTAGGCACAAGCTTTTGCGCAGACATAGGTGCACTCTCAATTCCCTCAATCTGAGACTGGAGAGACGTTTACGTACTCTCCGATGCCCGAGTGGACTAATCATCAACTCACCTAACTCCGGGCTGCCTTTTGTGAACGGCGAAGGCGGCAATAGAATCCGAGAGACTGTCGTAGGTATACCGTAGATGCCAACGAGGCAGTTAAGCAGTAGTATAGCTTATACATCACCATGATTATAGGTTACTTTATATGTATTTAGGTTCGGCATGAAGTACCATCAGCTCGCGGGAGAAACCGCGGGGTACATAACTGCATACAGCCAGTAATACACTCATCCTTATACCGAGGCGAAGCTTAGAACAATCTAGACATTTCACACATAAGTAATATCAATTAAGAATGATAGAAAACAGTCTAATAATCTAGTTTTATGCTGAGGCGTCTCGCTCATGAATATGCAATGTGTGTCCGCTCAAAGATATTAATTATGCACGGTTTTCGTCCTCCGAAATTAAGGGGAAGGTGGGTTTTGGAAGCCGGGTACAATTGCATTATATCCGGGAATGTAGATATACGAAACCCGGGTAATTATTATCAGTCTTAAAATTAAAATTTCTGATCTTGACATCGATTTGTTTATGTCAAAGCTCTTTATCGCGACGCAACGCGGTTATGTGTATAAGCCCTTTTTTTTATATCGCTCTGGAAAATCCTCATGAAGACCGGCCCTGGGGTAAGGGTGAAGGGTACTGTCAGACTCTTACTGACTAAAAACCAACCCGTGTTCCTCGTCTACTCATGTGTCGGAGCGGCGGGTAACGCCGAAGCATTCGTCACTACCCCCCCGCGGGTATTGGCCCGCCAAATGGTCAGACGGGCCCCGTCACCCACTGCGGACGTCACTCCACTATGAGGCGCGCACGGAACACGACACCGTCGCCTCGAAGCCTGCTGCTGATGGGACGACTAGACATGTGTATAGGCCCTTAGTCAATCGATACTGACTAATAGTAACATTTAATGTGGTCTCCTGAGACTATCAGTTATACGCTCTATTGGATTGCTCAACGACAGATGTTTACTGCAGTTAAATTTAGATTACCTACATACATATATTACTCCAAGCAATTGTACCATCCGTTCAACAGTAGCCCGAGGGAACTGCTTCCAACATGTAGATATATAAGCTGATTAGGTTTATTAGTATTATTTTGTATGTCTCTTCAAGACCACGGTAATATAGAGTCCCGGATTTTTAGAAGGCTAACGTGGAGCCGAATCAAACACGCTGAAGCCCTTTTGAGACAACTGGTGACACAATGATTAGTACTGTTATTGTCATATATAAGCTATATTATGTTACCAGCTTTCATCAATAATCATTTGCCAAAAATCTGTCAGTTATTTTACTTGTAGCATTTTTGATAAAGGTAGTAGTAGGTAGTAGTAGGTTGTAAAATTGTGAATTGTTTTGGGAATACCTATTTTTGGAACATAACTACCTATTGCATTAGGCGAAGCCTGTAATAATAGTGTAAGTTTTTGTTGAATAAATAAATAAGGAGAAAGAGAGAGTATTTGGATTTACAACTGGAGTATTTACTGGAACTGCTAGACTGATTTGATAAATTATTTGCGTTAAATAGGCTATATATCGAGAAATAACATAGGCTACTTTTTATCAGGATGCGAAGAGAAGTTTCATGAAACTCTTCCCTTAAAATGAAGCCCTTATATTTTACACTAGAACTAAAAATAAAATGTCACCTATCCACAAAACCCACAAAACTAAGACAGAACAGACAATTTAATAAGAACAACATCACTCAATTTACTTTTCTTGTTTTCTTGAAATCCGGTCAACATTTCCTCAACAAAATCCGATGCGACTTCGCCTTAAGCAGGCACATAACGTTTTAAAGCTCAGATTTTAAGCGGCACGGCGGAAACTGCTGAGAGTGCGAAAAAAGAATGTTAGTACAAAAATCTCTGCCCAGCAGAAATATTTTAGAGCTAAAAATATTTTGTTGCAACTCAAAAGCTGTTTAGGGTTTGTGTCCGTGAATTGTGTGCATGTGTGCGTCAGTTTTGTGTGTGAGAGTCATTGTGCAATCTCTTAACGGGTTATTTGTTGTATTGTTTTTTGTTTGTACAGAGATGTGCGGTAGTTGTGTTTATAGTATTAATGTTATGGTCTGATTGAAAGGTTTAAGAGATTTCTGTAAGGTGCAATGCAAACCACCGCGCGCGACTCGCTTTGCATGCCGTTTTTAACAGCATGTCATTGGAGTTAAGATTTATTTTAAGTTGATTTATTTTCAGTATCTTCGACGCGATCTAAGATGATAGAGATGCATGACATTGACAGTGAATTTTGATATTTGCTCCTTGAAGTGCAGTTTCAGGGCGAGTCAATATTAAACTGTTAGCTTTAGCAAAAGATCTGTTTAATATCGCAAGTGATCCTACTAATACTATAAACGGGAAAGTTTGTATGGATGCTTGTTACTCTTACAAGTTAAAACTACTCGATGGATTTTGATGAAAGTTGGCAGTAATATTACCTTTTAATTATATCAGAATCACACAGCTACTTTTTTTCCATGTGCGAGGAGTTCCCTAGTAGGCTTATAATAGCATTATTTAACACCTATAACCAGGAAGTATTTGTAAATCAGTTCATTAATTCGCACAAATCCGCCCCGCTAACATAAAGACCAAACCTTATCGTGACGCTGGACCTAACAAAAATATGCATTAAAAAAAAAAACAAAAAAACTGTCCCCCACGAGTTCGCCGTTCAAACTCCCCACAGAATTATACATTTTTGACATTTATTTAATTATGTTCTTTTTGTGACTGAACCGGCCAGTGTGTGTCAAATAAAATACCATGAAGGTTTGTTATTAATTAATATTGCATGCGAGATTTTGCTTGTGTTGCCTTTTGTAATAATAATTTGGTATATGTGAAGGATCTTGTACTTCGACTTTTGTCGGTTATCGCTACATGAAGAGTCGATTCGAAGTGCCGATTGCCATGACGGTCAATGGTTTGATGGCCAAAAGCCTCGATCTTAAGGGCCTCTTGATAAGTTGCTGGGTCAAGGGACCTATTCAGAAAGCGGTACTCCTTGAAAGCGAGAATGTCCTGGTACTTTAAGTGCTCCAGAATGAACAAAGATGGGTTTTATTCAGTAAAATCTGCCAGCCTCTCCCATTGCACACACAGGGGGACAAAAGCTATCCATCCTTATAGGATCGCCAGTATAAACACACCAGACTGCTGACAACAGCAAAACCAAAATAAAAAATGCCGGCTGACGTTGCCGAAAATTTAATCTCGACCTAAAAGGTCCACGTGGATAATTTTAATAATTGTTTGGGACCTAATATCTTTGCGAATTGCCGCTTTGGGTGGTACAATTTATTTAATGAATTGTTTTATATAAATGGTGCTAAGGAACGCTTTGAGATAACGATAGGTATTTCCTTGATGGGATCTCATTTTAATGAAATACTAGGTTTTGAAAGCTTTTAGTCGGAGAATCGCGTTTATTGTTACTTCTAGATGTTTGTACTTGCATTATTATTGTTTATTATATTATTGTTGATTAGACTAAAAAAAGTACTTATGACTAGCATTGATACTTGCCTGACCTGGAATCGAACCCTCCACTAGTACTTGAGAGGCTGGTGCTTAACCACTAGGTCACCACGACTTCGTTGAGTAACGATAGAAACTCAAGTCCAGTACTCAACTATAGTACCTACCTATTACTTAAAATCTTTAATTTTTTATTTTAACATTAACATACATAGCTATTCATCACCGTTCACGTTAACATATTATCCAGAAAATTCTGACTGACTTTTGTTCAAGTAAAAATTAATTATGTAAAGTATTAGAATATTTTGCAGCACAGTGCACTACGAAGCGACTAAGATATTTAAATGGCCGAGTTAAATTCCTTTCAAACAAATCCGACGTATGCTAATAGAAAATGTTTCAAAAGAAATTTAATTCATACTATTAGCTTCTTTTGCTGGCAGATTTTTATGGTTCCGTAAGCGGTCAATGAAACGCTTTAAAGTTTCAAATTTTATTCATTTTCATTTTCTATGTCCTTATTGTAGACATCTGTCAAATTGCGTTAATAGATTTTCAACTTTATTGCAGAAGCATATGGTTCAAAGTTGATTAGGAAAACTTGACAGTTTCAGATAGCTTGATGTGCTGGCGTCTGTAGAACACTTATAACATAAAATACTAATAAATATTTAACCAGACCCTGTTATCAATGTTCGCCAATAATCGACCAATATTTTTATTGCTTTTTTCGATCAAGCAAAAAATTCGACACCGTCAAAGTAATTATTTCAAATAAATACTAATCAATTAAAAAACTATATTATCTATATAAATATTAAAACTTTTGACTCCTTTAGATTCTGTACCTATAGCGTTCAACACAAACATGATGGCAAGTTTTAAAGCTACGGAACCAACGCCCTATCTGAGACGTTCTTGGTACGTTTTTCTGTTCAGCTGACTGCACGGGAATATTTGAAAATTGCAGCGAATTTGTTATCAACATTATTTGTTCCTCTTTGATCCACGGTTTCTTTGACGGTATATTGGCTGTAAAAATTGACGTAAGAAACTACGATTTTTTTATGAAAAGGTTGAGTTATGAGCGCCGCGGTTATGAAAGATTTTGTTGAATGCTCAATTTTTTATTGAGACAAGTTTGTATTCATAGAGGATTTTGCATGTAGGATGGATACTTGAAATGAAGGATGCTCGTGGCAAATAGGAAGGCATGTAGGATGGATATTTGAGATGAAGGATGCTCGTGGCAAGGCATGAAGGAGCGCTTGGTGCGGTTAGTCCATGGATGGGTGACTTGTCATGACGAGTTCCTCCGTGTTTCGAAAGGCACGATAAATTGGTTGGTCCCGGCTGTCATTTGTAGACCGTTGGAAGTATTCAGAAGCCAGAAACTTGGACAACCAGTCTTACCAAGGTGTATCGGGTTGCCCATGTAACTGGGTTGAGAAGATCAGACAGGCAGTCGCTCCACGTAAAACGCTGGTACTTAGCTGCATCCGGTTAACACTGGAAGCCGACTACAACATAGCTTAGAAAAAGACGAGGCAGATGACGCAGATGATTATCTAACTCTATAGTAGTTCTATTATCACTCCATCCAGGGTCCTGTGATGATGATGGCGTCCAGACCAATTGTCAGCTACGGCGGCCGTTTTCTATAAGGAGATCAGCTAGTTGCGCAGGACATGTTATAGTGCACAAGCATTTGCACAGACATCGAACTCAAGACCCCGTGCACAACAATCGCGCTATGCCACTATTAGACCAGTGAGACAGTTATGTATAGTTATAGGGTCCTGTAACCTATCCATCGACAATATAACGCGATATCGAGTGTCCATTACTCGCCATCACAGGTGAACGCTACACATAAACTGTGTCGCACTGTTTCACACATCACCGAGGGCGGTCGTACTCGTAAATGTTTGTGATCCAGGACTATGTTACTGTTGTGTTGTGAATTTGAGGAGATAGCAATATGTCCAGACTTAAATGGAAGATTCAATGTACTATGATATTGTGTGTGTTAGTCTAACAAACTTTTGAAGTTGTGGATAGATATGGAATTAAGTTTTTTTTGTTCATGTTCGATTTCTCATTGTCGTCCTTTGCGACTGTAAAATAGCTTCGGGCTGGAATCCTTTTGCATTAAAGGATGTTTTTAACATCCAATTTTTACAACGTGTAACTAAAGATACTCGTTCTGAAGAAGAGAACAGGGTAACTATTGTGCTACTGGTCAAGAAAAATCAAAAATACTTTTTTTTTGGAAATCGCATCGGCTTAACAATATTTTAAACAAAGTTCATCATCATCACAGCCTTTTCATCGTCCCACTGCTGGGCATATGCCTCCTTTCCCACGGAGAAGGATTGAGCGTTAATCAAAAGCGTTAAGCTTATATAGAGATCGATATCGAGTATGTGAAAAGACCATCCCTTCTTTTACTAAAAACTATAGCAATGATTACCATCAAAAAGTCAGCCAGACATTTCTTAAGCTGACTAACATAACCCAATTACCTGCTACACGCATACGACACTTCCTACATACATACACACCTACATACGGACATACATACATAACACGACCACAGATAACCTAGCTTGTTAGAACACGGGTTTATGTATCGCATCTTAGATAATTTAACTAAACGGAGACGTCATGTCTTACGTCAAAGGTAAAAGGGTGCCGCGACTCAAAGTCGCATGTCCATAGGTGGGTCACATTCGTGTATGTGTTTTTCAATTTTGTAGCGTATAAATATTAATTGCATCCCCTCGCCCACTACCCCGCGCTTTGTTCGTGGAAATTGAGTCTTTTTTCGTGGAGAATCATCAAATGACCCCTCCCGATGAGGGTGCAGCTGGAGGGAGTGTCAGTCTCTTATAGAATAAAACCTACTATGTTCCTTCTGTAGATCCCCGTGTGCCAGGGCCACGGAAACTCTTGCGAACGACAAGCAGTCCCGGCACAGTAATTTGACAATCTTTGACTTCGTGGCTGTTCCGGTTGGTTGACTGCTCCAAGTATCGAATAGCCTACAACCATTTTAGACGGACTCAGAGCTTTCCCTCAAAGACGATATTGGAATAGCTAGCTTGAACAAATAACCTGACGGTGTTTGTAACGAATATTGGTAGACTGTTTGATGTTGAAATTGGACATGCATTAGGTACCTACATAATAGCGTCTGCAACTGGCATAGGACGAGTACATATACGCGACAGAACTTCTGATACGGTGAACGGTGGTGAACGGTGATAATGTAGACTCAGTCTAAATGAACAATTTTGAAATAGGAATGCAAAAAATCACGACGAACTAGTGTACTTTTCTGTTTTAGGTACTAAAGACTACTGTATTGAGGAAATTTGTCATATTGTAGTATTTTCGCGTTATATTGTAGGCATGTAACGCGAAAGAATGAGGATCATGTTGTGAGGAAGGTTTTGAGCATGAACGTGAATGGATATCGAAGAAGGGGACGACCAAAGAAACGATGGATGGATTTTGTGGAGGTTAATAGGGCTAGAAAGAACACTACCTGTGAGATGAAAGCAGATAGAGTGTGCAAGAAAAAATACTGCGCCAACCCCAAATAAAATTCGGGATTAGAGCAGGAGGATGACGGTGTTCTTAAATTATAACTTCACTAACATGCTGACAATAGCCTAAAACTTTAATACACAAAATGTCAAACAAGCGTTAATTATTACGACCCCTTGGCTGCAAAATTCCAAGATGGCCGCAACAGGAACGAAATAGCATAACTCGGAAATAATTTATAGCGACAGAGAGACATAATAACGTAAGTTTCGGAGTAACGCTTGACAACTTTAAATTATATTGGACGATGTTTGTAGACTTGGAATCTCCTTGTTTTGTTAATTAGTTGGTGAAGGCATTAATCTAAGGAGGCACCTACGTTTTATGGTGAACGAGACAAGTATGGGAAGTCTTATTTATGTATTGATGTGGTTGAAAACTTCATGAGAAGGTCCAATTATACACTTATACTTATCATAAAGAGGAAAAAAATGTGTGGTTATGTTTATGATGAATATACTCAAAAACTAGTGTGCTGATTCATCTCCCGAGCCTTTTCCCAACTATGTTGATGTCGGCTTCCACTCTAACCGGATTCAGCTGAGTACCAATGTTTTACAAGGAGCGACTGCCTATATGAGCTCCTCAACCCAGTTACCCGGGCAACCCAATATCTCTTGGTTAAACTGGCGTCTATCTTACTGGCTTCTGACTATCTGTAACGACTGCCAAGGATGTTCAATGACAGCTGGGACCTACAGATTAACGTGCCATCCGAAACACAGCCTTGGTGTCCAAGATATATTGAGAAGGTACATACAAACTTAGAAAAGTTGCCTGTCCTGGTACTTGCCTGACCTGGAATCAAACCCACGCACTCATACTTGAGAGGTTGGCTCTTTACCCACTAGCCGACCGAGATGATCTGTGGTAGTAATAAATTACAGTTTAATGAAACTCTTTTTAATAATTTCAGTTACATTAATTTATCATAATTCATTCTAGCCTTTAACATACAAATGTAAAACTCAAATGCAATTTGTTTACCTTTGTAAATATTTAAGTCAAATTGCGTTGAACAGAAATGTAATTTCCGCCTAAACCTGTGAATGCCAGTTTAATGAAGAGCTCGGACCGTCAAACCGTAATTTTATCATCATGTTCATTGAGTTTTAATTATATTTCATTTTGGAACATAAATATTTCTGTCATAATTATTTTCATTTGTTTTAAAACAGATTTGTATTACAACTCTCAACTTTCGGAGTTGACTCTTGTCATGTAGGAACACTATTGCCAACTTCAGAGCGGCATAGTTATTTGACAAGAAATACCTCAAAAAGCAGAAAGAGTAAAAACATGGAATAGATACACTCTATTGCCACAATAGTAAACAAAAAGTAAGAATAGAAACTAAACAACATTTCACGGAGCAAAAACACCGAAAAAACCGAATTCTTCTAACACAACTCCACATAATATAATAAAGAAATTCGCGGGAAAGCCCGCCGCCATTTTCTCCACGGCACGCAGAAATAAGCCTATACTTACATTAGTTTTATCACATCACGTTTTGTACGAACACAGAGGTACTGCACGCACTTAGAGTACATAACCAAACGGACTCGCCATGACCAGAATTCTTCATGCGAAAGTCTTCCAATATAAGCGCGGGTAACGCAACAAATAGTGATAGCTCTAAGGTAATCAAGCATGTTACAAAATTGTCAAACACAAGCTTGTCGCAAACATAATGTAGTTACATCCTTGTACAGACGATAGCACATCAAGCTACTACAATCTGTCAATTTTCTTTAATAAATTTCAACTTCAACTTTTTCGCTAGAGCATATGGTTCAAAGTAGATTGGGAAAATTTGTCAGTTTCAGTAGCTTGATGTGCTGGCTTCTGCACCACTGGCAGAGGGAAAAGAGACAGCAATTGCGTGTCCGGATGGTTAGTTCCTCTAAGTACGGAAAAGATTTAAGTAATGTAAGGCTTTGTGTAAGATATCGTAGCCGCTTGTAAAGAGAAGTTTGACAAAACTATGAGGAAATATGGCGGAAGATAATTTTTGTTTTATGTTAGAATTGTTTGGTTAGACAACAGTTTAGTTACGAAAGGTGTCTTTGTGAATTTTCCCTGAAGTATTTTGTATCTGAGCATAATCAGCAATCTTATTTACCTCGTCGCCGTCGACATGGGTATGAATTTGCATTGATGGTCATCATACGCCATTTATCAAGGGACTCGCTGACCAAAACAAAACACGACTAAATTCTCACAATCCTCTGGGTTACTGGACAACACAACAAACATATATCCGTCTCTCTCCCCCCTGGGAGTTCTATGGATACCTACAACAAAGTTTAGTGTCAGTAAAAATGAGTGCTGTTCTAATAACAATAAATTTTCTTTACATGCCCCTGAGAGTGAGATGGGTCTTATTGTTGGGTTGATACAAGTTAGAAGTTACATGGTTTGATGTAAGCGAAGTTTCCACAAACCTACTGAAAGATTAGTCTTGGTAGGTATCCTTCAATTAGACAAAAAAAAAAATGATAGTAGATGATTTGTAGCTGAGGTTTGTATTGTTTCTCTAGGTAAAATGGCAGTGATAACAAAGGTCAAAATTGAGTGAAAAATTAATTTACGTTTAGATTGAGGAGCCACTTTTTGTATCATAATGAAATTGTTGTAGTCATTTAGTAGTAAGTTTAAAAATATTGTAGGCCAAGTCCTCGAATTTGTAGTATAATAGTTCAAGAGTTATATGAACATAAAGGTGGCTCCTCAGTCCAAATGTTTGGATAAACTAACTAAACTTACAACTAAATGACTACAATAATTTCATTATGATACAAAAAGTGGCTCCTCAATCCAAACGCACATAAAAATTACACTATCGTGCCTTTAATATTCTCGGTCCTTATCACCTGTCACCTATATATTCAAGTATGTTTAGTACTATAATCATTAACTCTACATCACTCTAAAATTATGAAACTATAGAACGGATTTTGATGAAGCTCGTCATCAATATATCCATATTAGGTGAAGAAGTCAGGCAGGAAGCTAATAAGAAAATATTTGTACCTTCGTTTTCATGTCGTACCAAACTAAGGGTTTGAATACACGGCGGAGTCATAAATGTTAGTAACACCGTGTAAATGACTACTTCAACGTAGGGGCTCGTAAAGGCACGGACTGATTTGCTCAAGGACCAAGGTATGTAGGTACTGAGTATTATTGTCGTAGATGATGTTTGTTTTATGACACAAGGTTAAGTTCGCTTGTTGATGCCAGACATTGGATGGGGTTTCAAAATATTGTACTAAAAGTATAATAGCGATCTCGAAAACGACCACATTCATCTCATAGCTCTATAGGACAGCAATTCGACGCGACAGTATGAAGGAGTCGGAAAATTAAACATGGTGGGCGCAGACGTGTCTGTCGTTGTATACGTTGACTACCAGTAATTATCAAATAAGATATTTTAAATTATAGATCGAAAGAAATAACCTCTTTGAATACGATAAAAACTAGACCACGCAACCTCGCATTGTTTCAAAAAAATCTTTCTCTTCAAAAATAGATTGCCAGTAAAGAAAATTGGATTGGAATACAACAGCACGGATAGCAATCACATTGGGATTGGTCCAGTTTGTCTCGATTCTTGGAACCGATGTGATTAGATTGGACGCCATTTTGATTCGAATATAGAACGTAATTGGCGCCAAATGTTATGATCGGGAAGAAAATCGCGGGAGATTTTGTGGTTCTAAGTTTAAAGGATACAATAGTGTCATCAATTATATGTTTCGAGTTTAGAATAATGACCTTTACATGAAAGGGAAGACACGTTTTGTAGGTCTGCAGAGGTCTGCAGGCTTAGAGATTGGATATAATGACAGCAAAGTAACAGATTGACGTAAGATTTTGAGACTTTTGATTTCTTACGTCAATCTGTCACTTTTCTGTCATTATATCCAATCTCCGGTGGACAAAACTTGTTTCTACGGTTGCCATGCTAAGCCTGCTGCTGTCATTTGTACGTCCATTTTATAATATAATTTAATAATAATCAGAAACCAGAAAATCTGACCACCAGTAACTAAAAGTGGCGAGCCTTGGTTGAAGCTTTTGTCCAGCAGTGGACGTCTTTCGGCTGAAACGACGTGTAACTAAAGGGAACCGTGTTGCCCGAGTAACTGGGCTGAAAAGGTGAGACAGGTAGCAGTTATGTAACACTTCATATCCTCAGCTGCATCCAGCTTGACGATAGCTGTAAGCTGTAAGCTAGGTTAATATTGAACCCATAGAGCAGTCTAGAGATTGTTTTTAAGACATATCTACAGGGTCAGTATGTAACTCAAAAAGGTCTAAATCGATTTGGCTGAAGATTATTAGAGCCTAGAAACAAGGATACGTACAGACGCACATTAAGCTACTAAAAATCTGTCAAATTTCCCTAATAGATTCTCAACATTATCGCTAAAGCATAATGGTTCAAAGTTGATTGGGAAAATTTGACAGTTTCAAAGGTAGCTTGATGTGCTGGCGTCTAACGTGAATCCACGCCGCATGCAGTCGCCTTGAGCAAGAACAGAAAGGAAAGTGCTAAATCAATCATTTAGCTAGAAGAACACGCTACAATACTTAGGTAAACCTTTCTAAGAAGAATCTACTGTCGCCTAGACTTCTATAGTTTGTTAATGGAAACTAAATGAAAATAAATGGTATCTGTAAGTTTGTTTCAATGTTGTTGTTTATTCTTCTTTAACTCAAGAATTAGGTCTTCTGTATTCAGTTTTAAAGTATTTTTTGTAAGGAATAACATGAACTCAAACTCAAAAACACTTACTCAGATTTGGCTGCAAATCATCACTTTTTGAACGTCAAAAATTACAGAAGACAGTCCCCAAAATGCCCACCCTTCACAACTTCCTATGCCATTTTGCTGGGAAGAAGTGGCGTAACAAACTCCTCAGCAAAAAAACTACCAGAGTTCCTGTATCAACAGTGTTAACAATATGATTTGTACCTACCAAATATTAACCTTATTTTACCTGAAACGAATTGTTGAGAATATAATACACTAGTTTCTGCCAGCAGTTGCACCCGCGTCCCGTAAGAATTACTCCGTATACCCGGATAAACAGTAGCCTAAAGCCTTCCTCCATAAATGGGCTATCTAACCGTGGAAGAATATTTCAAATCGGTCTAGTAGTTCAAGACAAACTCTTCAGCTTTCTACTAAATATTAGTTAGTTTAGTAAAAAAAACATTACTACCTACACCTAATAATCCCTTTTGGAAAGGGATAATCTCATTTCCACGGCGTCAAAAAATTCCTAGTAAATCCACTTACTTCACTGACCTTTGGCCTTCCTGACCCTCGGCCTACGACCAAAATGTAGGTAAGTACCCACTTATTTATATCATGTTATCTACAATTCAAGTTCGTGGCCAAGTTACAGCCTCATTAGCCGGTCAAGTTTATAGAGGAAGCCCTGGCGCGATCGATCTTTTAATGGATGACCATCTCGGTCAAGTATAATAAAGTTTCTCCATATTTCGGAAGGCACGTTAGGTGGGTCTAATCTGGCTTCAAGAGGTTAGATAGGCAGTCACAAAACACAGGGAACTCAGCTGCTTTTAAGACCTGAAGTCAACCTCAACATGGGTGGGAAAAGGCTAGGCAGATGAGAGATATGTACGTTACGTGCACTTACTAACGAGGTATACGGCAGCTACATCAATCAAGCTTGAGCAGCAGAATCATGTTTTAATTATTTTAATTCTAAAGCTTTCAAAATGATCGACAAAGCCAGTGACCAACCCCTAAAGATACTTCTATTATTTGATGAACCAAAACCAGTACACATATATAATTTAATAGAAACTTTACCAACAATTTCGGAGTAGGTAACATATCTCCCCAGCTGACATAATCCTTTAAACACACAACGTCTACCCATCTACTGACCCACAGCGAAAGGGGCTCTTATTTTAAGCTTATATACATTTGAAATTCCACCCAAATGTCATTGATGTAGGTCATACTAGCTGCCGTCCTTAGGGAACCACTTCTCTGTTCCTATGCTTTAAGTTGGACCCAAACTGTGGTTGAAAAATTGCAAATCATTTCATACAAACCCAGAAACTATCACATGTGTGGGATTATAAAACGGCACATGTGTAAGTACTGTTAAAGCTTTTGAGCCCCTTTTAAAACTCTTCAGAACCAGGGTTTCAAAGTTCAGAGACCCAACATTGTTCTGTGAGACAGGGACGGGTGTATTCACGGTTGTTGCCGTCTCCTTCTTGCTACAACGACTATAGTTTCAATGCTATTGAGCGGAAACAGAGGAGCATACGGGTTTAGAAGGTTCATTCACTTGTAAAGTGTGATAAAATGAGCTTAGGTATGCTAAACCTAAATCTGATTTGTCAGAAGCACCTTATCTATATTTATACGATGACCCTCACACCCAATTAAGTGTTTAGTGTTTTTTTTTTATTTATCTGGAACTAGTTTCGGCTAGCGGTTTCACCGCTTTCTGAGGAAACTACTTCCTGAACCCGGATAAAAAAATAGCTTATAAACTATATTACTGTCAAGTTTCATAAAAATCCGTGCAGTAGTTTTTACGTGAAAAATAACAAACATGTAATAACCGTCGGAGGTAGGATAGGATGTTTAGTTTATTTGCCAGTGGCAAGTACCGCACTACGATAATTTAAGGTACAGCTACCCGAAACTGTCAAATTTTCCCAATCAACTCTGAACCATATGCTTCAGCTAAAAAGTTGAAAGTCTATTAAGGGAATTTGACAGATTGTACACACTGGAGAGCGAAAGCTCTTCACCATCACGAAGGCGTTTTGTTAAAAATGGACCTTCTGTTTGTGAGATTGGCATGCCCTAACCCACAACGTGTTGAAACAATATAAGTTTAAAGTACTCTCGGCAACTTGTTCAAATACCACGAGATTTGCATACAACGAACTGTATTTAATTTTAAAATGATACTTATTGATTCTATCGGAACCAGTGATGGTAATTGGTGGGGGAACTTTGGCAAGTATGAAAGGGTCAGGTTTGAATTGAAGTCCTTCAAAATAAGTTTTACAGTATACGTGTATATAACGGCAGTGTCTGTTGATGTGTGCGTTCAATACAAAAAACGGGGCCCTTTTTTCCAGTGGGCTATCCTCAAAAAGTGGGCTATCTGCTGTGGGTGCAGCTAGAGGGAGTGTCAGTCCTACTGGCTAAAACCACTTCTATCCTTGTGAGCTAGAAGCTAGATGCAGCCCTGAGTCTGAAATCCGAAATGGATCTTAAGCAATAAGGACGATAAGTACCAAAGGCAAGCTCAAAATCGTGACCTGTTAATGGGTCTAGTCTCATGCTAGATAAGAATACTTAAATACCTAAAAGAAAACATGGATCTTGCCTTTTCGTAATCTCGGCGAAATATTGTATATCAAAATACAGACTACAATCTTCCTCATACATTTCTGTCCAACAAAAACTCAAAAACGAGAACAAAAACAAATGAATGTCGTCCATTTGTCCAGCTGTGAAGTAGCAACATCATTTACCGGCCTACGCCATCTTGTTTTCCCCGTAATAAATCGTCAGACGCGCGTCTATTAAAATACGCGAGACATAACCGAGGTAATGGCGACGGGATGGACTGAATTAGCGAAATTATTGCTTTTTGTGTTTCATTCAGTTTTAGAAGCTTTCATCCTACATTTTGAAGTACACTATACCTAATTCACTTATTATATTAAGTAGGTCATTGGCCAGGTGAGATTGCTTACTAAATAAAACTTAGTTTTTCCCCATTTTTTTTATTCATTCGTGACGCTACGTGCTGGTTTCTATTCTGACAAGATGCGGCTTAACGTTTAGTCATAATACAATTTATTCAGGCTAGTTTTATATTTTCCATTTAATAGTTTAAAAAAACTACGGCAGCTAAAAAAGTCAAGACAGTTATTTCGATGAGTATTATTTATGTTCTAAATAAAATTTTGCACGTGAAAATACCAACTCGTAAAAGCGTTTATAATTATTTTTTTTTCAGTTGATTTTTCATTTGCAACATCTATTAAAATCGTAATCTATTTCACTTTTGCTATTCTAATCTGTTCTAATTTTCTAATTTTAAAATCTATGTTCTTTTATGGTTTCTATTTATAAAAAAGGCCAATCGCTTATTTTGAATTTCGAACACCGCTAGTTTAAAATGGCGCGCTGTCTATCGAGCTGAAAAAAAAAACTTCATCTCCATAAAAGACTACGTGCCGTTCAAGGCACAATATTTACTTTCTATTTCGCTTAGGAAGAGCTAACTGAACCATTTTATTGCGACGGTTAATCAATTCAGTTGAAAAAGTTTTTATTCAAAGTTTTTTTAACTGCGATCGGAAATCGAAGAGAAACATTGGACGCTGCTAGATGGAGTACTACAATTTAGTTCAAATTTAAATCCGTATGTGCATTGCAATTGAATTCAATACGTATAAATTCTAAGTAGGTAGATAGTACAGACGCCAGCACATCAAGCTACTACAATTTCTAAAATTTGCTTAATAGATTTTCAGCTTTATCGCTGAAGCATATGGTTCAAAGCTGATTAGGAAAATTTAATCTTTTCGGGTAGCTTGATGTGCAGGCATCTTATTCATTATATCTTACAGAATACTAGATAGTGTAATAGCATTTAAATGTTGAGATAAGGGCAAGAGAATGATGGTGAAACAGGCCTTAAGTCTGCCAACCAGTCTTAACAAAAATGTAGCAGGTTACCAAGGCAACTGGGTTGAGAATGTCAGATAGGTAGTCGGTCCATGTAAAACACTGGTACTCTTCTGCATCCCGGGAGCTGAACAAACACAGTTGGGTAGGGGCTAGGCAAATGACAATGGAGACAAGGTAGCGTTCATCATAACTTGGCAATGTAGAAAAGGAAGTCTACTGCACACTAAAAAAAGTTTTTAAGTTAATTACAAACAAGGCTAAGATACGCAGCAGAGAAACTTCATTTTATAATAATTATGTAGTGAAAAAGTGAGTCATCTCGGTAAGTGTAAACATTTTGTAGTTAATCTATTTATAAACGCAATTGGGTGGTCTGTGGATGGGTGACATTTTTTGTTCATAACAAGTTCCTCTAAG
Source organism: Heliothis peltigera (assembly GCA_958496145.1). Lineage (NCBI taxonomy): Eukaryota > Metazoa > Arthropoda > Insecta > Lepidoptera > Noctuidae > Heliothis > Heliothis peltigera. Next base: position 5,664,786 of record OY292345.1, on the reverse strand, counting down.
TGTTTCGGAACACATGTTATGTTGGCAAGCATTGTGAGTCAGAAGTGAGAAAGTCTTACTAAACTGTGTTGAGTTGTGCAAGTAAGATGGACAAGGAGGTGAGATAGGCAGTCGCTCCACATAATACACTGGTACCTACTTCACTGCATCTGGTAAAGACTGAAATACAACCTTAACATAGTTGGTAAAAAGGCTAGGCAGATGTTAAATTATATTCTCTATAGAATATAATCTCTATATTATATCCAACATGAAATATCATTATCTTAACAAATTTTTATTGTCTTTATAATGTATCACGCTTATCAAACTAGGAATCTGGGAGTTATTTGGTATATGGGTATACAAGGTCTAATAATAAGAATTAGTGTTAGATTATTATCTATGATTAGTTTAAAAATCATACATCCATCTGTCTGCATAATTTAATAAAACTTTTATACCCGTTTACTAAGAATGTTGTGTTTATCATCTTTTTTTATTAGTACCAACTACCAACAAGACATTTGGAATACAGTCACTAACCAGTATTCCTATTGCTTTAAAAATAGTTCACATCTCAAACATCAAAAAAACATGAAGGTTTAGTGATAGTAAGAACTATTTCCATATTGCAAAAATATATGTAAATACTTAGGTACTTACTTTTTTTATTTAATAATCACATTCATCTAAGTACATCATTGTATTGTTAACTCTTTTTATAAATAAAACAAAACTCAACTAGACCTGCAAACATTAAAACAGAAAAATAATTTCAACATTTTCGTTCACCAAAAACAAAACACTGAAGTTCATGTAATTGACAGAAAATACAAGGATTTGAAGCATACAAACCGAGTGAACTCGAAACGCTAGTGAATAGTGTGTCTCGCTCGTTCTTTTACCTTCATATAGCTATTTCTCACTCGATCGCAAAACGCGAGCGTGAACGAAATAGCGTTTTATTCTTTCACTTTCGCAGCATTTGACTGTCATATTTTCAAAGTTGTTTATTTACATGAGTATAACCTCTACTTTCTGGGTTTTATGTTATTAATTAGAAATTAAATGATTTTGCGGCCCCAACTACTGTAAATACGGCTTTTTTGGTGAAATAGTGTAGTGGTGGTATCAATATGGCGTCTACAAGCAAAACGAGTGAGGTAAGAAACCCCGAAAATAAACAAACAATATGCCAAGCCGCAGTCGAAGCTATAAAAGCAGAATTTAATGAAAAACTACGCAATCTTATACTATCCACCGAACAAACTGGTTTTGATGTATCCAAAATGTGGTCTAAATTTTATCTGAATAAATTAATAGAGGATGTTAAAAGGGAGCAAGAAATGGAAAAGCTGGTTAATGGTCATTACGTTAATAAATACAAGGATAAATTCGATATTGGAATTACAAAAGATACTAAAAAAGAACAATTGGTGGTAAAACACGAAGGAGTATTTAAACTATTTCCTGCTTGGCAGGATATTTTTGATATCATTTGGCCGCTCCATTTGCAGCACAACCATCCTAAACCGGAGGTGATTCAAAAACTGCTGCAAAATTATTTCCTAATTAAAAATGTTGCCTTTGAATTGTTGAATGAAGTTTGTTCCATTTGCTTAGGAGAAGATAAGCCATTCATACGATGTTCTGTATACATTTTGGAAATGGACATAAAAGACTCTGCTTTCGACCGAATCATGGTTTACGAAGAAGTTAGTACTGGATTTATTCACATGGCCCCTATGACCAGCGAGACAATAGTAATAGAAATGTCTTTGGAACTGTTAAGACTCTTTATGGATTACGGACCACCCAAAAAACTTCTCATAAATGACAAGATTGTGGAAAAATCAGTTGATCAAGTGAAACATCTTACTCAATTCGCACCGTTTCACTTGGAGACTATAAACGTACATCTAGACATAACATACATGAACCGTCTGAAAGACTTGATATCTGATTGGACAATACTGAACTTTTCGCCTAGTTGGGGAATCGCTTGCTTCGCCGTGAAGTGGCGGTTGAACAACACAATAGATAAACATTATAAAACAGCACCATTTGCACGTGTTTTCCGGAGATTGGGTGACAAAAATACTAAAGAAGTTGAAGAACTTGATAGAACTAATTTACCAAGTACTAGTTCAACAACAGAAAAAGTCCTTAATCCAGTTGTACCCGAAAACCTCGGAGACCAAGAAGTGATACTACCAACTATTCAAGAAGGTAGTGTTTCTAGTTTAGCACCTACAGTAGATGTCAAAGAAACTACATGCTTAATCTCAGACGATGAAACGGATGAATCAGAGGTATTTTTGGAGATAGATGATTCAGAGAGTTTGGATGCCGAAGATCCCTTAGCGATTGATTGAAAAAAATCCAATCCAATTTTGGTCACCGTCCGTCGTTGCCGAGAACTCAGAGGCACGCGTGCGAGTTGCGATCTGACGAAATGAAATGAAAATGAATACCTCGCGCTCGCGACATATGCGTGGGTCGAAATTCTACTTCATACCCTAACTGTCGTATTTGGTCGGCTCTCTCATCAGCTCGTTGGTTGGTGCACTCTCTAGTGACTGGCACAGACAATTTTTTTTGTTAACATTGAACAATCAAATAACATTGAATTTGTGACAACATTGAACGCTCGTCAGGACACTGTTATTATAATTGATTCCACTTTTACTGTCATATTAATATTTGTAAATCTATAACTTTTTTGTGAAAATGGCTAAGTATATGAGTAAAAAAAAAACTGTTATATTGTAGTTATACAGGTGACAGCTACCTAAGCTGTAGTATATGCTATAAATAGGTTCCAATGATTAAGCTTAGCTCCAAATGTTAAAAACTGTTTTATAGGACTTACTGTGGTTTACTAATTGTTTACAAAGCTGCAAAACAAATTGCCATAAATATTATTTGATTTTATATTGCCTTTTACTTAATACCTAAGTTCAGTAAATATTTATACCTACTAATATAAAGATGACTGGTTTGTTTGCTTGAACGCGCTTATATCAGGTAGCCTCAGTAGTTACATATCTCTGGATGGAACAAAATTATTGTATATGAATTATTTTTATTTATAACGAGAATGCTACCATGTACCTACCTTCTTATTGAGTTCCCAATCCAAATTCAATAAAAAAAAACTAAAAACAAAATATATTGTGGATATACAACAGAACATAATTGGCATGTTAGTAAAAATTACTCGATACGCTGTAGGCACGTAATACAAGCAAAGTGCCTTACTGAAAAAAATAGCAATGTCTCTTTACTGTAGGTTTTTTCTTTACTATTATTACTATGACGATATGGTAAGGGTTCTGTTAATTACGAAATATATTATTTTATAACTGAAAGCAGCTTCAACATCATTTTATAATAAACCATGATGCTACACTTTTATTACCTGACTGTTGGGGTTGGCTTTCACTTTTATCCGCATGCAGCCAAGTATCGGTGTATTACACAGAGCGACTGCTTACCTGACCTCCTCAAACTAGTTGCCCGGGTATCTCGGCACTCTTTGGTAAGACTGGTTGTCAGACCTTCTGGCTTCTGACTACTCGTCACGACCGACATAGATGTGTAAAAATGACAGCTGGGACCCACAAATTTAACATGCGTTCCGGAAGAACACGTCGGGACAAGATGGTCCTCCATCCAAGGACAGACCACGCCAAGCGTTGCTTAACCCTATTGTTAATTGTACTTGTTGGGGTTGTCGGGTGCTTAAAGATGTTACGTCGCCACCGTGATATTAAAAAAAAAGCGTTGAAAATCCAATATAACACAGCTTTTAGCAAAACATTCCTTCTACTGACGTTTGACATTAATTCAATTCTAGATTCTCGGAGACATCGAGAAAAGCGTGCTGTCTTTTGTTTTTTATTTTTATATTAGAACTTTTTGTTTTGATGGCATAAAAAAGGTGAAGAAGGTTCTATGTCATAAGTTCGCTTCGCACGGAGCTAAGTAACAGCAGCACGGGTCGATCAATCGATCATAAGGTTAAGCAAAGTTTGTCGCGGATGGTCCATGGATGGGTGACTATGAGCGGAAATATATTATATTGCGGAAAACCACGCAAAGTGGTGAATCTTTGGGAAGGCAATTATCCAGCAGTGGACATCTTTCGAGTGATCCTACGAGCTAACTATGATGATATTTGCTAAAATCTTCGTAGAAAACCGTCTCACTGCTATATTTTATTTCGATTACGTAAGAATCAAGTCAGCTCAAAGCATGCAAATCAGACAAAATATAAACAAACTGAAGGAGGAACAATTTAAATTCTATTAGACAGAGTGTCTCGCTGGTCTTTTTTCGAAGCTCTTCCTATAACAGCGAATTTTAGACATCGCGTCGCTCTGATATTCGTTGGTTTAGTGTGGATATTACGAAAATAAATGGCATATTAAAATCCAGTGAGGAGACAAAGTCACTTGTACAAAAAATCATATGCCCAGAACAGATGAAACTACAAGTGAGAGGTCTACGCAAGACTAGAAACGGCGGTGTAATCATCAGCACTGAAACCAAAGACGACATTGAGAAAGTAAAGAAATCGATGCAGTCAACAAATACAGGCCTAACAGTCGGCGAACCCCATAAAAGAAAACCAAGAGTTGTAATTGTCGGAGTGCCCTCATCGATGCAAGATAAGGAAGTTTTTACGTGTTTGTACAACCAAAACCTAGCCGATAAACTACAGGACTGTAGCCTAGAGACGTTTTTGTCCTCTGTTAAGCTGAGCCACAAATCAGGTAAGAAGGATGCTGATACCTGTAACTTTATAATAGAAGTATCTGCACAAATACGTAAAGCCCTCATGTGCAAAGACCGAGCATTCATTAACTGGTCGTCCTGCCCTGTAAGAGACTTCACTCTAGTGACACGATGTTACAAATGTCAGCAGTACGGACATGCGGCTAAATCATGTCGGGAGACCACCCACATATGTGGGCACTGTGGTGAATCGGGTCATTCCATCAAAGAATGCACCAAGAAAGGAGAGGAACCAAAATGCGCTACTTGCTTGCACTTCAAAAAGCCAAGCAATCATAAGACAGGTGCTGCGGACTGTCCGGCGAAACTTATGGCAGAAAATAGGTACATAAATTCAATAGATTATGGAGGCGCCTAGGAGCGCCGTAGATTACGATTCTTCAGGCCTTTTTTGTTATTTTTAATACTATTTTAAGTATGTTTCATAATATTATTAGTGACATAGATAATTTCTCTGTATCTCAATCGGGAGTGTGTGATGTTGAACACTGCAAACAATATCTGTCCTCTTACACTAGTCCACTAACCATACTAACCCAAAACATTCGCAGTGTTTTTAAGAATTTTGATAACTTAAGCATTTTTCTAAAACGTTTGGACATAAATTGTGACATCATTGTCCTAACCGAATGTTGGCTTGCTAAACAATATTACATACCACAAATACCGGGATATTGCATGTACAAGAGTGACTCAACTACCAATCAGAACGATGGCGTGATAGTTTATGCCAGAGATCATCTAAATGTGTCTATTATTGAACCAAAAATGAACGACTGCAGCAGATTGTTGGTTAAAATTGGAGCAGATTTTGCGATATTGGCTGTGTATCGATCTCCGTCCTTTTCAAATGTAAACAATTTCACATACTCTTTAAACGACACCTTGCAAAGCCTATCATCCTTTAAAAATATAATTTTAACTGGAGATATTAATATCAATATTCTTCCGGGAAAAACAGACGCTTCGGCGGAGGAATATATGAACCTATGCGCCTTCCATGGGTTACTACCCGCTCACACGCACCCTACACATCAAAGTGGCTCCTGCTTGGATCACATAATGCTTAAAACCAATTTCCCTGCACTTACCCTTGTAACTAATTCCACAATAACAGATCACAGCGCTACCCTACTTATTCTTAACTGTAAATTTCCTAAGGTCGCCCCTCGCACAGTATCTAAATTAAAGTTACATGAACTTAAAGAAGACTTAACCAATATTGATTTTGACCCAGTGTACAATTCCGCTGATCCGCAGTTTTGTATGTTGTACCTAATAAAAAAAGTGCAACATGCAATTCAAAAGAACACAGTCATATCTAGATTAAATAACAAAAACTATAACATCAAGCCTTGGATCACAACTGGTCTTATACGTTGTATGAAAAATAGAGATAAACTGCATACAAAGGCTAAAGCTAATCCGAATAATTTAATATTGCAAATGTCATATAAGCGATATCGTAACTTTTGTAACGACCTCCTAAAAAAAGTAAAACGCAATTATGATAATACTGCACTAAAAGAGGCTGGTGGAGATAACAAAAAGATCTGGAAAATTGTTAAAAATGTGACGTACAATACAAAACAGAATCAGTCTTCTTCAGGTTTATTAAATGCACATTCATCACAGTTAGCAGCGGCGAATATTGCAAATAATTTCTTTGTAAATGTGGGCAAGCGCTTAGCTGAAAAAAATCGGGGACAATCGCAGTGCCTAACAAGCTCATTGCATGCACCCAACACTACCTTATCATCTTTTGTGTTACTAGATACTGATGAAGCGGAAATTGAAAGGATCATTATGGGTCTAAAAGTCGACTCTGCAGTAGGCTGGGATAATATATCTAACAAAATTCTAAAGCAATTTAAAGACCTTTTAGTACCGCCCTTAACGGTCATCTTTAATAAATGTTTAAATACAGGAGTTTTCCCTAAGTGTTTAAAAAAAGCTGTTGTTGTCCCAGTTTACAAATCGGGGAATAAAGACCAAGTGACAAATTATAGACCTATTTCCTTACTGCCCTCTATGTCCAAAATATTGGAAAAGATAATAAACAATAGGCTTTATAAATATCTGGAGGATAAATCTATTCTCTCTACGCAGCAGTTTGGATTTAGACCTAAAATGTCCACTGATGATGCCGTACATCATCTAACCGCCTATCTAGCACAAGAACTTGATAAAGGTAACCACACAGTAGGTATATTCCTAGACCTAGCAAAAGCTTTTGACACGGTTTCTATTCCCATCTTGTTGCGCAAGCTAGAAGCCATAGGCATCAGAGATATTCAGCTGAAACTTTTTAAAAGCTACCTAGAAGAACGAACGCAATGTGTCAAGATTGGAAATGTTGTTAGCGATGATGAAAAAAGCACCGATTTCGGTATTCCCCAAGGAAGTATTTTGGGACCTTCACTCTTCCTAATATACATAAACGATATCTGCAATCTAAATTTAGATCACGGCCATATCGTTTGTTATGCAGACGATACTGCTCTTTTGTTTTCAGCTGACTCAGTAGAAAATGTCTACAAGTATGCGCAAAACGGATTCAATGTTATTAATAAATGGCTTCAAAATAACTCACTAACTTTAAATGCTGACAAGACAAATTACGTCAAGTTTTCGATGCGCAAGCAAGAACTAATTGGCACTAACACAACATTATATGCACATTATCATAACTGCACATCTTGCACAAATAACCAGTGCGCTTGTCCCAGTATTAAAATGTCACGTACAGTAAAGTACCTCGGAATCATTATAGATGACACACTTTCGTTTAAAGATCATATTGAAACTGTAAATAATAGGATTCGTAAATTGATATTTGTTTTCAAAAAATTACGTTACATTGCAGACCCAAAAATAATTAGACAAGTCTACTTTGCTCTATGTCAATCGATATTAACATACTGCATTACCACATGGGGTGGAGCGAGTAAAAAATTGTTGTTAACTATTGAGAGAGCCCAGAGAGCAATTCTCAAGGTGTCTACTTTCCGGCCCTTCCTTTTTTCCACTAACCTGCTATACAAAAAGTGTGAAGTACTAACCGTCCGTCAGTTATTTATAATGGGTATTGTATTAAAACAGCACTCAGAGCTAACATATAGCACGGAAGCTACTAACAAAAGACGTAAAGATATAGTCTGTCCTCAAAATCACACCAAACATGCTTTCACATCAAAATTTTACCTGTTTCTTGGTCCTCTACTTTACAATAGATTGAACGCGAAAGCAAACATTTATGACTTGAATCAAGTAAACTGTAAAAAAGTACTGAAAGAAACTCTTCAAAAAATGTCCTACGATGATACAGAGAATTTATTGACTGTGCTAAAGTGACTTTGTTTTGTTTATTGTTTATTTTATTTTTATACAAGTTTTGATTAATATTATATATTTTTTGATTTTGATTTTGTTAATATTTTATTTTTATAAATTTTTTGATAAGTATTATTTATTTTAAATGACATGTTAATTAGGAAACTAGATGTTAAGATATGGTAATACTGTAGTAGTAAATACAGCTTGTCCACGTTACAGATAGTTTACACATTTTAATGTACTATAGAATCCTTTTGATTATTTGTTAATTTTAAATTATTTTAGCTCTTTCTCGCCTGAAACACAGGATATCCTAGTTCAGGCACGTAAGACTCGGATATAAGCTTATATTTAAGACTATGTAATTCATGCTGTAAGGAAATTTAAATAAAGATAATAAAGATAAAAAAAGATAATAAAGATATTACGAATATAAAAAATAAACATGATGTATTAAAGATCCATAGGTAATAAAATATTGTACAGAATTGACAAAATATAAATTAAAAATAATGTTAGCACTGGTGATATACGCAAAAAGATTCTCTCCGGCGGGGAATCGAACCCCGGTCTCCCGCGTGACAGGCGGGGATACTTACCACTATACTACCGAAGATGTGTTAACTGGTTGCGAAATTATCGTATTTGTGTAGAGATACGTACTTATTGACATCGAAATTATTGTGCAATATATTTTTATTACATAGATAGGCATACACAAAGTCTTAAAAAAATCTGTATTAATATAAACCAAGGTACCTAACTAAAATTATTTCTGAATCTAACTAAAAATGTATCAATCACAAAGGACATGTCCAGAAATGGTTTTTTATTATTGAATAATTTTAACCACGGTAAAGTATATATATTTGAATAGACATGTCAAAACTTAGGGCTTCTGACTATATCAAACATTTTTAAAGCCCTCCAATTTCCGAAAAAATATTTTTTCAATATAGTGTGAATTTACTCCTAAAACTAAGAAACCTTAAGATTTATCTAGGCTAGGAAATCGAACGCACCCCAAAAAAAAAGTAAAATTGACATAGGAGGACAGTTTTTCTTTGTCAATTTATGACAGTTACTAACTGTCAGCAGAACATAGAAAGAAAATACACAATTTTCCAAATGGAATTGCGCAAGGATATCGAGTTTGTTCACGTGTAAATTACAATATTTTACTTAGACCCCAGTCAAAAAGAAATGCATGTTTCATCATACTACATAAGAGCTTATAATCAGCCGAAGAAAATGAATAATAATGTTATCTACCGATCAGAACCATTGTTGATATAAACTGAGATTTTATTCGACTGGAAATCAAGATGAGTGGATGAAAAGCCTTTCGAAAATTATATTTAAAACTGTTTAATATTAAGCTTCAGTGTTTTATTGTTCTCATGCAAGCGATTCGTACTGTAAATAAAATACATAAATAAACATATGTTTTTTTTCTTGTTTGGCGAGCTAGCAAGATGTCTGTTTTATACTGTCTGCTACTCACTAACGAAATAAGATTACGTACAATAATGTTGGTGTTTTTGAGAAATAAATAAATTCAATGATTGGTCTAATACTCGTCACGTGCAATATCAAATATCGGTACGAAAAATCATAATATCGGTACGAAAAATCATAATTGTTAGTCACAGGTTTATAAAACAATCATGTGCTAAGTGGAAAAATCAGTTGTGAAAAGCTCAAGTCAGTTAAATCGGAAAAATCAGTAAAGCGCAATGATAATAATAAAGCACTCTTATAGCGGACGAACGATACTGTAACGGCAGGGGAGCCAATAGGGGTGCGATTAATTAATCGAAGAATCGATTTTTCCTGCAAATGAAATCGATTTATCCACTAAGTTTATTTATTTATTTAGTTTTACCAGCTATTGTTTCAGTGATACATATGTAGGTACACAGATAAAATAAAATCAAAACTTAAAAACTAAATGCACAATCTTTACAGGTAAACACCGCATGCAAGTTTGATTTCTTATGTGAGAAGTTTATTCTACTATTTTATCTATTTTCTAATGAAAAATAGGTTCAGAAAACAAATGGTCTTCTCTTATACCTGATACATAAAATAATAAAATTGTTACTATCAAACTACAGAATCACATGAATTTCAATTCGAGTCAACCTGAAGCGAGTCTAATCGTAAGTTGACCCATCTCTATTGTCAGTGACAGATAAATAATTTGTTCTGTCAAATACTTAGATTATAATACCTATAGATGGAGCACCCACGTGGCTGCACATGAGACAGCACTATAAAACTCAAAATGCACTAAACACTCAACTACAGGAGTCTATTTCTCATAATTATATACACTAAAACTAGAACTTAATTGCCGAAACTTTTCTAAAAACACAAAAAATGATCTGAGTCGACCTCTCGGTGATAGAGATCCAGGACTTTGTTTGGGCCAACTTTTAAATGTTGGCCGAGCAACACCCGGCACGCCGAATGCGACAGAGAATATTATGTTTTGTCTCAATTTTCTTACTTATTTCGTATATATGCTTCTCATTTCCACATTTGCTTACAGTCTCATGGTTACATCTAGTCATCTATAGGTCTATAATCTAAAGTCAAATAAAACATTATCCCAGTGTGGCGATACTTTAAATAAAAACTACCTTTTTAAAGGGTTGCCAGCAATTAAAAGAATAATAATAACTTCAATTATTAAGTTTTGAATTTTCTGTAAAATGGAGGGGTTTAAAAATATTATTTCAGTGGTTCTAAGTTCCTTATTTTTGTCGTCATTATATGAATAAACATTGATGCTGGTTAAATTTTACTCGGAATAAAAAACCAACGTCCATACAAAAAGCGGACATGTCCTTTTAAAATACTTACCTACGTATCAATCAGTAAATTAATATGGACGTTTTTTCGTTTTTTTTTCTTCGTGGGAAATCATCAAATGAGGATGAGGGTGAGGGTGCAGCTGGAGTGAGTGTCAGACTCTTACTGACTAAAAACCACTATGTACCTTCGGGAGGTCCCTGTGTGCCGGGACCACGGTAACTCTCGCGAACAACCCGCACGTATACACGTACTTTACTGTCAGGCTGGTCAATTGTTTGCTGTACGGGCCATTTGTAATCCGTCATAAACGCGTTAATTTCGCAATTGCTTGACACATCTTCGGTAGTATAGTGGTAAGTATCCCCGCCTGTCACGCGGGAGACCGGGGTTCGATTCCCCGCCGGAGAGAATATTTTTGCAGATTTTGCCATCGTCAACAAATATACTTCATAGATATATTTTTAGTATATTTTTTATATTTTGTGCGACTAATGATTATAACGATCTTTTTTTTAATCACTCATAACAAAAATACTTAATAAAAAAAGCATGTCTTATCCACACAAAAACCGTCTCAACCCGTACTTCCGCACTTGTTTCGCGAGGCCCCAGACTAGAGACAGTTTGAAATTGAAAAAGAAAACTCCAACAGAATTCCCTCTGAAGAGAAATAGCTGGAAATATTGTAACACAGTTGTGTTGGGAAACGCTATGAATATATTGATGGCGCGGCTGATTGGTCGGATCAACCGTTTCCCAATAACGGCTTTAGTTTTGAAAGTTGAAGATGTAGATTTAGCTGTCAAGGTATACTATGAAGAATATCATAATTGTATGTAGTATAATTGTTATCAAAAAAGTGAATTTCCTCAAATTACATTAAATTCAATCACAAACTTTTAATAAAAGGGCCTAGTGGCTTCAGTCAGTTGGATATTATAATTGTTTTGATATTATTGAAAAGAGAATAGAATGTACCATGAAACGCCTTATAAAAATATCATAGCAAAATGTTTTCCTGTGTTATTTTTTGCAGTTGATTTACACGGGCGTACACTGGATGTCGGGTTCGATTCCTGGGTCGGGGCGAAATCGATATGTGGGTTTGAAAAGTGAATGTTTTTGAAACTTTCACGAAGAAGCTCGGGATCTAGTATTTGATTGGTGATTTATACACCTGGGACCTTGGAGAGCACGTAAATGTCGGTTCTGCACCTAATCTCTTTTCGAACCTCAGGTAGTCAATTATTAAATTAACTAAATAAAGAAAGTTTTTTTGCCGCAAATCAAGTTCCTACCATATTTTTAAGTCCTCTAAATAAACACGCAATGTCAAAACAAATGTGTCTTTTAGTTTAAAACTAGGCTACCTAGGTAGTAGACAAGCTCAGTTCTCAATGACTGTGAGCTAGTAGCTAATAAAACCACCGGGACTCCGGGTCACGGGCAATTTAAGTTCAAAACGACGCGATCCTCTTCCAGCTATGGAGGTACGAAGTTTGGCGAAAAGGTTCTAAGCTAACATTTTTATACAAGTGAAATTAGGCAGCACCTTCACACAAATTTTATGCAATGAAAACTTCCGCGGTTTCACCCGCGTCTCGTATGAACATCTCCGCGCACCTGGATAAAAAGTAGTAAGGCCTAGGTATATGAGCTATCTAACACTGGAATTAGTGTGAGATTAGTGCGTTCAAACAAACGAACAAACTCTTCTGCTTTATAGCATTAGTATAGATTTTCTTAGCAGGTTAGCGACGAAACGTGACCAGAGGGCTGACTCTTCTTTGAACAAAGAATAAGCATTGCCATTCAACGTGGCAATGCAGACAGTCTTCTGGGCATGACTGTGATGCGTAGGAATACTTCAATGCGTAAATGTAATTTTCAATTTATATGGAAAACGATAAAATAATGTGCTTTAATAATACATTTTTGTACGTTTTTACTTTTGTTTACGATTGTAGTAAGACGTTAAGGGTCGGGACAAACACAGCTCAGCAAAAATGTTCGGAACTAGTCTTGTTTTCGCTGTCTGTATCAATAAGTTGAATAATTCAGTGTATTTTTTAACGCTCCATCCTTTTCTATAGGTATAAGAGGAGGCTTGTGCCCAGTAGTGGGACGATAAAAGGCTAATGATATTAGCTTATGTTCAAAAAGACGTCTAGATCTTAAAAAAATGTTTCATCTACCCATTCCTACATCCTAGACGACAGAATCCCTCTATTTAATTTAAGCGGGTAGTCCGTACGTACAACTAGAGTGCCTGTTTCATTTTGTATAGCCTTAATCACTGGGTTTGAGATGTACTGAGCTTCCTAGCTTTAGACTGGATTTATTCAACTTTTGAAGACGTAAAACTCTCGACAATGAGCGATGACGTATGATGATGGCATTGTCGGCTACGGCGGCCGTTCTCTTTTAAGGAGATCAGCCAGCTGCGCAGGACATATTATAGTGCACAAACTTCTAGACTCCAGGCTGCTTTATGAAAGTTTCTCAAAACCCACAAAGCGATTTCGGCCCGCAGTCAGCAGTCGCGCCTTGCCACAACTAGACCAACGAGGCAGTCACTATGATGATAACGATCTGAAGAAGCGACAAGGCGTGAAGTAAGAAATATCAGATTCCAGAGCGACGGCAAAGTAATTTGACGACCACTATATTTAGTAGATATCATGATATAATAAACCCTTATAACCATTAATACGATTATATTTCGTTCGCATTGACGAAACTTTCTCAGTTAGGAGCGCTTATTCCAAAAGTTGGCAACGTCGCAAATAGCTGTCAAATATTTAGGTAGGTATTTTAATTTTCCAATTTTACTGTATCAAAATAAGAAATAATACTCTGTAGTGTTGTAATTAATTTCGTAACACCGAATATATAGAAATAAATACTCTTGATTAGTTGGTTCTATAAACGAAGTTGAGACTGCTTAGGTAGAGGTTCTAAGCCCGTTTGTGAGTTCGTATACCTTAGTAGACCTAGGTACCTATTAATCCTTATTTTAATACAGCAGCCATCAGTCTGATTTTCAGTAAAACCTTAAAGAAAATCAAGCTTATAAAAAACATACGAATATAAATTCAAACAACAAATATTGTTCAGAATAAAAATACTAGTCTCTAGAGTATTAAAAAGCTTGGGAATGGGTGATAAAATAAAAACAGTTAAAAACAAAACACGATGCAACAGTGGTGGAAATCTGGCCGTGACGTGTATTGTACATACGTACACTGCGAGCCAGAATAATTGGCGCCCACGATATACGACAATGTTTTAAAATTGTATGCTTTAAAATACTGTAATGGTTGTTAACAGGATTTTTTTGTTGTTTCTATGTTTATGGTTAATATTGTAGTCTAAAATCTAGTTGTACATGTCAGCTTTATCTATTGCTAATACTCATTTTTTTTCTGCATTCCATCATGTTACATAGATTGATAATTGTTTTTTTCTAGTACAAAAAATAATGTGAAAAGAGTAAGCTTGGGATATCTTATTTGTTCTTTTCTCTCTGTTTATGGAATTCTTGTTAGCGAAATATGTACATGATTTTATGTTTAATTCAGTGCCTACCTTAACACGAATCATCTGAAGTCAAAAATGTCTCAAATGATGCAATTGATTTTTTTTTATTGTGGTTTTAAAGGCGAATAAATTGTATAATAATTATTTGATAACAATATTCAGTGACCTATCCACACAATTGCAATAATTAAGTTCCGATCACGTCTATCTCTCGACAATTCCTGTATAAATATGTGTCCACTTTACTTGGCCTCAAGTGTATTCAAACTCACGCTGTTGTCTCACAATAAAAAGGTATTTATTAGACGCGCATTCATTGTCCGTATTTTATCGAAGATTGGATATTATTTTCATTATGAAACATGGCTGGTAATTAACTGAGGAGAGATCCTTGAGGAGCTCGTGGCTAAGTAACAGCCGCATGGGTAGATCGATCATAAGGTTAAGCAACGCTTGGCGCGGTCAGTCCGTGGATGGGTGACCATCTTGTTATTATGAGTTCCTCCATTTTTCGGTAGGCACGGTAAATTGGTGGGTCCCGGCTATCATTTTGACAGACGCCAGCACATCAAGCTACTCGAGTCTGTCCAATATTCCCCATCAACTTTCAATCTTAAGCTACAGCGATAAAGTTGAGAATCTATTAAGGACATTTGACAGATTGTAGTAGCTTGATGTGCTGGCGTCTGTAGATACATTGTATGTTGATCAGAGAAAGTATTGTATTTGTTATCTTTAGAACATTATAGTATCTAATTATTGTAGAAACTGAAAAATATTCGTACCATTCTGACTGGCATTTTGTAGATTTTCATTTTAAAGCTTTCAAAGTGCAGGTCTTTAAATAAATATTGCGGCACAGTTCTTGTTTGCGGAAGTAAATGCAGTCCAGTTGAAATTTTCTATCCTGTTTTTGTAGTAAAAGCTTTTATTAATACTTTATACAATGTTCACTGCCACGGTCGTGAGCTCCAGTAAATAATTCTTAACCTATAGGTGTCATCCTAGCTAGTGGCTAAGTAACAGCTGCTTAAAGTAAAGCAACTATTGACGTGGTGGGTCCGGGGATTGGTGACAATCTTTTTATGATGAGTTCCTTTCGAGTTGTTTCGGAAGACACGTTAAATTGGTAGGTTGAGGCTGCCAATTGTACATCTTTGGCAGTCGTTACGGGTAATCAAAAGCCACAAAGTCTGACAACCCAGTTTTATCAAGGGGCAAATGATAATGATAAATGATATTTATTTTGCAAATAGGTTGAACTCAACACTTTTACACGTCAACACATTTTTTATAAAAACTAGATAAGATCGGCGTTTCCTAACTGACTACCTTGAGAAAAAACGCCGAAACAAACTCAAGGGTCACAGTCTCTTAGAGTCCAGACATAAAAAGATTAAGAGGAGGTCAGATAGGCAGTCAATCCATGTCAAAAACTGGTACTCCTTAATTTTCGGTTCATTTCAATGAAAATATTTTTCTATTACAATAATATTCATGTCTCAGTCAGGGCAAAATTTACCCTCAAAAGCAAATACTCCCCTAAGAGTATTTAAGGGCGGAATATTCTTCTAAAATAATATTAGTAAAGTAATTTGGCTGTCGCAGCGTTCATTAATTCTTCATCTTTTTACAAAGATTATGATAAAATTCATTTTCTCTCACTTCCGTAAACATTGGTATTATGTTGTGGCCATGAAATGAGCGAGTAATTATGTATATCACTGGGTCTTTTAGTTTTAAGCTTTTGGATAAAAGGACCAGCTTTTTAATATATTGCTAGTGTATTAGAGCGCAGCGTAGAACGTCCACCAACAAGATGGACAGACGAACTTATAAAGGTCACCGGAAGACGCTGGATGCAGGTCGCTTCCAACCGATATGTGTGGAGATCTAAAGGGGAGGCCTATGTTCAACAGTGGACGTCCTATGGCTGAGATGATGATGATGATGTATTAGAGCTGTTTAACCGAAACTTCGTAAGGTTAAGTTACAGATAAATATGGGTAAAAAGTTCATATTTTACTTAGTACAAAAATGTGAATAGTTTCAGTGCGTATGTTTGGTTGTTTGTTCTTCAAAAGCAGCTACCACGTGTTTGGGATTATTTTTGTTTTGATAAGAATTTTCTTCTAACATGGGATTATCTTTGTAGTATGGTAGGGTATGGAGAATGTCACGATATAAGGAAACGTAAGGAGATATAAGGAGTGATTTTAGCCATAGACTATGAAAACAAAGCAATTAAAATATGGACATAAGTAACGAACTCTAAAATCACTGAAAATCTAAAAAAAGACACTACGACGTCGCTCTTGAAGTCGGTGGCGTAATAAAACAATGACCTCTAGACAGTTTTTTTATCGCTTTTTGGTAGAAACGTGTGTTGATCGCTGATCTCATGGCCCCGAGTAAAGCGGATTCTCTTTAGTTCCATCATAAACTCGTATATTTTTGCCTCATATGTAATAGAAATTACATTTTACACTGAAACTCATATAATGTGAAGTGCATATTATGACTGTTAGCGGCACAATAAATTAATAATCAGACTTCTTTAGTACCTACATCTATAATCCCTTAGATAATTACTAAGGGATAGGTATAGGTATAGTCGTGGTGGCTTAGTGGTTTAAGGATCATCCTCTCAAATATTCGTGTGAGGCTTCGCTTTTTGGTCTGGCAAGTACCAATGCATTTTTTCAGAGTTATATTGACTTTTCAAGTAAGTATATTTTGGACACAAATGACTAATTAAAGGTGAAGGAAAATATATCTATAACGCCTGTAAGCACCAACCCGCATTGAGCAAGCGTGATGATTAACGCTCAATCCTTCTCTGTGTGGGAGGAGGCCTGTGCCCTGCAGTGGGACCATACAAAAGGCTGATAATGTAGTTTCTGATAGAAATCTACATGTAGTTACTATTATCTGGTTGAATAATAAATTCCTACTTACATTTTATTTCTTTATTCGCATCTATCAAGGTACAAATGTCGTGGTGGCCTAGTGGGTAAAGAGCCAACCCCTCAAGTGTGAGGGCGTGGGTCCGATTCCAGGACAACAAGTACCAATGCAACTTATCTAAGATTGTATGTACTTTCTGTTATTGAACATCCTTGGCTGTCGTTACGGGTAGCCAGAAGCCAGTAAGTCTGACGCCAGTCTAACCAAGGGTGTATTGGGTTGGGCAGTCGCTCCTTTTAAAACACTGGTACTTAGCTGAATCCGGTTAGACTGGAAGCCGACCCCAACATAGTTGGGAAAAGGCTCGGGAGATGACGATCCACCAAGGTACAAATGGAACAAGATGGACTAAGAAAACTCCATAGGCCCTAGACATCCATTTTTGTGCCAACTTGGGTAAAATTCAGGCACATAAAGTGCATTGAACGCAAGCGTTTTGCATGATGCAGTTTGTGAATATAATACCCTATAATAAAGTGTCCGGCTCATAGATAATCTATTGTCAATGAAGAGGGGGACAGGCAGATGGATGGGATGTGGATATAGTGAAGTAAGAACAGCGATTTCATTTATCACTCACGCCAAGTGACGAAATTTTTTTTTCTATTTTTTTACCCGACAATGGATTTTATATTATGCGAATGGGACATACAAATGTGCCAACGTCATCATCATCAGCCTCTTTCTTCTCTACTACTTACTGGCTCCTTGAACGTCTTTTGATTCGTCGTAGTCTTTAGAACCATCCAGTTTCCGATAGCAATCTTACATAGATCGTCCAAATCTGCTACTGACATTCTTAAAAAAAAAAAACCGAATTGCTAGTAAAGTAGCCGCAAAGAGAAGAAGCTACTTGATATAAAAAATGAATCGCTATCGTCTATACACCATGACCGCTACCCCTACGTTCAGCGACCGGTGAAACAAGAGGCCCTATTGTCAAGTCTACTATCTACAGATACGGAAAAACCCACACTAAAAGCAACAATTCGTTTAATGCAAAATCAACCTTATGGTCCACAGATTAAAGTCTTTCTTGCCGCATGACTAAAATTGTCTTCAAGTATCGCGATACAAACTTTTTAGAGGCACACAAGGCAATCAAAATTAGACTTTATAATTGAATAGTTAAGATGCAAAGAATGTGTAAGTCTAACATAGTTTCAGCCAGACGCGATGGTTAAGCACTCAATGTACCCTTTATCTTAGATTAAAAATGGGGGGAAGGGGGTAGGCAGATAGGTAGGTGTTGATATTTATCGAAAATCGACGCTTCTCTTCATTACAATGGTGTCTGACGGTATTCTTTGGCATTTGCACTTAAATTATAGGAGGGTTTTAGAAAGATCTGTCATTCAACAATGCGCTTATGTGTGTCATTCAGCAATGCGTAAAAAACGCTATGACTTTTAGTAAAATACAAAAAAAAAAAACTTGGACGATTTTTCTTTACGCTCTATTGAGTGTGAAGTATGTATGTATGTGGATAGTTATCCCAAAGTTGGGTGTGATAAAAATATACTGGAGCTCGAAGGGTAGCACAGTAAATGGTATAAGATTGAGGGTTTACATAATTTAGGTATTGTTTATATACTTAAGGATATTACTGTATACGTACAGACGCATCAAGCTGTCAAATTTCTCTTATAGATTTTCAACTTTATCGCTGAAGCATATGGCTGAAAGTTGATTGGGAAAATTTGACAGTTTCGGGTAGGTTGATGTCCTGGCGTCTATACCTATATACAAACTGACAAATTTGAACTTTATGCTATAGCGATAAGGTTGAAAATCCATTAAGGAAATTCGTCAGATTGTTGTAGCCTGATGTGCTGGCGTCTATACATTTCTTGGATGGGGTTGAGGTAGTATAATTTATGACCGTCCCATATGGATAGTCATGATTTAATAGAATTAACAGTTTAAATATGTGTGTTCTTATCAATGATTAACATGACTATAAAAATATCTGCCACGGATTTAATAGGAGGTAGTATTGTGTTTATAGATTACAATAGTGAAGATAAATTAGAGATTATTTGTCATATTTTTTTTTTCCTACAAACAGACGTATGTGTAAATTGTGAACCCCGTTATGCAGCGTAGAGCCAATCTTAAATTGAATTAACTGCTCCGGGGTATGAAAGTTCTTCACTATTACAATCTATAAACACAATACTACCTCCCATTGAAGCCGTGGCAGATATTTTTAGAGCACCTTATATAAAGCGTTTAGATTGACCAGCGAGAACAATGATGATTTATGAAAAATCAGACGTAACTAAAACCTTTTGCTTAGATGAACACCTACATTATTAACACTGAAAATCAACATAGATGTTAAGTCAATAGCAAGTTCATATAAAGTTATTCATCTCGCGAAATGAAGATTATCTATGTTTAGACTGAACTCTGAGTTTGAGCACTAACTAATGTTATTTGCGCACCCCTCGTCGGCAGTTGTTTGTGGTGAAAGGGGTAGCATAAGTGCCGCTTCATTTTGTTTTGTATTTACATAGCTGTGTGGGTTTTAGAGGTGGATTTTGAAGGCAAGTGAGTGAGTGAGTTCTGATTGTGTGAGGGGTTGGTCCCTGGATACGAATAAAAAATAATAATATCTTTATTTTTGTAAATGTCTCACATAATTATACCAAATAGATTGGCTAGTTATACAGGGTGTAAAGGACAGCCCTCCGTAGACTGATAGGGTGAGTTCAGTTTACCATACTAATATGACTGGTCCATGATTTTTTTCAAGAACGTTAAGAAATCCAATAAAACTGATTTGTTTTAAAATTTCACAAAAAATTAACAGCTGATTTCACGCGTCGATCGTTACGATTATTTCAAAATCCATTGCTGGTATTTTGATTTTAGCGGTATTATTAAATTTTGTAAATAAATTGTAAATATTATAATATAAAAAAAAATATGATTAGAAAAAAAGAATTTTTTTCATTCTGCATACAAAGAATGTAATTTTACATGGAAAGAAAAGAAAAATATACTAGAACTCACCCCATCAGTTTGCTCCAGGCTGCATCAGGGCTATCCCTCACACCCAGTATAGCATATTAGTATGTTACAAAAGAGTATTCAACTATGCATGACACAAAAAAATGTCTTCATTAAATTTCTATTTGAAAAATATTTTCCCCAATTTTCTTACTTAATAAACATTCATTTTACTCAAGTTTCACATCAAAACAAACCTATTTACCTATACAATCGAAAGCCCAAAGTAAATCAGAACGACTACAAAGACCAACTCGCAAGGATCACATACAAAGTACAACGGTAAATAGAGACATGTGTAATACTAGGAGCCCTTACAATTAAGCTTTGTAAACGGAGTGACCTCGGAACACAATAGTAGAGAACAATAAATTGTGGTCCTTTGTACCGCGAAATTATATCAATAGAGCGAAAGGACCAATATTGACACTGGAATTGTGAGGTGGGTTGAAAATGTGATAAGAATTTCTAGCTTAGGGATATATTCTGTGTGAGAATGTTCACTTAACACATAACATGACACCCTTTTTCCCTTATTAGGCAGTTATATTAATAAAAAAAAAAAAACTTTTTATTTTACGCACATAGCCCATAATCCTGAAAAAACTACTAAATTTTAAATCTCAAGTGAAAAATCCAGTGTTAACATATCACATAAAGTAAAATACAAAGTTATTTAAATATCCTTTTAGCTATAGCTATTTAAATATTAAAAATCATTACTCTAATAATCTGCAGCTCGAATTAAAAATAAATTGAACAAAAGACCATTTTTTCCTAGAAAATCAAATAACTATCCCTCACAAAACATATAATGATATAAGCCTCAAAAAATATACCTCTGGAACCTCGTTAAGGCCGATCCCAACCGAAAATCGTATAAAATCAGGGTACCCAATCAACGAAAACAATCCCAAGTACGAATTTTATTCTGTTCATAGTTCATACATATTTCACCTGAAGCAGTATTCGCGGTAATCACGTTGGAATTGAGCCAATCGTATGAAAAATTGCAATTGGACGCCGTGTCGCCGTGTCGGTTACATTATTACATCGTCTTGTTCGTTTTTTAATAGTCCTTTTGTTCTTTATTTGTTTTTGGCTGGATGTAGAATTTTTATGTCTTTAGGTTTTAAATGGATGGCTGTTTTTTTTCAGTTTAAATAAAAAAGCTCCTTATAAAAATTCGAACAAAATTGTGGTCTCTTCTCTTTTAAAATTTTATTTTAATTCTGCTAATGTTGTACTTTCTCTCACTTGATTTTTCTATTCTTCCAATCGTCTTTTAAATATATCTCATTTCTATTCTTTTGAAGTCCCTCCAGAAAAGAGAAATATTTAAGAAGTGTTTTTCCTTAGGAAAATCCTCGCTATTGTTACAGTACCAGTACGCAACTCAACTCATCGAAAACTTAGTTTCTACAGCCCTACTCAAAATAGATTTTGCGAAATCAGACTTTTTATACTACACTCATTAATTTCACTATCCAAATAGTACATAAAAATAACAAAAGACTACATAAACAAAACACATATTTACATTCATTAATTGCACCTAAAAATACAAGCTACATAAAATTTAATTGAAATAGTAAATAGAGCGAAAAGATACGAAACAAACAAACTATTGCAAAAAACAAACAGTGTAAATAGTCCAATGTATTGACATTATCGCGAGTACGGCATACGAAGCAGAAGTGAAAACGAAAAAGTCGAAAATAAAAGAAAACAGGTAAACACCGATTCGTATTTTATATCGGATTTATTGGACCGCCGACTCGTGCTTGCGTTGTGTTGCCATTCCGAAAAATACTACAGTTTTTAAGGGAAAAATATTTAATTGTGATTTTAAAATCATAAGAGTGTTGTCCATAATTTTTGTGAGTTTTATTAATCTCAGATTCCTACAGCTCTTTGGGCAAAATTGTTGATAACTGTAAAACGGTTTAGCCAATTTTGATTAAGCATGTCAAAGAACCGCTGGAACCGCTGGAATACTTATAATTTAAAATAAACCGCATTAAAATCGGTTTATTTTATTGAGACCTTTGCTGCCACCGACAGACATATGAAATTTGGCGACTCCTGGCGACATTATATTAAATATTTTATGTAAAAAGCTAAGTAGAGAATATATCACAAGAATCTCGTAGACCAGCCATCCATAAAAAAATTCATCATCATCTCCCGAGCCATTTCCCAAATATGTTGGGGTCGGCTTCGAGTCTAACTGGATTCAACTGAGTACCAGTGTTTTACAAGCAGCGACTGCCTATCTGACCAAAAAAATTATAATAACAATATCTATCCAAAATGTTAACCAATGTCTGGAGAAGTTATAATGTACAGGGAGTTCACTATACCAACCTTCCTATATGTATCTTATCTACCATAAAATCATCGATAAAAAACTTATCGTATCTATAATGTACTACGTAGCTAAGATTGTCACTTCAAGGGTCAAAGCGACCGCCCATATCTAAGGTTTCCTCCTGCGGTCTATGACGCCTTGAGTGTTGGTAAGAACCTCTTAGGATAGCTGAGGGTCCCCTAGGTACCTTTAAGTGAGGTAGGAAAGATTTTACGAGATCTTCACATCGATGCGGCTTGTGATAGGGAATTTTAAAGTGTTTTATAATTTCAGTATCATATTTTTTGTAGAAAAATTAATGGGTTCTGCTTGCTTAGATTGAGTAAGCAATATTTGTTAAATACGAAACACTTTAAGAAATAAAAATGTATTTGGTTAATGAAACGGCGTTAGGTCGATAGTATAATGAGGTGTTGAAAAATATTAATTTAATCATCGATATGAGGCAGCTAATTTTATAGAATGATAACCTAAGCGAAGTATTGACTGCAAGCATTTACGTGTTGTTTATTTTTTAAAAAGCACAATAGACCCTTTCTACCCCCAACACAAAAATGGGGTTATAAGTTGGGCCGCTATGATTTGGCATACTAGTAGTGGTTTTTAGTCAACCTCGGCAGCGATTTTTAACACAAAATATTAGATATGACGTGTTTGAATTACATCCGATGCGTTGTTCAAACAAGTTAAAAATAAAAATTAATTAACAAACGCTATCGTATACTTATACCTAAAACGTAAAAAAATAAGAATAAGAGGTACTATCTTTTACGTCAGAGTAAAGCCAAGGTTCGAACAATTATTTAAAGGTGAAAACTGAAGCTGAAGAATATTAGACTTTTTTAATGTTAGCCCTTTGCAATGGGGGTAAAAAATAACCCAATATACAAAAAAGATGTTCGCAAAACAACAAGTCAGAAACATCAAGCGCGCGATTTAAACTATATTGGAAAAAGTAAAAAATAATTTTATTATCTGCTTGAAATACGTGCATATTTGAAAAGATTAATGGATTGCAATATTTTGCAGGCATGTTCCAAAGTGCTATCAACATTCAATTACCAAATTTTAAAACGAAACTTTATCTATAAGTTAGAAGCTTTTTGCTACGTTTCTCCAAAAATTTGATCATATTTTCGAGATAACAAGATTAGTCTTCGTCAAGATCTTTGAATGTACAGACGCGAGCACATCAAGCTACTACAAGCTGTCAAATTTCCTTAATGGTATTCAAACTTTTAGAATTTAAAATTGGACAACTTCGAGTAGCTTGATGTGCTGGCGTCTGAACCTAAAACTATGCCCTGCGTAAAGCAACGTTAGTTGCCAAAAAAATTACCAAACCATTATAGAGACACCAAAATACTTTCTTAGAACCTGGCAACACCAAAAGTCGCTCACGTAAAAAAAAAACCAAATGAATAAAACATCAGTGAATGTGACCTGAGGGTACCGATAGCACTCGGAGACTGAGATTTGAAACCATTTCCCCAAAATAGATTGTTTCGTATGAAACAATTTTATCTGTTTCCGCAACTTTCTAAGGTGAGAGTATTTTTGTATGAAAACTATACCATTCTATGTGACGGTGAACGTCTTTTTGCAATATTCTTATCTCTCTGTGACATTGTGCAGACGCCAGCACATCAATCTACTACAATCTGTCAAATTTCCTTACCTGTCAATCTGTCAGATTTTTGAGATGTATATATTAATGATTTTAAACTTTCGCGACTTTTACACATTTTAAACACAACACACAGGTCTTACTCGCGATGAAAAAATTATAAAAGCATATACGAAGCATAATGTGTAGTTCAAAGTTAATTAGGACAATTTGACAGTTTCGGGTAGCTTGATATATGTACTGACGGCTGTGCAATTCGTAGTCTGGAACGAGAGAGTACGGAAAGCCGTCGCCTCCTTCTGCAAGCAGCCATGCTAGCAAAGGAGGCGGTGGAATGGCTATGAGACCACACCGCTCATCCAAGCCTCCGCGGTAGAGAGACTTTCTAACCTCAAATAACATTTCCATTTAAAAGTAGAATAACCCTCATTCTTTCACTCTAAGCCCTTCAATCAACTCAAAATAACAAGGGCCATTCAAAAACAGCCGAATCGCAAAATCCTTTTAGTGATATTGAAATTTTCAGACGCTCGAAAAGTTTCCACCGTTTTAGAACCGGTATGATGCTCTCGACTCGAAAGCTTAAAACTTTAGATTATAGTAATAACTTAGCGGGTAGTTTTGAATTTGGAACGTACGCATTTTGAAAACAATTCCAGATTTGAATTAGGGAATAGGAAAATTAAAAAAAATGTCGTATTGTTGTTCATACGGTTGTGGATTTGTATTTGAAATGTCTTACATTCTGAACATTGTAATGGAAATTTTGATAGATGGTAGCTTGTTTTGTACACTTTTTATCTTTATCATATTCAGTAGAAACTTAAATGAATAAATTATGTACATAAAAAAGAAGAAGAAAAAAAGAACGTTATTCTTCAATTCAATTATGCACTTTTTTCGTTGGAAATCATGAAATTACCCTTCCGCTGAAGGCGCAGCTGGAGGGAGTATCAGACTGCTACTGACTAAAACCTACTTACTATGTTCTTTCAAGAGGTATCTTGAGTTAATACTCGTACTTAACATAGGCCCGCCGCTGATTGCAATTTTTTGTCACCGTGACTTATTGTTACTGTCACCTGCTGTCACCCACCATGCGCTCACTGAATCAGTTCTTGGGTAACAAATCGCGTTAATTTTTGTAATGGAATTCAACGAGGTTGCCGTGATTTGTGCTCTTGAAATACGTAGAAGAAAAATGAAACGGAGAAAAAGCTACTGGGTGCATTCTATATACACGGAAAGTAAAGGAAAATTCACCTGTCGAGTGACAAAAGTCACCAGTCTTCGGTGTTGCCTGCCGCTGCAACTATTTGTCACCGTATTGTCACGTCACCATAATGAGCGCACTCAATACAGTTTTCATTGCACTTGACTAAGTGACAAAAAGTCACGGTGACAAAAAAATTGCAATCAGCGGCGGGCCATACATACCTTCAATATAATATTACATTGACTCAATTAAATATCTTTACGATTCTATCCACGATAGCACAAGGGTACATTCATGAGTACGAGTAAACTATTTGCTTAAACACCGCCATGAGAATACCAGCAATATGCCAGCTGGCATCCATGCTTCTATTAAGTTGAAAAAACTAAAGTGCACACTCGTATAATAGATTTTACGTGTCTGGTGTTTGCGGTCACACAAGTGTACACTGAGCGATAAAAGTTTAATTCTTTACTTTATTTACATACTAGCTTCTGCCCGTGACTTCGTACGCGGATCCAGTCGCTTATGCCTTCGACTACAGGGACGTCAAAATCGAAGATTTGAAACGTCTGATTTATTTATATATTATATTTTTATTTTATTTATTTATATATTTTTTCATTTTATTTTGACAAATGGTGTAAACAATATGAGGTATGATTATTTGGGTAGCCCAAATCCTTAAAGTGATGAAACTGATAATTATAGACTTCATTATCCTACCCCCTACCTTTTTGTCGTCCCACTGCTGGGCGCAGGCCTCTTCTCATACGGAGTAGGATTGAGTGTTAATCACCACGCTTTCTCAATGTCGACTGGGGATCCATGATATACTTAGAAAGTACAATAATTTGTAAAAGTTATATTGGTACTTGCCTGACCTGGAATCAAACCCGCACACTCATGAGAGACAGGTGCTTTAACTAGGCTTTTAACCACGACTTTGCATTTTAGTTATCTCTGAGTGCTTGTTCATAATCAAATTATTCAGTCGGTTAGCCATTCAGTTACTCAGATAAAAGACTTATAAAATATCCCTCTTGTCATCATAAAAGTTCGCTTACTATCACCATACTAAATAAAATGTTACCCTTCTTAAAAACCTCCAACCATAAACCCTGTATCCTTGTGTTGCCGATAATATTTTCTAAGCAATGTACCAGTTTAAAACTACGAGATATAATAAAGAATTTTGAAGTCGACTGTACCGATCTTAACGTACGTATATTTTTTAAACATTACTTCCTAAAGCCAACTATAACGGTAGGATGTGGAATTTTCTTAAATGATGACTCTGGTCTTTTCATATATTTGTACGTTTAATGCTTGGCATGTTTAACCCCCAATGCAAAGAGTGGGGTGTTATAAGGTGTGTGTGTTTATCCGTCTGTGGCATAGTAGCTCGTAAATGGAAGATGACCGATGTAAGATGTTTTTTAGCACTGGTTCTTAGACTTGTTAACATGTTTCATCAAAAGTCGCTCAGTATTTTTTGAGTTCAAGTTCTTTGAGAGCATAGCATTTTTAACCCTTGATGCAAAGAGTGGGGTGTTATAACATGTGTGTGTTTGTCAGTTTTTCAACAGTTTTAGCTAGTGGCTCAGTATTTTTTGAGTTCAAGTTGTTTTGAGAGCTGCTCGTTGGCTAGGTTGGCTAGGTTAGATAAGCAGTTGGTCCATACTATTATAGGATGATTTTTTAAATTGCTGTGCAAACATTATATAACTTAAGATGATAAGTAAGATTTATTTCTATGAAAGTCAAAGTAAACATTGACTTATGTTGGACTATTGGAAGTACCTACTTACATATTTAGTCTAATTCCCTTCATAACTTACTATATTAAGCTACTACAATCTGTCAAATTCCCTCAACTTTTCGCTGAAGCATGTGAAAGTTGATGAAGTGATTGGGAAAATTTGTCAGTTTCAGAAGCTTGATGTGCTGGCGTGTCTACAAACAAAGGTTTGGTGAGAGTTGTTTCGAGCTCCTTCGAGACAGTTCGAAGTAGCGTTGCATAAAATTCCTTCTACTGCACCTCAGGGATATTTGAGTTGCACTCGATTATTAATTTCAACTGAATGCTTTTGTACCGTTTTCGAGTAAGAGTGTCTTGAATTCTTGATATTATACACACACGAACTCCAGGGGATTTCAGAAGAAAATATGAAATACTAGCGGCCGACAGCGCCCGGAGTATCTATACATATACACACACCTGTACCTACGTTCTAACCTGCTATACTTTGATGACCATAACGTAGTAGTATCTAGTAAGAGAATTTGTCTGCCATGCTAAACGCAGGGGCTTCGATTCCCGCGTAATTCAAACATTTGTGTGCATGGACATGGGTGTTCGACTTAGGCTGGATGTTATCATGTATATATTAATAAAATAAAAGTACATAAAATACAGGGCTGGCCAATACCTTAGCCAACGAATCAGCATTGCCATTCAACGTGGCAATGCGGCCAGCCTTATGGGCACGATCCCCGCTGACAGCGATGCGGATCAATTTTTTTATGCATTATTTTAATTTTAATTTGTCTCTTTTTTATTTTCTTTGTATATAGTTTTGTTAAGTTTGTAAATATAGTCTCCATATGAAACCTAAAGAAAAAAAAAACTACATAAAAGTACAACTACATGTTTGTGATTCGTCCAGTACCCATAGTATGAAACTCTGCTTAGGTTGGAACTGGATAACATTGTGTGAGGAATATGATGTTCATCGGTGAAAACCACATGAAATATTCAATTTTAAACCGACTTCAAAAAAAAGGAGGAAGTTCTCATTTCGGCTGTCTGTCTTTTTGTGTGTTTGTTAAGTCGGTTTCTATTTTTTTGTTAAAAGTTTTTGAGTTTATTGCGAGACAGTCATACAAATGCGGCGGAGGACTTTTTTTTGTAGAAAGTTGTGATACAAACCTTACATAAGTTCTAATGACATTTTCCAAAATTAGTATTTAAAATTCTCACTTTACCAGTAACAAACTTTTCCTTTTTACATCAACTCGCGAAGAATTATTAAGAAGCAAAAAAACCGTTGCTGAAACTTATCTTATTTATTCTTTAACTTTGTTAGCCTCAGCTTGAAAGGAAGCAATAATCGTTACGTCTCTGTTATAGAGAAAGTTGAAAAAGTTAGTAAGTGATTAAATAAAATAAGAAAGTTTGGACTGCACTCTTGGAGTTGCAAGTGTGACTTTAAGACCGTTCTACACAGGTGTGGTTATATTACTGGTGACTACGATATCACTATAATAATCAAATTAAATTGCTTGCCACGAATTTTATAATGTGAACTAAGATTAATTAAAAAAAAATCCTAATTTAACTCTACAACGTATCGATAGTTTCGAAAACTTAATGTCATTTAGACCGATCGTCGGCAACGGCGGCGTTACTCTCTAAGGAGATCAATCAGCTGCGCAGGACATATTATAGTGCACAAGCATTTGCGCAGACACAGGTGCATTCTCTATTTCCTTACTTCTATGGTCCGATGCGACGGCAATCCGACACGACCGGAGAGAGAATAGGCGCATGACCGATATTTACCGGCTCTCCGATGCACATGCGTATCAATCACCAACATCCAGAATCAGGTCTGCAATTTTGGTCCGACCCGGTAATCAAATGCGAGACCCCATGCGAGGCAGTTACATTTTTATAAGAAGACTAATCATGATATCCAGAACCTAATGACGAGACTATTAGGAAAGTAACCCCAAAAGTCAAACAAAAGAGGATTTTTAAAATCTCTTGGCCATGTAGGCGGAACACAGCGCGAACAAACAAAAATTATAACATGCGAATTGAGATCTTCCTCCTTTTTAGGAAGAAGGTTCAAAATATGGCAATTTTATAGAGTATTCGCTTACCAAGACTCTTTCAAAAAATAAGTAGGACAGGTGTTCAAGTTTGAAAAATGTTTGAAGTCCTAGATCGTGCGGAAGCTCAAAGGACAGTTTTTTTTGGTTATCTTTCTCTATTAAACCTTAAAGCCGATGTCGATGAACTTTGAATTTATAGTGTACTAGTAAAATGCCCTACTAATGAAAAACCATATTTTTCTGTTTAACAAGGGCTCATATTTTTTTAAAGACCAGCAAACTAATTAAAATAAACTAGAAAAGCCCTTCAGTCAATTTCCAAAACCATATAGGTACCCAACCCTAGAGGCCGAATACTCATACTTACTTCAAAGCTTACCAATCTAAAAAAACGGAATTAAAAAAAGAACAATTCCCACCATCACCATAAAGCTTAAACATCTGTAATCCCCACTTAAAAATCAACGAGAATCCCAATTGTCTTTCAGACTTTTCGAGCAAAACCTCATGTGTTTCGAAGCGAGTAATTGACTAAAACACGTCTATACGACTCACTACTTAAGGCCTGTACGTAATCTCTCGTAAGGAAATGACAGACACAGGTGGCTCCGTCGCCAACTGCTAATAGCTTTTAGACAGCTAGATGGCTTAGGGTGGGGAAGCGTATCGATAGTTTTGAGGCTTTCATATTTTTGCTTTGAAAATTCTTTGGCTAAGTAATTGGACAGCTTAAGGTAGGTTCTTGTGATGTTTTGCTGTCTATATAAATGTTCAGTGTAGTGGAAAGGACTTTTAGTCTTTTCTCCTATCTGTCAATAGTGTTTGATAACGGGTAGTGTCCTGTGATTCATTTGAAAATACGTTAAATATAAAAAAAAGAAAATCACGCAAAAGGAATATTACTCTTAAAACAGCATCGAAATTGGTTGAATAGGTACTAGAGTAGTTATTGTCATTTTTAATATTCTTATTGTGAAGTGAGTAGGAATGTCTTATTACTGTCAGTATTGTACATGCGCAGTCTTATAGCGGTGAAGTCATACGTCACACGTGCGTGCTTTTTCCTTTATTTGAGAGATTTCCCTTCTAAGGGATTTTACTAAAAAAAAAAACATTAAAAAAAGAAAAGTTTTTGTTGGTTATCTATTCTTCTCGGTGGCAATATTCTACCTTCCCATCAATATAACGGCGAAGAAATTAAGATTGTATCGATACATTTTAAAGTTCACGAAAAATTTCATAGACATTTTCCCCTCACTGATAGAGATGACATACAGTAATGGCCGCCTGCAACATCTGCTACCAACATTACAACGTGGTTGTCTTTATAGCAGAATTGGTACATGTGATATTTTAATTAGATCACGCGATTATGACTCCTATTCTTTCACACGTAAGGCGTGGGTTGCGGTGAAGGTAATGCGCTTAAGTGCTCAACCTAAGTGGTGCAGGTGTACTATTTTTATAGTTTGTAGGAAGGATACATTACTTTTTAGTAGGTTAAAAGGGCTAGATACATGGTAGTTCCATTAAATATTGAAATTTTTAGAGTACCTTTCCTAGCTATGATGTCATAGCAGTGCTTTCCCAAGGCTTTTCCGTTCGGTTCGTGTGGGCAAACATTTGACAACTACTAGTGCAAATGATGACGTGAATAATCTGCAGGCTCAGCATGGTAACCGTAGAAACAAGTTTTGTGTACCAGAGAATGGACATAATGACAGATAACTGGTAAGTGACAGATTGACGTAAGATTTCTTTTGACACGTTTCTTTTCTTCTATATACATAAGTCTACGAGTGATTATATGCGAGTTGACAGGTCGCACCGTGCTCAGACAGAAGACATGTTAACATTGACAGACAGAGCTTTGTCTTTTCTTGATAGAATAGACATAGATTCGCCATGCTGAGACTGCTGTAGGGTGAAAGCACTGTAAGGTCATATCTATGAAAGATCGGCAGCAACCGATTCAGGTATCGAGGCCTTTTTTCAAAATCACAAAGGACTGCACAAGAACCATATATGGGTCTTAGTCATTAAAATATTTAAAAAAAGCGCATTTATCTTTTACCTATTAGTGTACGTCTTAAAGACTGAATTAAATGAAGCGAGATAGTCAAAATGTCATGTTCCTATGCGATTATTAGCAGAGTTCAAAGGAAAATAGCTTTCGTTGCCGACGTTCACACCCGGACCCTGAAAAGTAGGTATGCATATTGTAGAGGCATTAAGTGCAGTCTAGTAATTAATGGTTTCGTTTCAGCCTGAGGCAAACTGCATTACTAATCGTTAGCGGTACATTTTTAGGCTGAAAACGTAATTGATTAAGCAACGTTTAGTTACAGGTCTGGTTAATAGCCTTATTTTATTAAGCCTTTGCTGCGCTGAAGTTCTCTGCTGGTGAGAATAATCAAATGAATAAAACCCTAAAATTACTCCCCTGGCTAGATTGACTAGGCTAGGTTTCAGAGATTGACATTTAGCAGTAAACACTAAACAGCCTCCTTGTGTGAACTACGAGAAGCCATAAAAGTTTTTAGACTCGCGACTTGTACGTCGGTGGGCCCATGACCACGACCCCGGTGCAATTCGGCCGAAACATCGGGAGAAGAGCCGTAGTGTATGTACATAGGTTAGCAATAAAATATGATTATACCCACGTAGGAACAATCAGACTAAAAGACAACTGTAACAAGTATGATAAACGATTGTAGGCACAAACTATTGGACAGTAGGTTGAGGTGAAACAGACAAATATCGCTATTTTCAAATAAGCTAGTAGCTCTTAAGTTACAAGTGACTGATAGACTGTCAAATTGTATGACCACACTGCGTATCCGTAAGACAGCATGTGTACTTAAGAGAAGATGATATTTGACTACGATATGGTTGATCATTACTACATTTATGTAGCAACATTATTAGCACAGGCGCCAGCACATCAGCTTAACGACCTTTTTCAGGCGCTGCAAAATTAAGGGCTAAGTACTTATTATATATATATATATATATATATATAATTGCACTTCTCTAAATGTAGGATTTAGGAGTCTACAATCAGTTTGAGTATAGGATTCATGGTACAGACGACAGCACATCAAGTTACTAAACTGTCAAGTTTTCGCAATCAACTTTGATCCATATGCTTGAGCGATAAAGTTGAAAATCTATTAAGGAAATTTGAAAGATTGTAGATAATAGCTTGATGTGCTGGCGTCTGTACTTCTGTGGACTTCTACATAGTGAACGATATACGACGTGGGAGTTTTGAAGATGATCATAATAATACCCAAGAGGGTATAAATATACCATTGTAACCAGTAGGTACTCTCGAATACGGTTTGTTGATGTGTAACGGATTGGAACGCGATGTGATTCCAAAATTGAATTCATATGGGACGAAATATGTACGAATTCAGCTGTTGATGTTCATTTGTTCAATTTGGTCAGAGTGGGACTTTCATATAGGTAGATCTAATTATTTCAAATGCGATGTTTTTTGTTACTTGCGATTTTATAAACGTAGAAAGAATGTAGCCTGCGAGATGACGTCAGACAGAGAACTATGAAAGCTGATGATAATAATATGCTTCATAAGAAGTTTGAATAGGGGCTGGAGGATGATGATTGATTATTTTAAAAACATTTTTTTTTTCAGTGAAATGTATTTAATTTTTGCAGTCAAAAAACTTTAAATATGGAATAAGCAATTTCCACAAAAACTATTATATTCGCGTTGTAATTTACAATAAAAATAGTTACAAAACAAAATTTTCGTAAAGAGCAACTAAAACGTCTTCATGAACATTTCAAATGAAATATGAATAATCAAAACTAGAAGCTTGGTTCTCAAGTACGTGCCTGACTATCCTTACTCCATATATTTGAACCCGTTTACGCCTACACATAATCACATACCTACCCCAAACAATTATTGGTACCCACACATATTCAACTACGCAATTTGCCAAACATTCTAAATTCAAACGTATTAAAACTATTGCTTCATCAAATTCAGCGAACGGGATGGAATACAACGGGGTTGAACACCCCTATCGGTTCTCCCTCAGTTTGCCGCGAAACTCGCTACGGGGCAGACGTATAGCCCAGCCGGCTTCGAGAACCCGCGAACTTAACGACGAAACATTGAAAAAAAGAATTCAATCTTTCTGTTCATTATCTGTGAAACCTTGTGCAAAATGAGTTAACGAAAATGGAATACAATTTTTTTTGTGTTTCGAATGTAGCAATTATTTGAGTTCTGTTATTTTTTAAGATCAGTGTTTTATTTCGAAAATGGATTTGAATTTTTGGAGGCGATTTCTTTTGTTTTTTATTGGTGAGTATCTTATTTAATTATATGAAACCTTTTTGGTTACTATGAAGCCATTATTAGTATATGATCGTGTATGATACAGTATAATATTTATGAACTGGTTTCCTCTCTGAGTTCGTTACAAAACTCAATTATCTTCTATGAGTTTACTGAAGCGTTGTAATTATATTACTTTCGTTGTTTCTGGAAATATTGTATTTTCGGAAATGAAAGGTTAACAATATTTCCAGAGCAACAGTTTAATATTAATTACGGGAAAAATTTTCACGGAAATGCTTCGTGTTCGAAAGTTGAGTGAAACTTTTTTTTTTTAATATAAGGGTCTACGTTCGTGCGAGTTATTTAATAAAGTTTTATATTAAATGCGCGTTCTGTGCCTCTCTTCTCATGAATGCTATTTGCTCTTCTGAAAATAAACAAAGTCCGTTTCTGAAGTCACCATCTTTTTTTTATTGAAAACTTTTCTATTTATATTTTTCAGAAGAATAGGTAGCTTTTATGTTGTTTTGAATGTAATATGGGATAGTATAATATATATAAGTTCGCTAAATTAAGACTTGGTAGGTATATATTAATTTTCAACGAGATTACCTATTAATTGAAAATTATTTTTTAAGTAAGAACTGCCTCCTTCAATGAAGACTAGAATATGTTAGGTCGTAAAGAACTAACTAAAACAATAACATTAACAATACAATTCCTTTACACAACGCCATCATGACACGGATTCCGATAAAAAAACTATAGATAAACAACTATTCTATCAAACACATATAAGAATAAATCCAGCTAACCTTTCCTAATCCTAAAATCGTTCCATTCCCTCCCCTATACAAAGCAACATTCCGAAAAACAGTACAAAACTATACCTAGAGGTAACAAAAACCCATTTTTGTCCCATAAAACTCTTGGACAACACTTTCCTATTTTTCACAAACGTTCGACGGACGGTGAAACGGAAAGTCCAATGAACTTGCAAAGGAAAATACGGTGCGGTTCCGTACGTAAAAAAACAGATGATATTATGCCGACGTGTTTTATTATCTGTTCGAGTTTTTACGTTGGAATGATATTTGATTGGAAGATTATGGATATCTTTATAAAAAGAAAAGATTTGATTTGATTGTTTGTTTATTTGAATTTTTTATTAGCTCAGCCACTTGGGGTCTCAAACTAGACGTAGCTTGAATCTTGAGGATTTGGGTGGAAGTTCATTGAAGTTCTTATATATCTTGAAGATTACAGTTAGAGCTGTTATAATGTACAGAGCCGTAACTGTCAAATTTTCCCAACTTTGAACTATATACTTCAGCGATAAAGTTGAAGATCTATTAAGGAAATTTGACAGAATGTAGTAGCTTGATCCGGTCTGATCCGTCTGTACATAGCAGACAATGAATAGAAAATAAAAGTATTTTTTGTGTATGTACGAATCATGTGGTCATCAAAGCCGCGACGAGATTATAGTACTAAACAGCCAACCGCGAACATACCAAGTCTGTGAACAAGGTATAAAAAACTCGGAGGCAGAGACTCCACCACGCAGACCGGAGAAGTTTTTTAACAACTAGTAAAATTTCTCCGCTTGGGGATAAACTACTGAGCAGAGTGGAGACGAGATGATCACAGGCCTCATCTCACACAGAAGAATTAAGCATTTATCACCACGCTTGCTCAATGCGGGTTGGTGATTTCAGACTTTATAGTCCAGGTGTGTTTCTTTAAACTTAGAAAATACATACAACTTATAAAATTTACATTGGTATTTGTCTGACCTGCAATCGAACACGAACCCTCAAATTAAAAGGCTAGTGCTTTAACCATTACGAATCTAAGGTCAGTTTCACAGGTTACGGATAGCCACTATCTACCAAATAAATCCAAAAATGAAACAGTATTTTTATGAAATTATCTGCCAAATAAACTATCTGAAACTTATCACCAACCTGTGAAACCGGGCCTAAATCTTTTTGGTTGTTTAAAAACTTCTCCACTTTACTCCTCCTTAGTTGACTCTGGACTTAAATCCATAGTTTATTATCTTTTTCGCAACAGAACCCTAAAAAAACATTATCTAGGCCCTTCAAAACGCAAAACTCGACTATAAATGTTTATTGTTATTGTGTACAATTCTCTAGCGGCCAGTGTAAGCGCTGAATGATATCCAGGCCCGCGGGAACGATTCAGCTAAACATCGCGTAAACGTCTGCAGCGCTGAAAAATATTTTGTTTAAAGCGCTTTAACGCTTAATGGTAATATTTGAACGTTTGTCGCTTGTTTTTTAAGGGGTAATCTTGAAGTGCTTATTACTAAATAGGTGGTAGGCACTGTGAACATCTGCTGGTGTTGTTTTAATAAAGTTAATCTTTACTAACGCTTTTATCATCAGCGCTACGCTTACCTTAACCTTAATTGCTCATACATTACTTATGAATATGACTATGTAAGAATTCATTTGGGAATGACGACTTCATCTGGTTTTGTATTGACGTGTACAAAAATAGTGTCCCACCGGTATCGGGAACATGGTCCAAGCTACTGGCAGTCAGGGCTCCACAGAGAGAAACCTCCTGACTATGTGTGCCGTGTCTCTTGAAGTGTGGTAGATGAAAGCAAGAAGAGTTTATTTCAGATCAAAAAGAACAGTTTTTATAATTTGTTAGTAAAAAATATACTTAACCTACTGTTAGTTAAAAACAATACCTATGACGTATACGTATATAAAATAATTCAGAAGTGTGGCAAATAAAACGGCGATGTATCAAGTTATCACAAATTATTATTGTAACATTAATTACAAATAAAATAGAAAATTATTAGTAACACTTATCTTATATTCGTAGACAATCTTTTTTAATTGCCGCGTTTTTTCATATCTTCACACGACCAAAGACAACTGTTCCATGACCTGACCATTGACAAGTCACCTCTAATATTATTTTTCAACACGCATAGGTAACAATTGCTAACAGTCGGCCATTCTAAAGTAACAGAGTCCTCTCGTTACATGTATTTAGCAAATGCCTACTAATTTGCTATCTTAACATTTATATTATAGAATATACATTATATTAAAATTTCAACTAATAATTATACTTATTAATAATTCCAATACCTGTGCTCAAGACTTTATTACAGTTTGTGACGTGACTCAACTGTTTAAATGCATTATTATTAAACAAAAACCAATAATATTATGTTAATTCAAAATAGTACCAGACTTAACTTTTAACAGTTTATTTAGTACTAAACTAAAATTATGTTATAATGCTCCCAGCATTAAAAAAAAAAAAAAAAAAATCTTATTCCACTAAAATTATACAAACAAAAATAATACTTCAAACCATTAAATTTGTTTACTCTCATTCGTTCGGCCATCTTTAATATTAATTGTTCCATCAATTATTAAAAACTATAAACCTTAACTTATCGATCCTGAAAGAAAGCGCTCCAATTCCTGGCTTACAGCCTCATTGCGCATAAATTATTAGTACTTTAAATCTTACGCACTCATAATTGTCATAAGACTCCAATGTGCGTAGATTTTCCATAAAACTCAAAATAAAAGTAGGTAACTAGAACTAAGAAAAATATTAAATCATCCTGAAAGAAAGCGCTCCAATCCTTGGCTGACAACCTCCTTGCGCATAAATCATTAGTAGGTACTTTAAATCTAACGCACTCATAATTGTCACAAGACTCCAATGTGCGTAGATTTTCCATAAAAATCAAAATAAAAGTAACTAGAACTAAAAAATAATAATTATTAAATCATCCTGAAAGAAAGCGCTCCAATCCTTGGCTCACAGCCTCCTTGCGCAGAAATCATTAGTACCCTAAATCTAACACACTCATTTTTATCAAATATCTCCAGTGTACGTATTTTTACGAGTTTTATATTATACAAATAAACTTCATTGAATAATTAAGGCTGAAGAGACAATAAAATAATTACTCAAGTGAACAAAATAAATCAATATCATTCCATTCACATATAATAGTAGGTAAGTAGCAGACCATATATTCGCGTAGTAAGTCGTTAAATAACAAAGCAGGAATGTGTATCGTATTCATGATATCACTTCACATAAGAACTGATTATTTCTGAAAAATGCTTAATTCAACACTGTCGTCAATTTTCCCGTTCGTAAACAGCCTATCGACTCAATATGATCACTATTCTCATTATCCTCAGTAAAATCTACGTTCTCTGTTGAGCATTCCTCATCGGAACTTGTAAGACATTCCCTAGTGAATGTCAACCAAGGATGTATTTTATCTATAGCAACTACTGCCTCATATTTTCTGTTATTTTTCCGGGTAAGTGGTGTATCTTGAACGACATACCTATCCTTATCTAAAACTTTTACTATCCTGTACGGGCCTTGTAATTTAGCTAGTAACTTTCTGGATTGCCCACTATTACTACCTATATCTTTTTCAATTCTTACTAAGTCGCCTACTTGATATTTTCTACCAATTTTCCTATTTTTATCAAATCTCTCCTTTTGTTTTGTTTGATTCTCACTTATGTTGTCGTTCACTTCCTGTCTTATACTTTGTAGTGTTCCTTTTGAACTTTCCGAACTGGCCTGATCAAGCAAAGAAGTAACCATTCCATCACTTTTGGTTCTTAATCTAACACCGAATAGAACTTCAGCTGGCGTTTTACCAGTACCCTTGTTGAGTGTTGTATTCAGTCCTAGTTGGATTTCTTCCAAGTGCCTGTCCCACTCATTTTCTTTACAATTATGATTTTTTATAGCCAGCGACGCCAATATGGTGCGATTATATCGTTCCACTTGTCCATTCGCCCGCGGCGTCGCCACTGCGTTTAACACATGCTTTATTCCTAATTTATTCACAAATTCCTTAAAACTCTTGCTCGTAAAACTAGTACCCCTATCACTTATTATCCTATTTGGGACTCCAAATAAACTAAAATACTGATTCAACACTTTAATAGTTGATTTAGTTTTTGTATTCCTAACAGCAAATAGCGTAACGTATTTTGTGTATGCCTCGACTACTACCAATAGGTAAGTATTCTTGGATCTACTTCGAACAAATGGACCTAAGTGGTCTATATGAATCGTATGGAATGGAATATCAATTTTTGAAATTGGATGAAGCATGCCCTGTCTCTTCCCTGGTGGTATCTTATGATAAGAACATTCTAGACATGACTGAACGTATTTTTTTGTAAATTTGTTCATTTTTGGAAACCAATACAGCGATTTCAATTTATCTAATGTTTTGTCTAAACCAAAATGACCAAGATCATCGTGACACCTTTTAAGCAACTGCCACCTAAAACCTTTAGGCACTAACCATCTTAATTGACTGTCCACAACCCTATAAACCTTTCCTCCTTTTAACCGATAATTTTGAAACGTTTCGTGAACCTTAGGTGTCTCAGGATCTTCTAAAATGCTCTTAATACGCTGAACCTCCTCATCAACACCCTGAATAGTTGTTAACCAATCTTCTGTTTCTACTACTAAAATGTCAAAAATAGGTTCAGGTTCAACAGTCATAGGTATAGCATTTCTACTTAGCGCGTCTACATGAGTCATCTTATTACCCGGTCTGTACTCAATACTACAATCATACTCCTGGAGTTGAAGCCACCACCTACCAATACGTGGTATCATATCTCTTTTTGTCAAGGTTGTTCGTAACGCGCTACAGTCTGTTATGATTGTAAATTTAATGCCTAAGACGTAAACTCTAAAACGCTGTAGTGAAGCTATTACCGCTAGAGTTTCTAATTCGAACGAGTGATACTTCTGCTCTTCTACCGTCGTTTGTCTACTATAGTATGCCACTGCTCGCCATCTACCCTGCTCATCTTCCTGCAGCAATATTCCTGCTATGCCCAATTTGCACGCATCGGTATGAATCTGAGTCTTTGCATTCATGTTATATAACGCCAGAATTGGTCGTTTTACTAGTTCCGATTTTAAAGTATTAAATGACTTCTCTTGCTCGTGACCCCATATCCACTTGCTGTCTTTTTTTAATAATTTTGTTAGTGGATTAGCAATTATAGCGAAGTCTTTTACGAAACGTCTAAAAAAACTAGCTAAACCAATAAACTGACGAACTTCATGTTGATTAGTAGGGCACTTAAATTGCTCGACAGCTGCAGTTTTCTTTGAACCTGGTCTGACTCCTTGTTTACTTATCTCGAAACC
The DNA here is from genome assembly GCA_958496145.1 of Heliothis peltigera. Lineage (NCBI taxonomy): Eukaryota > Metazoa > Arthropoda > Insecta > Lepidoptera > Noctuidae > Heliothis > Heliothis peltigera. Next base: position 5,624,735 of record OY292345.1, on the reverse strand, counting down.
TAAATAATCAATTTTCTTACAGAAAAATAAACATTTTGACAGTTTTAATGTTAACCCGGCTTCTCTAATAAGTTTTAGTACTATTTCCAACCGTTGCATCCCTTGCGATATAGTATGAGCTGGGATAATTATATCATCCATAAATGCAAAAGCTTGACCCTTGACATCCTTCAAAACGGTATTCATAGTCCTCTGAAATATGGATGGTGCATTAGCTAAACCAAACGGCATGCGGGTAAATTGATATTGACCGTCCGGAGTTACGAATGCAGTTTTGTCCTGCGAAGAAGCCGATATTGGGATTTGATAATAGCCTGAAGCTAAATCCAGAGTTATAAAATATTCATAACTACCTAACTGATCTATCTGATCCTCTATTCTAGGCATAGGGTAATGCTCCTTGACCGTTTTGGCGTTCAAAGCCCTGTAGTCAACGCAAAGACGTTGGTCACCTGTCTTTTTCTGCACTAAAATGATAGGGCTTGCATAAGAAGATGTTGATTCAGTAATTATTCCTGAATCGAGCATGTCTTGTACCATTTCCTTTACTTTGTTTCTTTCAGAATATGCTAATCTGTATGGCCTATATACCACCGGGGTAACATCTTTCAGCGTGATAGACATTTGAGTTAAATTTGTAAGTCCCAAATCAAATAAACTGAAGGAAAAGCAATCCCTATATTTCATCAATAACATTTCAAGTCGGTCCTTATCTTCATTCGCTAAATTGTCACCTGTGTTAATACCGTTTGATATCGAAATATCTTTCTCGCTTTCAACCAGTCTAACATTTAGAGTCTCATAATCGTTTACAATAAAACATCTAGTAAGCAACTGTCCTTTTGAAAATTGTATTATATTATTAGACAAATTGGCCACCAATATGTGTCCTTTGCCTTTCACTATTTCGTATAAGCCGGGCAATACCAAACAGCAATTATAATTAAATTTTCGTAAAGATTCCTTGACATAGACTTGTACTGTGTCGTCGGCATTTGTCTCAACTGGTACTGCATTTATAGAAGCAATATGAACATTAGCGTCTACAATTAAGTTTATCTTACGATGATTTTCTAATCTAGACGCGTGGAATGCGTTGGGGTCCTTCTGAAATACTAAATGTTCATCTGTTTTAATAATAATTATTCCTGCTTGTTCAGTAAAAGTATGTCCCAAGAGTACAGCATGTTTGAGTAATTCGTCCGGTACCACTAACACTTCCACCGAGGTTACAACCGATTGTACCTGCATTTCTACTATTGCTCTACCAAGTGGTTCTATAATCGAATTACCAAAACCTTTCAAAGTTGGTAAATTCGTTTTACTATAAATCACGTTTAAATTCTTGAAGTCGCTTATTCGAATTAAGGTACTTTGACTGCCCAAGTCTACGTAACACATCATTTCTTTGCTATTCACTTTAATTGGGATAACATACTTATTATCTAATTCACCTGTTAACTTAACTTCAGATACAGGTTTACTGATTTCAGTTTGTTTGCTGCCTTCATTATAACTTCTAGTGAGTCGTCTACAATTAGCGCTCTGATGCCCAACTCTTTTGCAAATTGTGCACGTTAATAAAGGTTTATTACACTTAAAAGATGGATGTCCCATTTCATTACAATTAAAACACTTTATAATATTTTGGCTTGTTTTTAAATTTGAATTGTCATGATTGCTTTCAGGGCGTCTTTTTGTAAACGGCTGACGAAATACCCTATCCCTTACATCCTCTGTCTTAATAGACTTAAAGTATGACAGCAATTCCTCAGGTTGAGAGTAGTTTGCAGCCTGGGCCCCTAGTCGCATCCCCTTATCTTCTAAACCATATATGATGCAATCGACAGCTCTCTTACCCTTTATATCGCATCGGTTAAGCAAGTTCATTTTGTTATAAAAGTAAGTTTCTAACGATTCGTTAATTCTAACCTTTCTATCTAACATTTCATGCAAAAGTTGTGCATAATTCTGAACAGTGGGAAACGCCTTAGTCAGCTTATCCTTCCACTCCACCCAACTATAACTCAAGGAAGGTAAGCCTTGGTACCAGACCTTCGCAATACCCGACAACTTAGGCAATGCATAATGAAGTTGTTGTATTTCAGACCATTTATACAAAGCTGCACATTGCTCTACTTTCGAAATCCATAAATCGATAGTTTGCTCCTTATTGGCAGGATCAAATTCCGGCACCGCATTTGTTGACATGCTAAAATGATTTTGAGACTGGGATGCTGTTGACGGCAATGATTTAATAAGTTCCATGACATCATGAATACTAAAACATTGATTTGCCTCAATTTCGTTTTTGGAACTCTTTATAACTTTTTGAGCTGAACGACTAGCCACACTACTAGAATCAGATGACTGACTCACTGTTTCTCGACGCCGTCGTCTCGCACTTCGGTGACTGAATCTCCGCGATACTTCATCACTGCTGTGCTGCTGGCGCCTCCGCTTCGCGTTGCGAGTATGCTCAGGACTATACCGCGAGCGAGATCGCGAAGGCCGCACACATGTTCTTGTTGTCTGTTGCGATTCAGTGGGTCGCTTACGTCGCTCGCAGCTCCTTCCAGATCCCGTACCTGCAGTCGCACGTCTGCGTGGAGTGCCGCCTCTAGATGAATCAGAACTGCTCCGCACGTGCCGTTTGGGTCGTTGACTGGAGCTGCCCTGACGACGAGGTGCGCGACTGCGTGAAACCAAAGGCCCATCGCACATTTCGGGGTCCTCTCGGTCACGCCTCACCCTGCGCTCCACCACGTCTGCTTTCTCTCTTGGCATTGTTAGCAGCTGCAATCAATTCATACATTAGCTAATTTTAAAACTATATCACGAAGCAGTAAAAAAAAATACGCTCATAATAAAATGTCATTTCCATTAGATAACATTTCATAATCAAAATGCATGATTCTTTAGTATCTCGTTCAACTATATATGCTCATTCCATAGTTGAAAGTAAAGCGAGTAACAAAAGTTAATAAAAATCTAAATGATGAAAATAAAACAAAACACAATCCAACTGACAAAGTTACTTTGTTAATATGAAAGCCTTCTAAGTGCATATTCTTCGGCATTTCACTATATTTATACTGCATTATATAAATAAACACCTATACGTTCCGTCGTTCTAAATATACACTTCTTAAATAATATTATTTTTAAATAACATTTTGATGTTACAAAACAATTCGTGATTCCTTACCTAATCTCAAATTCTTGTTGTGGACGTGTTTAGAATATTAGACAATATTCGTGTTTTATCCCACTTCTGAACTATAAAATAATTCAGAAGTGTGGCAAATAAAACGGCGATGTATCAAGTTATCACAAATTATTATTGTAACATTAATTACAAATAAAATAGAAAATTATTAGTAACACTTATCTTATATTCGTAGACAATCTTTTTTAATTGCCGCGTTTTTTCATATCTTCACACGACCAAAGACAACTGTTCCATGACCTGACCATTGACAAGTCACCTCTAATATTATTTTTCAACACGCATAGGTAACAATTGCTAACACGTATATGTACATAACGTGTCATACAATACATTCAAGATAGTATGAGAACTATCGCGTATTCGCCCAGGATTGATGACAAAATTTCATCACAGGTCAATCAAAGTTCACTGACCCTACATGAAATGAGTTAAGGTTTGACTTATTTTGACAAAAGACGAGGATCAAACTTTTTTGACAAAACCATTTTAAAACATGAAGAATACAATTTCCTTATTATTTTTAATATCTGATACTGCTTTAAATTCTTCTGTTGTTTGTATATTACTTGAGGAAGCAATGGAAATTTTGCATTAGGGAGAAATGAGGCAAATTGAGGGGTTCTGTAAATATTTGGGGCAAAAATATGAAATTAAGATTTCTGAAGCAAAGCATTTGCTTCGCATTTTCTTTTCATTCGGGTTCTCTGAATACTAAGCAGTTAAAATATCCATTGACATTTAAAAAGAATTTTGAAGTCAAAATTTTCAATCGCGTCTAAAAGGCTGTTTTGTTTTTCTTATTGTAATAAAGAAATGCACAAAACACAAATATCACTTAAGCGGATTAATAAAAACAAACAATAGTATAGTCGCCAGCACATCAAGCTACACCGAACATGTCAAATTTTCCATATCAACTTTGACACTTATGCTTTAGCGATAAAGTTGAAAATCTATTAAGGAAATTTGACAGATTCTATTAGTTCCCGTAAACACTAACATATCTTCCGCAATAAGTATGAAGACAAGCAACAAAATCATCGAGATATATCAAGGCAGAATTCTGACTTAAATGTTCAAAGACCCTTGTTATTTGGCCTCAAACGTCTAGCTTTTAAGGGTAGTGCTTCGCAGAGCACTTTTCAATGAGGAACGGAGAGATGTAACCTAGATAACGGCATTCATAGAGGCTTTTGATACGAAAGCACCTTCCCACCTGAAATTTGGATACAAAGACGTTTCGTAAGTAGGCCGGTTTTCTCAAGAAGGCCTTATAATATGTAGAAATAAAAATAAAAATATTAAAGGAAAAATTTTTTGGGTCTACCTATAGCATTATTGTGCGTAGCCTTAAAACAGATATGTGTTTAAGGGCCAGTTTCACAATGTCCGAATAGCCACTTCACCTTCCGAATAAATTAAAAAAATAACAGAATTTGTATGAAATTATCTACCTAATAAACTAACTGAAACCTATTTGAAGGTGGTGAAACAGACCCTTAAAAGTGTAACATTTTATATTTCAAATCATCATCTGCCTAGTGTGTTGTAAAAAAGAAATATTATACAGATCGAGAGAATATGATAGTCTACTGAAACTCTTGATGTGTTCTCGGAAGAGGTGACTATAATATATAGTATAGAAGTACTATAATATACGTACTTTACATAGTGTTCAGAGTTATAGGGGCTTAAGGAAAATATATACCCCAAACCTCTGATCTTGGATACTCGTAGAGTAACAAAGAAATATTAGGTAATTATTATGCTCTTACCTATAAGTTAATTTGTCAACCCGGAAACCAAGGCAAATAATACCCTAAAACGTGGGTTTATTTATTCCCTTTTCTATTTTCCTTCTAGAGTTCAACAACCTTCAGTATTCTTTACTAAATTATGTACCTATACATTAATCTTTCGAAACCCACTGAATTCCAAATTCTATTTATATCATTGTCCAATTAGTTGTATTAATTACTGAATTATCTTTGCCGCTGTGACGAAGTCCTTTGAATTTCCTTTCTTTTTTATACAAAACCATTTTCTTGTTTTTCAAATGACTGGTCCACAAAAAATGGGTCCATGCAGATTTGAAAGGGTTTCAATTTAAATTAACTAAAAACAGATCAAAAATTTGAGAATCCTTATGGAATATAGCCTAAAAACTGAAGGTCTGAAGACGTCATTAACAATTTTCTAAGGCGTTCAAGGACTACTGCAAGCCTAGAAAAGTGACAACTAACGATTTGTACGTCGTCCGATACTGCGCATGTAATGTGATCTTGGCAGAGGTGGCTTACCCAAGTACTATACACATACTTCACATAGAATTAAGATTTTGGGGGGACTTAAAGAAAATATATAGCCCAAAGGAATGGATGTAGGTATGTAGGCCAAACAATTTTTTGCCATGCATAATAGGCTTGTGGCTAAGTAACAGCCGCAAGGGACGTTTCATCATAAGGTTCAGGAACGCTTGATACGGTCGGTCCGTGAATCGGTGTCTTCTCCTGGCGCGGCCGGTCCATGTTATCATGACGAACTCCTCCGTGTTTAGGAAAGCACGTTATATTGGTGGGTCCCGGCTGTTCTTTGTACATCTTTGGCAGTCGTTACAGTTATTCAGAAGCCAGAAAATCTGGTAATTAAGGAGTATCGTGTTGCCAGGGATTTTTTAATTGGTAAGAAGGTCAAATAGGCAATCGCTCAATGTAAACACTGGTCTTAAGCTTGTCTCTTTCGGAGTGTAACCGGTTACACTGGAAGCCGACGCTAACATTGCTTTTGAAGAGGCTGTCTAGATGCAGAGGTGCATCGTGCGGTAAACCGCCATGGTTGTATCTTTACAAACATATTTTTCGAATAACAAACTCTCAACTATGATCATCAGGTCATAACAAGCATTCCAGTAAAAAAACAGGGTCAATTGAAACAATGTTATTTCGCTGAAGGCAAACATTAATTACTGATATCATAATTATTTGTAATACTTTTAACGGATGAATTCGTATGGATAATTATTTTGTTTCACGTTTGAATGAGTAAATAATTGAATGATAATTTAGTATTGACGATGCAATTTTTAAGTTTCAATATGTTAGTTTCGGACTAAATCGTTTATATACTAGTTGAAAGAAAGGTCGGACCGAAATTGCTTTGTGGGTTTTAAGAGACTTTCATAAAAGCAGCCCGCAGTCTCGAAGTTGATGATCGATGCATCCGTGTATCGGAGAGTACGTACGAGTACATAAATGTCGGTCCAATGCCTGATCTCTCTCTGGTCGTGTCAGATTGCCGTCCCATCGGACTATGAGAGTGTAGGAATAGAGAGTGCACTTGTGTCTGCGCTAATGCTTGTGCACCATAATATGTCCTGGCTCCTAATATCTCCTTAGAGAGAATAGCCGCCGTGGCTGACAATCAGTCTGGACGCTATTATACAGTATCAGCAGAAGATTGAAGAGATCTATGCTTTTATAAATAAATCACGCTCTGCCTTTAACCTATTCCCAAAAAAGACACAATGTCATGTGAAGTGTAATTATATGCTTGGAGGCATTTGATGATTTCCCAAGAAAAAAAAAGTGGAAAAACTAACCTAACAAAACATTTCTACCGTTAATCTAAATTAAACGGCATTCAGGTTTATCCTCTTCTATCAACTCAAGTATTCAAGGTACAAACCCAGATCGATAGAAATAAAATCAAGTAAATAGATAGTGATGTATAAACAAGTACTTTGAACGATTCCGAGCGAATTCGATATCCTGATGGCTCCCGATTTACAAAATAAACGAGTGCAACCGGTCTGCAACGTTCTAAAATGTCGCCTATCGCATTTTGTGTTCGTTTTTTTGCACTAAAGTTGTTTAGTTGGATAAAAAGCTAACGGTATTTGGGTATAAGTTAAAAGCTTATTTATTTCTCCAATTATGTAATGATTTCTAAAGTGCTAGGGTATAATGTGATGGATATTTTTTTTCGTGGTGAAGTCGTGGTGGTCTGATGCTAAGCTTCTCAAGTATGAGTGGGTTCGATTCCAGGTCAGGCTGGTACCAATGTAACTTTCTAAGTTATATGTACTTTCTAAGTATATCTTGGACTGATTAAAGGTGAAGGAAAACATCTGGATGAAACCTGGACTGTAAAGTCTGAAATCACCAACCCACATTGAGCCAGCGTGATGATTATCGCTCAATCCTTCTCTGTGTGAGAGGAGGCCTGTGCCGAGCAATGGGACGATGAAAAGGCTGATGATGATAATTTATTTTGCACCTTTATGTAAAAAGCCTTATTTATTTTTAAGCTCGACCCAATTGTGTGTTAGCTACGAGCTCCTCAATTTGTCTTCAACTTCATTATGTCTTGGCTTTAAAAGAGACTGTGACCCTTGACTTTGTTTTTCTGTGTTTCTTCTCAAAATAGTTCTGGCTATGAGAGAATGTTCTTGTAAAGCCCATTAAAATAAATAAGTACGATTTTTGATTTTCAATTTTTAAATTTCAGGAAAATCCAAAAACTGAACTCTGACGTCAATTAAAGGAACCATTTGTCAGTTGGTTTAATTTTATTCTAGAATATCAGATTTTCAAATGACTAGAAAAAACTTAATTGTTGCTCAGTGAAAACTGTGACAACGTACTATACAAAGTCCCTCTGAAAACATTACCTCAACCAAAATAAAAAATAAACCATTTATTCGTAGTTTTGTCGGCCATTTTCTTCGCGGTCTACCGCGATACCGTATGACCGCGACAGAGCCCAGTTGCCTTAAAAACTGGGCCGCGAGCCATCTGTTCCCTACCCAGTAAATTTCGAGTACATCCATCAACAAAAAACAATTCATCGCAAATATATTCACAATAGTTTCGTTATTAAATTCGCGAACAGCTTTTGTACGCCACTGTACGTGATAGATGGCGCGATGACGTAATAACTGAGCTCGCATGTACCGGGTGCGTGTGACGTCATTAAAATACAGTCAATTATCATGTACTGTGGATATTGTAATGTTTGTGAATGATATTGAACATTATCTTGAAATCAAGATACGGAATTATTGTACAATTATTTTACTTGTGGACAAAAATCATGGGGTGAACGTCTAAATTTATAGTTGCCATTTAAGGAGTTAACTGCAGATTTCATAAAAATACTTTTTTTTCTGATTCTAATTCATACACAGTTTCGCTTAGTCGATCAGGAAGTTAGCTTCCTACTATATTCAATTTACATATATGTAGGTATATTGCTTAATCATTAGTTCAAAGATAAACTAAAATATATAAATGATATACGACTTATACGCATCAACGGTGCCCCACTTATGAATTATGATAACAATAAACATGGTGCACTAGTTTTGTTACACCCTATATACATATCTATTTTCAAATATCGAAATACACATATATAATAGGTAAAATGAATATACAATTTGAATAATCTCTAGAGATATTCGATTCATATCAAGATACGCTCAAGAGACAAAACTGAAGATAGAAGTTCAAAGATATATAATATTAGAGTTAACCAACTAGTTACGTCGTCTATTAGCGTCGGTAGAAGTCTGTATTCAAGTGGATCACAATATTGTTAAAGTTTTAACGACTTTGTCTCATACGCGTGGTATGAAGTTTGTTTCATACTCCTGTAAGCGCTTGAGTTGCTGCTTAGTTGATTTCAGTAAGGAGGTTTTATTTTCTACTGGCAGTTAACCGCGGTTTCTCCCACGTCTTCGGGGATTTGCTTGACGTACTCGGATGAAACATAGCCTTTGTTTAGTGAAGATAGTGTAGCTTCCCCACAGTGAAAGAATTTTTCAAATCCGTCAAGTAGTTTTTAAGCCTATTACATACTATTATATACAAACAAACAATCATATCTTTCTTCGATATAATTATAAATTATAAGCTTTCGTTTTAGTAAAGCTGTAATACTCCATCAGCCTTGCCATTTCCCCAGGCTTTTCCCCCTAAATAAATAAAATTTATTTTAAGGTACAGACGCCAGCACATCAAGCTACCTGAAACTGTCAAAATTCCCCATTCAACTTTGAACCATATGCTCAGGGATATAGTTGAAAATCTATTAAGGTTTGACAGGTTAGTAGCTTGACTAATATGGAATCGAAACCGCACACTCGCATTCATGAGCCTGGTGCTACAACCAGATTGACTGTGGTACTTTCTAGCTGAACTCATAGATTGGTAAATCAGCGAGGTTTTTATGTAACTTGGAGCTCTTTCAGGCCAATTAATAGCGATCATTATTCCAATTACTCTTTCAACGCGCTCCAATTTAAATTCATAACCCAGTTTAAAATTAAACTTGCAGAAACAAATCTAGAAGTTTGAAGTGTTTTATTTACCCCTTAAGCCCGGCGCCCACTATCGGTCGGCATCGGTAGAGCTCGAGCGCTTTACGGCGCCTTAAAGCGCCTTAGGGCGCCTTAAAGTGCCTTAGGGCGCCTTAGAGCGCCTTAAGGCGCTTTAGAGCGGCTTTGGGCGCCTGAGAGCTGCCTCGGCAGTCGTAAGCACGCCTAAGGACGCCGTAGCTGATTTTGGGTAACCTAAGAATAGTTCTGGCTGCATCGCAGAGCAGTCACTCGTAACGTTCCGTGAAAATAGTTGTGTGTATATTTATAATGGTGGATTGGGACTTAGTTCTTATTGCTCATCTTGCTGAAGAAGAAGAGAAACTTGAAGCTTTAAGACAAAGAAGAAGATTTTGGGTGAATAAGCTTTGGAAGGAAAGATGTACTTTCGGTGAATTTCATAACCTGTTTAATGACTTACGATATGACGTTCGCAAGTTTTACGACTACTATAGGATGGATTATGAAAACTTTGAAGTGATCGAAATGACTGTTCTGCGACGTGTTTGATCCGAACGGCGTGCTTACGACTGCCGAGGCAGCTCTAAAGGCGCTTTAGAGCCCCTTAAGGCGCTCTAAGGCGCCCTAAGGCGCTTTAAGGCGCCCAAAGCCGCCCGAAGCCGGCGTAAAGCGCTCGATGCCGACCGATGCCGACCGATAGTGGGCGCCGGGCCTTAATTTCGTATATTTCACATTTTTTAATTGCCGTAAAATGAATTAAGATACACAGTTTCTTACAAATACATATAATAAAATACATGTAGTATGATGACCACGCCGGACTGCGCAGCTGAGGGTCCCGGGTTCAAGGCCCTGTATAGTAACCGTTTGTGTGATGAGCATGCTTTTTGGCTGTGGTCTTGGTGTAATTATATGTATTTATTAATGTATATGTTAAAGTATATGTAGTTTATGAGTTGTGTCAGCACCCATAAGGCCTCTGCCTCGAATTTAGCGGGCAGCGGGGCGGCAGCGGGGCGGCGGCGGCGGCGGCGCGGCGGCGGAGCGGGCAACGCATACCTGTTCTCCAAACTAGCGGGCAGATCGCGCGGCACTATAGCGGTGTAGTGTTGTCAAAGAGTAAAGTAAGACAGTAAATAGTTCTGGGGCCAAAAAAATAGATGTCAACTCTTCAATTACTTCGCTGTCAAAATAACGTAGTGTCCCCCCCCCCCCCCCCCCGAGTGTTGTGTTCGTGGTTTTGTTGTCGAGACATTTGTTTTTATTCGCAAACGAAATGTTTGAAAAACGGCGACATCTTTTTGATTCAAATTTATTCCTAACGCTCGATTTATTGTGGGCAAAAGAAGAAGTGGATCCCTACTATAGGGCAAGGAAAATTAATGGCGAGTTCTATCGAAATTATGAAGAACAGAGACAAAATCCCGACAAATTCTACGACTACACCAGAATGAGTGTAGAAACTTTTGACTATATTCTTGAAACTATCAAGAGTGATTTAGAGTCTGGAATTAATCCAAAACAAATTTAAAAAATCATTGATGACACTTAATATAACATAAAATAGTATGGCCATCTCTCCCGTATGGCCATCTCTAAAGAATTCACAACGCGGCGGTCACCGCTTGACTGGAGCGCACCGCTCGTTACCCGCCGCCGCGCCGCTCCTACACCGCTGCATTCGAGGGCCGGTCCATTTGATTATACGCGTAAGATCTTGCCGCTCCCGCGCCGCTGCCGCCACCGCCCCGCTGCCCGCTAAATTCGAGGCAGAGGCCTAACACAAGCTAATCAATAGCTTACCTCGGGGCTAACCGACCGTGTGAGAAAAGGTGTCATGATATATTTTTATTATGAGTAGTTTACGTAGCTAGGAAGATTGTTGCCCAGTAAATAACTTGCAGAAAGTCGAAAATTATTTAAATAATACTAAAACATTTGGTGAATAATTGACTATGGCATTGGATACCTATACATATTCGGTAAAACGAAAAAATATATGTTATAAAATATAACTTTAACTGTGAATGTCTTTATATTAAACTATATGTTGACGTAAGATGATGTCGCTCAAAAAAAAATTGAGGGACCTCATGACGAATGACCCCTCCCGCTTTGGGTACTACCATCCATGTCATAGTTTTGTACCCACCATCGGTGGGATGGTAAAATTTAAAAAAAAAACGGTTTATCAAGCCATATTAAATAAAAAATATAGAATACTCGTATAAACAAAGCCTGTACACTAGAGTTCAAAACATAGTACAAGTTGTTTGCACTAACAACCGAGCGGTGTAACTGCCGACTTAATTGAGCAAGTTTTAACGACGCGCGCTTGTGACGTCACGGGTATTGCGTCTTCGAGTGCCTAAGGCTTCGCACAGACTAGACGTTCCGATGTACGCGTATTTTGTTACGCGTATACAGTTTACCCGTCGAATATCAACAAAAACAAGCCTACGTAAGAAAACGTGTTGAAACGTTCACGTGTTGTATGAGTATAAATAAAAAAAATACTTTATAGCGTTCTTAGTGTTTAATATTATAATAATAATATGTCTCTATTAGATTTATTTCAGACCATAAATCCATAGAAAAACACATTTTATACATTAAATACAGACAAATACCTACATACTGTTTAGATACTTTCCATTTGTCAATGTAAATATTGTCAAATAAAATAGTGAAATGTCATCTATAATTTGTATGGCTGCCTCGTTGGTCTAGTAGTCGCAAGGCGCGACTGCCGTGCATGGGGTCTCGGGTTCGATTCCTGGGTCGGGCCGAAATAGCTTTGCGAGTTTTGAGAAACTTTCATAAAGCAGCCCGGAGTCTGGAAGTTGGTGATTGATACACCGTTAGGAGATTGAGGTATTAGAGAGTTCATCTGTGTCCGCGAAAATGCTAGTCATAATATGTTATACGCAGCTGGCTGATCTGATAGAGAGGAGCCACTATAGCTGAAAATTGACCTTTAAAAAGTGCTGATTTTCAGCCAACTTTGAATAATGACTTTTTATCTTTATCTTTAATATTTCTGGATGCTATTACGCGTAACGGAATACGCGTAGGTACATGGGAATGCATAGTCTGAACGAAGCTTTATGATGAAATTCTAGTTGAAAGTTAATTAGTGCTTAGGAAATAAATGTCTTGAAGAATTGTTATTGTTTTAAGTAATTGAATGGCAATATTAATTAAATGGTGAACTAGCAAAAGGGTGGTAGAAGTTCAAACTTCAAATATCTGTCGAAGAAATATATTTTCTTCGACAGATGGGCTATCTACCAATGATATTTTTTAACAGGGCCAGTATTTTTAGAGATTTACGCGATATAAGTTAAGCATAGATTATTGAAATGTTTTAAATATTACACAATTGTACTAACGCCAGCACATCAAGCTACCCAAAACTGCTTCAGCGATAGAGTTGAAAACCTTTTAAAGGAAATTTGACAGGTTGCGGTAGCTTGATGTGCTGGCGTCTGTACCTATACTTTCAAGATTTAAGTATACACTAGATAAGTGTATACTTAAATCTAAAGACTTTAGATAAAAGTCTTTAGTTAGACTTGATCCAGCAACATTAAAAAAAAAATAACATGCTCCCATCATCATCTGCCTAGCCTTTTCCCAACTACATAATATGTTGGGGTCGGCTTCCAGTCTAACTGAATGCAGCTGAGTGCCAGTATTTTACTTAGAGCGACTGCCTATCTGACTTCCTCAACCCAGTTACCCAATAAACATACTTCGATATCCCACTAAAGAATCACACCAAGTGTTCAAACCAAAACATTTTTGTCTTCCTAAAAATAAGTCGTTACTGAGTCAATTTCCTTGTTTCAGCCGTACATCGCAGTGCGGACGGTCTTCGATTTCCTGACGCTGAAAGGTCCCGATCTAATGAAAGGTAAGAAACAATATTTTAGTCCCAAATAGACTGTAACAGGATTTGTAAGCCTTTTGCACGTGGAATGAATATTAAATGTTGTTTTTGTCTGTCTCTCCAACTGACTAGTCTAGTAGTCTTATGGTGTGACTGCTGAGTAAGGGGTTTCGGGTTCGATTCCCGGGTGGGGAAGAAATATTCTTCCCTCAACTTCAAAGTTTTGTACAACTTGTCCTTCTGTATTTATGTGTCACAAGCACGAAATAAGTTATTTTCTTTCTTTCTTTCATATAGCTCTTTAAGAAACTTACATAAAAGCAGCCTAGGGGCTAGATGGTGGTGGTACACCCGGGCATCGGAGAGCACGTAAATGTTAGTTATGCGCGAGATATATCTCTAAAATATCAAAAAGGTCCGCTCTTTGACGATTAAAAATATTCACCTTAAGAAAAAAAAATGAAATTGTTACTTACCCTAAAATGATCTCCAAAGTACTTTGAGTAGGTAATATAATTTTTTGCGTAAGCATGGATACGGCCAAAAAATTTTTCGTAGGCCATCACGTCAGGTTGTAGGAAAAAATATATTTTTCGGCTTACATACTTAATTTAATCTTCATAGAAGAGGGCGTAAAATTACTTACTGATTCTGAGAAAAATATTATGTTGCTTACATTTTTGTGTTTATTATTTTGTGATTGAAAAATATGGCTTTACCTAACCGTTTTGTACAATGATAAATCGATGAAACCTTCATTTGTTATTACAGGCTATCCTGACAGATCTTGATACTTTGAACAATGTGTTTGACTAAATTCCTTACACTTTAATTTTTTTTTGTTCGTTTTTGGTGGAAAATGTAAAAATAAAGTTGATACTTTTTTAATAAATGCAATTTTCACTTGCATGACTAAATAATGCGAGTAATTATTAAAAGAAAGATTTTTTTAAATTTGTCTTTACAAATCGATAGTGTTTCATATATTGGTTCGGCCTTACACGGGACTAAAACGATTTCAAAACTGAGTTATCTAGCCAGATTTAATAAATAGCTATCCAACAAAATATCCAATAAAATGACATATTTTATTTAAAGAAAAAAAAACACTTTCCGTAAATAGAAATTGTCAAAATAAGAAGCACCCAAATCTAGTAGGTCCCTTTCCCTCAATACAATTATTATGTACTTCGAATCTTCAAAAGTCCTTAGGGTTGCCTCTCGAATAAGCAAAAAATCTCGGCATTCCTTAACATCACACATCAGAGGGGTAATAAAGCGAATTCCTATATACGTGTAGATGTATATATGTATGTATGTACGTATAATATAATGGTATACGAACATTATAACAAGTGGTAGGTGAGTATGGAGCACTCTAAACATCAACGCGACGGGGCGCCCCTACCATGAGTTTCGATCGTATTTTGGTTTTGGTCAAAGAAAAGCACACCTATTATTATTTTTGTTATATTAAGTTTGATATAATAGGAGGATCTCGTAGAAAAATGATGGTATGGGTCCATGGATCATAAGGTTAAGCATCGCTTGTCAGGATCGGTTCGGGGATGGGTGGCAATTTGTGTCATAATGAGTTTAGAGTCAGAAGGCACGCTAAATTGTGTCTTTTAAACATCTTTTGCAGTTTTTTTTAATGATACTTTCAGGAGAGAGGGTAACACTTATGGTATGTCTGCAGCCCTGAATGGTTTTGGGTTGGGAAGGTGTAATGAAAGGGTAAGTTAGGAGATAGATATAGTTAGGGGAGGATTGTGAATCTTTTTCAGTCGTTACGGGTAGTTGATGCCTAAAAGCCTGACACCAAGTCTTGGGGTATCAAGTTTTTCAAGGTAACTGGTGGAGTAGGTCATATAAATAGAATAATATTTAAAGATGACGTCAAAAAATTCTAAAAAGAAGAAAGAAAGAAAATACATTTATTCACATGAACGCATAGACAAATACAAACAATAATACAAACAAAAACGAATTAATAATAAAATAGAACTACAGAAGGCAATACACAATAGTGGGGGAATTCTGTCTCATCACCCTCATCGTGACCAATATATTCGCGTACCAAAAGATTCTAATTTCCATAGTAAGAGATATAAGAAAGCCCGCCCGAGTTTTACAACAACAATAAAACAAGTGACGTACGTACTGCTCGCTCACATTCACGAGATAAAACTTATATTCTCACTTAGTTGTTTGTGCGACAGATGTTTGGAAAACTAATGTTTTATCTTAAGTTTAAAACCACTGAGAATTTATAGTTATGTGCTAGAGTAACTAATGCTGAGAGGCAAAGACCTCATTCCATCTAATACTAGATTTCGTTCACAACTTTGTCCGCGTGAACTCTAGGCTTTACGCTAACTTACATGACGATATAATATATAGGTTTATCCGTGTTCTGATAGAAATATTTCCAAAACCTTTAGAAAAACGACATTTATATCGTGCCAAATTTCATCAAAAGTGGTTAAGTTTAGCAAAAGTCTTGCATCGAAAGGATTGAAATTTTAAAAATTCCTACATATTTCAATTTAGCCTCGAGATTTTGCTTAAAAAGCAAATCCTCCGCGGCCTTAAAAATACTCCTATCTATCTTTACGAATCAAAATTCAGTACAAGACATGATTCAACAAAAAATATTCTGTTAAAACATATGTACTTATAAATAATTGGTACAAAGACAGTCCCTTGCGGCACTCTAGATAAAGTGTTTGTCATTCAAACCACATTCCTAACATCCTTATTATTTTGAAGAAGAAACATGAAACGATAATTTTGTAAGATAAAAATGCCATTAAAATAAAAAGCCACTTACCATAAAGGGACCAAAATAGTCCCTCGTGGCTTTTTGAGAGCAAAACTCAGGAAAATTATGTGAAAAATGCGACAGTACCAAGGTTATACAGGATGGAATACTCGTATAAATAGAATAAATACGAAATAAGATTTGTTTCTGTTTAATTTTCCACATATGTATACTTTTTACCTTGTGAAGCGACT
Organism: Heliothis peltigera; assembly: GCA_958496145.1. Lineage (NCBI taxonomy): Eukaryota > Metazoa > Arthropoda > Insecta > Lepidoptera > Noctuidae > Heliothis > Heliothis peltigera. The sequence goes on along the minus strand of OY292345.1, from coordinate 5,608,256 downwards.
AGAAGTTTCTCGGAGGTCGGCACGTGTCTTCAGGGAGCTAGTTGAAAGAGTCTTGATATTCCTCAGAGTTATTTTAATCAACAAATAAAATTCAATCATGCCGTGCAGTGGGACATTGAAAAGGCTGATGATGATGTAGCTTGAAAGCTAGGGCAAGTCGATATGGCTAGAAAGAATATTACATGTGAGATGACGGCCGATAGAAAAGCTTGGAAGAAGAAAAAATGCTGTGCCGACCTCAAAAAAAATTGGGTGATGATGACCTAGAAAGCTTAAGAAACGAAAAATATCCAAAAACGCGTTTATTGGTTCTTTATGCATACTAGCTCCATCGGTTTCACCCGCTGCGCGTAGGAACTAATCCGCGCACCTGATGTAAGGTTTGATAAATGGGCTATCTAAAACTGGAAGTATTATTCAAATCCGAACAGTATTTTATAGTATTAGCACAGCTTTAGAACATTTAAAAAAGAAATCACCAAAAATCTTTCTCTTTCTTTTCCTTAACGAATCAGCTTAGCCAAAATTCAATAAACAATTGAAGCACAAACAACTAGAAAATATCTTTGAAATGTATCTAAAATCTACAAACTTAGCTTTACATTCCACTTTAGCCGTACCGTAGGCACTACGAGCCAATAACTTAATTATACCTCTATCCTATGGCCTACCTTACTCGCTCCAATTTACTGCCTCTAAAATGAAATTTCAAGCGATGCTTTTACTGATTAAAAGCACAGAGTAACAAAAAACTAAAATCCGTAAAAGGATAAGCGAAAACTCTCCGTGTCCCAAATGTGTTTTTTTTTCGAACACTTTTGTTGAGTTATGTAGGTCAAAAGTTTTTGAATGTATTTTCTATTATCCTTCTATATTCACGCTGAGTTGGAATTTTATTCGCATTACTGTCCAGCTTAGAATTAAGTAGATTAGGTAAATTAAAGAAGGAATTGATTATGATGATGATGAAGATCCTAAAATTTTATTGGAACGTAACTTTCTCGCATTAGATATGTTATAAATTTGTCTAGACTAAGTTAATTTCTACGAGTGTTATTATTAATTATTTTTATATCTTACTATACGTCGCCATTTTATTAATTCGTTATTGTCTATGTTCAGAAAGCTTCTACTTTAGTGATAAAATAATATTTCTTTTACCATAAAGATATGCTTTATACAGCTAAACAGCAAACTTTAAATAGGCATAGGAAACCAATTACATAACAATTTGTTGAATACCACAAAACTTCCCGACCTCCTAATAGCTAAGGATTATGAAGGTCATTGCACACGACTCAGATAATCACATAACCACCCACCCTTTCTTAAACCCTGGTATCCCAAAGGTCCACATCAAAGCCGATTAATACATATATGAAGCAGATAGTTTGCGATACTATACAAATATCGAGGATGTACAAACCTTCTAAAATCGTCTTCAAAGACCAAGACTTCAAAGTGTATTGGATAGTAATAAGATTTTTCGACTCAGTGAGTTTCCAAATTATTTGTTAATCTTCAAAGCGGGTCGGGGCCTTATCATTGGTGTCTATAGATGTTGCGTTATCTGCCTTTAGTTGGTACTTCCAGTTTGCAAGTTATCATTGTTGAGTGGCTTCGTTTGTTTGAAGGTCATAACTTCATGAGGTAGGCAGATAGAAGGTATGGATAGACGCGGGCTAGCCAATATGGTCAAATATTTCATTGATTTTGATACTTCATGTATTATTATTTTGTTTTGTATAGAAACGGTTTTTCAAGCCATACAGACAGAATTGTGTTGCTGGGGAGTTTGGTCGACCATTTCTTCTTCCCAGCGATTACCCATAGGAAGTGATGAAGGGCAGGCGTTTTTGGGGTTGTCTTTTGTAAAATTGACCTTCAAAAAGTGCTGATTAGCTTACATTGAATAAATTACTTTTTATCTTGTATCTAGAAGTGTTATTTGGTGTGCCAAATTATTTCAATGTAGTTTTTTCAAACACGATATCACGTCAATAAAATTTTATTGGTCATACTATCGCACAGCTGGGCAAAGGCCTCCCCATCTCGTCTTCATATCATCATCATCATTAGCCTTTTTATCATACCTTTGATGAGCGCAGGTCTACTCTTACATGGTAAAAGATTAAGCGTTAATCACCAAGATTGTTTAATGCGGGTTGGTGATATCAGACTATATTCTCTATATTTCCTCGCTATACTTTCCTTCACCTTCAATCAGTCATTAACGTCAAACATAATATACATAGTTAGAAAAGTTGCATTGGTACTTTTGCCTGACCTGGAATCGAGCCCACAGACACATGAGACTGATCCCCTAACCACGACTTCTAATCTCAATATTAATTAATTGAATAATATTTTGTAATCATTTTGTCCCGAAAGAAAATCTTTGTATCAAGTTTATCAAAGGAACCCAGTCTTGGCAAAAATCCAAATTTTAAAGTGTTACAAGCGAAATAAAATAAACCCAGTACACCTACCGTTATTTACAAAAATAAATCCCAATTCATTAAAGCTAAAGTTTCGTTTTACGCTTCATTAAAAATAATTGGTACCTTACAGTCGTGTTTTTTATTTCAGATCACATTACAACATCGGAGATTATAAGATAGGGGAAACACAACGAGTATTAAATAAAGGTAAGTAAATCAACAAGGGTTGTAAGAAAAAGTAAAAAAGTATAATTCATTAAAAAAAAATCTGATAGATAGACCTATCAAGGATCATGCTGGAATGGTCTTATTGGATATAGAGGAAGGGGACCATCAGATATATGAAGGATATTACGATATGTGTGAAAATAATTTTACTTATAGAAAGACGTCAGACAGGGAACTATGGAAGAAGACAGACAGCGTGAAACCCAAATAAATAATGGGATAAGGGCAGGAGGATAATGGTGCTGAACTTATAGACCATATAAGGTTATCCTTCTTGCAGCGGAACTCTATTAGTGCTAGTTTTATCTCAAACTAGATAAGAATCAACTATGATTCAAAGATTCTCGATATTATCCTCATCATCGTCCTGCTCCTATCTCATTTTTTTAGGGTCTTCTATCTGCTGTCATCTCACAATTAACATTTTTCTATCATATATCAACTTTCACACAATCTATCCATCGTTTCTTTGGTCGTCTCCTCTTATATTCATCAAAGTCGATGTTCAAAACTTCATTGCATTATTTATATTAAGATCTTAATATCAGGGCAATATACGGTAATGGTGCCAGAAATTCGTGTTGCATTACACCAGATTATGTAACTATACACAGGAATTTGGTGAATGTGTAATGCATTGATAGGGTTTCGAAGACATAGGTGGACGATAGATAGATAGATATCATCACATAAGCACATATCCTTCGTACAAAAATATACAGAAAATATTTTACAATTCTTGTTGAATAGCTTTGGTTGTCCAAAATTGGGTGGGTAATGACTTTGCGATAGCTTAAATATATGGACAAAAGTACTAAGAGTAACTACAGCTGTGAGAAAAAGATTAGTTTAGGTCAGGAGTTTTGTAAATCTTACAAAGGTAACATCAGTCAAAATTCGGATGTATGTATGTGTTCAGCCTTTATGAAACTACTTTTCGACAACCGTTTAACTACGGTAGGAAATATTGCACGCTTTTTTGTGGGAAATCATTAAATGATCCTTCTGTAGGTGCAGCTGGAGGGAGTGTCAGACTCTTACTGACTATGTTCGTAATGAGGGTCCCTGTGTGCCAGGGCCACGGTAACTCTTGCGAAAATAGAACTAGTAGTTCCTGAAATTGGCGCGTTCAAACAAACAACAAACTTTTCAGCTTTATTATATTAAAAGGTAGGTCTGGTAGTCTCTCTTTCTAGCTCGATAAGTGAACAGGAACTGTTTAATATAAGTAATTAAGGGTGGAAATTAATGACTTCTTTTCATTTGTTTTTGCAGATTATTATGATGTCCATAACCGGTACAGAAGAAGTTTACAAATGATCATATCGCAGCATTTCAGTGAGACTACTGTTATGCCCGGTGTTGATGTAAGTATGTAGAAATAATAAGGGAAGGTTCATATTTTACGGAACATGCGTTGCGTATATTATCGGTCGCGTAACGCCAGAACAGACAAATGTATAGAAAAACAATTGACCGTTCACACTCAACCGATGATACTTTAGCGCGACTGATGATACGCGGATATGAACCATCCCTAATACTTATGTATTTACTCTATGCTATAGATATTTTGTTTTTCTTTTTCATACACGGTCGGTTAGCTCGGGTCGGTAGGCTATTTGTTTAGCTTGTGTTATGGGTACCAAAACAACTGATAAACTTCATTTACTATACACATGCATATTTATGAATACATTATTATAACACCCAAACCAGCCAAAAAGCATGCTCATCACAGTGATCACACAAATATCGACCGTGCCTGGATTCGAACCCGGGACTCTCAGCTCGGCAGTCCGTCAGTGTTCACCATTGCGCCAATGGTGAAAATTAAAAAAGTCTGAAAATAAAAAAAAAAAAATTTACAGACATATGTATTTGAATATGTGGTACGAAATGAAATCTTGCATATATGTAGAACAGACACATTTAAAACCTTTTATCCGCTACTTTGCAGCTAGTTTTTCTACCTTAAAAATCGGTTCAGAATACGAAAACTACTTCAAAAACAACACACAATCTCATTTCTCCTTTTTTTATAGATGTCGATGAAAAATACGACGCCATTTTGCCGATTCTAGTTTCGTAACAGAAAAATCCAATAACACATACTTGGAATTCTGAATTTTTGTCTTTTTACTTCGCCTGTAACTGTCGCCTCATGAAACCAACGTCATTTTTCTAGACATTCATGAGTGCACTGGATATTCTGACACTGAATGCAGAAAGAGGATTATTCATGTAGCTCTATCATGGAGAACAAAATGACTAGCGGAGATGCCACAAGGCAACCAGGCCTTGTCGTATCAACCAGGGCATGGGCAGGGCTCACACGTCACAGTGGGCGTGGCCAAAAATCTCAGTCTCAAGTGAGCTGTCGTCCAGTTCGGATGTCTTGTATTTTTATTGTTTTTGGTGAAATAATAGTTTTAACAATTAAATACGATGTTTTTGGGGGCTAAAATTATTCAGAATAAAAACTGAGGCATGTTGACAGCACAAAATTTCACTTATAAGTAATAATAAGATGTATTTTTAATTTTTTTATTTATTTTCATTGCTGATAGCTAGAGACATCTGCCGTCGAATAGCTGAATTTTTATCATTTCTCCCTGATTTGATACTATTATTTAACTATGTTTATTATTGCGACAAATGTTAGTCTAATATGCTTGGTATGTTAGCTACGCCACTTATGGTAACTACAAATTATTTCATAAATAAATTTGTTAATTTTAGATATGAAACAAGGATTTTTTGAATACAAAAACCCCGCCATCTGTTGGGGAATAGTGGACCTCATTTTTAAACAAAATAGTATTTTGTATTTTGACAAATAGGTATTTTGACGTTTTAGGGTGAAAGTGCCAGTCACAAGCCATGTAACTTATTCAAAATAATTATTACAATTAATTCCTTTTTTATTGTTCTTATCGTTTTAGATTTCCTATTAATATAAATATAAGAAATACACGGAGATGTATTATTAATCAACCTTACTGGAAACCTACAAAATGTTACAACTACATATTATGTACGCTGAAACTTAGGTTGCAACGTACTGCCTACAATTTATCCTACTATTATTCCTTAGATTGTAATTGTCTATCGAAGTGATACCGTCAAATTGTGAAACGGAAAAGGCCTCGCGCTCTGATTAGTTAAACGGAGCTGAATATATATACATATTTTAGCAAGCCGCTTCCATAATATTTTTAACAAACATAAACTTTAGACAAATACGCATCTGATTAATCGATCACTGCTTATGACCTAAGTATCCTCAGGACTATTTAAAAATCTGACACTAAAAAACTTCCAAAATCAAACATAAAACAGTAACCACATTTTTACTCTCATGACCTCTATCTATTTCTTACCGACACTTTAAAACTTTCAATATCAAACATTGAAATCAGTACCCGTAATCAGTTTTTTTCACTCGCAGTATGCTGAGAACTGGTGCAGCCACCCTACTAATTTTGAATTTTGGCGAATGTTCTAGAATAAATTTTCGTGCTGGTCACGCCAAAGTGTTGAGTAGACGAACTAAAATTAAGAAGAGTTCGTAAGTCAACCCATAAATAACACCAAGGTGTAATTTTAGACCCAGGTGTAGAAAAATCCACAATGTTTGTTGAATGTGGATATTCACTTTACATTTTAAATTACTCCCAATGAAATAAAAAAATCTGCCGTTGAGCCTGGATAGTAATGAGGGTTGTAAGTCTTTTCTAACTATGTTTCGTATTTAGTTTTGCTAGAAATAGAGCGTCATCTATTTTAATGTCATAAAACTGCAGAGTTTGTATTCGTGTTTAAACTATGAAGTTTGCTAATCTTGGGGAACTACTGGTTTGATTGTAAAAAATCTGTGTTAGATAGCTTATGTAATAGAGGGAGGCGAAGAAGTTCCCATGGAACGCCGGGTATGTAGATACTGTCTAGAAAATACTATTTCAGCTTCAATGGAAGTCAGAAGTAAAAAAGTCGTGGTGGCCTAAAAAAGTCGTGGTGGCCTAGTGGTTCAAGCACCTGCCTTTCGAGTATGAGGGTGCGGGTTCGATTCCAGGTCAGGCAAGTACCAATGTAACTTTTCTAAGTTATACGTACTTTCTAAGCTTATCTTGGACACCAATGACTGATTAAAGGTGAAGGAAAACATCTCGAGGAAACCTGGACTATAATGTCTGAAATTATGTGGTGATTAACGCTCAATCCTTCTCCTTGGGAGAGGAGGCCTGTGCCCAGCAGTGGGACGATAAATAGGCTGTGATGATGTGATGATGATGGAAGTCAGAAACAGAATTTTTGGAACGTTTCTCATCTTACACATTTTGCTGGGCTTATTTTAAGTCCATCAAAATGTGTAATTTCTCTATCAAGACGATATAATTTTTAGTTTTGGGACATTTGTACCCTACAGTGTAAGTAATGTTGCAAAAAGTTTTGATGTTAGTTTAGTGTTAAATTTTTAGTTATTCTATTCGACACTAGGTGGATTTACAAAAAATGGGTGGTTTCCAAAGTAGGCAGAGCATAGGCGGAGTCATCGCCCATTCCTCGTCCCCCGCACACCCGCATTTAGGCGACGCTACTTTCTTAGGAGATTTTACGTTGTGGCATCTCCGCTCGTTATTTGGTTCTCCATGAGCTCTATTGTTGATGTATTTTCTTTATATAATCTTTTTTTATAATCTTTTTGCTAATATTATCGAAAAATGTCTCTATGATGCTCAGTATGACAACCGTAGAAACAAGTTTTGTCTACTACAGAATGGACGTAATGACAGATAAGTGATTTATTTATTTATTTATTCAATAAAAACTTACACTATTATAACAGGCTTCGCCTAATGCAATAGGTAGGTAGTTATGTTCCAAAACAATTCATAATTTTACAAACATCTTATAAACATCAAAAACTATGAAAGGCCTTATCTAGTATTAATTTAAATTTCTTATATAAATGTACCAATCCGTCGGCAAATAGGTCTAATTCATATAGATAGATTGAAGTAAAATTTATTTTGACACATGGATAAGATACCTACGTTTCTTATCTTGCTGAGCCTGCTGCAGGCTCAGCATGACGATACCATGTCCATTCTATCAAGAAAAGACAAAGCTCTTTCTGTCAATGTAAACTTGTCTTCTGGCTGTTCATCGTCGTAAGTCTTGTAGATTTACGACGATCGAAGAAAAATCTTTTCTTGATAGAATAGACATAGAATCGCCATGCTGATCCCGCTGCTGTAGTAGTAGAATGTCAATGTTATATTCAAGTCTATATTCTTATATAATTGTGTGCTCTTTACAATAAACGCCAGTTCTGTATCATCCTTCGATCGTTTCACTCATTAAGACGATCCCTACACAAGAATCTCGATACCAAATTGCAACTCTATTAGTTCAATCATTTTAGACTGAAAGAGAGTAAAAAAATAAAGCATTTGTATTTATAAGGATAGTATTGTAGAAATATAAAACTTTTTTTCCAATCTGCCCGTTGGGGAAAAAGCGAGGTGACAGATCGGAATAATCCATAAAATCGAACAAAAAAACATAAATTATTATTAAAATATTTTCCCTTCTACTATACCTATAGTAATTTATTTAAAAAGACCTTACTCACTTTTCAACTTAAAGAAAAATGTATGTAAATAACTCTACTAAATAAACAAGTATAACATCGTTATTTCATCTTATGTTTAAGTAAAATAATCAGGTATATTTGTATAGTTTAAAAATTGCTTTATATTTTCTATCCACGTTGACTGGAAATCTTTATACTGCCCTTAGAGCATTTAAACGACTGGAACCGCCATCATCGCCAACCAAAGTCTGCTAATTTACGCGCGGCAATGTTCAGCGCAAATAACGATACCTCATTCTGCACGCACACATAAAAATTATGACACTCGTACCTTTGGCAAAAGGGAGGTAAAGCAATGGCGTTTCTGGTAGGTTAAATGCTCCAAGATTCCGTCCCAAGGGAGCCGTAAGATTTTCCTGGGAAAAATTAGCATGTCTTCTTAGGCCCTGATTAATTTAATTATATTGCTTAGCCTCCTTGAGACATGATTGGGTCGCGAACAGCCAGGAGTCAAGCGTTTTATGCCATTAATTTGGGTTGTTATAATTTATGTTATATTATTTTAAGTGGTCTTAAAAGAAGGTTAGTTAACATCCATTGAACTGGTACTTACTGTACACACACACACACACACAAGAAAAACATTATAATAGGCCAAGCAATTTTCTAGATTTCTAAGTTTAAGAGGGCATAGCAAATGATAGTCTTAGAGGCGGGCTTAAGCCCAGACTACTACATCAAAAGCGGAGCAGGGCGAAAAAGTAAAAAAAAACAATAGAATTTCTTTATTCAAACATCATAGTCTCTTAGCGTGACTGCTGTGCACGGGGTGTTGGGTTAGATTCCCGGGTTGGGCCGAAATCCCTTTGTGCGTTTTTAGAGATTCATAAAGCAACCTGAAGTCTCGAAGTTGGTGATTGACACATTGGTGCATTGGAAAGCTCGTAATACTCATTCCCGCGCTTGATCTCTCTCCGTTTGTGTTGGATTGCAATCCCATCGGATTATGAGAGTGAGAAAATAGAGAGCGCACCTGTGTCTGTGCAAATGTTTGTGCACTATATGTAATGTCCTATGCAGCTGGCTGATCCTTTAGAGAGAACAGCCGCCGTAGCCGACAATCGTTCTGGATGCCAGTATGCTTAAGCGGATAAATTTTATTGGTCATTTAAAAACTTCGTTCCGCTTCGCTTTGGAGTGTTATCCAGGCATGCAGACAGCTTTAAAACTCTAAATAACTTAACATGCAAATTAAACTCGGGATTTCTATATGCTCAGTTGATCCCCTTTTGCCTGACAGATGAGAGATTCAGCCTTCTATTATGCATCCATACCTTCCATACCTAGAGAGATGATATTTTATTAAACAATATAAAGTCAGCAGTTTCAATTGAAGTGCCATTTTAAATTCAACATTGTATTATATTCAACAGTTCTTTGTTTCTACGATTTTCAATTTTATCCTGTTTGCATTTAATTTTCTATCTTTTATGTAAAGAGTTAAGGCTGATATTTGCTTGCAGGTTAGTCTGCAATGTACGTTGAATGGACCACATCCCGGTAGATTCGTGTGGGAGAGAGATGGCATTGTTATTTCATCTAATACGGATTCGAGGTGAGTTTATGTTATTGCTTATGATAATTTACAATCTATAGCAAAAATGCAAAAAGCATGGGCTCGTATTGTGAAGTGCGGAATATGTATGTGAATAGATATAGAAGAAAAGAAAGACTGCACTAAGAAAAAGATGGATGTATTGTGTAAGCGACGATATGGTTTTAATGGCACAGAAGCCAGCATATCAAGCTAAAACCCGTCAAATTTCTTGAATAGATTTTCAACTTTATCGCTAAAGCATAAGATTGGAAAAATTTTCCAGTTTCGCTTAGCTTGATGTACTGGCTTATGTGCAGTATAGCAGTTCTAGCACCATGAAGAACAGCTTAGTCTGCATTTTACCACTTTTAAAAGAAGATTTCTTAGTTATGGCCTGAGCACGTCACAATTTTTAAACGCACCGTAGACGCGCGTTTACAGCGATACATATCATAGTAGGTACTCGATGCGTAAGCAATTCAGATGCATGTAAACCCTTGTTCTGTTAGAATAGTCTATAAGAGCGCCGTTGACTCCCGTCCCTAAAACGCGTTTCAACAAACGTGGCGTTTTAAAAACACGGTGTGCACAGGCCCTTACTCTTTCCTACTCGATTACGAATCCACTTTTAGCATACCCAGTTCAGTTCAAAATTGAATATAAGTCACTTTAAAATACAAAATCGATAGCCCTCGCAAGTCTTTAAGTAAATCTAGGGAGCGATACCATTCTGTAACTAGAATCTATTCCGGGAACGTGTGCTTGAAAATTAGAACCATTTCTATACGACAGTGAAGTATTCGTATGTCCACTGTGTCGTTGGTCTAGTAGTCGGATAGCACGGGTTCGATTCCCGGGTCGGGCTGAAATCGCTTTGTGGGTTTTATGAGACTTTCACAAAACAGCTCGTCGTTGTCTGGAAGTTGATGATTGATACACCCGTGTATAGAACCCTTACCCTTAACCCAATTTCTTGTGTGGGTTTGGCGCAATATGTCTTCTTCATCCATTCTTCTCTGTTTGACGTCATTTTACTACTAACATTCTTTGACCATATCATCTTTCCTAAAGTGGCAAATTTCAGCTACACTAGTTCCATAAATGAAAAAAAAAACAAGACTACCACTCTTGGTAGTCTCAACTCTCAACTAATAAAAAAACTCTCAACTCTTTGTCTCTCGAGTTATTTTTCCAGTAATTAATACGAATATTTTTTTCTATATTATAATATTCCTGTAGACACGCGGATATGAAAACATGAGGAACAAACAACCTGTTAATTATTTCGCAAACAACATCTGCATCTGCAAATACGGATCAATTAAACGTACTGATGAATCATACGCCGGTATTTGCTTGAAATAACAAGTATCGGAAAAGGGGTATTCGTCTGGTCAATGTATTCGTAAAACTGAACAAATTTGAACAGAAAAAAAACGTAATTCGAGTATAAATATTGCGATTTCCATACAAAATATAGGTGGCGAGTTCGAATTTTTCTATGACATAATCTTTTAATTTATTTCCAAAACTGCTAGACTGATTACTGATACAGTTTACAGGCTTCTTGTTATCACCATCATCGTCATCAATCTTTTTATCATCCCACTGATGGGCATAAAGCCTCCTCTCACATGGAGAAAGAAATCACATCACTAATTGCTCAGTGCGCGTTTGTGATTTTAGACTTAAAAGCCAAGGTTTCCTCGAGATATTTTTATTTACCTTTGATCAGTGAATGGTGTCCAAGATATACCTACTTAGATAAGTTGCACTGGTACTTGTCTGACCTGGAATAGAAATCGCATATTCATATTTGAAGTACTTGCTGTTGCTAGGTCACAACGTCTTGGCTTTTCTTCTTATCCTGAAACTTAAACTAATTCCCCGATTAAACAAATATCTATTTCTAAAATACATTTCTTGTTCCAGATACACCATCGGTCAGACTATGGCGCCTGATAGCGGGGTGATCACACAGCTGAACATCTCACATTTGAGGGTAGACGATGGAGGCCTGTTCTCATGTGTGGCACATCATGGAGACAATGTGGTAGCGCACCACGATCGGCTTAATGTTTATGGTGAGTTTTTCAATACGGATTTCTTTTCTTTAGCCTCTAAAGTCATCATCATCTACCGAGCCTTTTCCCAACTATGTTGGGGTCGGCTTCCAGTCTAACCGGATAACTCTAAAGTCCTGACGAATATATTTCTAAGTGACAGATCAATGGAGTTTCCTACGCTGACACGCGTTTCGGGTATTTCGTATTGTATTGCGGTAGTGCCTTAAAAACCTGAATCTTCGGTATCGACGATTTGCGTAAGGCTAGGCGTGGAACTTAGGAAGTTGAAGGCAAAGTAATAATATTATTAGGTCATAGAACTAAATAACTAATCGGTCGAAACTGTGTAATATCTCATACTATAGCTAAAAAACACTTTATTTTTCAAAGTTTTTTGCTTGAAGCGTATTCTTTAAAACTAAACACTTGGACAAGCAAACAAGAAGTTTCGAGAACCCAGTACGTTGTTTGTTTCGTTTTATCGAATAGACAATCTTCGGTTCGCTTTTTACGATAAAACTGTGAAGAGGAAATTGGCAAGGTGTTTGTACAGACGCCAGCACATCAGGCTACTAAAATCTATCAAATTTCTTTAATAGATTTTCAACTTTATCGCTCAAGCATTATGGTTCAAAGTTGATTGCGGACATTTGACAGATTCGGGTAGCCTGATGTGCTGGCGTCTGTACACACAAGTATATTTTGGTGTAAAGATGTAAATCTTTCGATGGTACTTTTCTATTCATTTACTCACTCAGGGTAAACGTTGCTTATACCTAAGTTCCTATTCGATTTCAGACAATCTAAACAACAATTTTTTTCTCTTCTACTTTTGTTATGATTTTCACATAAACCGCCGTCATAACCTTGAAAAATGTAATTATCTGTTTTTTTTTTTAATTGTAGCTATGAAACATTTTGATTATACTATCAATCAATGTGCCTTATTACTTGCCGGAGTTAAGGATTTGTTCGCTAGAGTTACAGAGGCCCTGGCACATAAAGACCTCCAGAAAGAACTAGGAACAAACGTGGGTTTTAGTCGGTGAGACACTACCTGCAGCTGCACCCGCAGCGGGAACATTCATTTGTTGATGTCTCACTGAAAAAGAAAGGCAACATTCCACCAGTGTGCAGCACTGTGACGTATACTGGTCTAGATACTCTAGCAAACAATACTAAATTACGTGCAAACTTTTCTAAACTTGAAACCTTTGTGCGCACTTGCTGGCTGTGAACTCGCGCCAACGTGCACACATTTTTTGTTCGCGAACAAATGAGCATCATCAGTTTTGGTGGAATTAAGCATTCTTTTCTCTTACGTTACATTTTAAAAACATATTTATGCATTTAAAAAAAGTACATAAAATGTTTTAAAAAACAAGATAACATAAAAAGACACGATAACAAAGAAGATATTGCAGCATCTGCAACTTTTATGTAAGAAACTTCAAGCTGAACTCTATTAAAATAAAAATAGAATAACAAACAGATAAGGGTAGTTTACAAAGTTTATCTTCTTCATAAAGTTTGCTGTAGTGCGGGTTAGATCGTAAGGGCGAGTATACACTTAAATAAATCTAAAGTTCATAATATTAAAAATAAAAATAAAACTTTTTAATGAATTAGATCATTAGACGAGATTTGTTTTGTCCCCATGCCCAAAACTATACTTCAAATTATTTTAATGCAAGTTTTTAGTCATATTCAATATTCATTGTAATTGATTAATATTTAAAAAATGAATCGCTTAGTGTGTTTCTGAAAGCAAATTTCGAAAGCAGCCAGACCGATTTTGCTAATAAAATTCTATTTTTAGAATATTTCTCGAACTTAAGGATGGTTCTAACGGAGAGATAAAATAAACGCCTTAAAAATAAATGAGAAAATAAAAAACAAAAATAATGCTGAAATGGAATTCTCGCAAGAAGTTTGCTGGGCACCTTGTTCTATTGAAAAATTAGTTTCAACCATAGATTGATTACGTTAAATTGAGATGCAAACCAGTTGTCTAGCAGGCCATGGGATATACCACCTCGTATTGTTTTTCCTTTGTTTTTGCATTGTCTTTCCTTCCCTTATCTTAAACTGTTTTGGGGTGTCATCTAAAACTTTCTGGAACTTTGTTAGTGAATACAATCGGTAGCTTTATTTTAGGTCAAAGTTCACCCGATGTTACCGTTACCGCAGTACTGAAATACATGATTATTTTGGTCGCATGATCCAGACTGTTTCATGAATCAATATGAGATGCAACTATTGATCCGAAAGCTTATTTATAGAAAAACTATTTATGATGGAAACTACGTAAGTTTCATTCAGAATTTAGTTAGGTAGTGTAATTTTTCTGATATGTAAACTTTAGGGGATCGTTGGGAATGATAAAGCGACACAAAACTTGTAAATAATATATTAATCACAGACAGACAGAAGAACAGCTGACAGACAAAATTTTTTTATAACGCTACGTTCCACGACGCGATTGGCATCGCCGTCGCCCTGTTCCACGAGCGTGGCGAGCGTGGTGGCGAACAGACGCTAACAGATAAAGCCTGCATTCTTAATATTTTAATATGCAAAGATTCCGGGTTGCTTTATGAAAGTTTCTCAAAACCCAAGAAGCTACTTACGGGCCGACCCGGGAATTGAACCCGAGACCCCGTGCACAGCAGTCGCGTTACGCGACTACTAGACTAATGAGGCAGTCAACCTTAATAAAAATATAAATATTGACACCCGTTCTAAATGAGGAAGTGCGAAAGACCCCTCCCGGTGAGGGTGCAGCTGGAGGGAGTGTCGAACTGTAACTGACTAAAACCCACTATGTTACTACTAGAGCCCCCTGTGTACCAGGGCCGCGGCAACTCTTACGAACAACCCGCAGCCAAGGCAGATATAATAAAGTCTCATAATCTATTCCAGTCTTTATCATTCCTATGGTAACAGACAAAGTCCAATACAAAAAAGCCTCAAACATTTGAGCTCTTTCCTTGCTAATGAATACAGGATTAAAACTAATTCGACTGGAAAGCTAACGATTATACTTGCTACAATACTGACATAACCAAACGAAGCTACCAGGCTAACGATCCAGTGGCTAATTGGGCTAAATTTGTCCCAAATAGAGCCTGGCTGATGTGAAGTTAAGCAGGAAATTGAATTGAAGAGATTCGTATTTAGTGGAATGAAAATTTTAGCTGTTCAGTGTTCGTACTGTCGCCATTGCTGGTGAATTTGAATGGATATGTGCAACTAGACTTTGGGACTGTTCAATCCATTTCATTGAGTGAATCCTTACTCTATTGTTAAGGAAATACAGGGAGTGAAGTGAGGGAGAAATGAGTGTGAAGACAGTCTTTTTCGAGAATCGTGATTCCATTTCAATAAGGTGTTATAAAAATATCTGCCACGGCTTTAAAGGGAGATAGTATATCGTGTACTTTCTAAGTGTATCTTGGACACCAATCTTAATTGGACTGATTAAAGGCAAAGGAAAACATCTCGAGAAAACCTGGACTATAGAGTCTGAAATCACCAATCCGCATTGAGCAAGCGTGGTGATTAACGCTCAATCCTTCTCCGTGGGAGAGGAGACCTGTGCCCAGCAGTGGGGCGATAAAAAGGCTGTGATGATGAGTATATCGTGTTGATAGATTTCATTAGTGAAGAACTTTCTTACTCCGTGATAGTAAATTAAATTTGAAAAAATAAAGTACTGTTAAATTACATTGGCACTACTCATAACGTGGTATGTATATAAATTGTACCTACCTAAAGAAAATAAGACTTTATAAACATAATGCTTTGTTTTACTCAAACTTATTTTTTTGTCATGTCGAAGAAAAATATACTTTTTCTTTTCACATTATCTATACTTCATTTCCCTTACTTGATGGTTATTAGGTTTAAAGCGAAAGACTCAGCCTATTTGCTTCAGAGGCCATAATATTTTACGTCCAATTGGAATATTTAATGCAATACGCTTCATGCACCTATAAAACATGGTTACAATCGTCTGTGTCGTTTTAAAATATTCCTTTCAGAGAATATGGTTTTGAAATACGTTTATAATGCAACGTAAAATCTTTAAAATAATTGAACTGCTAAATAATTGCAAGAACAAAAAAATCAAATTATATTAATTACACGTTTAAGGCATCATCTACTAACCTAGCCTTTTCCCAAGCGACTTCCAGACTAACCGGATGCAGCTGGGTACCAGTGTTTCGCATGTAGTTACCGCCTATCTGACCTTCTCAACCCAGTTCCTCGGGCAACTCTATATCCCTTGGTGAGGGCCGTTGTCAGACTTTCTTTGGAATACCCATAACGACTGCCAAAAGTGTTCAAATTATAGCTGGAACCAACCAATTTAACGTGCCTTTCTAAACACGGAGGAATTCGTCATGACAAGATAGTTCACGGATCAAACGCGCTAATTATCATTTATGATCGATTGATCAGTGCGGCTTAGCCGTGATAACAATTAAGTTAAATTAATTATGAAAATAACGTATCTGACTTCAGAAATTTCAAAGCATAGATCTCGACCAAAAATCTCTATTTTTTTACCATCTAGAACCTATTCTTATTTTAAAATCAATAACCTAACTTTGAAGCCAATTTTATCACCCTGTATAAAGCGTTTGACACAACATGTATTGTTCTAGGTCCACCCTATATAAGAACGTTGCCGCCTTTCAAAGTGCAGAGCGGGCAAAGTGTCACGTTAAAATGCCCCTACTATGGATATCCAGTGAGGTAAGTAAGATTTCATTCGTGTATTTTGGTATTAGATAATATAGAAAATTAAAATATACATACATACTTTGATACAGAGTATAATCTATCTATCGTTGGTCTAGTGGTCACCAAGTATGACTACTAAGGGTCTCGGGTTCGATTCCTGGTTCGGACTCACTCTTAGTGGGTTTTAAGTTACTTCCATAAAACAGTCTGGAGCCTAGAAGTTTTTGATGATACGCCCATGCACCGGAGAGCACATAAAAGTAGGTTCCGCGCCAGATCTCTCTCCGGTCGGGTCGGATTGCTATCCTATCGGACTATGAGAGTGAAGGCATAGAGAGTGCACCTGTATCTGCGCAAATGATTGTCCACTATAACATATCTTACGCAGTTGGCTGATATGTATCTTAGATAGAATAGCCGTCTTTTGTGATAATCGATCAGGACGCAATTATTATTATATTCAATCAAAACTCAGAGCGAAACTTTTAGTAAGTCGGAAAACCCTCTGTTTATTTTCTGATTCTCTGACAAAATTGCTATTGTGTATTTGACTAAAACTAACTACCATATAAACATAATGATAATGAGTGTTCTTAGCCTCGATCAACATCTGAAGAGGCTCTCGTTAGACGGCTGGATCAAGGGACTGATTCAGAAGGCAGTACTCCTTGAAACGGCACGTATTGTGAGGAGGTTTCTGTCTCTGGGACCCTAACCACCGGTAGCTTGGACCCTGTTCCCGATATCGGTGGCTAACTGTTTTTTTATATTTTTAAATGTTTTTTTTTTATATTAATATTTAAAAATATAATCAATGTGTTTAAAAATAAATAAATGAATATAGAATGAGTGTTCTTAAAATATATAATATCCTTTAATTTAAAAGATAAGTAAAATTTAATTCTGTTTTTTTTTTGATTTCTTTCGATAACCAATCCTAATTTTACAAGAGCTACTTTTAAACTAGCTACATACATAAAACTCTAGGTTTTTCCATTACAACGAGACCCATTGCTTTTGTCGTAACCAATATTATCTTATCTTTCAAAATAACGTTCCGTTTTTTATCTCAAAACCGTTACTTATAAACAATAATATTCGGTACATTTATGAAGAACTCATTTAATATTTGATGTCTCTTTTATGATGTCTTGCCAAGGAACTCCATCAAAATTTTTATAGCAGATAAAGAGGGGACGTGTTCCAAAAAAATTCGTATATTTTGTTTGCCGATACTGTTTCATTGTCTATTTTTTTTGCCTTTTTTTACAAAACTAGGGTACAGCTGTACCGCTAATCGGGAAAAAGTAGGAAAGTTTGGTCCAGTATCGGGGTATTTTTTTGAAAACTTTCACGTAGTTAGCGGTAACTGGGTACAAAGCTGAAATATGTGCATGCAAATCAAAACCCGCTGTATCGTGTTATCCTTTTATCTAAAAGTTTTTCTTTGACAGAAAATACGAGTAGTTTTTACAATACCAAGGCTTTTTGTTCGGTCAAATTCAACAACAAAGTTGAAATTACATCGACAGGTTTTTTTTTCTTGTGTCGTATTGTCTTAAAGCTGGGCCAATAATAACAGTACATCAAGCTACTGTAATCTGTAAAATTTTCTTAATAGATTTTTAGAACTTTATCGCTGAATTTGTCGCATATGGTTAAAAGTTGAATGGGAAAATTTTACAGTTTCGGATAGCTTGATGTGCTGGCTTTTGTAAAATAAGAGCAAAAAAACTAAGCTTGCATATTATTTAACCAGCCATAACAATATACGTAGTAATAGTTCCAAAAAGAGCGGCATAGAATACTGTAATCATCATTAAAAATTTAATAGTACATTAATTTAGAACCCTTGCATAATAAATTCAGTTCTGTTACCTAATGCGTCCATAATGCTTACTTCTCAGAACCACTTACTACATTTTCCTTCACACCAAATTTTACTCTTATCTTGTATTCCAATATTTACCAAACAAGCGTTTTAACGCCTCTATTTACAGGGAAATCACTTGGGAACACAAAGGCAAAGAAATAAGCTCAGATATTCCGTCACAGAATAATAGGTATAAAAGATCCGATAATAAAATGGCTAGTAAAGAAATATTTGGTAGAAAACCTAAATTAAGAGAGAAGAGAGATATTCCTATAGTTACAAATGATGGCGTGGTGAATATACCTAAAGTTTCTAAGGCGGATAATGGTGCGACATACTCATGTATAGTAAGGAGTCCATCAGGTGAAATGGCGAAAAGATCCTTCGAATTACACGTAGTTGAGGCTCCGCAGCTAGAAGAAATATTGTTACCAACGGATTTGCAAGAAGGACAGATTGTCCAGATACATTGTAACCTTAAGAGCGGGGACTCGCCAGTTTATTACTCCTGGCTGAAGGACGGAAAGAAAATACCGACGCATTTGAAGGTAATATTTGTCTTGTTGATGTTGAGATGTTTTATTTTGTTGGCAATGAAGGAATATAGGATTAAATAAATTCATATTTTTAATGCGCTTTACAAAGGAGTGTATTATGTTTTTTGTAACTTTTATTAATATTCTAAATTGGAAATGCGAATGCAGAATTCTCCTGATGATTCTAACGGCCAACTACTAAGTATTATTTATTTAAAAGCTGTTCTCTGAGGTTCCATCTGCCGCCCGAGGGAACTAATTTCTACACTCGGATAAAAAGTAGTCTACATCCTTTTCAGACTCTAGACTATGTGTCTACCAAATTTTATTTAAATCGATTCATTAGTTTTAGCGCGAAAGCGTGACGCACATACATACAATATACAAAATAAAATCTTTTTACAAAAAAATAAAATCGACGTCATTAAGTACATCGCTCTAGAATTCGGTGTCGAGAAGTTGCAGCTTTATTTATTTGGACACCGACTTCTAGAGCGATGTACTTAAAAGGTTTCTTTTTTACTTTTCAGTGTTTTAGAAGTCGGTTTTTCTTTTTTTTGTAAAAAGTTTTGATTTTGTACTGATTGATGGCTAGCTGAAATAATTCAAGAGTCATGTCAAAACTATAGTTTACAAGAACTGTAAATTGTCATTGATGTTTTTCTAACAAAATCTCTTACACGCTGTACAATTTTCAGATTGCCGAAAGAAGCCTAGAAGTGTTCAGCGTACTCATAATAAAGAATGTGTCTTTGGATCATTGCGGTACATATACATGTGTTGCTGCAAACCACGTGGCCAAAGTGAATCGAACCGTCAACCTCTATATCAAAGGTAATATGCCAAAACTATTATGTTTAAATATGAAACTTATTTTGTAAGGAATAGAATTCTATTTGCAATGTTCATTTTAATTGTATTTGTAGCCAAGTGTTTTAGCCATCGATGTAAGTTCTTGTGATAAAAAATTTGGTATTGAATATACCTGTGTAGTTTATTGTTGGTCTTTTAGCACTTAACTATTTTTAATACTATACCGCTGAAGAATTTGTTTGTATGAACGAGCTAATCTCAGGGACTGATTAACTGATTAAAAAAAATATTTTAGTGGTTCTTTCCTATGAAATAAAATTTATCCCATATTCAAATGACTACATCCAGTATCATAGATGATCGAATCCGAAATGAGGAGATCCGTAGACGAACTAAAGTCACCGATATAGCCCACCGGATTAGCAAGATGAAGTGGCAATGGGCAGGCCATATTGCTCGCAGAGCAGATGGCCGATGGGGTCGAAAAGTGCTAGAGTGGAGACCACGGACCAGCAAGCGCAGCGTAGGACGTCCACCAACGAGATGGACAGACGACCTTATAAAGGTCGCCGGAAGACGCTGGATGTAGGTCGCTTCCAACCGGTGTATGTGGAGATCTAAAGGGGAGGCCTATGTTCAGCAGTGGACGTCCTATGGCTGAGATGATGATGATGATGAGTATCATAGATATGATTATAATTATAAACATAGTACCAGTTACTCTAAGACCAGAAAAAAACATTCATATCACTTTGTTTCGTGAGAAATCATAATAACCTCTCCCACTGTAGGTTGCATCTAGAGCGAGTGTCATACTTTTACTAACTAAAATTCACTATGTTCCTTCTGGAGGTCTATGTGTGACAGGGCCGCGGTAACTCATGCAAACAACTCGCATCCCCGGCAAGGTATTCATATCAACTAAAACCACAATATTCGTAGCACTTGCATTTGACCTAGCCTCAACCTAGATAAGAAAAGGCTACCTAGATATCTCGCGACCAGCTTATTATGTCCTCATCTGTCTACAAAATGACATAATAAAAAACCTTTTTGTATGAAATTGCGCAATTCTGCTTGAAAGAACTCTGCAGTTTGCAATTTAATTTTTAATTGGTGTCAAGTTGTCTCTTTTCTGAACTTTTGACTTTTATTTCTGACTTACGACAGCGGTTTCTCTCGCTTCCTGAGGGAACTGTCCTTCGTTATTCTGATGTAACGCTTTTCTAATATGAGGTAATATAAATTATCTCACTCTGGAAGCTACAATATCCTTGGTGAACATAGGGTATGTTTTATCTGGTTACGGGGATAATTCTCCCCGGGGGACGTGGGAGAAACTGCAACAAACTCCTTGTCATTGGTATATTTGCGGCGCGAAACTACGATTAATAATTTTCGTTGGTCTAGTAGTTGCAAGGCGCGACTGCTGTGCACGGGGTCTCGGGGTCGATTCCCGGGTCGGGCCGAAATCGCTTTGTGGGTTTTGAGACACTTTCATAAAGCAGCCTGGAGTCTGAAAGTTGGTGATTAATTCACCCGTGCATCGAAAAAATGTCGGTCCTGCGCCTGATCTCTCTCCGGTCTTGTCGGATTGCCATCCCATCGGACTATGAGAGTGAGGGAATAGAGAGTGCACCTGTGTCTGCGCGAATGTTTGTGCACTATATTATGTCCTGGGCAGCTGGCTGACCTCCATAAAAGAGAACGGTCGCCGTAGCCGACAATCGCCCTAGATGCCATCATCAATCATCAGTCATTGAGTTATATATAAGTCATAGAGGCAAAAGTATCATATAAACACTGATTTTCAGCTTCGCGTGTTTTGTTTTAGACTAACCCAACGCCAATATATATAAACGCCAATATATAATTGGAAAAAAATACAGATCGAATTGAGTACCTCCTCTTTTTTCTGAAGTCGATTAAAAAAAGGTGAATTGAGAACTCCCTGATGTTTATATAAAGAAATACTCCGTTAAATTAATTCCATAATGAATATTTAATATCGTATTTCACTCTGAACAGATTTTCCGATATTTATGATTTTACCTTTATTGAAATCGAAAGGTCGTATAAAATATTTTATCGTCGTTTTTACAAGTCAAGATGATATTTAAAGGTCCTTAAAAGCAGGATAATATTGTGTTTCAATATTGAAAAGATTTTCAATTTGGTTTTTGTCCTGTAACGATTTTTATTACATTTTTGTAGAGTAGAAATATAAAAGTAATAGTTTTTGTTTAAGATTCATTATTACTGGTGAAACGGAGCGTTTTTGGAGGTGCTGTCGTGGATTAAATTTGTTTTTTTTGTTCATCAATAAGCTACGCTGTGACTTGGTAGTGTTAACATTATTTTCTCAAATAATTTGAGATTGGACTTGTTTTATATAAATCTGGTACTTCAAACCGAACAGTCAGACATGTTTTGCCGAGGAGTTTGTTGATCCACCTTCTTCCCAGCGAGAACACACATGAAGTGGTGAAGGGTGGGCGTTTTGCGGGCTGTCTCTTGTTTTTGACATTCGAAAACTGTTGTTTATCAGCCTAATTTGAATAAACGAAGTTGAGTTTGAGTCGGCGCAGTTATATTTTAATGTTTGTAACTGTATGTCTTTGTAGCACCCTCTATCATGAGACTTATTGCCAGACTTTCTGGCTTCCGACTACCAAAGATGTTTAAATGACAGCCTTGACCCACTAATTTAACGTGCTTTCCGAAACGCGGATCAACTATTTATGACAAGGTGGACACCCATCCACGTACCGACCTCGCTAAGCGGTACTTTGATGAAACCGTGCCGCCGATACTAAGCCACCTTCACAGTACGAATTTCGTTTAATCAAACGAATAAAAATTTAACGAGCGCTTTTTACAGCGAAAATCTGACATTATTATATTAAAAATTCCCTTTATTCCAACAATATTGAGTTTCATTATTCGATGGACTAATTAAAATTTCCCATAGGTATTTTAATAATAAACGGTAGGTAACAATATGTTTTCATTCAGCCAAATTTTAGCATGAAAGCATAAAAGTTATATTGTCTTTATGATCTGATAATGTTTGCAAGAGATGAAAATAGTTGAAGCTTTAACTTGCTTATGGGACACTGGGGCTATGTGACCTTAGCATGCTGAACTGGTCTGGTCTGGTCTACAGTTGAACAGACGTGATTAGTTAAACGAAATGTGTGAACGATGGTCCTACAATTTAAAGAACTTTGTGATGGATGTGGGGTGATGAAGACTGGGACTAAGGAGGCTTACTTTCAGTACAGGACGGCAATAGGCTAATTATGATGATGGTGAACTTGGAACCGCTAGATAAAGAGTTATAAGCTTATTAATTAAAAACAGCCTATATTTTGACCAGCTTCAGCACGTTTTCAGTCGCGTCCGCGGAACTACTCCGCGCACTTGGATAAAAAGTAGCTTCTACGTCTTCCTCGAGAAAAAGGACACTTGAAATATTTTTTTTCTAATCTATGTAGATCCTGAGATAAGCACGTTCAAGCAAACAAACAAACTCTTCGGCTTCATAAAATAATGTTACAATCTTATCGTGTTATTAGTCTGTAAACCTTCCAGGAACAAATATATAAAATCGGTATAAAATTTCGTAGTTTTATGAAGTATGTATCAACGAATGACTCCACAAAGACTATTTACCCAATCCATCTGCCGAGCCTTTTCCCAACTATGTTGAGATCGGCTTTAACCGGATTTAGCTGAGAAGTGTTTTGCAAGGAGCGACTGTCTATCTGACCTCCTCGAACCAGTTGCCCAGACAACGACTATTTACCCAATTCCAGTCTTAATTTTGAAGCATACCATAATGTATAGTTTTAAAGTTGCCTTAAGCGTATAGTCTTCTCTTATGATGATGCGTATCGGACAACAATAATAACATATAATATAAATACTTTATGTTTCACGCAGTGGCCCCCAAATGGAGTGAAGAGCCGCAGAACTCGTCCCTCCTGCTTGGCAGAGGAGGTCACATATCCTGCAGCGCTAATGGCTACCCACAACCACAAACCCACTGGTTAAAGAAAGACAGTAAGTACAAAATAGCATTTCGTAATAAATAATGGAACACAACAAAACCTAATTTTGAAAATCATACGACTTTTAGCCATTGGCATGCTTAAAATATATTTTTATTTAGAGGTTTTTATCTTAGATAACATCCTAAAAGTTATTTGAGTCATATTAAAAAAAATCCGCCATATTTGATTTTTAAGTTCATATCTCTATTGAATTTGAAAAGAATGGCGAGATTCTGAGCGGAATCGCGCATTGGTGAGGTTATGAAAGAATATTGTTAAGTTTGATTAAAAATAATGGTCTACTGAAACTCTCGGTGTGGTCTTGTAAAAGGCTTGTAATCTTATTGAAATATCCCTTGTTTCTAACCTTCATATACTTGTACAGTGATGGACATAAATAAAACAAAAGACAGTTTTTATTACATCACAATAATGTGCAAGCTCGGTGAAAATACGGAATACTCGCTGTAGTCCAAAATAAGTGAAAATTAAAACAAGTTCTTGAATTTTTGCCAAAAACTAGGAAAACTCTTGTATGACGTTCTCTATGCGAAATGTTTGTTAGTTCCATTCTTTAAAATTTTTCCTTGTACACACGGGTACACATCAAGCTTTAGAAAACCATATTATCTTGGATTCGTTTTATATGGTCTTTCTACAAATTGAGCGGTCAGCTTATATTAGTTTTGTATAGCTGTGTACTTCAGATTTTGCATGATCTGTTTAGAAAATTATGTTTTTTTTTTGTATAAAAGCTTGTCTTTTTTATTGGATGACTACGGTAATGTTTGTGAGCTGTTTTGCACTGTGATAGGCATTGATTATGTGTGACAACTTATGCAACTGTCAATACTGATTTCATACTGAATTGAAATTGATAGTCAGAGGTTCTGCCAGTAATTTTCAAAAAAACTCTCACCAGTTCAATATTATTTTTTCTAGAATTTTATGTCTTATTTGGCATGTGTATTGGTCTACTCAAAATTAAAACCAGAAAAAAAAACATTTTTTTCCAATCGGGTATTAACCTTCCGGTATAGTGTTAAGGTTGAAAATCTATTTAACACATTTGACTGATTGAGGTAGTTTGATGTGCTGGCATCTGTATATTTTTGTGTTTGTCTATTTTTATTTTACCTTCAGTGTCCACTATATTTCAGTTATCATAATATATCTAACATGTATTATCTATTAATATTGTTATAGTTGTATCAGATACATGGCGACCAGTGCTAGAAGTGGCCGGTGGAGGGGTCCTAAGCCTATCTAACGGTTCTCTCATTTTTGACTCCGTGGCTCTATCTGATGCTGGACTCTACACATGCCACGTTGAAAATGGCGTCGGAGAAGCTCTCAGCAAGACTGTCTGGATCTCTGTGAACAGTAAGTGAAATATTTTTTTAACGATTTATTCAAGGAATATCGTTATAATTTAAGAACTGTTTCTTTTTATAGTAATGAATTTGGTAAATTAAAGTATTATACAGCATATATGTATATTGGCACGGCACGGTGCCGGTGCCGGTGAGTGGAAAAACGCCCATCCATTCATACCAGACCAGTAATACATGCTCCTACGTATATCTATATTTAGACATATGTTATTATTATTTATACCTAATAATCAAATTTCGGGAAAATATGTTCATTATCATGTTATTATTAAATTAACGATTTTATTATATGTATAGTTTTCAAGTCATAATATTACATAAAATTGGCCATTTGATCTGAACTTAAGGTAACTTAAGTCCCTGGCACACATAGACCTTCAGAGGGAACATAGTGGGCTTTAGTCAGTAAAAGTCTAAAACTCCCTCCAGCTGTACCCGCAGCGGGAGAGGGGTCATTAGATGACTTCCCACTGAAACAAAAGTGTGTTCCATAAATTTTCCCATTTCCGTAGGTAGAATTAATACGAATAGGTGTCTTATATAATTATTATTAATAAATTCTATTCTTCAGTAGAAATGATAATTTCTTATCTCTTTGTCTGTGTGTGACATGTGTCATCTAATAAGAACTGGTTATAGAAGCTAATAACATAGCATTTCTAACATATGCAAAAGTTATAAAACCAACCTCACCTAACATTTACCATCAAAATAAAGTTACGATTTAAATTCATCGTTGGCGTTATCCAATAAAGGCACCTCTTAATTAATTCTAACAAGTTAAGGAGGAAAGCGAAGTTTGTTTTTCCTTCATCATTGCTTGTAAAGCAGTGTTTCTAAGCTCTTCTGAACTCAAGACAAATATACACCGTGATTTTTTAGTCGTCTTACAAAAGCAGCCCAGTTCATGTATCCAATGACTAGTAAACGTTCATAATAAAAAAATATGAATTTATGAGATTTGAATAATAAAAAAAATATTATATTCATTATTATGACGCAAGACGTAGTTAAAAACTCCCTTGTCTTCTGATAAATGGAGAAAGAATGGTCTGCTCGACTCATGCACTGGGTAGGTGCTCGACCATTTGATACGTTAATGTTTTAATAGGGTGTTTCATAACATTCTAATTTATTAATTTTTAAAGTCTTGTATGTCTCTACTAGACCACGGGACTACAGAGTCCCGGATTTTTAGAAGGCGAACGTGGGGCCGAAGCCAACACGCTGAAGCCCTTTTGAGACAACTTTAATATATGTAATGGTGACATAAAACCGACGATTATCCCTGTATACACTATAGAAATGTACCCAAGGACAACCCCCGGTTTGTGCTAAACTATTGCTAAGTATGGAAGAAAATCTACTTGGGTTATTGTGATGGGATGCTAGTGGACTAGGGAAGGGAAAACTATGGGGACTATGACCCCTGCCGATAACAATGTAATAAATACATGTAAAAATGGCAGGAGGAGACTCGCCAGCTCACTTACCGGGCCCCCGGGAACTAGTCGCTAAGTCGCAACAAGGGGGCAACGGGGACGTGAACGGCTGAAGGGTGAGGTTGCCCCGGCCGGCTTTCTACCCAGATCACGCGCCTTAAAACCGGCATCAAGCCAGGGTCCAGCATCTCTGTGCCCACTCGCCACTTACCCGAGGCATTCACCCTCCGAGCATTGCTCTAGCGACTCCACTCTGGACGGCCAATGAAGGCAAGCCAGAGGTGGGAGACCTATCCCCCCTCAGGGTTCACTCCGGCGAGCCGGAGGTGAGGGACAGTATCCTCTCCCTGGAGCACTCGGTACCCGCGGGGTCGCTTCTCCCCGACATCCGCCTCAGATGCCCTGCGGGTTTAAAGTTATTATTAATGATATAAAAATAATAATCGCATCTAAAGGCATTTTATGTCGGATACTTTAGGTGGACCAATTTTGTAAGACGACTCAAAAGTCACGGTGTATATATTGTAAATGTAAACATGGAAATGTAAACAGTGACTCTTAGAACCAAGTTCAAGAATTTATGAGTCTTTACAAAGTTCGTGGTACAAAGAAAAAGTTTAATTATTCTAGTCACGGTTATTTATAATAATATTTATTCTAAAGCTGAAGATTTTTTGTTTGTTTGAACGTGCTAAGCTAGAGAGTAAATAATCTTAAAAACCGTAGATTTTCTAATTTTTTCGTTATAAAATTTTAAGTTCATTTACACAACATCGGGACTAGAGTCTCAAATTAAGCAAAGCTAGTGTAGGTACTAGGCAACTGATAAACGTACTTATATACTTTTATTGTAAATATACCCAAATTATACATAGATTATGTCAAAAACCCATGTTCATGCACACACATATTTGATTTAACTATGCCTAGGTCGGCTTCAGATGCGTACCGGTGTTTTACAAGGAGCGACTGCCTATCTGACCTCCTCAACCTAGATACCCGGGCAACCCAATACCCCTTGGTTTTGACTGGCGTCAGACTTACTGGCTTCTGACTACCCGTAACGACTGCCAAGGATGTTCAATGACAGCTGGAACCTACAGTTTTACGTGCCATCCGAAACACAGTCATTGGTGTCCAAGATACATATATGGACTAAGAGAGTACTGTCATATACTTTTATCTTTAATAGGAAAATCAACAGATAGCTTTTAGGAAACCACCGTTAACCGTTAGTTCTCTTTCAGAACCAGTAACGTTCGACATATTATCAAGAAACATCACGGCAAAGCTTGGACAGCACGTTACTATAGAATGCCTCGCTAAGGGAGACGATCCCATACGAATGATGTGGACGAGGAATGGGAAACCTATTAATCCGTTGACACAGAGGTAAGGTAATTTTGATCAATAATAAAGGTATTCGAATTATAAAAGTTACATCAGTACTTGCCTGACCTGGAATCGAACCAACACACTCATACCTGAGAGGCTGGTACTTTCACCACTAGATATTCAGATTTCTTAGATAATACACACACATTATAATAAAAAATCATATAAACCGACTATGTTATAATTACGAGTATGAACAAAACTGCAAGGAGATAATGAGTTCATTTCATTTTGTCTGTTTATTCTAGTCTCCAGCATACTGTATGTAGGTCAGCTGTGTTTAAAGAAATTAGTGCGGAGTTCACTTTGCTAACAAATTCTAGAATATTCTTTTAGTTCCTTGTTTGAAATGAATGATTGCGTTTTAAAATGAGATTGTTGTCTGTGTTTTGTTCTTGTTTATGGCTGCTTCGTTGGTTTTGTAGATGCTGGGTGTGACTGCTGAGCAGACTCTCGGGTTCGATTACCAGCAATTGCTATTTGGGTTTTCAAAAAGTAGCCAGAAGTCTAAAAGTGGTGGTGATAAATACACCGCGAATTTGGCCTGACCCGGGAATCGAACCCGAGACCTCATGCACAGCAGTCATGCTATGCAACTACTAGACCAATGCGGCAGATCAAATACCATAAAATTTAAATAAAAATAGTTATTCTTCCAGAGTAAAAATATCCGAAGCGAAAACCGAAGATGGGATGACTAGCATACTGGAGCTACTTCAAACAGAAACAAGTGACGGCGCGTTATACGCTTGTCGCGCTGGCAATCCCTTCGGTGCCGACGTATATAGCGTGCATCTAACTATATTGGGTATGTATATTGTGTAAAACTTTTTATTATTGCCACTCATAAATCGAACAGAACAAAATAAGTATGTAGTGTACCTTTACAAAAATAATTCAAGGAGTTTTTCTACTGATACACAATTACTTGCATTGTCTTTGCAAAGATACTAATCTCTCCAATTCCCGTACAAGGATGCAAGACTTAGCCATTATCAGTAAACCATTTTATCTTGCCGTTTTTTTTTTTTAAATAACCTTATAAATAAATATGTAACTAAAAATCTATAACTTGATAGACTAATCTACGGACCTCTATCCACAAGATGTAGAGAGGCATCCAACTATCCAATACAATCCAATAAATTATATATTTTAATTTTCTAAACGTCTACATAAGATCCGAAAAAGTGACATCAAAATTTGCGGCAACAAACGTATCCAATCGCGTTTGCTGCCGCAACAAACACAAAGCGACATAATCACAAAAATGAAACCAAAGATCAATAAAATAAAAAACTATCCAATATATTAAAACATTTATCTATCCCTAGTCCAAACGTCTCATTAAGCAGCTTACCCTAACTAATCTATTTATCCAAACTACAATTACCGCTACCAAGACCCCATACGCTACCAAAGCTGGCCAAACCAGATAATTTAGTACCAAAATGCGTACGAAACGTAAACAAACTAACTCCCAGCAGAGCATATTTCACGTAACATCATTAGGTACCATCCATACGAATTTATTGGTCCAGTTTCTGCATAATCGGTTCGGATTCAACGAAATTAAGGCCAGCTATACATGGACGACTTACGGACTTCAAGCTGCGACTTAATTGCATAGAAAATTATCGTCTAAGTTCGTGTGATTACTAAAATGCTCATAGGAAGTGGTGAAGGGCGGGCGTTACTGGGGGCTGTCTTTTGTAAAATTGACCTTCAAAAAGTGCTGATTTTTAGCCTACTTTGAATAAATGACTTTTTATCTTTCATCTTATTTATATCAAAACCGACCAAATCCCCTTTTCCTTCTTCCCGACAAACTTAGTCTGATAAAAACTCTTTTTTTCCTTTAACTGTCAAATGTTACGTCAACGCCTGTTGCCAGCACTCCAAATTACTTATCTATGTTAAGCCTTAACACCTGTGACGCCAATCGACTTCGCAAACCTGTGTTTGTTCAATAAATCGTAAGAATGGTCATTGAATATATTTTTTAAATATTATTCCAGAAACTGTTATTTAAAATATTTTCCGTTTTTTTTTCGACTGCAAGAGCTGTCGTAGGTATGCTGCTCGAGCGGTAGTGTGTGGCCGGCTTTATTGAAACGAATATCAACAGATAAATTCTGTTTTGACGATATTAGGTGCAATGCATGATTATATTAGGGGCGCCCATTCCTGTAGGGCTATTCTAAAACCTACTTAATTAATTTTGATTACTTGGAATGATTGATTTGAAGTTTAAATTGGTTTTGTGAACGTCATTGAATTTATTTGTGTGACCTATAATTAAAGGAATTTCATATATCAGCATGTTAAGGACGTCAATAATTTGTCGTCAGAATTTTTTTGCTTGATTATGTTTTAAGCTTGCATGGTTGCATCCAAAGAGGCATAAGGTTCTCAAAAATGAAATTAAAATTACATATTTCCTTATCATTTTACTTGAGAATTTCTTATGATTGGTTTATGATATATTATCTTCATGTTATTTATCGTATTCCATTATCCTCGCTTTTCATACCCTTCAGCTTAACGCACGCGTACAACTTGTGAGTACCTAACGATACTACGGATTCTTAAAAAGTTCGAATCTTCACAGTATCGGTTCATAGCTCAAACCAACTTTTGAAATACGCGTTCTTAAAGTAGTACCTTACAACCATTCAAAATGTCGATTTTGAGAGGCAAATTGACATTCATTTCAATCAACTCGGGATGTCATTTCTGCCACAATGAGTTATCAATGATCCTTCTTCAAAAAACTCAAATATACCGCAAAATCAACAAAGAAAAAACATATATTTTCTTGAAAAGATATCTAAAAATAATACTCGAATAAATCACCGGTTTCAGAAACAATCGTTCACCAAAACGATTGAAATATTCGCGCAAATATAACAATCGATTAATCACTTGGAGCGGATTAGTACCACAGGCTCTGACCGAAAGCAATTAACGTCCCGCACCGTAATAACGACTTTCTAAATTATACTATTACATATTAGCTTTAAATCTGAAATATGAGCTGGACCAAAAGTTTATTATAACTAGCGGATATAGGTATAATAAGGGTGACAATTTCTCTTTTATATTATATACCTAAATATTTTTACATATACTAGTCTTGTTTTCATAAATACATAATATGTAGCTTACTATGATGTACAGTATGACGTTAAGGGATACAAAAACGGCTAAGCAAGTTTCCCATTTTTGCTACTCTAATGCTCACGCTGACGACGTCGCGGGCAGCAATGAGTATAATTATATTCTTACACCTTCAAAAACCAAAAACAACTGGTCCCGATTGAAAAAAATATTTCTGTGTTTGATAGCACATTGATAAAGGATAAGGCTATATATATAACCTACTTATCATCCGGATACGGGAAGATGTTCCCTCTGAAAACGGGCGAAACCACTGGCAGAAGCTAGTATTCCAAATAACATTTTGTTTCCAAAATTGACAAAGACAGGAACCAACAAATAAGTTCCAATTACTTTATTTGGTAGATAATTTCATACAAATTCTGTTCCATTTTTGAACATTCTAAATAGTGGGTATTCGGACATCGTGGAACAGGCTCTTAATAACTTTAAACATTTTCTTCTAGAACCACCAGCGCCACCAACAGACCTCTCCGTGGACTCAATAAAGAGCAGATCAGTGAAGCTCTCATGGCGAGACATGACCAGGTCCCTTGCACAGTTCTACAGCCTGCAGATCAGTAGCAGCCAAAGACTGTCCTGGAACAGCGCTAGAGTTATTAATATTACTAGGTAAGTTTAGAATAGAAAGAGGAATGGCGAGGTGGATCAGGTTTTAAGTCTTAGTACTAAGTACATAAGGTTGAAAATTGTTTGACTGGAGTATCTCAAGTTATCGTTAATCTAAGTATGTAATATTTAAGGATCTTATTAAACTTACCCTCGTGGGACATTTTAGAATAAAATTATTTCAAGTTAATTGAGAGATAAATCTTAAAAATTGCGTTGATGAAATTTCTTTGACGTAGGCGTCAACATTTTTCTTAGAGAATATTTTAAAATTAATAACATCATCATCAGTCTTTTTATTATCCCACTGCATAGGCCTCTTCTCATACAAAGAAGGAATGAGCATTAATCACCATGCTTCCTCACCAAGGCGGATTGACTGGCAAAGTACACTGTTTCCTCAAGATTTTTTCCTTCATCTTTACTCAGACATTATTGTCCAAAATATATTTAGAAAGCACATATAACTTAGATAAGTTACACTGGTAGATACTAACCCGACATGGAATCGAACCTGCACACTCGTACTTGCAGGGTGGCGCTTTAACTAGTAAGCTACAACGGTTTCGTCATTAATTCCATGCAAAATCATAATTTCACTGATATCGAATTACAAAAAATATATATTTTAATGATTTGTACCTACCTACAGACGCCAGCACATGAAACTACCCGAAACTCTCAAATTTCCCCTCAGCTCGGTAGTCCGGCGTGGTTACCATTGCGCTGACGCGGTCATCGTGATACGGCAAATAAATATTTTTTTATAAGGCTGATGTTCCCTTAACCAGGTTAGAAGAAATAAGGCACAGTATAGAAGTAGAAGATCTTCTACCAGCTACGAGTTACACAGCGCGAGTGGCTGGAGGCAACCAGGCGGACCTTAGCCATTTCTCCACTCCCGTCAGATTTACTACCACTGAAGAAGGTAGGTAACCATTATCTTGCGATTATTCTCATGATCCTTATTTTATTAACGGTAGACGTTAGGTAGCCCCCTTTAAGTTCTGAGAGAGGGCTATTCGATAGTGACACTTTCCCAAATGCCCAACAAAAATATTGAGGATTTTTTACGAAAAATTAATGTCTTACATATTTCTTTGGCTAATGTTATGTCTTTGTGCTAATGTGTTTTTGTTTAGGGTGTGTCTTTTTTGTAAATTCCGGGTCATATTACACTGGAGAGATGATGCTTAACTAGCCTATAGCTTAAGCTATTCCTTCAAATAAGCCACGCTGATTTGTTAATTCCTATAAATAAAGACACAAAACAAATAAATGATCATTCTGTGATAAAGACGCGACTTACTTTACATCTCATTTAAAAGCTCCCTTATTGTTACCTTATTAAGGTTGAATATAGCGCACACTGCGTAGTAGCGCTGCTACTATCGCGTAGCTTTTTGCGCTGATTAGCTTGCTTCTATAAAAAGTCCTTGGTATACTTTTTCCACAATTCTAAGTCAAGTTCTTATCCAATTATAATGTCGATCAGCCTTTGTAAAACCTTTAGTTATTATTTATTATGTTCGGACATTTTCTGACTAGCACCATCATCACCACCTCTGGGAGTACAACTGGAACAGACAGAATCTCCTGGAGAGCTCAGGGTGAGATGGCTGCCACCACCAGCGGACACACACAATGGTCTCATCATAGGATATCGGTTGAAGGCCGTTCCCCAATTGACGGGGATTAAAGGTGAGAATGACATAAAAGTAAATGAAAAGAAAATATTTGAATGCAAATTTTTAAGGGCGCTAATTAAATAATGTTTTTGGTCAATTTTTAAAACAAGAATGGTGATTTTGCTGGAATGTAAGGATCATTGATTTCTTCGCCTGTTTTTGAAAGTGTATAAAAATAATAAAATCGATTTACTGCTACATTAAGCAGGTAATCTCAATATTTTGAATGTGCCATGATTTAAGAAAAGCCTCATTTTTAAGAAGACTTAGAGATATAGTATGATTATAATTCTGGGCTTGTCAACGTTCAAAAGTAAGATATTCTTTTTTTGAATTACTTCTTAATTTTTTCTGGATTTGGTTTATGACTTTTTTTTATAAAGTATTAATTTACATTACATTGTAGAAGCGGAAGAAACAAGCGATAAGACAATTAAAACGGCATCTCTATACTCCAAACAAGAGACTGTCGTCACAGGACTACTTAAAGGAGTCAGGTAAATAGCCACGTTCCCTTTTACCATGATGACAGATTATATTTTGAACGGACTTCCAAAAAGGATATTATACTGATGATTTTAGTTCTGTATTTTTATGTCTTTGTCTAAGGAAATCGAATTGAGTCTAAGGGAAATCTTAGACTCCCTTAGACCCTAGACCAATTTCAATAATTGTTTCTTCTATACGATGAAAGGGTTTACTTGCCGTCTGGTCAACTAACTAAACATCCTCGAGACACCGACAGCCATGACAAAAATTTTTGTTTTCTTTTTAAGTATTTTGTGAAGTCGTTTAATAAGAATCTGTTATAGTTAGTAAGACACAATACAATACTATTTAAAAATAATATACATACAGTTCACTCGCGGCTGCGGTATTGTTCGCAAGAGTTACCGCGGGCCTGGCTCATAAAGACGTCCAGAAAGAACAAAAGTGGGTTTTAGTCAGTAAAAGCCCGACTCCTTCTCCAACTACAGTGGAGCCATTAGAAGTTTTCACATACAAAAAAGTAGTTTGATATATACACGCGTCTTTTTGTATTATATTGTTCGAAGATAAACATAATAAGAATAATTACTTATTGTATAATGTAATTTTGACCAGGTACGCAGTATCAGTTGCTGCATTTAACAGCGCTGGTTCAGGACCCTTCTCCGTGCCGCTATTTCAAGATACCAGGGAAGGAGGTACGTTGTGATCATGATCTCTCTGTATACCATTTTCTCCTTAGAAAGATCATAAATTGATGCTGATAAACATTTAATGCAGATTTTTGAACTACATCACACACACAATTTTTTTGTCATACTTTTCTTCTTCCTCGTTGTGAGAAAGGTCTTGAACATGAATGTGGATGGATATAGAGGAAGGGGACGACCAAAGAAGCGATGGATGGATTGCGTGAAAGTTGATATGGCTAGAAAGAATGTAACTTGTGAGACGACGGCAGATAGAAGAGCCTGGAAGACAAAAACATGCTGCGCCGACCCCAAATAAAACTTGGGATAAGGGCACTTTCAAATATTTATGTTCAGCTGTACCTGCTATTAGATAGTTAGTTTTGAAGTCAGACTGATAAGCTTTTCGCAAAGCACGTCGAGTATACCTACCTACGTGCGTTGCCTCGATTTTGTATTTCTTCTTCTGCCAAAGATACAAGTAGATATGTATAAGTTTATGCTTGTGCTTTTTTTTCAAATTTGTCGTGTGTGCGCGTAAAAATGTGATCAATATAGCATAAGTGTGATCAATATAGCGCGTAAAAATGTGATCAATATAGATAGAACTATTGCTGCGTTGCCATGTCCCAAACAGTATAAATTGGTTGATGTTTTCGCATAGACATTTATGCTTGTGGCAGTTCCCGTTGGTTAGATGCTCTAAGTTCATCGTCTATGTAAATCGGCGGAAGTTTTCAACAAACTTCAACTCGTAAACCTTTATCGTGTTTATTAGCATGTTGGTAAATTTTACGTTGTTGTTGTTGTTGTTATAATTAGTTTTTACTTCTTGCGCCTTTGTTTTAACAGGTTTTGGTATCATTTGTTTTGGTTTATTGGCTTTGGAAGCTCGTGGCTAAGTAACAGCCGCACTGGTCTATCGACCATAAGGTTAAGCAACGCTTGTCGCAGGCGGTCTGTAGATAGGGTATTGTCATGACGAGCTCCTCCGTGTTTCAGAAGTCATGTAAAATTGGTCACGGTTGTCATTTGTATATCTTTGACAATCGTTAGGGGTAGTCAGTAGCCATAAATTCTAGGTAGGTCTAGGTTTGTGTGCGGCCGGGCTTACGTGTGGATAAATCATTTTGGTAAACTTCTGTAATTTTCTCATATTGTAGGTTGTTCTATCTTCCGTAATCTTTCAACATTTAAATATTCTGTATTCATTATTACAAAATATTGAAGCTGCAGAAAAAATATTTTTAATTCATAAACCAAAATAAAATAGCTCATAGCAAGCCTTGGCTCCCAAAAGAAAACTTATAGAAAAACTTCCTTTTCATAATACTTGAAAATTTTCTGCGCCGCTTCACGCATCCTCGTACTTTGTTTAAGGAGAAAAGTTCCGAACTGTTTTAGCCTGCGTCTGCCCGTTCGTGATTTTAGGTTTTCGCATTAAACTTCTACTATAAAATGTCAGCCATGTTGGACTAAATTATAAATGAATCTTTTGCTGTCGATGTGAAATGACATTCATTTTTTTGACTAAGTTATGACTTATTTTTTTTGTAAATATAAATTATTATACTTACAAAAGTCGTGGTGGCCTAGTGGTTAAAGAGCCAACCTCTCAAGCATGAGGTCGTGGGTTCGATTCCAGGTCAGGCAAGTACCAATGCAA
The DNA here is from genome assembly GCA_958496145.1 of Heliothis peltigera. Classification (NCBI taxonomy): domain Eukaryota; kingdom Metazoa; phylum Arthropoda; class Insecta; order Lepidoptera; family Noctuidae; genus Heliothis; species Heliothis peltigera. The sequence goes on along the minus strand of OY292345.1, from coordinate 5,571,747 downwards.
CTTTTCTAAGTTTGCATGTACTTTCTAAGTATATCTTGGACACCAATGACTGTGTTTATGAATTGGTTACTCCGGGCTGTCATTATCCCGGTCAGGGCTCAGGTAACAAAGTTGAGGAGGTCAGATGAGCAGACACTGCATGGTAAACATTGGTCCTCAGCTTCATCCGCTTAGACTGGACCTCAAAAGACTAGGCAGATGATTACCGGTGCCTTTTAGTGATACATATAAATTTCCACAGCAATAAATTTGTATAACCTTATGCCAACTCTTTTAGGGTCATCTTTCATACACCTCTAATAATTTAGTATGTCACTGCTATAAACGCGATCATAATACAAAAAAATGAGATGATGGCGTCCAGGCCGATTGTCGGCTACGGCGGCCGTTCTCATTTATGGAGATCAGCCAGCTGCGCAGGACATATTATAGTGCACAAGCATTCGCGCAGACACAGGTGCACTCTCTATTCCCTTACTCTCATAATCCGATGGCACGGCAATCCGACACGACCGGAGAGAGATCAGGCGCAGGACCGACATTTACGTGCTCTCCGATGCACGGGTGAATCAATCACCAACTTCCAGACTCCAGGCTGCTTTGTGAAAGTTTCTCAAAACCCACAAAGCGATTTCGGCCCGACCCGGGATTCGAACCCGAGACCCCGTGCACAGCAGTCGCGCCTTGCAACCACTAGACCAACGGGGCAGTCAATCAGCAGTCAAAAAAATGAGATAAATGTATATTCTACCTTAACATTCACAGAAAACATTGCTACTGTATTTGCAATTTAGACAATGAGTTATAATTCACCAAACATTTGCCTTGGAACTTCCGTGCGTCCCAAGTTTTGTCTAATTACTGCGACTGTGTTTTGTTTAACTGCTAACTAACGACTGTTACATAATGTATGAGTTAAAGATTTGAATGTTCGTGTGTTCTTAGTAGGTTTTGTTTGTTCTAGTTTTATTATTTCTAGTTTCTGAATATCTGGTTGTTTTAATTCCGTACTATCTTTATCGTATCGAAACGAAAGTTCTTTGTATTTTCTAGCTGAGTTTGGAAGGAAAGTTTTGCTGCGTTTTGACTTATATTCCGTTTAAATTGATAATACAGACGCTAGCACATCAAGCTATCCGAAACAAACACGCTACAACAATACACCACTAGCTAAGAAACGTCATTACAAAATCCAATATGGCGGCCTCCCCAAGATGGCGGACTGGCTGTCTGAATTTTTTAAAAGAGTGGTTTTTCGTTTTTTAAACTATAATATTTTGTTTTGTTTTAAATCAGCTCCAGAAGAGGGTCCATCATCTGTAGAATGTGGAGGCGTGACGTCAACGGCATTGCGCGTCAGCTGGCAGCCCATACCGCCACATAAGCAAGCTGGGGCCCTCATTGGTTACACGGTGTTTTACGCTGCTCAGGGTAAGTTCTGGAAACTTCTAGAATATTCCATAACCTTCTAAGCTCAGAGCGGAATTTTCTCTGAGAGTTTGCAATTAAATACACTTAAACTGTCCGTCATTAGGCGAATGCACAGCTTCGAAGGCCATGCTAATGAGGTGATAGTTTAAAATGTACTAATTGTTTAAGGTATGGATACTCTTCGTGAACCTTTCTGGTCACACATAATAATCTGACAAACGTTGTGTTGTGCCTCGTTCTTTATAGTTGAGGTCAATCTTTAAAGGAAAGTCTGTGACGTCAGTTCTAATCACAATATATAATATATTTTTTAATTTAAAATTATGATCAATATAAGCTTTGCTATCCGGGTGATTTGTAAACTTGTCAAGATAATTAATTTAAGTTTTAAACACTTTTGTACCTACCTTCCAGATACAATGTAAACCATAATAATTATTAATCCCAATTAGTACATTTCTTGACTAGTGTATACAGGGATAATCGTCGGTTTTGTGTCACCATTACATATATTAAAGTTGTCTCAAAAGGTCTTCAGCGTGTTGGCTTCGGCCCCACGTTCACCTTCTAAAAATCCGGAACTCTGTAGTCCCGTGGTCTAGTAGAGTCATACAAAAAATTAATCCCAATTAAATAAATAACTTAAGAAGTGCAAACAAATGCAATTAAAGTAGAAATGCCACAATATTCTACTACTATACTAAACAATTCAGTGCAACGTTACACAAATGCATCGCAGTAAGGTGCGCTTAGTGTGATATGCGACATAGATTTACATACATTACACGAACTTCTGCGCACATACATATGTACATATATGTATTATATGTTATTTGTATTTGCTTTTAAACTTGTTAATATTTTACATCATCATCATCAGCCTTTTTATCGTCCAACTACTGGGCACAGGCCTCCTCTCACACTGAATGGATTGAGTGTTAATCACCACGCTTGCTCAATGCGGGTTGGTCAAATATTATGCATATGGCACAAATTATAATGTTTGTTGTATTATTTCAGAATATACATTAATATCTGTCACATGTTGCCTTCTCTTTCTTTAAATAACGATTAAAAATTGTATTTCTAAAAGTTGATATTTAGAAAAATATCAAAACACATAAAATTGACAGGTCAGTAAGCCTAGTCAAAATTCAAAGCAAAATTCATGTAGTAAAACGTCCAACTAGCAGATGGTCTCAAACTCAAAATCATTTATTCAAACTTGACTGTAACTTGGCTTTAGTCTTTATGGCAGAGCGTCTCTTTAGCAAAATGTCAAATTCATCACACATTTAAAATCTACCAAACATATAATAATCTACTATTCTACCAATCTACCACGAACCAGCTCTATATTCAAACAAAACAGAGCGTCAAAATAACATCGAACACATTGCCATTACTTCCACACCGTTGGACGCAAACAAAAACAGACTCTACCAAACTCTACACAAAGCAATCACTAGCGAACCATGCCGTCTCTATCATTATGTAAATCTACAGGTCGACAATGGATGAACTCTACCTCGCTGGTGACAGAACTACGGCTGCAGGGACTCTACAAATTCACTAACTATACGGTCAAAGTGGCAGGCTTCTCTAACTATGGACTCGGGCCTTTCTCATTTCCTATTGTCTGCTCTACGTTGCAAGATGGTAAGTTTTTCTAACTCTATGTAGAGTTACATTTTATACAATATTGTCTCCATCATCCATTATTGTACTTACCTGACATAGGAATTTGACATTAACATGTGCCAAAATTAAATAGCAGAATTTTTGTGATGTATACTTAAAATTTTATCATTTTTTTTTGTCTTTTGTATATGATAGATAGTATATGATGTACAGTGTGTGTGTATACCTAATTCACATTAAAAAAAATCACTACTTCTAATGATTTTTTTTTTCAACTTTCTACAGAAATTTCTCTTAAAACCAGAGCATTAAAACAGAAAAAAAAACATTTAATAATTTTGTTCCTAGTACCCGAAGCTCCGGCAGAAATAAAGCTCCTGGCACAATCGTCAACTACCCTCCTGGTCAGTTGGAAGCGGCCGCGACAGCCAAATGGAAGGCTTATGCATTATACTGTATACTGCAAACCTACTGCTAAGTACGTTTCTTTCTCTAATATTTGTTGTAATAATAATGTCGGGACACCCTTTCATACCCGGTCGGTTAGCCCCAAGGTAAGCTATTGATTAACTCGTGTTATGGGTGCCAACACAACTGACAAACTACGTATCCTTTACTATGTATTTATTATGAATACATAATTATTATAACATCAAGACTACAGCCAACAAGCTTGCTCATCACACAAATGTCGACCATACCTGAATTTGAATTTGCGACCCTCAGCTTGGCAGTCCGGCTTAGTTACCCTTGAGCCAACGGGATCGTCAAAAAGAAAGTTTCAAAATACGAGTTAAATTAATATGAAAATTACTTTTTTACAATTTCAGCAAAAAAGAAATTAATGATTTATTTCATAAAGCTAACTTTCGTCCACATAATTAATTCTCTTCAAATTAATTACGAAGTACAGAAAATGACTAATTTAATAAAGTTTCAAATTTTTGCTAGCGTTGTTCAATGTTGAATTTAGAGTTTTTGGGTTTAATTTTCCAAATTGTTGAGAATAAATGAAAATATTTAAATTCAATTTAGTATGAGCAAGCCTAACACATCAGAATAATATTTTTTTCTGTAACTAAAGTTACTATAATTAATTATGTTCCTCACATATTCATACAAAGTCATCTAGTCGCAAACTAAGCAGAGCTTATATTCGCCGGCGCATAACTTGGCAAGGATTTTGACTTTTTTAATGAGGATAAGTTCGCGCATTGGACGTTTAGTTGCACAAAATAGTCCCTTTATGTGCTTTTCATTAATCTATGGTTATTGCCTGATTTTATTTGTAATCGTGTATATTTTGAGGAAATGTGCTCTGTTTTCTCCTTACGATTTTTGCCAAGTTACGTGCCGGGTACTGTGGGTACAAAACAACTGATAAACGTAATTATATATTTTATAACATTAGAACACTGACATAAACAAAAATCGAACCCGTGACCTCCGACATGATAGGTTTGAAATAATTTTATAGGTGCATAATCACGTGTTAATTTGTGGTATCATTAAGAAATATTGAGAAAATCGATTCATTTTGTAAACAAATGTTCATTTTTTTTTCTATCAGTAATGATGGTCCCCAAGCCATCAGGGTGGACGTTCAAAGTACAGCAGAGGCATACGAAAAGTCCCAAACCCTTGACCTGAAGGGGTTGATCGAAGGCCGACAGTATGACGTGTGGGTTACTGCCAGCACCGCTGTGGGCGAAGGACCAGAGAGCCGAAGGGTGACTAACACGCCTTCACAAAGAGGTATGTGGTACTAAAAGTTGGTCACTCGATTCGCGATAGTTTAGCTTAAGTATTTATTCGTTAAAAAAGAAGACAACCCGATACTCCTTGGTAAAATTGGTTATCGATATGTTGAACTTCTGACGAACCGTAAATTTCCTTTTTTAATTTAGCGTAAAATAGGTATGTTGATGATATCAGATATGTTGAACTTATGACGAACCATAAAGTTTCCTTTTTTATTTTAGCGGTATAATTTGAAAGAAAGAAAAATTGCCTGAATAAACGGTAAAAAAAAAAAAAAAATCTGGGAAAATTTCCAGTACAATATACATATAATATACAGTATACAGATTCAAAATAAGGAGCTTAATGCACGCTATCAGTCTGATGGCTTTCCCTTACACACTATACATATAGATGTAGAAATAAAAAACAATTGAATAACGTATCACCTTCCATGATACGATCTCTTTAAAACAACATTCAATTCGAAAAACAAGTACGCTAAACTAACCCAACTTTACTCATTGCATACATTCCAGCATTTACTTTCACACGGACGGAATTCTCAAACAAAACTATTCTCTAACATATTCTAAAACTTGTCCGTAGTTGTTGCCGGTGTTGCATCTCTGGGAGGGGAAATAACGGTGGCAGTGAGGAACTCCCTGCTCCTGGAATGTAGGAGCGTGGGATCTCCACCACCCAGAACCGTTTGGTACCATAACCAGAATATTATCACCCACCATCCCAGGTTTACGAGGAATCAAGATGACAGTTTGCTGATTAAAAGTACGTGGGCTTTTGTAGTTTGAACTTTGAACTGCTGAGTTTTCAATTGTTTTTCTCTTCGTTTGTGTAACATTTAATCGTGGTACTGCCTTGTTGGTCTAGTAGTCGCATGGCGCGACTGCTGTCCAGGGGTCTCGGGTTCGATTCCCGGGTTAGGCCGATCGGGAAAACACTTTGTGGCTTTTTAAGAGACTTTCATAAAGCAGCTCGAAGTCTGGTATTTGATGATTGATACATCCGTGTATCGGAGAGCACATAAATGTCATTGCTGCGCCTGATCTCTCTCCAGTCGTATCGGATTGTCGTGCCGATTTTGAGGGAATAAAGAGTGCACCTGTATCTACGCAAATTCTTGTGCACTATAATTATGTCCTGGGTAGCTGGCTGATCTCCTTAGAGAGAACGGATCAAATCGACCAATCCATCAATCGGACTGGACATTTTTTTGAGTTTTTTTTTTTACTTTCTTCCAGTTCTTTAGCTAAATTCATATTTACTTTTCGTCACTTTTAGGTATAGACCAATCACTAAGCGGGAACTACACATGTTTAGCCAAAAACCTATACGGTTCAGATTCGGTAATATTCACTGTGAAGGTGTTACCCTTACCCGATCCTCCGACATTGAGAGCTACGCCTTATAAGGACTATATTTTAGTTGAGTGGGATGAAATCCGGTCCTATGGGAACGATTCTTTTGGATTCGGAATCAGTGAGTATTCGTTTGTTTTTTTTAATATTGCTAATGGTATCAAACTCCAGCACATCAACCTACTACTACAACAATCTGTCAAATTTCTTTAATAGATTTTCAACTTTATTTGTAAAGCATTATGGTTTAAAGTTGATTGGGAAAATGAATGATGTTGAGAGGGAATGGTTTAAAGAAAATTTTCAGGTAGCTTGATGTGCTGGCATCAGTACATTTAATTAAATTATATGGGCGTTATTTATAGTAATTACTGCAGTTAATGGATGTTGTTAAATCTGTTTACAAATGGTTAACCGAATTTTATAAATTGATAACTATGAGATTGAAGGCATGTTATAATTTTTGTTTAATACAAAATTATTTGTGTATTCTACTAAAGGATCAAATATTGCTGGATGTTTGGTCTTCAATAAAAAGTAAATATAATTCTGAATTTCTTTTATTAAATGATAAATGATAATATTTTGCAAATAGGTTGAAATCAACACTTTTACACGTCAACACATTTTTTATAAAATAACGAGATGAGGTCGGCATTTCCTAACTGATTATAATTATATTTATTATAGATCACGTAATATTCTGTTCTTTTTTAAATTATTTTTACTTAAAAAACCGTAGCAATTGTCTTCCACGCACCTAACTATTATTTTCTTTTCTTTAACGAAGAGATAATGTTACAGTTCTCTTATCTCTCTATCTAGGTTACAATTTAACTTGGCGGGAAAACGACGGTCTATGGCAAGAGGCTTGGCCGGTAACGCGAGAGAACCGTCTACCTGGGGTCCAGTCGCACACACTAGCCGGTCTCAAGTGCGGCACCAAGTACTCTATCAGGGTGACAGCCACTGACAGTGTTGGTACTTCAGCTCCTGCGCACATTGATGTCACTACTCTGGGTGGAGGTAAGTAAATACAAACATTTTTTTTTCCTCTTAGGCTATTAAGATAATAGAATATCTTTCCATTTTGCTTAAATCAGTAAAACTTACCTAAACCATAGTTATCTGTAACCATAGTTAACCATAGGGTCGGTTTGTAGTCAGTAAGAGTCTGACAGTACCTTTTGCCCTTCCCCCAGGGCTTGTCTCCATGAGGATTTTCTAACCAGATATAAAAAAAATGCTGCCGCTAGACAAGGTTTATTGCCTTTACATTCCTAAGCCTCGTCTACCCAACAAACAGAATGTAACATTATAACACGTACTATCAAATAACCGACCCCACATAAACCAAAGTAAGAGGCCTTCTACACGATACAAACCAACCGCCGACAGAGGTCACGGTCTAGTTGGTGTGAAACTCTATCGTGTAGATGTTGGTCGACCAGATGTGGGCGGAGTCAAACGACTTTAGACGACCTTGGTAGGAAGCGCATCGCGACAGGCTGCGTCCGCGGTCGGCCCTACCAGTTTAGAACGCTCTCGGACGACGAGAGGCGTGACCAAGGTGTCCTCTGTTGACGGTCAGTCCGGATCATTTTTTTTTTAATGGCATCTCGCAGTTCAGCCGAGAGGCTGTTTAATGCTTAACCTGACTTATTCCCTGTGGATACCTAGAATTTAAGGCCTCCAGCCAGAGCAAAATGTTAATCGGTTTGGATCGTGTATAGCTCGTTTAAATAGCTATATAGGGGTATTGTCTTTGAGTTATATCCGTACGTGCTAATCGGCTGGTCAGAGAAATTAGGCCCTCCCCGTTTATGTTCGGTCTTACATCAACACTAATGTAAATACGTGATTCTGTACTGCGTATATAAGGACCAGAGTTTTGTTATCTCTAGAAAAATGTGCTGTATCTAAGATTTGTGGTCCTTTATGTAAATTCATGTTCTCTTCAATGATTCTAAATATTATTTATTCCTAAAGTTTTTGTGTTACTAAAAAGTCATCTTAAGATCGGGATCGAGGTGTGGAAACAAAGTGGGGAGGCTTTTGCCCAGCAGTGGGACAGCATAGGCTAAAGAAATAAATCACCTGTACTTATAATATAGAAAGAAAAGATTTGATTGTTTGTTTGAACTGAATAGGCTCCGAAACTACTTGACTAAGCTTGCAAGTTGGGAAGCTACACTACTCCCGGTGAACAAAGGCTATGTTTTATCCGGATTCGGGAAAAAGTAGACCACGAGAAATTGCAAGTCATTCATAAACAAATAATAACCATGAAACTACATCTCATCAAGTTTTTATTTCTCATGAAGTCCAATGGGTAACCTCTGTATATTTGCCAAAACATATACAAAAGTCCTTGACCGGATGACTATCTAGTTTTATTTATTCCTATCTCGTATCTTATCGTACCGCAGTTGATAGAAAGCCTCCCCAAAGACTTTCAATATTAGACTTCAATATTTTATTTCCACATGAACTTTTTTTATTGCTGAACTAGAATCACAATTTATAAAAGAAATAGCAGACTCGACCACGCTTTGCTGGGACTAAGATTTTTGTAAGAATGATAGACAAATAAATTTGCAATAAAATAATATTGCGACTATAAATTAAGATGTAAGCTATCTAACTTCAATTTTTTATTGCGATCTTGAGTAATCATTGAGTGATACACTATTGAATTAATGTTATGTTGATCGTATCTTATCTTATTTTATCATTATATTTATACTATTTACTTCAACATGTTATATGTAGTTAAATTATTTTTTATATTTCACATTTTCTTACAGTTTAGTTCTGTCCTCGAAAATCTCTTATATACTGTAATAACATTTTTGGTCAAGTATTTTTTTTAATTTATTCTTGAATATATTGATGCTTTCTTTTGGAGGTTTCCTTTAGTTGTTGTGGTATCCTTATCTTTCAAGTAGGATCAAACTGTACACGATTTGATTAAAATAGGTTAAGTAATTTGACACCATTTACACCTCATCAAATATTATCATTTGGATGTTCTTTATTTTTTTTTTAATTTCTGGCCCTTTGTCACACAGCACCCGTATCACCCCCTTCGACGGACTGGCTTTGGAGCAACGCCACTCACATCTACATACAGCTCAGTGGGTGGGATGACAGTGGCTGTGACGTCACACGATGGGAGGTGGACTATCGACTGCTAGGATCCAATATCTGGCAACGAGCGGAGAATAAGGCGGTGAGTTGTTTTGGATAATATTTTTTTCTTAAGGTTGAAAAACTGTTAAAGTAATTTATTTAAATGAACAAAAAGAGCCATAACCTTCATCATCATCTAGCTTTTCTTCCAGTCTAACTGGATGCAACTACTCAATCCAGTTACTTGGCCAACCCAATACCCCCTGCCAAGACTGGTTGTCAGACTTTCTGTCTGTCGACTACCAAAGATGTTCAAATGACGGCTGTGACTCACAAATGTTACGTACCTTCCGAAACATGAAGAAATTCTTCATGACAAGATTTTCCTGTGTAAATAACGATTTTGAAATTTAAACAGAACATTTTTCCCATAGCCCATGGACCTGAACCTCGGCTGGAGCTACATAGAAGGCCACTACCAGGCCCCACCTCTTCGCTCCATGCCAACATCTTACGCAGTCGGATCTCTCGCTCCTGCGAACTGGTACCAGCTAAGAGTGACTGCGATAAACGATGCTGGCACTGCTTCTACCATTTATACTTATGCTACCAAGACTTTGGAAGGAGGTGAGTTTTTTGACCTTTCATAAGCTTTAGGGCCAGTTGTACCGGTTGCTGATAAGTTCGATATAGTTTATCTGGCAGATAATTTCATACAAATTCTGTTCCATTTTTTTATTTATCTGTTAGATAGTGGCTATCCGTTACCTGTGAAACTGGCCCTTAGTATTAAATAAATAGTAGATAATTCTCTGTACTTACATAAGTAAGCTAAACAGTTTGTTCATATGTTTGTTTGCCTGAACGCGTTAATCTCAGGAGTTATTGGACCGAATTGATTTTTTTTTTCAATGTTATATAGCCACTTTATCAATGTTGGCTTTAGGCAACTTTTTATCCAGGTGCACAGAGTATTTAGAAAACCAGTAATTAATAAATTTTGTCTCTCGTGGATTCGAGTTTCCGGCACACAAAACGATAATTTACCTATTTCAATTTATTTTGGTCCTTCGGTACAAAAAATCATGTTCAGTTCAAAAGACAAAGGACTACATAACATAAGGACTATTTGTCGACTGATTCAGACATGGAGAGACTTTAAAGTTCCAATAACGTTCTAATTGTGACCACTTCATCATTAATCCCTACGGACCAATAATAGCAAGTTTGCTCTTGCTTGCAATTAAAGACTTAGTAGTTGTGTAATCTGTGAACGGGAGCCATTTTGGTTTCCAAAGATTCAAGTTACAAAGTCATATTATTTAAATACCGCCATATTACGTTTGTTTGTTTGAATTCCCAGGATTTTGAAAATCGATTTTCTTTTGTCTCAATACCATCTAGAAGTTGACTGGAACGAATGCCTGTAAAAACAAGCCCATGATCATATACATTTTATGTTTCATAAAGCTTAAACTAAAGTCGTGGTGGCCTAGTGGTTAAAACACCAGCCTTTCGAGTATGAGGGTGCGGGTTCGATTACAGGTCATGCAAGTACCAATGCAACTTTTCTAAGTTATACGTACTTTCTAAGTTTAGCTTGGACACAATGACTGATTAAAGGTGAAGGAAAACATTTCGAGGAAACCTTGACTATAAAGCCTGAAATCACCAACCCCCATTGAGCAAGCGTGGTGATTAACGCTCAATCCTTCTCCGTGGGAGCGGAGGCCTGTACCCAGCAGTGGGACGATAAAAAAGGCAGTGATGATGATGATGGAAGCTTAAACAAAAAGTTAATGGTTGGTTATAAATTACTTTGGTAAAGTAAAACCCCCAAAAGTATGCTTACAATATTTGCGTATAAATATGAACTAAAATTCCACGTTTCCCACGTTAGATTTAACTTATACATCAAATAAAGCGCTCACAAAACTTGCTCCGCAAAATAACCAGTAGAAAGCTTCACCTGTGCCTAGGACGAAGTTCAGTCTAGCAAGACCCATTAAGGTCTACAAAGTTAGACAACGTTGAAAGCGAACAGAACTCTATTAATATTAATTTCTAGTGAAACTAGTTCAAAGATATAACTGTGACTCTTCGAAACTCATTCTTAGAAATCGCTGTTGCTTAAAAGGGTGCAAGTAGTGGTAGGTGTAACTATTCCCAATTTATGTCACTAACCAATCAGGATAAGTAAAAATGTTATGGTAATAAAACTTGGAGATAAAGCGTTCACTTTGAAAGATTAGAAGCGATTAGTGATTAATTCCTTAATGGGAAAACCTATTCCACTTTATAAAAGAATCAATCGCTAAGTGATTGTCTTTGTAATCGTCGGATTAAGGCCTAATCAAATCAGAGAGATCCTCGGTGTTTATTAGTTTATAAGTGCTCACTACATATTTTTTTTTATAAATGTAATGAAAATGGGAAAACATACTTCTACGGTGAAAATTAAAAAGCCAATTTTTTTTTAGACTTAACTGTCCTACTGCTGGGCAAGGGCCTCCACCAAAGTCGTTCTTCTATCTCTGTCTGAAGCGTGGTGCGACCAATCAGCGACGGAAGTGTCGACATTCTCTCTCCAGACCCCTAGACCGTCTTCCATCATCGGGGATCCATTGGATGGTGATTTTCGCCCACTTATTTAAAGCCATCATCATCTTTTTTTACCGTCCCACTGCTGGGCACAGGCTTTTTCTCACACGGAGAAGGATTGAGCGTTAAAGTCAATATACCTAATTAAAAAAATATATACAATGATAGATCAACAATATTCTCTGAAAATATTCCTGCAGGCTTAGCATGGCAACCGTAGAAACAAGTTTTATCTACCGGAGATTGGATATAATGACAGAAAACTGACATATTGACGTAGGATTTATTTTGAAATTTTTTGAAGTAATTTGTCTTTTCTTCGATTGACATAAGGCTACAAGTGATTGTATGCGAGTTGACAGGTCGCGCCATGCTCGGGCAGAAGACATGTTGATATTGACAGAAAGAGCTTTGTCTTTTCTTGACAGAATAAATATAAAATCGCCATGCTAAGCCTGCTGGTCCTTGTAATACAAGATGACAAGACTCAAGCAAGAACTAAGAACCTTATATAACGAACATGATAACATAATCAAAGTTGCCTAAAGGAATTATATCAAAGTTTGCAAGGAAAAGCGGTCAGTTTACCATCTCGCTTATTGGCTTAATGTAAATAGTTTGTTAGCAGTGATCGATCACCGGCTTATGTAACAACCGAACTATAAGGCTGCTACTCACTAGAGCGATGGAGGAGCGAGTTTCTTCCTTGAAAAGTTTGTGAAGTTAAAAGGCTTTATTTTTACTAGGAATTTAACTGATGGGTATTTTACGTGTAGCTGATTTAATAATTTTATTATGAGATGATGATGTGTCACAGTAACAGTGGAAATTTTGTCAGCCAACTTAGCTATTCCATGAACTGTAGGATATAGAAAATTTTGCATAGGTATTGTTACGAAATAGAGGTTTACCGTGTGATATCATCAAATGACTCCTCCCACAGTGGGTGCAGCCGGAGGGAGTGTTAAACTCTTACTGACTAAAACCCACGATGTTCCTTCTGAAGCTTTTGTGTGCGAGGGCAGCGGAAACTCTTGCGAACAACCCGCAGCCCGAAGAGATATGGGATTGGGAAAATATAAACAACTAATTGACCACCGGTAACACTCGAATAAATCAACAGACGGCTATAATCATTTATCATTTCGGTAACTTTTGATAGAAAGTTCAGGATTTAGCTTTGGTAGTTCTTTTTTGTTTATCATTCAGAAATCGATTTCGATCCTCTACATCGCGACCATACACTTCCAGAAAGTTCTAAGGTTGAGGGTTCCTGAATGTTCTAGACCTAATGTCTCGAACATTCGAAACTGTGACCTAAGCTTCTAGAAATTTCTAGGTCACACATCTAGAACATTCGACTAGGTACTTACTAGTTAGTTCGAGGTTTTGGTTGAACAATCATCAATCTAACCAACCTACGTAACAAAATGTGATATGATAGCTACCTATTTTGTTTTAAACAAAATGTACTGCGGTTGCAGGAGGTTATTTTTAGTGCCTATATTGACACTTTAAGATTAATCATTTTTTCAGCATGATTTTTTTTTATAATATACATATGGAACTAATATATTATAAAGAGGAAATATTTGATTGTTTGGACTGAATAGGGTCCGAAATTACTTGATCGATTTGAAAAATTCCTTCACTGTTGGAAAGCTACGCTATCTCCGGTGAACATAGGCACTGTTTTATCCGGGCTCGCAAGAAGTTTCTCTAGGACGTGGGACACATGACAAGAAACCCCTACAATACTATAAGTTCGCTCCACATTATCCAAATTATCGCAAAGCCCTCACACCATTCAAAAACCCTAACGAACCCATAAATCAAAAGCAAGTTAGACGTGTCCAAAACAATCGCGCGAAACCGCACTGAGCCCTTATAGTTTGTCAAGACATAATTGTGAACAAATGACAAAACTTTCATATTGCCATCAAAAGTTGCCTTATCAGCCGTGACAGGCCTGAGATGAAAATGTCTCATTGAACACAAACAAGGGACAAGTTTTAGTACTAAGCGGAGCGGGAAAATGAGCGGGGAGATGTTTTGTGAAGAGTATGGTATGTAGGGTTTTGCCAAATTTGATGGCGGCTCGGCCTTTATTTCTAATATTATATGTATAGATAAGCACATCCTACAACACAACCTTCCCGAATCCGTAAAATTTTGCCAATCGAATATTAACCTTCCGGTGTTGTGATAAGGTTGAAAATCTATTAAAGAAATTTGACAGACGTGCTGGCGTCCGTACATGCGTATGGCTGATAGATACCCCTCGCGCACCTCCATTGTTACTTATTGGCACCAACCCCTCCTGCAGAAGTTAGCTCCGGACAATAATACTGCTCTACCCAACCCCCCGCGAAGAGATCATTGTCCGTGACCAGGGTGCCCAGTGACTGCTCTTCCCTCTGGACGTATCTGAAAGGGACCAGCAGCCACCAAGCACGCGAGGAGGTCTTCATGCACGCACCCCATGTACTTACTACAAGCCACAGATTAAATTTTATCATTGAACACAATTTAGGTTAAAATTTTTGTACCAGGTGAAGAAAGAGAAACCGCGGGCAGGAGCTAGCTAAACCATCTAAAAACCCCATTGAAACCTTTTAAAGTATTGACATAAGCACCTGTCAGTGGCAACTAAAATGCTACAAAGCAGTTTATTGCGGACTGAAAATCAATGCTGAAACATTGACCCCTATATTCGACGTAACCTAGTTTTTGATTTCAGTTTGTGAATGTAGTAAAAGATAATTTGCACCGCATGATTTTAACTGTTTTTTTTTAAATAACGGTGACGATATTTCTGACGCTGTATTTTTTCAGTGTGAAAATGTTAATTTTTATTCACATGTTTCTACAAACTTGGTGTTGTTTATGCTTGTTATAAATGTTATTTATTTGTTTTGTTGAAAGTCATGGTGGCCTAGTGGTTAAAGAGCCAACCTCTCAAGTGTGAGGGCGTGGGTTCGATTCCAGGTCGGGCAAGTACCAATGCAACTTTTCTAAGTTTGTATGTACTTTCTAAGTATATTTTGGACACCAATGACTGTGTTTCGGATGGCACGTTAAACTGTAGGTCCCGGCAGTCATTGAACATCCTTGGCAGTCGTTACGGGTAGTCAGAAGCCAGTAGTAAGTCTGACGCCAGTCTAACCAACTGGGTTGAGGAGGTCAGATAGGCAGTCGCTCCTTGTAAAACACTGGTACTCAACCGAATCCGGTTAGACTGGAAGCCGACCCCAACATAGTTGGGAAATGGCTCGGGAGATGATGACATTAAGTAAAAATTTATTTAGATAGACAACAATCAAACGCAAAAAAAATATTTAAAGAAAACCATAAGAAAATTTTACTTTTTTTACAGACCCATCAGAAATATTTGTGAATAGAAATTTCGGTTATATTGTATAGTTATAAATGATTAAATTTTTTACTAATGATATATTATATACGGAGACTATGATATTAGTAAGATAAGGATATATGTATATTATATTGGGAAGTCATAAGTGCGAATGCGCCTTGGAAACTTAACGGAGAATATTTTTTAAATTATATTTGAAAAAGTTCTTTTCACGCTGGTAAGTATAATACGAAGCAAAGCTAGTTTATTTGAAAACCGCCAATCGACAGTTCCAAACTCAAGCCTTTACAGAACCAAGGCGCCCCCGTTTACTTCGCAAAATGTTTTGACGCTCAAAACACAAATTATTTCGTCAAAATTTGCTCGTAAAGCTGATTACTGTGGGCCTGTAGGTCTGGGCTTAGAGTATTGAACCAACCGGACACGATATGCCATCCTTCCCACTGCCCAATGTATGATACCGCTATGTATGTATATACCGTCATACTCATATGTACATTTTTATGCCTAGTAGTAAGTGAATCTGCCGTCTATGACGGAGGTCGCGATTTCAATTCCCGCACAAGTCAAACATTTGTGTGCATGAACATGGGTGTTTGATTTAGTCAGGTTGTTCCTATGTATTTATTTACAAAAGAAAAGTGTATAAGTACCTACGTTTATTAATTAGTAGTACAAGCTCTGCTTAGTTTGGGACTAGGTGACGTTGTGTGAATGTGTGGGAAATATTATATTAATTTCGTCGCGTCATCTCGCCTCCTGTGTGTTAAATTGCAGACTTTATTGCATAGAGATTTGCGCTCATGGCGTATCCTGTTGGTTATAGGCTCTCGAGGCCTGTGACGTCAACTTCTATTAGAGTGTATTTTAGGAAGGTTTTAAGGGTCTTCGCTGTGTTTTTATTATGAAAGCTTTGATTTTCTATTGTGGTTATAAAGCGTTCGTTTGAGGTATTTTATAGGTTTATTTGAAGAATTTGTTTTGTTAATTTTTGTAGGTTTTCGGGCCATTATTGTTTCGAATTTAGACATAGATTTTAACACAAACAATTTCAGTTAGGGCGCTCCCACACAGCAGTTATATAACATTGTGTAACACGATAATATTATGAATGAAGACGATAAAATTATAAATACATCGTGTTATAATTTCAAAATCCATTTCTGTTTCTTTTTATTATTTTAGCGTTATTATTTAAAGGAATTTAGTGCTGGGCACAAATAATGTAGTTTTGCATTGGAAGAAAGAAAAATTAACTAAATAACCGGTAAAAAAATTCTAAGAAAAATTCTAGTGGAATGTGATTCAAAATAATGAGCTGAATGCACCCTATCAGTCTGCGGAGGGCTGTCCCTTACACCCTGTATAATTTCACATTAGGCAGAAGCTCGCTTCATTAATGCGCTTTGAACCATATACTGGCTTAAACTATATACAATTACATTACAAGTCAGTACACAAACATTCCATATACTGTATCACAAGCTCAAAGGTACCTAAACATCATTGATATACGGCTACTTAGAGCGTTATACCAATTGGATACGCCATTTTCGGCCGTCCTTTCTGTACTGACAAAAGTATGATCCTATGTTTATTAGTAAAAATAAAAAATAAATAAGTTGCATACTCGCAAAAGAATAAATGCAAAATTTAAATATTGAAATAAAATAAACTAAATGAATTATTATGCCTAAATAATTTCAAAAAATTCATACGCACTGCTGTCAGCGGGGATCGTGCCAAAAAGGCATGCTCGCCAGTGTGCGTGATTTATATCTATGTTCAACAATTTTAATGTGTGCGTGCTTAATGATGTGATCAAAAATATATGAGTGAGCTATCTTTATTTGTAGTGTGAGTTACACCCCACTCGTAAATTTACTCAGTGTTTCATTTTCATTTCATTCAGTGATTCTTGTGGTCATATCGGGTCCTGTTGGTTATATACTCTAAGACGGCTACCAATCTTGGAGAATGTTATTCTCTATGAATTGATGGTTGCGATATATTGTATCATAGTGTTTCTGGTTCTAGTATTCTCTTACGGTACCAACAGGTATATTCACAGTATAGACCCATTCAGTAAATTCTGCGTATATGTTGTTTCGTGGAAGTGAATTCAGTCGGTATTGGTCAGAGGCAAATAGTATTTGTCTTTGAGGGATCTTGAATAGGGTGTTATTTGTTGATTTTAACCAAAAAAAATGTTTTATCTTTATGGTATAGTGATATCGGGACACCTTTTTCACACAGGCCTCAATGTAAGCTATTGATTGGCTTGAAAGTTTATAAGCATAGATGGATGTATATTCGTTAGGTACTCTTTCACGCTAAAACTACTGGATAGATTTTGATGAAACTTAGTAGTAATATAGCTTATAAATCAAAAGTACATATAGGATACTTTTTATCTATGTACGGGACGTAGTTTCATACCGACGATTGTGAAACCGTCGGTGAGAGCTAAGTTCTAATCTACAAGTTTTTTTTTCAAATTTAAAAAATATATGCCTAAGTGTATTTTCCAAACTCAAAGACCCACAACTACATATGAACGTAGAAATAATTCTGCTAAACCTGATACCACTCAGTCTCGACGGATTTTGCTAACTAAAGGCTTCCACCTGAACTCGGGCACCCAATAACCTACTTTTAGGCAGCCTGAAATTTGTACGAACTGGGTTATCAGGTGATTTTAAGAGAAACATTAACTACTGATATTTACTTATTTGAATAGAACAGTTAAAGACCAATTACATCCATCCATCTCCCGAGCCTTTTTCCCAACTATGTTGAGGTCGGCTTCGAGTCTAACCGGATTTAGCTGATTACCAGTGTTTTACAAGGAGCGACTGCCTATCTGATCTCCTCAACCCAATTACCTGGACAACCCCTTGGTTAGACTGGCGTCAGACTTACTGGTTTCTGACGACAAAGACCCATTAAACTATTTAGTATTAAAAAGATAAAATGACAAACCTCAGTCATGCTTTCCTTTCAGAAAAAATCACGACAATTATCATCTTCTATTCATCCGCAAAAATTAAAGTTGCGTTTGAGATATGAAAACCATGTTCCCTTTGAGAGAGTGATTAATTGATTAGTAAAGGCATTACATCTGTGGGGTTGAGCAGTGTAGATTCATACCTTGCTAATCTTTCCACTTCAGAAAAAGGCTACAACAAATCTTAATTAATCATTATACCAACCTCCTCCCGCTGTTACAACATATTATTGTTCATACAACATCTTCCTATAATGCATTCATCCATAAGTATTAAAATTATTTTTGTTACAGAGGAAATCGGTCCACCATCAGAGCTGTTCGATCTTAATATGCTGGTCATCGTTTGCAGCTCTATTCTACTAGTTATATGTCTTATGGCCTTCTTCTGTATTCTGTTTAGAAGACACAGGTAAGTTATCTACACAATTATCTAAAATAATGAATATTTTTCCGTCAGAATCGTCTTTTTTAATGTTTGGTCCTTTGCACCGGGTTTCATTGTCAAACCATATATTTCTTTGGTCTTTTGAACCGTGGTGCTGAAGCCTAAGCTAATTTTTTTACGTTATCATCTTGCATTCTGAAATATAAGCTACTAGTATTACATAATAAACAAACCCATCAAACTAACAACAAACCGACAAATATTATATTCAATAATTACTATCGAATAATCCAATTCGTGTTTGCTTCGTAGTTCACAGAAACATTATTAATAATGTGTCTATTATCGGAACCGACATAACCCGTTGTGTTGTCATTCGATTACATGCCAAATGAAAATACTTAATGAGAATATTTTGATGATATTATTATATTATTCAGGGATGGTTTCATCGTCATCAAAATTAAAACAAAAGAATTAATGAATGATGAACTTTATCTCGTGTGGACATCAAAAATTGTATATTAAAAAGTACCTACGCGAAGCATTCCCAACACAAGTATATTCTATAAATTAACGGGGATGTTTCATTTTACATGTATTGTAATAGTTTTGAGACACAATAAAAAAGAATTATTTTTTTATTTTATTTTATATTTTTACCTACCTGTGTTGAGTGAGTTACTTCAGTTAAGGGATCCTAGAGTGTAATATACATAGTTTACTTAAACTAAATTTAGACTTAGAAGAGAGATCCTCTTCTTTTGATTGGTGAAATCAGACTGAATGTCTATATTCGTTAAAAATGGACCATGTTGTGTCGTACTGGACGCAAATTTTAAAGGCTCTGGGATCCTCAAAAAACAACAATAATTTTGTGTCACGAGGCAAAGAGGTAGTAACTAGACCAGTACTGTTTTTTTTTTTCAAACAGACAAAACTACACATCTCAATACCGCCACTCCATCGCCGATGAAGTGAAATCCCGCAACGAGAGTGTAGCGTCTCAGTCGGAACATAAGGAGCGGTACGCGCACGCGCCAAGGATATACACCTCGCCTGTACACAATAGGAAGGCTGGCAAGAATGGTAAGATCGTCATTATTCATTGAAGTTATACCATTCGCAGAATAGCGATAAATAGACCAGATAGATAAAAGAACCAGAAACATCAAAATATTAAGATTAGCAAAGACAGACAAAATTATTTTAACATAAAATTTAATATTATGTGAATAAAAAATACTTCTAAAATGTTTATTTCTTTTAAAACAGTATTATAAAAATAACCAAAAATATTCGTTCCTACAGAAATGTTCGAGATAAGTCCTTACGCGGAATTCGCGTTGGGATTCAGGACGTTTGATCACGTGGAAAACCAGGATCTACCAAGCAGATTGCCGAGTAGACCAAGGTTTGACACTGGTAAGTGAACACCATAAAAGTTATATAACTTTCAATGTAGTTATCGTTAACGATAAAAAAAATATGAGTTTCTTAAGGAATAGAACCGGCGGCGTTCTTCTAGGAACTATTCTGGGGCCAATTCATAATTTGGCGAAACCATTTCTACATAAGAACGTGTCACCAAATTGTGTTGAGAAAATATTAGACACAAAATTAATATTTGGGTCTCTTATTGAAATAAATTCTTGCATGCCTTGTACCTACGCTGTCAAAACTATATGGTTTAACAATATGGTTTTACACAATAAATGACCAACTTTCCATTAAAGCAACTTACTATTTATCGCATTAAATTATCAACCAATAGCATAACACAAAAGCGTACCATTCATTCATTACGAATTCATAGTATGTGCATAATTAGGCTTTTCAATAATATGATTCCCCGTCCATCCTAAATATATTACTATCATTCTACCTATGTGTACTAAATATACAAACATTTTCAAATTATTCAGGAACTTCAATTTCAAAAGCTTTGTACATGCGAATTGGTTACTAGGCCTGATAATTATAATTAGTTTTATTTAAATATATGTTCTGTGTGGGCGCTTTGTGTTTTGGTAACTCAATAATAATGTAATGAATGGTTTGTTTGACTGTATTTGCGTAACATAGAAAGAGAATTTGTATTCCAATGTTGGTATCGTCAACATACGCACAAACGGTGATAAAATAGGACTAAATAATATTCATGTGAAAAAAAATTGTATTTTTTGAATGAAAATTTAACATTGAAAACATTCCAAATTTTTTGTTTTATTTTTCAATAATTCTACAATGAAAAAAAGTAAGCAAGTTAAAATAGGCTAACATAATTAAGTGTACATAAGCATTTAGTTAACGATATCAAAAAAGGCGCATTACTTTACATAAGAAATATTATACTTTACATAAGAATAATTTCAATGATTGAAAGGCACAGCTTATTTCTTAAGAAATCTCCTCCAGTTGATTAGGCTACTCTTTTAATTTGCCCTTATTTATTTTATTTTCTGTAAATATAACCATGTAAATATTAAAAAGAAAAAATAGAAATTATATTATAACATAATTTTGGTGACAAAGAAACGATCCAAGCTAACAACAACGATTATTTGATGCGATCGTCTTCAAAACCCGTTCCTTATTCCCAAAACACCATAACAAGTGAACAAATCACTATTGAAGATAGTTACTAAGCCTTAAAATATTAATTAAATACAAACAATACGATTTGGATAGACAACATAAATCTGTTTGGTATATTGTATTCAATATTCAGTATTAGGTAAGAGGCTATTCAGCAATTGAAACGTACCTTGCTATCGTTCGAGCACATTGTCACAAAGATATAATTTCATGTTTTCTAGATGAGCCATGCATTTTAAATAACTTCCATCGATTGATCTCATTTTTTTTTTCAATTCTTTTCAATAACTTTATTTGCACCTTCCTTATGTGTTTATCTTTATCTCTATATAAAAATTACATTAAATATCGGGACACCTTTTCACACACAGTCGATTAGCCCTAAGGTAAGCTATTGATTTGCTTGTGTTATGTGTGCCAACACATCTGATAAACTACATAATTATACTTTAAACATATTTATTTATAAATAGATATTATAACATCCAGACCACAGCCAGCAGTCATGCTCATCACACACATGCCGATCATATGATACCGGGAATAAAACCCGGGACCCACAGCTCGGCAGTCCGGCGTGGTTACCATTGCGCTAAAGGGGTCGTCTTTTTTTTAATATTTAATAAAAAATCATTTATCACTTCATTATAAGTTAACTTAGAACCAATCATAGAAATTTTAATTAGACTTCTACAATTACCTGCAATGCACAATTCATTGAACGATTGGTCTCGTTAAACGTACCGTGGAAGTCCCACAAGTTTGAAAATTGCTCCAATTCTGCTCAAGATATTGGTATTCGCTAGTAATTAAATGACGGAGTCACTGCGGATTATTTCGACCGCTTTTGTTGAAGATTTAAGTCAACTGCAACTTGTTGAAAGGAAATAAGCTATTCCGAACTGCTCAGAGCTTTATCGCTAAAGCATATGGTTCAAAGTTCACTGGGATTTTTTTTACTATTTCGAGTAGCTTGGTATGCTGGCGTCTGTATGTGCTAGACTATAGTTATTTAACCATGGCTGCAGACAGACGGAGATAATAAAAAGTTCAAGAAAAGACGTAAAATATATATAGGTAGTAGTAGTAGTAGAGAACCTCCTTTTTTGGGAAGCTGGTTAAAACATCCAACCAGTTTACTATTTATTTTTATGTACCAAAAATTTTTTTTCTTTCTATTTACGAAAAAAGAGGATTAATTGTTATTAAAAGAAAAAAAAAAAAATTTTAAAATTAATGAAGACTAGGCACATCCAGTGTCTCTACAAATCGCGTGTAGATATCACGTTTCGTTTGAATTATGAGACAGTCCCTGCCGTATATTTCAGTCTGACATCTCAAATGAATTCTATTCAAATTCTAGACGCTGTTATCATTAATTGAATTCCCTTCAAAGCTTCGCTAAATTATTATATAATAGTTATTCCAAGGACGATTTTCAAGTTGATTATTATGCTTTGTAATGTTAAATATTTTTTGGGGCTGGAAGCAATTATGTTAATTTGAGGATTATGAAGTAAAAATGTAGGTATTTATATTCTATTACTGCTTTAAGGGTTTATTGAATTAAAGTCTATTTCTTTGTTCGCTTTGCGTTTGATAGATAAAATGATGCCCAGTATCATTTTTTTTTAATTATTTATTTTATTGATCTAAAATGTACATTTTAGGTTATATAATGTACGTAATGTCCAACAAAACAATTACATTTATAGGAATTATTTTTATTATTTCTAAATCATTACCTTTGTAAATTCTTTCTTTCCTGTTGTATTTCTCTATCGTGTGTGTACATAAATCCCTAAATAAATAAATAAATATCATATAGAAGGATAACGTAATGTTATGTAGGTATAGTACTTTTCACTAAGATCTTATAAGCCAGGTTTATGAGTAGGATATGTAATTAGTAGTATTATTATCGAATAATAAATAAAAGTACCCATAGAGAGATAGCCTATTAAGATTATGTAGCTTATTCCTGGGGAGTTTGTTGCGCCACTTCTTCTTCCCAGCAAAAACACATAGGAAGTGGTGAAGGGTGGGCGTTTTGGGGGCTGTCTTTTGTAATATTTGACGTTCAAAAAGTGCTGTTTTACAACCAAGTTTGAATAAATTATTTTTGAGTTTATGTAAAACAATAGTAAAAGTGCCCTTAGCTGAGAACTGAGAAATCTGATTAATAATAAATTGTATTTCAACAAATAATACATTTTACTTATTATGTTTTGACTTCGCATTTTCATCGTTTCCATTAAAAAAACATTTTGTTGTCACTTCTATAATGACTTTGTGAACTCAAGAAAATTTTCGTTCGAAGACAATTTTTGACGTTTATGCTAATCAATTTTCATTGTTGAAGTTTTATGAATCTTTTTTTAATTGCCCCACGAGACAAAGTTAGATTGCTTTCTAAGATTATTAATCAAAGTTTATGTCGAGTGTTTTCTTAATTTTAATTTTTGTGACCCAAAAAATTTTGAACTCAAGTGTAGGCAGAGTCAATTTGGTTTTGCTGATGAAGCGTTAAAATTAACTTTGTTATTAAAATTATTGCTGAATTTATTTCGCTGGCAATATTATTTCAAGATCATTTTGGAAATACTTTTCATGGTCGCACGTGTATCCCTAATTAAGCTTGCATTTTAATTAATATTTATACAACGAAGTATTACACAATAAGAAAATATTAATACAAAAAACCCGCCTGCTTATTTATGCTTATTTATGAGACGATTTTTCAAGCTTCATAATTTTTTAATATCACAAGTCTATATTATAATAAAAGATCTCTTTGATTTGATAATAATGGCCTGCCTGGGCTACGGGTTGTTCGTAAGACTCGAAGGAACCTAGTGGGTTTTAGTCATTTGATGATTTCTCAGCGGGATCAGCCAGCTACGCAATACGTATTCTAGTGCAAAATAAGTATTTGCGCAGACACTTGTGCACTCTCTATTCTGTCACCGCTGTACGCTGTGTGCTCTCCGCTGTACGGGTATATCAATCACCAACTTCCAGACGCCCGCGCCGGGTAGCTTTTGTAAAAGTTTCTTAAAACCCGCAAAGCAATATCGAGCTATGCGAATACCAGACCAACTAGATTATAATATTTGGATCACAACTCAAGTAGCATTCTATATTTGTTGATTTACAGATTTAAAAACAGTGCACCATATTTTACAGGTCATCAAGTAGGTACATGCTAAAGACCATGTTTACCAAAAAAAAATTGAATGACCTAGGGATCGAACGCATTCTTAGAGACCGGTGTTATGCGTAAGAACACACTGAGGTACAATTTGGCGAACTTGATGATAAATTTAATAAAATATGTAAATGTTTTCATGACTTTTTGTGGTAAACATGATCCTTAACATGTACTAGATGACCTGTAAAAATATGGTGCACTAGTTTAGTCAGACCTTATATACATAAATATTAAACGGCAAACAAAACTCGTTATAAAAGCAACATTCACAAGGAACAGACTATGCAATTAGTCACAATGTAACTCTCACATTTTTCTTTCACTTATTTCGGGAACAGTTTTATTAAGGGAAACGGCAAAAACATTTATTTCCTAATTTAATTAGTTTATATATTACTCTTCTTGGCTCTGCAGTGTACAGCTCGGAAAACAGCATTTTGCACTATATTCTAAGATTAGAGGAGCTCGTGGCTAAGTAACAACCACACGGCACGATCAATTATAAAGTTAAGCAACGCTCAGCGCGCTATGTCCGTTGATGGTGACAATCTTGTTATTATGAGTTCCTGTATTTTGGAAGGCACATTGTGTGTGTTCATTGGTAGTCGTTACTGGTAGTCAGAACCCAGGAAGTCTGACAACCAGTCTTATGGAGAGGATACCTCTCCGTTCATTGGATTGGTTTGAGGAGGTCAGATAAGCAGTCGTCCATGTAAACAACTGGTTAGAAACCTGACCTCAACGTGGCTTGGGAAAAGGCTAGGCTGATGATTTATTAAAGAAATTCTAGAGATCTGTCTTGAAGGATCAGTTTTAACTGAGATATTGTTCTTAAGAGTCGAAAGACCAAAATAAATATGAATTTACTGACTTGGTTCTTAGTTCGTATTAAAATTTATTGGGTTGGTAAAATAATATCTTCGAATTCAACTTGGCATGAGCGTATGGATACGGTTAGCATCTAAAACAGTACAGAAACAAAAGAAGGTTAGCCAAATATTTAGTATTTTTACACACTATATAACTTTACAAAAATAAAAAATATTATATTTCACGAAAAGTTAGCTGTTCAGGGAACATAATATTATTATAATAATTAAACATACCTTCTGAAGTATAGTATAACAATAATTCCAAGAATCAACCACTAAACACAAAACAAATACTTTACCGAGTAATCTTCGAACACCTTCATTGTAAATTAAACCCTATTCACAACGCTCTAAGGTACATTTCAGGATACAAGGATTTTTTCTGCTGAAAGTCACTCTGTGTATATGGTCCTTATCGCTAACTTTGCAGCCCTAAAGCATCGTCCCGTTTGACCATTAATCTTGATCTAATTTAATAAAATTGATGACTCCCGCCTTACGTTTAGTTTCGGCATTCCCTTTAGGACTTTCTAATAAGACTGATAAATAGAAACTACACGAACATGTTATAGACGTACTTTTAGACACTGACTTGTTGGTCTAGTAGTCGTATGGTGCGACTGCTGAGCACGGGGTCTCGGGTTCAATTCACGGATTGGACCGAAATTGGTTTGTGGGTTTTTAGAAAGTTTCATGATAGCAGCACGGAGTCTGGATGTTGGTGATTGATTCACCCGTGCAACGAGAGCACGTAAATGTCGGTCCTGCGCTTGATCTCTCTCTGGTCGTGTCGGATTGCTGTCCCATCGGGTTAGGTGAGTGAGAGAATAGAGAGTGCACCTGTGTCCGCGCAAATGCTTGTGAACTATAATAGGTATGTTGTGCGCAGCTGGCTGATCTCCTTAAGAGAGAACGGACGCCATGACTGATAATCGTTTGTTGATATTCACAAACGTAGGTCAAAGACAATCGATGTACTCGTACAGACGCCAGCACATCAAGCTACCCGAACCTGTCAAATTTTCTTAATCAACTTTAAACCATATGCTCCATCGATAAAGTTGAAAATCTATTAAGGAAATTTGACAGTTTGTAGTAGTTTGACGATATGATACAGAACTACATCTGGTTACGATTAAAACTTATCTTTATTGTAAGAAGGGCTATCCTGCAAAGACAGTTTGAAACACCTCCCTATCTCAGTATTTAAGCTATCTCCTTCAGATACAATTATTGTACTCATATTTTTGTTTAATTGATCTGTCACAGTGTTCTAATGCGAATAAACGAGCCCTTTATCTCGACTCGATTGTTCGGCTTCGCCTTTATAACCCGGTTTTAGGACTTCGATGCTAAAATGTTATTATTATTATTGTTGTAGTCTTATCTGCCTGCAATTTTAAGTATTAGGGGAATTTAAGAAAGGTGATTTGTTGTATTTTTTTTTTAAATATGTCTAGGTAAAGATTAAGAATGCATTTTCAGTGGAAAGTTTATGCGACAATTTACTTCAAGTAATAACTTATCGCTCTTTTAAAATCCTTAGGGCCCTCGCCCACGGCGATTTTTTGCAGCGATGCAGTCGCGATACTGTCGCGCGTAGGCATCTATACAGACGCGCAGCTGTGGCTAGCTGTGTGCCCTCGCCCACGGGACCAGATTCAGTCGCGATGCAAACGCGATTCGGTCGCGCTGCAGTTACACTAATGTTCGGCACACTCCCTCCCCCCTCTGTTCTTTTTCCGATATCGTCCAACGCTGTCGCGCGTTTGTATCGATACAGTCGCGACGCAGTAGCGCGTTGCAAATGCGACTAACACGCGTTAGAAGCGATGCTGCCGCGCATTTGCTAAACGCGCGACTGCATCGCTACAAAAAGTCGCCGTGGGCGAGGGCCCTTAGTATGATCGTAAGTGT
Organism: Heliothis peltigera; assembly: GCA_958496145.1. Classification (NCBI taxonomy): domain Eukaryota; kingdom Metazoa; phylum Arthropoda; class Insecta; order Lepidoptera; family Noctuidae; genus Heliothis; species Heliothis peltigera. The sequence continues at coordinate 5,544,454 of OY292345.1, read as the reverse complement.
GATAGTGACTTGGTCGTTTTTTTTTTACAATGTAACATGGATAAACAACGGATAATAGTTTTATATTTATATGAATAATGCTAGAAAAGTTCCTACTCGAAGTCGAAAGGTGTATACCATAAATTATTTCGTCACTAAAATGTATAGACGCTAGCGAACCAAGCTACCAATCAACTTTTGGCAAGGCAATTTTCCCAATATACTTTGAACCATACGCTTCAGCGATTAAGTTGAAAATGTCTTAAGGAAATTTGGAATATAATTCTCACTTTTATATTTTGTCCCCAGAAACAAGTTTCCAGACGCGTTCCGAATCTGACGACAGCGATAGCACATCTAAAGCCACCGTCACTGCAGTACCACGACGTAAGTATTTGTCGCTTCTAGAACCTTCATTTTAAGTCATTATGCTTAGCATAAATAGTACCTATCCTAAAGGCGTGGTGGACTGGGGTCGTAGTAGACTGGGTTCATGGTGGACTGGGGTCGTGGTGAACTGGGGTCATAGTAGACTGGGTTCGTGGTGAACTGGAGTCATAGTAGACTGGGTTCGTGGTGAACTGGGGTCGTGGTGGACTGGGGTCGTGGTGGACCGAACGCGTGAAATCACCAGCCTCTCAAGTATGAATGTGCGGGTTTGATTCTGGGTCTACAAGTGCCAATGTAACTAAGTATATCTTGGACACTAATGACTGAGTAAAGGTAAGGTAAATCATCTCGAGGAAACCTGCACTATAAAGTCTGAAATCACCAACCAGCATTGAACAAGCTTGGTGATTAATGCTAAATCTTTCTAGGGCATTGCCCACCAGTGGAAGGATAAAAAGACTCATGATAGAGCGACTGTCTATCTGACCTCCTTGGTAACTCTAGGTATCAGACTTTCTGGCTTCTGGCAAAAAGTATAAATACACAAATATTAACGTGCCTTTCAAAACACGAAGGTACTCGTGACAAAATGGTGACCCATCCAAGAACCGACCGCGCCAAACGTTGCTTAACCTTGCTATCCTTGGTGTCATTTACACCCGACTTCTTCCATTATATAATATAATGTAAACATTTACATTCAAAATTCAATACCAAGCCCGCGCGTCATAGCAATATTTCATGACACATCACGTTCTAATTACTTCCGAGTACGATAATTAGCTGCCAAACGGACTAACAAATCATTTTACAGTTAATTAGAGATACCAGCTATATTAGTTGTGTGGAACGAATAGTTACTGAAATCATTCCCTTTAATTAATAATGGGAGGTATGTCAGTGTTTAGTTTTGGGTGTATTAAGTTCTTTTTAAATTAGGTTCCGTGTTTCCTTCCAGTATTTTGGCTTTAGCTTTTTAATATCTAACTAGTCCATAGTACAGACGCCAATACATCAAGCTACCTGAAATGTTTTTTTTTCCCAATCAACTTTGAACCATATGCTTCAGCGATAAATTTGAAAATCTATCGATGCGCTGGGTGTCTAAAACAATCTTCTCATGTAGACGTCAGCACATCAAGCTACTACAATCCTTCAAATTTCCTTAATAATTTACAGTTTCGTATGTAGCTTGATGTGCTGGCGTCTGTTATCATAAATGTGTAATGAATAGTCATTAATTATTTTTGTTATGTTTCAAACTATTCAAAAATCATCATCTCCCGCAGTTGCATTGGTACTTGCCTGACCTGAAATCGAACCCATGCGCTCATACTTGAGAGGTTGGCTCTTTACCCACTAGGCCACACCAAAAATTATTCATTTAATAAATTATCTTTTGTTACAGGTCATTGTCGCACCCCTCACCACAGATAACAACAGAAATAGAAAATAGGTATACATAATATTATTATTAACAAAAAAAAAAACATTTAGGTAAACATAATTTTTAATTTAAGCATATCAAGGTGTATCCATTACATAAAAAATGTGTAAATATATTAGTACTACTGTTTTATCAGACCTTATGTAACTATATATTAATTCACTATAATTGTGAATTAACCAAAGTTGTATTAACAAAAATAAATGTTGTAATTCGGTGAACAAACGATCGTAGTAAGAAACGTCTTCAAGACAATATCAGTGTATAAAATATTAAAGGGGAGCTAAAAATTAAAGAGAGGGGAGAAATTAAGGTGAATATACATTGAAACAACTCAATCTATGTTAGAGATTACACCTAAAATCTTAATTGATGAAAATTACTGGGATTTAATTCAGAAATCAAAAACTTTCCAGACTTGACACGATTAATGAAATTTTAATAATAAAGAAGTCTATAAGACTCATTCTGCTATTAACAGTAACTTACGATGATGAAAATTATGCCAAAATATTGCTTAAATCCAAAAAGGAAACACACAGAAGCCATCACATCAAGCTACCCGAAATTGTCAAATTTTCCCAATCAACTTTGAACCATATGCTTCAGCGATAAAGTTGAAAACCTATTAAGGAAATTTGATAGATTGTAGTAGCTTGTGTTGGCGTCTGTACTTACCAATAAAATAGTATCAGTTTTTCCAATACCTTAGAAAAAAAAGCATTAACCATATTCTGTATGGTGTATAAAGGCTCATTTAGACGGGGAGTTTCTTGCACGTTTCGGTAAGGGAATGTCTCCGCGACTATCGCAAGCAATAATCTATATAATAAAACCGTAACAAAATGATTACACATTCAGGCAAGAACTAAAATGTCGCCAGTGAGATGCGTATGACATATACGAATTTAGCGAAATGACACGCCACTTTGTCGCCCATATCAACGGGCGAGAAGACTGAATGTTTAGATGAAAGAAATGTTTTATATTCCTTGCAATTATCGTATCTTCGAGACGAGAAACTCTCCCCGTCTAAATGGGTCTTAAGTCTTTTGTAAAAAAAAACTATATTGATTTTATATTGTGCAGTTTTCAAAATGAAAACCCTGACTTCAGCTTTTCTACTGCCACTAACTGCCGCTTTAACAAGTGAATTGTGAAACATTAATAAATAATTAAGAACAAAGAAATATTCATCTCGAAGTATCTTTATTAAAAGACTGATGTTTTAAAATATAAATAAGTTTTAAATGTTTGTGTCAAAATAAATTTAAATATTATGATGTGCTTTGGTAAAAGATATGTCTAATTTTAACTACATTTATTAATATCTATACTAATTTGTTTACAGTATTTAACTAACTGTAAACATTTTGTTTGTTTACAATTCGTTAATATCTTGGACGTAGAATATCGACGTTATTTTGTGATTTATAAATTAATCTTTTATTAAACTGATCCCCTTATTCTGAACATTATATTCAAAGTTTATAACAAATTGTAAAACAACAAGTTTTACGAATCTTTCAACATTAATTATTTTTTCAAAATTCCAGATTTTGCTATTTGTAATTTCAAGTATAATTTAATACTTTGTAAACATATAATCAACTACCAAAGCACGTCACTAGCTGTAGATTGTAACTGCCAAATTAATTTTAATAGAACTTGTAGAAACTATCTTCTATTTACGAATTGTTTTAATGGTTCGTAATCCGTACCTTTGTCAACAGTTAATGTGACTTAGAAAGTAAGTTTTCTGTTGATTCTAGTCATTGAATTGTGAAATAAATGTTTGAAGTATCATTTTATGCGTTTTATGTCACATCTTTATAACATTTTGGTTCAATAATAAGTATGAATATCTGTAGGGATTCAAAACATTACCCTATAAGAAGCTCTATGTAGTTTTGTAATAGTTGTACTTTCTGTCACTGCCTCACGCTGCATCCACCAGTGGGAGGCGTCATTTCGTGATTTACCAGGTTGTCAGATACACAGTCCCGGAATAAACTGAAGTTAAGAGCGTTTTACACGATCCAAACCGGCCACCGACAGAGTTGACATTGCTCGCGACTCCCGTCGGCCAACAGCGTTCTACACGATTGGAGTCGACCACGGGCGCAGTCTATCGCGATGGTTGCGTGCTGTGTTGCGTCGGCCGACCATCTACAAGTTAGATTTTTCACGCCAACTGGACCAAGGTCACCCCCAGTGTTAGGTTTCTTTGGTACGCCGCTGCGTCGTGTTAGAATCGAAGCTATAAACATTTAAAATGTAAGTACCCTACAAACGTTTTATATCCTTTCCAAAGAGTTCAACCTGTATTTAAAACAATCGATACAACAGTCTTACAACGAAATCGTAACAAACAAACATATTTCAATTTATATTAGTTACAATTTCACAAATAGTATCCGCCCACAGCTTTGTATAGGTACAGTCACCCGCACATCAGTGGAAACATTTGAACTGCGAAAACAGCTCTTATGTCGTAGGAAATAGAGGCGGTCTCAAGGTCAAAGTGTGTCTACTGATGTGCGGGTGACTGCACCTATTTAAAATGTTGTTCGCTGAAATGCCTTTGACAAGCAATTGCTATGATATGTCAGATACAATTTGAACTACGAACCCGTTTGAAGTGATCAGTACGAATTAATTGAAACGATTTGATTCGATTACTGGGAAAATGAGCGAGCTTACCGACTATGAAAATTACATATGGCATTTACACGTAAGCTTACACAGATAATTATCATTTATACATAGTTTAATATTCAATATCACAGAAAAATCGAGTACAACTCTTGAAAATATGTTACGAGTACTCATTATTATTTACTATTTACTAGCTGTTGCCCGCGACGTGTCGTCCGCCTGGGCATTAGGTGATTAAACATTCACCCCCCCTCGTAGGTGATACCGTGATAATATGTAGCCTATATGTTGACCCGACCTCTTAGTTATATTCATGCCATATTCGTAGCAAATCCATGCAGTACTTTTTGAGATTATCCCGGACATACATACAGACAAACAGACAAAAATTCTAAAAACTATATTTTTGGCTTCGATATCGATTGTAAATCACGTCCCAAATATTCAATGTACAGTTTTGACTTTTCTACGATTTTATTATATGTATAGATAATTGACATAAAATTAATCATTACAATCCAGTAAGACTTTAGCAGTGGCATTATGAGAGACGTGATCGCGATGCGAGCTAAACAACTTATATAAGGTATACCATTATTATATATAATCCAGATGGTAAGAGACCAGACGGTATGTCATTATTTCCTTGGAAGATGGGTAGGTCTTTAGTGTGGGACGCAACCTGCGTCGACACTCTGGCGCCTTCCCACCTTGCTGGGACGGCGTGTTGTGCTGGCTCTGCCGCTTCGGAAGCCGAAAACCTCAAACGGCGCAAATATAGTACCCTAATAGGCAACTATACCTTTGAGCCGTTTGGGGTTGAAACTCTGGGGCCGTGGGGTCCGAGTGCACACCTCCTTTTTAAGGACATTTCCAAGAGACTCGCTGACACTTCCCGCGACCCAAGGGCTGGCTTTTATTTCGGCCAACGATTAAGCATTGCCATACAACGTGGCAATGCTGCCAGCCTTTTGGGTACACTCCCGGCGGGCAGCGATGAGGAAGAATTTTTTGACGCCATTTATTAATAAGGTTTTTTTTTTTACTTGTATATATTAATTTATATTTTATTTGTAAATATATTGTAAATATTTATGTGAATAAAAGACAAAGTAGGTATACCTACTACTAAAAAGATTTAAGTTGGAGAGAGTAGCGTCCGAAGAATCGTAGGCGCGTCAAACGGTAGTGACGTCACGCTGACGTGCAGTTGACACATGCAAGACCAAGACAAAATAAAATTAAAAGTGGGTACAGGATTATTTTGTCAATAGTCTCTGTACCCAACACAAATGACAAACAAATATATGTATCTATATAACGACGCAGTGCGGCGTGGCTTAAGTTTGCACCGAATGGGAGTCCAACTCAGCATGTGTCAGGTAGAATACCTGACGCTGGACGTACAGACTTGAATTGACGTAATAGTGCTCAGTGCTGTTTGCAGTTCAAACAAAGGTAGGTGTTAACCAATATTTTTTGAATATTTTTCGTGTATTGTGTTTAAAATATTAATAATTAAAGAATAACAAGAATACGTAAACAATATGGCGTAATTTAGTGGCTATTGTAATCATAAGCTAATCGTGAGACTTAGGCACTACCTACTGCATAAATTCAAAAATAAGCTAAAACAGGCCGTAAGACGTAAGAGTGAAATCGAAGGTCCGCGTCCTCTTTTTTTGAATGGTCTAAAAAAACCTGAACCGAAATCTACCGTCTTCAAGTCCTGAACTCGTAACTAGTTTCCCAGTTGTAATATTGAACAAACCAGTTGGTTAGCGTTATGTACTTGTAATGATACATAGATATATAATACATTTATTCAGCCCAAACAAAGACACAAACATATAGGCAAAATGAAAAAAAAGGTAGAAGATATATGACAAGACGCGTGTGGTATGTCTTAAGTTTGCATCGAATGGGAGTGGAAAGAGTCCCTCTCGTGGGATTGGGAGTAATGCTGAACGTTGCAGTTCACACGTCAGCTAAACGAAGTATAGACTTGTGATTGAATGGCGCTGTTCAATGATAGGGCTCAGTCAGTTTATTAAACGGCTATTTCAACCAGTTGGCCACGTATATACCACAATATCCCCAATAGTTTAACAAACTTACTACTAACACTAGTCACGTAGACGTCTGAAATGAATGAACGAAACCTAAAGAATTGTTCACATTGTTTGTAGAAAAAAAGTTTGTTTATTATTTCTTTATATCGACGATGGTGTTGTTGGAACGGCAAATTTCCTGTCTTCAAATAAATTTGCCCTTTTACTTACTTAATATGATTATATGCAAACTAGTTTGAGGCAACTAATTTGAGGCATTACAAAAATGAAAGAACTGAAACGTCTCGAATCGTCTCGCGCATTCTATTGTTTTCCCGTCCCCGGACACATAGAATTCGATATCAGACGTTTCAAATCTTCGATTTTGACGAGACCGTTTTCGCTGGCATAAGCGACTGGATCCGCGTACGAAGTCGCGGGCAGAAGCTAGTATGCAAATAAGATAATTAATGATACTAACGAAAAAACATACAGACCGAATTGAGAACCTCCTCCTTTTTTTGGAAGTCGGTTAAATACAATATAAAGAAAAGATTTAGGCGTCGAAGTATTCCTGTACATCACTGTGATCAGGAATCATGAACGTGAAGATGTAGCTTGATATTATAATCTTTGTCCAAAGTATAAGCCCACAGGTAACGCTAGCGACCAGTCTTCTGACTATTTCTTAGAAAAATATGACGTTATATACATAATGAACGATACGTAATTGCAAATGTAACATAATATTAATACATCCAAACCGATTGTCGGCCATGGCGGCTGTTTTCTCTAAGGAAATCAGCCCACTGCGCAGGACATGCTTGTGCACTAACAAGCATTTACGCAGACACAGGTGCACACTCTATACCTTCACTCTCGTAGCCTGATTGGTCGGCGACCCGACACGACCGGAGAGAAATCAGGCGCAGAACCGACATTTACGTGCTCTCCGATGCACGGAATTGTATATAGCAAAACTAGGTTTAAATTTTGATGCAATCGACCTTTATTTGTGGTCAAACATATAGCCACAGTACATATCATATACTATTCATACTAATATGTATAAATGTAGTGAACTGCGGTCAGTTTGGCCGTACCCTTTGGAACTTAGTAAATAAATAAATTAAGCTAGGTGAGAATTTATGGTCCCGTTTTACTCCCTGAAGACAGAACTCACGTTTTCAATTTGAACTATTAAATTCTAGAAGTCTTCTTGAACTGCTGGGTATCGCTAATGCACTTTGTTCGAGGATGGTGATTGAAATTCTTTAGTCCTTCTTAATATGAGAAGGAAAATAATGGAAGTATGTGCAAATGTAATTGGTTTAGTTTTCATAATCGTTAAGACGAAGAATATGCTTGATGAAAAGACGGCTGTTTCAGCTATACCTAAAACTACTAGTCAAGTGCGAGTAAAACTCGCACACTGAGGGTTCAATACATCACTACAATGAATACTACTAATACCTATAACGAAAAGATATAACATTGTATTTGGAAAATTATGTTTCAATAGCACATCGCTTTAGGTCGACTGTGGTACGTGCATTCGTTGTCAAATTTTTCGAGGTAGCGTGCATTCGTTGTTAAGATTTTCGAACTCGTAAACTTACGGGGACATGACCTTCGGTATTACGCTTTTCGAAGTCACGTATCACACTCCTTTAGGTCACAGTTAGATTCGAATAGAATATAATTTGGCAATTGTTTTTCATACCTAAACAAAAGTTCTTAAAATTAGAATACAAGTCAGCTATATTTTGCCATTCGGAATACAAACATAAACATTATTAATTATTAACAACTGAAAATAAAGTAGTTTATCATATTATGCTTTTTTAACTGTGTCAATTGGGTAGTTGACTAGGTCAAAAATAAAAACACTAAATAAAGAAAAATAATGTCACTTTCATTTATCATTATTTTCATTTTTGAAAGAAAGTCTATGGCAAATAAGTATATGGCTTGATGTAAAAAAATTGTGCCGTCATAGTTTTTATTTTCATACAAATTGCATAGAAAGAAAACATTTTTGACAGTTCATTAAAAGTAATGAATTTGACTAGTTGTCAACTACTCAATTTTTACAATATGTTCAAGCACTTGGATAGGTCTCGTTCATAAATTTACACGTTAAATAATTCTAGTTGACGAATGCTGAAAAAAGCAGTGCAATCAGGTATTTATGTATATCCGTAACATAACCCATATAAATTTTACCTTTTTTCCTCGAGTCTCTCTTCATATTCGCTCCAAGTTTGCCTGTAAACACATTACATTTTTAAAATCTGCTACAGTGAAGTTGCTTGCTACTGCTTAGAGCAGTTACCAACCGGACTCGTCGTACACAAATCTGTTTGCGAAAAAGTCGTACATATTTAGCGATAGATAGAGAAACTCGTGACTAAGTAACAGCCGCACGGGTCGATCGATCATATACATAGTTAAGAAAAACATAGCGTGCTCGGTCCGTGGATGTGTGAACATCTTGTCATGATAAGCTCCTCCGTGTTCCAAAAGGCACATTGGTGGGTTCCTGGGCTGCCATTTTTACAATATTGGCAGTCGTTACGGGTAGTCAGAAGCCATAAATTGATAATCAGTCTCATCGAGGGTATGAGGTTGCCTAACTGGGTTGAAGAGTTAGACTGGAAGCCCGCCCCAATATAGCTTGGGTAAAAGCTAGGGAGATGATGAGGCATTAACTTGAAAAACACAATATGTAATTAATATATTACGAGTATAAGCCACAAGCTGAGTTCGTACTTTTGGCGGATGGTAATGCAAGGTAATTTTAAAGGCGTGTCCCGTAGGTCAACTGCTCTAAGACTGGAGGACTCTCAAAACCGGATCGAATCGGATTCCGTTCCGTGGATACAGCACTCGTGGCTGCTTGTGTTTCTAACTGAAACTGCGAAATTTTGTCGTGTTATGTAGTTTTTAACATTATGTCAAAGTTGTTTCTATAAAACTGTTTCTCTGGTACTGTAGCTAGCAAATAACGTGGTTAACGTGGCTTTATTGGATTGCCTTGTTGATTTAGTAGACGCATGGCGTGATTGCTGACCTGAGGGTCTTAGATTCGATTCCCGGGTCGGACTGGAATTGCTTTATGAGTAAGGAAACCCGTCTGGGAGTCGGAGAGTTAACCGGGCAACCCGATACAACTTGGTAAGACTGGTTGTCAGACTCTCTTGACTTCTGACTACCCCTAAGGACCGCAAAAGATACATAGTATCTAAGCCGTGGCCCACAAAATCAACTTGCATTCCGAAACAATGATGGTCACACATCCACGGATCGACCGTTATAAGTATGTTTCACCACCTACGAATAAGTTCCAGTTAGTTTACTTGGTAGATAGATCATACAAATTCTGTTCCATTTTTGAACTTATTCGGTAGATTGTGGCTACTGGCAATTCGGATATCGTGAAACAGGCCCTTAATTAATTTTGAGTACCTACAAAAAACAATGTTCCAAAACACGATACTCAACAAAATATCCGCGTCATTTATCTTCAATACTTCGAAAGTGACGCGCTTTTACCAAAACACCTGAAGTTTTCCAATATAACGGTTGTACGACAAACGTTGGGCTCCTCATAAATCACTGCCTAGCCTCCTTTGTTAGGTAATTCTCTTACCAATTCTTATATAAACAGATGATAGAGTAGTTGATAACTAGTCAAATTCATTAGGTACTTTTATTGAACTGTCAAAAACGGTCTGTGTGTAAAGTAAAAACTATTACATCACATTTTTTTCACATCAAATCATATTCTTATTTAAGAGAAAAAGACATAAAAGTCATTTATTCAAAGTAGGCTGAAAATCAGCACTTTTTGAAGGTCAATTATACAAAAGACTGCCCCCCAAAACGCCCGCCCTTCACCACTTCCTATGTGTTATCGCTGGGAAGAAGAAATGGTGGAACAAACTTCCCAGCAACACAATTCTGTCTGTATGGCTTGAAGAAGTGCGTCGGCTCAATGAAATACTATCTACAACATAAAAGTATATGGGATCTTATTTGTGAGCCAATTATAAGTAGCTACGTAAACGTAATAATATTGAAACACGAACTGTACACAAAATATTCTTACACCTTTTAGAAATGATGAGCCAATAACACGATCCCACTTATCTTAGCTTAACTGGCACTCACAAATTCTCTATAACCATCCTAACAGATAATAACAAAACACAAGAGCGATATAATAAAACCTTTACACATCTCGAATAATCTCGAATAATAATTTATCTGCAAGAAAGTAGCTCCTTAATCGGCCAATGGAATGACTTAGCACTGATAACGGTGCGTGCCATCGCCTCTCGACTACCTACAAAGCAACCTCCGAATATTTTTAATTACAGGAAAAATTGCGACTGAAAACCTTTACTACACAACCATTGCTGGTTTTGTTAGGAGTCTTTGTATGTGGACCCTTCGTCACTAAGCAATGGATAGCGTGGCATGTTTTTCTGTTGTTTTATGGCCGGTTTCGGGATTCCAGTCTAAGCGGATTAACTTAATAGCTTTCTACAGGTTCTTTCTATTGAATGGTGAAACAAATCGGCCTTCCCCTCCCACATTAAGGGGTATCAGAGTATTTCTTTTAGCGTTTAGTTTTTATTGAAAGACGGTATCAATTAGTGGGCAATTCGCTTTGGGTGGATCGCTCATATATCGCTTTTGTGATCAAATGGTGATCTTGGTAAATTAGTGGTTAAGTGAGTTCTTTTGTGGCTGTCTTTTGTTTTTCTCTATTCTTATTTATCAATTGTCTTTTTGTTTACCGACCTCTTTTAGAAAGCTTCTGATATACAAAACTAGAAAGCCAAAGACTTCGTTTGTTTGCTTGAACGCGCAACTCTCAGAAACTAGTGCACCAATTTGAATCTTTTAGTGTTAGATAGCCCATTTATCAATGAAGACAATATAATAATTTTACTAACTAAGCGAAGTAGGTATTACAGAATGCGGAGAAAACAGCTGGCACAAGCTAGTCATTTATATACAGACAAAAACCCTAAAATAAACAACAGAAATAACATTTAAACTAAACTAGATATAACATTCCAGTTCAAACATCAACACACCATCCAAACTCACTTTCTAAAGCGAACGAAAAAAAAAGACGAAAAAATAAAACGCGTCCAATGAATAAATGCTATCCTTCGATTTATTGTCCGCAGTAGCTTCGAGTAATGAAACTGAATAATGCATGTCAGTGAATATTGCTAGGTGCTACAGGGTTGGCAACAGAGGGTTAGATATATTGAACTTTAGTTAGGTGAGCTTTGTTGAAAAATGTTTGAGAAACGGCCGGTCCCCTGTCAAGGATATAGATAGTTATGCAGAAGGCACGTATGTTCAAAGAGATAGACAAGATACGAGTGGCAATATACGATCACGTGACGACTTTTAGAAGTATATTGGATTATACCCCCATTGGTGTATACTTAGTCCCAAATACACATTGCTGGGAAATTTGTTCCACCATTTCTTCTACACATAGGAAGTAGTGAATGGCAGACGTTTTTGGAGGTTGTCTTTTGTAAAATAGATCAAAAAGTGCTGATTGGAATTAATGACTTTTTATCTTATACTTTATCGTTATTTGTAAGCCTGCAGGAGTTTAGAACAATATGTTAGAAACAAATGAGCTGCAGTTCAGCACGAAATATTGTAAATAACATATGTTTCAAACCATTTTGGTTATATGCCTTCTTTTGATTTTCAACTTCACAAAATGACGAAAAAAATTGACAGCTCTTATTCTGCCTCTACCGCTTTGGGAAACATAATATACACGTGATTGATATACGATCCTGTTTAAAAACAAATGATGGTTGCCAAAGAATTTGAAACATGGATACAAAATCTGATACCCCCTGTATATACGGTATCGATATTGCAACTCTCGATAGGCAGGTATGCTACCAATAATGTCGGCAGCCCTATCAGAAACATAATTAAACCTCTACCTGCTTCTGAAACATTGATATGAGCGCACAACTAGCAGTCTGATAGATATATCAGGAGGATACACTAAAATATAATTTTGGTCAATGACGAGTTTAGCAACAACAAAGCTTTGAAAATCTTCTAAAACTTTGCTATGAACAGGCCTAAGATGGATTTCTCTCTATCGTTCTAAGGTTTGCTGTTAGAGAAACCAACTTCAGGTTAAGCTCGCGTATACAGACCAGCAAATCAAGCTACTGCATACAGTTAGGAAAAATCCTTAAAAGATTTTCAACTTTATCAATGAAGTGGTTCAAAGTCGATTGGGAAATTTTTATAGTTAGTATAGCTTGATGTGCAGAGTTGACAGAGTTGGTTTTTGAACTAGGTACCCATTTTTTGTCTAGTACCCATAGTACTTGAGCTCTGCTTAGTTTGGGCTAAATGACTTTGTGTAAACGTAAAATGTAAAGACAGTTAATTTTATATCATACTATCGAATGTCCATTTTTTTCTTCTGAAAGTTGACCTATCTTCGGACGTATCCCCCGTTCCATTACGCCTTGTATATAAATATTAATTTACAAGCCCTAAATTTTTTTCCACCATTTTTTCAGTACCACCCCTAACCACCATAACAGAGTCGTGATCACAGCGATTAGATTTTCATGAAGCTTTGACGGCATAGATGTGCCTGCACCGATCAATAGTAAAGATAGACTCCTTTCATATCGGCTTAAAAGGAATCCTCTTACGGAGTTCACAGATTTCAAATTTTCAACTGAAGGAAGGAAGTAATTATTTTGTCACCGATAAGCTGGTTACTTAATTGATATGTGTGTTAGTGATGTATAGATGCCAGCACATCAAGCTACTACAATCTGTCAAATTTCTTTAATAGGTTTTCAACTTTACAAGTGTCCCGATATTATCTTATGATATATGGAAATAACCCCAAATAACATCCAAAAAAATTACAATACAGGTTATCAATGTAGGTATTAATTACCACTTAACAGTATCGGCTCTACCATTCCACGGTGATACAAACAATAAATATTTTCTAGTCTATTCCAAAAGGGCCAAAAATATTCGAATCAAAAAATGATACAGACGCCAGCACGTTAAGCTACCCGAATCTGTCTTTCCGCAATCAACTTTGAACCTCCTTCAGCGATAAAGTTGAATATCTATTAAGGTTTGACAGATTGTAGTAGGTTGATGTGCTGTCTGTAAGTCTAGTCCTTTGATTCGAAGGGGAATATTTTTGGTCCTTTTGAACAAAGTGATCATAGAGATATTTTTTTTGTATCACCGTAAAATGGTAGAACCGCTCTTGGTAAGGACTTTGTATCAATCCTGACAATAAAGGTTATTATTGATAACCTACCACAGATAACATGTTGGTGGATGGGGATGCCAGTAATTCTGTTTGATCGTGCTAAAAACCATAACCGTACAATACAGACGCCAGCACATCAAGCTACCCGAAACTATCGAATTTTCGCAATCAACTTTGAACCATATGCTTCAATGATAAAGTTGATAATCTATTAAAGAACTTTGACTGATTGTAGTAACTTGATGTGCTGGCGTCTTTACTATCCGAAGTAATTTCGCAACTCTTTTTTCTCATCCCCGTTAATTAAACCTCACTTCAAGGTCCGTCCGACTCAAAGGGAGTTAGTTAATTTGAAAAAACCTTTCGTTCTAGTTTCCTTGAGAAATAATGAATACTAATTTCCTTATTCAGAATTTAATTTTACATTAAAACAGAATTTTTCAGTTCGTTTAAAAATGTTTTATGAGCCCTGAAATGAGGAGTCAGGTTTCCAGAGAAAAATCTTTAGTTAGGTACTGTTGATGATGAAAGAATTTTTATATAAATTGCTTTGTGTTATCCATTGTCTTTGTAGCCTAGTGGTTTAAAGCACCAGTCTCTTAAGGGTTCGATTCCAATTCAGGTTCAGGATGTATCTTTTTCTAAGTTATATGAACTTTAAAAAGTCGTGGTAGCCTAGTGGTAAAGCCTTTCGAGTATGAGGGCGCGGGTTCGATTCCAGCTCAGGCAAGTACCAATGTAACTATTCTAAGTAATATGTAGTTTTTAATATTTATTGGACACCAATGACCTTTAAGCAGAGGTGAAGGAAACCTGGACAATAAAGACTGAAATCACCATCCCGCATTGAGCAAGCGTAGTGGTTAACGTTCAATTTTTAACTGTGTCAAAGTCGGCCTTCGCGGACTGAAAAATGCAGTAATACAATATTTAATTTTGTTTCTTACTGCGTTATAGATCTTATAAAACTATTTTTCCAGCAATAAGAAATTAAACACTTAAAATGCCTTTAAATTTTAAAATCACCACTTGAATCGAACCAATAACCTTAATACCCCCGCGGCTCACTAAACTAACGAGTCAATAAATTAAATTTAAATCACCAATAATTTACATAAAATTAAAATTAATACTGAAAATTATTATTCACTGAAAGAATACATAATTATTAAGTTGTGCTCTGAAAATGGAGCAATCAATTATTAGCGTTGCAGCTTTTAGTAGGTATATTTTTAAAAGCTTTTTTTATTTTAAATAAAGTTTATTGAAAATCCAATTTAAGTATACCGGTTGCATGTTATTAAAACGTGCACACTGCACATATTGAACGAGGTACTCGGTGGATAAAATTGGGAGTCAGGCTTGCGAACTAATGATTCAGTTGGCACATTATTTTTGCTTTTGGCCTTTTAAAAGATCGATCATAAGGTTAAGCAACTGTGTTTCGGAAGGCATTATAAATTGGTGGGTCATCATATCATCATCACAGCCTTTTTATCGTCCCACTGCTGGGCACAGGCCTCCTCTCCCACGGAAAAGGATTGAGCTTTAATCACCACGCTTGCTCAATGCGGGTTGATTACAGACTTTATAGTCCAGGTTTCCTCGAGATGTTTTCCTTCACCTTTAATCAGTCATTGGTGTCTAGATAAACTTAGAAAGTAATTAGTGGGTCCCGGCTGTTATTTTCACATCTTTAGCAGTTATTACGGGTAATCAGAAGTGACAGTTACCTAGGCAGCCGACCTCATCATAGTTTGAGAAAAACCTGGTAATTTTTTATTGTTTTTTTTTTTTTCTTTAGCCTGTACTGTCCCACTGCTGGGCAAAGGCCTCCACATTTTGTTTCCACACCTCCCGATCTTTGAACTGTTCCCACCAAACATGGTGGTAAACGTCCAGGTCGTCCCGCCGTCTTTCAGAGACCAACCACGTCTACGGTGTCCGTCATGGGGTATCAACTGGGACAACTATATAATAACGATATTAGCCCACCCGTTCGCATGCATTCAGCTGACGTGCGCAGCCCAGTCCCATTTTAATTTTGCTACTTTTCGGCCCACATCAAATATTCCCGTTTTGGAGTGTGTAATGGTATTCCGTAAGCGGCCTAAAGGCTAAAAGGCTACACTGTAAAAAGTAATTCAAATAAATAGCCTTTCCCAATATCACACTCATGTAGTTGAGGAGTTAAAGGAAACACATGTTTATGGCTTGGTTGTCCGATCTGTATTCATTCGCTTTTACAATAAAACTTAGTCTAACTTATTCTAGCTTACTCGAAACTTTCATGTTGCAGTTACTAATATAATACAAGGCACGATAATGAAATCAGTATAGATACATACTTCACTCAATCAAACGATGCCTTAAAATACTCTACACGTTACACATTAAATCCCGTTCATCCCCCCCTCCCCCATACAATACTCGTAAAAGTGCCTCTTCACCTAATTTACTAAAGCAGTTCCCCGAACGCTGAAAATATAAAGATTACAAACACAAAAGCTGAGCTTAGCATATTTCAATTTCCTTCAGGAAATATTAGGGGCTCGAGATGCGTTACAGAAGTTATTTCATTATTCATAAACATATTCGCGGAACTTCGAAACACAGTACAAATGTGTTGAGAAGTCCTATTCGATGTTTTTGCCAGAAGTGTTTTAAAAAATCTGATTTTATTGCAAAAATACAAAAAAACTGTTGTTATGTACATATTATATAACATAACTAATATCATATCTGAATATATAAAAATTACGCGAAGGGTGGGCGTTCTGGGGGCTGTCTTTTGTAATTTTTGACTTTCGAAAAATGCTGTTTTACAGCCAAGTTTGAATAAATAATTTTGAGTTCGTGTCACTTTGCTTATCAAAATTGAAAGATAGGATAGCTTACATCTTAATTTAAAGTCGCAATAATGTTTCATTGCAAATTATCTGTCTATTATTATAAGAAAAACCTTAGTCCCAGCAAGGCGTAGGCTGCTAGTCATAATATAAATAAATAACGTAGGTATACTCGTATATATATACAAAAATATGTGCGCTCCGTGTGAGAGGAGGCCTGTGCTCAGCAGTGGGACGATATAAAGACTGATGATGTTAAAAATACTGTTCAATTGTAAAAACTGTAAAAGTAGTTGGCTTAATCAATTAATACTTCTTTTATGTACCTATTTCACAGTTTAAAACGTAGCATTATAATCTGAGAACACAATTCCCATAAAAAGGACACCACTGAGAAATTGATAGTCGAACATTTTTTGTTCTATACAGAACTGTACTTCTGTTCCATTCCTCTCTTACGAAGCCTTAAGTTAACTCATATTGTCTTCCTTAGAATAAAGTATAAGACGTCATCGTATTAGGCTGATAATATGTTAAATTAGAAAATCTTATAACTGGCTATAATACCAGTAGCGTCTTCAGACCGATTGTCGGCCATGGCAACTGTTCTCTTTTAATCAACCAGCTGCGCAGGACACAACATGGTGCACAAGCATTTGCGCGAACACAGGTGCATTCTCTATTCCCTCACTCTCTCAGCCCCATGGGTCAGCAATCCGACAGATTAAACGCAGGACAGAATTCGGACTAACCGTAACGACTGCCAAAGATGTTCAAATGACAGCCATGACCCACTACCAAAACGTGCCATCATCCGTGGTCATCCACGGAGTGACCGCGCCAAGCGTTGCTTAAATTATGATGGATCGACGCTATTGTTATATAGCATATAAATGAAGAAAAAAAGTAATTAATTACATAATATGAATACGTGGAAAACTTTCTTGAAAGAATACCGTAACTAGTAGTACAAAATAAATAAATTAAGGACAAACTTAAATAAACTCGATCAAAACACATTTTGCTAATGAATTTAAATTTAAATTCGCAAACAGTATCAAAGGGAAACCTTAATAAGCTGAGTTTAGATAAGTTTTAACAACCCTCGCTTATAATCAAGCGAAATTGAGCTTTAAGCTCAAGAGATAGGGTTGAATATAAATGTTAGTAGTCCCGAAAAAATATATAGGACGAAATTCAATAAAAGCAGATGGAATTTGATCATGAGGGAATGTACCAAAAATTTTTTTTTGGGTTGAAACTTCACTAAATAAGTATATACTTCTTTCTGTCTACAATGATTGCTTTGCTACACACACGAAGAATTCTTAAATTAAATTATTTATTCTTCAGACTTCCACTATGCAACTTCCTCGGTGGTCTAATAGGCGATAAATAAATGATAAATGATATTTATTTTGCAAATAGGTTGAAATCAACACTTTTACACGTCAACACATTTTTTATAAAATAACGTAATGCACGCAATAGATTTGTTAACCCAGTACCTGTACTGAATCTTGCACGGCCATCACGAATACGTCGTGCTGTTTTGGCTGAAATGATGCGTGCTGCTTTTAATTACAACAGTCAGATTGATTATAGTATGTATGGATACATTGGAATGATGGACGCAATATGTCCACATTGTGATGCGGCTAACTTTCGAGGTGAAACACCCGGCATGTGTTGTGCTAATGGCAAAGTGAGATTGCCAGCATTAGAAACTCCACCCGAACCATTGTATTCATTTATTTTTGGGACATCGCAAGCGTCGAAGCACTTTCTGAGTCATATTCAACAATACAATTCGGCATTTCAAATGACTTCTTTTGGTGCAACTAAAATTATTAGAGATAATTTTATGCCGACGTTTAAGGTAAATACTTCAACAGGATTATTCCATGTTTGTATCAATCTGAAGCATAAAGTATATTTAAAAAAAAACTGATATAAGATTTATGCTCAAAATGGAAAAACAAAAAATATTGTTTATCCAAATGTTTTGGATTAAGTGTGTTGTAAATAGCTAGCAATTGATTTCGATTTTAAATAAAATATTAAGTTTAAACGTTAAATATACTTGCACATATTATATATATAAATTAATATATATATATTAATTATAATATATATTATATATTATACTAATAATAATATATTATAATTATAATATTATTAAATATGCCGACCAAATCCTAAGCATTTGGTTTGGATAAGTGAGCCCGTTCTTGAGTTATGGAATTACAACGAAAAGTGGCATTGATTTTTATATATATATATTTCTATATAAAAATATATATATATAAAAAATTAATATATATATATATAAATTTCAATATATATCAGTTGATACTGAGTAATTTCATCATTTCTATTATCACCAGCTACACCGAAAACAGCCATATCGCTCCCTTTATTTACATACTTGCAAATATATTTAATGGATTTGACTGAATTACAATACTCCACATTTATAAACGTTTATTCATTTGCTTCATTAAAATAAATACGTTGGCCATTCTCAAGATGCACAGCTAAGTGAAATTATATGTTTATATATATTAATACATATTAATTATATTTCTATATATATAAAAATCAATGCCACTTTTCGTTGTAATTCCATAACTCAAGAACGGGCTCACTTATCCAAACCAAATGCTTAGGATTTGGTCGGCATATTTAGTAGATGGTTTATGTGAAGTTTGCACAAAATCGGTCGAGCGGTTCCTCATTTGTCACATTTTTTGTAATAAATGAATTCAATAGAAACTTTTTAGCTGATAATATGATTTAATCAAACCACGTCCAAAATGAATTGACGGCATGAATGACATAACAACGTGCTTGTCCTGTCAACAAAACTTCAAAAAAGTTTCTGTGAAAAAAGTTTCTATTGAATTCATTTATTACAAAAAATGTGACAAATGAGGAACCGCTCGACCGATTTTGTGCAAACTTCACATAAACCATCTACTAAATATGCCGACCAAATCCTAAGCATTTGGTTTGGATAAGTGAGCCCGTTCTTGAGTTATGGAATTACAACGAAAAGTGGCATTGATTTTTATATATATATATTTCTATATAAAAATATATATATATAAAAAATTAATATATATATATATAAATTTCAATATATATCAGTTGATACTGAGTAATTTCATCATTTCTATTATCACCAGCTACACCGAAAACAGCCATATCGCTCCCTTTATTTACATACTTGCAAATATATTTAATGGATTTGACTGAATTACAATACTCCACATTTATAAACGTTTATTCATTTGCTTCATTAAAATAAATACGTTGGCCATTCTCAAGATGCACAGCTAAGTGAAATTATATGTTTATATATATTAATACATATTAATTATATTTCTATATATATAAAAATCAATGCCACTTTTCGTTGTAATTCCATAACTCAAGAACGGGCTCACTTATCCAAACCAAATGCTTAGGATTTGGTCGGCATATTTAGTAGATGGTTTATGTGAAGTTTGCACAAAATCGGTCGAGCGGTTCCTCATTTGTCACATTTTTTGTAATAAATGAATTCAATAGAAACTTTTTTCACAGAAACTTTTTTGAAGTTTTGTTGACAGGACAAGCACGTTGTTATGTCATTCATGCCGTCAATTCATTTTGGACGTGGTTTGATTAAATCATATTATCAGCGATAAATTTCTTTTCACATAATTGCATTTGCAGTGCATTCATACAAACGGTGAGTCCTGAATTTATGTATACTTTTCTAAGTTGCCGTATATGATTTCACATGGCATCATATGCGACAGCTTCTTGGGAATTTGTTTTTTTTTTGTTCTAATTTTTTTTTTCGATTTTTAAGCGAAAACATATCGCTGCTTTAATTCGATAACGACAGATCTCAAAAAAATACTTTTTTCAGGAGAACAGTTTAAATAAAACCAATAATTGAATTGTTTATAACTTTTATTTTAATTATAAGAATCCTTTGAAAATTGGTTAAATCAATGCGTAATCTATTAAATTTCTAGCAGTATAAGCTACTTAGCTCTTTAAATATAAAACTAAAACAAAAACTAATAAAAAGCAACATGCTTCAGACATATGACAAACATATTTAAGTTTTATTATTTTCAATATTGTCACAAATTTGTAGTATGACCTTCAATTTGACAACATCCTTTTGTGAACAACGACACTATTCTTAATAGAACAAATACTTCAGTTAAGTTATTTTCTAACAACGGTTTATTTGTTTTTGATGCATTTATTTAGTATATGGTATTTTTCAAAATAATGTCACATTTACAAATACATTACTATTCTATGGAAAATGTAATACAAAGCTTATGCATTTTTATTATGAAATGTCATTTTTTGTTATATTCAATCAGTCTTTTACATTAAAGAGATCAAAATAATACTAATTATTAAAACTTTCTTTCACCAAACAAGTACAGTCAGCTCCAAAAAGTCGATGAACAGAATCAATTTTGCAAAATACCTGTTCACAATAAAATGTCATAAGTTATAGTTAGCTAGGAAACAAAATAGCCTGTACACCAGAAATTTACAAAAGTCGCTAAACACGACTATTTCAAAAGTATCTGTGCACTAGTAAATTCCAAAAGTCGCTGTACACCATCAATCCAAATGGCGCTGAACATCAATGTATCAGAAGTCACTAAACAGCAGTAAAGACATAATTAGGTTAAGAAAGTATATTTTCACCCGACTTCAAAAAAAAGGAGGAGGTTCTCAATTTGGCTGTATTTTTTTTTTAAGTTTGTTACTCGATTTCTCAAAGATGCCTGGACCGATTTCAAAAATTCTTTTTTATTTGAAAGGGTATGCTTGTCATTTGGTCCCAATTGTCATCAGATCAGGACCTGGTGGTGAAAACCCTGACAAATCGAGGGCGTCTCTTGAAATTGTACGCAAGCATGGGGTAAAAACTTGATATTAATGTGTATATTTGATGAGACTACAATATTACGGAAATTTAGGGCAAATCTGATGATGGAGACGAGGGAGGATCGAGGGAACTCCTCACAATGCATCTTAGCTACCTAGTGCTTGGGCTTATTTTATTCGTGTTGACAAGATCTTTACAGCGAGTTGGGTAACGACCTCAACTTCAACATCCGTGATGCATGTGCAGTGCAGTGTAGGGAACTCCTAAATGGTTGATAGTAGCTACATAGTGTTTGGGGTTGTTTTATGCGTGTTGATAAGATCTTTACACCGTGATGGGTAATGACTGCCACTGCAAGGTCCGTGATGCATGTGCAGTAGTTTAGGGAACTCCTTAATGGTTGACAGCAGTTACATAGTGTTTGGGCTTATTTTATTCGTGTTGATGAAGACTGTATTCGTATAATAAATTATAGCCATAACCTTCTGCAGCAATTTCTGATACATTGTATCCTTGTTCTTTCGAGAAAACAATTCTGTGACGTTCATAATGCTCCATAATATGCACATTATACGGCATTATTGTGCTATTTATCGGTACCTTATGGCAGTCATTACCCATCACGGTGTAAAGATCTTATCAACACGCATAAAATAACCCCAAACACTATGTAGCTACTATCAACCATTTAGGAGTTCCCTACACTGCACTGCACATGCATCACGGATGTTGAAGTTGAGGTCGTTACCCAACTCGCTGTAAAGATCTTGTCAACACGAATAAAATAAGCCCAAGCACTAGGTAGCTAAGATGCATTGTGAGGAGTTCCCTCGATCCTCCCTCGTCTCCATCATCAGATTTGCCCTAAATTTCCGTAATATTGTAATTTCATCAAATATACACATTAATATCAAGTTTTTACCCCATGCTTGCGTACAATTTCAAGAGACGCCCTCGATTTATCAGGGTTTCCACCACCAGGTCCTGATCTGATGATAATGGGACCAAATGACAAGCATACCCTTTCAAATAAAAAAGAATTTTTGAAATCGGTCCAGGAATCTTTGAGAAATCGAGTTACAAACATTAAAAAAACAGCCGACTTGAGAACCTCCTCCTTTTTTTTGAAGTCGGTTGAAAATATACTTTCTTAACCTAATTATGTCTTTACTGCTGTTTAGTGACTTCTGATACATTGATGTTCAGCGCCATTTGGATTGATGGTGTACAGCGACTTTTGGAATTTACTAGTGCACAGATACTTTTGAAATAGTCGTGTTTAGCGACTTTTGTAAATTTCTGGTGTACAGGCCATTTTGTTTCCTAGCTAACTATAACTTATGACATTTTATTGTGAACAGGTATTTTGCAAAATTGATTCTGTTCATCGACTTTTTGGAGCTGACTCTACGTCACTCTCAAAATAAGGAATTTTCGTAGTCGGGATCCCTGACACTTTCGTCTGAATAAACATATTGCTCTTCTATCTTAAGGTACTCAACGAATTCGGAAATTCGTTGAGTACCTAAGGATTGTTTTCATCTTCTGAGTTGTTTATTTTTTTATTTTTCTCCATAATCAAGTTTTTGAACATCTGAAGAGTAGGTACGTCGATTATACACTGAAAGAATAAAAATAATTAGATGAAATATTTATAAAAAACATACATTTATACAAACAACAAATAAAATCATTATTGAGTTCGGTATTTAATATCATTATTTCTACACCATGCTTAATGTCATATAAAAAAATCTTTAAATGCAGTTATCTTGAATAATGTCACATGTTTAAAAATCATTCAACAATAGCACAAAAAAGCGACATATTTTGCAAAGAATAGTCGTAAAAAATAATAACTTTTAAAAAAAAATTGACATATTTTGTGTGAGATCAATTCATTATCAACAACAAAAAATTGAATACAAACACATTTTGAAATATGTTATTTAGTTTATCTACTTACTTGTTTAGATACTGTCGCAACACCAAATACCAGGTTCTTTAAAGTAATCGTAACACAACTACGACATTCAATTTAGTTGGATATCGTCACAAACCAAAAAAGGACAATATCTAAAAAAAAAATTCACCACTAACTTCGGATTACTTTGTTTTATGCCTGTATTTGAGAGATAATGCGTGTATCTCCTTGCGAGAACTCGAAGCAACTGGCGTTGTGTCGATGTACCGACAAAATGGCGGTCGATTTCGACCAATCAGATAACGTCATTCAGTCACGCCACGTAGTCAGATGTATACATAGGAATATGAGTTTTATTCACATGAAGGTATAGACTGGTTTCTGTCGAATGGTAACATAATCTGTAAAATGACACATTTTGTGATGTGTCACTATCAAATTAAAACAGCGATATGTGCATACGGGAAAAATGCCACCAGCCAGACGAGCAAATATAGGTCGGCGAACGCGTAATGCAAATGATGTGGCATTACTAAGACGATCACAGACTGCAGATGAACGCGCACAAGCTAATGCATCGCAGCGTTAACGTAATGCACGCAATAGATTTGTTAACCCAGTACCTGTACTGAATCTTGCACGGCCATCACGAATACGTCGTGCTGTTTTGGCTGAAATGATGCGTGCTGCTTTTAATTACAACAGTCAGATTGATTATAGTATGTATGGATACATTGGAATGAGAATGTAATGCCATCAAATCCACTTGAATTATGGAACAAATATAAAAATTATATGGCAGAAGATATTTTAATTCGTATGCGTCATCATGCAAGAAATCCTGATTTGTTGATTACCTTGGAAATGTGCAACGAAGCTTTGATAATAATTGAAGATATATGTCTAACGATTGCAAATAAAGCATTAGTACAATTGGGTATGACCGCACCAAATCGTCCCATGCATGATTTGTTTGATCGTGAATTGCAACGTGAGCAGGAATTCAACTGTAATGATATATTCACTA
This sequence comes from Heliothis peltigera, assembly GCA_958496145.1. Lineage (NCBI taxonomy): Eukaryota > Metazoa > Arthropoda > Insecta > Lepidoptera > Noctuidae > Heliothis > Heliothis peltigera. Next base: position 5,519,899 of record OY292345.1, on the reverse strand, counting down.
GCACTTGCATCTTCGGGAATTGCTGCTACATTATTAGAAGGTGGTCGGACCGCACACTCTGCATTAAAATTGCCATTGAATGTACAGGTGATTGAAACTCCAACTTGCAGTATATCGAGAAATTCTGCTATGGCAAAAGTTCTGCGATTAACGTCAATTATTTTATGGGATGAGTGTACAATGGCGAATAAAAAATCACTAGAAGCATTCAATCGAACAATGCAAGATTTACGTGGTAATCAACAGCTTTTTGGTGGTGCATTGATATTACTTTCAGGGGATTTTCGTCAAACATTGCCTGTCATTCCTCGATCAACTCCTGCTGATGAAATAAATGCCTGCTTGAAGTCATCAGTTCTTTGGAGATATCTACAAAAATTGACACTAAACATTAATATGCGTGTTCACCTACAAAATGATCCAGCTGCCCATGAGTTCTCAAAACAATTGTTAGAAATTGGTGACGGCAAAATACAAATCGACAGAACCAACGGATTGATCGCTGTACCGAACAATTTTTGTACAATTGCGCAATCGATAGATGAATTGATTGAATGTGTTTTTCCGAATATTGTTCAGAATTACAGAAATCATGATTGGTTGATTGGTTGGCGTAGTCACGAAATATAAATCAATTGACAGTGTTATGAATCAAGATGAGGCAATGAATTATCCAATTGAATTTTTAAATTCATTGGAGCCGGCTGGTATGCCACCGCATTGCTTGAATCTGAAAGTTGGTTCTTCGATTATATTATTGCGAAATATTAATCCACCAAAACTGTGTAACGGAACCAGATTGGCAGTGAAAAAGTTATTGCCAAATTTGATTGAAGCTACGATCTTAACTGGTAAATCAAAAGGAGAAGTTGTTTTGATACCGCGTATACCTATGATTCCAACTGATATGCCTTTTGAGTTCAAACGTTTACAATATCCTGTGCGTTTATCATTTGCGATGTCCATCAACAAGGCCCAAGGTCAAACACTTCACGTTTGTGGTGTGAATTTGGAGGAACATTGTTTTTCACATGGCCAGTTATATGTTGCCTGTTCCAGAGTCGGTACCCCCAGCCGTTTGTTTATTTATGCTCAAAATGGAAAAACAAAAAATATTGTTTATCCAAATGTTTTGGATTAAGTGTGTTGTAAATAGCTAGCAATTGATTTCGATTTTAAATAAAATATTTTTTTGATTAAATAAATGAATTTGATGTTCCGATTTGTTTATTTTATTTCACTTTATACGTAGCGAAGCACGTACCGGGCCGCTAGGGTAATATATTCATTTGCTTCATTAAAATAAATACGTTGGCCATTCTCAAGATGCACAGCTAAGTGAACAACCACAGGATGTCTTTCGTGCATTGGAAACGACAGAATCCTCCAGACAGCTTCATTACTACTAATATAGCGCCCCAGTTGATACTGAGTAATTTCATCATTTCTATTATCACCAGCTACACCGAAAACAGCCATATCGCTCCCTTTATTTACATACTTGCAAATATATTTAATGGATTTGACTGAATTACAATACTCCACATTTATATGAGCCTTGAATATTTTCGATAATAATGGACAATACGGAACCACCCAACGATTATCAACTTCAACGTCCTGGTTACGCATTCTAATGTTTGCCGTTTTGCCATTATCATTAGGTGATCTACGTCTATACAACGGATATCCGTCATTGCCCGTTATTGTGTCTGAAGTCAATTGTCTTGGGTATCGTTTCGAACACTTTCCATCAATCATACATGGCGAATTCATATTTAGTTCACCGCACGGACCATGTATCATGTTTTTAACGACAACATCAAATAACTCAGGATCAACAGTTTGATCAGGAATTTCACCTGATATAACGTTATCGATTTGATCCGGAGTTATTTTATTTACCAGCCAAATTAATATATGTGCGTGCGGCAATCCCCTTTTTTGCCATTCGATTGAGTACATATGGCAACGCACCTCTCCAAATACACTTAATTTCACAATTAAATCCATAAGTGCTGTCAATTTTCGCCGAAAAACACGTGCTGTAATGTCATGACGATCAGTTGTCGACTGGCCTTCAAATAAATTGTTCTTGATGTCATCCCACTGCGGATTACATGTAAATGTAATGAACAGATCCGGTCGACCGTATTTTCGTACATAAGACATTGCGTCTTGTGCATATTCGTTCATATGCCGTGGGCTACCAATATACGAAGATGGCAATATAGTTAAACGTCCGATGTCATTAACATTAGCATCATTCGCTATCGCATCTTGCAAATGAATATATTCTTCGGATCTTAATTTTGCTTGGTTGAAACGAATAAAATTAAGACGTTCAGTCTCTATTTTGGCATACATATCAACGATGTACTGATGATATAGTTTACCACATTTTAAGATATAATTTTGTTCTTGTGGACGAATCATCAATCGATACGAATAAAAATTCATGGCACTAACTTTTTTCTGTATATGTAGACCTGATAATAATTACAAAATGTGACTTTAGAAAGTTGTAGAAATGAAATGTCAACACACTAAAAATAGGTCAATTATTTACCTGTTCGTGGATCAATCATTGGTATATTGATATGGTAACCATCGTCACCTTTCCAATGCAATATTGGGTACTGTAATGCATCGTAACTACGATGAAGTTCCGAAACACGTTGCAATTGCTCATTTCTACGATGAAGTACAATATCACGGGATTGAAACTGATCACCAAGAATTACAATTGCAACCTCATCAATTGTTGGTGCATTAAATCGCCTTGCATGCTCTCCAAAAGGTGTTCTATCAGCTCTTATTACGATTTTGTGATTATCAGTTGGCATACGATCGAGAGCAATTTTAAACAATTGAACTAATGCGTTATGCTGATGGAAAAACCTTTGTAGCTCACGAATAATTTCTCGTCTTGTATTCGAAACAATTGCACAACGTTGATCCAATTCACGATTTTCATCACCAATAAAATAAATTTGCAAAAATTGATGATCAGCGTCGGGGTATGGCAATAACGAACCAGCTTGATGATAAATCTGGCCCTGAATCTGTAACATGTATACAATTTTAGGTAAATCTTATATCAGTTTTTTTTTAAATATACTTTATGCTTCAGATTGATACAAACATGGAATAATCCTGTTGAAGTATTTACCTTAAACGTCGGCATAAAATTATCTCTAATAATTTTAGTTGCACCAAAAGAAGTCATTTGAAATGCCGAATTGTATTGTTGAATATGATGGTGGCATTTTTCCCGTATGCACATATGTTTTCGCTTAAAAATCGAAAAAAAAAATTAGAACAAAAAAAAAACAAATTCCCAAGAAGCTGTCGCATATGATGCCATGTGAAATCATATACGGCAACTTAGAAAAGTATACATAAATTCAGGACTCACCGTTTGTATGAATGCACTGCAAATGCAATTATGTGAAAAGAAATTTATCGCTGATAATATGATTTAATCAAACCACGTCCAAAATGAATTGACGGCATGAATGACATAACAACGTGCTTGTCCTGTCAACAAAACTTCAAAAAAGTTTCTGTGAAAAAAGTTTCTATTGAATTCATTTATTACAAAAAATGTGACAAATGAGGAACCGCTCGACCGATTTTGTGCAAACTTCACATAAACCATCTACTAAATATGCCGACCAAATCCTAAGCATTTGGTTTGGATAAGTGAGCCCGTTCTTGAGTTATGGAATTACAACGAAAAGTGGCATTGATTTTTATATATATAGACGAGATGAGGTCGGCATTTCCTAACTGACTGCCTTGAGAAGAAACGCCGAAACAAACTCAAGGGTCACAGTCTCTTTTAAAGTCCAGACATAAAAATAAATTACATACTTAAATATCGATGAGCAATGTAGGCTTGTGTCTGCAATGACCTTTTGAAGAAAGTGTCATACAAGTTTGAATGGACCTGTCCAATCAGCTGGTACGCATTTGTCGGTCTTCGTTGAACTCAACAGTAACATAGGAGCTCAACAATCCGACGAACATAACAGCAGAAAGGACATTTGGGTAGGCCACTTATAGTACTCAAACTGTCAGACAGAATTATATTCTAAAGAGAAAAAAAAAAATTAAACTAAATGAAAAACCCACATTGTTCACACACTCACAAAAAAAAAGAGAGCATCTACGCATTTTGGCGCATAGCGAGACTGCTGTGCACGAGGTCTTCGGTTCACTTCCTAGGTCAGGTTCGCAATCGCCTTGTGGGTTTTAAGAGACTTTCATGAATAATGAAATTCTTTCAGTTATCTTCTTAAAAAGTTTGTTTGGTGTTTCGGAAGGCACGATAAACTGGTCCCGGCTGCCATTTGTACAATTTTGGCAGTAGTTACAACTGGAATCGGGTTGCCCAGGGTTGAGGAGGTCATCTAGGCAGTCGCTTCACGTAAAACTCTGGTACTCAGCTGCATCCCCTTATGACTAGGACATAAAAGACCCCAACATAGCTTGAGAAAAGGCAAGGCAGAGGCTATTAGTTATTTGAAAACTTCCCCGCACCGCTGCTGTAGTCTGTTTCTAACATATATCAATTTTTCAAGTTATCACAAAATCCAACCAGTTTGATAAAAGTAATTGAATTTCCCTAGCTTAACCCATATTCCCGGCTGAGAAACGAGGCGGAAAAACCCCGCGTCCGGGTGGCACTGCACGTAATTATAAATGCAACAGATGGACTAGTTTTGACACTAATTAACAGTGATTCTGGGTACTCCCGGTAAGGTTGTCTTTTTCGGTATTGGATTGTCGACGTCTTATACACTAAAAACTTCGTAAGTGAAAAATACATAACTTTTAGGAAGAGTATGAAGGAAATACAATAAAATTAATTGGAACAAAAATGCATTGCCGAGGCTTTCAAACTAAGACGAAGTTATGAGGATGTTTTATTCTTATTGTTATGTGCCTATTTTATTCTGCGCTTAAAACAGTTGTTGCTGTAACAATTTTATACACTACTTAATTATTGTTATACACTAATATCCTTCACGCTCAACCCTTCTCTGTGTGAGAGGAGGCCTGTGCCCAGCAGTGGGACGATTAAAAGGCAAACGATGACTAATGTCCTTATCCACTAAAATTTCAGGAAATAAACGTTTAATCACCCACTTATAAGTTGGATTCCTGTCAAAATACTTGTATAAACATTACTAGAAAAAATAAAAAGCAAAATAAGGCTTTAAATAAATACAAATTCGTGGAAATTTTATACCATAGCCCACTAACAATGTAAGCGCTGAAGATTTCAGAATAAAAATACCCGTTTATTTACAGCAAAAAAAAATATTAATGAACACTACAAAATTTTATGATAACGCAAATATTGTTTTACAATAAAAACAACACTGAAATAAAAAAAATATGTGTATAGCAACATAAAAGCTTTTTTTAAAATTCACGAACAGTAGTACTTCGGTAATCCGATTCGCGCTTCACTGTTTACATTTAAAAAACAACGCATAAAAAAATGTATTGAGATTTTCGCCGAATAAACAACCTACAAATATAGGTAGAAACTTTTTCCGTTGAAACAAAGGTCATTTCAGAGCAATTAAGAACAGTTTTTACAAAAAAAGACGGTAAATTTGCTCTCAGGGGGCGTACGGTAAGCAAAGCACTTTAGAAGCACTCGCATAACTGACGGATTTTTAGATCCCACCGATGTGGACACGATCAATAGTGAGCTGTTAGTTGCACCTCTTTGGCATTTGTTACTGGCAGTTAGAAGTCGGAAGGTCTCATAACCAGTCTTATCAAGGGGTCTAAAGGGTCAAAGTATTGATCCTCCTGGCCGATTTCGTCCACAGCGACTTGGGTCTGCGCTTAATTTTGAGAGCTTCGCTGATGTGCTCTCCAGTGACTGACAAAGCCAATTTTTGCAGTGAATGTCGGTCCACATTCATTTCAAGTCAGCACTCAAAGCGTCAAAGTAATGGTGGAGTAGGGTTCGCAAGAGTTACCATGGGTCCAGAAGGAACAAGCGAGTATACTAGTAGATCTGAAAATTGGGAGCATCTAACACACAGACATTAACAAGGCAGACTCAAACTGCAGACTAATGACCGAATTCACTGAGTGTCGCTTCCATATTCATGTGGTCTGCATGACTAGCGGTAATTGATAGCGAGACCACTGTGTCCCATCCGACAGCGAGGGGGTGACCATATAGTGCTATGTTCGTCAATATCATATTATTATCGTTATGTCTGCCTTTGTCATCACCAGGTACGGCACAGGTACTTTTTGATGCTAGCATGGTGTTTGCCAAACTTAAAGGCGGCTTGTAAGTGACTTCCAAGAACCGTACGCGAACATAGCGTGGTCATATACGGCGTTTGTTTTCCCCAACACGCAGATATATAAAATAGTCAGTAAGTGTGCAAATCTTGTCTTTACTTAGGTAAGTGATGATACCCGACAACCTAATTAAGTATCACTCTATAACATCTCGAAAAAGTACTCGAATTAGATCATTAACTTTGTTCAACAAGATGGTTTAAAGCTAGCATTAAAGACGGTACTTTTTAATAACACGTTTTAAAATAAGGGGGTATGAGTTCAAAAAGAATCGAGCCTTTTTCTAATAGCTTGGACACATTTCCCTAAAGTAACAGTGATTCGGAATATTGAGAATCATTTATACTGAGCCAGTAAGTCTGACGCCAGTCTAACCAAGGGGTATTGGGTTGCCCGGGTAACTGGGTTGAGGAGGTCAGATAAGCAGTCGCTCTTTGTAAAACACTGGTACTCAGCTGAATCCGGTTAGACTGGAAGCCGACTCCAACATAGTTGGGAAAAGACTCGGAAGATGATGATTTATACTGAGGATATAAAATGGCACCTTCTTATCTAAGGCAAACAAAACACAGACAATAATTCATAATACCTGCAAAGAAACATGACCAAAACATTCTAATTAACCGGCTATTGAATGAGCTCCATTCTAGCCCTAATTACGAACAAAACAAACAAAAACTACCCACCTTTTGTTTGCTAGGAAGCCAATGGAAGGCGTCCATTCAAAAATATGCCCTAGGCGTCGACCCAGCAATTATTACTGTAGCGAAACGAACAATGAAGAATTGTGATTTAAGAGCTTTAGAATTAGCGAAGTTGAAACTAAATTCATGCCAATTATGAATAAATATTATACAAATAGATTAAAGCGAAGTTAGGGTGTTACCAGACCACCGATCGACCGTCAATCGACACCTTCGATTGATGGTAGATGATGGCATCTAGGCCGATACGATACGGCGGTCGTTCTCTTTTAGCCAGCTGCTCAGGACTGCGCGCAAATACAGGTGCGGCTTCTATTCCCTCACTCTCATTATCCGATGGGACGGCAATCCGACACGACCGGAGGGAGATCAGGCGCAGGACCGACATTTACGTGCTCTCCGATGCACGGGTGAATCAATCACCAACTTCCAGACTCTTTATGAAAGTTTCTCAAAACCCACAAAGCGATTTCGGCTCGACCCGGGAATTTAACCCTAGACCCCGTGCATAGCAGTTGCGCCTTGCGACTACTAGACCAACGAGGCAGTCAAACTGGTAGAATGGATTGGATGGTTGCTTTAAGTATGGTAGAAACTATCGATCATTCCATTTTAGCATCGTTTCGTGGCATCTATCGACAGACGATCGTCTGGTGTGGCAACACCCTTAGGGCCAGTTTCACCGGTTACGGATTAGCGAATAGCGCGATAGGTTACGAATTTGTATGAAATTATCTGCCAGATAAACTATCTGGAACTTGTCAGCAACCTGTGAAACTGGCCCTTAGGATTTTAATTTTTTTAATTTTATCTCTTCTATTTAGTTCGAAAAGGCTAAGGAGGTTTAATATGTATACTTTTATACTAATATTATAAAGCAGAATACTTTCTTTATAGTTTGCTTTTTGTTTTTTTTCATTGTTTTTTTTTTTATTTACCCTTAGATACCTATTGTTTTGTAAAAACTTCTTTTTTGTTAATTTATTTTATTTACGTTTCGTTTTACTCGACGCTCACAAAGCCATATTTGCGCCGTGGTTTTTTTGTTAGCTGTGTAGAATGCGTTTTGGCAAGGACAACGTGGCGGAACAAATTATGGGTTGAATGTTCGTTGTGTTATGCAGTATATTGTATGTTAGGTACTCGTAAACTAAGAGAACTACTTGAACTAATGTTAATGTTACTCCATATTATCGGTAACGATCAGAGGTGCAGGGACTTTTTTAGGAGGTTCTCAATTCGGTTGGTTACATATAGGTTTAAAACCTATATACAAATTACTATATAGGTTTTTAATTAACTATTATTCACATAAATATTTACAATGTATTTAAAAATAAAATATAAATTAATATATACAAGTAAAAAAAAAACCTTATTAATAAATTGCGTCAAAAAATTCTTCCTCATCGCTGCCCGCCGGGAGTGTACCCAAAAGGCTGGCAGCATTGCCACGTTGTATGGCAATGCTTAATCGTTGACCGAAATAAAAGCCAGCCCTTGGGTCGCGGGAAGTGTCAGCGAGTCTCTTGGAAATATCCTTAAAAAGGAGGTGTGCACTCGGACCCCACGGCCCCTGAGTTTCAACCCCAAACGGCTCAAAGGTATAGTTGCCTATTAGGGTACCATATTTGCGCCGTTTGAGGTTTTCTGCTTCCGAAGCGGCAGAGCCAGCACTACACGCCGTCCCAGCAAGGTGGGAAGGCGCCAGAGTGTCGCAGAGACGCAGATTTTGGTTGGTTATTTTTTCTTTTTTATATGTACACCGATTTCTCCGTGATTCCTTTTTTTGTTCTTCCTCTGGTAGTCTGGTTCTTCTTTTGACAGCTGCACCCACAGCGGGAGAGAGTGTTAGATATTTACTGACTAAAACCTTGTAAGTATGTTCCTTCTGGAGGTATTTATGTGCCAGGGCCACAGCAACTCTTGCGAACAAGCCTGCAGCTCTGGCAGGTGATGTAGGGACTTATCCAAACATTTCTCCATTTCTGTTCCATGCTCTTCCCTATCTATTAATGTTACGAAAAAAAGGAGGCAGACATTATTTTTCTCCTGTGTTCCCTAAAGATTGCATAAAACAGACTCCGGCTTAACAAAACGTTTTAACCTTTAACAAAATTCTAAATTGAGAAACTTCGAAAGCTTTTCATTCCAAAAATAATTACCAAGATTACGAATGCCGAGGTTTTCAACAAACTCATTATGATGATGACGGATGGATTGGTTCATAATTTTACATTTTAAATTAATATCTGTCAAGGCCAGTTTCACAGGTTACGGATAGCCACTATCATCATCATCATCTCAGCCATAGGACGTCCACGCTGAACATAGGCCTCCCCTTTAGATCTCGGCGTCTTCCGGTGACCTTTATAAGGTCGTCTGTCCATCTTGTTAGTGGACGTCCTACGCTGCGCTTGCTGGTCCGTGGTCTCCACTCTGGCACTTGCCACTATCTACCAGAAAAATTAAAAAATGGAACAGAATTTCTATGAAATTATCTGCCAGATAAACTATCTGGAACTTATCAGCGACCTGCGAAACTGGTCCTTAAAATCGTACATACCATTATTGGTAACATCGATGTTTAATCAAGTATTAAGGACATATTATTGTTTGCTAACTGATTGAAATCAATGCTTTTACGCATCAAACATACTCAAACACACAACATCGTAACTGCTGAACTGTAGGACTAAGATTTGACCATTAGGAACCTTCTTTAAAATATGTATATGTAAAAAAAAATTTGCAAAATTATTCTCTCCGGCGGGGAATCGAACCCCGGTCTCCCGCGTGACAGGCGGGGATACTTACCACTATACTACCGAAGACTTGCATTTGGTGACAAAATTTCACTTCATATCCATAATATTAGTAGTCACTAATCATAGCAGTACTTTATGACGCAAGTAGTTTGCAAGAATATCAATAGAGAATCAAGCATAGGTTTTAAGAAAAGAGAAGATAAGATCAGGTCAGTAGAAATACCCACGTCAAAAGTCAATGAATTATACGGAACCAGAACATCTTCTAATTAATGTGAAACATTCGGACCTATTTACTATTGAAACTCACAAAAATATCACTCCAACTTTATTTTTAACAGAAGCTAAAAATAAACAAGTATGTAAATTAAAATATTGAATTCGTGTAAATATGTATGTTAAATTGTTACTGAATGAAAAGAAATTCGAATTAATAATAAACACATTGATAAAAATAATTTCTGAAAACTTTGATGACACAAAACACAATATTATTTTATTTTTTATAATAATATATTGCAAGATCGTGGCTACATTATTCTCATCAATTCTTCGTATCCGTTTAATAAATAAAAAAACAAAGAACGACACAAACTACTCGAAATTTAAAGCTCGTTTCAAAACCTTTTTCGCCATTCCACATCGTTTTTCGAATCATTCAAATAGTAGGGGCCACGATGCCCTCATTCAATTTATTAAGCAAGGGATCTAAGGTTGCTTACTTTGCGATTCGTATAGCTTAACCTGACGGCGTTTTAAGAAAATGAACTTAACATAAAGGCATAGGGAGCTAGGCATTCTACTTAATTACTAACACTTAACATGATTACTTTTGGGTAAATACTTTTTTCTGTAATGTAGTTTTTGCATATTTTTTAAGGTTTAATTTCTGTAGCAGATACGTCCAGGAACGTTATGGCGGTGGACAACCGTATGAAACACACAATGATGATGCAAGAAGGAACACAAATTTTCAATATTTTTCACAATTTGGCCTCAATGAATAAATCTATGTGAAATATATAGAGCTAAAGGAACCGTTTGTTTGTTCTTTATTTTTTTTCGACGATAAACTCTACAACTATGTTCCGATTGAAAAAAAGTATTGCACCTTTTATTCGGAATCGCAAAGAAGCGGGATTTGCAAAAGGAAAAATAAAACATTTATTCGCTTATGTTATCACGCATACGCCCACAGAAGTACAGTAACATAAAATTGGAACACGTGGGTGAAACCGAGGATGGGAGCTAGAAGTAATTAAAATAACTATATATTTCCATTCGTTTTGAAGAAAAAAAGGAATCTTGGGATTACTATTTTGAACAAACCGTACAACGAGGAATTGTACAAGTCCTTAGCAGAGAAAATGCATAATTCTCTCAAATTTGATTCGTAAATTGAAATTGACTTTGTAACTTTAGGTCCCGCGCCCCGAAGGAATTAACTTGACCTACCCTAACCCAGATTGCCTGAATAGATAAGTACCAAATCATAATGAGATAGCTTTGTTTTTGGTAATTAAGAATAATTCAAAACAAGGCGATCTAACTGTTAATAATAATGAAATACCATGTGAAATACCAACCCATCTATTTTATATTTAAGATTTGTATTGTCAAAAAATAGAGGGAAAATGCATTGACATTCAATAAAAAAAAGATGGCGGCAATGGAGGGAACCGCTTTTGGAATGAAACTTTTTTACACAAAGACAGAAGAGAAAAGAAAACAAAATGGGTTTAAGTCAGTAAGGGTCTGAGACCCCGCAACTGCACCCACAGCGGAAGGGGTCATTTGGCGATTTCCCACAACAAAAAAGGACATAGGCTACTTTTATGAAGACACGCGATTTAGATCCCACTGGAAGCGAACAAAACCGCTGGCAGCTAGTCTCACACATAAACACTGTTACCGTAACAATAACACGTATTTACACGCACACAAACAGGCTGTATTCGGCCAACGCTGCCTAGAACGCTGTACCCCCGTCCCTCGACATTTGAGATATCTGGTCTGTGTAATTACCCAATAATAGGATGTAAGGTAATTATCAGTTGATTTAGTGAAGTAGAACCAACTCCGACCTCTGTTTACAGTGCTGGTAGACCGCAGCGGTAGGTTAAAGCTTTGCTGCACATCTATTGTATAAATGAACTCGAATTTACAGCGGCAAGGAATGCGTTTTGGGGTTTATATTAGAAAATAGGGTTTATTGTTACGCCTTTCCTCAGACGGGTTGTTCGATGTGACGCTAAATATCGCAGTTTCGGCAGTTACTTCATTCATGTTCCTTTTAGCTGTCCCACTGCTGGGCACAAGCCTCTTCTCACATAGAAGAATTGAGCGTTAAATCACCACGCTTGCTCAATGAGGATTGGCAAATTCAGACTTGAAAGTACAGGTTTCCTCAAGATGTTTTTCTTTACCTTTAATCAGTCTGATACAAGATAAACTTAGAAAAGTTACGTTGGTACGTTTGCACTCACGCTTGAGAGACTGGTGCTTTAACCACTAGGTCACCACGACTATAGTTGCTTAATTCCCTTGAATAACCTCCATATAAGAACAGACTACTGCTGGAAAAGACCGACTACGAACCAACATCTTTCTTCTAAAAAAATGCGACAAACGTTGCTCAATCCGAATCGATGTAGGTAACTGCTCAAAAATATGATCACATATATTTTTTTTAACAAATATGAGTACCGCACATCGATGCACTTAACGAATCAATCAACCGCAACATTGCAGCACCCATCAAATCAAAATCCAGAAAAAAGCGGTTACACTATAAAAACCTACCAGATTTAAAGGTAATCCAATCACCGAGCCCCCAACGGGTACTACGGGACTATCCTCGAATAGAAACGTACATAGCAATCAGCTTTGTGAATGGGTTGGTTCATAAAACGGCTTTCCACCTAACCCTGTATCTGGGTCAGACGGTTTTCGAACGTTGTAGCTTCGTTGGTGAAAACTTTTGATCCTTTTAGGTTAATTAGGTGATTTTGGCGTTGGCGGAGTGATTTTGATTTGGATCGGTTATCTGGCTAATTATAATGATGTGGGTTTAATACTTTGAGTTTTTTGTTAAAGGTACATTATTTATTTTTAAGGGTTATAGATATAACAGTAGTAACTTGGAATGGTTGGTACCTACATATACGTAAAATTGGTGGGTCCCGGTTGTTGTTTGAACGTCTTTGATAGTTGTTACGTGTAGAAGTCAGGAAGTTTGACAGCCAGTCATAGCAGGGAGTATCGGTTTGCCCGGGCAACTGAGTTCAGGAGGTCAGATAAGCAGTCGTTCCTTGTAAAACACTGGTACTCAGTTGATTAGTAGTGCCGGTTAGAAGTCGAGTCGGAGTGACGGAGACCTCTTTGTGCAGAAGCCAGCAGGTCAACCTACCCGAATCTGTCAAATTTTACCAATCGAATATTAACCTTCCGTTATTGACACAAGGCTGAAAATCTATTAAAGAAATTTGACAGATTGAAGTAGGTTGATGTGCTGGCCTCTGCATATTTTTGTGTTCAAACGTTAAGTTTCTAATCGCACTAACTAACAATGAAGGAACACAAAAATACAAATTAATATACTAAGGGCCAGTTTCACCGGTTGCTGATAAATTCCAGATATTATTTGGCAGATATTCATAATATAAATTCTGTTCCATTTTGGAATTTATCTGATAGATAGTGGCTATCCGTAACCGGTGAAACGGGCCCTAAAGATAGTTTTATTAAAAACAAAAATAAAATATTTTAACAATTCTATATAGCCAGTGAAACGTATCTACCTGAAAGTCCGCTTAGTTTACAGAAGTGCGGTATGTAGCGAGATCCGAGCGCTGGCTATTTACTTTACCTCGCTCTACCTCGACCTACCTCGCTTCCTAGCGTATCCCGTAACGCGAAGAGCATTGCAAATAATCTAGATTTATGAACTCAAACAAAAACTTATCCCTTTATACGATTTAAATTTTATTTATTCATACACGGAGCCGTGAATAGACAAAAATTTCCTGTCTACAAAGAGTGGGTCTTTGAATTAGTTTATTTAAGTAATAAACAGATTTTTTCTACTGAACTGGTAATGAACGTAAATTTTGATATGTAACACAACGAGCCATCTATCTATCTATCTAAATATATAATGTACATATAACTCAAAGGTGACTGACTGACTGTCTCTACATAATGATCTATCAACGCACGGCCCAAACCACTGGACGGAACGGGCTGAAATTTATCATGAATGTACTACATGTTATGGTGCAAGCATCCGCTAATAAAGGATTTTGATAAATTCTACCCTTAAGGGGATTAAATTTAAAACTATCACCTAATCAATAGTAATACTTCTTAACGCGAGCGAAGCTGCGGGCAAAATTTAGTTAAAATGTAAACTTTATTTTCCACTTACAAAACCATGATAAAAAGTTAAAAGTTCAAGTTTTTTTTCCGTATTGTCAATTGACTGTTCACACTCAAAACGTGGTAAACGACCTATAAGTAACAGCTCCCATTATAATATGAGGCAGCGTGCACAACTGCTTCGTGGGCACAAACAGAGCACAACACTATTGACACGCAGGCAGAAACTACGTGCATCGTGTTTATTCTGCCTCCGAGTCTCGACGATGCAAATATCTCGTTTGTTTAGTTAAAACCAAACGTAGGAATTTACTGCTGTGTTTTGGATACGGCTGTGCTAAATAAAGGTATTGTTACATGTCGTTATTAGTAGCTTGAAAACAAACAGTGAATGCTAGTTACCTATTCCTGTTTTGTGGTAAAGAATGTGTTGGAGAATTAGAGGATATGCTGCCTTTAGCAAAGTTTGAGATAAGTTATTTGCTCCAGCATAGCTTTACGAGAATTTGTTTTCACTTCACTTTATTTTTATACGAAAGTTTTTATAATAAAACAACAGTCAATAATTTAGCCATGGTCCATCCTACACATAAAAAAAAACTAAATATCAAAATCATAGCGCGTTTATATAATGCTGGGATTGCAGCATATTTCTTTTAGATATTTATATGTATAATTTTTATTTATACCTATGTACATTGAGTTCTTTTGTTTGTATTACTTAATGAAATTTAATTTGAGTATAGTTCAGTGAAGGGCCGTTAATGACATTAATGAGAAAAACGGCATTAATGAGGGCTATCTTGTGTAAAATTTACCTTCAAAAACGTCAAATTTTCAGCCTACTTCGAATAAATGACTTTTTATTTTTTAACATAGTATTCGGTATACCTGAATACAGTACCTCTATTTTTGGCTTACAAAAGCTCACCCAGTAAGCAAAGTAGCGCGAGTCAGCGCGAGTTTTAGCGAAATCGGATTAGTTTCGTTTAGACAAGAATTTTACTGGCACGAATGTACCTATATCTGGTTGAAAATAAAACTAAAAGTTTTCAGGAAAATATGTCATTAAAAGAAATTTTATTGTGCAATGCCAGCATATCAAGCTACTACAGTCTGTCAAACCTAGATGGATTTTCAATTTTATTGCTGAAGCATATAGTACCTACAAAGTTAAACGGGAAGATTTGTCAGTTTCGGGTAGCTTGATGTGCTGGCGTCTGTTCAAATGACAGCCAAGACCACGAACTTAATATGCCTTGCGAAACACGGAAGAACTCGTCATGACAAGGTGGTCTCCCATCCACGGACCGACAGTGCCAAGCTTTTATCTTACTTAGCCACGAGGTTCTCTTTACCTCAAACATCTGTCTCGCACTATAATCCAGACAGCATTTTTGTGTGGGTACTCTCTCTAGAATTGAAATGTACAGATGCACATAAAGCTACCACAATCTGTCAAATTTCCTGAATAGATTTTCAACTTTATCGCCGAAAAATTGACCGATTCGGGTAGCTTACTGTACATAAATAGAATCAAAACCATGCCAAAAGCATTTTCGCATATAAAAGATTATGATAAGATATATTATCGCATTATGGTTAATCATATACCTAACCATATACCCACAGCTCTTATTACTTCCTCAATCTCCCAATTTTTCTATTCCACTGATTTCAAATCCCATCACACGACAAAATTCCCAATAAATAAATAAATATGTACATATGTAGGTATACATTCGCAAACGCATCGCATACATGAACATCGATGTATATAAAATTATTCATTACTGGTCAGGTGGATAGTCTCATGTTTTATTCCAAAGCCTTGTTACCCAGCTACACACGGATTGGTTGGTGGACACCACTAACGGTATATCTGAGAGTCAATTTCACCAAAATATATTATGTTGTTATAGATTCATGAAATCCAGTGGTTTTCCGTGAAAATCCATACTTGTATTATAAGGCTGAAGTATAAGTTTGTTTGTTTGGTTGAATCTCAGGGTCTACTGCAGGCTCAGCATGACAGACGTAGAAACAAGTTTTGATTACCGGAGAATGGACATAATGATCGATAAGTGACAGATTGACGTAAGATTTCTTTTGACTTTTTTGGAGTAATTTTTCTTTTCTTCGATTGACATAAGGCTACAAGTTATTATATGCGAGTTGACAGGTCGCGCCATGCTATCGCTTGGCGATTTTATATCTATTCTGTCAAGAAAAGACAAAGCTCTTTCTGTCAATGTCAACATGTCTTCTGCCCGAGCATGGCGCGACCTGTCAACTCGCATATAATCACTCGTGTGTTATGTCGATCGAAGAAAAGAAAAATTACTTCAAAAAATGTCAAAATAAATTTTACGTCAATCTGTCACTTTTCTGTCATTGTATCCATTCGCGGGTAAACAAAACTTGTTTCTACGGTTGCCATGCTAAGCCTGCTGGACAGAATAGATATAAAATCGCCATGCTAAGCCTGCAGGTGGGTGGAGAAGTTTCCATGGGACGTGGACGGATGAAACCGCTCGCGGAAGCTAGTGACTGATAAAATTGGCCTACTCTACGTTTTAAGAGGTATCCGGCTTGCCCAGTTAATTGGGTTGAGGTCTGATAGACAGACGCTCTATATAAAGGATAACTGCATCCATTTAGACTGGAAGCCGACCCCACCATAGTTGGGAAACGCTGTGCTAATAAAGTTGCTTTATAACTATCATTATTAGGCTTTTTATAGTCCCACTGCTGGGCAAAGGTCTCCACCCACACAGAAAAGAATTGAGCATTAATCACCACGCTTGTTTAATACGGGTTGGTAATGTGAAAAGTAGTTAACTTAGTAACTCACAAAAAAATCATCATCTCATCTCCCGAGCCTTTTCCCAACTATGTTGGGGTCGGCTTCCAGTCTAACCGGATTCAGCTGAGTACCAGTGTTTTACAAGGAGCGACTGCCTATCTGACCTCCTCAACCCAATACCCCTTGGTTAGGCAGTTGTCCCACCAACAACGAGAAAACGACTAACTATCGGCTATTTTCTCGCTCAAGAAACGTACAATAGATATACTTTCCGTGTGAACAAAAGAGATGCATATACAAACAGTTGATCGCTGACTGTTCACACTGCCGGCGAGCACTCGCTTCACTAGTTTGTCGCTGAGCGACAAGAGCTATGAAAGATAACACTCGCTCGACGATACTCGCCAAGCGATTAGAACTCACGCCGAGAGAGCAACCAGTGGTCATTTCTCTACAGTGCGTATCTGAGAGTACACGTTTTTTTTTATTTAATATGAATATCGAAAAGTCATTTGAATTATCATTGTTATCTAGTTCAGACGACGATGATGATGAATTCTATGATAGGATTTGTGTAGTGGCTGCGGTAATTCTGAATAAACGTAAGAAAAAAATGAAGAAAAAAAGAAGAATATGGATGGAAAATATTAATTATTTCAGAAAAGAATGCAGTGAATTCAAACTATTCTATGAATTAACAAATGATGGCTTTCGCACATATTTTAGAATGACAATGACTCACAAAAAATTAACATTAAGGCTCTTTAAAGATTTTCAGAAAAACTATAATGTTTTGCTATTTCTAGACCTGTCAATAGCCATCCGTCATAATAAATGCCATTCCAAAAATACTTCGGCTTCTATCAAGGGAATAAAATGTAGACACAAATATTGTGTCAGTAAAATACTATTTCTATAAAAATAAAATGTTTTTCGCAAGACACTAATGGATTGTCAGTTTTTTTTTAATGTATTCATTTGTATAAAAGTCTAATTTTATTTTCTGTATAAAATTCTCGTATCACCGTGTTGGAATTTAACACCTACGAAATGGCTCCACTGATTGTCGTTTTGTTTAAGTCTATGAATCAGACATTTTGTATCCTCCTAAGTGTTAAGGGTGGTCCAACCCAACTTTTTTTGTTTTCAGTATTTTTTATGATGTGCTATAAAAAATTACACACAACCTCTAAACTTTCACCCTTTTACGAATATCCCATATTTAAAAAAAAATATAACTTTATCTTGGAAACGGAAACCAATAACTGATTATAGTTGCAGGAAAACATCGCGAGAAAATCTGTACTATTAAAACCGAAATCTTGAACCCGCGTTGAGCAAGCATGGTAATTAACGCTCAATCCTTTTCTTTATTAGAGGAGGTCCTGTGCCCAGTAGTAGGAAGATAAAAAGGCTCATGATGATGATAATAACTAATTAATTCGTTACGGGAAATAAATATTTTTCATAAATTTCATTTTAAAATCACAGACAGAAGTCGGCCTACATGTTCTACTTGATTTGCGGAAAAAATGAAACTTCATTCCTCCTACATATAATTGACATGGGAATAACTGGATCTCACTATTAATTACTCGTGCGGACAAGCCAACAGTTCTGTATCGGAACAATATAATTAATTTCAGTGTTTGCACAACCAATAATTATTATTTCTGTTATGCAAACAGACATGAAATGTATTTTGTAATTGACTCTGTTTGTTTATGCAATTGTATTATTATTATGGATATATTATGAATAAAGAAAATATGGTTTTGTTGTTGACATAATAAAGGAAATAAAGTTAGAACATTCTTGACTCAATGTTGAGCTCCAGAGTAGAATGTATTTAATTGTAGAAGAGAGTCGGTTGAGTTGTGTGGCCGCAGATTCGTTAGCCCACTATGTTCTTTCTGGAGGTCTTTGTGTCAACACCAGGGCCAAGAGGGTAATTCTAGCGACCCGGCAAGCCTCGGATGTTCCAAAGACTGAGATAATGATGACGAAAGGCTCATATCGCAAGACCAGCAGCTCTTCAAAACTAAAAGAAGGATTTTCAGGCCTCATTAAGACATAATACTTTAAGACTAAAAGAATCAAAATTGTTTTCTTCCTATGCAAATACAGACCTCATGTCGCCGTCGATTATATCGAATGGCTCTGGCATTGAGTTGTTGGATGCGCAATATTTTGGTGCGATATATGTAATCTGTTTGTATGTGTTGGGTTTTTATTTAATTTTTTGTTTGTATTACTGTGTACTTGTATGACCTAACGACGCCGACATAGCACAGAAGTGCTCAAGCCTCATCAAATAAATAATTTAAAAAAATACAGACCTATTTTTTATTTAGATTATCCTCAACAACTTTTCGGTACTAGTCTAGTAAAAAATACACCACTACTAGGAAATAATAACCGTGCTATATCTCAGCTCCTAAATACAGCCAGGGTATATTAACTACAGTGTGCTAGGAATCAGAGCGGACAAGATTTATTGCACCCGACCGAGCTACATGGACGCTGCGTTCGGGAGATGAGATGAGCTAGACTAGGTACTATGTGGGCTGTTTTCGAAGGATTACATGTACTAATTTTTTGGTAGAATAATCAGCCTTTTTTAAAAAAAAAGATTAGGAGATATAGCTTGCAATAAATATCGGTATTCATTTACCTATTCAACATTATAATTATATTTTTTTATTTATTATTCAAAAAATCAGCATTTTTTGAATAATAAATAAAAAATTAGCTTTTTTACGGCCCCACTTCTGGGCACATTCCTCCCCTCACTAGGAAAAGTATTGAGCATTAATTGCCACGCTTGCTCAATGCGGGTCGGTGATTGGAGACATAACAGTTTAGGTTTCTTTTCGATGTTTTCTATTACCTTTAATTAGTCATTGGTGTCCAAGATCGACTTAGAAAGTAATTATGTTTATACAACTTAGAAAGTTGCATTGGTACTTGACTGACCTGGAATCAAACCCGCATACTCATATTTGAGAGGCCGGTGCTTTATTCACTAGGTGAGTTCCACAGGAACCGGCAATATACATAGTCCAGCGTTCACAGATAGCTCCTGTATCCGGATAAAAATCACCGTCTCCAGGGTATCTCTTATCTCAATGCTAAATTTAATCTCCATCGTCCCAACCTGTCAGCTGGATCATAACAAACAAACAAACTCACTTCGGCATTCATAGGCGTTCATAATATCTGTAAGGATATTTGGGGCCAGTTTCACCGGTTGCTGATAAGTTCCAGATAGTTTATCTGGCAGATAATTTCATACAAATTCTGTTCCATTTTTTAATTTATCTGGTAGATAGTGGCTATCCGTAACCTGTGAAACTGGCCCTTAAACTTCAACGTTCGTTCCAGCTCCGCCTCTTCGCTCCGCTCATCTCCGTTCATCTCTAATATAAAACCCAGCCTTATAATGGTCCAGTGCAACGTTACACACTGCCCTAGTGCTGGCATTACTTATATGTAGGTATACTAGATATAGTGTTTATATAGGACTTTCTAGTTTTACCGGATAAATAAGGGAAAAATGTTTTGTTAATACCAATAGTGATGAAAAAAGGGGTTTTGCTTTTATCCTGTCTGAATGAAGGTGTGTGTGAGGACTAGTGGCGGGAAATTAAAAAAAAACTAAATAGGTATTTAGAACAAGTCCATATATCACAAAACATGGGAGTCGTGATCTCACCGTTCGCGCTACTATACCTAGATTTGGTGTCTTTGTTATATTAGAAAATGTTTTAATTCAAATGTTACTTGATAAACTTCAAAAGGATTAAATAATATTTCAATACCTAAATATAAAAAGAAACATATTATATTTGTATAACAAACAGTCAATAAAAAAACAAAATAATAAAGTTAGAAAACTACAAAAAGACTCTCTCCGGCGGGGAATCGAACCCCGGTCTCCCGCGTGACAGGCGGGGATACTTACCACTATACTACCGAAGATGTGAGAGTTGTGTTGAAATTATTAGTTAGTACGTAATCCCTAAAATTATAAATGACGTTGTATTTGCGTAGTTGTGGTTTTATTCAATACATGCCATTCAAGGCTACAATACATTATCACACATTATTTTCATTATCAACCTTTTCTTGTGGCGTTCTTTGTGAAATATCCAATTTTAAAAGATTTTTTTTTGTTCTTGAACTTCAAATTTTTTATAGTAGGTAAGCAACTAGTCGGTATTGCATTAAGTTACAATACAACATAGACCAACAGGAAAAGCTAGTTAAACGCTCAAATATCAACAAAAACAAAAACATTTATTAAACAATATAAAAAAAAATATCTTACAAATTTTCCCTCAAAAACTAAGAACAGAAAGATCTTGCTGAAACTCACTAACTATGCCTCGTCATTATAACTTTAAGCATCGGTCATTATGGTCCAAACTTCTTAGACACTTGTTCAAAAACTTAGTTTAACAACTTTCACAACGCTAACGATGGCCGCAGCAACAGACATTTTAATTGTACATGTTTCAAGTCTTATACAGTATATATAGACACGCGCTAAAGATAAGAAACTACATTAATTCATTGATAATTTGACTCATTGCGTGACAAGTGGCGCCGCGATGAGGGGTCAAGTCGTTCTGGGTAATAGATTGTATGTATGTTTAAAGTTTATGTCAATAGATGGCACTGTACTCAATTTCAGAGATAATTTTTATGTTTTGTATTCTGAAGGTTTTAACGATTTTAAATAACATAAGCATAATGTTTTACTATGGAAAGATATTTTTCAAATAAAAATATTTTAGGTCATGGATTAGGAAATATCGTAAGTAATACGAAAAACGGTTGCGTCCTGTGATTAAAAAAAATAAGGCTCATATTATTATTTATGTATACGTGGGCTGGGTAACCTTTTAGAAGTCCAAAAAATAATGTGCTTAAAGGGATTATGAGGTAATTCCTTAATAATTTAATAAGTGACGATTATACCTACCATACCAAATGATGATTGAACGAACAAGAAAATAGTCCATCTTAACCTTTTTAATCTTAGCACATCTACGATGCCATGTATCATCTTTATAGTGTACACTCGACGTTAAAAGGGTGCTATTTGATTGACGACCACACAACCATATTACACACTCGCCACCCATTTAAAACATACAAAAATCAACCTTATTCCTCCAACTTAAAGTTCATATAAATTGTAGCTGTAGGTTTGTTTAAAAAAGGGGGAAATAGACACAAAACGATAACCGATTGCTTGTCAATGTCAGTCTCATAGTACATTTCTTTGTCGGTTGGTTGGGTCCAATTTGGGTCAAATCTGAGAGTAACAAGCCTATTGTGTTTGACAAGTTGGGTTGGCCGCCAATGTTGGTGATGACGTAATAGTACCTACGCTTTTAAGCTGGGAAATACTTACCTATTATGAATCAAGTACTTACATATATTATCTTTGGGGCTAAAAGGCAAGCAGACAAGTCAATGATTATTCAAAGTGTTTTTACTTCCTACTCGTATAACAATACAATAAGTAAAAATGTATAAACCACAAGCTAAAGTTTCGTTTAAGCATTGAAATATCATAAATAGATTCGCCATATTTATTTCACCACCGACTTCTAGAGCGATTTACTTAAAAGTCTTTTTTAGTTACACGCCTTTTTTAACCGTGTTAATATTAAGTAACAGTACCAGTACACTTATATGTAGGTATAGGGAGGAATTACCACCTATTTATTGTTCAGATATATGTTATGTAATGATTCATTTCTAAAAGTTATCATTTATACTTGATCAAAACTCAGTCTTTCAAATATGTACCTTACCATGATCCAATTTTCAGTCTTTTAAAGCTAAAGAACTAAAAAACATAATTATCAGGGGCGCATCCCACAAGCCACCCAGTATTGGCTCCTATATTATGGAACATCCTTAGATCATTTAAACAGCCGGAGACGCCATTACCGTGCTTTACCCTCTGCTATAAAGTACAAGACCGCCGATCATACACGTACGACCAGCAGGCTTAGCATAGCAACCGTAGAAACAAGTCTTGTTTACCGGAGAATGGACATAATGACAGAAAAGTGACAGTTTGACGTAAGATTTCTTTTGACAGTTTTTGAAGTAATTCTTCTTTTCTTCGATCGACAGATCGACATAAATCTACAAGCATTCTACAAGAGATTATATGCGAGTTGACAGGCAGCGCCATACATTTTGACATTGACAGAAAAAGCTTTGTCTTTTCTTAATAGAATAGATATAAAATTGCCATGCCTGAACTGTAAAATTTTCCCAATCAACTTTGAACCAGACGTTTCAGCGCTCAATCGGAATATCTATTAAGGAAATTTAACAGATTGTCGTAGCTTGATGTGCTGGCGTTTGTACATTGTGCGGGCCAAATATGTATATGATAGTGTTTTACAATATTGTCGTATGCATGTATGAGTAAGTTATCCACGCCCCGTGTGAAAATTGGCAAACTTTTTTACATAGAGTTTCGTATTTAGTGCGGTTCCAGTTGATGATATGGTCTAAGAGGCCAACAGATGTACGTTATAGCCCCGAGGTCGTTTTTACGACTTCAATTGACTTTTAAGATTAAAACGCCGGCATTTCGCGAATCGTATGTGGTTATAATAAAGTTTTATGTTAGTGTTATCGGCTGTGAATTATACGATTAATTCAGGTTTTTTTTTGTTGAAGGTTTTCTTGGTTTTGGTAAAAAAATGTGGCACTTTTCGCTATTTTGACGATTTTTACGGGAAGGTTTTTAAGGAGAACTTGCTTCAGACTAGTAGGTAAATTCTCCTACTCTGTCGTGGATCTATGCATTTATCTCGGATGCTCACCAGCCTACTACACGTAGACCCGGAATAATTTTAAAAGTCCTGCAATGGCATCTAATCCAGCAGCAGCCGATGCGCCCGATGTACGGCAAGATAAAATAAAATGGGGGCTGCTGGAAGAGATTTCTTAAGACATAAGCTGTGCTTTTGTACTTGATTGTTCTATTTTACTTCTTGTCTTATTAACTGTGTACCTAAACTATTAAATAAATAAAAATCACCACAAATCATCATCTGCCTAGTCTTTTCCCATGCTACGTTGGGGACGGCTTCCAGTCTAACCGGCTACTGCTGAATACCAGTGTTTTACATGGAGCGACAGTCTATCTGACCTCCTCCTGGACAACCCAGTACACCGTAACGACTGTCAAAGGTGTACAAATGACAGATGGGACCAATCAATTGAACACGCCTTCCGAAACACGGAGGAAGTCGACATGACTAGATGTTTACCCATCCACAGACCGACCGCGCCCAGCGTTGCTTAACCTTACGATCAATCAATCATCGCCATACAGCACGGCAATGATGCCAGCCTTTTGCGTGTACTCCCAGTTGGTAGCGAAGAGGAGATTTTTTTTACACCTTTAGAGTCTTTAGAGTATGATATTGTTAAATATCTTGCGTATAAAAAAAAAACAGCTAGGGTGTTGATAGCAAATTACCAAACTAACTGCACAATATTTTTTATACCCTACAAGCAATAAAGATAAATCTCTTCCCACTTACAACATAGCCTAAACATATAAAACACAATGTTCAGCGAAGGAATTTTAATTACATCTACAAATAACATTATTTCGGAAGGAATTTCAACTCCTTTGCTGGTCCGTGTATTCGTGTTAAATTAAGTGAATCTCTTTAAAATTACAAAATATAACGCATGTTTTTTAAAAGAAGGTAGGCAGAATTTTACCTACTAAGATATGAGCCGTAATCTGATCATTTGTGTTTGTATCATTATCTTATCAATGTTTGATGTTTTTGTTTCTTACAGTGATAATGTTTCTCTAAAAGCTTTTAAATTCGAAACATTAAAATAATTAGTCAAACATCATTCTCTCTTCATTAAATCGTGGCAACTATCTTAAGACTTCCACCATACACGTCAAAATACATAGTCATATAAAATACATTGCCGATTGAAAGGTAAGTAATTTGTGTTCATTTTCAAAAAAATCGAGAAATCTGTTTACATAATATATCATCATCATCAGCCTTTTTATCGTCCCACTGCTGGGCATAGGCCTCCTCACATTGAGAGGCTGGTGCTTTAACCACTAGGCCACCACGACTTTTTTTGTCGACTTATTTACATACATACGTACACGCAAAAAAAATACTTATAGAGAACCTCTTGCCTTTTTTGAAATTCTGAGCATTGAGACAGTAAATAGGCCATCACAGTGTCATAGTAAAGCGAGAGATAGGTCGAAAAGCGTGCCTATCGCGTCACTCTCAACACTGCGCTATTAATTCACTCACATCTTGCTCCGGATTAATTCATCAGCCGAGCAATCCAGTGAGTGACGGGACCATGGACCTAGTACCTACACTAGATGAGATATAGACGAATCGAATTATAGATTACGTTTTTTGTGCAGGTAGGGGTATTTTTATTAATTGACTTCAAAAAAGGGAGGTTCTCAGTTTGACCTGTAAGTCGGTATGTGTGTATGTACAGACGCCAGCACATCAAGCTACGCGAGACTGTCAAATTGTCTTAATCAATTTTGAAGCATAGCTATGCTTTATCTATTAAATAAACTTGTCGTATTGTAGTAGCTTGATGTGCTGGCGTCTGTACGTTTGTCCGCGATTTTCTCGCGGTTAGGCACGCAATAAGCGCGCGTGGACCAGCCAGAGGACACGGTGAGCACACGGTGTAGGTGTGTTCTGCCCCTGGGCGGAGCACCGCCGTGTCCTTGCAGTGGCAATTAGCGGCGACCTCTCGCGACATTCTGTTCCACACGCTCCTCGAAGAGATGTCAGCACCATAGGACATGGTCACTAGAACATGGCCCCTTGGGACCATAGTCTGCCAGGGCTGCGGGTTGTTTGGAAGAGTTACCGTGGCCCTGGCACACAGGGACCTCCAGAAGGAACATAGTGACTGATGATTTCCCAAGAAAAAAAGGCACGCAATAAGCGACAAACTGCATCATGCTAAGTATTTAAGCGTACCGAAATTAATAATGCAGATTTGTATTGGTCACAGAATTCATGTAGCTGTAAAGATAAAAAGAAAGAAATAATATCCTACTGACCGACTTTCAGTCGTAACAGACCATTCAAACAGTACATACAGCCGTACACATATGTGGGCTCACGTTAATCGGCTCATCCCAGATTTGTTGACATGAAGTGGCACGGCGCGTATCGTTTCTGTTCACGCTCGAAATGTGAAAATGTTTCAAAAACTATTGTTAAAACTAACTTTCCTCGTAGTTTTTTTTACTTCTGTGTATATATTTTTAATCTATACATACATATAAAGCTTATAATATATAATTTATATGTACATAATTATATATACATATATATTATAAAACAGTCTTACCAAGGGGTATCGTGTTGCCCAGGTAACTGACTTGAGAAAGTCAGATAGGCAGTCGCTCTACGTAAAACACTGGCACTCAACTGCATCCGGGTGGGACTGGAAGCCGACCCCAATATAGTTGGGAAAAGGCTAGGCAGATGATTATAAAGCTGAAGGTATCACTTTTGTACCTTAATATTTACACAGGCTTAACCCACGACGCTTTGTATAGACACCAGAACATCAAGCTATTACAATCTATCAAATTTTCTGATAGATTTTCAACTTTATCGCTGAAGCATATGGTTCAAAGTTGATTAGGAAATTTTGACAGTTTCGGGTAAATCTGTACTTCAAAATAGTCTGCCACATCCAGCACTTTAATTCAATGTTTGGCATCAAAATGTAACGTAGTTGGAGTAATTTATAGACTCTCAAAGAAATCAAGGTTGCATTGGGAAACTAGTAGAGCAATTTAGTGATTGATTGCAAATAGAACACTAGGTTGTGTCTTATATGAAGAAAATCTATTGATTGAGGTTATATTCGTAGTTGTTAGAGTATCGACAAAGTGAATTACATGATTTAATAACTTTTAAAGACCAAATGAGAGGCTGGTTTTAGTATTAAGACTAAAAATTATGAACTACTACAACGTAATTTTTAACTATACTATTTTAGAATCTTATTTCAAAATATTTTTCTAAAAATGGCAACTATTTATAATCACAGCATTGATGAAGCATTTTACTAGTAAATATTTTTCAAGAAATACTCATTTTACCTATATACTAACCTAGCTTTTCCTAAGGGTGTTTAAAAAAAAGTGTATTTTCTATTTCCTTATCCCCCTACTCAAAAACATACTTATAGCCTCGAAACACAAGTACCAAAACCATAGACAATCCCCACTCTTCCAAATTGCTTTTCGAAGCGAATTTGTCGCGATTCATCACCCAAACACTCCCGGGTGGGCTATAAAGGAAATTTGGAGTCTGAATTAATGGATTATCCGATTTCCAATGATGGTCGTTTGTTTTCCGAACTTCTAGCCTTAGCTACTACGCTAGTCTTTAGTCTTTATACTGTAGGACTTACAGTTGATGGCATCGGTGTTATGTGAACCGGGACATACATATAATATCGAAACAATTTCACGGTCGGTTAGCCCCGAGGTAAGCTATTGATTACCTTGTGTTATGGGTGCCTTACAACATTATATGCAACATATATAAAATATTCTGTGAAGTATGGCCGTTTTTGAACGGACTGTGGGGTCTTGCAGACCCCGCCATCCTCTTCGCACGTAACCTTTCGATGTTGGGGTGCCCGAAATCCCGAGCTCGCTTCTTGCTACCGCTCACTATGAATCGGCAAACTTATTTTCCAACCGTTTTACGGCTCATTAATTTATCAAACTACTAATGTAAGGTCCGATATATTTAATTTTATAGTTCATGGTTTTTTAAAAGTAAAAAAAGTAACGCTTTTTATATTGACATACATAGTATATGGAGAATGGCAGGATTCTGAGCGGGATCGCCGATTGGTAAGGTTGTCAGTAAGGAAATAATTATACAGATTGAGGGAATGTGATGGTATGGCTCATACTAGTAACTCATCATCCTCATCCTCTTGCCCTTATCCCAAGTTTTATTTGGGGTCGGACTCTAGTAACTACTACGAGTAATTTTTGCACTGTCATTGTTTGATGAAATATCAGACCAATATTTTTATTACTTACTGCTTAATCATCTCCCGAGCCTTTTTCCCAACTATGTTGGGGGTCGGCTTCCAGTCTAACCGGTTTCGACTGAGTACCAGTGTTTTACAAGGAGCGACTGCCTATCTGACCTCGTCAACCCAGTTACCTGGGCAACCCAATACCCCTTGGTTAGACTGGGGTCAGACTTACTGGCTTCTGATTACCCGTAACGACTGCCAAGGATGTTCAATGACAGCCGGGACCTACAGTTTAACGTGCCATCCGAAACAAAGTCATTGGTGTCCAAGATATACCTAGAAAGTACATACAAACTTAGAAAATTTGCATTGGTACTTGCCCGACCTGGAATCGAACCCCCGCCCTCACACTTGAGAGGGTGGCTCTTTAACCACTAGGCCACCACGACTTACTGCTTAATCATACTTTGTTAGTATTGATCGATGTCAATCATGCTTACTTCTGTATTGTTTTGTCAACGTGGCAATGCTGCCAGCCTCTTGGGCACGCTCCCAGTAGACAGCGAAGGCAATAAATTTTTCGACGCCTTTTAGTTTTTTGTGTATTGTTTAAATAACAAGATGAGGTAAAACTTAATACCCATTTTTTTTACCTAACCTAGACTACGCATAGAAACGTCAATAACAGTCACTTTGGGTTCCTGTGACTTTACAAAGAACTCATTAATATCAAGCGCCCTTGATTTGACAAGTTGACATGAAATTGTAACTGTTATTGACATGCAGAAACTCCCAACTGATTGGAGATCAAAGTGACGGAGAATTTTACTATTTCAATCGCTGTGGAGACGCCAGCACTTCAAGCTACTGTCAAACTTAACAGATTTTCAACTTTAACGCTAGCGCATATGGTTCAAAGTTGATTGGGAAAATTTTAAATATTTCGGGTAGCTTGATACCTGGTAAAAATATGGTGCACTAGTTTTGTTACATTCTATATATCTAAATAAAAGATATTGAATGCTCTATTGCATCAAAGCACATGTTGATTTAAGCTTTCATGGTCATTAACATTTCAATTATGTACTTATAACGAAATTGCTACCATCTCATTGTCAGTTACTCCGTGATCATGGCGCTTGCAACAGTGCCGAAATATCGGGGACTCAATAAAAAGGTACATGGTAGCAAAAATTTGCACAGCCGTACATGTATACAGAGACAATTAAAGCTATGCCAAAATAATGATCTACATAAAAACTGATGAGACAAATACCCTTATAGAATATATTTTTATACGTCCAATTTTACGTACAAAATTCTCAAGTTGAAGAAGTGACGTCACTGTTGAAACCACGGACTGCCCATTAGACATCGCAGTGTGGGCTCTTACGTACTTTGGCTCTAACCAGACTAGACTTACTTAGAACTTAGCTAAGTACAAACTTGCCGAAAACTAATAGGCTAAGTTGTTGGTAAGTCGTCAATATTGTCGACTTTGGCTGAACTTCAGGCTGCACTCAGGAGACTGTGAAGATTCCTTTACGAATACCTACTGAGGTTGTACATTGACGACCACGATGGCGCAATGCTAGCTAAGGGTCCCGGGTTCGCTTCCCGTCACGGTCGACATTTGTGTGATGAGCATGATTGTTGGCTCAGGTCTGGGTATTATTATGTATTTAAAAATATATTGTGTAAGGTATATGTAGTTTATCAGTTGTGTTAGCAACCGTATGTGAAAAAGGTGTCCCGCTATATATACATATATTTTCCCGCTATATATTATATTCATTATTGTGTACGTAATATGATTTGTAGCCGTTTCATAGGTAATCGTATCAGAACCCTTCATGTGCGAGTTCGACTCGCACTTTGCCGGTTATTACAAGAAAGTTCAATGACTGATAAAAAAAATGAATACTAAACTGTCTGTTTAGCTTTTTTGCTATAAGTCTATAGGAGTTGTTGCTGCAACCATCAGAGGAGCCCATTAGGGCCAAGGTCTGCCGGGGCTGCGGGTTGTTCGCAATTTAGTCCCCGCGGCCCCGGCACATAGTGACCACCAGAAGGAACATAGTGGGTTTTAGTTAAGAAGAGTCAAGGACTCTCCAGCTGCACCATCAGCGGGTCATCAGTTGCTGTAACTCAAAATACAGTTATCCATGTCTTAATCTTTCTATTCGACATACCAGATGTTACTCCATAAATTATGTAAGAGAACCTTTTAAGGGCCTAACGGTATTAAAAATTAAAACGAAATACGTTTACTAATCCCACTTACTTGGATATATCTCTTGGGATTCAAATAAATTGATTCCTATTTCAAACATTAAATATTCAATGAGATTGTGCTATAAGAACGTAGTTCACCTGTGCGTTTAGTTATCTTTCTGGATTACAAAATCAAAGAGGGATGTTAATTATCAGTTTTGTTTTAGAACAGTTTCAGTATATAATTGACGACATGTAGATGTAAATTTTAGGCTATAATATTTAATTTTACGGTTCTTTCAACGTATCAGTGCCAATGTAACTATAACAAGTTATGTGTAGTTTAAGTAGGTAGATCTTGGACGCTAATGGCTGATTAAATGTGAAGAAATACATCTCGAGGAAACCTGGACTATGAAGTCTGCAATCACCAACCAGCTTTGAGCAAGCGTGGGGATTAACGCTCAATTCTTCTGTGTGAAAGGAACCCTGTACCTGACAGTGTAACTATAAAAGGTTGATGATGAAACGTGGGATGAGAAGATTTCCAAAAATCGGTTTGAAGCGCCCAGCGCCTATGTCATTATTGTCTGACCATCTTGTTGGTGGCAGTTTCAGTTAGAGCAATAAAAACGAGCAAGCAGTCTTGACGAATTATCAAGGAAAACGTACACTTTCCTAACTTTACTTATACTTTTACCCATCTACAAAAACCTGACAGAACTATTACCAAGCATTTTTCAAAGATATTCTTCAAGTAACAGAGAGGATATTCAGCGGCAAATTACCACATTTATATCAGTCTCCAAACAGCCTATAGAGGGTGTAATCTATTGTACGTTTCATCACAACAGTGACGGGATTCGGTCCAACTCGCCCTGACAAATAGGTGCAATTTACCTTCTTTTCAAACTAGATACTGGAGGCCCGTTATAAGCTTAAAAGAACTGGAACATCTTTGCAGCGAAATTAAATTTGAGGTCTTATAGTATTTCAAGTCTCAAAAAAGTATTAAAAAAAACGGACAAATGATTTTTTATCATGTTACTCGTTTTATGATGGTGATATTAAAGGTGAATGCATACCTCTCAGAATCGACCACGTCGCGCCAATCGAAAGGAATTTTAGGATTCTTTGCAAGATGTTACATTGGACGAGCTCCGTAGGACCAAGGCCGGGTTGTTCGCAAGAGTAACCGCGGCCCTGGCACACAAAGACCTCCAGAAGGAAGCAGTGAGTTTTAGTCAGTAAAAGTCTGACACTTCCTCCAACAAGCTCAGCATGACAACCGCAGAAGCAAGGTTTTGTCTTCATACAAACCCAGAAGATATGTTGACGTTGGCAGAAGGAGGTTTGTCTTTTCTTGATAGAATAGACATAGAATCGCCAAGCTGATCCCGCTGCTGTACCCTCAGCGAGACAGGTCAGTTAGTGAACTCCCACGAAAAGAAAGGCTGGATATTATTACCAAATCCTATCTAAACGCAGACAAACGCAATGGTAGAAGCTAATAATTCATAAATTGACTTACAATAATACATTTCCAATAAACTTCGCCAAAAATATCCCGAAACTTCCTTCCATACACAAAAACAAAGGAAACTCGAAAGACCGATTCAATTAATACACTGTTTTCCCTATTCCATGGTGTTTGGCACCATGAATAAGTTATGAGGTTTCCGACCTATCAAATTGGAATGCGGGTTCATCTATTGAAGTATTCATTCCTTAGTCTACGGATGACAGAAGGTATGTAAACATACCTTTTTGGGATCTTAATAATATTTACCTGCTTTTAGGAATGTGGAAATATTTTGATGGCTTGCTAGCTGTTTTCTTGGCTATCGCGTTTTAAAGAAACATGTCTTTGTAAATTGTGATTCGCTTTCTTGACCTATTTGAATCAGTTCAGTTCGGCCGTTTTGTAAAAAAATATAATAAACAGACATATTAGGTACTAGAGTGGTAATCCTAATTACACTTGCGTCCCAAGACATACGACCCTGGAACTTTTTGATTAGTAAAATAACAATTGAAAATCGTTTTACAGAATATCCGGAGATTGTCTATACATACTACATACAAATAATTGAATTCTTTATAATATTAAAATTTGCAGAGGCCAGTATATCAAGCTATAACAATCTGTCAAATATCCTTAATGCATTTTCAGCTATATCGCTGAAGCATTTAGTTCAAAGTTGATTGGGAAAATTTTACAGTACCTAGACTAACACACTTAATTAGACATGCATTAATAGCGAATAGATATCAGAAAGGGCTAAGATTATTTTCTCCCGTCTTTTTGCCCGAGGGATTCAAAATGAAGACTGACCAGATACGCCCCAACTTCCAACAATAACCGCATTAAACCCTTCCAAAAGCGAACTCTTTCAACGCTCCAAAACTAAGTTTTTTCTCTCCAAAAACATTTAATTGTGTTGCCAAGTTTTGTTGTGTAAGAGGCGGCAAAGTTTTCCTCTTCAATCTATCTGGTAAGCCCACAGCAAACCTCTTTAGGGCGCTTCGATCCGGTAAATCAATAAGCGGAACCCACTTTGAAAGTTGGTAAACTCTTCTACGCAGAGTGATGCGACTTCGGATATAATAAACTTGTAACATTTTCTTTTTATTAATATTTATTTTTGTAAGAATAATTAAAAAAATAATTTGGTGATTTCAGACTTTGTAGTCCAGGTTTCCTCGAGATGTTTTCCCTCACCTTTAATCAGTCATTTGATGTCCAAGATAAACTTAGAAAATACGTATAACTTAGAAAAGTTACATTGGTACTTGCCTGACCTGGAATCGAATTGAGCAAGCGTGGTAGAGGAGGCCCAGGTGTGCCCAGCAGTGTGACGATAAAAAAAGCTGTGACGATGATGATGAAGAAATAATTTATACTTTGGTCAGAGAATAAGCATTTGCCTTGCCAGCGTTATTCAACGTGGCAATGCTGCCAGCCTCTTGGGCACGCTCCCAGTAGACAGTGATGGGGATGAGTATTTCGACGCCTTTTTTTGTTTTTTTTTTATGTAAATATGTGTATCATGTCATATATAAATAAAATAATAATCATATATAACAGGGATTGAGGAGGTTAAAATATATTTTAAACATCTTTGGCATTTGTTTCGAGTTACTACTCTGAAAATTCATGTACATACTGCCTAGGTGGGTTCCTTGGGTGCTTGAGTTGAGGAGGTCAGATAAGCAGTCTCAATGTAAAACACTGGTACTCAGCTGAATCTAGTTAGACTGGTAGCGGACCCCAATGCAGATTTTCCAAAATGATGACATATAAATTTAAACTCTATAGACTTAGTACATAAGTTTCAAATTCTCATTAAGACCAAGTCATTCTGAAATTTTGTTCCTAAGTCCAAAGTCTTACCGCTTCCATCGTTTACTAAATGAACTCGCCCGTCACGTAGATACACAAACTCCTCAGATCGGGACTCGCAATAATCAACTTGTCCTGGATTTGATTTGACGTCTTCAGCACTGCTAAAGTAATTTCTTGTGTCAATGTTGTCTGTTGCAAGCTTGGGCTTCGCTATTTTAAGGGTAGGTCTTGGCAAAGCATTGTTTTTCTTTAATGTCTTAATTATAAATCAAGTTTAGTACAAGATCATTCTCATTGGTCATGCGGAAGATGTCTGTTCACGTATGCCATAAAGATTAATTGAGAAGCATTCGGATTATCGAATATTCTTCTCCGCTCATTTGTTTTCAAAGAAACATAGGTAGTCCCCGCCTGGTCTACACCAACCGTTGACATTTTATTAGTTGATAGACCAAAAGCGCTTCTTGCATGATGTAAAACATATAATGATGGAGGTTTTGAAGAAAAAGCAAACAATTTTGATGAATTAAATGCGTGATGTAGTCCCTTACTTTTTTGAGTGGGAAATCATGAGTAATAAACTTCTTCTGTGGGTGTAGCTGGAAGGAGTGTCAGAATTAATTATTAATGTGTTGAATAAATGTGTTTTCTTTCTTTCTTTCTTTCTAACTATACTGACTAAAACCTTCTTTTGTTTCCTCTAGAGGTCTTTTTTACCAGGGCCTTGGTATGTCTTGTAACAATCACGCAGTCCGATTTTCGATTTTGCTGACTATCCCTCAGGGTATGATTGATTTGGCAAATACCTCGTGAAAGTAAATGAGAACAAGACAAGAGCTAAATAAGACTGACATTGAAAAATGACAAAATTGCAACAAAACCCAAGATGTTAACTTAAGAAGGCAGATCAACGAAATAGTTACAGAGCCACAAAAAGATAGGTATTTCTTCCCAGAAACAATGACACGCAATAAATACTAGGGTAAGAGTAATGAGTTGTTACCCTAATAAGTTTACCCTTGTTATGACTTGCGTGGGAACCTAACCAGTTGTCGAGGCCACTTTACTGGTACATAACTATATTGTATACATAGACGTTGGTAAAACTTTTGCTTGAACTTGAACTGAAGTACGAATTTCAGTACCAGACAATCTTGACGTTAATAACGGCGTCGAGACCGATGGTCGCCATGGCAACTGTTTTCTCTAAGGAAATCAGCTAGTTGTAAAGGACATCTACGTGCACAATGTAAGTATTTGAGTGCACGCAGGTGCACTCTCTGTGCCGTTACTCTCCTAGTCCTATTATACATAGGTCGGTAATCCGACATGACCGAAGAGCCAACTACGCCAAAACTACTAAACTGTTTAATGAAATTTGGTACAATATAATGTTATTTAATGTCCTGCGCTGCTGGCTCATCTCCTTAGAGAGAACGGCCGCCGTGGCCAACAGTCAGTCTGGACCTATGTACGAGTATAACAGTGGTCTGGACGCCATTATTAGTTTTGGCGTGAAAGTGCGACTTATAGACAGACAGAGCAACTTTCAATAAATCAAATACTAATTTAACATGAAACGTATTTTTCTTTAATAAAAAACTTAATCACTTTTCTGTCCACCATTAAAATATATATTTCATAGATATCCGTAATCATTCAAAGTATATACAGGCTGTTCCAAAATCGAAGCAAATCTTTTCTATATACAGGGAGGTAATGATCGACTAAGCGCCAGTAAAAACAGTCGGTGGACGCATCGCGCCTCCACTGAGCTGTAAAACACACAAACTGAACACGCCTAGTTAGTTGCGAAACGAGTTATATCATAGAAGGCAAGGTTCCGTAGATTTTTTTGTAACATTCCGTACACCGTCATACACCTTATACACCGTATATTTTTTTTATCCATTTAATTCAGGCATCAAGGCCCATAGAAATATACACAATACTATAACACATTGGAATATATCTTAAAAATACTATTGCCTCACTGTAAGGCACAGGCCTCTCTCTCAGAGAAGGAATAAGCGTTAATCACCACGCTTGCTCTAGGCAGTTAGAAACTTTTAAGTCCACATGTTTTACCTTTACTTAGTTAGTCTTATCCAAGATAGACTTAAACCGCAAATAGAAGCCAGATAAATAAATATACGAAAACTAACTTCCAGTTCGGTGTCTAAAAAATATGAAATATTACAGCAACAGGCTTAGAACTTAAATTTAAGATCAAATGCGCTGTACTTTATACATCTACCCAGCCTCTTTCAAGTGTTATTGCAAAAAAAACTCTTCATTTATCGGACACAATATTGCCTTACCTTACTGGACTCCCACGAGGCAAAACAGTTGAGAACCGTACCCAATAACATAAAAATAAAATAGCATATTTATTGCGGATCCCTAAAAAACTTCCCCAGCTACCGTGCCTCAGTTTATTTGCTTTCATACTTAAAGAACGCTTCAGTCTGGAAAATTGTGTCCTTCGTTTGCCAAACGAACATATTAAAATATTTCTTTTTTTATTATTACTATGTATATACCTTTAGTTGGGATCCTGAAACAGTTTGAAAGTACGGATTATTCGCCTTTTAAATTTTTTAATTTTTTGGAAGTTGCTCAAGCGATTACATAGTCAGTACGCTTTTTATGTGGGATATTAGTTATTTCTCTTATTTATGCAACTATGGGGGTAGATTATGGTGTCTAAGGAAAAATTTTATGTCCGCTTTGACTGAAAGTCGATGTACAGACGCCAGCACATCAGGCTATCCAAAACTGTCAAATTTTCCTTTAATTTTGAAAATCTATTAAGGAAATCTGGCAGATTGTGGTAGCCTGATGTGCTGGCGTCTGTACAAATACATACATGGACGTAAGTTATTTTCTTGTGCAACCGTTCATAAAGTTGGCATAGCTGAAAATCGTCTGTCTTCAGGCATGTCATGCAGAAAAATGAAGATCATCTTGTGAGAAAGGTTTTGAACATGCACGTGAATGTATTCCTTCCTCTAAATGAGGAAGAGGACGAGCTAAGAAACGATGGATGGATTGTGTGAAAGTCGATATGGCTAGAAATAATGTTACTTGTGAGATGACGACAGATAGAAGAGTGTGGAAGAAGAAAAAAAAATGGGATATGGACGAGAGGATAATGATTACTGTTTGTTAGTTCGTTCATTGAGATGGGTGCCGACCTGAAAAGCGATTGGTTTTTACTTTAGCAATTACTAAACTACCCGATACGTCTTCGCATTGAAGTACTGCCAATCCAATTTCGATGATCTTCGATTAGCTGATAAATTAAAACCCGATAATGATCATACCATAGTTTAACCTTTTGACCGCTATAGTATACCGCTATATGATAGACGACGTATCTCACGTATCAAAAAGTGCCCAGCAAGCCATGGTCATGACTACATGACAGACTTTTGGAGTGCAAATTTAATAGTTAAAACTGTTAATAGAATTCCGAACTCATTACTATATTGTAGGTATTTATGGATGAATTCTTAGCTTGGCGCTGAGGGCACGTCTTTCCTTTTTTTAAGAATAAATCGCACAATGAGCGTAATTAGCCAAACTTTATCCCGAATTTCAACCTACCCATGCGTGTATAATCAGCTGGATGCTATCTGCCAAATTATAATGTAGCTTCATGTAAATTCGCCAACGATAGCGCTCGGCCCTCGATGGAAAAGCATTGTTATCGGAGTCATGATAAAATTCGACCACTACTATGGATATTTTACAATATTTCGTCGTTTATTCTTTTAAACGAGAAAATGGTGTGAAGCGAGTTATGTATTTGTTTTTTCGCATTTCTGGAGTAAAATCGGGCATAACATCATTACAGACACTCTTATTTAATACACAAATGTTCTTTCTGGAGTAATTCATGGTCCAGGGACTTGGTAACTGTTATTTTGGTGTTGTGGAACAATTCCTGGAATATAGACTTCTAGCCGTAAGGTTGTAGGTATCATTTTAACAAAAATTGTTTTGGCCTGTTTTCGTGACGTATAGTGAATCTGTGCTAATATTATAAAATTAGTTTATATCTCTGTTTTTTTTTATTGCTTGAAAGCACTAATCTCAGGACTACTGGACCAATTTGAAATAGGTAACGTTTCAGTCTTAGATAGTCAATTTTTTATGAAGTCATTTTATTATCCATTTTTTATTAGGTCAAATCGCTGGCGGAAGCTAGTATGTCAATAAAAATCTCATCTCACAAAATTTTCACACAAACGCACAAAAATCGAGAAACCGCTATAAACTGTGAAAACAAAAACGAGTTGAAAAGTTCACTGAGTAAAATAATCGACTTAACCCGCTGTGGGGGGGAATTCATTTATTTAATTAAGATTCAACAAACTTCTCCAAACACTCTGTAAAGCGAATTAATGATTACAAAGTCTTATTTTAATTGAACACTTAATTCTAAAGGATTATTTAAATTTTCAATTAATTGGTGTGATGGAAGCCTATTCACATCACACCTGCCTTCTCAGAACGTCAGGCGGAACTTTGTGACACTTTTTACGGAATTTTACACGGAGATGTTTGACTCCACACGTTGGCCCCAACGTTCGCACCAACGTTGGAGCGCGAATTCGATGAGGCGTACACACGTTGGCAAATAAACTAGTTCTGTCCCGTCAGGGCCTATGTGAAGATGTCCGATACAGAAATTGAAACTACTCTCATCTCATCCCCCGAGCTTTTTCCCAATTATGTTGGGATCGGCTTCCAGTCTAACCGGATTCAGCTGAGTATCAGTGTTTTACAAGGAGCGACTGCCTATCTGACCTCCTGAACCCAGTTACCCGGGCAACCCAAGACCCCTTGGTTAGACTGGCGTCAGACGTACTGGCTTCTGACTACCCGTAACGACTGCCAAGGATGTTCAATGACAGCCGGGACCTACAGTTTAACGTGCCATCCGAAACACAGTCATTGATGTCCAAGATATACTAAGAAAGTACATACAAACATAGAAAAGTTGCATTGGTACTTGCCTGACCTGGAATCGAACCCACGCCCTCACACTTGAGAGGTTGGCTCTTTAACCACTAGGCCACCACGACTTTTTCACGACAAATTGAAACTACTCTGAGCGCTTTTACAGTACTGAGTGCACATTTATATTTGTTACTGAGAAAAAAAAATCGGAGTAAGAAAGCTATCCATGAGCTGATAAGCGAACCAATGCTCGCCCGAACATTGGGTCCAATGCAATTTTCTAGGTCCACACGTTGGACGAGTAGCGTTGGGGACTATATTGAGGCCAACGTGTGGAGCCGGCGTAAAACTATACATATTTGTCAGTAGAAATCGCATTGGTCAGGCCCTATATTTTATAATCTAATCAGCATTTTAGAGGACCTTAATCGAATCAAATTTCGAATATGATATTAAAAGAGTATTTGCATTCGAGCCAGATTTTTTGCTCTCAATTCGACCACGTATGTACTCGTAGTTATATTATTTTTCTGAGTATAGATAAGAAAGACTCACATTTAAAAAATCATAGGTAAGATAAACACTATAACATTCAAGCAATCGGCGACTCCGTTGGCGCGATGGTAATCACTGCCGAGCTGAGGCTCCCGGGTTCGATTCCCAATACGGGCGACATTATTTTGTGTGATGATGAGCATGCTTATTGGCTGCGGTATGGATGTTGTAATATGAATATGTATGTTTCAATCCTTCTCCGTGAGAGAAGAGGCCTGTGCCCAGCAGTGGGACGATAAAAAGGATGTGATGATGAATGTAAAGTTTATGAGTTGTGTTGGCACACATAACACAAGCGAATTAGCTTAACTAGAAAAGCTTACTGTAGGGCTAACCGATCGTGTCCGAAAAGATATCCCGATACATAAAAAATAAAACAACTTTAAGACAAAATCCGACCCACCTCATTCTCCAGGGGTAGTAAACGGTTCAGGGGTACACAAAGACATACTATCAAAGCAACCTTTTTTGCACTATTTGACGACAGAAGCCCGCAATAAAGTTATTACACAGCATGTAAATATTTTGGGCCACTACTGGCTTTTTCAGCGTACAGTGTGTTGCAAAAAAAACGTAGCAGTGTGAGTGTTGAAATATGGGACGAAATTACATTTTTGAAATGGGTTTTTTATGGGCATTTTTTCATTGTGCAGCTTAGTGTTATTTTATTACATTAGAGCTTTGATGTTTCATGAAAAGTTTTTGTCAAATCTACGTAGTTATACTGAATTAATATAAATTTATTAGATTTTTATTTTTATTTATTTATTTATTTATTTACACACACCACTATCTACCATTACAGGTTTATCTTAACCTAATGCGATAGACGGGACACAATACTACAAAATAATAACTGAAAACATATAGATAACGCCAATGCACAACAACATCAAAACATAAAAATTAAACAGGAAAATAGAACATACAATAAAAAAATAAAATTATAAAGACTTTAAAATTAAACATAAAAAATTAAAAATAAAAACAGACAAATAGTAGTAATAATAAAAACAACACAATATTAATTATTATAACACAAAAGATGCAATAGTTCTCTTGCGAATTCACCAAAGTTACACGTCAATACGTCTATCCTTGTATGGAGCACGTTTATGTTGACTATCGCTCTGGTAATAGGCGACTTGGCCATAAGGTTGGTCCTGGCCGGTGGTGTGACCAGAAGTGGTGGGCTCCGGCGCCTCCACACATAACGGTCGGGAACACAAATGTTTATGCTACCCAAAATCCCAGGGTTATGTTCCTGGCCCCGAATTACCTTCACCAAATACAATACCAGAGCGAAGTCCCGCCGCACCCTTAACTCATTATACCCGACCATGCCTATCACAAATAGTGTGGGGTACATTAGTGGGTAAAATGGATAGACCCCGTACAACTTCAGGTATAAAAATCGAGTGAACTTATTTTGAATACGCTCCAACATGACGGAATATTTCACCTCATGTGGAGCCCATATGACTGCATTGTATTCTAACTGACTCCTGACTAGCGCATCATATAGTACCTTGATCGCTGTAATGTTGGTAAAGTGTCGCGTCTGCCTCAGCACAAATCCCAAATTTCTATAGGCCTTTTTACATATTTTAACGATATGCTCTCGAAATGATAGGTCAGGAGTCAGTGAGACACCTAAATCACGTACCTGAGTGACGCGCCGCATCGGAGTATTTTCTATCACGTACTCATAGTTTAGCGGTGAACGCGAGCGAGTGAAACTAATAACCGAACACTTAGATATGTTGAAATAAAGCTTGTTCGCATGACTCCATTCCACTATTCTATCTATATCCTCCTGCAAACGCACACAGTCAGATTCATTCGTCACCTTTAGCAGCAACTTGAGGTCATCTGCGAATAACAAACAAAACCCATGTTTGATAACCTCCGGTAGATCGTTTATCATTACAATGAATTCTAGAGGCCCCAAATTGCTGCCCTGACTTACCCCAGACCAGGTATAATATGCGTCAGACTCACATCCATTAAAATCAACGTACTGCTGTCGGTCACGCATGTAGTTAGCAAAAAACTGTAAAAGATGTGGTGAGCAGCCGATGTCTGCCAGTTTCCTAAGTAAGCAGTCATTGTCCACCGTATCAAACGCTTTTTTAAAATCAAAATACGCAACATCTACTTGCATCCCGGCGTCTACCACGGGTACTACCTTTGTCATAAAGTTTAGCAGATTTGTAGCAGTGCTATGTCCCGGTCTGAATCCATGTTGCGCAGTCGAAAGTCGCGCGCTCACCTGGCCCAGCATGCAACGTTGAATAGCAGATTCAAAAACTTTGGCCGGTGTGGACAGCACAGCCACTGGTCTGTAGCCACTAATGTCAGTACCGGCCTTCCCCTTTGGTACAGGAATGACCCGCGTTGTCTTCCATCGGGTGGGAAACATTGATGTCCGGAGGCAGATGTTAAATATATGGTGCAAGGGTTCTGCCAATACCCTACCGCAGTCTCTAAACAGAAACGCTGGTATTCCGTCCGGCCCTGTCGAGCGCTTTGGTTTTAAGCGGTCCAGTGCATCTCTCACGTCTTTCAGACTCAAAGAGTCAACCTGCACGTGAGCACTACTGCCCGCTCCGGTCACCGCCTGCGAAGGGTCTAGACGCGGTGGTTCGCAATTGTACACCGAGTGAAAGTATGATGCGAATTGATCAGCACATTCCTGGTCCGAAAGGTGTAGACCATCCTGTACAATAGTCTGCCTACTATTTGTATTTCTTTTTGACCGTATATATTGCCAGAATGACTTCGGGTCTTTAGCAAACTGACGCTGGATAGTGTTTTGATATTGAACGTAGGCAGTTTGTATCGCTTTTTTTATTCGCGCTCTATACTGAGAAAACATGTCATAATCCTCCTTATTTTTCGTAGCTTTAAAAGTCTTGTGAAGCCTTGCTTTAATTTTTATATCTTTAATAATGTCCCCCGTATACCAGTGTGGAAATATATTACCTGATTTATTAGCGTTATTTTTCTTAGGAACACATTCATTTAAAATATTATTTATCATAGTATAAAAATAAGATAATGAGCCTTCCACGTCATGCAGCTCGTATAAATTGGTCCAATCAGTCGAAGCCAAAATTGAGTAAAGTCTTTCGTAATCCGCTTTGTAAAAGTTCCAACGCGGCCTACTAATGCTTGCCCTACTGGTGCTAGTACCGAGCGCTTGCGAAGCGCCAACAGCTGCGGCAGCGTCGCGCGCGGTGGCGGGGGCGCTCGAGGCGGCGGGGGCCGGGGCGAGCGCCGCCACCGCCGCGAGGCGCACGGTCACCGCAAGTGGCGGGTGATGCGCGTCAATCGGCAATATCGGCTCATCCGCCGGTTCTACTAATATCTCGCTAAAGCCCGTGTTTAAAACCAAATCGAGCTGGCGACCTGAGCAATTAGGCACGTGATTACTTTGAGTGAATTCGCAGTAGGACATAAAGCACTCGTAATAATTATTTACATAAATAGAACTCGAATATAAGTTAAAATCACCTATCACAATAATTTCCTTATATCTAGTACACAAATTTTCTATTATTCTAAACAACACTAAAAAGTCATTCTCCGAACTACTGGGCGGAATATAAACAACACAGCACAAAAATAAAAATTTGTTATTTAAGTGAACCGTAGCACATACCATTTCGAACACGCAGGTGTCTAACGATACTTCGGTCACACTTACGCGCCTTAGCTCGAAGCGGTGCGTGGCCACTAAAAACGCGCCACCCTGTTTCCGACCGTCCGCTCGATCACAGCGAAGTATTTGGTATCCAGGGGGTATTATTTCAGCATCATCGATTGATTCATTGCATCCTGTCTCCGTTATTGCATATAGATCCGAATTCAAACATTGAATATTATTTCTGAAATCATCTAATTTTGTTCGTAGACCTCTAACATTCTGGTAAAATATTTCAATATTACGAATGTGACGTTCTTTGGGTGGTTTTACGAAACCAAACCCACTCATTAAATTCTGCATTTATAGGCCATACGTCAGCAACATTCAATTTTTCGAAACATTTTTCCGAGACACCAACTATAAACGACGAATAATCTCGCTCAACCTTATGTTGAATTTTTTCTATTTTAATACATACATCAGGGCCACAGATACTTCTTACATGCTCCGTCATAGCTTCAATAGTGGTGTCAGCGTGAAGTCTCCAAACATGTAAATGTTTTTTCCTTTCCGTGGCCTTTATTGCTTTTAATTCCATATTCGTCCCTACTCTTACATCTTTTGGCTGCCGGTAAACTCTCCGTTTTTGAACAATCGTCCAGTCCGACTGATTACTGTCTTCTACCAAATCAACGCATGGCAGATCTACTTTTAGTGGGCCAATAGTATCCGTCGATGTTGTAGTTGGGGCAGCGGATTTTGTGGCCCCACCTTTGTTGACCGGTTGTACTTTGGAGTTTTGTCGTACTTGTTGCGAAGTATTCACTATTCCGGAACATCTCTGCTGACTGACCGCTTCAGCAAAGGTAGCAGCGGGTGGTTTATCATCAGCGACTTGTAATATTGTGTTGGTTTGGTTTGTAATTTTGGCATCGACTTTTTGTTCAAGTACCGCCACAATTTTAACAATATGGTCGAGATCTTGTTTTGTTTTTGAAAACTGGTCTAATAACAGTGATATGGCATTTGCCTGACTATCCATG
Organism: Heliothis peltigera; assembly: GCA_958496145.1. Lineage (NCBI taxonomy): Eukaryota > Metazoa > Arthropoda > Insecta > Lepidoptera > Noctuidae > Heliothis > Heliothis peltigera. The sequence goes on along the minus strand of OY292345.1, from coordinate 5,476,048 downwards.
CGAGCTATCATTTCTGATCGAAATTGTCTCAATTCCTCAAGCAATACATTGTCAGCATCCATCATTGTAGGTGAAAAGTTAGCTTGACTTCCTCGCTTCAAGTTTATATTATTGATGGGTGTGGTAGACATTTCAACATGAGTGCTAGTTGGTATAGGGGTCTCAGTGTTTCCTCTTTTCGGATTTGCACAGATGCATTCCGGACATACCCAGGTTTTTTTGTATGCCGGGGAAAAAGACTCAAAGCCATCTATGTTTATGTCGAGGCAAGCCAAATGATACTTTTTGTGACATTTCTCCTTCGAACATTCCATATAAGAGTTGGTTATTATCGAACAACAAGCTCCGCAACCGTTAGGCATTGTTATTGTTTTGTCGGTTTTCAAAAATCAAATATTATCAATATTCAAATTGAGTGAGTAACCGTCCCACTACCCAATACGCTGCTGTGCGACAAAGACGAATTATTAGTTGCGCGCAGCCCGTCTCTGTTACTCGCGGTGAGGAAGAGCCGACCTCAGCGCATTAGACAGAGATGAATTATTTGCGTTTCGCAACCCCTCTCTTTTACTCGAGGTGAGGAAGAGCCTTCCTCGGCTAACGCACCGTCCGCGATATCGCACTCGCGTAAAAAAGTCACTAATTAGTTCACTCCACTTTAGTACTTATTGCACAACTGTCAATACACATTAGGTTCTATTATTGCATACATTAATACACCTTAAATTGGGTAAAACAACAAAAAACACGTCCGCACTAGAGCACCACCGCACTAGAGATAGATAGGTGTCTTTGTAAACATTTTGTTGGAGAGTGCCTCTATAGATGTGATCGTTATGTTTTCATTTTAAGGCACCGTGGCGCTGTTGTTCCTAATTAGAAAATTAGAATGTCTTGTCAATAGGGTATTTGCCTGTGTTTGATTTTGTACAAAATTTTTAACAAAACAAATAAACACACGCACAAGGAACATTTTTCTGAAAGTAGCGTCAAAATTGGTTGATAAATGGAGCAGCAATCAACATTTTCTATATTCGTATGATGAAGAGTGGGATCATAGTGGGGACATCTTGCTATCTCTTTTGCACATGCGTGATCAAATAGCGTTGACGTCACAAGCCTGTATGTGCATCCTTTTTCTGTTATTTAACTGTTTGACTTTTGAAAGGTTTATAAATTACTTATTTCTCAACGGATTCCAAAAAATATTTCTGTTTTTGGTTTTGTAAAATGTTAGTTTTGATATGAATTATTAAAAAAAAAATAGTCAAATACCCTATTGTGCCTTTTTAATGCTTATTACGTTAAGGAGATACCCCTATAATGACATTGTTTATTTTTTGCAAGACTAAGGGCCAGTTTCACCGGTTACTGATAAGTTCCAGATAGTTTATCTGGCAGATAATTTCATACAAATTCTGTTCCATTTTTTAATTTATCTGGTAGATAGGGGCTATCTGTAACCGGTGAAACTGGCCCTTAGTTGCTTTTCTGTATGTTGGAATATACGCATTACTTATATAAGTATATACCTCTACAAATATCCAAGTTCATACAGAGCATAATTGAACATTTGTCAAACATACATTCATTCAATGTTCACTTCAAACGCACATTCTGCAACTGACATTCCTTCGAAATATAACAGTCGTTGAGGACACACGTCTTTTTCTTTGTCTCACCTGTGTCCATATCCAATAACATCCAACACTGTATAAATTGTGCTAATATTATAATCTCCCTTTTTAACTCATCATCATCATCTCCCGAGCCTTTTCCCAACTATGTTGGGGTCGGCTTCCAGTCTAACCGGTTTCGGCTGAGTACCAGTGTTTTACAAGGAGCGACTGCCTATCTGACCTCCTCAACCCAGTTACCTGGGCAACCCAATACCCCTTGGTTAGACTGGCGTCAGACTTACTGGCTTCTGACTACCCGTAACGACTGCCAAGGATGTTCAATGACAGCCGGGACCTACAGTTAAACGTGCCATCCGAAACAGTCATTGGTGTCCAAGATATACTTAGAAAGTACATACAAACTTAGAAAAGTTGCATTGGTACTTGCCCGACCTGGAATCGAACCCACGCCCTCACACTTGAGAGGTTGGCTCTTTAACCACTAGGCCACCACGACTTTAACTATTAACCTTTTTAACTATTAACATGCACTCCATACCAGTTAAGCAAAAACAACAAAACATAGTATTCAACAGAATTTCAGCTGTTTACAACTCATGACCTACATTTGAGGTCACAGAGATGCAGATTAAACTTTCAACATTACTGCTAGAAGGGATCGAGATTATACTGAGAAGTATATTGTAACTTTGTTTAACAATACTGAATTTATGTTAATTGTGGAGGAGCTCGTGGCTAAGTGAGGTCAAGCAATGCTTGGCGCTGTCGATTCATGGATCTGTGATCATATTGATACTAACCAATCATATCGTCTTTATTGTGGCCTATAGATATACATCATATAGCAGGTCTTAAATAATTAAAATAAGTTCAGCTATGTCCAGCCGTTGAGGCATACAATCTATACTAATAATTATAAAGCTGAAGAGTTTGTTTGTTTATTTGTTTGTTTGTTTGAACGCGCTAATCTCAGGAACTACAGGTTCGATTTGAAAAATGATTTCAGTGTTAGATAGTCCATTTATCGAGGAAGGCTATAGGCTACATAACATCACGCTAAGAACCACGGGAGCGGAACAGTAACCAAAGATGCGGGTGAAACCGCTGGGGACAGCTAGTAATACAGCATAAGACAGAAGTTAAAAACATAATTAGATATTAGTTTCGAAACATTATTAATATATTCCAAATTATAAATACGTACAAATTCAATTACAAGTCATATACGAAGAGCTCTTCCTTGTTTCTGAAGTTTTCCGGTTGTATTTTTAACATCTTTGGCACTCAGAAGCCAGAAAGCCTAATAACCAGTCTTACCAAAGATTATCGGATTGCCCAGGGTTGAGTAGGAAGTTGCTCCATTTAAAACACTGGTACTTAGCTGTATCCTGATAAAACTGGAAGCGGACCTCAATATTGTTAGGGAAAAGGCTAGATAGGAGATGATGATGAATGTATTAATGCTTACATACTATACAATGAGATAAAATAAACGTATCCTTAATAAAAAATATTTGCTAAAGTAGACTTTGGTTTATTTATTTTTTAACTTCCCTACGCCATGCAGACTAGCCAGCCTGTAATAAAAACAGCAGTTTAAGGGTAAAAATTAAATTCACACAAAACCATTACCCACATACATACCAAAACTACGCCACATACAAACTTAAACACCATGTATAACATCCGCTAAGCGTATGTATGTGGTCTCATGAATATTCCGGCACCGCGATGAGATTTATTACGGCCCGGTTTTCCGTCTTGCGCCAGATTTATGCGTCGGACGAACCGTACGGCCCGGACCGGTTGTCGGCTGCCGAATTAGATTTGTGACTGAGCTGCTTCGTTCATAATTTATAGATTTAGTGCTAATTTACAGGTGGGAAGGTGAATATGGGTATGGGATGCCGGCGAAGAAAAATCAAAGAGAATTTTAGCAGTATTTGCTATTCTTCTGTATGGATGGTTGCTTTTATTTTTGAACACTATGCAAACCAATTTACTCTATAGCTGTTATTATAAGTTTGTTAGTTCTATGCCATTCCTGTTTTTGGCAGAAGAATTGGGGAATGTTTTATTGTTTAATTTTTCTTCTGTGCATAGGGTCTCCCATCTGATAGGTATTCATCATCTGCCTAATCTTCTCTCAAGCAATGTTGGGGTCGGTTTTCAATCTAACCGGTTGCAGGAAAGTATCGAGCGACTACTTAAGTCATCCCGCGAACCCAGTTACATTATCATCATCACGCTCTGCTAGGCACAGGACTCTTCTCGCAAAGAAAAGGATTGAACGTTCATCTTTAATAAGTCTAAGAATAAAAGAAGAATCAAAAACATCATTATTATTTCTGCCTCATACATTCAAATACCCTTTACACAGAATAACCGAGATACCCGACAAACGAGAACACAAAATACCTTTTACCCACCCACAGATGCGAAATCACCCGTACGAATCGCCTTCAGTGATACCAACTCCGGATTTTTCTCCCAAAATTTTTGGAGAAAAATCCGTGAGAGGAGTTCTCAGAATTTTTCATTAAGTACTTTTTAGGGTTTTCATTACATTTTAGGATTTTTAGGCTATATCGCATTTTTTTCTGAGTATTCCAACATCCTTCCCGACAACGGCGAGGTCGGTTTCCAGTCTAATCAGGTGATACTCAAAGATTTTCTGGTTTTCATCAAGCCTAGATACAGATTGCTTCAGATATAGATAGATTGCTTAAGCAATCTTAACCTTGAGATCTATAGACCTGTGCGGCTGTATGTCACCTCTCCCTTCAACCTTTGACTGTTCTAACTATTATTACTTGATCTCAAAAAAAAAACTCAAAATCATTTATTCAAACTTGGCTGTAAAACAGCACTTTTTGAACGTCAAATATTACAAAAGACGGCCCCCAAAATGCCCACCCTTCACCTCTCTTGGTGTGACTTAAGTGTTTATTATTATAACTGTTTTAAGTGGAAACTTTTAAAACAGTTGGCAACACCATTCCCCTTAAAGGGCGCTGGAGTATAAAAATATGACAATTACTAATACGCTTCGTTCGCACGGACGGTTTCGAATTTGTACCCAACGGTGGATTCTGAACGCTCCACTGATTTCGTTGTTATAAATGGAAGCGACTACGTGGTTTTGTGATTTAATTCCTAAGATTTTGAAACGTTATTTTCAGTCCGGTTTTATGGTCCTTTGTAGGATCGTAAGTTACTTTACAGAAATTGAGTATTTGGAGCTTGGAGATTGAAGATTGTTTTTTTTATTTTAATTTTATGGTCGGATTTTCTTGTAATAGGACAATGTAATTTTACATTTTTGGGTATAGTATTAAGTTGTTAAAATAGTCTTTAAATAATTTGATACGATCTTCAGTACGATAAAAAAAACACTAGTTCAATTTTGTGGCATTAATATTGACTCTTCTTAGAGCAATAATAATAGCAAAATCTTGCCCCGTTTTCTAGAGATGCCAGCACATCAAGCTATCTGTCGAAACTGTCAAATTTCCTCTATCAACTTTGGGATATATATGCTTGATATACAGGGTTACTGGGTAAGTCGACCTAGATCCGTTAAGGGCGTGCAATACCCATCTTTTCTGACTGATTTCACTATGAAACAACCTACCCCAAACCTAACCGTTTCGAAATAAACGTATGTTAATTTTTATTATAAAAAATGCCGATTTTTTACCATTAAATATGGTATTTCAAAATTAGTATGCTTAATTATTATTATTATTTATTTTTTACATGCCGGTTAAGATGCTCCATGAACTTAGTAACCAAAATCCTACGTAAGTTAACTAAATACATTGTTCTGGACGATTGAAAGTTCAAAAAGTTATTTAAAAAAATTACAGTTTACATTTCTCTAACGGATATTAAAAAAAAATTGTATGGCAGACGTTCGGCAGATATGCCTAAAAACATCTACGTTTCATCAGCTATCCAACAAGGTATAACAATCTAGGGTCTTATTTAAACTCGTAAAGAAAATCTTAATTTAATAGGCGATAGTGGACGTAAACTAATTACGCTAATTGATTATTCTTTGGCTGGCCCTAGAAACTAAAACAAAACAGCAGGTCAGTTTGTACAAAATAACATTCATTAACGTCCTAGACTAAAGTTCGTTTTCAACATGTCCGCCTCTGTTTTGTACACATCTTCGCATTCTTCTGCGAAGCCCAGTTTTTATTAGTCTAGTGGTCAATGTTCTAATTTCGTTTGTGTTGATTATTCTGTCTTTCAATTTTTCGACAGGCGCGATTGGATTTCGCCTGATTTTTAATGATTTGCCACTGAACCTAATTAGGGACATGTGGTTCCAGCATGATGACTGACCTGCACATTTCCGAGGAAGTGTCAGACATTGGCTGGGCACAAGTTATCCTCATGAATGGATAGAACGAGGTGGGCCTTTAACCTGACCAGCCAGAAGTCTGGATTTGACCCCCATGGATTTTTATGTATGGGGGCACATGAAGAGTCTCGTCTACAGCGAGATAAATCCAATTGCGTCTGTCGAAGAATTGAAAGACAGAATAATCAACGCAAACGAAATTAGAAGAACATTGACCACTGGAGTAATAAAAACTGGGCTTCGCAGAAGAATGCGAAGATGTGTACAAAACAGAGGCGGACATGTTGAACACGAACTTTAATCTAGGACGTTAATGAATGTTATTTTGTACAAACTGACCTGCTGTTTTGTTTTGGTTTCTAGGGCCAGCCAAAGAATAATCAATTAGCGTAATTAGTTTACGTCCACTATCGCCTATTAAATTAAGATTTTTTTTACGAGTTTAAATAAGACCCTAGATTGTTATACCTTGTTGGATAGCTGCTGAAACGTAGATGTTTTTAGGCATATCTGCCGAACGTCTGCCATACATTTTTTTTTTAATATCCGTTAGAGAAATATAAACTGTAATTTTTTTAAATAACTTTTTGAACTTTCAATCGTCCAGAACAATGTATTTAGTTAACTTACGTAGGATTTTGGTTACTAAGTTCATGGAGCATCTTAACCGGCATGTAAAAAATAAAAAATAATAATAATTAAGCATACTAATTTTGAAATACCATATTTAATGGTAAAAAATCGGCATTTTTTATAATAAAAATTAACATACGTTTATTTCGAAAACGGTTAGGTTTGGGGTAGGTTGTTTCATAGTGAAATCAGTCAGAAAAGATGGGTATTGCACGCCCTTAACGGATCTAGGTCGACTTACCCAGTAACCCTGTATATGCTTCAGCGATAAAGTTGAAAATCTATTAAGGAAATTTAAGGGATTGTTGTAGCTTGATTTGCTGGCGTCTGTATGTCTTTATTTCTTGTCATTCCTCTTCAAAACTGTCATTCAGCAGCATTCCCATGATGGCCTCAATTTTCAACAATTTTATACCTCTGTCACCAATTGAATTTACAATATATTCCGGAACTTTTCAAACTGGAAACGCTTCCCTAACAAACTAACAATACTGCCCAAAAACAAGTGAGCTTGACAAAAGCCGCTTCCAGTATATTTGGTCTTTGTTGCACACGAACAATATATTCCGCGTTTGTGATATCTGTGACGTCAGAACGTATCTCGCCGTCGTTATCATAACGATTGATACCGAGATACTCTGCTGACATCGTTTTATCGAGTTCCGTCGAGTTTTTAAGAATTATATTCAAACTGAAGGTTGTCGATATTGGATGCTTTATGGCTTTATGGTTTTGTAATTGCAATGATATTGCGATGCTTGTAGTATTACCTGTGGCTCAGAATGTTAGTCCAGCTATCGTAAATTGCGAGATTAAGTACCGAAACTAAGATAAGATGGCTTTTCTAGTACATCTTCTTCTTCCTGCCCTGTTCCCAAGTTGTTTTCGGAGCAATTTGTTTTCCGCTTCCATTCTTCTCGGTTAGTCGTCCTACTAATATTTACTCCTTTCTTAATCATATCGTCTTTCTGGTAATGAATCTATCTCTTCTTTGGTCTGCCGCTTCCTCTCCATCCATTTACGTTCATACTTAACACAGTCTTTGCAGTATGCGTTTCACACCTCATGACATGCCCATGCCATGACAAACGCTTACCTCTAATTTTTTCTATCACTGGAGCTACTTTCAGGCTTTCTCGGATATTCAAAGCTTTTCCAACTATGATGTTCAAATTGAGCAATCAATTTGTAAAAAGTACAAAACCTTTGTGCCATCGCCATAAGCGGATTAAAAAAAGTTTATATTCATTATCTACCATCAAGATATCATGATCTTTCCCACATCTAGTAGCATTGATCTAACCGGCTGTCAAAACATTCATTCTTGATCTAACCACCTGCACTGCCAGCTTGGTGGCTCCATACAAAATACTTGAACCCCAAAACACCTGAGCCTTTCAATCACTTAAAAGATGTTCAGATTGCTCAACGGGAAATGAGCCGTGATCTTTTGCCCTATTACGTGTGAAAAAGGGGGTTAACATGTTTTTACAGCCAACGTAAGGACGCGGGAGTGCGGAAATTGCTCAGGTAGGGTTATCGGGGATACATTGTAGGGTTAAATGTTTTTGTAGTAAGGTTAAAAAGTGAGGAGCGCTGTCTTTTGGTGAAGTTGGGGAAATTCGCCCAGTGTCCTAGTTAGGGAGCATTTTGAAAAAGGTATTTTTTTAATTTATGATCTGAGTTCGAAAGAATTTAGAATGTAAATTCCTATAAGTCATCGCCATCGCCGAAACATCGGCCATAGGAAATCATGGGACTGTCTCGCATGGGATATTACTTATTAATGATGTATATTTTTCCATTTAAGTTATTTTTTTAAGTTGTTAATTATGCGTCTATTTATGTATGTATATGTAGTTTTACTCATACAATTAAACATATTTATTTTATTTTAAAGTCATTTCTTTCTATTGCTGGGGCGTTTGTTGCACCACTTTTTCTTCCCAGCGAAAACACATAGGAAGTAGTGAAGAGTGCTCGTTTTGAAGGCTGTCTTTTATTTTGACGTTCGAAAAGTGCTGATTTATAAGCCTAATTTCAATAAATGTATTTGAGTTTCTATTGCTTTCTCTTTTACAGAGCTTTATGCCTAATCTATATTATTGTGTTATAACGGTTTATAAATTAACAGTTCTACCAAATATTACAAGGCATATTCCCCATTCGTAAAACCCATGCTCAGAATATCAAATAACACATCTAGTACACTGCAACATTTAACACGGGAGTGTAATTCTAAATTCATAGGCACGTTCTCACTGGACGGTCCAAACGTGCTTTTAAATCCTGGCGAGCGCTTTGACAGGGTCCATTAGCGACGCACGTTGATTCATGTGCAAGGGTTATGTAACCGTGTAGTGGTTGCATAGCTTTGGTGTTATGTAGGTCCTATATATCATGTGCCTAGCCTTTTCCCACGCTATGTTGGGGTCGGCTTCCAGTCTTAACTGGATGCAGATGAGTACCAGTGTTTTTATGTGGATGAACTGCCTGTCTGACCTCCTTAACCCAGTGAGCAAGCGTGATGATTAAAGCTCAATCTTTCTCTGTGTGAAAAGAGGCCTATGCCCAGCAGCGGGACGATCAAAATGTTGATATTTTGGTGGTAAATCATCATCTCCCGAGCCTTTTTCCCAACTATGTTGGGGTCGCCTTCCAGTCTAACCGGATTCAGCTGAGTACCAGCGTTTTAGTGGTAAATATTTATAATAAACTAGCTTCCGCCAGCGGTTTCACCCGCTTTCTGAGGGAAGTACTTTCCATACCCGGATAAAAAGCAGCCTATATGTTATTCTGATGTATAAGCTATATTGTGGTAAAGTTTCATTCAAATCCATTCAGTAGTTTTTACGTGAAAGAGTAACAAACATCCATACATCCATACTTACAAACTTTCGGCTTTATAATAGTAGTAGGATTCACCTAATCATGTCAGACCTTTGTTAATTGTAGAAAATAAAAAATAACATTAATCATGACATATTTACGTTCATTAAGGAATCCAATCAATTCTAAATCGAGCTCTCGGCTGCAGCGAGCAGAAAGTTCTAGTAAAACAGATCAAGACCACCTGTTCTATAGTTTTCCTTCGTTAACTTAAAAAACTTAGGCGTGCTATCTTAATGTATGGTGACCAAGCCTACAGAGAAAAATTAAAACTGTCCTAGTTTGTTTTGATACAGTGGTCATTGCCACGAACGATAAACTTACAATTCTAAATAGAGGCGTATGATCATGATTATGTGACGTAGTAGGAATGGCTACCACCATGATTGGTGGGAAGTGTGGAAACGAAGTGGGAGTCCTATGCCCAGCAGAGGGGTAGTCCAGGTTTAAGAAAAAAAGTCATTTCATCACAATTACATGTAAAAACACAAAATGAGTCATTACTACTGTGACTCCTCGTGTATATAATAGCTTTGTTTTGATACAGTGGTCATTGCCACGAACGATAAACTTACAATTCTAAATAGAGGCGTATGATCATGATTATGTGACGTAGTAGGAATGGCTACCACCATGATTGGTGGGAAGTGTGGAAACGAAGTGGGGGTCCTTTGCCCAGCAGAGGGGTAGTCCAGGTTTAAGAAAAAGTCATTTCATCACAATTACATGTAAAAACACAAAATGAGTCATTACTACTATGACTCTTCGTGTCTAGCTGTCTCTTGGGGTTAGCTGTAACAGGATACAGATAAATATATAAATTATTACAACGTAAAAAATATATAGGTATGTTTGAACCTCTATAGATATCCGATTAAGATGAAGATCTTATACCAAAAGTGAGACACAACATCAAAGGACGGCCCGGCACAGAATTTCCAACTACATGTAAGTATTTGTCAACCTTCCACTATTAAAAGCCGGAACCAATTCAATTGTAATTTGGCAACATTCTTACTTATGCTTGAAATACCTACCTATTTCTCATACTCCTTAATAAAAGCTAATAATAAGTAGGTACCTAGTTAGTATAATTACAAACACAGCTTTAAAAGCGTGTGTATGCATAGAGTCATATTACCAAACTAAATAGGTTACATTTGCGCCTCATTACTTACGTTCGTACGAAACCAGGGCAGCCCTCGAACTACCCTCTGAGAACTTATAAATAGCTGCCCTGGATTCTGTTACGCAGTAACAAAACTATAGCTGTCCTTTTCTTGTGGGTGTAATGTGAAAGAGATGGAGTGCTGGTTTAAATTATTACGATTGCCGGTCGCATTTTGTGAGTACAGTTTAGAGGAGAAGTTGGCATTTTTTTTAATCAGGTTGAAGAACTTTATCAAAATTTTTTGAAAATTGTCAATACTAGTGTGTTTTTACTGAAGCATAAGTGAAGACATGGGAATTAAAAGAGCGTCAAGTAATTTGTCGTCATGGCGTAAACTCGATCTTAGATCCAAAAAAAATCGACATCTTTCGAACAATAAACATACAGACACTCCTAAAACCTGAGGTAGACCACAGCCAACAAACATGCTCATCACACAAATGTCGACCGTACCGGGAATTGAACTTAAAGCCCTCAGTTCAGCATGATAACCATTACACCAATGGGGTTGCATACAAACAAAGTATTTCAGCTCCTATTTTCAAAAACAAAAAACAGTCCTTGAAAACACGAAAATTTGGTCTTCCGAACAGGGATAGACCACTCAAAAAAAATCCTAGCAGAATCCTGCAGGCGGCGGCGCCCGCTTCAATTAAGTTTCCACTGCTGTGCACCATTGTACCAGCGCTTAAAGTTAGGACTTGCGTTACCGAGTGTACTTCAATGTTGCTTGCACAGCAAAACTTTTTGCAGCTTTATATTATTATTTTATTAATTCCTTTTTCCGTGATGGGAGGAGATAAGCATACAGAGAAATGGGAAAAGTTTTGTTGTTTTTTATTTTTTAAACTAGCTGTTGCCCGCGACGTCGTCCGCGTGGGCATTAGGATTAAACATTCAACCCCCTCCCCCCGTAATGATAGCGTGATAATATGTAGCCTATATGTTGAACCGACCTCTTAGTTATATGCATGCCGAATTTGAAGCAAATCCATGCAGTACTTTTTGAGATTATCCCGGACATACATACAGACAAACAGACAAAAATTCTAAAAACTATATTTTTGGCTTCGATATCTATTTTAGATCACGCCCCAATTATTATTATTTTTAAATATTAAATGTACAGTTTTGACTTCTCTACGATTTTATTATATGTGTATATACATAGATTGTGGTTTTCGTTTTTATTTGCATTCAGAATATTATATGCAATGCAAATGCGTTATTTAATCCTTTTCCATTAGGTAGTGATAAAAATATACTAAGCTTATTTTCATTAATGGGTATTATGTATTCTGTATGAATTGTTTTTCGTCTAGCTTATGTGACTAATGGATTTTAATTCATTTTATGCATTTTCATGTAAAAGTGTATTTCTTTCTTCTAAATCCTTACTAATATTATAAATGCAAAAGTAAATCTGTCTGTCTGTCACGCTTTCACACCAAAACTACAGAACCGATTTAAATAAAATTTGGTAGGCATACAGTCTAGAATCTGAGAAAGGACATAGGCTAATTTTCATCCGGGTGCGGAAAAGACCTTCTCTAGGACGGCGGGTGACAACCTTTTTTATGTCACACAAAGATGATCCCCCATCCTTTGACAAACGACGATAAATAGTACAGACGCCAGCACAACAAGCTTCCCACCTGAAACTGTAAAATTTTCCCAATCAACTTTTAACTATATGCTTCAGCGATAAAGTTGAAATTTGACAGATTGTAGTAGCTTGACTGTACCTTAACCTGGATACGACTAACCCTCACTTGTTCAAGAAATAAATATACTTATTTACATGTCTTTAAAAAGTCTAGTAAGAACACCAAACCGGTTATAATATCGCGCGACGATATTAACAAGCCAATTATTTCAACGCCTACATTTCAACTCTTACAGTACTCTCCGAGGATCAAAGGTAAGATTCGTCAGCATCCCAAAAGGTACAAAACCTCTTCATCCACTGAAGCCTCGACTCCAGTAAACCACTAAGTAACTACTTTAATTAAAATTTAAAATTATACCGAATTTCATTTCTGCGTCGAAGCCATGGATTATTGAATAAATGGAGTCTTAAACATTTATGTATTAACATGCTTTACCTCTTGTAAACATTATGAATAATCTATTCATGATATTAGTTTCACAGCTACAAGATCCTATGTTGACGCTATATCATCAACAAGACCGAAAAAAGGAGTGGTAATCATTTTATATTATGCTTAGAATCAATAGCCAATAGCCTTAGCCATAAAGACATCATAAAGAAGAAGTTTTGAGCATAGAAGCGACCTAAACAGGCCATGCTTAACACTAATGAAAATTGTCATACGAAATCTAAATTGATGTCCGTGGTGACTGTCTGCTTACAGTGGGATCAAAGGTCCTGCGATAAATAGGCTATCTACCGCTAAAATCTTTTTTCAAATCAAAAAAGTAGTTTCTGAGATTAAAAGATTTTCCAAAAATTGTTAAATAATAACCAATTGAAAAATTTACAAGTTGAGCAGATTAAGCAATTTATTCCATTCCAATATCAGACGATATTCGCTGTAGTAGAAGTAAATAATCATTACTCCATTTACTACATAATCTGTGTGTTCGTCCGCAGTCGTATATTTAGCATGGGGACATAAGTTTCTAGATTCTTGTTTTTCTGCCTCAATCTGTTTAATGGCAGTGGGAATGAAAATGCTGGCGCGGTGCACTATTCTACAAACTTGTCGCAATTTTTTTGCTCCTGCTTTTTGAGTGTAACGAAAAAAATAAAGCTAAATATTTGCTTTTATGTAATTAGTGAGAATTTTATATGCTATGGAAATTAGAAAGGTATTTAAAAGGCTTACATTTTATAATTAGGTTTCTCCTAAAAACCCTAAAAGTATTCAAAATTCGCTACAGATGTAAGAGCCCTCACGCACTGCAAACTTTTAGCCGACTGATAATTTGTTGGGGCTCATAAATCAGTATGGAGATGAATTATAGTGCGCACATTACAACGATTAGTTATCCAGCCGGTATCAAACCGATTAAAAAGTTTGATTGGATTCACGATTACCTTTAAAATAACTAGTCAGTCAACTAAACTCTAAGCGTAACTAGATTTGGCTTAATCAATACATCTCCTTACATTAGACTTTATGCTTACATACGTACATATTGAGTACCAATTTCAATCTAGGCTGTCATTGAACATCCTTGGCAGTCGTTACGGGTAGTCAGAAGCCACAAGTCTGACGCCAGTCTAATCAAGGGGTATTGGGCCGTCCGGGTAACTGGGTTGAGGAGGTCAGATAGGCAGTCGCTCCTTGTGAAACACTGGTACTCAGCTGAATCCGGTTAGACTGGAAGCCGACCCCAACATAGTCGGGAAAAGGCTCGGGAGCTGACATATATTGAATACTAAAAAGAAATGGTTTGACCTAAATCTAAAGCAAAGTAAATACATACATGTAAGGTAACATAAGAAACATCCAATTAAAATATATTCAAACAATGAAAACAAAATCGATACACGAGACCATGTAGGGACATAATACAACAATGATTAGGAAAATACCTTTGGGCACAAATTTTGTAGCGTCAGACACATCACCAAATGCAAAAAAAAATCCTTTAAAAATTGGATCAAGCAATCCTAAGCTGCTACATGAAATAACACATGTTCATCTAAAAACCTCTCTTACTTGATTACGAAGCCAACTATAAAAAAAGCGTAGATTTAGATAACCTATTTCAACTAGCCAAATACGTATAGAATAAAATAGTTAATTTTAAAATTTAAGGCATTTTTGTCTATGCTTTACTTATGACCAAATTGGCTTACAAAACTAAACAGCTTTTTCGATACCAATTTCAAGACGTAATTAGAAAATATTTCTAGTTGTTAAAAATGGCGACTTTTTCGCTAGCGGTACATGTAAAATCGATTTAATTGTTTGTGAGACTTCAAAAGAAACAGAGCTTTATAAATAAATACAAAGACACATTTGAAGGTAGATCATTAATTGTTGTTATGGAGAAAGCAAGGACTTTTAAATTGAGAAACGGTTTCATAATGAGAATCGTGTTTAAGCCAGGCAAGCCTAAAAATAAAAATAATAGCTTAAAATTAATGCACCTTCTAACCAAAATTGATGGCTCAAGATGGATGTCCTCAGTCGTCAGCAGCCGCCATTTTGAGATCAAATAATTCTGACCATTTCATGAAGTAGCCGCGTATTAAATTTTCCAAATGACTAAAGATTTCTTTTAGCCATTAGACGGTGAAATATTTCATGAAATATTTCGAAAGTTCCAAGTTAGCAAATCTACGATGTGACGACGACATTGCCTGAAAGCTGCCGTGAACAAGAAGGAAGTGAATGTACGTAGGTATGGAAGGATGGCCGACAGACATGAATGGAAGCGGAAAAATTAATGCCAAGCCCTCAAAAATTGGAAAAAGGGACAGGTAGAAGAAGATGAAAGTCTCTTAACTTTTAAAAACCATGATGAATTCATTATAAAAAAAGAAACAATAACAAAGTATATCGACCGGTCTCTAGAATAGGACCCTACAGTTTTTTCCATCTCGCAGCGCTAAATCGGGCCGTGCTTACTTTAATGCAGTATCGACAGTAATAATGTTTTTGAAACAGTCATATTTTTTAAACCACCAGCAAAAATGTTGGTTTAAAAATATGAGAGTTCTATCGACCATACGGACTTACGTTCCGATAGTTTTAATCCTGACGAAAGATTTCGCGAAAACTGTTTTGGTTTTGGGAATATGGAATTGGAATAGGTATTAATTTGAAGCTAGACCTACAGGAGTATTACAGATTATGAAGAAGATTTTGACGCCAGCACTTCAAGCTACTACAATCTATTAAATTTCCTTAATAGTTTTTCAACTGCTACCTCTTTCCCAAGCTATGTTGGTATTGGCTTCCAGTCTAATCGAATGCAGCTAAGTACCAGTATTTTACATGGAGCGACTGCCTCCTCAACCCAGTTACCTGGGCAACTAATACCCCGTTGGTAAGATTGGCTGTCAAACTTTTTGGCTTCGGACTACCTGAGACGACTGCCGAAGATACGGCGATAAGTATAAAGGACAGCCAGAAGGAACTCGTCATAAAAATATGTTCACCCATCCACGGACCGACCGCGCCATGCATTGCTTAACCAGATCGACCCTTGTAGGGGTTAATGAGCCATAAGCGACTACGAAATAAAATTCAGATTGGTATAAAAAGAATGCGTGTTCTTTAAATGAAAATTAAATTATTTATTTTTCGAAAAATTAGAACTATAGTAGTAAATTCAAAAATGGATTGCTTGTTGCACTCAGGCCTGCGATTTGATGGCTGAAACAAAAAAATAAGTGGCCATTAGCAATTATTCAAATTGAATAAGAACTAACTGTGCCTCGTGGTGCCGACAACGTCTAATGGAATTATTACTTTCCGCAGGCGAATAGAAAGTAGGCTATACGCTATCAATATAGTATATAAAAATAGTTACTAACATTAGTTTTATCAACTGTTAGGGGCCAATTTCACCAGTTATGCATAAGTTCCAGATAGTTTATCTGGCAGATAATTTCATACAAATTCTGTTGCATTTTTTAATTTATCTGGTAGATAGTGGCTATTTGTAACCGGTGAAACTGGCCCCAAGTCTTTTATTTCCTACTCCATCAATCCATCCATCGTCAATCCATTGTGGCTTCGTTATTTTATTACTAAGTTCGTGTATGTTATTGACATGGACTAACATCCAAGCACTCACTAATTTTGTACATTCATCAATGTATATTCAGCTTTCTACAGGTAAAACTCACCGGTCTGCATTATATCCTTTATGATGGAACTTAAAATCATGCTCGATCACATTATCCAAATTATTTAAATCATCTTTCATTGATTCTTCCTTATTCTTCCTTGGATATACCATTCTATTTGCATTCTTTTCTTCACCATTCATGGCTACTATAGCATCTAGACTATTAACATCAACAGAACTTGATACTTCAGCTTGTCTAGGCAGCCTTGCCAACTCTCTCTCATTAAGATGACCAGTTTCCTTGATGGTGTCAAAAAATGGATCAACTTCATCGAAATCTATAAAGTGTCTATCATCGATAGTAAGGTCTAGTACTTTGTAAGTTTTTGAACTTGTTAACAGGATTAGGATCAAAAACTGTTGTACATTGTACATTTTTACTTTACTGGGAAATGGATTATTATCATAAACAATTGTTGTTTTTTTATTCTTAGAGATCTTGTTCGTGAATCTGAAAATAAAATAGTAAAAATTATTACTTGGAGCAGCTCATGTGTATGTAACAGCGGCACGGGTCGATAGATCATCGAGCAACATTTGGTGCGACCGGTATGTGGATGGACGATCTTGACATGACGACTTTCTCCGCATTTAGGAAAGCACGTTAAAGTGGAGGGTCTGCCTGGGCTGCCCTAAGGAGCCCCTCCTGTGTTGCTGACATCTCTTCGAGGAGCGCGTGGAACAGAACCCGTCGCCGATACGGGCCTGTCGTCCTTAGAGGTACGGATGATGGGGTGGTCGGGAGTCATCCCTCGACAGAGTGACACACGATTGCATATCATAAAGTGAGCTATCAGTCAAAAGTCGTATCATCAATAAAAAGAAACACCAAAAACGTTTTGAAAACGAAGGAAAATATAATTTAAAACAAAGCTAGCATAACAACTCCTTTATTTCCCCGCAGCAATACTTATCGTCAAACATATCTAGTATTGCGAAAACTGAAGGAATTTTCACGACAATTTCGCCGACGCTGAAAGCTCTTGATAATGTCTCGAAACTTCACTCGTATCCTTTGCCAAAGATATCATTGCTACAGGAAGGGCTCTCGCCTGAACATGTCTTTGCTGTCCATACATGCCTGTTCATGGACATGTTTATCACCTGTCATTATGTCAAATGTCATATATATCTTTTATGTAGTTTTGTTATCTATTCTCTTTTTATTCGCTTACTTTTTGACACAATGTTTAGAAGATGTGAATAGACTGGCTGGGAAAAATGATGTTTGAAGCATGTCATGAGCCCAAAATTTTCATTAATTTTTGCTTAATGTGTTACATGTATATTTTTAGTATTGAAAGCAAACACTCAGTGCTTTTTCTCCTCTCTCCTACTCGAGTTTATTTGGTTTGAGTACGATTGACAGTGGATATTCCGAGTTCAATACCAAATATGACCACATTTACTAAAATAAGATATCTAATGACATCGCCATCCAATTCTAATGAAAAATTAAAATAAAAATCAATTTCACGAAAATTCAAATCATAATTAATTACGTAACTATAAATAAAAAAAAGATTTCCAAATTCTTGGTATATCTAGTAAGGTTATATCTCGGAGGCTTCGTCACCAGTCTGTTATGATTGCAGCTTGCGGCCCATTGGCTCGAAACAAAAGATTTATTCAACAAATATCGAGAACAAACATTGTTTATTCCAAGATATTTAAGCAGACACATCAAAGGGACCATTTGTTTTTATGTTCGTACTTACATTTTGGAGTATTTGTATTAAACATAACTTTTAGCACTGTGGGATTACATTTTATTTGTAAAGATAAATTCAGCAATTATTTATAATCCGCAAGATACAAGATACATTTGTATTCTCAGTATGTGAATCAATTGCGTATTTTGTTAAAGTTTTTTCCAGTAAGTCCCGTAGGAACAACTCCGCGCAACTGGATAAAAACTAGTTACCATAGCCTTCCTTGATAAATGGGCTATCTAACACTGAAAGAATATTTCAAATGGAACCCGTTCTTCCTAAGATTAGCTCTTGCAACCAAACTAATAAACTCTTACATTTTATAGATGATACAATAAATGTTTTATTCTTAGTTCTATAATAGGGATGCGGACAACTAGTCAAATTCAATACTTTTATAGAACTGAAAAAAAAACGGTTACTCTATGCAATTTGTATGAAAACACGGAACACCACCTATGACGTCACAGATTTTTCACATCAACCCGTATACTTATTTCGATTATATTATCAATAAAAAAATAAAAACAGTTTTCGATTCAAAACGATAAATTAAACTGACATTATTTTAAGATGCTTGACAATATGAATATGATAAAGTATTTTATTTATGACCTAGTCCACATCCCAATTGATATGTTTTTTCTTACCTTTTGATTCTTTTTTTAATTTATACCAGTGTGTTCTTTGCCTCAATTTTACAAAGTAACACTATCGAGACTGCGCGCCCGCGCCGGTATACTCGTAGTGATTATACAATCCAGCGAAAAGAATAGGTCATTATATTTCAGAATAGGTCATTACAAATGAAACTTGAACTTCAATTTTGTACAGTTGTTCGCAAGTCTCTATCATACCTACTTACACATATATGTATGTATTGTCCACATGTCTTGAACACCACAAAATGCATTTCTACAACTTTTAAATTTACATAGTTCTAAACAAATATATCTGCACTTATTTACAAACTTGTAAAAACTAAAAAAATATATATTTTTATACACTTTCAAAGCCACAGCTTATTTAGGAGCATCGCTTAATGTCTCAATCTACCATATTCTCTGAGTGACGTCATCTCACAAAGTATCATTCTCTTCAGTCATATCGTCTTTCAGACAAACCATCTGTTTCTTTAGTCGTCCCCTTCCATTGAAAAAACAACAAATTGAATGCCTTAATAAGGATCAATAAAGAAATTAAGGAAAGAACATTAGTTATTATAATATTAAGCTCCTCAGTAAACATCTATATCAATCCTAAAACAATTTTAAATTATCGTGCATATTTTTCTAAAGTTTTGAGCTCGACTGTACTTATAAAGTGCCTTACATTGCGTCCAGTAAACAATACTTTGTTGACTTGACATGTAGATAAAACTTTTATTCGGTACAAACAAAAAAAATTGATGATGATGAAAAAACAGAGACTTGATATAATATAGTTTATTCATTCTTACCGTTTACGTTACAAAAAAAGTATATAATTGCAAAAACTTCGCTTACTTCTAAAACATATGGCACACGATATAAAACTTATTAAAATCTAATTAATACTTTGGTTCAACGTTTTTATATTAACATTCTCATTTTAAAAAAATTATAAAAACTATAACAATTATCAGCGTAGACAATTTGAATAGAATGAAATCTTTTTATACAAAGAGAGGGATGAAAATAAAGCTTAAATTAAAACTGAAATCCATAATAAACTGTTATCAAATAAATCTCAAAATACAGTTTAAAAACATTAAAAATCAACTTAGTATTATCAAATAAGATCTTCAATTCTTCAAACACCACAATGATCAATTTAAAAGTACTTTCTAAAAGAAAGACCAGCTGAAGGTTCCCAAGACGAACTTCTCATAAAGGGTGAGACAGATTTGCTGAACCCAGCATTGAAATCCAAGGAGCTGGTCCTGTCCCGAAACAGGTTTAGATTTCCAGTCGCTGAATAATCAGTTCGATCAAACAGTGGGGTACGGGCTACCCCTAACGAAGCCCCGACTTTATTTCTGAAAAAAGAAAAAAAATATCAAAATCACCTTTCAGATCATAGCCCTAAATTTAGGCTTATTTAGATAAGCTACTCCGCTAGTTTTGAGATTCTGAGGAGCTCGTGGCGAAGTCACAGAGGCGAAGATCGAACGATCAAAACATTAAGCAATGCTTGGCGTGAACGTTCGCTGGATGCGTGACCATTTTCTCGTGACGACTTCCTTCGTCTTTCAGAAGGCACGTTAAATTGATGGGTCCCAGCTGTCCGTTGGACATCTTCGGCAGGCGTTGCGGGTAGTCAGAAGCCAGAAAGTGTGACCACCAGTCTTATTAAAGGGTATCGGCTTGTTAAGGTAACTGATTTGAGGGAACTGGCTTCGTGTAAACACAAGTGAAGGTCCTGCGAACGGTCGCAGGACGTCAAATGCGACGCTTTGTTGCAACGCAGGTTTGGGCACGAGAAGTCCAATTTGAGTCCAAGAGCTCTTAATCAGTATGAAGATGTATATTACCCAGTTGGATTGGATATCAACGATGACTTACTTGTACATATAATCGAGACCACCGCCAACAGTGTTGAAGTTCGGGACCTGGGATATGGAAGGCATGTTGCGAGTGACGAAAGCGTTGGCCGTGACGTCATGGTTATCATTGTGGAACAAATTCGCGTGGCCTGCAGCCGTGATCTTCTCGCCGAAGTTTGGAATATGAGTGTCGGTTAAGGATAGTCCGTGGCCGCGGCTGGAACAAAAGAAATACTAAGAAAGAGTTTTCTAAAAAGACAGCCATTGGAACCACCAGATATCGATGGCGTAGTAGTAAGTGAATCGGTCAACGGGTTCAATTCCCGCATTAACATTTGTGTGCTTGAACATATATGTTTGATTCAGTCTGGGCGTTCCTATGTATGCTATTAAAAATAAAATTTGAGCTACCAGCTCTTGAGCTGGAAGAGGTCCCCCTTTTGGATCAGGATTCCATGGCATTTTGCCAGCCCCACCACCCTACAGTTACGCAACTGTCAGATACAAAAACTTCTAATCAATCAATCCCTCTCTTAGTTCTAAAGACTTGATTGAAACAAATGAACTTCTCAGCTTACACATTATCCAGGGCGATACCAGCTGTAGCAGCCGCTAGATGCTTGTCCTTATCGAAGTTCAGTCCTCCAATAGCGCTTAGCACATTCTTGTCATTACCCGCGACTGGTAGTCTGGCGTTTATAGCTAGAAACGAAAAAAGTATAATTAATATTATGGGGAACCTTTTACCCAACTTGAGGGTACTAATACCCATACTTAGAAGAAAAGTAGCTTATTACCGTCTCTTTAATCTTTCAGCCAATTAAAAAAAATTTTTTTGCAAAAAAATAATACCGACTTCAGAAAAAACTAAAAGAACTAAAAAGTTAAAAATAATACTATTACCTACGTATAACCTAACCTAACCTACGATTATATACCTATAATAAAATTTAACAATTTTTAGGAGTCGGTGCCAAGCTAAGTAATGAAACGACTAGTAATTCCTGAGTATTTTTTCGTTTTAGTTTAACAAATGCTCGATAGATGGCGTTGTTCATTGAGGCCTCATTTCTGAATCGCGCTATGGTTTCGTTACCGGCCGTTGTACAAGTAAGGTTGCTATACATTTGCTTATTATGTTCACGTGACTCAAGTTCTTGAAATTAATCGTCGAACTTCTTGCTTGCTTTTCTTACGATGTTGTATTCTGTAAACTGTGTTTGCTATAATTTTATTGATATGTATTTTATATGTAAATAGAAATATATTTTTATTTATGAAGTTGTAAGATTTACGTTTTGTTTTCTTCTGGTCTTAGTCTGTAGGTATATAGTCATTTTAATTTTGTATATTGCTTGGCACCGACTCCTAAAAATTGTTAAATTTTATTATAGGTATATAATCGTAGGTTAGGTTAGGTTATACGTAGGTAATAGTATTATTTTTAACTTTTTAGTTCTTTTAGTTTTTTCTGAAGTCGGTATTATTTTTTTGCAAAAAAATTTTTTATTTATTCCTTTTTAGTGGCATATTTTTAATCTTGTAAAATATGGGTAGGCCTAGTAAAGACACTGCTCGTATGAGAAAGCGTCAGCCATGAGGAATTCACAGAGCCAATAAGCTGATACCCTTCTATATCATCATGATTATTTCTATCAAACGAAATCCACTGTTTACACATTCACGAGGTGATCTACCATCCACTTAATGAAAAGTTCCGTTGCCTATCTCTAAATGCAGCCCCAGATCTGCACGAAATACTTATCAAACAAAAAGAATACATCAAAATCCATACATAAATGATATAGTTATACCCGAACAAACATTAAGCTAATACATACGGAGAATAATATTTTTGGACGAATAATTTTATTAGTGGTATACCTGGAAAGTGACGTACCATTGTACTGTACTTGATTTAGAAAAAAAAAATGTTTAAAAATATCAAAGTCTCTATATGTTATCCTATAAAATTTGAAGAGTTCCCTCGATTTCACCAAGATGCCATCAACAAATCCCGACTTGGTGACTATAGGACTATTCCAACAAAAAATGAATTTTTCAAATCGGTTGGCAAACGATGAAGTTAAAAAGTTTTTTATTTCATTTTTTTTAGTTGTAATCTTGCGGTACACTAAACTTATAACCCGACCCAATTAACCCGCACACTGCTACGATACATTGTTTTATTATGAAGTTCCCGTGACTCCCTTCCACCTTCCGATTCCATCATCAGATCTGTTCGATAGTACGTTATAGCCAAAGTGCATCTTATGACAATTTTAACAAGCCCAAACAAGGCTAAGATACATTGATTAATTACGGAGTTCCGGTGCCTAGCTTCCAGCTCCATTATCATCATCAGGTTACTTCGATGATATTATTTTCAACATAACTGTTAAGAACTATTTATTTTTTATTTGTATTGCTATAGTCGCCCTTCATTGTGATATCTATTTGAGTATGAAGTACCGTTGGCCATTTCTGGTCTTCTTCATCAGCTCCACTTCATCGAATGTTACGTTTTGACTGTAAATGGTTAAGTTCTCGAGGAAAATACCAAAATCATCATATGGTTGCCTTTAATATTTGAGGAGTTCCCTTGATTTCGCCAAGATTCCATCATCAGATCCCAACCTGGTGACTATGGGACCATTTGGGATGTATACCCTTTCCAACAAAAAAATAATTTTTCAAATCGGTTGGCAAGCGACGAAGTTATGCGCGAACAAACATAAAAAAAAAAAATAGAAACATCCGAATTGAGAACCTCCTCCTTTTTTAGAAGTCGGTTAATAATAAAATTGTAACATACAAAATAATTCCCCTTTATAATATTAGAAGTAATGCTTATAAAAATAAATCTTTTTATTTCATATTTGGCCCATATTACTAAAAAAACTATGTATTGTACATCTATAAGGCACACGCATTTGCGGTTGGATCCAGTGCCCCTGAAGGGGTATCCAGTTCAGGTTACTAAGGGCCAGTTTTACGGGTTACGGATAGCCACTATCTACCAGATAAATTGAAAAAATGGAACAAAATTTGTATGAAATTATCTACCAGATAAACTATCTGGAACTGGCCTTAAGAATCCCCAGCTCAGAGCTTTTTAGCCAAAAAACAATCTTACCTGAAGTTCTATCAGAATTAACGACAGTACTGCCGTGTAGTTGCGCCCGCGCCGAAACACTTGCCACCAAAAATGCTACGCAAATAAAAGAGTACATGATTCCTGACTTCGGGACTACGAATGATGACCATGTGCAATATTCCGGCGTTTATATAGGAGTTATTTGAGATGATAAGCTGTAAGGGACTGTACCGCGAACGAGCGAATTATCAAATGGAGTTATATTATGATTCATTAAGTGTTGATTAAGTAAATAGTCCGGAGATCTAAAGAATGCTCTGTTTGAAATTAGTGGTGTATTGTGATTTATTTCTCCCCTGGTTTCATTGTGTCTTCATATTTTTGGAAGAACCTAGTACAGACGCCAACACATCAAGCTATCTAAAACTGTCAAATTTTCCCAATCAACTTTCAACTGTGAACCGTATGGTTCTGTGATGAAGATGAAAATCTATTAAGGAATTTGACAGATTATAATATCTGATGTGCTGGTGTCTGTATACTAATTGTTGCCCGTGTCTATGCCTGTGTATCGAAGAAATTACTGCCCGCAATTATATAACAAGTAGCTTTTCAAGTAATTACATATAATTGAAATACAGCTTGATGTGAAAAATCTGTGACGTTAGAATTGCACGGAGAGTAACCGTTTTCGACAGTTCTATAATAATATTGAATTTGGCTTGTTGTCCGCTACTGTATTACGTTATAAGCATTTTATTACATTTTTTATAAAATTGTAATCATTTATGGAAAATGAATTACGTACCTAGACATTATGTGTATAATTAAATAACAACAATAATAACTAAAGGAAAATTATGAAACAATTTGTCTTTATTGCGGTTATGTGATTAAAATATTATTCTTGTACACTTATTCGCAGTCAACAAATAAAATAATTTTATTATAAGTAGGGATTTTTGCAAAAAAACTATCAATTCCAGCGGAACTGCAGCACTCACCTTTTTATGTTCCCTGGGAAAAAATGCTGTTACGTGTTACTGTACCCTTTCCATTGGGGGACGGTAGAGTGGTATGTGGGACTCCCGTCGCCCCGTCCCGTTAGTCGTTCCCGATATAACCACTAAAAATACCCAGAGGCACTCCGACCTCTGGAGGTAGGTAGTCCAGTCCCCCGCCGGCGACTGCCCGCCTTACGGCAGGCCCCTCAGGTCCCCCCAACAGATATAACGTCTGTCATGAAATTGATTATCTAACACTGAAAGATTTTTTCAAATCCTCCTGAGATTAGCGCGTTCAAGTATAAAAACTCTTCAGCTTTGTAATGATGGCGTCCAGGCCGATTGTCGGCTATGGCGGCTATTCTCACTAAGGAGATCAGCCAGCTGCGCAGGACATATTTTAGTGTAACGAGTATTCACGCAGATACAGGTGCTGTCTATTCCCTCACTCTCATAGTCCGGCGAGTGATCAGGCGCAGGACCGACATTTACGTGCTCTCCGATGCACGGGTGTATCAATCACCAGCTTCCAGATTCCAGGCTGCTTTATGAAAGTTTCTCAAAACCCACAAAGCTATTTTGGCCCGACCCCGGAATCGAACCCGAGACCCAGTGCACAGCAATCGCGCCATGTGATCACTAGACCAACGAGGCAGTCATATTTTATAATGTTAGTAAGATTAATACAATATAATATACACATATGAACATAATATATGTCATACATTCACATTTAACCCGGGAATGAACCGCGCGTTGATAAGTAAAGTACGACTACATAATTGTGAGATTGATGTTGTGTGAGGTCAAATGCGGTCGACTTCAGATATAGCACGGGCTAGGGGATTCCTTTGAAATATACATAGCGATTAGTATGAGTATTTAACGAAGGCGACAGGCGTAGCTTTTTAGAGTTTAAGGACCAGCAGGCTTAGCATGGCGATTCTATATCTATTCTATCAAGAAAAGACAATGCTGTTTCTGTCAATGTCAACATGTCTTCTGCCCGAGCATGGCGCGACCTGTCAACTCGCATATAAACTCGTAGACTTATGTCGGTCCCAGAAAAGAAATATCACTTCAAAAAATGTCAAAAGAAATCTTACGTCACTTTACGTCAATCTGTCACTTTTCTGTCATTATGTTCATTCTTCGGTAAACAGAACTTGTTTCTACAGTTGTCATGCTAAGCCTACAGTTTCACGATGTCCGAATAGCCACTACCTACCGAATAAATTCAAAAATGGAACAGAATATTTATGAAATTATCTACCAAATAAACTAATAGGAACTTATCAGTAGGTGGTAGGACCTTAGTAAAATAACGGACCTACACTCGACTTTCAAAAAAGTTACATTGGTAGTTGCCAGACCTGAAATCGAACCCAAGCATTCGTATTTCAATAGCTGGTGCCTTAACCACTATCGTGACATTTTTTTGTTAAATAATTAACAAATGACCCCTCCCGCTGTGGGTGCAGGTGGAGGGAGTGCCAGACTTTTACTGACTAATACCCACTTTTGTTCCTTCTGGAGGTCTTTGTGTGCCTGGGCCAAGCTAACTTTTGCAAGCAATTCCGCCCGCTTACAAAAATTTTATTTCTCCAAATATAAACGCAACAAAACGCTCCAAACTGTCTTGTAATGGAGCCCATGCATTTAAAAAATAGAGCAATAATGCTGGCAACATTTCCCATTGAAAAGCCTGTAGGTATAAGAAAAAATCTTTACGAAGTCCATTTACCAACAAATTAATGGCAACATCTTTTTATCGCGGCATCTCCTCACATTATCGCGAAAGGAAACATCTAAGCCTTTTTCTTTGACTAAAAGCCTGTATAAAAATATCGCTGCAACAAACTAGTTTAGCTTGACCTGCCAAAAAATTCAATAAAACACCTTATCCTTATACAATAAAGTCGATTTTCGAATACACATTTGGCCAGAATAGCTACGCAAACACTGGCCGATTCCATATCGTACTAAATAAAAAAACCTTTAACGTCACGATAAAAATCCTCAACAAAGCCAAAAAGGTCCGCGATTTTACGAACGTTTACATTGCGAATGTGACCCTTATTACAATGATGTAAGAGTCACGTCAAAATGTTATGTAAGCCGAAATAAGTGAATAGTACAGGAGATAGAATACCTTTTTTAATTATAAAACTTTTTTAATACGCACTAGTTTGGTAGCCATATTTGATCTCGAGTCTTTCGAGACTGTTCTGGATTTGAATTTAGAAACATAATTCAAGCACAGAACATCTCGCTTCGATTATATCAAAATTTTGTCTGTAGAACATCCTTCGAATTCTATAAAAAAAAGTAGTACAAAAAACTGCAGAATTCTCGAAGCATAGTAAAAAAAGTTTATAATTATATGTCAAGTCAACGAGACTCTATAACAGTACTTTATGAAGTTGAAAACAGAGTTTCGTAACTAGATTCTTGCGGATTTAAACTTTTGAATGTTGGCTGCATAATATTAGCTCGAGTTTGGAGCAAAAATCTGTTTAATAAATGAGGATATTTATAAACAGCAACGATTGTTTTTAAGCTGGCATTCTGTCCCGTCTTTCATCGCGTGTAATTAAATATTCGTGAATCAATCTGTTTAATAGAGAATATAGCGTAAAAATTGAAGTTATCAAGAACAGTCAGAAGCGACGAATGAGTGTATTTTATAATATAGAGAAGTTAAAAACCAACCACCAGTCATCACATATGACGTGAAAAAACCAGCCTTGCCTAGCCTTTTCCCAAATTTTGTTTGAGTCGGCTTCCAGTTCACCGTACCAATTCACCTGCAGCCGGTTAGGCTGCAGGTGAGTTGGTACCATTTTTTTATCTGGCGCCACCGCCTATTCTCCTCAACCAATATACCTGACTAATCCAATACCTCTAAGTAAGACTGGTTGGCAGAAAAATACAAAAAAAAAACAAGTCACTGCCTAAAAATTACAGGATCTCCCTTCCTACAATCCTTGTACACTGCCTCTATTGAAATCGGGGAAAGGTCTAAAGGACCCAAAGTATAGGGCTATTTATTTTGATCTCAAGTGACATTCTCCAAATCGTTGGTGGAATGTGAAAATTTTTGGCCCTTCGCAGTCGAGGGTATAAATTGTTTCCCAAAACGGATAAGGGCACTTTAGTTACGGAATAATTGTACATGGCGACACTTTTTTGGTGCTAGATTGATGAATTTCGTATTTAAATAGAAAATAGTTATATATGATACAAATATGTATTTACATAATGAACTAAAAAGCCTCGAAAACCTCATCCCCATCGTTGTCCATATTTTTTTTTGCTATTACCATAACGAAAAGATAGTTTTTAGGGTTCCGTACCCAAAGGGTAAAACGGAACCCTATTGTTTTCGCTCCTCTGTCCGTCCGTCCGTCCGTCCGTCCGTCCGTCTGTCAACAGGCTGTATCTCATGAACCGTGAATAGTTAGAGAGTTGAAATTTTCACAGATGATGTATTTCTGTTGCCGCTATAACAACAAATACTGAAAACTAGAATAAAATAAATATTTTGGGGGGCTCCCATACAACAAACGTGATTTTTTTGTTCATTTTTGCTCGATATCGATAACGGCAACAGGTAAATGCTTGAAATATTCACAGAATATGGAATGTATTACTTAATTCAAAAATAAGTAATTGCATTAAAATTAAATAATATTTGAGGGGGGCTGCCATTAAACAGACATGATTTTTTGTCCGTTTTATAAAT
Organism: Heliothis peltigera; assembly: GCA_958496145.1. Classification (NCBI taxonomy): domain Eukaryota; kingdom Metazoa; phylum Arthropoda; class Insecta; order Lepidoptera; family Noctuidae; genus Heliothis; species Heliothis peltigera. Next base: position 5,447,429 of record OY292345.1, on the reverse strand, counting down.
AATGGTACGGAACCCGTACCCGTACCCGTTCGTGCGCGAGTCCGACTCGCACTTGGCCGGTTTTTTTATATATTTAAGCTTGTAAGCACCTACCACCAACATTTTATTTTTTTATGCGAACTTTAAAAAATTCCCACAAACATAACCGAGGAAAAACTATTTAATTAAAATCCTTCAGATAAATAGCTAGAAAATGTATCCGCTTCAAAACAGGATGTGTTCATAAAATGTTAGCGAATCAAGAACCGTGAATAAGAACCAAAATGGCGGAGTCTCGCAATATGTTATGCTTACGCGGTTCCGTACTTATTATATGCACTCAAAACTTTGTTATAGTACCATTTTATTGCTATCTCTTTGAATACAGGCAGATATTATTTTGCAATGAATATAAGAGAATCCGTTGAAGTTTAAAAAAAAATATACGTGTAGACGCCACCACACAGCAGTCTACTACAATCTATAAAAATTCCTTAATAGGTTTTAACTCTATCGTTAAGGCTTGATTGGGAAAATTAGGCAGTTCTGGGTAACTTGATGTGCTGGCGTCTGTACTAAGGACCAAATTCATCATCATATCGTCCAAGCCGTATCCGGCGACGGCGACTCCTAAATGTCTAACCCGGGTCGTTGTTATGATAGGCTCTAATAAGGACCAAATTACATTGGCCTTGAAAAAGAAAATTTAATGATCGCAAACCAAAGTTATATGCTCATATTAAAATACACCACTGAAACGAGAAACATCCTTTCTCAAGCTTTACAATTTAAAACAAACAATATTAGCTACTGAGCAAAGCGGTAGCTGGCCATACATTTATGTAGATACTTCCACTCCTGCGAGCAATTTTAATGCATAGATTTACCACGAGACAGAAGCAATACATTGGGTACCCTAAATACAGCACGCCGATTCTGTAAAATTCGAACAAGAACTCGCATTCACTTCGCTATTCGCTCTCACTTCACATAACATTTGACACTTTTAATCGAGTTTGAATGCGAAGTGAGCGTCGAACTGACGGGGGAATACCTTACAGAATACCACTTTTTACGTCATCTCATACTTTATCCCTCAAAATCTTGAAGTCAATTTAGTTCATCTCGCAAACACGCTCGCAAGAGTAGCGCTAGTGTAGGTTCGAATTATGAACCGAGTTATAGTATGCCAATCAAGAAACTCACAGCGGATTCAGATTCGAATCTATAATAATATTATAAAGCTGAAGAGTTTGTTTGTTTGTTTGTTTGAACGCGCTAATCTCAGGAACTACTGGTTCGATTTGAAAAATTATTTCAGTGTTAGATAGCCCATTTATCGAGGAAGGCTATAGGCTGTATACCATCACACTAAGACACACGGGAGCGGAGCAGTAACCAAAGATGCGGGTGAAACCGCTGGGGACAGCTAGTTTTAGAATAAAGTATTACAGAATCACACCCCAGTATGAATAACAAAAGTTCTAACTGTTTGAAGCAATCCTTCCGGTCTTTTATCGAAGGAAACAATTCAAATTGAAACGTAAATTACAGACGCTTTCAATTTAAATGACCTTTTAGAAGATTAACTGGAGCCCCATAGGGTTGGGTCGTATTGGTGCATGTTTTAGGATGAGATTTTTCACTGTTATGGGACATTTTAGGATGATGGGGTTATGAGTGAACTTATAAAGGGTTATTTATCGCGGATTTACGTAATCGACTGAAATATACTGTCGTATTAGAGTGGTAGTGAAGAGAGCGACTTTATTCGATCAATTAGTTGTAGTAGTTATACATGTGTATATCTTGTATGTATATTGTATGTGTGTTTTCTATATATTTTATTATTTTCTTTTTATTTTTTCATGTGTGATTTTTATGGGTGTATAATAGCCTGAAATAAATGCATTTGATTTTATTTATTTTAATATATTTTTGTCCCATTTTTGGTACCATGGATGCTATCTACTTACTTACATACATATATGAAGAAACGAATTTTTAAATATTTTAAGCTATATATTATATATGAAAATGAATCACTTTTTAACTTAGTCACACCATCACGCGTGAACGGCTATACCGATTTCAGTCTTTTTTATGTTTGTTGTAGTCACGAGAAGGTTCTTATGAAAGAAAAAAAACAGAGCCATAACTCTTATTTTCATAGCATAAATTTGCCAAATTCATTAATGACCCCTTTTAGCGGTTACGGATAGCCACTAGATAGATAAATTAATAAATGGAACAGAATTTGTATGAAATTATCTGCCAGATAAACTATCTGGAACTTATCAGCAGCCGGTGAAACTGGCACTAAAACATGTAAATATTTGACAACTACATATTAGCGACGTTGCCAACTTTAGGTAGATATATATGCGGGGTCTACGTATTCTGTTGAGTTCCCTCCGTAACAACCCTACACATCTATAGCTAGATTAGTGAAAACCTCTGCTTGGCGTAATGGACCGCCGTTTAAAAAGCTACCGTACCGTCACTTTTGGACAGATTAATGGATCCACGTTGCCTGAGAGCCGTTAAGTGCTTTATGAAAAGTCTTTCGCTGTAAAATATTAGTTGTTGCTCAGCAAATTGTAGTTTTCATCCATCATGCATGTAAGTTTCAGTAAATAGAAAAATATATTGCAACAGAAGCGACCCTAAACATTTTCCATCGTTTATAATAAAGAGTGTAAGGGACAGCCCTCCGCAGGCTGATAGGGTGAGTTCAGTATACCATACTAAAAAAACTAGTTCATCTTTCGACCGTTTCAGGAACGTTGTGCCTCGTTTTAAAACCGAGAACTGACTTGTTTTAAGCGTTGATCGTTACGATTAACAAAATACATTGCTGGTTTTTTGATTTTAGCAGTATTATTAAAGAAAATAAAGTTCTGCGTACAAAGAATTTAATTTGACATTGGAAGAAAGAAAAAAAATCCTGAGAAAAATTCTCGTGAAATATGATTCATAATAAGGAGCTGAATGCACCCTATCAGTTTGTGGAGGGCTGTCCCTTACACCCTTACATTCTAAAGCTTAAAAGTTTGTTCGCTTGATGGTGCTTAATCTCAGGAACTAATGATACGATTTGAAAATTTCTTTCAATGTTAGGTAGCCCATTGATCGAGGAAGGCTCGAACTCAGATTGGTTTATTCAAATTAGGCTGATAAATCAGCACTTCTCGAATGTCAAAAACTATGTATTCTTTATCCGGATCGCGGATGACAGAAGCTAGTTATAATACGTCTGATAATTAAAATTCGATGAAAGGGTTTGAAAAAAAATGAAAAAATATTTATTTCGGAAAAAAAAATATTAGTGGCAATTTTTAAAAAGTCCTCTGTCAGGTTGTAATTAAGTTTAAGGAGCCAATCTGTTACAATTTTTTTACATTTGTTTTTGGTGAGTTTAAGTATGTTATGCAAGTCATTAATTTTTCTATAAATAAATGGTCCCATGTAACCGAACGATCTCGTGCCTATGGTCTTATGGCATCTTCTTCTATCCCATTTAACTTTTCTATGGGAGTGACTCTGGGCACAATGGTTTAATAAGGTATTCCATCTGCTAAAATAACAATTTAATATAAGCAGAGTTTTGGAAGTTCAACTTTTTTTGTGCCGCCTCGATTAATCGCACCAAAGTGGATAAGTAGGATAAGCATTTAATTTTATTAACTCCAATATTCCGCGAAACAATTTTGATTAAAACGCAGAGCTCTTACAAAAGAAACTTATTTAATAATAAGCCGTTTGAACGAGACTTGGACTAAACACAAATATGGGGGGAAGGAAAGTTCTTGCTTGAGATTAAGTTAATATCAAGTGTGTGTTTATCTTTAGGATGTGAATACGTGTATACAGGCTTTAGTTTTGTGTGTGTTCACTTTGTTCTTGGATTGAAAGACCAGACTAAAAAGCTCAAAGCTTCGTGTGGCCAAAAGTTGGAAGCAAGAGAAAGTATATAATGTTAAAAAAAAAAATACTAAAAATATTTCTGGGCAAGAGAGCAAATAGTCCACTCGTGACCACGGTCGGTGCAAGTCGGCCGAAATGAAATTCTACGCGGCCACAGAGAGATCAGGCGCAGGGCTGACATTTACATGCTCTTTTATGCACGGGTGTATCAATCAACAACTCCAGTCCGCTTTATAAAAGTCTCTTAGAACCCACAAATGAATTACGGTACAACCTGGGAATAGACCCTGGGACCCCGTTTTGAGCAGTCGCGCTATGCAACCTCCAACGAGGCAGTCCATTCGAAATCAGCCATGGGTATTTAACCTTTTACCACAGTCACATATAGATGACTAGCCAAAAATGCCCAGCACGCCAGCGTCACGGCTACATGACAGACTTATTCGAAATTAATAGTCCAGTTTTAATCGATGTAATTCCGAACTCACTACTATATCCTAGATATTTATGGATGAATTCTTAGCTTTTAGCTTGGCGCTGAGGCCAGGTCTTTCTTCTGTCAGTTTTTTGAAAGAACGCAAATCGGCATATGTGAATCTTTCTAAACGCCTTACGACTCCATGTCTTCTCTGTTCGAATCAGCTCCCATCAAAATAGGAAGACCATAAACTGTACCATGATGTAGAAAAATCTTTCCTACAAACACAGAATGAGAAGCACCAAGAATAGAAGACAACGGTCATAATAAAACAACAGCATTGCAGGTGTAAAATATTTATTATGAAAGTTTATAATGAAATAGTCGGTCCCTCAGAACTTCGTTATAGACAGAGATAGGCAAGCTTATGAAAATAAGTGGAAACTGTCTCGTGGTACACTGGGGTTTTGTTAAGGTAAGCGATTTGCAGATTTTGACAAAAAACACAATCTAACCTATACCTACTCATCATAAAATAAAAATAATTGAGTATTTTAAGGGCCAGTTTCACAGGTTACGGATAGTCACTATCCACCAGATAAATTCAAAAATGGAACAGAATTTGTATGTTATTATCTACCAGATAAACTATCTGCAACTTAACAGCAACCTGTAAAAGTGTGATTAGATAGAGTGACATTGTCACGATAAATTAGTGCGTCACTGTCATTTGCACATCTTTGACAGTCGTTACGGGTATTTAGAAGCCAGAAGGTGTGACAAGCATTCTCACTAAAGGGTTGAGGATACCAGATAAGCGGTCATTCCCTGTACTTTGATTGATACTCGGCTACCTCCAGTTAGACTAAAAGCCGATCCTAAAATAGTTGTGAAAAGGCTAGGCATATGATGATGACAATGCTCAAAGGTTTTGACAAAGAAACTGTACAACATTGACGACCAGATGGCGTGGTTGTTAGTTAACCTGCCTGCCACGCTATAGGTCGCGGGTTCGATTCCCGCATAAGTCAAACATTTGTGTGCATGAACATGGGTGTTTGACTTAGTCTGGGTGTTTCTATGTATAATATGTATGTATTTACAAAAGAAAAGTATATAAGTATGTTTATCAGTTGTCTAGTACCCATAGTACAAGCTCTGCTTAGTTTGGGACTAGATGACGTTGTGTGAATGTGTGAGGGATATTATATTATTATATATTATATTATTATTATTGATTGACCAAATAAATCTTAAAATTAAATCACTAGGTACTCTTTTTAAACGCTTAAATTTAGAATTCCTTGCCTCCCAAGTCTTAAAACATCAAGAAAAAATAAACTAATCCAGTTTCCACGTAAAAAGGTTCTAACTAATAAGGTTTTAATCACAAACTCCTGTTGTGTCGACGCCCTAACAAGCAAAGCGTCCCGTTTCGTTGAAGCGCGAAATGGAACGTGCAAGTTGTTAGCAGTCTGTCTTCTAACAAAAAGAGATCTCAACGAACTACCGCTCGCTGCTTTAAAGTATAAAATTGTTTTTCATATTATTTCCCATCGCGTTTTAGTTGGGAACTCTCTTGAAGTTTGTTATGAACTTTTGAAGATGTAATGCTATCAATTGTTGGGATTAGCCTAGCGAGATGGTTCAGCTTCGTATTTTGTTAAGACTACAAACTTCATTGGTCGACCCAGGTCAAGCCGTTTTCTTTGTCTTTAATGTCCTTAGTGACATTGAATTAATTGTACAGGCGCGAGCATATCAAGCTTCTACAATCTATCAAATTTCCTTAATAGATTTTCAACTTTATCACAAGCATATTATGGTTTAAAGTTGCTACTCTAGTTTACATACATAATATATTTTTTTAAATTAGAGGGGATTCTAGGAATATAGGATTTTAGAAATACAGTCATGTGACATGCGTGCCAATGGACTGACCATCAAGGATGCCGGAGATCGTGCGAAGTGGAGGAGAAGAAGCCAGAAAGCGCACCCCGGGTCCGAAAAGTTGCAACCAGTCATAGCTGGCTTCCAACCATGGTTTCACCTGCGTTCCAGGGGAATTACTTAGGTATGTAAATACTTTTTATTTTACCTCACTCCCATAGTCCGATAGCTTTATGAAGGTTACTTAAAACCCACAAAACAATTTCAGCTCGACTCTGCAATCGAAGCTGAGAACTCATGCTCAGCAGTGGCGCTACGCGACTACTAGATGAGACAGTGAAGCAATCATAGTTATTAATGAAAAGTCAAAACAATTTCAGCCCGACTCAGCAATCGAACCCGAGAACTCGTGCTCAGCAGCCTACTACTAGACCAATGAGGCAGTGAAGCAATATTATAGGAATGAAAAGTATTAGTATCTACTTGAATTGTTTAATTAAGTGCCTATCTGTATTTAGGCGATGTCATGCTCCGTCAAGCATCGTAAAGTAATCGATATCTCGCTAAGTTTACTCGTGAACTAGATACCCACTCGGCTGTGTTATTGTTCCGTTTAAGACGTTTATTTTTGTTTTGTATTTACATGACTATAAGGGAAGAGAAATTCGCAAACAATTGTCGGTTTTACAAATTTTTTTTACTGTCGGAAAATATAAGTTCTTATAACTAACTTGTTTTTCCGAAAGGCACGCGAAATTGGTGGGTCCCGGCTGTTATTTGTAAATCTTTGACAGTCGTCATAAGTAGTCAGAAGCCTGAAGGTCTCACTACCAGTCTTACCAAGGGGTATCGGGTTGCCCAGGTAACTGGGTTGAGGAGGTGAGACAGGCAGTCGCTCCACGTAAAACACTGGTACCTACTCAGCTGCATCCGGTTAAGACTGGAAGCCGACCCCAACATAGCTTGGAAAAAGGCTAAGCAAATTAATGAATAACTAACTTATAGCCTGATGTGCATACCGAAGTCTTCAATATGTAACATATCAAAACCCAGTTTTCAATTTTCTTATCCCGTAATGCAAGAAAGATAAGTGGAGATCAACGGTTGATTTACGATATGAGACGGTTTTAAAGAAATTTAAAAATTAATGCTCTGATCGAGGCGCTCAGCTGTTTTCAATTTCAAAAAAAATCTCAAAAAAAAATCTCAGTTTCATGGTCAGCAATTTCTCAAAAAAAAATAAAAACTATAAGCTATGTCAAAGGGCCCCTTTCTTCAATTTTAGGTGCAATTTGAAGATATTTTCAATGGGTGCTTTCAAGGGGACCTTTGCCCAAAAAATATTTTGTAATGTTTTTAATTGAAAATCTATTCTTTATGAATAATAATTGTTACATTACTTATAATGAATAATTAAATTAATTCATTTCATGGAAATATATTAAATTAAATTAGTTTTAATGTTTATTGATTTCATATAATGTAAGTACCTAACTGACGTATTAATTAGTGCAGTAATCAAAATTTTAACATTATTTAATGAGTTTCGCGAATTATTTATTAATTACAATATTGATGGTATATAATAGCTTAGTTCTAATAATTATATTCCATAGTTTCTCATCAAAGTACACATTAATTGCCTACAGTAATAAGTGAGCTAGGTAAACGTCAAGTTTAGGGACACCATGCGTTCGAAATATCTCTTTTAACATGTATTTACAATTTTAATCTAACAATAACTTATTTGCATAAGTATTTACAAACTTAATAATTATGAAAAGAAAATAAAATTAAGAAAGGTCTTTAAATAATGCGTTAAAAACTCATCCGCATCGCTGTCAGCGGGGATCGTGCCCAAAAGGCTGGCCGCATTGCCACGTTGAATAGCAATGCTGATTCGTTGATATTTTATTTCTCTTGAATAATTTTATTATTGGGCTAATGTAGTTGGTAGTGTGACTAGTTTCTGAAATATAATTGAAATTGAATGTTAGTTCAAATCTTGTAAAAATTAACAGCTTGAACTAAGAACAATTTGCCAATTTTTCAAAAGATTTTAGACTTTACCGTTGAAGCTTTAGGTTCAAAGTTGATTGCGAAAATTTCAGATTCGGGTAGCTTGATGTGCTGGCGTCTGTGGGTACCTACAGTCTATTAAATTTGTAAGTGAAACTTTCTTGGTCTGTCCGGTGTCATTTTAAAATATTGACCACATGGCAAATTATTGACATGGCAAATTAGCCGTAAAATGTTTTTTTTTCTAATAGTAAATAACACAAATTTCAAACGAATTCAAATCCAGTCCGGGATTATTTTATTTAATGATAGCAACCCTATAGAATATTGCAGGCTTTATCAAAGTTAACTGCTTGACTGCGTACCATAGAGATTCAATATTAGAGGTATAATATTATTATTTGCCGTTGTAGAACGGGGCTCGTTGCGTTAATTAGGCAACGTGTGTATTTAGTCACTGGGAGCTTATTTGTAAATAATTATTTAGGCACATAGGTGCCAGTTTCTCCTGCAGGTATGCCCGGCTACATACATAAAGGTATTCAAGATTTTTTTCTTATTTAAAGAAGCTACCTAAAACTAGATACAGAATAAGAATTAGATACAGAAAATACTTATTATTTTTTATTTATTTTATAACTTTCTTTGATATTGAACCATCATCATCTGCCTAGCCGTTTCCCAAGCTGTGTTGGTGACGACTTGCACTCTTAACCTTCCTGCCCGGATAATTGGGTAGAAGAGACAAAACAAAAACACTGGTACTCAGTTGCGTCCAGTTAATGTTGGAAGCCGACCACGATATAGTTTGAGATATTTTCTCCCTATAAATAAATAAACAAATAAAAAGCATGTCAATGAATGAAACATATACCCATATCACGTGCTCACCAATAAATTCAAGGGACTTTAACTAAATTTAGACCAGTGACATGCAATCTTAATTGCTCCAAGCGATGTTACTCCAATTTACAACCGTTCGACTGGGGTTTGACTTCCAGTCAAAGTAATTAGAACTTTAATTGCTGTTCGGAAAGTTGGTTTTGGCTTGGAGGTGATGTAGTTGGACGACGTTAGGGTGGTAGCTTAGTGGTAATGAAGTGCTGTTTTAATTATTATTTGTTGTTATTGTTTTAAGGATTTTGAGTGCAAATGCTCACACCTAAATTGAATTCCCGTTGATCAATTTTAACTGCCTAGAATTTTGCTTTAAATTTGATGAAATAGGTACAAAGTACCTAGTATAAGAAAATTAAGGAGAACGACTAACGATAATCGATTATGCGCGGTTAAAAGTCTGTCGCATCGGTGGCATGCTGAGCACTTTTTCATTTGTCGTTTATAAGTGACATGTGTTGCTGGGGACTTTGTTGCGCCTCTTCTTCTTCCCCGCAAAGATACATGAGGTGAATGGTGTGTGGTGAAGGGTAGGCGTTTTGGGGGCTGTGTTTTGCAGCTAGGTAAGTTTGAATATTTTGAGACAACTACAAATAGCGTTCGCTTAGCTACCTAAAATCGCCGGCGCTCATCACAACTTCCAACCTTACCGTACAATTTAATTCCTCCTCATGCTAATAGGGCTGGTCTCCAACTAGAAGGCAATTTCGCAAGACGTTTCAGTAACTGATGCCATTACAGGGCTGTATCTCGCTAGTTTTAGACCTTAAGTGGCTTTTATTAGCGTATGCTTGGATTTGTTTAATGATAAGGGAATTCATGTTTTTATGCGTCATAAATCTTTGCCCATTGCTTAGGTCCAGTTGAAAGCCAGCGTCAGGCACTAGCTGTCTGGCATATTGCTGAACTGGACCTATTTGGCACGCACAGTAATATTTATTTTTTATGTGTACCTACTTTATTTTTAATTGTATGCTTGTGCTGTGTCAATAAATATTTTTTCTTTCTTTCTTTCCATTTGACTGTGCACGGGGGACTAGAGTTTGATTCCCGGGTTGGACCGAAATCGCTTTGAGAGATTTAAGAGACTTTCACAAAACAGTCCGTATGCTAAATAGGACATTCAAGGCCCTATTATTTCGAATCTTCCTGACCTATATCTTTACTGATTCTCATCTACTTATATGGATTCAAGTACCAGTGGAGTATCGCCTAGTGTCATAGTCATATGGATTAACCGACTACAATAATATGGCAAAGACAACCCAGTGGCCAGGTTATAAGTACGAAACTCTTTTTTGGAATTGGGAAATCCAAATCCCGCCGTGGGTGTAGCTGGTGGGAGTGACTTTTAACTACTAACTAAATCCAGCTCTTATTTTCCCTGGAGGTCTTTGTATCCGGCAGCTTATTACCCCTTGATGAGTTTATTCGACTTGAGAAAAACAAATAATAAAGTACCTATTATCTTTTCGAGAAATAAGTCATTGTTAGCGCTGGAATCGAACCCACTAGGCCACTGCGACTAATCTTCACTTCAAGAAATAAATACCAATAGTTAGTTAAAGTACATACGTAGCTAAGCCATTATTTAAAACTAGCATGGCGTTATTGAATTTTTTTGCAGACATAAAGTATCCGAAAGACATTAGAGTGCATTATTTTTAAATTCCAATATTATTTCAATGATTGAAGGATCTAAGTTAGGTACCTATATAGGAAATAAAACATCAAAAATTCTATAAAACCATTTATTTTGCCTTACTTAAACATTTATAAACTTATACAAACTTATATAACTAAGTACTATTTACAAACTAAAACGATATTGGCGTCACAAAATAAAAAAACACTGCGTCTTTGAATAAAATAAAACATGGCTTTCTCTTAAATACTAAGACATTTTAGCTTAAATTAAATATAATTTACATTATTAACCTTTTGACTGTCACTGTCACGAATAGATGACAAGCCAAAAAATGCCCCGCACGGTCACGTTTACATGACAAACTTTAATTTCAATCGATATAATTCTGAACTCACTACTATATTGTAGGTATTTATGAATGAATTCTTAGTTTGACGCTGAGGGCACGTGTTGTGACGTGGCGGTCCAAAAGGTTAAATTTATTACCAAATTATTTAGTACAGCCGATGTTTGAAGAATTATGTTGGGAACTATGCTGCGATGTTGTATTAGAATGACTTATTTGCTCGCTAATCGTTATTTTTTTATATATTTCGGATATTAAAAATTATGTAAAAATAGGTTTAGATTTTATCAGTTTTTATTTCAATGAAGCGAGAGCGTTGTTCAATCAGAAAGCTATTATTTTTGGATACAGAATTATAGGTAGTGCACAATCATCAATTTTGATACATTTTATTGTACAGGTTGCTAAAATTATTTATAGTTTAAAATTAATGAGGGTGTAACAAAACTAGTGCACCATATTTTAACAGGTCATCTTGTACATGCTAAGGATCAAGTGTAATATACGCCTGTAAGGGAGCTCATCTTGATATTAATTACATTTAAAATATTAAAAGCGTACAAAAGGAAAAATGGTGAATGTTCTTGGTTTTAATATTATTTATTCAGCAGCACTAGAGAAAAATTCCAAAGAAAAAAACATAAATTAGAATAGAAATCACAAGAAAAACGTACAATAAAAATATTTTTAAACATAATTCGTATAAATATTGCCTCTTAAAATTACAATTTTTATTATTACACCAAACTTGAACGTTAGTTAAAAAGTTTTTTATAAAATCCAGGATAATATTTATTTACTTGTTAAAAAAGCGCAAACCACAACCTAAACACTTTATGATAAAAAATATTATTCAAATTTGTTTTTATTAAAAATCAGCGCACTGATCCATCCAAAGGCTATTTTAAAAGTATTAAAAATTCACACAACTTCGAACAGAAAATACAGGGTTACATTTTGGTCGTTTTAATCCCTTAGTTAAAAATATATAAACTTAATTTTAAAAAGATAAAATTTCAAAATTAACTACTTTTTCTTTAAATAACTCGTAGTAATTGTCGCCTGTGAGAATTAGTCATGGAAACAAAATTATTATAAAAGTACTTTGCTATACAATTTTATCTTTACAAATCGATAATGTTTCATACACCGGTTCGACCCACGGGTTTAAACGAACAAAATGTAACCCTTTATAATTCTAGAATTAAAATATATACTAGTTCACAATCACACAAATTGCAAAAAAAGAATAATAAAAGCTTTAAAATGTGTTACTCAAAAAACTTTAAAAAATTATCTTAAATTACTGACTATATTTAGTATTGAATTATTTCACTTAACATTATACTTTGTACTCTTTCAAATTACAATATAGCCTTACTTTAAACAAATCTAGACAAAATTATATTTATGTGCAAAATCTATTTCCAATTAAAAACTAAATTGATACATTAAATCAGTAAAAAAGCTAAATTTCTTCAAAATAGGACCTTATTATTATAAAATATTACACAAGATAACCAAATTATAGCGAATTTATTGTGAATTCTACAATTATGTATCAAAAATATATGCAGACACAAGCACATCAAGCTACCCGAAACTTTCAAATTTTCCCAATCAACTTTGAACCATATGCTTCAGCGATAAAGTTGAAAATCTATTTATGAACTTTGACAGCTTTTAGTAGCTTGATGTGCTGTAGCCAATCATAATAATATCTGCAACTGTTTTATACTAAAATTATTACTCCATGATAACATAATTTTATTTCACATAAATTAAAGACTAAAATATGTATTACAAGCAAACTTATAACAAATAAAGTTACATACCTATTACAATATTTATATCATCCACAATTACAAAATACAAAACTATTCGTACATAATTTCTTACTAAGACTAAAATCACACTGTTTTATTTACAACCCTAAAATATAAACTACAATTTAACCCATACATAATCTATGATAATAAGCGTACTTACGACTTTATCGTATTATTTCCTTCCATGAACAAAGACTGAAGATACGTGTTCTTACATTATGTAAGATACACCAACAGCAGAGCAGAATCAACAGCCGTTTTTTTTTAACATTTTGTCCGCTACCGTCACTTATAAATGACAAGCCAAAAGTGCCCAGCCCGCTACTGTCACGAATACATGACAGACTTTTAGAGTAAATTTTAAACTTTTTAAAATTAAAAGTTAAATTTCATCGGTACAATTCCCAAGTCACTACTATATTGTAGGGATTTATGGATGAATTCTTAGCTAGGCGCTGAGGGCACGTCTTTCTTTTTTTGACATCTTAGAGGGTAGTTGACAACTAATCAAATTCATTACTTTTATTGAACTGTCAAAAACTGTTACTTTGTATATAATTTGTATAAAAGTAAGAACTCTGACGACACAATTTTTTCACATCAAGCCTTATGCTTATTTTACTAAAAAAAAACAATTTCCGCTCAATCCTTCTCCGTGGGAGAGGAGGCCTGTGCCCAGCAGTGGGACGATAAAAGGGCTGTGATGATGAACTAATTTAAAAATTCAAATTGTTTTTCCTTCAAAACGATAAATGAAAGTGATATTATTTTAAGATGTTTTACCAAATTAATATTTATCATGAATGATGGTATTTTTGACCCAGTCAACTACCCAATTGGATAAAAATCAGTCTGTGAAAAACAGAATGTTGACAAGGAAGAAAATTAATCACCGATAAACATAATTATTCTCACCACACTGCAGAGTTCAAATCTTGGAATTTATAAGTCCATAATGAATTCGTTTAGTAATTTTATGAGAAATTCAGTGATCTAGGTTTTAATGCCGTTTTCCTCATGTACTGGTGGGCTAACTGAGTCAGGTCCAGCTGATCCTGGGTCATGCCACACGCAAACGTTTGCCATTTGTAGTTGCCCTGTAAAATAATTGTTTGAACTTAACATTTTGTACATCAAATATAGGTTTCATTATTTATTTCCATCTTATAAACAAATATTGGTTATTGTATCTACCTATTTAAAAAGTTACAAAAGTATTGACACATAAAAATAATAATAAAACAAAAAGGCTTCGCAAATTTCGCCCCCATTGCTGTCTACTGGGAGCGTGACCATGAGACTTAGAGCCCATTTCACCGGTTACGGATAGCTACTATCTACCAGATATGTATATTAAAAATGGAACAGAATTTGCATGAAATTATCTGCCAGATAAACTATCTGGAACTAATCAGCAACTAGTGAAACTGGCCCTTATTCTTTTTCCAAAATAATAGGCAGCCTTTTTTCATAAGCTATGTTGGGGTCTGCTTCTAGTCTAATCAAATGCAGCCGAGAACCAGTGTTTTATGGGGAACGACTGCCTATCTCACATCCTCAAACCAGTAGACTTTTTATTTGCACTGGGAAAAAAATACGCATCCCTTTCCCGTTATGTGGGACTCCCAGGTATAGTCGTTCCCGGTATACCCATTAAAAATACCCAGCGGCATTCCGACCTCGCCTGAGTGGAGGGTGCCTGGGAGTCTATGGCGTCCAGTCCTCAACCCAGCAACCTGGGCAACCCGATAACCCCTCAGTAAGACTGGTTGTGAGACTCTGGCTTCTGACTACGCGTAACGACTGCCAAAGACGTTCAAATTTAACGTGCCTTCCGAAGCACGGAGGAATTCGTCATGACAAGATGGTCAGGTCACCCATTCACGGACCAACCTATTATGATCCATCCATGCGGCAATTTTTTTGCTACGAGCTCCTTCTGAACTTACCAAAAGTTAAACACAAATACTTACCACGATAAAAGGTGATGGGTTATCCTCCTTGGGTTCGAGTTCCTCCTCCAAGGTGTCGAACTTGATGGAGCGTACAGCAGACTTCTTCACGACTATGGAGTCGTTACCGCGAGCGACCTTTAAGGGAATTACGTTGTGTGCAGTTTACCTTAGGTTTTTTTTTTCAAGAATGAATTTAAAAATAAAACATGTTCTTCTTTGCCGACGGTCTAGTGACTAGTGTGTTAGTGTGTGTCTTACATAAGTCAAAGTTATTATATTTTTAGTTATTTATTTCTACTAGTTATAGTTAATTAGTTTTAGGTATTTTTTATTTTTTAATAGTAAGTATTGTACATATTTGTAAATAAGTTGAATAAAAAGTTTTATTTATTACATAAAAAAAAAATCAAAGTTAATTTTAGTTTTAAATAACAAGAATTGAACCATATAATTATGTAGTTCTTTAAATGGCTTTAAGAATAATAGGCATAGTATGGGTGAGTCACCATTTTTTTTGTGTAACGTCAACCAATATTGAATAGCAAATAAATTCCATGAACCAAATTCAGTTTTCTTCTGTCGGAAAGAAAATTATCACAACTGTGAATTCGACTCAAAATACTAATCACACTAATGTTATAAAGGAAAAACTGTGTGTATGTCAGTTCTTCAGGCCCAAACGGCTGAACGGATATTGAAACTTGTCAGTAATAGCAGTTCCCTTGGGAAGCGAACGACTACTTGAGCATGCTAGGTTGTTATATAGTGATAATCTGTTTTCATTACTATCTAAAGATCTAAAAAATAATACTCAAACAAAATAAATATTGCACACATAAACAATAAATTCTACTTCAAATGAAAACTTTGTTACTTTCTCTGAACTGAATTTAAATAAGAGTATTCTTATTTGATTTAGTAGAAATTAATTATTATTTTCTTTATTTTTAAATAATTTCTACACATCTGCACTGTTGTTATTGGGAAGCAAAATACCTCCAAAATAAAATTGGCAATGATTAATTTTATTTTTGGAGCCATTTGACGTAGAAACAACAAGAGGGTTAATAAAAAAACAAAACAAAAATAAAATGTACAAAATACATTTATTGAAATAAAAAATGACATTGGATCTCATTTGGATTGGATTGGAATACAAACAATATTGACAGAGACACTAAACTACTCAAAAAAATAAGAAAAAAACACATCGAAATACAAAAAAAAAATGTTGCCATAATACAAAGAAACTACAGCTACAGAATAAATTAAAACATTCTTTTTAAACATAAATAGTAACAAAAAACAATTTCTATAACAAGATATAAATAAATAAGTATTTTTAAGAAGATTCAACACTGGCCTGTCAATATTGTGGCGGGGATGGAATTGGCGGGAGAATACAAAAATGGAGGGAAAAGTGGGTAAAGGGTAATGTCATTTATTTATTTCAAATAAACTTCTCTTAAGTAGCTGCCGATATAAAAAATGTTATAAATGTAACAAAAAAAAATTGACTGTATAAATACAATGTTCCACAACCTATGCGACAGCATTTAAGTCGTTATTCGAATGACAGTTACAATTAAGTATAAAAAAAAAATTGTTAATATTTTTAAATGCAAAATACAAAGCGAAAATACTATAATTAATAGAATTTCTAAATAAATAAATACAAGGATAGGACAGGTCGCCTACTAGGGTTGAGTTAGTAGATTTCTAAATTGGAACGTGCCCCTAAATTCGAAGACCTTATACGTCCGTTCTATTCAACGATTTTCCGTTTTTTAAGAAAAAAACTTGGACAAAAAACATTACTTTTAAGATTTTCTCATCAATATTGGAATAACGCAATTCCCGAATACTGCTGAAGCTCAATATTTATTTTGTACTCATTTGTTTTTTGTTACTACGAACAAGTAGTTTTTAACCTAAACAAAATTAATACTTGAAATTATTACAACTAGTAACACTTAAATAATTTGGTGCATGGTAAACTTGAGGTATACTTTTTGACAATCCTACAACTATATTTTTATCTAGAGAATTAAGAATATATTAAATTAATTGAAATAAAAAAAAAAACGAATAGTTCATTTGATGAAAACCTCATCTTTGGTACCTTATTCTCTAATACCGTTTAACGTTTACATTAGTTTGGTGCAAAACCTACCTAAGAATCGAGAATTCGAGAAATAAAATTAGAAAAAAATTTACAACCGATATTATTAAATACAATAAAAAAAGAAACGAATATTCCATTATTATTTTTAAACGATATTTTAAACTTATTACGCTTCAATTGTTTTTTTTAGGGCATAAACTGCGTTAAGCGTGTGCACGCACGTGAGCACGTCGCGGGCCACGCTTCTGGTGCACGCACGTGAGCACGTTCGCGTGCTTATGCGCGGGCATCGGCGCGTGCATCCGCGTGCGCAGTTTTCTCAGTACAATTTTGACGTTGGAGGTGTACAGTCGAATAAGTAATAAGTAATAATAATGAATGGTCTTTAAATATTTCGCTTGATTGGTCCCATATGGCAGGACAACACTGAACTTCAACAATTACCCTTTCTGTATCAAAATTTGTCATTTTTTGTTATGGGCCGGGCACGCGCGTGCGGTCGGTTCGAGATAGCGCTGTCAATTGAACAAGCACGCGCGTGCACCCGCTAGCGGGCTTCGCGCGTGGACCCGTCCAACGTGATGCGTGATCACGTCGCGTGCATGCGTGCCCCATTGCACGGAAGTATCACGCGACGGGCTCACGAGCGTGTGCACGCGCATGGGCACGCGCGGGTCGTTTTTGTATGGACACGCGAGAGGCACGCTTAACGCAGTTTATGCCCTTATCCGCAGAGAAAAAGTTAGTCATGATTTATTTATTAAGATTCCATTTTTGAATCGATTTTATTCCGATAAAATCGATTACATTTTAGTACGATTTTAACGTTTATCACATCACATTATTATCGCGTAATTTTATGTTAGTTCATTAGTGTATTAATGATTTTTACTAGCCACTTATGAAAATACTAAAATGCTTAAATAATCTAAGCAGCGACGAACTTAACTTTACCCCTTTTGGGGACGATAATCACAAATATTTGTTTTTTTTTTACTATCATTGCTTATTCTATTTCTTAATATATTTTACATGTGTCTACTTTTATGCAAATCATTGTTATTATGTTGGTCGATCTTATTTTTTGTCTATATCTTACTTTGATATTGTCTATGCGTCATGTTCTCGCAAATGTTTTTTTTTATTTATTTAAACATTTTAGTATTTTCACCCGCGACTTGTATATTAAATTAAATTGTTATTTTTATGACTTAGTTAAGTGTGTGTTGAACTTACAATTTACTCACTAATTTATTCACAGTCCATTTTATTGTTTAACGTCTTGTGATATTTTGCTAATCTGTTGTTATGAAGGTCAGTTAACATAATCCTGGTTTTGTATGTGCAAAAATAACAGACAATTATTCATCTGACTAAGTACCGATTTCAATAACCTATCTATATGTTGATTTGCTTACTGGAGATAGAATTTTGGTTATTGAAATTCGCCGTTAGATAGCATTATTTGATCTACATTTAAAATGGTTCATAATTGAAATTTAATTTTAACAATGGAATGTCAATGAATAAAAAGGAAATTAAACATTTTAGTTTCCATAACTGATCAATTTGTAGTCTTTATGTGTGTTTTTTGTATTATTATTTTATTAGATTTATAATTAAATGCAATAAAAACATTTGGAATCAATTAACAAAACACCACAAGACCTCACTAACTGAATAAGCGTAATGACTACATATTAGTGAACATATAATAATCGTTACTAAACACATCGTCTTGTCCGTTATCTTTATCTACCGTCCACCATTGATTCTCCTTCTGCGCATAATCATTCTTATTCATAATCTTATTGGTCAAAATCTCATCAATACGTGATGTAGACGGCTTCTGATTGGTCACTTTGTAAATGTGATCTACCAAAGCATTGGCTAAGACTTGTTTTGGCGCGATTAAATTGTCACACGCGAGTTCATTGCCCGAAGTAATAGTTCGTAATCGATCCGCGTTTAATCGACTAAAGCTAGAGTTGTCTAAATTGGTGATGTCTCTAAAGGGGGTCATTTCGACCTCGTATTCTGGGTAAATGATTTCATTGGGTCCTAAGGTGTTAGGTTCGGGATTAGTAAGGAGTAAAGACCTGTGTTGTACCTTAGTTTTCTCAGTGATGACAGCTTCGATATCGATTTCTTCGTATTTGCTGGTTTCTGGGGTGTTGTCTGCGCTTATTAGGGAGTGTAAGCTCGTGGATTCTTCTAGAAGGGAGTGTTTGACGATGGATGGTGGGGAGAACATGACTGAGCTATCCCCGGCCAAGGTTTTGCTCTGAAACAATTTAAAAGATATTGTAAGTTACATTATTGGGATAAGTTGTTGGTGTGTGGTATTCATAGAACGGCATGGCGCGGTCGGTGCGTGTCATATTGTCATAACATTTTTAAAAGTATTTAAGTGTAAAACAAGAATTAGAATTTTAATTAATTAGAATTAAAATTGAATTAGAATTTTTAAGACTTAAATACTGTGTTCCTTCGCGTTTTGGAAGGCGCCAAAGGTCTCAGTTGATATTTGCACAATACTGGCAGTCAGAAGCCAGGAAGTGTGACAAGCAGCCTTGGTACAGGTACTCTGGTGGTACGCACCGGCGTCTCGAGGTAGGCGAGGTCGGGCACGGGGCAGGCGGCGGCGCGCGGCGTGCTGGCGGCCCAGCTGAGCACCTTGCGCGCCCGCTTGTGGGTGGGCACGTTCTCCTTGCCCGCCTCGCGACGCTTCAGGCTGCCGATGCCGGAGTCGTTCGCCTGCACAATGCACCATTTTATTATCACTAAACGGTAGTTGACAGAAGTCAAATTCAATACTTTTATTGAACTGTCAAAAACGGTTACGTTCTATGGGTTGTATGCAATTTTTATGAAAATTATAACTATGACGTCATATTTCTTTCATATCAAGCCACATACTTATTTTACTTAAATAATCAATAAAAAAATTACACTTTTTCCTTCAAAATGCTTTGCTTTTGCCAAATTAATATCTTATAGAATTTTCATTTTGACCTAGTCAACTACCCAAATTGCGTGAGAACACAGACTATGACGTCACAGATTTTTCATTTCAAGCCTGTACAGTATGTCGCCGACTTTTTTGTAGACATTTTTAAGGTCTTTTATAGTTTAGTCGGCGTACGCCAAAAAAAAAATCTTTTTTCGATAATTTTTTACACCTTGCTTGTGAAAAGCCCAATGTATATTATCTTATGGACCCCCATTTTTTTCTACAATCAAATATGATCTATATTACCGTCAGATAATATAACTTCCTTAAAAGTATAAATAAATTCTTACCTGTACATTAGCATTTTCCTGATCAGCAGTAGACGACAGCAAGGAATCGTTCACCGTACTGTCAGAGTTCTCTCTCTTCATCATCATAGTAATGTCTTCGACCAGTAACCCTGGGCTAGATGGTTCGTACTTCAGGCCCGACTTCTTGCCTAACTCTGCCATTGCTATCTTAAAGGGCGTTGGAGTTCTGGAAGTTGAAGAAAAAATATTTTAATGAATATATTTTATAAGAAATTTTTATCAAAAATAATAAAACATATGTTCGATTTTCTAGTGTATTTGCTTAAAACAAGTTATTTATTTTTACATTAGTATGACGGTACGGTAGTGACGTTAGTCGCGCATTTTTTTATGACTCCATAGTCCAATACTTTTAGGGTATTTTTTGCCATCATTATACAAACTAATTTTAATGTTGAAATTCAATGATAATGATATGATAATAGATAATGTACTCACTTGGGTGTATTACTCTTTCCAGGGTTGGAGGGTCCGCCCGGTGTGACGTGGGTAGCAGGAGTCGGCGTCTGCAGCAGCGGACTTGCATTCCATTCCTGTAATTACATATTTTGTCCAATTAATTATATGACTGATTAAAAGGTGAAGGAAGTCGTGGTGGCCTAGTGGTTAGAGCCAGCCTCTCAAGTATGAAGGCGTGGGTTCGATTCCAGGTCAGGCAAGTACCAATGCAAGTTTGTATGTATTTTCTAAGTTTATCTTGAACACCAATGACTGTGTTTCGGATGGCACGTTAAACTGTAGGTCCCGGCTGTCATTAAACATCCTTGGCAGTCGTTACGGGTAGTCAGAAGCCAGTAAGTCTGACGCCAGTCTAACCAAGGGGTATTGGGTTGCCCGGGTCACTAGGTTGAGGAGGTCAGATAGGCAGTCGCTCCTTGTATTGGTACTCAGCCAAATTCGGTTAGATTAGAAGCCGACCCCAACATACTTGGGAAAAGGCTCGGGAGATGATGATGATTAAAAGGTGTATGAAACCTGTAGCAAGTATGGTGATTGAGGACGTACCTTGGCGGCGTGTCGCAGCGGCGTGGAGTCGAGCGCGGCGGTGGCGGGCGAGTTGAGGAACTGCGAGGGGCTGAAGGGCAGCGCCTTGATCGGCGTCACGCCCACTGGCCGGCTCTCCAGCGCCTTGGCCCACGTCTCCGACCACGCCTGGGATGTTCATACACATCATTAATATAGGAAATAAACAAAATTAAATATATTCATGATTAAAATTCATACTTCGTGTTCAGTTTGCGGTTACTAATGTCAATGTTTTAATGAAAAAAAAAGTACTTAATTAAGTACAATTTCTAGAACAATCTCTAAGCTCTAGAAATTGCTCAAAATAAATTATTTATTTCATTAAAGAAGACCTAACCTGAACAGTATGGAAAATAAATATTGTGTATATGTTATATGTTGTCCTTTTTCACTGAGAACTTGGATAATTCACCGTTAAACAACTAAAATGTATGATAGAGATGAAAAAATGGTTGAAATTTAAGTCAACTACAATGTACAGTGTAATACACAAGCTTAACTTGAAAATGCTATCTTTTTTTAATAAAAGTTTAAAATATCTTTTAAAAAAATCAAATTTATACTGGCTATGTAATCAAATATTTAATAACCAATGTCATTATTTTTAAACTATTTTTTTTTTTAATATAACCTTCTGTCATTAATATAATTACAAAAACTTCGATACAATACGTTAAACTCACATTATTGTTGGGAACAACTGATGTTAACTTTTTGGGTTTCCTCCTCAGTATGGGGGGAGGGGAACTGGTTTCCATCGCCTTCTTCTTAGGTGACGTGAAGATTGAGGGAACTTCTATCTCCTTCGTGGATTCCGCTTGCACCGAGTAGGTTACTGAAATTGGTAAAGATAATATTAAAAAAATCTGACTTGACTGTGTAATGACTTTTTATTAAGCAAGTCATACTTTAGAAGTGACACCGAATTGACTTATGACATCTACATAAAACAAGTTGAAAAAATCTATACTAATATTTACAATGATATCCATGGGCAGATTTTGAAAAAAATGCATATTAAAAAACAATAAATTTTTGAGTATCTAAGTTGAAACTTCATGTTTTACTGAACCTTTAGTATAAATTTAAGTCTGCAGGCTAAGATTGAATTGACAGGAACTACAAAAATATACGAAACTTTGTAAATATGCTACTTACCAGCATCCTGATTGTTCTCATTGCCTGTTGACGCTTGACTCAGGTAATTTCTCAGAGGTGAGTCTGTTGGCAGTGTGTCTATGTTCACGAATCTGAAAGAAATACGTATAAATGTATTAAATAACCAAGATGGTATGCAATCACACTTGACCACACAAAAAACACACCCCTTTTTAAACCATCTTTACT
This sequence comes from Heliothis peltigera, assembly GCA_958496145.1. Taxonomy (NCBI): domain Eukaryota; kingdom Metazoa; phylum Arthropoda; class Insecta; order Lepidoptera; family Noctuidae; genus Heliothis; species Heliothis peltigera. Next base: position 5,424,699 of record OY292345.1, on the reverse strand, counting down.
CCCTCAACCGAAAATATTGTTTTGCCTATGTATGCATGCAATAATATGTATTCTTTGTAAAATAAAGGTTTTTACTTTGAGATAAGACCCATTTTGTAATATTGTAGCTGTTCTAGAAGAAGAGCAACTATTTCAATATCTAACCTCCCACTATCAGGAGATTTGGGTCAACAATCTAATGTTACAGAATAATCAGTCTAAAATAAAGGAAAATTTCTAGAATATTCCTTAGTCATACTTACTTAAAAGGCGCATCAACAATTTCAATATCGGCTGCCACCAACCCCCCTCTGTCAGGCGACTTGGGGGGTACGGTCTGATGTTGTAAGTTCGTCAGTTGATCTTTCAGAAGTTGTCTGAAGTGTAAGACGTGCTTCGAAGGCGGTTGGCTCGTGTTGGAAGAGTTGCTCTGTGTTGATTCGTTGAAGGGGTCTGACCAGGTTTGCTGTTGAAAATATCGTTGGTTTATTAAGATCTAAAAAAAAATATCCGTAAAAATTTCACAGCTTAATATTTTTTTTAACCTAAGCTTTACAATTAAATAGTAGTTACTTCAGTATACTTTCTAAATTTAAATTTATGTACAGGCCAGTATATTTTGGAACGAATTGACAATATGGCGTCATGAGCACTGGCCAGTACTAGGCTATATTTTGGAACATTATCAATACAAAGGTAATTAATTCTCCGAGTCAGTATGTTTGTTTCTAAGAAACTCTGAACCGATTCAGATGTCTTTTGATAAGCAGATAGAATAAAAAATCTAGGGCTATGCCTAGATGGCATGGGATACTGTTTATCCACATCCTCAAGATATAATTATATAAGGAGTTTCATATAAGAATTATATACAATTAATTTCAGTGAGTGAGCATCTAAAAGCCAAAGCACACAACTACAAACAATTTGAAAAAGCCCAAATGGACACAACCAGTGAAATTTACATAAAGTGAGTATAATAGGCATGACAAATACAAAAAAAGTAATAATTCCGTCTAGTTTAGCCTAAAATATTGGACACGTATATTTTCTTTCCACCCCACATATTTATAATGAGGAGAATACAACACGTTGAAATTTTGTGTTACGTCACTTTTAAGCACAAATTTTACTGATACGTGACGTCACAAGCCCTCACTCCTAAACTTCAATGCGTTATATCTTATTAGTCTTTCAATGTTTAGCTAAAACAAAAAATATGTGTCCAATATGTTTGGCTAATCTAAAAGACAGAGTTATAAGAATCACTATTTTTTTATTGTAGTCATCACGCCTATTATAAGTGATGTGATGTGAGCAAATGAAAATAAAAACATTGCAAATTAATATTTAAACAATTAAATGCATAGGCTGACCGGTTTTTGTAAAAAAATCTTTGATCTTCCAGTACAAAAACAATACTTGATGACTTGACTTATTTAGAAAATGTTTTTTTTTTCTAAATCGTACATGTTTTTTATATATTTAACTACAAATATCTGTGAATATAATAAAGAACTTTATTTTCATATATCAGTATTGTTGAAAAATAATAATATTATGGTCAGCATATACATTTTAGAGACAAGGATACGACATACGTATAGGTCCAGGTGCCATAAGTAGTGGTGATTATTGTACAAATGTCGTACCTATATTTGCTGTAAGTCTATTTGGTTGGTTTTATAACATGAACGCTAACTGCCGAAATTAATAAACCTTATCTATCCGTTGTTTTGCTTACTAGAGACTGAATTTTGACATTAGCCCCATATAATTTGTGTCAAAATCCTATCTCTAGTAAGCAAAACAACGGAGAGATAGGTTATTAATTTCGGCCGTAAGTCATTAAAAATGGATCTAGAAAACATAGGGATTAAGGGTCTTACTACAAAAAAGTTAGACAGACGTTTGACACGTGTTAAAAATAATTTTGCAAAAAAATTTTTCTTTAAACACGCATCAAACGTCTAACTTTTTTCAAGGAAGGCCCTAAAGTTATTTTTTTTTTCTTTATAACCAACCAAATCAACTCGATCAAGGAAAAAGGTTCGTCTGCCATGTAAGCATTTTTATAATGCTTATTAATTGCAAACGCACCTTAAAACAAAAAAGTCTTATTACAAAATGAGGTCCAAACTTCAATTTTTGAATTTCGAACTTTAAATCCAACCAGCTCTCTCACACACAGTTACATTTACAGTTCGCGCCAAATAATCTTTGCAATTCTAAACTTAATCATTTGACTCCTCGCGCATTTGTTCATACAGATATTGTAGAGAAACTTTGCTTGTCCGAAGTTGGTTATCGACTTCAGAATAGTCTGAAAAATCTATGAAAAATACCCTTCTGCGCATGTGTAAGGCATACACTATGTTGTATGTACAGATCCTAATTATCTATTGTATTCCCTCTGTTAAATAAGGAGTAAAAACACAACTACCCAAATTAGGCCATAAACAAAAAAAGGTTCTATAATTTCCAAACCTAAATAACAAAATTCGACATTCAAAAACCAATCCTCATTCATTTAAAAAGTTCGAAATTCAAAAACACTCTCAGATTTACTTTTAAACTTAAATCCGACCTCATTTTGAATAAGAAAGGAGGTAAGGTAAGCAAACTAACATCGTTATAGGCGACTTGCACTTTCTCGTTACAAGCGGTACTCTGTTCAGTGTATTCGCGCGGACGCACCCTCGTTTGTTTACGTCTGAGGGATTCGAAGCTGTCTAGTAGGTCAGGCTCGTATTTCCGTCGCATGGTCGAGTTCCAGTGGTTTTTTATTGCGTTGTCGGTCCTGAAAGAAGATTAAATAGTATTAGAAATTATATTCATACATACATGTATAAGTTGTCAGTAGTTTGCTTAAGAAAGATTTGTGATAGAAATTTGACTATGATAAATGTTTGAAAATGAGTGTTCTGATCAAATCAGAGTATTTTAGGACGTAAAATACTACCTTGGTAGAAAGTTAAATTATAACTACACCATTTGAGTAGTGCCTAGCTAATTGAAGATAAACTATTATTATGATGAGATTGTTTATTGAAAAATTGAGCTTAAAAATAAAATGCATTTAAAAATCATAATTGAAGCATTAATATGAACGTATTTTATTATCTACAAGTATATGTATAACGTTGACGTGCATTAAGTAAATTCATTGTCAGATTAAAGGGTTGGGAATCTTAGCAGAGTCAGGAGTTTGTTTATTTGAGATTGCTAATAACATGAATTACTGGACCAATTTGATAAAAATCATTTGAGGGCGCGAAGTAGTTGATACGGGTCACGGGTGAACCGCTGTCGGAAGCTAATTTTAAACTATAATCTAGTCAATAATATTGACTTGTATCTCACCTGCCAGGCAACAGTTTAGCGATCTTGGCCCACTGATTTCCAAGTTGTTTGTGTGCTTGGTATATCACCCTGTCTTCGTGTTCCGTCCATGCTGTCTTCTTTATCGAAGGGTTTAAATGGTTGTGCCACCTTTCTCTGGAATATTATAAATATTATATTAGTAACTAAATACAAAATATATATATCTTTAAACAACGGTTAAAATAGGATGGATTTTAGATATTAAATTTACATTCATAATCAGCCCTTATTACTATGGTCTTATATTACTACACGGAGAATATGCATGTTTCCAACTGACAGATTCCGTATTTAATTAATATTATCGTGTTTTACCTATTGGAAAAATTATACCCCTTCTCCCCACAACTCTGATTTGAAGCAATTTCTTAACTGCCAATGACGATTATCATAAATACATATGTATCTGCAAATAATGAAGTTAACTATGAATGAATTGCTACAAACCTGCACTGTTTCCCTATCCTCCCTTTCAAATGGCGCGCAATAAGCGTCCATTTCTTCGGCCCGTATTTCGCGACCAGCTCCATAACTTTTTCATCCTCCTGAAACAACAAAAACGACTTTTAGAATTATCAGTAGTAAGAAAATAACTTTTATGGGTACAGTAAAATACAAAATTTTAATTATGAAATTTCAAGAATAGGTACAACATATTAAATGACAAGGTCATGGGATGACTGCAATGTTATGATTACCAATTTGCTTCCTATAGAAAATAAACCATACTTCCACACATCAAATAAACGCTAGAACTTTACACCCTAAATAATAATGACCACTAAAGACCACGATATAGATAAACAAAAACACGCTTGTATAGTAATTTGAACTAAAGGGTGAAAAACACATTTTTCAATCAACAACATAAAAGATTTGAATTATTGTTTATATTTTTCCAAGATCGTAATTTTTTTGTCGAACATGAACGGGTTTAGAACCCTAGATCGGTGAGTTGAGCAGGTGTGAACGTTAGCGAAGACCTGCACCACTTGATTTATGTCCTAAGTAGAGATACAGACACAAAGTGAACCTAATAAAAGCATGAAAAAAATCTCCACCTCCCAAAATTACCAAATCATCGCCTCTGAATGACCAAACAATTGAATATGGAAACAATTACCAATCAATACCCATCCTTACTTGAACCTCTTTAGACAAAAAACTTAGCATAAACAAAAAAAAAACAAAAAGAGCATCGGATCGAAACGTGCGAAAATACGTTACGAGCAAGGTGAACCGGTGAGTGGGCGAAAAAATATGAATACCTATAGCCGTTGATCAGCTGTTTGGTCAAAGTACGGAGGTAAAAAGTGCTTCTAACATTATTTTCTCATAGTTTCATCCGGTGTAGACTAGGTTTAGATTTAAATGACATACCTACCATTATGGAGCAGTATTTTTTTTTAATTTATGAAGTTAGTTACGACGAAGCTAGAGGTTAAATATGGAAAACTCAAACTCAAAATGAAATATTCAAACTTGGCTGCAAAAAAGCACTTTTTGAACGATAAACATTACAAAAGACAGACCCCAGAACGCCCACTCTTCAAAAATACTGACCATTTGATTTGCATTAATTGATTTAACAAGTAATTTTCAGCAACACTTTCTTAATCAAGTGTTCTACTAATTCAACTTAACATAAGAGTAGTCAAAAAATATGGTCCATTTCCAAAACCACTCGCATATTCATATCGTGATGAATTTAGAATCGATCCCTGTAAAGTACTCGATTCTTAATGACTTTATCAAATCGCGAGTCACGTACCAAGCAATTAGAACGCCCTTTAAATTAAAATAATAACACTTTTTATTCGATACTGTACCGAATAATTGGAGGCGGTCTGATTGTAACTCGATTGATCGCAAAAACATTGATTATAATCGGTATTGTAGATTTATCCTTGAATGATTATTGTTAATTGAAGTCGAAGAAGCCGCTGTCTTGTTATAATTGTATTGATTGATTTAGTTCCTGAAGAAATACCTACCTAGTCGTAAACTCGGCTTATCGCCGCCCGATGTAAGTACCTACTTGCCGCATCCGGATAAAAAGTAGCCTATGTCCTTTCTCAGACTCTAGACAATATGACTACCCAATTTGATTTAAATCAGTTCAGTAGTTTTGGCTTCAAAGCGTGACATACAGACAGAGTAGCTTTCGCATTTATAATATTAGTTAGGATAATTTAAATTCACTACAAACGTCTGGATATGTACAGACGCCAAGCTACACTGGCACATCAAGCTACCCGAAACTGTCAAATTTTCCCAATCTACTTTATATCATATTTAAATTTGACAGATTGTAGTAGCTTGATGTGCTGGCGTCTGTACATGATAATAAGCGACTGGGTCATACTGGTCACTTTCTAGGGTCTTATGGTCATTTTTAATGAATTATTACTAAACCGTACCAGATATGCATGACGGAATGTACTACACTCAGACCTTAAAATAATAATACCTAAATATCCTTATCAAAACAGATGGCCTTAAGTCAATATCCTTGCCCTTGAATTGTTTTTTGTCTGTTTGTTCGCACTAAGCACTCGTACAAAGATCTTCTAGAACTTATTATTAACTAGACCCATTTAGTTTGTCATAGATGATGTCATTACTAAATGGAACCATAGAAGCTGGGTTGTATTGTTCTATTTAAGACGATTAGAATTAGACCAAGCTGTTTGTGCTATTTTTAATATAAACAAGAAGCTTAAAGCTGAGTGTGACTAGAGACAAATGTAAGAATCATCATGATCATCTGCCTAGCCTTTTCCCAAGCTATATTTGGGTCAGCTTCCAGTCTTAACCGGATGCAACTGAGTACCAGCGTTTTACGTGGAGCAACTGCCAGTCTGAACTCCTCAACCCAGTTACTTGGGCAATCCGATACCCTTTGGTAAGAATATTAAAATTGTAGTTAGCGCGTCCTATGCCAACACTACTATCCCATAATCCTACATCACGCAAGCAGATTATTCTACAACATTCAACATATATGTATAGCAGAACCTTACACCAACTGTCGGAGCAGCAGCTCCTTCTGATCTGAGGATCCTTCCTTTACTGCGGGGTATAAAGGCCTCTCTGGTCTTCCCTATTCTACAGTATTTTGATAACAATTCAGTTTTTACGTAACATTTTTCTTTCTATTCTTCAATCATACTATGCGCTACGATCTTCTTTTGTTTTAAGTTTAAACATTTTTGTACCACATAATATTAAACGTAATTTCCGCGGTTTGGTCTCATATATTCCAATTTTGGATATATAACTCAGTTCCGCATTTTATCTAACTAAAAAGGAACAATATTTATGTAAATAAAAATATGAATAATTCATACTATCAATTATGACATTATCTTAATTCGATAGACTTCCATTTGAGGACAAAATTCGCTTATGATCTAATGCCTAAAGCACGCCCATTCAATCTTAGTGTTAGAAAAAACCAAGTGTATACGAGTATTATACAACGATTTGCATTTGAACAATCATTGGGTTCCGTAGCAATATAATAAATACATGTACACTTTGCATCATATTTTAATTGCAACCATAAATACATGCCCAGTGGGTTGAGGAGTTAAGATAAGCAGTCGCTCCACGGCAGCCACTGATACTCAGCTGCATCTGGTTAAGACTGGAAGCCGACCCCAAGAGAGCTTGGGAAAAATGGCTAAGCAGAAGAAGGTCTTAGCGACATTTTTTTGCGATATTGAGATATTAAAACGATCTTAATTATATGTAGATGTTATTGTCTACACAGGTATGTACCTAATACGCGCTTTTTTTGAGAAATCATCAAATGACCCCTCCCGCTAGGGCCCCGGCAGACCTTGGCCCTAAGAGGCCCCTCCGACGGTGCTGACTTATCTTCGAGGCATTTTTTATCCAGGTGATGGGAATTTCATAAATGGGACCAGTAAAACCTGGAAAAAACTAGTATTTCATATTTTTTAAAGTCCACGAACTTTTCATTATACTTTTAAATAATTACAAGAATACTTTACAACATTAACATTAGTACTTAAGTCGTCTATTGATATTGTTCGAAACAAACGGAACCCTACTTTATGCGTAGGCAGGTATAAATTATAAATATTGTATTAGAATTTTATTATCTTACGGCTTACTCACTGGGTGTCCGGGCAATAAAATGTGTGAAAACAGTTCCGTTCTCAGAACAATATTTCTATTAACGCTCGATGTTGCTTATTCTATATTCATGTAATGTATGAAATAACAATAAAATTTATACTAGGTCATAGCTTTAGATTCAGGATATGATTGTACATTTTGATTAGAGCATTGACCGCACTGTTTGTCATTTATTTTTTGATTTCTTGCAAAAAGCTGATTCCCTCAACGCAATTACCTAAGTTAACCACACTTTAATGACGCTAGAAAACTCTCAGGCTCCACAAGTAAAAATATTCAAGTCATAATTTGTTTAAAAGTAGTTAGGAAACTCTCATGTATCACAAGCAAAAATATTCAAATTAATGATAATTTGCTTAACTTTTTTCTTACAAGCCAAATTACTGTATTAATTTATACAAAATTAGTGATTAGTGAAATTAAATTTTGTTTTTGACAAGTCAGCCTAATTCACGGAATAAAAGCATGATCCACGGAAATATAATTTACAGTTCAACTTGTTACCGCATGAACACTTGACAAATCAACATTATAAATAATTACAAGTACACTACATAATCAAATAATGTAGTACCTAATAAAGATATAATCTTAGATAAGGCATCAGCAATCAGCATTCGCATCGGGTATACTTAAACAATGGATTCATTCATAAAATCTAAGAATTTGTGCCGTAAGCATTGTGACTTTTATAGTCAAAATGCGTGGTCAAATTGAGGCCTAGTCTATGTTTTTATTTATAGATGGAATATTATTTACTGTAAAATGTAAATATATACATTAAACAATAGCAACATTAAATTGGCATAGCTTAAAGTTATTTCTTACTGGTTCCTACATTTTTTTCTATAATGTCCCACCGCTGGGCAAAGGCAAAGTCTTCTATATATCTCTATCTGAAACGTGCAGCGGCCAATCAGCGAGGAAAGTATCTAAATCGTCTCGCAAGCGCTTCCGTGGTCTACCCCTAGGCCGTCTCGCATCCTCGGGGATCCATTGGGTGGTGATCTTGGCCCACTTATCTGGGTGCATCCGACAGATGTGACCTGCCCAATCCCACTTTAATTGTACAGATTTATTTAATCCTACTACATAAATATTTCCATATAAAATACTGTTAGAAAATTTTATACGCGGACGAAACCACAGAGAACAGTTAGTATCAAATAATATCAGCGTCTAACGCACAAAGCATTGGACATAGCAATGGCATTCACGCGCATTCTATGCGTCCGCGCGTGCAGTACCAACGACCTGTGACTCACAGCCGCTTCCTTGCGCTCTTAGACTGATTGGCGAGTGGTAAAGTGCATTAATGTATGTGTGACTAGCTTCAGCCACCGGTTTCACCCGCGTCCCGTAGGAACTATTTTGCGCACCCGGATAAAAAATAGCCTTGAGCCTTCCTCGATAAATGGGTTATGCAACTTGCTGAAGATTTTTTTTTTTTCAAATCGGACCAGTAGTTCTTGATATTGACGCGACAGGCAAACAAACTATAATATTAATGTGTTATTTTTATAATGTCATTTCTATCTAGAATCAATTTCTTCATAAGCAACTATTTACTTAAACTTTACAATTCGCAATATACAATTCGCAATGTACAATTCGTAAATCGTAGTTTTTTTAGAATTATGGGCCACTTATGCCTGAAATAAATGATTATATAATATAAGCAATTAGATTTTCTTGTCACTCAAAGCCCATTATTGCCTCACGAAAGCTGATTTTATCAGCGTCTTGAAGGCTTCAAAACTAAGCGACATTTTTTTATACCCCACAAAATTACATAATGAGGATACACCATTTTTCATGGTATTCAACAAAACAATAACATATTCTTCACGCATACCCACGAAGCTTAAACACGCCACTTACATTTTGCTTATGGACATAATTTCCTCGCGGTTAGCCCGACAAGGCATTGTGGTCTGTATGAACGGAAGCCATTCCACTGTAATTTGATCCTCGTGAACGCTTTTAAGGTAACTATTGAGGATATTATGGCAAATCATAGCCTTCAGGTGTTATATACTGGTGTAAATGTGTATGGTGGAAAAAGGGCAGTGGTTGAATCATGAATTCTATTCTGTCGGAGTGCAAGGTCGTGAGGTTTCTTAATTTATTTCATCGAGTTTCAAGGGTCTTTAAATAAGATCTTTTTCTCTGGAAGAACAGATGTTATTTGAACTTCTCCGAGAGCTTGAGAATCAACAAAAATTAAAGTATATTCTTAAAAGACTGGAAATTAGGAGATAAATGAAGGAGGGTCTTAAAGGAGTGTCTGAATTACTGGAAAGACGATACGGCGGATAAAAAAATAAACACTCAATTAAGGACTATTGAGGTCAGAGCTGACTCTTATATAAACTAAAGGACACAACCAACCTTCTTTACTATAGTCTTCAAATCCCATATGCCTACCACATCTAACTCCTCCTAAATCATTCTCAAGTTATGTTCCGCTGCTCCATGATAAAAATGCATTGTAAATAATGACGTAACCACGTTCAATAAACTCAGGTCTGTATGTTCTAACCGCAATAGGATGCAATGTGTTGGTAATTCATGCTTACCGTGGATTGTTATGAATGAATTAGTCATCAAAGAGATTGTTCGTTTATTCTGCTTCTACAATATCAGGTGGGTGCTTTTGATATTTTCTGACTTACAATTGCCGTCCTAATAGGAGGATTTTAGGAGCAAATCAAAATATACTTTACAGCTTTGCTATGTTTTGTTTTCCAAATCTATTGTCCTTTTACCAAATTGAAGCTTCGCCTAACACCTCTTTCTTTATTACTGCACCTAAACCTCTTTTGGTACTCTTCGCTATATTCACGAAAAATGTAAGCCTCCAAGATGCAAATCTCCCAAAAACTTATTTAAAGACAAAGCCTAGTTACCTTCTTGAAATCACCTTGTTGCCTACCTAACACGAACATCATCACAAAGCGCTAGTGTAAAAAAAAGAATGCTATTTACCTCCTTGGTCCAAGGGCCTTTGACTAGTTCAGGGTTGACAACTTTAGTCCACCGCTGTTGGCATTGAACGTCGGACCTATCCGCAAACTCGGCAGATATCAGGTCCCAGTTCTCGTTGTACATCTTAACGTAGGCTTTCAGCTTTTTGTCCTGGAATTATTAAATTCAATGTTAATACAATTATAAAGTAATAATAAAGTTTTTAAGGCAACACTCATATTTATGGTCCAAATATTTGTTTCTAGGGGTAAAACTTATAATTTAAATTGGCTTCAAAATTCAATTTGTAGAAGAGCAACGGTATTGGAGTTTTGGATTTTTACTTTCTAAGGTCATCAATGTTCTTTCTGGAGCCATTGTTTGTTTCGAGACGGTAAGTTTTGCCAACAATCTGACAGCCCATGGCCGATATGTCTTTCCATCTCTATCACACCATTACAATACGACAGTTGCGCGACAGTGACAAAAATAGTGTTCTTACCTCCTCCTTCGTCCACCTCCCCCTATTAATATTCTTCCGCGGCCCAGAGCTTTTGGTTGCAACCTGGACATCCTCGTAGGCCGCCGCCGAATCCTCTGAGTATTCGCTCGTCTCCGAATCATAGCCGCTACGTCTGTTGATAAGGAGAAATCGACTTTAGTTCTAAAGGAATAAGAGTAAATATGGATTGACAAATGAAAGGAGATAAATTTTGTTCAGTATGTCTGTGTATGAGACGAAAAGAGCTTTAATCTTAACGCAATAAGTATCAATGTGCTTTAACAGCCTGGTATAAGTATGAGACTCATGCTGCTCGCCTCACCTCTTCGTTAAAAATTACCCATAAAAGGTTTTTTGCAAACGAGTCAAATGCCTTGTTACCTTAATCTAAAATTCACGTTCCCATTGCTTATTGCCCATTACCCTATTAACGCAAGAAATCGTATCGAATTGAAAGTCCTGTTAATACTAAGCTCATGAAAACTACAGGATACAACAATCCAAGATTCGCGCCAAAACTTTAATTCTGTTCTACGTCACTAGAGGCCTCATATGTGAAAGATTTCACGTCTGTATTCCATAAAGGTAAAGGTACACACGAGCTTATCTCAATAAATGACGGTTCTGAACAAACAATTAATCTCAAAAGCTCACTTAAGTACATTTTCCCTCGACATTACCTCTTCCTCGAAGTTTACAGAAGGATGTTTACTTTGAACCTTGCTTAGACACACAGATGTACCGTTTTGTACCAACTTGACAGTATAGGAAATTAATTATATGGACTGTACAAGAAATAGAAAAAAATGTTTTTTGGTTTTTATAATTAAATTACTAGATAATTAATGGAATTGACATTTAGATATAGCAGATAGACATATAGAGAAATATTGGATTCATAAATACATATTACGTACTATGGACATTGATAATCAAGTAAGCCAGCACATCAAGCTACTACAATCTGTGAAATTTCTTCAATATTTTTTCAACTTTATCACTGAAGAATACCGTTCAAAGTTGCTTGAGTTTTAGTTAAGTTTGACGTGAGTACAGGTAAATACTTTATAAGTAGCTAGCCTCGTTTCGTAGCTACATAGCTGAGTAGGATCAAAGCATTAGACCATTTAGCTAAATACTAGCTTCCGCCAGCGGTTTCACCCGCTTTCTGAGGGAAGTACTTTCCATACCCGGATAAAAAGTAGCCTATATGTTATTCTGATGTATAAGCTATATTGTGGTAAAGTTTCATTCAAATCCATTAAGTAGTTTTTACGTGAAAGAGTAACAAACATCCATACATCCATACATCCACACATCCATACTTACAAACTTTCGCCTTTATAATAGTAGTAGGATAGGATAGGATATAGGATTAGGATATATATAATAGTAATGAACACTACATTATTATTGTATCAGTGACTAACATAGGTCATACCCTGTGCTAAACAAACATACTTCCAATATGATATGACCTGCATCTTACATACATTCGATTTATGAAAATCTTTCATATCACCGTAGGCCCGGTTCTCGAGCTTCTAGCGCTGAACGTGCGCAGCGCCTACCCGCGTATGCAATAAAAACAAAACCCTCCTTTTAGCAGTCAGGAAATAAATCATAGCACCCAGTACCTACTAACCGATTTCATCACAAGTTAAAATGTTTAGCGCCCAACGAAGTGAGCTCGGGTCGGCTAGTCCGTGCTACGGTTGTACTTCTGAGCACACAGGTAAAGACCACAAAAAAACTTAAAATAAAACTTCACTATCCATCTCACGTACTTTTCCATATAAAGACATTTATCAAAATACTCGAGGAACGCCAAAATAAATTTGCATTCAAAGCGGCGATGTTTACAAAGGAAAATTGTCAACATGTCACAGTTTGTACATTTTATTTAGTTCCATTTTTGGGAGACTGTTTAAATAAGCTTCGTTTGTATGTAGACGGATCCTGGTTTCGTACTCTGTATTAAATTTAAAATTACGTAATCTTCGGACTCGTCTTAAGTCGGGGCCTCGTTTATCGTGATTATATTATTATTAGTTATGTGAACTATTGATGGGTAAAAAATTCAAATGTAGTAATTACTTTGTCTTAGATGTTAGAAGAGTTCTCATAATTAATTTTAGAAAGAGTTATTTTTGGTTTTTACTGCTACAAATCTACCTTACGAATAAACTCCTAGATTTAAACCAGTTTACACTCCTATATAAAATCCTCACAATAAAATATCAAGGGAGGCTACATTTTATTTTCGAGTACCTAGTTCCCGACACGCAGCCGCTAGTAATTACATACAAGGCAAGCTATATCCTACCCTTAATCAGATAAGGATTGTCCTACATATAGGGACCTAAATCCAGATGAGTAACAAAAAACAGAACGATATGACAAGTTAAAAATAAACGTGACGATACTACATGACACTTAATTAATTAATCTTATAATAATGTTTATCAAAACTTGTACCAAACACTTCTTAATGTGTTTAACATGCTAGGCATATTTTTGATACGATAAAGAGTGTTGAAGACGTAATATAAATAAACCCGTTCGCATTGTGTGGTCTTATTTTGGATTGCATTTCAAAACATAGCGCCTGTACTTGCAAGGCAAAAAACTTTCCTAAGAGCCAGCGGTATTATTTCTGGAATTTTAAGAAAAAGTTACTCTTAAAAAGGATGAATAATTCTTACTTTTGAAGTCTGTTATCATTGTCTGAAGTAACATTGTAAGTCACAAGATCAAATTTCAATAAAAACGAGAATATATTGGGTAAACCAAAAAAACAATGCGCTTTTGCAGTGTCACATTCGTCTGTCAAAGTAGGTACAGACAGCAAATAAGTTATTATAGCAAAAACGTATTAACTTTTTACAGATATCATTTTGAAGAACAGAAATGTATTTGCCACCCAAGAGTGGATATAAAACAAAAATTATCATTACATTATAGGTACGTGATGGATCGAGCACAAAACACTTTGCAATTTTTTTTCGTCAGTAGGTACAATGTTGCTATGTAAGCAATTCCTTCTTTCTCACATCATTTGTCGCTGGCTTACTTTGGACTAAAAAAAAAAGTTCCTTGGCGCCAGAATCCCCCGTAGACAGACAATAAAATTCGAAGAACTAACCAGCCCTCGGAATTTCCCGTTAACAAAAAATCTACTTTGAACATAAAGAAATAAAAGTTAATATCGAATGGTGTAGGTTGAACAATTTCTTCGGAGAACGAGTTTCTTGTGTCTATAGAAGAATAACCTATGTTAAGACGACTAATAATTCTTGAACCGGCATCTTTCGGCGAGGTAGAAAAACCTGAGGCTTTATTTATGCATTCCGTGGCGAGCCATCAGCTGATATGGAAACCAGTTTATGTTCTCATTCATTACAAATACATGGATGGAATAAGGAAACCGGAGCAATTCGAGTTTAAAGTCACTTATTTTAAGGAATTTGTGAAGCGATCCATCTTGATCTTGACTTTGGTAATATATTTTTATGGTATTGTCTTTCTGTACCATACTTTGGATAAAAATAAAGAGTGGAATCTTAAGACTGATTGATTCTTATATAGAATGTTGATCTTTGACACAGTCTGTGAGTGAATTTTACACTCCGAAAGCCTTTGGTTAAATAATTCAGTGGAATTCACGAATTAAAATTTTCTCACGTAAAATGTCGACCACGCAAAAAATAATATGTACCTATAGCCAAACGTGTTTAAAACAAGCAAAACCTTACTCACACATTTATCATCACGATGATTTATAAAAACAACTTTTAGCATCCAAAACCCCATTATTCACTTAGAAACATCACACACGATTGAAAAACTTCATTTATTTACAAATCACCATACATTTTAGCTTATAATCCCCAGAGTTCCCGCCAAAACTTCACCAAAATCACATTGCGGGATCCAGACTCACGCGCATCGAATGCCACAACAACACTGCCCAAAGAAAAATTAAATTCGTGAAGGTTCCCACACGCACACATGAATATTCACAAACACACCCACATGGAACGCATACGCAGGACGTAATAAGGGTGTGGGGAACAACAAAAACTCTGTAAGGGACGCGGCAATTCCGATGAAGAAGACAGCGAACGTGCAATATAATAAAAATGACAAGGATGGAAAATCAGGTATAGAAATCATTACCCCGCAGTGGGAATGTGACGCAACGCAGGCAAAGGTAAGCAGGTGTAGGCTGGTAATAGAAAGGTACAAAGAAAAATTGATATTTTTTATCGAATAGGTCAGCGTAGTCACCATAAAGAAAAATAATCACATGGTATTAAAATTCCCAAAGGAAAGGAAGCAGGGTGATATTTCAAGGCGTTCGGCAATAAAGCAAGCTTATTACAACTTGTAAGGAACATTAAATGCCTAATAACTTTTAGTATCATAAGCTGGATTGCATCCTATTAGTTGTTCGCTACGGATAAGAACTTTCAATATTTTTCAAGTTCAACATAGTCACCGCAAGATAAATCCAAAATATGGACATGGATGGTAGACAACTCCGAAACTCCGAAATATCAATGTTGCACAAACCGGGACACTCAAACCACATGTTTCGGATGAACGGCACTTTCGATTGCAACAAAAAAATCTTCAAACAAGAGGGTAGGAACGTGTGCCGGATGCTAAACTAATTTTGGATAACGGGGACTGGGTTTTTGCAGGAATTGTGTGTTGCGAATGTCGAACGTGATGCTTTCAGTGCAACGGTAGTCAAGCATACATATGCTTTTTTTTTTGACATGATGTCCTATATTTACAATCCACACAGGAATCATTTTTTTTTTAATTCAACTATGCCCTTCACAGAAATGGAATCTATAATCTCTGAACTGCCTTCTAAGATTTTCGGTTCCTAATCAATGTTACATTCCAAATTATCAATTCTAAAATAAATTCCAACAAGCTTTGTCAATTACTCATCAACTGTTTGATCGACTTCTAGCTTTTCGTCCAAATATTAGCTTAAATTAATAGGCGCTATCAACATCACTTCCGCAGCCACACAATGATAAGAATACTGTGAATGCGCTGTGATCAAGTTAAATATAAGGGCAATGTCAGATACGAATACGTAATCAGATATATTTGATAAGGAAGACGTTCCACGTTTATTCTGTTTGCCTGAATAGGTGTTTGTGTCTTTTATTCATCTGTCTAAAGCTTAAGATCACGCAGTTCTAAAACGGATGATGGAAAAGATTCTGCAACATTGACGCCATCTATTCGTCCAGCCCTTTTAATTGATCTAAATCATATTATGATTATGACAAATTAATCATAAATAAAAACTACAATCTTAGATCACATTTTAATAACATAGAAGGTAGAACTAATTTAAATGAGGAAGTGGTAGCAATTTTGTGTCGTTATTTCACCTGTCCGGTGGTGACCCTAGAATGGACATTTGATTTCACGACCGATTATTTTCGGAAATGGAACAAAAAAGGGACCTGTAACCTCGTTTGACTTAAATTATGTTCCTTACAGATTTCTATCGGAAGGTGCGTAGACAGTCTGTGAAGCGGAACTTGGGAATTAGTCTGTTCCTTAGGTCGTTCTGCGGTAAACAAAAATTGGGGCAAATTGAATATATTATAGAAAATTATTTTAAAAAACTTTTAATTACATTATGCTCAAGAGAATCTGGCCAAATATAAAAAAAAAAACTGGATAAACAGACCAGATTTTCGGCGTTGTATTCTTGCTTAATTATACAGCTCAACTCCACATTTATTCATAAACAGGCCTAAGGCTATAATTTCGCACATTCTCAATTTACCCACTTCTTTATCAGGACCACCCACTTCCACTGACGCAACCTAGTTCTTCACAACCGGTAATTAAGTACAAATCATTTCCTTTATTCGAAACAAAAGCATGGACATCGCCAATTTCCAAAGGGGAACAAGACATAAAAAATTGTCAAGGGGTTCCTTGAGGAAGCGTCCTGTTAAGTCACGCATCGCCCGTGTTTCCTGTCCTCTGTCCCCTCTTGTATGACCTGCTTATTAGCACTACGGGTGTACTCAAAACATTCTTAGTGCCCGTTAGAAATTTACAACTCCATTCGGTCAGTGACTTGCATTTGGGAATACATGCACGTGGCGCTGATGTTCTTACTTTTACAAATATAGTAGGAAATTCTTGCATCGTATTGGTAAAATTAGGAGCAAAAATAATCCCTAAAACAAATTTACGACCAGAAGAAGATTGTTGCGTTCTGGATCTAAAGACCAATAAATTACTTCGCATATAAGCGCGTCACATTATCCTCTAAGCAACAAAGTAACTAGCTACGCACATTCTAGCATGAGGACGATTAACAGTAATCAATATTAATTAGCAGTCGTACTATAAGCCTATACAATATTATAAGGACTACAAATAGAATCGATGACACTGCTTCAAATAGATTGGACAAATGTTGCAGCTCATTCATAATTCATCTAGAATTACGAATGAGATTGCATCATAGGCTTAAACAGCCAAAGCCTTGGAATATCGATTTCCTGTTGGGATGATATACTATGTAATATATCGTTATCATGGTCACTGTATGTACCTACTTATACTTCAAGGATTTCAAGGAGTATAAATAGACCTTAAACAATTGGAAGAGAAATTTTACAATTGATTTCAACTTGATATGAAACTGAGAGTCAGACTAATACACCAATAAACAGGAAATAACACAAACACATGCTCATAATTCAATTACGCACTATCGGATAGCTTTAAACATTTCATAATACCGCCCATATAGGTCAACCGATAAGAACAAAGTTATATCGAAACATTAACATAATAATAAATGAAACCTAATCTGTTTTAACCTGAACATACAATTGAAAATATTGGAGAGATACGTTCATTTCTACTGACATCAATAGCACCAACGATATTCAATAACTTATAAAATCATTTCAAAATAGCTATGCACGATGAAAATGTTGACCTTATAATAGCAGTGTTAAGAAAAACTATGGAAAGCTTTAAAGAGTGTCGACTCACGCTCGTCAAGTGCAATGATACGAACTTAAGCTTCTAGCTACCCCGTGGGAATGCACGATAAAGAATAATCCTTAGTGGCGCCAAAAGTCTAGACATGTACTTATGTGCACTAAGGATGTTTTTTCAGGTCGTACATAGGAATGATTTAAATATTTTATAAACACAGTCATAAATGTCCGAAGGTGATGACGTAATGCGTGACCCAAAGGAACACGATTAAGTGGAATGGAAGCCAAGTAGGTTTGGTATGGTTATGGCGTATCAACAAAGGCAAATCGTGACAAACGATCTTCGTCGATATGTCTAGTGGAATGCCAGCACCAGTGGTGGAAGAAAAGAAATTGAAGAGGAAAGAAAAAAATAGGATTTTTTAGAGGATATGACTATTATCACGACTTTTGAGTTTTAGACGAAAACAATACATTCTATTAACACCAACCATGCATCAATCAGTTAAATTAGTAAATTACTTTATTAAAAGGGACACGCCACTCATCGTTGACAGTACAACAATCTCTTCATTTGCTATCTCTATCACAAGAACAAGATCATCAATGGGAGAATTGCAAACAGCTACTGCGCATATGATAACACCCACGTTTCTCATTCCCATGGCTGAACATAAAACATTATTTTTCCATATCAGATTATACTAGTTTAGAGTCATTTCTTCGAAGTCTATCGGTTAGCATTACAAATGACGTCTCTCACAATTAAGGCAAAGCTATAAAGAGTCGAGTTTACAGTAAAAATAATTAAGATAAACATTGGCTGGGTCTTATTACCAGTTGAATAAGATGCCTCGTTGACATGTGCAGTGGACATGGAATGGTGAATGAATGAGTCATGCGCTACAATTTGTAGATAAAGACGAGAATGTTTATTGAAGTCAGTCAACGCGTAGTAACATTAATTTTTTAAATAATTTATTTGAGCGACATAAAAGGTATGTTACACAACAAATTAGTATGCTTATTAACAATTATTTCTGAAATCCTTATCCAAATTCCATTACATTTATAAACCATACATTATTAACTGTAGGACATGGCCAAAGTTCGAAAGACCATATATAGATGTGAAACATAAGGACCATAAAAAATACGAGAGACTTCCAATCTCAGTGTTGTTTTTGCTCAGCAATATGACACCGGAATCTGTGCCGATGAGAACTGAGAAAGTAATTTCGATGTGGTGGCCCACTGCGTAATATAATCCAGGTCAACCAAGAAGAAGTAATATGTCGTCCTTTGGTTAAATTAAAAAAAAATCTTGTGCGAGGAACCTTAGCACCCAACTTGAAAGAATACTTTGAATTCTATGCATCATAAAGTGAATGGACTAATTCCTGAGCATCCGGGCGTGTTGTAGGTAGGTACTCAACACCCTGATGACTAATATTTTACAATGTTAAACCTAATTCGTGTTAAAGAAGAAAAACGATGTCAAAGATATTTTGGAATTCGATTTACAATACCCTAGTCATACGGACAACAAAATTAAAATGCAATCGTTTTATCATTCTACCTAAAATGACGCATGTGTGCTCTGTAAAATTCCTGCATTGTGAGATGATACTAAGTCAAAGTTTCCAGTCGGGTGAATTAAAGGTCTGCTATTTTAATATGACCAGCATACACGACTTGTAATGTAGGCAACATTCTACATTTGACATTTGCCTTGATAGACGATCTCATACCAATAAAGAGTTATTCATAAGTTCTGCGTCAGACATAAAAATTCAACACTTACTCAAGTGTTCCTCTCATTCAGTCTGAACAAATGACCTGACCCAAATGAATGATTGCCTATTCACTGGACGCTATTTTCTATTTAGAGTCATCGGAGAATAGATGGGACTTTTATTATTTAAACACCCCTTCGCGAAATTAATGCTACGTTCTCACACTGTCTGGATATAAATTGGTTTGTCGGTGTTTATGTGAACATAAAAGTTGAGAGTTATTGCAAGTAATCATGATGAAGCACTGACTAGTGAAATTACGCTACATTGTAAGTTGCTCTTGTCCAAAATTTGAATGGTTTAACAATCAATATAAGAGACACATAGCTGCATGGTGAACATCGACATCTATATGACAAGTTGACAATATCTGAAGTTAAAGAAACGAATTATAGAATTGATGACTTATACAAAGATAATGGTAAGGTTGGAAAAGTTTTAGAGCAGAGACTTTTAATTGAAACGACCTACATACGCATTTATCTACTTGACATTGACCTATTTTCTTCCATCAAGTTTATATTATCAAGACTTGAATGTATATTTTATAAGTTTTGGTGAAATGCTTCAAGCTTTAATTGAATTTACGACATCCATCGCTTCGTATTTTACCACAGCCGATCGTCAAATCTCACCCTTGAGAATGTACTTAATCATGCCACACAATGCTTAGAACACCTGAACTAAGATAGATTCCCTCTTTAATCATAGGCAGGGGTTAGAAACAGGTTCCTAGCCTTTACAAAGTAGATAAATAGACATTAGATGAAAGGATGGCTCGTAGAGTTATACAATAGACGATAGACCAAGTTGAAAGGGATGTATGCGAAAACAGAAACCCCTTGTCTTTTAAATGTACTTTCTCACGCAATGGCTAAAGGTCTTGCGTGGCACTGCACGATACATCATAGTTATTGTTAATCCGGGTACCTATATCAGCCTTATCGGGACTGGAGACAGTATATTTTTGTAATTAAGAACTATTTATTTTGAAATAAATTAAGTCTTTAAAGGTCACTCCAATGTCAGAGTCGATGTAGGTATAATTTTAGACAATTTTTCGATTTGATAAGAGAAGATCAACAAATATTTAATTCTTAATAAAATCTGGAAGCTACTTCCGATTTGCTAGTTAAATATAGGGGACTTTTTTCATATCTACCTTCATGTCAGCGGCGACAGCCGTAGAGCCATATGCCGCGGATGACACATTTAAAACATATGTGAACTTTTTGCTATACCCCACTACCATTTAGCGTCTGTTTGTCGATCGTCTCAATTTTATCAACAATTTGATAAGAATTAATAGCGTTAGACAGACATTAATGAACACGGCCCATTCTTTATCTGCTTTTTGCTTCAAGATCACGCGGCATATTAAACTGGGTACCACCGAAATTACAGAGCTTATCAGCCGACTGTTGGGATTTTACACATAACTTACGGTCTTAAATCTTCAGATATAATGTATACAAAATATAAATCTAAAACATAAAAACAGTGACATAACTTGGTAAAGTAAAAAAAAACTAAGTGAACTTAGTACCATAATTAAATTCAGTTATACATAGATGACATTAGGACGCATACGAGGGGTGCGGACAAAAGGACCAGCTGCTACCTTTGAAAACGATTAGCATCAATACATGTTGCAACATGTATGAAATTACTTTGAAGCTCCTAAGTCGAGAAGCCGATGGATCTTTATATTGTTTAGTGATACTTGGTCATTGCTCTGTATCGAATTTACTTCTCATGGTGTTTATTGAAGCGTAAAGGAAAATGCAAGTTGTGTGAATTTTATAGGACTGTTGACTAGCAGAATAGAATTAGATGGCCGACAGAACGATGATGAAGGAATTTAAAACATTTGCTCTATGTTAAATAGGAATATTAGTCACGTGAGGGTTACAAAGTAAGCATCTGTACTCATTAGCATTGTATAATGTAATTTTAAATGAATTGAAATTATGTAATTAATGCGGGACTTAAAACAACTTCCTCGTCACATTGCCTTTGCTCCTGCACCTGGTATTCTGGCCAAAGAACACATTGATCAATGTTAGAAATTCTGGATTCTAGAATGAAAGTATTTATATGATGACCCAAAAAAATATCAGCTGTACAAAACGGTCAAAAATTTTCGACTTAAACTACGTATTGTTGAAAGCACAAAGGTTCAAGGGTGTTCACCTGGCCACCCCTAAGATTAATGTCTTAAGACAGTACAATGGCTCGCCCCCGCGCACATGGCCTGACATTTCTACCCCGACTTGAATTTTTTTTCGACTTCCTCCCTTATTATATATCGTCTTACAATAATTACGCACGCGCCCTAAAGGTGTTTAGAGAAAGCGTTAATGAACCATTTATTTATATATTTTGTTATTGTTAATATTGACCTTTTTTGTCGAGGACTTTTTTATAAATTGTCGCGTGCTTAAAAATATGCAGTTTGGTTCAAAAGGTATAGGAAAGCCGTAAGTATAAGTTTTGCAGGAACTGTGTTTTTTGGGCAATACTGATTTTGAGAAGTAAGGAGAACTTGAATTTTTTATGAATGCACTTTAGTGAAATTCTTGTTACAAAATTACGGTTTAGAAATGTAAAAAATTGAAACTGAGATCCCTTTTGAGGCTTGTTGGCATAGACATTGCATTAAATTACAGAACTCTCGGCTCTCGCAGAAAATTAGCACTGATACTCGGTGTTATTCTTGATTCTATTGAAAAAACCTTTAAACTTAAACAACCGTCTATGTCATCATCATCATACTCATCAGTCATTCGCATTACATATTTATCCAAAACCCACTGTGCCGCTGCTATGGCATCAGAATTCTTCAATATTTTGAAGACAGTATCGGCTTTTCTTTGTAGCTTCAAAAACCATTCACAGTTTATCAATGCAACAGCTTAGACTATCTGAAGTTCTATTTTAAACTGTCGTCACGGTTCCGATGAGAATTAGGCACGTAGACAATTCTAATGATAGCCGTGTTCATAGCATGAATGCATTTAGAGCACTGTAATATACAATATTGATCATACACTTTTTCTTGCATTGGGAACTACTTTACGCATATGGACTAAAGTTATTTTATCCTTCCCCGGGTTAAATGTACCGCTATAACTTTAATCTGTTTTGTTTCAATGATTTCACCATGGAAGTGTAACATATAATATTTTAGATATTATGTACACCGTAAAATATGCGTAAAAAAGCAATTGACTCAATATCTTAAAAAAAATGATCCTTCTTCCCTATCTAAGTAAAGAATTACGTCATCGTACTAAAATACTGCATTCCCATACAAACAATTGGCTTCCACTACATCATAAACAATAAGTACACGAACATATGAGAAACAGATTGCGCCTGGCCTCTGGAAGACCGTATTATTGTATGAGGTCATTGTTCCTAGCCAGGCCTCTAAATTGCCACAGTTTATTACATTATTGCAGAGTTATGGGCTACGAAAAAGTCGGTCGATTTATTTGTGTTGGCGCTTAGAGTTGGTTCCTTATTGTTTGCGTGATACTTTAGACCTTATGGCTGAAGTTCGTCAACTGAACATTTTCTTGGCCTGTAAGTTGATTACGAACATGTCCGTTGTCTGTACATCCATAAGGGAAACATTAATAAGTTTGTAATTATAAATCTTGTATTTATAAATACTAAAACATTTGTAAGTTTTGGTATTTATAAATACAAGATAACCCAAAAAGGTATCCCAATCTGCTTTCGGTTAAATATAGGATTGAGAAACACGGGTTAAGTTGAGAAATCATCTTAAGTCAAAACTAATTAATACGAAACTAAGAGTTAAAAATTCCGCAAAACGCAAAAAAATGCATTAAAAAAAATGTGAGTCAACGACCGAGTCGTAGTGATGGGAATTCGTTTTACTAAAGAATGCGGTCCGGTACGATCTTGTTCCGCAAAACCCATACAGGACTTATACCTCTTTACTCAACCCGGCAGGTGATACGCCATCTGGCTTGCCACGTGTCAACGAACGGCAAAATTTACGATACCGATACCGAATTTGCAATTATCGATACGATTCCCGTAAAGATCGGAACGGCATTTTTTTGAAATTTTATCGATTTATGAATTAGTTATAAGGTATCGATTAGTTTGTTCGCAGTTGTCAATTAAAAAGCTGTTTGTTATTTTTGCATTGGACCTCCTCGAAGTTGATGCATTATACTAGATTTGTGATTCTACTTTGTATTTTAAGTATTTTATTTTAAGTACAAAAAAAAACCTGTATGTAGTTGAACTCGCGATACATCAATTGATTGTTACATCGTAATAATTTTTCATTCCTTGTTTCGGGTCCGACATTCAGTTTTTTCTAGAAACGTTTAAACCCTCTTTACAGTCGAACATAAAACAATAGGTGCGAATATACTGACCTAACTATAGGTACGTATCAAGAAATAAAGATGTCTGTCTTCTTTCCAAATTTTCATAATTCAGTTCAGCATTGGTACCCAAAAAAAAAGAGACGAGTAAAACACTATATGACCAAGACATCCAACTAAACTTCCACTGTCCAAAAAATAGTAAGTCGTACAAAATATCGATTTTTGGTACGTGTATTCGAAATTCCGGGCGGGAGTGCTCATACGCCATCTGCGCCCCCCACGCACACGTCGATTGCCGCGCAGCTGCGCTTACGCAGGGATGCGCGTAGCGGGCCAATAACAAAGCGGCAACGTAATGCCTTTTGGTACTAGATCAATGAATGGAGAGTGATTAAAGTTAGGGTTGCTTTTGTGTATAATGTTTATTTTATAGTGTTATCATTTCCTTTGGCTGTTTTGGTGGTATAACAATTTGATCAGTTTGCTCTTCAGAAATTTATTTTAAGTATCTTTTTCCGATGATTTGTTAACAACAACATTCGTAAGCAGTTTTAAAAGCCATCATATCAAACGCCGTCTATGGATGGAATGAGGTGTACGAAGAATTCCGAGACCCACGTTGTCAAAAAGCCAAGAATTCACTTTTAAAGGTTTTAAACAAAGAGTAGTTGAAAGCTCATTTACATGCTTCAAAAACCCTTAAGCAAAATGACCCATTTTAAGGGCAATGCACTTTTGAATTCTCAACAATAGGCTCCCTTTGAAACCAAAGGGGTGCTTATTAAAAATCTTATTCTTCGAGGTACAGAAACAGGTTTTGAGCTACTTTTTATTACAGATAATCTAAGTGGGTTCTCACTAATGGATACACGGTACCATTGTGTTAATCATGATAATGCAGGATGAAACAGTTTAAAGCGTCTTGAAAAGATTTTTTCTAATATAGAAGTTTATAGATCGTAAGGCGCAGATCTTAAAATTTTCAGAAATTATTGACTAACCTAACCTAACACAGTCGCATTGCATAGTATAGTTTCATTGTTATCTCTAATTCCATAAATCTTATTGCAGGTTAGTTAAACCTGAATAGAAATGACCAATTGTATTCTTCTACCTTCCTTTACGGGATTCTTAATATACGAGTTGTAAGTCAAATGACCCAGTTCTTGGGTTAAAATCTACATGGGAACATCGAAAATTTACAAAACATCACCACATCTGCTTGTTCATCGTTTACAAATTTAGATAAGTAAAAAGATCAGAAAGGACATGCACCAATGCTTGGGCCCCTTGTCCGAACCTATGCAAGCCCCCTGTTTTTTGACTCGTGGGAATATGTCATGGTAACCTGTAAAATAGGGTGGTTCGTCTACCCTTACATTAATTATAAGTGCAATAAATTACAATCAGTATTTTGATTCCATTCACGCGTGATTGGGTAATTCGATGCAGGTATTAACATTGAGTATACCAAATTTTATTTTTGGACGAATAAAAGATATGGAATATTAATTCAGATCAATGGATGCAGATGTAAATTTGTAAGGCGTTCTCATGTTATGGGAATAAGAACAGAACGTCTAAAAAAATATTACGAGGACAAGCTAGATCAATGCTAAAGATCCTTTAAGTAGGCAAATTGAGTCGAAAAAGCTAGTATAACCAGAATTAGAACAAGGCCTTAAACACATACTCGCAAACCATCAGAGCATATCATGGCCATGACTTGTGAACAATATGGCGTTCAAGTTAAACGATACTATTACTTAATTAGCACTGAATAAATAAGCAATGAGAACCGATTATATGGTTGTTGGGCTCGGACACGATGATTTTAATCAAGGGAGTATAAAAGAAATCATTACGTTCTGCAATCTGCATGATTTTAATCTTGAATTTATTAAGGCTTGTAGGTACACAAAACTGCGTCACATCGCAAGAACCTGCGAATGGATTCGCGCAGTGCAATTCTGCCTCACAATATACCATCGCAATAATTCGCGTTGCAGTATCTGGCGTTGCGAATTCACGTCGCGGCAATTCGCAGTTTATCTGATTAGCAGAAAACCTTTAGTAGAGAGCCAGAAGCTGGTCCTTACTAAGAAATACTGAGAAAAGACATAGACTACGTTCGTAGTGGATGAAATAGCAGGGAACAGCTAGTACCTACAGCAAAAAATACTTTTTTCCCTTCTTTTCCAAACCTAAAGAACCGTGAAATACCAACAAAACATACAATGCTGGCTGACGCATCAGTTACAGAAATTCAAGAATTGGAGTATCTAATTCAAATTTCAGATAGGTGAAAGAGATTTCACGCATTCAAACACTACGATCGAATTTTAAAACGACAAGATTGTAAATACATATACGTTCGGCGTGCCTTGAAAATCGAGATTCAGAACCAGCCAAAGAACCAGTTCTTGCAATTTCGTAAAACTTACACGATATCATCAAAATTGGTTCACATGCTTACAAAAATGGCTGGCAAAAAGTCATGCCTTAAAAAATTGGTAGCATTACGCTTGTGCATTCCGACATTAATGAAAAAGCCATGAAGTGGACATTACGGAAATTAATATCAAACCAAACCGGTCCAATTCTTACATCAAAGTTCTATTTTAAAATATAATATTATGTAGCGAAGCAGGAGAACCATATAATCGATTCGATCGCCATATGGCTGACGGAAATAAAGAAATCGATAAGTATTTAAAAACCCTCATGCATGATAATGGGGAACTAAAAGTTAGTAGGTAGTTTCCATAAAACAGTGAAATTATCTAAAACATAGGGGCCCCTTGAGAAAGTTACCATTGGACTTAATACCCGCATTTGCGAGGACTTTTTACTGTTTCGTTTATAGTCGCGGTTTCGACAACTGTTCGATTATTTAAAACTAAAACCTGGTTCACAACATTATAACAGTAAACCCATTTATTATTTTCACTACTATTTATGTGTATATTAACCCTCAGTCCTTTGCAATTCTAAAAACTGTACAATAACATGGGCTCTAATTTCTTTGACCTGAATGATGGTACCAGAAGACAAAATTAATTAAAAATATTTATGGGACAACTGCTGAGGAAGCACGTTGTAAGGGTCTAAATGCAAATATTTCATTGCATGAATTGCAGCCGACGACATCACCTGGCAGGATTTAAGTAAAGTAAATTGAACATCATGGATGGCATAGCAATAGCATACAATCTATTTACATGTATTATAAAGCCTATTAAACAAACAAAACTTCGATGTAATTAAAGCTGAAAACAGACGTAGAATTTCCTGTAAAACAACGATAAACAGAGAACAATGACTAATATCCTGGGCATAATTATAACGACGGCAAAGGGCACCGACGATATCATAAGTACGCATACACTTACAATCGTACTGCCGACCAACAAACAGGATGCCAATTAATATTTGTTAGTGGAAATCAAAGGAAGAAATGTTTTTCGATATTTAACTTTCACGGTTGAAGATTTCAAGACAAACTAACCAAAATAGGGGTACTTGATAAACATCGGCGCTCTCTACAAACGACTACGGAGAAATTGTCTGACGCACCGTGCGTGAGGGTAGCAAAAACCTCATTTGAATAACCTCACGACGTTAACATCTTCGGTGCATAAGTAATTCAGAACGCACCCGGCTCGTAGGAATAGCACGCGCCGACGCGGGCGCAGCTTATCGAAACACCTACGCATCACCGACATAAAGGCATAAATCGATTCATTCATCCGTTGTGAACACAATCGATGTTTTGCAGAACACCCTCGTCGGAATGACGTTTTCATATCAAAATAGCATTGTATTTTTTATGCAATATGTTTTTTGTTGAAACTCGTGTTCTGTCAGTTTTACACTTTACCTCCATTACATAGAAATTGTGAGAATTGCAGCTTGCCAATAAATTGGCGCTGATTAAAATTTTAAAGACTCGAAATTTGGGGAGCGTCAATAAATTTCGATCTCGTTTCGCCATTCCGGGAACTTCTCGCAGCACTAATCAAAAGGATCTTGATGACCTTTGACATAAATACAAGACCGACCCATGTTACTTATTCATGGCGGAAAAAAACTACCTACTCGTAAACCATTGCGAATCTGTCTCGTGGATAACAAAAGCCAGGCTCGTACGAACCTTTGTTAAGACGGTACTGAAAAAGAATAGCTCCCTCTATTTCTTGGGCTCCCCTCAAAACTTTATACAATAATTTCTTCTGACATCAAACCAGCTGGTCTATTCAATGTTTAAAATTAAAAAAAAAAAACACGGCCTGTCTCCACGTGGTCGGAAATTCGACTGGTTTCTTCATAGATATTATTACAACGCTTGAATGGTGAGTCAAAGTTATTTTGTCACGACTATGGTAATAAATTATTCATCATAAGTGTTCCTTGTAGCAATTTATTGGTGTGTTATAAAGTGAAAAAATGCCTTCCTGAAATGTCAACTTCGCTAAGTGTTGGTAAAAACTTCTCAGTCATGTTTAATAAACTCGTTGAGAAATATATATACATACATAATATGGGCTGTAGCATTTGGCGCAGTTGCAATCGTGTGAAAGTCAAGTCCTACACTTACCCCAATTACTTTGGTATTCATAGAAAAGCCACGTTAGATAAGGGTGTGCGGCACTTATCGATATTAATATCGATAATGTGTAAGCAAAATACTTGAACTAAGGTTTAAAGAGCAGAAAAATTAGAAGTATAGTATTGAACAAGTTTCTAGATAATGTTAAAACAAACTTTAACAAAACATTAAAAATGATACAAATCTGTCTTTATAACTTGAAAAAAGATAAATGCGAAATTATAAGTAAGCAACAGTCTGTCAAAACTCATTAAGAACGTGAATTTTCATTGCGAATTTATAGTATAATTAATTTGTTAAGTTTTTTTAAGTGACGTATCCTTAAAAGTAAAGTACACAATTATTTCAGACCCATTAGTCACAAGGAAAGATGCAAGCAGCTAAAGCATGCAATAAAAAAGAAATGAGTATACAATTCAAACCACCCAACAGAACACAAATAACGAAATACTTTTATAAAATAAATAAAAACAGAAGTATAAAAGCGCAAAGATCAAAAGTAGCCAGCGCATTTTATCGATAAGCGAGGAACATCACTTACTCGCACCTTGCTAGCCATCTGCCGCGATGCACGTGAGGCAATTAAGGCCATCGGCTTTGGGGGTGCCACCCTCAGTACAATGGTCGTTTACCTCGTACAGAGGGGTTGCGACGTGGTCAATGCACCAACTTCATTGTTTGGTCTTTACACTCCCACGGGAGACAAAGAGGTCTCACAAGGTAGAATTTTTAATCCAAATAAAGTGTTAGGTGGTGGGATTCTGAGGACTAACACCATAGTTAATGACTTCTTTAGAAATCAATTCAATAAAGCAAAAACAGAAAACAAAAGTGAACTCAATGACAATTTACGGAATCGCTGGCGTGATGCCTAGCTATTAAGCCTTTTCAATGAAGACTTGCGTTATGAAAACATTGGTGCTGGTGTTCTTTGATTTCTACAAGATACTTTCCTATATGTGAGCATGAACACACCCCGTTCTTGGAAAAATAGAAGAAAGACACCTTGTTTTTGGATAGTAGGTACACCAGCAAGTTTCTAAAACAGGTTTTATACTAAAAATATTGAGCCATTCAAACCTCGTGTCGGTAAATCATAATTTATAAGCAAATTATCACTGAATCCTAATGAAACTCTATATGGAATTGTCAAGCAGTTTAAAATATATAATTTCGGATTCTCTGGGGTTTTATTTTCACTAACACGTTTGTTGACTGCTTTGCCCTGAAGTAAAATAGCCATCGAATTGTCTATATCATTACAAAAAAATATATCTATGTAGGACATTCTTAAAATTGTTGAAGAATATACCTACTGCTGTAAAGACCATAAATCCAAACACAAGGTCGTACGCTACGGGTGTTAAAACTTTGAATGAAATCAAGTATGACTTCATGGCGTCAATAATACGGCCAACTAGTAACTGCCCACGCGATACCGAAGGCATCTCGCTAAGCTACGTGAGGCCTTGACTTACCGTCAAGGTCTCCGAAAGCACGCAGGATTATCCGGGCCAATTGCTATTTCGCTCGTACCAAACTTAAATATTTAAATTTTATTCGCATGTGGCTTGCTTTGTTAATTATTTCCTTTTCTACTACTATTATCATCTGATGTTATATTCTTGACATTTGTTAACCTTTTAATTGATCGAACTGGGTTTTTTTGATAATCACACACTTATTACTTTTCTTTTGATAGATATTTTTAAAGTTTGTACATGGTCTAAACTGAGTCGGTATATTTCTAAGTTCAGAGTAAATATCCAAGCTGATAAAGCGTTTTTTGGATTCCAACCAGTCACGTAAAAAAACGACCTTGGGTTTAAAAGCATTAAGATAACATCTTTCTAAGAGGAACGAGTTACTTCTATAATAAATATCTTATCATTCCTCTTTGTTGTAAGTTGTACAACCACGTCGTCATTGGTTTGAAACCCTTCTATAATCACCAAAAACCCTGTTTCTTTTCTTTGGGCCCACCACTCATCAATACGTATTTTAATTTCTTTGTCATGTCATACAACTAAATCTACATCTTCAATAGCTTCTAATTAAAGTGTTTCTACGGGCCCCAATTTTGAAATATGCGAGGTCAAAAAGTTCAAGGAAACGAGGTTTTAAATAGGCTGGCTTCCTCTTGGTTACAGCGTAAAAATATCGCAATATAATCCACTGTGACTGTAATCAAGGTCTCGACTTAACATAGGTACCACAGGTACATTTTAACTACGCTTATCAAGTAGTATATCCTCGACTGTTTATGTTGTTTCATATACATTGTGTGTTTAATGTATTTACTGCATGCTATTCAGTATCCTACTTCAATTTCCTTTAGTCTATCCTCTAGCCTAGTCCTTTAGTTATTTTTTATCTAAACAGACCTTTGCGAAGATTTAATAGCTCATAAATTCTCAGGTTTTGCAATCTGAAAGTAATTAACAACGTTTGGAGATGTCACTTAGCAGAATAATGTTAAAAGTATTTCCTGCTATTAATACGTAGGACGAAATGCAAGCTCACGTGCAGAGTTATTATTTACCAAATAAACAGCGCTTTCTGAGAATCTATTAAAGAACTATACCTCTATAAAGCAATGACGACTGGATTCAGGATTTTCTTGTTTTAAGTAACCACGTCACGTCCCGTCGTCCTCAAATTCTATACATTAACAATAACACGTGTCATTTACAAAATTGTTCGGAACGTAGAACATAGAAACAGAAATAAAAAATCCTGTTTCTTTTTTTTGTCTATCGAAGTTAATTGGAGAATCTTACGTAAGAATATAGTTTTAAAACGTAAATGGAAGAAACAAATTGATAGGTATGTTGTTTTACGTTTCTGCTACGGGATCACATGGTGCCAAATCGGCTGTAGTGGTATGCTTATCTTAACCTATAAAATTGCTAGGGTTATAAAGCTGAAGTTTGTTTGGGCCAATTTTCCTCATATATTCGGGCATATCTCAGGACCTATTAGACCGATCTGAAGACATATTTGAGTGTTAGGAAGCCATTTTATAGGGGAAGGCTTTAGGTTACTCTTTATCTGTGTGTGCGGAGTAACTTTCACGAGACGCGAGTGAAGCTAGCAGAAACTAGTGGTGAATATGAATTTAGATATGCCTACTTGTTAAACATTGATATCGGTTACTTATTGTTAATCCAAATAACAATAGCAACTAACAACATAATGATTAATGGAGTGATGAAGACTAAGACCAGTACCTAGTTATTATTGCTTCACCATGTCAGTTTTTTGTGTTCCTTAGAGAAGTTAGTTACTAAAAAGCAATGATTAACGATTTAAGCGCTTAAAGAAAGGCTTGGTGAAGCAAAATAGGCTATTAAAAAGCCTGGTTTACTGCGCACTGAATACATAAAATAACTAATGCAAAGTTTCCGAGCGTCTTTATTGGTTGTTTATCTACCACTAGCTCTCGTCAGCGGTTTCACCTGCGTCCCGTGGGAACTATTCCACACACCCGGATATTACGCTATCTAATGCTAGGAGAATTTTACAAATCGATCCAGTAGTTCCTGAGATTTGCGTGTTCAAACAAACTAACTCTCATAGAAATAATAGATTTTGTTTAGTAATTTTTAAGGGAAAACGAATGGATAAACCCCCAATATCAATGCTTACTTCGAAAATGGTCAGAAGTTATTTACTTGTATAGACTACTAAATTAGCTAAGTATAGGTTTAAAATTAAACACAAGACCATGTTAGAAGTCCTATTAATATTTTCCTTCCACGGCAATGTTGAAATTTCTAGAAATAGTGCTTTCACAATGCGTTAGTACTTAAAGACTGTTTAGTGAGCGTATCGAATGACCCAGCCTATGGGCCTTGCATTAATACTTGCGAATGGCCTAGGAATGTCGCGGACTGCAATTTATAGGCACCTACATTTCAAAGTTATGAGAAGTATTGATACTTATATCATTCAGTTGAAAACATTCTTGGTTGAAGGCGCTAATCTGAGAAACTACTGGATTAATTTGCAAAAATTAGTGTTAGATAGCTCATTTAACCAGACAGACTTTTTGCTGTGAGTGCAGCTGGAGCGAGTGTCGGACTTACACTGACTAAAACCCACTATGTCCCTTCTGTGTGCCAGGGCCACGATAACTATTACGAAAAACCCACAGCCCAAAAATCATAAAATTGAAGACAATGTTGCTTGAAGCGCTAATCTGAGAAACCAATGGACTAATTTGCAAAAATCAGTGTTAGAATCTCATTTAACGAAACACACTTTTTTTTTCTTCCCGCTGTGGGTGCAGCTGGAGTGTCAGACTCTTACTGACTAAAACCCACTATGTTCCTTCTGGAGATCCCTGTGTGCCAGGGCCGCGGTAACTTTTGCAAACAATCCGCAGCCCCAGCAGATCGAGAAAGGCTATTTATCCGCGGATCGCAGTAGTACCTACCAGTAGACGAAACCGCTGGCAGACGCTAGAAAGATTAGGTACAAAGGTCATAGACTATGCCGAAGAATAGTTATAGATACGTGTCGCTACCAGATATGGCGAAGCATAGAATAATGAAGAATCATTCTTCTTATTAATTGCTTTATTATCTTAATATTTACCTAAATAATGGACAAAAGTCGATAAAATGTCTGGGATTATAACCAATTGTACCTTGATTTTAGCCGGTTATGGTTTAGGGTTGCCACCCGTACTCTTAAAATAGAGTATTGCAAAGACATATGTTTTAGGGATAAGATACATACATTATAAGTAAACGTTTTGTGTTTTGTACTAAGTACACGCGGCAAAACATCAAGCTAACCGAAACTGTATAATTTTCCCAATCAATTTTAAACCATTTGCTACAGCGATAAAGTTGAACATCTATTAAGAAAATTTAACAGATTGTAATAGCTTGATGTACTGGCTACTTTATTATTGTTAACCTGAAATGAAAAAAAAAACTTTGTCCGTCCAAAAAAAAAGGTGGGAACCCTATTGTAGTCCGCAAAGATTGGTATGTACCGAAATAAGTAGGTACTAACACAGACATTCAGATCAGCTGATTTTAAAATAAAATTGTCTATTTAATTTTCTAGTAGGGTAAAGCTATAGGTTGTAATGAATTACCTCGAAATACTCAAACTTTACTTGGCTCTAAGTCTCACTTTCGTCTTTCTGGCACAGCAAGATACAATTTTTTGGGCTAAGTGGCTTTTGAGTATTCGGCCGTAAGAAAGACGTCTCAGGTGCGAGGGTATCGTAACTGTATAGATCCTTAGTAAATATATAAGTAGGTACTAAATATTTTTGTCTCGCCAATGCTAGTCTGTAGGTATATATGTACAGACGCCAGCACATCAAGCTCAAGAACCATGTGCTTCAGAGATAAAGTTAGAAATCTATTAAAAAAAATTGACATATTTTGGGTAGGTTAATGTGCTCACATCTGTGACACCTACCTTCTTAGAAGGTAGATACGTATTGTTATGGCGCAATGCAGATGAGACTGGTGGGCGTGCATATCCTGCATGCATGTTTTTCATTCCAAACAACTTAAGACAACATTCCATGTTACAACCTTTCATGTATAAAGGATTGATACTGTTTCGAAATCAATGAAGGTATCTACATACATAATGTACCCAGTGTTTAATTTTCTAGAAATTAAAAATACCTTATTATTAGTAAGTATTACATTAAAGTAACTTAAAAAAAAGTTCCTTAAACCTTATTCTCCAACCTTAATCTCTCTTTAGTTTGAATTCCATTTTCAGAAACATAACTCAGCCTTTTACTGAGTTATGTTTTGATAAATACATCAAAAAGGTTGAATATTAAGGTTAAAAAAATCAAATATGGAACTCACTTTCTCCGCCGGCCGGCATTTGTTTTGTTCTCAATGGCAAAGTTGAAGGATTCGCCAAAAATCCGATATTGCAGGTCATCGTCATTACTTGGATATTGCATCTCTTACACACAATTTAATACGTATCGAATAAATAAACCACCCTTATCACTATTTAATCTTAGAATCATCGTTGCAAAGCATTATTCTAACACTTTTTTTAAGTTTAACGCGAACATATTTTTTGGCTTGTGAATGTGATACTGCCGAAGTTGAACAGATAATGAAATCGAGAGGTTTTTTTTACGGCGTATGTCGCGATGAATCTCGGCTGTACCGCGCGCGAAGCCGGACTGGCGGACTGAACGAGCGAGCGTGCGGCTGACGCGGGAACAAGTCGCGTTATCCCTTGCTCGACAATGGTGTTGCCAATTGCCGGGATTCTCCACTTTTTATTGTGGTTTGTTTATTCTGTTTTCCTATAAGTCGTTTTTTGTCGTAAAAACTCTGAATATGGATTAGGGTTTTATGCAATATGTATTGTTCTTATAGCTTTACAGCTTGACGTTTCCCTTTCAACAATTTTAAACATGTACGGAGGAAACATTTCAAAAAAGTAGTTTTTTTCCATGTAGGGTTTTTAGGTAAGGAAATAATGATTTCTACACAGAACCATTTGTGATAAGGAGAATAATTTCAAATAGGTATACAGTTTTTACTCCCCGCTTAAGTGATTTATGTAAACTATCCTATAAATACTCTAAGGTCAAATATAAGACAGGTCAAGAGTAAAATACCAGAGCATTAATTAAGCACACTTAAAATTTTATTATAACTTAGAAAATTGCAAGTAAATGTCTTATTCATACAAAGGCGAGACGAGACGCATTGACATTTAAATATTTAAGACGGAATTTTGCGCCAAGGCTGGTCATTCACTCCAATAAAATATGTACATGAAATTAATATTAAATACAAATTATGCCTTCAAAGACGTCAGATTTAATTTAGGTATAGGGGAGATTTAAAAAATAATTCCTGGCAACACCGGCTTGTCCCCGTATACCCGGGGCCGTGCTATAATGACCATGGAATTCCATACTTAATAGTTCAATTTATTGTCGAGTTGTAAGGATTCTGGCTGCGTAGGTACAGGTGTAAGAATTTGTTGGGAAAGTAAAAATAATCTGAAAGTATATTAGAACTTCGAACTTATCAAAACGAGTTTTAGTAGGTAATCACAATTGGTGAAAAATAATTTGCAAATCTTATTATCAATTTATTGCTTTTAAATATTTATGAACGGTATTGATTTCGTTTCGTCATGGCTCAAACATTTTCATTAATTTTTGATGATATTTATCACTTTGATATCTTTCGTGAATCACCATAAATTCTCTATTTTATAATAATTATAAAAATGATAAATCAATGCTTACATTAATAAGTACATCTATCTATATTGACTTTTTACATATTTGTTTTATACAATATTTTTTTTTTATATAAAAAAAAGTCTTTTGACATCGATAGATATATCTACATATTTAATTTGGTACCTAAGTCACATTACAAAAACTGAAACACTAATAGCTTAAACTAACGTAAAGTATATCGATTTATTATCCCTACATATTTGATCGATTCTCATCTCGCTATCATGAACATAAATAATATATCGGGACTCCTTATTCACACACGATCGGTTAGCCCCATGGTAAGCTATTGATTAGCTTGTGTTGTAATAAATAAATGTTGAAGATCATGCAACCAGTCTAACCAAGGGGTATTGGGTCACCCGGGTTGAGGAGGTCAAATAGGCAGTCGCTCCTTTTAAAACACTGGTACTCAGCTGAATCTGGTTAGGCTGGAAGCCGACCCCAACATAGTTGGGAAAAGGCTCGGGAGGTGATGATCATGCAAAATACTACTCTGGATAAATCAAAACTCCTGTTTACTTTACAGCTGTTTTTTTTTGACACCCCAGTGTCCAGCATATTACAATAACATCTGGTAAGTTTCTATGAAGGAATCTATACGGATAGTCTACTTCCAGGTCAGATAAAGGCTATCAGTGAACAGCGATACACACACTCGGTTTTGCCTAAACCTAGTCATCCCTTCATATTAATGGCATTTAAATCATGTTATTAATAAAGTTCTGAAGGAAATATTTCAAGTATCCTGCCAGCCATAGCCTGTCCTGTGTTCTTCCAAGTTTAGAAATGCCAGATTTCAAATTAATTGACTCATCCTCTATTCTATTATATCCTATTTGTCTCTTACTCTCCTTAAGAGAAAAATAGGAAGGGTTGTAGTCTAGATTATTAAAAGCTTAGTGGAATCAAGGAAAATTCGCTAATTATAGCCCTGTTTTCTGTTGAAAGCTTTGATTGTTTGTTTGACATGAATAGACTCCAAAATCGATTTAAAAAAATATTTAATTTTTGGGAAGCTACACTATCCCCGGTGAACATAGGCGGTTTTATCCAGATAGAAGATGTGGTAGAAACCGCGAAAAACATATAGTTCTTGATAAAATTAAAGTTTCAAAGGCACAACAAAGTAGTGACGTCACCGACGCACCCATAAGAATTTCGCATGCGAATCAATGTCCAAACAGGCTCTACACCCACGTCAATGAATAAAAAACATCTTCCAATGTAGGCGTTTGAGCTTCTTTGACCGTGGATGTTGCTAGATAATGTCCAAGAAGAACTTAATGAATAGGCCTAGTTTAAGAGAACACGGAAAGGATCCTTATCAAATTCACTAGGAATTATCATTGTAAATGGGTTTACACCCGGAGCATACCAATATGCGGTACATACTTTAAAATGTCGTGAACAGTTTAAAAAAAGAATCAAGCGTGGGGATTTCCTATGAAATAAAACAAATGATGACCTCCAAAAAAGCTCCGAGACGATGAAGATGGCCGATTCTTTTAAACAGAATATTATTAATTTAATTAACACAAGTTTTATAGAGGTAGTAGCAGGTGCAATTAAAGTAGCTTCCTTCCTATTTAAATGTGCACCTTGGCCAATCGGCCTTATAATCACGTTGGCGAGGGTGCGAATGACGATGGCAAAGTTATTTTATTCAAAACGTCTATGCGTGAACAGGGATTTAGGTAACACACGAAAAGTGCCTTCGGGGTATGCATGCATGTTTTTTCGATTCTATATTTTTTTATTCCGCCCTGGTTAGCAAAAACTTTCTTTACTTAGAAGGAGTTCTCAAACCATCATCGCTTAGGAAGTTGATGGCAAAGTAAAACACAACCTATGTTAGTTCTAATGTAAGTGTAAATGATGTTTGTACTTTTTAGAGATTTGGTAAGTCAGGATTTTTTGTAATACATTCTTCTTTGGCACATAAAATTGACTCTTTCAAATATAAAGTTGTTTCCCACATTAGTGCCAACACGTTATTTAACACTCGATACACCCGAGAGGCCTTATAAAGACATCGGCATCTTGTGGTATTTGCAACAGGATAGACCACTTCTGCGTTCAAAGATAAAGGCTTAGACTTATGGGTGTAGATTTAAATGTCAAGTATACCGTACGTAATTAGATTAAATTAAATTCATGGTTAAATTATAATTTGAAAAGAGACGGCAATCGAATCTTGTAGGTCTAGAACTTTCTCTGTCCTTTCTGTGTATGCGGTCACTACCTTGAATTATTTTTAGTTAGATGAAGCAACGACAGCTGATAATGATAATATTAAAAACGGACAAATAATTTGATTACAATGGTACTGCTTTTTCTGAATTCGCATTAAAGCCTTTTCTCCCTTATGCAAGTGCAGATCAAACATTTCTTATTTTATCGTCTATATCTTCAGCTATAGCCTTTAATCCCTTATTAACGAAACCTATTACGTCGAAAACTCTTAAAAATATTACTCACTCTTCTTTGATGATAACATAATCTTCCTCTGCTTCTGTCGACAGCTTCGCTTGCAAAACCTTTAGCCTCTCTATCTGGAACTGTAGATAGGATTTTGTTCCTTTTTCTTCAGCCATACTGCGAACAAGACATTGTCTCTATTTAAAATGGGACCACACGATAGATACTTGATTCCTATTAAATTGAACGTGATTAATATCGATGAAGTAAGCTTTATTTAAAACTAAACCACTGTTTACCTGGAAGTTTCAACGAGTTATTTTTTTTTATTTAATGTGAAGGTTGTGATCGAGGCTTCTGGGTGACTTCACGCTTGAGGTTGGTTAAAACTCTTGCTTGATAACGCTAGGTAGAAATTTATTATTTGTGAGTATTAGAAACAGTTAACATTTTCGCATTGACAGATAAATTTTACGATAAAATTACTTTTTATTTAATACTGTACGAGTGCAGAAGTCTATAATCCATTCTAGACTATAATAAAAACGACGCGACGTATCATTTAACATCAAAGCTGATTACATAAGTCGCTATAAACACCCCTAGCCGAGACATTGCAAAAACCATACGTCCTGCCTGTGATTACGTATCATCAAGATTCTTTCTCAATCTTGAAATAGAAATAAGTTGCCCAGTGTCCTGTAATTTTGATTGATTGAACTAAACCCGTTTGTGGACGCAATGAAGGCATATGTGACAAGACGACTAGAGGAGTGGAAAGACATGAATATAAACTAACGAGGGATCCCCTGTAGGTACTTGTTTCAAAGATTTATTACGTTGTTTAGATATTGCCTAATTTTGGCTATGAAAATACAACCGCTTTGTTAAAAATTGCGGGATGAATCAGCCATAAGCAGAAAAATGAGCTTTGATACAATTAAAAAGCTCTTTCTTTTGGTAAAGAAAATATTTTGGGTTAAGATGACAGTAACCATACTACGAAAGACATGTTAATTCCTAATGACCATCCGGCCGCGTAACCAAAAATACGAACTAGAAGATTTGTGTAAGATGACAATACTGAATTGCTGAGGTTGCAAATTTACCTCACCCAAACACAGATTATTATTATTATGAACAAGACACGTAAAGAAGTCACATAAGTTCATCGAATCCTACACACCCTAGGTTAAAAGTACTATTTATTCGCGATAACTATCTCAAATCCATCGTACTGACATGTGGCATCGAATAATGTCGAAGCACCTGGTCCCTGTCATTTAAAGCTCCAATTATAGTGTGAAAGAGTCCGTGAAAATAATGTGTAAATGTCTATCGTCGTAGGGGCTTTCTATGTGTAGGCCAGGAGTTATTCGTTTACTAGTGCCTAGTATAATTCTTGCCATTCAATTCTAAACTTTTTGGCGGCTTGGAACATCGCGCGAGTCGCTGCGTAGAAATCATTTTAAGGTATCAACGGGCGGCGGAGGTACTGGAGAACACAAGCGAGTGTTCTTAGGCTCCGTTCAAATTAGATACTAGCCGCCATAAAGTTTGGCGAAAACTATAACCTAGTAGCACCTTCTACAACGCTTTAGTTACGTCGTTTTCATTACTAAAATTCGTGTCGATGCCATTCAATCAAACAGCTAAGTAGCTGTTAACTGTTTGACTGAATAACCCCTCTCCATCCCTTAAAGCTGATGAAAAAGACGACGCCATAGCAGCGCTAGTTGAGTTTTATCGTCAATATGGTGTCCACTAGAGGCGTAGACTAGAGTTCTTGATTATTTCATGATTTGCTTTCTTAAGACGTAAAAGTTTTTGCCGCTTGGGTTGCCAAAGTGAAGATTAAGCTCTGCGGTCCTTTTTAATAAAAAATCCTAATAACCTAAACGCACCGTCTCCGAATCAGGGCGTCCCAAGTCACTAAGAGATTACTAGTTGCCCAGTTATACCGAATATTTAACAAAAAAGATAAGCGTAATCTAGTTGTAGGTACCTATAACTGTTGAACAAGTCAGCTAAACGACGCTTGCAATTGAATGGCGTTCAAAGGGCTGTTTGGCTTAGTGGCTATTTCAACCAGTTGGCCGCGACACCGACACGGAAATCCGAGCCCAAAGCATAGCTGATGTCACTATTTTGTCATTCAGCTGATAATTATAAATTATGATAATCCTCCAGGATTCAAACGTGTTTTCTTTCTCACAGAAATAAGAATAACATCAGCTGTTTTTCAACATTTGTGGTAAAAAACCGGTCCATTGTAGATGGTCAAGTTTTGTAGGTAACAAAGGTGGATGGATGGCGAACGCATCCATTAAATTCAAATCGGGTAATTCAGTCGAGATATTGAATTCGGTAATCATTAATAACATAAGTCACGTTCCGAATTCGTAAAAAAAATCATCGATTAAATACGACCCCTGTTTAAGAAGCAAAGTTCTTCTTATTAACTCTTCCACGCTCTTGACATTCGTTTTACAAGAAAACAGAACCAACCTTGTTAATTTCGTCTTTTTAAAAATACTCGTAGGCAATAAGACTCAAAGTTTTTCCTAAATACCATACAGCATGATAGATAAAAGATGAATTAATATCAAAGAGATTTCTTTACGAATCACATACAGAACCATAATTTTATTGCATTCCAATTTCAAAATTCAAAACCACCTATGTTTTTATTTACATAACCTAACTAGTAACAGATAACATACCTAAGTAAACACTAAAGTGCTATCAGTGTAATGTTGACTAAATAAAACATAACCTACTTATTCGCGTGGTTAATTAATATCATCCACGTTTATCCTCATGACGATCATATTATATCTTAATGTTAAATTAATGACAGATTTGAGCTCGACACTACCAAAAGCCGAACGCATAAAATGGCGTTGCATTGCATAATCAAGGCACCTAATCACGGACGACATTGAACCGTATTACGTAGT
Organism: Heliothis peltigera; assembly: GCA_958496145.1. Classification (NCBI taxonomy): domain Eukaryota; kingdom Metazoa; phylum Arthropoda; class Insecta; order Lepidoptera; family Noctuidae; genus Heliothis; species Heliothis peltigera. The sequence continues at coordinate 5,383,273 of OY292345.1, read as the reverse complement.
TATGTACAGTTAAAAAACGCTTTGAAATAACCCTCAATACAACTGACTGAATATGTTTGCAATGTCTATGAATCCTGAAATAAAACACAAAATAACGAATTTGTTTCAAATAAGAATCCGTTAAATATTCGAAGATCGAATTCGAAGGGAAAACGTTATGGCCAACGGTGAGCAGAGTGCCAATAAATACGCGAATTTGAACGTCTTCTGTCACAATTTTCTTCGATATAACCACATCAATGTGAACAATGTAGTTAATAACAACAAATAAGTGAGGTAGAAGTGAAAATTTGTGAACAAGAAAGTCTATTTGTGGTTAGAACACATCCGTAATGACGACATTATCGATCGCACACATACCTTGACTCGTCATTTTTCTCCATTTATCCTTCTTAGTAAAAGATTATTGTGAAAATAAATTTACAAATAAAATTCTCGATATGACATTAACTTTATATGATAATAAATTACTTTAGATTGCACAATAATATAGTAAAATAAATAAAAAACTTTTCAAGTCATATAACCACAATTCGTTAGTATTCGTTACAATCAAAATGGAACATTGTCTGTCTCATTCATAACATCGCAATTTGCCTGTAGTAAGACAGAGAAGGATAATGTACCGTAAATAGAACTTTATCAACACGACAGCACCACTCAGAGCCATCTTTGTAGGAAACGAGAACACATTAACCTTAGTCTATGGTTAAATGTTGTTAGAAAAATAATTAATGAAATCGACTAAACGGCTGAATATTATAAACCGGCCAAGTGCGAGTAAATCAATAATGAGGTTCCGTATCAATTTTATCAATAAATGCAATTCGCAGTCATTTTAATGTCATAATTTTGTTTTGTTGTAATGTTAATTAATTTTAGATAGTAGTTTAAGTTTTATTGTAATATTAATAATTTCTGTTAAATAAAAGTAAATTTTGTGCTTCTGAAAAAAAATGTAAATATGAAGTAGTAATGTGAGAAGCCTTTTTAAAGATCCGTGTTAACTGTTTTACTTCATCTTGCCATACTTTTAAATATTTTTTCTTCATTTTAGACTTTTGGGTTTGGGTGTAATAATCACATCGATGTGTTACCTACGTCATGTTTTTTAAATATTATAATACAATTTTCTCGTACTGATTATACAGCATTCTGACGTAACTCAGAGATTCGCTAAAAAATCGACAACTGGGTGAAGCACTCGAAGCCAGTAGTGACTTATTGCTCACTGGTTTTCGGGTAACACTACGTACTGACTGCAAGAATTTGAGTCATGTAACATGACGTTACACTTTACTTCTTTCCTATTTTGTTCTTAAAACGTCAGTCAGCACTTTATTTTAATTCCTTTCAAAACACAATAATTAAACTTATTTTTTTTGCTGTATAAGTAATAATCTGTTCCGTGGTTACGATACTATTTCGATCATTTGTTGGCACGGATAAATAAATTGAAGTTACCTTCAACAACCAAAGTCATTGTAATGATTTCAATTTTAAGCTCCATTTGGATTGATTCATTTCAATTCATTGGTTAGATTTTAAAGAAGCATATTTTTTTGACATTTATTAGCCGTGCCTCTTAGTACTTTTAGTCGATTATTATGTTGCATTTTTAATATGGCAATGTTAAAACAACAAACTCTATTGTCTCTGTTTTATTTTCCTGGTAGCTGTCAAAACAATGTGAACCGCAAAAAATATCAAAATACGATTTTGAAAGCCCGCGAATTCCTCGCAAATACTTATTATAGTCAATAATTTAGTTACTAAGTTACCAAAAATTCAAAAAATATGAAATTCCGTGCCTTAATGGTAGATGCTGGCCCGATGCGGGAACTTTCAAGTAATTTCTCTAGAGTTGAAAACTTGGAACAAAGTTTTCTTGTTATCGTCACATTATTCACTTTATTTATCTATTTGCAGATGTAGTAACAATTATATCAAAATTATCCAAAGAATGTGTGTTAAGGCTAACTGATGATCAGTTGTATTTTATCGTTAGCGAAGAGAATAGTGGGCCTTCGCCGCCAATTCTATGGTGTGAGATACCACAAGCTATGTTTTGTTCGGAATATCAAATGATCGGGCTAGATGAGGAGCATAAGGATATATATTTAGCTTTAAGTTCAGGTCTGTGTACTTTGGTTCGTATATATTGGAACAGCATATAAACTTTCAACTGTTATAGTGGTTATAGTTTTGTTTAGTGCATTTTCACCCTTATTTGTCCTATTTGAATCTTATTGTGTGTCATAAGTGTGTAATAATATAATATTCCTCACACATTCACACAACATCATCTAGTCCCAAACTAAGCAGAGCTTGTACTAGACAACTGATAAACATACTTATATACTTTTCTTTTCTGTTGTATACATAAACATATATAAATCAAACACCTATGCTCATGCACACAAATGTTTGACTTATGGGGGAATCGAACCCGCGACCTCCAACGTGGCAGGCAGATTCACAACCCACTGCTCCATCTGGTCGTCATAATCACTACATAGTATAAAACAAAGTCGCTTTCTCTGTCCCTATGTCCCTTTGTATGCTTAAATATTTGAAACTATGCAACGGATTTTGATGCGGTTTTTTTAATAGATAGAGTGATTCAAGAGGAAGGTTTATGTGTGTAATAACATCCATTAAATAGTAGAGAAGTACTGTTATTTTTGAGGTTTCTAATGTGATGTCGTAAATCATTTCATTTTTCCCACTTACATTACCAGTGCGTCCATAACCGGTGAAACTGACCATAGATGTATTTTAATATTATTTCAGGTAATTTAGCAAGATCTTTAGTAACACTAAAGACAGCAAAATCATTGAAAATGAAACTAACGAAAAAACAGTGTCCTTGTCTTACTTTAGAAATTGAAATGGTATGTATGTATTATTATATTTGTATATCTGTTACGGCTAAAACCCGAAGTGCGGCTACACCTAGTTTTAGCCGGTTAGAACTAGGTGTAGCCACTCACTCTTGGTTACACCTAGTACTAGCCGATTGTTTTCGGGTAAAACTAGGTCTATCCTTCATCGTGCCGGTTAAAACTAGGTCCACCCATTCCCTGTTGGCTAAAACTAGGTCTATCCGATATCATTCCGGCTAGAACTAGGTCCGGCCATTCCCTAAATATAAAAGTGTTATTTATAATTATAATAATATTCTTTAAATTATAAAATACAACAAATTGTATGTTGTTAAAAAATCTGATTGTTCCTATTATATAAAAATTATACTCCTAATATTTGGTGTTAATTAAAACAATGTGATTTTAAGAATAACGAAACTCTCTACGTTTCTTATTATTGGGTGTTTTTTTATATCTAAAAAGTTCTGCCGATAGCATGCCTGCTACAACTATTTACAGCCAATCCCTGTTGGATAAAACTAAGACACGCGCTGCTGCTGCAGACGCTGTGAGTCACACTCGCTAGGAGACCTGCAATAGATCAGCAGCACCTGGGGGTCTCAACCTGCAGAGCCGCGTGTCTCCACCCCGCGCCGCTGCTGCAGATGCTGTGAGCCATGAGTGTGAAGGCGTGACGGGGTACGCATCTAAGTTTTATCCAACAGGGAATGGCTGGACCTAGTTCTAGCCGGAATGATATCGGATAGACCTAGTTTTACTCAACAGGGAATGGCTGGACCTAGTTGTAACCGGCACGATGAAGGATAGACTTAGTTTTATCCAACAGGGAATGGCTGGACCTATTTGTAGCCGGCATGATGAAGGATAGACCTAGTTTTACCCTAAAACAATCGGCTAGTACTAGGTGTAACCAAGAGTGAGTGGCTACACCTAGTTCTAACCGGCTAAAACTAGGTGTACCCGCACTTCGGGTTTTAACCGTAACATATCTATATGGTAAAACATAGCGCACTTATTAAAATTTGATCCACATGTATCCACCTATGTTTCATAAATAAATCATCATCCTCCTGCCCTTATCCCAAGTTTTATTTGTATGTATTATTTATATTTGTATATCTATATGGTAAAACATAGCACACTTATAAAAATTTTATCCACATGTAATATTTCACTATGTTTCATATATAGATCATCATTCTCCTGCCCTTATCCCAAGTTTTATTTGGGGTTGGCGCAGCATGTTTTTGTCTTCCACGCTCTTCTATCTGCCGTCATCTCACGAGTTACATTCTTTCTAGCCATATCAACTTTCAGGAGGGTGATGATGGCAAAAACCAATAAAAATGTTCCATTTACTGTCAAAACTTAAAATTAACCAATATTAAGGCATTTATAGTAACATCATTGAGGATGATTACTTCAGATCCTTTATTTATGAAGAATGCATTATTATTTTCAGCCATGTGTGCTATCACAACAGACGAGACAAGTTACACATGATATACCCGTTACTGTGATACCAAGAAAACTGTGGGCCGACTTCCATGAACCTAGGATACCTAACCCAGATGTGAGTGTACTGTATATCATACTTTAATTTTTATTCCGTACTAAAAAAGCAGATTGATGTGAAAGTGATGTTGAACATTTAGTCCATCATCATCAGTCTTGTCATTGTTACACTGCAAGGAACGGGCCTCCTCTCATATAGAGAAGAAATGAGTGTTAATCGCAACACTTGCTCGAGGCTGCTTGCTTACATCTTTCAGTTTCAGATGTTTCTTGGAAATGAAATTATTTGTCATGCAGATTATCATGTGATTTTAGTCTTAGCTTAAGGATATTGCTATATACATAATTATAATATATTATGCTCGTATATATATACTTAATTTTAATAAGACTGGCTCCCGCCAGTGGATTCACATTCATGTTCTGTCGAAACAACTTGCATATCTGAATATCAAGTAACTCATCAAAACCTTCTGTGATAACGGGACTATCTGACACTGAAAGATTTTTTCAAATTGGAGCAGTTGTTTCTGAGACTAGTGGATTTAAGCAAACAATAATCCTAGCTTTCATTAGCTAGTACAACATGAAATTATTTATTGGTTATATAACTTGTAAATTTTTTTAGATTTCAATAGAATTACCGCCTCTTAAACAGCTTCGCACCACTATCGACAGAATGAGAACGATGGCGTCTGAGGTGGTGATCAGAGCATCAGCTGAAGGAAGGTTGACTCTTCAAATAAAGACTGACATGGCTAAAGTTTCGACAAGGTTTAAAGGATTGAGTGTGGAGGCTTTTGGAGGTATATATGAATCCTTATTTATATTATTGTAACATTCTTGACTATGAAAGCCAGTTTTTTTGGTAAAATGGCTGTATCAATTTCGATGGAATTGTGCAATTGAAATCTAGGAAAAACACAGATAAAATAAATAGTATAAAATAAAACACATCAAATCGAATAAAAGTATTCAAATAATCAAGATGTTACTAATATAATATCCTACTTGTTATAAACATGATTTGTTATGAGTAAATCAAGGGATAACTTACTGAATCGAATTTAATTACTTAATTGTAGTCAAGGTCTTTTTATGAAATGCGGTTTTCAAGTCTAGGGCTCAGTTCTAGCTTCCGCCATTAACTTTATTCAAGATGATATATAATTATTTCATATTTAAACCTACTTTTTTAAGACCATGTTTTATAAAAGGGCACATGATTTAAAGATTATATCCATGCCCAAAATTGAACTTATAATTATCATTTCCAGGGCCAATAGAACATTCAGACTCAGAAACAGACACACAAACAAACGAGGATATGTCTCGCATATGTTACTGCAGAGTGGATGCTAAAAAACTATCAATGTTCCTCAGTGCGGACCAGATATCTACCAACAAGACCGTCTGCAGTATAGTGCATAAGAAACTAGTCATATTGTGCTTGCAAAGTGATGAGAACGTTAAACTGCAATGTTTTATTAGTGGGATTGTTTATTGAATAAACCTGAGTTTTACTTTTGGCTTTCATTAAAATTCCAAGAATTATTTATTTATACCGAATCCTGGGGTTACTCATTACAGTATCTGTATATAATATACATAGTTTATGTTAATTATGGATAATGTAGCATTGTAACGGTAAGAATTTATGAAATTGTTACAGCAGTTTTCGAGTTTATTCGGTACCTACATACAAACCCTTCCCCTTTTTAATAACAGCTTTTTAGCAACCCTTTTGCTTTCGCCAGCGGTTTCACTTGCGTCCAATGGGAACTACTTTGCGCACCAGGATAAAACGGTGTCTAAACCCTACCTCAATAAATGGAGTATCTCATACTCAAAACAATCTCAAATTGGTGTAGTAGTTGATGCGCATTCTAACAAGCAAACAAACTCTTCAAGCTGTATATATAAGTATATTGTATATATTTGTGTTGATATGAAAGTAGTAGGTACCTACTTTGCCAGTATTCTAAATAATTTGAGAGAAAGACAGTAAATTGTTCTGGTACCTAAACTAATTAAAAACACCAATATAAACAAATTACTTTTATTTCACAGAAATACATTTCTCATAGGAATTATAATAATTAACAAACAATTTGTCCAGGTTTTAATAATCAACAAAGTAGGTACAGAAATTATAATCAGAATAGTTACAATCAACATCGTCGCTTTTAGAAAAATATTGGGTAAGATACAAGTTTATTAGGGGTTCGCTAAACTATATAGCGGCTCGGAATATCTGTACTAATATCATAAAGCAGAAGAGTTTCTTAGTTTGATTGAACGCGCTAATCTCAGGAACTACTGGTTAGATTTGAAAAAATCTTTTAAGTGTTAGAAAGCCCATTTAAATAATTACGTTATAGGCTACTTTTTTATCCGGGTGCGCGGAGTTGTTCCTACGGGACGCGGGAGAAACCGTTGACGGAAGCTAGTTATTTATAAAAAAATAGGATTTTAGATATCTGTGGGATATGAGCCACATGCTTGTACTTGTGGTCAGAATAAAGTTCGGAGCCGCCATTAAGTTTGGCGAGACCTATATACTTGATTACATTTTTCACGTTATATGGAATCACAATTTTCTAAATCAATACAAATATATAACTGTGACATGAAAACAAAAATCTATTTCAGTTTACTCGTTTATAGCAGAATGAATGTGACATACAGATATACAAAAGCACTTTTTATCTATGTACATTTGTTACTTCGATAGCTATCACCTTTTCGTGTTTTTTTTATTAATTACTTGTCAGAAAGTGATAACCACTCATTTAACAGTCTATGGTCCATATCACAGACTCGACACTCAAGCTAATTATTTTAATAGGTATAATTAAGGCAGATTAACACAGGGAATGATAGGGATCAGTAAATTACTTGTATTTTTAAGTTAGCGATTGAATTTAAATAATGAAACTAGAATTGACACATACTTTGTGTTTCTAAATATAACTTGGTATACTGGCCAGTGCCTATGACGTCATGAATCAGGCGCCATATTGGATTAAGTTTAGACGCCATATTGGAGTAAGATATTGTTGTTACCAATTGTTGGATATTTCAGAACATACATTCAGGTATTTTTTTATAGTTCAGAGCACCTATGCTGGCAATTGTGGATTGAATAATTGGCATTTAAAATGAACTTCTATAAACCTCGATTCTTCAAAGGTGTTTTTTTTTTGCATTTTCTTTAGACTACTGCAATTTCTGCCTGATACTCAAGTTAATGACACACTCATATTGTATGAACAAAAAAAAACAAATTTTATTTGCAAAGTTATTTTGGACATAAATTATCGTTAAAAATCTATGAAATGGACATCTTTATTCCTAAGATAAAAAAAAAACTTTTTAAGACAATATAACGTAATATGCTTGAGTGTAGTTCTTTAATACATAGCTAACATTACTGTAAACATCTTCAATTATAAGTGAGTTGGTAGGATCGTTCATTGTCTCTGCGTAGTGTATCGTGGGTAGCCTTCAGCTGGTCGAGTTTCGTAGATATTTGCGCTATGGAGTTGTCTATCCATTGCATGGATGACATGTGGGCGTTGAGGATACGGCCGATTTGTACGATCTGAAAAAAAATTGGGAGTAAATTAAATAAATTTTTGAACACAGTAATTTTCACATTTGTGGAATTTTAGGGAAGAATTCACAAATGAGTCGTCCTCGTAATGAACTAGGCGATCTTCTGAAAAAATTGCACTTCTTATAATATTTTCTTTCTATTCTCTATTTGCGTTGAGATTTTTAATTTTATTTTTGGAACTACAAATCGTAACAAATCCTAATATTCTTTCTTCTGTTTCGTGTCTAAAATCGTTTTCGATGTTGACAAAACAGCTTACAATTTAAGAACGGCTGAGCCGATTTTGATGATACATGTCTAAGAATCACCACTGGAAACTTAGCTTTTAACCTATCAAATCGCATCCATATCGATTAATCCGGTTAAGAGCTACAGTGCCACAGACAGACACAGCAGTCGAACTTATAACACCCTTCTTTTTGCATCGGGGATAAAATACACTTATAAACTGATATTTTTACTTACAGGGTCATTACTGTCTTGACTCCTGTTGGTCTCGTTGAGGTGTTCTATAACTTCTTTCAAATCTTCCGACATCTGTCTCAGTTGAGTGTCCAAGTTTTCTGCCAGTGAGTACCTGAAATTAACAATAATAATATTAACGTAAGATAAATTATTTAATTCACGATTAGTCAGTTGTTCACTATCGGCCTCATCTCAAAGCTCAAAGTCGCTCAACGAGCTATGGAGAGGGCTATGCTCGGTGTTTCGCTACGTGATCGAATCCGAAATGAGGACATCCGTAGACGAACTAAAGTCACCGATATAGCCCATCGGATTAGCAAGCTGAAGTGGCAATGGGCAGGCCATATTGCTCGCAGAGCAAATGGCCGATGGAGTCTAAAAGTGCGAGAGTGGAGACCATGGACCAGCAAGCGCAGCGTAGGACGTCCACCAACAAGATGGACAGACGTCCTTATAAAGGTCTCCGGAAGACGCTCGATGCAGGTTGCTTCCAACAGGTATGTGTGGAGATCTAAAGGGGAGGCCTATGTTCAGCAGTGGACGTCCTACGGCTGAGATGATGATGATAATTCAGTTGTTGGTGTCCAAGATATACATTGTTACTTCCCTAACCTGGAATTGGACCCACAACACTCCATAGAAGCTGAAGCTTTAACCACTAGCCCAGGTCGACTAAAGACTGAATTTTGACATTAGCCCCATATAATTTGTGTCAAATTCCTATCTCTAGTAAGCAAAACAACGGATAGATTGGTTATTAATTTCGGCCGTTAGTCTAAAGAAGTCTGACTACCAGTCTTACCAAGGGGTTGTGAGCTGCCCGGGAAGTTCGGTTGAGGAGATCAGATAGGCTGGAAACCGACCCTACAAATGTACATTATAATATACATACATATTAAAAATGAGTCTACTCACATATGTTCCCTCTCAGGGTCTCTGAGCCTGTCCACGGTTTCCTCGGACAGCTGCTTCTCCATAGGTGCTAACAAATCCTCAAGTTCCTTCTGCTGAGCTAGTACGAAGTCCAGCTCGTGTTCCAAGCTCTGTTGTTCATTCTTCACTGATTGTACAGCATCATTTAGTTCTACTATCTGTGAAAAATAAAATTGTCTGTCATTGAACATCCTTGGCAGTCAGTCTGACGCCAGTCTAACCAAGGGATATTGGGTTGCTCGGGTAACTGGGTTGAGGAGGTCAGATAGGCAGTCGCTCCTTGTAAAACACTGGTACTCAGCTAAATCCGGTTAGATTGGAAGCCAACCCCAACATAGTTGGGAAAAGGCTCGGGAGATGATCTGCGAAAAATAATATTATATTGGTATGGTTATGATTATGTAAGCCGTGTAAACTAATAATTGAATAAATTCATCATCTGCCTAGCCTTTTCGCAAGCTATGTTGGGGTTAGCTTCCAGTCTTAACTGGTTGCAGCTGAGTACCAGTGTTTTACGTGGAGCGGGCAATCCAGTACCCCTTGGTAAGACTGGTTTTCAGACTTTCTAACAACTTAATAAACCAATTACTAGCTGTACCATCTGTACGGATGGTTTTTTTTTATTATGAACAAGCTGAGTACCAGTGTTTTACAAGGAGTCACCGCTCATCAAACTTCTACCTTGGGCACCCAATACCCCTTAGTAAGATTGGTTGTCAGAATTTCTAGCTTCTGACAACCCGTAAGGACTACCAAATTTGTACAAAATAACAGCCGGGACACACCAATTTAACGTGCCATCCGAAACATGGAGGAACCACGGACCACCCAGGCCAAGCGTTGCTTAACCTTATGACAGACCTGTCTGCTACTTGGCCTAGAGCTTCTCAATTTGAAACTGTATAACTTTAATATGGGATAGATGAACATACCTTCTCTCCATTAGCAATGAGCAATCTATCCCATGCGTTTATCTGCGTGGCCTGGTTAATGAATACATTCTCCTGTTCTTCTAACTCTAGCGTCCATTTGTTGATGCTCTCTTCTAGTTGGGCGAATGTTATCGACGTTATTGTCTGAGGGGGGACTGGGGCCGATGCTGTTGTTCTGAAATAGATATATATTTTTTAAAACTTCAAATTTTATCTGCTACGGGCTTATCGGCTATCAACAGATTTTATAATCCAGTAGGAGATGCAGGAGGTACGCAATTAAATACTATCTCCCCTACTCAATGTCTTGTATTTTGTATGAAATATTTTAGGAAGATTTATATAAAAATTGAGCAGTATTCCATAATAAACATAAAAAAATATTGGGAAACCTTCCACAGTTGATTGGACTCAAAGTACATGATCTGCCTAGCCTTTTCCTAAGCTATGTTGGGGTCGGCTTCCAGTCTTAACCGGATGCATTTGAGTACTAGTGTTTTTATCTTGTTAGACTCAAAGTATGCTATTTATGAATTAGCCTGTATTATTTATGTGTGCTAACATAACTGATTAACTACAAATATTATATGTACTAGCTCTCGTCAGCAGCCGCTTCCAGGGGAAACTACTCCGCGCACCCGGATAAAAAGTATCCTATAACCTTCATAGATGAATGGGCTAACTGACGACCAGATGGCGTGGTGGTTAGTGAACCTGCCTGCCCTGCTATAGGTCGCGGGTTCGATTCCCGCATAAGTCAAAGTTTTGTGTGTATGAATATGAGTGTTTGACTTAGTCTGGGTGTTTCCATGTATAAAATGTATGTAATTACCAAAGAAAAGTATATAAGTAGGTTTATCAGTTGTCTAGTACTCATAGTACAAGCTCTGCTTAGTTTGGGACTAGATGACACTGTGGGAATGTGTGAGGAATATTGTATATTATATTATATCTAACACCAAAATACCTTTTCAAATCGGACCAGTACTTCCCGAGTCTACTCAACGTTCTAATATTTTTATATGGATTTTATGGATTATCTATTAATGTGTATATTACATGTTCTACTTACGAAGTAGCCGTAGTGAGTGACGCCATAGTTGTGGTTGCCGTGGTCTTGCCCAGGGCTACAATACCAGAGGGGGCGGTGGTTGACGCTAAAATATATAAAAAAATATGAACAATTAATACAATATATTGCAGAAATAATTCGCATAAACATATAGCTGTTTGATTTAAGTTTGTATTCATAATTACAATAGGTAATTTTGATTGTTTTTTTTTTATTAAAATGGCGGTCTTTTAAAGCGCTGTTTAGAATTTATGTACATCGTTATTTCGATGTTGTTTGGAAGTAACAGAGCAAGCAATATAACCTTTATTCATTGCTGTATAAGTTCTATAATAGATTACAAAAATTTTTGTTAAGTAATGTTGAATTTAAAATTTTAATATATCAATTCAAATTTTCTTGAACGTCAACATAACGTCAATTTAAATATTTGAATTTAGAACTTGATGATACTGTTGGCGCAACGGTCACCATGCCGGACTGCCGAAAGAGGGTTCAGGTTCGATTCCCGGTAAGGTCAGTTTGTGTGATGAACATATTTATTGGAACTGAGCTAGTGTAAGTATTATGTTGTTTTTTTTTTCATAATTGTTTTAGCACTCATAACACAAACTTATCAATATATTATTATCTTGGGACTAACCAACCATGTGTCCCGATATCAAATAAAATAATCAATAAAAATATCAATTCTAGATGAGAAATTTTTCTCGAAATTATTTATACCATCATATATTTTTTGAGTTTATATTAGGGTACACCCACACAGCGGTTATAATATAATGTTATACAACATTGTGTAACACGATAACATTATGAATATTATCGTGTTACACATCGTGTTATAATGTTATATAACTGCTGCGTGGGAGCACCCTTACGAAAATTTTGCGATTCCCTTACCTGCTGAAGACGCAGCAACTGACGTAATAGGTTTTCCGAAACCAAGACCAGTTTTAGCTGCAGTCCCAGCCAAACTAAACCCGGACGTTGCAGTCGAAGCCGCTGTAGAAGCAGTTCCAAAACTCAACGTAGAAGCCGCTGTACTGGTTCCAAAACCAAGCCCCGTGGCAGACTGACTTGTAGTAGCTGCTACCGGTGTGGACCAAGCTGTAAGTCCACTTGAAACCGGTGCCGTAGAAGTTCCACTCACTCCTGTGGCCGTTGATACCGGACCAAAGCTTAGCGGGGCAGATGTTTTTGGAAATTGCCCAGCTGGTAAACTCTGACCCAATAATGATGGTTTATCCGTTGCTGGTGTAGCTACTCCGGTTGTGGTTGCTTGGGTGCTTGCAAAACTGAGTGTGGGTTGCCCAGACTGATTGGTTGTTGGTGGTCCAAAACTAAGTGTCGGTTGGGCGGTTGATGCTGGAGCGAAACTTAGCCCGGTTGAAGGTTGACTGGTTTGCTGGTTCGCACCAAAGTTTAGGGGAGTTGGTGCTGAAACGAAAGGAAATATATTTTACGTTAAATGGAGTAGCTGTTGATTGGTAACAGGTAAATTAATCAATCAGGCGTGGAGTTTTTTTCACCACGATTTATATCAGCCCATACTGAAATTAATCTAGCCATAGATGCTACGGACGGAGTCAAATTTAAAGTCAAAGATTTTTATATCATGAAGTAAATTTCAGACTGAACACAGGTTCTTATGACACGGCAAAGCAAGCGGGCAAACTATCTCTAAATCTCACAAATTCACACAACGTCATCTAGTCCCAAACTAAGCAGAGCTTGTACTATGGGTACTAGACAATTGATAAACATATTTATATACTTTCTTTTGTAAATACATACATATTATACATAGAAACACCCAGACCAAGTCAAACACCCATGTTCATGCACACAAATGTTTGACTTATGCGGGAATCGAACCCGCGACCAATAGCGTGGCAGGCAGGTTCACTAACCACTACGCCATCTGGTCGTCATAATCTGATTTTGACACATAACTTCCAGGAAGAAGAATTTAATATATTATTTATCTACGTGCGAAACCGGGGCGGATCACTAGTAATGGCGAATATAGGCGATGAAGGAGAAGCTTAACATAAAAATTTACAACTTACAGGTAAAGGAGCCAAATCCTTGCGGTGTGCTTGTAGCAGTTTGAGCAGCACCAAAACTGGGAGCTGCGGTCAGTCCAGTAGTCTGACCCGTTAGACCTGTAGTCTGTCCCGTTAGACTCGTAGCCTGTCCCGTTAGGCCTGTTGTCTGACCCGTCAGACCGGTCTGAGGAGTAGACGTTGTGGCACCCAGTGCGCCGAAACTGATCGTCGCTGGTTTTTGGCCGAAACCACCTTGCGTGGTTGCTGTGGAAAATGAAACAAAACATTATAATGTGCCGAAAATTTGTTGACAGGACGAGTTCTTACGTGTTTCGGAAGGCACATTAAATTGGTGCGTACAAAAACTTACGTCATGTTAAAATCCATTTACCCCCTGGACCATTTTCAGATACTCTGCCACAGTGGGGTAAAAAATAATTTTTTACATTCATCAACAACAAAAGTATCATTTTAATAAACTCACTAGTAGTAGCGCCTCCCAACGCAGGCGCTGTTGTAGTGCCCCCACCGAAACTGAAAGCGGATCCGGGTTTGGAACGCATAGCATTTTGTCCGAAACCGCCGGTCGTGCCTCCGCCCAGAAACGATTGTGTCGGCTGAGCCGATGAAGTTGTTGTTGCTTGTTGTTGCTGCTGGAAAGAGAAACATTAATTAATGAGAAACATAAATAAATTAAATAAACAAACGCTCAAAATCTGTAAGTGCAGGCTGGAGGGAGTGAAAAACATTTACTGACTAAAACCCACTTTTGTTCCGCCTGGAGTCCTTTCTGTGCCAGGGTAGCGGTATCCTTTTAATAGTAACCATCTATTTTGAAAATATCATGTTATAATATTACTTTTAAGAGTTATATTTTGTGAGTCAGTAGTATCTACAAAAAGCCTATTAAATTATAGATTATTAAAAAGGTAAAAAAAGAACTTACATTAGCTTGAGGAGCCGAGAACCCAGTGGCCGGTGTAGAAAACCCAAAGCCAGTAGTAGCGGGTGGATTTCCAAACCCAGTACTTGAAGGTTGGGTACCAAAACCAGTGGAAGCAGGACTGCTCCCAAAACCAGTGCTGGCTGGTTGCGTACCAAAGCCGGTAGTTGGCTGTGGGGATTGGCCGAAACCGAAACCAGTGCTGGGTGATGAGCCGAAACCGGTTGACGCTGGAAATGAACATTGTCATTATTTTACTGTAGAAAATTATATTATTTATGATTTAAACAGTTTTCAAATTATTGATAAAACATGATATAAGAGTAGTAGTGAGTATTAATTAAATATTGCTGGCAGCTAGTGAGAGTGTTTTGTGTTGGGGAGTTTGTTGCGCCACTTCTTCTTCCCACCGAGAACACATAGGAAGGTGGATGTTCTTATTATTCTCGCTGGGAAGGGTGGGCGTTTTGAGGGGCTGTCTCTTATTTTTGACGTTTTCGAAAAGTACTGATTTATCAGCCTTATTTAAATAAACGAATTTGAGTTTGAAATATCTTTCTACTGTGTTCCCTATTTCTACAAGGGTTGGGCCAATGTCAATGCCAATGTTGGGCTATTGTCTTATTCAACAACAATTGTAACCAACCTTGTGTGGTTGGTGTACCAAATGCCGGAGCTGGATTTTGTGTGTTACCCCCGACTAGTGATCCCCCTCCACTCTGAAAATAAATGATAACATATCAAAATTAGTGTACAATACTAGTGTACCATATTTTTACAGGTCATCTAGTACATGCTAAGGATCATGTCTACCAAAAAAAAAAAGTTGAATCACCTAGCGGTCAGCGATCGAATGCGTTCATAGAGACCGGCTTTATGCGTAAGAATACAATTACATTTTGGCGAATGTGATGATAAATTTAATAAAATATTTTATTGTTTTCATGAATTCTTTATTTATTTAATATATTAGAAGCCTTTAGTGCTAGCTTTAAACAATCTAATCTAGTACTAAAGCCGGTACTTTTTTAGCTTAAGTTTTAAAATTAACAGCTAGTTTCAATCGCTATAATTACAAACCCACTACTATATTGTAGGTACATAGTTTATATATGGGTGTACTAGCTGTCCCCAGCGGTTTCACCTGCATCTTTGGTTACTGCTCCGCTCCCGTGTGTCTTAGCGTGATGGTATATAGCCTATAGCTTTTCTCGATAAATGGGCTATCTAACACTGAAAGAATTTTTCAAATCGAACCAGTAGTTCCTGAGATTAGCGCGTTCAAAAAAACAAACTCTTCAGCTTTATAATATTAGTATAGATTCTTAGTGTGGCGCTGAGGGCACGTCTCTCGTTTTTTGACATGGCGGTAAAAAGTTTAATGATATGTACCTGTAGTCCAAAGCCAGGACTGCCAACAGTTTGGTTGGGTGGAGAAACAAATCCTCTAAAGCTCCCAGGATTACTGGCAGCAAATGCTGCATTAACGGTTGTTGTTGGGGTGGAAACTGGGGAAAATAAGAGTAATACAATTATTATTAAAGAAAATATAGATAATATAAAACATAGACAAGTTATAGATAGATATATGGATCACTAACTTATATACTAATAAGCATAATCATATAACATATTTTGTTTTCCAATTTTTTCCTTTCCAATCATCACCTCCCGAGCCTTTTCCCAACTATGTTGGGGTCGGCTTCCAGTCTAACCGGATTCGGCTGAGTTCCAGTTTTTTACAAGGAGCGACTGCCCAGCTGACCTCCTGAACCTAGTTACCCGGGCAACCCAACACCCCTTGGTTAGAATGGCGTCAGTCGATTCCGATTTTCCACTATGATTCTATGAGACATCAATTTTTACTACTCACATATAGATGTTGTTGGTGCTGTGGTTTTTGCCGCACCAAATGCAAACCCACCACCAGATGGACTTGAGAAATTGAAGGCCGGCTTGTTTTCTGTAATACAATAAATCACATAACTTCTTTCATTCAACTGGATATAAATAAGCTTCTTAATAAACAGTAGAATATTCTATAGTGGGCCTATTGGAAGACATTTCTAAAGAAATGAACAGTGCCTTTGTACCTGATTGTTCTAATTATCTTATTATCTCATCAACTAACTGTTAAATAAATAAATAGAATCTGTTCAGTATTTAGTACATCATCTAAGTTAGAAAACATCTTGAGGAAACCTGGACCAAAAATCTGAAATCATCAACCCACATTGAGTAAGTGTGGTGTTTAATTTCAATGCTTCACTGTGTGGGAGGAGGCCTGGTGCCCAGCAGTGGGATGATAATAAGGCTGATGATGATGATATCATCATATAAGACATATTGCTTATTGTGACCCAATTTATAAACAAAGTCTCATACCGAATGGCTTTTTTGTTTTAAATTACGTAAATTCTTTCTTTCCTGTTGTATTTCTCGATTGTGTGTGTACATAAATAAAATAAAATTTTAATTTTAATATTGATTCACATCTCTTTTGTTTTCCTCTATTAAAAATATACATACCTACTGATATAAACAGGAGATTGCTTATTTTTACTAAATCCTTTGTATGACATATTTTTTATCTCTTTATGATGTCACCATAAATATATCCTACTATAGCTCATATCAAATATTTTTTCTAACTTTTTCTCTGAATTTTGCATGAAAGGGTCTTATATGTGTGTGAGGCAATAGTGTTTTCTTGACATCTTTTGACCATTGCAATAATTGGAAGCCATCTTCGGAATAAGAATTTTTAAATTTTGTCTAAATCTGTACTTGATAAATTTTCTCAGATATACAAAGTAGGTATATGTATGAGTCATTATAAATCTAAAAACAATACTTTTACAAAACCACTATAATTGAATACACTATGGGCCTGTTTCACCACCTACAAAGAAGTTCCAGTTAGTTTAATTTGTACAAATTAGATAATTTCATACAAATTCTGTGCCATTTTGGAATTTATACAGTAGATAGTGTCTATTCGGACATTATGAAACTGGCCCTAAAAACATAAAAATTACAATGATAGTCCATTATTACCTGTATTACCGGTTCCAAATAATCCTGTTTTAGCTGGTTCTCCACTTCCAAATGCAAACCCTGAAAAACAGTTAATAATATTTGCTATGAATGGTTATATGGCTATTGAGCTGTAATTTATGGTAACTAGTATGGATTATGTGTACTTTTTGGCAACTATTATGAAGTATTTATATTATTATGACCGTAATCGATAGGTAAGAGAACAATAGTAATAATTTCAACTTGGTTTTCGTAGTATTTCATGCTGTTTTGCAATGTTGAAAAAGTTTAGGTTAGAATTTGTCAAAATGTTAATGTGTCTTACTTAATAACCCAAAAAATAAAGTTGTAGTATGCGTTTATTGTACAATAAGAGTTGCAAGTCTATTCTAATGCTAAATAACAAGAATATTTTAAAGAATTTACCTGTAGAAGGGGTGGTAGTGCCGAAAGTACTTCCAGCCGTCGTAGTAGCTGATCCGAAGCTAAAACTCATCTTTCAGTCTTATTTAACTTGGCTAAAATTACAGAAGCACTATTTTTATACGAAATATTTGTAATTACAACAATACTTTTAAATAAAATTTACGTTTTCCGTTATAACAACAAATAAAAGTCAACAAACGCAGCCCGCCATTACCCAATTGTTTTGGGTGCGTTCATGACGTGTTGATTGTAAGTCTGTAAAAAAGTGCGTTCAGGTTATTAAAAACTTTATTTTTATTTTTATTCAAAACTGGATGACAGTATAATATTTAAATTATAACTGAATTGAAATTATATGTAGTTGTGGTGGGTAGTAAGATATTTTTAATAGCACATACTATTTCATCATACCGTTTAATATCTATTGCCCAGTTTTTTCTTATAAATAGCTACAAGAAATAGATCTGTCACATCTTCGCGTCCTGACTTCTGTATTTGAATACGTATTAAATATATCATTTAGATCCAGTAGCGCTCATAATATTTTGTATGGCCTGAGTCTCAGCGCGACAGCCAATGTTTGGCGACTGGGGCAATGTGTAATTTCTAACAGCTTACCTGCTGCTAATTAGGGCTGCCTGTTTCGCACGATAATCCCCTCCCGAGAAAATTTATCTATTTTGTTTTGTGTTGGCGTAAAAGCATAACAAATTAACTCACTTAATATTAAAAAATCTGAAGAGTTTGATTGAACACACTAATCACAGGAACTATTGGATCGATTTGAGAAATTATTTCAGTGAGTCTATTTTTCGACGACGGCTTTAGGCTACTTTTTATCTGGATGCGCGGCGTAGTTGCCGAGGGGCGAGGTTGAAACTGCTGGTAGAAGCTAGTTACTACTTAAAAAGCAAATATTTACGGCTCTACTGAGACGAAGCTACACAATAATCCCAAACTCAATAACTAGCTTCCTAAATAACCCGCGCTAATTCAGAATGGCAGCGCGCCAATTTGCAAACACACCTGATTTTGCATAAATTCCTCTATCTAATCTTTTCATTGGGTGAATTTACAAAGCCACTCAACACCCACCTTCGAGGGGTATCTGTGTCTGGCGGGTTGCCAAGAGCACTGCCTGCAAATCATAGGCGTTTGCTATCGCTGTAACTACTTGTAAACAAGGCCTTTTGTTACGAAACCTTTGAGTTTATTTGCAAAAACCCTTTGGATGTCTATAATTTACAAAGATCATTATTATTTTTGGACTTTTGATGTAGTTTGGGATGTACTCCCAATATGCTGTTGCTCAATTAGGGGGAGGCTAACTATCATAAGTTATCATAAGGATCTTTTTTTTCTTGGCATGTCATCAAATTATCCCTGGGTGCAGCTGGGGGTCACTATGTTCCTTTTGGAGGTCCCTATATGTCAGGTCCATGGTATCTCTTACGAACTGCCCACAACCTATTATTATAAGGATATTGATTACGTGCGTACCTACACAATAATAATGAAATATGTAGTTACAGGGAAAGAATAAATAAAACCACCCATTCAAACTAAGAATCATCCCATATAACATTTAATACTGATCAGACAAACTTGCTAAATACAACACGACAATAAAGAAATTAAACCACATTATACCTAGCTCTTGGTACAAATGGTACTGGATGCGAGTCAGGCGTCAGCAGCAGTCTGACGTTCACGTTGGCCCGTCTCCATCTGTTCCACATCACGTAGTGATCTTTCCAAAGGAGGTAGACTGTGACCGAGTAGCCGCAGAGAACGATGGCCATGAAGAAGTCCATGGCTGTCTCTGTAATGCGGTGGGATATACCTGAAAAAATGGTAACTGATTCATTCATAACGCAACTGTCTGCTTTTTAAAAGCTTTTATTTAACTTGACGTGTATGTATGTTACGGTGGATTCTTTGAACTCAATTTTGAAGTAGATATCGTCAACCGATTGAGCTGAAATTTTGTATACACGTTAACTTTGAATGACAATGCAAGATATGTTATATGACGTTATTCTAAATCCAATATGGCGGGCCGTCCAAGATGGCGGAGAAGTTATATTTAATGAATTACAACAATATGGGTATCAAATGAAAGGTCTTATTGCGAGTGACTTAAAAAATAATTTGACATTATTCTAAATCCAATATGGTGGACTATAAAAGCTTTTTAAAAAAAGATTTTTCTTTTAATTTATTTCATATAAGGTTTCGCTTGTAACGTCCGCCCCTTGAACTATGCCTTGAACCCGGAGAAGTAGCTTATCCCCATCTCCAAAATATCCCCTTTTTTCACGTGATATTTCAGATAGTTAAGCACATTCGAATTAATTTTGTAGGTATTTATTGGCAATGTTAGTAAGGATAAGTGGAGAAGTGTTGATAGAGAAGAAGCTGTATTGTTGTTTGTTGTACTACGAGGTGATTTTTAACTTTATAAGCTGGTCAGTTCAAGCGCGGAGGTGATTAAGCTTAAAAGTCAGCAACTTCATTTGTTATTTTCGATTCTATTTTAAATGGGGTTGCTGTTCTATGGGTCGTTAGTTTGGCGACTGCTAGTTTATTGTAGTGTACGTAGGTGTTATGCTTGCCCGTCACGATCACATAGACTGGAAACTATCCATTGATTTTTTAAGCTTTGTTTGGACAGCCTGGAGTTTTTTTACATTATTATTTATAGACAGACATATTGGGGATTCTTCTTAGAGCATTATCCAACTAGCGAATTTCCTTTGCTAGAATTTCAACGGGTCGGCTCACGTATCATTCTCGCGACAAACAAAAGAGAACATCGAATTACGCAAGCTTTGAATAAAAAAAGAAAAAACCAAAAGGCAATTTTGCTTTTGCATTTATGACAACAAATAAAGATTCGTTGAAATAAAAAAAAAAACTACAAAATTCCATTTTCAAAATGAAACGGGCCATTCTTTTCATCCAGCAAAATTTCCTTTTAACTCTTAAAAAAAAACACATAATTAAAAAAAGCAAAAACAAAACACACCTTCCTCTTTTCGAGCGCTTGCGTCGAGCTTACCAAAATTGGTTCCCTCAATCACAAAGTATTGAGTTCCGACGATGCATACAGCCAGGAGGCCAGCCGTCACGGTCGATAGCAGCCAGAATATCAGACAATCCGACTGTGGAATAAAAGTATGGTTTAAAAACATGCTCAGTGTGTAGGTTGTATGGAGCGAGATGTCATTTCCTTTGCTTTCAAAGTCAAAAAAGGAAGCCTTGAAAAACTTGTTTTAGAACCCTTCTATTTAGTGTAACAATAAAGATTTGTTTTAAAAAAAAACTCAAAGTATTTTACCTCTATTTCGTTATAAAAGTTATTGTTCTTTAACAGATCTGGGACAACATTTTTGTACAGCCGCCAGCACATCAAGCTACTACAATCTGGCTTCTTCAACCGGTTTTTTAACTTTATCGTTGAAGCAGACTTCGTCAGTTTCGCCTAGCTTGATGTGCTGGCGTCTGTTCCTAATACAAACCCATTCATTCAAGTTATATTTTATGATCTTTGTACCACCTGTGTATCATAAAAACTATTTGAATTTGAAAAGGTTTATTCTCCCCCAGTGTTCTTGACACAGTTCTAAAAATATCCTAAAACAGATACCAATCTATTCAAGAAACTGTTTTTCAGCGTACCCCAATGAAATATAGCTGCAACTAACGAAGGGGAGTCCACGCCAAAAGGATATTTGTCAAAAGTGGTACCTACTCAGGAATTTTGGGCCAAGACCGAAGATTTTCAACGACAGTGTTATATCGCACGAATATTTCATCATCTACTTACCGACTGTGACATTTACAAAGACTGGCTGTTGAAAATCTAATCATAGGGTTTCTTTTTTAAAATTTTGGTCTTTACGTATGTACAACTATGTCTGAATACAAGCCTTCAAAAAAAAAATCGTTATAAAAGTATACTTGTTTATTTTTTATGTATTTGGATCCAGTAGGTGCAACTCAATGTTTTGCAGTTTTTTATGTAGGACGCCAGCACATCAACCTACTCAAAATGTAAAATTTCTACTAGTAGTGTCCTCGACATCTCTTTTACTCTAGCTTCTCTCCATTGAGCTCTAGCCTTTGTTAAGAACAAAAAGTATTTCAAGGATTTGAAAAGCTGATCTATCCATAAATCTAAGCATTCAACAGTATAAAAAAGCTGGGCAATATAACCCTCCCAAAATCCCTTTAAATACCAACTCATATCCAATATTATATCCTTCGAAGCACAACAAAGCCGGAGCAACGTTCAACGCAAGATAATTCAATAAATGACAGTCTGACAACAGAAATCCAATATATGCGTGTCGTGTCACGTCAAGACGTGTCAGCCATCTTTGCGACGCCATCTTGCGGTCAGCTTGGTGCGTGAAATATCGTGAGCCTTTGAGAAACACTTGACGGTTAATTTTAAACGACTTGACGTATGTTCTTGAATGTTATTAAGGGTCTTTTGTTTATGTTTTGGTTGCAAATCTTGAAAGTCGACGTTTGAAGTTTGCCACAGATAAGAAAATCTGGAAAATGCATGGACTATTTTCATTACTCTAAACTCTAAACAAGTCGTGCTGGCCAAGTGGTTGAAGCACCAGCGTTTCGAGCACGAGGCTGCGGGTTCGATTCCAGGTCAGGCGAGTACCAATGTTACTTTTCTAAGTTATAAGTACTTTCTAAGTTTATCTTGGACACCAATGACTGATTAAAGGTGAAGGAAAACATCTCGAGGAAACCTGGACTATAAAGTCTGAAATCACCAACCCACATTGACCAAGCGTGGTGATTAACGCTCAATCCTTCTCCGTGGGAGAGGAGGCCTGCGCCCAGCAGTGGCTCTATAAAATCAGTCAGTCAGATCAATCTAAATCTAAAAAGACTGATTATTTTTGATTGGATTTGGAGTCCGTTTACAAGAAAACCAGCGGGAAACAGCTACTATTATAGAGAACGATCGAAATACCAGCGATTCATTACGAGTTCCAATCTACAGACTAATCAAATAATTTCGAATGTTAATCGACTTTGGTTTCGCCAAACACTTTGGAGTGTCATCCGAAAGCCGGTGAAATTTCCATTGAAATTAGACGATTAAGCTCGGCTCAGACCAAAATATTGAAAATGTAAAACGCTGGGAAATGAAATTGTTGTCAACGGCTATGTACTTAGGCTAAAGTAGGCACCTAGCTACTAGAATATAGACTTTATCATCTACCAAGCCTTTTCCCAAGCTATGTTGGGGTCGGCTTTCAGTCTTAACCGGATGCAGCTATACTTTACGTGGAGCAACTGCCTATCTGACCTCCTCAACCTAGTTACCTGGGCAACTCAATACCCCTTGGTAAGACTTGGTTTTCAGACTTTCTGGCTTCTGACTACCCGTAACGACTGCCAAAGATGCACAAATAACAACCAGGACCCACTAATTTAACGTGCCTTCCAAAACACGGAGAAACTCGTCATGACAAGATGGTCACCCATCCACGGACCGACCGCGCCAAGCGTTGCTTAACCTTATGATCGATCACGAGCTTCTCCATTGAATATAGACTTATCGTTACAAAGACATCACTATCAGGCATTTGGATATCTGAGAGACTAGTCAAACGCGTGATTATTAACAGAAATAAAAAAGCTCCTAATTCTTGGTGTCTCTTGGTTGATGGTCACTGTTTTGATCTTGATGATAATTAAAATGATTGCAGAAATCTTGAAATGAAATTACGACAAGCAATTAAGAGAATGACAAACACCATTATAAAACAGTCCCAAAAATATCTCAGCAAACCTTTTACCCGCTTGATTGCAAGTTTAAAACGTGGAAATATTCAAAAGCTCTCGAGGAAGCCAGTTTCAATTGGGACAAAGTACCCTAAACCTAACAGACGCGACTCAATATGCCCTTGACGTGTCAACGCCGTCACTCTGACGCGAGATTATAATCGATTGTAGGATCTCTCGATTATAGGAACACTCGATTCCGAGTGACATTCTTCAAAAATGTTTGGGGAGAACGTTTGTTTGGATAGGACGTTCTTGAGTTTTTTTGAAAATAGAACGCTTTATGTAAGGCGGTTTTATTTAATATACTGTCAGTTGTGATTGACAGATATTGCATGCACCCTTATCATGCGTTAATGTGTTTTACATCAATCAGATTGGATTTTGAGGGATTATTGTAGTATTCAATCCTGCACATTTTATCGCAGAATTTCGTTGTTGTTTTAAGAAAACTGCAAGAAAATGTATGCAGACTCAAATAAGTCTTAAAAGATTTTGAATGTTAGATATTCGAGCCCTACTGTACCTAACCTTTTTTAAGGACTACTTAACATAATCAAAGAACACTTAAATAAATCCGCATAACACATTAGTAATTTCTTAAGTAGGTACAGACACGCTACAGCTACACGAAACTGACAATTTTTTCCAATCAATTTTGAGCCATATGCCTCAGCAATAAAGTTGAAAATCTATTAAGGAAATCTGACAGATTGTAGTAGCTTGGTGTCTGTAGCTTATAGGACCTTACCAGTCATAGAGGACATAAAAAAATAGAAAAAAAGTAGATCGAAAAATCAAATGATCTAAATCAATTATCGTATAATCGCGAACTGGTCCTTTCCAAGCATCAAACGTACAAAAGGACCAAATTCTATTTTTAAGCGGTTTAAATTTCGAATGCATAGGTAAACCATCTCACCTGCAAATGGCTCCGGTTCCTAGGATTGCCGAACCACAGTCGAAGCGCCTGCAGTACCGTGTACCTCGGCGTGCGGATCGCAGGGTAGCTGTGAAAAAATGCACGGTTTCAGAGGCTACGTACTACCTTTTTGGAAGTTAAAAGCGTGGTATTTCGTTTCGAATGTCGATGGAGTCTCGTTGGATATAGGCCAGGTAGAAACGAAACGGTTTTATTTCAAAAAGAATTTAGAATAGTTTTCTGTGAAGTTTTTTCTTAAAGGTGTTGAGGGGTGATAATGTCTCTTTAAGTTGGTCGATCAAGGATGTTTGTAGATATGAACAAAGTTTTATTCACAAATTTATGGAAAGGTACCCAATAAGTCCATGAGACACATACTTCAAAACTACCTTTGTTTTTAAAGAACCGTGTAGCTTCTACATAGTTGTATGTAAGTAGAAGTTCGGGGATGACAAAAAATCTGCTAGGAAAATTCAGATTTTTTGTTGCTTCTTGAATGACAAGGGAATAATTTAAATGTTATTACATCCACCGAGGAGTAATGCCAAATTCTGTCCACTAAATATAAACGTTTTATCAGATCAATGATTTTTGTCAAAATATTCCCCACGATCCGAAGGATGGGTTCATGCCCGCTTCCGAACCGACAATGATTGATTGTGATGCACATTTCTATCTCATTCAGTTAACAGGTGTGACGTCACATTGATTGATTGCCATAATAATTCAATGAGGAATATTAGTTGCCCCTCTAATCGAACCTCAGCTGCATTTAATTAAGAGTCCAACGCCATCCAAAATCGGGGACCGGTATTAAATTCTTTAACAAATTCATAGAATACGAATGGGGTCGCTCCTTGAATAGGATTCTTATCTTGGACTTTCATAATCTATGCCATTATTGGAATCAACTTTTTTATTATTTTGCACTCTGGTGTTCCTTTTTTTATCGATGAAATTATGTCAGAATGGATTGGGATTGTCTTTATTTGAATTTTAAGATCGGAACGCGTTTCTGGCACTTTTTATGCGTTATTGATTTCAGATTTTGTATTTTGATAATTCAATTTGGCACAAGCTGCCTCTTTCTGAGATGATTCACTTGTTTCAATACTTTATACTCTTATAGTATCTGTATCATCTAGCTATTGTCCTTTTGTTATGTCTTATTAAATTAGACTGGGCTCGAGATAAAAAGATAGTACTTAAGCATCTATTTCATTTATTAGTTAATCTACTCTGTAGCAATAGTTAGCAGCAATTATACAATTTGAAATTTCATTAACTACATAAATATAACTGAGATTTAAGTTGTCCGTTCCAAATACCTTCGATACGGTCCGAATGAGGCCGAAGGCATAATCTAGTCGCGCAATATTGCAGTTGATAGAATTAAATTTAAATTGTTACGAGATCTACCTGAAAATAGGGGTGGCAAGCCAGAGTGATTAGTTTATGGCTTGCTTGAATGCACACAGGAACTAGGTACTCCACATTTTTGAAAAATTCTTTCGGTGTTAGATAGCCACTTATGAGGAAGGCCTTTTTTTTTCGTGGGAAGTCATCAAATGACCCCTCCCGCTGAGGGTGCAGCCGGAGGGAGTGTCAGACTCTTACTGACTAAAACCCACTATGTTCCTTCTGGAGGTCCCTGTGTGCCAGGGCCACGGTATCTCTCACGAACAACCCGCAGCCCAAGTAGACCCTGGCCCTAAAGAGGCCCCTCCTATGTTGCTGACATCTCTTCGAGGAGCGCGTGGAACAGAACGCGCCACCGACACGAGGAGGCTTAAGGCTACTTTTTATCTGGTGCGCGGAGTAGTTACTGTTCACAACCAACAGTTTCATCCGAGTACGGTAAAAAGTTACTCCAGGGCGCGGGAGAAACAGCGAATTGCTAGTCATTAATATTATTCGATTAGAAAAACTAAACAAAAATATTGCAGATGATGTAGTCATTTTACACCTTACGAACTTAGTAATTGAATGTCTTTCTTATGAACAAACTTTCTAGTATCAAAGGAGATTTTTACACAGTCTAGACCAATAATTAGCTGGTTTTAATTAGTGGCAACCCTAGGACGATCAGGGAACGAACAAGCCCGCGGCAAGTTGGCCAACTGTTCCACTCTATTTGAAACTGTTAAATAAGTTTTAACAATCGGATATCGGAAACTTTGAGAGTAACGTTTTTGTCGGTTTTGTTGAAGATATTTATCGTATTTTTTTTTATTCGGTTTTGTCGTAAATAGCCGGTTTCCGATTTGATTTTGTGAATGTTCTAGAATGGGATTTAAATATTGTTATTTTATTTTATAGGTGCAAAGAAGTTGCATTGGATACGCCTAGATTAGATACACTCATGTCAATGTTTGTTTGTTAAGTTCCTGTTCGTCTGTGATTTAAGCAGAATTGTCTATTGATATGAACGTAAACGTAGTTATCTAAAATGATTATCTATTAGGTTTAACATGCATGTGAACATATCTTTATTTCCGAAATGTCATAATATTCGTATGTTTATGATAAATCTTCTCAAAGAGTGTAACTGGTTTTTAGATGATATCGTGTGGGATCTCTCCTAAAAACCTATTAAAACCCTTTTATTGTTAAAACCTATCCTTGTTGCTTGTGTACCAGGGCCACTGTAACTCTTGCTAACAACCTGATAACCTCGGCAGGCTTTGGCCCTAAGGGGCCCGCTACGACTGCTGACTGCTCTGAACAGAACACGTCGCCTGACACCTGACATATTATTACACTTGCCTTCTTATTTGTCTGAAAAAAACTCCTGATAGAGCTAGCAAAGTTGAAACTACCATAATATCCAAAAACTCACCTGAATCCGCACAGTTCACAATGGTTCCTCCCCACTTGGTTGAGCCACCGCTCCAAACAGCTCAGGTGGACGTTTGCCAGGGAACCCTTGCAGTTGCACGGAGAAATTAACCTGAGGACAAGGCTCCTGAATTGTGATATTTTTCTTGTTATTATAGACCAACAAGATGGACAGACGACCTTTATAGGTCGCCGCAAGACGCTGGATGCGGGTCGCTTCCAACCGGTATATGTGGAGATCTAAAGGGGAGGCCTATGTTCAGCAGTGGACGTCCTATGGCTGAGATAATGATGATGATTATTATAATACTCAAAAACAGTCGAAATTAAGGGTTTTCCTGGTTCAACGAGTATAGTTTTGAGGTTTTCTTGTCTCCAAACAACTCTTACTAATTGCTTGCAATGTGGTTTTTAGTGTAATCAAGTTTGCGAAATTTGATGTATGACGTTAATTTAGCCAAAAGTAATATATTTTTGAACGAATAACGGTGTACAGGCAGCACATCAAGCTACTACAATCTATCAAATTTCCGTAATAGATTTTCAACTTTATCGCTTAAGCATACGGTTCAAAATTGTTTGAGAAAATTTATCAGTTTCGGGTCAATTCAGTTTTCGATTATAATATACATAGGAATTAAAACAAAAATTATCTTGACTAAGTAACTAGCTCCTTTCAACTGTGTAGCTCGTTACATGACTAGTCCCATGTCAATACAATTAATTTTTGTATATTCCTCACTCTACACATGATATCCAATATACCCACTTACGCGTTACGTAAACCTACCACAGGATTTGCCAACATCTTTTGTACCCAAACCAAATACTTCTTCAAGTAAATAAATATTTGGTTAATATATTTAAATATTCCCTTTACCAACCTTTCCCGCCCCCGCGTCATACATATTCGGCAAACATTGGATCCAATGCTTGAGAGCGAATCTCTTGCCGTGATACCCAAGTCCGATTTCTCAGATAGGCTGCCTGAAGTCTTCTTTTTATCCGATTTCGATATTTTTGGTTCAATAGTATTGGTGATTATCACTTCATTAGTGTTTATTGATACACATTCAGTTTGTACGGTAGTGTAGCTAGGGTTCGTTATTTCAGGAGGCTCTGCTACATTAACAGGAGTTATCACTGGATGGACATTTTGAACGTTTGGGATTTCAGACAGCACAATAGCGTTAGTAGCCTCTTTGTTGAATTTGAAACATGATGCCATGAATTTCTTTAGATCTATCAGAGTAGTAGATTCATCTCTTTCTGCTGTTTCGTCTCTGTCTAGAATGGGGATGTTGAGTTCTTTAAGGTTAAGATTTTTGACTCCTTGCACTGGGGCGCCGAAGCTTAGAGATTTTAATGCGTTTGTGACATCTTTACTTGTGATGATGTGTCTCATATTATGTTCTGATTTTGAGATTCCAGGCTTGGGTGGCATGTTTTTAGCATGGTGTACTGCCCCGGGCAAGGTCACCGTTCCCGATGGTCCAGCATCTTCGTTTGTATTAGATCTTTGACTTTTATTATCACTTGCTTTCACTTCGTTCGTCGTAGTTTTGTCTCCATCTGTTGTTTTATTTTTTTCGTCGCTGTCCATCAATACTTGCGTACCATTTGTATTATTTGAAAGAAAATATAATTAAAATAAATCTTGTATGAATGATGCGGTGTTTGACATAACAATTTGACGTTTTGTGTTGAATTCATTATTTTATTTTGTTTACAACCTTTTTGGTAAATTCAAGGAGTACTGAGGCAAGTTTCTATATTCATTAAATTAATAATTCTAGTTCATAAAACAGCAAAAATGCTTTAACAACGAAAAGAGTTGGCTAAAGAAAATAAAAGGTCTTATAAACATTATTAAAATATACTAAACTCTAAATTAAATTGTACATATCGGTAGATTCATAATTGGAATACTTGTTACTGTAATGTCTATTTGACTTAGTAGTACGAGTAATATAACTCTACTTCTGTATTCGCTGTTATCTGTACGCTATATTTAGCTGCGCCAAGGGCACTACGATATGATACTACGTCACGCGCACGTCACCTAACACACTATTTGTAAAAAAAATGGTTTCTTTTGCTACTTCATGCATGATTTGTGTTTGTAATTGCAGTAATAATATTATATTAGTCAATAATTGAACAATTTTCAGTTGAAAACTACATAAAAACAAGTTTGAGAAAAAATCAAAAGTTTACACGTAACCTCGATAGATGGCGTTGCTCGATTTAAATTCGCGCTATGGTTTCGTTCTTGCGCGGAGCATAAGTAGTGCGCGCGCACATTCACACGTTGCCATCAGGAGGGTCTTAACTGACTCGACTGAACAGTGAGTGATGAACTCGGGATATGAATCCTTGTGATTCCAATCCGCTCCCCTACAGGTCAACTATCGCAGACTTGTAGGGCGAATAGCTGACGCTGTTTTTGGCCTCTTTTAATTCTTTTAAAAACATACTACAAGCAAGGTGTATCCCTGTCTGTTAGAAGCTTGCTTTCAGATAAAAATAAGAACGTAAAGAGACTGTCTACGATGTTTCGGATAATGGAACTATCTGGAATAACATTCTTTTGTACGTTTCAATGACGACATAAAAAAAACTTGACAAGAATATGTGTGCCAGTAATCTACCTATACTTTTTTTTAAAATAAATTTTTCATCACCCTGTATGATATTTGAACCATGTTTTTTAACAATTATTCAAACGAATTGACGATCTGTTGCAATCTGCAGGCAAAAGTTATATGCGTTAAGCCGAGAACCGAGCGATAGAGTTTGATACAGCCACTTTTTAGAAGTCTATGAAACAAAGATATAACAATGGTTCAAGGTAAAATTTTTATTAAAACAAAATCATAAATACGAATGTTTTTATAGCTTTTTGTAACATGTTCAGGAATAATAGATTACACGTTTGAGGTGATATTTAGAATGGAAATGAGTGACAAAGTATTTATAATGTGATATTAGGTAAAGTAGGTAATTTCCTTAACCGAGACATCTAGAAAGCTTATAATACTAAAAAATATTTCTTATCATTTCAGCAATTTTTAAATTCTTTCCAAAATCTGACTCCATACCTGAATAACACGTTCTTACTCTAATTACTGCCAGAAACCGGATTAAACCGGCTAAAACTAGATATAAACAAGATGTTTAAACAATCCTGGAAGTGGCTCCCCCGCAGCGTGGTTGCAACGTCGACCACAGCTCGTGGCGACCTTAATCTAGGCTGCTAACTTAGTTTGTTTCTGTATATCTACATATACTCATGATATAAGGCTAAAAAGTTTGTTAGTTTGAAAACCCTAATATCAGGAACTACTGGTCCGATTTGAAATTGATTTCAGCGTTAGATAGTCATTGTATCGAGGAAAACATTAGGTAAGATTTTAGACCCTTTCTTCGCTGATGTAGATGGAAGACTTTCTGGGAGACCCATGATGCTCAGCGATGGGGCATTATATGGGAAATAAAATTTAAAAACTTAAATATGGGAGACATATCATGTACAGGTAAGTGCTTAGAAAGAAAAATAATTCTATAGCAGATACCACGGATAGAGTGTACCTACAGATAACCATCTCAAAAAAAGGAGGTTGGCGTAAAAGTATGTATTTTTGACGTCTAAGTACGTATGTCTGTCACCGATTTTCTCGAATTAAGATGACGCGATTTAGAAGTGGTTTTCTTAATAAAAACATTTGTTAAATTTAAGAAAAGGTTTAACCGCCTCTAAACAGGGAGGTTCTCATTTTCACCTGCATGGCTATATAAATCATCCGATGCACAATGTGTTTTTTTCATGTCACATATGGATTTTATTTCTTTTTGAACGTTGATTAATCAACAAAACTAGTTACTGACCAAACTGAAATAAATTAATAGCCAACATTCAGGGCTAGTTTGGAAAACAGTGTTGCTTTGATAAATTTTACTAACAACCAACTTACATTTTACTACTCTAGAACTCTTCACATATTTGTATACACCTTATCTCGTAACATTAAGGTTGATAATCGCTTGCATATTTATAATGTTATCTTTCGGGAGTGTAGCGTTATATTTGTGAAGTTCTATTCTCATTGTGTTGCAATCGTAAAATTGTTGCTTTAATAATAAAAATTAAGGCATAAAAGACGAAAAAGGTTATATTGGTTGTCGTTATTTACTGTGTAAGAGATTTTTATTGTAGTTTCGTTTTTGTTTTTTACTAGAAAAGTAGGAAAAATAGTCGACCGTGTCGGATTGCCGTCCCATCGACCGTGATGACCAGATGGCGTGGTGGTTACTGAACCTGCCTGCCACGCTATAGGTCGCGGGTTCGATCCCGCATAAGTCAAACATTTGTGTGCATGAACATGGGTGTTTGACTTAGTCCGGTTGTTTCTATGTATAATATGGATGTATTTACAAAAGAAAGGTATGTATATAAGTATGTTTAACGCCATCATCATCATCAATAAAAATAGTGCTGAATAAACAAGACAAATTAAGGCTCGGAATATTACTTATTTTTTAATTTACAGATGCCAGTTATCAAGCTATTCGAAACAGTAAAATTTTCTCAATCAACTTCGGCTATAAAATTGATAATCTATTAAGGACATTTGACAGATTGTAGTAGCTTGATGTGCTGGTTTGTACTTTCTGTAAATAGGGCCTGAGCCAGCAAAGTATAATATCACATCCATGATGGATGTAGACGCAACGTTTAGAGTTTATTATTTATAGCGGGCTCAACTGTCGTCAGGACAAGATGGTCACCATCTACGGACCGACCGCACCAAGCGTTGCTTAACCTTATGATCGATCGACCCGTGCGGTTACTTAGCCACGAGCTCCGCCTAATAGCTTTCAATTAAGCGTAATCCTATTAGGTAATATTCTCCAAATAATGATTACAAATCTATGAATATTAATTATTGCTATGATTAATCTTTAATTGAAGGCTGTGAAGCGAAATGATAGTGTCATATATACGGTGCTAGCTGTTCGACGCGGTTGCACCCATCGCCAGAGGGAAATACTTTCCGCACTAGGATAATATTATACTCTTTTTATCCTGGACATATTATGTATTTTTTCAGACTAGATTAAATTTCTACCAAATCACCAGCAGGCTTAGCATGGCGATTTAATATCTATTCTATCAAGAAAAGATAAAGCTTTTTCTGTCAATGTCAACATGTCTACTGCCCGAGCATGGCGCGACCTGTCAACTCGCATATAATCACTTGTAGACTGTCGATGTCGATCGAAGAAAAGAAAAATTACTTCAAAAAATTACAAAGGAAATCTTACGTCAATCTGTCACTGTTCTGTCATTATGTCCATTCTCCGGTAGACACAACTTGTTTTTACGGTTGCCATGCCAAGCCTTCAGGCCTTATCTCATGAATATGTGATAATTAGTTGACATATTTTGACGCTGTAACAAAAAAAAAGTCACAGGTTTAAATTCCTTATTAGCTTACATCTCTTGTGCAAATTAAATATTATAATGTCTTATAATAATAATGGAAGTGCAGATGTAATTCCAAAGTAATTAATTCTTAACGACCTTTAACACTAAAGTTTTATTACACCTCCCTATACCCTAATTAAGATTTCCCGGATTAATGAAACTCAATACTTTGTTAACCCTCTCAGGTACGACATTATTCAAAAGGTCACAAGTCATATAAATGTCGCTTACGACGCTCAAAAAAGAATAATAATCAGTTAAAAGCAATTTGCCAACGATAAATCAAGCTAAATTATTCAAAATAGGCATTTAATTAATAAATTATATACCAATTAATTATTTTCTTCCAGTCACTCGTTCCAAAATGACATTGCACGTTTGGTTTTTCGCAAAAATATATTTTAACAACGCCGAAAAATTATTATTTTGCTCCGAATTTCGGGCAATAATTAAGTCCCTACTTTTCTTGTATGAAGTCAGCGAAATATTTTAATTAGGTGGTCCGAAATGGTAGTCGTGTTAAACCTATGTGGCGTTTGGTCTTCGTCATGAAAGAGTGAAGCAGTGAAAAAATATTTATAAAATGTACGACCAGATAGCGTGGTGGTTAGTGAACCTGCCTGCCACGCTATAGGTCGCGGGTCAAACATTTGTGTGCATGAACATGAGTGTTTGACTTAGTCTGGTTGTTTCTATGTATAATATGTATGTATTTACAAACGAAAAAGTATATAAGTATGTTTATCAGTTGTCCAGTACCCATAGTACAAGCTCTGCTTAGTTTGGGACTAGATGACGTTGTGTGAATGTGTGAGGGATATTATATTATATTATATTATTATTTGAAATAAAAATCGGTTTAGTCAAACTTGACATGTCATATCATCTCAGCCATAGGACGTCTACTGCTGAACATAGGCCTTTAGATCTCCATATATACCGGATGGAAACGACCTCCATCCAGCGTCTTCCCGAGATCTTTATAAGGTCGCCTGTCCATCTTGTTGGTGGACGTTGTACGCTGCGCTTGCTAGGTCATGGTCTCTCTTAAACATAACATTTGGACCCTAATAAATGTTTTTAGATTTTCAACTTTATCGCTCAAGTATATGGTTCATAGTTGAATTGGAAGACTTGACAGTCTCGGGTAGCTTAATGTGCTGGCGTCTGTACCTTGTATGACAAAGAAAGACTATATACATATGATAAAGGTATACTTATCAATTTTGGGTAATGATTTTTAGTTAGGTTATTAAGTTTACAGTACCAAAACTGATATACCGAGACCCAAAACTATAAAAGAGTTTAAAGTATTTTCTTTAAAATCAAATCACCCTCCATTTTTGTTAAAATAAGTAGACAAGTCTTTATTTCTGTAGATTTTCGTTAAATAAAACCTATTTATTTCTAGAATTTAAATAAGACCTGGCAGTATAAAGGTTCTATTCAAATTCATGATTCGACGCCTACTTGAAGGTAAAATGGTTAACTTTTTAGTACCTACCTTTGATTTTTAGGGTTCCATATACAAAAAGTAATTTATATACATGCCTGCCATCTTCTATGGAATTATATTATTTTTATTGGTATGTATTATTTAATAAGTTAATAAATAAAAAAAAAAACAGTATTCCATTTTAAAACAGAAAAATGAAAAATATATTGAATTTATGGCTCATCCTGGTTTTAATAATTGTTTTTTTTTTTGGCACTGTAGTAGTAGTAGTAGTAGGGGTATTGGGTTGCCCGGGTAACTGGGTTGAGGAGGTCAGATAGGCAGTCGCTCTTTGTAAAACACTGGTACTCAGTTAATCCGGTGAGACTTGAAGCCGACCCCAACATAGTTGGGAAAAGGCTCGGGATATGTTGTAGTATACATATAATCAGTTACTAAAAAAAAGCACTGTTCTATTTTAAAACAGAAAAATGAAAAATAATATTGGAGTAATTTATGGCTTACCCTGGTTTTATTAAATGTTTTTTTTGTTGGCACAGTAGTATCAAGTATAACTTCGTACACTTATTACCCTTATGTTATGAGAACATAAAGTCTTCCAATGACCACTTCGGACACAGATTGCTGCATTGGTATTTTTTTCAATGTAAATATAACTATACCTACTGAAATTACCATGAAATATGCCCGAAAACTAGACGGGACCATATTTCAGCACGTCTCGACGCGTTCTTGCTCGATTTTTTTGCGAATCCGCATTATACAGACGTTAACCCTTTTCTTCGGTTTACAATAGAACAGAATGGAACTGTCTAGATATATCGTACCATATACATTTGACGTGACAATGAATTATTTTTTGCGGGTCTGTGAATTTTAGACGCGGGGTGATAAATTATAGAAAAGTCTTTTGAAGACTTCTTTTTTAGGACTGTACTCAATACGTTATCTATATTATACAGACATATTTTGTATCATCTTTTATTGACATTTTATCAAACTGTTTTTCTAAGAAATTGTATTGAACATCAGGGAGGTATGTATTTTGACTATCAAAAGGTCTTTGTTAAACGTCTATTTAGAATAATGTTTTTCAACTCGCTAAATCTCTGATTTGAATGGCATAATATAAGGTTTCAACATCATCATCATCTCAGCCGTAGGACGTCCACTGCTGAATATAGGCTTCCCCTTTACCATCCATTCTTTGCCATCTCCACATATACCGGTTGGACGCAACCAGTATCCAGCGACTTCCGACGACCTTTATAAGGTTTAAAGAACTTTATTTCTCATAAGAACATGGTTCACTGATATGGTAAAATTAGATTTACAAACTTAATACGATATAGACAGCGCTTTGCTTCGTAATAAATAAACAGAGGGTACAGACGCCAGTACATCAAGCTACCCGAATCTGTCAAATTTTCGCAATCAACTTTGAATCATATGCTTCAAGGATAAAGTTGAAATCTATTACGGACAGATTCTAGTAGGTTACACATTATACAAGTACATATTACAAGTATTAGTTAGGTCTAACAGTCATGCAGATAGATAATCAAAAGTGAAATATTCATTTACAAAACTATGGGCCTTACCTACTACAAAAAAGTTAGACATACGTTCGACACGTGTTTAAAATAAGTTTGCATATAATTTTTTTTCTTAAGACATGACGTGTCAAACGTCTGTCTAACTTTTTTGTAGTAAAGCCCTATGTACGTATCTTTCCCAAACATAACATTTCATTTAGATTTTTTTTCCGCTTTTTCTTTTCTTGGTCCTTACTCGTACAACGCGGTCCTCGCGTCACACTTAGCTGCACTTTTGACAGCACAGGTAGCGGCCTGCACTAATTTGTAATTACAGCCGACGGGGACGCAAGAGCGGCAGTTTTAGCAAGCAAGCTGTTTTACTAAGGGTGCTTACAAACTTACGATTAATTAGAAAAGAAGTCGGCTTTATTAAGCTTGCGTAATGTTTTTTGGTCCTTCGGTACGGTTCTATATGTGTATCTACAATAGGAATGTTTTCGTAGTATGACACTTTCTTAGTGATGTTATAAATATTGGAATCTGATATGGTATAGGATTAAGGATAGAATCGGGACCACAAGTTGCATACTTTAAAAGTCACAGAAAGTTCGTATAGACGCCAGCACATCAATCTACTACAATCTGTCAAATTTCCTTAATAGATTTTCAACATTATCGCTGAAACATATGGTTCAAAGTCGATTGGGAAAATTTGACAGTATCGGCTAGCTTGATGTGCTGGCGTCTGTATATCATCTACGTTCGTTCATCTACATAATTATTATGTGATGAATGCCAGGGGTCGCCGGCATCGAAACCGATAAAGAGGACTATATTATTGATTTAAACCCATAAGATTGCAAACAGCTTTCACAGAAGCATAGATATACTCATTACGTAATGTATGTATGTATGTACCTACTTATACACGTGCTATGCACAAATGTGTAATTATGGCCGACGACGGGGCGACGTAAGCGATTCACTAATACAAATCGCGGTTTGCTGTATTAACGGTTAATAGTTCAGCGCGAATCGATTGAACGCAGTTAAAATCGATTGCGAAATTAATTGGAGTTGTTTGTAATCTTAATAAAGGTAGCTTGTTCAGGTTGAAGTATATCATTATTAATCTGCCTAGCCTTTTCCCAAGCTTTGTTGTCGTCGGCTTCCAGTCTTAACCGGATACAGCTGAGTACCAGTGTTTTACGTGGAGCGGCTGCCTATCTGACCTCCACAACCCGGTTACCTTCGCAACCCGATAGCCCTTGGTAAGACTAGTTGTCAGACTTTCTGGCTTCTGACTACCCGTAATGACTGCCAATGATGTATAGGTAATATGTCTAATAAGCTGCCAAAGAGGTATAACAGCCGGGACCTTGCCTTGCGGGAAGCGTGCCTTCTGAAATACGGAGGAACCCGTCATGACAAGATGGTCACCCATCCACGGACCGACCCCGCCAAGCGTTGCTTAACCTTATGATCGATCGATCCGTGCGGCTGTTGCTTAGCCACAAGCTCCTCTCTCAGTAGGCAGATGATGAGATATCAATATTAATTAGCTATGTATTTAAAAGAAGCGTATATATTCGAAATTAGCATACCTATACAATTGATACATAAATGCAATTGATGATGTCTCAATTCCACGACTAATCTGAAGTGTGCGCCTAGCCTTATTCCGTGTTCATATATAATTTACTTCATTTCGTTTGCTGAGGTGCGATTCATTTAATAAATACTGGATTTTTTTATGTCTGGACTTTGTAGTGTACCTATGTTTGCTAATGAACTCTCTAGTGGTTTTGTACTGTAATCCGAACGCATTTTTTTGTTACTGTAATCTTTTTTTCGTAATCTATACTTACTTTATAAAGCTTAAGAGTTTGTTTTATAGTTTGCTTGCGAAAAAAAAAAAACACAAATAGTTTCGTACCACGGTAAATAAAGTAATACACATTAAAATAGTGTATTTTACCGTATATGAAAAAAAATAAAAATATAATAATAATTATTATAAGTGAGATCTTGGGCGAAAAAGCAGCCGGAAAAGGTTGGTTTTAGTTCACAAAACATTTTTGATAATTAGGTTTTTTTTTTCTTTTTGCTTACAAAGCTTAGTGACGTCATTACCACAGAGCAAAATATGGCGTCCATTACGTCTAGCGTTCTTGACAAATTGCGCGCGGAGTTTCAAAATGTAAAATTTTAAATGTATTTTTAGGTTGAATAAACATGTTTGTGCTTTATTTAGTAGTTTAAAATAGCACTGTAAATTAGTCTAATTAAGACACTTCAAAAATGGGTGTGATAGTCTATTGAGGCATAACAAACGCAAAAAATAACCAAAATGAAATCATCAGCTCTATAAAATTATACCATCATGTGGTCATTCGCGCCGTTCTCATATTTATAGAAATTCAAAATGGCGTGGCATGAAGCACACAAGCTCGGAATATCAAGGACCGTTACTGGAAGTGTGTTCACAATAAAATTTTACGTACTTACAGAGCTGTAATCATCGATATTATTAAGTGGATCGTTTTTCGTTTGTTTCGGTACTAATATTTGGGTGGTTTGTTTGTTTTTGCGGTATTTTTAAGGGGGTATTTTTTAGGTCCTTCTTATACTATTTTCTGCCCGTATGCCAATTTTATTTGATTATTTCTTCAACGCTGCAGTCTTGTTATGTGTTGGTCATGTCTGTCTATGTTTTCATTATTCTAAATCGTGGTAATGGCTTGGTAGATGATGATTTCTTAAGAAATAACGTTTAGTCGTCACACTTAAATGGCTATAAAAAGTCGAAAACGTAGAAGAACACAAAACCTCAATTTAGTATATTAATTCAAAATTTTGAGGCATTAATTTTTGCCTCGAAGTAGTTATGTAAGTAACTACTTTTAGTCCAGATTTATTAAGTAAGTTTCCAAAGTATTCAAATGAAACTGCAGGCAACAGATGGCAACTCAGTCTCCAAAAACTTTATACTTACTCGAACCTGCTCTCCTAACATAGTCCCAGCGACCTGAGGTATACAATGCAATCATTACAATATGAGGTCACCGACATTACGACGCCGACAACCTTCGTATGTGCACCAACTTACACAATAATCAATTCTCCAATACAGTTAACCTTTGAGTCACCCCAAAGTTTATTTTCTTAAAAGCCAATTTTGTGCATGACAATTGCAACATTCAGCCTAAGAAAATTAAATTTAAATATAGAACGTAATTGAATAAAACCTTAAAGGTATTCTCAATGCAAAACATACCTTGATTAAAACCATCCCGTTTGAAGAAATAAAAATGTTTAAAGAATTTTAACTTCTCTTGGAACCGCTAAAAGTTAGTTGTATGAGACTTGCAGCTTAATGATTTTCAAATGTTAAGTTTCACACTTTTAGCCTGAAATAGTTGGGTATTATTAAATGCAGCTTAAAGGAGTGCAGCTCTATTAAATTGTTTAAGTTGGTCCTTTTGGAAACCTTGGTGTTACTATGCTAGTCTTCTTACGGGTATAAGGACCAAAAGATATGTGTTTGACAGGTTCGTTTTATGAGCATCATAGTGAATCAAAAATGTAATCTGAAGATTTACTATACATATATCTTTTTGTTTTTATAGCTACTGAACACATAATTTGCCTCATCTGCCTAGCCTTTTCCTAAGCTATGTTGGGGTCCAGTGTATTAGGTACTAGAGCAACTGTCTATTTGGGCAACCCAGTACCCCTTGGACTTTCTGGCTTGTGACTTCCCGTAACGACTGCCAAAGATAAACAAATGGCCGGGAGCCACCAATTTAACGTGCTTTCCAAAACATGAAGAAACTTCTATTTGCTATGTTTTTTCTGAAGAATTTTTCTTCATAAAGTATTGTAATAAAATGCATTCAGTAAACCAGTTCCGAGATTCGATAATAACTAGTTTAGCTATAATAATAGACTTTGCAGAATTTGAACCGCAAGATCCAGTTCGAATAAAATAGCTTTTGTTTGTTTTTTTTTCTTTGGAGTTCGGATTTTATTTACAAAGTTTCAGCGGTACCAACTTTAAAGAGGAAAAAGAGCTTGGATTTAAATATTAAGTCAGTATAATGTAAATGCTTTAATCAGGTATCAGGTTATATTCTAAATTATGGAATTATTTTTTTTACGCTGGAATAGTATTTCTCACTTAACTTAAAGATATACTCCTACACATACGTAAATATTTAATAGGTCATTAGATCCAAATCAATTTCGTCGTCTTAGATTGAAAACCTCGAAAGTGTATTATTAGACGAATTTATTTTATTGCGTATCTAAGAATGTCACTAAGCACATCCCTTGTATTCCTCCTGAAAAGTAACATATTTTACACTTAAGAGGTTTTCACTCTAAGGCGTCAATTTAGATATTATGTTACGAACGAGAGAAAACTTAGGTATGTAGAAAACGTCTTACAACTTGCAACTAGTTAACTTCATAACACATACATACTTTCAATAAATACCCCCATCTAACTACACAAGAAGATAAAACTCCAAAATATTTATTCAAAAACAAAGCAAAGTCTTCTAAAAGTAAGACAAAATAGTAGCCAAGACAGTCCGCCGCACTGCCAAGCCGTTTGATAGATAAAAACGCAGACGGCTCGGACTTCGGACAGTCCGGTGTCCGGCCGGCTCGGAAACCACACTAGGTGGATTGGATTCTTTTTATTTGATACTGTCCGGTAAATGGACACGGAAATGGTACTAGCCTCAAGCTTTGTGCAAGGAAAATGTATTGCGCTGAATATAATATTTGTGTTCGTTTGTAGTTCAGTTGCAGTATTGTATACACCGTGATTTTTAGTCGTCTTACAAAAGCAGCCCAGTTCATGTATCCAATGACTAGTAAACGTTCATAATAAAAAAAATGAATTTATGAGATTTGAACAATTGAAAAAAATATTCATTATTATGACGCAAGACGTCGTTAGAAACTCCCTTGTCTTCTGATAAATGGAGAAAGAATGATCTGCTATACTCGTGCACTGGGTAGGTATACTCTACCGTTTGATACGTTAACATTTTTAAAGTGATATTTCTAATTGATTGTTTTTAAAATTACTATTTATGATATAAACATAATAATCGCATCTAAACGTATTTTATGTCGGATACTTTAGGTGGACCAATTTTGTAAGACGACTAAAAAGTCACGGTGTATAGATTTTGGAAACGGAGATTACTATGAATTCTTGACATGAGTTTGAAAACTGCTTC
The DNA here is from genome assembly GCA_958496145.1 of Heliothis peltigera. Lineage (NCBI taxonomy): Eukaryota > Metazoa > Arthropoda > Insecta > Lepidoptera > Noctuidae > Heliothis > Heliothis peltigera. The sequence goes on along the minus strand of OY292345.1, from coordinate 5,342,073 downwards.
GCAGATCTATTAGTTGCATAGCGCGACTGCGAACGGGGTTTTGTTTTCGTTTGCTGGTTCACGCCGAAATCACTTTGTGGGTTTCAAGGAACTTTTACGAAGCAACCTGGAGTCTGGTTTTGCACATAATCGTCGTCCCATAGGCTATGAGGATGCACCTGTGTTTGCGCAAGTGTTTGTGCACCAAAAGCAGCTCCTTAATGGCCTTTAAGACAACAGTCGCCTTCGCCGTCAGTTAATATATCATTATTATAGTTCATTGCGGGTGACATTATTTTTACTTAAAAATGGTGAAGTCATTGTTGCAGTGTTGAGTTTAGGAACGAAAATAGGAAATTCCAAAGCCTTTCTTATTGAGCGCTAGCTTGTATGGAATGGTTATTAACCTCCTACTTTCTACATTATCTCGAAGATAATTTAGGGATTCGTGGTTGGGTTAAATCCCTAATTGAGCACTGCCACTTCTGGTCGATAATTCGGGGTCCGTGCTACATTTTTGCTTACCTTGCACTCTGCCTTACATACTTACATGTGTCCCTACAATAATAATAAAAACTAACACTTTCCAAGAATTTGTATCACTGATCTTTGAAGTTCAATACCGTCTTATCAATTCCGAACTAAAGGACCAAAATTTTCTATGACCTCATTCCTAACATCGTAACTTTGTTACTAAAACTCCTAATTTTAAAGACAAGACGTGAGCTAATACTAGAACATGTCCAGCCAAGCCAGTGTTTCGTGGAAGGGGGCAATTTACGAAGCAAATTGGAAGGTGGCCAACCTAACAAGGGCTGTAGCGTTTCGTTCTAATACTTGCAATTGTCTTCGCTTACCAGCAATTTGGTCTGATGGCCAGTATTTTGTTGAGATGAAAATTGAGTTTGAAGATAGAAGTTTTAATCTGGTGTTTACAGTTTACTTAAGGATGCATATGTAACTTTGTGATGGGTAGGACGATGGTGACGGTTAGGGATAGGCAGTCATAGATAGGAAATTTGAAAATATACACTCATGTTATAAAGCTATAAACTATGGCACCGGTAACAGAAAAACTATGTGGGAACCGGCTGAATGAGGATCATGTTGTGAGGAAGATTTTGATGACTAGAAAGAATGTAACTTGTGAGATGACGGCAGATAGAAGAGCGTGGAAGACAAAAACATACTGCGCCGACCCCAAACAAAACTTGGGATAAGGGCAGGAGGATGATGATGATGATATTATAAAGCTATAAACCTGACTAATCGATCGACTGTTGAAAGATGCCATGAATCGATGCTAAAATGGAATGGTCGACGACGATCTATAGTTTCCACCATACTGATCACGTCGCCCAATCCGGTCTATCACGGATAGGACCGATAGGTGATAGGTCTAGTAACATCCTAAGAATCGACCCCAACGTAGCTTGGGAAAAGGTTAGGTAGATGATGTTATAAAGCTGAAGGGTGCGTTTGATTGGTTGAATGGGCTAGTTTCAGAAACTTTTAACTAGTCCGTTCTTCAAAACGGACGTGCTAGGCATACACACAAAAAACGATTACTAATTATTTTGGATATATCATGGATAAAAGACCCTAGACAAAAAAAAAACCGCTACCTAAATAAGTTATCATAATTATCTGTAATATACTTAGTATAAGTCTGACTATTGTAATGCTAATTTAATTATTCTTATCTCCGTTCTTAATCTTCGTACCCTCCATATCAACAAACTAATAAATTATACAATATTACGAATTATACGATACAATATTTCGAACCTGATTAACACATCTTCGGTAGTATAGTGGTAAGTATCCCCGCCTGTCACGCGGGAGACCGGGGTTCGATTCCCCGCCGGAGAGAATCTTTTTGCTATTTCAATCTGTGAATTTTATGTTACTTAGAAAGCCGAAGAGAACTCCACACGAAAACATATAAAAATAATGCAGAAAAGTACATAAACTTGAATCACAAAGGGGTATTGATAAAACCGTTGTGTATGCAAAATAAGATATAGTCGTTGATATAAATATATTATATGTCGACGACATCGTGAATATTGTTACATAAATATTTATTGAGGTCCTTTAACGTAGTGGCCAGTACCACTGACAGAGCCGAATGGGGGATGCATGATTTTCGAAGAAAGAGAGAATTTTTATCATCTTGAAAAACTATTTAGGTAGACTTCTGGCTCACATGTGTTTGTTTGTTCTTCAAGCAATGACAATCTATTTATATGTTATGTTTACACAGGTTTTTTTTTTCTGTTTATGTGTAAATGATCAATACGACATTGACATAACGTTTTATGAGGGACAAAATAATTTCTGAATCCTATTTTAAGGACAAGGAAAGATTAAACCGCTCGACTCATTTTTGTAATGCAGTTTAGCTTAAAAAAATCAGAAATAAAGTATTTTTTCTCTCATTATTAATCTAAAAAATTAACCTTTTCACCGCCCCGTTAAAAACAGAAAAACGTGACCTTAGTGCCAAGTTTCAAGAATTCATCCAAAAATAACTTTAATACTGTATTGAGTTCGGAATTATATCGATTAGAACTGACAAATTTTGAACTTTAAAAGTCTATTATACTCAATCCGAGACGACCGGAGAGAGATTAGAAGTAGGACCGTCATTTACGTGTTCTCCGATACACGATGAATCAATCACCAGACTCCAGGCTGCTTTATGAAAGTTTCTCAAAACCCACAATGCGATTTCGGCCCGACCCGGGAATCGAACCCTAGACCCCGTGCACAGCAGTCGCGCCTTGCGACTACTTGACAAAAAAGGCAGTAAATAAGTCAGTATATAAATACACTAGGTACAATACGTCTACCTAACAGCCAGAACTATGGCTAAAGAATTAACAACCACGGTGCGTCAATAGTTCCATTTTCCATTGCACAAATATTGGTCCTACTTGCAGATATTTCGGATCGCAATGTTTATTGTGAAGCGTATGTTTGTAAACCTACCAGTACTGTTGAAAATTTTAGTAACATTGTAGCCATGTTGGATTGAGCGAAGCCGTTTTCTGACTCTTAGGTCAAATCACCTGAACACAATACCTATAATCTTTTCATCTCTTCCGATGATAGGAGATTTATTTTCAAAGTTCTTGTCGCCATCTGCTTATCCTTTTCCCAAGCTATGTATGTTGGGGTCGGCTTCGAGTCCTAACCGGTTGCAGCTGAGTAACCAGTGTTTTACGTGGAGCGACTGCCTGTCTGATCTCCTCAACCCTGTTACCAGGGCAACCCAATATCCCTTGGTAAGACCGGTTGTCAGACTATCTGACCCGTAACGACTGCTGAAGAAGAACAATGACAGCCGGGATTCACCAATTTAGCGTGCCTTCCGAAACACAGAGGAACTCGTCATGACAGATGATCAGCCATCCACGGACCGACCGCGCCAAGCGTTGCTGCTTTTGCTTAGCCACGAGCTCCAAATTTTTCCAAAAGTTTTTTTTTACTAATTGCGTTAGATGGAGGGCAAGGTGAGACTCCAACATTTCATTATCATTAGAAATCGTTGATACATATTCTCATTAATATTCGTGCCAGCATTAGCACAAGCAAAAGTACCATTAACATAACAAATGCAGCTCCATAGACCAGTTGCACTAACCGCACACTATAACAGTGCACTAAAATCCAAATACGAATTCGGGACTGTCCGCAGCCATTTTCGAAGCGTATACACCCGAGGTTTTGCGTATATCGCTAGGGAGGCATAAAACTAAATCGCTTCAATTGGCTATGGCTACGTACAATACTAGTTCTCAGACCATATACGTGGTACGAATATTCTTTTATTCAGTACTTGTTAAGTGACGGATAGTGTATGCGTGACTTTGCGTCTTAAAGGTCCTGGAACCGGCCAAAAATTTCTTTGTCTTAGGTTATATTTTTGATTATTGCGAAAAATGTATCGTGGACATTGGAGTGTAGGTCTTATTGCTCATGTTAGAAGGTACGTTTTGCATTGAAAGCGTTTGATGATATAAGGACCAGATGCTCACTCTGAACTGGTCCTTTGAGTCGGTCATGCATTTTAAGTTTATAATAAATCTAGATAGAGGTCTTTGAAAATGTGTTGAAATTAAATTGGATCTTATTGTACTTAAAATAAATGAAATATGTATACCTACAACTTTTTCACACACGGTCGGTTAGCCCCATGGTAAGCTATTGATTAGCTTGCGTTATGGATGACAACACAACTGATAAACTATCTATGCTTTACAGGTATATATTTATAAATACATATTATAACACCCAGATCACAGCCAACAAGCATGCTCATCACACAAATGTAAATGTCGACCGTGCCGGGAATCGAACCCGGGACCCTAACCCGGAACTCTCAGCTCGGCAGTCCAGCGTGGTTACCATTGCCCTAACGAGGTCGTCAATAATAATAATTGTTATTATTTTGTATGTCTTTTTCCGACCACGGGACTATAGAGTCCCGGATTTTTGGAAGGCGAACGTGGGCCGAAGCCAACACGCTGAAGCCCTTTTAAGACAACTTTAATATTATGTAATGGTGACACAAAACCGACGATTATCCCTGTATACACTATGGAAATGTACCCAAGGACAACCCCCGGTTTGTGCTATATTATTATTTTTTGCCTCCAGATTTTGAAGTTAATGTGACATTTTGTATCTAGATTTGTGTTTTATATTTTATTCTAGATTAACATGACAGTTCGCTTGGACATGCTATAAATTGTCAGTACATTTAAAATGAAATTAATCAGACCAGAAGCTAACGTGTTACTGTCAAAATAAAGTACGGCTCAAGTGAAAAAAATATCTGTTATATATTCGGTCCGCATATCCGAGATTGGGATTAAACATGGAGTGTGAAAACAGAGATTTTAGATTTATATTGTTAATCCTACGAGAAGCCGAAAATCGATCTCAGTGGCGTGCACTTGGAGAGGCCTATGTCCAGCAGTGGACTGCGATAGGCTGATGATGAATCCTTAAATCTTCAAACAACACAGAAAAAGTATTATCATCTTTCATTCAATCATCAGGCTTTACTTCGTTCCACTGCTGGGCACAGGCCTTCTCTACCACAGAGAGCGGATTGAGCGCCAATACTACGCTTGATCAATGCGGGTTGGTGATTTCAGACTTCTTAGTACAGATTTGCTCGAGATGTTTTCCTTCACCTTTAATCAGTAGTAGGTGTCCAAGATAGATTTAGAAAGTGCATATAGCTTAGAAAAGTAGCATTGATACTTGCCTGGAATCGAACCCGCACCCTCATACTCCAAAGGCTGGTGCTTTAACCACTAGGCCACCGCGACTTTTCAGTATGTATTAAACAGTCAGTATGGATAAAGAATGACATACATATGTTGGTTAGAACATACATCTTTGTTCAATCAGCCTTTGGATTATAGGCCCGTTGAATCCAAAAGCTCTTTCGAATAATCAAGCAGCTCCATTTGTTACATACTCCGTGTACAAAAACTATTAACCCCGCACACAGCTAGACATTCTTTAACCTAGGATTTGTGTATTGCCGACCGCAATTTGAGAATATTAGGCACTAGGTCTGGCGTATGTGGGCTTGACTAATTTACAAGTTTGTCTCCACAAGAGAAGAGTTGTTTGCGAAGATTTGGCTAGCCTAATTCCTCCCGAGGCCCATAAAACACGCCGCTAAGATAAAATGTCCTTATTTTTTTTTTAGGTTCTTAACTTGAATTTGTAGGCGTGTTATATGTGGGATGTACCGGGTCATGGTGTAATTAGTGAGGTTTAGCTGAAGCTTGATTATGGGACACTATACTTGGACGCAAAGAGTTGCCATGAAGCTTCGCGATAAGTATTTGTGTATCGTAATCATCTACCGAGCCTTTTCCCAACTATGTTGGGGTCGGCTTCTAGTCTAACTGGATTCAGCTGAGTACCAGTGTTTTATCTGACCTCCTCATTATAGTTACCCGGACAACCCAATACCCTATGATTAGACTGGCGTCAGGTTTTCTGGCTTCTGACTACCCATAACGACTGCCAAGGATGTTCAATGACAGCTGGGACCTACAGTTTAACGTGCCATCTGAAACACAGTCATTGGTGTCCAAGATATACTTAGAAAGGTCATACAAAAGAAGAAAATATGTATTGGTACTTGCCTGACCTGGAATCGAACCCACGCCCTCATACTCGAGAGGTTGACTCTTTACCCACTAGGCCACCACTTTATTTGTGTATCGTAATATTTTGCATATTTTCATTAGTAATTTTCTTTGAAAAAATATTGATGAATGGTTTATATTCGGATATTCGGATGGTGTATATTCGGATCTTTACTGAAAAAGATTTTAAAATCCCAAATTTTCTACATACATAAAAGCAAATAAAGGCCGATATTTTCATAAAGTCTTTGGAATCCCTAAGTTAAACCAAGCAAGCACTAAGTTTCGGCGGGGATTTAAACTCCCAAGTAGTCCCAAGCATGTAAACGGCCTATGCGGTGGGCAGCGAGCCAACAATTTGAGATAATACCCCAAAAATAAAACTGGCGGCGCTCACTTTGATGTAGTTGGGTTTAGCTAAGATTTAGATGCGGGAAGTTACGCAATTGCCTTTGCAGATATTTGGAGAATTTTATTTTTCTGTTTTAAAATCTAGTTTTACATATATGATAATTTGTAGCTGTACAGGTTGTTAAATATGTTGCTAGGCTAACAGAAGAATGGAAGTCGATAACGACCCTAATAAATTTGGTTTCAAAACATGAAAATGAAAACACAGAGCTCTTTTTTAGTTCGTTAGTTATAGGCAAATAAGTTGACAGAACGATTAATGATAAGAAATAATCGCTGTCCGTGGACACTCGCATCTTCGGAGAAGTCGCAACTGCTTTGTCAGCTTGTTGCTAAGGAGCTCTTGTTGCTCAGGATTTTGTTGTATTGATAGCGATTTTCTATTTGCGGATCGAAAGTATGACCCTATGATCAGATTAGCCTTTAATATCACAGCTTATATAAGAAAGTTCTCATCAGTGTTTGTTTACTTTTCTGTTTGATTCTGTGAAACCAGTTAAGTTGACTAGTTTCCATGTGAAGCATATACACTATACTATCACGTCCTTTATACTACCCTTACTTCAAATAATTAGACCACAAGACAGCACAGTTCGATACCCTTCAAACTTTGGCTTGACAAAGCATCGAAGATACATAGTCGCGATAATTGCTGCAATTTGCTTGATGACTCCGTTAATGGCTCTCGCTACGTTCACCATAGTTAGCCGGCGATGGATTGCCAAAAACTTTGGACGAGTTTGCCTGACAAATGTTTGGACCAACTTTGGTAGCGTGTGTTTATCATAAATCAGCATCTTAGGAAGGATTTTACTGTATTCTTGGTTCTTGTCTGTGTTGGTCCGTGTAACACAAATGGAAAGGAAGGGGATTACCATAGTCGGCTGGGGCTGCGGGTTCGTAAGAGTTACCGTGGTCTTGGCACACAGTCCTCCAGAAGGAACATAGTGGGTTTTAGTCAGTAAGAGTATGACAATCTCCCCAGCCCCCCCCCCCCCTTAGCGGGAAGGGTCATTAGATGATTTCCCACGAAAAAAAGGGGTTGCCATAGTACAGAAAATATTTATAGTTTAAAAAAATGTTTTTCTAATGTTATACTAATATTTCTAATATCCAACACTATCAATTGCATCAAGGTATAGTATCCATATAACAGTACATTTCACGAGACAATAAGCACGCATCACATGGAAGCGTTAATAATTGTATACAATGTGGACACATAATATTACGGAAGTTAGAGGACAGTCCACCATCAATCTATATACATTGTTACCCTACTATCTTCAATATATTAGAGTGAGTATCATTCATGGTTTATAAATTTGGATTGTATAAATATGAGTTTAAAATTCTATATATACTGGATTCATTGCCCATTGCTTTGGGAAGGCTATAAGGTTACTTCCTGTGCGCTAAGTAGTTCTTACGACAGATGAGTGATACACTGACTTTTCCTAACTAGATAAAATGTTCGGAGCGGCTTCTAAGTTTATTCGGATGCAGCTGAGTACCAGTGTTTCTATTGAATGGAGCGATTGCTAAAAAACCCCTAGGTATGACTGGTTATCAGACTTTCAGTTTCTTACTACCTGTAACTACTGCCAAAGAATTTGCTGAAATGGCCAGCACACCGAGCTACCCTTAACTGACAATTTTTCCCAATCAACTCTGAACCATATGCTTCAGTGATAAAATTGAAAATCAGTTAAAGAAATTTGATAGCTTGTAGTAGAATAGCTTTAGTAGCTTGATGTGCTGTAGTTTGTACCTTCCTAAATACGCTGATTTTAGTATTTGTTTGAAGCGGAGTCACGGAATAGAGAATGATGAGATTAAAGTTCTCAAGGTCAATATTTCTATAACCGTAGAACAAACGTTTTGTTGGAGCAAAATCGATGAATCTTTTCAGATAGCAATAACAAAAAGATAATAGTTCTATAAAATACCAGTTCAGCAAACATTAGATATTTAAGTCGATGTCTGGATGACCTGAACGTAGATTTTTGTTACGGTACAAGTTTGAAAAAATATATTTTTTGCATTGTCTGATTAAACTTAACCATTTCTTTGCTAAATTACAAACGTATGATTAAAATATTATATTTTTTACACAACACACTGGTCTCACTCGTTATAAAAATTATAAAGGTATACGCTGCCTATCGAAAATATTGTACGTAAAACCAATTCTAATTTTGTAATTAAATCTAGTTTATAATGAGTTTGTTGGCAATAATCCCAGCTGAATTTTTCTCATCATCCATCAACCAACGAATCGATAATAATCTTCGTAACATTGAATGCATTTATCACAATTATCACACATCAATAAATCACAGCAAACAAAAAAAATCCTCACATTCTCTCTAAATCAACAAAAAACAATTGAAACCAATTGGTTTTTGTTATTACGAAAAACTAAACCAATTTAGCGACAAAACCTAGTCATTTATCAGAACGCCATACATCACAGAGTGTCAGTGACACATGCATAGAACGTAAAATTTCGAAGCACGTTCGCATCAGAAGCCGTTACGCAATGTAATCGAAGCAAATGTACCAGTTTCGGTACACGAAGAATGAGGGAACATCAATTGTAGCTTGAATTTTTAATGCAGGATTTGAGTTTTGAGTTTCAGTAAAGCACATTTTGATGAGAATTGTAAGTTTTGTTATTGTTGTTTGTTTATACGTGTTGAAGAAGTCTTATACACTTGTTACATAAACACTAGGTACACTCAAACTCACTGACACACACACTAATGAGAAGTGAATTATAAGACGGTATCGGTAGCAGTAGATTTAAATAATATCGAGCGTACGACACGCGTGGGTTGCGGCTGAAAACCAGCGTCGGGTGGCCGGTACTGTTGTACAGTCTGGTCATCTGACATTATGCTGAGCTGTGACCTTGTTGGCACAATTATTATTATTTTACCATTTAACATTTTTAATATTGATCGTCTTATATTATGATTTATTTTTTATTTGTCTTATTTTTGGTGTCTGCTCTTATTTTACTATTAGTTTGTGTTATTTGTGTTGTTGTGTGTATTGTGCCAATAAAATATTTTCTTTCTTTCTTTATTTATACAATTGTTTTATTTCAGGCTTGATGTATATGATGGCAAATATATGACAAACCAACAGTTTTAGTCGACTGTCTAAATAAGATAATAATTTTTCTTTTTTATTTATTTTTAGCTTACTTAGATTAATTTGTAATTAAATTATAAATATGTATTATAATAAAGATTACATAGAGAAAAAACTTCGAAGTTCAATAAGATAAGACATTAAAATGTATTCCAGTTAGCCATGTACCGGGTTGTGAAAATCAACAGTAGCTAAATCTATTTAAACTTAAAGCCGATTCCAAATGAAATCAGGACACCTTTTCAAGCACACTCGGTTAGCCCCAAGGTAAGCTATAAACTAGCTTGTTATAGGTGCCAAACACAACTGATAAACTACATATACCTTTACACATATACATCAATAAACACACAGACACAAGACCACAACTAACAAGCATGCTTATGTATGTATATTATGCTCATCACACAAATTTGGTCTGTACCGGGAATCGAGCCCGGGACTCTCACCTTGGCAGTCCGGCGTGATTACCATTGCGCCAACGGGGTAAATCGATTTAAGTTCAAGCCGGTATTTTCTAAATCTAAATTAATAAGGTTCTCTGCTAAATAGCTACTAGGTACATTAGAACATATTAAGGAACTACGCAAGACACATCGCCTGCATACAAAACACTGCTAAAATCCATCGCGACATATGGTGGCCCAAACGGAAAGTGGACCCATTTCACTCGGATCAAAGCATTCAGAAGATGAAGGATTTATTTGAGTAATGGTCCCGATCGCAGCATTATACAGGACGGCATTCAAATCGTTAGGACATTTCACACGTAAAATTGACGCTTGAGTTGCTTACATACATAATTTTGTTGGGATGTCTGAAGGGGTTGAGTAGTGTAATGTTTGGATTGAAGGACCAGTTTTTAGATCTGGTCCTTTTTCCTTTACTTAGTAAATGTGATGTTTGGATGTTATATCTTTAAACAGATTTTGATAAAGTTTGGCACATACCTCTAATAAAAGTATACTGAAATATGAAAAAAAGAATAGTTCAGTATGGGATTGATAATGTTAATATACCTAATAGGCTTGAATGACCTAATTGCTTTTGAAAAGATTGGGGTTGAAAACCTTGTGTCGTGGGGTCCGAATGCTCCAGGTCTTTATAAAGTGCTATCTAAGCGGCTAGTTCTACACACTTCTAGTAACCCAAAGGCTGGCTATTACTTTTGTCAGAGAATAAGCATTGCCATGCAACGTGGCAATGGTGCCAGCCTCTTGGGCACGCTCCCAGTAGACAGCGATGGGGATGAGTTTTTCAACGTTTTTAATTTTTTTTTGAAAAAATAAAAGGGTATTAGATTGTAACTGGGTTGAGGAGGTTAGATAGGCAGTCGCTCTTTGTAAAACGCTGGTACTCAGCTGAATCCGGTTAGACTGGAAGCCGCCCCAACATCGTTTGAAAAAGGCTCGGGAGATGATAATGACCGATAAGTACTTGCTTACGAAAATATGTTTAATTACGGTTTAAACTTCAAAGGTTACGTCATAATCTCACTGAAACCTCATCTTACTTTGTTTGTGAATCAATTCCCAACTAATCCTGGATTCCATTCGCGGATTTCCCGCTAACTTAGACGGACGTGTTTCCGAGTTATTCTTTTTCTGTATTCCGATTCTTGTTAGTTTTTTTGACCTTCTGATCAAAGGAAATATGTAGACATGAATCTTTTGTGTCATCTGCACAGGATATTGTTTGGTGATTTGTAAAAGATAGATAGTTGGTGATAATGAATTCATGGGTTTCAATTGGTTGTATAAAGAATGTAGTAATTTTGGTAGCGAAGAGCAACTGTTCAGTAGCATCAGATTTATTTAGACATGTCGTTTTCTATGGATCTGAGTGTTGGGCATTGAAAAAGAGGGATGAGAAAAGAATGCATGTAACATGACGAAACGGTCATCCATCCATGGAACGACTGCACCAACCGTTGCGATCGATCGACCCGTGTGGCTTTTACTTAGCAACGAGATCGACCTATACAAATAACTTTATTAAGGACCACACCTAATAAGAAAATCCTTGACATATTTACCAAACTAAGTAAAACTTGCAAAGTTCAGTGGCAACTCCGTGTTACGTCATTAATCTCAGGCGGATGACGTCACAGCTACAAATCAACCATCGGTGACGTCACACTTGCGACCGATTGAATTTATGATGTGTTTCCGCAACAATATGTGGGTAGTTGAATATAAATACGTGTGAATCGTGTCTTATTAGGGAGGTGTATTATAACACTCGCTCGATTGATTATAAGGTTAAGCAACGCTTGGCGGGGTATGTCCGTGGATGGGTGACCATTTTGTAATGACGATTTCCACCATGTTTCAGAAGTCACGATATTTTTTTACAGCACAGAAGCATATCCAGTGGTAAACCCTGTTCATATTGAATTCTTGGAAGAAAAATATATTTAAAAAAATCGTATCGGCGTCTCCAAAGAAACTTCTAGTCGCTAAACTGTCGCGAACAATCTCATCAGTATAAAATTGTCAAGTAAAAGATTTCACCATTTCTGTATCAATTAAGACCTTGATTCAATCAAAGAAATTGAATTTGCTTTCACAATTGGAATTTAGAACCCTTGGCGTCTTTAAGAATTTTCTCTCACGATCTAGACAAGACGGTCTAGAAGTCGTGGTGGCCTAGTGGTTAAAGAGCCAACCTCTCAAGTATGAGGGCGTGGGTTCAATTCCAGGTCGGGCAAGTACCAATGCAACTTTTCTAAGTTTGTATGTACTTTCTAAGTATATCTTGGACACCAATGACTGTGTTTCGGATGGCACGCTAAACTGTAGGTCCCGGCTGTCATTGAACATCCTTGGCAGTCGTTACGGGTAGTCAGAAGCCAGTAAGTCTGACGCCAGTCTAACCAAGGGGTATTGGGTTGCCAAGGTAACTGGGTTGAGGAGGTCAGATAGGCAGTCACTCCTTGTAAAACACTGGTTCTGAGCTGAATCCGGTTAGACTGGAAGCCGACCCCAACATAGTTGGGAAAAGGCTCGGGAGATGATGATGATGATCTAGACAAGACGGTTTTTTATAAAGACTTTTGAATATAATATATGTATATTTCGGGTCACGGGAAGTATCAATAAGTTACTTTGAAATATCTTTTAAAAGGAGGTATGCATTCAGAAACTTAGGGCCAGCTTCACAGGTCACAGATAGCTACAATTTAGGAACAGAATTTGTATGAAATCATCTGCCAGATAAACTATCTGGAACTTATCAGCAACCGGTCAAACTGGCCCTTAGTGTGTAATAATAATGTATGAGATAATATTTTGTGGACGCTCTTGGCTAAGTAGCTGCGACTGTTAAGCCTGTGTAAACAGTCGTTTTACAACAACCAAATAATACCTGACTAACAGTTGTTCCCATCTAAGTACGAAATAAGAATCTAATGGTCTGTATGCAGTAAGCTCTCATTTTGAAAGTCAATTCACTAAATAATAAATATAGAGGCAATGTTAAATCACTTTCATAGTCCAAAGTTTAAACCCAAAACGTGTAGAAGTATCATTAAAACCTAGTTTTAAAGTAGCCAACTTAGTCTGTAATATCAAGACTTTTAATAGTTTCAGAACAAAAAGTTTTTTCAAAAAAAAATCTCGATAAAAATGTTACACTCCAAACTTTAGTCATAAATAAGGTTTTTTATTGAAATTCGATGAAATTTCGTTATGTAACCTCTAGTTAGTTAACCTCTCTTGCCGAAGCCTATTTTGTTTCAAGATAGTTAAATCTTTTTCAAAGTTTTTTAGGTAAGAACCCTGTCGAAGTGGTTTATTAAATAATTTATAAATCGCGTGCGGTCAACGAACCCTATGCTTTATGATCAAAAATCACAATTTGAAAACCGATGGTTGAAGTTTCACCTCAAAAGACTGTTTTGCCAGAACATGATTAGACGACCACATGGCATAGTAGTGAATCTGCCTATTACACCGGTCGTCGGGCGTTCGATTATCGCAAGTTAAAAATCTGTATGCATCAACTTGGGTGTTTGACTTAGTCTGGGTGTTCCTACATAAAAATCAAAGTTGATACGACAGAGGGGCTTTCCTTTTAACTGCCTATACTAGGTACCATTTTCAAGCTACAAAAAATCAATTAAATAGGAGCAGTAGTTTAGTCGCCAACGACATTTTAAGTTTTTCCCTGTTTGAACACGATGTATCTTTTCTAACGGCTGATTATGTCTATACGCATAGGTCTTCAAGTCAAGGTCGACGGTGCCACTTTATTACCTACCTAGGTATCTAAGGTCAGTAAAATTTTATTACAAAGGGTTGTTGTGATAGTAAGCTATAAGAAACTCATTTATAATTATATTTTATTGTATACCGTATAGAATTAATACTAAACACGTATAGTATACGTAGTGTAATTTAATGCCCCTCTGTCATATCAACTCTGTATAGTATAAGAAAAGTATGTAAGTACTGGACGTAGTTATGCAGAAACGTTCCAACCCACAAGTCACCCGAAATCGAGATAATGTGATCAAACTACCTTTTATGACACTTAGCGTCAGATTAGCAAAAAAAAAATTCAAGTTTTAAGTCTTATATCAGAAAATATTTTTTTCACTTATGTTCCAACCCACAACCTTTATCAATTAATAACTTGTGTAAATTAACTAAAACGTAGTACGAGGACAGGAACATTTAATGTTTTACGAAATAGTTTATTTAGTTTGTTAAAACGCCACATTAATCTTGTAGTGTTTTAGCAAAACCATGTTAAACCATTTTATTTTGTAATAAATGTTCCATTTATGTTTGGAACGTTTTTGCTAAATTACAATAGCGAGGCATAAACGGTCCAAAATTTGTGGTACGTTACGTTTCAGACCTAAATAACATAATTTTTTAAACTTAAAAGGTTTCATGAATTTTGTACTATTATTTACCTACTTAAATAAAAACGTGTTTCGAAAAAAAATGTTTCAACTTTAAAGGGTTCATTTTTAACACACTTTAATTAACTTCATACTTAACTGTTTGCATACAAAACCACTAAAAATAAATATTTATAACACGTAAAGAAAAAAAATATTTTCTTTGTAGTTATTAACCAATAAAATATGACTTGAAACTTTTAATATCATAGACAAAAGAAAAGAATACTAATGACATTAATCAAAAGTTATGCACTTATTGCATGCATTAGTATTTTCTTTTTGACTTGATCTTATTTGAGTTCGCAACGATCATAATTAAAACAAACGTCGTGGAAGAGGTAGTTTCCGTCGTCTTTTGTTTGCAATTATCCTTATTTATTTATTAAAACTTTACCGTTACCACGAATACCTACAACTACAACTTCGAGTACCGAGTTTCCAACAGAGACTGGGGTGGGCACAACATTGGAATTTGACATAATTTTCGTCTTGTCCATGTTCATTTTCAAGCCCACCCGTTGTGAAACCCGGTCGAGGCCATCGAGCATCATACTGAGTTCCTCCATCGACTTTGCCATGACTACGATATCATCGGCAAACCGAAGGTGAGTGATGTATTCGCCGTTGATGTTGATGCCAAGTCCTTGCCATTCCAGGAGCTTGAAGGCGTCTTCCATTGCGGCAGTAAACAGTTTCGGGGAGATAACGTCCCCCTGTCTTACGCCTCTTCTCAATGGAATCGCCTTCGTACTCTGCTCCTGTACTCGGACTGACATGGTGGCGTTATTATGCAAACACTTCAACACCTCGATGTACCGATAGTCAATATGGCATCGCTGGAGTGACTCAAGTACCGCCCAGGTTTCCACTGAATCGAAGGCTTTCTCATAGTCCACAAACGCTAAGCATAATGGCAAGTTATACTCCTCGGTCTTCTGTATAACTTGCCGCAGCTTATGAATGTGGTCTATGGTACTGTAGCCTCTTCGGAAACCGGCTTGTTCGGGAGGCTGGAAGTCATCAAGTCTGTGTTCGAGACGGTTCGTGATAACCCTTGAGAACAGCTTATAAACATGACTCAGAAGCGTGATGGGTCTGTAGTTCTTCAAAAGGGTGTTATCACCTTTTTTGAAGAACAGCACCACCTCACCCCTGCTCCATGCTGCAGGCGTTTTGCCTTCGGACAGGACGGAATTGAAGAGTTTCTGGAGGACTTTAAGTACCGGTGTTCCACCCGCTCTCAGAAGCTCTGAAGTGATTCCGTCCTCGCCCGGCGCCTTGTTGTTCTTAAGCTGCTTCAGGGCCATCCTAATCTCGTACAGACTGATGTCCGGGATATCTTCGGTATAGTGTCGGGATAGCTTGGCTCTTGGATCTCCTACCAAGCTATCGACGGACTTTGCGACCGAAGTGTATAACCGTCCACAGAACCTCTCGATCTCGCTTAAAACCTCTGCTTTGGTCGACGCTATGCTGCCATCCTCCTTTTTCAGCTTAGTCATCTGGCTTTGCCCAATAGACTTGTCCTTCGCGAACACTTTGGAGCCTTGGTTTCGCTGTATAGTCTCTTTAACACGACTCGTATTACGCAGATCGTGTCGCCGACGTATCGACGTAGCCCCAGTAGGACAAGATTTTATACTGCATTTTAAATTTTAACCTAGTAATAAAAAAATGATTTTTCTTTTATTTGTTGTTCAGGTTTAACATATTTATTAAATTTAATGATGTTTTAAAATTTTGATCATAAATAACTAAGGTATAGATGGATAAAAAGTACCTGGAACGTTTGTGCAAAATTAATTTGAAGCTATGTTCATGTAAATATTAATTATGTTAAAATGTTCCAATACCAATAATATATTTTTTTCTTAATGTAAAGTGAATAGCCTAAAATTAAACATATGATTATCTAAACACAATATAATTCAACAATAAAACCTTTAGTATTAACCTTTACTAGTTAGAATAAAAAAGAATACCATTGAAACGCGTAAATGCTTTTATCTCAAATTCAACTTACTGTGGAATGAAACGTTTTTGCATAACTACGTCCGTTTATCAGTGGTCTAGTACCCGTAGTACGAGCTCTTCTTAAGGCTAATAAACAGCGTTGACATTAATATATCAAGACAGTTTGGTTCCCATTATCGTAACTCTAGTTCAGTTGGCATCGCCAGCGTCTATGCAATTAAACTTCAATGTCCCCCGACACTGTCTTGAAAGCCGCAGTAAAATAGTCCAACAAGATTACTGAAAGCATTACCTACATACTTGGGTTTTTAGTTTCGCAAAAGATTCTTAAATTTCTAAGAACTTATTGAAGTTTTTATATCGAGAGAATTTGCTTTCAGGCAAAGTCTAATGTTCTGTTTTGATCGTCATTTTTTTTTGCATCTATGAATGGTCGGTTCGCCATGCTCGGGCAGAAGACATGTTGACATTGACAGAAAGAGCTTTGTCTTTTCTTGACAGAATAGATATAAAATCGCCATGCTAAGCCTGCTGGACTTTAACATAGAGAAAGGAATTAAATATTTATCATCTAGTTTTCAAAATATTGACATGCTAGTGTTCCTGTAAAATAAAAAAATATTTTAAATAGTAGGTAAAGTTTTAGTTTGCTAGGTTAGTGTTAGTTTTGTGTAAAAGTATTTTTAGGTCTGAACAAATACCAGAAATAAATACCATAAATAGGTCTAAAAATAGTTATTCCTTAAAATGTACATTTCAGTAAGTATAGGTAACTTGTATTTCGTATGATTTAAGGTTTTGTTCATAACATACTCATAAAAATATGTTTGCGTTATCATTTTCATAAAGACATTCCAAAACTTCAAGTTTCGTTGTAGGCCTAACAGATACGATTTTTAATACACAGGACCTTAATACAGATACGCTTAGAACCGCATCGACACCAAAACTGATTACATAATAATAGTTTCTAACTATCGTGATCGGTGTACTGTGACGAAAATCAATTAGCTAACATCGATTAATCACTAGTACAGTGTACAGAATCGATTTATCACAATATTCGATTGTCGATCAATCCGATTGATTCGAACGTTGATTTATTTGAATGTGATAGTTGACAATGTGACGTGATTCAATGAAATTTGAATTTGGAATTCACATTTTAATCATAAATCTTGATAATAGTCTTACATAGAAACATACTCTATGCTTTGTTCTGTTTTCTTTTTCCTTTTTTATATATACGTCTTCATGTTACGTGTGCTGCAGGCTGCTTTGTGTAAGACCTCATACATGGGGAATAGGAGAATAGGGCAGTATTTTGGTAGTAACAGCCTATGGAAACCTATCTATACTTTAATATTATAAAGCTAAAGACTTTGTTTTTTTGAACGCCTTTATTTCAGGAATTACAAGACTAATCTGGAAAAATCTTTCAAGTGTTAAATAACCCATTTGTTCATGAAAGCTTTTTATCCGAGAGCGCAGAGCAGTTCTAATATCGCTCGCTGAAATTAACTAGGTATGTATACTTACAATAATTTATGTCATAGTAAGGGCCTGATTCACCACCTACGAATAAGTTCTGTTCCATTTTTTTATTTATTCTGTAGATAGTGGCTATTTGGACATTGTGAAATTGGCCTTAAGTATTAATACTTGTCAATGGATAAGGTATTAAAGGAAACAAAAAAACAGATCGTCTTTCAGGCAATCAATTCATCTCTACCTCTGCCTCTCCATCCATTATAATTTATAACAATATTAACAATTACATGGCTAATAGAAAGTAGGGCATATAGTAAAGTACAGGAGATGCACAGTACCAAACAAACAGCTCTTTAACAAAAAATCGATACAAAACAATCTTGATATATATAGGTCATTGTCCAGCAAAATACGATTCCAAATCGATAAGTCTGCGAGTTACGTTTCACAGGACAGGTTCTCGCTAAGCGCGTATACAAGGTTCACTTAGTTCGAATTTATTCCGCTAGGGGCGTGCTGATAGCACGATTTAAGGTAAGCCGTGAGAGATATTTTCAGCCATTTTTTATTTGGTGGATAAATTTCCTGTGTTTTCTAACGGCTTTACAATAAAATTGTAGCTGTTATTAACTAGCTTATGGTCTGTCCCGGCTGTCGTTTTTAAAGATGCCAGCACATCAACCTACTACAATTTGTCAAATTTCTTTAATAGATTTTCAACTTTATCGCTCAAGCATGTGGTTTATAGTTGACTGGGAAAAATTTACAGTTTCGGGTAGCTTGATGTGCTGGCGTCTGTACATCTTTGGACGACATTACGGGTAGTCACAAGCCAGAGTGTGTGGCAACCATTCTTACCAAGGTTAAGAAGTTGCGCAGGGTCGAGAAGTTCAGATCGTTCCATGTAAAACTCTGGTACTCCGTAGGACTGGAATCCAAAGACAAATCAGTTGTGAAAAGGCTACGCAGAAGATAAGTGGATAGAGTGATATTTCAGCGCAAGACGGCTGGTAGGAGCTGGATGCGAGAAGCCGAAAATCGATCTCAGTGGCGTGCACTTGGAGAGGCCTATGTCCAGCAGTGGACTGCGATAGGCTGATGATGATGATGATGATCCGTTATTACCAACTAAAAATAGCCTGATGAATCCACCTCCAAAGAAAAACAACGGGAAAAATCTATAAAATATGAAAATGTATGTAAAATATGTATATTACACCAGTTCCAAATTTAATTTCGATAAAAAAACCCTGTGGAAACTATTTTTATGAATACATACATACATTGATAAAATACAATCGCTGTCCGTCGGTCTGTCTGTCAGTCCGTCTCATCATCATCTCCCGAGCCTTTTCCCAACTATGTTGGGGTCGGCTTCCAGTCTAACAGGATTTAGCTGAGTACCAGTGTTTTACAAGGAGCGACTGCCTATCTGACCTCCTCAACCCAGTTACCCGGGCAACCCAATACCCCATGGTTAGACTGGCGTCAGACTTACTGGCTTCTGACAACCCGTAACGACTACCAAGGATGTTCAATGACTGTCAGTCCGTCTCATCATCATCATCAGCCTTTTTATCGTCCCACTGCTGGGCACAGGTCTCCTCTCACACAGAGAAGGATTGAGTCCGTCTGTCCCTATGTAATATGTTCAGATAAAACTAAGCAATGTTTTTTTAACGCGATTTTGTGTTTTGCAAGCAAATCGCTGTAAGGTTAGAAAATGTTCCGACAATTATTTTTCTATTGTTTTTTAATTATCAGCAGGCTTAGCATGGCAACCGTAGAAACAAGTTTTGTCTACCGGAGAATGGACATAATGACAGAACAGTGACAGATTGACATAAGATTTCTTTTGACATTTTTTGAAGAAATTTTTCTTTTCTTCGATCGACATAAGGCTACAAGTGATTATATGCGAGTTGACAGGTCGCGCCATGCTCGGGCAGAAGACATGTTGACATTGACAGAGAGAGCTTTGTTTTTTCTTGATAGAATAGGTATACAATCGCCATGCTAAGCCTGCAGGACAAGATTTGAGACAAGAAAAATGAGTCTACATATAAATTAAATCTCGTCGTGCAATCCAGAGACTGGTATCTGGTAAAATATAAAATGGAGAAATAATTCATAGTTAATACTGTTTGCATTGACTGTGGCCCCCAAGGAGTGTATATCCAATCAGAATGTCAGTTACTATAAGATTAATACTACAAGCTATATTACACTCTAGATTATACACAATAAAGTTGAAATTCCATTGACAGTACCATGTAAAATGCACAGACAGGAAATGTATTTTTGCGCCCATCCTCGCTATATTTCGTTTGAAAGAATTTTATTTTAAAAACAAATAAATGGTTGAAATATTTGTTCAGAAGTACCTGAACAAATATGCAGACTTTTTTTTTTTTTCAACTGATCCTGTGTAAGTAATTAAAATAAAAAACTATTTGGTGTAAGCCTTTTTGAAAAAGAGCAGAAAGGTAATTAAATAGTTGGCTAGTTGTGTTTTTTATATTAAAATTTGTCTGCCTACATGTGACCGATATTTGCGAAGGTAGTTTCAAAATTGTTCGGTGACCGAAAATATACCTAAATATATCTGAATCTATACTAATATAAGTAGCCATAGTACAAGCTTTGCTTAGTAACTATTCAGTAATCTGTGGTTTGGGACTAGATGACGTTGTGTGAATGTGTGAGAAATATATATACGTTATATTAGGTGCTAAGGAGGTCAGATAGGCGATTGCTCCATGAAGGATCTAGTCTCCTTTAACAGTTACCTAGCAACACTATATCCCTTGGATAGAAGCTCGATAGAAGACTAAAGGCCTGTTTCACCACCTACGAATAAATTCCAGTTAGTTTACTTAGTAGATAATTTCATACAAGGTTAGACTGGCGTCAGACTAGCTGGCTTCTGACTATGTGTAATGAGTGCCAAGGATGTTCAATGACATTCATGAAACACAGTCACTGGTGTCCAAGATATACTTAGAAAGTACATACAAACTTAGAAAAGTTGCATTGGTACTTGCCCGACCTGGAATCGAACCCACGCACTTTGTGGAAATAACCCTAAAAGTCATTCTAGCCATAATTTCTTGAGCCCTAACACTTAATCCAAAATCATTACAAACAATTCGACCGTAATAAACAAGAAAATCATAAGCGCAAAGAATTCTTAATTAATACGTAACATCTTCGGAAATATTCGCAACCCGCACCTTAGAGGAACATCGTTCCTTAATAGCAATTCCTTCCGAAGCTCAAGTATCATCCGAGAGCTCGAAGATTTTTCCCCTTTCCTTCACCGAGCACGTTCTGAATTCAGCAATTTATAGACATTACCCTTTAAAATTACCATTGGAATTTGTTTGACTGAATTCAGAAGAGCTATTCTATTCGTTTTGTCTTAGTTTCAATTTTCGTTGGAAGTCGAGAGTTTGTGTATACTCTTAGGGGTTGTTCGGCTATTAGGCTCCGTATGACTTCTACGGGAATTGTGAAATAACTTTAAAAGTGATTGTTGCGGATTTTAAGAATATAATTTAATATTCGTCACACATTCACACTACGTCAGCTAGTCCCAAACTAAGCAGAGCTTGTACTATTGGTACTAAACTAACGATACAATATAGAGATATATTTTCGATCACCGCACGATTTTGAAACTACCTTCTACACATCGATCACATGTAGACAGACAAATTTTAATATAAAAAAAAACAACTAGCCTACTATTTAATTAACCACCTGATAAACGCACTTAGGTACATATGTATATACGTTTCGCTTGGTAATAGATACGTAATTATACATAGAAACAGAATGAGACATTGTGATAAAATACATATATAACAGCTTTTTTAACATATCCATATGTATACGATAAAAATTGTTCAAATTCTTAACAAGCCCAAAAATAAATTAAAGAATTCCAACTTTTCAATAAACTTCAAACCGTATTAAGGTCTTCGCCCACCAACACGACTTTTCTCAGAGATAGATATCTATTTCTGACAGATAGGGGATGACCATAAGTACATCGGGTGATAGTAGCTATCCACGAGGTTTGTGCTCGTACATTGCAGTCCAAGTAAGCAAGGCGTCGCTGTCGAACGGTCTGACGGCTGTGAGCTCACTGATAGCGAGCTGCCTCTTAGCTTATATTGTCAATGTTAAGCATAGCAAATATATCTAAGGAGCAATACTTAAATTACACCTTTTTCCGGGTGGGGGCAGAGTCGTGTAAGTGGGCCAAGACCTCTTTGTAACGAAAACATTATAAAAATATAACATTATAAAAGGAAACATCGAGATTGTTAGCTAAAATTCAAAAGACGCAAATTAATTAAAGCATCAAGTTCGGTGTCCTTCGCATGCCAAATGTCCCAAAATAGTCGAGAAGCTGAGACTTACCGAATTTTGTTTGTTTATAAAGCAGGCCATTCATAACATGTCAGGAGGATGACGTTCTAATATTCTAAAAAAGGGGTTCAAAATGATAAATGATAAAAAAAACGAATTCTGTTAAGAAAACAAAAGACAGAAGCAAGTCACAATATAAAGTTGACTTTCCACCAAACTGTTAGAGTGATGCGATAAACATATTCAGCGATAGAATTTGAAGTTTCTAGAGTACTCAGTATTGTTTCGTGAAATAAAACCCTTATGCAGACTGCTACACCTACCTATGCTTGCTTACAATAAAGGCATGTCCATAATAAAAGGATTATAGATTTTACTAGCTGTTCTCCGGAGTTAAAAAAAAGTAGCCTATGTCCTTTCTAACATTCTAGACTATACTTTTACCATTTTTTATTGAAATCTATTCGGTAGTTTTTGCGTGAAAGCGTGACATTGTTACTTTCTCATTTATAATATTAGTAAGGATAAACAGCATTTTTGGTTACGGCTTAGCACAGCTGCTCGGTATCATCTATTCTTTAATTTAGAGATTTTATATCTCCATCGGTATTTAGATTAAAATGCAACTTTTGCCAGCAGCTTTTCACAGATCCCCATTCCATCTTGCCGGAGAGCGAATATAAATCATAGCTTCGCTTTCTCTTATGTAGATAGCGAGTTTTAGACTTTGGTTCATGCGCTTTTGTTACGATATTCTTTTCTTGTGTGTAATTGCCAAAATAACATACTCTCCCTTCGGTTTATACGCTGATATTTTTGCTATGTTTACAAACATCTATATTGTTGGTGTTTATTTTATCATAAGTACTTATATTTCTGCGAGGGTTGTGGGTTGTTCGCAAGAATTACCGTGAACCTAGTACACAGGGACCTGCAGAAGGAACGTAGTAGGTTTTAGTCAGTAAAAACTATTAGTATTTTTTATTGATAATATAAGTAAAATAAGTATATGGGTTGTTATGAAAAAAAATATGTGAGGTCATAGTTATAACTTTCATACAAATTGCCTATAAAGTAAGCGTTTTTGACAGTTCAATAATATAATTGAATTTGACTAGTTATCAACTACTGTATTGTGCATCTAGGGTTCTTCTTCGTGACCTATTCCCTAGTAATATCCAAGGTCCCAAATCACTTCTATTCGTCTCTGTTAGCCATCATATTAATATCCACTCCCTGCTTAATCAAATCGTCTTTCTGGCAGTCATTCTATCTCTTCTTTGGCTATAGTTATCACACTCTTTAATCTTTATAGCACGCGTTTCACACTACACACTATAAGCCACGACAAACGTTTCTTGCAAATAATTGAGTGAATGCCTTGTATTTTATAGACCAATCTCGAACTCAAAGGTTAGAAACCTAGATGAAACATACATACCTATATTATATAGTAATAAATACAAATATTAACATGTTTCATGTGGTTTATAGAACACAAACATTGAGGTTTAGTATCGATGTTGTTCTTGTAGATATTATGTTGCTCTATAACTAGTTTAATAACAACTCCTACGCTATGTACTAGATATACATATACTTGTGATATAGGAGTACTAATGTAGGTATAATAATGTTCTAGACTCACGGTAGCGTGTCAAGCCAAGTTCATGCGAAAGAACTAGCTAGCTAGCGCCCCGTGTGTATTATTTCACGAACCAATTGTTGCCTCTTTTCACCCTTCTATAACTCAAAACCTCTTAACGTAAACACATAAAACTACGTGTGTTTAAGTACATACATATATCCATTAGGACATGTAAGAACCCAAATTTCATGAAGCTGGCTGAAACTCAATTTTAATTATCTAGTTTAGATTTGACTTGACCCATTTTCATTTTAATTCTGATAAAAACCGGCCAAGTATAAACTACTTGAAATCTCACATTTTTAAATAACAGCAGTTATTATAGATACTATGCAATTTACCAAAGAAATAGATTTAAATACTTGTTCATAATGTTACTTGGCTCCTATAAATATGTACTGATTTCAAATTTTGTATAGATCTTGGCACTCCATGAGCACTCCACTCACACGTTTTGAGGTGAAGCCTACAGTCAAGCATAATTTTTGTACTGAACTTGGCTCTCTTTTTTCATTTACGTTTTTGGTGGGATAACATAAATATATACCAGAAAATAATATGCTTTGTATAAGGCGTATGTTTTGTTAAAGAAAATATCAATTTTATACTGATTTAGGGTGAAGTGGCTGTTACTGAGCCACGAGCCCCACTAAATGTAGTTCTAAAATAAGAGTTCTCGAAACGTCCATCGGTAATTTAAAGCAATATAGTTCCCTCAGATTGGTGCAATCGGTTTAATAAATCGGCACTTAAAGTTATTTATAACAGGATTCTGCGCCGTGGTTTACTTAAATCAAGTTTAACTGAACCTGAGAGCTTGAAAACTTAAATGTCTGGACTTTTGAATAAGTTATTGTTTTTATCGATAGATTTTATGCTAGTTAACAGGTCAGGTTCAATTACACTTTATTATAGTACAAATTGATATGCAACGCAACGGTCACTATGCTGGACTGTAGAGCTGAGGGTCCCGAGTTCGATTCCCGTTACGGTCAACTGTTTTGGTATGAGCGTGCTTGGTGGTTGTGGTCTGGTTATTAGTATATGTATTTATAAATGTATATGTAGTTTATCAGTTGTGTTAGCACCCATAACACAAGCTCATCAATAGCTTACTTTGTGGCTAACCGTCGATCGTATGTAAAGGTTGTCCGTTATAATACTTAAAAGAAAAAATAGACTTAGCTAGAGCGGCATTTTCAATTTTCCAATGAGAGTTCGTTAGAGTTCTACTGAGAATTTTTAATTAATTATGTTAACTAGCAAACTATAATTGCCTTTCTAAAGTATAAGCTGAATAAATTATAAAATATCAATAGAGTAGTTTGCCTATTTTAAGTTATTTTTGCTAAGTTTCCAAATAACATATATCATAACTTCACAAAACACAATCGTTACTTGCATAACATATTAATAACTTTAACAAGCCACGAATGCAAACATCTATTTCTGACAACAATGCTTAAACTGAAACCCATTTGAACCATTAGTACTGCAAGTGGAATCTTCAAGATAATCTTCGCGAAGGTACCAGGTGGCCTCCGAAATCGTGTACGAGATCGGACGGGATTAAGGACCACAGGTGGCCAAGAGGAACTATTAACCTTATACGGTCTTTAGGTACGCAGGTATATTATAAATGCTTTGGATGTGACTGGCATTTTTTTGGAAAGTTGAGCTGGGCGTTGTGGATGTTTTTTTGTTTTATGTGTCAGTAGGGTTATACCGATTATTTTTTCTTTTTGCATAGGTACGTATTATTATTGTGGTAGTAAGTATGCAAGAACTTCTTGTGACAGCTCCTGTTACTTCTTAACCTTTTGACCGCCACATCAAAAATAGAAAGACGTGCTCGACTCAGCGCCAAAAGACCTCATCCATAAATACCTACAATAATAGTAGTGAGTTCGGAATGATATCGATTAAAACATAGATCTTGAGTTTTCTTTCAAGAAATTGATTTTTAAACTAGTGATAACCGTATTCACATACTCCATTTCTTGCCATACCATTTTTTGAGTGGGAAACCGTAAAATGACCTGTCCTTCCCTTGGGTGCAGCTGAAGGGAGAGCGTGTCAGACCTTTAATGATTAAAACCCCTTTTTTTTCCTTCTGGTACTTCTTCTTCTTTCGGTTCCGGTGGTTCATCTCTGTGTCAGGGACGAGGTAACTCTTGCGAACAATCCCACAGTCCCGGCGAGGAACCATACACACCTACTTCATTGTTAAGAATAAAATCGTGATATATTTTAAAATATGCTTTAAACAACAATTCTTCCTTTCTTTTTTAAAGAACAGAACTTTCTACGAACAAAACAAAAAACATTGATATAACAAACGTCACTCCCAAGATGAAAGCAAACACTGGTAAGAATAAATAATTTTAATATTTCCTTCATCTAGCTCTTACAATAACAGGCGTTTTGCATCTCGTTAGCCAAGTTTTCTCCGCATAAATTAATTCAATTTTTATCCCCAACTGAGGGTTTCAAGTGGTGCAGCTGTGACAACTGTCAACGACAAATTCCTCGCTAGGGGAGTCTGGTTTCTGGGGTATACGGCTGGCTAGAATCGGCAATATTCCCTAAAGAACCCGCAAAAATTATTCGAGATGAAATCGGTACGTGAAATGGAAATGTCTTCTTTTGTTGTCTAAAGTTAAGATGTATGAGATGATTGTCTCTACTTTACTTTATTTTTCTCGAATAATCCTGCAAGAAGAAGCGTGGCATTTCCTTTAAGCGATCATCTCCCGAGCCTTTTCCCAACTATGCTGGGGTCGGCTTCCAGTCTAACCGAATTCAGCTGAGTACCATTGTTTTACAAAGAGCGACTGCCTATCTGACCTCCTCAACTCGGGCAACCCAATACCCCTTGATAAGACTGGCGTCAGACTTACTGGTTTCTGACTACCCGTAACGTCTGCCAAGGTTGTTCAATGACAGCCTTTAAAAGATCAAGTTACTAATATTATAAAGAAGACGAGTTTGTTTCTTTACGTATTTGTTTGTTTGTTTGAACTCGATAATTTCAAGAACTACAAGCCCGATTTGAAAAATGATTTCAGTGTTACATAGCTCATTTATCAAGTAAGGCTTTTAATCGACTTCGCGAAATATGTTCCATGGAATGCAGGTGAAAGCGCTGGCAGTAGCGTCCTTATCACCGTACACCAAATTTTTTAAAAATGAAATTGTCCATTTTACAAGTCAGTGTGTCACAATAGCCGGTGGTCGCTTAACAATGTAGAGATTTACCACTACACATCGGCGCTCCTTGAGCCCGGTGACGGTCTAGTTCCCGTACTTAGCTCTCGACCACCTTTATTAATTTACTTTGTGTATTAAAATACCAACAATATTTAGAAATGGTCGCTTTAAATACATGTATAATTATTACTACTGATTATTTTCTGTCACCATCAATAGCCATTTTGTTCATACACTTCTCATACAGAGAAGGAATGAGTGTTAGCCACCACGCTTGCCCAATGCAAAGGATTTTATAGTCAACTACCCAATTGAAAATTATCGACGGCATGAGGTGGTCATTACTGGTCTAGTAGTCGCATATCACGACTGCTATGCACGGGATCTTTCACAGGTTACGAATATCCTCTATCTATCAGATAAATTCAAAAATAGAACAGAATTTGTATGAAATTATCTACCAGATATACTATCTGGAACTTTTCAGCAACCGGTGAAACTGGCCCTAAATCTATTAAAACGTATTATTAGGTAATCAACAATGTACTGAAAATAATTTCTGTCTGCTTAATGGACTAACCTTTTTATGATTTTATCATCCCAATATTATACAAACAGCTTTAGTTTATAAGCCTTCCAAATTAATTATACAATGCAGTATAGCAGAAAATCTGTTCAAAAGCGTTGTATAATTTAATTAAATTTTAGATCCATTAGTCAATTTATAAGTACCGTAAAGTGCACAGTAATTATGCAGTTCAACACGCAGGATAAAGTTTTATGCTAGCTTTAAACTAGTTTAGTTAATTAAAAAGGTAAAATATATAACTACGTTATTTTAGAGAAATTAATAATGATGAGGAATGAGAGAAGAAGTTGTAAGAAAGAGAGAAGTAAGTAAGAAAGAGGAATGAGAGAAGAAGGTGAAGGGGTATCGGGTTGCCCAGGTAAACGGGTTGAGAGGGAAAATAAGTAAACACTGGTACTCAGCACCGTTGGAAAGCGGATCCAAACATAGCTTAGGAAAAGGCTAGGAGGGTGATATGGTGAGTGATGATCATGTAGGATGTTTCAGAATATTCATTTTTTTGTAATTAAGAAATTTTACACTGAGCTGATGGAATTACCTGTTAGTCTTAGATAGATAATAAAAGGAACATTTGAATACAATTTTGGGGTTCACAAAAGAGCTATTTATTTTACTACATTTATGAACACACAGAAGAAAATGGCAGTACCATATCGATTTTCCAGCTAACAGAACACTATCGCAAGCACAGTGTGAAGAATATAATTTGCATTGCGGAAAAACATTAATATTAATAAAAAACTTAACCCTTCTTAGCAGACGAATAAAAAAAATATCAGGCATTAAATTCCACGTTTAAAATTTCGATTGTTCAAAGTACTAAATCTACATTTTTCTCCACAACTGTACCTGTTCATGCAACTTTCAAGAATATACCTATCTCAAGCCCGACATAGGTACTTCCATATCTCGACATCCCGGACGCTCGTCGACAAACAACTCACTTCACGCATTTATCTGAGTGTTGACCCCCCAGCTGCAGACATTTCGGCGTCGGTGACGTCACAAAGGCAAAATAAATGTGTGACTCTTTAGGATGATTTCAGACAGTACCTACTAGTTTTTTATAAGCACGTATAGGCACTTTATTAAAAATCATCAGCCTTTTTACTGTAGCACTGTAATGTTAGTACACGCCCTTTACCATACAGGCGAGAAATTAAGGTTCATCTGCGCAATTTGTCAAAAGGCAAAACCCCCCCTTTTTATTGATTTCAGAATTTCAGGTCGACAGAAGTCCAGGTTTACTCGTGATTTCGCTTTATGGATAATTGCTCAGTGCTTTAACTCCGTTTAATCTTCTATTTTAAGGGAATATGTACAGAAAAGATGCTCAGAAACCGACCATTTCATTAAAAACCCTAAGTTTATTGGAACGTATTCCTTCAAATAGGTAGCAATAAGTTTTAAGAGTAAATTAAGTAAATCGGGAGTTTTTAATGTGGCGAAAAAACCCAATTTTTCCTTCTGGTGGTCTGTGTGTGCCAGGGCTCTTGCGAACAACCCACAGCCCTGGCAGGCTTCGGTCCTATAACGGCCTCCAATATTTGTTGACAACTCTTCGACGCGCCGGCGGAACGATCCTGTCATCCTTAGACGTACAAGTATCTTGGGCTTGTAGCTTATAGCGGTGCGTTTGGTAAAAAGTCGCACGACAAACCGAGTGTATACAGATATTTACGTCGCAAGTCTGAAACCGCTCTAAATATGAAACACTTTTAGTAAGAAAACAGTTGCTATATGAATGTTTATTAATGCTCGTTTGAGAGTTAAATGTCCGTATGTTATTGTTATAGTTATGGAGTTATTCAAATTGTTTTTTGAATTATTCTGTCTGCTTTCGTGACCAAGCTTCGTACCATTTTTCTATTTTTGTCGGCAAAGTTTTGAAGTAATGTGGGTAGAAATAAAAATGCAAGACTAAGGGCCAGTTTCACAGGTTACGGGTAGCCACTACCTACCAGATATTTTTTTATAAAATTATTTACCAGATAAACTATCTGGAACTTAACAGGAACCTGTGAAATTGACTCTAAAAAAAATAAGGGATAGGGGCTAGATGACAGTATACTCGAGAATTCAAGCATTATCGCTGTATTTTTTAGTATTAAATTAAAAAGAGATGGAAAATAACGCGTATCCTTACGCCCCATAAAGTACGTAATTTATTATTTCTAATTTAGGATTCTGAGTGCGCCTGTAACACTTTTCAAATAAATCGCATTAAGCGAACAAGGTAAGTTTTAGGGGTAATTAACTTGTGACTTAATATGAAATGAAACGGGGGTATCAAACAATTAAATATACATTGTTGCACTTAATTTATATTTTAATTTGTAGCGTGAGGGTATTAAATGTATAAAATGGCTGCCAGCTTTGTTTGAATAAGCTTTGAGCATTTAACTTTAAACTTTTGTTAATTTAATTTATTTGGGTGTTACCGGGTGGTGGAGATGAGGACAGATTCTTTTACGCTATTTATTGTTTTTTTTTTAGTATGTAAACGTAAATCATATTAGTTTTAAGTGTGTAAATTATTAAATGTTTATTTTTGTGATATTATGTGATTAAATATAATTTATTTCGCGTGGATGTCTTATATCTACTATCATCATCTCCCGAGCCTTTTCCCAAGTATGTTGGGGTCGGCTACCAATCTAACCGGATTCAGCTGAGTACCAGTGTTTTACAAGGAGCGACTGCCTATCTGACCTCCTCAACCCAGTTACCCGGGCAACCCAATACTCCTTGGTTAGACTGGCGACAGACTTACTGGCTTCTGACTACCCGTAACGACTGCCAAGGATGTTCAATGACAGCCGGGACCTACAGTTTAACGTGCCATCCGAAACACAGTCGTTGGTGTCCAAGATATATACTTAGAAAGTACATACATTAGAAAAGTTGCATTGGTACTTGCCTGACCTGGAATCGAACCCACGCCCTCACACTTGAGAGGTTGGCTCTTTAACCGCTAGGCCACCACGACTTTTTTTTTTATCTTATATCTACTATAATCTCACTGAAACAGCAACGTTATAACCTATTTAAATCTACAACTGAAATACAGTTTTCTTTAAAGAGAACGTCTCATGTTTGCAACAGGAATAAATTCAAAGCCAACGAAATTTTGCTTTATTTGCTGTCTGTCTACGCGAAACATTCATTCGCTGTTTTTAGTTCCTCGTAATTATTTACTGCTCAAATGAGCCGAGGGACAGTTGAGTAGCCTACTTAATATTTCAAAGCTATTTAGCCTTTTTCGACCTTCAGCTCAAATTAAGCTTTTTAAGTAATTGTTTACATTATTTTTGTTTTCGTCAAAATTCTACCCTCTCTTTCTTTTGTTACTGTTTTCGAAGTCACAAAGAGCGAGATGGATATATGAATTTAGAAAGTACTAAATGGTAATTTTAGTGTTCACATTTTTGCGGCAAAACGTTTTTGTTTAAGACATCGTGGAGCCGTGTCGGCTGTAATCAGACTATTTGTATTTAAAGTCCTGGATTAAATTGTTGGAAACAACGGTTGCTGAAGAAATGGGGAAAGAGGCAGTTTGCATTTAGTTTTTATGGAGGTAATGGGGAATGTGAAGGTTCGTGACCTTGAATTTTCTGTGCGTGTTGGTTTTTGTCCTTGATTCTGTCGTATGCTCGGAACTGCGTGGTTTTATTTAAAAGTTGCAATAATTTTGGGCAAGTTGTGTTAAGATTAGATTATTCAAGGGAACAAACTCTTCAGTCGAAGCAGTTGAATAACATTGCATGCATGTAAGTCATAGCTCTAGAACACTGAAAAAATGAATTAGAAAAATGAAGTAGAAAAATGAATTAGTCAGTCATCTCAAAACACTTGCTGGAGCCAGGCTCAAATTATTGGATCGAAAAGTGTCTTCTACAGGTTCTTACTCCATATTGGGGCTGACTAGAACCCAATTTGTTCCTTCTGAAGGTCTTCTTGCCATCGTAAGTCTTGGGAACAATCGGCAGCTCCTCTTACGACATCAACGGGAGAGAAAAACTCCGCCCCTAAGACGACTCACTGACCGAAATTGGAAGGTTCTCATTCGAACCGACACATATATGATTAATGATACTAATTACCTCAACTCCGATTTTTTTAATAAGATGTCCTGCAAATTACCTCCAAATTTTCGTTCAACTAACTAAAACTACGAGGCCACTCATAGCGGACATCAGAAAACAAAACATAAGTCAAAGTGTCGTTAAATCCGTTTGTTTGTGTAGGTAACATTATAGCGTCATTAGACACAATCGCAGCGCCTGGTCACGTGCGCCGTTGCTTGTATATTGCGGGTTTTTTCTCTTGCATTCCTAATAGTGGGGGAATTAAACTAGCGATGGATTTGCTAATGCTTTCAGGCTGCTGATATTACTGCCTCGCTACTGAAGCGCGTCGGCGATGTTTACAGATTCGCATATATACGGCTTCCATGCCATCAGGCAAAGAGTTGCATCGTTTATGCGTAGGGTGCGAGACAGTGCCAACAGTTTGTATAATCGAAATTGCATAAAACTACACAAATTAAAATAAGTTTCCTAACATAGCTCTTAAGTGGGTAGCATGTATTACTAAGAAAATATAGACATAATAAGTCTGAAAAAAAAAAATTCTTAGAAATTGTTAACTGGACCTTCTAACTTTAACATACCTTACGTACAATATACATCGGGATGCCTTTCAAACACGGTCAGTTAGCCCAAACGTAAGCTTCTGATTAGCTTAGGTAACAACTATAATTAAAATAATATTCAGGCAATAATACAGGGTATCAAACATGGGACTCTATGTTCGGCAGTCCGGCCAGGTGACCACTGCGCTAAGCTAACTACACAGCAAATACCAAAAAAATCTTATTTCAACAAAATCGTTTGTGCTAACCGTGTATTTTATAGCCACACGCTGGAACAACGTACCGGGCGCGCGGATCGAATGAGAAACGCGCTCATTACTGCGTACACGTATACCTCTAGCGAATTTGTTCACTGCTGTACTTTTGATTCTAGGCATTTAGACTCGATTATTTATTTAGTTGCTTTAATACAACATCCTAACACCAATTATATACTAAATGAGAAAGATACAAAAATTCAGTCCGGCATTCCTCTCACAAAATTTCAGACAAACCGATAGTGTCATCTCTCATACATCCACAAAAATATTCTGAAAATACCTCATCCAAAAATATTTTATATTTTACCTAAACTTGCAATGCGCTAAATTTTATGTGTGCAATAAAAATCTGAATGCCACCGCGGGCCAAAACTAGCTCTTAACAGGCCTTCTACACGATCCAAGCCAACCACTGACAGAAGCCATCTTGGTTCAGTTGGTGTGAAAATATACCGTGTAAGCGTTGGTCGGCCGACCACATGTGCCGGCCTGCCAAATGGAGTCTTATTTGGACGATCTTGGGCGCGCATCTATCGCGAAAGTGTCCGCGGTCGGCACCAACCGTCTGGAACGCTGTCGGCCGACGGGAGACGCGACCAAGGTCTCCACTGTCAGCGGTCGGTTTGTATCGTGTAGGAGCACGTTTAAATACGAATGAAACAAAAAATATCCTAAAACGTCCAGCACATTCTGCATTATGTCATAAAATTGAAATATAAAAGCCAATAATTAAGCCACGCGGCGGTCGTAATAAGCTGTGAGGAAATAAAAACATAAATGTAATAGTACCACACATAATTTGAGTACGGGTAAAATATAAAAATACGACACTTTTAAATTTTACTAGGCAAATAGAGAAATGTTGAACATAATGAAGTATTTTTCAACCGATTGTTATATTTAATGGCGTCCAGGAGTATTGCCGGCCACGGCGGCTATCCTCACTAAGGAGATCAGCCAAATGCACAGGACATATTTTTGTGCATAAGCAATTGCGCAGACACAATTGCACTCTCTATTCTCTCACTCTTAAAGTCCGATGGGACGGCAATCCAACACGACTGACAGCAGGACCATCATTTACGTGCTCTCCGATGCACAGGTGTATCAATCACTAACTTCCAGACGCCAGACTGCTATAAATAATTTCAATTGCTGATACGGGAAGTCCCCGTGGACAGCAGACGCGCTATATAACTACTAGACCAACGGGGTCATTAATCTATGTAATAAGAATATCCATATTGTACATATATTCCAGTCATATCGATAAAGCCCAAATTTAACAACTTTACCGTAACGAGAGCACTACGTGCCAAAATTACCGGTACACCTACGGTCACAATTTTAACTGCTCCTAAAGGAATATAAATTTCAATTTTAAAATCTCCATATTCCCGCACCGTGTTGTTTGTAAAATGCGGAAAAGAATTCATAATGTATACATTTATTTGGCCACCAGTATAGTTCTCCGTTGTTTATGGCTAGAACTTGGTACTGTTGGAATTCACGTGGTTATGCAAATAAGTAATGCAACGCAGTATAAGGCTTTATTAAGCAAAAATGAACTAGTAACGTAAATATTTTTTTGCAAAGGTATTTAATTTTTATTTTGAGCCGTGTTATGGTTTATTTAGTTTCAAAGTTTTATGTCAGTTACGTATGTGTTTTGTTAATATCTTCCAGTTTGAATAAAGATTAATTTTCTACTTTGTCGTAACGGTGATGGACCCCGAAATCTGTGGATTTGGATGGATCCAAGGCCGTGATTGTCTCAATATACCTTAATCACATCTTTCTTAATGGCTGTATATGAATAACTTTAGTGTTTTCTCGGGGGTTTCTTCCACTTCTCCGGGGAACATCTTCCCGTACCCTGATAAAAGAGCATATTATTTTATATTTACAGGGGATAGTGTAACTCCCTAAAAGAGAAAGAATTTTTCAAATCGGTCAAATAGGTTTGGAGTCTATTCAATCCGAACAAACAATCAAATCTTTCCTCTTTATAATATTAGTAGTGTCTAATATTAAGGAATATCTGACTATCATTAACAATTAATTAATTAATCAACAAGACAAACATAACTTATCAACCTAAATCCATTCCACATAATTATTTTACCATACCCATAATTGTAGCTTTTTTCATAAAAAAAAATTAATCCTGAAATACTTAGCACATACTTCTTTAAGGTTACCCGTAAGACTTTGATTCCGGATTCCCGTATCTCAAATCATAATTATTCAGTCAGAATGACGTAACCCTATTAAAAATGATTGCTCGACTTGTTCCCAAGCTAAAACTTGAACGTCTAACTTAATAGACCCTTGTCAGCCGGTGTTACTTCATTCAGATAACTTTGAAGGGTCACAGATATACAGATAAGGGCTAAGTTCGTACTTATATAACATTTTGTCCCTTTACAACATTTATATTAATTACTAGTTTTTGGTGCGGATTAGGTAGGAAATGGAGTGTAAGGTCGATGAATTTTTCTATTGGGTAAAAAAAAAATTGATATTGATAACCTCCTCTTATTTGAAGTCGGTTAAAAATGGTACGTTGTTCTTGTAAGTTTCCATTCGTCTGGGAATGTTATTGTTATATATAGACAACTGAATTTTAGGTTTCAACTCTTGAAGAAACAGGCATTGTTTTGTTTTAATATGTTTACCAGCTTCCAACCAGGTAAAAAGTATTCAGAAGCCTCATATTATGGCTGCGAGTTCGTAAGAGTTAAAGCGGCCCTGGTAGATAAAAATCTCCAGAAGAAACAAAGAGTTTTGGTCTGTAAAAGTCACTTGATGAATTCTTAGTCGAGAAAAGCTGTCTATTGCAAGATAAATTTGCTACTTTTATCTGTCAAAATTTCTAAACATTGGCCCTCCTAAGGTTTATATTTATCTTTTTCTTTTATGATGTCATGGTGCATTCATTCGCTAAATACTCCGTGTCCAATCTCTCATTCGCCGGTACGATAGTTGGCGAAATTCCGCAAAAACATTAAACCAGTGGTTTTTGTAGGGATTCAGAATCAACCACCGGATCGGGGCGAAAGTTTTTACACTGCGGATTATGGTGCTGACCACGAACGGTCCGGTCTTTGGATTCTGATAGAAACTGGAATGTGTTTCTGTTGTTCTGTCTTATTTTTGTATAGTTCGAAGCGTCTAGTCTACTAGCTTGGTGGTATGCAGTCTCTATTTTGTTCCTTTTTTGACTTGCGACGTTCATTTTTCGATTTTCGGGCGTACCTTGTTATTGTTTTTGAAGCTGTTGTAACTTCTAAAGGCCCGGTTGGATAGAAAGTACCAGGCAAGCAGAGAGAGAATGAATATTGAAAACTCTTGGATTTTTTTTGGAACTCTGCGCGAAGTCAATAAATGTTTGGCATGATTGTTTATAGATATTTTTGATGAACAATAAACGCTACCATTATTGCAGGTAAAAATAATAATATGTAATTTATTATTCGGACACCTTTCACACACGGTCGGCTAGCCCCAAAGTAAGCTATTGATTAGCTTATGTTAAGGGTACTAAACTAAGACAACAGATAGATACATAATTAAAACACCCAGACCACAGGCAACAAGGATTGGATATATAGATGGATTGATAGGAGTTGAGCGTACCGGGAATCGAACCCGGGGCCCTCTGTCTAACCGTCAGGCATGGAGACCGTTGCGCCAACGGGGTCGTCATTGAAAATTTAAAACTTCTTCAAAACTTAATTTATTATAGTTATCTGCCACTTAAACAGCTGTCGGTAGTAATCATATATCACGGCATGTAAATTGCTCTACTTATCTCCAACAATCAGCTCTAAATAGTATTTCTAATTGAACTGCTATAGCAATAATGAAAAATTTAACAAGTAGAGTTACTTTCGTACGTGTT
The DNA here is from genome assembly GCA_958496145.1 of Heliothis peltigera. Classification (NCBI taxonomy): domain Eukaryota; kingdom Metazoa; phylum Arthropoda; class Insecta; order Lepidoptera; family Noctuidae; genus Heliothis; species Heliothis peltigera. The sequence goes on along the minus strand of OY292345.1, from coordinate 5,305,323 downwards.
TGTTTTGTAGCAATTTCATTTGAAATCACAATTAGTGAATGCGATACTGCCGGAGGCGTTCCAATTAGAATACCTATTATATTAAGATATAGGAGATAGTGTTATGAGCGTTTTACTTTTCTTTAACTTTATACACGTTTTCCTTCGGCTTTGGTGTTTCGTTTGTAAAAAAAATATTAGGTACGTTTTTTATTGCAATTTATTTATTTAGGGTCTACCACCAGCTTCTGTGTGTGTTTAAAAGTATTATGTATGTTTATAATGAGTATGAATCTAACATACTTGCCAATTACTGGCTTAACTAACCAACCTTTACTAATTGGTATATGACAATATGAAAAAGAAAAAGAATATAAAACTAAAATTAAGGGAAAAAAAATAAAAAATAAAATTTAAAAAAGGAAACTGAAACTGACCAATAAATAATATCCATCTCTAACTTCTGACTGCATTCCGTAGGAACTGCCTCACGCAACCCGATAAAAAAAATATCGAATCAAACCAGTTCATTTCTCATACCATTCCTGAGATAAGCCCGTTCAAGCAAACAAACTTTTCAGCTTAATAATACGTATGTATGTGTATAGATTACACGTTCTCTCCTATAATCACCATTCTACTTTGTCAATGAATAGTAAGATTATATGAAAAATACTAGTCCAAATTATGAATATCAAAAATACTATCCAATAACATGACCTTATCAAAAATACAGCATACATTTGACGTGAACTATAGCTACAGAAAAAAGAACCCAGCTCAAAGAAACATCATGAACTTTTGCGAATTTGGTATAAAGTTCGCTATAAAACAGTAAAATATGCGTATTTTTTGCCGCAAGCGTGTTGCAATAAATTTAAGTGAAGCGTTTGTCGCTGCGTCGTGTCGCGGCGTTTGTCGTCCGTTTTCGTGGCTTTTAGTGTAAATGCCTTAATTGTTTGTGTGTGTTTATATCAATATACATACATACGTTTGCACTTGTTTTTTAAAAGCTTTTATTTAACATGCCGTGTATGTACATATGTCACGGTGGATTCTTTGAACTCAATTTTGAAGTAGATATCTTCAACCGATTGAGCTGAAATTATTAAACTGTAAGACAGAAGCAAATATACATACATATGCTTGGTTCGAATAATCAAAGCTTCATTAATGCCTAGTGTCTCAAGATAAAAACTATGGGACTTACTACGAAACAGTTATACAGACTTTTGACATGTGTCTCATTTTTTTCTTTAAACACGTGTCGAACGTCTTTCTAACTTTTTTGTAGTAAGGCTCGATTAATTTAACTTAAGTTAATCGATTTAATTTAAATAAATATACAGACGCCAGCACATCAAGCTGCCATACTAGAAACTCAAAGCTTCCCAATTAACTTTGAACCATATGCTTCAGCGATAACTTTGAAAATCTATAAAGGAAATTTGACAGATTGTGCTGGCGTCTGTATATTTATTTAAATTGATTAACTTACCAATCGAGTCACTCAAAATCGAGAAACAGAACCGAGTGAAATACACTAGCATTATAATGTTGTTGTTTGTAGCAAAAGTAATTATCGATATTACTTTCTAAGCTGCTAAAATATTCAGATAAACTAAGGATATGAAACACGATTAGTTTTCTCCCACATAATTAGTTAGACAGAAATAATTAGGCTAATTACGAGTACATTAGGAATATCCTAATTCGGTGGTTTTAGGTTACTTGGTCAGTTTTGTTATGACGTTCACAACTTTGAATTTTAGACGCGAACAAAACATTATTTAATTAAGGTTTTGTGAAATTAGTTTTATTATTTGCTTGGGCTAAATTGTGTTTCGGTTTGTTTGTGTTTGATTATTTTTTATTAGTGTTGTTTTGTAGGTATTTATCACCTACAAAATTTAGAATAATATTTAGATTGATGATTGTTATGACACATAAAATGCGGCAAAGTGCGAGTGGGACGCGCATGTAGGGTTCCGTACCATTATCGGCTAAACAGCCGAGAAAATCATTTCTATTGTGGAGATGTCGGCTGACCATTGACTTGTGAATAGTGGTTTCTGCAGGCTCAGCCTGACAACCGTAGAAACAAGTATAATCAAGAGCTTTGTCTTTTCTCGATAGAATAGACATAGAATCGCCATGCTGAGCCTGCTGTAAGAAAGTGTCTATAATTTTTCTAAGAGCTATTCATTAGCGATCCATGCTGTCGACCTACATACGCCAGCTAGCTCATCAAGCTACTACTATCTGTCAAATTTCCTTAATAGATTTTCAACTTTATCATGTCGTTCAAAGTTGATTAGGAAAATTTCTGGTAGCTCGATGTGCTGGCGTCTGTAAAAATAAGATGGACAATGGCAGTGATCAGATGCCAAAAAAAACGCAAATACCTATTCCTACCATACCATCTCCTTGAACCTCGAACTACTGCACCCAACTCTCCACTTCCGAAGTATCATAGTTTCATATTCCGTGCTAATAACACAAATATGTTTGCGCTTGTCTAATGGCCCGGAGCTGCTTGCTCAGCCAGGAAGGGGTTAATCGATCTCTGTTTATTCTAAGATAACGTGAGTCCTGGTTGGTAACATAATCTGTAACTTGTTTAGTTTACTGTGTTCATGTTACCTAAATGTGATAAGTAATGTTCTGAATTCGAATGTACAGACGCCAGCACATCAGGCTACCTGAAACTGACAAATTTTAACAATCAACTTTGAAGTTTATGCTTCATCGATGAGGTTGAAAATCTATTAAGAAATTTTGACAGATTGTAGTAGCCTGATGTGCTGGCGTCTGTACCTAAGCTATGTAGGGTTCAGTTACCAGTCAAATCGATGCAGCTGAGTGCCAGTATTTTATATGGAGCGAATGCCTGACTTTAGACTCAGCATGGCGATTCTAACGAAAAGACGAAGCTCGGCTGTTACTTAACTGCGAGCTTTCTTTAATATACGGTAAGTGTGAAACGGCTGAATCAATTGGGATGAAATTGATCAATTGGAAAGTTGCCTGTAACTGTCGTCAGAGTAATGCACATGGATTACCTACACGTGTGTTAGAGTAAATGCTTGTGTATTATAATAATTTCTGCTCAGCTGGGGGATCTTCTTAAAGAGAACAGCTGACAAAGCTTCTACTGAGCATACTAAGCCTATATTTTTATCTATAAATTCATTTTCATTTATTAGTTTTCTAATATTTTCTTTTGTTAGGTAATCACCGTTTTCATACTCATATTGAGAATGAAATTGTATATTTTATCTAATTTAGGTACAAAAAATTGCAATTTTTCCCAAAAATATAGCAGAAATTGTCGAGAGAGACCTTGCCATTTTCTAGTCGTTTTTAGCGTTCACACTAAAATTGGTCGTTTGAACGTTCAAAAGTCGGTGTAGAACAGTTTTCTCTGAAATATAGTTCAATTTGCATTTACTTTTAAACGTGAGTAAAATATTTTTGAAAGAAAATAACTATGCAGTTTTAAAATGCGTGTGAAGTAAAATGCGTTTTATTTTATTTAAGCTGTCCCGTAAGACGTTGTCCGTTTTTCTTTCTTTCATAGAATCTTTCAAGAACTTTCTCCTGAAAATAACAAATACAACAAAAAAAGTGAAATCAGTCTAGCCGTTCACGAGTTACGGCGCGACCAAGGGAAATAGGGATTCATTTACCTACATAGATAATGGTATCCTATGTAACCTATGTAAGAATTAATGGTAAAACCAAAATTATAAGATCTAAGATTATAAATGAAAAAGTGTGTAAGGATATAGGATGTATGAATGATATTGTACCTGGATATGTCTGCACGTTTGTTACTCTGACACGCAGAAACTATTGGATGGATTTTGATGTCACTTGACAGTAAAATAGCTTATCAGAATAGCATATACATAGTCTACTTTTTCTTCGGCAATTAGTTTCCTCAAGATGCTTTAGTGAAACCATGAGAGAAGCTAGTAGCTTTATATTTTCTTGTATTTGATATGAGAATATGCGCGCATAAAATAAAGATATTACTAAAGTAATACCCACTCTTACTTAATACGTATATTAGGATCTCGATGTACAACTATGCCGTCCATTTGCGGTCAGCGAAGTCTACTAAAAGATATTTATTTATAATTTTCTGCTCGTAAAATTGGCTATTTTACTCTTAATTACCTCAAAGTAAGACAGAATACTACGTCTGAATGTACGACGTGAACGATATTATACAAGGTGTTACAAAATAAACCTGAAGCTAAAAGGTGGTTACATAATCCCTTATAAGTAAACTTTTTAATATATTTGAAAATCGGTGGGTAGCTTTCATATACATATACAAATACCTAATAAATTTTTCATTAATTTGCCCATCATTTTTGACTAGAATTAAACACATAATTTCATGGAATCTTTATAGATTCCGTTATTAAGACAAAAAGTCACAATAATCAAATCTACAGCATTCATTAATATATTTTTAACGTGTATTTTTGTAACACCCTGTATATTTTTTTTCAAGCTTCACTCAATGGGTAAGGTGTCCCTTTCGTTTAAAGGTTGAGATTAACGTTAATTAAGTTGTTAAGATTATTAGTTAAAGTGATGGATGTTTGTCTGCGTTAGCAAATAAGTACCTAGTAGTTAGGCGCTGACTACACTGGCGTCCAAATAATTTGGGTCAGTTATAAGAGTAGAAGAATATTTAAGGCTAGCTATTGTTTAACCTGCCAGGGCTGCGGGTTATTCGCAAGAGCTACAACGGCGTTGGCACACAAAGACCTCCAGAAGGAACATAGTGGGGTTTAGTCAGTAAGTGTCTAACACTCTTTCCAACTGCGCAGCACAGCGAGCAGATTTTCTCACAGAAAAAAAATGGCAATAGTATGACAAGGACATTTTATACGTGTAAGGGTTTAGCATTTTAGACAGCCAGCTCGATATGTTATATTGGCCTAGGGGTTAAACCACCAGTGTCTCAAGTCAGAGTGTGCGGGTTTGATAACCTTTTTAAGTTATTATATACTTTCTAATTATAACTTGGATAATCGCAGAGTGAAAGTGAAGAAAAATATATTGATGAAACCTGGACTTTAGAGTCAGAAATCACCAATAAGCCTTGAGCAAGCGTGGTGGTTGACGCTCATTCCTTCTCTGTATGAGAAGAGGCCTGTGCCCAGCTGTGGGACAATAAAAAAGGCTGATGATCTAAGGTTTCGTATTTACCGGTTCCAGATAAATTGCGCACAAATGTGTTTTGTTTAATTAGATTATTGCTAAAGTCCTTTTCTAGCTTCGCTTTTGAACCGATCTAATTAATTCTGGTTTTAATTGCTCATAGATATTTGAGTTCTACTTTTCTATGCAAATACATGCATACGGTATTATATTATCTAAGTGAAGAGGATTAAATACCGTTTATTGAATTGAAGATGGGTGAAAAAGTTGTCAAAATAAAATTTACAAAAAGTCTACCTATGCGCCTGTTAACTTTTATATTAAATCATCGACTTAAAAAAGGAAGCTATTAGTTTCACCGGTAAGTATGTATGTTTGTCCGCGACTTTCTCGCGTTCGACTGAACCGATTTCGATGCGTTTTTCGGCAAGCTGTAACATTCAAAAGAAGGTTTTAGTGCTTCAACCGATCCAAAGGAGATTCTCGTTTTGAACAGTTTGTTTTTTTTTTGTTTATTAGGAAAATTGTTCTATTCACATCATAGGAAGTAAAGCATTCATGTACTTAAACTGTGTATATCAGGACACTTTTTCACACGGTCGGTCAACCCAAACCACAGCTAACAAGCATGCTCATCACACAAATTTCGACCTTACTGGGAATCGAACCCGGGACCCACAATATGGTAGTCCGGAGTGATTACTATTGCGCAAATGTGTATAGATTAAACTGTCCATCTAGACTAATACTATACTATACATATACACATTTGTCTGAAAATGAATCATGGTGTTAGTGCAGAATAACTCCACAGTTTTAGATAAGCCCTATTACGATAAAGCGGAAAATTATTGTGAGAGATAATCGTAAGACATTTGCTCAAAGGGAAGGAAAGGGGAAAATAATTTTGTCTTCCGTGAGCCCCCGGTTTGTGATTGTAATCGTAAATATTCTCTGTCATCCAATAGGCTTTTTCCTTTACATACTCTTTGCAACGTTTGTCAATTGTTTTAAGGAGATTCTTGTGTAAGCTCAGCTATTGAAACTGTAAAAATTTCCCAATAAATTTTGAACCATATAATTCAGCGATAAAGTTGAAGATTCTTTAAGGAAATTTGACAGATTGCAGTAGCTTGACGTGCTGGTATCCGTACCTAGTCACTAGATACTAGCAAGGTGCAAAGACCATTAGTATGCCAATTAAGAAATTTATTTGCATTGCCTTATAGACAAACGGATGACACCGCGATGTGGAGGAGTACTTTGACGCATAACGACACGCACATATTTCCTCTTTATAATGCTTGTGATTGATTTTTAATTAATTTATTCTATTTCCAATAAAAAAATCGTGGTGGTTAAATCACCAGCCTTTCGAGTATGAGGGTGCGGGTTCGATTCCACGTCAGGCAAGTACCAATGTAACTTTTCTAAGTTATACGTACTTTCTAAGTTTATCTTGGACACCAATGACTGATTAAAGGTGAAGAAAAACATCTCGGGGAAACCTGGACTATAAAGTCTGAAATCACTAACCCGCATTGAGCAAGCGTGGTGATTAACGCTCAATCCTTCTCCGTGGGAGAGGAGGCCTGTGCCCAGCAGTGGGACGATATAAAGGCTGTGATGATTCTATTTCATTCACAATTTTCCTCGTTATCATACATTTGATCTACAACTCTCTGGTTTTCAGATCACAGAGCTCTTAATTGCTAGACCATGGCATAAACTATGAACGAAAAAACATTTTTCCCTATACAACACAAGGAATGTCTAGAATTATTCATTACTCTGTACATAATGTCGATAAAGGCCGGCTTCGAAGATATATGCGTCCATCTCAGTATTATATTGGTCGATCGAGCAGGCCGTTTGCGTGAATCCAACCTATATTGAGTTTGTAAATCTCTTGAGCTGATAAACTATGAGATCCATTTTGTATTCTACTTAAGGTCTAGTTACTTACCTATACAAGGTAAAGCTGGAATATATCTGCCTACCTAGCTTTTTCCGAGTCAGCTTCCAGTCTTAACTGGATGCTGTTGAGTACCAGTGTTTAACGTGGAGCGACTGTCTATCTGAACTCCTCAACCTAGTTACCTGGGCAACCCGTTACCCCTTGGTAAGACTGGTTGTTAGACTTTCAGAATTCTAATTTCGCGCGCGCCGTCGCCCGATCAGCTGTTAGCTCCGCGCCCGCGTTGTCGATGACGTAATTTTGCTATAATGATAAAAAAAAAAAAAACAAAAAAGTTTCTTTGGGAAAGTTGTTTGTAATCATGAGTACAATCACGTGTTTAAATATCGGTCACTAATTACCAGTCACCCAATATAAAAAAACGACTATTTGTTTTTACAATGAGGAGAGGGTTTTGTTCCCCATGACGTATAATTTTTGAATGGAATGGAAAAGGAAAGTAAACGCACGGGATTTAGATCTCGCAAGTCCACATTTTTCCCAAATGACGGGTGAGGTAACTTTGTGAGGGATTTTGCTTGCGTATCGTCGACTTTTGGAAAATCTGCCGCATTTTTTATGCATTGCTATGTACAAAATGTTATATTGGCAATTCTTTCAGCATAAGCGTGTGATTGGCTAGGCTAATGATTAAAACATGTATTGTCATCAGAGTGTGCAAAATTCATCCTAATCCGAGACTGCGAAGTGGGTCAAGTAAAGCTAATAAAAGCGTGTTAATAAATACACTGTTTGATTGCATTGACATTATTTATGAAGTACATAATTATATCACTATCATTGAGTTTTTGGTCACAATTGCTGATATTTCAGAAATTATGAATAGAATTTGCGAATATTACATTACAAGATATTTTTTTTTACAATATAATGATGGCATCCAGGCCGATTGTCGGCTACGGCGGCCGTTCTCTTTTAAGGAGATTAGCCAGCTGCGCAGGATATATTATAGTGCACAAGCATTCGCGCAGATACAGGTGCACTCTCTATTCCCTCACTCTCAGTCCGATGGGACGGCAATCCGATACGACCGACATTTACGTGCTCTCCGATACACAGATGAATCAATCACCAACTTCCAGACTCCAAGCTGCTTTAGGAAAGTTTCTCAAAACTGACAAAGCGATTTCGGCCCGACCCGGACCAAATAGATCAACGAGGTAGTCATACTACAGAGGCACGATATAATATAAAATTGGTTTTGACACATAGAAACAAACATAACAAAAGTTATTGCAGGTGCAAGAAGATTGCATCTCACAACCCACACAATAACTTTTCTGTATCAAAATAATAACGATTTGTTGCACCAACAAATGTCAAAACATAGAGACAAATCGACTTGTTTACGTTCACGTTTTGGATAACCTTTGAACATATAACGTCATACAATACTTGCCAATACTAAGGTGATTCACACACGGTACCGTGTCCCGACGTGATGGCCTAGTGGTTAAAGCACCAGCCTCTCAAATGAGTGTGCGGGTTCGATTCTAGTTCAGGCAACTTCAATCAGGCAACAACCAATGCAACTTTTATAAGTTGTATGTACTTTCTAAGTAAATCTTGGACACCAATGACTGATTATACGTGAAGGAAAACCGCATCACTTATCTCCACTGCAGTCTGTGGTCTGTGGGCGGAGAGTTTGGGTGGCTTAATGCAGTGTCGGTGGCGCGTACTGTTTGTTCCACGCGCTTCTCGAAGAGATATCAGCCACGAAAGAGTGGCCCCTTGGGGCCAAGGTCTGTCTGGGCTACGTGTTGTTCGTAAGAGTTACCGTGACCCTGGCACACAAGGACCTCCAGAAGGAACAAGTGAGTTTTGTCAGTAAGAGTCTGACACTCCTTCCAGCTGCATATTCAGAGGGATCTTTTGATGATTTCCCACAAAAAAAAAAAAAATAGTCCGCAGCGTTGCGCGGTCTCGTGTGTAAAACGTCTAAGTTGTAAATAAAAATATATGCGAACATTCAAATCGTGGGCGAAATGGCACCTTTGTGGTTTTATAGCAATGAAAACTTGAATATTAAGTCATGTTATTCGTGGATGCAAATCTTAATATCTCTGAAAGTGGGAGTTTTAAAGTTTAAATGACGCAGGTCTTTGGATAGTGGCTGCGGGATTGTTTTTAAGTCACCGCGTAAAGCAGCCCGGAGTCTGGAAGTTGGTGATTGATACACCCGTGCGGAGAGTACGTTAGTGTCGGCCCAATGCCAGATCTATCTTCGGTCATGTCGGATTGCTGTCCCATCGGACTATGAGAGTGATAATAGAGAGTGCACCTGTATCTGCGCGAATGCTTTTGCACTATTACATGTCCTGCATAGCTGGCTCTCTTTTTGGATCTCATTCGGGAGAACGTTCGTCGTAGCCGACAATCAGTCTGGACACCATCATCATTATACTCAAATTCATATTCCCATACAGAAATCCTGCAGAAATAAAACTTAATATTTAACATTTAAATGTTATTAATATCCTCTTATTCGAAAGCGTTAATCTATCTATATCTATACTTATAATAAAACTGTAGAGAGGTCAATTCTGTACATCACTACATAGTATAAAGCAAAGTCGCTTTCTCTGTCCCTATGTCCCTTTGTACGCTTAAATCTTTGAAACTACGCAACGGATTTTGATGCGGTTTTTTTTTAATAGATAAATTGATTCAAGAGGAAGGTTTATAGGTATAATTTTAGTATCAGCATTGCACCCGTGCGAAGCCGGGGCGGGTCGCTAGTTGAATATATTTTCAAAATAACTATCAGGGGTTGATCAGTGATCGATACTGATGCCAAAAATGCAATCAGTAAAATTTTTGTCTGTCTGTCTGTCTGTCTGTCTGTCTGTCTGTATGTTATTAATAGGAACAAAAACTACTGGACGGATTTTAATGAAACTTGGTACAATTATTCTTCATACTCCTGGGCAGGTTATAGGATACTTTTCATCACGCTACAATCAATAGGAGCAGAGCAGTGAAGGAAAATGTTGGGAAAACGGGAGAAGTTACACCATTTTTTAAGCTTTCGTCGCGTGTGCAGCCTTAATGGTTAAAGCTACATAGAAATCATGTATCACGGAAATATTCTACATAAAATTACCTAAAAAAAATCCACAACAGCATATGTCTATCTTTAATGGTTGACTCACAATAACACGTATAACTCCCGATAGTTTACCAGTTCGGAGCTTTCTGATTATTTGTTATTGATTTGTTTACTCTTATGTTTATAATATTCTTGCTCATGCCTAATTAACAAAAGATAACATTATACATATTCTATAAAAAAAGAATCATAGAAATCGGTGTAAAAATACCGATAATCGGCAGGTCGGTCGGTAGGTATAATATAAGGCGGGAGGTCCGAGCGCGAGCTTCTCATCCCGACAAAAGTTAGGCATTGGTAGCGGTAATCGACATCCACACTGGCGTAGCCGCGGGGGTCCTCTATAGGTTATACATCAGAACAACACATAGACTACTTTTCGTCGCGAAAACCGACATCCACGCGGGCGGAGCCGCGGGCGACCGCTAGTTACAAATAAAAAAGTTCTCAATTCGTTCGTTTCATAAATTTTGTATTTAAATATATTATAGTATACCTAAGTATGTTTCTTATTAAGATACACAAATCATGAGATCAATAAGAAGTTTTAAAATTTTCTCAAGTTGTATATTTGTTTACTGAAACATTTAATGTTTGACTGTGATGTACAGTTTCTATATCTTTAACCACCAACGTATGTACTACACGAATGAATATGTATGTGTATCGTTTGGATTTACTCCACACCAAATAAATCTTAGACAGAAAAGTGTGGATACGAAAGTCCTGTATTTTTTTTGGCATATAATGTGAGCTTGTAAATTGACTTAAATAAAAACGTAAAAATTTAAAACAAAATGTTAAAGGCCTGGTGGAAAGGTAAATTAACGTTCTTTATTATTAGTAATCAGGATTTTATTCAGTGGAAGAAAGTGTTAGATAGTGTTAAGATTTTGAAGCTAATAAAAGCGTGTTAATTAAATGCAACGGAATTTTAAGACAAAGCATATAAATAATTCCACCTTCAAAAATATTAATACTCTATTAAAACGGTAACATTTTTGTTCCATTTAACTCGACACTCAAGAAAACTAGATTTCTTATCCACATCTACCATTCTAAGAACATCTCCATCTTGTATTGACATTTCTGAACGGATACCAACTTATCTAGAACTTGCTGTTAGATAGCCACGTTTGTAGCTCCCATCTTTGATGCATCGCACAGTATCCAATTAGTCTATCAAGCTTCGATTTGCTGGTATATGTTATATGTTAATAGATTTTGGATTTGTTTGTAGTATACGCTTACAAGTTTAATGTGTAAATTAGGGGCAACTTTGGTCTATTTCATGTCTAGATATTTCTCTAATGGTGGTCGGTGGAGGAGGCGTGGCTAAGTAACAGTCACACGGGTCGATTGATTATAAGGTTGAGCAGCTCTTGGCGCGGCCAGTCCTTGGATGGGTGGCAAGTTCCTCCGTGTTTCGGAAGGCATGTAAAATTGGTGTTTCCCGTCTGTAATTTGAACGTCTTTGCCAGATTTTACGGGTAGTCAGAATATAGAAAGTCTGACAGTCTTATCAAGGGGTATCGGGTGGCCCCGAAGTTAAACTTCAACTACTAGAAGCCAGTGTATTTAAGAATAAGATTAATCTATAAATATACCTTTTAAGTAAGTAATAGTACAGACGTCAAGGTACTATCAGCTGGCAATTTCCTAAATAGATTTTCAATATTATTGCTGAAACTATGGTTCAAAGTCGATTGGGAGGATTTGACGGTTTTTAGTAGCTTAATGTGCTGGTTTCTGTACACCAATTATTATTTACGTTTTAAAAATACAAGAGAATTTTAGTGGTTCCCAAACTTGGCTTCTTATAAAAACATGACACCCTATTCTGAACTGCCACTAACAGCCATGAAAATAAAAATATTCTATCTTCACGAAGGTATAAAATAAAGTTGTACTATTTATTGGTTGCGTACTGCATCCAAACCGATTTATAGTTGCCATTAAAGGTTCTGCACTATATTTTCTTGGCTCGTATTTTATCGTCACGTACATAGCGCGGAATTTCTGTCTCTGTAGAAGAAATACCATCGTTATCTCTTACATTTCTTAATGATCATATTCATAATTCGATGAAGAATTATTTGATACACTTTGATTTCATCATCAGCCTTTTTTATTGTACCGGTGCAGGCCAGGAAGAGGCCTGCGTTAATCACCACACATGTTCAAGGCCAATTGGCGATATTAGACTCGAAGTCCAAGTTTCTTCAATATGTTTTCCGTCACCTTTACTCAGTCATTGATGTCCAAGATATAATTAGAAAGTACATTATACATCAAAAAAGTTACATTGGCAGATGCGGGTGCTTTGACGACCACGCCAACCCGTCTTTTTAGCACAATAAAAAAATTGTTTAATAACGATTTGACCGAAATAATAAATTTGCAAAATACCGTCCTTTTACGTCTTTTTGGTAGTTCTTCGTCTCTAAGGAAAGTATAGCAATAACTTTAAGAGAATAATGACATCATGAATAGTATGAGATTTATCAATATAATCAGTCGGCCGTTTCTGCACAATGAGATTTAAATCATTCCCACGGCCATCGCCCAGGTAGCCTTACGAAAGGAAGGTTTTATCCTGGACTTACATAGTTGATATGTCCCTTCCATGTCCCTTCACTTCCAGATCACATTCCAGCAGGCTTAGCATGGCAACCGTAGTAACAAGTTTTGTTTACCGGAGAACGGACATAATGACAGAAAAGTGACAGATTGACGTAACATTTCTTTTGATATTTTTTGAAGAATTTTTTTTTATTCTTCGATCGACATAAGTCTACATGTGATTATATGCGAGTTGACAAGTCGCGCCATGCTCGGGTAGAAGATATGTTGACATTGAAAGAAAAAGCTTTGTCTTTTCTTGATATAATAGATATAGAATCGCCATGCTAAGCCTGCAGATCACATTCCAGGACCACCTTTTTTTGCCTAACTGACCAATAAATATCCTTCCATTTTTAAATTACAAGCCATAGAAACTGAGCGGAGAACGATTTCAAGTCTCTATTGTTTCTCGCCATAGGACATATCAGTTCTCAAACACAACCCAGGACGTAAAAACAAAAGCTGACTATTATTTCAGTTGCTAAAGCAGGGTCCGTAAATTTAGCTCCCGAGCTATTTGTCAAGGGGATCCGGTAGCACCTGAGCGCTAAGCGGTTTTCCGAAGCTAGGGATACGAATAATCACTGAAGTTTTTATGCTGAAGGATAATAGAGATCGTTTTATGGATTTTGTTCGGTAGTTTTTTGCGAGTTGAGCTCCAAATATGAAGTTCATGATGGATGAATGAACATATTTTTTTTATTGATACTGTTGTGCAGTCGGTCATAAGTCTATTAGAAGCGTACAAGCTTTTCTTTTTAGACACGTTCCTTTTGATAAAAGGTTGATGTTGATATCAACATTTTTGCACGTCAATCGGGAATCGAACCAGAGACCCTGTGCACAGCAGTCGCCCTATGCGCCTACTAACTACACCAACGGTTTTTAAATAAAACTTATACAACTAAAAACTGTTATCTCGGATATTCAGGTAGTCGTTTTTATCTTTCTATATAATATATCTAGTATTCGTCCCGTATGTACAGACGCCAGCACATCAAGCTGCTACAATATATCAAATTTCCTTAAACGATTTTCAACTTTATCGCTGAAGCATATGGTTCAAAGTTGATCGGGAAAATTTGACAGTTTCAGATAGCTTGATGTGCTGGCATCTGTACAACGTTATCGGGTAAATAACACTCGGTTTCACACATCGAACCATTAATGCCTTCACGTGAAATATTTCAATTGGAAGGATCAAAGGATTGGGCGAGATTTAGTTTTTTGTTTGGTACTTTTAACAGCTTTGTATTTTTTTATATATACATACATATATTTTATACCGTTGAATGGATTACAGGTGTTTTGTATGTTAAGGATTTGGTTAAAAGCGGCGCTGTCAAGTTTACTTTGTGAAGATGGTTCAGGCCTCCTCTCGCACAGATCAGGATTGAGCGTTAATCACCACGCTTGCTCAATGCGACTTTGTGATTTCAGACTTTATAGTCCAGGTTTCATCGAGATGTTTTCCTTCACCATTAATCAGTTATTTGTGTCCAAGATATCCTTAGAAAGTACACGTAACTTAAAAAAGTTGCATTGGTACTTGCCTGACCTGGAATCGAACCCGCAGACTCATACTTGAGAAGATGGTGGCTTCATCCTCTTTATTCGATACCCTGTGGTAAGACTGATTGTCAGATTTTCTGGCTTCTGATTACCCGTAACGACTGCTAAAGATGTACAAATGACAGCCGTGACCCGTCAATTAAATGTGCCTTCGAAAACACAGAGGAACTCGTCAAGACAAGATGTTCACCCATCCGAAGCCACGAGTTGCTTAGCGTTATAATCGGTCGACCCTGGTGTCTGGTGGCTGTTACTTAGCCACGAGTTATTAACAAATATTTTTCTTCTGCCTTGGAGAAAAACTTTTTCATTTTTTCCTCTTTTAGTCATATTTTCGCTAAGATCACATTCATACAACCTTTTGTCAACAGTCGATTAAATTCCAATGAACTAAATTATTATTCAAACCCTCAACTCAAATTCGACGCAAACTAAAGGTTAGCCGTTTAAGGGACCTAATCCTGGTGGTTTAATTAATCATCTTGTGTGTACTTGCTGTCTTGGTGTTTGCGTGTAACGGATCTGAGGGTTATGTTATGTCGCATATCTGCTAACGTGAGTGTTGGCATGCTTTAATTTTTTCGTCCTTACGTTGTTGTTTGTGAAGTTCTGACCAGAAACTATAAAACTGTCCCAATCAACTTTGTACCATACGGTTTAGCGATAAAGTTGAAAATCTATTAATGAAATTTGTCAGATTGTAGTAGCTTGATGTGCTGGTGTCTGTATCAATTAGGTCATTACTTGTTTTAAAGGTGCAGTTTTCTATTCAATGATAAATGGAAGATTAAAAAATTATTAATATTAATACCTACGTGTGATATAGCGTCCAGTCCGATTGCCGGCCACGGCGGCCGTTCTCACTAAGAAGATCAGACAGCTACGCAGGATATACATATTATAGTGAACAAGTTTTTACGCAGACACAGGTCCAATCTCTATTTTCTCACTCTCATAGTCCGATGCAAATGGGACGGCAATCTGACACGACCGGAGAGAGAACAGGCGCAGCGCAGGACCGTTATTGCATGCTCTTCTATGCACGGATGTCATCAATCACCAACTTCCAGAAAAACAGCCCGAAGTGCTTTTATGAAAGTATCTTATAAACCACAAAGCCATTTCAACCCGGTAATCAAACCCAAACGAGACCAAAGAGACAGTTAACCTACGTGTACCAAACTAGTGACAGCAACAAACAAACCCTTTGATACATCACTTCCCCTCAATATTAGCCTCTAAACACTCAAAACTCATTATCAATTTAGGCTCTCCAAGTCAAACATACTATAGTAACAACACATATCAGTGGCGTATTAAATTAAATTACTTGCATTGCTCTCTGAAGTTAGGCAGCCTCTAATCTCGTTACACATAACTCGACATGTATACTGTGTACTTCAAATAATTCAGACTTTTGGTCCTTCGAGACGTACTAAATTGAAATATGATCCAGCCGTGAGCCCCTGGCTAATGTTTAAAATTTTAAAAAATGTTCAAGATAAAATTAGATTTTCTGAGGACATATTGCAATTTTAATACATTTAGAATTCTTGTCTAGGTGGAAAAGACAGTTCAAGACGATGTCCATAGACATTAATTTATAAATTAGGTGTGTTGTTTTTATGTCTTACTTAAATACAGAAGCCAGCACATCAAGCTACCTGAAAATTTGGTATGGTATTTGCACATGGTTTCAGTGGACAATTTGACAATTTCAGGTAGCTTGATGTGCTGGCGTCTGCACCTTTTAAACCTGTATTTAAATTGAGTTTTGACTTAACGTAATCATTTTACGAAAGTCAATATAATATTATCATTTTTGTATGTAAGATATTCTATTGTATGGTCTGTTATGAAAATATTAATGTTTACTACGAGTAAAAACAAAGCTGACATAAAAATACCTGATACATTAAAAAGTCAAAACAGTAAAGAAGACAGAGGGCTCTGTAATAGACCACGGGAGCACTCCATTTCGACGAACACGCGGAATTTTAATATTTTAGCAGACAAAACAGAATTATGTACATTTAGAAGCAAAGAAAACCTTTTAAATGTACGTATTATTTTGTTCTGTAACAAACACACGTTTTGGTTGACATTGATTGATGGCACACTTTTGTTTCAAAATTCCGTGGTAATGATAAGTAATATTATGATAAATGCGAACGTTCCTGTTTGCTTGGCCGGAAAAAAAATCTCTTTTTGTTTGCATTGTGACGTCATCTTTTTTATAAAGTTAGTGTTGAAGAATTTGTTTGGTTGCGTGAACGCGCTAATCTCTGTAGACTATTGATTGATTTCAAATGCTTGTGCACTATAATATGTCCTGCGCAGCTGGCTGATCTTCTTAGAGAGAACGGCCGCTGTAGCCGATAATCCGTTTGCTATCATCATCAAGTATTGATCAGCAGGCGTAGCATGGCAACCGTAGAAATAAGTTTTGTCTACCAGAGATTGGACACAATGACAGTTAAGTGACAGATTGACGTAAGATTTCTTTTGACACGAAGCATTTTTTTTTTATTTTCTTCGATCGCCATAAGTTTACAAGTGATTATATGCGAGTTGCCAGGTCGCGCCATGCTCGGGCAGAAGACATGTTGACACTAATAGAAAGGGCTTTGTCTTTTCTTGATAGAATAGACATAGAATCGCCATGCTAAGACTGATTTAAAAAACAATTGTTTGTGTTAGTGCGTTGAGTAATTCCCACGGAAGAAGGTAAAATCGATGGCAGAAGCTAGTATTTTGACATGATAACGTCCCTATTTGTTGAGATATACTGGCCTTTTGTGTATGAACCTTTTTATACGCATTCCCCTTGTCGTATTGAAATATTCATAGTGAATCGGTTTGGTTTGGAACAACGGATTGACTGTTCGGCACAGATGGGATTGCACGGGTATATATCCGTACAAGAAAAGAAGTTGTGTGAGTGTGATACTTACAAAAAATATGGCATAGGCAATCTGCTGTCTGCACAATGATGTATAAGCTACATTACTGCCAAGTTTCATCAAAATCCCTTCAACCGTTTGGGCGTGAAGAGGTAACAAACATACACACAACTTTCGCATTTATATATTAGTGTGATAAGTTTAGATAAGCAAAATAAATAATTTTACCAGAAATACCAACTATCTCCCAAATATATACTCGTCTACCTTCTATTAAAACACGAAACAATATTTACATAATGTCAAAGAAGCGATTGTATGAATAAAAGCCTCCATGTAAGGGAACACCGCTCAGCCTAACTCTACTAGCAAACATTATGTAGAATGTTCGCCGAAGTAAATTCATATGGCGGGTCTATTATTGAAACTACTCGATTTTTTAACGAGAACTTTTAGGATTGATTGATAAAAATATTGTCTTGGTAAGATGATAAATATGAAGGAACACGAAATACTATCATATATAAAAAGATTTTTTTTTATATACTACTTTTGAACACATTGTGATTTTGAACACAAAGCATTGCTCAGCCTTGTTACTATACGAGCAAACATCGTGTAGAATGTTCGGCCCTAAAAGTAAACTCGTATATAGTGGGTCAATTATTCAAACCACTCGATTTTTACGTGTACTTTTGACATGGAGATCATAAGCTAATGATTGAATGATAAATATATTAAAAAGATAAAATACAATGGTCCGTTTGTTTAATTAATGGTGCCATCGCCATTTTTTCCATAATTGTGAACACATTCAAATTTTGACGCCGTCTATAGAAAGCACGTTTACCCGTTATGTCTTAATTAATTAAATTTACTAAATTCCCTTTAATTTTTTTATCCTTCATCGCTTGTACTTGCTCCTTTATTAAGACAAGAAGTGTATAGCTACGATTTTCAGACTGAGACAAAAAAAGCTATTCTAGTAAAATAAGAACGAGCCATATAACGAGCGATTCGAGAATAGAGCTCTTAAAACCCACTCCCTATGGAAATATTAAACGTGACAGCTGATGCTGACACGCTGAAGGAAATTGCCATTTGTTCACTTACTAGCATGTAAATGCAGTTTCTGGTGCTTTTTAGGGTTCCGTAACTGAAGGGTAAAATGGAATCCTGTTTGCCTTCTGCCTGGGTTGCGGGTTGTTCGTAAGAGATACCGTGGCCCTGGCACACAGTGACCTCCAGAAGAAAATAGTGGGTTGTAGTCAGTAAGAGTCTGACACTCCAGCTGCACCCTCAGCGGGAGGGTTCATTTGAAGATGACCCTGTTCGCCTGAACAAATTCGCCTGTTCAATAGGTCTGACACCATCTCATGAACTAATAGCTGGATTTTAAATTGTCACAGATGATGTATTTCTGTTATTGATGTCAAAAAAAAAATCTCAAAAAGTGTGTGAGAAAAAAATATCCCATAGTAATTGCCTTTTTATACATAACACACGGGTCTTATTCGCGGTGAAAAATTATAAAGGCATGTACGCTACCTCTATTTAAATAAATAAGACCCGTATGTTGTGTTTAATATTAAGTGTACAAGTCGCGAAAGTCTAAAAACATTAATAGCCTTTTTTGCCTGGTTTTACGGATAATGGTACGGAACCCTGCATGTTCGAGTCTAAACCGCGCATGGACTATTTTTCAAATATTTTTTGATTATATTTTTCACATATATTTATTTTAAAAGAATATTATGAATTCTGTGATAGTCGATATACTTGCAGTTCTTTTTAGATAGTCTGAGAAGTTATTCATAACGTACGTAGATTGTTAGCTACTTAGAATTTATGTGTAAGTGTGTGTGGGTGTGTTGCTAATCGATAAGGGAAAACAAATGGTCTAAGAGCCTTATAAGTCGAATTTAAATTAAAATCGTAGGTAGGTATCAATTGCATGGACTTCAAAGAAATCTTATACCAATTGCGTAGACAACTACATATTAATTACAAACCAAAAACCATTAATTAAATCAATACGTACTTTTCAAACAATCATTGTGAGAAAAACAAATAAACCTCCTGTAGGTACGTCTAATGAACAAGTTTTAATTAGTCACTTATGACTCAACAAGTTATCTGTATTTAATTATATTATTTAATTGTTTGTTTTACAAAGTTTGTTGCTGTAATTGATTCGATTTTATTAGCTCAACACAGAAGTTGGATATGTGTGAGATGCTTATTGTATCTGATACGTCGAAAAATAATGTGGTCAATTCTCTCACAGGATATATTATATTAGACACCAAATTAGATGATGATGTGAATGTTGTGCAGTGGTGTACAGACGCCAACACGTCAATTGTCAAATTTCAAATGTACCAGGATCACGGCTAGAAGCGCGAGAAATCCCGCAACTTCAGAAAATTAAAAAAAAATTGTAAAAAAAATGACATGACCCCTTAAAAAGGTTGTTTTGTCAGCCACTCAACAACAATACCACACGACTTCAATAAATAAGAAAAATACATTTTGGTGCACCGTTAACGTATCATTACTTAGAATTTATTTGTCGAAGCAAGCGTAGATCGTATACAATACGCAACAAAAAGGCAAATTTCAACAAACAAAAATGTCATGCACAGTGGGACCAATGACATAGAGGTAAAAAAAAAAAATTTTTTTTTTAAATTTATGTAGGTGAGAAAAAATATACATTTACATATATTGATTTAATATTGATGCACTATAATAGAGCGTAAGAAAAGTGATGCTTATTATATTTTATTTGGTTGACTGCTTACGAATAAAGACTAAAAATATTATATTTTAAGGGATGCTCAAAACAAGTACTCATTATTTTAGAAATAGTGCCATAGTGAAATTCGGCGATATCTTGATGATGTTCCTTTGTACAGAAGCCAGCATATTAAGCTATAACAATCTGTCAAGTTTTCAATTATATCATCGCTAAAGTATATAGTTCAAAGTAGATTGGGAAAATAATAAAAAAACAGAAGGTGATTCAAGCATGGTCAAAACAAATGGGTGATTGTCGAGTTCCTTTCTTAAAAATATACACAGAAATTCTAAGGTATCAAAATAAACTAAGCAAGTATGTGTGGTACTACGTACGTACCTTGGTATTTACCCCTCTGTATACTATGATCTCCGTATATAACCATTAATAAACTCTTTGGTACCCTGTAATAAGTTCTACATAATTCTAAATACAAAGTTCTAAATACAAGTCGTGAAAGTTTAAAAACATTAATGAGTTCTAATTCGAATTAAAAAAAAAGATCAGTTTGAATTTCGAATAAGTGTGCTCGAGTTTGACATATCAGCTACATAATAGTAGTAGTAGTCACTAGCCACGCAGAAAATCCATCGATATTAAAATTTACAATACAAATAACCAATGAACCAGCGTAAATATTTATCGGCCACCGTAAATCGCAAAATGATAAATGAACGTCGAAAACACACGATATAAAAACTTAAAAAAAAATATTTGCAATATCAACACGTAAGCGTTGTAATGAAATAAAAACATCGATATAAATTATAGGAGAAATATCGATAAATTACGACGTGAAATAAATAAGATGGGCTTGTGATGACAAGCTTGGGAAAGTATAAAAACTTTATTAATAGTGCTTGTTATTATTTGGGATTACAAGAGTTGACGATCCCGTTGGCGCAATGGTAACCACACCGGACTGCCGAGCTGAGGGTCCCGGGTTTGTGTGATGAGCATGCTTTTGGCTGAGGTATGGGTATATAATATGTATTTATAGATAAACTAGCGACCCGCCCCGGCTTCGCACGGGTGCAATGCTGATACTAAAATTATACATATAAACCTTCCTCTTGAATCACTCTATCTATTAAAAAAAACCACATCAAAATCCGTTGCGTAGTTTCAAAGATTTAAGCATACAAAGGGACATAGGGACAGAGAAAGCGACTTTGTTTTATACTATGTAGTGATATACATTTGTAAAGAATGTTATGTAGTGTCAGTTGTGTTAGCACACATAACACAAGCTAATCAATAGCGCTAATCGACTGTGTGTGAAAAGGTGTCGAGATACTTAATACTTACTTCTATTATTTTAGGTATTGTCCGTCGTGTATTAAGACCCGTTTGTTTTGTAAAATAAACCAGATTTCGTCACCGGTACTTTCTAAGTATATCTTGTACAGACGCCAACACATCAGGCTACAACAATCTGTCAAATTTCCTTAATAGATTTTTAACCTTATCGCTGAAGCATAAAGTTCAAAGTTGATTGGGAAAATTTGACAGTTTCGGGTAGCCTGATGTCTGTACACCGATGACTGATTAAATGTGAAGGAAAACATCTCGAGGAAATCTGGACAATAAAGTCTTAGAACCAACTCGCATTGAGCAATGTTGATTAGCACTCAATCCTTCTGTGTGAGAGGAGGCCTATGTCCAGCAGTGTGACGAAAAATGGCTGATGATGATGCGTTCGTTTTAGCACAAACCGATATCGCAACGAGTTATGTCAAACATAAAATTTTATAGTCAGTTATTTGACAGTATTGGTACACAGTTACCGTTATTATGTCCAGGGCCTTGTCGTTAAAAATTATGACGATTTATAAACGGTCATCCTTTGTCATATATTCTATGGGGGTGTTGAATTTTTTTGGAATAATTTGGTGATAAAATTTTGAATAATTCTGCTGAAATGTGTTGTATCCTGTATCTATTGATGTTCACATCATCATCTCCCGAGCCTTTTCCCAACTATGTTGGGGTCGGCTTCCAGTCTAACCGGATTCGGCTGAGTAACAGTGTATCTGACCTCCTCAACCCAGTTACCCGGGCAACCCAATCCTGTATCTATTGATGTACACATATTTAGATCTACATATATTGAATGTCTACATAGCTCCGGCAGGCTTTTTGAATGGGTGACGAATTGATCCGATCTAGAAACATAGGATTGCCTATGCTACGTGAGGTAACCTAGTGACGTTAAAAAACACGTCCAAACTGATTGCCGGTCACGGCGGCCGTTCTCTCCAAGGATATATGCCAGCTACATAGGATATATGTATGTACATATTATAGTGCACAAGCATTTGCGCAAACACAGCTGAACTCTTATAGTTCGATAGGACAGTTATCCGATAGGTCCGGAGAGATCTCACGCAGAACCAATCTATTAATCACCAATTTTCAGACTCTATGGATCTTTTAAAACCCATAAGTCGTGCTTTGTGACTACTAAACCAAAGCGGGGCAGTTAATAAAACACTATCGAACTGATAAACAAAAGAAAAATGTAAAAAAAAAACTTTAAATACACATTTCGTTTTATAAAAAAGAGGTAAAGGCTAACTAGTCCTCTATTATTTGTTAAATAAAAATATTTTCACAAAATGTAATGGCTAAACTAGTTTTCACTAAGCTCATTAAAATCAATTAAAAGTAAAATTACTGAAACAGAAATATCTAATTCTACTGCTAATTACAAAGCGAGACTTTAATTCTCATTACTTAGTTATAAAGTCGTTAAAAATCAAAGTTTATCATTGTTATATACATAAGTACTTATGTAACTCGTTCCATTTCGTAACGGGTCCTACATCTTGAGTTTAAACAAACTCAATTAGGGAGTCAAAAGACGTTTTTCTACGTAACTACAAAAAAAGTTTTCATTCATAAAGGTGTGACCTGACTAGGGCCATAATATTAATATATCGAGACGGCTTAATATAACGGAAACCTTTTTCACACACGGTCGGTTGGCCTCATGGTAACCTATTGATTAGCTTGTGTTATGGGTGCCAACACAACTGATAAATTATATATATTTTACACATATGTTATATATTTATTTATAAATACATATTTTAACACCCAGACCACAGCCAACAGGCGTGCTCATCACACAAATGTCGACCGTTCCGGGAATCGAACTCGGGACCCTTAGCACGGCAGTCCGGCGTGGTAACCATTGCGCCATCGGGATTTAGTGGAACGAAACGTACTTACTTTTTTTTAAAAGAGTCAGTTTTCATAACATGGTTAAGGTATACACTAATGTATTTATGAATTATAATAAATTCATAGAATGTATGTTTGATTGGGCAGACGGGTATTGAAGTTCAGATGGGACGTCGACAAGTATAAGTTAACAGGACAGCTAAAGATAGCTGCTTGATTTAATATAAAAATATAAAATAATATAAATGTAACTGGCTAATGGCAGTTTTTGGTATAAAATAAAAATAAATAATAAAATCATCGCACAACGCCATCTACTCCCAAACTAACAAAATTTTATACTTCTACGAGTTAATTAAACTAATCTACAAAAAAAATTGCATACACAATTTGCACTATGATGAAAAAAATATGAGTAAATGTGAATAGAAGAAATACTCTATCTGCACAGACGCCAGCACGTCAAGGTACTACAATATTTAAAATCTCCTTAATGGATTTTCAACTTTATCACAATACCGGAAGGTTAATATTCGATTGGTAAAAGTTGACAGTTTCGGGTACCTTGATGTGCTAGCATACCCTGTCAGCACATACCCTAAGAATTTCTAAGTACAAAATAGAAAAAGTGTTCAGGAAACTTAAGATACATCGCCTCTAGTTTTGTTTAGGTCTAAAAGTAACTTCGCATGTTATGTCGAATCTTTTTAGGTAACAAAAGAAAGGCGGATACACGTGTCTTTTTCTTTTATAAGATTAAGTTCAGTTACTCTTCTTGAATATAAGAGTTTTGTGTCATTTTTTCTTGAATAGCCGAAACCCGTCCAAATAGCCACTATATAATTTGAATTTGTATGAAATTATCTACCAAATAAACTTACTGGAATCATCATCAGCTTCATTATTGTCCCACTGCTGGGTACAGGCCTCCTCTCACACTGAGAAGGATTGAGCATTAATCACCACGCTTGCTCTTGTTGCTGATTTCAGACTTCACAGTCCAGGTTTCCTCGAGATGTTTTCCTTCACCTTTAATTAGTCATTGGTGGCCAAGATATAATTAGAAAGTACATAGAAAAGTTGCATTGGTACTTGCCTGACCCGGAATCGAACCCGCACACTCACACTTGAGAGGCTAGTGCTTTAACCACTAGGCCATCACGCCTTATTGAATAAAAAGTAAAAAAAAAATGAGCGAAGATTTTCAAAGAATAAGCAATACTGATAGAAATTGAGATAAGGATATCTCAATTTCTATTTCTCAATTTCTCAATTTCAATATTTTCTGAAATGTAGACAACGATGATATTACTATCTATATTTATCGTACATACCACTAAATAAAAAACGTAAAAGATTAAAAAATACATTCTTTTTGAGACAAATCTAACAAAACAAATTGTTTTTGAACAAAATGAAAAAAATGTTAAATCTCGTATAGCAATTCAATCTAGCGAATCAAATCAGTTCAATATAAATCACAAAAAGGACCATTGGTCCTAGTATTAAAATAACAACACCCCAGGGAGTCTAGGATTGGAAATCATAGAGTAGAAGTTTTAATAATATCGTTAGGATTATGCCTAAGTTTTGTCTAACAATTTGAGTTTTCTACAAGCCTTGGGGACTGATTTTATATTAAGCCTTTGTTTGCTGAGATTGAATTCAATATCGCTGATTATTATTATCTTTGATTTTGTAGTCATATCTCATTAACTCTTCTGTTTGTCTCTCCAATCAATTTCGAACCTTAATTTCAGCTCGTTAGGGTTTAAATTCCCAAATTATATTTGTGAACAGACGCTAGTGTATCAACTAACAAGTTTTATAATAGTTACGGCCAGATTCACTGGTTACGGATAAGTTCCAGATAGTTTATCTGGCAAATAATTTCATACAAATCCTGTTCCATTTTTGAATTTATCAGGTAGAGAGTGGCTTTCCGTAACCGGTGAAACTGTCCCTTATAGTCGTATTTTTTTGTTTTAGTTTTGCCGTTCATTTAATAAACTAAATTACAGATTAGAAAGTAACTGTTTTTATCGTTGTATATAGTATAATACGGTAGATGACAACTAGTCAAATTCCTTACTATTATTGAACTGTCAAAAACGGTTACTTTGTATGCAATTTGTATGAAAATACTAAGAATTGACGTCACAGATTTTTGACATCAAGCCATATACTTATTTCGGTTATATTATCAATAAAAAAATATAAACAATTTTCGGTTCAAAACGATAAATGAAACTGTCATTATTTTAAGATGTTTCACAAATTGGATATGATAAAGTATTTTATTTTTGACCTAGTCATCATCCCAATTCGTTGTCATAATCAAAATAGATTTTATATTAGATTTTCATTATTAGTATACCCTCCATATCTTTTTATATGATCTATAGATATGTCTGTATTTAAAAAGCAACATGAGTGCCGCTGCTCTGAACGATAGTGTGCTTTGAGATTTAATGTCATCACATATCGCCACAGAGTAGATAATTGAAACAGAAACGACGATCGAACAATAGTTGCCTACACTTCTATCGAGGCATTAATACCTAATGATATCGAGGTCAGTGTCCGGTCCGACCCTTCAGCCGTATTTGGCATCGAATGTGATTAATTAATTACTACTTTTTGTAGGGTCTCCGTTTTTATTCGTACATGATTTCTTTTGATGATAAATGGTTGCCTTCTGTCTAATAATTTCTAAGGTCTAGTATTCAGTTACTTAGAATTTCTTCTTCTTAATTCGAATTCTGTCTGCAAACGCTAAATTGTAATAAGGACCTCCGCCCCTAAGACGACCCACTGACCGTACTTTTTGATACACAGAAATATATTTTTGATCAAAAACATAGTTCTCTATAAGAATACGACATTAAAACAGTTTGACTGTTCAATTTAAAACTGTTTTCTTTAAAATATTTACATAACAGGTAATATTCAGGATATTTTATTGAGCTATCATTTAGTAATTTTATGTATGTTGGTCTCCAGGTGGAGCTAGTCATGATGTTTTTCTATAATCGCAAACGCCAGTAGATTACGTTATATAAATATGGAAATGACTCGTTACTCTGGTAGTCGTATAGCGCGACTGCTGTGCAACGGGTCTCGGGTTCGTTTCCCGGGTCGTGCTGTCATCGCTTTGTGGGTTTTAAGGGACTGTCATAAAGCAGCCCGAAGTCTGAAAGTTGGAAGTTATGCTTGTTAATGTTAATGTCAGTTCTGGACCTGATTTCGTTCGATTGAGAGAGATTGATAGAGAGTGCATCTGTGTCTGCGCAAATGTTTAATATGTTCTGCGTAGGTGACTGATTTCCTTAGATGGAACGGCCGCCAAGGCCGGCAATCGGACTCGACGCCATCATCATGGAAATGACATCCCGTGATTTATCGATTCTAAATCGCATCTTGGCAAAATCGGCAGCTTTTTCGCCCTTGAAGATCTTGTATGATTTATCTAATCTATGATAGCGATGCAGCGACGTTGCGGTAACATAGTTATTGGTTTCCATAAACAATAAATTACTGTGTTTTAGTTTTCTAGCATGCGCAGGTATACTAGTTTATCATGTTGTTGATCTATTTACGAACATATTAACCTGGTTTGCAATAGCCAATATCTAGAAGTGTGATTCACAGAAATAATCCGTAAATAAAGGCAAGTTTTCCCTGATAATTTTATCGAATTTTTAAGTTCATTAAGTATAACTGCTATCCAAACTTGTATTCTAGCGACCAAAATGATGGCTTATCCTAGTTTGGGGCTAATGATAATTCTAAACTGTAATCTTATCTTATGGAAAATAAATTCTGATTATTAGATAATATCATCAAATCCGATGATCCGGTGCAGCTGGAGTGTTGGACTCGTAATGACTAAAACCCACCATGTTCCTTCTAGAGGTCCCTGTGCGCCAGGGCCACGGTAACTCTTACGAACAACCCGCAGCCCAGGCAGACCCTGGCCCTAAGCGGCCCTTCCTTACACTGTGCAATAATTTGTCGCACCAGTGGGATAGTTAGTTAGTGGGTGCTGAAGTTAACAATTAAATCTAAGCAAGATAGAGAAATGCAGAGCTCGTAAAAAATCTAGTCCTAATCTTTACCCGGTCGTAAATATCCCCTCAA
Source organism: Heliothis peltigera (assembly GCA_958496145.1). Lineage (NCBI taxonomy): Eukaryota > Metazoa > Arthropoda > Insecta > Lepidoptera > Noctuidae > Heliothis > Heliothis peltigera. The sequence goes on along the minus strand of OY292345.1, from coordinate 5,277,847 downwards.
ATTTTAAGAATGAGCAACTAAAGAAAACATCTTGGTTAAGTACAAATTGATAATTTTCGTGACCTACTTTCAATCATTATTCAACCCTATCAATCAGCCCACAAGTTCGAAAATCCGATAACCACTCGGTATGTTCTCTTATAATTACATAACAACAAGATGCTGCTACGCTAACATTGTTACCTCACAGTTTGCTAAAGGATTTTGGTGAACACTGTGGTGTCTCCTCAAGTCTTTGGATTTGCAGCTTGGGGTTTATGCAGTTATAGGGGAAGATACCCTTTAAATGACCTCTGCAGCCATAGCATGGCAACCGTAGAAACAACTTTGTTTACCGGAGAATGGACACAATGACAAAAAAGTGACAGATTGACGTAAGATTTCTTTTGACATTTTTTAAAGAAATTTTTCTTTTCTTCGATTGACATAAGTTTACAAGTAATTATATGCGAGTTGGCAGGTTGCGCCATGCTCGGGCAGAAGACATGTTGATATTGACAGAAAGAGCTTTGTCTTTTCTTGACAGAATAGATATAGAATCGCCATGCTAAGCCTGCTGAATTAAATATTTTGGGTAATTTAAATAAATGTGCATACCTACTGCTATCTCATTGGTCTAGTAGTCGCATGGCGCGTCTGGTGAGCTCGGATTCTCGGGTTTGATTCCCGGTTCGATTCATAATGGAGCAGGCCTGATTTCATCACGCTTTATTCTGTTATTATCTTGCATTTTGACCAGATTATTAATGTGTAAGTTTTTTATATAAGGCTATCAATTCACGATTTGTAAAGAATTTGTCAATTAAGATTTTCGATTGTATGGATACAATAAGCAATATAGCGCATGTACCAACTTAAAATCATCATTTTTAAAACAAGGCCATTTTCCATTCAGTTCTATAGTTTTGATTCAGGATATCCAATTCCCTTTGTTCTTTATCAAATAAATATAAAATAAAAGAAACCACAAAAACACCGTACTTAAATATAAAACTGAGCTAGTTCATACATTTTTCCTTTATTTTGTTAAACACGTTCTACACGATCCAAAGCGACTGCCGACAGAGGTGACCTCGGTCGCGTCTCCCGTCGTCTGGCAGCGTCTCACACTATTGGGACCGAATACTTACACTGTCGCGATGGATGCGCTCCCGACTAAGGTCATCCAATGTCATTTGACTCCGCCCACATCTGGTCGGCCGAACAACGTCTACACGGTATTTTTACACCAACTGGACCAAGGTGACCTATGTCGGCCGTTGGTTTGGATCGTGTAGAAGCACTATTAGTCTTTGTATAGCATACAGGAGCTGCTTTTAATACACGAACAATATATCTTTCGTACCGCCTGTTGATAAATGGTTCATACTTGGTAACTAAATTCCTCTAATTTATTAGGCAAGTAGAATTCTTTGTATTTAGTAATGTCGCCATGTTTTTGTTTTTCTAAGTTGATTGGATTAGGGCCATGTGTTACATGATCAAGGATCGTGTTGTATAAATAATTCTGCAAAAAAACCGGCTCCATTTAATTTATTTATTGGTTTAGGTATAAGAATTATAGGACTTTGTGTTATTCCAAAGGACTTTTTGGCATCTAAAAGACAAGCATGAGTAAGAGAGTAATTTTAATTTAAAGGTTTTATCTTTAAGAAAATCCTTAACCCTTTTTTTTGCCTGTGCGCCACGGCAACTCTTACGAGCAACCCTCAGCCCAGGTAGACTCTGGCCGTAAGGGGCCCATGATGCTGAAGTGAAAGGTTCTCATCTTGTGTTCATTTTGTGCTCATCTTGGCGGTGGCACTACCATGCCCCCAGATTAACAATACCATTATTAATCTTTCTTTAAAATTTAAATCGCTCACCAAAACATTCACAAGGAGCTCTTCATCTGAACGTAAATTTTCAGGCGTTATGGCTTTTAAGCGAAGACCTTGAAATTACGGGCGCGCGAACGTTTTCATTCTTGGCCGTAACTTACGTTAATTTACGGTATGTTTTAATCTAAAAAGCTGAGCGTGTTCACTTGAAAATCCCAAATTAAAGGGACCTCGCAGGTGACTCAGGATTAAGGTTGTGATGAATATTGCTCGGAAATGTTGCAGCGTTTGTAGAAAGAGCGAAAATATTTGTTAAAGGAACATTGGTGCTAGTGTTCCAGTGGAACAATAAAAGCTAACAGTATTTTACATTTGATATTATGAATGCAGCGATTTGACTGTCAATTGTTTTATAATCACCTCACCAGCAGGTTCAGCATGGCAACCGAAGAATCAAGTTTTGTCTACCAGAGAATGGACATACTGCCAGGTAAGTGACAGATTGACGTAAGATTTCTTTTGACACATAAAAAAATATTTTTCAGCCGACAATTCTAAAAGTGATTATATGCGACTTGACAGGTCGCGCTATGTTCGGGCAGAAGGCATGTTGATATTGACAGAAAGAGCTTTGTCTTTTCTTGATAGAATAGACATAGAATCGCCATGCTGAGCCTATGAGATATGTATAGGTAATGGTTTTTACGTTTATACAATAGTATTTATGAACCATAGGTATCGAGCGTTTTCAAAAAAGGAACGCTCTATTTCGACGGACAATCGGAACTTTTTTGAAAAAGATACGTGAGTTAATAAAGTAAAAAGTTCACGCGTTTCAAAATTTTCACTTCGTAATTCATCAATAAACATCGTCGCCCGTCAAATTTTAAACTCGCTCACAAAGACCACGCCAGATGCACTCAACTTAAAAATAAAACCCTTTTTTCCCCAGCGTTCAATTCGAACGTGGGAATTGCGCTAAAAATCGGTTTTCCATGTCATCCGACTATCCGATAACAAATTCGATACGCCTAAAATTGTAGGTTTCCGATGACCAAATGATAAAATGAAAATAGCTTTTGAAAAAAATTCTAACCGGACAGGGCTCAGGTTTTGGCGTCATTTGAGGTTTGTTAAAAATGGAATACGTGTATGATTTTTTTATGTCAAATTTGAATTCGGAATATAATTTGTTTGAAAATTTATGGATTAATTATAGAATTTCAAATGACAGCTGTCATGTTTTACAATGCTTGTAAATTTATGTTCCATTTTTAAATTGGCTTAGGTTATGTAAAAACCTATATTGCACAAACATACCGCCCTACATATTTTGATCTGCTTAGCGGTTAAGTGCCTGAAATATTCGCAATTTCCTAATTAACAAGTAATAATTTCAGGGGCGCTGAATTTTTATTTTTAGGAAATACGAATCTACAAATAAGCACACTGATAAGTTTTACTTCATCGTGATCATTAGCCTTTTTATCGTCCCACTGCTGGGCACATGCCTCCTCTCACACGGAGAGCTATTGAGCGATAATCACCACGCTTGCTCAATGCAGGTTGGTGATTTCAAACTTTATAGTCCAGGTTTCCTCGAGACATTTCTCATTGGTGTCCATGATATACTTAGAAAGTACATAGAGAAGTTGCATTGGTTTGTCAGACCTGAAATCCAATCTGCACACATACTTGAGAGGTTCGTGCTTTAACCACTAGGCCACCACGACTTTAAGTTTTACTTACGAGACTCTTTTAGATGTTAATGGGTTCCTAGAGAAAAGGATTCGCCAGTAATCACTATATTAAACTCACAGCAGAATAGCCATTTTGGGTCATTAAGTCCAGGTTTTCTCACCACTTTTTCTTCTACCTAAAAAGCTAGATTTAATCTGTATTAATAATATAAAGCTGAAGAGTTAGTTTGTTTGTTTGAAGACGTTAATCTCAGGTTTTACGGATCCGATATGAAAAATTCTTTCAAAAAACTCAAATTCAAAATTTTGGCTGCAAAACAGTACCTTTTTAAAAAATATATACAAAAGACAGCATCCCAAAAAGTCCACCCTTCATCACTTCCTATTCCTTTTGTTGGGAAGAAGAAGTGGCGCAAAAAACTCCACAGCACTTTTAGATGGTCTTTCCAAGTTCTTTTCTTTGTTGAGGAAACTATAAATGTTTTATCCAGTTGCGCGGAGTAGTTTCAACGAGATGCAAGTGAAGCCGCTGGCAGAAGGTAGTATTAAAATAGAATTTTCTACCAAATTAGTAGAAGCGCGGGGTTAAAACTATAACTTTGTCAAATTTCATTTCTTCTTTCCATATTTTCACCGAGACGTTTTAATTAAAATATTTTCAGTACTTTTTTTTTGGTTTCTTGTCTGTTGTTGTTTAACGAGAAAAAAAGCTTTTTGTACATTGAAGAAAACTGTAATCTGTAGGTACTGTTGCTGACTATTAAATCAATTTGTTTCTTTTTTGTACAAAATATGTAAATCTTAGCACCAAGTCTTACTTCTCTGAAACTTTTTATGAATTTGTAACTTAGAAAATAGAACTATTTTATTATTAAGAAGACAATCTATGTTTTGAACAAACACAACTATGATGATTACGCAATTTCTTAATAAGGTTTTTTTTTTTTACTTGTATATATTCATTTTTGGAAATACATTGTAAATATTTATGTAAAAGGTTGAAAATCTATTAAATAAATTTGACAGGTTAGGTATGATGATGATTATAATGTATTTATACGCGAAAGGTTAACTTCTAAATATTCCACATTTGTAGCAAAACCTAATAAAAATTATGAAAAAAAAAGTACCTCAGACCTTGTTTGTGCCACAATTAACATATGCCGTCGAGTCAAAGTTAGTACGAGTTTTTACTCGTAAATATATCAATATTATAATTTATGGGCCCAACTGGGTCGAGGCAACGAGCGAGAGAAGCATCCATCAATTCACTGCTAAGGTTCCGTGGTTATTAGAACCACATGGTTCTGTAGTTTTACATAAAGAATAATCGTCTGCCTAGCCTTCTATTTACACCGTAGGCTGGATGGGAGATGGGGCAGGAAAGTGTTGGAGTAGAGACCACGAGCGGGAAAGTGGAATCATCATCATCATCGCCCGATTTTTTTCCCAACTATTTTGGGGTCGGCTTCCAGCGGGCAAGTGGAATGTAGGGAGAAAACTGACTGGGTGGACAGACGATTTTCTTAAATTGGCCGGAAGATACTGGATAGCCATAAGTGGTAAGACTTGGAAGAGACCTACACTCAGCATTGTGTGACTACAGGTTGAAGAAGAAGCCTTTTATTTTGGGGTCGGCAGAAAGCCGAAAGTGAAAATATACTGGTCCAGTTTTTTCATTGATTGGCATGTCGTTAAATTCAAACAAGAAGTGAGTGTAGAACTGACAGGGCAATATTTAATACCAATTTTTACATTCCATACTTTATCCTTCAAAATTTCAACACGCTCGCAAAAGTAGATTCGATTTTTTTTTTTTTTACAATGCCAATCAAGAAACTCACAGCGGAGATAGATTCGAATTTTAGAATAGTCTTACAGAATCACACTGCTGATGATAAGCCACGATGTGGTCGAATAAGCATGTTTGCCTAGAAGTTACCTCTTCACTCCTGACTTGACTACTCCCAGGTTATAGCTATCAGGAAACAGACTCTGAGACTACTTAAGATTCTGTACTCAGGCAAATTGAGACTTTCCTTTTGGAAACTGGCTAAATAGAGAAACGCTATTCATTTATTTGTCAAAGTTGTCGGAAAGGGTTTATTTAACTCCTGTTTCGATAGCAGCTCGTTCGAATATAGACTTTATAGTTGTGTATAATTGATTTATTTTAGATTGTATGTTTCTATTTTGTTTAGGTCAAGTGGTTTGAATGATCGTTGAAACAGTGCAAAGATAGGCTTAGTAAATAGTGCCTTTTCAATTATAAATGTAGACTTGTTTATTTAATTAATTGTTGGGACAGAATTTAGAATAGGGAGACCTAGTTTCTGATGCCTTATTTTTATATTACTAAAGTAATACACTTTAAGAGTTCGTATAGTTATCAAATTTAAAATCTACTCCAAATGTGTAACCCTGGACTTTAATGTTTGAAATCTTCGCTTCTGCCTTCTCTGTATGAGAAGAGATCTGTGCCCAGCAGTGGGGTCTATACAAAGACTGATGATGGTGTCTGTCTACTATCAACACTGCGCGTGGTAACCTAATTACTTAATGATTGTCGATGCAATTAACTAAGTCATCCAACTAGCAATTATTGTACCAACATCATTTTAACTCAAACGTGGAATATAGCTATTGTTATTTGTTATACAATATAAAATAATATTTTCTTTGTAAACTCAAATGTGGAATATAACTATTGTTATACAATATTAAATTATGTATATTCTTTAATTTAAAAAAATGATTCTAAAGAGTGAATAACGATTGTCTTTGAGAATAAAAAAAGTAGAGACATCATTAAGTTAGTATATAAATTTGTATCGCCTGAATAAGTACTAACATTTTATTGTGCATCAATTTAATATTATGAAAAAAATGTATATGTACATAATAGGTATAGCTTTTCCAAAACAAATAATTTACGTGTATTTAAGTACAGCAACACATACTACAAAATACATTGTAAAAAGCTCGCATGAAGGGTACGGAAGGACCGAGCAATTACACCCAACTTTTAGGCAAATGAGGACTGACATTCATTCATTCGTTCGAACTTCATTTGGTACGGCTGACAGGCATTTATTTTACTGCCTCGGCAATTTCGTTTTAGGGTATGACTTGACATTTTAAGGGTTATCCCCGAAATCTGTTTTGTTTACTTTAATATGGGTATCGGGCCGGCATTAATTTTGGACAATTTTGGCACGTCATCAAGAGGATACGTGAAATAGTGTTGGGTAACGTCATTGTACCTTTGAAACTGACAAATTTTTCCCATCAATTTTGAACCTTATGCTTCAGCGATAAAGTTGATAGCCAGAAATTTGATGGCTTGTAGTGGCTTGGTGTGTTGGCGTCTGTTCTTTGTGAAAGTATTCCTGAACTAGCAACCGGCTGGGTCCATTCGCTCGTTAATTGGTATACGTAGGTATAGGTCAGGTGTCATATTATTGTAACCAGAATTATATGAGGTGTATAACATATTGTTTATGATATGTTGTGTTTGAGATGGGGGGTAAGCTTTGTGTAATTTGCTATTTACGATTGTGTAGTGATTTGCTTTGGAGAGTATTGTAATGGTTAACGGCGTGGCCACACGACAAGGCGCCGCACCGCGCCGCACCGCAGCGCGAAACGCGGCGTAGCCTTGCCTTAATACATACTTTTAGGTTTATATTTTTTGCAGGTTTATTAGGTAGAGGCAAGAGGATATGCCATTGCCAGTAATAATGCAAGCTGAAGTGGCAATAATCAGGCCATATTGCTCGCAGAGCAGATGGCCGATAGGGTCGACAATTGCTAGAGTGGAGACCACGGACTAGCAAGCGCAGCGTAGAACGTCCACCAACAAGATGGACAGACGACCTTATAAAGTTCGACGGAAGACGCTGGATGCAGGTCGCGTCCAACCGGTATATGTGGAGATATAAAGGGGAGGCCTAGCTTCAGCAGTGGACGTCCTATGGCTGAGATGATGATGAAGAGGACATGATAAAGATTCCACAGTAGGTGTAGATACTAGCCGAATGGATATTAAGAAAAAGCGAATGTTGCTATAAAAAAAAAAACATAAATCAGTCAATAATTTTATTCAAATTAACTGAATCGCAAATATTATTTTTAATAAAACTCATAGGTAATAAAGTAAATATAATCACAACAAGTAAAACAATTTCATTCCGTATTAATTAATTTTCATTGAAACAATCGCAATGGTTTAAATTTTTAATAAGATACATTTTTGAACTGACGATGCAATTTACAGTTCGTGTATTAAAATTTTATTTACAGAATACAATAAATTATATCATGAATTTTATTTCTCTTCTCTCTCTCTTCTTCGACCTTTAGTCACCCAATGCTCTTCCAAATCTTATCACTTCTGGCGGTTTTCGTGTTATGGCTATCCAGTGTCTTCCGGCCACTTTAATAAGGTCGTCTGTGCACCTAATCGGTGCCCTACATTTCTCCAATTTTAATTCAATATATCGTAATTCTAAATGTTCGGCGGCCATTCTCCCTAAGAGATCAGCCAGCTGCGCAGGAAATATTATAGTGCACAAGCATTCGCGAAGATACAGGTGCACTCTCTATTCCCTCACTCTCATAGTTCGATGGGACGGCAATCCGACACGACCGGACAGAGATCAGGCGCAGGACCGATATTTACGTGCTCTCCGATTCACGGATGTATCAATCACCAACTTCCAGACTCCGGACTACTTTACGAAAGTTTCTCAAAACCGACAACGTGATTTTTATCAACCCGGGAATCGAACCCGAGACCCCGTGCATAACAGTCGCGCTATACGATTACGAGATCAACGAGGCAGTTAAAACTTATGAAGTAACAATCCAAATGAGAATTGAAACCTAAAATAGACCCAATTTTTTTGAGGCTTGAGTGTGAATGAATTTTCACGTGAAGATATTAAATCCGCAAAATGGTCTTAAGGAAAAAAACCTAACAACAAAAATAGTTCTTTTAACCACTTGTAGCGCCAAGTGTACGGCAAAGTTATGATATTAAGTAGCTTTAACAAAATCGATTGTGTATGGAAAGAGTTTTCTAGCACATGCTATTAGCCTCCTTAGTAAGTTTTGAGTATGGCAACACTTGCGAACGATTTATTGTGAGTTATGCTTGATAAAGTTTGGTCTTAGGTTACGAGTTTTTTGTAGATAAGTGTTAGTGCTTATTTTTTATTATAGGATATCTATTTTATAGTTTTTAATCTTTGTAACTGTTTTCTGTGTTTTGTCATTTTAAATCGCATTAATTTAAATTGTTTGATGTCTGCCAGTTAGAACGAAAACTGAAATTGGCTTTTTAAAGATTTTTTTTTTGGTAAGAGGTCTTGCAATTTTTTTATTAATTTATTGATTTAATTTGGCATGGTATGTCAAGGAATGTAGCTCTTTAGTTTTGTATCATCACGGAGTTCTAAAATAATTAAAATCGTTGTACGTACTTCAGACATTACCTATTTACACCATATTTACTTTATAAATATACATATATTATAATGAAACATTAACATTAAAGTACTGAACTTTAACTACAATCTGTCAAATTTCCTTAATAGATTGTCAACTTTATCGCTGAATCATATGGTTCAAAGTTAATTGGGAAAATTTGTCAGTTTCGGGTAGCTTGAAGTGCTGGCGCCAGAACATGAACTTTAAACGTTTTCTAAAAGAATATCAATCGTGGACGTCGAAAAACAAAACGTTGGAAGACATTTTCATAAATTGTCTTCAGAATTCCACACGTAGTGTAACACGGACTGACAAGACTGTCGGATAGAAGGCGCCCCACATAATTTGTTTGAGAAAATACACAGTATTCTCATGTATGTAGTTTTGAAAGACGTGACATTTTACATCTGGGTTTAAGGTGCGCGTTTAAAGGTGTCTGGTTTTGTGTGCGCTATGTTCAACTGTTTTATAAAGACGAAATAATATTTCTACACCAGATACGGTAGTATATGTGAATCATTCTATAATTTTAACATCTGGTAATTACCATATACTAAGAAATAAACGATATTCTATTGTATTCTATTCTAGAAATATTAGAATTTGTGCACAAATCATACTAATATTATAATGGATTTTTTGTGATTGTCTCTGTGTATGTTTTTTGCTTCTTTACGCTCAAACGGGTGAACGGATTTTAATGAAACTTGGCAAGTAATAAAGCTTATATATTAGAATAACATATCGGCTACTGTTTGTTCGGATGCGGGAAGCTATTTCTCCAAAAAGCGGACGTGACCGCTGGCGAAGGTCAGGTTGTATAAAAAAAAATCTGAGAGAAATATGTCAACCTGTTTGGCCGATTTATATCATTATCTTGAAGGTAACTTATCGCTTACCCAAATCTTTCCTTAGGTTTCAACAGATCCTCATTCCTGTTATAATGTTCATGTAAGACTAATTTAAAAGTAATCATAGACCGAACCTAGAAAATATTAAAAAAAACACACTTTCTAAACACGCTCAAAATCAGATTTGTCACAAAAACATGACAAATGAATCCCGTCATGGTCGCTAACATAAACCGACAATTTTCCACCCATAGCCCTTATCAACAAGTATATGAAATTTTATGAAGTAAATGACCGAAAACAGTTAACCTTTTGAACATATAACTGGAGTGTTTTGCCCCATAAAAAGACATTTTATGGCAAACTTGAGGCTCGTAAAATGAAGGGTTACGTGTCTTTGATCTGATGGTACTGTGTTATAGACGGGTGAGCGATGCGAGGCGAGACCAAGCGATGTCAGAAAAGCAAAGGAAAATACAACAAGACCAAATATGTATGAAGACAGTAAGGTTACAGTAGATGTACCTTATCAGGGCTCCTATGTGCTGCTAGCTTCAGGAGAGAGGCATACAGAGGAAAAAAGATTCTTTGCTTAATTATTTCTAATGTAGTATGATAACTGTTTACAAGTTAATGCTTGAGTTCACAGAAACCTTATACATATAATGATACAATAGAGTAGAATAGACTAGAATTTTTCAACAGCTTTATCAACAGCAACTATTAAGTAACTAAATTCGCACACCATCGCTTTGTATCGCATATGAGACGCTTGTAGGGCAGTGCGTACCACAGCTCTTCTACGATGTGAGTACTAAACATTTTGAATATGAGATTTCGCAGTTTATCAGATTTGAAACACGCAATCTTTTGTTTAAAACCCACAACATACTGAATATGGCCGTAACATTCTATAACATCCAGCGAACGTAGAAACAGTTCATATTTATAATTTTATTTACTATTATTCACATAAATACTTACAATGTATTTACAAATAAAATATAAATTCATATATATTTATAATTATATTTATTAAATGGTTTTATCTACTTATCAAGATTTTTGGGAATTGAGACAACAAGCCTTGAGAATGCCAATGGAAGCCTTGAGACACCAAGTTCTAGAGCCAAAAGTAAATTATATTTTTTCCTTTTAAGTGATGATTTGTGAAGACGGTTTCTATTATTTTTTCTGCAGGCTTAGCATGGCAACCGTAGAAACAAGTTTTGTTTACCGGAGATTGGACATAATGACAGAAAAGTGACAGATTGACGTAAGATTTCTTTTGACATTCTCTGAAGTAATTTTTCATTTCTTCGATTGACATAAGGCTACAAGTACAATATGCGAGTTGATAGGTCGCGCCATTCTGGGGCAGAAGACATGTTGACATTGACAGAAAGAGCTTTGTCTTTTCTTGACAGAATAGAAATAAAATCGCCATGCTAAGCCTGCAGGACACCAATTTAAACACCAAGTTAGAGCTTAGAGTAAATTATATTTTTTCCCTTTAAGTGATGACTTGTGAAGACGGTTTCTATTTTTTTTCCTGGAATATAATTATGTATAATATACTCAAAGTGACCGAGGTGGGAGATTCCAATTACCAAAAAAAGCTTAAAACGTTTCAGAAAATAGTATAACATATAGAGAACGTGTTTTAAATTATGCAACAAGACCACCAAGTAACTCATCCATGTATATTAATGAAATATCCCGTTTATAAGCCCATATAATAGCCGTTAGGCCCATCAGAAACCATAGTGGATGTTCTGAGTGAAACATAAAATTTAACTGTCGTTTCAAACTAACAGGCGTTGGTAATGATATAATCCGGCCAAAACCACAATTACTGTCCATTACGGTTTTAGGTATTTGTGAAGGGTGGTTGGGATATAGGGAAGTTGTCAGTCAGTTATTATTATTTTGCCTATAACTTTAAAAAAGATGGTGCGGGACTTCTTTTTAAAGTTAAGCTTCATATCAGACTGTTTATATATATTCAGAAAAGATTGAGCGTTATAATCACCACGCTTGCTCTTGAAGTTTGGTTAAAAAAAACAAACTAGGTTTCCTCCAAATGTTTTCCTTCACCTTCAATCAGTCATTAGTGTTCAAGGTTTACTTGAAAAGTAGCCGGAATCGAAACCGAACTGTCATACTTTAGTAACTGGTGCTGTAACCACTAGGCCACCAAACCGCAGGAAATACTTAAGTGTATAATTCTCCCACATTTCAAACACACTGCTACCAGTCTCCATGTCGAAAAACAGCATCATATGTTCAGTGACTTAAAACTTCGTGTAACTTAAAACTTTTAAAGTATTTAAAAGAACTTGTAATGTCTTCAACATGTCTTTTTACGATGCAAACATTTTATTTTTATATCTTTGTTTTCTTTCTATCGTCAAACTTGTCTAGACTCAGAATGGACAGGTATCATGTTTCTAAAAAGCACTTAGGGAGATTGGTATTCGTTTTTTTCGTTGCTGTGATAGCTAAGTATCTACCGTTTATTATATAACTGTTATAATTATTATACTTCAAAAATAAGAAATGTTCAAAATATATCATACGGCCAAAACTGTTTTGTGAGTTTTAACAAATTATAACGAAAATGCAGCCAGGAGTTTGGAAGTTGGTGATTGATACACCCGTGCGTCGGTGAGCACGTAAATGTCGGCTCTGCGCCTGATCTTTCTCCGTTCGTGTTCGGTCGGCTATGAGACTGAAAGACTAGAGAGTGCACTTGCAAATCTTGTGCACTATAATATTCTGTCCTTTGCAGCTGGCTGATTTCCTTAGAGAGCAGCCGTCACAGCTGACTGTCAGTCTGGATGCCTTTTTACATGGCATATTTAAGGGGACTGAAAAAATATTGTATTTTTTTGTTAACTTATCAATAGATACTGTCTCACTGCTAGACAAAACCATAGCTCCTCCCTCAAAACTTTTCACTTGTTTCTTCATCTCTCTCATCAATACCTTCCTTGGTCTACCTCTGGATACGACCACATATGTTTATGTAAGTACTCCTAATGAGTGCATCAATTATATAGGGTGTTACAAAACTAGTGCACCATATTTTTACAGGTTATCTATGTAGTACACGCTAAGGATCATGTTTAACACAAAAAAAGTTGAATGACTGAGGGGTCAACGACCGAGTGCCTTCATAGAGAACGGCGTTATGCGTACAATTTGGCAACTGTTATATTAACTAAATTAAATAAAATATGTTGTCGTTTTCATGACTTTTTTTGTTATAAACATGATCCTTAGCATGGACTAGATAACCTGTAAAAATATGGTGCATTAGTTTTGTAACACCTTGTATAATATCCGGAAGATGCTATTTAACAGCACATTTAACTACACAGCTCATATTTACTGCACTCAAGTCATCTACGCGTCTACTTAAACAGTCAAATTGCCGCGTGAATATATTAAAACCCTCGCTCTTACCTCGAAAGTAATTTTCTTAAACAAAGTTAGCTTTTCATGGATTATGTTACGACTTTCGCGATTGCTTTAGTTATTTAATGGGTGTTTGGTCAAGGTTAGTTTAGGATATGAAAATTAAAAAAAAATACTATCTTGTAAAGGAAAGGTAGGTAGGAATGTCATTTGAATATGCCTTATACGTTTTTTGAGTAGGAAATCATCGTCATTTGACCTCCCGCTGTGGTTGCAGCTGGAGGGAGTGTCAGACTTTTTATGACTTTAACCCACTTTTGTTCCTTTTGCAGGCTTAGCATGGCAACCGTAGAAACAAGTTTTGTTTACCGGAGACTGGATATAATGACAGATAAGTGACAAATTGACGTAAGATTTCTTTTGAATTTTTTTAACGTAATTTTGCTTTTCTTCGATTGACATAAGGCCACAAGTGATAATATGTTGACATTGACAGAAAGAGCTTTGTCTTTTCTTGACAGAATAGATATTAAATCGCCATGCTAAGCCTGCTGGAGTGGGGCAGTAAAAAAGGCTGATGATAATGACTATCAGATTCGTACGTTTTTCTTCTAATTAATGATAATAATTTTGGTACTTCATATCACAGCATCGCAAAGCAAACTCATTCGCAATCCATTAGCCTGTTTTTATAACAATAATAAGATTCTAGTACGTAATAATTTTATTTAGGACCTACCATTTATCTAGATTTGCCAGCCTTACTCTTAATGATAAGATTATAAACCTTATTTAATAATATTACGAAGATATTTTATTTAGTCTAGTGTTAGATCATTCTAGAAATATATACACTAACTTCTGCCCGTGGTTTCGCCTACATCCCGAAGGAATTTTTTCTCGTACCCGGATTTAAATAAAATGTCTTTGTCTCACCAATTTTCAGCAAGATCGGTATTAGCCGGTTTTCATTTATTAATTATTATATTTAGAAAAAAAATATGTCTATGCATAACATCTCAAGGCGCACCTCATTCGTCGCCAGCAGGTCAACCTACTCGAATTTGTCAAATTTAACCAATCGAATATTAACCTTCCATTATTGTGACGAGGTTGAAAATCTATCCAAGAAATTTGACAGATTGAGGTAGGTTGATGTGAGGCGTCTTTAGATTTCATGAGCTTAGTATTTGTAGATTGAAATGAACTAAAAGGCTTTTAAAAAGCACCAGTTTATTAATACGGACCTAACCCGAAACCGGTTCTCATTACAATTCTCTGTTGACTGTCCAAGTTTTGAGAAGTCGCGTTAACCCTGTAATGCTGTTAATAATTTACGCGAAGGTCGAGGCGTCATTTAGCAAACAACGCTTTGAATGTTAATTTATTAAGACGTCTCCCGCTTGATGGCTCTTCATGAGATACTTAAGCCTAAGGCCTCGGTCACACTGACGGAGGGGCGGGGCGAAGAGAAATATGGAAGAAAATTTTGAAAATTTGTATCCATTGCCAACAGCAGGTTAAAATATGTATGACATGTAAAGAAATAAACCTTTGAGGCTCTAGACAGAAGGGCAGTATAACTGCAATCCAACCGCTAATTGCAGTTCAAGTGCAATTTACACGACTGCTGCAAATCTAACGTGCTGTTCGATTGCAGTCGGTGTGCAATTGACTGCATGTTAGGGTTGCAGTTTGTCAGCCTAAAGGCTAAAATACCTATTAAAGGCTAATAACCTAAAAAAAACCTAGTATTTTAAACCTTCATTATCAATACTTGAAATTGATTTAATACAGTAAGGAGACATCAGACAATCAGCTGCCACAAGCACACTCATACTTATACGCACGAAAATGTAGCTTCAGCATATTTTTACAGCTACTCTTGCAGTGTAACCTAACCTAAATGAAGCGAGGTATAGGTCACAGACGCTAAGCGAAAACCGTGTTCTAAAATAGGGCGCGATATAAAATCGTCCTAATTTCGTATTAATCTTTTAATTACGAGATATTAATTAATTATTTCTGTATATCCAGGCACTAAGTTCTTCAAAAATAGTATCGGCGACCTCTCTCATACTTTATCTTCGCCAGTAGATCGTACTTGAGAACATATGGCACAAGAGTCTATTAAAACATAATTGCATGACACAAACTCAAGCGCACTTGCAGCTCGATCGCTCATGAGGTTAAGCAGCTATTGGCGCGGTCGGTCCGGGGATAGGTGACCATCTTGTTATGACGAATTCCTCCGTGTTTCCGAAGGCACGCTTAATTGGTGGGTCGCGTCTGTCATTTCTAAATCTTTGGTAGTCATAGAAGCCAGACAAGCAGTCTTTCCAAGGGGTATTGGTTTGTCTAGCCCCAGTCGCTCCACGTAAAATACTGGTGCCCAGCTGCCAACGGTTAAGACTGGAAGCCGACCGCAATATAGCTTGGGAAAAAGCTAGGCAGAGATGGCAAACTTATGCACACATGAATAATTGTCCACAAATGACAGCACTGTAAAAGCCTTCTCCTTTTATTTCTGCTGATTTGCAAATACATAAGCAGAGCACATATTATTAACCGTTCACAATAATGTAAAGTTACGAATCAGCTGGTTCGTGTGGCAAACTTCCAAACAATTGATCGGAGGCCATCTTTGTATTTAGAATTCGAAATATTGGCTCAGAACAATAAAAATATGGGTTCTTATGAAATAATTGTACCTATAAATCTAGACCTAATTGGTCCGTTTGTTTGCAACCACGAGACATGGGTCTGCCTGGGCTGCGATTTGTTCGCAAGAGTTACCGTGGCCGTGGCACACAGGGACCTCCAGAAGGAACATAGTGGGTCTTTAGTCAGTAAAAGTCTGACGCTCCCTCCAGCTGCACCCCCAGCGGGAATGGTCGAGACGTGGATGAAACCGCTGGTGGAAGCTAAATAATTATTTTTTTATTCACCAGCTAAACAGAGCAAAACAAACTTGTTTACACTTAATAAAGTTATTGTTGATTATTCGACAGAACCCCAGTAATGAAAAGTCCTAAAACAACCAGAAAAAACAACTATTGGATTTTAACTTTAGTTTGTAAATACGAAACTGTATCGACAACAAAATGGCAACACAAAACATCAATAAAAGGAAATATTCAATGAACAAGAAATGTTGTTAAAACTGAGCTTTTAATACCTTTGTATAGTAAATGTATGAAAAATATTCCGGTAGTATTATTCTGGTTTTACTCGGAAAGTATTTCATAATATCAGCTGGGTTTGGCGAAAATATCTTTCTACATATGTTTGTAAAACCTATTTAAAACGTAAAAACCTGCAGTACAGACGCTAACACATCAAGCTACCCGAAACTGTCAAATTATCTCAATAAACTTTCTACCATATGCTTTAAAGATTACGTTGAAAATCTACTAAAGAAATTTGAGATTGTAGTAGCTTGATGTGCTGGCATTGTACCTACGTGTGTATTTTGAATGTCAAGCGATTCCAAAAAAATACTAAACCCTAGTTATTAAATTCTCGTTTCGTAATTTCAATTTAAACTTAAAAAAATAAATTTAAAACGCATTAACAAAATGCTCGAAGTATTCATCCATATTTGCAATAATCTCATCAAAATCGCCTTTTTCTCCGTCCATTAGCTCATGACAAGACCAATCAAATTCCAGCCTCACATCTCACAAAGTTATATTAGACCTTGATCTTCATACAGGATATGAGGCGATAAAGCGCCCTGCTGTCAAAATCGAAATCTTTATATTACTTTTATTATAATGTTAGAAAAAAAAAACGTTTTTTGATAAATTTTGCTCATGTCGTTTTAGGAAATTGGATTAGTTTGATTTATTTCTTTTGAGAATTCGCTTTCGATGTTATTGAAGAGACCTTACTTGATCGCAGATGTGAAATATGAAATATTAAAAGTAGTTTATTATATTTTAAAACGCTATCTTAAACATATGTATGGGTTTGCTGTATGTCAGCCTTTTTATCTCACAGGCTTAGCATGGCAACCGTAGAAACAAGTTTTGTTTACCGGAGAATGGACACAATGACAGAAAAGTGACAGATTGGCGTAAGATTTCCTTTGACATTTTTTAAAGAAATTATTCTTTTCTTCGATTGTCATAAGTCCACAAGTGATTATATGCAAATTGACAGGTCGCGCCATGTTCGGGCAAAAGACATGTTGACATTGACACAAAGAGCTTTGTCTTTTCTTGATAGAAAAGATATATTATCGCCATGCTAAGCCTGCATGGCGATTCTATATCTATTCTATCAAGAAAAGACAAAGCTCTTTGTGTCAATGTCAACATGTCTTCTGCCCGAGCATGGCGCGACCTGTCAATTCGCATATAATCACTTGTGGCTGAGACTTGTGGACTTATGTCGATCGAAGAAAAGAATAATTTCTTTAAAAAATGTCAAAGGAAATCTTACGTCAATCTGTCACTTTTTTGTCATTGTGTCCATTCTCCGGTACACAAAACTTGTTTCTACGGTTGCCATGCTAAGCCTGCAGGACACTAGCCGAAGAGGCTAGTGATCTTTCACATTGAATACGGATCATTGGAAATTTAGATTCACGAAAAATAGGTATATGTTCACCTGTCTATATAACTCTAGAGGTCCACTCAAACAACATAGTTTGGCTAATTTCTCATACTTGTTCCGTTTAATTTAAATCTCAAATTATTTTGCTCGGAAGCCGTTGGATGTTGAAATATAACTAGTTAATTGGAATGGTTTCAACAACTCCAACAAAAGCTCCTGGTGTGTTCAGACGAGAGATTCGAAAACGGACGATTGCCTTTCGAAGAGATTTCATTTCGTGAGAGAGGTTCGAATCAGGGCTTGAATCAAAAAGCTTGGAATAAATTGGTTTCGTTTTAAAATATTCTCTTCATAATGATACGAGATAAGCTTTCGCTGCAACACAAAATTGATAATTGACGCGTCATGCAACAAAAAATAATACAATACATTTTTTGTGAAGAAATAGTATTTTTGTATTAGTTGTGTAAATAATTGTTAATATTTTAATATGTGTAACTAAATTTGTAAAAAAATTTTCGTGGGTAAAAAAATTTTCATATATGAAAGCATCCAATCTGGTATCAATAAAATCGTGCGATGTTACCGCTTATCTGAAACATCCCAACAATTAAGGTATTTGAACGTCTATATTGTTATACTTATTACGAACTCACCCTTCAATACATATCCACTGAATATGAATTACTGAAACAAAATAAGTTTCGATCATTATTTATGTTAAAGAATTTAATATTGTTGCTTTATTTGTTGAAATATTTTATTCAGTATAGTTGGGAGCCGATGGAAATTAAACGACAGAGCTAGAGTTCAGTATTAATAATGTAATATGTAACATGTCGTGGTGGCCTAATGGTTAAAGCACCAGCCTCTCAAGTATGAGTGTGCGGGTTCGATTCCAGGTCAGACAAGTATCAATGCAACATTTCTAAGTTATGTGTACTTTGTAAGTATATCTTAGTCACCAATGTCTGATTAAAGGTGAAGAAAAACATCTTGAACCAGATTGAAAAACTCACAACGGAATCTGCAGGCTTAGCATGGCGATTCTATGTCTATTTTATCAAGAAAAGACAAAGCTTTTTGTCAATGTCAACATTTGTCTTCTGCGCCCTGTCAACTCGCATATAATCACTTGCAGACTTAATATGTCGATCGAAGTAAAGAAAAAAATATTTTCTACGTGTCAAAAGAAATCTTACGTCAATCTGTGATTATGTCCATTCTAAGGGACACAAAACTTGTTTCTACGGTTGCTAAGCATGGTGATTGGAATTGTAGAATGAACTCTTACAGAATCACCCCCACCACGTACTGAACCCAACGAATGAGTTGCCAATATTTCGCCTCGGTTCTCAAGCTCGTTTCCTGAGCAATTCTATACGTTGATATCTTTAATTTCCTCATTGCTGTCCACGGGTCACTTTCCCAGTAAAAGGGTTACATTCGTGTTTCTAAACCAACTTTATACATTTATGTGTCTGATGAAGGTTGAGGAAATTGGTCTTTTTCGTTATTACGGGTTTACCTTTGGTGATGAAATATTATTTATTGTTGAGACGCTTGTTGTGATGTGCTTATCTGTATTTTTATTTGTCACAAAAAGTTATGTATTTAAACTTTATTGTTTTGAGTATAAGTAGTCTGCAATTCAACAATAATATCAATTAAAATACAATTATGATAAATTAAAAATAAGCTTTAAATCTTTAAGACACCTCTTTTGAGATCAGTACCGAAGTCGAAGTGGCCTACAGACTACAGCCAACAAGCATGCTCTTCACACAAATGTCGACCGTGTCGGGATTCGAACCCGGGACCCTTAGCACGGCAGTCCGGCGTGGTAACTATTGCGCCATCTGGGTAGTAAAATTTTATTCCCAGTGTCTTCGCCGCGCCTCCCCCGGTTTGAGTTGGGCCTAAGTTTTCATAACATTCAGTTAAAGCTCTTGAACAATGAATAAATATGAATACTCATCATCCACGAATATCGTGAACTCCAAGCTGAAGATTTGATTACATAAACCAAAGTATGTACTTCACCAAAGTACTCGAGTATTCGTGAATTAATCGATCTACCCACAAAATTTCCTTAAAAATCAATTTTAAAATATACAGTTTGTTGAGAAGATTAGCTCTAGCGTTCAAAGCCTTGACTCTTCAAGAATTTTTGAAGAAACCGGCAAAATCGTTCGGAAACGTGAAGCGTGTCAGAAAATTTACATTTTATTAATGTTTGAATGAAGAGAATCTTCGGGTGGGTTCCGTGAAAAAACGGTGGAAAGAAAAAACAACATAAAAGCTCTGCTACGAAGATTGGAACCTTCCTCTTTCATTGATGAAATTTTGCTAAAGAAATTCTATAAAATTAAAGTTGACGTTTCGGAGTGCGAAGGAGGGCGAAGGTTGGTACGAAGACTCGGAATGATTTTGATATTATTTGGATTAATATTATTATTTTTTGCGAATGTATGAACCATTACTACTTATTATTATCCTGTCAACATTATTATACACATTACTTGAGTTCGTGACTAAGTGACGGCCGCAGCTCATGCTGTGTTGGGGTCGGCTTCCAGTCATAACCAGATGCAGCTGAGTACTAGTGTTTTACGTGGTCTAGTTCTTTTTGCAACCCAATACTCCTTGGTAAGACTGGTTGTCAGACTTTCCACCTTCTGACTACCCGTAACGACTGAAAAAGTTGTAGGTACAAATGACAGCCGGAGTGACAAATTTAACGTGCCTTCCGAAACACGAAAGAACTCGTCATGACAAAATGCTCACCCATCCACGTACCTACCGCGCCAAGCGTTGCTTAACTTTATGGTCCATCGTTCCGAGAGGCTCAGGGTGTTACCAGACTAATCAATCGATTGTCGATAGATGCCATGAATCAATGTTAAAATGGAGTGGTCGACGACGATCAATAGTTTCCACCGTAATTTAGTATGTAATTTCTTTTTATGTCTGGATTTTAAAAGAGACTATGACCCTTGAGTTTGTTTCGGCGTTTCTTCTCAAGGTTA
Source organism: Heliothis peltigera (assembly GCA_958496145.1). Classification (NCBI taxonomy): domain Eukaryota; kingdom Metazoa; phylum Arthropoda; class Insecta; order Lepidoptera; family Noctuidae; genus Heliothis; species Heliothis peltigera. The sequence goes on along the minus strand of OY292345.1, from coordinate 5,256,977 downwards.
ATTAGGAAATGCCGACCTCATTTCGTTTCTTTATAAAAAATGTGTTGACGTGTAAAAGTGTTGATTTCAACCTATTTGCAAAATAATATCATTTATCATTATCATTTACTGATCGCGTCAACCAATCCATCCTACCAACGATCGATGGTCGATCGATAGGTGTAGACCTTACTTAGCCATAAGCTCTTCTCAAAAGTACCTACTTCATCAGGGTCCTTCATAATAAAATCTGGCATAACGTTTAATATTCTATAATGAGTACCATATAATCTTGTAAGCACAACATCTGAGCTTGCTTAAACTTAGCTAATTAAACTTTGCCACTGCTGGTCCTTGGGGCGTCCCAAGCATACCTACGGATGTTTATAACGAAGACCTTTAGCTCTGTAATATTAAAGTGTAGTTAGAATTTTTGAGAAAATTACGATTTGATTTTGCTTTAAGCTTACGCTTATGACTTTGTGAAAATTATATTTTATATTTTCTTGAATATATTGTGATGGAACAAATGTATTGTAGATTTATATAACGTGAAAATATTATAATTTTGTTTCGAATTCAAGTTTTCAGAATTGATAAGCTATCACTAGCGAGCAATTTAAAGGAAAAAGTTAAAGTATGTTTTCTCTTTAATTAGGGTATTTGCCTGTGTTTGATTTTGTTCAAAATTTTTAACAAAACAAATAAACACACGCACAAGGAACATTTTTCTGAAAACAGCGTCAAAATTGGTTGATAAATGGAGCAGCAATCAACATTTTTTATATTCGTATGATGAAGAGTGGGATCATAGTGGGGACGTCTTGCTATCTCTTTTGCGCGTGCGTGATCTAATAGCGTTGACGTCACAAGCTTGTATGTGCATCCTTTTTCTGTTATTTAACTGTTTGACTTTTGAAAGGTTTAGAAATTACTTATTTGTCAACGGATTCCAAAAAATATTTCTGTTTTTGGTTTTGTAAAATGTTACTTTTGATATGAATAATTAAAAAAAAAATAGTCAAATACCCCGCAGACTTCGTAATTGAAATACGATATATATATATATATGTACAAGTTCATATTTTTAAGTGCAGTCTACAACAAAAGACTAGTATCATCATCCCCCGAGCCTTTTTCCCAACTGTGTTGGGGTCGGCTTCCAGTCTTACCGGATTCAACTCAGTTACCCGGGCAACCCAATACCCCTTGGTTAGACTGGCGTCAGACTTACTGGCTTCTGACTACCCGTAACGACTGCCACGGATGTTCAATGACAGCAGGGACCTACAGTTTAACGTGCCATCCGAAACACAGTCATTGGTGTCCAAGATATACTTGCGGCCGAAATTAATAACATATCTATCTGTTGTTTTGCTTACTAGAGATAGGAATTTGACACAAAGTATATGGGGCTAATGTCAAAATTCAATCAACACAACGGATAGATAGGTTATTAATTTCAGCCGTTAGAAAGTACATACAAAATTGGATAAGTTGCATTGGTACTTGCCTGACCAGCAGGCTTAGCATGGCAATTCTATATCTATTCTGTCAAGAAAAGACCAAGCTCTATCTGTCAAGGTTAACATGTCTTCTGCCCGAGCATGGCACGACCTGTCAACTCGCATATAATCACTTGTAAACTTATGTCGATCGAAGAAAAGCAAAATTTCTTCAAAAAATATCAAAGGTAATCTAACGTCAATCTGTCACTTTTCTGTCATTATGTCCGTTCTCCGGTAGACAAAACTTATTTCTACGGTTGTCATGCTAAGCCTGCTGGAATCGAACCCAAGCCCTCATACTTGAGAGGTTGACTCTTTACCTGCAAGGCCACCACGACTTCAACAAAAAAAAATACTCGTATATTCCTCTAAAAAAATATCATAGCAAAAATCTGTATTGTTTACGTAAGAACCATTTTTCTATGTTCGTTTTCGTCATCTCTCCCTTTCAATGTGTAATGGTACATACATTATAATATGATTGATCGTTCTTGCGTTACGCATGCCTAAATACCGCGTCATATATTCTCTCTACACCGTATTATCATTACAATATTTTTCTTGTATTATATTCTTTGAAAGAAATGGGTTATTGTTGGTTTTGTCTTTTGAGGTTGGGGCGGGATGGGTTTTGTGAAATCAATGTGTTTCGCTTCGTTTTGTTTTTAGGTACATAGAAAAATATATATTTTTTAAATGGTGAAATATTTTTAATAATATTTGTTTTAAGTTTCATTATAACAATGTAAAATTAGTCAAATTATATGTAAGCAAATGAAATCGCATCATCCAAACAGAAAAGAAAATCGATACCTACTAGGGTTTTTTCATATTTAGTAAATTGTCATAAATAATATTATTTATTTTGCAAATAGGTTCAAATCAACACTTTTACACATCAAGACATTTCAACAATTCCTACTCCTTACTGAGGATATTCAATGACATCCGGGACAGACCTACAGTTTAACGTGCCATCCGAAACGCAGTCATTGGTGTCCAAGATATACTTAGAAAGTACCTACAAATTTAGAAAAGCTGCATTGGTACTTGCCTAACCTGGAATCGAACCCACACACTCATACTTAAAGGAAGAAAGTTACCACAACCACTAGGCCACCACGACTTTGTTATAATATGAAATGAGAGTAGGTAACACATTGTTACGATGCTCACTCAATTCAAATAAAGAATGCTTATATCCGCCATCTTACCGTATATACCATTATGTCAACGGCCAGTAATATCTATTTATTTGTATTGAAATAACATGTGGCGGAAGAAATATTATCCGCTGTTATAATGTCTGTCGGCTAACTGATTTATACGCGAAAACACGCGAATATGTTTGTTGGTGAAGTTTATAGGTATTGTATGGAAATATATGGTAGTCTGTATAGATAGTATTAGGAATTATGTGGAAATGACTGTGAATAAATGTTTTTTTTTTTTTACTTGGAACAATGAGAATATGTCAGGTGCCTAACAAAAATGTTGACTTCGATTTTTTTATTGATTTAATGTACAGACGCCGCAAGCCCGAAACTAAAATTTTCTCAATCAACTTTAAACCATATACTTCAGCGATAAAGCTGAAAATCTATTAAGGATATTTGACAGATTGTTGAAGCTTGAGGTGCTGGCGTATATATGTATGTATATAATTATTGATTTTGAATATTCTTAAATAAGTTTTACTGAATTCACCTTATATTAAAACACATTATTGTATGTATACAACCTTTTCTGATCTAGCGTCTAAAACCTCAACTATCTACTTTAAAATAAATTGAATACTATATAAAGTAAAGCAAAAAAAAGATAATTTTAAAAGTTTTATTATTAACCCAGTTTTATTGTCCTTCAGTGTATTTAATATTATTTACTATGTTTAATAGTGTGCTATTAACATTAAAAAACCAGCCTTAATAATCATTAGATTAGCAGATGCAAAATCTACAAAATCTTTTCAAAGATTAGCATCAGCACGTTCAGACAAACAAACTCCTGAGCAAAGACTACAATATAATATTATAGGCTCCTGAGCATTATTTATTAGAACACATTATTTTCTAAATTTAAATTCAAATGACGTTATTAAGTTTATATTTTGACAGTTCTTTATTAGAAGGCTTTCAAAACTAAGAGCGGCTTATAGTCACAAAGTTCTTTCTAAAAAGGTTTTTTTTATTTTGTTCATGTAAAATAATTTATAACTGTCATATTAATCTTGAGGATGAATTGCTAATATTTTGCATATCAGATTGATAATATCAAAACAATTTGAAAACTTTTAATAATAAGTATCTTTAATAAAGTATTTTTAACATCACCTAGCTTTTGCCTGCGATTTCGTCCGAGTAGACTGAGGATATGATCCATCCATGCTCTCATTTTTATTCCCTTAATACTGTTCAAAAAAAGATCACTGATAAACGCAGATGGGAGCTCTCAAGCAGACGAAAATGTTTTTATAATTTCAACATTTTTACAATTATATATAATTAATTGTAAAATAATAAATATTCCCATTTATGTACTTATATGTATATGTATTATGTATATGTAATAGGCAGTTGTGTTGCTGGAAAATTTGTTCATCACCGTTTTTGCTTTCCATAGAGCACTAAGCAGCGGTGAAAGGGAGGCGTGTGTGGGAGTGCTGTCCAGTTTTGTTATAAAAGTAATAATCATCAGCCTTTTTATCGTCTCACTGCTGGTCATAGGCCTCCTCTCACACAGAGAAAAATTGAGCGTTAATTACCACACTTGCTCAATGCGGTTATTAAATTATCAATAATAATAATAAGTTATCAATAAACCAACTACTATAATAATTGTATAAAACGATTTGCCATTACACAGATACACTCTGAGAGGTTTTCGTTGTATGGCTAGATATAATGTAATTGTTTTTTTTAAGTGTCTTAGAAATTAAGAAAAACATTGTGACACTATACGAATTTGAGTTTACTCTTTTAGAGACAAAAATGAAGGTAGTATAGTAATAAAAAACACACCCAAAGAAGGCACTATGTAAAATTAGTGAAATTTCCACTTTACATATTAAGCAATCCTTTTGAAGTGTACATTATGAAAGGAGCAATGAATTTACTTACAAAATACTCCAGAGAAAACTTTGTACCAGTGTGCAAATATGATTAAAAGGTTTTGATGATGTTTCTGTCATATTTTCAAGGTGACTTTAGTTTGGGAGTACTTCAAATTTAAAAATTATGTAAACGAATTTAATATTTATTTTACTATTAATACGACTTATATTTGAATGTGTCGTTGTGGCATTTGATCGCGATTGTCTATTGTTTCTTGGCTTATTAAAAAATTGACATTCAATTTTCGTATCCTTTTAATTGAATGTCATTTTTTTAATAAGAGTTTTAATATTCTTTCTTTCATAAAAACCTTGTATTGGCAATAACAAACACAAGAAAAAGAAGGCGTGACCAAGGAAAATAGGATTCATTTTTGTATGTTATACAGGGTGTAAGGGACATCCCTCTACAGACTGATGGAGTGAGTTCAGTATACAGTACTAAGAAGACTGGTTCATGAAATTTTTTCGGGACCGTTATGGAAATCCAATGAAAATGATTTGTTTTAAAACCTCACCAATTTTAACAAAATTCTGAGAAAAAATCCAGTGAAATATGATTTAAAATAAGGAGCTGACTGCACAGATCAGTTTGTGAGGATGGTGTTTTTATGAGATAAAATACCAATCTAATAACTTTTCTAGCCATAGCTTAAGTATTTTTTTATTGAACTCATTCGATATATTCACTAATTTATATTGAATGAACAAAATAGTTACATGTTTCGATGTTCATAAAATCTCATTGGCAAACCATTCCAAATATTTTCCAAATAACATTACAGCGTTCGTGCCCCAGGCAACCTATTCAATCCAGACACAAAAAAAATATACAAAAAAAAAAAATCAAAATTAATATTAAAAAAAATGCTAGAAATTCTCTCTTCATTTTGAAAAACTCGTTAATATGATCAAGTCCAACAAAATCTTTAGAGTTCATTACACTATTGATTTTGGATATAAAGCTGGCAAACAATTCGTTACTAAGAAGGTTCTAGTCTCATTTGGGATGCGATCTTATCAATACACACCTCAACGGATCAAATCCAACGTGATTCGAATAACGAGATTGGAATTTAGACTGAACGTGATTTTAATTCGAATATGGAATTGTTGGGATCAAATTAGAGGTGGGAATTGTCGACAATTGGGCTTTTGATCATGTAGTTCTATCATCATTAGGTTGCATATTGTACTCAAGACACTATGGTATGTGTTGCGGGTTGTTCGTAAGAGATACCGTGACCCTGGCACACAAGGACCTCCAGAAAGAACATAGTGGGTTTTAGTCAGTAAGAGTCTGACACTCCCTCCCGCTGCAACCACAGCGGGAGGAGTCATTTGATGATTTCCCACGAAAAAAAAGACACTATGGTATGCTTTGGAGAAAGCGAGAACAACATCGCTAAAAATCCTAACAAATGAGACGTATTTCAAATTAATAGATTTTTTGATTATTTTTAGTAATTGATTAAATAGATCTGAGCTATTTTGCTTGGTCCAGAAAAAAAGCAGAATAATTTCAGTTGTAGAACAAATTGTCTGTCAAATTCCCACTTTTTCCCCATAAACTACAAAAGGATATACCCAAAAATCCAAATCCACGGTATGCCTCTTAAAACCAAGCTGATTTATATAGCCTTTTGATTCTTTTCCCATCCTAAAATAAACGGATAATGTATTCGTTCATCCGTGATCTGCAAAATCCGTCCGACAAGGGAGATGACGAATGGGTAGTTGAATCATACAATAAGGAGGAAAGCTGAGGTTCAGGGGGGTTTTATTCTTGGAGAGTGTAAACAACTGGATACGCTCGTGCCGTGTCTTTTTCTCTTCTATACACTTATGTACGCGTCAAGTTTATGCTTATGTTTTTCAATTAAGTCGTATGCGTTCGTAATTATGTTTTTAAAACTACATAAAATAAAAAAATTCTTTGCAAAGACATTTGTGCTCACTTCATCTCCAATTGTTAAATGCTCTAAATTTTTATCCCTATATCTCTTTGTAGAATCCGGTCCTGTATAAATTAATTTGGTTTTTGTTCAGCATTTAGATCTGACTAATGGAATTCGTTGCGTGATTCCGGAATTGTATTGTGCCGAGGGTTAAAGATAAAGGGCGTGATTTTGTTTGTACGAGGTGTTTATTTGTTTTGTCATTAAACGCAGAGCTGGTGGAAGCTGTAATATACCCGAATTGGGAACCAGGTCAAGGCTTTGTAATGGGAACGAATGTAGATGATAATTGTTTAATGTCATAGTGACGAGCAATATCTTTAGGTACTGGGGTAGCTCTTGGCGTTTTTTTTATGCAACTGGGTTCTTTATAGCATAAACGGTCCATAATGAGTGACTTAGTCTGAAAGAGGTTTTGAGGTTTGTAAAATCAATTTTAGTTTGAACAAGTTTTACTACATGCTTCCTGGGTAGTTTCGGCAATTTAATAATATTTTAAAACCTGTTTAAGAAAAAAAACTATTTTTATTTTAAGTTTAATGTTATCTTCCTCGCATCCTATCACAATCAACGTAATATACATTCATATCACAAATTCCGTTAACATCTGCGCACAAATAGCTTTTAAATATTCTTGTCTTCATCAAAATCCGCAAGCCACACACATCCTATTGAATTCAAAACATTGTTCGAGAAAATCTTTTTTCTTTTTCCGAAAGACAAAAGGCCACATTCTACAATATCTTTAAAATCTCAGTCGGCATAAAGCGTCGTTCAGTCGCAGTCGTAATGCTTACCTGGGTCTTCGCAAAAAACCCGCGTAATTTTTCCTGTGGGCCGTGTCAAAGGACAGTGCTCAATCACCTGCCGACTGCGGTTGGGCCATTAGAACGCCGATAATGTGGTGTTTCATTTGTTTTCTTTACGCGTCATTAGCGCACGGATGCTGTTGATTCGAAAATAGAATATGTCGATTGTCGGTACAATAAATGGGAGTGATGTCATTTGTTTTGTTGTTTTGTATAATTTTTGGTTTAGTGCGAAAATGGGTGTTTTTCGCACTAAACCAAACATTTTTGCGTTGTATTGTTAGGGATAAACAAATGGTAGCAAAAAAGCCTTATTGATTTAGTTGGGGTTAATAAAATTAAAAAGTCAACTTCACATTAAATCTGTCATCATCTTCATCATCATGCGCTTATCCCAATTTTATTTTTGGTCAGCGCAGCATGATCGCTTCTTCCACATGCTTCTATCTGCCGCCATCTCACAATTAACATTATTTCTAGCCAAATCAACTTTTACACAATCCATCCATCGTTTCTTTGGTCCCTTCCTCTATATCCATCCACGTTCGTACTCAAAACCTTCGTCGCAACATGATCCACATTCCTCTGCATTACAGGCCCATACAATGATAGCCGGTTAAATCTGTCATTGGAGAAAATCTTGCAGGGATGCTCAAGCTATGTAGTTACCTAATTGTTATCTAAAATGTTCATGTATAAAAGTACAAAAATCAATGTTATAATGTATAAATAAATAATGATGTAACATTATCCAATCCACCGCAATTTTCATGACCCCACTTCTGATTCGACTGCATCTGCCGGTGACAAATGAACGCGGTTTTTTAAGCACGTTGAACATATCCGCATTTCAAAAATAGCAGAGCGTCATATACAACTTACTGCTCAGAACTTAAGGTTCGTTTTTGCTTGCAGGACTGTTTTAGACATTTTTGTACCAAAACGCGAGATAGAATGAAGAGGCATAATGTAGGGTGTTTAAGTTATGTAGCGCTAAGTAAAGGTCTTTTATTATATTTTTTTGGCGTTTACCACGATTTTTGTGGGGGAATTAAAAATCGCCGGAGAAAAGTTTTCGTTTTGTTTTTGTAGGGAAAGGTAAGTGAATTGTAGAAGGCCTTTTTGGCCTAGTTTTTTGCTTGCCAATTTTTTCTGAGGAGGCACCATTAATTTAGTAAATTGCCTGGATGAAGCTATTGTTGTTACTTTTTGTATATTTGAACTTTATCACTGAGATAGAACTGTTTTGAAATGTAAATTGGAGCGGGTATTCAGTTGAGATTTTCAACGAGATGGCGATAACGCGAATACCTATTAAAATGACGAGTTTACACTTATAAAACATTTAGAGCAGGACGCTTTATATTTTTTTACCTATATCTATATTTATCTTCTACTGGGAGTTCCTCGCGGGTTGTCCGGCGGCCCCGGGAAGTTTTTTCCCATAAATGGATAAAACATAGCCTATGTATATGGTAATCGGTTTGAAGAGGACGGAATGTAACCATTAGTTCTATATAATATACTGGCTGTCAGCTGCATCAGGTTAGTATCAAGCCAACTTCAATATGCAGGGCTAGGCAGATGATGATTCATTAATATTTTTAGTAAGTGATGTATTTGTTATAGACTTGAACTGTCATCGCCATTTATGAAAGGACACATTTCCTTTGTCATGCCTTCTTCAAAGCTGCTATAAATACCACAGCGCCGAAAACATGTTTTGTCATGTTTCGTGTGAAATATAGCCTGATACAATACCGAATAAAAAATGTGGTAAGTCCGAGATCGGCACATATGCTAGGGGTTCAGTGTGAAATATGAAAGTGTTTTTTTTCTATATTTTATTTTGATTTCAAGAAAAGAATAGGTAAAGACGTCAGCACACCAAGCTACTACAATCTGTTTCCTTAATAGGTTTCAACTTTATCGCTGAAGCATATTATTATGGATTAAATGACAATAAATTAAATATTTGACGACATTACCATACAATAGAGGTTCAGAGCTGATCTGATGATGGAGACAACATAGGACCGAGAGAACTCCTCAACGGTTTATCCTGTCTACTGCGTGTTAAGCTTATTTCATTCTTGTTGATGATATCTTTACACCGAGATGATTGCTGCTGGAGGCGATAGTTTTGGATTATGTAATTTCATAAATATTTCAGTAACAATGAGTTGATGATGATGATGGTGTAAGCCGTGTGGCCTAAACCTACACCTCGGCTAGGCTTCTCTCCGGTACCTATAAACAACAGTCGTTTTGCTTACCGAAGGTAAGTTTTGACGTTTATTGAATGATGTTTTTGTCAAAAACTACAAGCCGTAAGTAAAGCGAATTATTTCTAGGGTTCTGTAAGTTCCTTCACACATGTTTCTTAAGGATCCCTAAAAAGTACATGTTTTTATCATTTGTTTTGTTCTGTGCCGAACTATCGAGGGCTTTCTCACGTTATTATTGTCGTATCATATTTATTGTATGACTATAAAAGTGAATGGCCTATGTCGCGGTTGGAATTTTAATTCGGGTTCGTGAAAAATGTCTTGTCTTCTTGAAAGGTTGACAAATTGACTTGTGTGTCGTTTGAAGGTATTTTGTGAAATAGGGCTAGAAGATTTGTTTGTGATTTTTTTTTATTTAAACAACTTGAAGGGTGCCATATAGTTTCTCACGTACACTTATGTTGGTTGGCCGTTTCTCGTTTGAAGTTCCAAAATCGGTTGCAAATACTAAACTCAAACTTAAAATATCGAAGAAAGCAAATCATCATCATCATCACAGCCTTTTTATCGTCCCACTGCTGGGCACAGGCCTCCTCTCCCACGGAGAAGGATTGAGCTTTAATCAAAGAAAGCAATTAAGCAGTTTTTTTTTTCTAATTTTCATTGTCCTTTTTGGGAATTAATTTGACAACCTTTCAGAAGATCCAGGGGTAAAAGAGGGAAACAAGCATTAAAAAAAAGAAAAAGGCCCAGTCATTACCAAAATCTCCATCCCTTCCCTCTTTCCCCGCAACATTTACTTCCGAAGTATCTGCATCAGACAAATGTCTCGAACGAGCCGCAGAATTAATTCGCTGTATATTAAATGAGCACGATTTTTCTAGAAGGACCTAAATCAGACATTGGTCGATTGGATTAAGTCGTAAGTTACGACTGCCTGGGTCGTAAATTTTTACCCGATTACGGTTATTTTTAGGGCCATGTAATATTTATCAATGCTACTTTGGGTACTAGCAGGTTAAATAAGTTGACAGATAATTTCATACAAATGTAAGTTATGGTTTGGGACGTAAATTCTGCCGGGCACGTCAAGAAATCTGATACTCTGCCAGCAGCACCCAAAGCGGAATTCGATGATTTCCCACAAAAAAGAACTCGTGAAACATAAAGATAAAACATAAAAAAGATTCATACATATTATTATATATATTTTTCGCTATTCCAAAACAAAATTCGAAGCTGCAAAATTCGGAGAGCCATGCTTCTGGTTGTTTCAATAGAGTATGACATTATTAGAAATAATACTACTCATAACATTACTTGTGAAAAGATGACGTAGGATAGAGAAGTATGGAAAAACAACACTGGCTATGAACTCTACGTCATCTAAGACAGCAAAACTTACGCAACAATGCAAGTACATGATTTCAGAAACCTTATTAATATATAAGTATTACCATCACGCTTCCATTCCCCAAAGGGATAGGTAGAGGTGTAATAATACCTACATCTCGCCATAGATAAGTCCCATGTAATCCCGCAAAAGGGGCCATTCCGATTGGCTACTCAGAAATTTCTGACGTGACCCCATAACGCAGAGAAACCTGGGGTACATTCATAGGATACAGGTGGATATAGAAACCGTATATTTGTTTAAGAGTTTGTTAAGTTCTTAGAACTGAGGAAGGTGTTATTATAGTATATATAATTACTATTTGTCAGGATTTAAGACCAGTGTGTTCAAGGAGCTCGTGGCTAAGTAACAGCAGCCCGGGTCAATCGAAAATAAAGTTAAACAACGTTTGGGGCGGTCAGAGGATGGGTGATCATCTTGACGAGTTCCTCCGTGTTTCGAAAGGCACATTAACCTTTTGACAGCCACAGTCACGTATAGGTGACAAGCCAAAAAGGGCCCAACACGCCACGGTCATGACTAAATGACATACTTTTAAAGTTCAAAATTAAAAGCCAGTTCCATTCGATATAATTCCGAATTCCGAACTCACTACTAGTTGTAAGTATTTATGGATGAATTCTTAGCTTGGCACTGAGGGCACGTCGTTTTTTTTTGTCATAGCGGTCAGAGGGTTAAACCGGTGCTAAAGCTGTCATATCTTGATAGCATATCTGGTCGATCGACCAACGCCTACAGGTAGATTTTCACACCAACTAGACCAATTTGACCTCTGTCGGCGGTCGGTTTGGATTGTGTAGAACGCGTTTTAATCTCTAGTATTTTTTTGTATGCCACAAGAAATCCAAATACACGTAGGTATTGCTCATTAAAAGTTAACCATAATGAAATTGAAACTAGTAATTTGTCAGAAATATTTATAGAAAGGTTGATATTTCTAGACGCGAAACCTACGGAAAAAAAAATCCTCGTGTACGGGGCAAAGTTGCAAGCCAAACCTAGCAGCTTCATACAAAGACAAAGTCGCAACTACAATATTATTTAGCTCAGTAAAGTTGGTCGTATATTTAAAGTTTAGTATGGTTCCATTCGCGTTACGTGTTTGTGTATTAGATCTACACTTTATGCTTGGGTTCACAGTGCAAGCCAGTTAGCTGGCATAGCCTTAGGCCTTACTGGTATGAAACCAAACTGTGTAATAGCCATTTTGTGTGAATCTGACACATAATAGTCATGATTATTCGTCGTCGATTGTCGTTTGTTTTTTATATGACTTATGTTTTTATAACTTAAAGTAACAGTTTCGGGGAACTTCTTCCTATACCCGGATAAAACATAGCCTATGTTCACGGGACGGAGAATAGTTTTCCAACAGTAAAAGATTTTTTTCAAATCGGTGAAGGAGTTTTGGAGCCTATTCAAACCAATAATCAAATCTTTCCTCTTTGTAATATTAGTATTAACTACGAGTAGTAGGTATTGGTAAGCAGACGCATGTCCCCTTCATATTGTTTAATTCTTTAGCTATGTACCAGTAGGAGGTAACGATAAAATTCTTGCAAGATAAAACTCAACCAATGTATGAGTTTTAATTAGTTATGAACACTGATATGAGTTTTAATTAGTTTAGTTCCATCAGCGCTTCACCCGATTCCCGTAGGAACAACTCCGCGCACCCAGATAAAAGGTAGCCTATAGCCTGCTTCGATAAATGGGCTATCTAACATTGCAAGATTTTTTCAAATCAGATCCGTAGTTCCTGAGATTAGGGCGTTCAACCAAACAAACAAATTCTTCTGCTATATATAACTCGCATTAGTATAGATTAAACAGATTAAAATGGACAAATAATTTTAACGCATAGAACTACAATAAAATACTTTAATAAAGTGAATACCTCGAGAGCCTTGGAAATCAACAAACATTTCTAAACAAAGTGTTACGAAAAAGTCGTTTATCCAAAGTCTATGGCTTGGATGACAAAATACAATTTGTCTGCACAATCGATAGTGGTCGCCGCGTCGCGATGTCACCCTGTGTAGTCCTGATGGATTCTATCTACGGGTTTAGGTTACAATAGTGCAGTAGCAGTTAATATACTACGACTAGCAACAATAGGGAATATGCATGAAAAATATATTTGCAATCTAACTAGTTTATCAATAAATACACAAAAATAGAATACTAACTGTGAAAAAAATATAGAAATCAGTAGAAAAACAAACGAGATATAACAATTTTAAACAAGTATACCTGTTTCTCTCACCAAAACGCTATATGATGATGACAGCCTTACGGGCGTGTGTAGTTGTGACGTAAATTTGACACTCGGACTTCTCTTTCTTATCACCAGTTTTCAAGCTTTATAACTTCTTGTCGATAAATACATACATTTTAAAAATTCTTTCATATTTATTTATTACAGCTAAAAGTGTATTAATTTAGTGAATAAAAAAATTACATGCATATTCCCTATTGCTTGGGGTTGTAAAACGTGTACACTCGCCTCCGGTGTTTTTATTTGGAAAACGAGGACCAGCTCAAGAAAAACTATAGTCGGCTGCTACAATGACCTTGGAGTGTACTTGTGTGGTATACTTTAAAATTTTTGGAGGCGCTCTTTAATTTTCCCAATCAACTTTGAACCATATGCTTCAGTGTTAAAGTTGAAAATCTATTAAGGAAATTTGAAGATTGTAGTAACTTAATGTGCTGGCGTCTGTACCAAAACTACAGAATTTCGACCAAAGACAATACATATCCATTTTTCAGATAGATTTCCTAGATAAATATAATTTGTAACATCGCTTTGGCGCTGAATAAAACTTATTTACACTTCTTCGAAGCATTTGAAACAAAATATGTTGCCAGCCTTTGAAACTTATCTGACAGCAAAATAAATAAAGTCCAAACGTTATCTTTAAGTACATTATTCTTCCGAAGAAATATAACTTCGAACTAAAATTGAGAGAAAAATACCAGAAGTGATATTAATAGCTAAATAAGGTCAGACGTCAGCATATCAAGCTACCCGAAACTATCAAATTTTCTAAATCAACTTTGACCCTTATGCTTCCGCGATAAAGTTAAAAATCTTTTTTAGGAAATGGGGATACTGCCTGTCTGACCTCATCAACCCAGTTACCTGGGCAACACGTTACCCCTTGGTAAGACTGGTTGTCAGACTTTCTGTCTTCTGACTATGCGTAACGACTGCCAAAAATGTACAAATGACAACCGGGACCCATCAATTTATCGTGCCTTCCGTGTTTTGGAAACTCATCATGACAAGATGGTCACCCATCCAAGGACAGACCGCGCCAAGCGTTGCTTAACCTTATGATCGATCGACCCGTGTGACTGCTACTTAGCCACGAGCTAGCCAAATTATAATGAATAATAATCACAATATACGCGCACTTAACCCCTTTTACAAATAACAGAAACAGAATTGAAATTCTGTTCGTGTATAAACGCAAAATGTTAATTTATAATTAATCTCAAATGCAGGATTACTGTGTTTGTCACGTCTGTATTGTTCGCATAATGTTTCAATGCTATCTGATGTTATTACATGACTTTTAATTTCTCTTGGGTGTTATTTTCCACTTTTTAACAAAGGAAACTGCGTTTATTATTACCTCTCATACATACAACTATTTGATAGCAAACTGATAAATAAACAGTTATCCTTCCAAAATTCAGATATTACTAAAAATGATTTTTTAGAGTAAGGGCGTCAAAACCAGAAGTCAGCAACATCGGAGGTGCCCCTTAGGGCCACGGTTTGCTGGGGCTGTGATTTGTTCGCAAGAGTTACCGTGGCCCTGATCCCTGTGAACCTAAAGAAGGAACATAGTGGGTTTTAGTCAGTAAGACACTCGCTCCTGCGGCACCCTCAATGGTCATTTGATGATTTTCCACAAAAAAGGAGGTCCAGACTATCAGCCATAGCGGCTGTTCTTTCTTTGGAGATCGACCAGCTGCGCAGAAATATTATAGAGTACAAACATTTTTTTTTAAGTACGATAATATTAAGGGCCAGTTTCACTGGTTGCTGATAAGTTCCAGATAGTTTATCTGGAAGAAAATTTCATTCAAATTCTGTTCCATTTTCAAATTTATCTGGCAGATAGTGGCTATCCGTAACCAAAAACTCAATTTATTCCTTAATTTACTTAAACCTAAATTTACTCGTATTTTCTCACTAGCAAATAATAATCAGTTCATCACTTATTCTTATCTATACTTACTAATATATAAATGCGAAAGTTTGTGAGTGAGTGTGTATGTTTGTTACCTCTTCACGGCCAAACGGCTGATAGGATTTAGATGAAACTTGACAAACATATAGCTTATGCATCAGAATAACACATAGGCTATATATTATAACGCTATTAACTAAGGGGGACGAGCAATAAAGCATTTTTTGGTCAGTTTTAACTAGACGCCATCTATATCTTTTTAATTACAACACATATAGCAAATTTGACAATTTGACTATACCAGCTGGGTAAATAGTTATTACCTAATGTCATAGATGGAGTTAAGCTTTTCATACAATTAAACCGGGCTAAAAAATTTTAAATTTATTTTTCAGTTCAAAGTATATACCTAAACATGCTACATATGTTATTTCGACAGATAAAAATAATTTAAAGACAAAAGTATTAAGGCAAGTTTCAACCTGACGCCATCTTTAGCTTTTCAAAATAATCTAATTTGACAATCTGACATTGTTAATAATTATAGCTGATCATAGATGGAGTTCATAGTTTTATTTTCATAAAATTAAATTATACTGGGGTGTCTTCCAGTCTATAATCGTAGTCACAAGTATTAATTTTGATTATTCAAGTTCCAAGATAACACTCAAAATCGGGGACAGAGGATGAGAGAAAAAAAACTGTCTTTGGGTAAGTTAGTCCTTTAAGATCAAAGAAGGAGTGCTGTACTTTCTTCATACAATATTAGTCTGGGTTTAATGTTAGCTAAGCTTCCAGTATACCACACGTAACAAAGCAGCATGGCTTATCAATATTTTTATTTGATTTTTACGAACGATTACTTATCAAAAATATGTATGACTAAATAATTCTAGAGAAAAGGTCAATCTCTTGGAAACGATTCAGAAAAGAACAGATCTCTTCGAATAGGGTTGGCTGCTGTTCTGACTCTAAGAAGTGCCAGCCGATATATCTATTTTCGAGGAACTTGGTCGTAAAAGGATAGGGAATAAGTAATAATCGAAGGATTGACTACGATGTTCATCACAATGTAGCCCCTTTTTTTTCTTTTTTCGTGGGAAATCTTCAAATGACCCCTCCCGCTGAGGGTGCAGCTGGAGGGAGTGTCAGACTCTTACTGACTAAAACCCACTATGTTCCTTCTGGAGGTCCCTGTGTGCCAGGGCCACGGTATCTCTTGCGAACAACCCGCAGCATCACAATGTAGCCCCTTAGATAGACATCTCAAATTAGAAAGACTCTTCTTTCTTCATCCATGTCCAACAGTCATTTGTTGATATAAACTGCCTACTAGGTAACGGTCAGCGCATATAAGGGCGTCTAAGATCCACTAGCTGTGTAGTAAGTAGTAAGTATGTATTTGTGTGGCCACAGGTGCACTCCCTATTTCCTTACTCTCTTAGCCCGACATTCATAGATGGATATATCAATCACCAACTTTCAGTTTTTTTTTGCGTAAAATAACCCCTCCAGCTAAGGATGCAGCTGGAGGAAGTGTCACTCTTACTGATTAAAACCTACTATGTGCCTTGTGGAAATCTCTGTATGCCAGGGCCACGGTAACTCTTACGAACAACCCGCAGCCCAGGGAGACCCTGGTTCTAAGAGGCCCATGTTGCTGACATATCTTCGAGGAGCACGTGGAACAGAACGCGACGCCGACACGGGCTGTTGTCCATAGACGTATGGACAGTGAGCCAACCAAAACTCACCGCCCACAGACCCACGCCTACGGTGGTCGGGAGTCATAGATTATACACTAATACTGTCGGAAGTCATCCCTCGACACTCGGCGCCCATGGTGTCGACGAGTACCAGCTTTTCCGCTGCGACTGGAATGAGCGGTGCTGTTTCTAAATCACTCCGCCGCCTCCTTCGCTACCATAACTACTTCGCAGAAGGAGGCGGCCGCTCCCATTCTTTCATGCTCAGGATCATTGTCTGGACCAGGGCCGAATGCAAAAGGTCGCCGCTGTGAGGACACGATGGTGCTCCGCCCAAGCAGAGCGCATCCCCACCGTTTGCTCCACCGTATCCTTTACCAACTTCCAGTCCCCGGGCTGCTTTTTCAGTTTCCTAACACTCACAAAGCGATTTTGGTCCGACCTGGTTCGACCGAATCGAACCCGATACCACGTCGTGTACAGCAGTTGAGTTATGCGACTACTAAACTAGCAGAGCGCATCCCCACCGTTTGCTCCACCGTATCCTTTACCAACTTCCAGTCCCCGGGCTGCTTTTTCAGTTTCCTAACACTCACAAAGCGATTTTGGTCCGACCTGGTTCGACCGAATCGAACCCGATACCACGTCGTGTACAGCAGTTGAGTTATGCGACTACTAAACTAGCGATAAAGAACGCATTCTCATTGCCTAAACCAACTTTATCGACCTCGACGCGATCGACCTGTAATGTAAGTTCGGAGTGACTATGCCTACAATATTATTTGAAATAGTGACGACATATAATATGTACATTCTTATATACGAGCGGAAACAACATACACATTTTGTACTTTCGAAGTTCAGTTCAACCTATGACAAAGCCCAGAGCGAGAAGCAGCGGGAGGCCACACCTGCATGTCCAGTCTTAGTACACGATGCGTGTGTATTGTTGTGATATGAAAACATAAGTCTTCCATTATTGACACCCAAATGTCCGCCATGTAAGTTCGGCGCTTATTATTATAGCAGCCGAATACTTTGCAAAGTGAAATCAGCCGCAGAACTGTCGTTTATCCTCGGTATAGTTAAGTGTCTTTGCGTTTTCTCAGAGAAGATAAGCCAGCTGCCCAGGACAAATTAAAGTGCATTCATTATTCCCTCTCTCTCATATCGATGTGATCGGAGAGAGATCAGGCGCAGGACCGTCATTTAGGTACATGCTCTCTGATGCACGGGTCACCAGTGAGGCAGTTATATTTCCACACATTTCCATAGTATTTCTACACATTTTGGACTTGATTTTATAGCTTAGTTATCATACCGTGATGTGAAAGGTAAAGCAAGTTTATCATTTTTACTACTCTAATGCCCACGCGGACGACGTCGCGGGTAGCAGCTAGTAATCCATAAATCCATTAGCAAACATGAATATTTAAAACTTATCTACGTAGAAAGTATAAAAATAAAATCACTATCGCAAAATTTCATCTTCACTTAAAACATTGCTTTCAAATTCATAGACAAAATTCAAATATTAGAACAACAGAAAAAAAGTTGGTACTTAGTTACGCAAAATTTTCTTATTCAAAACCAACTTCAACATCCGAAAGAGGGGGGACATAACGAATGTCCTACAAAAAGGGCCATAAAGGACCAGATTAATGGGCCAAATGGCCAGTCATTAAGCCCAGTTAACAGGATCCATAATGTCACTGGTTCGAGTGTATTTGTTGCGGAATAAATTTTCTTACTGGATGGACTGGTTCTGAGATAAGAGATAACAAGTGGTGGACTTATTATTTCGTTTTATGGCATAAAATGGATGGCAAAATTCATCTCATATTTGTGTAATATTACCTACAAAACGGGCAAATCTATCATCAGTCCTTGTATAGTACTACTGTTGCGCACAGTCCTTGTCTCACACGTAGAAGGATTGAGCGTTAATCAACACGCTTGTCCAATGCGGGTTGGTGATTTCAGACTATCTAGTCCTGGTTTCCCTTGAGATGTTTTCCTTCATCTGTAGTCAGTAATTTATGTCCAATATAATATTATACTAAAAGTTACTTTGGTAGTTTCCTAACCTGGAATCAAACCCGTGTATTCATACTTGAGAAGCTGATCAACGTGCGAATACACGGACAAAGAACAACGGATAAAGGACGGTTTAGATTTTCGTTTTAATTTGAGCTTAAAGTCTAATTTTGAACTAGTCAGACCAATATTTCGACTCCATCTATGTATCTATCATTTTGATTCCGTATAATATATGAATAAAACCAGCATTAAGAAGTTTAAAATATTAGAATCAATGCTACAAAAAGGCTAACTGGTGCAAAAATTATTATTGGAAAATAAAAATGAAGAGAGCGCCGTGAATTGCCTTCTCGATGTTTTTTTTTCTTGTCAAGGAACAAACTTATTGATTTTCGTATCGTCTGCATTTGAGTTTATATTCTTCCTGTTACTTTGAACAGGTTCCACTGATAGCGTTCTTTCTGAATATCTTTAACCTTTTTACCGTTACGTCACACTTCAAAAAAGAAAGACGTGCCCTCAGCGCCAAGCTAAGAATTCATCCATAAACTCAAAATCATTTATTTAAACTTGGCTATAAAACAGCACTTTTTGACGTCAAAATCGAAAATGACGTCATAAATAACTACAATACAGTAGTGAGTTCGGAATTATATCGATTGAAACTGTTATCTATGAACTTTAAAAGTCTGTCATGTAGTCGTGACCGTGGGCACTTTTTGACTTGTCATCTAGACATGACTGTGGCGGTCAAAAGATTAATTTGCTGATGTTGTATGATAGTTTTTGACATTTGTTTATCTGTAAAAAAGTACTTAGTTGACCCGACAGACGTTGTCCTGTTTTTTTCTTCTTTTACAAGAGCTTTCTTCTGACACTTGCAAACGCAACAAAAAAAAAATCTGTCCAGCCATTCACGCGTGATGACATAACCAAGGCCAACTCAACTGCTTCTGGGCACTAAGTAAAGAAAGAAATAAGTGGAAAGAAAAACGATGCAAAAATGACGCAAAAAAATAACAAACATATCATAACACATACAGAAGAAAAAAATTAAAAAATGCTTCAATTACGTCACTAATACGGGAAAGAGGCAGTGCTCAGCATAAATGCTGTGTCTCGTGCTCGCATTCGCGAGTAGGCAGTAAATTGGCTGTTCTTCATTTAAACTGTCGCTATCAAAGCGACCACACCCCAACTCCGTGACTCCGAAGATGTTTAAAAACAAAATGTTAATTAGAAACAGCGAGCCGTCGCGAACTCATTTACTATGCCTTGTGAATTTGTGGTGAAAACGTCTTATATATTGTACATGTTGTTTCTTTATAATTTTTAGGGTTCCGCTTTATATTGGTAGCAAGAAAAACTTTAATTTTATTTGCCTGTTTTTTTTTAAGAAAGTAGCTACCTCTTTTTGCTTGTGAACTTATTTGTGGAAAAAAATATATCTAGAATTTAATATAACACGTTATTTATAATATACGATAAGAAACATCGCTTGTATAATATCAGACAGAGAAGTATGGAAGAGAAAGACATGTTGCGCTTGCCCCAAATAAAATTGGGATAAGAGCAGGAGGATTACCATGAAGAACATATAAATAAAACATTATATTAATCTCATGAAGTGAGCAAGACTGTCTGAAGTAATTAATAAGCCGAAGAATCTAAATTAAGTCACTTTCTAGAAGAAAACCCTCGGTGAACATTCCCGACTCAACCTTGACATTTTATTATAATTTATTTTGCAATCTTTGTGATTGTTTATGAAAAGTGTTTTTGAAGTTTGTTGTTTTTCTATCCTCGATTCCGTTTTCTTCTTAATTGTTTATTGCTTTGTGTTCGCGTATATTTATTGAATTATTAAGTTAATATTTTGCTCTGTGTGATTGTTGTGGACATAATATTTAGATATCTATGAAATCATTAGGATTTTTTATTGAATTTTTAAATTCAGTACAAATGTACATATATGAGTAATAAATTAAAAGAAAAAAACTTTTTTTAAAAAGCTTTTATAGTCCGCCATATTGGACTTAGAATAACGTCAAATTAATTTTAAGTCACTCTCAATAAGCCCTTTCATTTGATACCCATATTGTTGAAATTCATTAAAAATAACTACTCCGCCATTTTGTGTGGTCCGCCATTTTGGTTTTGGAATGACGTTGTATAAGATATCATGCATTGTCATCCAAACTGGACGTGTATACAAAATTTCAGCTCAATCAGTTGAAGATATCTACTACAAAATTGAGTTCAAAGAATCCACCGTAACATACATACACGGCAAGTTAAAAAAAAGCTTTTAAAAAAGAGTGAAATATTTTCGGAATTATATTCATGTATGCTATGTTCCTTCAGCAGGCTTAGCATGGCAACCGTAGAAACAAGTTGTGTTTACCGGAGATTGGATATAATAACAGAAAAGTGACAGATTGACGTAAGATTTCTTTTGACATTTATTGAAGTAATTTTTCTTTTCTTCGATTGACATAACACGCTACAAGTGATTATATGCGAGTTGACAGGTCTGCTGGAGGTTTCTGTGCTAGGCCATTAGGTAACTCTTACGAACAACCCGCAGCCCAGGTAAGGGGCTGTGTTGCTGACATCTCTTCGAGGAGCGCGTCGAACAGAACCCGATACCCCTGATAATATGTAATTATTAAATATTTTTGTAGTTCACTTAAAAAGTAAACTGTTCCTTTACAACTCCAGCCTGTCAGACATGAGAGGTTAATATACTTATGTAGTAAAATGTCCGCCGGACATCTTGTTGTGGCGGACAAAACAGCTCCCTCAGCATGGCTCATTTAATTTTATTCCACCTAACTTTTGTATAGTGATGTGCAGACGCGGATATTTGCGGATAAACATCCGCCATTTGTAATATGGTCGAACCGCAACTCGTATACTCGTATATTCGAAATAAACGTTTGTCTCGTATTATTTTACAAATGATAAAAAATTTCATTTTGAGATATTTCAAAATTATGATCATATTTATTTTATTCTCTTTATTTTTAGCCCCAGACAAGAAATAAAACATGATAGTTTTTTAACCGACTTCATAAATAGGAGGTGGTTCTCAATTCGTTTGGTATATTTTTGTTTTATTATTAATGTCAATTCTTTAAGTTTCAATCAAACAAAAAGATAGCAAAAATTTTTAGAAAATTATATTTTTAATTAAAGGAAACTCTAGCATGCTGTGTCACATCACTATTGTATAGTAAGCTAGTTCCCATGCGACAACAAAGTTTGAACGTTGCCTTACACTAAATAATTTAGAAAACAATCCTTTCGCACACCGGGGGCTGAAACTATAGCACCCTTTTATATTTATGTCGTGGACAACTTCCTCGTTCTTTCCTCAGCCTAGCATTCTAAGATAAGTCTATTCTACGGATGAGTCGATATGTATAATATTATGTTACAATTTATTTAAGTAATAAGGAGCTATTGCATAGCTCTCTAACTTCTTTTAGCTGTGTCCAACCGGGTCCATATTGCTTCTTTATTAAAATGTACCACCTTTATAACATATGGAATGCTAATAAAGAATTGAATATTGAGATCAGGGTGTTCCAATATCAAAATCAAAGTAATTCTCGCATGAAAATCTTGCTTTTAAAGAAGCTTTAAACCTAAGACTTTTTCCTTATCTATATAAATTTATTCATTATTCTATGAAAGGAGTTTCACATGTCAGGGTGATTGTCGTGTTCTCAGATTGTCATTATTATCATCAGCCTTTTTATAGTCCTACTGCTGGACAGGCCTTCTGTCATACAAAAAAGGATTGAGCGTTAATTACCACGCTTGTTCAATGCGGGTTGGTGATATCAGACTTTATAGTCCAGGTTTCCTCGAGATGTTTTCCTTCACCTTTAATTAGACATTGGTGTCAAAGATAAAGTAAGAAGTAGAAAATTGTACTTATAACTTTGGCCCACAAAAGAGGCGCGCTAAGCCAAAATAAATTACCAACACTATCCTTATAATAAAGCTAAAAAACTCTTCCAGATTCTGTTATTGGAGAAATACTCCGAGTACACTTATCGACAGAAGCGTCTCACTATATAATACCTCAAAAAGCTTAATATAAACACTTCCACGGAAAAGAATTCATAGAGATTTTTTTTTCTCTTCAAAGGGGCTTTGAGATAACTTTTTGATTATCTGAGATTTAGTCCCGGTGCGTGAGGATTTGTGTCAGTTTATTTAGGTATCGTTATATTGGATTTTTGTACTGTTCCACTGTTCTAAGGTGAAGAAAAGTGTTTGTGGTCACGCATCCACAGACCGACCGCATCTAATGTTGCTTAGTTTATTATGTTTGGCCTAATACAGACATTTGTTTTTATTTATCGCTGCATCAATTATTGAAAATAACAAAGAAATGTGACAAGACCATGCCATTATGTATGGTTAAATTTGACTTAATAGACCATGAAGTTCCAAACTCATTAATATTATATATCACTTATGCAGATGTCAACTACTTCCGAATTATCCTTCAATGGCATCTTGCCGTATATTCGCAAGAGAGTTCTTCTTATATTCTATTTTGTTGATTGTTCATATTGATAAGTAAAGGGTGTAAGGGACAGTCCTCCGCAGACTGATAGGGTGCATTAATATTTTGAATATATTCCACTGAGTTTTTCTCAGGTTCTTTTTTAATTTTCTACCGTTCATTCACTTAATTTTTATTCTTTCAAAATTACATTCTTTGTAAGCAGCACTTATTTTTTTGGATGTTGAAATAATAGTAACAATCGAGGCGTGAAAATGTCTGTTCAATTTTTGTGAGGTTTTAAAACAATTCAGTTTTATTGGCTTCCCATAACGTTACTAAAACAATTTCATGAACCAGTCTTCTTAGTATGGTATACTGAAGTCACCCCATTAGTCTGCGGAGAGCTGTTCCTTACACCCTGTATAATTGACTATAATGTCTTTTTTTTTTCGTGGGATATCATCAAATGACCCCTCCCTCTGAGGGTGCAGCAGTGTCAGACTTTTACTGACTAAAACCCACTATGTTCCTTTTAAATTAACATTATAAATATATTATCATTACAAACTAACAGGCCATATAAATACTATTCCAAGCAAAATGGCCGACATAATCACTAAATAATCATTAAATTCATTGGTCATTTAATTTAATAATTAAACTCCATAATTATTAATAATGCCGCTAGTTCCTGACGTTATGAAATTACAATAATTACATGATTGAGTGCACAAATTTAATGTACGTAAGTTTGGTCCAAAGGGTTTATGTTCCATACAAATTGATGTGAAGTTTGATGGACTTCGTAATTTCATACAAATTCTGTTCCATTTTTGATATTTATACGGTAGATAGTGGCTATTGGGACATTGTGAAACTGGCCCATAATTTTATAATGGGCCGAAAAAGTAGTAAAGTAAAAATGGGACTGGTTCTGACATCTCAGCAGAATGTCGTTCAGTAGATACCCAAGCATGACGGACACCGTAGACATCGTAGGCCCCGGAAAAGATGATGAGACGACATGGACGCCTACCACCGTGATTAGTTATAGTATCGGTAACAGATAAAAGATCGGGAGGTATGGAAACGAAACGAAGTGCCTTAGCCCAGCAGTGGGACAGCACAGGTTAAAGAAAAATAAATTCTCAAAGAGTAGTTATTATGAGTTGTTATCAGGCTCATCGATGAATTTGTATTCTCGTATACTTTGACACCACGTAGGTATCGTATATTTTGACACTTGTGAAATTTTTGAGTAGAATCAAGCTCATAATTTTTTGATCGTCTATAAAGTTAGAATGGTGTTCAGAATGTCTGGTTTTCAAAACAATAGCCTCTTCATCCATGTTAGCCATCATCATAATTATATTTTGTTCATACATTTTAGTCATTTTTACACTTCAGTATTACGCGAGCGATCTCCGTATCAAATTGGGTCTATCCTCAGATTGACCGCAAAAATTGATTAAGTTAACCTCAGCCGACCCAAAACCCCAAGAGATTATTTTTACCAAACTACAATAAACTTTTTATTAACTTATATGTAATACTGTACCCAATAAATTCTTCCCAAACTGGAAGTATACAACCGAAACTTGTTCTTTGGACTGATACGGTGGAACTTGTACTGTATTTTATTATACCTTACTTAAAGCCGCTTTACAGAGGAGTTCGTGGCTACGTGAAAGCCGCATGTGTCGAACGGTCATAAGGTTAAGCAACGCTTGGCGCGGTCAGTACATGGATGGGTGACCATCCGTGTTTCGGATGGCACGATAAATTGGTGGGTCTTGGCTACTATTTGTCCATCTTTGGCAGTGGCTACGGGTAGTCAGAAGCCAGAAAGTCTGACAACCAGTCTTACCAAGTGTTATGGTTGCCCAGGTATCGGGGTTGAGGAGATCAGACAGGCAGCCAGTATCATAACAATTCCAGTCTTAGCATCCGGTTAAGATGACTAGTTAAGTGATTATTAAAGCGCTTTTTTGTGGCATTGTTTGCTGGAAATGCTAAAATGTTAAATGCATTTGAGAAACTGATTACGTAATGGTTTCACGCTTTGATCGATCAAGGTTGAACTGCCGTTTCTGGATGGGAGACCATCTAATTTCTACCTGGAGAAATTTCCGAGAATCAATCCCAAGATTACATAAATGTTATTGAATTCCGCAGTATGGAGTCTACATTTGTGTTTAAGCTATAACTACGGATCATGTTGATATTAGACTAGGTGCGCAAACTTAGTCTCTCATACTGTCAGAAGTCAGCTGAAATTTTGCTCAAGGTTTGGGGAGTTATGGTCTTCTAGGTATCAAACGCATAGCCCGAATTCGTAATATTGTTCAATGTTCCAAATCAGGAACAATCAATAAAGGCTAATACGTGGTAGCTAAAATTGAAATAGAACTGGGCTTAACACTTCAGCCGAATGCATCCAGAGTGGTGGGAAAATGTCATCGCCCAGTAGATACTATAAGACGGCCACCGCAGACGGGATAGGCTTCGGTAGAGATGACGGGATGACCTGGACTACTATCACGGTGATTGGTGAAAACACTCAAAGGATCGCGAGTTTTGGAAAAGAAAACGATAGACCTTTACCCAGTAGTGGGACAGCAAAAAATTTAGGCTAGCTAGAGGTTTGATCCTTATAAGCTTAAAAGTACAAGGACCAACATTAAAACTGTTAAAATTTTTCTTTGAACACACTTTACGAAGCACGCAACGTCGATAAATAACACCATATTCGTAAAATTTAAATAAAGAACATTTACCAAATTCACGTTAGTCACGTCTTATTAAATGTAAAATATTGAACATCTAACGAAGTTTTCGAAGTTCTTCATTTAAACTTCACTGTTTTATGGCGAACTTCGTTTTGAACGATTTACTTTGACTTTGCTACATAGTCTCGCGTTGGACTTTGGACTTCGGTTAAAATGTTAAATTATGCGTGGAAAAATACTTTTGTAGATATTTTAATAGATTCGAATAGTTATTGTTTTTCTTAGTCGTGGTGGCCTAGTGGTTAAAGAGCCAACCTCTCAAGTGTGAGGGCGTGGGTTCGATTCCAAGTCGGGCAAGTACCAATGCAACTTTTCTAAGTTTGTATGTACTTTCTAAGCATATCTTGGACACCAATGACTGTGTTTCGGATGGCACGTTAAACTGTAGGTCCCGGCTGTCATTGAACATCCTTGGCAGTCGTTACGGGTAGTCAGAAGCCAGTAAGTCTGACGCCAGTCTAACCAACGGGTATTGGGTTGCCCGGGTAACTGGGTTGAGGAGGTCAGATAGGCAGTCGCTCCTTGTAAAACACTGGTACTCAGCCGAATCCGGTTATACTGGAAGCCGACCCCAACATAGTTGGGAAAAGGCTCGGGAGATGATGATTGTTTTTCTTAGTTTTTATTATTTAGCTTACATTGTTATCTATGAGCATGTAATGCGGAAGAATGAGGTTCATGTTGTGAGGAAGGTTTGAACATGAATGTGGATGGATATAGAGGAAGGGGACGGCAAAGAAACGATGGATGGGTTGTGTGCAAGTTGTTATGGCTAGAAAGAAAGTAACTTGTGAGATGACGGCAGATAGAAGAGAGTAGAACGTCGTAGTAGAGAGTCATCCTTCGTGATTTATAAACTACATTAAATTGGTGGGCCCTGGCTGTCATTTAAACATCTTTGGCAGTCTTTAGTTGGTAGTCAGATGCCAGATGAAGAAAGGGTTGCCCAAGTTAAGGAGGTTAGATAGGCAATCTCTCCACGTAAAACACTGGTACTCAGCTGCATCCGGTTAAACTAAACGCCGACCCCAACATAGCTTTTACTACTAGCTAGGCAGATAATGATTTAATCAAAACAGTTAATATTATCATCTCCCGAGCCTTTTCCCAACTAGCTTGGGGTCGGCTTCCAGTCTAACCGGATTTAGCTGAGTACCAGTGTTTTACAAGGAGGGACCTACAGTTTAACGTGCCATCCGAAACACAGTCATTGGTGTCCAAGATATATTTAGAAAGTACATGCATTGGTACTTGCCCGACCTGGAATCGAACCCACTCCTTCATACTTGAGAGGTTGGCTTTTTAACCACTAGGCCACCACGACACTAAAAAAACATAACAGTTAATATTAATAATAGTTTAACGTTATGCGTTAATGTTACAATTTAAAATATCGTTATAAACTATAATACATTTAAAACACTCATACCAAAAGTTAAATGAAATCGTAAAATATATTCCACCAAAAACCGAAGCATAAAATACATTTTACTAGGAAACCTCCCAAAGCTTACAAGCGAATAATACATATATCTTTTACGTGTGTATCGAAGGTAAATGGTAGACATCTATAGCCCAAATCCATCAGCCCCACAATCTAGTCACAAAGGAGGTCCGTAAACTAAGGATCAATCTCCAATCAGGGTGCAAATATATTTTCTTTAAGCACTGACCTTGTTCCAAACAGCCAATAAAATATTCCCAGTTCAGGACAAAACGGATTACACCGCAAATACCGATGTGTCACTGTGATTGTCACATTTGTCTTTTTTACGACCCTCAATGACGTCACAACGGACAGTCGGGCCCTGTCTTATAATTTTGTGACCTTTCAGATAAAAGAAAAAGTTAGATTAGCTTTGATCTCTCAAGATTTTTATTTCGATCCCGATTCGCGTTTTATGTTGATCATAATTCAATTTTTTTTGAATTTCGAATGTTCTTTGAGAGCTAATTCGGGTAGAAATAGTAATGTAACTTTTTGTTGAGATATAAAAAATATATTTTATTTATTTAAGAACCCTAGTACAGACGCTAGCACATCATGCATACTACAATCTGTCAAGTTTCTTTAATACATTTTTAACTTTACCACTGAAGCATACAGTTCAAAGTCGATTGGGTAAATTTAACGTTTCGGGCAGCTTGATATGCTGGCATCTGTACCTTCAATACTAAATGACTGATATTTCTTGTAAATCAGAAATCAAAATCCACTATGCAATTACATGTATTTATTTATAATTACAAAAAAAAATTATATATATCTAAATTAACATAATTATACATATATATATATATACACGTCAGGCATCGAAGTATTCCTCCGCGTCGCTGTCATTCGGAAACGTGCCCAGAAGACTGGCTGCATTGCCACGTTGGATGGCAATGCTTATTCTTTGTCCAAAGAACAAGCCAGCCCTCTGCATGCTTAGCATGGCAACCGTAGAAACAAGTTTTGTCTACCGGAGATTCGATATAATGACAGAAAAGTGACAGATTGACGTAAGATTTCTTTTGACATTTTTTGAAATAATTTTTCTTTTCCTCGATTGACATAAGGCTACAAGTGATTATATGAGAGTTGACAGATCGCGCCATGCTCGGGCAGAAGACATGTTGACATTGACAGAAATAGCTTTGTCTTTTCTTGACAGAATGGATATAAAATCGCCATGCTAAGCCTGCTGGTCACGCGAAGCGTTTTTAGTATAGAATTTCGCATGTACATATGTATTTATTAAGATTTATTTACGTACTTTGCAGTTTCCGAGTTAGGTACCTTTTTCCTGTAGTTAGTACTTGTTAGTCCTTGTCTGTTAGTAGCCTAATAGTTTTGAATGAATTCAAAAATGTTTTTTTTTTGTATGAATTTTGTAAATAAAGAGTCTAGGACGAAGGCGAAGCCAAAATATCAGCTGTCCTTTAGCACGATTTTGATATATATTTTCAATATTTACATGAAAATAATATATTAAAATAAAAGTGCATCTCAAATAAAAGCGTGCACATCGAAATAAAATATTCAAAAATAAATATTTATATTCTTGTTGAAGCCGACAAAAAAATATTTTTCATTGCAAAGGCACAACGACATATCAAAGGTATCGGAGAAAAAAAATCTTTAGTCGAATTTTTATTTTTGGTTTCAGTAAATTCAATATTACTTATGTAACTACCTACATACCTACGAATTAACATCCTAACATTCTTGCTATATTCTTAAATATATAGGGTGACTGTAAAAAAGTTTCTTAGGTAAAGTTGTTTGTAAACATGAGTACAATCACCTGTTTAAATATCGATCACTAATTACCAGTCACCCTATATATGTATGTATAATATGATCCAGTGAAGAGTTAGCGTGTGGAAATCGATATGGCTGGAAATAATGTTACTTGTGAGATGACGGCAGATAGAAGAGTGTGGAAGAAGAAAACTTGCTACCCCGACCCCAAATAAAAATTGGGATAAAGGCAGGTGGCTGATCCCCTGCCTGGAGGCCTAAATTTTTGTTTAAGTTCCTAACAGGAAAATTCCGTTAAGCAGTAGGAAGACGTCCTAGGCTGATTGCGAAAAACCATATTGTGAAAAGTAGTAGTAGCCTAGTTGATGACAAATTGCTTTAATGGCCATATTATATCGACCTCTTCCAGTAATAGTATACATATAATAATATAATATCCCTCACACATTCACACAACATCATCTAGTCCCAAACTATGGACTTGTACTATGGGTACTAAACAACTGATAAACATACCTATATACTTTTCTTTTATAAATACATAACATATTATACATAGAAACACCCAGACTAAGTCAAACACCCATGTTCATGCATACAAATGCAGGAATTATGCAGGAATCGAACTCGCGACCCATAGCGTGGCAGGCAGGTTCACTGACCGCCACACCATCTCGTCGTCGAATATACAAGTTTGACTGTTCGAAAAATAACAATTGCAATCTATTTAATCCTAAAGGTAATGAATAAGCTTCCTGTTGGTAGTCACCTGGGAATCTGAAAGTCAGTCATAACATCATTTTCTAGACAGGCTCGCTCCTCTTTTAATCACATAAGTCTATCTATCAGGCAATATTAAAACAAAAGCAGAAAAACAAAAGAAGTCACACACCGCAAAAAAATTGGGTCACAAAATGCCACATCTTGTAAAATTCTCAAATCTTAAGAGACGGGCCATACTAGAGGAATTGTACCTAAAAGATCCAGAGACCAAGTAGATCTAAGCATTATTTGTACAAGTCCTATAACTCCAAATTTAAGAGCATACTTTTACAAAGTTCAAGAGTTCATCCAAAAGTCTAATCTTACAAAATTGTATAACGAATACCACAGAAATAGCAAGGCCCTTTTGTTAAGAACATAACTTCATGTCTCAATGTAATCCCAGTTTATCTAAATTCTCAATATATTACGAAGTTTTGTGTATTAAGCTACGGGAAATACCATGATGAATATATCCTTCATGCAGCCTCTTGAATTTGTCTTTAGTTAGTAAGATTCTTTGATGTAAAGTTGGTCTCGTAATAATCTACGTAAAATTACATTTTCAGGTATTTGTTACACTTAAAAATATATTATAAAAATAGTGTCTAAGGTATCGGGGACAGGATCCAAGCTCCTGAAAAATACCCTGACGATGCATCGAGTGTCTAAAAGTACAGACGCCAGCATATCAAGCTACCCAAAACTGTCAAATTTTCCCAATCAACTTTGAACCATATTCTTCAGCGATAAAGTTGAAAATCTACTAAGAAAATTAGACGGTTTCGGGTAGCTTGATGTGCTGGCGTCTGCACAGATTTCTGCAGCAAACGCTTGATCCGACAGTCTAAGTATCGGGAACTTGGTACAACTTCCGTCACGGGTTCCACAGAGAGAAACCTCCTGACGATGCATGCCGTGTCCAAAAGTACAGCTTTCTACATCAAACGCTTGATCCAACCACTACCATTACCTTCATAATTATAACATTACCTAGCAGTATCATCATTATCAGCCTTTTTATCGTCCCACTGCTGGGTACAGGCCTCTTCTCGCACGAAGAAGGATTGAGCGTTAATCACCACGTTTGCTCAATGCGGGTTGGTGATTTCAGACTTTATAGTCCAGGTTTCCTCGAGATGTTTTACTTCACCTTTAATCAGTCATTGGTGTCCAAGATAAACTTAGAAAGTACATATAACTTAGAAAAGTTACCTTGGTACTTGCCTGACCTGGAACCCGCGCCCTCATACTCGAAAGGCTGTGCTTTAACCACTAGGGCACCACGACTTTAGTCAGCCAGTAGACAGTAGCAGTATACATGTATATATACTTGTCCTAGTGGTTGTTTGTATTCCTTCAGCTGAGATGGAAATTGCTCAAAGGTTTCTACACTAATTTAACATTTCGCCGTAACTAGCGAATTTCTTGCGCATTGCTCTTGCTTGTCATATTATTATGTTAACACATACACGTCTCCTGGACTTTCAATGTGTTGAGTTGTCACGCAATTGTGTGGTTAATTCATTAGACAAATTATAATTGGGTAGTTGAAAACTAGTCAAATTCACTATAACTTTTGATGAACTGTTGAACTGTCAAAAACGTTTTTGCTATGCGATTTGTATGAAAATAAAAACTATGACGTCACATTTTTTTAAATCAAGCCATACATATGCCTATTCTATTTTACTTAAATTGTTAATAATTAATAGTAAAATTGTCAACGAAATTAATGAGCCTAGAACTCACGAAACAAGGAAACCTGGTGTAAGTTTCGGGAATGAAATTAAAAATATTCTTATTCTAATAAAAGAAATCACATAGTTTTTCTTTCAAAATGATAAATGAAAGTGATATAATTTTAAGATACTTTACCAAATTAAAGTAATAAACGATTTTATTTGACCTAGTCGAATTTTTGTTCTCCATGCGAATACCCAATTGTCACTTTATATGCTCAATGTATTCTAAGTACAATCGGATCTGTCAATTATTTTTAAAGATTATCAACCTTATCACAATGCCGAAAGGATAATATTCGATTGGTAAAATTTGACAGAATCGGGTAGGTTTACCAGCATTTTACGTTAGGACCAGTTTAAGGAAGAAGGGACCAAAATATATCTTTTATGAACTTTTAGTACCTAATACCTAAAATACTTCGCTATAAGAAAATGTTCACAATTGTAGGGTAGCAATACAGAAATTAATACAACAAGTCATGATGATTTAAAGGCTGTACCAAAACCCAACCACCAGGTGAGATAAGTAATTTCCCGTAGAACCACTGAATATGAGGCTGGGGACTAAACCCAACCGTCCCTATCATAAATATAACATAATATCACCTCTTATAATATGTAACTTGCTTTCGAGGGCCCAATTCTGTCACACGAATTTGAACTTTTCATCTCTGTGTTTAGGTTCATTTTAGAATAAGTAACTAGTTGACAAATGAACGTAGGTCTTAAGTAATATGTTTTCACATAATTCTTGGGCTAGGCCCTTGTTGTAAATTAATATTTTTTCGAGTTAACTCCGTCGGCAATGATGATTATAATTATAACTTTATTACTTAACCGCGAAGGCTTAAGTTGAATTATTACTTTAATGGGCTTATTTATTATAGTAAGTAGTGGTATATGTGAGTGTATCAAATTAAGTAGCGAAGAGAGAAAGAGAGAGAGTATGAGTTTGGGAGGTTTGTACTTGAATGTTTTCTCAGACCAACTTTTTATTCTTTGGAAAATGGATAAAAATCTCTAGCAAACTTCATTCGTTCAATACGGTAGATGATAATTAGTCAAATGTAGTATGTTTATTGAAATGTCAAAAGGGTTTATTTTCTATGCAATTTGTATGAAAACACAAACTATGACGTCACCAATTTTTCACATCAAGCCATTTACTTATTTCAATTATATTGTCAATAAAAAATGAAAAAGAAAGATTCAAAACGATAAATTAAATTAATTTTAAGATCCTTTACAAAATGAATATATATTATGTGAGTATTCTATTTTTGACCTAATCATCGTCACAATTTTAAAAGAAAAGCCTTGTAAGCAATAGTAGAAAAAAAAAATACCACGTTGTTTAGAGCAAAGGAAAACCCTAAGAGCGCCCTTCCCAAAATCCGAGACGAATAAAATCACTTGGTATTTTAAAACTAATTGTACAGAAAAGTTCCAAAACTTTTATTAGTATTTTATTACACTCATAAACTAGTTTGGATAAAACCTTTAATACAAAAGCCTAGATTTTGAGGGGAACAAAGTTTTCGTACAACAAATTGGGATTAAAAAGGGATCCCAGTTATATTGTTTTAGGTGTTAGTTTTAACCTAAGCCGAGCTATTAAGCGGATCAAAGTACATGTTGCTTTATGAAGTTAAAAAGTTTTGTATGTAGACGATTTAATTTGGCGGAAAACTATTTGCTTATAATAGGACCAGTTTTACGACTTTGGAAAGAAAATATCAATTATGTTGTATTGAATATGAAAATAGCTTCATGGTTAAATTTCGTTAACATTTGGATTATTTTACTTCACTCATCTTATCACATCACACTATCACATCACACTCCACATCACATCACATCACACTAATGATAAAAGGCGAAAGTTTGTGAGTGTGTGTGTATGTTTGTTACTTCTTCACGCCCAAACAGCTAAACGGAACAAAGCTCAACAAAACATTTATGTCACATCAGCATATTATCACCATCAACCTCCTGCCCTTATCCCGAGTTTTATTTGGGGTTGGCGCAGCATGTATTGGTCTTCCACGCTCTTCTTTCTGCCGTAATCTCACAAGTTACATTCTTTCTAGCCATATCCACTTTCACGTAACCCATACATAGTTTCTTTAGTCGTCCCCTTCCTCTATATCCATCCACATTCATGTTCATGCGACACCAGCATAACATAATATAGGATACTTTTTATCCGGTTGTGGCAGAGGCTAGCATTAACATAAACAAGAATAACTCCTTCGGAAGTTCTCATTGAGTTTAAAACTATTTTTTTATAAGTTCTGAGATGAATCAAATTTGGTTCAACCATGTTCCGGAAGGCACGCTAAATTGGTGGGACCCGGCTGTCATTTTGCACATCTTTGGCATTCGCAAGTCACAACCAGTCTTACCAATGGTTATCGAGTTGCCCAGGTAAGCCCAGGTGATTGGGTTGAGGAGGTCAGAAAGGCAGTTAGTTGATTGACGTTAAACAAGCCGTCCCCAATATAGCTTGGGAAAAGGCTAGGCAGATGATTGGTTTAACTAATTAGCAGACAGATAGACAAGTAAAATATATGCAAAGTTATTTACGCATTCCTAATATTATTGAGGATGATTCATTAATTTCATTTCGCTTTATAAATATTCAGAAAGCTACAACATTTATTTAAGGTAAATGATTAATGTTTTCTGTTCACCAAATATTTAACTAGTAAGTAAGTGAAAAATTACTCTTAAAATAAATTGCCTTTTTCATTTCGTAAACAATACATTTCTAGTGGAATTATTGGATTAGTGCTTTAAATGTTAAGTTTTCAAAATCATTTATTCGAACTTGGTCAAAGGTCAAGGTCAAAAATTACAAAAGACCGAAAACGCCAAACTTTTTGGCTGGAAAGAAGAAATGGTGCAAATTACGCCCTGTCTGTCTGTAGGTTTGAAGAACCTTCATCCGCGCTCGCGTCCTATGTCCGTCTCCTGGTTCTAAGCTCCCCCACCAACATTCAGCCAAATCGGGTTAGCCATTGTTCATAGATTTATATATGTATAGGTATATATCTTATGGGTTTATCGATATCTATTTATGGTACCTAGTATAGGTATCAACTTTGTATATTATATTATTAAATATCGATAAACCCATGAGACTTAAGTATTAGTATAATCGAATATACTTATTTTTATTCCTTTGTTAGTAATAGTTCTAAAAATAGTTCCTTAACAAGCAAATAGCTACTAACATAATAAAGTTTCTAAGCCCTTTCATACGAGTATAACATCCCTGAAATTTTCCTGATACTTACACCTGAGTTACTTGAAATCATTCATTCGTTCACTCACCCCGCTCGTTCAGTGAACTGACGTTATCTCCGCTATGTCGTCATGAACGAATGAACGAGAATAGATTCAAAATACGAAAAGAAATGTGAATTTTAAACTCCGAATTCTAAATTCTTATTTCAAATCTTGATATTAACGGATCATCTGTCTTATTTATCTTTATGAATTTTCATCAAAGTTCTGTCTGAAGGTAATTGTTCAAATTCTATTTTTTAAACTTTTATATTGACATTTTAAAATGAAGTTTTATTTTATAGTAGTACATTTGCCAGTTTTCTGCACTAAAGTATAGACGCCAGCACATCAAGCTGCCTGAAACTGTAAAATCTTCCCAATCAACTTTGAACCACTGTTATGCTTCAGCGTTAAAGTTAAAAATCTATAGAGGAAATTTGAAAGATTGTAGTAGCTTGATGTGGAAATGCGTGTGTAGAAATACTGATACCACGTTCTATCTTACATTGAATGCCATCCTCTCCTTCATTCTACTGAGCCCATCAAGGTCCATAATTGTGACAACAAGTTTATAATTATCCACCTTACATATGTACCTACATACATTATGGAATTCAACAAATAATATGGAAAGACAAAGCTCTTTCTGTTTATGTCAACATTTCTTCTACCCGACTTCATTTCTATGATGTCCATCTCCGGTAGAAAAAATTGTTCCTGCGGTGGTCATGCTGAGCCTGCTGTATTAATTTCTTAACATAATTTCTAAGGCTTGATATTATTTTCATACAATCCATAAGAAATTTAATGCAGATCCCTAAAAACTGTAAAATAATAGTAGTTTCATTGTTGCTATATTCGACAATAAAGACCAGAATTTACCCACCACATAAAAATGTCCGTAAAACCACCAAAAGTGCCGATGGCCAAATAAATTCATACAAAGTATGAGGTTGCTGGGTTCAGAATAACTATGTTGGTTTTACTATCGCGAATTGAACCCGAAATATTGGGCCTCGGTTTATTCATTGCCTACAAGTTTTAAGCTGTTCGTTCTAAAGATATAGCTAAATTGACTTTGCTACTTTTTAAAAAGTTTGTCAAATAAAATTAAATGTTTTATAGTAGGAAAAATAAAACAGCTAATGTTCGTCTTTGTATAGACGCGAGCACAGCAAGCTACCCGAAACTGTCAAATTTTTTCAATCAACTTTGAACCATATGCTTCAGCGATAAAGTTAGAAATTTATTAAGGAAATTTGACAGATTGTTGTAGCTTTGTGGACTATGATAACAGAAGTTAGAATTTCTTAAGCGCCCAATCCATGGCCCAATCTAAAAGAGCGTCTGTGGGGTCAATTTTGTAATCCGCATATGTGTGTCTGTTCCCAAATGTACTGGATAAACTCAACTCCTCACTCAGTATTTCTAAAAGATCACAATCTCAGAGAAATGAGAAGCACCTGGAAAAAACGTTCTTTTTGAGTGCTTAACTGAGAAGACCACAATGACATCATGTTAAGACCCTGATCGTGTTCATACAGCTTCTGCTGAGGCTGCAGGTTGTTTACAACAGTTACAAAACCCCTGGCCCACCAGTTATGAACTGGTGGCGGCCTAGCGATTAAAGGACCAGCTTCTTAAGTATAAGTATGCGGGTTCGATTCCCCGGATGAGAGGAGGCTTGTGTCCAGTAGTTTGACGATTGAAAGGCATTTGATGATGATAATGATGATGGCACACAAACGAGGGTTTTAGTCAGTAAAAGTCTGACACTCCCTCCAGCTGCATCCACAGCGGGGTCATTTGATAATTTTCCACTCAAAAAAGAAGAAAGCTTATTCATGGTAATCAAGTAATCCATAAGAATATCACCAAGCCACATGCCAGCTATAAGGAAAATTGCCTGTTAACCTTATAAATAAAGTCTCGCTTCGAAACAAAAACCCGGATGGGCCGGCAGCCCAGCAATATCGCACAAAGTACGCTTTGCCACAGGGCGTTGAATAATTCAGTACACCAATAACTAGTTGGTTTAAAAGTAAAATTTTAAATTTACTCTCAAAGTGTGCTCGCGTCACATTTGCTTAGAGCAGACAGGTTCCCTCATGTGGCTGAGAGTATTTTTTGTGGTACAATTTCTAAGAACCAGCAGGCTTAGCATGGCAACCGTAGAAACAAGTTTTGTTTACCGGAGATTGGATATAATGACTGATAAGTGACAGATTGACGTAAGATTTCTTTTGACATTTTTTGAAGTAAATTTTCTTTTCTTCGATTGACATAAGGCTACAAGTAATTATATGTGAGTTGACAGGTCGTGCCATGCTTGGGCAGAAGACATGTTGACATTGACAGAAAGAGCTTTGTCTTTTCTTGACAGAATAGATATAAAATCGCCATGCTAAGCCTGCTGAGGTGTTCAGAATTTGAAAATATTAATTGACCATCACGCTAATACATTTTCTCCTTTTATCACTTTTATCACCCAAAAAAAAAACAAAACACGGTAATGTAAGATATTTTTTCAATTATTTTGTTTATTTTTCTCTAAATGTCTTCATTTCTTTCAAGTAAGTTCAAGAGAAATTAATATTATTGAACTCTTGTGTTTATAATTTCGGATCATCTAACTTAGTGACAGGCAACTTAATTGGCGAATCATTAAGATATTTACTTTTTTCATATATAATCACAGTAAATACCATGTAAATACCTAAGGTATAGATATTATGCCTTCAACACCTAAAACTTCAGAATACGATTTCTATAGGTTTTATATTTCTTAAGAAACTATATCATAAATAGAAAAGATTGATTGAGCATTCATAACAAATCGATTATCGCTATCCGCTTCCACTTGGAACACACAACAAAAACGCCGTCGTGTTCTCGTGAGAACATCTTATTTAAGCCCAAGCGAGCGTGATGTCTCCTGGATTTTCCTGGTGTTTTCCGTTCAATAACAAAATTTAGCTTTCGAGATATCACCTAGCTACAATGGGGACTGTCATTTTTGGTTTATCGAACAACATCATAATATTTAACTGTTCAACTTTCGAAACGAATTTGAATCAATCTCCATTATTTTTATAACCGACTTAAAAAAAAGAGAAGGTTATCAATCTTTTGATAGAACTACGTTAGATTTTGTGGGTAAGTAATAGCCACTATCGTCGACCGATCAAAAAGTTAGGTCCATGAATGGATGTACATATATATTTCGGAAGACATGTTTAATTTATGGATCCCAGCTATCATAATATTTTGAACATTTCGCTTTGAGAGTCGTTGTGAACAGTCAGAAGCCAGAGACCTTTTGTTTTGCTGGGAAAACATGCATTCCCATCGGGGGAGGAGAAAGGGGTATGTGGGACTCCCCGGTATAATCATTCCCTATACCCACTCAAAATACCTAGCGGCACCCCGACCTCGCCTGAATGGAGGTAGCCTGGGAGTCTATAGCATCCAGTCCCCTACCGGCGAAGCCAGAAAGCCTAAGACTAGTTTTGCCAAGGAGTCTTGGGTTACCCGGGCAACTGGGTTGAGGCAATCAGATAGGGAGTCGCTTCGTGTAAAACACTGTTACTCAGCTGCATTTTTTTATGATCTGGTGCAGTTTGACTTAACCCTAACAACGTTATAAAATACTTAAAAACGGAATAATTAATTACTACGCAATATTAATTGACTGCAGCCTCATTAGCATATGAATTGTACCATAAATCATGTAATTAAGTCAAATTATGACGTCAAACAATCGATGTATCATGAGAGTGTATGTACCATGTATGTACCAATTAAATTTTGTATGTATAATTTGTATACAGGTGATAATTGAATCGTAAAGAAAATTATTTAACGCATGTCATTTGTTTTGCAGCGATAAGTCATCGCTATTTTTTAGTTATTTGTAACTCTTGGTGGTTGGCCCAAAATCGCTTTTTGAAGCTTCCATGAAAGCAGCCTCGAGTTTAAAATTTTCGATGTCTTAACTTAGTGTAGTTAAGTCAAGACATAAGAATTAAGTTTAATTAGCTACCTACTTCATATTTACAAAGTATGTTTATTATTACAGTACGATATTTTATAATTTTATGTAGGTAATAGTTTATAAGTATTATTTTATTAATTTCATGTATTGGTATTTTCTATCAATAAAAAAAAATATATTTTCAACTTTATCGCTGAAGCATATTAGAAAAAATTTTTTTTGAAAGTAACGGGTAGCTTGATGTGCTGGCGTACAACGGCCGCAGAATGGTCACCACAAAACAGTACAATAAAAAAAAAAACAGGATTTGTTTGCTCAAGGTCACAATAATAGCGCAGTCATTAAGGTTTATGTCTTTGTTTACAGAGGTTTTTCGGCTACTGTTGAATGTTTTTTCTCGAACTTTCTCCCGTGTTAATGTTACCTCATTTTGCATAGGAAGTAAGAATGGCCAGGTCCTTACCGTTGTGGTATAAATCTTTTTTAAGCCAGCTTAATGTTTTACCGTCTACCTTACCTTACCTTCGGAATTATCGTGTTGTTAAAGGTAAATAAATAATAGACGAACAGATAATAGTTTTGTTAAGTTTTTATGTGCCCTAGAACTGTGTCAAAAGATTTGTTACTTGTGGTAATGTTTATGTTCTGTAGTTTAGGCTGTATGGATAAATAATCTTACATGGATTGTTAGTTTACATGGATTATTTATTCATCATGTACCTAGCCTTATCCAAACCAAGGAGTATTGGGTTGCCCGGGTAACTGGTTTGAGGAATCTGACCTCCTCAAACCAGTTACCCGGGCAAGGCAGTCGCTCCTTGTAAAACGCTGGTACTCAGCTAAATCCGGATAGACTGGAAGCCAACCCCAATATAGTTGGGAAAAGGCTCGGGAGATGATGACTATAACAAACATTGGTCCACGTGACACTATTTATTAAAAGTTTCTATTTAACTTGCCGTGTATGTATGTTACGGTGGATTCTTTGAACTAAATTTTGAAGTAGATATCTTCAACCGATTGAGCTGAAATTTTGTGTACACTATCAGTTTGGATGACAATGCAAGATATGTTATATGGCGTTATTCTAAATCCAATATGGCGGACTATAAAAGCTTTTTAAAAAAAGTTTTTTCTTTTAATTTATATTTACTTTCTCCATAATTAAAGCTAGTCAAATATTTTGTTCAAGAATTTTCCCCAAACGTTATGGGAGATTTATTTTCCTCCCTTTGTTAAGGAAATGGGCCCTACGTGTTAGGGTATCGTTCTTAATCATTGGTAGTAGTAGACATGGGTAATCTGTTGATGGGATTCCATGGTGATGTTGGCCCGTCTTGTTTGTTTCTGATGCCACGATATATTTATTTGTTTGAATGCAACCGATTTATAAAATACGTATTATATTAAAAGAAAACAATATTAAAAATTACATAAATATAAAATATTATTTTGTACTGGTCGAGCGTCCCATGGGAAAGCGGGCGGATAAGAAGTAGCCTATAGACTTTTTTTTATG
The DNA here is from genome assembly GCA_958496145.1 of Heliothis peltigera. Lineage (NCBI taxonomy): Eukaryota > Metazoa > Arthropoda > Insecta > Lepidoptera > Noctuidae > Heliothis > Heliothis peltigera. The sequence continues at coordinate 5,216,146 of OY292345.1, read as the reverse complement.
GGAAATCATCAAATGATCCCACTGAGGGTTTAGCTAAAGGGAGTGTCAGACTCTTACCGACTAAAACCCACTATGTTCCTTCTGGAGGTCCCGGTGTGCCAGAGCCACGGTAACTCTGACGAACAAAGTAGCTAGAAAGCTAGAAAGTGGCCTATTGTCTTCCACAACAAACTTTCAAATCGGTCTTGAAGTTCTTGAAATAAGGGAGTTCAAGCTAACAAAGAAACTCATCAGCTTCATAACACAAACGTATAGATTTCATCTCTTCACGAGAAAAGCAAACTAAAAATCCCCTTCGAACGATCAGAAGAAGGATCTAAAACAAATTACCCTGACTAAAAAATAACACCCCCGCGATATGCAAAAAACTATTTTATAGTACAAAATCTGTCTACTGTATGAATTTTCGAAGACTTCATACATCAACTCCACACATGGCAACGAAGCAAGGTAATTGCCACTTTCAATGCAAAAACGACATCCTCACTTGAATTTTAAGCGACGGGCTAAGTGTGAACTAATGCCAATTTTTACGAGACAACCCTGAACCGAATACTCGATGAGCTAGTGATGTAATGACGCGGAACGTCCACTCAACCCTAGTCGATTTATTCGATGTCGAATTATAATCGGATTGAATCGATACTGCTAAGTGAATCGGCTATTGAGCAGTCACACTGATCTGTTTTTCTTTCATCTCTGTGTGCTGAGTTTTTTGAATAATTTATATTTTTTTTATTAGCGAGTTGGTTAGCCTTTTTTGTCTGTTCGCTTTTGTGGACTTCAATCAACTCAGTGGTTGAATTCAGATTACGTTATTCGTTTGTCAGAAACATGTTTATTTTTATTTCGTTTTAGAATTAACTTGTTTAGAATTCCGTGTCCATAAATTATGAGAGAAATTTTTCAAACACGACGCGACGGGGTTGAAATACGTGGTAATTAAAGTCGACATAGTTTCGTGACGTAGACTATTTGATGTACTTTGCAGATGGTTATATAGATAGATAAAACGTTTATTCGGCAAAAGAAAACAAAGACACTAAAATATTGAGAAAAAGAGAAGAGAAATAGGTACACAGATTTTTTTCTAAGAATATGAACATCAAAAAACATGCCACAAGAAATAAAGATGGGACATTAGTACAAAAAATGACATATTTATCAGTATTTGCAAATGCATATAACACTAAATCAATTAAGCTAAACTTTTGACTATACTATTGTATATACTATTCTTTATAGAAATAAATCTCACGTTTCATACATACGAGTAATAGGGAAGTTTGTGTCAAAAAAAATAATAGCCTATTTCTGATTACCTTTATCTACAGTCTACCTATTAGTTATTATTGAAAAATGGATAAATAGAAACAGCTCAGAGCCCGGCCACATTGCAGCTTTATTATTATCAAAAATATAAGATTCAAATAATAATTTAACCTAACACATTTCGTATTCTATCAAAAACATTATAATTTCTTTAAAAACAAAAGAACACCCAATTAGAAAATCGAATCGATACTTATCGCAACTCGAGTCCCATCACTAAATACCGTCGAAAGAGTTAAAGTTTTTATAGCAGTTTACTTATTCCACTGCAAAGCACTCCGGAGCAAGATTAATTCCCTTAGGTATGTTTTTCAACGGAACGATTAAGTGAATCGCTACAGCAGCTTGAAGGTTTTATTACCTGAATTTTTTGAAATTAAATTAAATTATATTTTTTATTTTTGTGGAGCTTAGAATTTTATGGACTGTAAAATTTTGGGTAGGTAGGTACTGCTTATATAAAATTCCGTAGAATATGCTTTTGTAATTTTTGAAAGATATATTTTTTCGAGCTAGTAACTAGTTATTCTAATTGTGGTAATGAAAAATTTTATTAAAAATACATGAGTTAAATAAAGAATTTAGAATAAAAATGTATTTTTTTGCGGTTTTTCATCTGAAAACACACGAGAGTATGAAAAATGTTGTTCCATCATGGCTATGTTGAATTAAAATTCCCCAAACTAAACCAGAAATAAAAGTACAGATGCCAGCACAGCTAGCTATTTTGACAATCAACTTTGAATCATATACTCAAGCGATAAAGTTGAAAACCGATTGAGGAAATTTTATAGATTGTAGTAGCTTGATGTTCTGTATGTACCTATACATATTGTTTATTATTTTCAACTTTATTGTTTTAAATTTGGAATTTGACGTGACCTGTCGTTTTGATCTCATATTAATTTTGGTAAAGATCGGATAATGTTATCGAAGATAAACCATGAAACTGTTAAAGTGATAAAAGCAAATCTCCTGAGATAGCGAACAGTATCGCGATGGCAATGTTTAAACTTATAATAGAAATATAAAATGTATGTTAGATAAAAGTAAGAAAAAGTTAAAGTTACCTTTTAAAAATATATCGATACTCATGTTATAAACCTGAAGAATTTGTTTAAAAATGCTAAACTCTAAAAAATAACAATATTACTTCAGTAGTTTTGTTCGTCAAAGCGCGACAAACGGACAGGGTTACTTTCGCATTTATATCTACATCTACGATGGATTGACAAAAAATAAATGTGTCTTCTTTATAGCTTTTAGTAACAAAATCAGCCTAGACTTTTCACAAACTATGTTGAAATCGGCTTCTACTCTTTACCGGATCCTTTTACATGGAATGACTGCCAGTCTGATCTCTTCAACCCAGTAACCTGAGCAACGCGATATCCTTGGTAAGACTGATTACCAGACTTTTTGGCTCTTGACTATCCGACAACGACCCGATAACGACTGTCACATATGTTTCGATGACAGCCGAAACCCCAAAATTTTACGTGCGTTCCAACACACGGATGTTCTCGTCATTACAAGACGAACCCGCGGACTAAGCGCGCCAAGCGTTGCTTAACTTTATGATCGACTAGCTGTCCCCAGCGGTTTTACCCGCATCTTTGGTTACTGCTCCGCTCCCGTGCGTCTTAGGTGCGTCGTGATGGTATATAGCCTTCCTCGATAAATGGGCTATCTAAAACGGAAATAATTTTTCAAATCGAACCAGTAGTTTCGGAGATTAGCGCGTTCAAACAAACAAATAAACAAACTCTTCAGTTTTATAGTATTAGTATAGATTAAGTGCAGCTCTAGGTCAACGTATATAATTTTTGACGTTTTAAATCTTTTCGGCTTTTTTTCTTAAAAGTCAATCAGTTATTTATATTCATATCGAGCCTCCAAACAGCTTACAAAAAAAAAACTCTTTTGTTCGATGAAAATATTTTATCTCCAGCATCATCAGTCATTATTCAATTTAAGCGCGTTGCTTCCAATTATTTCCTGTGAAATCAATACGAGCAATTTACTCGTGAGCTGAAAACATACGAGCTAATTAACATACTGTAATGACGTCACGTGACCACTGTTTCACAAACGTTTTGGTGAACTTACACTCAATAGCTATAAATATCGTCATCATCACAGCCCTTTTATCGACCCACTGCTGGGCACAGGCCTCCTCTCCCACGGAGAAGGATTGAGCGTTAATCATCACGTTTGCTCAATGCGGGTTGGTGATTTCAAACTTTATAGTCCAGGTTTCCTCGAGATGTTTTCCTTCACCTTTAATCAGTCATTGGTGTCCAAGATAAACTTAGAAAGTACGTATAACTTAGAAAAGTTACATTGGTTCAAACCACCATCTTGAGTAAAGTCCTCAAACTGTCAAATTTTCCCAGTCAACTTTGAACTATAATGCTTCAGCGATAAAATTGAATATGTGTTAAGGTAATTTGATAGATAGTAGAAGCTTTGTGGCATCGTACACAGAGTTGATATGACAGAGGGGCATTGTATTACACTACGTATTATATACGTGGAATAGCAGTAATTCGATACGGTATACAATAAAATGTAATTATAAGTGAGTTTATTTTTTTTTCTTACAAATTAAATAGCTCACTATCACAACCACCCTTTGTAATAAAATTTTTCTGACCCTAGATACCTAGGTAGGTAATAAAGCGGCAACGTCGATCTTGATTTGATGACCTATGCGTATAGATATAATCAGCTGTTAGAAAAGATACATCGTGTTCAAACGGGGCAAATTGCTTTACATTCTTAAGGCTAGTATTTTTCTAATACTTAAATTTTACTATACATCTAGGGTCTACAAATTCTACATAGTACATACTTACAAAAACAATTTATTCCATATACCTAGTAAGAAAACGCTAACATTTCTTCAGCAGATGAAATAATTTACTGAAGCCACGCTGTGAGAGACGCGTCGTAGCTGCTGTACGCATTTTAGATTCGTGATAAGGTGACCATGCATTTTAGTTTAGTAGGATTTTCCCAATTACTAACACTTATTTGTAGTGTGCCTTAGAAAGCTCAAGTACAAAATTATTTTTAAATTTGTATACTAGCAGTTGCTGGCGGTTTCTCCCTTGTCCCCGAGGGACTTCTTCCCGTAACCAGATATAAAATATCCCAGATTCAATAGGCATAGTGTAGCTTCTCAACAGTGAAAACACGATTCAAATCGGTCAAGTAGTTCGGAAGTCTATTCAATTCAAACAAATAATTAATTGAATTTTCTCCTTTATATAATTTTTATAGACGTGAAATATAGGGTTTGGCCGGATTTAGATAATTCAATAAATAAAACTTCTGAAAAAAAAGCAAAATCGACATATGGCTTCGACGAGAAAAAATCTCATTGTGTCTCACACGGACAGAAGGCAAGACACCCTATCTTAAGAGATAATAATTTACCATTCAAAAACACTTTTATTCATGAAAAGAAAAAAAGAATTTATCCATGCAGTCGTCCTGAAAATGTCGCCTCCTGACGTAATAATAATACATTGAGAGTTTTTGGAAAAAAATATCGTATAACGACGAATAATTACTTAGGTAGGTAATTAAATTAATATTTTTTTGTCTTAATGCCAGGTTGTGAAGAGTTGTCTTCATCATTTTAGTATGTGGTCACCAGATTAACTCTTTTTTTCAATATTCTTCAATTGAATTCTATATTGTAGTACACGATTAGTAGCAGATAAATAAAATGATATGATAAATAAAACACTTAGATAAATGATCAAACCCAAATTTTATGCTTAGGACTTATCACAGATATTAAATTACATTTTTTTTGTTTGAGCTCTAAGTAAATAAAATATAATCCTGAAACAAAGACCTTCCGAGGTCACTATACTCGAATATTAGGTAAAAAACTATTATTACATAAGTATCAGAACACGTTATAACTATAAAAAAATATATATAATAGGCCATGCCCTAAATAGAAGATATTCAATCATAAAAAAATATGAAAATCTGTTTTTTTATTAAAACAATCAATCATAAACATAAGCGATTATGTTTCGACACGTAGACGGTGTTATGTCTGCTTAGTTGGCGTAGTAGGGACTACGTGTTGCTACGCCGTAGCAACATACATTTTCGTAGCATCGCGTAGTATTATTATCGACACCGACGCTTTACGTGAGAAAAACAAAAATCCCGCCTGCATGGAAAATCTCAACTAACGAACTGAAAAGCCAGAAACAAGTTGAAAAATTGCAGTTGGGGGACTGTTCTATGGAACACTTGTTTATCTAGCTAGGAGGTCACCATTTTTATTTCAATCATTTTTTTTTTCAATCATAGTTTTCATTCTATGTCTGTGTTTCGGATGGCACGTTAAACTGTAGGTCCCGGCTGTTATTGAACATCCTTGGCAGTCGTTACGGGTAGTCAGAAGCCAGTAAGTCTGACGCCAGTCTAGTACCAAGGGGTACTGGATTGCCCGGGTAACTGGGTTGGGGAGGTCAGATAGACAGTCGCTCCTTGTAAAACACTGGTACTCAGCTGAATCCGGTTAAATTGGAAGCCGACCCCAACATAGTTGGGAAAAAGGCTCGGGAGATGATGAGTTTTCATTCTATGTTATAAGCATTCATTTATTATTTTTGACTTCACAAACATGCCTAGTGATCCGTCTTCGCTTATGGTTATTTTGTTTCTATATTATATATTATATATTTATAAATACTTCGAAAAGTGCTGATTTTCATCCTACTTTGAATAAATGACTTTTTATCTTTATCTTATCTACATATTGTAACACCCAGACCACAGCCAGCCAACAAGCCTGCTCATTACACAAATGGCGACCATGCCGGGAATCGAACCCGGGACCCTCTGCTCGGCAGACTCGCGTGGTAACCATTGCGCCATCAGGGTCGTCGTTTTGCCATATACTTTATTTTGTCCGGCTAAGAAACGAAACGCGCAAATCTTTAAGTATGATCGTAAATAATCTTTGCTAAAAATAAAAAGATACATTTCTAGGAAATCAAAACTCTATATAGAACAGTTTTGATACTTTATTCGACAATAAATTACATAATCAGCTTATAACGTACCGTTAGGAGTAGGAACTCTATACTCAATATTCTCTCTTTGAGAGAATCGAGCGTTTTGGTTCAATTCGGGCCAGTGGACGGCAAAATTACTTCGGACGATAATTAAATCTGTTTCAAGGACAAAATTATTTCTTTTTGATAAAGTATGACGTCATTGTTGAGAAATCGAAGGTTGGTTGATGATTTTTGCACATCAAGTTTTAGTAAGTCGTGGTGGCCTAGTGGTTAAAGCACCAGCCTTTCGAGTATGAGGGTGCGGGTTCGATTCCAGGTCAGGCAAGTACCAATGTAACTATTCTAAGTTATACGTACTTTCTAAGTTTATCTTGGACACCAATGACTGATTAAAGGTGAAGGAAAGCATTTCGAGGAAACCTGGACTATGAAGTCTGAAATCAGCAACCCGCATTGAGCAAGCGTGGTGATTAACGCTCAATCCCTCTTCGTGGGAAAGGAGGCTTGTGCCTCTACCACTATATCTACCAGATAAATTCAAAAATGCAACAGAATTTGTATTTATCTACCAGATAAACTATCTGGAACTTATTAGAAACCTGTGAAACTGGCCCTTAATGTACTCAAAAATGAATGAATTATTATTTATTTTAAAACCAAAATCTTGTGTTGAATATACACTAAAATAAAGTCATTCTGTTTAGTTTTGTTATTTAAATTCAAGAGCCTATATTATTAACCCCACATACATCTTATAGGATTAGTCGCAGATCAAATAAATGCGTCTGAGAAAATAGTGCTACGTGAGCATAAAATTTATTTAGAAATATACATTATTTATTTGCATTCGTACTTTATTTTATTTTTTTTTATTTTAAAGTCAAATGCTTTTTTTTATTGAGACGTCGTCTATTTACGTATTAGTTTATTCTATTTACATATTAGTATATCTAGTTTTTAGGGTCACCTACTTAAGAAAAAATCAGAGGTGGAATGGTTTAGTTAGACTAGAAGCTGCTGTCGGTGTAATATTTAATCGTTTTTCACACAAACCGTGATTTAATTAAATATCATTTGTGGTGTAATATTGGAGTATCAATATGGGGTTGAAATACATTAGTTATTGTGGAAAATTATACAATTAAAAAGATATATTAAAAAAAAAAACAAGAACACCTTATAAAGTCTTGACAGTTATCTAGGCTAATTGAGAGTAAAACTGTCCTCCGAAATTATTCCTGAATGGTGTTACTTGCGTATCGTGTGGACTTCTTCGTGCACCCGGATAAAAAGTAGCCAACATTTCGAAGACGGCTTCTAAATACATTTATGTATTCAAATCTGTCCAGTAGTCCTTGAGAATACACCCAGTGTTCAAGCAAACGAACAAACAGAAAATAATCAGCCTCACAATATAAACTAAGCATTACTCTATAAAGAATAGAAATATAGTGTTTCTCTTCACATTTTTTTTTTTATAAAAGATACTTATAGAAAAAATTGAACGTGATCAACGTACGAAAACAAACAGCTTCCGACCGCGCAATCAGCATTCGTGAAAAAATATAAGTGACCCATTTCAAGCCACATCCTAAATGTATTCCGTCTTATAACGGAGTTAGATTACTGGAATCGTCCAGCAGGCTTAGCATGGCAACCGTAGAAACAAGTTTTGTCTTCCGGAGATTTGATGTAATGACAGAAAAGTGTCAGATTGACGTAAGATTTCTTTTGACATTTTTGAAGTAGTTTTCTTTTCTTCGATTGACATAAGGCTACAAGTGATAATATGCGAGTTGACAGGTCGCGCCATGCTCGGGCAGAAGACATTTTGACATTGACAGAAAGAGCTTTGTGTTTTCTTGACAGAATAGATATAAAATCGCCATGCTAAGCCTGCTGTAAGACATTGGAAAGGTACAAAATATTTTCTTTGTTGTCTGTACTAAATTATTTATTTATTTTTTCAATTAATAGCTGAAAGTACCTTCTTATTCTTATGGTTGCATAGCGCGACCGCTGTGCACGGAGTCAGGGGTTAGATTCCCGGGTCGGGCCGAAATCGCTTTGTGGGTTTTGAGAAACGTTCGTCTAGCAAGCAGCCCAGAGTCTGGAAGTTGGTGATTGATATACCCGTGCATCGGAGAGCACGTAAATGTCGGTCTTGCGCCTGATCTCTCTCCGGCCGTATCGGATTGCCGTCCCATCGGTCTATGAGAGTGAGGGAATAGAGTGTGCACCTGTGACTTCGCGAATGCTTGTGCACTATACCTACCCACCTGAACGAGCTTGTTCAGAGTGCGAGACGAGCTGTGGTCTGGCACGTAGGTATTATGTACAGACGCCAGCACATCAACCTACCTCAATCTGTCAAATTTCTTTAATAGATTTCCAACCTTTTCATAATACCGGAATTCGATTGGTAAAATTTTACACATTTGGATAGGTTGACCTGCTGGCGTCTGTACACTTTACTTAAATGGGTCTTGGCCATTAAAAACCGATCTTAAACAACATTTTTCACTTCGCTACTCTTGAAAGAAATTCTTTTTTTGACCTCGGCTCTTTCGTTATTTAAAACTATACAAAATAAAGAGACCTACCTATTCACTAATTTGACGAGACTCCAATTTTCGCAAAGTCAAAAGCAAAGCAAAATAAAAGCGTAATATTTTACACAGAAAGTTCAAGTAAAACAAATTGGTGCTCAAATACATTGTTGAATAATTCCAGCTGAAAATTTTCTAAAAATATAAAATTCCTACAACGTTAACTGTCACATCCAGTTTAACCTTTAAACACCGAGGGGGTAAAAACGAGCGAATGTTGCTTCAGACAGGTGAAATAGTGCGAAAAATTGCCCGGCGGTCAAACCGGACCGTTTTCTCTGTCCGCATTGGAGGGTTGGATTCACATTGTTTACATTGAGCTAATCAGGTTCCTGAAGAGTGTTAACGTTGGGACGAGCGCTGGTGGACAAAGGTCTTTCAAGTTGTTCCGCAAAATTGGCTGGATACACTATGCGTGTCGTGGAGGGTCAACACTTGTTTAAGGTGGAAAAATTTTGGAGTATGTTTTGTTGTAAGTTAAGAAGATTAATTTTTAATATTACTCACACATTCACATGACGACATCTAGTTTCAAACTAAGCAGAGCTTGTACTATGTTCAGTAGATAACTGATAAACGTACTTATATACTTTTCTTCCATAAATACATACACATGATAGGAATACGTCCCATACTAAGTCAAACACCCATATTCATGCACACAAATGTTTGAGTTATGCGGGAATCGAACTCGAGATCTTCGGCGTGGCAGGCAGATTCGCAACTACGCCATCTGGTCCCGATAATTAAAATGTTAGACAACTTATTATTATCCTTATTATAAACGTGGTTTTAAAAACTACCGGTTTTAGTGCCAGGTTTAGGTCAACTTTGTTCGAGATGGCGGTTTAATCCTAGAACTTTTTTAAGACCACGTTTCATAACAAGGCGGCAAATGACTATTTAATTAAGGTGGTATTAATGTGCATATGCTAGCATATCAAGCTACCCTAATTTGTCAAATTTTCCCAATCAACTTTGAACCATATTATGTTCAGCGATAAAGTTGAAAGTCTATTAAAGAAAGACGGATTGATTTTGATAGGTTGATGTGCTGTCTGTACAGACTGAGTCGAAGGCAAAATATTGGATACAAAATGTCTAAATATGTTGTTCCAACTGTAATCAATTTCGGGATCAATGATCGTAAATGAAAAGTCTTTGCCCGCCACCAAAGCAGTCATTCACATTATTGCTGTTGAATTAAGGTCCATATAGACGGGGAGAGTTTCTCGCACGTTTCGGTACGAGAATGTCTCCGCGACTATCGCAAGCAATAATCGCCATAACATAGTCGTAACAAAATGTTTACATTCATTCAAGAACTAAAATGTCGCCAGCGAAATTCGTATATGACATATACGAATTTAGCGAAATGACACGCCGCTTGTCGCCCATGTCAACGGGCGAGAAGAGTGAATGTTTATACGAAGGAAAGTTCCTTCAAGTATTGCATCTTCGAGACGAGAAACTCTCCCCGTCTAAACGGGCCTTTAAGCTTGAAGAAAAAATAACGAGAAAATGTGGACAAATAAAAAATTTACTAAGCATAAGAATCAATGCCTTAATCTGCTTTGTATTGAAGGGCTTTTGCCCTGCAGTGAAAATAATAGGCAATAATTATAGGTTGTTGACATTACGATAATAAATAAGTCTACTGCGGGGAGAGCAAATATACAGACATTTTATTTATATTTGGAAAATTCCTTTTATCTGAACAGGGCGTAGGAATATTTTTATATTCGGCATTTTGCGGGATCAGCATGGCGATTCTATGTCTATTCTATCAAGAAAAGGCAAAGCTGTTTCTGTCAGTGTCAACACTTCTACCTGAGCATGGCGAGACCTGTCAACTCGCGTTTCTATGAAGATTAACACATTGCATAGCAACGGAGTACTTCTTTTTTGCTATGGATAGTAATGCAGTCATTGTGCGTATACTACGATGAATATAGCGTATATAACGTTTACTTAGCCAAAACGCGCTATTTTCAAAATCGGCATTCTCGGTGCTGTAGACTGTCGGTCAAAGAAAAGAAACATTTCTTTTCTACGTGTCAAAAGACTACTTCAATATCACTTATCTGTCATTATATCTATTCTCCGGTAGATCAAACTTGTTTGTAAGACTGTCAGCTGAGCCTGCTGGTATACTAGATCTCGTTAAGAGTTTCACGCACTCATTCAAAATATACATAATTTAATATTCATTTTAGAAACTTTTGTTTTAAATTTTCTGAAGATGATTTTAAGGTAAAAAACTTCCATAAATGCGAAGTTGAGCGAAAAACTCTTGGAGCGAAAATTCCCATAAAATTAACAGCTTTTTCTTTTGCAGTGAATTTTGGGGGGAAAATGTGTTGCATAGACACACTTAGCAAGATGCGCAAACTTCATAGGTTATATTCTTGTTCAATTAATTTCAGTTAGTGTTTATTTGAGATAATTACTTGCTTATTAAGAAAATAAGTTGACCTATATGTTTGACTGCAAACCAAATTTTATTGGTCAGTAATTTATGTCACTGTTTCACCATGAAAACACAGACACACACAAAAATGATTGGAATAAATGTAATTATTACAAAGTGAGTCGTGGTGGCCCTTTAAGTACGAGCGTACGATTTGCAGGTCAGGGAAGTAATAATATATATTTTCTGAGTACTATGTACTTTCTAAGTATATCTAGGATACGATTTCTTATGAGAAGTGAAGGAAAACATCTTGAGGAAATATCTAGACTTGAAAGTCTGAAATCATCAATCCACCTCAAGCAGATGGAACCTTCTTTATGACAAGAGGCCTATGCCCAACAATGGGGTAACGCGTTGGGATTTATAATGACAAAATTCACATTTAAAATAAGGGTCCCAATAAAATACATTAATACTAAACTGTATCATCTCCCGAGCCTTTTGTCAACTATTTTGGGGTCGGCTTCCAGCCTAACCGGATTCAGCTGAGTATCAGTGTTTTACAAGGAGCGACTGCCTATCTGACCTCCTCAACCCAGTTACCCGGGCACCCCAATACCCCTTGGTTAAACTGGCGTCAAACTTACTGGCTTTTGATAACCCGTAACGACTCCCAAGGATGTTCAGTGACAGCCGGGACCTACACTTTAACGTGCCATCCGAAACACAGTCATTGGTGTCCAAGATATACTTAGAAAGTACATATCAATTTATAAAAGTTGCATTGGTACTTGCTAAATTAGTACTAAACTTTATATGCACCAGAAATATTTATTTTCAATAAAACGTAATTTTGAGAAATTATTCTATTAGTATGACTTTTCACAAGGACTTTCGTACAAGTTAAGAAACAGTTGAGATTAAACTTAGCTCTTATTGTCCTCTCTCCGCAAGTCTAACTTAAGATTAAATTCTTAGAACTGGACAACATTAAATGACCTTCGTATGTGGGTATTTCAATGTACAGACGCCAGCACATCAAGTTACCCGAAATTGTAAAATTTTCCCAACCAACTTTAAACCATTAAGTTTTAGGATCAAAGTTGAAAATCTGTTAAGGAATTTTGACAGATTATAGTAGCTTTATGTGCTGGCATTTGTACTCGTACTTCGTAGCTGTGGCTTTGTAGTCTAAATAGTTAATCAGAATTAATGTTTTCACCCTTGTGGCTTAAGAGCAATGTCATCTATGAACTTAGGTGAAGTTTGGATTAAATATGGTTATTTTATTAATGGTCTATGGATAAGAGTGACGTTTAATTATATTGAGTGTTGTTTTAAGTTTGTGGCTTGTTTAGGCATGCAATCTTCGTGTTGTGACTTGAATTCAGTACCACGCACTTTTGCTAATTACTGAACACATATGTATTTACGTACCTATAGGTATTTATGCACAAATATTTTTCTTTACTTATATAAATATTCTTTATAATTATTTATAAAAATAAAAACATTTATAAATTTATATTTTTAAATGTTTTTATTTTTTTTGTGTTGGTGACCACCGACATCGGGAACAGTATCCGATAGCTGCTAGTGGTTAGGGTCCTAGACAGAAACCTCCTTACAACACGTACCGTTTCAAGGAGCCTTCTGAATCAGTCCCTTGATCCAGCTGCCTAACGATAGTTGGCAGATGTTGATCGAGGCTCTTGGCCATGAGACCATTGGCCGTAACGACAATCGGCACGATGATAGTCGTGTCGTACCTACGAGGTGTTATTCTTTTTCTGTAAAAAGATAGACCTTTAAGTGCCGTATTTTTGATTGATAATATAATCGTATTGAAAAGAATCGTGTTACAAGTATGTGATTGAGTGAAAATGTAATTTTACCTCAGTCGAATATTCGAAATACTTTACTCGTTGAGGCATTAAATAATAAAAATGAACAAACGTGGTATTTAGTCAGTAGTAAAATTCCAAACTATGTACAGATGCCAACACATCAAGCTACCAAATATAACGTCAAATTTTCCCAATCAACTTTGAATCATATTTGTGCTTTCTGCCGGAGCTGCGGGTTGTTCATTAGAGTGACAGTGGCCCTGGCACACAGGGACCTCTAGCAGGAATATAGTGGGTTTTATACTTTCCTCGTTTTAGTGGTGAAGTTGAAAATCTAGTAATTTGACGAGATTTTGTTGCTTAAAGTACTAACATGCTTACACTATCGATACAAAGGTACTATTAATAGATATTCTCTAACTCAAAAGTCTTGTAAATAGGCAATATTTCAAAGAAAATAAAAGACGAGCCCTTTTTTATGTATTGTTTTGTATTATGTTCTGTTTGTATTCGTCTGACATTGAAGGGTCTGTTGACATTGTATTTTGTCTTAGAACTTATATAAATAGAGTTTATGAGTACCGCATGTGAACTCAACAAATTGAGTTCACATGCGGCTATTAATAATCTACTTTTATGTGATAAATTATTGTTTTATTTTAAGGCTTTATAACTATATTAGATAATTGTGTGTGGTTATAGGTCAGGAGAGTAGTTCTTGGCTGATTATCAGCGATGCGTTTAGATCGTTCTAAAGTTTAAGCAACGCTTGGCGTGGTGAATCCGTAGTTGGTGACTATCTTGATATGACGAGTTTCTCCGTGGTTCGAAAGGTTTTGGATTGTTGGGTTTCAGCTCTTATATAAACATCTTACGCAGTCATTACGGGTAGTCAGAAGCCATAATGTCTGACAACTAGTTTTGCGAGGAGTTGTCGAGTTGCTCAGGTGACTAGGTGAGGAGGTCAGATAGGCAGTCGCTTTATATAAAGTCCAGTTAAGACTAGTAGCTAATAGCAACTTACTTTAAAAAAAACGCTAGGCATATGGCCAAAATCTTTAAAAAAATCTCAAAGTACAGACGCCATGACATCAAGCTACTACAATCTGTTAAAATTCCTTAATAGATTTTCAACTTTAACGCTGAAGCATAAAGTTCAAAGTTGATTGGGAAAATTTGACAGTTTCGGGTAGCCTGATGTGCTGGCGTCTGTACGTTGATGATATTTAGATCATGTTTGATGACAAAATCGGTTTTCTATTAAACCAATCTTCATGAATAGAGAAACTTATAAGTAGATACTTTATAAATATAAATGATTAAAATTAATAGCATGCAAATTGACATTTAGACATTATTTATATGGTACTATTTTGACGGTTTAATATTCTATTTCCTAAACACAGACATTTAAGTACCCTCACAGAAATAACTCTAAAAATAATAGCAATTAAAAGGACGGTTCGTTCATTCATTATTTCTATATTAAAAGGAGGATTTCGCGTGGGAGGAGGGCGACGTGAACTCTTCGTCCCTTGTTACGTAATAATGTAATGTAGGTTTTTGCCCTAGAAGGTTTTAACGAAGAAATCTAGGTAAATACTAAAATCTGATCTGTTTTTAAACATGTACTAACCACTTTATCTATGTCACTAGATTCCGCCAGCTTTCCATAGAAACTATTCCGAGCACCAGGATAAAAAGTAGCCTATACTTTTTTCCAAAAAAATACAGAGTCGTGGTGACCAGATAGGCAGTCGCTCCTTATAAAACACTGGTACTCAGCTGAATCCGAGTAGACTGGAAGCCGACCACAACATAATGTAGTTGGGAAAAGGCTTTGGAGATGATGATAATTTTTCATATCGATTCAGTAGTTCCTGAGATTAGCACGTTAAAGCAAACGCTATCATCAATGTGTCTTCTGCTTAGACTTTATACCCAAGCTAGTTAGTTGATGTTCCTTAGAAGACCTCTTTCAGAATAGACTATTCAGCGTAAGCGTAGATTCTTCCTTTGTGCGTATCACCGACTTTTATATCGGATGGCTCTTGTATTGAGTTGTTGGACGCGCACAATTTTGGCGGGATATTTATGTACCTATTCTGTTTATGTGTCTTAAGATTTTTTGTATTTTTGTGTAATTGGATGACGTAACGATGCTGACTCAGTACAGAAGTGCTCAAGCTTCATCAGATAAATGATTTCAAAAAAAGTATTATAACAAGCTGGCTTATCATTCAATTCAACTGTTATTTCAATGCTTAAACCAGCGTGAAAATATTTGTCTACTTCTATTTGAGTGCAAAGGCTTTTATCAGGAACAAAAACAATATTAGGTTTGCCCTAATAGATTTTTAGGGACGAAACTTTCAACTAGATAAACATACCTTGTTACTAGTGATAGTCAACATTCTGTGTTTAAAGGGTTAAGTTCACTCTATGGACTATATCTAAGCAGTATTTTTCGTTCAAAAATATTTCTGTAACTCCGACAGATGCCAGCACATCAAGCTACCCGAAACTACCAATTTTCCCAATCAACTTTAAACTATATGCATCAGCGATGAAATTGAAAATCTATTAACGAAATTTGACAGATTGTAGTAGCTTTATGTGGTGGCGTCTATACATTAAGTCGCTAGCTCGGGAGTTCGTTGCGCCACTTCTTCTTACCAGCGAAAACACATAGGAAGTGGTGCATAGTGTTTTGGGGTCTATCTGCAAAACAGCAAAACAAATTGCTGTTCGAGAAGTGTTTCATAAGTCTAATTTGATTAAATGACTTTGATTTTGAGTGTTTGAGTTTATGGTTATAATCATCATCATCTCACCCATAGGACGTCCACTGCTGAACATAGGCCTCCCCTTTACATTTCCACATATACCGGTTGGAAGCGACCTGCATCCATCCATGGTTATAATACTGAGCTACATTTGAACAAGAAGAGTTGTCAGTATGTGCACATATAATGCGAATATTTTCATCCAAAGCTTCTGTTTAAAACTGCATTTCTGTCCAAGGTTATGAAGAAAATTAATAAGCCATTATCCCTAAACTCAAAAGGAGCTCAGCAAAAACAAAGAGGCGGCAATTTATCCCTACACTGTTTACGCGATGTAGAACTTTCGAATCTTATTTAAGCACCTTTCTCTTAGGAAGTTTCTAACTATTTTAATTAAAAATCTTAGAGTCAGGGGACAGATAACAATATGGGAAAGACAAAGAAATCTTTTGGGGGATATTAAAACAATTAATTTGTTTAGAAGGTACGCTTTTCAGAATGGAATGTTTTGTTTAGCCCTTCCGGTACTGGGAATTTATAATCGTGATAAAATACGAAATATTTCTCTTTTTAACGTTTGTTTTTTAAGAGAGGGTCACGGGTTCGATTCTCGAGTCGGGCGGAAACGCCTTTGTGGGTTTTAGCAAACTTTCTCGAATGCTGCTCAGTGTCTGGATGTTGGTGATACTTGAGAGCATGTTACTCTCAGACCTGTGCCTGGTTTCTCTCCGGTTGTGTTCGCCTGCCAACCCATCGGGCTAGGAGAGTATGTACATCAATGTCAGCGCAAATCCTTGTCCACTATAATATCATGTCCAGTGCAGCTAGCTGGTTTCCTTAGATTGAACAGCCGCCATGGCCGACAATCATTCTGGATGCTATTATTTCATTTCTAGAAAGTTTCATTAGCAGTATTAAACTATAATATATTTGAAGTCATTATGTAAGTACAAAAGTTATGTTGTTAATAATGTGTGCAAGCGTTGTTACATTATTAATAATTTCTCTGAAAGCGCTGTATATGGTTCTAGGCTTTGTGTTCAATCTAACATAACATTACAAAGGAGAGACTCAAATTACTTCATTTATATACTAGTATACCCATACAATATATATTAGTATGCCTGTATTCCTTGAATAGTTTGGTGGTCATACTTATAGTTTTTACATATATCTTGCTGAAATAAATATTCTTATAATTAAAGATAGTTTAAAATTCAGTCACATTAAAACATTCGTTTATCCGTAACAATTTACCTCATCGAGGATTTTTATATTGACAGAAAAAAAAATCCTAGAAATTAATATCTGGAATAGTGATTTACAGAGTTAATAATAAGACAATATATTTAAATCAAAACGAATAAATAATTATTGTCGAATTAAATTTTTATTCATCGCATAAAAATACCTCATCATGCGACACCGCAAATCAGCGCTTTGCCTTAGAGCTGACGAACACAGCAAACTTTGAATCGGCCGATAGCATGCTCAAAAAGTAAAACGGAGATAAATATAATTGTAGTGCGGAGATTCCAACGAACAGGTATCAGATCGACTAAAACGAATAATTGTATTTGGACGGATTCACGATTACTTTCAAAATAAAAAGTAAACCAGCCATATAACGTGGCAATGCTGCCAGCCTTTTGGTTGCTTTCCCGGCGGGCAACGATGAGGAGGAATTTTTTGACGCAATTTATTAATAAAGGTTTTTTTACTTGTATATATTAATTTAAATTTGTAAGTACATTCTAAATATGAATGTGAATAAAAGACTTTAATAAAACTTAAAAAAAGGCCCAACTATCAGTCGACACTATAGTTTGCAGTGTGCGGGGGCCCTCACTTTCACTCGCCATCAAAAAACTAAAATCCACTATTTATTAAAACTGCGTCCATTATTATTATTTTGTGAACTCATCAGACCGGATTACGAATTTATTTATAGTCATGTTAACCCAAGGTAAATTTGCAATCCATTAAATTAAATTCTAATTGAATATGAAAATTTATAAATCAACTGTCAAACTGTTTGTACTGTTAATCAAAAGAGCAAATGAATTGTGTACCAATTATATTCACGAAATCAATTAAACTATTAATGTTATCTAAGTTATTGCGATTGCTGTTAGTTTATAATTAATCGTAGAATTGTTTTGTTTGCCCAAACTTATGGGTAACAACATTTGAGTAGTTATTTGGAATAAACAAATCTGGCAAGCAAAATAGGGTTGAATTAAAATAGCTTGGGTTGTTAGCGAGTTAGTTTTCAGCTCTATTTTAGAATGTAACTTTGAGATTCAAGGTCATTCGACTGATTGCAAGAATTGCCGCGGCTCTGGCATACAAAGGTCTCCTGAAGGACCAAAGTGGGTTTCAGTCATTGAATTCGATACTTCCTCCGGCTGCACCCACAGCGGGAGCATTTGATCATTTTTCATCATTCTCTTTCCAGCCATATATCCCGCACGTCAAGCTTCTATTAATAGATTTTCAACTTCATCGCTGAAGCATATGGTTCAAAGTTGATTGGGAAAATTTTACAGGTAGCTTGATGTGCTACCGTTTGTACAAACACTCTGTTCCTAAAATACTGAGTTCATTTCGCGTATTTTTTTCTTTTGATAACCCTCAGTACTGCTCAGTTTTACGGCAAGACAATCAATCAATCCATAGCCACCATTTATGGAGTCGGTGGAAGCGAGTCGAAAGATAAACTGTATGGCTTCTTATTTTTATTTTATTATAGAAATTGAATACGTTATCGCTTACACGGGTATGTAATGGAATTCCATTTATATTCTTTGTTTTGCTGTGTGTACTGTTATTCCTTTAAACAATCCTGCAGTCCATAAAAATGGACCTTCATCCAAAAAATATTACATAATAAACGAAATTATTTTTTGGCGCCGTATTTTTGCCTCAATCAAATCACAATCTTCAACATTTAATAAAAACGATACATCATCCCGACTGTCTGTGTGGTAGTGCAAATTCATTAGACAGTGTAATTTATCATGACAATCCGAGGCCAGGCTACACCAATTAATGGTCGGTTAACCATCTCATTAGTGCATGTTAGATTTGGAATTACGCATTACAAAGATGATTTGTTACTGGAATCGATAATTTTGGCGTGTCTTGGAAAACTGACATTAGCTAACTTACATGGTCTTAAAAAACTACCAGCTTAAGGGTCGGTTCATATCTGACGTAAAATACGCCGAGCGTATCATCAGTTGAGTGTGAACAGTCAAGTGTTTTTCTATACATTTGTTAGTTCTGGCGTTACGCGACCGATAATACGCGACGTATATTCCGTTAGATATGAACCGACCCTTAGGGCTAGGTTTAAACTATCATCTGGAAATCTTACTACTAAGCACTTAACCTAGACTTTTCAAAACCACGTTTTATAATGAGGTGATAAAGCGTAGTCTTTCCGATGACTGGATTTGGTAAAAAAAATATTTATTTATTCTCTCCAAACATACAAATATATTAACTTTATATGCTTTAATGTTTGTGTGTTCTTGTGTCTTTTTATTTTTGTTTAGTTTGTAAAATTGTGAATTGTTTTGGGAATACCTATTATTGGAACATAACTACCTATTGCATTAGGCGAAGCCTAATAACAGTGTAAGTTTTTGTTGAATAAATAAATAAATAAATAAACAGATTATACCCAATGCAATATTGTAGCATACATAAAATTCTTAAAAAAAAGTATTCCACTGTTATTAGGTGCCGTAACAAATCCTATGGGTAACCTACCTTGGTAAATTCACCCAAAGAGCATATTCAGTTTTATTGCGAGTTTAGTATCAATGTTCTTGCATAGAAGAATGTACATTTATTTGGCAGGCAGGTAGGCAGTCTCTCTCTTTCCAGCTACGTATCCCACATGATGGTGTGGTCAGCTTTTCAAATTTTTCTTCTCCACTTCGCTCTATCATTGACGTTGCTCTCGGAAAACTGGCACTCTTTCATATCCTGCTGTACTACATCCCTCCATCTTGTTTTGTGGCAGATAGGTAGGCAGTTGTTCCACGTAATCCATTGCTACATCTGATTAGACTGGAAGCCGATTCCAACACAGTTGTTAAAAGGCCAGGCAGATGATCGTACGTGAGTTTATCACTTCTTCAATTCAACGAATAAGATTGTCGAACATCATTATATATAGGGTGACTGGTAATTAGTGACCGATATTTAAACACGTGATTGTATTCATGATTACAAACAACTTTCCCGAAGAAACTTTTTTTGTTCTTTTTTTTTTATCATTACAGCAAATTTCGCGCCCGACGTCGCTCGATCGCTCGATTAGCGACGAGGCCCCGCGCCCGCGTTGTTAGTAATTTTGCTATAATGATAAAAAAAAAAAACAAAAAAGTTTGGGAAAGTTGTTTGTAATTATGAGTACAATCACGTGTTTAAATATCGGTGACTAATTACCAGTCACCCTATATATATTTAGGCAAGTTTGTTTGTTCAACAATCATCAAATTACACTAATTACCAAACAAGATAGGTTCCCCAAACACCTCCCATTAATAGTTCCAAGAACCTCCAAACTTAATGTTGTCAAATCGAATAACACCGTACCACTTCCTAGAATTTGAGCTCAATGACAGCTGAATACTGTTACGGAAGCTTCACTGGGTTACAAGGTATTATAACCTATTTATGCTATGATTAATTGACATTTCACCGCACCGGCCGGTTATCTCCCGAGGTTTGATTATGATCAGTTAGGCGGCTGGCGAGTAATTAACTGGGCCATGATTTCGCATTAGTTGCCTTTGTAGCTTGAGTAATCTGGTTCAGGTTGAAAAAAAATATCTTTTGATTGTAATGTTGTTAACAAAGGATTTAAATGGAAGGGCATTTTTTGGTCCTTTGAGCCATTATTTGACAGTACTCAATATCTTTAGCATTCCATAATACGTACAGACGCCAGCACATCACGCTACCCGAAATTGACAAATTTTCCCAATCAACGATAAAGTTGAAAATCTATTAAGGAAATTTGACCGATTGTAGTAGCTTAATGTGCTGGCATCTGTACTAAGGCTGGTGTGCAAAATCATAGAAAGGCAATTTTATGGGCTGTATGGAAAGTAAGTTTTAGAGGAGAGGATGAAGACTGCTTTTTGGGGATATTGAAGTATAGGAAGAAAATTGAGAAATAATTTTTATTTACTTTTGTATTCCTCAAAGAGTTGAGAATTTGTATTATCATAAGTAACAATTAAACTATATTGGATCTTTATTTAAAATAACGCTAAGCTAGGGATGGCTTGTTTTTTTTATTAATATTCATATGACAAAGCTGGTAGCTCGATATTTGATATCAACCCATCAAAATTGCTGACTAGCCTGTTTTTTTTGCAAGGGTATTTTGTGTATATAAATTCAAAATATTATTTGAAAGAATATTTATAAAATACGATTGCAATTTTTACGCTTTAAATAAAAGAATGGATTAAGTTACTATAGCTTAGCTTAGACAACTTGAAAACAGCTGAGACGATTGTCAAATTTTTATTGGATTTCTCTCTTACTGAATAACGCAATGACTGTTTAAAAATAATGAAACTGTTACGGGTCATGTTTTAATGTTTTGTCTCCTCGTTGGTCTAGTGGTCGCAAGGCGCAACTGCTGTGCACGGGGTTCTATTCCCGGGTCGGGCCGAAATCGCTTTGTGGGTTTTGAGAAACTTTCATAAAGCAACCTGGAGTCTGGAAGTTGGTGATTGATTCATCCGTGCATCGGAGAGCACGTAAATGTCGGTCCTGCGCTCTCTCCGGTCGTGTCGGATTGCCGTCCCATCGGACTATGAGTGTGAGGGAATAGAGAGTGCACCTGTATCTGCGCGAATGCTTGTGCACTATAATATGTCCTGCGCAGCTGGCTGATCTCCATAAAAGAAAACGGCCGCCGTAACGAGTAAAATCTATTTATGTAAGTAACTAGCTAAGTACCAGTGTTTAACATAGAGCGACAGCTTGTCTGACCTACTCAACTCAGCTACCTGGGCTAGACACACTCTTTGGCAAGACTGGTTGTCAGAATTTCTATCTGCTGACTACCCGTAACAACTGCCAAAAATGCCGAGACCTACCCAACGTTTAACGTCCCTTCCGAAACACGGAGGAACTCGTCATGATAAGATGTGTATTCACGGACCGACTGAGCCAAGCATTGGACCATGCGACTGTTACTTAGCCAAGAGGAGATAATTTTGTCAAATCAGTATAGCGAGGCTAAGCTGCCAATAGGGATGCGGACAACTAGTCAAATTCAATACTTTTATTGAATTGTCAAAAACGGTTACTCTCTATGAAATTTGTATGAAAACACCACATATTACGTCATAGATTTTTCACATCCATATACTTATTTGGATTATATTACCAATAAAAAAATAAAAACAGTTTTCGGTTCAAAACGATAAATTAAACTGACATTATTTTAAGATGCTTTACAAAATGAATATGATAAAGTATTTTATTTATGACCTAGTCCGCATCCCTATTGCTTGACACGATGTAAGTACATAATTAATTAGTGCGTGCACACTACGGTAATGGTTGAAGCTGTATATGTATATATTCAGTGATCAAACAGTCCTATGTTGAATGGGCCATCGCTTATAAAGCAATATTTGGCGTAAATCCATTCATGTGTATTCAGTATCTGCTGGAACTAATTAGATGCAAGCAATAACATTCGATTTTCAATTCTAATTCTAATATTCTAGGTTCATTTTTTGTTGTATCAGTATTCTTCATACTGATATTGTAAAGGTTATCAAAACATAGGAAAAGTTGCATTTTAAATTTATTTTAAAAACAAATTATGTATATTTTCTAGCTATTAATGCGATTGCCTTCTATTAATTAATTAGAGGTTTTATACAAAAACTGCCATAAATAGGTATTTACATTAAACGCCTTCCTCTCTTTTAACTTGCTCAGGGTCCATAATTGTGACAATCATTTTATAATTTTCCACCTTATGTACGTACATTTTGGAATGCAATAAATAATAAATGAATATTTAGTACTTAGTTTGCATCAACTCCTTACTAATATTGTAAATGCGAAAGTAAGTCTGTATGTCCATCAGTCTGTATGTTTCACGCACAAATACATCGTCATGCTCCTGCCCTTATCCCAAATTTTATTTCGGGTCGGCGCAGCATGTACCTACTTGTCTTCGACGCTCTGCCGTCATCTTACAAGTTACATTCTTTTAAGCCATATCAACTTTCACACAATCCATCCATTCTTTGGTCGTCCCCTGCCTCTATACCTATCCACATACATGTTCAAAACCTTCATCACAACATGATTCTCATTCCTCCTCCAACAATAATGTTAAAGAACATATCACAATTAAATCTCTAGAAAACACGTATCATGTCTTAATTTAAATCATTAATAACGTGTCGTGCTGTACGCCGATAAAAATTTAATGAAATGCGAACTATAAAGTGGCAGTAAAGCTTTAGTTATCATCCTTGGCCCATATTGTATGTCATTGAACTCTTTCATTATCATGTTTTAATTAACAAACTACTAGCGCCTGCGGGCTATTTTAGAATTCTCTTTCACAATTAACTTTGCTATGAGAAATCTGTCAGGCGCAAAATAAAATCTTGGAATAGAAATTAAAGAGATTCTAAATATTTTTTTAGGTTTGTGTTCAGTTTTTATGGGATTGAGATTTTTATTAATTACTCTTTTTTATATGAATAATAAAGTTACTTTATTTATATAGCTTAAATGTTTGATATAATCACGTTATTTCTTGTTCCTTTATACTTAATATTGACTGCCTTGTTGGTCTAGTAGTCGCAAGGCGCGACTGCTGTGCACGGGATCTTGGATTCGATTCCTGGGTCAGGCCGAAATCGCTTTGTGGGTTTTGAGAAACTTTCATAAAGTAGCCTGGAGTCTGGAAGTTGGTGATTGATTCACCCGTGCTTTGGAGAGCACGTAAATGTCGGTCCTGCGCAGCTAGCTCTCCATAAAAGAGAACGGCCGCCGTAGCCAACAATCGGCATGGATGCCATCATACTTACCTAATATTATCTCGTGGCTTTAAATCCGCTAGCAAATTTCATGCAAACAAATGATAAAGCAACTTAATACAACAAAGAAAGTGCATGCGGTAAACCAGCAACACTAAAAGATTTCATTATATAAGCGCCGAACATAAAAAGACAGGGGCGCCAATATTTTAATTTAAAGGTATCAAGCATACCATTGTAAAAAGTTCATTTTTCTAAAAACAAAAGCTTGCACTTTGTGCAACAAAACCCTTATTATTTTTTTCAAGACTTTGTATAAAGTATTTTGGTCTTAATAGAGCTAGTCTTACAATGTTTATGAAATTTCATGTACAGACGCTAGCATATCAAGCTAATGCAATGTCAAATTTCCTCAATCGATTTTCAACTTTAACGTTGAGTGCATATGGTTCAAAGTTGATTGGGAAAATTTGGGGCGTTTGTACAAAGTACAAGATACAAAAAAATGCATGTGATGAGTTTGTTGAACAAAGTTTTATGGTGCAAGATAGAAATATTTTTGTAAGACTTTTAGTGGACAAGAAGAAAATGTGAATGAAGATTTTGTTGGTTTATTGGTTTCATGGTCGCTGAAGAAGATTTAGCAGTGGCGGTACTTCTCTATTTTGTTGATTGCCTCGTTGGTAAGGTTCTGCAATCGTATAGTGCGTTTGCTGTGCACGGGGTTTCGGGTTAGATTTTTTTCTGGTCTTCTTTATCGACAGTTTTATTCTCAATGTTGTTGAAGTGTAATGAACCGTTTGCTTCATATATGACATGACTATAACTTATTTAGGGAAGCTGTTTTTAAAAAATGATATAACTACTAAAAAAAGCATTAGATCCGTCTTTTTGTTTAGCCTAAAATATTGATTCATTTCATTTTACCCACAAACTAACAACGATACACATTGAAATTTTGTGTTACGTTATTTTTAGGCTATAAATTTACTTAACCGTGACGTCACGAGCCCCCACCCACCGAATTTTTATGCATGATAGTTTAGTATTTTTATAATGTTATCTCAAAAGAAACATAGTCTAATAAGTTTTTCTATTCTAAGAGACTCGTCAATTAGAATGTCAATTTTTTTATTGAAAACCTAATTTCTCGCCAATATTAATATAAAAGATACAGATTTTTATACAGAGCCAGTTCTAGGACGAAACGGGAAATAATCAAGAAAACTCAAAAGATTTATTAGAATGATATAATGTAAATGAACTAAGCTTTGTCCTTGTGAATTTTAAATGAAATATTCAATCGGTAAGCCCAAAAGTTTTTTTTTTTTTAAATAAGTTCCTTCTTAATAAAATGTTTATGAAGGAAATGTTCAGACCAAGTTTTCCTGAGCATCGTTCTTATTCGAAGACTTCAAGAGAACATGGCGTCCTAGTAATAAAACGCTGAAGTATTCATCGTACTTTGTTTGGTATCTTGGCTAAATACCGGGCGCAGCTGCGTAGTTAGGCGTTCTTACTTAAGCTGTTCTGCTTTGAATGACTGATATGTATGTATGGTCATGATTTCTTCTCAAGATTTTTTATTATATTCGTAATAAGTCGTGGTGGCCTAGTGGTTAAAGAGCCAACCTCTCAAGTATGAGGGCGTGGGTTCGATTCTAGGTCAGGCAAGTACCAATGCAACTTTTCTAAGTTTGTATGTACTTTCTCAGTATATCTTGGACACCAATGACTGTGTTTCGGATGGCACGTGAAACTGTAGGTCCCGGCTGTCTTTGAACATCCTTGGCAGTCGTTACGGGTAGTCAGAAGCCAGTAAGTCTGACGCCACACTAACCAAGGGGTATTGGGTTGCCCTTGTAAAACACTGGTACTCAGCTGAATCCGGTTAGACTGGAAACCGACCCCAACATAGTTGGGAAAAAGGCTCGGGAGATGATGATTTTTTATTATATTCCTACACTTTCAATAAAGGTTCTAATTGAAAGTTGTTACACCATGTCCGATTTTTATGGCTATATTTTGTTTTATTTATGTAGACTTTGTTTTTCTCATAAATATTCTCTTCTGTGTTCAGATTGACATAAACATCCAGATTAAAATTAACTTTAAGGAAAACAACCTTTTAGATCCAAAATTCACTCTTTCAAAATGTATTCTTGATATGATAACAAAAATTCTGTACGATAAAACACACTAAATGACTGCGAAATTCGTTTGTTCAATAATATGTAACTATGCCAGATAGTTCGCGTTATCGTTGCTATTGCACATAAAGGGCTCCAAAAGGAACTCCAGCTGTACCCCCGGCGGGATGGGTCATTTGATAGCCGAGGCCTGCCGAGCATGTGAGTCCAAAAGTTGTGTGTGGTCACAACAATGTGTTCTAATTAGAAAATTTTCCAATGAAAAAAAAAAAAATACCCAAGAAATATTTGATCAATATTCACTGTTGTGCTAAAATCAGACAGACATTCCTAAGTAGCATGAAAAAGGTTATGTAACTCAGCCTAGATCTGTTAGTTCAGGATCATTTTTATCCGTCAGATATTACGAGCCCGTGTCAACATCTGGCCCGTTAGATATATTCGCTGTGTGAATATTAGAGTGGTGGTTTGATCAAAACGATGTGATGTGCACAACAAACAATGTTATGTACAGACGCCAGCACATCAAGCTACCCAAAACTGTTAAATTTTTCCAATCGACCTTGCACCATATGCTTCAGCGATAAAGTTGAAAATCTATTAAGGAAATTTGACAGATTGAAGTAGCCTGATGTGCTGGCGTCTGTACCCTCCACTTGCGGACTTCCCCGCATCCTAAGAGAATTACTCTCATTATTCAGATGAGAATTGGCTTACATACGTCGCAACGATACTTGTTATAGATGAGACAAATTGAATCTCAATCGATTCAGCCATTTTAGAACATAAACTCTCACATTTACAATATTGTACATATCATTTAGTATTTTTTTTCTGGAAAACATTTCGATGTATTGATTAGTTTGAAAGTACTTCAATTCAGTCATGTCAACGACAATAATAATCAAATAGTTAGTTCTATAGAAACACAGGACTATTTGCCGAACATGACTGCTGAATGAGAGAATGCTTCGGAAAAATCATAATGAAAATTTAGTTCTTCGAGTCATTGTAGGGCAAAACTTCTTCACCTGCAACACACATAATATACTCAAAACAATGAAATAACACCCAACAATAATACACCGCATAATGACCTAATTAAAAGCAACTCAAAACGCACTGAGTAAGTACTCAACAAATATTACACTGGAAAGTTCTAGAAAAAAACAAAAAAAAAACCTGGTTACCCAATAAAATATTACCGTTGTGGTGCTCACTTAATTAAATAAAACGGGCCTCGTCAGCCCTAGAGAGACATTTTACGATGTTTACCTAAAACCCGACCGACAACCGACACCGCAGTTAGGGGGTTTTGAAATTAAAAATATTAAATGTAGGCTTCAGGTTGCTTGATTTAAGTTATTAGTTAAACTTTGAGTGTTTGAAGAAGGAGGACATTATAGGGATTTATACATATGTCTTGTGAAGAGCTCTCGGCTAAGTCAGGGCTCAGCATGACCCACCGTAGAAACAAGTTTTGTCTACCTGAGAATGGACATAATGATAGATTTCTTTTGACATGTAGAAAAGAAATGTTTCTTTTCGACAGATCTAAGGATGATGATATCTTGTTATGACGAGTTCCTCCGTGTTTCGGAAGGCACGTTCAATTTGGGGGTCCGGCTGTAATTTGTACAGACGGCAGCACATCAAGCTACCGAAACCGTAAAATTTTCCCAATCAATTTTGAAACAGTACTTCAGCGATGAAGTTGAAAATCTATTTAAAAATTTTACAGATTGTAGTAGCTTGATGTGCTGGCGTCTGTACATCTTTTGCAGTTGTTACGGGTAGTCAGAAGTCAGAAAGTCTGACAACCACTCTTGCCTATTAGACATAAAGAAGAAACTTTAAGACAAATACAGCACAAATATTACTGAATTTTGCTGTACTAAATCGCCTGAGGTCCCAAAATCTAAGCACTTTTGCCGATCCACCTTGATCGGTTATTGACCTCTAACTTCAAAACGTACTCTAACAAAAGTCGTGACCACTTGTAAATAATGGTGGTAGTTAGAACAAAGTTCTAGACCAACAATCACGAATTGCTTAAACAAATAAGATATTATTTACATTAAAATGTTAAAAGATAAATTTATCTATACCTAAGTTATGGCGCGACATTAAAACTCTTTGTTTTGAATAAATTATAGAAAAACAAATTGTTCGAGTCTAGGCTATGGTCTAAAAAAATGGCGGGAGCGAATTGTATTAAAAATTTAAAAACTGTTATAAACATCATCATCATCAGCCTTTTTATCGTCCCACAGCTGGGCACAGGCCTCCTCTCACACAGAGAAGGATTGAGCGTTAATCACCACGCTTGCTCAATGCGGGTTGGTATTTAGAAACTGTTATTATACCGTTGTTTGTCTATGAGTTTGGGCATGAAAAGGTAACAAACATATAAACTTAACCTAAACCCTGTAAAAACTAACTTTCATCCTTATAGAGTGAGTGTCTTCCATCTATAAAAACATAACCCATCTTGGCAGTCGGGCAAGAAGCAATAACTTCGTTAGGTAATATTTTTCCAAATTTTTCGTTACGTATTATTTCTTTTAAATACTGAAATTTGTACTAAAAAATAAAATTTATTTTATCTTTGTGGATAAAATCTAATGGATTTAACGTTTTCCATGTTTGAATTAAACGCAAATTGATACTAAAAATAAACAAAAGGTTTATGAGTATTTAATTAGAACAGATTCGTAAGCAAAAAACTTATTATATTATTTTGTGCGTATGCAACAATTGTAATAAAAAGGTCAGCAAAAAAACCCCTGAGCTTGGGAGGGCAAATTGCAATGACATTGCATAAAAATGAGGCCAATTTGACCTCCCCGCTACCTCTGCATTGTAACCACGGCCTAACATCTAAATTACATGTTTTGCAAACCCATTCATGTTTCATTTGAGAGATAAGTCTCCTTTATACCGACTCATTACTATAATTAAAAAGATGACGAATGACTATTATTTTTGGTTGAACATTGAACACGTTTAATTTTTCAAAGGACCTTTCATTTTTGAAGTGTGGTGTTTCATTGTTTTTTACCCAACTGCCAAGAAGAAGGGTTATGTGTTTTAGGTGTTTCTATGTTTGTTACTTTTACACACCCAAACTCATGCACCAATTTTAACGGTATTTGTTAAAGAGCTAGCTGATATCATGTGTAATGGGTACCATAGGCGTTGAAGTTTCATCGTCTGCCTTCTAATATCTGCCCAATTTATTTGTATTATTATTATTATATAATTTATAGTTTCGGGTACCTTGATGTGCTGGGGCCGGTACATAGAACTAACTTTAAAAGTAAATTGAATGTACTTTTCGAAATATCACAATATGTCCCACATTTTAACATAGGCAATCAGCAACATACGAATCAGATTTAATTCAATACTTTACTATGTCTCAACGTTACGAAAAGATATGAAATGTGTATAAAAAATAAAGAATAAAAAAATTCAAGCCCACAAAAGAACAACCTTCAGAAACAAATGTATTATTTGTTCACAGACCACGAGATTTCCTTTTTATACCTACTTAATCAGTTTATATCAAAAGAAAATCACTTTTGTAACTTCCAAGGAAAATTGACGTAAACAAGATTTTTTCGTTAGATTTTCAAATGGTCTTTATTTTGTTTCTCTTCTGATTATAATATTATTATCATAACATTATTTTACAAGTTCGTTGGTCTAGTAGTCGCATGGCGGGATTGCTTAGCACGGAGTCTCAGTTTTGATTCCCGGGTCGGGCTGAAATTGCTTAGTGGGTTTTAAGAAACTTTCACAAAAGCAGCTGCTCAGCTGTAAGATAAAAATACGAGTTTGGTGTTTATCAACAAAACTTTTTTCAAGCTTTGTAATTCATTAAAAATGTTATCAGAACTATCTTACATCTAGACACGTGGAAGCGTGTCAAGCCAAGTTTAAGCAAAGGAACTGGTAATTATATCTAACAGCAATTGGTTTATCGTCTAATTGTCCGGAATTTCCCAACACTACCTCCTTTCGTATTAGAAATCCCATAACGCAATCAAAATAATTGGTTGTAACCAATAAAACCGAATTTGATCCAATTCAATTCAATTATGAAGTATTGCGGAGAACCAATATTTTGATTGAATTAGATATTGACATTTTGTAACCAATTAGAGTTTCGATTGAGTCAAACATTTATTTAGAATATAATTATTTAGTTCACCTAATTGTGGTTTAGATGTTACAATTTGACCGGGATTAACCTAAAATGCATTGACAAGCGGCTTTTTGAACGTGGTGCACTAATGAACACATTAGGCTACTACAATCTGTCAAATTTCCTTAATAGATTTTCAACTTTATCTCCGAAGCATATGGTTCAAAGTTGATAGGGACAATTTGTCAGTTTCTGGTAATAATAAAAGGATTTAATGGTATTATAGCTACGAATGGAAGTTCTGTAGTTTTCATATCAATGGGTGACCTAGCTAAACAGTACATGTTAAGAAGTATATTATATGGAAATTAATATGCAGGCGTTTCAATTAAGATATCAACTATGGGATTTAGTATTTAATTAGCCAGACAAGATTGACTGTTAATTGGTTTACTGGTGTCCTCCAGAGGTTTAAGCCACTCCCGTGGGAGCTAGTCCGCGTACCCGTATGAAAAGTAGCCTAAAAAAACCTTATTTGATGAATGGACCAAACACAGAAATAATTTTTCAAATCGGCTTAGTAGTTCCTAGAAGTAACTTCCTAGTAAGTAGAAGTACCTAGTAGAAAGATTTTTTTCTCTACCAAGCAAGCAAATAAATCGGTTCTTCAGCTTTATAATATTATTGGTATAGATGCTAATAATTATCATGATTAGATGAAATATTGTTTCCTTGGTGAGCTTAATTTACATTTGACCAGGATTTTCAAAGCATACTTCTGGGTAATGTTCTTTAAGCCGTTTCGGTTTACAGTTCACATTTAGATAACCCTATAACTCGCCATGAGGGCAATAAAAAGGGATTATACCCCGTACTGCCCACCTGTGTCCTAATAACTGCGATTACTTCGAACATACCTTGAAAAGGTAACATATAACTCATAGCCATAAAAATACCTATTAGTTTTTTACCAAAGGGAATTAAAGGGGAAATATGGATAAGTACCTATTTTATGTTCCTTATGATAAAATACAACCCCCAAAAGATTCTCCCAAAGAAAACAACAACACAAATAACCATTGTGACAACGAAAATAAGGATATTTGTCAGGAAACATGGTAAAATTCCCGTCTCATAATACCCACACTTATTCAATATAAGGTGGAACGAAGACCAATCTGACAATAGGCAGGTTACAAAAGGAGGTATTTTTCAAAAGGGAAAAATTACTTTTCCAAATTTGCCCGATATAAAAGACGTTTTGTCAATATTAAAATTTTTGTCAGCACTCGACCCCTCGAATTCTCGGCGAATCTGGTGGAATTAAAAAGCCGAATAGCTTTTTTATTTATGTATTTTTATATTAAGGTGTTATTAGGAATTTTGAAGAACTGTGGTACGCTGATTGCGCGATTGAAGATTTAGCTTTGTACCATTCTGCTTATTGGAAGGACCTTTTTTGTTTGAAAGGGGTAGGTACAATTATGGAGGCTGATAATACCCGCAAAAAATTTCTAACCCTTTTTCGACTCGGAAAATAGTAAATACACCGTGGTCATCATTTGCTATATGCCCAAAGTATGTTGCTCAGTCAATTGTCAGCTTTTTTTACATCGAGTGATTGCTTACTTGACCTCTTTAATCAAGTTACCCGAGGAACCTCATAACCCCTTGGTAGGACTGATTGTTTGACTTTCTCAGCTTCTGCCTTCTGCCAGCGGTTTACCTGCGACCCATGGGGACTACATGAAGTAGTCCGGACGCGGATTAAAATTCTGTAGCCTTCCTCACTAATGCGCTACCTAACACTGAAATAGCTTTGCTTTTGTGTTCAACCCAGAAGTACTTCACAGAGAATAACGCATTCAAACTTCTGCCTATATTATTAGTATAAATTAGGGACTATGAATGAATAGTAGGTTCCGTGATTGGCTTTTGTCTGTGTTTATGTAAGTTCATAAGCATGACATTCCTCATTGTCATCTTCATCATTATCAGCATTTTATCATGCCTCTGCTGGGCACGGGCCCCTCTCGCTGAAGAAACTATTGAGCGTTAATCATCACCCTTGCTCACGGGCTGGTGGTCATTTTAGACTTTGTAGTCTTGGTATCGTCAAGATTTTTTCCTTCACCTTTAATCAGTCTTTACTGTCATATATATATATATATATATATACTTATATATATATACTTAGACAGTACATATAACTCAGGAGAGTAGCACTGGTACTTCCCTGTCCTGGAATCTGGACTACTAGTCCACGATAACTCATTACTCCAAATTTGGTAAGCAATATTTATTCGTGATCTTTTGATAATGTTCAGCCCCTTCTAATTACACTTTTATTAGTGTGTAGACAATAATTATGTTTCCTTAAGAGGCTATATGGAAACCACTGTGCAATATTAAAACTTAAACCTGCTATTTCAGGTCGGAATGAGCATCCAAAACCAAACAATCGGAATTCAAGCAAAACCTTAAAACCAAGTAACAACATGTTCACCGCCGTTGAAGAGGTAATATATATTCATTAACTAAGATTAGAGGGTGTACTACATACGTAAATGACTGTATAGTAGTTCTCAATAATACCTTACTTTGCATACTCATAAATATATTACCTGCTCTGCAATCGTGTATGAGCGTGTTTGTCTAAATGTTATGTATGTGTGTGTGTCGTGTACGTATGTTGAATACATTATGCCCGTGTTAAGTCTGAAAGGTGTTTTCAATTTGTAATTATAATGTTTGTATTTTGTATTCGGGTGTGCTAGAGATTATGAGAAAAATTGCAGTGTTAATGGTAGGGGAGCCTTAGAAGGGATTTTGGGAGTAACTCGAGCGCGTCAGATTAACATATGGGAGGATGGTTGCATCCCGCTGATTACCTCCACCATAGTATGAGCTTTTTATACAAGTGCGCGAGTTTGAGGTAGTCCGCTAAATAAATATTATATAAAGCTGGAAATCGTCAGATGAATAGTTTTTTATGTATTTCCTTCAGAATATAAGACTAAACAAAATATATGAAGGTAACTCTTCAAGTCATAATGCAATGGTAGCGAAACCGATTTAAATTAAACTACTAAAAAACACAAATTGAAGTCTAGAACAGTCCATACGACCATTTTATCTTCTACCCCATGCTTCAAGAATTTAAAACGTAATAAACAACTAATTAAGACAGAAATAAACACACTAAACACTCCCCAGTGTCATTCAGACTTCCTTAAAACACAGATCTACATATAAATAACACCTCACCTACGTAAACATAGGAATTTTTCTCTTGGTAACGTTGATCTAAGTCAGTTATTTCGCATTTAGTATAGCCACACGCTTGCCACTTCCAGACTAGACAAAGCTATTGCTAGGTTAACATTAGCGTTGAATGCTGAAGACCTGTTACTGGTTAAAGGCAGTTCAACGCAGTATTGACGAGGGTAACAATAGTTAGGGTTGATGCAGAAGTATTACCAATTGCTTTGTATTTATTTTGCACATACCACCCCTTCTACTCACACCATTGTCATCCTCATTTTTCATATTCTTTTGTGAATTTTATAAGAAACATTTTTTTATTTTAGTAATAATTACTGAGTAATAATTTAATTTTTAAGTTTTTAACTTAAGTCCACGCAAACTTATATTTTTTAGTTTTATAAATTGTATTGCTCTTTGAATTAGTACTCAAGATACAGGCTTTCCCTAGTTGGGGCTAATGATAAACTAAAACTGTAATCTTTTGGAAATAAGTTGTTAATCTTATTTCAATAAATAAATACATGGCACTCTGAATCTGCTGTCCTTTATCTTTGTAACTAAACAATTTTACGACGTAGGTCAATACTCAATTCTTTATTAGCATTTAATATGATAGATAGATAGAGATCTAGAAATTTTAGAGTTCCTATTTAAGTGGTAAATTATCAAATGACCCACGAAATTTTTACTACGAAATTTTTTTACATTTTTTTTTTTATATATTCATCAATAATTTCATCTGTTTTATTAAGAACTTATTGTAATCTGTGGAGAACATAGTGGGTAGTATAAATGTCTCACAATGTTATATTTAACACTGTTAGTAAATCTTATTGTGCTACTGTTTGTTTTTCCTTAAATATATAAAAGAGTCATAAATTAATCACCACACCTTTTGCAATCTCCCTTCATCGTAATTTGCTGTCACCGAAATCACGGAGCCGAATGCTTTGATTGTGAGCCACCATAATTGACGACTACTGAACACTAATGGTAGGTATCCAACATTTGTACGATATTTCAACTACCACTTTGTATTCATGTGGAATCCGTTGTGTCATGGTGTTTATTGTCTAATTGGTAGCTTGTTTTCTCTGATTTGAGATAATATTTTGTTGAGTTAAAGTTTTAGTTTGCTCTTTAACAATCGGGCCAATGTTTTTTTCAGAATATTCGAACTTATAAATACAATCGTCAGCAGCTTTAGAATCATATAAAGATTTTTTTCATAAAGTAAGCCATTTTCTATGATTTCCTAATAGTTCATTTAGTTGTTTTTTTTTAGTCAGATAAAATTATCACTACTTATCCGTGCTCACAATTTTATTGTATTTTAGTAATGCGCTAATAGCATTTAGCTTTAGATGATTGAAAATCGCAGCTAGTAACTTATAAACACTGTTTATGCGAAAATAACTGTCTGTCTGTCTGTTGCGCTTTCATGATTTCATCAATAAAAGGTTTGCTATTTGAATCATATACGAGTACTTTAAGTGCAAAAAAACAATACAAATACTCAATTTCAATCGAGGACTAATTAATAACAACCAAATTTTATTAGTGAATCTAAAACATGATATTCCTAATTTTTTTTCTTTTTTATACCGCTATTCTCCTTTTACCTTAACGACGATTACAATGTTTGATTTCTCAAATATTTTTTTAGGGTGTATGAGAGTACTAGAACTGAAATAAGCCCTCAAAATCACACCGCAACGCAAAAATTCATCAGAATAAAATTCTAACGTTATGCAAAACAGAACCAACGTAATAATTGCATTTCGCGAACCTTATACAACATGCATGAGACAGATGCAATAACTGAAATTGGTGAAGCCATACAGCGTTGTGAACGTCACATAGTGTATGATATTTTGTTTATTTAATATTCTTCATGACTCGCTTTTGCATAAAATCTTTTGGATTGTTTGACACGTTCAATAGTGGTTTCGAATAGAGAAATGTACGAAGCAGTTTTAGGACCTGTCTCACCAACTAAGAGTAAGTTCCAGTTAGTTTATTTGTTAGATAATTTCATACAAATTCTGTTCCATTTTTGTATTTATTCGGCAGATGGTAGCTATTCGTGAAAGTGACCCTTTACCTAATAAATATCAGGAGTGGATCAAATTTTTTTTCAGAACATTGTTTTAAAAAGTCGTGGTGGCCTAGTGGTTAAAGAGCCGACCTCCCAAGTATGAGGGTGTGGGTTCGATTCTAGATCAGGCAAGTACCAATGCAACTTTTCTAAGTTTGTATGTAGTTTCTAAGTATATCTTGGACACTAATGACTGTGTTTCGGATGGCACGTTAAACTGTAGGTCCCGGCTGTCATTGAACATTGTTGGCAGTCGTTACGGGTAGTCAGAAGCCAGTAAGTCTGACGCCAGTCTAACCAAAGGGGCCAATACCCCTGGCGACCTAATGGTTGCCTGGGTAACTGGGTTGAGGAGGGCAGATAGGCAGTCGCTCCTCGTAAAACACTGGTACTCAGCTGAATCCGGTTAGACTGGAAGCCGACCCCAACATAGTTGGGAAAAGGCTCGGGAGATGATGATGAGAACATTGTTTTAAAAAATTAAATAAGGGGTGCTTACAATGACATACAAACACCATTTAATCATCATTCACGTTGATTATTACATAAAAGGCGTCACTCTGTATGTTCAGTAAGTAGCAATTTAAAATAAAATAACACATCCGATTCATGCATATTTCGGTGGCTAATTTAATTTTATGGTTTCTGGTTTTATCAGGCAAATTAGGAAACAAGATCATTTGTTTGAATTAAATTATTTAGTAAAGCAAATTTATGGGTTTCAGCCGATTTCAATGGTACATTAATTAAATATATGTAATTGGTGAACCGCTTTGTTTGTTGAACTAAAATCTATCTATACATAATAATATAATAAAGTCTTAGAAAAGTCAAAACTGTACATTGAATAATTGTTCCTTTGAAAGAATAATTGGGGTGTGATCTACAATCGATATCGAAGCCGAAAATATAGTTTTTAGATTTTTTGTCTGTTTGTCTCTATTTATGTTCGGGATAATCTCAAAAAGTACTGCAGGGATTTGCTTCAAATTTGGCATGAATATAACTAAGAGGTCGGGTCAACATAATAATATAGGCTACATATTATCACGCTTTCACGTATGGGGGGAGGGAGGGTGAATGTTTAATCACCTAATGCCCACGCGGTCGACGTCGCGGGCAACAGCTAGTATATAATATAATTATTTGTCTATTCGTAACAAATATGATAAAATATAAGCAAACAATTTCAGCAAATATTTTGATTAATTATTGTTCCTGGAAATAATTGTATGAGTTATACATTTCTAATTATAACAAGTCCTATTAGGACGTCACGCTTATTTAGGTTTATTATTGTATTAACTTAATTTATTGATTAAATATTTATATGTATTCATTATATTACGTTCATGTGTTCGAAGTTTGTGTAATTAATAGTTTTGCATTGATAAATTATAAAACAATCGTATTGTACCTAGTGTTTTTATCTAACATAGAGGAGAAATAAATTCCTAGAGTGAAAAAAATATAAAACCATCAATATAGAAAAAACACCAAGGACATGTTTTTAGTTAGTTTAGTTTTAACAACAACTGTTAAAAACTTATTAATACCTACGTGACTCAGGAGTCAAACCCTGGTCAAACTTGGCAGTTGAGACCAATGAACCAACGTGGCATTCGGAGTGGTACTATTTCATATATGATCCTCGAAGTCGTTTGTTTTCAGATTCATGGACTCTTAGACAAAAGAAACGGGTGGTAGTGTGAGCTCCGCTTAAGTAAATGCGTGAAGCAAACCAAGTTAGCTCAAATACTCACCAAGATTTCATCCATAAAGTCGTCTACATAGGCACGTACGAATTTCTAGCATAGTACAGTTGTAGGAGAACGTCATAAAAGTAACTTTATATACGTTTTTATTGCCTCATCTTTTGTGAATATGCCGCCTTCATATTTACGAGTAAATAGTAGGTCTATCACGACTCGCGGGTTTTCTTGGAGATGTGTTTCTTTTTCTGGTGATTTTTTTGATTATTTTTATTGATGCTTTGTCGATTCTGATTTTGTTTTCGGAATTTATTTGATAGATGCGTGGTGTTATTTACAGTATTGTGAAGAGGGTACGCCACCAACCGCCTTTCAATGTGGAGTGTGTGGGTTTGATTCCAGGTCAGACCAGTACTAATGTAACTTGTTTAAGTTTTATACTTTGTAACTTCTTTTCCTCTCTTATTCCTTCTTTGTTTGAAAAGAGGCCTGTGCCCTGCCCCCTAAAATAATAGTTCGTGTAAATGTT
Organism: Heliothis peltigera; assembly: GCA_958496145.1. Lineage (NCBI taxonomy): Eukaryota > Metazoa > Arthropoda > Insecta > Lepidoptera > Noctuidae > Heliothis > Heliothis peltigera. The sequence goes on along the minus strand of OY292345.1, from coordinate 5,178,154 downwards.
TATGATGGTTGGGAACATCGCTGCATCGGGCAGTTTGATGGCAAAGATCATTATTAGGCATCAGCGGGCAGTAGAGGCGCGCGAAATGTGAACTCAGAAACTAGTACCTACTAAGGAACATACGCCAATCTCAAAAAAAAAAAACTGCAGATGCCAGCATATCCAGCTACTTACAATATGTCAAATTTCCTTAATAGGTTTTCAACTAAATCTTTCTTATAAATTTTCAAAAAATATTTGATTGGGAAAATTTTACAGTTTCAGGTAGTTTGATGTGCTGGCAGCTGTACTATTTGCCATTTAAATTTCCTCAGTCTACACGTAAGTATAAGTAATTTGTTGTTTACGTGTGATATAAATAAATAAAACACAATTATATATTTTTCTATCTTTATTTGTCAAAGTTCGCCTTATCATAAGTTACATAATCTTTTTGTTTATCAGTTTTCTACAATTTGTATTTATCCCTTTGAAAATTAATCCAACTTTTATCCAACTTTAAAATTCTCTACCGCACATTATTGCATAAATAAATAATAGTAAGAAATAATTAATTTAATATTTCAATAACTTATAATTACTTTATTATTTACAAATAATTATTTACATTTATATTACACGTAATTTTATTATCCTTTTTAAACATTCGACTAGAAAACAACTACAAAATAACAATACAAATATAATTCGGTGCTATTTTATTTTCGATCGTGTACTTAAAATTCTGTTAAATATAATTATTTACAATAAATTTTACTATTAAGTAACTATAACATTCATATTCCGAAATTATAATTGTGTTATAATTCTAACAATATAGATTTAAATTTATGAAACAAATAATATAATAATAAAGTTCTATAAAATTTACAAGTCTTTTAGGATTCCAATTATAAATATTCAGAATCAAATGACAGTGACGAAATTTCGTCAAAGTTCAAATAAATTAGAAAATGTAGTTAAATTCTCTTGCAGTGACAAATCAAATAGGATTAAAATTTGGGAATTAATTACGAATCAAATTGATACTGAAAGGATTAAATTTGAAAATAAGAAAGCTGATTTAAGTAAATTTTTGAATCGATAAATATTTCAACTAAAAAAATGTTATGTTATATCACAATTTTATAATGCAATGTCACTTTTACACGAATCAAATTTATAAAACAACCATGACACAGAAAACAGAATTATAATAAATAAAATATTTTATATTTGTTAAAAATTCTACTCATTTTATGATACAATATCTATCCCTTATGTTAAACACCACGATCCGTCAATATCATATATAAATTAAAATTAAGTTGAAGTATATACAATTTTGCCGAAATTGGAAGGCCATTTTTTCTTGAATAAAATTGGTAGTATAAAAAAGTGGGCTTGGGCCAGTGTACAAAGAGTTAGGGTCAATTTATACTAGCGCAGAGTCGAAGCGCACCGAAGCGTCTTTTCAAAACTGAACATAACAAATTCAACATTAACTCCACAGCGTAAAGCACTTAGAATGCGCGCGCACCAATCAGCCTTGTTCATGCGCAGACGCGCGAATTCCGACGAATACGCGCGACTTTTTAAAATCTCAGAAGTAATGTGTGCGTTACGCTGTGGAGTTAAGGTTGAATTTGTTATGTTCAGTTTTGGAAAGACGCTTCGATGCGCTTCGACTCTGCGCTAGTATAAATCGACCCTTAAGATCGTGCAAACTACTGATAAATTTTTCCAAACTGTATTCTAGAAGCTAGTTTTATTTCAAACAGCGACTTTTGAAACACCCTTTATCAACAAAGTCGGATTTCTTTTTCTTAAAATTTTTGACCTATTACTCAAGTTACCTTGAAAAAGTTGCTCATATTGAAAATTACAGAATAAACAAAAAAAAACTGTGCAGATTAATAAGATCTTCCACAAATGAATGATACTTATTATAAAGATAATTCCGGCAATACATATATAATATTAAAATAAATTAATTACAATAATTATCTTAATCTAGTCTTATTAATCAACATGAAGGCTATTCTATACACATTTCAATGAAAATTTTTGACCGTGGATGTCAATTATTAAAAGATTAAAGGTACCTTTCGGTTAAAATAATCAGAATTAATTATACAACTCATGGCCATGAAACGAAAAAAAAAATGCGTAAATTCATAACAAATGAATTAAATAATCAAGTTAATACATATTCATATAGCAATAATCTCACAGTAGGATCCAAGATACGTCTGTAAGGATATTCCCATTACAAAAACAAAACGTAAAGGGCCATTTAGATTGGGAGAGTTTCTCGTCTCGAAGATACGATAACCGAAAGAATATACAACATTTCTTTCATCTAAACATTCACTCTTCTCGCCCGTTGACATGGGCGACAAGCGGCGTGACATTTCGCTAAATTCGTTAAGTCATATACGAATCTCGCTGGCGACATTTTAGTTCTTGCCTGAATGTAAACATTTCGTTACGATTATTGCTTACGATAGTCGCGGAGACATTCTCGTATCGAAACGTGCGAGAAACTCTCTCCGCCTAAATGGACCTTTAGTCAACAGCAATAATGTGGATGACTGCTTTAGTGGCAGGCGAAGACTTTTCATTTACGATCATTGATCCCAACGCGGCAACGTTAATTACAGTTGGAACAACATAGGTAATATGCAAAAAACTTCTTCTTCTTCTTCCTGCCCTGTTCCCAATTCTATTTGGGGTTGGCGCAATGTGTTTTCAATATGCAAGAAACTCTCTCCATCTAAATGGGCCTTTATTCTATTGAAACCACTGAACAGGGCTATTGAACCTAAAAGTCCTTTGTCCATTACGAATCAACAGTTTGGAATTAAAGAGCAAACGGTATCTTGTTACTAAAATATTCGATTGCGCATTACATTCCGACCGTTAAAATTCGCCCATTAAAAACTTATTCAACCGTATTTGACACGTACAGACGCATCAAGCTACTATAATCTGACGAATTTATTTAATAGATTTTCATCTTTATGGCTGAAGCATAATGGTTCAAAGTAGATTGGGAAAATGGGGTAGCTTGATGTGCTGGCGTCTGTACGTAGGTAAGAGTAGGTGAGAGAGAAACGTATTTAATCATTTGTTAGAAGGTAGAAGGAATATGTTTTTTTTTAACCTTTTGTGGTGGCTTTTGGGATGTCCTTTTACATGGTTAAATTTGAAATATTTGGGAAAATCGGAAATAGGCGATGAAGAAAAATACTTATAAGTAAATAATTTCTTAATTCTCTCTTTAGTTCTCGAAAAGGTTGTGGTGGCCCAGTGTTTAAAGCAGCAGCCTCTCAACTATGAGTGTGCAGGTTCGATTGCCGGTCAGTCAAGCAGAAGTGAAGATTTTGAAGTAATTTGCATTTTTAGGGTTCCGTACCCAAAGGGTAAAATTAGAACCCTATTGTTTTCGCTCCTCTGTCCGTCCGTCCGTCCGTCTGTCACCAGGCTGTATCTCATGAACCGTGATAGTTAGAGAGTTGAAATTTTCACATATGATGTATACCGTTTTATAAATAATGGTACGGAACCCTTCGTGCGCGAGTCCAACTCGCACTTGGCCGGTTTTTTAAGTATATCTTGGACACTTATGCTTGATTATAAGTGAAAGAAAACTTCTCGAGGAAACCTGGACTATAAAGTCTGAAATCACCAACCCGCATTGAGCAAGCGTGGTGATTAACGCCCAATCCTTCTCCGTGTGGGAGGAGGCCTGTGCCCAGCAGAGTGGGACGATAAATAGGCTGTGATGATGATGATGGCCCAGCAGTGGGACCTTGAGGCATGAGGCATATTTCCATGCTCTAAATTTTTTTGAAATTGATAGCTTTAAATAGTTTTAGCTATATAAAAATATCAACATAACCTTAGCTTTTCATAATGTACAAAATAAACGCAATTTCATCTAATGAAAGAAAAATTACCTCTCAAAATTTCAACCAAACAACAATTGACGTCCACACCAAAATAGACCTTACGCCAATATAATTAAGACTCATTTATACAAATAACAACATTGCCACACAATGTCGTTTCATAGTACCTTGTGTAATTTTCATCTGAATCCGTCCACCGTGCTAGTGTACAACGTAGCGAGCGTGCAATATAATGAAATGAGTAAATTAACCGACAGCGCACAAGGTGATGCTGTGTTTGCGTTCCCGTGCTGCATCGCTGCTGGGTGTTCGCCTGTTAAAAAAAATAATTTAAGGTAAGTTTTTAGGTTTTATAATGAATAATATGTATATACTTCCTTATACAAACTTGATACGACAGAGGGGCTCTCTTTGTAACTGCTTATACTAGGTACCATTTTCAAGCTCTGTACCAAAAATCAATTAAATAGGAGCAGTAGTTTAGTCGCAAATGATTTTTTAAGTTTTTGCCCTGTTTGAACAAGATGTATCTTTTTTAACAGCTGATTATGTCTAAACGTATAGGTCACGCATAGATCGTGCGACGTTGCCGCTTTTTTACCTATCTAGGTATCTAAGGTCAGTAAAATTTATTTACAAAGGGTGGTTGCCTTTTACTCTTATAGTAAGCTATTTTGTTTGTTTGAAAAAAAAAAGAAACTATATTATAATTAAATTTTATTGAATACAATATAGAATTAATACTAAACACGTATAGTATACGAAGTGTAATTTAATGGCCCTCTGTCATACGAACTCTGTATATTAACAAATTAAATTTGGTTTTGTATCAGAGTAAAATTTTTCATAAGGCTTGCCATGAAATTCATTGTCGACGTTTGAATCTGAATTTTTTTTTTACTTTCAACGATTGCTTCACTTGAGGTAGATAAGAAAAAATTAGTAATACTATTTTCGCAAACTTAATTATCTAAAGAGATGTTTTCAAATAAGTTCACTTAAAAATGTTATTTTAGTAGCTCCGTAATATCAGTATTGTTGGGCTTTATACCTTAACATGTAGACTCCTATCTTATACATAATGTCTAATATCCTTCTTCCATCTATATCATCTCTTATTTATTATCTTGCCCAAAACAACTGTAATCTAAATACTCTCCATAGTTTAAATTTAGTTCATGAACTACATAATCAGGGTCGATTTGAGCCGTGTTCTCCTTAAGAGTAAGTAGGTCACCCCATATCTTAGCAAGGGTCTCATAAGAGGCAACTTAAAGATAATATCACATGGACGGAGTGCAACATTTTCGTAATGTGTATACTCTAATAAACTATACTACGGCTTAATTTGATAGTTGAAGAGATAGGAAAAATAGAGCAAAGAATAACAAAATTGGCAATGATTACTTTTTGATTATTTGCCAAGAACCCAATTTGGTAGAATTCGTATTGAATTTCAACAAATCACTTCCTAATATAGATAGCGCTGTGGTCGCAGAAGCGAAATTTATATGGTCCAAAATTTTGTCTTCTATACTCGATTATGTTGATAATGTGTAGTATACAAGTACAACTGATCCATACTGATATTTACGACCATAACCATATCACAGAAATGAGAACGTCCATAGACTACTCTTGGCTGAATTATCTAAGAGACACAAACATTCGCCTCGCCTACGGGTCAATCGCCTCGAGGTAAGCCAGGACTCGTCAACCTGGTCTAAATTGACGGTCCTTCAGATGTACTCAACCTTCATTGGTGGTAACATGCACAACGCTTTAAACTTCGATTTTTTAAGATCAGAGATATTCTAATCCTATTACTGGATCATGACCCTCATTTAACTTACCATTTATAACATGCACGTTTACTGAAGCGGCTTCAGCCATAGTGGGCACACAGCTATAATTCCCGCTGTCTCCAGGCAACAGCTTCTCAACTGTCAGTCGGGACGTCAACTGCTCCGTCCATTCCGTCTTCAGTCTCACTCGCGGCTCCTCCACCAGCTCATTTTCTTCTAACTCCTTATACTCTATTATGTTTGATCCTGACAGCAAAAATAAATTTAGTAAGTACATTATTCACATGTTATCATTTTTGACTGCCTCGTTGGTGTAGTAGTCGCAGAGGGCGACTGTTATGCACGGGGTCTCGGGTTCGATTCCCGGGTCGGTCCGGAATAGCTTTGTGGGTTTTGAGAAACTTTCATAAAGCAGCCCTGAGTCTGGAAGTTGGTGATTGATTCACCCGTGCATCGGAGCGTGCGTGTATCTACGGTCGTGTCGGATTGCCATCCCATCGGACAATGATAGTGAGGGAATAGAGAGTGCACCTGTGCCTGCACAAATGCTTGTGCACTTAATACATCCTGTGCAGCTGGCTGATTTGATGACGCCATCGTCATCATCATGACTATTATGACTATTTACAGTGTTGGTTTAATATTCGTCAACACTCACTTTAAAACTAAAATTTAAAATGTACTACTACATTGAATAGAATAGTTAAATTCTAAATTGGAGGTTTGTAACTAAATTAAGCCGTGTTATTCGTTATAGTTTTAATTTATATTCAAAAATACGCTTGATTCAATAGTTAATTTTAACTTAAAAATAGTTTTCTGTTCATCAAAATACTTTCTTTTTTCAAGTATACTAATATTCAGCTTTCTGATCCCTTCCACATCTTAAATTAGTCATTTCCTTTGTCATCTACTGAAATTATACTATAATCAATATTATGTACTTTAATTACTCACCCTTATACCAAAATATGGTGCCGAGGTCATGAGGACCCTGACTCAGTATGCACGTCAGTGACAGCGAGCTGCCAGTCTTCACGTACAGGTCTACTGGGCCCAGGATGTGCGCTTTCGCTTCTGTTGACAAAGGAAACCACAAGAATGAAAAATATAAACATCATATTATGCAAAGTGAGATTGTTGTTTAGAAAAGTGTGTTTGTTTTAAAATCACGACTTATCTTCCGTTATACAGTGTGTTATAAAAATACCCGACAAGGAAAAAGGGGGTTTTATTGTCCATTGTATCGATTTAAAATACCTATATTTAAAAAAAAACTAGAGAATATATTAATTTACAAAACACCTTCACCTACGTAGAGATCTTAGTATACAGATTGCTATTTTGTAATGGATATTAAATTTAAAACGTACTAGATACATTATTTAAATATAATTCCTTTTCATGACAATAATGAATATTTTTTCGGTATTTTTCAACACCTTATTTAATATAATAATTTGTTTAATCAATATATCAAGTAATAATCCGACGTTATTTTAAAACGTGTAAGCCAACGCGATGCTCATACTTTACGAACTCTTCATACATTTTTTAACGAGATTGAAATATATTTTTTACATAGTAGACAATTTCTAGACTTCACAAAATATATCGCCGTTCTGAAATTACTAAAAAAGACCAACCCTACTAGCTAAACATTATCCAGACCGTAACGAGTTTTTAAATTCAAATTACACTCTACCTACATTATGAAAAAAATATTCAGATCCTCTCAGCTCATACGACCCAAATTCTTAGTAACACAAGTAGAAACCTACATAAGAATAATAATTCCATGAATAATTACCTGAATTGTAAACTAGATGACGAAAACAAAAAAAAAACCTAATTTTCTTTTTTACCGTCCTTATTCCATAAGAGATGTTGTCTGTTAAGATATTAAGACCGAAGAGCCTATCAAGTACTTTTAAAACGTGATACAGCACGTTCACAGTAGAAAGAAAATGCCCCTAACAGCAATGAAGAAAAAATTAGGGCAAGATTAAATCTGGCGAAGGTTGCGTTGAAGATCCTATTTCATATTGTTATCGAGGGATTTGAAAAGTTCAAGAGGGTTCATGCAAAGAGTAGGCCTGTAAGCAAGGATGAAGGAAAATCAGAGTTTTATCATCATTTCAACCTTGGATTTGATGAACAATGTAATATTCTTGCATACCCACTCGTACGTAAAATAATTAAAGAACATATCACAAATAATATTTATAAAAATAATGCAGATGCAAAAGCCAATGAAGAGACAAGCCAACCATTTAATTCTAAGAGCACCTAAGAAACCAACTATGGAAAAAAAACCATCGTGTTTAAGGGACCTGCACTTTATAACTCTTTAACCAAACGTATTAAGGAATCCAAATCACTTCCAACCTTTAAAAAAGCAATACTTCAGAAACGTGAATATTGAGAACTTTTACTGTTTTTCTATATAATTTTTTATATGCAGTTGCTCTCGAGCGAAACTGTCGCGAAATTTTGAGCGAAATACACTTTTTTGCAGAAATGGATAGCAAGCGCAATCGTTAATTTGTTGTACGAGAGCTTAAAACCAAAGCCGAGGTAAATGAAGAAAATTATCATCTCGGTAAACAATTTAAAATTTGCATAACTATAGACCCTCTAGTTAGTAACTGCAGCGACAACTAACAATAACTATGAAGCGAAACAGTTTCCAAGAAAGTTAAGAGAACCCAATTAAGTTATGAAAATAATGAAGATTCTTCGCGAAATAATATTCTTTACCCTTTTTCTGCTTTGAAAATAAGCGATAATATAAATGAAGCATAACTTCTTCTTTATTGCTTTATTAAGTATCATCTCCTCACCTTTTGCCTTGATTTGCATTGCAAGCTGAAGTATAAATTAGATTATGGAGCAATCACCATAATGTCAGTGCAAGTAGGCGTCGTGCCCTTGAATGTAACAGCGTTATGCATGGCTGGAATCCACTTATCTTTATGTGTTCTATCGGTCGAAAATCCTTTATTGAGTTTCGAATGAAAGAATTTATTGAACTGATCTGAAAATTTATTTGAGGTATTTTTAGCTTTTGTCAACGAAAATTGGTCCATTAGTTTTTATGATTTACTAGCGACCCGCCCCGGCTTCGCACGGGTGCAATGCTGATACTAAAATTATACATATAAACCTTCCTCTTGAATCACTCTATCTATTAAAAAAAACCGCATCAAAATCCGTTGCGTAGTTTCAAAGATTTAAGCATACAAAGGGACATAGGGACAGAGAAAGCGACTTTATTTTATACTATGTAGTGATATGTACAGTTCTAAAGCTATACCTTATATATGAAAGTACTAGCTTAGCTACTAGCATGGCTTTCGCTAGTGGTTCCACCCACGTCAATGTGTAATTACTTCGTGTACCCAGATAAAAAGTGAAAAAGCCTTCCTCGATAAATGGGCTAACTAACAATGAAATATTTTTTAAATCGGTCCAGGTTTTCTTGAGATTAGTGCGTTCAAAATCAGGTAAGCAAACTCTTCAGCTAAACAAACAATAATTATTATTGTCTCCCAAAATGATGACAGGAACGTTCAATATGCACCCCATTCGTTATTGTAAATTAACCAGTTTACGCTGATAAATCAGAACTTCTTGTGACATCCGACGAAAAACATCTTAGCGTTTGACCCAATTACTTAGTAAATATTCAAGTTTGGGGAAAGCATGTTTTGCTGTGTCATTAGACCGGCTCAAGGGAGGCAAGTGGCAAGACAACGAAGCATTAAGTGCTCAGGAAAGCTTGGAAAATTGCAATGTCAAGTGATGCCAGTTTTAGTCTTTGAATTGTATGTAGTTTGAAAGTTTGCGGTTGAACTTAGACTGAGGCAGTAATGAACGCTCCTATTTCGTAGTTTATGGTTTATTCGAGAGATTTGCTGCCTTGGTTTTGGATTTCAGAAGGAATTAATATAGTATTGCTAGTAGTAGTTGTAGGAACAGTATTACAAACATTAAATAGTTTTCCGTTAGGAATTGGATTGTTTAGAAGGAGATTGATGAAGCAATTGGAATTTTTAGAACTGTCAATGAATTTTGCTCTGCTAAGATGGTATACGTAAAATAATTAGGAGGTATCTTCCAAAGAAATAATCATCATCATTTTCCCTAACCCTTATCCCAATTAATTATTATTATTCAAGGGCGACACAGAATGTACTCTTCTTTCATAACTTCCCTTCTGACGTCACTTCACAAGTATAACACTTTCCAACGAAATTATTTGGTCGAAATCGGAAATGGTAATTGTAGAAAAAAATATCGTGCCCCTAATCAATGAGGAAACCCTGCCGTGACGATTTTAATGGCTTTCAAAAAGATTAGCTTCCACAAGTAAAGCGGTAACAAAAACCCAAATGCGGAAGAAAAAACATCTAGAGAGTAAGAGCACACCATTCCGTTAACTAAAGAATGGTTCCGGTAGCTTTTGTGTTTTGAAATAAAAAACTCCTTTCAACGAGTCTGCAATGCGGATGATAAAATTAGACTTCTAACGAGAACATTGACACCTTTCTTTGAGCGTACAAAAATTTTTCCTTGTTTTTACACCATCGAGATTTCAAAGGACCATACTCATCTTTGCTTTAACTAAATTAACTACCATAAACCCTCTGATTTCCAAATTGAGTCATCTATCAAAGAAATTACGAATGACTTCCCAATTTTTCTCAACACAGCTAAAAGTTTCCCCTAAATTAATTGGACCCTAACTACGTTCAAAGAAATCATTTCTTCATCGACTTTCGGTCACGTACCAACCTTAGAAAGATTAGAAATTAAAGTAATTGCTGTAATTGGACTTACCAACGACGTTCAGTTGAAAGGCCAGAGACATTTTTGGTTCAGTATTGACTTGACACTCGTAAATTCCCGCGTCCCTTTCTTGCGGGAACTTTATTTGGAGCGTCCAATTTTCCGACTTCTCCGGTCTGATTACCTGGTGGAGAAATAGATTTAGTTGGTGAGGATATTTGATCTAAACTTGGTACAAAGTTCTGGTAACACAAGATCTGTATTCTGGGTTTGACCTGTGGAAGTAGATACTTCATGGTAGATTCAATTTGTAGATTGCAACGCACTGTTGCAGTAGAACTTTATCTATAGTAGTGGTATCGGTTTTGTATGAACAAGTGTCGTAAATAATGCTAAAATTTGCAAGGTTTAGTAAGGCATTCAAAGTAAAGGATGATTCAATTTTTGTAAGAAATAAAAGTTTAGAAAAGGCTGCAACAGTAAATGTGTACGTCTGAATATGAGCCTTTAGATGGGACCTACAGACATAAAGTATCTGCTGTTGATACAAATGCTGAATTAACGATTCAAAATTATTAACTAAACAGGTTAAAACTTATTTTTGAAATGAAAAAAAAAAGCTGTACTATGAAGATTCTAATAATACTACGCAAAATTTTACATAGTTCATCTCATATATAATTCTTTTGCTTAGTCATTCAATGTCATGTTTTGCAAAAAAACTTCGCGAACTTCACTAGTTTCATAAAGACAAAGTTTCTATCAAAGTGTAGCATTCTGAAAAAGAACTTTTCTTTTAGAATTGAATTTCCTGTTTGTGCAATTTTTCGGTGAGACGAATTTGATAAAAGTAGACTTTCTAGAAACGAGTTTGGTAGAATAGTTTTGAAAATAACTAGGTAGATAATAAAAATGATCTACGGTTATACGTTTGATTTAGGACACAAGAAGTCATAAAATTGGTCAAAGGTGAGGCAAATGAAATCTTATCAAGAACATAGGTAGTGCTTCTTAAAATGATGTGGAAGTAAACATAATTGATGAATCCAAGAACATAGACAGCGATGGAGATGAACTTTTCGACGCCTTTTAATAAAATTCTTTTATGAAAGTATTTGTTCTATTTCATTCTTCCCGTGGGAACAACTTCCCATGCCCGGATAAAAAGTAGCCTATATGTTATTTTAATCTTAAAGCTTTATGATTGCCAAGTTTCCTGAAAATCCGTTGAGAGGTTTGGGCGTGAAGAGGTAACAAACATACACACACACAAACTTTTGCTTTTATACACATATTAGAGTGAAGAGTGATGAAGTGTGATAATTGGTGTGAAGTGATGTGATAGTGTGATATGATGATGATTTGTGTTACTTCTTATGTTAGGGATACACCCTAAAAATAGTACTCAATGGAAAACATACCTGAAACCTCTGATCCGATGTATAAGTCAGTATCCCAGCAGTTAATATATGCAGATCCCTCTTCCGTATCCACGATACCTGGAACGAAATGAAAGTTTAGTACCAACTTTTGCCATTTCCCGTTACTGTGACCCACTTTCCATTCGCCATAGAGTCCCTTCGTCAAAGTACTTAATAATTCAAGGCCCGCTCATTCGTTCATCGTTATCGAGTTTAAAGAAACGTGCCGGAATTATGTCGCTTGAATTTGTTTTTGGGACGGTTAGTTGTAATTGCTTTTTGGGAGGACCCTAGAGATTGATAAAAACAAGGGAGTAAACAATTTGGAATATTATTAATTGTTTTTCTTAAGGAATACTTTTAGGGCATAAGAATCCATAAAGTCCAAAAATATACCTAAATTTTTGAAATGCATTATGTGAGGAAGAGTGATTGCTAGCAAAAAGTCGTAATCAAATGTTCAGTACAGACGTCAGTACATCAAGCTACCCGAAACTGTAAAATTATCTCAATCAACTTTAAACCATATGCTTCAGTGATAATGTTGAAAATTTGTTAAGGAAATTTGACAGATTATAGTAGCTTGATGTTCTGGCGTCTGTACTTTACAAAAAAATCTAAACCATTCCTTTCGCAAAGCACACCTCACCCCACATCTTCTCTATATAGTCTTTAAATCACAATTCAAAATCCTTAATACCAATGTCAGCTAGTTCGACATAGTTTCCAGTTCAAAAATAAACGGCTCCACCCTGGATATACTGTTCCAGTTTTGCATACAATAGTGGTGTACGAACAAAGAGCTGTATTGATTATTAGCTATTTTAGCACTGCTATCTAGGCTGGAAGCTGACTCACCAGCTTTGTTTAATACGTATAAATTATTCTTGGTAACGTTAATCAAAGGCTTTTATTTGGAACTGGGTTCTGACCAAATCATCCATAGTGTTCAACCTGTTAAAAGATCATCATCTGCCTAGTCTTTTCCCAAGCTATGTTGGGTTCGGCTTCCAGTCTTACCGGATACGGCGGTATACCAGCCCGTAGTCCGGTTACTGGGCAACTCGATACCCCTTGGTAAGACTGGTTGTCAGGTTTTCTGGCTTCCGACTACCAATAACGACCACGACGCCAAATATGGACAGACAACCGGGACCCACCAATTTAACGTGCCTTCAAAAACACGGTGGAGCTCGTCTTGGTAAGATGATCCTATCCCATCAACTTATGATTGGTCGAAGCTACCTGCTGCAGATAGGAATAGGATGAACTGTCTGTAACTTTTGAAACAGCCGCGAATCTCTTCGAGAAAATAATAAAAACTTTTTTAAATGTGATGATGATGATGGCATCCAAGCCGATTGTCGGCTACGGCGGCCGTTCTCTTTTATGGAGATCAGCCAGCTGCGCAGGACATATTATAGTGCACAAGCATTCGCGCAGATACAGGTGCACTCTCTATTCCCTCACTCTCATAGTCCGGTGGGACGGCAATCCGACACGACCGGAGAGAGATCAGGCGCAGGACCGACATTTACGTGCTCTCCGATGCACGGGTGAATCAATCACCAACTTTCAGACTCCAGGCTGCTTTATGAAAGTTTCTCAAAACCCACAAAGCGATTTCGGCCCGACCTGGGATTCGAACCCGAGACCCCGTGCACAGCAGTCGCGCCTTGCGACCACTAGACCAACGAGGCAGTCATTTTTAAATGTATTTATGTTACAGCCGTGCCCGTTTTGCTTGAGACTTGGCTGGGGCGCTGCCATACCCTCAGGTATATTACATACAGCCTAGTTCACAGTTACAAAATAGTTGCATGCATTGTTAGATATCATCCAGCATGTAGTACACTAAGCAACAGCTTGTGTCAACACTAGCGGTTACGAATTAACTGGAACACATTTAGATTCAAATTAATCTCGACATAATATACAATATTCAGAATCTGCACTGATCTAATTCTGTTCGGCCATATTGTCATATTATACTCGAGAACAATGATTGTGTATTATACTTGTAAGCAATTAATTTTGGGCAATAAAAGGATATTTTTTTTTGCAGGAAATCATCCCGCTGACTGTGCAGCTGGAGGGAGTGTCAGACTCTTACTGACTAAACCCACCACTATCTTCCTTCTGGAGGTCCCTGTGAGCCAGGGAAATGGTAACTCTTGCGAACAACCCGCAGCCCAAGCAGATGTATTGTTTATCCTTAAGCTTAGTTTTTAAGCATCGCACTTGTCTGCACTTTACGAACCCAATTCTTATGTCTTCTTCTCTTCCACTTGTCAACATTTTATAACTCTTATATGATCTTCGGTGCACAATGCACCAATTGTGCACACCTACTAAAATCCTATTCCTCCCCAGACTACCCATATCATCACTCACCCTTCCATAATACCTTCCCAACCCACAACCATTCAGAAGAGGGGTGCAGACATACCATAAGTGTTACCCCCTCTCTTCAAACAACAAAAAAAATAAATAAAGAAAACACTGCCCTTCACGACTGCCAAGGATGTTCAGTGATAGCCGGGACCTACATACAGTTTAACGTGCCATCCGAAACACAGTCATTGATGTCTAAGGTATACTTAGAAAGTATACATACCAATTTAGAAAACTTGCATTGGTTGCTCATACTTGAGAGGTTGGCTCTTACCCACTAGGCCACCACGACATTACAAAATGATAATCATAAAATCATCATCCTCATCCTCCTGCCCTTATCCCAAGTTTTATTTCGGGTCGGCGCAGCATGTTTTTGTCTTCCACGTTCTTCTATCTGCCGTCATCTCACAAGTTACATTCTTTCTTGCCATATCATCATGATAATCATAAAATATGAATTTAAAATTTATTATAATATCAGTTAATTTTTATAACAAAAATATTATCTACAAATACCTACCAACATTTACTCCAACCGCATCAATTTCAACACTTTTGATTGCCGCATAAATTGCAATAACAGAAATCAGTGCGCATTACCGCATTCACAAAAAGAGGTCAAGGTCACTAGCGATAATGTCACATACGACTTTATACTTCTGCACTCACGGTGCGTATCATGACCAAAATTTTGGACAGTGAAGCAATATGGGTCTTATGTTGTAGGTAATAGGTTTTATATTGCATTGGTGGTTGATGGTTTTAAGGATTATGATTTCAAATCATTGTGTCTGGTAATTTACTTAAAAGTACGATTATGAATCCTTCGCAGTTTTAGGTCCCTTCCTTAATACTTACTAATCTTCGTCCAGGAAAGCTTAAAACATCATACTTAGGAGCAATTCCGTATGACGACCCTGAACGGTAGTAAGGACGCTGAACTAGCGAGCTGAGGGTCCAGGATTTGATTTACCATACGATCGACACTTGTGTGATGAGCTTGCTGGTTGGCTGTGTCTGAGTGTTATAACTTATGTATTTTATAATATATATTATATGTAAAGTATATGTAGCATATCAGTTGTTTTGGCACCCATAACATAAACTGATCAGTAGTTTACCTTGGGGCTAATCGACTGTATGCGAAAAAAGTGTCAAAATAAAAAAAAATGAGACCATTGGACCAAAGAGGGTTCTTTCTACCTACCTTACCTTATTTGATAAGGTAAAATAAAAGTTCGGTGACTTCAATATTTTAAAGTTAAAACAGATGCAATATTTGCTGAATTTCAAGTGACTGCTAACTAGAGTCAGTATCAATGAAAATTGTCATTAATATTTTCGTATGCATACAGACAAACAGAGTCAGCGGCTGATAAATTTATAATTACATTTCGAAAGGAATACACGAGTATACGGTATGACGGTTGATATCCCTTTAGTACAGATGCCAGCACATCAAGCTACCCGAAACTGTAAAATTTTGTCCAATCAACTATGAACTATATGCTTCTGCGGTAAAGTTGGTTTGTTGGAGATTTGAATTTGATTGTAGTAGCTCGATGTGCTAGCACATTTTTAAATATACTGCATTTATTATGGCAATTTATTCGTAATTACCGTAGTAATTAATTATTTCAAGTCAATACTGCAAAAAACATATTAATTTCCATTCCTATAAAGCCAAATAATTATCAACTGAGTCGACGAATTATTAGTGTATAAAAAAACACAAATTATTAGTGTCTAAAAGTGTAAATATAACTCAAAATATTTTTTACCCAATAATTTGTTAACACAAGTTGATATAGCATGCTGCGAGTTGTTCGAAAGAGTTACCGCGGCCCTGGTACCCAAAGACATTCAGAAGATAAAAGTGGGTTTTACTCAGTAAGAATCTGACACTCCCTCCAACTGCACCCACACCGGGGTGCCTTCCAAAACATGGGAGAACTCGTCATGATAGATGTTCGGACGACGGACGGACCGACCCTGCTAAGCATTGCTTAACATTATGATTGATCGACCCGTGTGGCTGATACTTAGCCACGAGCTCCTCCTTACGTTAATGACTGGAGGATGAAGAAGAAGTAATAAAAACCTGATTGATCTGATAGATAGCAAAAAAAGACTGAGGGTTTTTCGCAAGAGTTAACGTGGCCCTGATACAAGGAGATCACCAGAAGGATAATAATGGGTCAAAGAAAAGTCCGACACTCTTTACAGCTGCACCCTTAGCGGGGACCCCTCCCGCAAAAAGATCGCACAAAAAGTAATGTAGATTCCCATTCATACTATAACATACAACACAAATTCTTTTGATGCACATTCACAGACTAATAAACACAACAGAGCAAACAAAACTATTCTACTTACAGCTTTGTCCCCAAGTTGTTCAACCCTACAATGCAGGAACGCGGTCTGTCCGACCACGGTAGTGACATTCCGGGGCACATTGTATTCGAAGTACGGAAATGACCCCACACTGTCCTCGCCGTAGTGTGCTGTACCTGAGGACAAAACAAAAAATTGTTTGGTTTAGTGTTAGGATCACTAAATTGATTTCTCAGATTTTCTCGTGGAATTATATCTGTTCTGGACAAGGCTAAGAGACAGTTCCACAATGTCCGAATAGCCACTATCTGCCGAATAGCCACTATCTACCGAATAGCAACTATCTACCGAATAGCCACTATCTACCGAATAAATTAAAAAATGGAACAGAATTTGTATGAAATTACCTACCAAATAAACTAATTGGAACTTATTCGTAGGTGGTAAAAGAGGCCCTAAGCAAGAAATGAGTACACAAATAAAACTTCGCCTCGAAAAAATTGTTTGGTTTAGTGTTAGGATCACCAAATGGATTTCTCAGATTTTCTCGTGATAGTTGTAATTATATCTGTTCTGGACGAGGCTAAGAGCCAGTTCCACAATGTCCGAATAGCCACTATCTTCCGAATAGCAACTATCTACCGAATAGCCACTATCTACCGAATAAATAAAAAAATGGAACAGATTTCTTATGAAATTACCTACCAAATAAACTAATTGGAACTTATTCGTAGGTGGTAAAAGAGGCCCTAAGTAAGAAATGAGTACACAAATAAAATTTCGCCTCGAAAACTCACTGTCTATTTTCACCAAATTAACATGCTATTTGCATCCTTTTCCTAGATAAATTGGTACAATTTATCTTCTTTGCAAGTCAAAATAGGAAAAGAAATGTCTGTAATCTTCTAGCGAGCCCGTAGCAATAATAAATTATGCGAAAAGGGTCACTTCCACGTTTTGATATACATGGGTTTGAATTTGTTGGCGTTCGTTCCTTATCAATACCGTCTTCACGATTTCCTGATTTCAATTTATTTATCAGTTAACGTTGAATTGTGTATTTTTGTTAGCAATATGGAATCTACACTTAATATTATTAAGAGAAAAAAAAAAAAATTGTTTTTTTGTAGGTAATGGATAAAAAAAAAACTACTATATATCGGTACTACCGATTTTAAAAATGATTTCAGCATTAGAAGGCTACATTATCTGCATGTGACATAGGCTATATATTATTTTAGGAAAAATTGGTTTCCGTATATATTTGAGATTTTGTACTACGGACACTAGGTGTAAAAAGTCATCCAAAAAAGATTCCTATTTGGCGTACGCCGCCTAAACTATAAAGTATAAAATCATAAAATATTCTTATTCATAAAAGAATTTAAAAATATGTACAAAAATTTTGATTTTTTTGTTGTACCTAATAAATTATAAAAGTCAGAAATATATAAAGAACTTCAAGGGAAAAAAGAAACGAAAATAATTCAGTCCAAGGAGAATTCAGTCAGAAGTGATGCGTAGTAGTAAAATACAGCAGAATAACAATAGTGATACTCAAATATGATATTTATAAATGTAACTCCCAGACAGTTTATAGTGAGTAGTAGAATGATACAACAAAAACACGCAATAAATTTTTAAATAAACGCAGACGCTAATGTAGCTCATTATATCATACCCAGGCATTCTGTTTGCATCAAAAAGAATACAAAACGACACAATTATCCTAAACAAAAGGTCGCGCTGATTAAGAAATTATACAGAGTGGAACAACATCTGAGCTATAATGTTCTTGTTCAGGTGAACAGGCCTAATTTCGGGGGTCATTTAAGCCCCTTTTTGCTTATGATGCAATGTTGGGGAGGACGTGGCAGTTTCGGGTTAATTTTATTACTAAATTTTATGCAGAAATATTATTATGTGCGAACTGACGTATGAATGAATGAAAGATAATATTGTGATTTTTTTTAAATGAATAACCAATTTACTTGAAAACCTATGACCTAGTAATAAGACCTCGTTTTTTTTCTTTTTTTCGTGGGAAATCATGAAATGACCCCTCCCGCTGAGGGTGCAGCAGCTGGAGGGAGTGTCAGACTCTTACTGACTGAAACCCACTGTCTTCCTTCTGGAGGTCCCTGTGTGCCAGGGCC
Source organism: Heliothis peltigera (assembly GCA_958496145.1). Classification (NCBI taxonomy): domain Eukaryota; kingdom Metazoa; phylum Arthropoda; class Insecta; order Lepidoptera; family Noctuidae; genus Heliothis; species Heliothis peltigera. The sequence continues at coordinate 5,159,357 of OY292345.1, read as the reverse complement.
ACGGTATCTCTTACGAACAACCCGCAGGTAATAAGACCTCTCCAGTATAAATCATCAAATATTAAATATTGCAAAAGAGCAGTCGAAATAAGTCAAACAAATTAACAGTAAAACATTAAAATATGATTTTAAGCGGAATATTCTAGAACTAATTGCAACTTGCGCTCGTTAGCAATACATAAAGCAAGTTAAATATTTATGCAATCGTTTGTAGAACTTTCATCAAGTGAGACCAACTGTATTATTTGCGTTTTTATTGTTAAAACAATTATTATTTTTGATAGTGAGACACTGAATGATGTAACTACTTCAGTTTTATTCGTAACTAGCAGTTTCTAAAGGTTTCTCCCGCGTCCCCGGCGAACTTTTTCCCGTACCCGGATAAAACATAGCCTATATTCACCGGGAATAGTGTAGCTTCCCAACAGTGAAAGATTTTTTTAAATGAGTCAAGTAGTTACGGAGCCTATTCAAACCAAACAATCAAATCATTTAATTTTCTTCATACATATTTACAATTTATTTACAAAACTTAATTAAAACATTTACATTATATAAAAAATATATAATTAAAAAATGGCGTCAAAAAATTCCTCATCCGATTTCGTGGGAAATCATCAAATGATGATGAGTGTCCGACTCTTACTGACTAAAACCCACTATGTTCCTTCTGCAGGTCCCTGTGGTCCAGGGCCACGGTAACTCTTACGAACAATCCTCAGCCCAGGCAGACCCTGAAACACCTGCCCTTCACCACTTCCTATGTTTTATCGCTGGAAAGATGAAATGGTGGAGCAAACTCCCCAGCAAGGTGTAGCAGTAGCCCTGAGATTCATGCAACAAAATTCTTCAGCTTTATTAAATTCCCAGTTCATTAATACTTTTGTATAATAAAATATGTATATAAGACTGTCAGTAATTCTCAGTATTCGGAAATTATTTTAATTAAATCAACTCGTTTCGATATATTTTGCAAAAGTAAAGTAATCTTAATACGTTTTCGTACTTTTCAGAGAGATTCAGATCAATTTATCGTTTCGATGAGCAAACTTTTCTGATTCATTCTGTTCTGTTAAATCGCGTCTGTATCATTATCTGCCTAGCCTTTTCACTAGCTACGTTTGGTTCGGTTTCCAGTCTTAACTGGATGCAGCTGAGTACCAGTGTTTTACAAGGAGCGACTGCCTATCTGACCTCCTCAACCCAGTTACCCGGGCAACCCAATACCCCTTGGTTTGACTGGCGTCAGACTTACTGGCTTCTGACTACCCGTAACGACTGCCAAGGATGTTCAATGACAGCCGGGCCCTACAGTTTAACGTGCCATCCGAAACACAGTGATTGATGTCCAAGATATACTTAGAAAGTACATACAAACTTAGAAAAGTTGCATTGGTACTTGCCTGACCTGGAATCGAACCCACGCCCTCACATTTGAGAGGTTGGCTCTTTAACCGCTAGGCCACCACGACTATCTACTTATTTGTTCCGTCCAACACTTCAAAAGCTATGGGGTCAAAGGACAAAATGAAAAGGTATTTTGATTTATTTTATTTGCACTATACCGCGTCCATTGTCGATTATATTGAACATCAACAGAACCCTTTGGTAGAACGTCCGCCATTTTACCAAATTGCCAGACTTAAATCGCGCGGTTCACATCTCATTTACCCTGTTTTTACGATCACGTGCTATGTTTTTTTAAACTTTGGAAATTAAATTCTATTTGTACACTCTTTGGGTATGTTTTTGTTTGACAGTGGTGCCAGGTGACCAATAATAAAAGATTATGCTTAGTTATTGTGGTTGTCGGTGCGGTCTGCTATTTAATTAAACTGAAATAGTTTTGGGATATCATTTTCAGTTGTAAGTGGTCTTTTCGAGATATGAAAAGGTCGGATGAGTAATGGAATTGTTTTGTTAGCGAAACTCTTTTCTTTTTTAATGCCCGGAGGAAATGTATCAAATTATAACGTAATAAAATTTTAGCACCTGGCCTGCCTGCCTAGCCTGTTCGGAGCTCGTGGCTAAACAATAGCCACATGGGTCGATCAATCATAAGGTTAAGCAACGCTTAGCGCGGTCGATCTGTGGACGGGTGACCATCTTAACATGACGAGCTCTACCGTTTCGGGAGGCATGTTAAATTGGTGGGCCCCTAGCTGTCATTTTTTACATCTTTGGCAGTCGTTACGGTTAGTCATAAGCCAGAAAGTCTGACAACCAGTCTTACCAAGGGGTCTCGAGTTTCCCAGGTAACTGGGTTGAGGAGGAGACAGGCAGTCGCTCCACGTAAAACGCTGGTAAAACTCAGTTGCATCTGGTTAAGACTGGAAGCCGACCCCAACATAGCATGGGAAAAGGCTAGACAAATGATGTTTTGCATTTTAGTTGTTGTTGTTATGTTACGGCTAAAACCCGAAGAAGAAGGACCTACTTCTAACCGGAATGATATCGGATAGACTTAGTTTGCACTTGGAGAGGCCTATGTCCAGCAGTGGACTGCGATAGGCTGATGATGATGATGAGACTTAGTTTTATCCAACAGGGAATGGCTGGACCTAGTTGTAGCCGGCACGATAAAGGATAGACCTAGTTTTACCCGAAAACAATCGGCTAGTACTAGGTGTAACCAAGGGAATGGCTACACCTAGTTCTAACCGGCTAAAACTAGGTGTAGCCGCACTTCGGGTTTTAGCCGTAACAGATATATTCGTCGCTTAACAGATGAAACAAATGAATCCACCATTATTCCATGTAATTAATTCAACACAACAATACCAGGGTATCAGAAAGTATAGGGGGCAGCATTACAATGGCTTTAATGTGATTAAACAACCGTGAACCCCATAAGCCTATTAATGGAGTTTCTACTACTATTGAATGTTAACACACAGATTTATATAAATTTAAATTAAAAAAAGTTAAATTTGAATCAAGAATTTTCAAGTTACTACTTCGTCAGAAACCCAAAAATTCTCTCTCATTGATTCCTTATGGAACTAAGCGATCTTTACTGACAGACTGCCCCGTTGGTCTAGTGGTCGCAAGGCGCGACTGCTGCACACTCGGGGTCTCGGGTTCGAATCCCGGGTCGGGCCGAAATCGCTTTGTGGGTTTTGAGAAACTTTCATTCATAAAGCAGCCTGGAGCCTGGAAGTTGGTGATTGATTCACCCGTGCATCGAAGAGCACGTAAATGTCGGTCCTGCGCCTGATCTTTCTCCGGTCGTGTCGGAACGCCGTCCCATCGGATTATGAGAGTGAGGGAATAGAGAGTGCACCTGTGTCTGCGCGAATGCTTGTGTACTATAATATGTCCTGCGCAGCTGATCTCCATAAAAAAAGAGAACGGCCGCCGTAGCCGACAATCGGCCTGGATGCCATCAAGCGATCTTTAACGAAGCCTATAAGATCATAATATTAAAAAAAAACTAATCTCGAAAACGAGACAGCTACAATATAAACACAGAAAATAAAATAAGCTATAAATATTTTATTCATAATAAAGAAATAACTGGTTCATAGTATTTGCTTTTCGCGTTAACTCGCTAATGAATACGAATATTGACGAATAACATCTAAAGTACATCTTCTGACAATTGCTTCATAGAATCAATCAATACTTTTGAGCAAATATTTTAAATGCAAAAGTGTTACCTTGAATTTGAAATAAGTATTTGCTATTTACTTTACGAACACCTAAAAAGTACAGAAAACATCACTTGGGCTTTTAACATAAGTCATGTTTTGAATTACTCAAGTTAAATAGAGAATCTAAAGGGCTTTTAAAGACAGGCCTATTTATACCGAAAATATATACTCGTTTATTATACTAGGTACAGCAATTTATTGATCAAAAGTTACTCTTTGAAATACATGATATTTTTCAGCCAACTTACATTGAAAAGGCTCTAGTCATATTTGTATTTATGATATTGCTAATTTGTAGTTATATTTTTAATAAAAAGCAGAGAAGTCGATGGACATACACAGAAACTAGCACATCAAGCATATAGCTTATAGATTTTCAACTTTATTATTGAAGCTTATGTTTTAAAGTTGATTGTGAAAAATAACAGTTTCGGGTAACTCAATGTGCTGGCGCCTGTACCGAAAAGAATAGGTATACCAGCCAAAACAACTTTTTTGAAAATTTTGTTAGAATGCCACTTATGTTAGCCCCAGACTCTAATAAACACATATTAAGTAATCATCTTGGTAGGTTCAGCCATCATGGGAAATAAAACTTATTTTGTAACTGTATACATTTTGCAATAAATAAATAAAATAAATAAGCAAAGACAGACAAAATTAGCAATTTATAATGTTATAGTAAACTTAAGCCTAAAACTAGACTGTTGGCCGACCCCAACATATTTGAGAAAAGGCTAGGCAGATAATGAATAAGCTAAAACCTCATTACAATTATAACTAAATAAAATTTAAATTCCTTCAAAAGAAACACAAAGTCAAAAATAACGAGACATCCTTTTAACGCAGAAATTATACTCAAAGGAAAAAAGTTTATCCCGTAAAACGGCTCAAGGAAAAACCTTTTTGCATTCGTATCCTCGAGTCTAATTCGTTTAGAAAGCTAGATATTAGTACCTCCTTTAAAGGCTAGGCTTAGTGTAAGGCTATTAGGTCAAGTGGTGGGCTCGTGTGGCTTCCAGTTAAGCTTGTTACATTAATAAGAATTCAGGCTGAGAAATAAGTGCAGATTTAATTCTGTGATTTTGTGTAGTTAGGACATGGTCGTTTAAGTGATTAAGATCGAAAGATGTTGGCTGATTAGGAGATAGATGTTGGAGATTACATTGGGAAGAAAATTTATATTGATATTATACCTATGTATGTTTAACAGATTATAAGAAAAGAAAAGAACTATCAGCTACAAAGGCACTGCTTATTTCTTAAGAAATCTCTTCCAGCAGGCGTCGACAGACTGTGTAAACTGAAAGAAATAAATTTAATAAATATATAATGTACCTAATTACCTAATTTAAGATGCAATCATCATCTCCTGAGCCTTTTCCCAACTATGTTGGGGTCGGCTTCCAGTCTAACCGGATTCAGCTGAGTACCAGTGTTTTACGAGGAGCGACTGCCTATCTGACCTCCTCAACCCAGTTACCCGGACAACCCAATACCCCTTGGTTTGACTGGGCTTCTGACTACCCGTAACGACTGCCAAGGATGTTCAATGATAGCCAGGACATACAGTTTAACATCATTTAATTTAAGATGCAATAATCATACATATATGTATTTAAACAAAATTTTGTGTTCCCAGTATTAGTAGGTAGTAGATAGATACATATAATACTACAGATAACCAAGTTAACCTTTTGTTGAAAAAAGCGTATATTTTGTTGAAAAAAGCGACGATCACGCCAGCATAATTAGAGATTTAATTTATGAATCGCGAACAGTCATTTCAAACAATTCATTCAAAACAATTAATTTATAATACATACCTACTTTCAATCAATGAATAAGTAGACTATTATAACATGATTATTTGCGAAAGATGACTTGACTGACCCCATGTTTTTGCTCTCAAATATAAGGTTAGAAAAGTCAGAAAAAGACATAACATTGCTAAAAGAGAGCCAGATCTATAAATTGAGATGTTAAGCCGAAACGTGATACCGCAAAAGGGAATGTACTTTTTGTAACCAATGTTAATATTTCAAACGATTTTATGTAACATTCTTGCATTAGTATAAAGTTAATAAAGTAACAAATCCAGTATTTGGGGCTCACGGTTTTATTTGGTTATTTTTTATTTGTTTATAACTTCCCTAATCAGCTTTTTTAAATTCAGGTCTCTTCCAACGTGTTTTTATTCATAGTTAATCATTTTGTATTTGATATACATTTAGAAAGCACATTTGCCTAGCCATTCTTGGGAATGGCTTTAGTTGGCTACATTGGGGTTGGCTTCCAGTCTAACTGGATGCAGCCGAGTACCAGTGCTTTACGTAGAGCGACTCAGTTGGCAACCTGAGCAACCCGAGTAGCTTTGCTTAAACTTATTATGATTTAGTGTTTAGTGGCAAGCATAATTTCTAAACATGAGATAATAGGCATTTTTTGATCAATTTAAACAAATATCATCTTCAGCTTCACAGGCCTCCTCTCACACGAAGAAGGATTGAACGTTAATCACCAGTTAAGATATAATAATAATCACATATCAGACTTAGAAAGAAAAAGAGAAAAAACAAACTTTAGAAAGTACATATAAATTAGAAAATTTACATTGGTACTTGCCTGACTTAGAATAGAACCCGCACACACATAATTGAGGGTCCGGTGCTTTAACCACTAGGCCACCACGAGTTCATACAAAATACAAACAAACTCCTGGCATAAATTCTTTCAAGGCTACCCTAACTTCTCGAAAGCCCATCAACCTCCATAACACTTTCTCGGTCAAGAGGGAGAGGTTACCCCCGAAACACCCCTTGAATACTAATCGTAGTTTTTTCTCAAAGGATCCTCCGATGTTCCGTGGGCACGTGGAGCCAGCCAAGACCCTCAAGCCAAGGTCAAGTGACAATTTGCTAATCAATACTTAGCACCGTTAATTGTTTACTGAAATGTTTGTTTTTCGTGTAAACAGATCACGTTTTTTGGTGTAGAGTTTGTTAGAGTAAAATAAAAGAAATTACTTTAGCTTACGTACTTATTTGTTAAAGGTCACCCAGATATCAATGATGTCTATAAAGTGTCGTTGTATTAAAGGTTCGCGACATCAAAACGGAGGCTAAGGGCCTGTTTCACCACCTACGAATAACTTCCAGTTAGTTTATCTGGTAGATGATTTCATACTTAAGGGTCTGTTTCACCACTGGAAGATAATTTCATACAAATTCTGTTCCAATTTTTTAATTTATTTGGTAGATAGTCGCTAATCGGACATTGTGAAACTGGCCTAAGTTTTTTTTTTTTAAATAATGAATAAATATTAGGTACTCAATCCATATTTTTTTTTACGTAATGAGATGAAAAATAAACAAATATTATTTGAAAACAATTCCAATTCCCAAACAACCAAATACTACTTAATTAATAGTCTGACAAAACAAACGAATGCCGCGAATTTATTCAAATGTTTTAGCATTTGAAATTTCGCAACCACTATCCATGTTACTGAGAACCTTCTAACTCGTACATTTTAGATGAGACAAGAGGCCTGATTAATCTGGTTATGTCAGAATCTGCTACTTACACTGAAGATGATTTATATAACCGTTTTAATTGTTAACTACTCCACTTGGTACGTGGTTATACTCGTCTAATTAATCAAAATGGCGCAGGTTTTAAACCGAACTAATACTTCATTTTCCGGAGTGGTAGTTTTAATTTCAATTATTATATTTTAATAGGTTCTGAATTTAAGTTAATAAAATGGATGCTTTATTCTTTTTATCTTTTGTCTATATTTTTTTAAATGTCATTGAATCTACTTAAAGCACTTATAAGATCCTAGATAATAGATCGAATTTGTAGGGATATAATTTTATGCATAATACAAATCATACCAATAGTTTTTGAGTTTAGGGCCTTTAAACAAATAGTTCTTTAGCACTGTAATAGAATTGTTATATTCCATGAAATATATAAAAATAATATGTACTCTAACTTACACTTCAATGAAAATTAGAAAGCTAATTATTATCTAATGGTGGCGTATGCATAAATGTATGTAAATCAGTTGCGTACGCCAGCAAAAAACATGCTCACTACACAAAAGTTGACCTTACCAGGAATCGAACTCGAAACTCTCTGTTCAGCAGTCCGACATTGAGACTATTGCGCCGACGGGGTTATCAAAAGTAATAAATTATTTGACCGAAAAAAAAATACCTTCGAATTGATAACCTCCTTCTTTTTAAGTCAGGTAAAAACAAGGGAAAACTGACCAAAAATAACTCCCCAAAGTGTCACTAAACAAGAATGTACAGGCGCCCTCTTAACACCGCTAAACCATGTACAAACGATATAAAAATTTTGTCAAAGTAAGAATTTGTTTTTTAACACACAAAACCGCGTTTGGTTCACACGACGCGGGATGCTTTGGCAAATATTTTTAGGCTAACAGCTTGGCGGTAGAAGTTACATTTTTATATAGGGAGCAGAGGCGAAAAAGAAATAAAAAGAGAATCTTTTACACGTAAAAATGATCCTCTAGGTAAATATAAAATATTTAGCTGTTACCAGCAGTTTTGACCGCGTTCTATTTGGATTACAACACGCACCCGGAAAAAAGTAGCCTACTTTAATCAATGGGCTATCTAACACTGAAATATAAAATGTGTAGTTGATTATTTATTTTATTTAGTAAAGAGGTTCTTGAGATTAGCGCTTTCACACAAACACACTCTTCAGCATTATAATATTAGTAAAGATAAATAAAACTGTCATAAATCATTTTTATTTATTTATTTAATAAAAAAAGTCTTTTGTTATCATTGTCTTTCTCCGTCTACTGCTGATGTACAGGAAAATAACTTCGACATGAAAATTTAATGTGAAAATGAAAGGAGATTACACATTGCATTCAAGTTTACAAATAAATATCTACTGGGTATATCGAAATCGCTGGTAAATTCGCCAACTACATATGTACTCGTATACTAATGTCATAAAGCTGAAGAGTTGTTTGTTTCAACGCAATAATCTCAAGAACTACTGATCCGATTTGAAAAATTCTTTCAGTGTTAGATAGCCCATTTATCGAGGAAGAATATAGATTATATTTCATCCAGGTGCGCGGAGTAACTCCCACGGGATGCGGATGAAACCGCTTACGAAAGATAGTTTTCAATAACCAAAAAAGTTATCCGTCAAACAAAACTAGCAGCTATTTTTATATTACCGTTGGTGGTTTGAATTCGCAGTATTGCTTTACAAACGAAAATTTCTGATGGTGAAATTATGCATTCTAGTTCCGCGAACGTAGACAAAATAGTGATTTATTCGTACACGAATGTTTTGGTGAGGGTCGAATCGAATCTGCTGGGGCTGTGTAATGGTTCACAAGTGTTACCGCGGTGCTGGTACACAAAGACCTCTAGAAGGAACAAAAAGTGGGTTTTAGTTAGTTTTTTTTTTTATTAATTCAATGACCACGATGACGTATTGCTGCCAGGTTATTGGATATATACCAGCAGGCTTAGCATAGCAACCGTAGAAACAAGTTTTTCTACCGGAGTTTGGACATAATAAGAGAAAATTGGCAGATTTACGTTACATTTCCTTGACATTTTTTGAAGATTTTTTTTTCCTCGATTGACCTAAGTCTACAAGTGATTATATGCGAGTTGACACGTCGCGCCAGTAGGATTAGGATGGCGATCCTATTTCTATTCTATCAAGAAAATACAAAGCCATTTCTATCAATGTCAACATGTCTTCTGCCCGAGCATGGCGCGAAAACAAAAATATCTTTGCTACGTGTCAAAAAAAATCTTGCGTCAATCTGTCACTTATGTCCATTATCCGGTAGAAAAAACTTGTTTCAACGGTTGCCAATTGGTTGAGGACCAATTTTTTATAATCTTTTTTAATTTTATTACGCTAAACACTAAAGAAAATAATATGATAGTTGTAAATGCCGTGGACGCGAACTTTTACCTAACAAAAAATGAAATGATACCGAGGAAATAAGACCATCCTTCTTCCTTGAAGTCGGTTGAAAAAATAGATGAAGCGGACTTGTGATTAAGCATGTGTGTGTACTCGTACCTTCTCTGTATATGGGAAAAGAGCTTCACCCAACAGCAGTTTAGTATATACACGTAGATGTTCCTATTGTCAAAAGTCGAATAATCGTTGCGAACAACACAAAGTTTGACCCACTTACATTGAATACAGAAGTTGTTAACAATTGCTAGTAAGATGTTAAATGTGACTGCGTTGTTAAAATAGCTTGGAGTTTAATAGTTAGAACAAGTTTGGATTCATGTGAACGGGTTTTAGAACTTAGATGTTACGTCTTACATACGTCATCCTCTGCTAAGCTAGGTGGTAAAACCAACTATGTAGGGGTCGGTTTCCAGTCTGACGAGATGCAGCTCAGCACTAGTGTTTATATGGAGCGATAGCTTATCTGACCTTCTCAAGCCTGTTACTTGGCAACTCAGCATCTCTTGGTAAGACTGGTGTCGTGAACCTTTCTGGTTTCTGACTACCCATATAGACTGCCAATGATCTGATTGCTAAGTGGTGAAGGGTTGACGTTTTCGGGACTTCTCTAAAAAAGTGCTGTTTTGCAGTCAAGTATGTTTAAATGATTTTGAGTTATGAGTTACTTAGCCACGAGCTCCTTAACTGTCTTAGAGCCATAAAATGCAATTCTATTTACCTATTAATCGATTGCATTACCATCTGCTCAGCTGGTTGTTAGTGATAACGAATGTACTTACTAAATTATGACATTGTGAAGGTATGAAAGTGGTTTAACCACCAAATACTCGTAGTAGCCAGGTCTCCAAGTTAAACGAGCTTTCCGAAATATGAAAGAAATTGATTTTATTTACCTTACCTTAATAGTCAAAAAATATTTTTTTTTTCTATTCACACTTCTCGTTGTTTTTCTGAATACAATCTTTTAGACATAGTTAATATATATATTTATTGAATTTTATAATTATGAAACTAGATTCTGATTTTGCATATAAAATAATTCGATCAGTGATGTTTTAAACACATATTATAATGGGATATACATAATATAAATATTTTTCAAATAAACATAAGTCCAGTTTGAAACTTCCCAGTCTTAAATAAATGAGATGTAATGAACATGCTACATGTCCCCCATTTAAAGTCTAAAGTGCTATTTAAAGTCGTAGAACATGAACAGGTAGAGTGCTCCCCGTAAAGGGACACTTATTCAATTACAACCTTGTCCAAGCCTCTCAGGGCGCATTTATGGAAAGGTCTAGAAAATCTTCGCTGAAAAAATCCATTCCGCTACGTTTCTGCCAAAGAATCTTTTTGATACAAGAGGCCTTTCAAAGTGTAGCTTATAGGGTTCCGTACCTTTGGGTAGACGAGTGAAATATTTCTAGTATACTGAGTATAATTATTCACTTGAAAATAAGTAAGTCTTTTTATATAAAACTATTATTTTAGGGAAGCTTTCATACAATAGACTTTTTGGGAATTTTTGTATTCTGTGAATAACGTGATAGAATACATAAATGTAAGCTATTTAAGTGTTACCTTTGTATTACCTTATTACGTAATTGTTTGTTATTCCAATAAAAACAAAATAAAATAATGGTACGGAACCCATGGCACGCGAGATCGACTCGCACTTGACACTTTCTAGAATGACTAGAATAATTTAGTAGCTATAGAAGTTATTAAGGTATGAAAAAGAAAAGAGGAAAAGCTTGAATGCTTGCGTGGAATTGAAATGATTTGATTTGACAAGGCATTAAGGGGTAATCAGGTAATCAGCTTTACAGGTGAACAAAGTCTTAGATGACAGTAAAAATGAAGCAATATTGTCTTTAGAACTATTGTATTTGTTGATCTGCAACAAAAAACACTAAAATAATTTTTATTTTATTAAAATTTTATTTAGTTGTCCTTTCCAGATCAAAATTTACTGATTTTTACTACGTTTTTGATTGTGGCTTCACTCACTTAATGCGAGCTCTTAGATACACACTGCATTAGTTTTTAGCGGAGCAACAAACATTTTTAATTTCGCATTTATAAAGAAAAGTAAATTATTAAATTTTTAATCACTTTATACATTAATTATGCTAACAAAACCCTTACTCACATTATCTTCCTCACTCAAGGACTACACAAAATTTCGCAACAACGTGCCACATAATACATATTATGTAGTTCAATGACCCTAAATGTAGGGCTGTAAATAAAATTTCCATTAAAACATCCGCTAACAAAGCCTAGTCCTTACAGAGCTCATAAAGGCAGCATTACACCAATGTGTAATATACTGTGTTGTTTGAACAAGCTCAACTTTTATAATAAAGACGGAAAGTAGAGGACGGGCTAGGCCTCTATGGTATGTAAGTGGTACCCAGAAGAGAACTTCCAATGTTCTTTATGGGATGGTATGATAATGGACGCACCTGTGGTAGGTAATAGGCTGTTTTACTTACATTTATGTCGTTTTTGAGGACGCGTATAAGACCTAAGTTGGTAAGACGCTAATGTTTTGAGTGATAAAACTGGTTTAAGAGATGTTGAGTTGTATGTACAAAAAATATATCTTGCTTTTTATAAAAAGGTATAGTAATATTCCTCACAACGTCATCTAGTCCTAAACTAAGCAGAGCGTGTACTATGTGTACTGGACAACTGCTAAACATACTTATATACCTTTCATTTGTAAATGATGATGGCATACAGGCCGATTGTCGGCTACGGTGGCCGTTCTCATTTATGGAGATCAGCCAGCTGCACAGGACATATGTATTATAGAGCACAAGAATTTGCGCAGATACAGGTGCACTCTCTATTCCCATAGTCCGATAGGACTATGAGAGTCCCGTCCATCATAGTCCTTTTGTAAATACATACATATTATAATGTAAAAAACAAAAGAAGAGGTGAAAGTCAGGACGTATAAAGAAGTTCAAGAGTTGGCACACGATAGGCAGAAATGGAAGGAGCTGCACCGACGAGACCTAGGCTCTTAAGTTAAAGAAGAAGGTATATATAAAAGTGTTAAAGATGATACCGCTATTGATATTAAAAGGGCCAGAGTACCGTAAAGAAAACTTACCACTTTTCGATAAGAGGGCAACAAAACAAAAATGCTGGCTACACCGCCAGCAAAGTTCATTACGGCAACTGATTGGCTAGATGCTGTTAATGTTCATAACTGCTTATTATAAAAGAGAAAATTTCCTTAATTTGATGGCGTTGCCTGGACAACATTTTTAAGGTTTCGTTCTTCAAAAAGAAATGTAAGGAACTAGCTTTTGCTGGTAGCTTCGTTCGCGTTAAGAAGTTTTATTATTGGTTAGGTGTAGTTTTAACTTTCATACCCTATTTTATACCCCTTGGGATATAATTGATCAAAATCCTTTCTTAGCGGATGTATAGTATATCATAACATCTACCTGTAAGCTATATTTCGGCTTGTTCTGGACAGTGGTTTTGGCTGTGCGTTGATATATCGCTCACCTTTGAGTTATATATATATTTAATGATTAGATATGACTAGTAGTTTCCTATCTTTTCAACAGCAAATGCCGTATATATTTGTGGTCATAAAATACAGTCCAGTATTCAAAGTTATCAAAGTCCTCAAATATTCGCTTCTATTAGTAAAATTATTTCTGTAAAATATCCAGTATTTCTATACATATATGATTCACTGCACACTAGTTTTATCTCTTTAAATAAACCTAGGTGTAAACTGGAAGCTCGTACCGGGACGTATCAAAGATAGTTTGGAAGTGACACAGACATTTCAGCGTACCCAAAATATATTGTCACAAGAGCCCGAATATTTCGTATGGAGATAACCTTTATATGGATTCGCAGCACACCTTGGGGACGCTCGGTCGTAACACTGAGCGCGCACTGACGTATAAATGGGTGAATTTCTACGATTATGTATATTTTTTACAACCTCCTCTATCACTTCTGGAGGATTTTTTCAACACGCCAATCTTTTAATGCATTATTTTTGTTTAGAAAGATGGATTTTTGATGAATTTATGTTGACAAATTAAAGGAATGGGATATTATTGAGTTTTAATTTAAGACAGACTTGTGAAATTGACGAATTCTAAAAAAGCGTTTTCTTCAACTTGACTGATCTTGAGATTATCTTTAATCGCAGATATGTTAAACGTCTTCTTTTTAAATATGTATAATACTTACATAATTAGTAGGTATAACGTCAACGAGGTGGCCTATCAAGTATGAGTGTGCGATTCGATTCCAAGCAGGCGACTACTAATGCAAATTTTCCAAGTTATATATACTTTCCAAGTATATCTTCGACACCAATTACTGATTAGAGGTGAAGGAAAACATTTTCCGGAAACCTGGACTATATAGTTTGAAATCACAATTGAATAACGGTCAATCCTTCTCTATGCGAGAGGATTATTATTTATTATTTTATTTATTTATTAATATAAAAGAGATACATTAGTTATTTACATCAGTCTCCCAAAAAACCGGTTTAGCGGTTTGACTGTGGGTGCCTATGCCTAGCTGTGGGACGATCAAAAGGCTGATGAAGAAATATTACTTATTGACTTTAAATATAAAGTAGTTCACAGATTATATTCCTAGCGTAACAATGCATGCAATAGGTTATGTTGGTTCACCTTTAACACAAACTGTCTAACTTTACCTCTCCACAATATTAGTACGGACTATCAGCCTCTAAGGCTGCCTTTCAATTTAAACGCTGATCGATAAATTGAGAGATAACTCGGAAGGTACGGAAGTTCAAGAATTTTAGAGGAGATTAGAACAATTTCGGCACAATGCTACGGAATCGTTGAGTTATCTTCAAAGTTATTTTAAGGGTTTTTGACCTCACAAAGTTTGGTTGTAAATGTTTTTGTACCTGAAATTTATCTTTGAATTAAAAGAGGGGTCCGATGTTTGGAAGGATACTTTTCAAATAATTTCTTGGTTTCCGACTAAAGTTGGCGTGACCAAAGAAGAATTAGTATTGCCATTCAACGTGGCAATGCGGCCAGCATGTTGAACACGATCCCCGCTGACAGCGATGTGGATGAATTTCTTGTCACGTAATTTTAATGAATTTCTCTCTTTATTGTACATTGACTGGAGAGAGATCAGGAGCAGGACCTACAGTAACGTGCTCTCTGATACACAGTATATCAATCACCAACTTCCAGACATGGATGGACATGGATTTCTTTCAAATCCACAAAGCAATTTCTGGCTGACCCGAGAATCGAACCCGAGATCGCGTGCTCAGCAGTCACGCCGTCCGACTACCAACGAGGCAGAGCAACGAGAACAAATAGTACACTTACTACTTGCTATAATAATTATAGTATAACTCTTATTACATCTCTATTTACCTTATTAAACTTGGCAAAGCTTGCTCCAGTTCGTGGCAAATATTTTTATTAATGTAATCTTATTTGTAAATGTATAAAAAAGATTTTATTTTTATTACAACGTTAAATAGATATAAGACTTATCTCATCTCATCACAGCCTTTTTATCGTCCCACAGCTGGGCACAGGCCTCCTCTCCCACGAAGAAGGATTGAGCGTTAATCACCACGCTTGCTCAATGCGGGTTGGTGATTTCAGACTTCATAGTTCAGGTTTCCTCGAGATGTTTTCCTTCACCTTGAATCAGTCATTGGTGTCCAAGATAAACTTAGAAAAGTTACATTGGTACTTGCCTGATCTGGAATCGAACCTCCACCCTCATACTCGAAAGGCTGGTGCTTTAACCACTAGGCCACCACGACTTAAAGATAATTAAGATATAAGACTGCTAAAGAGAAATTCTTTAGAAGCAACTCAAAGACTAAGTAGGACTTGAAGAAAATTATCTTACATTATTTTATGCTCGGATACGGCAGATTGTTTAACATTATTCATTAGTATTCAAGTGCTATATTTTCATAATCCCTGTGTTCACACTTATCTTCACATACGTTATATTAAAATATTCTCTTCTAATTTCACTTGGAATCTTGTTGTTTTAAAACCTTGAACATATTGTATTACATCCCACTTATATAGGGTGACTGGTAATTAGTGACCGATATTTAAACACGTGATTGTACTCATGATTACAAACAACTTTCCCGACGAATCGTTTTTTGTTATTTTTTTTTATCATTATAGCAAAATTCAAATTTCACGTGCGCCGTCGCCCGATCAGTTGTTAGCGGGCCCCGCGCCCGCGTTGTCTGTAATTTTGCTGTAATGATAAAAAAAAAACAAAATAGTTTAAAGGCGAAAGTTTGTGAGTGTGTGTATGTTTGTTACCTCTTCACACCCAAACCGCTAAACGGATTTTGATGAAATTTGGCAGTATTATTATTGAGTAAACTCGAGTCCTCACTCAGGTAACATCTTTAATAATTTATAGTTCTCTTCTAAGATCCCTTACCGAAATGAAAAAGTATCGTCATTTATTTATACTGACTCAATGTTTAGGGTTGTCACTTCCAAATCGAGAAGGGACGGACTTAAATATTATATTAAGACTTTATTTTGTAAAATATCGTGGAAGCAAGTAAGACTTCTTCGTCGTCGCTTAAAAGTCGGAAATTCTGACCGGTAACCTAAAGCAGTAAAGTCTGACAATCAGTCTTACCAAGGCAAATTGCATGGCTCATGAAACTGGTTGAGGCCTTAAGCTTTTAACCGCCACGTCAAAAAAAGGTTCTCAATTTTTTTGTCTTTGTTACTCGATGTTTAACTGTTCAAATATACACAGCTGGCAACCCTAAACTTGGTTTTTACCTTATCATATTATTTTGATACCTATCAAAGAATTTTTGTAACTCAACAGTATTTTTTTAGTATGACAAGTAAACTCGATTAGAATAACATGTAGGTACAAACAAATAAATATTTTTGTACTACATTAGAAATGTTGTAAAAACAACTATTTAGATGAAAGCAATGTCGATGTCTGCCTTGTTATTTATCATCAACCTTTTAGAAAGGGAAAATGGACCTTACGCTCATACACTTAAAGATTATAATTCAGTGTTTCACTCAAGCATTTAAAACTATCAAAGACGAGGTATATGTACAAAGATATTTCAGTTAATATAAACACAGTGAGACTTTTCAGGCTGTCTTAAACATCTAATTTCTAAGCAATAGGTACTCTTTCATAGTTTATCTTTTTCTTTAGTCTAGAATGTTAAGTGTTCTGAACATTAATGCTTAAAAGCTTAGCAATTTTATCTTAAAGATTAGACAAATCTTCGAGGCCATAAATTGAAGCCCATTTTTGTGGTAATACCCTCAATATGAAGATTGGAGACCAATTCTACGGCTTTTAAATTACTTTTCAAGTTGCTATGAAAAGTAATCACTGAAGGTGAAGATTTTAAGTAGCTGTTATTTAACACTAATTTTAGTAAAGCAGCTATTAGTATTCAAGGATTTAACAAAAGTATTTTAAAATTGAAATTTACTTTGAGATTAGATTTAGACCATTGTTGAAAATGGCGATTCAGTTTTCAGCGCGTATCTTAATTTTATTCTTGAGTGGCTAATTTCTTTGATTAAATGTGGCATTTTTAAGTAGCTGCTAGGTCTAAGGTAACTTTTTATTTAGAGTGAGTAATTTTTATTTTATATTACTCGTGTGTGGAGGAATGTGTAATATTTTAAGACAATATTTCTTTTACCTACTATTAAATATTTCCCTCAATTTTATTATTGTTATCTTGGTATTTGTTACTTTATTTAGATTTAAACTGTAAAAATAAACATATTTTTTTTTTTCATATTTTTTATAATAATTATATTTTGTTATTAAAAAAGATAATTGCATGAATATACATAAAAATCAAAATTATCAAACTATCTCAAAGCATTTTACCAATTATTTCAACACTATATGACAGAGGGTTCTTTTCAATACCAGGCACGTGCACGCAGACATGTGGCCCATAAAACAATGATCTCATGAGTGCTTCGTGACCGATACAATAACCCTTTTCGCTTACATGGGGTTGTAAGCAGTTTTACCAAGTATAGACGCCACACGAAGCTACTACAATCTCAAATTTTCTCCCAATCAATAATGAACCTTATGCTTAAGAGATAAAGTTGAAATTTAAAATATATATTGATGTATTGTTGACGGTTGATGCTGTCGCCTGTACATTGTGATTGGTAACTGGATACTCGTTACCCTTTTGTTTTTTTTTTTGTGGTTTTTCGATTGATATCTTATGGTATGGTGTGTGGTGTGCTGTCTTTAAATTGTTAAGTGTTAAAGTTGAATTTTAAGTTTTGATTATATTGTGGTGTAACGTAAAATGGCGACTAGCGAAGTTTTTGACCTATATTATAAAGCAGATTTTTTTTTCTAATGTTTGTTGCTTGCGTTTATTGAACACGCTAATCCCAGGAACTTCTGGACTGATTTAAAAAAAATATTTCAGTATATATAATATACATATAATAATTGGAATAAGTATACGGTTTGATGTGAAAAATATGACGTCATAGGTTGCGTTTTCATAAAAATTGCATAGCAATTACCGTCTTTGACAGTTCTGTAAAGGTATTGAATTTGCCTTGTTGTCCTCTACTGTACGACAAGTCATTGTTAATGTCTTCAATACTGCCTTAACACCGTCGAATTGATATCCCCTCGATTTTGAAGTCGGTTAAAAACGAATACTAACCCAATATAATCCTATTTCACGACAAAACGTGTCGGCATCAGAATAATAAGTCATGAACCTTACCATTTGGTCTGTTTACACGGATAAATTTAGATGACCTTTGAAATATCAAGATCTTGTCCTGTTTTCTCTACAAAGGAGAGGCCTACGACAGAACTTGTTGCTTATCTACCCTACATTCCAAACTTATCACAGAGTCCATTCAATTTTGTATTATTTCTAGAACAATCTATTGTTATAGGAACGTATTTAATAGTTGATGCCGCCAGCGTAAGTCGAATTTTGTTTAATTAGGATTTTGAACTAGAATTATGTGATTCATCAAATTATATTTTCATAACATTTGACTGTTGGATTTAAATCTTCTAAGGGGAGTTATACATATACATATAAAATTTATATATAATATTCCAAAAGCGACTTGCTGACACTTCCCGTGACCTAAAGGCTGAATTTTATTCCGCCCAACGGCTAAGCATTGTGTACCAGGCAAGCCAGCCTATTGGGTATACTCGCAGTGGGCAGCGGTGAGGAGGATTTTTTAATAGTCTTATTATAATTTGTAAATTATAATTACAAATAATAAATTCCACAAGTTAAAGTTAGAAATCTATTCTCAATATTAACATTATCACAGTCACATTATAATTCGGAACAAATCAAAATTTGTACGACAAAATCCAGTATAAATGTTGAGTTTCTTCGACTTTATAACTCGTCATCCCATTCCGTAAATATTACTTATACATGGATTAAAATGTGTGTGGAAATGACAAGAGTTGGTTCTGTTTGATCGATTCTAATAAATAACTGAACACATTTCGAATCATTTTTTATTTATTCTGCGAAATGGCTTTTATTGTTGGAAAATTCTCTGAAATCTGTTTACTTTTAATTGAACCTTCGTGTTCGTTTGAAAGTTCTCAATAATTTATTTCGTGATTGCTCCGTAAGTGAGTCTTAAACAATTTTTTACTCTGTCAAACTTGAAATGAATTCTGTCAAATGATGTTTCTCAATTTATAATTTTATTCTACTTAATTCTTGATGGAATAATTAAAATGTTTCTACTGAATTTGTATGTTAAAAAAGCTTTATCAAATAATCCAATACGATCCTGATTTCTTAGAATACTTATTGCCTTAAGAAGTTTCAATTTTATAATGCAAACTGCTTTTCATAAAAAATTAGTACAATATTATAGTGAGTTTTTGATCGAATAAATAATAAACTATCAATAAACAATAACACAGATGAAATGAATAAGAACAACAACAAAGCAAGCATTGAAACGAAACAAAGGCACTATTCAATTACCGCCCGAACTACCCTAAAATTTACAATTACTTTTAAACAGCAATATAATTGAAAGTCCGGTACAGAAACTACGCTCAGTATTAACCAGTTTCACACACTGGCACTTCCATTGACTAGTATCCGTGGTTGTTCACTAATGAAACGCATTAATAACATCTGCGCTCACTAAAATGTCTTTTGTTTCTTGCGATTTCGGAAATTGTACCCCTCTTTTGTTTCTGCACATTCGGTTAATAACGGGCCTTGTAGGCAAAGTGCTATAAATGGGAATATAGCTTATGGTGTTAATATACAGCGTATGTTTATTAGTGTACCTATAGGTGAAATTGTGAATGTGTGATTTTGTCGTTTACGTATTGATGTTTTTTTTTTTCTTCTCTCTTGTTAATCTAGTAGTTGCGTGGCTTGATTCCCATGTAGTGCTGAAATTGGTTTGTGGGTTTCAGGAAACTTTCATAAAAGCAGCTCGGAGTCTAGAAGTTGGTTATTGATAGATACACCCGTGCATCGGAGAGTACGTAAATGTCGGTCCTGTGCCCCATCTCAGTGAAGGATACGCTAAGCTGAGCCCAAATGTTGTTAAAAGGTGATAATGGGTGGATGGGATTATGTGTAGTCTAATTTTTCAATATACTTAATAAAAATTCATCCAAATTTTTTAAGCCATTCCATTTTGTCGTAAAAGCGTAACATTCACACAGACAAAGTGACGTCGCCTTTTCTAATATTAATAAGACTTTCTGTAGCGTAAAAAAAAATAATAATCAAAAACCAATTCCAATAAATAGAAACCCCGAACGAAACCGAACCGAACAAAAACAAAACTAACTTTTAATTGAACAACAATTCTGCTAAACTTTTTTGTGGCATACTATTGAAACAAGAGGAATGCGTGTTCCATAAAATCCAATAAATAAATACGAGTAATTAAAAATAGTTACAAATATAGGCAAATATCAGCCGACTAGCCTTTTCCCGACCATGTTTTGATCGGGTTTCAGTCAGACTAGGTCCTAGCTGAGTATCAAAGACTAGGTGTTTACAACATCCAGTACAAAGCAATGGGTGTTCCACAAGGTTCAATACTAGGTCCGTTCCCCTTTTTAGTTGTTGATTTTCTACAGTTATTTGAAACTGAACTAAGCGTGGTGTTGTAGCACTTCTCTCATCTATACTTAATATTATAAAGTGAAAGAGTTCGTTTGTGACCGCGCTAATCTCAGATAGTTCATTTATCGAAGAAGACAGCTAAAGAAGAAGCTAGTTTTATATATAAACTTCTTTTTATCTTGAAGTGATTTTCTGTATGCTAGATAATTTCATACGATTAAGCGGTTGAAGCAATTTTAAGTAAAATTTGGCATTGAGATAACTTGATACTTTTATACAGATTATAGTGTATAGTATATTGTAACAGTATCCTAAAAAGTTAAACAAACATTATTCTGGGAGTAAAATATTCCATACAAGCCTCTCGTACAATGTAGCTCGCGATTCTATTTGAACAAAATAATCACATTTGTTGAACAAACATTTGTAGTGATGAACAAATATTGTAGTATTCTCCTATTGATATACAATTTGATTTAAATGCTATGTTTTTCTTCTGTTTTATCTATACAATGTACAAACGTTAGCACATCAAGATTCTAGAATCTGTTAAATTTCCTTAATAGATTTCCATTTTTTCCAAAAAAAAGTCATGGTGACCTAGTGGTTAAAGAGCCAAGCTCTCAAGAATGAGGGCGTGGGTTCGATTCCAGGTCGGGCAAGTACCAATGCAATTTTTCTAAGTTTGTATGTACTTTCTAAGAATATCTTGGACGCCAATGACTGTGTTTCGGATGGCACGTTAAACTGTAGGTACCGGCTGTCATTGTACATCCTTGGCAGTCGTTACGGGTAGTCAGAAGCCAGTAAGTCTGACGCCAGTCTAATCAAGGGGTACTGGGTTTCCCGGGCAACTGGGTCGAGGTGGTTAGATAGGCAGTCGCTCCTTGTGAAACACTCAGCCAAATCCGGTGAGACTGGAAGCCGACCCCAACATAGTTGGGAAAAGGCTCGGGAGATGATTTCCATTTTTTTCTCAGAAACATGTGATTCAAAGTTGATTGGGAACATTTGACAGTTTCGGGAGCTATATATGTATACTGGTGTCTGCACATAGGTATCATCATCATCAGCCGTTTTTGTCGTCCTTCTGCAGGGCACAGGACTTAAAATCCCAAGTTTTTAAACCGTTAATACTAGTGCTTACATAAAGGTTTAGATAGATAGACATAGAGAGATTAACGTATGTATAGATATAGGTCTGTCTATCCTTTTGACGTAGTTACATAGTCCTTTGGCATCCTCCTATTTCCCTTAATTCATATTTGATGAGCCTATTAGAATTCTATATGATTGGTTGTGTTATGATACTTGAACGGTCAATGACCTTATACAATCTTGTATCTATATTATCTGTATGTAGTATTATTAAGTAATAGGGGTAGGTGCATATTTAAAGTTTCCAAAGGTTTGATTTAAATCCACCGCAGTCTATTACTTTATCAACAACCAGCCTGTATTAATATATCTCTAAGCGCCAGTTTCACAGTGTTCGAATAGCCACTATCTACCCGTTAAATTCAAAAATGGAACAGAATTTGTATGAAATTATCTACCAAATAAACTATTAGCAGGCAATTCAATCAAAAGAAGACAAAGCTCTTTTTCTCCATGTTAACATGTCTTCTGCCCGAGCATGGCGCGACCTGTCAACTCGCATATAATCACTTGTAGAAGAAAATATTTTTTTTTCTACGTATCAAAAGAAATCTTACGTCAATCTGTCACTTGTCTGTCATTTTGTCAAAACTTGTTTCTACGGGGTTGTCATGCTGAGCCTGCTGGAGCTTATTCGTAGGTGGTAAAACAGGAACTAAATAAATTAAATATTCCATTCGATCCAATATTCTTTAAGGAAAAAATTGAATACCAACTACACAGTTATGTCGGCATAATCTAACATAATAATAATATTATCATACGCTTAACCTCACTATAACTTTGATCCAACCCACACACATTCAGAAATGGATTAGCCTCAATGATCTTTAGTCATTAATTCAGAATACGTTCAGAAATTTTGATGTGGGTTCATATTGATAGATTTTGGCATATTTAGGCACAGTTTTGGTATAACATGGGATGGATTTAGGATTAATATAAGATGTTGTATAAATATTTTGGTTTCTATGGTAATTTGCAAAATAGGGTTCGATTCTCGGTACATTCGACATTTGTGTGATGAGCATGCTTGTTGGCTGATCTAATAATTATGTATTTATATGTTTGTAAAGTATAATTTTAGTTATTTTCAATAGCTTACCTTGGGACTAACCGAAAGTGTGTGAAAATGTGTCCCGATATTATACTTGTGCAAACACAGGTGCACTGCCATAGTCCGATGGGACGGCAATATGACACAACTGGCGAGAGATCAGGCGCAGCACCTACATTTACGTGCTCCACGACGCACGGGTGTATCAATCATCAAGTTCCAGACTCCAGGCTGCTTTATGAAAGTCCCTTAAAATTTACAAAGCTATTTTGGCCCGACCCATGCACCCGACACGTGCACAGCAGTCCTGCTAAGCGGCTACTAGACCAACGAACCTCATTTACTCAATATACAAACAAAAAACAACACAGTAACATACAAGCTAAAGCGTTACCCTCCTTTCAAAGTCTTCCGCAGTTGACTAATAAGGACGAGGGCCTGAACCCTCCGCGAATGTACAGACGCCAGCACATCAAGCTACCCGAAACTGTTAAAATTTTCCAATCAACTTTGAACCATACGTTTCAGCGATAAAGATGAAAATCTATTAAGGAAATTTGACAGATTGTAGTAGCTTGATGTGCTGGCGACTAACCCGCCGAAAATGTACACTAAACCCCACAACTTAATCATAGAACGCTTATCTTAGGCACTGTTGTATGATTAAACTATAACTTGACTTAGGACGGAGCCAAATTAGTTAGCGGCTGCGATAAACTTAGCCTGGACAATACTAACTTCACCTAGAGCTACCAATTATTCTTAACTATTGTAGTGAAGTTTGGTGATATCATAGTTTATAGCTAAACAGTGTTTGTGTTGATAATGTCTTTGCATAAATCATTTATTGATATCTAAAGCGGTTTTGTAATTAGGCATGTTTTTGTTGAGTGAGTTTCTAGAACGTATTCGAATTTCTTAGATACTGTAGACATACTTATGGCCTAAGTCGTGGCGGCCTAGTGGTTAAAGCACCAGCCTTTCGAGTGTGAGGGTGCGGGTTCGATTCCAGGTCAGGCAAGTACCAATGTAACTTTTCTAAGTTATACGTACTTTCTAAAGTTTATCTTGGACACCAATGACTGATTAAAGGTGAAGGAAAACATCTCGAGGAAACCTGGACTATAAAGTCTGAAATCACCAACCCGCATTGAGCAAGCGTGGTGATTAACGCTCAATTCTTCTCCGTTGGAGAGGAGGCATGTGCCCAGCAGTGGGACGATAAAAAGGCTGTGATGATGACTTATGGCCTGTTTCACAGGTTACGGATAGCCACTATCTACCTGTGAGTTTCAAAGGTTGCTGATAAGTTCCAGATAGTCTATCTGGCAGATAATTTCATACAAATTCTGTTCCATGTTTGATTTTATGTGGTAGATAGTGGCTATCCGTGACCTGTGAAACTGGCTCTTTGTCTATTTCTTTCATGTTAAGAATTATCAGTGTGTAAGTGCTGGTCCAGGGTACCAATAAACAAAATAGTAAAAACAAAAAGCTGAAGAGATCGTTTTTTATTTGCTGAAACCTAAAAGTCTCAGGAACAGCTAAAGTGATTTTAGAAATTATTTCAGTTTTAGATAGCCTATTCATTAAGAAAGGCTTGGTTATCCAAGTTCATCGATTAGTAGTTTGGTGAAACCGTTGGCGGAATATAATTGGTTCATCATCATCATCATCATCAGCCTATCGCAGTCCACTGCTGGTTATGCTATATATTTAGGTTGTTAAAGAACTTTATCAGATAATATCTTTGGATAGTCAAGTAAAGATTATTTCAGCCCTGTCCATAGTATTGATGATATTTCACAGAATAATATTATTCGAAATTTAGTTGGTACATTAGTTGAAATGAATGCAAAACCCTAGGTAATGGGAAATTATATGTCTATGCTGAACAAATGCAGTACCAGCCTCATAGAGCAGTTTATGAATGCCAGATACCTAATACGTTGGCCACTAAATCTCAGTTATGATCTACTTAATGGGGAATTACGAAACATTAATTAGGAGGTTCGCAATGATGCAGAACGGATTAGTCACTACTCTAGGTATGGATTGGAATGTAGTTCAGTACGTTACGTCATACTATTAATAGTAGGTAACCTGCCTCGTTGGTCTAGTGGTCGCAAGGCGCGACTGCTGTGCACAGGGTTTCGGGTTCGATTCCCGGGTCGGGCCGAAATCGCTTTGTGGGTTTTCTGAAACTTTCATAAAGCAGCCTGGAGTCTGGAAGTTGGTGATTGATTCACCCGTGCATCGGAGAGCACGTAAATGTCGGTCCTGCGCCTGATCTCTCTCCGGTCGTGTCGGATTGCCGTCCCATCGGACTATGAGAGTGAGGGAATAGAGAGTGCATCTGTATCTGCGCAAATGCTTGTGCACTATAATATGTCCTGCGCAGCTGGCTGATCTCCATAAAAAGAGAACGGCCGCC
This sequence comes from Heliothis peltigera, assembly GCA_958496145.1. Lineage (NCBI taxonomy): Eukaryota > Metazoa > Arthropoda > Insecta > Lepidoptera > Noctuidae > Heliothis > Heliothis peltigera. Next base: position 5,133,885 of record OY292345.1, on the reverse strand, counting down.
GTAGCCGACAATCGGCCTGGATGCCATCATCATTAGTAGGTAACCAGTAGGAATATATACACACACATACTAGCGTCCAGATCAATTGTCGGCCACGATGGACCGTTCTCTCTCAGCCGACCAGCCAACTGCACGGGACCTAATATAGTGCACAAGCGTTTGCGCAGACACAGGTGCATTCTCTATTCCCTCACTCTCATAGTCCAATGCGACGGCAATTGGACACGACCGTAGAGAGATCAGGCGCAAGACTGTTATTAACGTGCTCTCCGAATATGCACGCACGGATGTATCACTCACCAAATTTCAGACACTGGACTGCTTTATGAAAGTCTACATACAAACCAAATGGATATCGCTATTTTCTAACTACTCGTACTCTCAGACTAAATGTCAACTGGTAGCTGATTTTATAACAAATATTGATTTAGGGCAACTATGATCCAACACCTATTCAGTACAGAAATAGCTTGTTGCTTCCTATATAATTATGTTTTCTAATGAGATTATAATGACAGTGTCATTATTCACTATGTAATATAAATAATTACAGTCATCAGCCAGTCTTAACTTGCTCATACTGAAGTTATGTACCCAACATGTTTCGCCCTTAAAACGTAAATACCGATATTTTTCTTTTGAATACCAAATGAGACGTGAAGTTTCAGAAATAAACCATTAAAAATTTGTATGTGCTCATAAGAGCTGCAATTTAGTTAAATATTAAAAGCAATGAGAATTTTAAATGGGTTTTATAATTACTTGAAAATAATCTCCAAAGCTTGATACAGCTTATTTGATACTATGTATGTATATGTATGTGTGTGCACAAAAAAGTTTATTACTACGCCATTCATGAAGACAATTAAGAGGTATTTTTAAAGGAAGTTTATTTGAAATTTTTAATACGGATTCTCGGAGTTCCTTTTTTAATTTGCATTTAAATTTCGAACTATCTATAAAATCAAAACAAAGGGTCGGTTCATATCTGACGTAAAATACGCCGAGCGTATCATCAGTCGCACTAACGTATCACCGGTTGAGTGTGAACGGTCAAGTGTTTTTCTATACATTTGTCTGTTCTGGCGTTACGCGACCGATAATACGCGACGCATATTCCGTTAGATATGAACCGACCCTAACAACTGCTTCAAACGACATAATGAAATGAATCATTATAATAATGTATGAAATTTAAACACTACCTACTAGAGATGCATAAATGAAACTGACTGTTCTTCTATGAATGTTATGAAACAAAGGTTTCTCCTACATACATAGGTTTCTTCTATCAGAGATACTGCTTCAAAATTTCATTCAACGTATCTAATAACTATATGCCTAACATCAGAAATTTGTACTTAAATAAAACCAGCACTATCCAGAGACTTTGTAGCACTAAAAGCATCTTTGGCGTTATTTGATTCCATTGTAATGGTGTTAATAATACCCATTTCATCAATAAGAAATTTACTCCATCTAAAATACTAATATAAGGGTCTATATGATAGAAAAGGTTGTCAAACTCACCTTGGCTCTCATTGAAAAACCCCAGCACCATGATAACGATAACAATGAGACCGATCTTGAGTCGGTAGCTAAAGCTCATCGCATTCATATCGAACCGATTCAGCGCCGGCATGACTCAACCTCGCCGCATCCATTCGCTGTACCGTTTTGTGCCTCCACTGTGTTCCTGTTCTTTGTTTGTCGAATGCATCATCTGTAACAAGGAATGGGGGAGGTTAATTAAAATGAAATGTTGTTTGGAATTCATATTTGAATGTGAAGTTGTTTTTTTTATTTAGGTCTCGGAATGTTACAAAGCTTTTTGAAATCACAATCGTGTTTCCCAGTGTTTAATGGAGTGAGAAGAGGTATAGTATAAGGTCGAACAATACTAGTGCACCATATTTTTAAAAGTCATCTAGAACATGCTAAGGATCATGTTTACCATAAAAAAAGTCATGAAAACAATTACATATTTTAATGAATACGCATAATGCCGGTGTCTATGAAGGCGCTCGATCGTTGACCTCTAGGTCATTAAACTTTTTTTGTGGTAAACATGATCTTTAGCATGCACTAGATGACCTGTAAAAATATTGTGCACGAGTATTGTTAGACCTTATATTATGACGACACAGACAAATTTCGAATATGATCTGGAATCTGTGCCTATAAGAATAAAACGTTATCTTGTAATTTAGGCAATAACTTCGTTAATATTAACTTCTTGTAGCAATATAAGTTACTGTAGTTCTTTGGTTTCGTTGTAATTTTAATTAATGTTTAATTTCTTATAAATGAAGTCCAACTTTCTGAAACTTAAATATTATCTTTCGTCAATTTCTTGAACTATGAAACATCTTATATTGCTTCCTAATATTATGATGAAACTCCTTTAGTATCATATTAAATTATCAACAGAAGTTTTAGGGACTTTCAAAAGATTATATTACGAAGTTACAAATTAATGTAGAAGTTTGATTTTAATCAGTCAAGAGCAATTTATCTGGGTCACTGACTATATTTTACATAAAATCACTCCTGATTTTATATTTAGGAATAGCATACTACAGCATACTGTATAGTACCTCGTGGGACGGTTTTTGCTTGACGAAAAAACACATCTGCTATACCCAAAGAAAGATCCTGGAACCTTGATAGTTTTTTATATAAAACGATAATAAGAAGTCTTTTTTGGGTTCCGTACTCAAACGGTAAAACGGGAGCCTATTATTACGACTGTGTTGTCCATCTGTCTTTTGTTCGTGAGGCTAAACGACCTTGGGAGGGGCCAGGCTCTACCTGGGCTTGTTCATAAGAGTTACCGTGGCCCTGGCACACGGGGACCTCCAGAAGGAACATAGTGGGTTTAAGTCATTATGAGTCTGGCTCCTTTCAGCTGCACCATCAGCGGACCCTCATGAACCGTTATAGTTAGATAGTTGTTTCTTTTAAAGATAATGTATTTCTGTTGCAAATAGGATTACAAATACAATCCACACAGCAAACGTGCTTTTTTGCTCGATATTGATAACAGCAATAAATTTTAATATTCACAGAATAAAGATAGTATTTCTTGCTTTTAAGCATAAATAATTATATAAAAGAGATTTAAAATTTGAAACGTGCTGCCTTATAATAAACGATGATATGAATCTGGCTTGCACTTGGTTGGGTTTTTTGATAGTTTTGCAAAAGAACGATAATTAATTAAAAACACGCAAAGCCTTTGAATAATTCTTTATAATCAAATGAAAACTAAAATAAATCCATCTAGTAATTTCGAAGTAACAGCGCAGACAAAAACTTGGAACCATTAAAAACATTTTAATTCGGTTAAAAAGTTTTCTCGCGAGTTTTACAAGTTTAAATTTAATTCTTTTTTATTTATCAGCGTAAGTAACTTTTCTACTTTTAATTAATAGTTTAAAGTGATGGAGAAACTTAGCACCTTAAAGCTCCGCACATTAAAATTTGCTATTTGTTTTTTGTTTCCCTCACCATGCTTTGTCTATCAGCAGGCTTAGCATGACAACCGTAGAAACAAGTTTTGTCTACCGGAGAATGGACATAATGCCGTAACAGACAGATCGACGTAAGAGTTCTTTTGACACGTACAAAAGGAGTTTTTCTTTTCTTCTTTGACTGGTCACGCCATGCTCAGGCAGAAGACATGTTGACATTGACAGAAAGAGCTTTGTCTTTTCTTGATAGAATAGATATAAAATCGCCATGCTGAGCCTGCTGCCTTCAAGTTTGTTTTTTAGTTCAACCCTAGATAGGGTTGATTACACTTTATACCCAGATTATAATGTATACAGTGTCGGAACAAAAAAGTTTGCAAATTGATTCATTCAACATAATATCGCGAGCACATAATTATGATTTGTTGTCCATATGTAATTTAATTGAACTGCTTATAATCTGTATACGGTACCTAGCTATTGATGTAAAACTTAATCTGTTAATTAAAAAAATAACAGCAGTTTCTTTCACATATATACCAGTTACAATTCATTTTAATAGCTAAGTTTACAATGACATATTCGGTTAACGTTTGAACATTAAACTTATCAATACAAGGTGCAGTTTAACCCATAGTCTAACACATACATACATGTACATACACGCACACACTCACACTTTCCTGCCACGTGCGATATGCTTTTACATAATTATTACCACAAATTAGAGAAGCTTAGATAAAACGCCAACTCCAACAGTCTACACATTTTAATATCTAGTTCAGAACTAATTATGAAGTTTCGAGTTTCAACATGGATACATCTTCAGCTAATAATAATTTCAAGAAGAAAGTTCTTAAAGATGATGAGACTATATTTAGGAATTTTGAATGTGATTTAAGTGAAAAAAGACCTAGAAATGTAAATTGTGAAAATTAATTTGGTAGAACCAAGTTTAAGAATACCATATTAATATCAACATGTATAAGGAATGGAAGGTCGGAGAATGATAAAATTACGGTATTGGACTATACTTCAGAAAATTGGAAGCATATTTTCATCAAGAGATGATGAAAGAAGAAATAATTCATCATCATAATTCGCCTGCCCTTTACCTACTTTTATTCGGGATCAGTGCAGCATTCTATCTGTCTTTATTTCACAAGTAACATTATTTCTAGCCATATCGACTTTTACCAAATCCAATTCATCCAAGTTCATACTTAAACCGTTCCTCACTACATTACCATCATTAAATTCATCCGCATCACATTTCCACATAGTTTTTTCGCTTACTGTGCTACTTTCAAACTCTCTCTTCATCATCTCCCGAGTCTTTTCCCAACTATGTTAGGGTCGGCTTCCAGTCTAACCGGATTCGGCTGAGTACCAGTGTTTTACAAGGAGCGACTGCCTATCTGACCTCCTCAACCCAGTTACCCGAGCAACCCAATACCCCTTGGTTAGACTGGCGTCAGACTAACTGGCTTCTGACTACCCGTAACGACTGCCAAGGATGTTCAATGACAGCCGGGACATGTGTCATCCGAAACACAGCCATTGGTGTCCAAGATATACTTAGAAAGTACATACAAACTTAGAAAAGTTGCATTGGCACTTGCCGGACCTGGAATCGAACCCACGCCCTCATACTTGAGAGATTGGCTCCTTAACCACTAGGCCACAACGACTTATTTCAAACTCCCTCTTATACCTATATAATCATTCCTTAACATTCTCATCTCTGCTGAATGCAGTTGAAGGAAAGCAGAAGAAACTATATCGAAAATATAGTTCATTATAGACACTATAGAATATATTATAGTAATCGCATTTCAAAAAGGAGACACAATGGACCTTTAGATCCACTATGACCCTAGAGAATGTCCTCGGGCTCACAATTATAAAAGCTTTATGAAATCCTAGATAAACATTTTGAGGGCAGATTAGAGGGCTCTTAATCAAAATTAGAATCTTGGCGACTTTGTTGAAATACAAAAAGATAATGCTGAAAGTCTTGAAGTATTTTCCAAAGAATAATTTATTTAAGGGCACGATTGACGCTTTGGTTGCGAAGGGGACCGCAATTTTAATACCGCTAATGATTTTCGTTTTAATGTTGAATTTTCTTCAAAGTTTACTAAGTTAGCGATACTTTAATTTGCCATCCACTTAATCTGTTATTCTTATTTAAAACATCATTGAAACACATTAAAATTTCTAACCCCGTAACCCCATCCAAATTGTCTACCCTTTGCAAATTATAATCCGGGCAACATAAGCGTCACAGCTTCACGTTCTAATCTCGAAACTTTTCAATTAGTAAGTTCACTGCTTCGGAAAGTGGTCTCAACTTTCTTCGGGCCATTAAAACAGTCTTTTAGAATCGCCACAGTACAAGTTTTAATGTCTTTCACGGAATCTCTTTGTGTTGGTTGGGCAAACAAAAAATTGGTCAAGTGCTGCTTGCTACCTTTGTGAATATTTTAAGGCTTCCTCGTCCGAGTAACGACTATTTTTGTTTTAAAGTGCAGAGTTTTTTTAAGAGTTTTGTTTTTGTTTTTTTACCTGTTTATCTAAAAGCTTATTTTTGCTTTTTTCTTGTCTTGTTAATTAGTGTAACATGGCTTTCTTTTCTTCAATAACAAATTTATTAATGCGAAAGTAATTTATCTCTTCTTCTATTACGGGGTATGGTGGGTCATTTTGTTTTACACCTTCATGGTTCTCTGCAGTAGATTTTCTTAATGATGAAAACTCTAATAATAGTCTTACAGAATGAAAAACAAGTTCGCATCAAGGCAGCGGAACCCTAACACAGTTAGAGCAAAGACGTCCTGTAGAAACGGTGGTAATTCCCATTGAGAATTCGGTTTTATCTGCTATTCTTGGAGACGCGAAACGACTTTATCTACCCAACGTTTGTAAGGTAAAGTTGTGATAGTTCGTGGTAGACACTTTTAGTTATTAGGAAACTGGTAGTTTTGAACATCTATGAAATGTTAACGGGGAGTTATACCTAATATTGTTTATTGAATTGTACTGTTGTGTATTGGGGATATCACACGATTTTAAGAGAGATTAAGGATTATTGATTAAATATACTACTAACAGTATAAAGTTCATAATTTGGTTGTTTGAGTGCTTGGTCTGGCTGTCGTTTCTAAATATTTGCCAGTCCTTATGAGTAGTCAGAATCAGTCTCGAGGTCCATGTAAAACACTGGTACTAAGCTGCAGCCGGTAAACACTGAAAGGTAACCCCAACATATTTGGGAAAAGGCTAGACAGAACTAGCATTGTTATTTAAAAACTACAGTTAATACAGTACTCAATTACTCTTAGTAAACTCCCATCTCTCTAACAAACAAACATTATACTCCCCCTCTTCTATTTTCAACGGTCAAATTGCCGTCTAACAGAAAAACACACACGCCATAATTTAAAACTGCACTCACTCCGTATAAATAAGACAAATAAGTGGAGAACAAAGCTTTGATACGAAAATACTCATAAATCCGAACGCGAGTCGTCTCCTATCCATTTTCACGATGCATAAAATAAAAATATTCAGACAAACGTTATGAGAGTTTTTGCTATGTACGCTTTCACTAATATTTTTCAGTGGAATAGAGTTTATTTAGTGTAAGATACTGTTCTGAAGTTCTTTGTTTTGAATCTGTTTAATTCGATATAAAATGACGTTGCTTTATCCATTTGAGAATGGTTTTAAAGGTATATTCATTTATTTTGACGTAGTACATGATAGTAATGGCATCCAGACCGATTGTAGGCCAAGGCGGTCCCTGTCTTTAGGGGTTATCAGCCAGCTACGCAGCACACTTATTATAGTGTACAAGCATTTGCGCTGAAACATGTGCACTCTCTATTCCCTCACTGTCATGGTCCGATAGGACGGCAATCTGACACGACCGGAGAGAGAGATCACGCGCAAAACCGATATTTAAGTGCTCTCCGATGCATTGGTGTATCAATCTCTAACTTAAAGACTCCGGGCCTTATGAAAGTCTATTAAACCCAAAAAGCGACTTCGGCGCAGCCCGGGAATGGAACCACTCATTCACAATAAATACATGATAAAAATATTTCAATAGGCAAAGAATATAATTATTATTTCAATTAATTGATTACAACTACTACCAATTTTGAGAACTAAAAATTATTCAACCAATGAAACATGATACAATTCCAATTGAATAAATCCATCAAGTACGTTCTAATAAATACTTTGGGAGTCCGAAATAATTTTGAACAGTTACAGTGGTTTGCGGTTTACCACAAAAATAACCTTAAAACTGCGAGCGTTTAAAGTGCCAGTAGTTTTGATGCGTGTAAAACAATAGAGGGAATGTTGTCGATAAAACTTTACGATAGTGGTGTACCATCAACCACGTTGTATTGACAACACTTAAAATCTGTTGTTTTAAAACGGCGTTGTATTTGTACAGCGAGAATTTTACTTATGGAATGTAACCAACTGGATTCGCACTAGCTGTGTTTTTCGCTTTACTAAAAATACGACAGCTCCGAATCGTCTGCCTAGCCTTTTCCTACACTTTTTTGGGGTCGGTTTCCAGTCTTAATCGGATTCAACAGAGCATAATTGACTGCTTCCTCAACCCAGTTAACTGGGCAACCTGATACCCCTTGGTAAAACTGGCTGTAAGTGTTTCTTGGCTTCTGACTACTCGTAACGACGGAGCGTAACCAAGACTCGTAACCAAGGATGTTCAATGAGAGCCGGGATCTACAGTTTATCGTGCCATCCGAAACACAATCATTGGTGTCCAAGATATACTCAGAAAGTACATACAAACTTAGAAAAGTTGCATTGGTGCTTGCCTGACCTGGAATCGAACCCACGCACTCATACTTGAGCACCGATCATACACGTATGTGTTTAATAATTTAGTCTTATAAGGGCGTAACCATCTGTCTAGCCTTTTCCTATACTGTTTTGGAATCTATTTCAAATCTTATTCGGATGCAACTGAGCTTAATTGACTGCCTGTCTGACCTCCTTAACCCAGTTAACCGGGCAATCCGATACCCCTTGCTAAGACTGGTTGTCAGAGTTTCTACTTTCTATTTTTTATGATTACTGTAACGACTGCCAAAGATAAATAACAACTGGGGCCGCCAATTTAATGTGCCTCCATCACGATGGTTGCCCATCCACGGACCGACCGCGCTAAGCGTTGCTTAACCTTGTGTTCGATCAATTCGTGTACCGTAACGGTGTGATCGAAAATGTATTAGTGAGCTATCAGCTTATCAATTATTTGCCGCGTTATTTCAGCCCCTGCATATAATATTGACAGACGTTTTTACATACAAATTTGTGTTCATGGCGGGTCCACTTATTTTAATGATCTTAGATGCAGTGTGTTTTAAAACGAGCGGTTATCAGAATTAAAATGGACGCGTTTTTTAAGAACGTGTTGATGTAGTGGTTTGTGGTCAGTTATCATTTTAATGCAAATATTATTTCATGAATAACAATTTTATAATTATTTTAATAAGTAAATAATAATCTGTTGTAAAATATTATCATGTAAAATATATACGTGTATTTGTTACTGTCTTACGCAAACACATACATAGAATTCCCTGATTCTTCTAAATGATCACCCTGATATTCATATCTTATCATTTATCAAAGAACTTAGACTTTTTTTTTAATCATAATTATTATGTTATATACTTTATTAATATTCTACAGGAATATAAATTATATACAAAGTTAATATCTAATGAACGAATAAAAATAACTTAACTATAAGCATTAAAACTTAGACATATCAATTAAGAAATTTAACCTAACAATTAAAACCTATGTACATATTTCTGAGGTATTCTACCAAAGTTGGCGAAATTAAGAACCATTAAAATACAGACTCCATAACTTCTGTAGCTTATTTTTCCTTCTTTGTTTTCTATGCTACCTAAACTAAGCATCCCCCTAACCTTTGTTTTATAAGACTAACACCAGACATGAAGAAAAAAACTGCGCTAACAAACTAGTGGGTTGATTGCTAGAACCAACATGGCCGCTATTCCTTTGTTTTGCTCCCTTAACTTGCAAGGAAAGGAAGCAGTTGCGGTTACGATGGTCTGTGAATAGAAAAATAGAATAAGTACTTTATTTTTTTTATATAATAGAATAATGACATATGTATATACCTGTTGGATATTATTTGAAATATCTATGGCAATATTAATTTAATGTAAATACATTTTTTACTGTGGCAGCCCTTTCCATTTTGTGTGACACATATGAATAGACATGACTTCGTCCGTCGTTTAATTTACAAAACCTGCAGGCTTAGCATGACGATTCTATGTCTATTCTATCAAGAAATGACAAAGCTCTTTCTGTCTTTGTTAACAAGTCTTCTGACCGAGCATGGCGCACCCTTTCGACTCGCATATCATCACTTGTAGACTCTTTGTTGATCGAAGAAAATAAAAATTTCTTTAAAAAATGTCAAAAGAAATCTTACGTCAATCTGTCACTTTTCTGTCATTATGTCCATTCTCCGGTAGACAAAACTTGTTTCTACGGTTGCCATGCCTGCTGGTCATCATTTTCATATGTTTTGTGATTGAACTAATGAGGAAATTAATGATGTTAGCAGAACTAATAAATTCCCATTTTTATGTAGGTTTAGCATATAAAAATCGAAAAAATATAATCCATTTTGAAGACAATAATGTCCTTTAAAAACTAGTTTTTCGAAATTATACCCCACTGTCCATACAATAAAGCATAAAATCCCAATTCTCACCATGAAATCCATTTTGAATGAGACCAATTCATACTTGACTGGTTTTATGTTCCCTAGCGTTATTCCTGGCATGTTGTAATGAAATACAAGGAAAAAATGCAACCTTTTTTAATTTTCCGATATCAACTATATGGCCTTTGTGTTGCATATTGTAGGTATTTTTCACGACTTTATTGTGAACATGGCTTAATAAAGTCCAGCAGATTTTTGAATGAAAATTGTTGGTTCAAAATAACTTCATTTATTATTTAGTTACCTTGCATGCATCCTAGGCTTCAATTAGGAAGGTGGTTCTAATTAGTTTTTTTGTTTTAGCTTCTATGTCCAGAAATGAAATGCACTGAAATAAATAGGCATTGATAAAATTTCTGAAAGTCCTAGAAATATAAATAATTTATTTGCAGAAAATGTATGTTACAGATATGGTGACGTATTAATTTATATTGTCTCAATACGTTTCCTAATTGCTTAAAGATGTTTTGCTTTACATTCAGCACCATGCCACTAAATATATTAAGAGTTATCAAAGTCCAGCTGTCCTCGTTCTGTCTAGCGAGATGCTTTAAGTACAGTCACGAGAAGGTCAACCTATCCAAATATGACAAATTTTACCAATCGAATATTAACCTACCGTTATTGTAATAAGGTTGAAAATCTATTAAAGAAATTTGACGTAGTAATGTGTAGCAGCAGACTGTAGATATTCTTGAGCTGGTCCTGGTTTTCCAAATAAAAACACCGGAGGCGAGTTGTACACGTTTATTTCTTGTCGAACCAAAGAAAAGAGAGGGATATACAAATTGTTGCCCTATTTATAATTTCTAAATCAATCTATTAATATCAGTGTTGCTAGTCGCAACATTGAGGTAAGTAGGTTGATGTGAAAATGAAAGGTGAGTCTCTCAAACGCAACACCACTATCCAACAATTCCTTCACACCGGAAAAATCCAAATAATACAGCGCAGTAGCTATAAATTTTCTATCCACATCTTAGCTCGTTGGCTACACAAAACGTTATTGGAAAGGTTTGGGTAAGCCGCTGTTAAGGCATCTTGAGAATTTATTCATGATGCCCACAACAAAGGGTGGCAGAAATGTTTTTCCCAAAACATGAGTGACGGCGAACAAAAACTAGTAAGACAGATCTGAAATCTTACGTCATGCAATATTGATTGTTTCCTAAGTATCTGTTCCCGCGTTTGTGTGCCAAGGGTGTGTGGGTTTATACGTATTTTCGTTTGTAATAAGACGCCTAAGATTTTTTCGGATATGAAAGGGGATGTGGTGCGGATCAGCTGTTCGCAATCTCACGCTATTTCTAAGAATGATTTTAGTGAGTATAGTGTAGACGGTTGATATTTACTAAAGTGTCTTTTATTAAAAGTAAGATATATGATGGTGAAGTATGCCATAAAATCTAAAAATAAATGCAATTCAAATAATGAACTCAAGCTATAAAAAATAATTGTTTATAATTATATATTAATTTTAGAAAAAAATGTCTTTTTTTTCTAAAAAATATTTCATTTTTTATAGTGAAGTATAATTTCCTAGTAAAATCGTGGTGGCTTAGTGTTTAAAGCACCAGCCTCTCAAATATGTTAGTGCGGTTCCGATTCCAGGTCAGGCATGTAACAATTGAACATTTAAAAATTATAACATGTACTTTCTAAGTGTATCTCGGACACCAATAACTCATTAAAGGTGAAATAAAATATCTTTAGGAAATCTGGACTATAACGTCTCAAATCACCAACCCGTATTGAGCAAGCGTGGTGATTAACGCTCAATTCTTCTCTGTGTGAGAGAAGGCCTGTGCCCAACAGTGGGACGATAAAAAGTCCGATTATACATACATAGTAAATGCCTTGAAATCGTTTCATCTAAAATGTAGAAAATGAACATTATTTCCAACAAACCAAGTCCTCTTTACTCAAAGATATTGGCGCGGACCTCATTAATTCTGAAGCACGGAATTCCTTTATCCAGGATATGGTAAAATTTCGATTGCATGTGAAGCGACTGTTCCCGGAGCTTTGAGATCCTTCGAGAAATTATTTCAAGTAACTTCGAGAGATAATTGTGTGAGTTTAAGGGAAGAAAAATATTTTTCTTCTTTGTCCAAAATGCCTTTGTGTGTTTTTAGTTTTATTTCGGTTACTAAGTATGTATTTAGAGAAGCTCGTAACTAAGCAACAGCCACACGGGTCGATCGATCATAAGGTTAAGCAACACTTGGCAAGGTCGGTCGGTGGATGGGGGATCATCTTGTCATGACGGGTTCCTCCGTGTTTCGGCAGGCATGTTAAATTGGTGGGTCCCGGCTGTCATTTCTATATCTTTGGCGTTCATTACGGGTAGTCAGTAGCCAGAAAGTCTGACAATCTGTCTTACCGAATGGTCTCAGGTTGCCCGGATGACAGGCGGTCGCTCCACGAAAAAACACTACTACGAAGCTGACCCCAACATAGCTAGGGAAAAGGCTAGGCTGATGATGAAGTTTAGAAGTGTAGAGTTGAGAATATCAATGATATTACGCATAGCAACAGTCTGAGGGCAAGTAGTTCCATAACCATGTTTTGTATAGACCTGGTTCTTTAAACCTTACAGACAAAATTGAGTTGCTGGTGAGTTTGTTCCGCCATTTCTTCTTCCCAGCGATAACATAAATATGATGATGATGATGGCATCCAGGCCGATTATCGGCTACGGCGGCCGTTCTCATTTATGGAGATCAGCCAGCTGCGCAGGACATATTATAGTGCACAAGTATTCGCGCAGACACAGGTGCACTCTCTATTCCCTCACTCTCATAATCCGATGGGACGGCAATCCGACACGACCGGAGAGAGATCAGGCGCAGGACCGACATTTCCGTGCTCTCCGATGCACGGGTGAATCAATCACCAACTTCCAGACTCCAGGCTTCTTTGTGAAAGTTTCTCAAAACCCACAAAGCGATTTCGGCCCGACCCGGGATTCGAACCCGAGACTCCGTGCACAGCAGTCGCGCCTTGCAACCACTAGACCAACGGGGCAGTCAACATAAATTGAACATAAATATAGGAAGTGGCGAAAGGCGAATTTCTTCGAAAGGGTATTTAGAAAACTCGCCTTTCTTCTTTTAGAATGGGCAGCCACTATGTCGGTAATAATACTAGTACAGGCTCCAGCAGATCAACATAATATTGTTAGGGATGTAAGGACGTAAGGCAGATATTAAAAATTTTTCTATCAAAGCCATAAATAATATTACTGGAAAATATTTCGTAAACCAACAAACATTGCAAACATTTCCACAAATACCACAAGTAGCCAACACGCTGTAAGATAAAGCACAACGTTCACAACGCTATTTACCATACATCGCGATATTTATACATATTTGGACTCACTCCAAATAGGGTTTCGGCCGCCGTGACCGAATTATTTACGGCTCCAAATATATTAGATGCTCCTGAATTTTAAAGGCGCGCCGAAAAATATTTACATATCGTACATTTTGGGTCTTTGCTACATTTCTGGTGTTTTAATTAGTTAAGAATTATGGAGGGGGATTCTGTTTCTGTTTAAGCAATGTAAAGGGTTTTTGCTTTGTGAATATTGTATTCATATTTTTTATTCATTTTATGATTAACCGTATAAATGTAAAATAATATAATAATATATGTTTTTCACACGCGGTCGGTTAGGCCCAAGGTAAGCTATTGATTAACTTGTGTTAAGGGTGCCAACACAACTGATAAACTACATACATATAATTTACACATACATATTTATAAATACATATAAAACACCCAGGCCACAGCCAACAAGTATGCTCATCTCAACATGTCAAACCCGGGACTCTCAACTCAGCAGACCAGTGTGGTTACCATTGCACCAACGCGGGTCGTTGTATCCAGATGTACAAGAATAATTTTTGTTTTAGTATATATTATTTCATTAAGAAGTAGACCTGATAAAAAAATTGTTAGGTCTATTTTCGAAATTTGGAAAGGTGCCCGTTAAAATTGCCAATTGCACACCTGATGGCAAGTAGTTACCGCTAATTAACGACACCTGCACCACCAAGATTTTTCGTTTCTTTGCCAGGAAAAAGACCTAACTATGCCTATTTTTTAACATTTTGCCCACCACATTCACATATAGATGACCAATTAAACACATTAAACACAACACATGCATGTATGCTACCTCTATTTCTCCCGACGTTGTGTGTTGACCTGTGTATTACCTTTAATATAAATGTGTACAAGTCGCGAAAGTTTAAAAACATTTATAGATGACGAGCCAAAAAGTGCCTAGCACGCCACGGTCACGACTACACGACAAAAATTCAAAATTAATAGTTTTGAGTTTTAATCGATATAATTCCGAACCCACTACTATACTGTAGGTATTTATAGATGAATTCTTAGCTTGGCGCTGAGGACACGTCTGTTTTTGTTTGAAGTGGCAGTAGTCAAGAGCTTATATTAACTAAGTGGTGGTCCAAGATAATACTAAGAAAGTACATTATTACCTACTTAAAAAAAGTTGCGTTGAATCGGCCTGCACGTTCATACTTGAGAGGCTGGTGCTTTGACCACTGGGCCGCGGTCGTTTCTACATGACATGTTAAGACAATAACTTATAATAGCAGAATATAAACCAAACTATGAAGATTACAGCTATTACAACACAAAACCAGAACTAAATTACCATTGACCTTCAAAAGGACTTCAAACATTCCCTTCAAACACAATCCATCAAGAGTGAACAGTACCGACATTTGACGACAGCGAAATTAAGCATCGGAATCGTTTTTTAAACGTACGAGCCGACCCATCAATCACACGGGCCTTTGTAATTTTTCACTGTCTGTTAAAAAAAATGGAGTATCCCTCGATCCTAAGATCTGCATATTATAAGACAGGTTTAATGTGTTTATTATGGATCGCTGTGTGGTAAATCTGGTATCAGGTGCTGTTCTGCATGAGACCTTGGGCTCACTTGACTGTCTGTGTACAAATAGGCCTGCTAAGGATTTTGGAAGATCAAGGAGAGAATTTGGGTCTTGAATTTGGAAGCAATATACTTGGCTATATAATGTGCTGGATGAAGATAGAGTAAGAAAGAGAAGAGAGGAAAATTATTAAGTCCTAAAAAATGTGATACAGAGATATAGAATAAGTTTGGAGCGTCCAGTGACTTCTTTATAAGTATATAGACTTTTTGAATAAGAAACATTTTATCTAGAGTTGGCCACAGTTATCATAGTAACAGAATAGATATCTTATAATTTTGGGATTGCTCAGATAATAGTAGATATTTACCAGAGAACTTTCAGAGTCCAAAAGTATTCCTAATAATTTTGTCTCTTTTTATACACATTATTAATCCATAAAAGGTCACAAAGAAAGCATCACAATAGTTGAATAATAGCTGTGTTCTAATTCATTGTACTCGAAAAGGTTAATGTATAACACGCCTTAATACTCACACAGGCAGATTGTCGATGTGACGTCATTTTCTTAATAATGCCTTTTTAAAACTTCCCCAAGAGGTTTCTGATCAGTATCCTCCTCTTTTATTATATTAATTAAATACTTTACATACATTTAAATAATATTATCCAAAATAAGGTATGATCTAAAAATAACGTCATGACAATGTGAACATAAATATAAGTTCCGTCAAATCTCAATAAACATTTTGTCAAAGAAGGTTAACGCGAGAATTTTCCCTATTATATCGCAATAACGTACAAATTTCGCTTCTAAGGCAATATCGAATAATCAAAGCGATATTTCATGTTGCTGTATTAAGCTTGTGTAGAATTAGAATTTCTTCTACAAAGGGTTAAGGGAATATTTTGATAAACCTCAGTTTTTTTTTTTGCCTTATGATCAACTAAAAATTGATCATAAGGCTACGCAATGCTTGCTGCAGTCGGTCGATGGATGGGTGATCATCTTGTCATGACGAGTTTCTTCGTGTTTCAGATGGCATGTTAAATTGGTTGATCCCAGCTGGCATTTTTATGTCTTTGACAGTCGTAACGGGTCATTAGAAGCCAGAAAGTCTGACAACCAGCCTTACCTAGGGGTGTTAGATTGACAAAGAAAACTTGGTTGAGGAGGTCATATTATTATGTAGATCCGGAATAGATTTTAAAGATATGTGACCAGTCAAGTGAATATTGTAATCTTTTCTCGAGAACTCACAAGTAAATATAACCTACCGTTTCCCATTATTATTTGCATTTCATTAGTGTTATTAACTGACTGGTTTAATTATGAAAGTTAAATATTAACACCATGAGTAATTTATAATGTTCTTTGTTTGTGAATATGAGTCTCCGTGCGTGTTCATTGTCGGAATTCATTTGATATGGGGTAGCTTTTTAATATTTAAAATGTGTTTATATTTTACGTAATTCGGTCATTGAGATATTGGCCTCTTTTTTGATAGAAATAGTCAGGTATTTCATAAGAACTATTCGTCTGAATCTCACATATTTTGAAGAGCTCTTTGCTAAGTAAGAACAGCACATGTTTGGTGTGGTCTATCCGTGAATGGGTGATCGTCATGTCATAACGAGTTCCTCTGTTTCGGAAGGCACGTTAAATTGGTGGATCCTAGCTAAAATTTCAACATCTTTGGCAGTCGTTATGGGTAGTCAGCAGCCAGAAGATCTGCAACTAGACTTACCGAGGGGGTTGGCCAAGTGTCTGGGTTAAGGAAGTCAGATAAGCAGTCGCTCCATGTAAAATTTTGGTACTCGGTTGCATCCAGTTAGACTGGAATCCGACCCCAACATGGTTGGATAAAAACTAGGCAGATGATGACATTGATAGCGTCCTTATATTCGTAAAAAAAATATACCAATTTTTAAACAAACAAGTATACGATTGGTGTTATCTTGAGGACTTAACAGCTAAAAGACTTTGGTGCAAGAAAAGTCATATACTTTATAAAAAAAAAATGAAATTCATTTATTCAAACTTGGCTGCAAAACAGCACTTTTTTAACGTCAAAAATTACAAAAGGTAGTCCCC
This sequence comes from Heliothis peltigera, assembly GCA_958496145.1. Taxonomy (NCBI): domain Eukaryota; kingdom Metazoa; phylum Arthropoda; class Insecta; order Lepidoptera; family Noctuidae; genus Heliothis; species Heliothis peltigera. The sequence goes on along the minus strand of OY292345.1, from coordinate 5,116,560 downwards.
AAAACCTCCCAAAACACCACTTCCTATGTGTTTTTGCTGGGAAGAAGAAGTGGCGCAACAAACTCCCCAGCAACCATACACATAAAAAATAGGTAGTTAATTAGATAATCACCTACAATAGACACGGAGTATGTAGGTACTTTTACGTAATTGACACACATCCTATTCAAAAGAAAGCCTATAATTGTTTAAAAATAACTCAACCCCTTTGTAAATTTTAATAACACATTTCATGTTTTGATCTCTCCCATAGACTGCTGTCAATTTTTATCGCTTACCTTTTGTTTCATTCAGCTTAAATAGATGTAAGGGTGCGTCATTACAAAATGTATACCCAACAGCCGTCCCGAAAAGGGTTTTAAAATTGCCACGGTAAATTATTTTTATTCTCAGGGAAATTTGAATGTTGGGTTCATTGAAAAGGGGAATTTAATATGGACACCAAATGAACGGTTCGAATTAACACATTGATAAAATATCGTGACAATGTTTTGCACTTCACCTTTATTTATCGTTAAGTTTTATTTTATAATATTTCATGAAGATCTTTTCATTATAATGTGTTTATTCGTTTGTAATTCAAAAAACTATCGATTTTTTTTAATAATTTTTGCAAGCACGTTCAAAACTGTATTAATTATAGTTTGGTAAAAACCTATGTATATAAGTAAATTAAATTTATATTTACACTGCACTATATAACGTGAAATAATGAAAATCCAAATACATCCTACCTTTAACAAAAACAGGTAACAGAATAACCCACACTTAAATAAAAGTGCCAACGTGAAATCCATCAAACGACATAGAGCATTGAATCCATAGACAGGCCTGAAACAATAGCTGTCAAAAACAAGTTCAAAAGCCACAGGTAATACAATGTTGTGTAAAACCTTTGTGGCATTGATTTTTGTATCTGTGATGGATGAGCTTAGATTACGTCGTGTTTTGTTTATTTTTACTGGGTTTTGAAAAAACAATGGGTCTTGAATTTCAGCTTTTATTTATTTTGAAATAGTAGTTGGTTAACGCTAATTCATGCAGACAAGCGTGGTGATTAACGTACAGATGCCAGCACATCAAGATACTACAATCTGAAAAATTTCCTGAACAGATTTTCAACTTTATCGCTGGAACATATGATCCAAAGTTAATTGTGAAAGTTTGACAGTTTCTGGTAGCTCGAGGTGCTGGCGTCTGTACAAAAAAATGCTGGTTCTGATGAACTTTAGCGATTTTTGAGGATATTTTATTGGATGATTAAATATCACAGAAACATTTTGTATGATAATACTTTATTAACATTAAGTCTGAACGTAAAAGATATGCTTTATACACAAATACCGGGTTTCCATTTTTAAACCGATTTCAGATTTTAATAAGCCGTGAATAATACACAAACAAAATAATAAAGCTGTAGGTATTAAAGACGTGTGTAATATGATATGCTTGCAGTAACATTAATGATTTTTTTCAGGCGATAAATATCAGTTGGGTATATTATAATATTTATTACAAAATAAAAAAAATATTTCAGCTTGCAATTTACGATGGTATAAATACAGTCTATAATTTTACAACTCTGTAGATACGCTACGCTCTTACTACGGCGTAGCTGTCTTGCTACGCCACGACGCTACGTTTTCGTAGCAGTTTGCTTATTGCCCTTACTTTAATTTAGTACGCAATACTCAATATAGCATGTACGATTACTACAGTAAAAATCATATAAAATCCTACTACTATTATAAAGGCGAAAGTTTGTAAGTATGGATGTATGGATGTTTGTTACTCTTTCACGTAAAAACTACTGAATGGATTTGAATGAAACTTTACCACAATATAGCTTATACATCAGAATAACATATAGGCTTTTTATCCTGGTATGGAAAGTACATCCCTCAGAAAGCGGGTGAAACCGCTGGCGGAAGCTAGTGTTTTATATTCTGCAAATAAATTTAAACGGCTATAGTACACATACTGCTCAGTACATGCATTTCCACCCCATACTTAAGGCTTTTCACAATTTCATGGGGTCATAAAAAGGAACATTTTAAGGTTTAAACCATAAGACAATGAGCACCAATAAAACCATTGTTACGGCTGTATAAAACTCGACAGATACTCAGTTCACTCATTTCATTCGTTCATAAACGATTCCAATTGAATGAGAGTATATTCGTTTTATTTTCTGTTTGGTGAATGTTCCTTTATATTTTTTGATTGAGTGAGTTTTTTTTTAAGAAGGATATATTTGATTTTTTTGAAGCGATGAAGTGACAAAACAGCTCTTTACATTTTTAAGGTATATTGTTGAGTCACCGTACTCGCTTCAACCGCGGTCACGGGAAGTGGGGGTAGCTGTGACGTCGCGGCGCAATGGCTCGGCGAGCGTCCATCGAGACCAAAGGTCAAATCTTGCTTGCGCATCGTTCGCAAGCACACCGTACCTTTAATATTATTTCTTGTTGTAACCGACGACCAGATGGCGTGGTGTAAGTGAACCTGCCTTCCACGCTACAGGTCGCGGGTTCGATTCCCGCATAAGTCACACATTAGTGTGCATGAATATGGGAGTTTGGCTTAGTCTGGGTGTTTCTATGTATAATATGTATGTATTTACAAAAGAAAAGTATGTAAGTATGTTTATCAGTTGTCTAGTACCCATAGTACAAGCTCTGCTTAGTTTGGGACTAGATGACGTTGTGTGAATGTGTGAGGAATATATTATTATTATATTTTATTATAACTATTGTTTATTACATTATTTCGCATCAGTATACAGTCCACTTCTTTTTATTTACTCCATCTACCTACTGAGTTATCGTCGCACCATATATTAAACCATTTTGTTTCATCTTGTAATGGTTACAAAATTTTATCGTATTGAATCTGATGATCTGATGGGCACAGCTTTAAGTATCACCTGCCTTTCAGTGAATATCGGTTTGACCGTTGACAGGTTTTAGATTTTTTTGCTACTAGCCTCTGTCGGCGATTTCACCTGCGTAGGAACTATTCTGCGCAGCCGGATAAAGGTGGAAACTTTTTTTTCATGGGAAATCATTAAAATAATCACCTTCCCGCTGTGAGTGCAGCTGGAGAAAATTTTTAATTTCAGACTGATATGATAAGACCTACTACGTTCCTTCTCATCCTAGGCTCCCTCCACTGAGACGAGGCCCGAGTGGCGCTGGGTATTTTTAGTGGGTATATCGGTAACAATTTTACCGGGGAGTCCCACATACCCCTCTCCCGTCCTCCAACGAGTAGGGGATGCGTAACAGCATTTTTTCCCAGCAACAAAAGGAAAGAGGCAACGGTAATCTTACGAACAACCCACAGAGCTTTTAACTATACCTTGATCGGTGTTGCCAAGCGACAAGTTACACCAGACCCATACAAAAATATTACCTTTCATCATATTACTTTGTATTTTTAAAGCCTGCCTCATAAACGACACCTAGCACTAAAAAGGTGCGTATATAGGGTAACGATGTTTTCTTTAGGTTAGCTGTATGTAATTTTAGGCCTTTAACAGGCAACACTGGAGGTGAGGTACAGACGTTTATGATGGCAATACCTACGCTTATTGACATATTAGGTTAAGCCTATAACAGTAGGAGTTGATGCTGAAAAATGTTCAGATTGATGCATGAATGAGTGAAATAAATTATTGAATGAGACGAATCATAAATTCAGGAGTGCGTAATAAAGTACAAAAAATAAAACATTTTCGTACTCAATAATCTTAAAATAGGAGTTAAATTAGACTTTTAAGGAAAATAACTTTTGTATATACCTAATTTGTTATTATTTCAATTTATATAATTAAAACAGATTTTAATAGCCTTCAAAATATGCAGTTCAAATTCTTGAACGAAGTATATTGATCGCCAACCCACCTTCAAAAAGCGTGGTGATTAAAACTCATTCCTTCTCTGTATGAGAAGAGGCGTGTGTCTTATAGTGGGACAATGTTAAAAGTAAGGTAAATGTTTTTAGGATTCCTAGGTAAGCCACAATGCAAAGGTTACTATTCAAAATTGCCTTCAAAAATGATGTACGTATACATAACCTGGTTATGAAATATCAGAAAGTATACTGAAATAATAATACCTATAGTTATACTATGATTTTATTCTTGAAGACTAGAAAAACAACGCGTACATACAGCAACTTCTAAAGAATAATATTCCTTTACTAGAGATAGAATTAAAGAATAACATAAAACTGTGTCCACACACTCGTCTCATACATTTTATATTACAGAGTCGCTTAGCTGAGTGAAGGAGAGAATGATGGCATCCAGGCCGATTGTCGGCTACGGCGGCCGTTCTCTTTTATGGAGATCAGCCAGCTGTGCAGGACATATTATAGTGCACAAGCATTAGCGCAGACACAGGTGCACTCTCTATTCCCTCACTCTCATAGTCCGATGGGACGACAATCCGACACGACCGGAGAGAGATCAGGCGCAGGACCGACATTGACGTGCTCTCCGATGCACGGGTGAATCAATCACCAACTTCCAGACTCCAGGCTGCTTTATGGAAGTTTTTCAAAACCCACAAACCGATTTTGACCCGACCCGGGATTCGAACCCGAGACCCCGTGCACAGCACTCGCGCCTTGCGACCACTAGACCAACGAGGCAGTCAAAGGAGAGAATAGTTATATGCTGTAGACACTCACTAGTTAATATAAAGGCTAAGATAGCTAAGCTTAGAAATAAATGAAAGGATAGATGAATGAAAGATAACTGCATGCAGCAGACATAAGAATGTTAAGAGGAATGTGGTGTTACGTGAATGGATAGAGTAAGGAATGAGTATATAAGAGGAAGTTTGAAAGTAGCACCAATAGCTGAAAGACTACGCGGAAACCGGCTATCGTGGTATGGGCATGTAATGCGGAGGAATGAGGATCGTAATATCAAGAAGGTTTTAAGTGAAATGTGGATGGATATAGAGGAAGGGGACGACCAAAGAATCGATGGATAATCCATCTATGCATGTGTGAGTTGATAGGGCTAGAAAGAATGTTACTTATGAGATAATGGCAGATAGAAGAGACTGGTAGAAGAAAAAATGCTGCGCCGACCCCCAAAAGGGCGGGAGGATGAGGATGATAACAAAGCTTAGAATAAATCACTAAGAAATTGAAAGAATTTCCGTGGATTGCTGTCAAGTGTTTTCATAGCACACTATATTGTGTTGATTCATATTCTTGTTCAAATTTTTCACTAGGCAACAATATTGAATAAATTTTAGCAATCCCCAAAAAGCCGTACAACCTTTAAGGTTCACTTCCTTAGGCAAGTCATTAACCCTAGCAACAGACGGCTACTCGATACTATACGGCTCACTCGATATTCGTACACTGGGGTTCTGGGGTCAATTGAAAATTTCTGTAACTTGATAAGCTTTCATAATTATGAAGGAAATGTAGAAATATCTATTAGAAAATATTGCATTATTTTCTGTACCAGCACATCAAGCTACTACAATCTGTCAAATTTCCTTATAAGAGTTTTTAAATTTATTCATGAAGCATATATGGCACAAAATTGATTGCGAAAATTTGAAAGTTTTGGATAGCTTGATATGCTGGGGAGCAGTCTCCATAAAGTTGGTCTTTATAACACGATGTAATTTTATTCTTATCCTCAAGAATATGATTAAAAAAAATACTCGCAGTATTCCTACACTGGGGCATGGGTTACCCCACAACACTCACAGACTCAGCCATGTGAAAAAATTACAGCCACTCACCTGATTAATCGAATGTAAATAGCATAACATTAAAATATACGGAAATTAAATTCTCTAGTTTTTACACAAGCCAAATATGTAAATTAAAATACAAATTGGTCAGGGTTGTTCCAGAACCCCATATAGTTTTGTATTGTTATGTACAATATACATGTTTTATTTTTTTATACATTTAAATACTATTTTTACGGAAACAGATGCAATACAAGTGGGTTGGAAAGAAGATATAAAAAAAAAACCCTTGCAAATTCACTCAAATTACACGAAAATATATGCCGATTCTCATAGACACTTAGGGCCAGTTTTACAGGTTACAGATAGCCATTATCTACCAGATAAATTAAAAAATGGGACAGAATTTTGTATGAAATTATCTGCCAGATAAACTACCTGGAACTTATCAGCAACCTGTGAAACTGGCCCTTAATTTAGTAATTATTGTATGTAGAGCATAGTATCATTAAAGTAATTTAAATTGCAAAATTCTTGGCTTTGCACTTCCAAAGAACGGGGTTCCTCAAGGAAACAACATTAGTGTGTTTTCAAGCACTTTAGGGCCGCTACCTGCTCATTTACGTGCGTCTCTCGTTGAACACGTAGTGTTCTTAACACCGTGACATTTCTTAATCAAGGTCATGAGTACAGCCCTAGTGAATGTCATAGATAATTCAGAAGGATAACTAGAAGTAATGTCTGTTACACGCCTGCTGGGGCTGTGGTTTGTTAGCAATAGTTACCGGCCTTGGTATACCGGGACTTAGTAGGACCAGAAGGAACATGTAGGTTTAAGTCAGTAAGAGTCTGACACTCCCTCCAGCTGCATCCACAGCGATTTGATGATCTCCCATGAAAAAAAAATCTATCGCTCAAACGAATACATTCCTTAATTTTTTTGTCCCGATAGTCTATGAAATAAAGGCTTTTTACTTTTTGTTTAGATAAATTTTAAGGCTGGTCACCTTTTTGTTAACCTGGTTGACTGTTTCTTGCGGCTTTATCAACGTCCTCACGGAGCTATTTCCTACACTCTGATATGAAGTATAACTCTAAGCCTTATATATACTTTGTATACTCTTAGATATGATATATTTGAATACTAAATTATATACCAATCGGTTCAGAAATTTTACTTGACAGAACAGAAGTTTAGGATATTCAAATAGTTGTTCAACAGCAACATTTCGCATTTGGTCCAAACTTAACCTTCTGACTCAACCATTTCGACGATAATCGCGCTCAACTGTTGTGTGGTTTATTTTATACGAGGTGAATAATGCATAGACGCGCTCAAGCTAAAGTGACGCGGGGGTGGCAATGTGCGCCGTGACGTCACTGCGTCATAGAAATTAGGCAGACGTTTGTGGGCTGGATGATTTATTACTGTTTTATTGTAAGCGTTTAGGAGAATTGTTGGTGATGGAATATGAAGCCTCTAGAGAAGGTTTGTAGAATTGCTGGTTAGAGAAACGATAGAATTACTTTACTTCTTTTGTTTTGTTAAACAGTCAAGAAAATACAAAAAAGAAGGTATGGAAAACAAAGATATGCTACGCCAACTCCAATAAAAATTGGGATAACGGCACAAGAATGACATTCTTAATTCAAAACAGTCTTACAGGAGCTGCAAGAGATAAAATGATGTAATATATATATTTATTTATATATACGTATAAATTATATTGTAGGTTAGCGAATAAATATTGGTAATCTTAGTTTCAGTTTACACAGTCTGTCTACATCTCTTTTTATTCTAACTCTCCCATAGCGGGCCTGCTGGAAGAGATTTCTTAAGAAATAAGCTGTGCCTTTGTACTTGATTGTTCTATTTTACCTCTTGTCTTAACTACCGTGTACATAAACTGTTAAATAAATAAATAAATAAAATGTTTATTTTTATTACAATTCTTTATACCTTTGACAATAATACTCCACCTATTCCAAAAGAAGATTCAAGGCTAAGGTAAAGCCAAAACATATCGACTGGCTTGCGAACATTAATCACTCTCCTCTCCACTTAGCTGAACTCGGCGTTCACCGCGCATAACTCGACATTAACCCACGTTAATAGTGTATTATCATCATCTGCATAATAAGGCTGTTACCAGATACAGAGGCTATTTCGGTATAATGAGCCAAGTGGCCTTTTGATATAAGTATTTGTTATTTGTCGCGGAATTTGTTCGTACCAAATTAGTCTACCGAAAATATTGAAATATAGGGTGCGAACATAATTCATTTACATAAGATTAACTGAGCTAACTTTCGCGTATTATGTAAAGCTGAGCTCCAAAAAATGTGGCAATATAAAAATAAAATTTTCTTTTTTGTAGAGTAAAAGTTTTAGTTATTCAGATAGGAGACGTTTTTTTTTATTAATAACATCGCATTTGTCTTTGAGCTAAGGAATTTTGGGAAAAATCTTGAGCTTATTTTATAACGTTAAGTGTTAGGTGATATTTTATTCGTTTTTATCATTTCAAAACAAAGTTAAAATGGGATTAACGATAAAGCAAGGCCTTTAATTCCAGAAAAGAATTGTGCAGAAAAATAAATTGTTATCATATTCATATTTCGGTAGGTACAACATAACAAGTCTTTCACGTAATACGGGCGCAATCCGCTCATCTACCGCACTACCCACTACTTGCACCCACATAACCGCAGCCTTATCTCTCATACATTCACGACATGTTGCGTCACGTCACGTCACCAGTAAGCGAAGTACCTGTTTAATATGCTGTTTCAATACTGCTCTAGGAATATTAGTATCTGTTAGGTTCGGTCTAGAATAGTTCTGTTAAGTATTCAGACCATTGAATCTTTTACGTCTGTAATGTATTATCACTATAATAATAATATCGGCACCAATTTTTCACACACGATCAGTTGTCCCCAACTGTCTTTGAACATACTTAGCAGTCGTTACGGGTAGTCAGAAGCCAGTAAGGTATTGGGTTGCCCGGATAACTGGGTTGAGGAGGTCAGTTAGGCAATCTCTCCTTGTAAAACACTGGTACTCAGTTAAATCTGATGATATGACTGTGATGATGAAAATGACTGGAAGCCGACCCCAACTTAGTTAGGAACAGGCTCGGGAGATGATGGTCAATTGGCCCCAAGGGAAGCTATTGATTAGCTTGTTATGGGTGCCAACATTACAAATATATCGGTATTTATAAATACATATAACACCCAGACTATAGTCAACAATTATGCCCATCACACAAATGTCGACCAAACCGGGAATCGAACCCGGGACCTTCAGCTTGACAGTCCGGAGTAGTTACCATTGCGCCACCAAGGTTGTCATGAACAAATATTCTGCTTTAGAAAAAAAATTATAATAGTCTTTTTATCTGGTAGTTTTAATAAAACGGTAGATATGAAGTGCAGAGTAGTTTTGAAGTTGGTTAGAGTTTTGGATGGAATGATAGGTTCACGTGCAAGAAATAAAACTTTTGATGCCTGGAATTTCTTAGAAATAAAAGATGAAATCCAATTTTAAAGTGTGATATCAGTAATGCAGTTCGCTAAAAAAGCAGTGGGACTATAAACAGGTTGACATTAAATATTAAATTTTTATTTGATAATTATTATGTCCGAGGAATATTCGGGAATGCAAGGCCAGTGTGTAATATTGCGAGGAAACTTCGTCTTTAGAACGTGGTATTAAAAAAAAGGAACGGGGATTACTTTTTTAATATTGCGTATTTATTTGAAACTCCCTATCAATTTATGAGTATGTTGACTGCAAACAGTAAACTGCAGGCTTAGCATGACAACCGTAGAAACAAGTTTTGTTTGCCGGAGAATGGACATAATGACAGAAAAGTGACAGATTGACGTAAGATTTCTATTGTCATTTTTTGAAGAAATTTTTCTTTTCTTCCATTGACATATGTAGGTCTACAAGTGATTAAATGCTAGTTGACAGGTCGCGCCATGCTCTGGCAGAAGACATGTTGACATTGACACAAACATGTTTGTCTTTTCTTGATAGAAAAGATTTAGAATCGCCATGCTAAGCCTGCTGGTCGATTTCAAAACCCCGAGATTTTTTCGATAAAAATGTCATTTCATAATAACGAAAAACTCACTTTTGACTTTTGACACATTAAAATCCAAATATAGGATCGCTAATAATTATACAAACACACAAACCCACACGAGAACATCACAACAAAACAGATACCAAAATTGATATCAACCGTAATAATTCGCTTACCGTTTCCTGATCCAAAAACATAAATCGGCCCACATTTCAACAAAACCACGAACGTTCCTAAATCAAACCGGCTAAGCATTACATTGATAAAAACGTATCTCATTTCGTATTCGGAATAGGAGTGCACAAACAAAGGTATCGATTTCAGCGACTCGACGGCATAAATCACGGTCATTATTTTGAAACGTTGCGTTGAACAGATAATGTGTTAACATTGGTTTAGGAATTGTACAGAACATCAAGCACATTGAACCAAATATAAAATTGTGACTACCAGGTGAGAGAACTCTTGACCACACGGTCGGTATATTTCGGCCGAAATGTCAGGAGAAAAGAGGTATCGTACATAATGCTATAATTTTACCGTGACGATAATTGAAGTTAAAATTGTGTGATCACGTGATTTTTATTTAAGACCCGTGTGTAGTGTATAACATGTAATAAGTTGCAAGTCGTAAATTTAAAAACATTTAAGCTTTTACAAATCAGTCCAGTTTCCCTAATTGATTTTCAACTTAATAGCTGAAGCATATGGTTCAAATATGATTGGGAAAATTTGTCAGTTTTAAGTAGCGTAATTTTTTTAATCATTTGAAGCTACCTGCTTGATACCTGCTATCTGCTACCAAGATTTGATTTCACTTCCAACACAATAATGAGTACGGGGATAAATCGCAAGGAAGAAAATACGTTTTTTTTTCGAGTATGAAAATAATGTTCCACAGAATGCAAGGAAGGAAACACGCACGCTAAATGACAGTACAATATGTCAAAGACAGCAGGATATGTGACAATGTTAAACTCCAATACATATATTTAGAGACCTCTTCCCATTAAAATTGACACCTCCACGACTGAGATAAATTAAAATGTCTTAAGTCAACCTGTACTTAAGCTCCCTTTGTCTTAGAGAATGTTCGAGATTAAGGAAGATTATTGAATCAACAGTATGTCTATATTTAGTTTACAAAACACGTAGTAGTCTCAATCTCATAGATTGTGTGGGATTTGCGTCTTTGTATGTCCTCAAATGAGAATAAGGCGAGTGTGTGTTTACGTGTTGTAATGGGTCGATGAACGTGAAGTAGTCCTTAGATTAGGTTAATATTTTCCAAACATGATTAGTGTTAAACTTGCTAAAGGTTTAATGAAATAACTGATATTTTTATTAAAATTAAACAAATACTCTAAATATGCATAAAACTCGCAAAGAGTTCGCTTAAATTAGCAGATTTTTTCCGTTAGATTTTATAAGCGTGTATATGCGCAACATACGCGAATTTAAACAACTGACAGTAGGTGCGGTTTAATCGATGATGGACAAAATAAGTGTACGTGTGTAAAAAAACCCTATAATAATTCTCACATATTCACACAACGTCATCTAGTACCAAACTAAGCAGAGCTTGTACTTTGGGTACTAGGCAACTCATTAACGTACTTCATACTTTTATTTTGTAAATACATAAATATAACACATGGGAATACCCAGACTAACTCAAACACCCAAGTTCGCGCACAAAAAATGTTTGACTTAAGTGGGAATCGAACCAGTGTGGCATGCACTTAGGCCTTACTACTACGCCATCTGGTCATCAATAGATCTGAAGACTAAACAGACCTAACGCGGATAATAAGCTGATACTAACATAAAGTTCAAAGACGTATAACATGCATTGTTCACCAAGTTTGACGTATCAACAACACGTTCTATTTCTATGAAGGACTTGGCTGGAATATGACGGGGTATTGAAAGAATCTTGAACACAATCTTAGAACTAAGGGATAGGAACAAAAGATGGCTGCGCTTTGTTTTTGCAAGGCTTTTCTGTTTTGCGCGAAATGAGATGATGAACAATGGATGTGAGTATATTTAGCTGTTTGATGGAGGCTTTAGAATCAATTTTTAGTTAAGGTTGAATATTACTAAAAACGTTTTACAGAAAAAAAAAACAATAAAAATCTCATGAAAAAATATTTTTTTGGTGTCCTTTATTGGAGCAAATAAATTTATCAATCTCTAATAAAATTACACTACATATTTTAAATGGTATGACCAAGAAGTTTATAAGAGTAACGGGTTGCTTGGGAACAAAATGAAAGATTTTGAAAATATTGACAAAATTAAAACAATGTGAACGCGATGACACACACCGTGTGTAAACAAAAACATCACAACAGTCAACACTTCATAAAACGTGATCACCTTAGTCTCCAGTCAAACTACATATAAGCTAGGTATACAACTTTTGATACATTTGTCCAAAATAAATCCACCAAAAAACATGACAAAAGTAACTGACACAGACTATTAATAAACAATAAAAAAAAAAACAACATCAAATCACAATGCCAAGTCCACTGTTCCAAAAACAAAAAAAGATCTAAAAAAAAACAACACAAACTAAATTCGAAATTCGAAATCATCACGCATCGCCACGTGATATGAAAATGGAACGTCATGTCGATGTAGATAGATATTTGATGTAGGTGAACATGTGAAATATTATAGCGCAATGGTTCTGACAACCGTGTTAGACAGGTAGAACCTAGTCTTAACGTGATGGGTGGGTCAATGTAAGCAGTTGATTCTGACGGTTGATGTTGACCTGGATTTCAAAGGATTCAGAAGTGTATTTTGATAGCTTAAATAAAATCGAAGACTTTATTCCACCAGCAGGCTCAGCATGGTGATTCTATGTCTATTCTATCAAGAAAAGACAAAGCTCTTTCTTCTGCCGGAGCATGGCGGGACCTGTCGACTCGCATATAATCACTTGTAGACATGTCGATCGAAGAAAAGAAAAAAAAATCTTTTCTACGTGTCAAATGGAATCTTACGTCAATCTGTCATTGTGTCCATCCTCCGGTAGGCAAAACTTAGTTCTACGGTTGTTGTTAATGGTAATGATGAAGTTTCATCAAAATCAATTCAGCTGTTTACGCGTAACTTAGAGTTAATTGACATTACTGATCAAATATATTCTTTATAATCAAACAAAAAGACATAATTTTCTTAAATTTCAAATTATATGCCAATTATACTCCTGCATTTAGCTAGCAATGCCATAAAATTTCCTCAAATTGTTTGTTTTGTTTTTAAGACCTCTTTGCCTTTTAACTGCACAATCAAAAATAAAAAAAATACTGATTAAAATGTATTAACATTAACTATAATAAATTCATCATTTTCGATGTCAAAATTATTCATCATCATTTGCATATTCATGAATTTATTTAAAAATTACACACGTTCCACGTCCGTTTCGAATGTAATCACGTTATTAATGTGTGACATTTTGTGCGAATTAATATTGTGAAGAATCGCCCATAAAAATAAATTATAAATTGAGTTGTGATTATTTTTCTACAAAAGTTAAGCTAAGGCAGTATAAAAAAGTATACCCAATATAGTGTTCTTTTAGATATGACAAATCTAAAGGGTCTCGTTTTTTGACATTTGGCTACGAAACTCTAATGAATGAGATTCCCGAGACGCGCAAATTCCCGACTTGCTTTGTTGGTTTTAAGAAATTTTCATAAAGTAGCCCGGAGTTGCAGAAATTGGTGATTGATACGCCCGTGCATGCACCCGTGTAGAGCTCGTAAATGTCAGTCCTGCGCCTCATCTCTCTCCGATCGTGTTGGATTGCCGTCCCATCGGACTATGAGAGTGAGGGAATAGAGAGTGCATTGTCTGCGCAAATGGTTGTGTACTATAATATGTCCGGCGTAGTTGGCTGATCTGCTTAGCAATCGGTCTGGACACCATAATTATTATTTAATTAAGTACTCATTATCAACTTGACTTCGAAAGAAAACACTTACAGAACAAGTTTTCTTTTTCATTCTATAACAAAGCTAAATATTGTACTGAAATTCTATCAGTTAACCCTAATAGCTGAGGTAACACAAAACTATGTGATTGGATATTTTGGCTTGCAATAAACCCCTTGGCACAATTTCGGACAGAACACCCCGTAATTGCCAAACTATTTTCGACTTTACGTGCTACACGTATAGTTGAAATTTCCTTGTGTTTGAATATCCATATTGGGAACACAAATATGCAAGGTTTTTTCGTTAATTTTGTTGGTTTGTGGTGTATGGAAACAGGATCATAATATCTGGCGTTTGGCTATTCATATCAGATGTTATATTGGGGATCACAATATTGTTGAAATGTCAATGTATTTGTTTTAACACCCCGTTTGATTCTGTTAATGAATTTTAATATCGGAGCTTAAAATAGTTTTTGGGATTAAGTACAAAATATTTTCAGTGTTCGATGCATGAATGAGCAGATGATAATGATTTGCAATAAAAAATATGCATGAATTATAATTGAACAATTTAAGTATATTTAGTTTATACATAATTTAATGATATACATATGTATATATTTTTATAATATATCTGGACGCTTAGGTCGCTTAGGCTTGAGGGTCTGTTAGCCCCAAAGTAAGTCATTGATTAGCTTGTGTAATGGGTGGTAATACAACTTATAAACCAGTAATTTACATACCCTCAGTTTGGCAGTCTGACATGGTGACCATTGCCTCGAAGGGGTCATCAGTGATGATGATGATGATAAATACATTCTTTAAAGTCCAAAGAATTATACTAGTAACGAAATATTCTAGCATTGACTACCACTTCCAGTTCAGTTTTTATTAGAATTCTATAAGTAAAGGAATTCACACAAACAAAATTTGAAATCTTTTAACAAATTCAATTCTTCAACTGTCACTCTTAAGAATATTTGAAGGAATATTTTTCCATACAGAAAATGGCGCGCGTAAATCAATTTCGAAATAAGATTTCATTCAAAAATTATGTCATTTCAGTTCCCCAAAAATAAGAATCAGCAGAAACTGTATTTATTCAAGGAATATTATAATAATTATGCTATAAATCTTTGTAGGCTCTTGATATTATAATGTCTCAAAGATTATGGTGCTAAGTAACTGTGAGACATGGGACGAAATTTTAATAGGAAATGTGGAGAAAATAGGGCTGTGGTTCAATGATGGTGATATATTGAATTAAGATGGATAGGTAGGTATGGCAAAAAGTATATATCTTAATTTTTGGACTCATCATCTGCCTAGCCTTTTCCCAAGCTTTTGTTGACATCAGCTGTCAATTGAATGTGTTTTGGAATGTTAAGTCGCCAACACATCAAGCTACCACAATCTGTCAAATTCCCTTAATAGATTTTCTACTTTATCGCTGAAGCATTGATTGGGAAAATTCGACAGTTTCGAGTAGTTTGATATGCTGGCGTCTATGCGTTCCATTGGTCAATAGTAGTAGTTGGTAGTCAGAAATCAGACAGTTTGACAACTAGTATTATTAAGGGGTATTTGTTTGCTCGTTTAAGTGGGTTGACGAGGTCAGATGGACAGCTCTGTGAAAAACACTGATCTTTATCCGGTTAGACTGAAAGCCGACCCCAAGGTATTGTCTCCGGCACGTAACTTGGCAATAATCTTTAAGAGTAACCAGATCATATTTCCTCTAAACAGACATGATTACAAAAAACCTGGTAATAACATTATATCATTTTGTTTAAAAAAAAAAACATAAAATCTCCTACCCCATCCCTCTTTTAATCCATATTACACTATCTATTTGCCCAGTAGGTGTAAATAAATTTTATAAGTAAGTACTCAATATTCTAAACCCATTAAAATTTTTATTCAAACGTCCTTCAAGAAGACCAATGCCACCATACCTACAGTTATTGGACAAAACCTTTAATTGGATTACCATCTATCTGGATCAAAGGCGGATAACTTCACTAGACGTAGACTTGAATATTCAATTGAATTCCACGGCGAAGTAAGCTGATCAACTTAATTATACATGTTACAAGAAGTTTCCTTGATCATCTGCCTGGAGTTTTCTTACGTATGTTGGGGTCAGTAGCCTAATACCTGATTGCTTTACAGTTTTTTTATACTAGCGGAATTTTCGCTCAGATCACAAAGGCATGTACTCGCAACTCAGCAAACAAATGACTACTGCGAACAAATGATCACGCGGACTTCCCAAAAAGAAGGAAGGTCTCAAAACGGGCGCGTATTTCTTGAATCTCAAAAGACTTCTGGAGGAAAATAGTTAAACAATAACTAAATAACCTCAAGCAAAAAAGCTAACGCTTCTTTCCCGTGGATGCGTGTTTCAGTTGCGATAAATGTGCTAAAAAATGCAGAGCAAATATTGGACTATGGGGCCATAGAAAAAATGCATGCCCCACTAACATCCACATACAAGCACTGCCACAATCACTTAATAAAGATGCTGTTTGATCAATGATGGTTTTTAATTAATCTATTATAAGGCCGTATCGGCCGTGGCTTGCGAACACAAGAGTTACTGTGGCCCTGGCACAGGGACCTCCAGAAGAAACATAGACACACTTGCAAAACACAGCTGCAGCTGGAGGAAGTGTGTCTATGTTTCCTCAGTGGGTGGGGGGGGGGTTATTTGATGATTTCACACGAAAAAAAGTTATTTGGTATGACGACAATATAGAATTAAATGTATGTTTTATTTTGCACTTTCAACACATCATCTAAAAAATCTTAGTACTAAAATTTTAGCTTTTCACCTCTTTGTACGAATTTTCGACGGACTGTTCAATATTTCACGCTTTATTAGGCAGCCTTGGGCTGACCCTTCTAATTTGGTAGCCGGAGCTACCCTCTTTTATACATTTAGAACTAGTTTGCCAGTTTTCACACGTAATTCTAACCCTACTATTTACTTAGTTGCTCGTGCGTTAAAATTAAGTTCTAGTATGTAGTTTCCTTTTTTATCTTCAGACTCTATTTGCTTTTAACTATTTAGAGTATTTATTTGTTTTTAGAATTATTCAATTAAGTTTAATTTATTTAAATACATTTCTGCTCTTGTATCTTTCTTTAGATTTATAATTATGTGGAGTATGTTTATTTGTTTCTAGTGTATTTATTTACGATACTATAATTATCGCACCTACATGTTTAATGTTTAAATTAAATTATTTTTCAGTAGTTATGGCTATAATCTATGCAAAGAAGAGTTCATAGGGAGTTTGTTCCACCATTTCTTCTTCTCAGCGATAAAACATAGGTTGTGGTAAAAGGCGGGCGTGTTTGGGGCTGTTTTTTTTTTGTAAAATTGACCTTTAAAAGGGCTGATTCTCAGTCTACTTTGAACAACTGACTTTTTATACTTATCAAAAATTTCATCAAATTTGGTTAAGTCGTTTAAACATAATCGACAGAGTCTTACTATCATATCAACGAGAGGTATGGTTAACAAAACCTAATCTGAAGAATATTGGTTGGATTATCCTGTTACCTTTCGTAGAGATCCTTTAGATGAGGCTTAATAATAATAATTGTGTCGGCATCAAGACGAAACTCATCTCCTGTACAAACAAATAATGTTTGACACAAGGCTCGCTTTTTCCTGTTAATACTCTTAGAGTCACATCAATCTGTACTGAGGTAATATTACATTTATGCTGTCTTTCAAATGACCTTGATGACGGGTGACCTTGACATCTATAGCCGTCTTAGAAGAAGATTTTTTTGCCAACAATTTCGTTGTTCTGTTGTTTTCTCGGTGGTCTAAATACATCAGGATGCTTAAAATGTATGTTTATAGATCCAGGTGTATATTTATCAGACGCCTGTATATTTCTTTATGTCTAAATTGTAAGGTCCAATATGAATTGGGAATTTTTTCCCGATTGGAGCAGCTTAACAGCTAGACCGATCGCCTAGTTAGAATTAAGGCTTGATTATATAGTTTTGATACCACCATTAGCTATAATTTCCTACCCACACCTTGTTAAACGACAATTTTTAAAAGCAAGAAATCAGAACAATGTACGTGTATAGGTATATGTATCTAAATTCTAATAAAGGAGGGAAACAAACCAATCAATACACAAACATGTAAAACGTAAAGAAAAAGTCAAAGTATCATCTTACCCACAGAAATATAAAATACAATGCACAAACTACAACACAAAAACCTACAAATCGTACCATAACCCGAGAGGCGGACGAAATTATTTCAACAAGCAAGAAAATAGTCGTAAACGGCAATATGCTAACATCCCTTGACAGTGCATAATCAACTCTTCCTAAATTAATATTGACAGTTACATAACAAAACACAAGAGGTTTCGTCGACATCACCAAAGGGATGGTTCTAGAGTTGTTTACCCAATTATAAGGTAATCATCGTTTTTCGTTTCGGTCCACAGTATTGGAGTTTGATGAAGCTGTTTATTAATTCGGCGATTGTGTCTGAAATTAAGTTTGTTCTATAAAGCAAGTATTTTATCATCAGTCATTATTCCATCCATATGACATCCACTATTGAGTTAATCCAACCAAATTTCAAAGGAACAATTTGATGCGATGGATGCGACCTGCATATGGAAAATATGTAGATAAAAAAATATTTTATATACGTGGTTGAATTAAGAACCTCCTTCTTTTTGAGAAGTCACATTCACAAAACGTCATCTAGTCCCAAACTAAGCAGAGCTTGTACTATGGGTACTAGACCACCGATAAACATACTTATATACTTTTCTTTTGTAAATACATACATAATATTCATATAAACACCCAGACCAAGTCAAACACCCATATTCATGCACTCAAATATTTGACTTATTCGGGAATCGAACCCGCGACTTATAGCGTGGCAGACAGGTTCACTAACCAACACGCCATCTGGTCGTCATCTGGTAGTAATTTAGGCTGATGGCCGTCATACGGGTGGAAATAATGAAAAACAACTGAAAATCAATGTTCAGAAAGCTCTATATCAAGTAAAAATTGACAAGAGGTGCAGGCTGGAGAAAATTTTAGTTCGAAAAACCCAACTTCACAATTCTAGAACGCAGAATATTCTTCCTAGCTAAGGAGATCAACAAGCTTCATGATGAGCTACGAATTATCCAATTGCTATATAATGTTGGTATGTGATTAACTGAAAATTAGTTAGCAAATCATTACCTCAATATTCGATAAACAGATTAAGTTAACAGGAAACCTAGGATTTAATACAACAGTTAATTAAGATCTATCCAAATACGTTATGTAAAGCAAACAATCTCGTGTTAATATAGGCGAGGTTAATTAAGCTGTTATGTTGCGTTATGATATTGAAAGTCAATATTTTTGTGCAAATCTTAATACACGAACTGGTGCGACGCTCAATGGAATTTCAACAGAAACCTTTGTTCTAAAGAATTGGAATGAAAAGAAGGAACAACATTTTTCAAAAATGTGATGCAAAATCAGCTGCTATTATTTCCAGTGATTTCGCTTATTATCTTGACATCCATAATGTATTACGAGTACATGTACAAACGCCAGCACATCAAGCTTCTACAATCTGTCAAATTTCCTTACAGGTTTTCTACTTTATTGCTGAAGCATACTATGGTTCAAAGTTGATTGGATTTTTTTACAGTCTTGGATAGTTTGATGTTGTAGTATCTGTACCACCGTTTTAGGCAGCTGCTCATAATAATTTATTGTAAGATTCCATAACTATAAAAGCAATTAATGATTACATCGATATCATTTCATGATTAACACAAGCAGGCAGATCTGTTTTGAATCATTCTGAGATAATAATAACACTACATTTTTGCAAAGACGTCAGCACATCAAGCTACCTAAAACTGCCACAACTTCCCAATCCACTTCAAACCATATACTTGAGCGATAAAGTTGAGAATCTATTAAGGAAATTTGACAGATTTTAGTAGCTTGATGTGCTAGCGTCTGTACTACAAGCAATAATACTAAAAGTAATATGCTTTTAATTTAGAAGAGCGGAATGCTTTAAGTCCAACACAAATAGTACCTACTATAGTGGATTAAGACGTGAATATACCATCTTAGTGGGATCGTAAATTCACTGGTGACTTAACACTGACCAAACTTAGCCAGTATATTTAAACTAAATGTGGTTAAGCGGTTTTCACATATCCTTGGACTTAATAAGAACACCGATCTTAAAGTTTTAATGGCACAAATTGAATTAAATGTGTTTCATTACTTCATCATCATCTGTATTTTCCAAATATATGTTATAGTCAGCTTCTAGTCTTATCTGATGTAGTGGAGTACCATTGTTTTACATAGAGGAGCTGCCTATTTTATTTCCTCTACCAGTTACTTGGGCTACAAGATACCTCTTGGTAAGACTGTTTGTCAGACTTTCAGGCCCCTGATTACCCGTAATGGCTGCCAAATATGTAAAAATAGTATCAGAGAACCACAAACTTATCACGTGCCTTTTGAAACTCATCCACGGATCAATCGCGCTCACGTGATTTTTGTTTCGTGTCGTGTTTGACTTTACGGTTCAAAGCAAACCTTACGTTATTTTACCTTTTTTTTATATCGGATTGAAAAATCTTCATGGAGCATTACTACGCCCTGGGGGAAGGGCGAAGGGTAATGTCAGACTCTTACTGACTAAAAACCAACACCATCCCGTGTTCCTCGTCTACTCATGTGTCAGAGGAGCGGGTATTGGCCCGCCAGACTATCATTCGGACCCCGTCATCCACTGCGGCTGACACCCCTATTTTACCTATTTTATATCCAAACAATCTGCAAAGGTTTTGCAATGTTGTACTTACAAAAATAGCCTTAAGCAATCTCATTGGACAAAATCAACAACATACTCGCAATGATTAAATGAAGACTGTTGAGAACAAACACCGTATTATCCACAACTCCAAGTAAAATTGTTGAGTAAAAGCCTCTGAGAACGCACCAATTACCAAGCAAATACATTACAGAGAGCACAGGGGTTGTTTTAGCAATCTATCCTCCTTTCAATTAACCTAATTGGTTGGAAAATTCAAAAGTGGTTGGAAACAGTAATTTATTTAAGGGTCCAAATTTTTATCCAAATATCGAGTCAAATGGAAAATAATTTAATTTGAGTTTCTCCAATTGTAATTTAATATTCTTTTCTCTTTTTTGCGAAGATAATTATAACTTAGATAAAGCAGGAAAACTGTGTCTAAATATAAATAATTGAATCGTGGAAAAAAACAATGAAACATTCCTTAATTGCTGAACGATTTCCTTTTTACGTTATCTCTATTACTTTTATCTTTTTTAAAACAGAATACATCTTCTGCTTATAAAAATGTCCATTGAATAAAATTCCTCCATTTTTGTATTGTTCGAGCTAAAACTCTTTGCCTTTGTGGCATCACTTTGTCCAATTTTTTCATAATCTGATCCCTCAGCTTTTACGTAAACCCTGTTTTACATCTCAGTTAGGCCTTGATAAATCATCTTAAATGAACCGCCTGAGATAGCTTTTGTAAAATTTCGTACCCCGATGATTATCTCTAAGAAAATTATTCCGGTCCTTTTTACGTTTGGAACGAATTACAACAGGATAATACTCGATCAACGTGTTATACAAAACTTGTAACAATGTATCTTGAAACTTACTTAAAACGAAAGCGATTTAACGAAACTTTGTTCACTATGTTATCGGCTAAGACGTTGCTGACAAAATTTATACAATCATTATTAATATCTAGGCAAGTAACAGCAATGTTTGTAACAAAAGGGGAATCTTGTTTTCTTGTTAGAATTGCCGGAGGAAGTTTTGTAGTCCCGACGAAGAAATGGACATTTTTCTTTCTGAGCGTTTTCTGTCCAATTGTTTTTTTTTTGCTTAGGTCGTTGAGGACTCGACTCAAACAACTGTGATGAAGTTCTTTGAAAATTTATGAACATCGATTCAATATTAATGTGACGATGAAAAGTCCATTGGGCGAATCGTAAAATTTAAATTTCAGTGACGTTGTCGGTAGATATTGGTCGTTGGGAGTCGTAAACAGCGGTACTACGAGTCACTCGGTACTCGATTGTTTATTGGAACACAGACCAGAATTTAGATATCAATGAATATCATCTCCGCTGTGAATTTAACAGAACATTAGTTTCTGAATAAGTTATCTATCAAAAGGATATGTATGTTGTGAAAATACATATTTGGAATCAAACATTTAAATGTAATATTAAAACCGACTTCACAAAACCCTAAAAAGTAAAAAAAACCTTTCGTTATAGCTCTAGAAGTCGGTGTCTCTAGGCTATTATTTCTGTGTCCGACAGCCCATGTATTGAAAAATGCTACTTTTAATCCAGATGTGCGAAGTAGTTTCCACGGGATGCAATTCAAAGCTTTAGCAGAAGCTTATCACATTATAACCTTACATTATGGTATAAAAAATGGCTGTCCAAGTTATACTTATTAAGTACATAGAAAAGTTGCATTGGTACTTGTCCCGACCTGGAATTGAACCCACGCCTACATACTTGAGAGGTTGGCTCTTTAACCGCTAGGCCACCACGACTTTTAATAGTCATACTTAATCATCAAGACAAAATCAATTTGATCAAAATATTTACTTCAATGAAGCAATGTTATGCCCATTCCTAAACTTTCTAAGTCCAGTAAAATTCTCGACAAATAGACGCTTGCTTGTCATAACAAAAATGTTATTTTCGTAGAAAAATGCTTGTTTTCGATTTGGTTTGTTATGTATATGTGTTTGTTTTGGTATCCTTTGTAATTTATCTGAACAACCTGCGGTAAACTGTAGTAATGACTATGTACTATAATAATGTTACTGTAAAGCCGATATATTGGTTGATCTTAATACTTACCTTAATTAGCTAATGATAAAAAAACAACTAAAACTAAAAAACATGTAAAAAGGGACCGATTTCAAGATTCGATTTTAGAACATGTTAATTTTACCAGTCACGGTTGCCAGACATATTTTTTTTGTTTATTTCAACATTCTCTTATTTATTTTTTGATAGAGGGTTCCATAAGCTTCTGTACTAACAAAAAGAGTAGGAAGTTACGAATATACAGTTGCTAATAAGACGAGAACCAATATTCACGAAAAACATATATTTATCGTGACTTCGATACAAATCCTATGATTAACCAAATTAATGTAACTTTTACCGTTAAGAGCTGGGAAATCTTACGTTTTGGGCTTGACCTTATTTCGTAGTTTAACAGTAACATACACAATATACCACTTCAGGAACAAAAGTAGGGTCAATAAAATTAAATTACAGTGTTCTCACCGCTTGTAAAAACTTTATGCGTGTTTTATTATATTTTGATGTAGATAATGAAGAGTATATTGTCGTCATAGTGGGGTCGGATTAGTTTTTAGTGGTACTTTAGTTTTTTTTCATTATTCAAGAATATGATACACACTATAAACTGTATCTATGCTACAATCTGTGGAGGTCCAATACCATAGAGAGGCCGGA
Source organism: Heliothis peltigera (assembly GCA_958496145.1). Taxonomy (NCBI): domain Eukaryota; kingdom Metazoa; phylum Arthropoda; class Insecta; order Lepidoptera; family Noctuidae; genus Heliothis; species Heliothis peltigera. Next base: position 5,093,203 of record OY292345.1, on the reverse strand, counting down.
ACACTATTTTTTTTTAAGTTATATATTTTTTTATAAGTGAAATGCTGGTACTCAGCTGCATGCGGTTAAGACTGGAAACCGACCCCAACACAGCTTGGGAAAAGGCTAGGCAGATTAAATTAATATTCGTTTATTTCCGTTTTTGCGTTTTATTACTGCTTATTTATTTTTTGTTTATGTACTGCGTGGTTTTTATTTCTTTCTTTCGTAATATTCTTGTCCAAAAGTCGCGACTAAAGAGTGACCAAGTCATAGAATCGTTCGCATATACGAGTATACCTTTTACATGAAATTATAATAATTGTAGATAATAAACTAAGATTTAAATTATCAAAACAAACAATATCCACATAACAGAAATCACTACGCAGAAATCATAACCAAACGCAAATTACTTTGATACACGAACACGTAATTATTATAATTGCTAACGCACAAACAATACGTCAGACAAAACATTAATAAACACACATTGTTTCGCATCAACATTCCCAGAAACATATTTCATATTCCATATACATAATTATCTAGAATCATATTCAAGCCGAAAACGTTTAAAATTAATTCTACCTTATCTGTGTTTGAGTGACGTCATTAAAATGACAATGGCAGACTGAAACTAAAGCCAAGTTTAGAACACGACAATTTTGTAATTATACAATATAGTTTAGCATGCGACAATAGGGTATTTGCCTATGTATGATTTTGTACAAAATATTTAACAAAACAACATAAATACACGCACAAGGAATATTTTTCTGAAAACAGCGTCAAAATTGGTTGATAAATGGAGCAAAGAAAAATTATTGATAATAATATAACCGAAATAAGTATACGGCTTGATGAGAAAAATCTGTGACGTCAAGATAAATATTTTCATACAAATTGCATACTAAGTAACCGGTTTTTGATAGTTCAATAAAAGTAATGAATTAATTTTGCAAATAGGTTGAAATCAACGCTCTTACACGTCAAGACTTTTTTTTATAAAAAACCAGATGAGTTCGGTACTTCCTAAGGTAGTCAACCTTAAGAGGAAACGCCGAAACAAACTCAAGGGTTATAGTCTCTTTTAGAGTCCAAACATAAAAAAAGACTATCTCTTGTGAATAGTTAGGTTAAGCAACGCTTGGCGTGACGGATTTATAGACGTGTGACCATTTCATTATGACGACCTGGGCTTCGAAAGTAAAGTTAAGGTTGAGGCGGTCATTTGACCATCTGTTGCAGTCTATCTGGGTAGTCAGAATCCAGGAAGTCTAACAACCAGTATAACCCAGGTTGCTCAGGTATAAGTAGGTCAGGTAGGCAGTCGTTTCAAGTAAAAAAGTGGAACTCAACTGCAACCGGTTAAGACTATGTAGTTTAGTTTGAACCATATTCTTGAGAAATAAAGCTGAAAATCTATTGAGATTGTAGTAGGTTGATGTGTAGGCGTCTGTACATTGAAGTCTGACATACATATGTGTCCCTATTCCTGTCATATTCTAAACTTCGCTTTACACACAATCCGTTTCTTACGTCCCTCATTCACCAGTCGTGTTATCTCCCCCTAAGTTATCCCTAACAAGTTAAATTGTGCCCTCATATCTCAGGCGTACTTGAATAATTGTACAAGTTTCAATATCTTTGTTTCGTTTAAGTAAAACAAAGTCACAACTATTGAAATCGCTGAGAATAATCTGTTCCTTCATTGTTCTGTATTTGAATCTGTTTTTGGGAGATATGGTTGTAATGTGCTATGGTTAGTCTTACTCTTGTACGAGTAACGATGATTCCTGCAGGCTCAGCATGGCGTTTCTATTGTCTATTCTATCAAGAAAAGACAAAGCTCTTTCTGTCAATGTCAACATGTCTTCTATCCGAGCATGGCGCGACCTTGTCGATTGAAGACAAGAAAAATTTCTTTTCTACGTGTCAAAAGAAATCTTACGTTAATCTGTCACTTATCTGTTATTAAACCGCTCTCCGGTAGACAAAACTTGTTTCTACGGTTTCTATTCTGAGCCTGTTGTTATAGCAATATGCCTCGTTGGTCTATTAGCAGTATAGCGCAACTGCTGTGCATGGGGTCTCGGGTTCGATTCCCGTGTCGGACCGAAATCGCTTTGTGATCTCAGCATAGCTGGGAAAACGCTAGACAGATGACGATGACTATACTAGCTTTGACCTCCCTACAAAAGCCTCACAATATCATGTAATAACATACACGAAAGAATTTTTAATTTGTATCATGAATGTATTCATAAAACTGAAACTTGTACATATGGATATTGATGATGTTATTGGGTGAGCCAAAACTGCTCCTTCAACTGTATCAAGGAAGTAATAAATACACAAAATATGAGAAAGCCTACGCTATCCAAAAATAGAAAAAAAATAAAACGTACGAATAAGCCAGAAATATCCTAAGTATCCGTTTCAACAGAATATAATATATTCTTTGATGAAAAACAAGAACGTTAGATATTTTGTATCTAAAAATATTGTTTCTATACTAGCTGTTTCTTGTGGTTTCTCCTACGTCCCTTAGAAACTTTCCGTACCCGAATAAAAAAAAGTATTTTTTAACTGAGCAAGTGTGCTGAATAATGTTTATTCCTTCTGTTTATGAGAAGCGGCCTAAAAGAAGGCTGATGATGATTAAAAAAAAACAAACATGTACAATAGAACTTTGTATTTAAAGATACTAAACATATTTTTTTTTATATTATTTTTTCTTTATATAAAATCGGTTCTTCAAACCATGCAGACAGAATTGTGTTGCTGGGGAGTTTGTTCCACCATTTCTTCTTCCGAGCGATAACACATAGGAAGTGGTGAAGGGCGGGCGTTTTTGGGGCTGTCTTTTGTAGAATTATAAATAAATGATAAATGATATTTATTTTGCAAATAGGTTGAAATCAACACTTTTACACGTCAACACATTTTTTATAAAATAACGAGATGAGGTCGGCATTTCCTAACTGACTGCCTTGAGAAGAAACGCCGAAACAAACTCAAGGGTCATAGTCTCTTTTAAAGTCCAGACATAAAAATAAATTACATACTTAAGTATCATATGGATGAGCAATGTAGGCTTGTGTCTGCAATGACCTTTTGAAGAAAGTGTCATACAAGTTTGAATGGACCTGTCCAATCAGCTGGTACGCATTTGTCGGTCTTCGTTGAACTCAACAGTAACATAGGAGCTCAACAATCCGACGAACATAACAGCAGAAAGGACATTTGGGTAGGCCACTTATAGTACTCAAACTGTCAGACAGAATTATATTCAAATTGACCTTCGAAAAGTGCTGATTTTCAGCCTACTTTGAATAAATGACTTTTTATCTTTTTTTATCTTATAATATGCGAGATTACCACACATCTTTAAAGGTTACATAGATATAACCTAACGTGTGTTTTACCTTAAGACTTCGTGAACAGAATTTCTTCACACAATTATAATTCTACTCTATGTGTACGTAATATCTTCAACATACACTTTGACCGGTTATGTTGAAGTCCTTTGCACAGGACTTTAGAATGGACCATGGGCAAATATCTTCGGCCCGGACTTCTAAGAATCTCCTAACTGGAATATTCCATTAAAAGATCTTACTTATTATTCGCATCCAAACTGGTGCGCAGAATATTAAGGTTACACTTTGAAACAAAATTAAGTGATTAATAAATACTGTCTCGAGATTTGGTAGTCCTTTTTAGGTAGCGTAAGTAAAATTATACAAAATTAAATTTAGTCCAGTGCCCGGTCAGGAGGGACCACCTAAACAAACGAACGAATTGGTTGTGGTCCAATCGTATGAATGTAAGCGCTTTAAGATATCTACATCTTTATCTTTATCATATAAGATATCTATATCTTTAAGATATCTGCGGGTTGTTCGTAAGAGATACCGCGGCCCTGACACACAGGGACCTCCAGAAGGAACATAGTGGGTTTTAGTCAGTAAGAGTCTGACACTCCCTCCAGCTGCACCCTCAGCGGGAGGGGTCATTTGATGATTTCCCACGAAAAAAAAAAAAGATATCTACATTTTGCAAATGTTATTATTATTTATAGTAAAAACGCCAGCATATCAGGCTACCCGAAACTGTCATATTTTCCCAATCAACTTTGAACTCTATGCTTCAGCCATAAGGTTGAAAATCCATTAAGGAAATTTGTCAGAAGATGAAAGACAACATGAAAGACGACATGATTAAGAAAGGAGTGGATAGTAGTATGACGGCTAAGAGTGACGATTGGAAGTGGAAAACATAATTGTGCTGACCCCAAATAACTTGGGAACAGAGCAGAAAGATGATGATGATGACATTAAGAATCAAAAGAGATATTGATGATGTAAGATAGGAACTATATAGTTACTTTATATATTTTTGACTTATTGTGACCAGTTTTCTTTCTCCTAGTTTTATTATCAATACGAAAGGTCCATAGCCCTTGAAATCAAAAATATGAGTTACGTAATTGAGGTCTGTATAAGGAGGTGATATCACCAACCAACCACGGCCAATTCGTCTAATGCAGACGATTTATGTGGTGGTGTCTGTGACACAACGGCTTTCATGGCTAAACAAACCGATACGAGAGCGACATATCTTACCACAGGCTTGACAAGAGAAGACTATGCTATCACCACAATACCCAAAATAAACTGTCAAAAACATTACCATGCATCATTCTATTCTACAGCCATCAATTAAAAAATATATATACATTTCATTGTCACATTTCATTCCGTACAATTATAATGAATCCACGCATACTTCCTCAAGTACACTCAAAGCCAGTATCGCTCATTTCTCACAATGTCTAAAGTCTACTTGAGTATACGCCAAAACTTTGCGAACGTTGATATATCAGCGAATTAAGTTTAATGTCTTCCGGCAACTGAAGGGGCATGTATGAAACTCGTTTGGTTAAAACGTCTACCCTAAACAAATTTGAGTACATCTTTGTTAATTACTTGTTTGAATTATTGCCGGATATTTTCTACGCTTCATTTGTGCTCCGGAGGGCATGTTAAGCTGTGGGTTTTGGCAGTCTTTGACCTTTGAGAGTCGTTACGGGTTGCTGAAGTTAAAAAGTCTGATAACCAAGCAGTCCTAATAGGTACTGTGTTGAAATGCTCCCGTAGGGCCTTGGGTTGTTTGCAAGAGTTACCCTGGTACAGACGCCAGCACATCAAGCTACTACAATCCGTTCAATTCTGTTAACAGATTTTCAACTTTATCGCTGAAGCATATGGTTTAAAGTTGATTTGAAAAAATTTACAGTTTCGGGTATCCCGATGTACTAGCGTCTGAACATAAAGACTTCCAGAAGGAATATAGTGTTTTTAGTCAGTAGGAGTCTGACAGACACAGTGGGAGAGGTCATTTGATGATTTTCCTCGTTTTGTTCTGGACCTCAAAGAGCATTCACTAAACGCGTTATACGATTGTATAAAAGAGTTACCTCGGCCCTAATACACAAAAAGGCTTTTGAAGCAATTTAGGTGGGTTTTAGTCGGTAAAAATATACCACAGATGGCTTTACACTTACCAAAAAGGGGGTATGGCAGTACTTGGTTCAGGCTATCTGATAGGCATCAATTTGGTTCAGTTTGAAAAGGCTAAGCAAATGATATATGTGTTAGTGCACTATAATAATTACATCATTATTTTTTCGACGCCTTTTAGTTTTTTATGTAAATACTTGTATAGTGTTATATGTATGTATATATATTTTTTACTTTTCATTAATGACGTAAATAAGTACATAGGTGTTTGTAAATAAGTTGTAAATATTACATCAGTATGTGTTTCTACTTTGTAAACTTACCTGAGTAAAAATGCATTTTTTTTTGTAAATTACATTGAATTTGCTGACTTCGTTTTTACACATGCGCCATTCTGCATTGAGCGTGACGTTTAAGTGTTCGTTTGCCTTATTGCATGACCAGCAATCTAATAGTATGGTCTTTCATGGTAATAAACATTTGTTCCAAAAAAATACGATGTTTTTACATTAAAAAGTTAAAGGTTCTTCTAGAGAATAGATACCTTCCTGTATGCAAAGAATATAATAGTACCTACCATGTACCTACTTACCGATCCCATCCACTTGTGAACTTTTTCTTTATTTTTCTAGAAAGTAACAAATATCTAGGCAGACGCTAAGTACCTGAAAACAAAAGAAACGAGAATGAAATACAGACCAAAATCAAGACAAGTACTAGATTCTTAATTGTGCTGATTGGACCAATGTTTCGAAAGGTATTTCTTTATTATAACAATAAGAATTATTGGAAATAAGAAGGCCTTTCCAAATTGTTAAAAAAAAATCATTCTGAAAAGTAACAGATGGATGATCAAAGTATTCCAAATCCGATAGAAAAGTTTAAATTTATTTCAAAGTCAAAGTTTAATCTATTGTCATAGGTTACAAGAGGTGTTCATAATTATCATTAGGTATCTACTTGTCCTGCTAGTAAAACATACAGATATATTTTATTAGAAACAATTGAGATTGTTTAAAACTTTTCACCTTGAAAGATCTCTGTAGAAATTTCGAGAATAACCCCAAAACTTAGTCTCGATAGGTATCGTACTCAAGGTTTAGAATCGCTGATTCCTATCACTTATCTCCTCAACTGAAGTTCGTAACCCAAGTTTATTAAATTACCCCATCTTGGAAGTGTATAAATTGTTGAACTTATCGCTAGGGCGTTTAGTGTAGGTCACATGAGATGACGACGGTCTCTGGTCCACGATTCGCGTAAGTTCTGGTTAAACAAATGACCTTTAGTATTAGAGAGAGTTTTAGTATCTATCGAGAATTTGGGGAATGCTTTTCTGTTGAGTATTTTTTCATTATATACATCAAATTCAAACGTAGTTCGATAAATCAGCACTTTCGAAAGTCAAAACAAAAGACAGCCCCCAAAACGCGAACCCTTCACCACTTCCTATGTATTTTCGTTGGGAAGAAGAAGTGGCGCACCAAACTCCCCAGCAACACATGTTTGTCTGTTCTTTATAGACACCTTCCATTATTAGAATTTTTATTTGGAGTCTTCTTCCACACTTCTCCGCCTAACGTCACCTTTTAAAGGGACTTTTCCCAGCAGTAGATAATCTTTGACACATTCCCTACTATCGCTTTGAACTACAGCTGAGCGGTAACCTTGCTTCGATACATTCAAATAGAAATCCTCTTAATTCATCTCCATGGCAAAATCTGTATATTAGAGTCACAAAAACCCTTTAATAATTTCAAGTTAAACGTCCAAATTACATAATACACAGAACATTTCACTTACAGACCATCGCCAACCAAGAAACAATTAATGCCCATAAATCACGTATACAATCTAATCTCAAGCTTATGCGTCACCCAAATACGGTTCAATATTAATCTAGATCATTCGATAGCCCGGAGCTGTACTCCGCATTTACTGAACACGAGAGGTTAACTGATCGTGATATTCTGGGAACAGCTAATGTGTATTAGACACAAAGCCTAGCGTCAATCGATCCTAAAGCAAAATGTGTACTCTGATGGACTCGTATGAGGGAAATCGGTAGGTACGGTGGGTACATTCTTTTCAATGTGAAAACAATGCTTCTAGGGACCGTTGAATTACCATCGACCATCGGGAATATGATTTCTTTAAAGAAAAACGCAATGTAAATAGTTTACTTTAGGTATATTTCTAGCAGGACCTGCAGGCTTAGCATGGCAACCGTAGAAACAAGTTTTGTCTACCGGAGAATGGACACAATGACAGAAAAGTGACAGATTGACGTAAGATTTATCCTTTGACATTTTTTGAGGAAATTTTTCTTTTCTTCGATCGACATAAGTTTACAAATGAGTATATATATGCGAGTTGACAGGTCACGCCATGCTCGGGCAGAAGACATGTTGACATTGACAGAAAGAGATTTGTCTTTTATTGATAGAATAGATATAGAATCGCCATGCTATGCCTGCTGGTCGACTGACAATGGAATTATGAGTATAAAAAACTATCTTCCTACTTTTTCATACTTCCAAATTTAAACGAGCGACGTTTCGACCGGTCCCGTGGTTAAATCAAAAACATCGTATAGTCAAACCTCAACAGTACCTTTTTGAGGTTATACGGCTAACTTATCGTAGAAGTCGTGGTGGCCTAGTGGTTAAAGAGCCAACCTCTCAAGTGTGGGGGCGTGGGTTCGATTCCAGGTCGGGCAAGTACCAATGCAACTTTTCTAAGTTTGTATGTACTTTCTAAGTATATCTTGGACACCAATGACTGTGTTTCGGATGGCACGTTAAACTGTCATTGAACATCCTTGGCAGTCGTTACGGGTAGTCAGAAGCCAGTAAGTCTGACGCCAGTCTAACCAAGGGGTATTAGGTTGCCCAGGTAACTGGGTTGAGGAGGTCAGATAGGCAGTCGCTCCTTGTAAAACACTGGTACTCAGCCGAAACCATTTAGAATGGAAGCCAACCCCAACATAGTTGGGAAAAGGCTTGGGAGATGATGATGACGGCTAACTTATCGCCATCATTGTGAAATTCATTTCGTTAAATACATGACGTCATAATAATTTGCTTTAAATGACCCCTAGCCTTAAAACCAAGGCGATAGCTTTTAGATGGCAGTAAATATAAAAGGGAAACATGAGCGACCGGCAGCTGCCAAGTGGGCCAAGCTACTAGCCAAGTTTCGTGAACAGCTGATATTAGTTCGGTGTATATTTTTTTTGCTGTAATCCTTTCTCGCTTGGAGACAATATACTCAACTTTCGGAGCGAGATCTTTATCTAGTTGCGTATTATTTATTGTAAACTAGCCGATTCAGGCAATATACCATCATAATATTACGTACGTGGTACTTTGATAGACGTTACCTGGACCACTAGAAACATTTTAAAACCAAAATATAAATAACTAGCTTCCGCCAACGGTTTCACGTGCATCACTCAAGCCTTCCTCAATAAATGGACTTAGATAGTCCATTTATTTCCCTGATATATAAACCTGAAATATTTTTTTTCAAATCGGACCAGTAGTTCCTGAGATTCGCGCGTTCAACCAAACAAACAAAAAAACTCTTCTTAGTAATATTACTCTTCATCTGCCTAGCATTTTCCCAAGCTATGTTGGGGTCAGCTTCCAGTCTTAACCGGATGCAGCTGAGTACCAGTGCTTTACGTGAAGCGCCTGCCCGTCTGACCTCCTCAACCCAGTTACCTGGGCAACCCAATTCCCCCTTGGAAGACTGGACGTTATAATATTAGTATAGATATAGATACGAGTAATAATAACATGCCAAATCTATCAAGCCGTTCCCAAGTTAAGTCAGACAAATGAACTTTCATACACGTATAATATTTCTTGAATGTACACATATTACTTGCATACACTCCCAAGACAATCGTCTTATTACCATGTATACTGGATTTGACTCCAGGTTCCAGGCAATGTGTTGTATTGAAACCTCAACCGCAATAGGCCGTATGAACTAAGGAAACAGCTGACGTGACCGGCCAATACTGTTGAAGTATGTTGCTAGTTGATCCGTGCAAGTCTTTGTTTGGTGGGAACAATCTATGTTTCATAGCTTGTCAATTTGTGTTTGTAACTCATTGATTTGCACACGAATCCTACTGGTTTTGTGTTAGAATTTAGGTCTCTATTTTTGTCGCATGGATTTTGAAAAATAAATATGGATACTTTTTCTCATAAAACATTAATTTAAAATTATTTACGGCTAGTTTTATGTCACACCTTACCATATTCGGGATTTAAATTTTGTAACTTAGTTCCCATCACTTTTTGTCGTTAATAGTGTCACCAGCTATAATAATTATATCTTGGAAGTCGTTATAAGTTTTGAAAAGCCTTACTTATAGTAATAGACCGTACTCTAGATTCTACCTCTATTTTATAGTTGACGAATGAGTAAAGTTACATTTCCAAGCTACGCGTAAATCGCCGTTGTGATCGTATGTAGCGGCCGAACGCATCAGAGATCCATTGAAAACCAGAGTGTGGAGTGCTGTAGAATCATTTAAAAGAGTTACCGTGACCCTGATACACAAAGGGTTACAGTATGGAAACGAGGATTAGTCAATAAAAGTCTGACTCTACCTCCCACTGCAGCAAGAGGGCTCGTTAGATATCCCATAAAAAATAATCTGAGTCTGGAAATAGGTATGGTACCATTTCCGAAGTATGTAGCAGACACAATGCAGCCATGAAGAAGAAGAAAAATCTGTAGGCGAGCATGCTTATCGCCGCTGCATGCGGACAATCATAACCGTGCACGACAGTTGAATGGCTTGAAAAGGAACCTTTAGATGCGCGAGAAAAAATAATAACCCTCTGCACTATTTTGGCAATATTTATTGTTATTACGTTATAACTTTGTAAAGAAAAGTTTCTGTATGGATATGAATGGTTATTACAATATAGGAAGATAGAAAAAATGTGGAAATGATGGATGTATTTTGTGAAAGTAATAATATGTAATGTATGACCAGAATTTAGATGAATAATGAGTTTTAGTTTTTATGTTTACTTGTTATACCTAGTTCTTTAGTTTTAAGTAGTTTTTATTATAGTTAATATTTATAAGTATTTTATATGAGTATGTAAATATTAAACAAATAAAGATTGGGATAAAATAAAATAATGAGTTGATTAAAAAAAAACGGCACAGACGCCAGCACATGAAACTACCCGAAACTGTAAAATTTTCCCAATCAATTTTAAACAATATGCTGCAGCGACAAACTTGAAAATCAATCACGTCTGATAGATTGTAGTAGCTTGATGTTGTGGCGTCTATACAGAAAAAATTTAAAGAAATTTTGCTATAGGTACAATTTGACGAGCGAATTCTGCTAAATAAAATTTATTGTATTAAGAAGATAGTGATACATTTTTGCTTTCTTTCGTTTTAATGGAATGGTAACGGGAATAGAATGTCGTAATTTATGTATTTCCCCAAGGAATGGCGTTGCCTAGCACTGATATTATATTCTTTCGTATAGAATACCAGTATTATGTCCGTTAGGTTTGGTATGAATTAAGAGCTTGTTTTAAAAGCAAAGGAATGTTCTGCTACATACTTCAAAATAATGGCGTCCTTACTATTGCTACGGCAATCCAAAAAATCTGGAGAGAGATCAGGCGCAGTACCGACATTTATGTGCTCTCAGATGCACGGCTGTAGCAATCATCACCTTCCAAAACCTCGAGCTTCTTAATGAAAATGCAATAGTAATCACGAATTGCTGAGCTGAGGGTTCCAGGTTTCTGCCTAGGCTGCGGATTGTTCGTAAAAGTTACCTTGCCCTGACATACAGGGACTTCGAGAAGGAACACAGTGGCTTTTAGTCAGTAAGAGTCTGACACTCGTTCCATCTGCACCCTCCGCGGAAAAAAAGGGGTCCCAGGTTCGATTCCCGGTACGGTCGACATTTGTCTTACGAGCTGCTATGGCTGTGTTGGGGCTAATCGACCGGGGTGTGAAAAAAAAAAATTTATAACCCTAATTATTATACATTATATTTTTATGTTAGCCTATATCGTGTGAGAGTGGGCCTATAGATATTTTTTTTAAACCCATTCAATTTAATAATTTTATTGTCAGTTAACACCAGACACCATAATACCTTCATAATAACACCTTTAGGTAAATCCTTTACCCAATCTATCTATGTACATATACACATATATATATAGACACGTGTACCCTTTATTAGTCTAATAAAGCGTTTGATCCTCTAACTGATTAAAGCCATTTGTCAAACCATCTGATGTAATTGAGAATATGTTAATAATACCACTAAACTGTATAGATCATTAATTTAGATATAATTAGTGCACTACGTGAATGATATACTGGTTTTATATGCATTATGAGTAAGTGAATCTATTAAGAGAGATAATATTATTGTTTATATGATGTATGTATGACCTTTACAAAATTATAAATAATTATTGCTATTTGTTTAAACTGGTTTACACAGATTTACACTGGTTTACATTGGTTAACACTGGTTTACACCGGCATTAAGGTACACCTTAATAAATAAATTTCATTTCAAGTTCATTTTTGAGACTTCTTTATCATAATTATCATTATTGTGGACAACATCAGCTCATATAAGTCTCCTACTGAGTATAGGAGAACGTCCCTGAGTTAGAACTTTAGATACACCTAGCTGTTGCCCGCGACGTCGTCTGCGTGGGCATTAGGTGATTAGACAATCACCCCCCCTCCCATACGTGATTGCGTGATAATATGTAGTCTATATGTTGACCCGACCTCTTAGTTATATTCATGCCAAATTTGAAGCAAATCCATGCAGTACTTTTTGAGATTAGCCCAGACATATGTACATACAGACAAACAGACAAAAAATCGAAAATCTATATTTTTGGCTTTCATATCAATTGTAGATCATGCCCCAATTGTTCTTTTAAAAAAATATTCAATATACAGTTTTGACTTTTCTACGATTTTATTATATGTATAGATTATCATTTGTCTAGCCGTTTCTCAACTTGGTTTTAGTTTTACTGCTTGTAAGACCTCCTCAATGCTGGGCAACAAGATACCTCATTGCAAGACTGGTTATCAGACTTTCTGCTTCTGCCCATCCACGGGTTGGCAGCGCCAAGAGTTGCTGAACCTTATGACGCGTCTGTTACTTAGCCACGAGCACACTCACGCACACACGATCACTGATATTTTTTTTCTCAGCCACCGACCTCCTTCATCCGGAAAAAAATATTGCACTCTACTGTGTGTAGAAAATGAACTCCTTGAGCGATTAAAAAAGCGAAAATAGGAAAACGGTTTTTTTATTCTGAAATCAAGGGCGCGGTTTACACCGCTCGTATATATCTAAATATGACCATCACTGTGTATCAAGTGACCTTCTATTTTCACGTAATTATTTTCAAAATTAAAATTAATAACATCATATAAAAAAATATACCTATAACGGTTTACCCCACACAAATTCCTCTCCCTATCTCCATAATACAACCTTTGTAGTTAAGGAGACAAAAACGAATTTATTGCACGTTCGCAATGATTTTGACGTGGGTTCCTGATAGGGGTCCGCAAACACCCTTATATTAATTGATGTAATTTATATGTGTACAACACATTGGGGCCTAACGTTATTGCTGCTTAAACTGTTTCCACCTTGTTTTGCGTTCAATTTTGAAGGAGTTAAGCGATGACCCCTTTTTTGTTGTGTTATTAATGTCAGGGGTACCCTATTTTTTAGTTTACCTATGTATTTATAGTATAAAGTTACGGATAAATATGTATGTTTCTCTAGAAAAACTACTTTTTTTTTGAGTTTATATTTTTTTGACGTTTGGCCGAACTTATGCCAAGAACTACTCTAACTACTTTTTAATGAAACGTGGTTTTAAAAAGTACCGGCTTTAGTGCTAAGGTTTAACCATCTTCTTAAGCAAAGTTAACGATCCAAACTTAGCACTAAAACAATTCTTAAAATGTTTATGATAAGGTGGTTTGAGTTTTTCTTGACATACCTTCGGCCAAATGTCAAAAAATTATACACAAGAAAAAAAGCAAACCTTAAAACACAGCTAAAACGTGTATATTTTTCATTCGTTTATTGTATTCAAAATTTCATAACAATTCATTAATACAAAAACAGTCCTTATAAAAACATAAAGTAATGCTAACAGAAAAAAATACTCTTACATTTAATGAACCAAATAACATCAAAAACAAAATCACAATGTTAAATATAATGAACTTGAAACATCATATTACAATGAAATAATGACTGAAAATTAATGAGGCTACGCACAGACAGACAATCAAAATCAGGTTTACCAATGTTCCAAAACAAAAGAATTTGGCGAACCAACAAAGCCAGAACATTAATCACAAAACTACTCCACAATTTAATAAAACATCAAAGAAATGAAACTAAAGAATAAAATATTACGACTACTATTTAAAAGAATAATCGTTAAAATAATTTTTTGTACTGGCAACGTTTTCAATCTATCGTTTTGATAATATTTTTTTCCCAATTTATAGTGTAAATTGCTTTTTATACGTTTCACAATTTTAGCCGGTATGTAATTTATTTGGCGTTAAGCTTTCTATGAATTTTTCATTAAATATAAGCGTGTAGGATCTCTTTTTTTTCTAATATAAGTTACACTTTAAAAAAATCTCCGAAAAACCTTGGAAAAGGTCCGAAAATTGAGGTTGCTAATTTTCGATGCATTGGTAGCAGCCTACTTGGGTATTAATTCCCAATGCGATTTTTTCGCTTTAATGATCAACTGTTTGGTTGGATATATAACATTATGTTTTTTACCTCGAATCTCTATATATAACATATCTCAGGATAAAAATAAGTCGTTAAAGTCAGAGGATTGAATCGATAGTAGGTAAATTAGAATTAGTGTTCAGAAATAGTATTATCTATTACAAAAAAAGTATTTTTGTTTTTTTGTTACTAATATTATTTAGATCAAAAACTATTTTACCATTATAAAATGGAAGACGATTTAAAAATGTATACAAATCCTACGGAGAGCCTGACCTTGAACTCAAAACCGGTCTACGAACTAATAATTTACAGAGTACAATAAACTCAGATCCGCACTTAATATTTACCTCAAAAGGCTACAAACAGCAAGAAGTAAGGTCTATAAAGACGACAAATCCAAAGCCTGTAGGCAGCAGAGATTTGGAAGCTGGCCAAATCATTTCGCAACATTTTCTCAGCGTATCGCGTGGTATAAGTTAAAAGTTTCAGAAGAAATGTGTTCAGATTAGAGAGTATCGTTAAACCTAATAAAACTAGAGATGTTTTAACTGTTTATCTGAGGTAATATAGCTTTTAAAGGGATAGATAAATTTTGATTCAGTTTTAAAGTTTAAGAAACGAAAGAGTTTTAAACTAATTTTATTATTTAAAACCTCCTCAAACCAGTTACCTGGGCAAACCGATACCCTTTGGTAAGACTGGCTGTCAGACTTTCTGGATTCTGACTATCCATAATGACTGCCAAAGATGAACAAAATAATGACACCCCGAACCTAGAATTCGCTTGCCTTCCGAAACACGCAGAAATTCGGCATGACAAGATGGTCACCTATCCACGGACCGACCGCGCCAAGCGTTGCTTTACCTTCTGATCGATCGACCCGTGCGTCTTTTACTTAGCCACGAGGTCCTCTATAAATAAATAATGTTCTCTTATTAAATTGTAGTCCACAACCAAAATCAAGATCTCAAATATATTATCAGCGTCATAAAAGTATTGCGATCACGATTTTCATCTATGAGAACGTTAAACTCTGTCCCTAATATCGATTTATATACGTGCGCAATCAAATCTATCGCTCTCTTAAACCCATGTTTGACCCCTGTCTTATACAGGGGTAATGTCCCAAGAGTCACCTTGCATTGAGAAGCTGTCAATGCATTTTTGTTCAGGCTTGAGTGGCACTTTCATAATCCAGTGTCCGGTTCGCCAAATTGTTTGATTTTTTTGATTTTCATGTTTTGTGGTTTAATTTAGTGTTTTGTATGTGAAAGGAAAATTATTATGTACAGACACCAGCATATCAAGCTACTACAATTTGTCAAATTTCCTTAGAGGATTTTCAACTTTATCGCTGAAGCATACGGTTCAAAGTTTATTGTGAAAATTTTATAGTATCATGTAGCTTGATGTGCTGGCGCCTGTACAATGCTAGCAAATGAAGATAATGTGGTCAAATACAATATAATTAATTTCGTGTAGTAAATTCATAATCATTGGTATGGTTGATCCTTACAATTATGGAATATCTGCCAGAGAGTTTTCTGGAGATACTAATTTTAATTCCTTAACTAACTGTTACAATATTAATGTTCAGTAAAACAAGGCAAAGTGCAGGTAGATAAAAACTTCAATTTGTTTAAAAGTATTTATTCCTGTAATTATGTTTCTGGCATTACATTATTTCAAAACCCTAATAACGAAGATTTTTCATATATCATCATTGACCAAGAATTTTAAATAAGGATTGTGTAAAAATATTACATTGAATCTTAATATTTACACCATACGAACCGAAAACTGGGTGAATGTACGAATAAAATGAGAATAATTTAATAACAGAAACTTTAATTAACTTGAAAAATATTTTGCACTGGTTTTGATTGTTAAAAAACAACTTCGGAAGTTATAATAAAAAAAATTGGAAGAATTTTTGTTGGAAATGAGAGTAATTTATATTCGTCCGGGAAAAACGTATGGAATGTTAGAGTTTTTTTTTTAATATAGCGAAGATGAAGTTATAAGTCATCAGAAAATAACAATACTTCCACATACTGATTGGGAAATTAATTATGCTTCATAGTTCAAGAGTAAATAAAATGTAAACATACATACATATTCACTGGTTAAGCTTAGAAGCTTTTTTTTTAGAAGTCGCTTAAAAATTTTTTTACGTAGGATATCATTAAATAACCCCTCCCGCTGAAGGTGCAGCTGGAGGTAGTATCAGACTCTTACTGACTAATACCCAATGTTCCTTCTGGAGGTCCCTGACCCCGACCACTTCATTTCATTTCATAGATATCAACACTGTACTCTATTGATGTTCAAATTCTACCTAATGATAGGTTAGACACCAAATTAACTAAATTAATAATTAGAGTCCCCGCTAGAATGCATACTAAGGGAATGTTCATATCTGACGTAAAATACTCCGAGCGTATCATCAGTCGCACTAACGTATCATCGGTTGAGTGTGAACGGTCAAGTGTTTTTCTTGGTTTTTCTATACATTTGTCTGTCCTGGCGTTTCGTGACCGATAATACGCAACGCATGTTCCGTCAGATATGAACCTTCCCTAACTGTCAGTCTAGCTAACCGACAGTATAGTTGGAAGGTTCACACTTAGTCAGCTTTTCTTATTTATATTTTCGACGTGTGTGATTTTATATTCTGCCATATAAGAATGTTTGAAATTGAAATTGTGCCTTATTTGAATTATATGTATGGCTTTATCTCCTTTTTAAAACGACCAATTTTGTGTAAATTAGCTGTATCTATTACCGGTACTGTTAGCAAAATATTATTACCATCATATCTACATTATTGGCAAATAAATGATCCTGTTTTGGCCGATACCTGATCGTTGCGATAATACGCGCACAACTACATCACCATACTGATTATGAGCCGGACTCTCATCCTCCCAAATCTAATAACACTATTCCCATACACGAGTAGCTGTTCCTATATCTATGTCTATATACATGGCTAACTTTGCCCTATTAGATAAAAACACAGGGGCAAGCATCAATGGTATGACTAAGAGAATTCGCTCGATCAATAATGACAACGCAAAAACGATAGCCTTATTAATAGGGGAAAAACAAAAGGCTATACATAGATATAAGAATAAACTATAGGTCGGTTGTTTTGGCATATTGATTGCCTTTCTCTTTGGGTGTAAGGCTTTTGAAATTCAAATTTGGTGGGTGACACTTTAAAGAATTATTTTGAGCTGTAATATTGAATGTTATGTTAAAATTGAAAACCACAAGCGGCAGAAGTAGCCTCGACGGCAACTATATTTTCAAAATGCTCGGGTTCGGAATGCACTTAATCTCTTTCCGAAGCTGTCTAAGAGGCGGGTTGACGGTTCGCGTGACCCAAAGGCTGGCTATTGCTTTAGACAAAGAATAAGCATTCAACGTGGCAATGCTGCCAGCCTCTTGGGCGCGCTCCCAGGAGACAGCGATGGGGACAAATTATATTGATGGGGACTAATTATTATTACATACCAAGAATTGAACCTCGGACCCTCAGTTTCCTAGTCGGCATAATGACCATCGCGCCAAACGGGGTCGACAAGCTGAATTTTAAATAACAACTATAATCTACAAATTTTTTTTTCGAACATCGATTTTCAGTATCTTCCTAATATTAGTCAGAATAAATGAACACTAAATCCTAATTTAGTTTATATAGAAATGTGCGAAAACTACCAACATCACGAAAATCCAATATACGGGTATTATGTGTACATACGTTAATAAATTAGTAGGTAACCTACTTGTTTTAGTACCTAATCAAGAAAACAAATGTATGTGGATAGAAGTAAAACAGAACAAAGGTCCAGAGTTGAGGTTTTGTGTTGCCATTGTTTGCGATTCAAGTTTTCAGAACATTTCGGATCAATAGACTTTCCGTACAATGGAATTATTCTTTCTAATTTTATAGATGTTAAAGTCTGTGAGTTATTTAGAGGAAAACAAATTAACCTTTTGACCGCCACAGTCACGTATAGATGACAAGTAAAAAGTGCCCAGCACGCCACGGTCACAACTATATGACAGACTTTTAAAGTTCAACATTAATAGTCAGTTTTAATTGATATAATTCTGAACTAACTACTATGAATATTGTAGGTGGATGAATACTTAGCTTGGCGCTGAGGGCACGCCTTTCATTTTTTGACGTGGCAGTCAAAAAGTTAAGAGGCATACGCAACTTTTTGTACACGGGTTGTGTAAACCACACTGTCGTAGTGGTCTAGTGAGTGGGTTTTAACCTCTCAATGAGTGCGTGGGTTCGATTCCAGGTCGGGCAAGTACCAATGCAACTTTTCTAAGTTTGTATGTACTTTCTAAGTATATCTTGGACACCAATGACTGTGTTTTGGATGGCGCGTTAAACTCTAGGTCCTTGGCAGTCGTTACGGGTAGTCAGAAGCCAGTAAGTCTGACGCCAGTCTAAGCAAGAGGTATTGGGTTGCCCGGGTAACCGGGTTGAGGAGGTCCGATAGGCAGTCGCTCTTTGTGAAACATTGGTACTCAGCTGAATCTGGTAAGACTGGAAGCCGACCCCAACATAGTTGGGAAAAGGCTCGGGAGATGATGAAGTAACACGGGTTCCACCCGCTGGTTTATCATAATGGTACCTACTTTCTTTATTTTAACTGAACGAAGTTGATGTTCATCTCAGCTTATTTACCTGTTCAAATCAGTAATGCCTGACGAAAGTTGTATCTCCTAAATTAATTAAAGGCAAGTTCACAAATTGTTATTTTTGGAAGACCAAAACAGAAAATGACTTCCTAATTTAATTTTGAAATAAAGGGGTTTCCACGTGTAACAAAATTCTTGTACTTTATTTATTGGTATTGGTAAAATACGTAGGTAATGATCATTGGATATAACTTCAGGGAAAATGATTTCCTTAAATATAATTTGGGAACGTTAGGGAAATAGGTCCAATAAATTATTTGACTTATAATAATCTACTTTATATCTGGTTGGGCGGAGTGGTTGCCACGAAAAGCGGGTGAAACCGCTGGCTGATGCCATTTAAAAAGTCGTAGTGGCCCAGTGGTTAAAGCACCACTCTCTTAAGTATGAGTGTGCGGGTTCGACAGGCCAGGTAAGTGCAAATACAAGGTATGTCAGGGCTGCGGGTTGTTTGCAAGTGTTACCGCGGCTCTGGCATACAGGGACCTCAAAAAAATACCAATAATATCAATACATTCCGATTATCTCGAGGGAACATGAAGAATAAAGTCTGAAATCACAAAACAGCATTGAGCAGGCGTGGTGATTAAAGCTTATTCCTTCTCTGTTTCAGAGGAGACCTGTGCCCTACAGTGAGACGATAAAAAGCCTAATGATTAATTATCAAAAAGACATTCACCTCATGAAATATTAATACCTAACTAATTAATGGTTATTCAATAACTAACGCTATTTATTCGTAATCTTTTGTATAAGCAATATTTAGGTTATCAACAAAATTGGGCTGCCTTTTATCTCTTATAGGCACTTAATTGAATAGTGGTCACACATTACAAAAGACTCAGCTAGAACAACTTTATAATTTTAATCAAAAGAACAAAATATGGTACTTAAATAATATTTTATAATCATCACCATGACACGGCAGGTTACTTTATCGTCATCTCCCGAGCCTTTTCCCAACTATGTTGGGGTCGGCTTCCAGTCTAACCGGATTCAGCTGAGTACCGAGTATTGAGTAGACTTAGAATGTTTTACGAGGAGCGACTGCCTATCTGACCTCCTCAACCCAGTTACCCGGGCAACCCAATACCCCTTGGTTAGACTGGTGTCAGACTTACTGGCTCCTGATTAGCCGTAACGACTGCCAAGGCAAAGTAACGGCAAGTTACTTTAGGTAAGAAATTAAACTATTAAAAGTATTTTTAATAGGCCTAAAAGTAACTAAGTACTGTAACACATACAACATCAATGCATATTCTAGCGTATGAAGAGCCTAGTCTCCAACAAACCATTGACCATTATATTACCAAAAGGCGTAGGTACATATTCCTTCTTTATCTATAAACCAGTATTAAAAAAAAGATTTCTTAAAAATATAATTCTTAAACCAACCACGCCACGAAAACCTTTAAAAGTGCGACAAATTTGCCGTTGTCCCAAAGGAATTCCGTTCACGCCATAAGGAAAAAAAGAGTCCAAAATTACTCCTTTGCAACTAAATCTTTTATGTAAATTTCTATTGGTTTTCGCACCAAAATCTTTCCCTGGAGATAAGTAAAATATACCTAGATACCGTTAGAGTTCTTCGTCAAACATTAATCCGTTTTTATTACAATTCGTGGGGATATTAAAGAGAGCAGATTAAATTGGCTATGTGACGACCGGCAGGTTTATTGCCCAATAAATTCTCTGAAGATATTTTATTAAGAGGCCAAATATTAAAGAGATTAGAGCCAGTTGTTAATATGAATTGATTTGAAAATATTGTACTTATAAACAAATAATAATTTATTGCAGTTGTTATTGAAGACAAAGCGATCATTTTTGTTTAGAGAAATTTTTTGTACGAGTTCTTTGCTTTGAAACAAAACATGTATTTGCATTTTTTTTCTTAAACTACGGCCCTCATAGAAAAAACCTTTAAATCATTGAATGTTCATCAATGTTTACAAATATAATAATGCTGATGACTTTAAAGACATCAGTCGCAGGAACCATCAAATTGATTCGAAAAATGCTTTCAGTGTAGGATAGCCCATTTAGCGAGGACTGTTTAACAGTTCACTGGCATTTTTTCTGTTCTGTGCTTAAACGCAATCTTAAAAATCCTTACTAATTACTGCGGAGTCAGACAAGATGGTCTTTCTACAACATTTAAAGTTAGTTACGTGTCTTATGGATTTAAAATGTCATTTTCATACATATGTATATTACGATATACGTAGAATAATCCCGCTGGTCACATTTGGGAAATAATTTCAGTGTTAACTGGGCTATCCAGTTATTAAGGAAGGCTAATGATGAACGTAACTGCGAAAACGGGTTGATGGTAAAATATAAGAGGGAACTAATAGAAGGGAAATATCTTCTTCCTACCTAACTTTTTTGCCTAAGCTTGATTTGATTGATAAGTGGACCGCCGGGGCTGCGGTTTGTTAGCAAGAGTTACCTTGGCCCTCTCACTCAGACCTCCTGAAGGAACATCGTGGTTTTTAGTCAGTATGACTCTGACACTCTCTCCAGCTGCACCCTCAGCGAGAGGAGTCATATTTTGATGAACCTCCACGATAAATAAAGAGGTAATTATCTTTTCAGGTATTTCAAAGTTGTTGGCTTCGATTTCTTGGTTACACGCGCCACTTCTGATTACACCTTCATGGGAAATAGGTGTGATAATATGAATGTAATTTAAGATACAATTTCCCAGTTAATATCATAAAATCTTGTTGTTTTTGAACATCTACAACAAAGAGAAATTGCGAAATATAATCAGTATTATCTGTTTATGACTCGTTTTGATATTGTTATTAGAATTTGGTGATCGAAGCGTATAAGGAAAATCTACGCCCGCCATTTTGAAGATACCCTTGAAATTTTATCTGAAAACTTTTTTAAGATAAAGGATAAACAGTTTTGTTTTTAAACTTGGATAGATAAAAAAGGGTGTTCAAAGTTTTAAACAAGAGTCGTTAGATTGGTATTAAATGCGTATTTAGTACATTTTTATTTTCTATTTATGTTGCATTTCGACAAAGCAAACAAACAACAAAATAAGACTAGAAAATGAAAATTCTTTCAAACAGATGCAAACGTTATTTTGCTATTTTCTCTAAAATAATTTGATAGCTGATAAAATGAACACTCATACAACACACATTCCATCTATCTACATATACTAATCTTATGAGGCCTAAGAGTCTTTTTGTTTACTTGTACGTGCTAATCTCACGAACTACTGGACCTATTTAAAAATATTTCAATGTCAGATAGCCTATTTATCGAGGAAGGCATAATAAATAAAAATTAACTTATAGTTAATTTTTATCCGGATGAGCAGAGTAGTTCTTAAGGAACGCAGGTGAAATGATTGGCAGGAGCTACTCATTTTTAAGCTCAATACCTTCCTAAAGACATGCCCTTCATTGCACTTTGATAGGCTATTCCTACGTAATCATCGGTTACTTGTGCCACGTTCAAACCGTCAGAATTAAAAAAAGTCTGATTTCTGAACAATTATTCTTTATTCGAAGATTAAAACAATCCTTCTTAAATCAAAGTCTGTTCACCGAAACGACGAAATAATGCAATAACAAGGCAATGCATCTTCTTAGTGCAAACGTAGCGAGGAAATCGCTATAGCTAGCGAATTCAATGAACCAGATATGATTAGCGAAATGGGGCATCGTCGATGGGGCCTATGTAATTGTGATTAAGCGTCAAGGTAGATTTATTTAGCTTGTGTTTTTCTTTGAGTATGTGATGCCGTAAAGTTTGATAACCATTCTTATCAATTAGTATCAGGTTGAACTAGTAGTGGTGTCATTTTGCAGCTCGATAAAACGACGGTGGTTTAACCCTTAGCTATTTATTGTCAACTATTACAATATGAAAACCTTTCAACCACACTCATTGAAACAAACACAACGACACAAATCTAGTGCCATTTCAACGTTCGTGTCATTAATCTGTAATAATTAGCTTCTTAGACAATGGCTCCGATGATTACCTCTGAACCTCTTTGATCTACCATCAGAACATCCAAAAGATACACCGTCAAGGATATTGTCTCAAAAATTAATAACAGTCTCCATAATTGCTTATTTAAAGCTACAAACTCCGCGGTATTAGGGCGTTCATTTATAACATTGTACGTATCTCAAAAAGCTAATAATCTTCGTCAAAGGCTTGGAATGAGATCGGTTTGTCAAAGGTTTGTTCTGATATTTAGGTAATAGCTACGGAAAATGTATTTTGTAAGATACAATTTGTATATTGTTGCCGTTAAATTTTATGGAGTGAGGTTGTGTTTGATATTTGGGTACATTGTTGTCTTTATTATTATTATTGTATCGAGTGAGTTGTGAGAGAATAATAATGTTGTTTATCGACTTAATAAAACAAGATGTTCTTTGTAGCGAAATAAATGGACGACCAGATTAGACGACCAGATGGCGTGGTGGTTAGTGAACCTGCCTGCCACGCCATAGATCGCGGGTTCGATTCCCGCATAAGTCAAACATTTGTGTGCATGAACATGGGTGTTTGACTTAGTCTGGGTGTTTCTATGTATAATATGTATGTATTTACAAAAGAAAAGTATATAAGTATGTTTATCAGTTGTCTAGTAACCATAGTACAAGCTCTGCTTAGTTTGGGACTAGATGATGTTGTGTGAATGTGTGAGGAATATATTATATTAAATGTTATTCGAATTGTCTTTTTTTTCAATAGTACTCTATTTTACCGCTTTGCCAACATTATCTGTGAAAAGGTATCTCAAGTAAGGAAAGCGGAAATCAGGCGCTTGGAAAAAACAAAATAAGACCTATCACAATCTTGAAGAGAAGTCAGCAACATCGGAGGGGGCCTGCGGGTTGTTCGCAAGAGTTACCGTGGTCCTGGCACACAGGGACCACGTTAAGGAATATAGTGGGTTTTAGTCAGTAAGAGTCTGATACTCCCTGCAGAAGCACCCTCAGCGGGAGGGGTCAAATTTCCCACGAAAAAAAAAGACCTATTACATTCGGGTCTAGGGTGTTCTCGAAGGGAGTCTGAAGTAATTATGACATCACAGATTAGATTATAATTGCTTTGGACCAATCTCAAAATGAGCGTGCTACTTGTACAGATGCCAGCACATCAACCTACCTTAATCTGTCAAATTTATTTAATAGATTTTCAATCTTATTACAGCACCGGAACGTTGATATTCGATAGGTAACAGTTGACAGATTCGGGTAGGTTGACCTGCTGGCGTACTACTCGTATGCACCAATAGATGAATTCGGAACAACCATTTCTAGGTTAAGCAAACATTTGTTTCGAAGTGCCGATTGAGTCGTCAAACGATGAACTGAAACTAGAACAAGGATAAAGTCAAGATTATCAGCTCTTGAAACTCAAATTTGGAGCTCTCAAATTGCTCTTCAAGGATGGATGCTTGTATTAGAAACTAGCTTTTATCAGTGGCTTCGCACATGTATCGGAACAAAAGTAACCTACAGCCTTCCTCAATGAACGAGCTATGGAACATTGAAATAATTTATCAGATTGGATTAGTAATTCCTGAGATTGGCGCGTTCAATCAAAGAAACATACAAACAAACTCATCAGCTCTATAATATTAAAGGCCAGTTTTACCGGTTACGGATAAGTTCCAGATAGTTTATCTAGTAGATAATTTTATACAAATTCTGTTCCATTTTTTAATTCATCTGGTAGATAGTGGCTATCCGTAACCGGTGAAACTGCCTTTGCCTGAAACAGAATTTTTGTGAAATTAACTGCCCGATAAACTATCTGGAACTTATCAGCAACCGGTGAAACTGGCCCTTATCCTCATAAAAATGTGCCTTAATAAATAGTTCATCTGAAGTATGATATATGTACTTACGAGTATATCTATCGTATATATCGTCTATCTTATCTAAAAACATTTCGCATACATTATTCATAATGCCGGCAGTCACGTATACGTCTACAATATGTGTGTTTTCAATAATAATATCTTTGGCACAATACATGTCAGTCATTTCAAACTTTTTTCGAACTTCGCTTGTTTTTCTCCTGTTTTAGATAGTTTGTTTTCGAGGTCAGTTACACCAGTAAATTGATAGCAAATATTCATAGAATATTGTTTTTATTACAAAAGTTCTGTGATACAATAATAAAAGCTGCCATTAGCTTTTTGTTTGTTTTTTTTTATTTGTTAGCAGTCAATAGCAGATCAAATTTTTGAATAAACCAAAATAAAAAAATGACGTGGACATTTTTTTTTCAAAACGAATAGAAGCATTGGAAACAGCTAGTGGAAATTATTTATTTTTTGCAAAATTATGTGCAGCGACATGCCAGCACATCAAGCTACCCGAATCTGTCAAATACTCCCGGATCAATCAACTTTGAATCTTATGCTTCAGTAATAAAGGACAGTCTATTGAGGAAAATTGAAAGATTGTAGTAGCTTGATGTGCTGGCGTCTGTTAATTCTGCTTCACTTTAAGGCACTAATTTTACTTATAGGTGACGTCACAAGCCCCCACTCCAGAACTTTAATGCTTTATATCTTAGTATTTTTTCTATGTTTTGATAAAAGAATAAAATACTTGTCCAATATGTTTAGCTACTATAAAAGATAGAGTAATTAGGATCGCATTTTTTTATCCTTGTTTTCTCGCCTATTTATAGATAGTAGTTTTACATAAAACATTTTACGTCTAAAATGATTTAAGATTTGATGTAAGGCAAAGTGCTCAAGCACTAGGTTTTGAGGACTCCTAGTTGTTGTTTTAACGTGATGTTCTACTGTTTTATAGCTGTCGTAAACGGTGTCATAAAGTAAACTTGGGAGATATTAGTTCAGCTGTTTGATAGAAAATAATATTTTACTATGCAACTTGTTTCAATTTTCGTAATAGAGTTTTCTAACATTACATCGATATTAACTGTAGGACCTGTCACACACGATTTCCAACTTAATATCGACGGGTCCTACGCATAAAGTCGTAAGCCTAAAAAGTCAATTTTTGAGGAGAGCAGTTTTTGTATGCGTTAATGATAAAAGTTATTGTGAAAGATTTTCAACAGAAATTTTTGCACTAACCTGTCAATTATTAGTTAAATAATATATACTCAGACGCTGGATATTAAAAGGAAATGTAGTTAACGAAAAAAACTAGTTTTACTTACTTACGACCATATACTTATAAAGAAAAGGTCGTATCTTATTGTTGCGACTATATGCTTTCATAAACGTAATTATAAGGAACACGAATAAAGTCGTAAGTTTGAATAACGACTTTATGCGACGTGCAAACTATCGTATCTCTCTAAACAGGGGCTTTAAACGGGGTCGTAACAAGGTACTTGATGTATAAAAACCACCGTAAAATTTAAGTTGAAAACATTTTTATTACAATAACCCTCATGAACATAATTCAGTCTTCTTAACACACAAGTCTCGTCTTTGTAAATTAAAAAAAAAATTGTTAGTACTAGCGGTTTTAAGAGCCACAGTGGCTCTTCAATACTAGCTGCTGCCCGCGACATCGTCCGCATGGGCATTAGAGTAGTAAAATGATAAATTTGCTTTACTGTTCTTGTATCCTTTAACATCATGCTCTAATAACTAAACAAAAAAAAACACTCCTACTGTGTAAGTTGTTACGGTTCGTCTTGCTGGTAAAGTAGGTAGTCGATAGTGCGACTGCTGTGCACAGGTCTCTGGTTCAATTCCCGGGACGGACCGAAATCGCTTTATGGGTTTCTTGAAAATTTCATACCGCAGCCCGTAGTCTGAGAGGTGGTGATTGATTTATTCGTGCTCCAGAGAACACGTAAATGTCGGTCTTGCGCCTGATCTCTCTCTCCGATCTTGTCGGATTGTCATCCCGTCGGACTATAGCACCTGTGTCTACGGAAATTCTTGTGCTCTATATGTTTTGCGCAGCTGGCTGATCTCCTTGTAGAAACCGTAAAGTTAACTATACCGAAGATAAGCGGCAGTTCTGCGGCTGATTTTACGTTGCAAAGTATTCGGCTGCTATAGCAATAAGCGCTGAACTTACATTGCGGTTTGCATATCAATCATGGAAGACTTATGTTTTAATATCACAACAAAACACATGCCTCGTGTGCTAAGGGTGGACATACAGGTGTGGACTCCGGGGCCCGCCTACTTCTGCTTCTCGCTCTGGCCTTTGTCTTAGATTGAACTGAACTTCCAACGGAATGGCTTCTGAACTTAAGTTCTTATAAAAATATACATGTTTGTTGTCACTACTTCAAATAATATTGCAGGCATAGTCACTGCGAATTGCATCGAGGTCGACATAGTTGGTTTAGGCACTACGTATGCACTCTTCTTCGCTAGTCTAGTAATTGCATTGCGCAACTGCTGTGCACGTGGTGTCGGTTTCGATTCGGTCAAACCCAAATCGCTTTGTTAGGAAACTAAAAAGCAGCCCAGAGACTAGCAGTTGGTGATTGATATACAAATGCATCGCAGAATACGTAAATATCGATCCTGTGCCTAATCTCTCTCCGGTTGTATCATAATTGCCGTCCCATTAGATTATGAGAGTAAGGAAATAGGGAGTACAGTACACCCAGGAGGCAGTCTATATTATACATTAATACATTACTGCTGGACATGTATGAAAAAGAGATCGCCATAATTTGGGATGTCTATTTAAGTGGCTATATTCGTCAATCCTTAGATTATTAGATACTTATTCCTTATCCTTTTACGACTAAGTTCCTCGAAAACAGATTACATATATATTTTGGTTGTCACCACCTATGTAAAGTCCACTTTTTTTCCTTCAAACAGCAGCCGCCAGCCCTATTCGAAGTGTTTGTTCTGTTCTGAATCGTTTCGGAAGCGTTAACTGAACTAAATCCATTCACTTTTCGCCAGTTATTAGTCCTATTATGATTCCTATGGGTAAATAATTTCTAAATGATATTTATTTTGCAAATAGGTCGAAATAAACACTTTTACACGTGCTCACACGTTGCTCACACACTCACAAAATAAAATTCATCTTTTTTAAACAGGAGGTTTACATGTCAGCAAGGAAAAAAAATATAAATACATAAACAAAAAAAAAGAATGTAGGTTACTAATAGAATTATAACATGTCAATAAATTTGTTCAATAAAATAAGGAAAAACAGTAGCATTAGTAGTTTTTTTTTAAACAGCTTACTCCTAAGCCTTTTTATCTGCTAGGTAGTCTAAATTGAAAAACTCAATAATATATTGCCTGGTCCGGCGATCGAAACAGACAAATCATGGCCGGCAGTCATGCTCGCGGAAGGCAGTTAAAAAGTTAATTTTAATGCTGTTTTAACTAAAATTTGAAAAGTAAAGAATCGTATCTTACTTTTTTAGCGGAGCATAAAGCCGTATGTGTATGATACGTCTATATACATTTATTCATTTTTATATTTAAACATTGTAAATGGTCGTAAGTCTAAGATACGACTTCTAGAATTAAATTATTGTGTAGTATAAAGTCGTAACTGACCAACCTTAACGTTTAGTTACAGCGCATATAGTCGAAACATAAACGTTTCGACGTTATGCGTCGGAGTTATCGTTACATACGACCTGATAGTAGGGGTCGGTACTAAGCTCTGATTGACCGGCCGCGGACAATCGATCGAAGCAAACCGTCGGAACTTTCCGCGCGACTTTATGCGCGGTAGCGTTTAAATGTTAAGACCATTATCCATTAAAAATCTCGTTATTCATATGAGATATTAAAATTTTGATTTTAGTAATACATACTACTCTTCAAGATTGTTGTAATGGCCCAAAAAAACGATTTTAGGTAAAACTAGTGTTCCGACCTTATGCGTAGGACCCGTCGATATTTTTTATGTTAAAACAATAGTAAAAGACAAAATAAATCTTAACTTAGGAATCATTCATAGCAACGATAAAACACATAATTTTTTTGAGTGGATTCAGACTCTGCGACTTCGCCATCTCTTTATACATATATAATCTATTTATATAATATCAATTTAACAAGCATAATATCATTGACAGCCCCGTTGGCGCAATGGTAACTATGCCGGACTGCTGAGCCGAGGGTCCAGAGTACGATTCCCAGTATGACATTTGTGTGATGAGCATGCCTGTTGGCTATGGTCTGGGTGTTATAATAGGTATGTATTTATAAGTATACATATGTAAAGTACACTTATGTATTTTATCAGTTGTGAATGTGTCCCGATATAATACCCATTATAGTACAAGTTCTGCTTAGTTTGGTACTAGATGTTGTGTGAATGTGTCAGGAATATTGTTAAAAAAATATATATCTAGATCGGCGATTAGGCATGGTTCAAATAAGCGAAAACCACACACTTTTGCATCCAGCTTCAATTATTTTGTGTAATATCCTAATAAAGCATTGTCATTTGCATCCACACGGAAAATGAAGACTATTAATGTTATGAACAGAATTACAATACAAATACCATTAATTAAACATGCACACGATAATCCTAAATGGTTTTAATTATAATCTGAATTAGTTTTCCATTTCCGATGGTTAGAATTAAATTATAGATTCCGATGTCAGAAAAATTTGCTTTGAGCTGAATAATTTAATTTGTTGTTTAGTGTTTTTGGAATTGCTGCGTCATGTAATCTGCCTAGCCTTTTCCCAAGCTGCGTTGGAGTCGCTTTTCGAGCTTTACATCATATTCTACTTAACGAAAATTAAAGGAACTCGCTTGAAATTGGTTATTCTGGTTCTACCATGTTTATTTCTTTTGATAACACTTAATTTAGATAACTGACTATTCTGCCGTGCAGGCCCTAAAACGCAGTAACAGCTTTTTTGACATTTTTTTGTTGAATATTGAACCTTAATGAACACGTTATAAGGAACCTGACCATCTGACCAGGTTTTTGTTTGGATGCTTTAAACGGTTAAAAAATCAAATTTATGAAAGCAGTAACTAACTTTATAATGTCTAAATATATAACAATACCAACTAAAATACAGTTATAGCAGTTACGTCTACCACGATCCGTCACTTTGCCAAGTTAAACGCAGTAAATATCTATATTACCACAAAAAATCTGTATTCTACATCCAAAGAAAATACTGAGGGATATAAATTAAAACGCAGTAAGTAGTTTTTGTACCAACAGTGTGAATACTGCATGGTTGATCACTAGTTTATTTCACATACTACACTATTTAAATTGCAGTATGTTCATTATTTACTGCAGTATAGTCGGTATTTTACAAAAGATGAAAATAAGTTATATGCTAATTAAAACGCAGTATGACACTCTGTTACTGCATTATAATTGGTAACTTGAACAATTTTACTAATTTCACTGCAGTACAGGTCATATTTTACTGTGTTCTAGTCAGTATTTGTCGCTATCTCTCTAGCTCAATCAGTCGTGTTCGAGTGTCAATCGCTGCCAAGGAAGGGAGACGTCTGTGCCGCGTCAGTGTTTAATCCCAACAAACATTTTTGTCATATTATAATCAAACATTTATATGACTTTGAGTCTTATTTAAGTTATTTTACAGTATTTTTTCTAACTCTTTCTCATGTACTGGTGCATTATGTGTCCGAATAGTCATATATATTTTTTGTCATATAGACTTTATTTCGATTTCCTTTTTTTATCGTCATATAATAGTGCCCATGACGACATCTATAAAACATATTTTGAACAACTGCTACACGGATAATAATTGTTTAAACGTAGTATTTGTAACCATTAGGTATATAAAATTCGAATATAAGTATTACGAGTGACCTCTATACAACCTAAAGTATCACAAATATGCTAATACGACTGCTATATGTACGAAGCAATAGAATTCAAGCAGAGAGTGAGGACAATGGGAATGGTTCCGTATCATATTTAAATGTTACGTACGAGTATACCCTGCAGGCCATTTGCCGAAGTTCAGCAGGCTTAGCATGGCAATTCTATGTCTATTCTATCAAGTAAAGACAAAGCTCTTTCTGTTTCAATGTCAGGTCCAGGATCTGATGATGGAAACTTTGAAACCAAGGGCAACTTTCGAAAATTGTGGGCACGTATTAAGTAAAAAGTTGACCCTTAGATGTATATCTGATGACATTACAAAACAGTGAAGGTTTAGGACTGACCTGATAATGGAGATCACAAAGAATTGAGGCAACTTCTCAACGATAGGCACAAACTACCTTGTGTTTGGTCTTGTATTATTCGTATTGACGAGACTTTACACCGAGATAGATTTTAATTGAAATTTTGGTGGCGCCGATGGAGACGAAGTACAGTTCAGGGAGCTCTTGAAGGGTTTATGGCTGGTTGATGCGAATTTTCTACCAACATGACTTATGATAAATGATAAACCGATATGCGTATATTTTGCTCCGCTTATTCATACATAATTAAGAAATAGGTAATAAAAAAGGCTGTATTAATTGATGTTTTTTTTATTTATTACAATATTAATTACAATATTCGTTTCCTGGAAAATTATTAAAGATAGCAAAATATGGGGGCACCAAAATAAACGGTAAGTTAATAAACATTGTATATTGTTGTCTGTTAAAACAAAACGT
The DNA here is from genome assembly GCA_958496145.1 of Heliothis peltigera. NCBI lineage: Eukaryota > Metazoa > Arthropoda > Insecta > Lepidoptera > Noctuidae > Heliothis > Heliothis peltigera. Next base: position 5,061,550 of record OY292345.1, on the reverse strand, counting down.
AACGGCTGTCTATTTCCACGGACTATCTGGAAACCACATCCAAAACAACGAGAACTAACGATGAAATGAGTTAATGGCCACGGCTAATTGAAATCTTATCGTTTCGATGAAGTCCATCTTTGATAAAAACATATCAACGTCCGCATAAGTATAGATCACTGTGGGGTTTATTTAAAACAAAAGTTTTATTTATTACTGATCCCTAAACTAACTTTCACGGCGTCCACATTTACAAAATACTCGCAGTTTATGGGTCGAGAAGTTATATAGTTGTCATGTAACGCAGTCACGTAATAAATTGTTACTAAAAATATATGAAAACATTAAAATTTTAAAACTTTCCTCACATTAGTCAGTAAACTTGATTGCCCAATGGTTTAGAACTGATGAAATGATTTTATCTCCTCAAATAACAGAAAAAATGCAATATTAACTCAACTGTCAAAAACACTGCTAAATGTATATATAATAATTCGTTCAAAAACATCTTTAAATGACAATAACACCACGACTACTTCGTATTATGCTCGTATTATGTGACTCGAAGTCGAATGAATACACGACGCGACAGCTATCATTAATGGACATGTTGTCAAATCGCCGACGTGTATGTGACTACTATTCGACTAAGTTACGTATTTATATGACTGTTACACGAAATTCTTAGTGACTTAAGTTGAATAAAATGGGCCCAAATGCGGTCGAGAAAACGCTCTTATGATGTTTATACGCCACCATAACGTCTACTCAACGACGTAAATATTTGTTGGGATTGTTATATACTGCATGTGCAATTAGTTCAAGACACAAATTAAAATGCAGTAAAGAAAGTCTTATGCTGCAAGTTAGTCTGCAAAGTAGTATAAAAATCATAGTTTTTGTAGTATCAAGTATTTTTACTGCATTTTAATCTGCATATGTGTAACTTTTTGCGTGCAGTAACAGCTAAGATTTTTAAAAATCCGATTTTAATTAAAATCTAATAAACAAAATTAACATTTGTTTTTGTAAATACCATCTTTGTTGTCACTTAGACCTTGTAGCAATAAAAATATGCACCAAATACTTAAATAATATTAAAAAAATCAGTGTTAAAAAGTTTTTTGCGTTTTTCTCGAAACTGCTTTTTTGCTCATACTGCACTTTAGGGCCTGCACGGCAGTATTAGCAATAGTATTTAAACAAATAAAAGTACCGAAAACTAATTTGAAATATAAAAGATTGTTAGACGGTTTGTATGAAGTTCACTTTGTTTGCGTAGATTTTCAGAAACGTGACGGCATTCCCTCGATAGGTATTTCATGTAACATTGTGGATTGCTGCATTTTATGTTGTACATATTTCAGCAAAAAGTCACTACCTAAATTTTATTTCTTGTCACTATAATACATAAGTGTATTTTATTGAATCTGAGAATCCTACTTTATTAGATAAATGAGTATGAATGATAATAAAAATGAACATCATGAGCAGAGTTTAGAAGGTGGGTTACTTAGTTTTATACGAATTTTATATCGTTGAGTGTTCTACTGGAAACCGATTTTATAAGTGAATAATGACCACAGGTTCATCTATGTTTTAGCAACTAACATGTGTATCTTTTTTTTTTTTAAATTTAGTAGAATCCCCTGCTTAAACAAGGTGTGACAGGATAAAATTTTACATTCATAAAAATAATTGAATTTGCAAATATTCTAGCACTTTCTATCAATTTAATTTCACCTTTCAATAATTCATCAGCACCTAAGTGGGACATTAGCCGTTCCGTTATAATAAGGTGACCTCTTTATCATAAATTCCAGTCACTTGGGACCAATTTGTCTCCTGGCGACCCGAGACGATCACGCTTGACAAGTAACTCTCGGGATAGCTGTCCAGTTTGACAACCACTGACGCTGGAAATCGGTTGTAATATGAACGGATTGTCATGGTTGCCTTGTGGTTCAAGCAGTCTCGATTCTAGGTCAGACAATGTTTTTTTAGGTTACATATTTTTTTTAAATTTTATTGGGAAGACTAACAATTGTACAATATGTATGTCTTATACGTTACGGCTACGTTTACAATAAATAAAATATTGAAAGTACAATTCACTACGTTTCCACACATTACTAAGTAAAGAAAAAGGTACAGGTAGGGGGTGCTTAGAATTTTAGTTAATAACATACACTCAATCTTAAACTTATTGGGGGTTAGAACTAAATATCTTTACAATGCTTTTCCTGAACTCCTGCTGAGTCATGTTTATGTAGGTACTTCTTGTGTGTCGTAGTGGCTTAGTGGTTAAAGAGTCAGCCTTTCGAGCATGAGGATTCGATTCCAGTAACTTTTCCAAGTTATACGTACTTTCTAAGTTTATCTTGGACACCAATGACTGATTAGAGGTGAAGGAAAATATCTCGAGGAAACCTGGTCTATTTACAGTCTGAAATCACCAACCCGCATTGAGCAAGCGTGGCGATTAACTCTCAATCCTTCTTCGTGTGAGAGGAGGCCTGTGCCCAGCAGTGGGATGATAAAAAGGCTGATGATGATGATATGTGATGACTGATTAAATGTGAAGGAAAACATATTCAAAACACACATATGCTGCGGGATTGTTTGCAAGTCCTCGGCTCCAGAACAAAAGTTGGTTTTACTCAGTAAAAGTCTGACAATCCCTCTAGCTGCACCCACAGCGGTCAAGTAAACTGTCGCTTCATTATCTGTTACAAAAAAAATGAAAATTGGGCAATTATGTTCTAAGAAAATTCTATATTTCCTCATTCCCCACATTGCAATCGTAAATTATTTATATCCTCAATCTGCGATGCAGACTTGAACTGCCTTCAGCTAATAAGCTGTCGTTCGAGCAAGGAATAAATGACGTCACAAAAATCAATATGGAGGCCGACGTCGCCATGTTTCAGGATAAACACTTCCCCGTATATCAAATATATTGAGATAGATAGATTGTTTGCAAGCTTTTCTGGAAAGAAAAGGTTTTGGTGAGCAACAGTCTGATATTAAAATGAACTCTTTTGCTCACATGAAGATAATTGAATATGATATTGAAAAACTTAGCCCAGTTATTCTAATACTGAAGAGGCAAGATGATTTTTTTTTACTGAATATAGTGTCAGTTAGAGATGTGGATAAAAGAATCGTTCTTATATCTATCTATCTGATAATAAAAAAACGGCCAAGTGCGCGAGAGATCTACGACCAACCGATCTACAACTGCCAAAAAATCATGGCGGGGGTATGGGGTCCACTTAAATATTTATTTTAAGTAAATACATTTTTTAATGAATTGCTTAAAATTCTGAGAACATTTTGATTTTTTTTTCTATTCACATAATCAAAACAGAAAAAAAACGCGAAAAACTACACTTTTCTTTTTTCACATAGAGTATGCCACAGTGAGTATAAGTAGTTCTAACTATCAAAGTTTGTTAGGACAGACAAACACTAAAGTCTTAGTGATGTCCCGTTCTTCTTTTACTCTTCAATAGATACGTACAGATGCTAGCACATGAAGCTACTACACTCTGTCAAATTTAATTGATAGATTTTCAACTTTAGCGCTGAGGCGTATGGTTCAAAGTTGATTGGGAAAATTTGACAGTTTCGGGTAGCTTGATGTGCTGTCTATATTTCCAGTATTCGAATAAATTAAGCTTATATTGATTGTCTGGACCTAGATCTAGCCGGAATGATATCAGATGGACCTAGTTTTATCCAACAGGGAATGGCTGGATCTAAATATAGCCGGAACAATGAAGGATAGACCTAGTTTTACACGAAAACAATCAGCTAGTACTAGGTTTAACCAAGAGCAAGTGGCTTCACCGCACTTCGGTTTTTAGCCATAACATATCATCTCCCGAGTCTTTTTCCCAACTATGTTGGGGTCGGCTTCCAGTCTAACCGGTTTCGGCTGAGTACCAGTGTTTTACATGGAGCGACTGCCTATCTGACCTCCTCAACCCAGTTACCTGGTCAACCCAATACCCCTTGGTTAGACTGGCGTCAGACTTACTGGCTTCTGAATACCCGTAACGACTGCCAAGGATGTTCAATGACAGCCGGGACCTACAGTTTAACGTGCCATCCGAAACACAGTCATTGGTGTCCAAGATATACTTAGAAAGTACATACAAACTTTGCCCGACCTGGAATCGAACCCACGCCCTCACACTTGAGAGGTTGGCTCTTTAACCACTAGGCCACTACGACTTCGTGTTTAGCCGTAACATATGTATATAAAAACTAAACAAACCTAATCCAAGAACCGTATTGCCAAAATCAATCTCAACTATGCTCCTTTGTTGAGCTCGAATGTAATAATACCTACGTAGGATTCACACAGAACTCATCTTATCGACGTCATGCGTCTGTAAATATTATTTTGATATCAATGGAAAAAAATATCGATACATTATTTCAAAGAGAAATGAATAGTATTCGTTTACAAGGCAAAGCAAAGCGCTGAAATATTGCTCTTTAATAAACTTTTATTTTATTTTTCTTTGCCCTTTGTAGTTAACAGTAAAATAAAATAAAAGAGAAAGTAAAATTTAGTTTTCTTTTTTATTCTGCACTTTTTTACATGAACCTTTATGAACTAAATCACATTGTCACGATGTCTATAAATTCAATACATGATATGATACCAATAAAACGATACGCTTCGGATTGAGCGATAATCACCACGCTTGCTCAATGTGGGATGGTGATTTCAGACTTCATAAGTCCAGGTTTCCTCGAGATGCTTTCTTTCACCTTTTATCATCGGTGTTCAAGATAGACTTAGAAAAGTCGCATTGGTACTTATCTGGAATCAAAACCGCATACTTAAGACGCTGGTGCTTAACTAATTGGCCATCACAACTTTTTTTGGCAGTATAGAAAGATTAAAATAACTTTAATTTTCATATTCCTTAAACTAACCTAACCACTGTAACAAGGTAAGGGTATTGGGTTACCCAGGAAACTGGGTTGAGGAGGTCAGATAGGCAGTCGCTCCTCGTGAAACACTGGTACTCTAGCTAAATACGGTTAGACTGGAAGCCGACCCCAACATTGTTGGGAAAAGGCTCGGAAGATGATGATTCCTGAAAGTAACCTGTCTCGGAGCACAACAGCATCACCATCATCACAGGCTTTCTTTTTAATCGTCCTACACTGCTGGGTACAGGCTTCCTCTCCCACGAAAAAGGATTGAGCGTTAATCACTACGCTTGCTCAATGCGGGTTGGTGATTTCAGACTTTATAGTCCAGGTTTCCTCGAGATGTTTTCCTTCACATTTAATCAGTCATTGGTGTCCAAGATAAACTTAGAAAGTACGTATAACTTACATTGGTACTTGTCTGACCTGGAATCAAACCTGCAGCCTCATGCTCGAAAGGCTGGTGCTTTAAACACTAGGCCACCGCGACTTGTGACGAATTGTGTTGAGCATAACATCATAAAAGTTTTTTTTCCATAACCAAATCCTATTCAAATAAATAAATAACTGAAACATAATGAAACCATAACTCAGGCATCTTAATCCCGCCTTAAAAAACAGAATCCTTGATCCACACCTTACATAAAATAAGTGTGTTTATAATACACCCCTTAATCTCATTTCGTACAATCGTAAAACGTCAAGATAAAAAACCGTCTCGAGTTTACGGTTTATTTTGTAACGGTTTTTATATCGCAGCTTAAGGAAACGGTCAATGATTGTTTTCATAGAATTTTTGCTTTATAGGCGCTTTTGGGTTTTATCGTTAGCGTTAATTTTGAGTTGATCGTCCGTGTCAGCTTGGTGATTAAGGAGAATAGGAATGACTTTTACATCATTCATGTAATCTTCTTCTTATTTTTTTCATTCTCATCAACATCGTTGGTCAAAAAGTCGTGGTGGCCTAGTGGTTAAAGAGCCAACCTCTCAAGTGTGAGGGCGTGGGTTCGATTCCAGGTTTTCTAAGTTTGTATGTACTTTCTAAGTATATCTTGGACACCAATGACTGTGTTTCGGATGGCACGTTAAACTGTAGGTCCCGGCTGTCATTGAACATCCTTGGCAGTCGTTACGGGTTAGTCAGAAGCCAGTAAGTCTGACGCCAGTCTAACCAAGGGGTATTGGGTTGCCCAGGCAACTGGGTTGAGGAGGTCAGATAGGCAGTCGCTCCTTGTAAAACACTGGTACCCAGCCGAAACCGGGTAGACTGGAAGCCGACACCAACATAGTTGGGAAAAGGCTCGCGAGATGCATCATCGTTGGCCACGCAGCATCTTTGTAAGATGATTGTGGCAGTGCTTGTAAATGGAAGTCTAATACTTGGACGGCATTTTTTGCCACATTTGTCGCAGGTAATGCGTATTTTCGTTCTACTTATGTAGATAAATATCTTCAATGAATGTATGGTTAAGTTTTGAGGATATTGTGTCTATCTCTTATGACCTGTTTTTGTTTTCTTTGCTAATATTATAAAGCTGAAGACTTTGTTTGTTTCTTTGTTTGAACGGGCCAATCTCAGGAACTATTGGACCGATTTCAAAAATTATTTCATTGTTAGATAATCCATTTATTGAGGAAGGTTACAGATAACTTTTTATCTGTGTGTGTGGGGTTCCTAAGTTCCTAAAGAACGCGGCTAGAACCATTGACGAACTCTAGTCAGTAATAAATACCTACTTATGAGTATTTCTATTGTAGAACGGCAGCAGCAGACCAGGTACTAGGTGTAAAACAAGTAAATACTAGGTTTCAAATTATGAAGATTTGGTCATTAATACTTTCTTGATCACTTCACTTCACTCTCCCAACACAGAAAACAAAAGACAACAAAAAGCTACTCATTAGTTTTGAGATGCAAGACATTCTTTGTTCACAGACAGACAAGTAGTTTTTCAACTCGGTTGAGTTCAAAAGAATCAACGTGAATTTATAATGGTCGTGTTCGTCCATTAAAGCATTGTGCTGAACAAAAGATGTATATTTTGTGCCAGTTTTATTGCTGTTTAATGGACCTATAGAAATATGGCAATTAAGAAGAATAGGATGGGCTAATCTGTAATTATCTGCAGCTTTTATTCTTCGGTGGTAGTTAAATAAGGTTGCTTGATATAGTGAAATGAAGTAAAGACATAATAATATAATATCATCATCATCTTTCTGCCCCTATACCTAGTTTAATTGAGACTACCGCGGCATTTCTCCTTCTGTCATACTTATCTGTAGTGATTGCCATTAACTATAAGAGTAGGCATAGAGAGTACTCCTGTGACCGCGCAAATGCTTGCTGTAATATTACAGGGGTGCCTGATTTTTACGCACTTATACGGTCGCGGATGGCATCCCTCATGTGGCGAGTGCGCGACATCTCCCTACAGCCTCATATCTATCGTTGCAGACAGATTCCAGAGTACCATAATATGGCACTGGATTACAACTCACAAAGTGTCATTCAAATACTTAAAATAAGTTATTTAATGTTATGCAGCGTAGGACGTCAACGAGACGGACAGACGACCTTATAAAGGTCGCCGGAAGACGCTGGATGCAGGTCGCTTCCAATCGGTGTATGTGGAGATCTAAAGGGGAGGCCTGTGTTCAGCAGTGAACGTCCTATGGCTGAGATGATGAATGTTATTTATTATTTAATAGTCCCTAATACCTACCAGAGAAGTCGTAACGTAAATATAAAAAATATGGATATTTTATTGGTACCTAGATATAAAATATTGCCCATCTGACCTTCACAGTTTCCAACAAATTATTAGATATCGATCATTAAAAATGTACTTAGACCTACCGCAGTACTGGCCAGTCGTAAAAAAAATATAAATGACTTTCAGGCTCCAGGGAATATTTTTCGATTCGGGTCGGGATCATACCATCTCAGTTTTTTTTTTTTTCGATTGAACGCCATTTCCAATCATAAGTCCGGCTCTAGTCGTGTTAACGTTTATCCGAATTTGAAGGTTGTCGCCAAAAAGGACTGTGTAAATATTTCTATTTGAATTTATTGGCGTTCAGTAATGAGATTTCGTTTTATATATTTTTTCGATAAATCGGATTCTTAAGGCTCCTTTCAGATGACTTCCTAAAAAGGAGGAGGTTGTCTTAAGGTCAATGTTGATTATTTTTATTTTATTTCATCCTACATGGATTATGAAACTCGCACTTGAAATACAAAATGGTTTTTGACAAAATATTACAATTATTATGATCATTTATTTACATAAATTATATCTTATCTATGTTATATCTTTAAATATATTTCTTTAAAAAATATGATACAATTCCAAGCCACATTCATAAGTCTTTTATTATTTCAATCGTTTTCAAGTTAGCCGTTATGTGAATTAAAGGGCCAAGAATCTACGCCAAGACATATTCACAAACAGCATCGTCATACAAGATCAAGAAAGTCCAGCAGTCTATATTCTTTTATGAATCATTTCTTCTCCTTCGAATCGACTTAAAGAGATGTAGAAATTTTACGCGAAATTTTGCAACTCGTCACAATCTGAAAAAGCTTTGCCTCCGCATCTAATAGATACTCAAAGAAAATTGTGTGCCATCAAAGTAATGGTTATAAGTAGTTAAATCGTTTTTGCAGCAGTATTGAGGTGTATTTGATTACAAAATTAATGTTTGATTAAACGTTAATGATATACCAAAATTAATATTTCAAGAATTAAAAAAGTAATGTTTTTTTGTATAACAATCGGAATCTCACAATATAGAATATTGCATTTTTCAAAAAAAAATTATTTCACGAAAATACTTTTGTAGATACTAAGCAAACATAGATCATTATACTAACAATATACATAACATGCTATAGCTACTGCTGAAGAAGGAAGGTCTGATGAGCTACTGCCGCGAACATTCTTATTGGGTTCTTCTAGATTGCGCGATGTAGGATTTTGACGTATAACTTTCTCATATTTAGTTACATAGATGGCACTGCTGCCGAAAATCTACATACTTTCTATGAAACCATAAAAATCGAAATAATACCAATTCTTATTTGGAACGTCTACCATTCGACCTTGACAAACCCAATTACTGAACAATACCGATATTATACCAAAGTTAATCCAATTGTCAGCCTTTCAGGCCTCCAACCTCCATTAACGACTGTCATAGATATTCACATGACAATCGGGATCAACGGTTTATGGCCTATCGGAGCTGAATCTTACTGCTGCAGAGTATGGCGAAAATTCCATAGGGATATTTTGGCAGAAAATATTGAAACTGTTTGAACCATATCTTTTAGTTCGTTGTCACTTGTAGACAGTCTGGGCAGGAAGACATGGAAAAACATTATTCATTTGAATTGAGAATACAGTCTTATTAATTCTACAGTCATGTTTATTACGTATGCCAAGCACTAAAACTATTTGAAACATACATGCAAAGTTTCCGTACTGTAGTACATTCCTAATCGCCTATTCCAAGATGACAATGATAGAGAGTTTGATTTTTTGTGAGAAGAATGCATGACTGTAAAATTAGAAGTTTAAATTTTAAATAGTGTTATTGGCTTTGGCCGTCCTGTTCAATAAAAAAAAAAATGAAGTCAACCATGGCAATGTATAAAGCATAATAATTTCTTTTTTGAAAATTTATTTAAAATAATTTTAATACTGAACAAAATCATTTAAAACGAAAGCATTTAAAACTTCTGCTTCGGAAACCAGAACATTCCAAAAGTAGCATTCCATTTGCATGCTCCTTTCAATTTTACTGCGTAATTTTTGAACCCCTATTTAGGACTTTTAATTCAGTTCTATAAAATATAAATACCGTCGTTTTAGAGCGAAAACCTTGGAAATGCATTTTTGCTTAAATTATCTATGTGTATATTGCGTTTCTAGGAAGATGATGTCGCAAAGCACATTCTATGTACATATGTATTCTTATCCTGAACAATTACGTCTTTTTAACCGATTTCATAAAAAGGAGAAGGTTCTCAATTTACAGTATGTACACCGATTACACCGAGGTTTCACCGAGTCCGATTATAGTGAATATTTTATTTATTCGATATTTTTATTGATCCCATAAGAAAATCATCCAATTCTCTCAGGCTCAGTGATTTTTAATTTATGAGCATTTTTGTAATTATCTTGATTACAGGTTACAATAAAAAATAATAGTGCGTTTACAAAAATATAATTAAATGCATGACGATTATAGACCTTAGCACCAATAAGCTAAAAAAAACGAGTCTTTCACTCTAAACCGACGATAAATAGTGTTCAACTTTCAGACCTTTCATTGTCAGACAGCTGAACACAAACAAAAGACGCACGCTGACCAAAATCTTCATAACAGGCTTACCTAACACAAAGTACTCACACAGAACTTGATATTTATTTACCGAAAACATAAGCTCTAAACTTGTTCTTTTTTCTAAAGCTTAAGTCCCTAACCTTGTGTAAAGGTACCATAAGGCAGAAATATTGGACATAAAGAAATTCGTCCGCAAAATGGGAGCCACATTTCTCAAAGGATCGGATGAAATTTGGTTTATAGCTTTGGACCAAATCTTGGCTAAGCCCCTGGACTGGGTTGGTACACACATAAAATGGACTTGCTTTAAATTTTTAAGAAAAGTCGCCTTAAGTTTTGTTAGCCGTGTTGTGGTTTGGGATTTAAAAGTTCATTTAAACTAGAGATGCAAACTCTATAAAAAACTTGATGTTTTTTTGTGACCCGAATAAAAATACTTAGGGCCGGTTGCACAGGTTGCAGATAACTTGCAGATAGTTTATCAGGCTGACAATTACATACAAATTCTGTTCCATTTTTTAATTTATCTGGTAGATTGTAGCTAAATCGTAACCGGTGAAACTTGCCATGAATTGCATATTATTTTGTTGGATATAAAATATAGTCAGTTATTTTGGTCATATACTACGATACTGGTATATTATTATTATAAACGATAATTTTCTACAACAAAAAAAATCTCAGCGTCGTTTCAAAATACGGCAATTTTTGTATAACGTCAATTTTATATTTGAATAATATCTTATGAAAATTATTGATTAACTACTCTATTCACTACCGCAAATGTTAGAATATTTTAATCACAAACCATGCTTTTTATAAAATTTGTATGTATATGTGGTAATGTGTCAACGATTTCTAAGAAATAAATATTCGCTCTTCTTAAATTCTTCTCCTTTGTTCTGGTACACCGTCATTTCATTTATAACACTTGTAAAATCCTAAACTATTTAAAGTACTAATCAGTTATTTCTGGAATATCTTTTACTAGTAATAAACTACACACTTGATTTAATTCACCATCACAGCCTTATTTATCGTCCCACTGCTGGGCACAGGCCTCCTCTCCAACGGAGAAGGATTGAGCGTTAATCACCACGCTTGCTCAATGCGGGTTAGTGATTTCAGACTTTATAGTCGAAGTTTTCTCGAGATGTTTTCCTTCACCTTTAATCAGTCATTGGTGTCCAAGATAAACTTAAAAAGTACGTATAACTTAGAAAAGTTACATTGGTACTTGCCCGACCTGGAATCGAACCCGCACCCTCATACTCGAAAGGCTGGTGCTTTAGCCACTAGGCCACCATGACTTGATTTAATTAATTGGGGTCAATAATGTCCACTCAATTCAAGCTGTCATCTTGTCCAGAATGATTGAGAGGAGGAATAAATGAAAAACACTCATGATACAGGGTCGGGATTGTTCTCATCCCCACTTGAATGAAGAAATAACTAGAAAATATTTTTAGATGCTTATGTCTCTATTTTGTACGAAACGCTTGAGACCTTTCCATAAAATCTAAGCACCTACTTCAGGTAAACTAGAAAATGTATTCGATTAAGCATATATTACTAGAGTAGACAACAAAGAAAAAACAGGTTTTTTTTCTTTTGTTTGGGCTGCGTGTCGTTCGCAGGAGTTACCGGTGCCTTGGCACACAGGTAGCTCTAAAAGGATCATAGTGGGTAGTGGTAGTCAGTAAGAGTCTAACACTCCGCTGTGGGTGCAGCTTTAGGGAATGTCAGTCTCTTACTGACTAAAACCCACTATGTTCCTTTTGTAGGTCTCTGTGTGGCAGGGCAGTAACTCTTGCGAACAACTCACAACCCGGGCAGAAGAAAAAATACCTTAGAGACCAATTTGTTTCACATTTGGTTTCTAATAAGATAAAAACCCTATCGCAAAGAGCTGACATAATAACAAGATAAAAAATAATATGAGGTATATTTTTAATTCGGTATACGGCCAGATTTGGAGCAAAATATTACTACAAATACCATGAAACTACGGGTACGAATAAAATTAATATTTCTGGGAGCTCTCACAACAAACGTGAAATTTTTGCTTGTTTTTACTCGGTATTAATAACGGCAGTGGATCGACCCTTGAAATATTTCATAGAATTTTGAGTATATTACTTACTATAGAAGTAAATTAATTATTATTAGTTATCTATACTAATATTTGTTTGATTATCTTGGACACGAATGACTGTGTTTCGGATGGCACGTTAAACTGTAGGTCCCGGCTGTCATTGAACATCCTTGGCAGTCGTTGGCAGTCGTTAGAAGCCAGTAAGTCTGACGCCAGTCTAACCAAGGGGTACTGGGTTGCCCGGGTGACTGGGTTGAGGAGGTCAGATAGGCAGTCGCTCCTTGTAAAACACAGGTACTCAGCTGAATCCGGTTAGACTGGAAGCCGACCCCAACATAGGCGGGAAAAAGGCTCGGGAGATGATGAGTTATCTATATTTATATTTTGAAGCTGAGATTTATAACACCTTGAATGGAATAGCGTGATTAGTCGCATAGCAAAATAAACCCATATTTGCGACAAAATCCGCTACTGTGAACGCAAGGATCATCATCATCAGCCTTTTTATCGACCCCCTCCTTGGCGTAGGTCTCATCTCACACATATTGATTAAGCGTTAATCACCACGCTTGCTTAATGCGGGTTAGTGATTTCAAACTTTATAGTCGAAGTTTCCTCGAGATGTTTTCCTTCACCTGTAATCAATTATTGGTGTCCAAGATATTCTTTAGAAAGTATATTAAAGGCCAATTTCACAGGTTACGAATAGCTACTATCTACCAGATAAATACAAAAATGGAACAGAATTTGTATGAAATTATCTGCCAGATAAACTACCTGTAACTTATCAGTAACGGGTGAAACTGGTCCATACGCTTGTAAATTGCATTGGTACCCGAACCTGCATACTTGAAAGGCTGATGCTTTCACCACGAGGCCACTACTTCGACACGAAACTAGTCTTAGAGCATTAATATCCGATAATTAATGGCGGGCATAATTTTTGAAACTGCGGACTGCAAAACTTAATTTCCTAGTACTAAATCAAATTTTCGCTCATAGAAGTGGGCTTCATGCATTTAAATTTATCGTATTTCCTCTTTCGGCTCTTGAGATTTTGGTGTACCACGTCTCACATAATTGTTGAGAGAATTCTAAATTTAATGAGGTTGTTTTGTCTTGAGATTCTTGCTATGCTAAGGTTTATAATTAACAAACCTAGAACAAAAGGAGAATGTAATCAGTCGTATACAGAACAAAACTTGTCGGTGTTGCTCAAGATAATGATAGACGATCGCGAGCTTCTCATCCTGACAAAAGTTAGGCTAGCGGTAATCGACATCCACACAGGCGTAGCCGCGGGGATCCTCTATAGTTTATATATCAGAACAACACATAGACTACTTTTTGTCGCGAAAACCGACATCAACGCGGGCGGAGCCGCGGGCGACCGCTAGTGATAGATAAATTTTTAATCAGTTTTACCAAAAGTCGAAAATTTCATATAAAACCGAATATCCAAACTGACACTTCGATACCCGAACGACACCAGGACCGTCCCTGCAGGAACTAATACTATACAGTAAAGCTTCTCACAGAAATCTATATAATCATCAGCCTTTTTATTTTCCCACTGCTGGGCACAAGCCTCTCACACCGAGGAGGATTGAGCATTTAGTCGCCAGTGATTTCGGACTTCATAGTCCAAGTTTCCTCGAGAAGTTTTCCTTCATCTCTAATCAGTCAGAAAGTACATAATATAATTTTGAAAAGTTGCATTAATACTTGCCTAACTTGGATAATACACATTATTTTATTCTATTGGTCCCTTAATATATTATGATCATGTATTTATTTACTTCAGTAAATTAAATATAAGTTATGTACTTCGTAGTACTGGGACCTGCAAAATGATCTAAAATTCTATGACTGTTCAACAGAACGTAATACTGGCTGTCCATTTAAACTTCAACGTATACATCCTCCATGTTCGCTCTATAAATCTATTGTTTAAAACAAAACAAAGATCAACTACGTCCATTCGTATTGAAATTGAGGAGCTCCACAATTCAAACTTCGAACCTTCAAATACTGGCCGCTAGAGAAATCTGTACCTGCATTACTTACTTAGAAGGATTTTACGACGTCCGGACTCCTAAGTGACGGAGGATTTTCTAACAAAAGCTAAAAGGTTTTCTCCTTTAGAAGACAGCATTTAAAATTGGAAGTTCCAAATTCAATTTATGTTAAAACCGTGACTTGCGTCAAACGCGACGAGTGAGCTTGAGGTCCTGGGTTTTTGTTTTTATTTCAACTAGTATTTTTACGCTTTGGTCTAGATTTGGACCATAAAATTTTAATAAGTATATAAACAACGCGAACGTTGCTTTGAAAAAAATATATCTTAAATTTTCTTGTCCATTATTTGCATAGAACATTTAAACATCCGAATTGGGAACCCTCCTTTTGGGTAAGTCGGTTAAAAATGAACCAATTATTTTCGTGAAATTTTACCACTCAGCTTTATAAATTCGTGTTGATTTACGTAAGGTAACAGTTAAAATTTATTACGCAACTAACCTTTTAACTATCAGAACACCCATTTACCTAGCCTTGTTCTTTTGACACGTTTATCATTTACGAATTACCATGGAAAACCCATTATCCTCACCAGCATTCAATTAACCGAAATGTATTTAATTTCCTTTCCCCATTTACTTTCTTGGGGGTAATTCGGAAATATTTTTGTTTCAATTTCAACGAGAAATTTGTAGAAAGATGTTTATCATTTTGTTGGTGTGAAAGCGATTTGTTTCTTGTTTGACACCGTGTTTCCCCGTGCAAGAAACGAAGCATTGTTTTTGTTGGAAAATTAACGTCGTCGATAATTTATGAAGATAATCTAGTATCTTAAAATTAATGTTTATAAACATTATTTATTTAAACATACTTAACTTGAATTATTAAGACTACGGTCGGTTAATTTCCTGCCGGGGTTTTGAGAGTTACCGTGGCCCGGGCACACAGGGACCTCCAGAAGGAACATAGTGGGTTTTAGTCACTGAAAGTCTGACACTCCTAGCTGCACTAACAACGGGAGGAGTCATTTGATGATGATTCATCTATTTCAGTCTTTATGGCAATAGAATTTACATATCCCAAGCACATTTGATTATGTTACAATTGTTTGCACGACAGTGTATACGATATTTTTTAAACGGTACCTAGTACAGGCGTCAGCACATCAAGCTACCCGAAGCTGACAAATTTTCTCAATGAACTTTGAACTATTTTGCTTCACCGATAAAGTTGAAAATCTTTAATGGAAAGTTTACAGATTATAGTAGCTTCATGTGCTGGCGTCTGTACACAGTACACGGTCATGTCACTGTCATTAAAATTAATACTTAAAACAAAATTTTAATTTTGTAACGGTGTAACATTATTATATTAATTTTATACCCTCCAAGCATTTAAAGTCGCCCCTTCGGAGTGTTGATTAATTTTAACGAAATTATTTTGAGCTCAAGTAAATTTGTTTTACTTGTGTATTATTTTATTGCTTTTATACGTAAGTACAGTTTTCAATTGTTATATTTTGGTATTTTTTTGTCGTTATAAGTGGGAAACAGAATACCAGGGGCTTTGTAGCCTACCGAAGCTATGGGATTATTTAAGTACAACAGCGGGTCTGGTACACAAAGGGCTCCCGAAGGAATAAAAATGGGTTTTAGTCAGTAAAGTTCTCCCATTGCACCCCAAACGGTTTCTTCCCCATTCCTTTCCCAACGGGTCATTTGTTGACTTTCCATATCAAAACAGTAAATAAAAAAGGGATTTTAGTAATAGTTCTTTATAAGTTGAAAATAATAGTTATAATGAATTTATGTCAGAATGTAATAATAAAGAGTAAGAAATCTGCTCACAACAAAATAGTATAACTTTTCACTATTAATACGTATAATTAACGCTCAACTCAATCCTTCTCGGTGTGAGAGGAGGCCTGTGCCCAGCCGTGGGATGATAAAAAGGCTGATGATGATGATTAGGTAGCCCGATTTTCGGAGGTCATGGTTTGTTAGAAGAACAGAATGTATTGTAATACCGATATAACTGATTTTCGTCTTTATAATCGTTAAGAATAGAACTCTTTTTTGCTTAACGTTTCCATAATATTCTTTATTCACAAATAGAATATGAAGAGGAACTCAAAAGTTCCCGCATAATGTCGAGGACAGAAAGTTTCAACAAACATCGTTTCTTTAGATTAGATTCCTGTTCCATATTTGCATATGGATACAAAATATAGAAAATTTCACGAAAACACTTGGAAATTCTATGTTGAAAGACGATAAGGGTTTATTATATTAGAATCAGCAGGCTTAGCATGGCGATTCTGTATCTATTCTGTCAAGAAAAGACAAAGCTCTTTCTGTCAATGTCACCATGTCTTCTGCCCAAGCATGGCGCGACCTGTCAACTCGTATATAATTACTTGTAAACTTAAACAAAAGAAATCTTACGTCAATCTGTCACTTTTCTGTCATTATGTCCTTTCTCCGGTAAACAAAACTTGTTTCTGCGCTTACCGTGCTAAACCTGCAGGAAAAGAGAATTTAAAATATAGAACAATAGTGTTTTTGTCATAGTGATTGAATCATTGACGACCCCATTGGAGCAATGGTCACCACGTGGGACTGCCGACCTGAGAGTTCCGGGTTCTACCTGGGTTACGGGTTATTCCTAACAGTTACCGTGGCTCTGGCACGCAGGGACATCCATAAGGAACATAGAGGGTTTAGTCAGTAAGAGTCTGTCAGCTGCACCCTCAGCGGGTCATTTGATGATTTACCACAAAAAAGGATTCCGGGTTAGATTCCCAATACAGTTGACATTTGACCGAGTAAATGGTGTTTAACTTTATGAGTGATCGCACCATGCAAGTGTTACTTAGCCACGAGCTCCATCACTTACAAAACCATTATGCAATAATGCAAATAGGTCATAAGAACCACTGGAGAAGCGCATTGACTCAAGACTATTGGAATCGAAGTCTAGAGTTTCTATCGGAGTTGGAAATCTATTTAGGTCAACTGTCGTCTTGTTACTGGACGCCAATGGGGGGATTAGGTTGTATCTTTTGTTTTTCAAAGAATTGTTATTCGATGCAATATTAATGGGTAAGTTCGTGGCGTATGTAATTGTTTAATATTAGACGAAATAATACCACAATATCATCTATGGATAATTTGAGCTTGGATACTCATTTTTTTTTCTTATGTAGACTGTCCCATAGCAATCTGTCAATTCATTCGACAATGAGTATACGCTTGTTATTGCTAATGGCAACAATAATCCCCTGTTATAAAAACACTATAAGAAGCAAACATTTCTAAGGTTGTACGCAATCTACAAACTAATATCCGAATTAAAACAACAATTGAACAAGCTATACAAAGACGTTCAAGCGTTTATGTGCACGTTCTAATATCTACTACTGAACGAATTTTCATGCACTTTTCACCAATTAACAGAGTGATTAATGAGAGAGTTTATATACTATTTGTACTCAACACGTCACTAGTCCAAGATACGAAAAATTCTCAATTGAAAATAAATGAGCATCCATCTACAGTCAGACCGCGCCAAGCTTAGCTTAACCTTGATTGATCGACCGCTGTTATTGAGCACTTCAAAAAACTTGTTTACTATCCAATATTTGAAGACGTAAACAATCCATCAAAGAAAGAAGTTTGACAAACATTGGATCCAAAAAAGTGGCCTCACTTTGTAGATACTTCAGACAAGAATAAAAATAAAATTGAGAACATTTTCTGAATTTGAATTGGTCCTTTAAACTGAAAATCTGTTTGTTAAAAAAAAATTACTTCAGTTGGTCCTTGAGTTTTTTATACTATTACGTTGGTTGCAAATAATGTTAAAAGTACCCTGCAGGGTCCGCGATTGTAGTGAGCTCTAAGCCCTTTTATGAAACCTTTTTTTGAGGAATACAAATAAATAATATGAAATATAAAATTAATTAATTTGTGATGCTTATATTTATGGTCTGTTTAAAGAAACCAACAGCAAATTCCAAGAGGCCTTGATCAAAGAAAACAAACTACAAAATCTTTTCACAAATAGAAAGCTTAGCGTATCAAGAACCGATCGTATAAACCTAATACATTTTTAGGATCCAAACCAATCTTGTGCCAAGGTTTTACTTTGCTATCAAGTTTATAAGAGCAAAAATTAAGCATAAAAAAATCCGTTAACAGGAACGGGAACAAACAGAGTAGATAAACAGTCTGAAAAAATATATTTTGAGTACAGTACAAAGGTTGCGTTGGAAATTATGTACGCCGACCTCATAAATGTTTTAATAAGGAATTTTCAGCTGCGAGTTGGTTTTGGAAATTTTTGTTTCGTGTACCAGGTATCTGCATATTTTTTTTTGTGGAACGGAGTTAGGAGAATCTGTCATGCTCAGTGCTTTTTGAATTTGTTTTTTTTTCTTAACGAAGCTTATTTCGAGATGTTTTATATACAGAATTTAGAGTTATTGCCTATCGTGACATCATCGATGCGGTTGCCATGTGGGATGCAGCGGGCTGTGTGCCTTGCCCATATGAACAGGATTTAGTTGCGATGCAAATGTGATTCTATTCTTTCCCCGATATTTTCCAACGCGCTCATGTCATCGTGTTGACATCGATATAGTCGCGGTGCTAAAGCACCTTGTCATCGCTTATGAGGCTCGTTGCAAATGTGATGACAGCTGAAAAAAGTCGCAGTGAGCAAAGGCCAATATAACCGCGTAATGTATTGTTCAGCGGAGATCTCGGCGTGCGTGAACATAGCGTAGGTACACGTGCACACAAATCAAGGCGCCCCGGTAGAGGAGGAGCAGAACAAGACGCTGGGTGCCGTCGGTGTATAAAACTAGGCTTTTGTTTTATGAATTTGTAAAAAAAAAAACAATTTTTTTTATTTAAATATTTATTTTTTAATATTTTTTTGTTTGCGTATTTCATACTATAGCACTATAAGGTGTGCCTTACCTGTCATTAATAAAAAAAATGACGTCACACAATGTTCTTTCTAAGTCAAAGTATCCTGTAGCCGTTTATCGCAGTCGGCAATATAAACTAAGAATGTAATTTATGACTTTATTTACGGCACCCAATAAATAACCTAAAACTATAAAGGCCACTGCTTTCATAAAACGTTCAATAACGTACCGAAATTCAATTTAGAAAATCGACTATAATCTTTTAACTCTACAATCCACAAGTTTCATTAAAAACCGCAGCTGTCACCGTTATTAATAGGAGCCAATTAAAATAGTAACGAATATTAAAATATATTGGAAATATTGAAATTTTATACGAAGGCTGTCCGGAGCTGTTAGCTGTTAAATTGAAGGCTTATTCCCCGGCGATCGAAGTGTGTATTGTTTCTTGAACAATATTTTCAGACCCGTAATAAAGCCTGTTTCTTCCACTTTTAGTACATTCAGAGAATTGATAAAAGTAATTATCATCATCAGCCTTTTAATTGCCCTCAATTGTCAAGTACAATAGTATAAAGTGCGACAGTTTGCACGGGGTCTCGGGTTCTATTCCAGGGTCGGTCCGAAACTGCGTTGTGGGTGTTAAGAGACTTTCATAAAGTAGCCCGGAGTCTGGAAGTTAGTTATTGATACACCCGTGTATCGGAAAGCACGTAAATGACGGTCCTGCGCCCGATCTTTCTTCGGTCGTGTCGGACGATGAGACTGAGGGGAGAGAGTGCACCTTTGTGTGCGCAATTGCTTGTGCACTATGATATGTCCTGCGCAGCTAGCTAATCTCCTTTGAGAGAACAGCCGTGGCTGACAGCCGGTCTAGATGTCATTAGATTATTATTATCCTGCTCCTGGGCACAGGCCTCCTTTCACACAGAGACATCGAAATTCGAGATATCATAGAATGCCTAAATTTTCAGACACTTCGTACTACTTTGTATAAACATACACAACTATAACTTAGTAAAGTATATAAACATAATTAATGTTCTACTTGGCTAAGCAATAATATACAAAGTTGTTGTTTCGACGACTTAGCTTTAGCCTGCAGGCATCAATTCCTGGAATATGGTTAGTCAATCGATGTTAGGTTTCAAAGATAATTATAATTAGCATATATAAGCATATTAACGATATAGGTATTTGCTATAACTTTCTGTGTTACATCTTTGAACGTAACAACAAGAGAAATTAATTATTTCCCCGGATAAAAAGCTCAAAGGTATTCTATATGTTCATCATCATTTCCCGAGCCTTTTTCCCAAGTATGTTGGGGTCGACTTCCAGTCTCACCGGATTTAGCTGAGTACCAGTGTTCTACAAGGAGCGACTGCCTCCCGCAATTAATGGAGTATCTAATACAGAAACAATTTTTCTCATCGAACTGGTAGTTCCTGAGATAAGTGCGTCCAAGTAAACAAAGAAACTCTTCATCTTATAATATTCGCGGCCGTTCTCTTTTAAGGAGATCAGCTGCGCAGGACCTGTAATTATAGTGCACAAGCATTCGCGCAAATACAGTTGCACTCTCTATTCCCTCACTCTCATAGTCCGATGGGACGGCAAGCCGACACGACCGGAAAGAGATCAGGCGCAGGACCGACATTTACGTGCTCTCCTATGCACGGGTGAATCATTCACCAACTTCCAGACTCCGGGCTGCTTTAAGAAAATTTCTTATAACCCACAAAGCGATTTCGGCCCGACCCGGGAATCGAACCCGACACTATCTTGATCTAGTTCAACGAGGCAGTTACAATATTAGATAGATACATGAAACAAGTGATAGTGTTTATCTAGTTTAAAATAATGTTTCAGTAATGCCAGTAGGTACATTTTATACCTGGTAAACCGACACAGTAATTGGTTTAGTTATTAGCCTCTACCTGTTCCTTTAAAGATGGCCGACGCTTATCAAGTTAAACCTGAGCTTTTAACCGAGTAAGCTCTAAGCTGTGACTTGGAAACTCTCAGGTTTAACCAACTTAGTAGCGTGATAAAGAGGTTATGTTTATTTGTATCCTATTTGTCTAATATATAATCTCATCTCCCGAGCCTTTTCCCAACTATATTGGGGTCGGCTTCCAGTCTAACTGGATTTACCTGAGTACCAATGTTTTACAAGGAGCGACTGCCTATCTGACCTCCTCAACCCGAGACCCGGGCAACCCAATACTCCTTGGTTAGACTGGCGTCAGACTTACTGGATTCTGACTACCCGTAACGACTGCCAAGGATGTTCAATGACAGCCGGGAGCTACAGTTTAACGTGCCATCCGAAACACAGTAATATCTAATCTACATTGATAATATAAAGATTTGATTGCTTCTTTGTTTGAATTTAATAGAATAAATTAAAAATAGTTTACTATTAGGAAGCTACGCTATCTCCGGTGAACATAGGCTATGTTTTATCCGGGTACGGGAAGAAGCTACAGTTCCACAGGGACGCAGATTAATTGCGCTTATCATTGTTGTCATTACATTATCACAAGAAATCAGCTGCACCTTTAAATCTAAAACTTTCTATGAATATAGTTGGGACTTAAGAGATGATTGTAACTCTGAAGTCTGAAGTCGCCAATATATCCAATCCAGTTAAATTTTCCCCATCAACTTTGAACCATGTGTTTCAGCGATAGAGTTGAAAATCTATTAAGGAAATTTGATGCGCGGGCTTTTGTACCTAAATAATTTCCACATGTGGGAACAAAAGTGTACAAAAAGCTACTTTAAAATAAGGTCCAGACATTATTTGGACTATTTCTGGACCGAAATTTACCAACTCTTTACGTAAAGTTAAAATGTGTAAAACAATTCTCGTGTGCTAGAACTTATTTAGTTGCTAGTACAGCACTTAAAGAGTATTAGTGTGATTTTCCAGTGCAACTAGCGTCATTCTGTACAGACTTTAGTCTTGTTCGAGTACAAATTATTCGGCTAGTTACTTTATCTCTCGTGTTTTCTGAGTCCCTGGTACTTTTTGTTGTTAATTGAAAAGTGTTTTGAAATAAATAAAAATTTTGAGATGGCTTTTTATATTCATAGGTACAGACACCAGCACATCAAGCTACTACAATCTATCAAATTACCTCAATAGATTTTCAACTTCATAGCTGAAATATTATCGTTCAAAGATGATTGGGAAAATTGGACGGTTTCGGGTAGCTTGATGTACTAGCGTCTGTACATTACATAATAATTATTTTCATATTAATTATAGGTATTATAGGATCCTTTTCCCATTAGATACTGGTGGGACATTATTTTTGTTTTCTTTAATGTTTTTATTTTTTTATAACAAATAATTAAAAATGTTAAAATATGTTGAATAAATAAATACAAAAAAAAAAATAGGTATTAAATATTACAATTATTTTGTTCTTATTGAATAAAAAATAAAATAATAACCGACAGTTTAAAAAAGTTCGAAATTTGAAGAAATAATGTGATAGTGTGATATATGTATATGTAGGTAGGTATCTATTTCTTTACAAAGCCCATCAAATCTATCATCCTATAAAGAGAGAGATTGTTCAATAATTTCGTCATTATTATGATGAAATAGATAAAATATCCACTATACCTCTGTCCTTACTCAGCTTGTGCTTATCTTGTCCCAACCCTAAGACAGTTCACCTCAGATTCTACGCCTACTTCAAACGGATGTCTTGCGGTCACACAAATTGGAACAACTTGACTGTCTCTCTACCAATCTTTTTAAGTCAAAATTAAATATAGGTATTTTTATGCTATGATAATGTTAATAATTGTTTTATATACAAAAGCAGATGGCAGCTCTGAAGTGAATAAATACTAATTTGTAATTTCGGTGTTTTACGGCAAGTTTCCTTGGTAACGGATAAGTTCTAGATAGTTTATCCAGCAGATAACGAACCCACTATCTACCAGATAAATGAAGAATCCTTATTCGTACCTAATTAATCTGGTTGATAGTGCCTATCCGTAACCTGTCAAACCGACCCTTAATATTGTAAATGAAAAAAAATAATTATGCCACTTTCAACAAACAATTCTGACTATGCGTAGAATGCCTATGAATCGAGTATATTTCGTAGTTCTAACTGACGTCATTACGCAGAGCGAAACTCGTTTGCGTTTCGTAATTAGGATTGTCATAGCCATAATCGTGTTAATACTTATGTATATGCTACTTTCATTCGGTTAAAAACTTGTAAGTGTTAAGGAGTATTTAAAATCACGACAATTTTTTTATTGTAAATTTCATAAAATATTACCAATCATCACATTAATAGTGGATAGTGAGAATAACAATTTTCTATCGTAAAGTTTAATAATAATGATTTTCCAAACATATTTTTGTCATCAAGGAAGTTGGCCTTTGAACTCATGATAAAAAGCGAACCCCTAAGCCTCCGGGCTTTCATACTGAAGCAAAATTTTCTAAAGTCTGTCACTGAATTTGTTTTCATATACTGCGTTCACTGCAAACGCCGTAACTTTCTCGAAAAGCAAACTTAGCCTTCGAAAACATACGAGAAATTATTTTCTACATTCAAAAGGTTGATACACATACTCGAAATTTAATTATACACATTCGAATTTAAACGCGTTTTAGTTGAAATTAAGTTTCAGTTGGATTCCAATTACTGATCCAGATGAAAGATCTGTGCTTTCGTAATTTGATAGAGCGGCAAATTAAATAGTTTATGTACGTATGTTTTTTTTGTTAATTTAAATTACATTCTGTAAGTACCAAATTTAGCGAGATTATTAGAAGAATATTAGATAGATTTGAAAAAAAAGTTCGTCTGGGATAAAGACACAATCAAAAATACAATTCAAATATATTTATTTTGAGCCTTTTTACAGTTTATCGCCTTTTAAGGCAAAAATAAACATCCCTCTTTTCCGAATCTCAAAGTCTCTTCAATTTAAGAAGTTATTTCCACGAAGGGTCATTGTCACAACTCTTGAATCTTAATAATCCAAATTTGAAATAAAGGAAATTCTAAATTTAAACAATAAACTGATTGAAATAAACGGAATTTTATTAAGATCAAAACAAGATATTATTATGAAAAAAAAGAAGATAAATAAAACATCACCTTTCCAAATATTTTATAAATAATTATTACTGTTCTAGTGAATTTCATTCACGTTCTAACAATAGGTAACTAAATTTAAAGATAAGTGACAAGGAATTCGATTTATACACGTTCCTCGCTGATTGGCCGCAGCATGCTTCAGATAGAAGACTTTGGGGGAGGCCTTTGCCCAGCAAGGGGACAGTATAGACTAAGGAAAATAAAAGTCACAAAGAAATTTACAACTTTCTTAAAAGGTTTAGGTATTATAAAAACAAAGCTATTAGTCGCTTCTTTTGCACTTCTATCCTCTGCCCGTGAGAAAAAAAACTACTTAGACTTAAACCACCTTACTATAAAAATAGGTTTTTAAAAAATACCAGATTTAGTACTAGGTTTAAACCACCATCTCGAACAAACTTAATGGCCTAAACCTAGCACTAAACCCGGTACTTTTTAAAACCGCGTTTTATAATAAGGGGGAAAGAGTATTAACCGGTTTTCACTAGCCAACACCTAGGTCATGAGAACACTGACAATGACTCGTAGAAACCTCCCGTGTTACTCTGTATTATATCCATTATATCTTACGAAGAAAACGGCTCAATTCTCAAGCGCATCAAAACCAATGATCTGAATTTAGTCGATAAACCATAAAGCTACTCTAATCACGGTGACATATGCGATTTAAGGGCCATATAATTTTTAGTGAGTTTAATTCGACGACCCCGATGACGCACTGGTTACTACGCCGGACTGCCAAGCTGTAGGTCCCGGGTTCGATTCCCGGCACGATCGACATTTGTGTGATGAGCATGCTTGTTGGTTGTGATCTGGGTGTTATAATATGTATTTATAGATATATATACATACGTGTTAAGTATATGTAGTTTATCAGAACAAGCTAATCAATAGCTTACCATGGGGCTAACCGACCGTGTGTGAAAAGGTGTCCCGATATTATAATTCTTTTATAGAAGATTTTTGTGCCCAATGAGGTATTCAAATCGATTGTCCCTTAAGTATTAATTTCAAAGAAACGGCCTTTGGTTTTGAGTGGCGAAGAAAAAATGACTCTCGAAATGAGTTTTATAAAGGAATGAATCAATAAAAGTTCATTGATGTCTGAATTGAGAAAAATTATTGTGTGTTTAAGATTTATGAATGGAAATATTTATAACAGTCTTTTAGATAACAATGGTCTGGGGTAACAATTATAATACGTTATAATAATCTTGGTTTAAAGGATTTTCTTTTTGTATAGAAGTTAATCGTAAAGACATCAAGCTACCCGAAACTGTAAAATTTTTCAATCAACTTTGAACCGTATTATGCATCAGCAATAAAGTTGAAAATCTATTAAGGAAATTTCACAGATTGTAGTAGCTTGATGTGCTGGCGTCTGTACCAGTGATGTCTCATTTCTATATTATGGAATTGAATATGGCTAAAAGTTTTTCTAAATTTGAGAAAAGCACCAGCCTAGTGCTGGACATTTTAATGATCAAAATTTAATCCTATATATTTTAAATTATTCATCATCATCATCAGCCTTCGTATTGTCCCACTGCTGGGCACAGGCCTCTGCTCACACGTTCATCACTGCGCTTGCTCAATGCGGGCTATGGATTTCAGACTTTAAAGTTCAGGTTTCCTCGAGATGTTTTCTTTAACCTTTAATAAGTGATTGGTGTCTAAGATATACTTAAAAAGTACCTACATATAACTTAAAAATTTCATTAGCTTTTGCCTGACCTGGAATCGAACCCGTACACTCATGCTTGACAGGCTAGAGGCTTTAAAAACTACCACCACTTTTAAAACCACACGAATAAATCTTTTTTGTTTCTTAATTTCTAAAATGACATAACATTGCCTTTCAAAAAAGGAATATCATGTACCTAAATTCATTTTTCAAAATGGTCTCAAACTTTCCAAAATAAATCCCATTAGGCAAACAACAACTTGATTATACTTAAACATCTATGAATTTCCATAAAGTTTTTACTTTAATCGCTTAAACTTCAAGTAAGCACTGTTTTATCTGAGAAAACTTTGTCTTCGCTCCAGCTTCATTTTTAGCCTAAAATAGGAGAACTAGCAAATTTAGTATGTAGCTGTCTTGGGTTATTTTTAGAAGGTGGCACTTAACAGGCAGATAAATTAACTGGGTCACAGACATCGATTTTGTTGAGCAAAATAAACTAGTAATTAATATTAATAAGAAGATTCTGATAGCACTAGAGTTTGAACCAAAAAGGTAGGAAGCAATTAAAAACTCATTATGGCGCAGTGTTAGTGATGTAGGTATTTCATAGCGGTTTTCGATAGGACTTTTAGTATGTAGAACGTGAATGTAGACTCAGAGTAAGTCGAAATGATTCTAAAAAGTTCTCGAGCAAAATTTTTAACTGTTGTTCCCAAGAGTTTTACAGGCTTATTTACATATCTTTACGTGAAATCTGGACGTTTAAAATCTTTGTTTAGCATTTTGAAATTAAAGTCTAATATCGGTGCGAGTGGTAGTATTATAGAATTGGGATGCGGACTAGGTCATAAATAAAATACTTAATCATATTCATTTTGTAAAGCATCTTTAAATAATGTCAGTTTAATTTATAGTTTTGAACCTAAAACTGTTTTTATTTTTTTATTGCTAATATAATCGAAATAAGTATACGGATTGATGTGAAAAATCTGTGACGTCATATGTGGTGTTTTCATACAAATTTCATAGAGAGTAACCGTTTTTGACAGTTCTATAAAAGTATTGAATTTGACTAGTTGTCCGCATCCCTATTTGATGTTTTATGGACTATTTAAAGTTATTTTTATCACTATCCTGCCCTATTTTTTGAGTCTCTGAGATCTTCAAATGATACCTCCCACTCTGGATGCAGCGGGAGGTAGCTTCAGATTTTACTGAATGAAACCCACTTTTGTTCCTTATGGAACCATGGCTACGGTAATCCAGTCCCGATAAGAAACGCTGCGTATCTGCATGCCACTGACTAGACTGGGCTTGCATTACTCATCTCTCCAATAATTAAAATAATTAGAGATTTTTGTTTATGTAAATACTTTAATTAAGTTTTGTAAATAAATTGTAAATTTGTTTGAAAAAATGTTAAATAAATATTAGGATAACCTGTCTATTTCCTGATTTTATTTCTCACACATTTTTTCTAGCATTTTCTTGTTAGAACTGATGATTTTGCAATTTAATGTTTAACAAGGTGTAGGTATGTTGATATGAAATACAAGCTATAAAACGACTCAGTACTATGTTAGCAAGCTCTTTTCAAGGTCATTCGAGGCTTATATTTTCATCTAATTAATTAAGTTTGAGTCTAATTAAAATAATTGCGTTTATGCTTTTTTTGTGAAATATTGCTAAAAGCTCTCCCTAGCTTTCATAGTTAAAATTATAGACGTGTCTATGCACTTATCGAAGCGAAATTTTCATAGAGCTACCAGACTTTCATTTTATTTAGTAATTAGCTGTCTTAAAACAAGCATACTTTAAAAGTCTGAACAGTAATTTAAACTGAGTTCAAAGTAGTTATTCCATGAAAATTTGTCTTTGTCATATTGATAAAAGGTTGTATAAATATTGATTAGCAAAAATAACTTAGTATTTAAATCGAAATTTGAGTATTTGATGTAGATATATATTTTAAATTTAAGTTTTAATGGCCAATCGGTAATTTTTGAGAAATCAGGAAAACTGGTAAAATGAGGTACCATCTGAAAACTTCAATGAAATCTGGTCTTTTCAGATGTAAAATTCAGACACCTTACCTATAAGTATGAAAATATTATGAAATTTTAGATATATTTGACAGAGAAGGGTGAAATACCATAAGTTTAAAAATATTTCCTTAATAAAATATCTTATAATTGTTTTATGAATTTAAAGTGAAAACAAAGTTTGTGATTTCGTTTATATATTTTGTTATGTCTTCACGTGCAAAGCGCTGAACGGAATTTGATGAAATTTAGTAGTAACATAGCTTATTATACGTCAGAATAACATACAAGTTACTTTTAATACGAGTGCGAGAAGTCACACCCTCGGGGGCGAAAGCTAATAGGTTCTAAAAATCGATTTAAGAAAGTAGTTACAGAAAATTATAGCATATCAATTGCCTAGAAAACTTCTTACTATGGAATATCCTAGCATAGGTCGTTAAAGCAATTTTAAGGCGACTATACGACTAAAGTGAGGGTAACCATGAAACATTGATGGATTCAAAGAAAAAACGACCGCAGCGTTTACCTGTTTCGACCTGTCTAGGAATATTATCGTGTATTTGCCATCTATCGCTAGAATAAATGATAGTGTACTGTTATGACCCCATTTGACTTATAATAGTAGGTAAACTTATGATTATCAACAGTTAATCGTGTCTAGAACAATAATTGTCGGCAGTTCTCTCTAAGGAGATGCGCAGATGCCGGCTGCGCAGGACATATTATAGTGCACAAGCATTTGCGCTGATACAGGTGCGCTCCACTAGGCCGATGGAACGGCAATTCGATATGACTGCAAAGAGATTAGGCGCAGGACCAACTTTAATAGCTGTTCTGCTTTTTGAAAGTTTCTTAAAATCCACGAGGCGATCTCGGTCCGCCCTGAGTTGTCTCTGCAAGACTAACAAATCCAAAGAGATGAATGTATAAATAAAATGTGAAAGTGTTAAACACTTTATCGTAAAATTTGCTGCAGGAATTTTGATGAAACTTTACCAGAATGGTTACCTACTCTTATGTTTTATCCGTATATTGGGATGTAACGAGGTCTGTGGGGAACAGTCAGCAGTAATGATCGGAATGATATCTTATACTAAATGTAGTCAATACGTGCGGTGAACCGCGAGTGATTAGTGGAGAAGTCATCACGTCATTATGTCATAGAGTTGTGTAGGATAATTGGAATTCTGTCTTAGGAGCGTTATATACATGATCATATTGTGGTATTAAAGAAAAAAAAAATACTGAGACGAATGGATGAAACCCAATGGGTCCCTGAGGACGGAAGACTATACAAGTTACAAGTAGTACTCGCTGCTTAGCCACAAAACACTTCAGAGATAGATAGAATACTTTGGCGAAGACCCTTGCCCAGAACTGGGATAATGCACATTATGAGGAAAATACGAAACAAGTGAACCGGGTTAATTTTTTTTCATATTTCACATGAAAATAAACTCTAAAGTGCCACCTTAAAGAATATATTTGTATTGATATCAAATCGAAGTACGTTATCAAGTTTATACGAAGTATAC
Organism: Heliothis peltigera; assembly: GCA_958496145.1. NCBI lineage: Eukaryota > Metazoa > Arthropoda > Insecta > Lepidoptera > Noctuidae > Heliothis > Heliothis peltigera. The sequence continues at coordinate 5,031,808 of OY292345.1, read as the reverse complement.
AGGTTCACGATTGAATTTGACTAGTTGTCGACACACAGAATACAGTTATCCTCACAAAAATCACATAACAGACCGCGAATAAAATATAACTCGAAAAATATAACCAAACAGCTCAGATTGACAGATAAAAATCATAGGAGGACAATCTGAACGCGCTTCGTTTACCCTTCAAATATGGTTTGACGTAAAGGAATATATAGGATATATATTACTGTACTCAGCACTTGCTTCGCCCCTCGGGTCCGTTTGCAAGGAACTGGGACAAGGAATGGAATAAAAACTATTATTGCTCCGGGTTAGATATCCTTCAGCTTATTTAGTTAAGTGTTTCCTCAATTTCTTTTGTAGGGTTAGTTTTTGTTCAATTCAGCTTTTAGTTTTAGGAAGAAATACGTATTTTTTTAGTTAATTGTAATAGTATAATTCAATTAATTCGTTTATATTTGGTGTAAAGTCATTATCTCCTTCTTCTTTTATTTCTTGCTTGGTGTTTCTCCCCCTTGCTATGGATCTACATTCATACTACGTGGCATGCATATCACACCTTCTCATTTCATAGTCATGTCAATATCAATTAGATCTAATATCAGTCAGAATCAATACAAAACTTATTTTAATATAATACATTTTACAATGAGATCGCATGCGCCTTATGGTCATGACTAAAGCTATGAATGAAATTTTTATTTATCCTACCTGAAATTTTAAATGCAAATATGAGTCTTTAGCTACGCTGTAACATTGAATCGGCTGAACCAATTTGAATGACATTCGGCACAGAGAGGAAAGGTGAATGGAATACATAGATAGGTTATTGGAAGTTGTATATTGGTAAATACATACGTTAACGTATATGTACCAATGCTTAAAGTAAGACGCATGCAGACAAAGTCGTGAACAAAATGTAGTAAAATACAGATAACGATCAAATAGAAACTTAGCATCTACCATCCCATACAGACATCTAAGCTCTACAGATATCCATGCAATTTGCAGGGTGCTACGAGATCGGCTCTTCAAATTGAGTGTGAAAATGGAACGTCCGTGTCTATATGCACTTCCATCGCTCACGGGACCATAATAACGAAATTTCCTAGTCTGACTGCTAGCAACATTGAAGCACTATATGTTAATGCTTTGTCTGTTTAGAATACTAATATTCATTTTGCATTTATCATTTGTTTATGGATAAAAGTTTTGAATTACGACTGTTCTTTTCAGAGCTATAGTTGCATTCTTCAAAAACTGACATCTGTAGAACTATCTACGTATTGAGGACAATCAAATGTTTCGTCTTTTTTTTTCTTAAAATTCCATTCTTGGAATGCGTGAGATCAAAATTTCAAACAAGAGAAAGGTAATGCAATAAGTTTTAGGCATAGGTATAACGAGAAATATGACACAGAAATTAGAAGCCAAAGACATCAGTGGAGCAGGAAAAATAATTTCCAATTTCGCTCCAATTACGAACAAAATTATGTGTATCGCCACGCCTATTTTGCCATAAAGCGTGAGCAGAATTTCAGGCCGTGCCAATATTCCGTTGGCACCTCGCCTCTACGTAACATGTTGGGTTTAAATCGCAATAGTGCATAAGTAGTGACAAATAGTTAGTACAACGCCCACAAAACTGCAGTCGAGAGCATAAAACTTACCAGAAGATCGAAAATTTAGAAAATTCTGGAACAGATAAGATTAAAACTAATTTAAAATAATAAGAACAAATTTTATCGTTCAACGATAAATTAAGACGTCCAAATCTACACAAAAAGGACGACATTTAAGTAATGATAGTACAACAAAAACTGAAACAAGAATAAATGCTGACATTAAGTAAATGAAGCCTGAAATACTAGAAGAAGCAAAACCACTTAGTGATATGAAACCCTAAGACGTTACGGATAGCCGAGAAAAAAGACTAATGAATACAAGATAAATGTAGACGAAATAACGTCACAACACCGTAATGAAATTAGATCAGATTTGGGGGCTGAAGTGCGGGCAAATTTTTCGCTAACTAAAGATTTCAGGGATATTAACCTTGCTCGATTTAATCCTGATTATCGATTAGCTCTTATCGAATTTCGCTGAAAGCTTTACAACAGCCCAAACGACCTTAGAGATTAAAGTGGTCTAGGGAGATCTGAATCTAGTTCGCAAGTCCTTGACAAAACATATATTCTATCTAACAAAGGTTCTTTGGAATTAGGTTGGAGGCCCAAATATTTCAAGTCTTGTTAGAAATATGTTAGAGCTAACTTTAGTTATGTAGAGGATAGATTATGCTGGTAGCTGAGGAAGCTGGTATACATTTTGTTGTTGTCAAAGTTCTTAAGAGCTCTGCTAGTGCGTTGTATATTTTTGTTCGAATATATACTGAAAGGTTTACTAATTAATTTAGGATATTTTGGATCCATTTCTGATACCACCTGTATATCATGCGAAGTGCTAATAAAGAAGTATTTTATTCTAAATGTATACAGATGTGTACAAACGCCCAATCAACTTTGAACCATATGCTTCAGCGATAAGGTTGAAAAACCATTAAGGAAATTTGACAGATTGTAATAGTTTCATGTGCTGTCGTCTGTACAATGGTGCGTCGCATCATTTTATTGTAATAATACTATTTTACCAACATCTCATAATAAGACATACTATCATTAACTACCTATAAGATACATAAGCACATTGCTTAAGCCCACCAAATCCCAAGCATCACTTTACTCAATTGCCCAGACCCATTGGTTATTAACTAGCGATCGTAAAGTGACTATCCACGCGCAGAATTGAACTTCAAAAGCCTTTGATGTAAACGCCAGTTACAAAGGTAGGTCTGTCGTACATTCAATCCGGGTATAAAGCTGTGAATTCACTAGTAGACACCCGGGATGTCAGTCACGAACATGTTTCTAGCGATGCTAAGTTTGGTTTGTGCCGAATAGTGTGCATTGGGCCTTACGTTCTAGTGAGAAAGAGATCTTTCATTTTAAGTGAATACTATAATTTCGGAGGTGTCAGACAATTTAGGCATACTCGTAGAATATAACAGAGTAGGATTTGTGGTGACTTGATAACATGGTCATCGGTAAAGAATTACAAATCGACTAGATTTAGTCTAGCAGGCTAAGCATGACAACCGTAGAAACAAGTTTTGCATACCGGAGAATGGACATAATGACAGAAAAGTAGCAGATTGACGTAAGATTTCTTTTGGCATTTTTTGAAGTTTTTTTTCTTTTCTTCGATCGACATAAGTCTACAAGTGATTATATGCGAGTTGACAGGTCGCGCCATGCTCCGGCAGAAGACATGTTGATATTGAGAATCGCCATGCTAAGCCTGTTGGAGCGTGTACAAAAACTATTAATATTATACGTTCATTTCAATAAATGGACACACAAAAATTTAAATGAAAATACTACTAGCTATATTTTATTTGAAAAATCATACCCACATAATATTAATTATTACAGTGACCATCTCTGTTAAAATATAAAATTCTGCACCTAAATTAAATTAAAAATTCCAAAATTCATTAAACACAATATCCAAACGAATACTTGTAGAATAAAATAAAAATATACATAAGTGTCAGCTGCTTAGTGTCTCGCTCAACATATTAAAGTCAACTGCGAAAAATGAGGTCAATGGGTCCGTAAGCGTTGGCCAAGCTAGCTGTCTCTATAAATATAAAGGCCTTTCAGCTCTATACATTACCGAAAATATCTGTGCACACCGAATAGTTATTGTATGAGGTCTTATGGATACACTTTCTATGAACACCGCAACGGGCAAAGGAACTTATGCTTAGAGATACATATGTATGTAGGTTGGAGAAATATCAATGTTAGTATACTATAAGGGTGAATGAAAATTGTTGTAAAAAATTAGGCAAGAGAATCATGCTGCGAGGAAGGTTTTGAGCATGGACATAGATGGAAGGGGATGGACCTTAGAAACGATGGATGGATTGTGTGACAGTCGATAATACTAGCATTAGAAAGTTACTTGTGAGATGAAGCCTGATCACCCAAAAAATTGGAATTCGGCTAGCAGGATGATGATATGAAAATTGATGTGACTTAAATGAAAAGAAAGGAATCTTGCATTGATTGATATAATAATTTGGTAACCATAAGAATATGATAATGATGCCATTGAAGAAAAACCACGTGAATGTCATAAATCTTAATCTTAGGACAAAATTTTGTAAAAATGGTTTCGCTAAGCAAAAAGGTCGTCACTAGGTCTATTAATTGCTGTTCTGCTAAAAATAATGACGCTCTTACCATACTTCAGATAATAACTGATCTATCAAAAACTAGTTTGCTAGACGGAATTTTTCCACACAACCTAGATAAGAAACCTGATAAAAGTAGCGACAGAAACACAAAGAAAAGTCCAATTAGAAATAAATAAGATATGTCCACCGGGTGAAAAGAAATACAAGCCATTGCTCATGTTAGACTTCAGCTCCACAATCCATTATATGTTATTTTCTTTTTTTGACTGAAACAAAACAACCAGTAACAACGTCTCAGATGAGAGAGAAAAATCTAAGCAACAACAAAATTAGACCTCTTTGAATGTCTTTGAGTAACAAATATTTTGAACATAAAGCCGCAAAGAGAGTACATTAATTCTTAAGCTAGTCATTAAGTATAAGAACTCGAAGAACAAAGGACTTGGGTACTAAACCTTATAATCTACCTTCAGGTATTGTAAATTTTGCCACAGACAAATACTTTACCTACTATATTCAACAGGTTTTTCAATTTTTAAGTAACGTTAAAAAATAGAACGTCTTCCAAAATAAGGGCCGCTTCTGAACGATAAATCATTTCAAATTTCAAAAAAATAAACAATTTCAAAGTTTTCTTTTTTCAAATGATCATTAGGTCATTCATACATAACAGTCAACAAGCAGTTTTCGAATATATAAATTTGTCTTTAAACGTCTAAAAAAAACTAATCTCTCTATGTCAAGTTATTATTAAAATTACCATAGTTGCTGAATCGTTATGTAATTTTATGGTAATAATAGTACACGACCGTTATCTCAAGACCTAGATTTACGCAAATATTTTGGGCATCTGGATAAAAAATTATTGGGTCTATAGTAGAAACAGTTCCTGACATTAGCGCTTTAAGGCAAACAGCTAACAACCTCACCTAGATAGTATTAGTATAGATTTATAGTAATCCAACTAAAACAATATAGTACCTTCATGTTTGTTCATGTCAATATTGTATTGGATGCAGTCTAAAATCCTAGTTGAAATACATTTAGGCGTAAATCCGGTGTTTACGTGTGTTGTTTTCATATGTGTTGGCTTTAACATCAAATACGATCATTTTATTTTGGGAAATCATCAAATAACCCCTCTCGCGGTGCAGTGGGAGGGATAGTGAGACTTTTACTGACTAAAACCTTTTCCCTTCTAGAGCCCTTTGTGTATCAAGGACGCGGTAATTCTTTCAAATTTGAACTTTAATATTCCTGTTGCGATTACATCTTGATATAACATCATCTCTATGTATAATAATGTATGTATTTACAAAAGAAAAGTATATAAGTATGTTTATCAGTTATCTAGTACCCATAGTACAAGCTCTGCTTAGTTTGGGACTAGATGATGTTGTGTGAATGTGTGAGGGATATATATATATATATATATATTATCTAGTAAAAAAGTATCAGTAATTTTTTGTTGATTTACAAATTGAATGTATGTAGTCATTTACTCTCATTCCGTCCTGTATGAGAAGAAGTCTTTTCTCTGTTTGCAATACACTGGGAAAAAATAGCTGACGATATTGATATTAGATTTGACATTATTATATTTTATTCTAAGTGAAGGTTTTCTTTATAATTTCTATTCTCATGTTAAGTCAACTTATTCTGGAATTGCTAACGATTATACTGTTAATACATTTATATGTACACATGTTCGATCCTTACTCCTGAATCAGTTAACTGACTTCAATTGAATCTGAAATTACGAATGGGTTGCGAAGCTTAGCTGCCGTGTTATTACTGTTACACATAATAGTAAATTCTCGAGAAACCGAAGCTCAAAGTGGGCTTAGTATGAACGAACATACATGGTTGGTTCTTGCGAATTGTTGGTGCTTGTGCCGTGCGGCTGCGATGCCGCTACGGTGCGTGTGTTGTCCCGAACACTGATGTTCATTTGTTTTCATATAAAACACACAACACATAAATTCAAATTTGAAAGAATTCTAAATTTAAAATGAGAATAGAACAGGAATAGAATAGAAAAACTGACATTTAGAATGTATAAAAAAATACAAAAAGTTTTTAATAAAAATCATTGACAATGTTAAAGAAATTGTCTTTCACGCGTTAACGATAAAACTATAGATTAAGTGTAAAGATAACTTGATATTTAATAAGAGTAACTGGAAGTCTGTTATACAATTAGTATAGAAAAAATCCGTGCCTATTAAAAGATAGTTTAAAAATATGAAAGTGAGTTTGTTTGTCAAGCTTTTACGCAAAAATGGCTGAACACAAACTACATACCTTAGTGGTGGAGATACATAGGTCACTTTTATTCGACTTTTGAAAGCCATTCTCTTGGGATATGTATTAAAACATCGGAAAGTGCTGTCGTATACTACTTAAATATAGATGAAACTTAGCAGCAATATAGGTTATACATCAGGATAATATAAAGCCTACCATTTATCTGTTTATGGGCAGAAATTCTCTCAAGAACCGGGTGAGGCCGTAGTCTGAAGCTAGTATCACATAAAATAGGAAATGCATGCATGAAACCCTTCAGTCTATCGCTAAACTGTTCTCCAACTGTAGTGGTCGATGTGTTCTTGGAAATGTTAGCGTACAGGATAGCCCAGTTGGGTTAATCTAGGTCAGGTTATTAGAAACTACATAAGATTTTTTACCTAGCAAGAATTTTAGAACTAAGGGTTTACATGAACTGAAAATTATAATATATACTCGTAATATCGGGGAACCTTTTCACACACGATCGGTTAACTTCAATGTAACTGATAAACTACATATACTTTTACACACATTATATATTTATAAATACATAGTAAGTACAACATTCGAACTACATCAGCTAACAAGCATGCTCATCGCACAAACGGTGACCGTGTAGGGAATCGAACACGGGACCACCATCTCGGCAGTCTATCAAGATTACCATTGCGCCAACGGGGTCGTCATAACAAGTCCAAAAGGTTGTAACAACATAATAATAATGAAAATTAACTTATTAATAAGGTGTCTAATTAACGATTTTAGGGGAATAAACGAGATTGAAGCCTAATTAATTAAAGATCGAGCTCCCTGTGGGATGTCTTCAATATATAATATTTTCTTCTACTTACTGAACGATGATGGAAAGATCTCATAATAACATTATGTCTCTAAAAGCGAATGTTGGTACAAAAACTAATTTGATGTAAGTAGTGTTGTAATTGTGAGTAACGTGAGTGTGTAAGTCGTGGTGGCCTAGTGGTTAAAGCACCAGCTTTTCTAGTATGAGGGTGCGGGTTTGATTTCAGGTCAGGAAGGTACTGTGGAAACCTATCTTCCTCTCGTGAAGATGTAGGCTTTCAGGTAAAGATGATATAGTAAGATAAAGGCTGGGACCCTCTAATTCGATGTGCCTTCCTAAACACGGAGGAACTCATCATGACATGATAATCACCCATCCACGGACCGACCGCGCCAAGTGTTGCTTAACCTTATCATCAATCAACCCGTACGGCTGTTACCTAGCCATGAGTTCCTACCATATTTGGCTTGAACAGACCTAATATATAGGAGACAGCTAATGAAGACGTATGGTGGAAAGAATACAGATTATCATTGACCTGTATTACAGGTAAAGTCACGTGCGGATTGTATGGGACTATTATTTAATTATTTGAAGGGATCCAAAAGTTTTAGGTTTGATTTTCAATAAGTAATGATAAGCTAGCTATGTATGTATATTGCAACGTAGTGCCAATAACACCTAACTGACAAAGTAAAATACGCTTAGGAGTTTTTGCCAAAACATTCGAATAACGCCTCTAAATGCTGCGGGTTGTTCGTAAGAGATACCGTGGCCCTGGCACACAGGGACCTCCAGAAGGAACATAGTGGGTTTTAGTCAGTAAGAGTCTGACACTCCCTCCAGCTGCACCCTCAGCGGGAGGGGTCATTTGATGATTTCCCACGAAAAAAAAAAAAAAAAACGCTTCTAAATTCATTCGATAAAAAAGTGAATTTCTAGAAAAAAATACAGTTAGGAGGTATTGGCACTTCACCGTTGATATAATGTATGAACATCTATGTTGTAATGTTTCCTCCATATTACGGGTGGCACGTTACGTACACGTCGGTAGACAGTAACCAGAAATTCTGACAACTACTCGAAATATTGAGTGGCCTATGTATCTAGACTGACGGGGTCAGATAGGCAGCGCTTAGCCTTTCCCTTAGATAATGTTATGGCCAACTTCCATGTGTATTCTTAGTTCCATACCCATATTCATTACGTAGAACGACTGCCTATCTGACCTCCTCAACCCAGTTACCTGAACAACATAATAGCCCTGACAGTCAGACTTTTCTGGGGTCAGATTGGCAGTCGCTCCATGTACATAAAACACTGAGACTCAGCTACATCTCCCCAACATAACTGAAGAAAGACTAGGCCGATGATGATGATAATAGCTCGTCAATATCATATGGTTCATTTCCAGAAACGACAATATACTTCTATAACGCTCCTAAAAACACAATTGAGGCCAAATTTTTATTCAGAAGTTCACTCTGCCAAAAGAATACAGATTTTTCATTACTAGAAGTATTAATGTCCAGTATTAACATTTAAAGAGTATAATCAAATTTGTTTTGGCAACGTTCGGATCCGCCTTCAGGCATGTTAGTTGGGAAATGTGAATCACAAAATTAGTTCGAGAATTTAAAATACTTTTTTATTAGGGACATGAGCTGAATATTATTTTGGACTTTTTCTATTTAGGCAATGTTTTACTACTGGCTATCGCCCGGAATCCTACTAGCCATTTTCTCCTAACAAAAAAGAACTTTTAATGGTATATTAATAAGGATGGAAGTCGGCCTAGAGGTAGACCTTGGAAGCGCTGGTGAGACAATTTAGACACTGCCGAATGGCCGCAGAACTCTTCAGACAGAGATAGACGGAAGACCTTGGGGGAGATATTGGCCCAGCAGTGGGACAATATAAGGTAAGGAAAAAATATATATATTAGTAGACTTTAATACTAAAATTAAGCATTCTGACTTTATAAATTTTGCGAGTATAAAATAAGTAATATTTTTGTTGTCAATTTTTTTTCAAATCCTGTTAAAAGTGCTCATACAAAGCTTTGTAACTAGATTCATACACCAAATAAAGTACCTGTGGGATCAAGTCTGAAATGCTTCGGAGTATTTTTGAAGTACCTACTCACTTTATCCACGTATATAAGGTGATTAGAGGGAAATTAGTAAGTAGTGGTATAACTGGTATTCAATGCAGACATGGGCTCTAAATAATAATAATAGTTCTATGTATCCATATTCAAGTTTCTAAATTATTATATGTAGTTTTAGTTGTTCAACCATTGGTTTGGTATTATCTATATTCCTGCATATTGCTGGCAACAGCTAAAAAATTGTAATTAAATTGTTAATATGGGTAATAAATACATATGATGATAAAAGTCTTTAGTAATTAAGCAAATCACATGTTACTAGGATTTCTAGATAGATTAACTACCCTCAGAAAATCTAAAATTTCCAATCAGTAATTTTAAGCCTATAAGTCCTAAAAGATAAATCGATCCAATTTTAGTGTCGGTAACAGCATTGGTACTTAAATCCATAAAAACGATCAGTGAAATTGCCGCTACTGTCGTCGATGGCGGCAGGATTAAAGAACTCACTACTCGAAAGTCATTTTGAGCAATCGGCGTTTCAAGAGAAATATTTCCGATTGTAAAAAATCGATAATTTTTTTTTAATAAGTTCCGTGAATGGTTTAAAATTCTACTTCTACCGTGTCCATTTAGTTAGTAAGTATGAGTGTTCTAAGTAAGTGAATGAAAATCAGTTTTAAAATCGCTTTTTCAAATATCGATGAAATATAACTATGCATTTTTGCTTCGTTTTCGGTCTATTATTCGAATATTTAATTTATCTAATTTACAGATACATTTATATTTATATAACCCTATAAATGCTGAAGTATATAATTTTCTTACAATTCGAATTATTAATTGCAATTCGATTCACCAGGTGAAATATTAAATTATAATAATCTTCATAATTTAATTCACACATCCTAATTTGATTATAAAATATATTTATTTGAATTTTGAAAAAAATGTTAAATTACAATTTAATTATGCTGTGAATAAAATTGTGTTTATTTCATAAACAAATATTAAGGCCACAAGCTTACCTGATAAATCCAGAAAAAGAAATTAAAGTCACTTCATAACATAAAACTTAACTGTTTATAACAATTTTCACTAAAACAGTAAACCACACTTAACACTTCACTTAAACTATTAGGCGAACAAAGTTATAAGTACACAAAGTTGTTCACAAACTCTTACCGGCAATCCCGATTGGCTCTCATAAATCTTATCACTTTCAGATATTCCGTGTTTTACGACCCGAGACGTCACATATCGTTGCACTCGACGTACGTCATCTGTCAAACGACGTAACAGCACGTCTAGCTCCCACGACACCTTGCGGATAACTAACTAACGAACACAGCATCGCCAGGGTTGGCGCTTCAATGTGTGCGTGGAACCCTGTCCGTAAACACTGTACACACAGCTAATGTTGATGTGTGAGTGATCCTAGAATCGCGTCAGTGATTTGAGTCGCGGTACAATCTTATCGTTGTGTGCGTCACCGATCACCTACGGGTTTGTTAGTGTGGGTGCACAGTACAGCCGGGAAAATCGGACTGTGTAGCCCAGGGCGCATGCCCAAAGAGGTCTGAAAAATAAAATCGTGTTTCGCGCTATTTAAATACTGATGCGAGCGACAGATTATAAAACCAGTGTGCTTCTTACAAAGGGGGTAATTTAATCGAATGGGGTTTTAGTCAAATTCTATACGAATTTGTTTTGTTAAGGTCTTTATACACGTCACGGTTTATGGGTGTTCAATAACTTTCCACTTTGGCACGTACCAATTAAAATACATTAGTCTGTTTATGTACGCGCGCTCGCAATACTGTTATTAAAAGAGTATAATTATAATAAAGTGTATGTTTTGAGTTAAATGTTTTCATACAAACCCAATTGAAGCTGAATGGCGGTCTTGCATTATTTTATGTAAGGTCCGTATATTGGCAGATCTGGGGATTGGAGATCGCGCTTTTCATGCAGGAATATAAGCACAGGCCTCCTTTCACACAGACAAGGTATAAGCGTTAATCATTACACTCGCTCAAGGTGGAATGGCAATTCCAGACTCAAAGTCCAGGTTACTCAGCCATTGGTGTCTTAAAAATTCCTAGGCGGTATTTATGTAACTTAGACAAGTTATGTTTGTGCTTGTCTGGAATCGAACCCATACAGCCGTACTGAAGAGGCTGGTGCTAACCACTTGGCCACCGCGACGTAAAGTCTATAAAAAAGTAAACTCCTAACAAGCGCCTTATTTTCTATCGCGTTCCCTGATCAGTGTCAACGTGTGATTAAAAAAAAAAAAATATGATAAAAATAAGTATTGCTTTCTCTAGCAGCTACAAAAATAGGATTAAATATACATATTCTATTGCCTAATTTTGGTGCAATAGGTAAAGATATAGATACACATACATTGTGCCCACCAACATCCATAACGGTTTAAATAAAAATTAACGGTATCAACAAATAAACCTGACAATTCAAAGAAGTTCAGTGGCTAAACATTACAAATAGGCTATAAAAGATTTCTTTCCTATTTTAAACTGCACTGCGCTTAACACTTGCACTGACGTATAACTACAATTAACCATTATCGACAATAATCGATTAAAATTGAATCGATACAAATGAAAACGCACTGTCATGCGTCAGAGCTCAGTATTTTATTGTTGATTGATTAACTTTGCTTGATTCATTCGCTCGGGATTTCATTATGGTGATTTTAATTCGAACACTTTATGGTCGTTGTAATCTGTTGTTTCATTTTGCAGTTGCTCTATATTATTTTGCAGGTATGACGGACGGACATGAAGCTACGTAAATCTGTTATTTTTACTTAATAGATTTTCAACTTTATCTCTGAAGCATATGGTTCAAAGTTGATTGGGAAAATTTGACAGTTTTGGGTGGCTTGAAGTGCTGGTTGCTGTATTAATTATGTAATACATATAGGTCATGGTTTCAGAACATTTTTTATTAGATGCTATTTAAAAGCATAACAAAGGCCACTTTTTGTTCGAAATCTAACTTTTCGACCAAAATTCTCATTTTTTTTTTGATCAAAGTTACTCGTGTCATCGTTTATCCGGATTCCGGAGCGATTAACTTTTGTTTTTAATTCCAAACTCCAAACAAGCCATCACAAAAGGCCTCCTTGTCAAAAGAAATAAATTATTTATTGCAAAATATTTCCATTATTGGCTCAGTCGATGAAATCAGGTCAGTGTTGAACTAGGGTAAATGAAACAAATAGCAGTTGGGAAATAATGAAAAGTTGACTCAAGTTTCAAGTGGAATGAGTACTAGGACAACATAACGATGGGACAAATTAAAATACTGAAACTAAGCTGAAGTTTAAGCAAACTTCTTGGAACTTGAAAGCTGATAATACATCGGCCGGCTGGGAATTCCTTAATTATGAAGTATGTTACATTGTAGCTCGCGATACATCATCTGCAAATACTGTTAGCGTTTAATATCTTAACATAAGTGGACATTTTGTTGCTGTTGTTGAGGAAAATGTTTTATGTTATTTTTTACTTGTGGTTTTGTTTTTGAAAAAGAAGAGGGAATACTGAAGCGTAGTTAACACCCGACGCAAAAAGAGGGGTGTTACCAATTTGACCAATGTGCGTGTGTGTATTTTTGTTTGTGTGTGTATAGTATATAGTCTATGGACGATAGTTTCTGGTAAACCTGCTTTTCTAGCGGAGTGAGCCAGACATGATTCATGAAAACCGATTCAGTCGTTCTAAAGTTAAATTCATATTGACTTCTTCATAAAATATTATTATTCAAAACAATTGCCAGAAACATTTTACTTCATTAAAAGTCTTGTTCAAAAATTAAGTTGTGAATTAAAAACTACTACTACTCATTAAAAACAATTGCGTAGTGTCATTAGAAACCGATTTAAATTCCAACTCTTATGTTTTACAGGTCTATCGAACTGCTGCCAAATATTGAGTGGTATTGAAGACAAAAACGTCCACAAACTTTTAAGTGTAGGGCATGGTCTAAGTACAGGAGTTAAGCGGACTAGTATTGCCTAATATTATTGAATTATAACTGTCCTGGTGGCTTAGTGGATAAAAAGAAAAGCTTAAAGCCTTTCAAGTATGAGATTCTAAGTCAGGCAAGTACCAAAGCAACTTCTCTAAGTTGTTCGAATTTTGTAAGTATATCTTAGACAATTAACATTAATTTATATTTTGTTTGTTTCAGGTAATCTCTGAAATGGCTGCACCGACTTCGACGGAAGTTTCACTGACAGGTAGATGTATATGGGAACGCAACCTACATATGTAGTTTTTGCTTCCTTTGCTTGTGGCGCCATTTTTTGTGGTTCGTTTGTTTTCCTGTGTTATAGGTTGTTGCTTCGTTACATTTATTAAATTTTCCATGTTAAAATTACAATAAATATAATACATGTTATAACGTAGTGTAGGACGTCCTCAGGCACGGTGGAGTGATGACTTGCGCAAGACGGCTGGCAGGAGCTGGATGCGAGAAGCCGAAAATCGATCTCAGTGGCGTGCACTTGGATGCGATAGGCTGATAATGGATGGATGATGGATAATTACAATAATATTTTAATTAATTACCACAACCTCGAGATATATTCATTTATGAATGTAAGAAAGAGTTCCTACCTTATTCTCTGGTTTAGCAAGCATGTAATTGGGGGGCACGGCAGTGCATCGGCCAAGTCGTATTTTTTAACGCTTCTGCTACAGTTTATCAATTACACCTACAAAAAGAGCCAATCTGAATCTCAAAACTAACGAGTGATCCCAATCTTCGATAGCTATAATTGTCCATCGTGAGTGGTAACATAAAATAACATGCTTTATCTAAGTTTTTCATTAAAAGCCGTCGGGCTTGCTAAACTTTGCTTTTTGAGTCGTAACTAGTAGATTATCTAAACTAATGTTATAAAGCTGCTAAATCTCAGCGAACACTAGACCGATTTGAAAACAACTATCAGTGGTGATAAACACTCGTAGCTAAATATTAGCTGCACGGATCGATCGATAATAATGTTACATAATGCTTGTTGCGGTGGTTCCGAGAATGGGTGACAATCATGTCCTGACGATTTCATAGTAGTAGTTAGAAGCCAGAAAGTCTGACAACCAGTCTTATCAGGTGATGTCGGCCCAAGAGTGTGGGTTGTTGGATTGTGGATGTCATGTGAACCACTGGTAGTTAGGTTTTTTCCGGTCAGCTTGGAAGTCGATCCCGACATAGTTGGCAAAAGGCTAGATAAATAACACTGAAGAAATAATATTATAACAGAATATTAAGTACCCATAGATACATAGTATGGATAGTTATATATACAACGCCACTATATTAAGAGCCTGTTTCACCACCTACAAATAAGTTCCAGTTAGTTTATTTGGTAGATAATTTCATACAAATTCTGTTCCATTTTTGAATTTATTCGTTAGATAGTGGCTATTCGGACATTGTGAGACTGGCCCTTAAAGTCTCAAATTAACCCTATGTCAAATGAACGTAACATTACAAACACGACGGACGGACGATTCCTGACACTCTAATGCTCAATAATTATAGTGTAAATATAACATTATAAAAGACCAACATAATTTCAAAAGAGAAAGGCATTAAATATCCTTTTCGGACGTATAATTTTTATAGCTACGAAAGAACATAAATGACCCGTATCTGATTTAAATGGCACCCAACTCCTCTAAGTGCACATTAGTTCATATAAAATTCATGACGTCATAATTGTCGCCCGTATACAAATTATGGTAGTATTTTCTATTACAGCTGTCGATTAAAAAATGCTGAAGAATCATCATTATATTCAGCCTTTTTATTATCCCACTGCTGGGCACAGGTCTAGTCTCACACAGAGAAAGATTAAAGTGTTAATCACCACGCTTGTGCAATGCAGTTTGGTGATTTTAGACTTTATAGTTTAGGTTGTGTTTTATATGTGCTTTCTAAGTATATCTTCGACACCAAAGACTGAGTAAAGGTGAAGGAAAACATCTTGATGAAATCAAGATCTTGATGAAATCAAGATGTTTTCCTTCACCTTTACTCAGTCTTTGGTGTCGAAGATATACTTAGAAAGCACATATAACTTAGAAAAGTTACATTGGTACTTACCTGATCTGGAATCGAACCCGTACACTCATACTTTAGAGTGGTGCTTTAACCACCAAGCCACTAGGACTTATATTATTACTGGAGAATGAAAGCTAGCAACTGCAAGATAGGCTACATATAAAAAAATGGATAAATATAGAACCTCCTACTATTATTGAAGTCTAATATAAACTTGGCTCTATTTTTCTCTCAAGTTCATAAAACACAAAATGATTATTAGATAGAATATAAGTAAGTCTCATATATTATATTGCTAGAACTTAACGAGATATGAAATATATTCATCAATATTATAGTAAGAAAACACTTAAACTAATAAATAATATTATCCTCTATAGAAACGTGATGTGGTCTGCTTTAAGCTTGGAGATAAGAAATCACGAACTTGTGGTAATAATGTCGAGCTGCTCTTTTTCTAAAAAAAACTAAAACATGCTATTTTGCTAATAGAAGATTTTTCATATCGTACGATCTTTGAGCACCATGGTGTCCCATTTTAGATTTAGACTAAGGGCGCAGCTGGAGGGGGTGTCAGACTCTTACTGACTAAAACCCACTTTTGATCCTTTTGTATGTCTTTGTGCGCCAGCAATCCCGCAGCCCCAGATAGAAAGGCTTTTTTTCGTGGGATATCATCTATTGACTCCATCCGTCGTGGGTGCAACTGGAGGAGGGTCCGATTTTTACAGACAAAAACCCACTATGTTCCTTCCAAAGTAACTCTTGCGAACAACTCGAAGCCTCGACAGACATCAGCCTTACGAGGCCCCTCCGATGTTTCGGACTTCTCTTCGAGGAGTGAGTGGCACAAAACGCGTCACCTACCCGGGCCTGTCGTCCATTGATAGACAGGCCTTGAGCATAAATCTTTCTATTCTTAAAAATCCTATATGTCTGACCTCAGCAGTACTTAACAACATCTAAACCTACAAACATTTCTAATTATTTTATGTGTCAAAAATCTTCAAGTGTATTATATTCCTTACGATCCAGGTGTCAGGTACTCATCGTAACACCACTCTCAGCCAATAAACTTCCATCATAGTCATTCACTTTTACATCCACTTTACAATACATGCTTACATTATAAAATAATTCGGCATTCCCTACATAAAAAACTTTTTTATCGTCAAACTTGCAGTCCTCAATTTTGAATGCATTTTACGACACCCGTCAAGTTTTAAATGGCTCATAAAATGTTTACCTGTGCATTACAAGCCTTGTGGGATTTTGGTAGTCAACTTGAAAAATATCATGATCAAGCGTGTATGAAAATGGGCTGCAATTTACTTAATGACATGAATTTTATAAGTGACAAAGCTTTTTGGTGTTATTTACGGGCATCGGTTTTTTTATAAATTGCGTGCTTATTTTTGTCTACACTAATGTTATAGATATGAGGAATTTGTGTGTTTTTTGGATTGGAAGCGCTAATCTCAGCAACAACTGGTGGAATTAGAAAAAAATCTTTCAAAACAGTTCATCATTTATCGAAGAAGGCTGCTAATAGTATACTTTATATCCGATTGAGCGATATAGTTCCCACGGGATACGAGTGAAACATTCCTTCATACGAATGTATCTAATCCTTTGTTTTAACCTTTTGACCGCCAGAGTCACGTATAGATGACAAGCCAAAAAAGTGCCCAGCACCGCGGGGGGAAGTGACCGTGGTCATGACTTTATGACAAACTTCGAAAGCTTAAAATTAATATATATCGAATATCGATTGACATAATTCCTTCTATACTGTAAGTATGGATGAATTCTGATCTTGGCGCTGAGGGCACGCATTCCTTTTTTTAACGTGGCAGTCAAAAGGTTAAAGATTATATGATCAAAAGTTGCAGTTCACAAAAAACTTGTCCATTGTAATCAATCATAAACACGACTTGAATATCAAATTGTATCACAAATCATAAACAATTTCAATTCAATTAATTAATTTCCTCACCTATCCATCAGACTAATAACAAGGAAATGAAAGTTGAAAGTACCATCATAATCCCTAAATAGGTACAAAAACAAACTAATAGGCTCGGACGAACTTAGAGTATCAAATCAACCGGAGACGCCACGAGCATTGATCTCAATGCAAAAAAGTCTGTAATTTAAAGTAACGAAACAAATAGCGATAACATTAAGAAAAATAAGTACTTTTTTCTTGTAAGACATCAAAAAATGTCCACTATGCTTTGAATGTAGCTGGAGGGAGTGTCAGACTCTTACTGACTAAAAACTCATTATGTTTTTTCTGGAGGTCCCTGCTTGCCAGGGTCACGGTAACTTACAAAAAAACGTAAGAAACAAACGTTAGGCAACATAAGTATAAACTTGACACATAAAACATTACAGTTTAATACACAATTTAGAGGTACCCATAACACAAGCTAATCAATACCTGACTTTGGGGCTACCCTACTACTCTATCAATTTATTATTTTATATTCTCCACTCTTATAGAGTTTAAATGGCGCTTTAGTTCCTTTGTTCAGGAGGAAAAGCAATGACGCGTCCTGTTGGTTAAATTATCGAAACGGACAATATTTCGCAACGAATCACGAAATTGTGCTATTTGTAAATAATCAACACATTTCTATTCAGGGGTGCCCAGCCCTGGGAATAAGGTTTGGGAGTACGAAGCGAGGTAAACACGGCATTTGAAGCGTAAGAAATTGTTGTTTCATGATTCGGAGAATCCATTAATCAATTGATGGAATTTTGGGAGATAGTTTTTTGTTTTTGAGAATATAATGCGATTTCCAGGAAACAGCTTAGTTTCCATGCACCTTAATAGAAAATCTTGTAAGTGAGAGTTGACTCACAAAGTGTGGTTGCCACAAAAATAGTTCTGTAGATATATTTTTTGAGCATAACCCTCTTCTCATATAGAAAACGATTGAGAGTTAATCACCACGCTTGCTCAAAGCAAAATGCAGATTTTAGACTTTAAAGTCCAGGTTTCTTCAAAATGTTTTCATTCGTCTTTGATCAGTTATTGGTGTCCAAAATTTTAAAAGTACATTGTTATAACTAAGAAAAGTTTCATTGGTACTCCTTTGACGAGGAATCGAACATGTACACTTACTTGAGAGCTTATAAATATGCATTTCTTTTTATTTTACCATTGGATGGCCATTGAAAAAGTCGCGGTGGCCTAGCGTTTAAAGAGCCAACCTATATAATAACCTCTCAAGTATCAGTGCGTGGGTTCGATTCCAGGTCAGACAAGCACCAATGCAACTTTTCTAAGTTTGTATGTAATTTCTAAGTATACATATCTTGGACACCAATGACTGTGTTTCGGATGGCACGTTAAACTGTAGGTCCCGGCTGTCTTTACGGGTAGTCAGAAGCCAGTAAGTCTGACGCCAGTCTAACCAAAGGGTATTTGGTTGCCCGGGTAACTGGGTTGAGCACGTCAGAATAGGCAGTCGCTCCTTGTAAAACGCTGGTAGTCAGCTAAATCCGGTTAGACTGGAAGCCGACCCCAACATAGTTGGGAAAAGGCTCAGC
Organism: Heliothis peltigera; assembly: GCA_958496145.1. Classification (NCBI taxonomy): domain Eukaryota; kingdom Metazoa; phylum Arthropoda; class Insecta; order Lepidoptera; family Noctuidae; genus Heliothis; species Heliothis peltigera. The sequence continues at coordinate 5,012,704 of OY292345.1, read as the reverse complement.
AGATGATTATGGATGGTCATTGGAGATGAAATTTTAATAGCTACCGCCATTTTTAGTAGTCTGGAATAATCAAATGACCTCACCTGACCTCTTTAAGCATGCTTCGCATATGTTGGCTATGGAACCCCAAAAAAGTTAACAATGTCCATATAAGAATAATTATTTTCCGTGTATCCAATATTCTGAGAATGCCCCTTCAGGAGATGATATTTTGGTGCATTTTGTAATAACGTAATTTCTTTTCAATCGATTCACGAAATTCGGCCATAGATAGTTTTACGAATCAGAATCAGAATATTTATTTGTGTACGAATATTTTATTGGTCCATATTTGATTTATTTGTTATTGGGTAATATTTAATCCAGTTTTTTTCATTAATTTTATAATATTTTAAGTTGAATTTTAAAATATCCTTTTAATTTAATATTCTTTTTTTTTTCAGTATCAAGCCATTTATATAATTCTTGGTTTTCATTAAAATCAGTTCTCTACTCTATTGCTTTTTTATATGAAAATGCAAGTTGAATTTTTATTATTAATTTGTTTTTTAAATTGGAAACTATATTCAATAATAATATATAATCTTGTAGCTATTTAATTTGATTTCAAAAGCATAAAGCTTAAAGCAGGTACAGATGACAGCACATCAACATTGAGGTATGTTGATGTGCTGTCGTCTGTACTTTAATCTGTCAAATTTATTTAATATATTTTAGACCTTACCACAATATCGCAAATCCGATTAGTAAAATTTAACAGTTTTGGGTAGGTTGACTTAAACCGTTTCTATCTATTCCTATGATAATTATAATTATAAAAAATATACGGTCTTACTAGGCCTGCCGCGACTGTGGGATTGTTCGCAAGAGTTAGCGCTGCTCTAGCACGGAAAGGGCTCCAGGTGAAACAAAAGTGAGTTTTTTGACAGTAGAAGTCTGACACTCGCATATAATCACTTGTAGACTTAATTATGTCGATCGAAGAAAAGAAAAATTTCATCAAAAACTGTCAAAAGAAATCTTATGTCAATGTCACTTTTCTGTCATTATGTCCATTCTCTGGCAGACAAAACTTGTTTCTACGGTTGTCATGCTAAGCCTGCTGAGCGGGGTAATTTAATTTCCCACTCAAAAATAATATATACGCCGTCACGTGCCATAATTATTACAAACAATCATTTTACTTAATTTTCTAAGTATAAAACTTGGATACCATATCCAAAAAAATGTTGTCAAACGTTCCTTTACGCGTATTAAAGGCGGGCAGGTAGCGTGATCACAGTCGGTAATGCGCACTATTATAATAATAACCCGGCATTGCCCGCCTAATTAAATACGGGGGCAGTTTTGACTGCGCGATGACGTCATAGGTGTATTTACGAGATTATAAGCACGATTGTATTGGGAACAATTGCGTTTTTATGATAATTCTTAGAATTGTGTAGGTGTATATTATGCGTGCTGTGTTATTGAAATGTTTTGATAAGGTCTTTGTTTTTTTATTATAATTAGTAGTATTGAGTTTGGAGGTAAATAACAGCCATACTGGCTATAAGGTTAAGCAATGCTTGGCGCAATCGTAACATATATGGATGACTATGCATGTCAAAACTCCGTGTCTGTTGAATGTACGTTAAACATTTTGGGACATAAAAACATATTTAGAATAGTAAATAAAACCCCTAAAAACAGGGATACTGTAGAGAGGCTGCAGCTATGTTTATTTCGCTTCCCTAAAAGTGTTTTTCATTAGCTTTTCAGTGTTTTTACATACATTTGAGGAGTTCCCTATTTTCGCCAGCGTCTTCATCATCAGGCCAGTTCTAAGCACTACTTTGTAGTGTCTCCAGACATACTCAAACTCTCAATCACCCATATTGAGAACCTCTCTTTTAGGAAGTCGGTTAAAAGACTGTTTCACCATTTCACATCCTAAAATCATTTCACTGACTTTCCCAATCATGTTCAAAGTAAAGCAATAATACTAATTACCTAAACACATAATTATCTTATCAAATTAATTTAATAAAATCGTTTAAACTCACCTACAAAACTTTATAACGACCTCTCTCATTTCAAATAAAACACCCAAATACATACCGACGAACATATGGACACATATAGACGAACCACACGAGAGAAATTCACATTTTCTCATTCATAAATAAGTTTGGTTGCTAAATTAATCACCATCCACGCAAGTCTATAAACTAATTACGTCGAATTCACCTTCACGCATCGATAAACTTGATGGAGCGGGTGTATGCTTTGGGCTTTCATGACCTAAAACTATAATTATATTAGGCTTTTTATAAGGGTTGGGGGAGAGTTTCCTCGAGACGTTTTCCTTCACCTTTAATCAGTCATTAGTGTCCAAGACATATGTACTTAGAAAAGTTACATTGGTACTTGCCTGACCTGAAATCGAACCCGCACCCTCGTACTTGAGAGGCTGGTGCTTTAACCACTAGGCCACCACGACTATGTATTATGGATTTTGGGGCATGTAGGACTGCAATATTCTCTGACTTATAGAGAAACATGACTTGACCCATCCAGTTATAAGCTGCAATTATACGATCGACCAAATCCTCCTCTGCCTAGTTTTTTTCCCAAGCTATATTGGGGTCGGCTTCCAGTCTAACCGGTCACAGCTGAGTGTGGCACATGGAGTGACTGCCTTTATAACCACCTCAACCCAGTTACCTAGGCAACCCGATACCCCTTAGTAAGACTGGCCAGATTTTCCGGCTTTTGACTATCCGTTAAGACTACCAAAGATGTACAAATGGCAGCCTGTTAACATTATGGAGATCAATATAACGTGTCTTCTGAAACACGGACGAACTCATCATGACAAGATGGTCACCCGTTCATAGATCGACCGCGCTAGCCTTATCGATCGGCCCGTGCGGCTCTTACATAGATCAAATGTAATCCCTATAATTTTATTGGTACCCTTATTTGACTAAGTTTATAGGTAATAGGTACTTTTATTAAATTAATGCCAATAAATAGTAGACAGCGATGGGGATGAGTTTTTTGGTTTTTAGTTAATTATTTTTACTAGTTATAGTTATTTAGTTTTAAGTATTTTTTATTTTTATAATAGTAATTATTGTACATATTTGTAAATAAGTTGAATAAATAAATAAAATTATGCCAATAAATTAGTATCAATTAAATATATCGCTTATAAATTACAAGCCACTAATTACGAGTGAGGTCTGACCAAAGCTTTATTGCTGATTTGAAATCAAATGGTGGTCAAATGTTACTAAATGTTAGTGATGAAAGGTATAATTAGTTAGATTGGAGTTTTAGACTTATATATTTTGTTATGGTTAACTGTAGGTAATTACATATGTGGGTTATTTTAATTGACCATTTAAAATAAGAGAGTGCCTATGTCAAGTTTTATTTTATAGAAATATGACATGATCATAGCCCTTTTAGTCTAGCCTTTTCCTTACTTGTTTTTACTTACGTATTTCCTTGTAATCTGACTGAATCTTCAGCAGAACTAGTGTACTAGTGGCTTATATAGAGCCTCTGCCTAACTGACCCCTTTTATCATGGTAAATCATCAGGTCACCCTTCCCGCTGAGGGTGCAGCTAGAGGGAGTGTCAGGCTCTTACTGACTAAAACTCACTATGTTTTTTCTGGAGGTCCCTGTGTGCTAGGGCTACGGTAACTCTTTCGAACAACCCTCAGCCCTGGCAGATGATTAACTGACCCCTTCAACCAAGTTTCTAGAGCAACACAGTCAAAATACACCTTCCTTACACTGGTTTTCTGTCCATTGGGTTTCAGACTACCCGTTATGACTCGACTCGTTATGTCGAAAAGATGGAGGAACTCATCGTGACATATGTAGATGGTAAGTTATCAGGTCACGGACCGACCACCTTAACCTTAAAAATGACCTTAGTTTCACAGGTTGCTGATAAGTTCCAGACAGTTTATCTGGCGGATAATTTCATACAAATTCTGTTCCATTTTTGAATTTATCTCGTAGATAATAGTGGCTATCCGTAACCTGTGAAATTGGTCCCTTAGTGTTGCTTCCCACTTGTTTGATTGATCAGAAAAAAATATTTGCGTAGTAAATTTAACTGAATTCCTGGATTTAGCTTTCATGGAATTTTAGTATAAAAATACATACACTTTAATTGTTAAAATAATTTATAGTGAAGTGGCTATAAATTGCGGTTTTGGCTAAACACGGCTTGTTAGGATATTGCAGTTGAAATTTAATTTGTGGACTAATGTTTTTGTTCTACATACAGGCTTAAATTATATCTCCTGGATATTGTAAAACTTGATTTTTATTTTTAACTCATGATGGATAGGAATTTACGATGAAAATATGGTCTGCGTTCAAAATTCTACTGATTATATATATCGTTATAGTTAAATCGGTTCCCAGTCATTAATCCCAGTTAGTAATTGAAGATATTGTTACAGTAAATGTGTGAGTTTGTTTATTAACTGACTAGCGGTCGCCCGCGGCTCCGCCCGCGTGGATGTCGGTTTTCACGACAAAAAGTAGTCTATGTGTTATTCTGATGTATAAGCTATATTGTGGTAAAGTTTCATTCAAATCCATTCAGTAGTTTTTACGTGAAAGAGTAACAAACATCCATACATCCATACATCCATACTTACAAACTTTCGCCTTTATAATAGTAGTAGAATTTCCTAAGAAAGGAGGATTATCTCAATGCAGGATTTTTATATATACTTAGATGATTATATTACTATTTTTTAAATAATATTCTGTGTGATGATTAGGAGAGTCAGGTTCTTACGGAATAAAACCTACTATGTTTCTACTGGCGGTGCCAGTGTGCCAGGGTCGCGGAAACTCTTTCGAACAACCCGCAGCCCAGGCAAAGATAGATTTGACGTTGAGGCGGTCTTTTTATTCGAATTCTTGAAGTATCCTCGAGAAGTTATTGAAACTGTTGACAAAATTATAAGTCTCGTCAGTAATAACACCTTCAAATTACACTATGTTGACACTATAACCTCTATCTAAATCTAGTTTATCCTTCTTTTCCCACAATACTGTTCATCAGACAAAACAGGCCTGATTTGTGAGGCCAATTTGCATGGCTGGCTCTCGGTCATTGTACATAACGGCTATGCGGCAAATCCGAAATCCGTTCGAATCTGATTATAATAATGACGTTGGCTTCGATAGGACATCAGAAGCCCTGTAACAGATTTTTATGTCTGTATTCTTTTATTTGGTCGGTTAGCTTGTATGACTTTTTTTTTTTTTTTTTTTCGTGGGAAATCATCAAATGACCCCTCCCGCTGAGGGTGCAGCTGGAGGGAGTGTCAGACTTTTACTGACTAAAACCCACTATGTTCCTTCTGGGGGTCCCTGTGTGCCAGGGCCGCGGTATCTCTCACGAACAACCCGCAGCCCAAGCAGACCCTGGCCCTAAAGGGGCCCCTCCCATAGCTTGTATGACTTCGTCGAACAAAGTCGAACCAAGTGAATTTTTTAAGAAGTCAGATGGTTATATTGAACAAAAGATGGAGTTATGAGGGACGTAGAATGATTTATGATGAGGCAACCTTGAGTCATTGAAAGTACAAATAATATAATATAGAGATACATTTTTCACACACTGTCGGTTAGCTCCAAGGTAAGCTATAGATTACGAGTATATACTTTACACGTAAGTATTTATAAATAAACATTATATCACATAGACACATCACACAAATGTCAACCGTAACGAGAATCGAACTGGGGATCCCGTCAGTCGGGCTATTCTATTTTAAGAAGTCAGATGGTTATATTGAACAAAAGATGGAGTTATGAAGGACGTAGAATGATTTATGATGAGATAACCTTGAGTCATTGAAAGTACAAGTAATATAGTATAGGGATACCTTTTTCACACACTGTCGGGTAGCTCCAAGGTAAGCTATAGATTACGAGTAGTTTGTGTTATACATACTTTACACGTAAGTATTTATAAATACATATTATATCACCTAGACACATCGCACAAATGTCAACCGTACCGGGAATCGAACCCTGGACTCCGTGCACAGCAGTCAGTTTGTTGACCATATATTATCTTAATAGTCTTTAGCAAGAAATTTGTAATCACAAATAATCATTCCATAGGCAATTTGCCAGTTACCAATGTAAAATACCATAAAAAAACCACATAAGCATAAAAAATTCCACCAACAATGAAATTGATGACGTGCAAAATTAGGAAATTAAAACTCATTCATAATTCTACAGTATGGCCTATAACAAAAGTGGGTGCATCCGAAATCGGCGTTTTACGGTAGCGTATAATGTGAATCGTCAATTTTGGTCTTTATGACTCCGTCCCGCATCGGCGACGGGGTGACTAGCGGAGCGATTCGAGGCCTGGTTACAGTGTCAGCGGTTTAAATGTAGCACGAAATATAAGATCAGGTACACATTGGGCGCTCGGAGCCGTGTTAATCATTAGCAGCAGGCTTAGCATGGCGATTTTATATCTGTCAAGAAAAGACAAAGCTCTTTCTGTCAACTGAATGTCAACATGTCTTCTGTCCGAGCATGGCGCGACCTGTCAACTCGCATACAATCACTTCTAGACTTATGTCGATCGAAGAAAAGAAAAATTTCTTCAAAAAATGTCAAATGGAATCTTACATCAATCTGTCACTTTTCTGTCATTATGTCCATTCTCCGGTAGACAAAGCTTGTTTCTACCGTTGCCATGCTAAGCCTGCAGAGTGTCCACATCGATAAATTATGTACTACATACTCGATCACGTATTTCCATTACACTCATAGTGTCGCTATCAACTTTACCTTACCCTGTACACCTACCCTGTACGTAGTACATCCATTCAAGGACAATATAAATATCATGTGCATCAATAATTATAAAAAATATTATACACAGTTATGTATGTAAGGTAGTAGTCAAGAGCATTTGAAAGTGGTTAATTGTACCAGCTAATAGAAATATTTTATTTTTATTTTTTATTTATTTATTCCTTTATTTCAGGCAACTGGGGCCCATATAAAAATACTAATACATATACATAATTAATATAACAATACTATAAACTACTACATAATATTATAAAACTATAAACATTAACTAATATGTATAAGTGACGTGTTTTAGGGTACTCACCTTCTATGGTAATAGCAGTTTTCACTTATTAATTGTATTTTTAGAAAAGCTGTATTTTGCAAGCAAAATACCGCAGTACGTATCTAAGTCTCCCCTTTCTTTGTCTTCTACCATAATAGAAATATTGCAAGATACAAGCAGAAGAGCATACAGAATGAAAGATTGTATGCCCTGAAAGGGAACTTTTTTTCCAAAATACCCCAGACTAAAATATATTTCTCTCTATCAGTCGCACCCCATAATATAAAACATTCTACATTATTATCCAACAACATTGTATAGCGTGCATTTCTGCGGGTTTTTAACGTTATTACAAGAGTATAAAAGGTCGACTATAGAAGGCGCTAAGTTTATGGTCTTTGCGACATACCAGAGAGCTGTGACCTTCATAGGGTTTGTTACAATGGAAATGTCAGTGGAAGTGAATTAGGAGGGTAGTTTGTATAGATTGATGTAGTGTGAGCGATAGGCGTACTGTTTAAGTATTTTCTTTATTGAAAGTGGTTTAATTGACGACCAGTTAACGTGGTGGTTAGTGAACCTGCCTGCCACGCTATAGGTCGCGGGTTCGATTCCCCCATAAGTCAAACATTTGTGTGCATGAGCATGAGTGTTTGATTTAGTCTGTGTATTTCTATGCATAATATATATGTATGTATTTACAAAAAAAGTATATAAGTATGTTTATCAGTAGAACAACTGCCTGTCTCACCCGAACTTAGGCATAATAAGTGCCATTGACTAGGTACTCCTATAATTATTATGCCCTGGTAAACAAAGTATCAGCTACATCTGTGTAAGACTGGATGCTGGCCCCAATATAGTTTGGTGAAAAGGCTAGGCAGATAATGATAATCATGTCCTGATACCCAAGACAATATAACTAAAAATAAAAGGACTTTTAACGATAGCCAAAAACTGACGGCTCTACTTGCATTAGATTTCGATACAAAGTGGAAAATAAGCTGGCGATAGTATAATAGGTACTTTATTATAATTAAAAATATTTATAAGCAACGAAACCTTGGATGTCAAAAACAAGATGCTTGTACCTACTTATCCTTCGACCTCTCTGAAAAATCCAAAATATTTTTTCGACAAGGTCATCATTATAATTAGAACGCCTATGTAATACAAATATGTATATGACCACCCTACAGCCTGCATTTTCCTTAATAAAATCGTATACCTACCCTCATATTCCCTGTATCTCAATATTGAAATTAACACGAGTAATATTATATGAACCACGCGCTCTGTTTTTGTTACATAATATTATTTTTTGTTTTGGCATTCCTTTGCCAGAAATATTTTTGTTATTTTCTAATAATAACAATGGAATGATTGAGGATTATTAAATTATACATTATGATTGGCTGGTAAGCCAGTAATAATAATGGAGAAGAAGATCAACCATTTCTCTATTCCCTCACTCTCATAGCCTGATGATACGGCAATCCGACACGACTGGAGAGAGATCAATCGCATGACTAACACTTACTTGCTTTCTGATACACGGGTGTATCAATCACCAAATTGCAAACTTCATACTGCTTTGTGAAGGTCTTTTGAAACCCAGTACTGACCCGTGAATTGAACCTTAGACCCCCTGTACAGCAGTCGCGCCAATACGACTACTAGACCAATGAGGCAGCCAATTTAGACAGTTACGTGATATTGGAACACATAATGAAGTCTGTTATATTATGTCCATCCTTCTAATGAAGGCAGGTTCATCTTTCATCGTTTTGATAATCCTGTTCCTATTTTGTTTATTAGGGTGAGAACTAATGAAACAAGGTTCAGTCAACTTAGAAAGCAGATTTCAAACGGCACGATATACACTATATTAGTGGAAACTAAGACCTAATTTTTTGACGTTGGTAATCATCCCACTGTGGGTACAGATAGAACGAGTGTAAGACTTTTATTGACTAAAATACAACTCTTGCAAACAACCTGCAACCGAGGCAGATGGAAACTAAGACCTTAAACAATCATATTGTATATTCAATTCTTTAAAGTATTTAAACATTATTTCCATTTAGAGGTTAATAATGATCTTTCCATTTTACATTATCATTTAACAAGAACATGCTAAAATTACAAACTTGCATCACACGCTCGCTTGATTGAAGAATAATTCGAGTTACCGATATTTAGCACGTTGAAAATCGAAAACCAATTTCGTCGGCCACCCACATGTACGAATATGTCCGCATCAATCTTTGTGACACTTCAAAAGTAGACTCTATTGCTATGTAATAAGGTTCATCGATGTGTGAATTTGGAATTTTAGAGCAGCAAAAGGTTGGTTCTACTAAAATGATGAAACAAAAGTTTGATATAGGTTGATCTTAAACTAAAACAGTTGATAGATACGAAAACGAAGGTCCTAAATAAATAATGAAAGTCAACACTAATGTAGGCACTAAACTAAATGGAATTAACCGGTCTAGCCTTTTTCAAATAGGTCGGGGTCGACTTTTAGTCTAATTAAATGTAGGAGATGATGAGAAATAATTTAATCTACAACAAAAGACAAATAAATGATTTTCTGGTTATACTACTAATTGATATACGGCTAAGAGTGAGTGGTTTTTGAATAAAAACCAATACACTCTAAATTATATTTAACCATAAAGACAAAAGAAACGATGGATGGTTTGCGTGAAAGTTGATATGGCTAGAAAGAATGTAACTCGTGAGATGATGGCAGATAGAAGAGCGTGGAAGACAAAAACATGCTGCGCCGACCCCAAATGAAACTTGGGATAAGGGCAGGAGGATGATGATGACACTCTAAATTATATTTTCTGCACGTGACTTTTGAAGAACTTTAGCTTCAAGTAATTAAAAGAAGATTATTAAAACTGAAAATAAAATATAGAACCGTTGGAAGCAGTAAGCCGATTTGATAATATTTTCGCAAGGTAAGTCTACAAAATTCACTGAATATTGTGACGTTAAAAGCTAAATAATTTTAATGCTTCCACGCCTCGCAGGATTAGGTGACAATCTGCAAAATATTACCGAGAAGGACTTTAATATGAAAACTGTAGATTTTCTTATAGTTAATACACTATTATATAGAAGGTAACTGTATGTGTGTTTATTTAAAGTCAAACTCAATAGGATTTTGTTTTTCGGAAACATTCAGGTAATATAAAGGTCAACGCTTGGTGTACGATTCCAAAAAGGTTTTCTATGCATAAAAACAGACAAGGAACTTTATGCACATTGTCTTAAAATCCAAATTCATGATTTGCACACACCTGAAAATATTCGTTACTAAATATAATAAAACTTTTAATTCAAGAGGTCAAAATTTAGAGGTCTAATTCAAAGAATTAAGAGAATAAAGACAAAACACTACAAAATTGATTCCATAAACGATACAAAATATTTACCAGAATATCGAGTCGAAGTCGAAAAGATCTAGTCACAACAAACTGACGGCTAACACTCATCTATCAACAAGTTTAAGTTGCTTAAGTTTCAACTTTGCTACGAGAAGTTTTTAGAGTCTATATTTCGGCTTAAACTTGTAAGATTTTGGAAGTATTTGACCAGAAAACCGGGGTTTCGGGAAGATAGTATTGACTTGAATATCTTGGACCAATAGAGAACCGATGTCTGTTTGTCGCCTAAGCTTATACTGATTTTCCTTATCAATCATACAAAGCTCTCTAAGGCAGAATTATCAACCGACTTCTAAAAAAGGAGGAAGTTCTCAATTTAACTTCATGTTCTTTTGTTAGGTACTCGATTTCTCAAATTCTCATAGCTTTAGAAGTCACTGGCAAACTACATAACAGCCTCGAGGCACCGACTTCTAGAGCCATGACAAAAATAAATTTATTTTCTTTCTTTTGTGAAAGTGTTTTGTAAAGTCCGTTTCTATTGTTCTAAAACTAAGCTAAGTTCTCCTAACTTCATTCCTAGTCTACAACCAAATGTAATTTTTATGTTGGATTTGACTTCTAGCTTTAATTTTATAAAACTGAAGATCGCCACGTCCACGGTTGAGACTACATCTCTCTTATATTAATGTATCATAATATCTATCGATAGTTTTCTTTCTATACACGAATCTTTAATCTATCAGAGTGCCTAATCATTTAAATTGAAACAATAATTTTATAAAGCATCGTTGCCTGTTCTATAATGTCCATATTTCTTGTCACCCCTCCACGTAACCACTCAACCGCGACGTTCCGCATCCAGACTGTCTGCATCGCAAACTATTATGTCAGACCCTTCTGCTAAATTTATTCAATTGCATCCCACGGTTATAGTTATTGGTATCATTGTTCGCAAATTGGTGTTGTGTGTTCCGCTGCTGCGGCCGTGTATCGTTATAAGGTTAGGAAAGGCTTTTATGGTTTGTTTTGTTTTGAAATTTGGAATTGATCTGCGAAGGATGTAAGGTGTTATTTGGGTATAATAGGGGTGACGACAAATAGTGATTCTAATGCCACACCGTTTTTTATATTGGATACGTATCTTTGGTTTTAACAAAACAATAAAGAAGATTGGTACCCCACTCCTACGGTAACGACGTCAAGTTTAGGTAAAATTAGTGCTTAAAGTGATGTTACACGAAATTAAAATATTTTTTGTCATCTTCATTAATAGTTGGAGGTTGAAAATAAAACACACTTGCCCAATATCTTAGGCTAAACTTAAAGACGGATGCAGTATTGTTTTTATATGTCATGCCTATTGTTTTAGGATGCTTGAGACTACGTTATGCTATCTCTGTAAATTTTTTGAAGATAACATAAACAATCATTAAGATGGTTGTATTTTAATGTTATTTAATTGATAGTGGTATAAATTTAGCTTAAGGTAGTTTTTGTCAATTTCTATAGCATGTAGAGCTTAGTTGTATTCTGACACATATTTAGTTCTCATCATCATCATCATCATCTCAGCCATAGGACGTCCACTGCTGAACATAGGCCTCGCCTTTAGATCTCCACACATACCTGTTGGAAGCGACCTGCTTTATAAAGGTCTGTTATGTGAAAGTGAATAAGATATTATTCCAAACGCTTGCTAATGTTACATGTTCTAAGATAACATTGAATATTACCTACTTGTTAGATATGTTGGTCATTGTTGGTGTATTTTACATTATCCATCAAAAGAAACAAAACAAACACAGTTTCATGTACTAAAAGAAATATTCCTTAGTTGCGTGATTCTTACTCGTAATAAAGTCCAAGCACAGATATTTTAGCAAGTACTCATGAAAGGTCTAAACATACATTTGTAGGTTTGGAGTGAAATGAGCTAACGAGCCCATTCAGCTGTTTATTCAAACCTGACTCTTATGGTCTGAAATAAACGTTACTTTTATAAAAAAAAGTTTTCGCTGGTCCTTTGAAATGGTACAGTGGCCATTTTGTTTCTTTTAGGTCATAAAGAATGTTGAATTTGAATGAATGGGAATTTTATAAATACTTATTTTGGATCATGACGCTTTCAAAAGCTGAGCTGATTCTAATAATGTGGATATAGATGATATCATATCTCGACATTAAGAGAGCCCCTAAATCCAACCTCACCTAATCTACCCAATAGAATACAATAATCATGACATGAGTATAAAACTATTATATACCTCAACAAAAACACAGTAAAGTGATGACGTTATTACTTAATAAGAATAAGGGCCAGTTTCACAGGTTACGGATAGCCATTATCTACCAGATAAATTAAAAATGGAACAGAAATTGTATGAAATTATGTGCCAAATAAACTGGAACTTAATCAAGAATATGTTAGCATTGAAAGTCTGTAGAAATTGTATTCAATTTAGACACAATGACTACCAGTCAAAAAAAAAAAACTTATAATAACGGTATTGCCTTACTTGTATTCTTCTTACTAAACTTTTCCTTCTAATCTTAAAACCAAGTGATAATAGTCGAAGCGATTAGAAAGGCCCCGAAGATCTTTAGGTAAAAATACTCCCAACTTGTGGGCAAATAGGGTTTTACCGTGAACTCTAGAATTAGATGGACCTTTGCGATCTTTTGTGGCACAGCCAACCTTAACTATAAGTAAGTTTGTAGACTATTGATTTGTTTGCTAAGACGGATTAAGCTGAACTATTATGAAGGGTAGGAAGGTTAGAACTGGGTTGGTGCGGTACCTATGAGTTTTGATGAAATTGGGGCACTTTTTTATATTATATATTCTTACACGTGTTGAACAAAACGTATGATTCTATATCTCTATCATCCATGTATTGAACGGTTTAATATTTACACATGTTTTGATATAAGAACTATAAAAAACAATCTACAAGGTACAAAGGCACTGTATCATATAGCTATACAGAATGCCCACAATGGAAGACTTAGAATAAAAAGAGATGTAGACCTCTATTGGCTCTATTTATTCATTAAAAGAGGTGACATTCCAATTAGTTGACCAATTACCCCCCTTGTTTGAAGTCAATGAATATGTCAATTCCTGTAGTAATGATTAAATGATCAGGAAAATGACTATTCAATTACAATAAGAAGAATTCGTTTTCTAAATACCCATTCAGTAATCAACAGATATAAGACATAAGATTTCCCAGTTTCGCAATCATCATTCACAATCTTAAATCCAACACTATCTACCGAAAAAAAAAAAACAAAAATAGAACAGAATTTGTATGAAATTATCTACCAAATAAACTAACTTTAACTTATTCGTAGGTGGTGAAATAGGCCCTAAGATCATTAAAAAGTAGCAGAGACAAAGAGAGAGAAAGAGACAGAGTATACTGATCTTTCTGATCTCAAATACCTAGCGATGATAAATGTACCTTTCCTTGCTTTTAAAGGCAACTTAAAAGTACTTTATCTTGTTGGACATTGCAAAGTGATACACGTACTTGCCTCAGGGACACCGTTTGCAACGCACGTTTGATTTCTGGAACAGTTATGAGAAGAAACTTTTATTTCCTCCTTACTCACAACGTAATTATGTTTATGTTTAGACTCTGTAAGGTCGTTTATAAGGTTGAATTTAGAATAAAAATATTTTGGTACTTACGTCTTTTTACAGCTCAATGTAATTTCACAATACTTGAATAAGTCAATATCATCATTATAAAGCTGAAGAGTTTATTTGTTGGCTTAAACATGTTAATCCATGGTTCACAGATTTTTCAAATCGTGGTTCGATTTGAAATATTCTGAAAAAAAGCCCATTTAGCGAGGAAGATTTTAGGTTACTTTTTATCCGGGTGGTCGGACTTGCAGTTTGATTTTGTAAGACTTCATTCTAATCTAGTAGACAAGGTACATGTAGTTTTCATCTTAACGCATATAAATTCTAACGCATATAATTTACTTATCACTAAAACAGATCATCTCCCGAGCCTTTTCCCAACTATGTTGGGGTCGGCTTCCAGTCTAACCGGTTTCGGCTGAGTACCAGTGTTTTACAAGGAGCGACTGCCTATCTGACCTCCTCAACCCAGTTACCTGGGCAACCCAATACCCCTTGGTTAGACTGGCGTCAGACTTACTGGCTTCTGACTACCCGTAACGACTGCCAAGGATGTTCAATGACAGCCGGGACCAACAGTTTAACGTGCCATCCGAAACACAGTCATTGGTGTCCAAGATATACTTAGAAAGTACATACAAACTTAGAAAAGTTGCATTGGTACTTGCCCGACCTGGAATCGAACCCACGGCCTCACACTTGAGAGGTTGGCTCTTTAACCACTAGGCCACCACGACTAATTAATTATCACTAAAACAGATATAGGTACGTAATTTTCAATGTACAAGAGTACTCAAAATTGACATCCACTACCAAAAAAGAGCCTTAACTAGATCACCCTCCAATATACTACACCCATAGCAATGAAAACTGTTCCCGACTGTTCCAATAAACGCTTCCGAAGCAATCCCATCTGGAAGGTCTCCCACAAAAACCGATACATAATCACTTAACCCTCCAACTATAAAAAGCCTTATCTCCACACGGATCCAGTTACTCGATTCTTCGGGCCGATTAATGAACGCCCCGGAATTCCCAACAAACTCTAATCCGTTTAACACCTCAAGTTTGTGACCCAAAATCGCGAAGTTTTGACCTTCGGTGGCGAAATTGCTACCGAAATGATTGTAGCCATTTGTATACCTTTATGGCCAGGTCATGCTTTGGATGGTGATAAAGATTGCCTTTTATAAAATGTATATAATTGAGGACCTATTAAGGTTAATATAATAAATAATGGCGTCAAAATCGATAGTCAGGGATGGTGGCTTTTCTCTCTAAGGAGATCAGCCAGTTGCGCAGGACGTATTATAATGTACAAGCATTTGCGCTAACTCGCATGGAAAGAAAATACGAACGACACCGTAGAGGACCGACATTAACATGCTCTTCGAAGCACGGGTGTACCAATCAAATCCTTCCAGACCCCGGAGTCTGTTATAGTAAAAGTATCTTAAAACCCACAAATCAATTTCGACCCAACCCAGGAATGGAACCCGAGATCCCGTGCACAGCACTCAACCCATGCGATAACTAAATCAACGAGACAGTTCTGTTTATAAGGAGTCGTGGTGGCCTAGTGGTTAAAGAGTCAACCTCTCAAGTATGAGGGCGTGGGTTCGATTCCAGGTCGGGCAAGTACCAATGCAACTTTTCTAAGTTTGTATGTACTTTCTAAGTATATCTTGGACACCAATGACTGTGTTTCGGATGGCACGTTAAACTGTAGGTCTCGGCTGTCAGAAGCTAGTAAGTCTGACGCCAGTCTAACCAAGGGGTATTGGGTTGCCCCGGTAACTGGGTTGAGGAGGTCAGATAGGCAGTCGCTCCTTGTAAAACACTGGTACTCAGCCGAAACCGGTAAGACTGGAAGCCGACCCCAACATAGTTGGGAAAAGGCTCGGGAGATAATGACGTTAATACTAACAGAATCTCCCAAAATGCCCTTGAAGTTGAACGCTAACATTGACTTATCTAATGTCTATTATAAAAACAAATACTTGCAATAAACCATCAATCAAGAGTACAATGACCTGGCTTTTATTATTAACTAGCGGTCGCCCGCGGCTCCGCCCGCGTGGATGTCGGTTTTCGCGACAAAAAGTAGTCTATGTGTTGTTCTGATATACAACCTATAGAGGACCCCCGCGGTCAGACCCCAGTGTAGATGTCGATTACCGCTACCAATGCCTAACTGTTGTCGGGATTAGACCTCGTCCCTCGATGAGACTCGGACCTCCCGCCTTATTATATACCTACCGGCCGCCCCGCGTCGAGCGCGGCAACGACGATGGCTGATTATCGTATTTTATGTATAAGTTTGGTATTTCTACACCGATTTCTATGATTCTTTTTTATAGAATATGTTATAATGTTATCTTTTGTTAATTAGGCATGAGCGAGAATATTATAAACATAAGAGAAGAAATAATCAGAAAGCTCCGAACTGGTAAACTATCGGGAGTTATACGTGTTATTATGAGTCAATCATTAAAGATAGACATATGCTGTTGTGGAATATTTTTTAGATAATTTTATGTAGAACATTTCCGTCATACATGATTCCTATGTAGCTTTAACCATTAAGGCTGCACACGCGACGAAAGCTTAAAAAATGGTGTAACTTCTCCCGTTTTCCCAACATTTTCCTTCACTGCTCTGCTCCTATTGATTGTAGCGTGATGAAAAGTATCCTATAACCTGCCCAGGAGTATGAAGAATAATTGTACCAAGTTTCATTAAAATCCGTCTAGTAGTTTTTGTTCCTATTAATAACATACAGACAGACAGACAGACAGACAGACAAAAATTTTACTGATTGCATTTTTGGCATCAGTATCGATCACTTATCACCCCCTGATAGTTATTTTGAAAATATATTCAATGTACAGAATTGACCTCTCTACAGATTTATTATAAGTATAGATAACAGCCTCCGATAATTACAAAAAACAGCTCCTTTAGAAAGTTCTCAGCTTCTTATGGACTGAAAGAAAAATTTCCTCCATTAAAACTTCAGGCATACCGCTTATGACGCACTTTCTGAAGTTCTTAATAATTAATTTAGAGGTCCCATCTACATCATTATTACGAGGTAAAAAAGTCGTCTTTTTTTGGTCTGACTTTATATAAATTCACTCGGGATAAGGAAAATCATTTATTTTTAAGTCTAGTGACATTCATCATTATGTTTAGATAGATCGATTATTTGTTACTGATTGGTAAACGTATATGCCAGCACACCAGCCAAATTTCCTAAATAGATTTTCAACTTTATCGCTGAAGCATATGGTTCAAAGTTGATTAGGAAAATTTGACAGTTTCGGGTAGCTTGATGTATCTGTACATAGATTAAAATTCTCTTCGGTGTAACTGTCTTCACTGTCTACCTTTTTTTTCTTGCATTTCATTAGCACTTGAAAACACATGAGGACAACACTTAAAAACTAAATAACAGATAAAAAGATAAAAAGTCATTTATTCAAAGTAGGCTGAAAATCAGGACTTTTTGAAGGTCAATTTTACAAAAGACAGCCCCCAAAATGCCCTTGACCACTTCCTATGTGTTATCGCTGGGAAGAAGAAATGGTGGAACAAACTCCCCAGCAACACAATTCTATCTGTATGGTTTGAAGAACCGTTTTTATACAAAACAAAATAATAATACATGAAGTATCAAATTCAATGAACTTTTTGACTATGTTGGCTAGCCCGCGTCTTCCTACCCATACCTATTACAAGAACATTTCAATAGAAAACATAAGACATTCATCAACCATCATTATCAATCAATACATCAATGATTAAACTCTTATACCGGAAACGATAGCGGCCATGTTTGCTCCCACCAAACTTCCGGCCGCCATCTTAACTCGGTAAGTTGCTCGGTACGCAAACACATTGTTCTCGATACTTAACAAGTGGCTCTCAGCCAAGTTTCAAACATAGTTTTTGCTAACGATAATATTTTGAGGGTGCCTTGCTTTATTTTTGTAAAGAATTTTTAGGGTCATAGTAATTAAGGATTTTTTTTAAATTTATTTACTTAAAGGTCCGCCTACAGCATATATGGCGTTCAGACCGATTGCCGACCAATGGCCGTTCCCTCTAAGTCTGTGTCCCCGGTAGGCAAACTGTTAGCGGCCGACTGAGTTTGCGGCGTACCGATTTAGTACGCCCTTCCTTATTTGAAATGGAATGTCAGTTTTGCGCTCACTATACGCAGTTTGCAGCTTTACGCGCGCTGACTATAGCAGTGAGCGGCCGACTCCCACCAAAACCGGTTCTAGTCGCTTGCGACGCACGAAAATTGATTAGAGTTTGCAGCTAACTCAAATTTCAGTTTGCCACAAATTTGCGGCTAACTCAGTCGGCCGCTAACAGTTTGCCTACTGGGGACACGGCCTAAGGAGATGAGCCAGCTACGCAGGACATAATTATGGTGTATGGCTTACCTCTGTCGGCGGCCAGTTTGGATCGTGTAGAGTGCATTTAAAATTTGCATTATCTTTCTGCTAACCCAGGGAACTTGCAAATATACACCATTTTTACCGCTCGCGTCCAACAAGCGAAATTGATAGTACAAAAAACTTTCCTAGAAAAGGCTCGTGCTTTCATCAATATGGACAAGTTGACAGAAACATTCCATGAATCAAAAACAATCCATTCAACATTCCATGGATCGAAAACAGGCACGCTGTAAAAACATGTCAACTGACCTGGCCATTTCGGAGAAATCAGCATGGATGCGTATGTTTTTTTTTATATCTATTGTTACTTACATAAATAAGCCGACTCCAATATAGCTGGGAAAAGGCTCGGGAGATGACGATGATGATGTTACTACATAAATAGGTCTTAGATAATATAATTATCATCTACAAAAACTTTAATTTATTCGGAAAAAAATATTTTTTATACTAATATAGCACAAATCAGAAAAACAAAAAAAGATCGTGTTGGCTTAGCGAATGTTAAATAGATTTTTAACAGCTAATAATGGGAGATATATTAAAGATGGATGCAGATGCCGCCGGGAAGTAGTGGATGCGGATTGGTGAAGACCGCTCAAAGTGGCGATCCTTAGTCTTTGTCCAACAGGGGATGTCTTTCGGCTGACACGTATTAAAAATGTACAAAATTGTTAAATAAATAAAACACTAAATAGGTATTAGGTAATACATTTGAAAGAGATTATCGTTGCAGGAATCAGCTAGTAAAAGTAATGATTATGTTGTTATAAAATCTAGTGTCCAGTGCGACCCAAGCCTTACTTTTGACTTTGTCGTTCCTAAAGCCGGAATTCCGAGAGGCGCGGCTCACGGCAGTCGCTCGCGCCGCTCATTTCCGAATTGTACCTTTAGTTTTTGTAGAAAAAAGTAACTCAAGTAACCCGATGTTGTGATTCAACAAAATCAAATATTAAGATTTGTTTGAAATACTTTGGAAATTAATTAATTTGGACTTTAAATGAAGGACTATAAAGTCCATACTGTGTTTGTATTTTGTTTCGCAAGTTTAAGGCGGTTATTGATGGCTCGATGGTGGTGTTGACTGTCTTATAAATAGAAGGGATTTTGTGAACTCAGAGTTTTTATTTTTAAAGCAATATTATGAACATTTTCTTGTTTAGGTGTTTTTTCTTCTCTGTTTGTTTTCATAACGATTACTTTATTAGTTAAAAATGAAGTAATTTACACAACAAATTGATTTTACTTGCAATATATTTTTATAAAGGTGTACGGTACCTCTTTTCTCCCAAGTAAATATGAAGGAAAATCATCATTATCCTCTTGTCCTTAGCCCAAATTTTATTTAGGGTCAACGCAGCATTCTTCCACATTCTTCTATCTGCCGTCATCTCACAAGTAACATTCTTTGTGGCCATCTATTTTCACACAATCCATCTATCGTTTGTTTGGTTGTCCCCTTCCTCTGTATCTATCCAAGTTCATGCTCAAAACCTTCCTCACAACGACGTGTTCATATCTCTCTTTGTACGTCTGCACCAGAGTAAACTCACTCACAATACTCATTTATTTTATTACTCTGTTCTCAGCTGTCTGTGTACCTATATAAATGAACCGATCTTTCTCCCATCATGTCAGATTGCCGACCCACCGGGCTAGGAGACTGAAGGAATCATTCAGAAGTGAAGGAGCAAATGCTTGTGCATTGTAATTATATCCTACGAAGCTAGCTGAATTCCGAGAACATTTGCCATGGTCGACAATCGGCCTGGACACCATTATCAAGTTTCCATCAAAACCCGAAGCAACCTGTCTAGATTTTTGATGGGAGTCAGAACGAGTGACTCCATTGAGCGACCTCAAAGCGACAAACGTTGTCAATATACAAAACAATACCTCGAAAATGCACGGTGTTCAAAAAACGGCCTTCGCACTGTTCGCTTATATTTCAAAAACCTGATAGGTTTTTAAACGAGGTCGCGCGGAACGACACGGGAACCAGAAAAAAATATTTCATCTAACGACCGTAAAATGGCATCGTTTAAAGTCAGTGTTTTGGTTCGAGAAATGTATTTTCAATTTACAGTTTGGATGGAACGAAAGAATAGTAGCAGTAGTACCGACAGGGCAAATGGTGGCAGCTATGGACGGCAACACATTGATGTCTTCTGTCCTTAAGTCCTCAAGAAAATTAATCCTTCTGTCGTTAAGAAAATTATTTTGTGTTTAACACGATCAATTTTTGTAAATTTGAACGAACCTTCATCGTCCTACTGCAGAGCACAGGCCTCCTTTCATACAGAGGATTGAGCGCTAATCACCACGCTTGCTCAATACGGTTTAGTGATTTTAAACTTCATAGTTCAGGTTTACTCGAGATAATTTTCTTTTACCTCTATTTACTTAGTCATAAGTGTCCAAGATATATGTAGAAAATACATTTATAGCTTATAAAATTGGCACTGGTACTAATACTTGAGTGGATTTTGCTATAAAATGCAAAAAAATAACCAATAAAGTTCAAAATTGAATAGAAAGTTTTTAACTTGATTGAAATCTGCCAGTATTTATGTGCATACATAATCAATCTAATATATTTCCGAAGAGGGCCTGAAATTGGGCCGTTGCGAGAGAGAGAGAGCCACATATTAATATACCTATAAGTATACTCGTATACCTGTATGCTTACATTATTTAGATCCTTTGGAAATATCGGATGGGGCCGACCCGGTCTCGCCGGGAAACTTTTAATAGCTTTATTTAATACGAGTTCGATTATTGTTCGGTTCGAAAGCGAAAACTGGTCATTATCCAAAAAGTCCGCCGTTTCATGTCTACACACTGCTTCGAAGATTAGACAATCAATTACATTTAACTAATTACCAGTCTTATAATATTATTTTTATACACACTCGGTTTTTCTATGTGTGACTATGTATGGTGCGTTGAAAAATGATCTCCGTAGCTTTCATCGTTTGAACCCATAGATATAAATTGTTTATAGTTACGCGTGATAATCCGTTTGTTGGAAAGTTTTATAAATCTTTCTTATCGTATGATATATATATTTTTCCGTATGAACAAATCTTTTGCACTTCATATATTTTGATTGGTATACCTTAATTAACATTTATCTAACCTTATTTACAAAAAGAAAGTAATGCTCGTGTGTTTTTTTTTTGGTAAATCATCAAATGACCCATCATTATGCGTGAAAGTTGATATGGCTAGAAAGAATGTAACTTGTGAGATGACGGCAGACAGAAGAGCGCGGAAGACAAAAACATGCTGCGCCGACCCCAAATAAAACTTGGGATAAGGGCAAGAGGATGATGGTCAGATAACCCATCCCGCTGAGGGTGCAGCTGGAGTAAGTATCAGACTCTTATTAACTAAAACCCACTATGTTCCTTCTGTAAGTCCCTGTGCCAGGGCCACGGCAACTCTTACGAACAACCCGCCCAGGCAGACCCTGGTCTTAAGGGCCCCTCTGATATGCTCGCGGTATTAAAACAGCAGTGTGTAAGTAATACAGTTAGGATTAATGAAAACCGTCTGGGGGTTACGAAATCCATTCTATTTAACACCTCAATTAACTGATTCGATTTATTGAACAAGTTTTGACGTGACTTCCTCAATTTGTTTCATATTCTGTGAAATATTTTGCGTTTGTGTCCATTTTATGTTCTTTGTTTACCGAATTCACGGTTTTGTATTAATCCATTGTTTTTGAAGTCTATCTCTGGTGTTTGTACTCGTATATTCGTTGTTGGTATAAATATCGGGACTATGTTGATTTTTTGATAGACGTGCGATACCGTTTGACCAACATGTATGTATATGTATATTGGGACTTGGATAAAAAAAATATTTGTACAATAAAAATTAGTTATAGTTTCCAAAATCTCAATGACTTCAAATGAAAAAAACCTCATCTGCCTAGTCTTTTTCCAAGTTATGTTGTGGTCAGCTTCCAGTCTTAACAGTATGCAGCTGAGTTCCAGAGTTTTACATGAAGTGACTGCCTGTCTGTCGTCCTCAACTCAGTTACCTTCACTTGTCATAGTTTATGGGTTCTGACTACCAGTAACGACTGCCAAAGATGCCGTAACGAATGACACCCGGGACCCAGCAATCTAACGTGCCTTCCGAAACACGGTGATACTCATCAAGGATGGTCATCCATCCACGAGCCGAGTGCGCCAAGTGTTGCTTAACCTTATAATCGATTGACCAGTCCGGCTTTTACTTAGCCACAAGCTCCTCGAGTTTCCGAAATCTTATTGACTTCAAACGAAAAATCATAACGAACAAAATTTCCTACATTCACAATTTGCCTTAGTTAGACTGATCAAATAATGATAGATGTCGACTTGCTGCCCAGCACCTGTTACGTCATAGATTACAAGTTGCATAATGTATTAACTGCATACCTATGCTAATAGTGTTGCGATCCTTTGCATAATAATGATATCGCCTGTACGTTGGGTTAAGAATGTTAATTGATAACTGTGTTATGGAGTTCATTAATATAATTAGATGTAATATTGAGGAGATATGAGCTTTTATGTCCTAATTATGGTCAGAATTTTTAATGTGAGTCTTTTCGTTACAGCAAAATGATGATATAGGTACGTCGCACTATGAAATTACTAAATGTGTACACAGCTTGGTTACATTTTTTGATACTTATTCACCAGCCAGCGGTTTTTGGAAATAAATTTATAATCCAGTTATAATTTTTTACCAGTATTATAATATTAATGTGAAAATAATACTGTCCGTCTGGCTGTCCAGCTTTCATAGAAAAATGTCATTTTGCACCCACATAGACCAGAACGTGAGACATAATTGCACTTGTATCCAGATGCGTGACATTATTACCTACGAAACCAGATGAACCCGCGAAAGACTGGTAGTAAATATTACATTTAACCGATTTCTCAGAAAGGAGGAAGATTCCAACTCATATATTATTTGAATGTTTTCTTTTATACAAAGTAATTTATTAGACTCAGAAAATAGACATCACAACTATCGTACAATCCGCAAGTCTCGTCTATAGAAACCGGGCATTATTGAATAAAACCGATTAGTGATCAATAAGCCCTTTGCGTTCTTGAATCGCGGTAACTATTTCGAACACTTTCATTGCCCTGAAGCGGTATAATGCTTTAAAAGGCCAAGCTATTCCGAACGTTACAACAATGAAGATAAGATTCCTTTTTGAATGCACCAACTGAAGTTAGGTTCATTGAACTCATTTTCTAGTAAGAATGCATATTCGAGACATTTTCTCATAGTATAGAAATTAAGCGTCGATTGAAATTTGATCAAATAATATATCGTTTTTCTTTGAAGTAACGAGTTTCAATTGATACAAAAATAAGGAAAATAAATATTTAAAAGCATTCAATTTGCTTTAGAAATGATACTATATTCTCATTGCTGGGTGCATGCGTGAGAATGTTGATGATTGAGAAAAATAATAAAGCTTTATTAATAAAAAAAGTAAATTATAACTTATAATCCATAAATGCTTTATTCTCCAACAAAGAATAAACTAAAACTAAAAACACAGTACAAGCAAGATAGATTTAAGACATAGAATTTCAAAATAATATACTCTTATGTAGGTATAATTTGAGATTTTGTTATAGAGTATTTTGAGTGTAAAAAAAGCGATAAAATTTTAAAGGCCAACAGTTTAACTACAATAGGCAACAAAGCTATGAATGAAACCACTATTAGAACAAAGATAAATCATTAAAAACTTTCACAAAACCTCAAACGAGAATACGAACACTAGAGTGTGGCATTGGCAGTAATCAATGTTGGAGCTCATATCGACAATTGCACAGAACGAGTTGAAAGAATCCGCGCACACAGCATCGTCTGAACGAATTCCGAAAGTGTTTAATTTCGATTCCATTCCTTTCTTATTATTTTTCTTCTTTAGCATTTTGATGAAACGACGGATCGCAAAATAGATGACAATTTTACTGCTATTTCAGTATGAATTGGTTTTGATTTTTTGTGCGTGGACTTATAGCACTTGGCTATGGACTTATAGAACTTCATTTTTTATTTTACTTAATATAGTCCTTATTTTGAGTGGGCAATCATGAAATGATCTCTCCCGCTGTGGGCGCAGCTGGATTGTCAGATTTTAACTGACCAAAACCCACGTATGTTCATTCTGGAAGTCTTTGTGCCAGGGCTTCAGTAACTGTTACGAACACTCTTACGAAACTTCTCGGTGGCCTTTGTAGATTATTTAATCATTTCTTAAGAGATTTTTTTCAAAGTTTTGTTTTACTAGAACTTTCTTACAATTATGTCCTCGTAATGGTATAAATTCCTCACAAACTGATATAAATTTATATCGTCCTAAAATTGTATATATTCTTTTTCGAACCCAAATAGCTATATGAGGATCTGAAATTCACAATATTAGTGTATTTGGCTTATACTCAGGAATCGGTTAGCCTTGGTCACTATTTTTAAGTTTAATTCGGCAAAAATAGGTATTATCATTTTTGACAACACCAATATAGGGAACTCTAGAAACATCTGTTTCACCTACTCAACTAAATATACGTTTCTATCTTCTGGAAATTTCCATATCTACAACGACATGCAGTATTGGCAGAATGAAAGGTCTACATAATCCCTTAACAAGCTTCATGCGTAGTCAGCCCTTTGTAAAAGCGGGCGATGGCGGACCAACAAGAACATATCTTCAGAAGATCTATCAGCAGTTATAGAGAATATTTTTGAAATTTCAACCTTCAAGATTATAAGTCTAAGGTACATTTAAAATTATAGATAGGGAAGGAAATGCTTAGATGATAACTGTGAATGAATTGTTTTTTATGAAAGGCCTTCTCTTGAAATGAATACTACTACGGCTAGTTTCGTCCTACTCGTATAATATGAAACAATTTTATTTTTATAGAACACTCCGCGTGTTCGCATTGAAAGAATTTTCAAACTTCGGACTTGTAGTTCCTCAGAATAGCACGCTTAAGCAAATAAACAAACTCTTCAGCTTTATCTGTTCTATTATAGTAGTATAGATGAAAACTGAAACTAAAAACCATACTTAATAAATCATTCCTGCAGGCTTAGCATGGTGATTTTATATCCATTCTATTAAGAAAAGACAAAGCTTTTTCTTTCAATGTGAACATGTCTTCTGCCCGAGCATAGTGCGACCTATCAAGTCACATACCTATAATCTCTTGTAGATTTATGTCGATCGAAGAAAAGAAAAATTACTTCAAAAAATGACAAAAGAAATCTTACGTCAAACTGTTACTTTACAAGGTAAACAAAACTTGTTTCTACGGTTGCCATGCTAAGCCTATTGCAGATGATGGACCTAAAGTAAGATAATGCGTACTTTACTTCCTAAATGCTGTTATATACCAGTGAGCCTTCTGTTTTGATTTCATGAACCCAGTCCAACATCAGGATGTTTCGCCACTTTAATCAGGGCATTGTTGACCCGCACCTAATTCGTGAAATCCTATTTCCAGTTCCTCATTTGCTGCATATCACACCTATGTGCACTTAATGGGTAATGGCAAGCGAAATGTGATGTGATTGTATGCAAAATTTTCACTGTTCGTATTGACAGAATTCTGAGTTGGCCAACCAAATCGTAAGAGTTAACTTTAACCTATCAATTGGAGCCTTTTAAACTAAAATTTGGGCGCAGCTTTTTCCGCGTTCTAACGGAATTTCTGTCCACTCTTCGATAAAAAGTAGTCTATCTCTTTTTTCCAGGGTACCGCCTATTTCCTTGTCAAATGTAATTATTATCATAATGTAAGAACAATAAAAATATAAGTGTTACATGAAATTAGCAATATGACTATCTAGCTTTTAGTTAAAATATGAAAATGATGTTAGTATGTAAGCCTTGTAAGAACAATAAAAAGCACTTTAATTTAACTAGATTAATTTTGCAATAAATAAACGTACTTACGTTCGCATTTATGATTGAGAGTATGGATACGATGAAATTATTTTTCGTCGAGATAAGTAATTCCAAAAAAAATAACATTTACATACACAAAATAATTTGTGTTTGTGAATGTACAGACATACTACTCTTGCACTCTCAAATTCCAATATAATTTCAATCCAACGCTATTTGGGAGAAAATGAAATAGAGTAATACAGACCACTCTATATGTATGGAACATTATGATGGTCAAAGCAACTTAACGTGATCAACCGTAACAGTAAATTACCAATGTACGTAATTGCAAACCAATAATGTAATTGGAGTTTCAGAGAAATGACATAACCATGCATTAAGGTTGCCATTCTATTTTGACATTTAGGGTTCTATTCCAAATACGAATATTTAAATTTAAAGGATATTACGCACACAAGACTTCTGCTTTATTTTTATACTAAGGATTAAATTTTAATAGCAGCGCGAGAAACTCGCCGCTTGAACCATTATTTGAAAAGAGAAGACATTGTCAATATCATAATACGCTCATTTCTGATTTTATATATTTTGTTTTGGTATTAAATAAATAGATTCTGAAGAAGAAAGTCTCTTAGCTTCTCCATCAACAAAAAGCAAAGTACCTTTCGTGGACAATAGTATCAAATTGATGTTTATTTAAGTAATAATTGCATATGCGTAAAGAGGGAAGCCCCCAATTACAACAAAGCTCCCAAAAATACCTACGTACCCAATTATCAGTGCCGTCAAACTTACCAAATGATTAGTTCGACTCGTCCGGCCCGGATACATCCCGGACACGTCCGTGACGTCCGGCAACGGCGATTGCTATCGAATTTCAAATTTCGTTCCCGCGATACTTCGTGCCGGAACCCCAATCGCTTGCACTAGTTCCGTAGAATTCTGGCTTGTTTTTGTTCCTATATTTTGTGAGTTCAGTTTGACGGTTTTGTTCAATTTCGTTTCAGTTTAAACTGGATTAGGTATTGTTTGCACTGTAGCTTGAGATATGAACTGGCTTAGCTTTGCGCTGGCTCTTGTTTAGATTACAGAATCTGCTGGACTTTGAATAAAAATATTTATCATTGTTGTTGAATTTCGCGGTCATATTAGATTGTACCTACTAGATATTTTCACGTAAAAGTATAAGTACATTTTGATCGTAAGTGATAATGCTTTAGACGATTTCACATCAAATAAAGTTCTTTGAAATTGGTGTTTTATTCTTCTAACAAAGATTTTCGCAATGAGTGATGTCTGCAAAAAACCTTGTATCGAGTTGAATTGATATTTCACAATTATTTTTACACTCCCGATTACACAGATTAGGTTGGACTTTAGTCTCAATTTTGAGAATATTGTTGGGATTTGCCATTAGAACTTTCTCAGAAGCATAGGGAAAAGAGTTGTGCCCGTTGTGCCCAACTGATGATAACAAGCTAGGCCCCTTTTTTATATATGACGAAAATTAGGTTTATTTCACACATTTCTGTCTACATGTCTTATAATTTTGACTCCCTTTTTTTTGCGGAGTTCGGTATTCAAATGGAATCTGAACAAATATTTAATTTATTCATTTTATTCTCTGCGCATTGTATTTTGCTTATTTTTTTTTAATAACAGCGAGACATATAACCTGTATGCTATATTAAACATCAATACAAAAAAAATACCGTCACTAAATTCGTCATTCCAGGTCACAGAATCCACAAATTTATCGTCAATTCACACCTCTCTATTAAAGTGAACGTTAATAAACCGAGCTTCATTTCTAAATCAAATATGAAAGGCTTTATGCCTGCAAATTGGAAGCAATAAAAGATTGGTAAATGGATCTCGCTAGCCTTCGGGCTGTGTAGGTGTAGCCAGGGCGCACACTGTATTTTAGAGGATTTTTTTTCCATCGATAGTGTCGCGTCTGGATTTTTTATTACTATTTAGATTCTGTTTTCGTAGAGAAATTTTGTGTTACAATTTTTATTTGTTTGATATTGTGGTTTCTTATTCTAGCTGCAATTAAATGTTTACAATTTACATATAACATTTTATTAGAATAATTATTTAAATGATAAATGACATTTATTTTGCAAATAGGTTGAAATCAACATTTTTATGCGTCAATATATTTTTTATACTAAGTCGGCATTTCCTAACTACTTGAGAAGAATTTGATAGTCGGCTCCTCTATTTGAGTAGAAGTCTTAATCCTGCCATAGAACGTCGATCGTTGCAACAATGGTAGTCCAGACCGATTGCGGCCACAGATCATTTAGCTGCACAGGACATAATAATATTAAAGTGCACAAGCATTCGCACAAACACAGGTAAACTATCTATTTCATCTTTAAGTGCTCTCTGATGCACGGTAGTATCAATCACCAACTTGCAATATCTGGGCTACTTTTGCAAGTTTCTTAAGACACCTTCTTAAGCAAACCAATTTCGGCCCGACACGGGAATCAAACACGAGACAGTTACCCTACGCATTTAATAAACCAGCCGGACAGTTATACAGGTATATTGAATGTTGTTATCGTAATATTTTCTATGGGAAGTCCAAACAATAAATAAATATACAAAGAATTATACCTATGAAAAATACATATAAAAATATATACATATCAAAATAATAAAGCAATATAAGCAAAATATAGCGAACCGTACCCTAATTTACTTCACATTTACTGCAATCCAACAATTCCTGGGAATGTGGATTCCTGAAATAATATAACTCCACCTCCTATTATGTTATATTAAACGCAAAATGTCTGGCATGATGGAAATACTAAGAATTGTAATCTAGTGCGTGTACATTTTTATGAAATTCTGTTTCAAAACATGTGGAAATTTAAAGAAATATACCATTCGATAGCAGGAGAATACCTGGGCCAAAACGGTAGATGACAACTAGTCAAACTCATTACTTATATTAAACTGTCAAAAATGGTTACTTTGTATGCAATTTGTATGAAAATACTTAGATTTGACGTCACAGATTTTTCACATCAAGCCGTATAATTATTTCGGTAATAATAAAATAATGTAAAAAAAAAAACAAAATTCGAAAACAAAACGATAAACGAAACTGTCATTATTTTAAGATGTTTTAAAAATTGAATAATGATAAAGTATTATATTTTTGACCTAGACATCATCAAAATTTTGTTATGGTTTCATCTAGATAACCTAATATTTTAGACAAGTTGCGTTGATACTTGCCTGACCTGGAATCGAACTCATGCACTCATACTTGAGAGGTTGGCTATTTACCCACTAGACCACCACGACTTTTTACACAAAGACGATACTGAATCTCCAAATTTCCAATAACGCTTGGCTAGTAGATATTTGCCTGAAAACCCATACTTATCGAGATCTACCTTTTATCCTGGTAGCTTTACAAAACGCTTTGTCATCAAGGAAAGGTTCTTACATCAACGGAATTTAATCTAAGCTGTAGTTGGAACAAATTTCTAGAAGGGATATTCAGGTTAGCTTTGTACGAGATCATTGACCTTTGCCAATGAGATTATTTGAAGAGCAGATAATAATTCATGTTGATGCTTCAATGAACCTCGGATATAAGGATGTTACAGAAATGTGTAGGCCATTTTCTACTTCCCAAATATGTCGAATTATTATGGGTACTTGTACTACGAGGTACTTGAAACTAAGTAGGACCCGAGAGGATTAATAGGATAGTTAGGTAAAGCTCAATTTGTTAGACTACGGATAAGTAGCTGATATTTAACCATTATCAAAAGAGACTGTATCAGTGCCTGTGTTCTCAACGAGACTATACTTTTCAATGCTAGCTTATACCAGCGGTTTCACCCGTATTCCGTAGAGACTACTTACCGCATTCGGATAAAAAATAGCCCACAGCCACAGCTGATGGCCTATCTTCTTCTTCTTTCTGCCCTGTTCCCAATTCTATTTGGGGTCGGCGCAATGTGTTTTCCGCTTCCAGTCATTTATGTTAGCCGTCATACTACTATCCATTCTATCTTAATCATATCGTTTTTCAGGCAATCAATCCATCTCTTCCTTGGTCTACATCTATCTCCACATCCATGCACGTAAATGTCGGTCCTGCGCCTGATCTCTCTCCGGTCGTGTCGGATTGCCGTCCCGTCGGACTATGAGAGTGAGGGAATAGAGAGTGCACCTATATCTGCGCGAATGCTTGTGCACTATAATATGTCCTGCGCAGCTTGCTGATCTCCTTAAAAGAGAACGGCCGCCTGGATGTCATCATATATATGTATATGCTGATGGGCTATCTAACTCTAAAAGAATATTTCAAATCGGATCGCGTTCAAGCAAACAAACAAAATCTTCAGCTTTACAATATTAGTATAGATGAGTCTGAAAGTTCAATTTTCGGGACAGTCAAAATGTTTTATTAGGGTTCTCCCAATTTGTCAGGAGCAGCCTAGAGTCTAGATTTCTGAATATTTGAAGGCAAAAAACTGACCCAATTACATGGAAAAAAAGTATAATAACACAAAAAAATCAGAGCACGAGAATAGCTATTGTTTTTATTAATTAGGGAGTATTGCCTATTGAGTAAGGTCAGATAGGCAGTCATATATAAAACACTGGAAAGGACTAAAAGCCTGCAGATAACATAGCTTGGGAAAATGCTAGGCAGATGATGTAGGAGCATCGGCCAAAATGTTTTTAAATTTTATGTACAGACGTCAGCAATTATCACTCAATCCTTCTCCGTGGGAGAGGAGGCCTGTGCCCAGCAGTGGGACGATAAAAAAGGCTGTGATGATGATGATGATGACGTCAGCAATTTCCATGATAAAATTTCAAATTTATCCCTGAAGCACAAGGTTCAAAGTTGATGGCGAAAATTTGACAGTTACGGGTAGCTTGATGTGCTGGTATCTGTGCAATTAATACAAGGACAAATCGTACCTAAAATAAAATAAAAACACGTATCATAAAAGCAATAGAAACAAAAACAAAAGCCGATCGCAAAGCCATTCCGATTCGCGTACAACTGTCATTCATACAAATATCGTCGGTGCAACGACCTTTCACTCTGAAAGGGTCGCGCCGTTGATTGCTTCCTGTGTTGACTTGCGTCCGTAATTGTTGAACAATTGAACAGCAGTGTCATATGAAGTGACGGCAGATTATCGTGACTCCGTACAAATTGTTTTGAAGTGCCATTTGGACGTCTGATACAAAATTGGTTAGGGTCGTATCGTGTGAAGGAGATGGGGATACGTGAGATGCATAGCGCTATCTCTTTTTGGTATTGGGCTATGCGTCAATTTGACGTGTCTGATATGCCCCAGGTCCTGGACCAATTTACATAATGTGAGCTGTGATCTTTTTGTCAAAGTTTTTTTTTATTTCATAACAATGTAGACCCATCAGTGGGTTCTCACGAAACGTCAAAAACTAGGTGGACGGTTCGAATGAGTCGAACGAATGAGTCTAATGGAGAAAATTCGGTCAGAAATACTTTTCAAAATACAAAGCGTTTACATTTTTTTTCTTTTAAGTCTAAGGGCCAGTTTCACAGGTTACGGATAATCACTATGTACCAGATAAATTCAAAAATGGAACAGAATTTGTATTAAATTATCTGCCAGATGAACTATCTGGAACTTATCAGCAACCTGTGAAACTGGCTCTAAGAGAACTCTAAGAGAATTATACAATGCAAGTTGAAACAGGAAATTAAAACCGCTTTTTGTATAAAAGATGCTAGTTAATAAAGTTATTATAATGCAAATTAAGTATACATTTTATGAAAATGAAAAACATTATTACAAAATATTCCTAGACAGGACGAATGAAATATTTTGAATGCCTATCGAGCATATTAAGCCCTTTAATTACTACTTATTAAATTCGATATAAAGAGAATTTTTTTACGAGTTAAAATTGGAAATCATCTGTTTGCAGATAGCAGAAATTTTCATTACACAAAAATCATAATACGCGTGGTACAAAATCATCTTCCTTTCAGTTTACACAGTCTGTCTACATCTCTTTTTATTCTAACTCTCCCATAGCGGGCCTGCTGGAAGAGATTTCTTAAAAAATAAGCTGTGCCTTTGTACTTGATTGTTCTATTTTACTTCTTGTCTTGTTAACTGTGTACATAAACTATTAAATAAAATAAATAAATAAATCATTATACAATTCTTTTTAAATTTGCCTATTACCTTAAAAACTCACATTAATGTCTTCGAATTTACCCCACCTCTCATTACAACGGTATATTCATTGTATGTCAACATATATTTCCCTTGAACCATCACAGATTATGTAACTGATTTGATCTGACGCTGGCGTTATTAGAATTACCATAGAATTACCTTCAAATCACCATTGTACGTTCTAATGGATAATTATTCCAGGAATGAGGCATTGTTTAATCGGGTTTACATGAAACAACTGCCTACCTGACCTCTTTAACCATGTTATCTGGACAATCTGATACCTCTTGGTATGATTGTTTGTCAGACGTTTTGGCTTGACTGTCTGTAACGATTGACAAAGATCTTCAAATGACAGCCAAGACTAACTAACAAAGAGGAGCTTGTCAAATGCATGGTCTTTATTAAAAATCGTTAGCTCAAACATCATTTATCATATATGATAAGTTTATTACGAATTATTATTACGAAGGTACTTGTGGCGTAGTAACAGCCGCATGGATCGCTCGATCATAAGGTTAAGCAACGCTTTGCACGGTCGCTCCGTGGATGGGTGATCATCTTGTCATTTGTTAATTTTTGGTAGTCGTTACGGACAGTCAGAAACCAGTCTGACAACCAGTCTTACCAAGGGGTATCGGGTTGCCCGGGTAACTGGGTTGAGGAGGTCAGATGGGCAGTCGTTCCACGTAGAAACTGGTACTCAGCTGCATTCGGTTAAGACTGGAAGCCGACCCCAACACAGCTTGTGAAAAAGTAAGGCAAGTGATTGTTTATTACGAATAAGATAAACTACAAAGCATATAAATACATCCGTAGAAATTCCTTGCCAAGAACACACAACTTCTATAACAATGCTAAACGATTACGCTTGGATTGGAAAATCAGAGTAGCTGTCTACAAAAGGGCTTCAGTAGTGACAAATTACAACATCGCACGAACATTTATTCCTAGCGGTTAGTTCTTACAACTTAGTTCAGTGTTAATATCTTAGTGGAACACCTCGTTTGTATGTTTGTCTATGGCAATTAGTTTTCTTCTTGATGACAGCAGATTTTTTGACTGCGAAATAGCATGGCCAGGACTAGATGATGATAATAATTATTATGTCATAAGCTGTCTTAGCTAATTCAATTATCATCATCTCCCGAGCCTTTTCCCAACTATGTTGGGGTCGGCTTCCAGTCTAACCGGATTTAGCTGAGCGATTTTCTATCTGATCTCCTCAACCCAGTTACCCACGCAACACAATAAACGGTTAGACTGGTATCAGACTTACTGTTTCCTGACTGCCCGTAACGACTGCCAAGGATGATCAATGCCTATAACCTATAACTAAATAAATTAATAAAATAACAATAATTAACCTTTTGATCGCCACTTCAAAAAAAAAGACGTGCCCTCAGTGCCAAGCTAAGAATTCATCCTTAAATACTTACAATATACCTAGTAGTGAAATCATAATTATATCGAAACTATTATAAAACGTGGTAAAAGGACCGCTGTTAGTACTAGCTTTAAACCATCTCCTCGAACAAAGTCTAGGTCTAAATCTAGTACTAAAGCCGGTACTTTTTAAGTTCTTGTTTTTTAATAAGGGGATAAAATTCTGTCATGTAGTCGTGACCGTGGCGTGCTAGGCACTTTTTGGTATGTCATCTATATGTGACTGTGGCGGTCAAAAGGTTAAAATCTGACACAGGACTTTCTATTGCCACCAAAACAGTACTAAAATATATTTTTTAAACATTCCCGTATAATATCATATCAAAAGGATTCCTTCGGCTCCTGACATCCTTTGATTATCTTGTAACAGAAGATTTTACAAACAGACCTCAAGGGGGCCATAAGGGAAATCTCAACTTAATTTTGAGACCCCATATCCCACTTGAAAAATGGCCGATGGAAATTTATGAAATACTGTTTATATGGAAGCTTATGAGGGGTTCTAAGAAGAGTTTTACTGACTGCATTTTAATATGGGTTAATATTTGTATTTGTCTACATATAAATGAGGCATTAATAATTTGTCTGTAATTATTGTAAATAATGTTTATAAACGTAATATATTATATTGGGACACCTTTCAAACACGGTCCTTTTGCGCCAAAGTATTAATTAGCTCGTGTTATAGTTACTAATACAATTAATAAACTACATATATATACAAAAACACATACATATTTTAACACCCGACCACAGCTAACAAACATGTTCATCACACAGATATTAACCGTACCAGGGATCGAATCAGTGACCCTCTGTTCAGCAGTCCGCCATGGTGACCAGTACACCGGCGTCTGTTCTATAAAAATATTGAATTGTGCTGACACTTCTGAACTAAAAAAAAAAGAAGCGTGATTCTTATCAAAACTAGGTCGAATTAGTATGGAAATAAAGTCAACTAATTTACAATACAACATGTCAAAATTATGAAAGTTATTCATGAAATAAATAAGACTAAAAAGTGTTAACTTTTTATGTTAAATATGTGGTTATATCGAAATATTATACTTTCTTCTAAATTTATAATTTTCTTCAGACTAAAAGTGAAATAAATTTAATTTTTTAATTTAGAACTTAAACTATTATTACAGGGTTATAAACTCAATGGGTTAACTAACACAGTATTATTTCTAGGTACTGTCATAATATTAACTTTTTTAATAAGACTTTTAAATAAAACTTAAAAAAAAATAAAAACCATTAATAACACAAATCACCAAAATAAAACGACACTTCCCTATTTTAATCTTAGGAATAAAATAATCGACGAAATTGACTTATGATTTACATTTTTTTCTTTCAATCATTTATTTTATGAGGCTTGAGCACTTCTGTGCTAAGTCAGTTTCGTTAGGTTCTAAATAAAATTAAAAAAAAAACAATCAACAATCAATTGAAACATATCAAATATCATTAATAATAGGACAATTAAAAAATCTACACATAATCACACTAAAACATCAGGGAACTTCAACATACCGTGAACACCCAACACTATAATATTGCTAAAAAAATATTAATTTCTGAAATAAACCCCTTACGCTCCGGCAAAGCGCGTGCTGAGCGCAATTTCTTTTTAATTAACATTAAGTCGGAGCCTAATATCGCACACTCCCTTTGACGGCATATAACGAACTGACCCCGTTTAATTTTATGCTCGAATACAGAATAGAACAGCTGTTCAAAGTACTTTACCTTTGAAAATGGAATTGGTTTTGTAGGGAAATATGAGTTTTATGATATGAAACTAGCGTTGTTAGTGGAATGTCCCAGAAAGTTCTACGACTGATTTATAGAAAGCATATAATAATTGGTCTATACTACCTACAGATATATCTATTTATGCCTTCTCTAGATTCATGACCAACGTCTTCGCATTTTAAACAGATTAAAAAAAGCAGATCCATCTTTTAAAAACACAAAAAGAAAACACTAGAAGACAATGTTTAGAGGTTGAAGCTGTGTTTATTTCGCAACATTTAACATGCAAATTTAAAGTTTTTCCCCATAGAACTCTCTACAATATATGTATGTATTTTGTAGGGAATTCTTTCAAGGCATCAAACGAGCCACCTTGAGTTTCAAATGGCAAATTCCAAAAACTAACAGTCATTATTATATTTTTGATATAAACAAAATCCCCTTAAATTAAAATATAATAATCCAAAAACAAAATTTGCTTATCACACTCAAAACGTTGAACATTCTTTTATCAAAAGAAGACAAATCAGAAACCGGCTCAATTTCATATAACCAGCCGGACGACCCACTTTGAACAATCATAAAAATGGTAGAAAAGA
Source organism: Heliothis peltigera (assembly GCA_958496145.1). NCBI lineage: Eukaryota > Metazoa > Arthropoda > Insecta > Lepidoptera > Noctuidae > Heliothis > Heliothis peltigera. The sequence goes on along the minus strand of OY292345.1, from coordinate 4,976,067 downwards.
CCCATTTTTTCCCGTTATCCCACCGCTAGTGGCTTATTCAGTCAGGGCATTCGTACTTCTAAGATTCAGGGGAACGACAGTCAGACAATTACAGCCGGCTTTTGTTATTTCAAGGGGTTTCTCTTGCGAAATTTTTAGATGACGCTCCGACGTTTCCATTGAAATTTCCTTGCTCCAAAAACCCAGAAGTGTGGTACTAATTAGGATTTTCCCCTTTCCCATTGTAGATTTTCAGTTTTGTTAAGTTTTATATTTTAAAGGGTAATGACCTTTATAGGTTTGTTCTTGATTGTTTTGTTTAGTTAATTTTTGTTTAGTTCTTTATTAATGTTTTTTTTTTGTTTTGTGTAACCTTTATTTTAAACACTATTATTGCCCACTCAATTTTAGAAAGTATTAAAGAATAAATAAATAAGTCTTTATTTATCTATTCTTTAATACTTGTAATAATACTACTAATAGTGTAATCATGTATAATCATATTTTTCTAGGACTAGACACTATTAGCGTCTACTATAGAAAAATATGATTATCCATTTCACCATTCAATTAAGCTATCGAGTCAATACAAAAGTTCAAGATCTTTTTAACTCCAAACTTTACAGTACTCAAAAACTATTTCAAAATTTTATAGCAGAGATAAGCTTGATATTTATCAAAGCAACTGACAATATGTTTCCTTTGCCTTTCAAACTAGAAAGCAATAAATTTAAAACGTCCAAGTATTTGTGGAAAGTACAATACTTTGCACGCCTTATCGAAGTCATATTAAGGCTAAATTCATGTTTTCAGTTCAAGTACCTCAAACGTGACGTTGTAGTTCAAAGAAATCTAAAATATTGTATCTTAAGAACTTTTTGGCATGTTTTCAAGCGCAGATCGTTTACTTTCATGTTTTTTTAAGTATTAATGATCGGCTCAAATATTAAAAAATTCAAATTCTAAGCATTTATTTCAATATTAGTCAGTCCATAGAGCATTAGTGGTACAGAAATTAAAAAAACAACATAATATTTTAGTAACTCCAAGACACACAAGGGAAAAATATACATGGGTTGTTCACAAGAGTTGATGGCATCCATCCAGGCCGATAGTCGGCTACGGCGGCCGTCATCTTTTAAGGAGATCAGCCAGCTACGCAGGACATATAATAGTGAACAAGCATTCGTGCAGATACAGGTGCACTCTCTATTCGCTCTCTCTCATAGTCCGATGGGATGGCAATCCGACACGACCGGAGAGAAATCAGACGCAGGACCGTCATTTACGTACTCTCCGATGCACGGGTGTATCAATCATGAAAAACAAGTCTACAAATACGTAGTCTATGGACATATTAAATTGGCAATGTTATTTATTTTAGGCACTGAAATAACTTATAATGAATGATGAATAAAGTTACGTTTGTTTAATTCTGTATTGTTATTAATATTCATTGCGAGTATCAAATAGTTTAAAATAAATGAAACATGAAAATAAATTACTTTTATCATGACTGTTAAATAAAACAATATTAATTCGAAAACATGTACCGAAGCCAGCACATCAAGCTACTATCTGTTAAAATTCCTAATCGATTTTCAACTTTATCGCTGAAGCATTTAAGCTTCGTTTAGTTTGATGTGCTAACGTCTGTACAAGTATAACCTCAAATCGTATACAATGCATTTTTCAAATTGATCAAGTAATTTCGGAGTCTATTTAATCCAAACAAGAAACAATCAATTTTTCCTCTTTATAATATTTTTTTTCCACTTTATAATATGAGATGTTTCCCGTGGCTCCACCCAAAGCACGTGAAAACTACTTCCCGTACTCGGTTAAGTCTAATAAGTAGCCTATATCCTTTCTCAGACTCTAGACTATGTGTAGACCAATTTTTATTTAAATCCATTTAGTAGTATTGGCGTGAAAGCATCACAGACAGACAGGAGTTACTTTCACATTTTTAGGTAATATTACTAAGAATAAGGATTTATATTAGTATAGATACACCTACTACGTAAGTACTTGAACAATTTTAAAGTATAGTATATTCTAAGTAGTAATAACAAACCAGCCGTATCATACCATTTTGTTGGAGCCTTTACACTATAACAAGACTCTAGAGACTTCTAGAAGTATCTATAATTGTTACGTATACTGCAAGCAAGCGCCGACCATCGCATCGTACAATCATTAGAACTATTTAGAACTTAGTTCTATTAGAGAAAATACTGCAAAAGACGTTACAGAGGTAATTGTTTAGTTTTAAAGAGGTTTGCAGTTCAAGCTGTGTTAATCGTCTATTTTGAAAAGAGTGTCCATGGCATTTTTTGCTGTTTCTCCTTAATAAGATTCACTCTTTTGAACTGACCTTTGACCTCCTAGTATTTGACTTTTTGTGGGAGCCTGTGATAGGTTTATAAGAAACCGTATATAAAATACCGTATTGAATTTATTTAGAACTTGCTTCGGCCAGCGGTTTCATCGTCATCCCATGAGGAAAACTTCGAGCATCCAGATAAGCCTACCTCATTAATTAAGTTATCGAACACTGAAAGAATTCATCAAATCGGACCAGTAATCTCTGAAATAAGCGAATTCAAGAAAACTAACAAAAACAATCTTCAGTTTTATAATATTAGTCAAGGTAATTAATATCAAACTTAATTCATCTAAATGAATAGTACTTGGTATAAACACGACTAAAATTGGGTATTTGCCTGTGTTTGATTTTGTACAAAATTTTTAACAAAACAAATAAACACACGCTCAAGGAAGATTTTTTTGTTGATAAATGGAGCAGCAATTAACGTTTTTTATATTCGTATGATGAAGAGTGGGATCATAGTGGAGACATCTTGCTATCTCTTTTGCACATGCGTCATCAAATAGCGTTGACGTCATAAGCTTGAATGTGCATCCTATTTCTGATATGACAGTCTACTGGTTTTGAAAGGTTTATAAATTAATTATTTTTCAACGGCTTCCAAAAATAATTTCTGTTTTTGTAAAATGTTAATTTTAATATGAATAATTAAAAAAAATGAGTCAAATACCCTATTTTTAAGAACATAATATAATGAACGTCAGCAAATTTTGTCAAAACTGTTTTTCTATTTATTATTAGTTCATTGCTCAAAGATCAGCATGCTTCGAACATTTTTCACAGTAAAAGACTTTACGATTCGGTATAAACGTGAACGATATACTATCGGACGGTATGCCTTCTATGCTTAAAGTTGTCAGCGCGCTTTGGCGAGCTTCCAAATTGATCTGTAATTTATATCGAACTGATATAACTTCTTTAACCTTAAATTATTTTGGTTTTATGTCTTTTTGGTAGTGTATATTATGGACATCGTGCTAGTTGTTACTAAAGAAAATGATGTAACTAAAATGTTTCAACAGTTTGTTGTTTAAGTTTTATTGCTATGTAATGAAAGGATGGAATTATGATAAGCTGTTAACTAAATAAATGCATTATCTCTTGTGAAAATGAAATAGCACTTCAACGCTGACGTCCACTACAAACAATGATTATTTTATCTTATTAGTATCATAAATAAGGCACTTACAAAAATTAAAAATAAAGGTATTTTTTATTGTAAAAAAAGGTGTCGAACTGTTAAAATCAACGGTTGTTCAGTCACATAGCTGTTATTGCAAAAATTGATCATGGTATCTAAATTGAACACTTTCCGCAAATATATCTTGATATGAAAATATTTGGATATCTTTTTTTTTATTTTCCTGGGTGATTAACACTTTAGTTTATTAAGCCGATTATGTTCCTTCTATGAGGTCCCTGTGTGCAAGGGCCACTGTATGTAACTCTTGCGTCAACCACCTGCAGCCCATGGTCACCCTTTCACGGATTGCGTAAAACGCAGCTTTATCTTGTTAAAAACATCTTAACAACCGTCCAGCATTAAATTTCAAAAGGATAGGTTTCTATACCTTGTTAAAACCAGACCTTAAATTCAACTATGAATCCCGAAGCGAATCACAAAGCCATCTTTTAAAGCGAACTCCAATTCCGCAACAGGTCTGCAGTTTATTGAGCATCGTTGTAAAAGCAACTTCCTTTAGCTTCCTTGAAATGATAAACAGCATTTTAAGTTTTTCTTCCATTCAGGATCGAAATAATTTAATGGCTTCGGGAATGGCTGGTTTGCAGCGGTATTGATTGCTTCCTTGGAAGCTTAAAAGCGTCTTCACATTGCACGATACGATGTTTTAGTAAGATGCATTTAGATGGTAAAAACGGGGCGAGACGTCATAAGCCCCCGCAGACTGCAAACTAAATTGTCGGCCAACTATATAATTATGTATGTAGACAGTTTTTTTTTGTTTTCTTTTGGCCTAGAAACTCGCTAATACCTTATCTGCTTAACTTATGTCCGCAAAGAAACCAAACCAAACAAATTATCAGCTAACTAAAAGTTTGCAGTCTGTGAAGATGCATAAAAATGTATGTAGATATTATAAAAAAAAAATACCTGGGTATAATGTTAAGTATAAATAATAGTAAATTCTTGAACGATTTTTGCCAGGTTCAGTATTGATTAATACGATATGTATTTGTGTATAAAATATGGCCTGCATCTCACGTGACTTATTGCAATGTGTGATCGTATCGGATGGTGTAAAATTACTCTAAGAGAGCGCTAAAGGATTTATGCTGTTTGCAATTTAGTTGTCGAATCAGTGAAATTGAATTTCATTTCAGAAATGTAATACTTTGTGTATAGCATATTATGATCTGACGATTGCTAATATCTATTTTGCCGCAAAAACATTACAGATAAAATAAAAAAAAAATAAAAGGCATATATATGCATATAATATAAGCACATATAAAACATAGGCCTAAAAACATAGGCATAAAAAACCTTCAAAAATCATTTGTTTGCATCGGAGTTACAGACAGGCAAACAGACACACATAGCTGCAAAATAACCCCTCTTTTTGCGACACGGATTAAAAATCTTGTAAAAAGCGTGCCACACGGATATTATCTGGTGTTCTATCAGAAATGACCTTGCTTCTTACCAGACAACAAGACTGCAGATGTAATTTCAAGTCGAGGCAAAATCTGTGGATTTAAACCAGCCTTCCTCCACCTCAACAGTTTCTATCGCTTTAATTTCGTACATATAAATGTGCAAATTCTACACGTAATGAATGACGCAGCAAATATGGTTTTAGATTGATATTCTGATTTTCGTTTGAAGCGTATGTGATTTCCAATGTTTTCTCTATTCAATGAAAAGGAACAGGTATTTAGATGGTATTTTATGTTAACTTCATTTTCATACTCTGTTGTACTCGTATAAAAAAATACTGGACACTAACATAGTGTAATATATAAAATAACTGTTTAAGTTTTATAATGTTATTTTTAAAATGGAACTTTATCGAAGTCAGTCTTTTCAGACAATATTATTTATTTTAAATTACATTTAAATTTATTTTGTTCTAGAAGTCGGTAACTAAATAACAGCCGCGAGATATCGGCTTCTAGAGTCACGACAAAAGTGTTTTTTTTCCTTTTAAGTGTTATATGAAGTCGGTTTCTAGTATTTTAATTCAATACCTATTAAAATTTAACTGAATTATTGGAAGAAAAACAGACAGACAACTGCATGACAACCCATAGATTTAATATTTCATGTACAAGAACGGAACCTTAGAATAACAAACGGCGCTGGTGTTGCAAAAAATAAAATCGCGATTCCATAAATTGTTCAGTAATACTTGAATGTGTTTCTTTCATTTCGCATTTATCCCGAGTTTCTTTGGTCGCTTTAATTTAAAAAGTTGGATTGATGTCCTCGGGCCGAATCACCGGGTGTTTTTTTTTCCATAACTATGCTTATGGAGTACAAATTACCCTGTTTTTTGGGTAACTCAACGAGGTACGAGGAACCGAATATTTTTTCATTGTTCTCCCGTATGGAGATTTTGGGAGCTGTTATGTTTTTGGAGTATGTTAATTGTTTTAGGGTTGGTTCCGATTTTTTTTAATCATCACGTTTCGTGTTTTTTTGTGCAGAGAAAAAAATTTGCGGAAACAAATAGGTACCTAATTATTACTTGCAGCTGTTTTTCTTTCAAAGGCGATTGACGCACTGTCTCTATATTTGAATTTGCAGTTTTGAATTTTATATAGGTGTGTCGGAAAGGGGGTTTTCATACAAATGAAGACTTGATGAGGTGAATAAATTGACAAACAAATAAGCGAACAAAAATAATATTTTTGTTGCATTAAATAAAAACCTACAACACGTCAAAGATAAAACTTAAAACTTGGTCAATTAAAATAAAGGAGAATGGTTGAAAAAGGTACTTTCAACTCCTAATGAAAGATATACTGGATGAATTGGAATGAAAGACAACATAGCTATCATGTAGGTACAGACGCCAGCACATGAGGGTACCCTAAAACTGCCAATTTTTTTCAATCGACTTTGAACCATACCTATGCTTCAGCGATAAAGTTGAAAATCTATTAAACGAATTTGTCAGATTGTGGTAGCTTGATCTATCTCTACCATAATATCCTAGATCAGCAAATAGCTTATCTCCTCACTGTCCCACTGTTTGAACCTAAAACTAAACAGAAAAGATAATACTTAGGGCCTGTTTCACCACCTACAAATAAGTTCCAGTTAGTTTATTTGGTAGATAATTTCATACAAAATCTATTCCATTTTTTTGAATTTACTCGGTAGATAGTGGCTATTCGGACATTGTGAAACTGGCCCTTAGTAAAAGATTGAGTAAATATTTACATAACTTTGTTTACCAAATAACCGCTTGGCGCGTGACCTGCTCATGTTAAATATGTATGTTACTATTAGGGGAGTATTTAATTAAAAATTGTAGGTCAATTAGTAATAATAAGTCAAGCGCAACGGCCTCTTATCACGCTGTACATATTTTACTTAACACGTTTGTATAACTTTGCGGGGATTTATGTTAAAGTAAATCATTTTTTTATGTACTGCAGCCGACGAGGTACTTTCAAAATGTGTGTTGTGAATTTTGAAATTACGAGGATTTTTTTAGTGTTATAAATGGGAAAGCAATTCTGTTTGTCTATCGCTCTTTCACGCACAAAACTACTAGGTCGATATTTTTTTTAATGTAAAACATTTTGAAATTTACATAGCTACATTGCAAAAACTTTTTACAGGAAAAAAATACAACTGGCAGCGCAAAACTCTTAAAAGGAAAAAATACTTATGTCATGGCTCTAGAAGTCGGTATCTCGAGGCTGTTATTAAGGTTTTTATTTCGTGGTAAATCATCAAATCATCGACCCCTCCCGCTGAAGGTGCAGCTGGTGGGAGTGTCAGACTCTTACTGACTAAAACCCACTTAGATTGACTACGGTCCTTCTGAAGGTCCCTGTGTGCCAGGGTGATGGTAATTCTTACGAACAACCGACAGCTCGGCCCATAGACCGACTAGTCACGGTAAAAAAAGGTACCATAGAGAAACAAAAAACGCACGTTTAATAAAAAATGTCAGTAGTAAAAACTGTTCCACTTTCAAATCCAGATAATACTTCCGAACCATTTCATCCGCGTGTCAGTTATCTCCCGAACAGCGATTGTTCCTAAATGACACAATGATTAGATTCTTCACTATTGTAAAGACTCGCGATTCTCCATAATAAGAATTCAGTAGTAACAGAAAATGATTTTGCTTGAATTCCGTTTTGTAAGCGAGTATAAAAGGATCGCCTTTTATAATCAAGACAAAAGGAATTGTAATAATGAGTAACACTTCTAGTTATTGTAGAAGATATTCATTCATAGTTTATTTTCCCATTGTTTGAATATCGAAAATGTTCTTTAATTTGTCTTAAATGTCTTAAGTTGCAGTTCTTTTGTTTGATTCCAATTTTGATTTATTATGTTGTATCTTAAGTATGTAGTTTTGTTGGTCTTGCAGAAGTCTAAATACTCGTATAAAGTGCTGAATGTCTACTTTTATTGAGTAGGTAAAAACAAAAGACATATTGCATTTTCAAACAGTTGAGACATCTTTGCACTTGAGATAATAATATCGATATTGTTTTATTTTATTTATGCAAATATGTCTGCATCGATTGTTTTTCTTATTTTCTGTAAACGGTCGAATAATCCGATAGATACCAAAACAATATCGTCCATGTATCTTTAATTTAAAATCATCATCAGTCTAGCCTTTTACCAAAATATGTTGGCGTTGGCTTCCGGTCTACTCTGATACTACACAGTAAATGACTGACTAAAACACACTACACATTGAGGAGGTCTTTGTGTGCCAGGGCCACGGTAACTCTTGCGACAACCCGTAATCCCGGCAGATGCAGCAGCTTCTCAAGTATCTTTAATTGAACGAAAAACTGATTAATACCAGTATACATATTAACTTCGTTAATATTCCACCTAGCTACCTAGTTCCTGAGAAACTGATATCGAACAAAATACAGTATGAACATAACACGTTCTAGTCCGATATCTCAATTAATAGCGAGTGTCCGGCGACCGTGTAGTGGTATGCGGTGTGACCACATGCAGCGTATAGATATTACATCCGAATCGGTACCGGCAGCCGTGATGTCGGATAAGCTCGAGAAAGCTGTTTATGGTCGTTCGACCAAAGGAAGAGAGTTTAGGATGATAGATTTTATGATAGAAGTCGATTTTAATGAATCAATTCAATTCTGATATTGGAAACGTGAACGGTTTGATGTGTGGATGTTTGTTAATTTTTGACGTAAAAAGATTTTGATTTAAGAATGGTCAGGGACCTATTTACACTGAAACAGAATGTCAGTCATGCATTCCGCTCCCAAAAAATCACACATTATCATCTCCCATTGATCCTTTCTTTTCGTGGGAAATCATCCCGCTGACGGTGCAGCCGGAGGAAGTATCAGACTCTTACCGACTAAAACCCGCCATGTTCCTTCTGAAAGTCCCTGTGTGCCAGATCCACGGTAACTCTTACGAACAACGCGTAGCCTAAGACTAAGCTACTTTTTGAATAAATACTTAAATGTTGAGCTGGATCACTCTATTTTTATTAAAACCTTTCTTGCTGGTCTTACAATCGTTCCTACTTAACCAAGTTTTGTCCTCAGATATAGACAGACAGCTTTGAATTTTTTTTAGTCTGAGTTTCCTCGTAATTGTCTTTCAAAGTAAAATATGGGAAAGCTTTGCAGAGATTATCTTATCAGTATTTATAGAAAGAAAGCATATTTATTTACTCAGTTTAAGGTCATAAATGTAAGCAACTATTGTTACAAAAATGCCTTTGATTTGATCAGAACTGTACATTAGCAAATATCCGTTTACCAAATATGTATTTGTTTGAACAAAATTTTCCTAAAACTAGAAAAACAGACAAATATTAACCAAACCACACCTTTGTTTCAATAGCTTCTCATTTCACATTTCTTTGTTCAAAAAACCGTAACAGTAAGACATGGGCCTTTCTTTTGCAGCAAACTTTTTGTTTTGGGTTTTTCTTTTTAATTACCGAACGTAGATACATTTCTCTCGAGATTCGAAGGTAGAATCTGGCTTTGCAGCTAATAGTGAGCTTCTTTTAATAATTCTGATTATTATTCTCAAATAAGTGTATTATTATTCTGAGATAGTAAAATATTTGATTTAAGTGTTATTAGGTTTTGATGTTATTTTTATTGTTCTAGGCTTAATGTCTTTGTGTGAAGCTAAATTTATTTTCTGTCTGGCTTTCTCACATATATTTTTTTTGAAGCTCAGTTTGTTGATAAACTCTGTAACTACACAAGACGAATGAAATAAGTGAATTTCAATCGTTTTATTATGAAAACTAAAATTTTTACAGAAAGAAATCATTAGGAGGTCAGATCGGCAGTCCCTTTACCCAAAAACGCTGGTAGTCAGCTTCATAGGGTTGAGATTAAGCCGACCCCAACATAGCTTGGGAAAAGCCTAGGCAGATGATGGAAACAAATCATGAGCATATTATCGAATTATTTTGAGTAATTTGAAAATTTATGTAATTAGGTTGACTAGCTTTTTGCATATAACATACCAATCATTTTTTCATTTTTTCTAAGACAGCAAACAAAGTCACGGGAATAGCTAGTCGTGCCTGAAAGTTCATTGAAAAAACATTCAGATACATACTCAGCTTAAGTGCCTTATTTTTATATTTATATAAATATTTTTTATTGCTAATGGCGAGAGCAAAAATATAAGTACAATTGTAATCTCGTTACGCGAATTGCATTTGTGGCAACGCAATTTGAAGTAACTTACATTGTGTGCCAATTTGGTATTTGCATTATGTAGTTATATATTTTTCTATATATTTGTAGTAAAACTAGCTTCTGCCAGCGGTTTCACCTGAGTCCCGTAGTAATTAGTTCACTCACCCTAAAGCCTTTCTCGATAAATAGAATAGATTTATTTTCTCAATGCTCAATGAAAATATGGATTCAAATCGGTCCAGCAGGCTTAGCATGGCAACCGTAGGAACAAGTTTTGTTTACCGGAGATTGGATATAATGACAGAAAAGTGACAGACTGACGTAAGATTTCTTTTGACATTTTTTGAAGTAATTTTTTCTTTTCTTCGATTGACATAAGGCTGCAAGTGATTATATTGACAGAAATTTTAAATTATTTGACATTGACAGAAAGAGCTTTGTCTTTTCTTGATAGAATAGATATAAAGTCGCCATGCTAAGCCTGCAGTAGTACCTGAACAATTTGCAAGTTTAAGAAAACAAACCAACTTTTCAGTTTTATAATATTAATATATATGAGTGACTAATGAGTTCAAAAACATACAGGAAACGATAAACATGTATGGAAAAGACATTTCAAAATTATCTTATGACCACATGATGACATTGCTATACATTTTTTTTGATTCTACTAGCGTTAACGATTGTGGAAAGACATCCTGGCTAACCCCCCTGAATACTAAAACGACTAATCAAGATACAGACGCTAATCGAGATAGATCTAGGACCTAAGAAAATAAACATTTACAAACAGACAAATTTGACAATATAAACGGCGACCTTCAAATGTTTAACTAAACAAATGAAGGGAATCTCGTCAACTATTCTGTTATAGACCAAGAGCCCATTGCAGCCCTGCAGGATTCACCAAAATACCTTTCTACAATCGTAAACGCGATTAGAAATGAAAAACATGTATGAAAATGAACTTTCAAATCTATAAGCTCGTGTTCCTAATGTGCTTTGAAATTTTCTTCTTCTTTAACTTAAGAGCCTAGCTCTTGTCGGTGCAGCTCCTTCCAATTCTGCCTATCGTATGCCAACTCTTGAACTTCCTTATATGTCTCAACTTTCACATTCTCTTTATTATAACTGATGTAGCTATGTCTCGGCCGACCCCTTCCTCTCTTTTGTGTTTTTAATGAACTCATCGTGACGTATAAGATGTCCAATCATTTTCCCTCTCCTGTTCTTTATATAATTTAATAACTGTATTTTTTTTTAAAGACAAAAGACAATTTGAAATTTTATTATTAACTATTTTGTAAGATATGGAGTAACACAATCGTACATAAAAAATTAAATGACCCTTATTATAAATCGTGGTTTTTTAAAGTACCAGTTTTGGACCAATAACTTTGTTCAAGATAGTCATTTAAACCTAACTCTGGTATCTCTTTAAGTCCACGTTTTATAAGATTGTAAACATACACATAGTGTACACTTTCTGCAAGATCGACGCATAAAAAAAAAATCTTAATACAATGATTTTAATTTAGCAGCCGCGAGCTCCTGGACTATGAGACGACTTTACGAGTCGGACGACACTACAGCCGCGCGTTCCTACTGAAATATATCCCTTAGGTGACCCTTAAGGGTTTACGAGATACCGTAAGACTGCAATACGTCTTATATTGCATGTTTCACAACACATGGCCGTATATTGCTCGAGTTTTGTTTGGGACTATTTTACGCAAAGGTAAGGGATGGTTCCTCTGTATTTAAAGGTATCTTTTTTATTATTTGGTTTAATTTTTTTTGCATGTTATGGGATTTTTATGGGATCATCCGAAGAATTGGAAGGCATGGAGATGAGATCGGGCCGTCCTGTCTGTGAGACAGTAGCTGTGAAAAAATAATGGGATTTGATATTACAGAATTTGTCAGTGTGTTCATTTGGTCTGTAGATTATTATCTTATGAGTAGCACAGTACGTACTTTTGGCAATAGGTAGGCTTAGGCGTTAGATGATGGTTAAGACTAAATATTTGTTTTCTTCTAGTTTAATAAGTTATTATAACACATGTACACAAACTTAATAGCTACATACCTAATAAAAAAAACGGCTACAAAAAATTACACCTCATCGTCGCCCCATCGCTATGAATCGCTAGAACTTTAAAGGATTTTAATCATAGATTTTAAATAACTTTATAGAGGCTCATAAAACTAAAGGATATTGTCTAAATTTGAGAATTGATTATGGCTTTCAACTCGTTAAAAAATAATTATATATTCAACCTACATTACACATTCTGAAGTCATGAAAATCAGCTGCTAAGCATAAAATGTCCCAGTACCAACATCATAAATATAGACTATTTTTTCCAACCAATAATATGAAGAAACATCGTCACCAAAACACTGAGAATAAGTTAATAGAAATGTCATATACACAAGCCAACACAAGAACACATTATATACAGTACGAAAGTATATAGTTGGCATGTATCGCTTACGATTCTATCGGAAAAGATGATTTATTACTGACCTCCATAGCGGGAAATAATAAAGGCTGGCCACATATCCCAGACTGTATAAGGGTGCCCATAAAACCGATATAAAACGGGAAATTCCATCGGTTGGTTTGCTGCTCGTTCATATAATGTTACGCGAAAATTTCAACCGGTAAAATACTGTCGGTAAAATACCTAATTTATAACATTTATTTATTAGTTCTGTATTAAATATTGAGAGTGGTCGGATTGAGTGAAACAACATCTGTTTTAAGGTTCGCTTCTAATATTTATTTTACCATAGTTTTTTATTGTTTAGTAGTTTGCCTTTTTTCAACCGACTTCAAAAAAAGGAGGAGGTTCTCATTCTTTTGTAATGTCTAACGTTTTGATTTTAATAATAAGTTCAATTTTTTTGAAGGGGTCCATTCTTAAATCCCTTTTTTATTTTATTTTTTAAATCTTATATCAAACTTTAAATTTTATTTTAACTTCATCCAAAATATAGTTGCTGTTTTTTTGCATATTTAAGCAACATTTACACATTATATTTCGTCAAGATTAATTCAGCCTTCATCACCAGCTTTTATTTATAGTCCCAATGAAACGCACAGGCCTCTTCTCATACGGAGAAAGAATGAGCGTCACACGGAGAAGGAGTACACCCTTACATCAATCATAAAAAGGACAATTCCTTCAACTTCAGAAATAATGGCAACCCTACTTGGTCGATTTCACGAAATGAAAATCAACGTGTCACGATGAGTGGTGGCCAATCTCTTCGTGAATCGACAACTGTTTTTCCACTAACATTGTTCCCTGTTTCGCATTGATTTTGTGACTGCACGTTATAACTGTCGATAATGTTTCTGGTCAGATAGGCAGTCGCTCCTTGTAAAACACTAGTACTCAGCTAAATCCAGTTAGACTGGAAGTGGACCCCAACATAGTTGGAAAAATGATGATTAAGATGATCTGGATATTTCTGAATCCATACTTTCGACCTTTAATGAAATATTGGAAACGTGAATCTTCAATGAAAGTCATTAAGATGAAACTTGAATGATCTGAAGACCAAAATCGGGATTTGGGAAAAATTACTTCTGTCAGGATTATGACATGTTCGACTCACAAATCAGAAAAACTACTGGCAGTTCCCAGATAGAAGGAATATGGATATTTGTTCCAAATATCATCCAAATCAGTTCAGCAGTATTTGCGTGAAAGAAAGCGTAGCTAAAAAACAAGTGAATTTGTGAAAGTTTTGTTTTGCGTTCTGCAATGGATCTCAATAGGCTGATCCTGACTAATTTTCGGCCTTAGCGGCTGTTCTCTTTAAGACAATCAGCCAGCTGCACGACATAATAGTGCACAAGCATTTGCGCAGACACAGGTGCACTCTCTATTCGGTCACTAACCAAACTCTATGGGACGGCAACTCGGCACGACTGGAGAGAGATCAGTTGCAGGAATGACATATACGTGCGCTCCGATGTACTGTTGTATCAATCACCAACTTCCAGACACTGGACTACTTTTGTGAAAGTTTCGTAAACCCACAAAGCAATGTCGGCTCGAGCCGGCATCGACCCCGAGACTCCGTGTCAGTAGTCAAGCCATACAACGACTAAACCAACGAGGCCATAATGATTGAGATAATCGCTGCTTAAGTATTTTTAATTTACTTTAAAACCAATCTATTTGTTAAGTCATTTCATTGCTATAAGCAGATGGCCAATCTAACAGCAGTCATTACGTATTCATAGTCAAGTTATGTATCATTTGTATCTAGTAATGTATGCCTAATAATTATGTATATTGTATACTAGGCCACCACTAATACTAACAGGATTTCGTAATATACATAATTGGCTCTAGATTTGAAGCTCAAAATACGAGCAGTACATCGCTTGAGTATAATTGAGTAATTTAGGTTCTAGCTCTTTCTTGTATTTATGAGGAAGGTTTTGGTCATGAACGTGGATGCATATAGAGGAAGGGGACGACCAAAAAAGTAGGATGGATTGTGTGAACGTTGATAATTATGGTTAGAAAGAATGTTACTTGTGGCACTTGTTACTGTGTTTAGACGGATAGGAGAATGTGGAAGAAGCAAACATGCTGCGCCAACCCTAAATAAAATTTGGGATTTGTGCTTATGTCATCATAATATACAAAATAAATAACTTGTGTCATATGAAAATAAAGTAAGCAAAGTGTATACAATACAATACAATAAACTATTGTATCTGGCGTCAGTGAAAATTGAAATTATGTTCTTGTTATCTTGGGTATGACATTTTATGTGAATAAATGTTTTTTCTTTCATTCTTTTTGTATATATCCTAAATTATGAATACATAGATAGGAACTTAAATGACTTATTTAACATCCATACATTAGGAACCAAAATTCAACTCAGAATAAAGTACCTCAATTTTTTCAATGCTAAGTCTTCTTTGAATACTAAAACAGATTTACATAAGTTGAACGAAATACTGGCCTAGTTGCTTAGACTATAAATCACACAGGCTAATGAGCTTTCCTGGCTATTAATCTTACGGTACTCATTAATTCTACTAAACATATGAACCCAAAAGGTTTGATACAAATGTCTTGATAATATGTAGGTGTTATGTTTCCAATATAACAATATCTCTATACCCACTTAATTAAAAAAAAACTTTAATTATGACATATAAGTTATTTTTGACTGCATATAAATTAGAATCTACATCAAATAGAATGGAATCTTATCTTTTTATCGGTATATACATCATCTCCCGAGCCTTTTCCCAACTACATAATATGTTGAGGTCGGCTTCCAGTCTAGCCGGATTCAGTTGAGTACCAGTGTTTTACAAGGAGCGACTGCAACCCAAAACCCCTTGGTTAGACTGGCGTCAGACTTACTGGCTTCTGACTACTGAAACACAGTCATTGGTGTTCAAGATATACTTAGAAAGTACATACAAACTTAGAAAAGTTTCCTTGGTACTTGGCCTGACCTGGAAACGAACCCACGCCCTCACACTTGAGAGGTTGGCTCTTTATCTGCTGGGCCACCACCACTTTTCATGTATTAAATTGTATATTGAACCAATAATTACAAATTTTAACCATGAATTATATTTTAAAACTGTATGAAGTTGTACTTCTGTTTAGTCAAACAGTTAATCAGCGACATGGTTACCTGTAAGAAGGTTTTTGGTCTAGATTTTTATAAAAGGTCGTCATTAGCAGGGTTAATGATTGCATTGATATAAGTTAAATCGTTTATTAATGTAGGTTTTTTAACCTGAACTATTTTAATAATGCTTTGTCGTTCTTAGGGTTCCGTAGGTAAATTCAAGTCATAAGTAGCCTATTCTTGGACGCGGAAGCGAATAAAAAGTAATAAATCTTCAATTTGAACAATTTATAAAGTATGGTACAGACCCCAGCAGGCTTAGCATGGCGATTCTATGTCTATTCTATCAAGAAGAGACAAAGTCATTTCTGTTAATGTCAACATGTCTTCTGCTCGAGCATGGTGCGATCTGTCAATTGGCATATAATCACTTGTCAAGTTATGTTGATCGAAGAAAAGATTTTTTTTTTTAATAGTCAAAAGAAATCTTACGTGAATGTCTGAACTGTCACTTTTTTGTCATTATGTCCATTCTCCGGTAGACAAAACTTGTTTCTACGGTTGCCAGGCTACGCCTGCAGCACATGAAACGCTACTTGCTTCTGTCAAAATTTTCCAGCCTGCACAGAATGAAAACCAAACTTAAGAACTTGAAGTAATTCTTATTCTTCATTACTATTTCATCATTAAACAATAAAAAAAAAACTACGAATTTCACAGAATTACGAAAACCATGCAAAAAAGCAAAATAAATCCCACTGTATAAATGCAAGCCGAGATATATATCCCTTGAATTCTCACGCGTGTTTGTTTTGTTTTTCCTCATCTGTCAAACGGTAAGACATTGAAACAACATGTTGGGCATGTAGAATTATTTTCGCTGTTTATTATCTGCGAGGCTTTCCTCAAAAGATATATAGCTTTCAAGCAAGTTTCCAGGATTACTTTTTGAGAATATTTTTTTTATTCTCTTTTTTTACAATGAAGAATGTTCACTGGTTTAGATTTTTTGCGTTTTCTACAATCCAATTATAACAATAATGTGACTTAATTACCGTGACTTTAAATTTTAAAGGGCGCGAGTGACCGCCGACTGGCTTTTTTGTTGTGATGACGCCACAGTTCACTCATATAGTACAGATGCCAGCACGACATCAAGCTGCTGCAATGTGTCAAATTTTCTTAATACATTTTCAATTTTATCGTTGAAGTATATGGTTCAAAGTTGGTTGGGAAAAAATTACAGTTTTGGGTAGCTCTGTGTGGGGACTTCAATATGCAAACTTTAGCTTATGTCTCCGGCCGTGTATTGTGGGTGCGGGTGACGTCACACTAACACTGCTCCAACATAAACATTCATACAACCTAAACTAATTTATATATGGCATGAAACAAAATAAATTAAAAGAAAAAAAACTTTTTTTAAAAAGCTTCTATGGTCCGCCATATTGGATTTAGAATAACGTCATATAACATATCGTGCATACCCAAACTGAATGTGTATACAAAATTTCAGCTCAATTGGTTGATGATATCTACTTCAAATTTAAATTCAAAGAACATACATACACGGCAAGTTAAATAAAAGCTTTTAATAAAATGAGTATTTATAATAATATTATGCACTTAGACTTTAATGTGACTTTACAATCCATTTCGCATACCCAGCATCATTCTCTATTTGCTAACCTTTGAAACGGTCATGGCGGGTCACACTTTTATTAATCTACTAGCTTCCGCCCACAAAATCCTCCCACTTCCTGTTATGCTCGCTTCCCGTGGAACCTATTTAGCGTATCCGGATATAAAGTAGCCTAAAGCCTACCTCAATAAATGGGCTATCTAACACAAAACAAACAAACTCTTATACTTCATTATATTAGTCCAGAACCATTTTCGGCTATTGCAGCCATAGGCCATTATAATGCACAAGCATTTGCGCACACACAGATCAATGACTGTGTTTCGGATGGCACGTTAAACTGTAGGTCCCGGCTGTCATTGAACATCCTTGGCAGTCGTTACGGGTAGTCAGAAGCCAGTAAGTCTGACGCCAGTCTAACCAAGGGGTATTGGGTTGCCTGTGTAACTGGGTTGAGGAGGTCAGATAGGCAGTCGCTCCTTGTAAAATACTGGTACTCAGCTGAATCCGGTTAGACTGGAAGCCGACCCCAACATAGTTGGGAAAAGGCTCGGGAGATGATGGAGATTAAGATAAAACCAGATTTTAAAAAAGTTACGTTGTCCTTGTAATTAAAAAAGACTAAACTAGGATATACTCATATTACTAAATTCCATGAAACAAACAAAACCCATTTTCACAAACGAGAAATAATCATCATCTCACTCACTTCTTCTGCTAATGTTATTACAACGGTGTTTTTGTTTCTGAACAGCACATTCATTACAAAAGCATTTTAAAAGCAAGAATTAAAATAAACATAAGACTTTTTTAATAAACGTGGGGCTAGGGACGAGAGGAATTCGTTGATGGAATATTAAATTATGAATGTTGGGGTGCGGAGAAAAATACGGAGAAATATTTCGCATTGCACTTGAAGATGTTTTCTTTGGGGGTACGAATTAAGTCAAGAGGTGAGAGATCTTGTGACAATTTGTTTACTTTCCTGCATATTTAAATAATTCGGGGTAAAGTAGGGAGGGGGAAGTCATTAAAAAGGAGGAAATAAGGAGAAAGGAGTGAATACCAATGTACGCAGTCAATAAAGATGGAGATGGATGGCAATCATTATGGCAGAATTTTATTATAAAAAGTTGAGGTACGGATCTATCGATCATAAGCAGCATTAAACTACTTACAGTTACTTTTTTTATAGTTAGACAGTTTTTAATTTCTACATAATACATATTTACAATTTATTTACAAAAGTTAACTACATTACTTTTTAAATTTTAATATTAGTAAAGATTTTGCATCAATAAAGTATTCAGCTTTTATTTCTACGAATCAATAAGGAATATTGAAAATGCAAGATCAAATAGACTTTCACAGAACTTCACGTAAATTTAATCTTATTAATCGACTAATTAAAGCGAAATGTTTATACAGCCCCTTTAATTAGCAGAACAGATTTCCGAATTCATACCTTACTCGTAAATCGTATGCGATACACGGAAAATGTGCTACCGCAGCGGAGCGCCACACGTAAAACCAACAAACCGCTTACTATTTCAGGAAAATCAACTTTAAATTCAAAATGATAAGGTTCATAAAAAATGCAATCACAAAATTGTAGTCCTACACTGATCAACAAAGGAAATTAAATCACCAAAGTAAAATGGTTCTTATTGCCATAGATATAAGGTTAAACATAACCGCAAAGATATTATGGTCAATAAGCACTATCGTTTCAGTATAAATAGTCAAACGAATGTAATAGACCGGTTTGTATCAAAATGTTTGACTAAACGTTAAATTATGCCTTTGATGTTTAGTAAACAGATGTAAAACAAGGTGATTTACAGATCCTGAAGGGTTCCTGAAAACTTTGTTCAATTTACCGACTTCACCTTTCTTAGTTGTCAATCTTAGTCCAATTCTTCTGATATTAATTTATCTTATCTGCCTAGTCTTTTTTTTTTATCGTCCCACTGGTGGGCGGAGGCCTCGTCTCTCAGAGAAAGATTGAACGTTTATTACCGCGCTACTGGGTACCTACCAATGATTTACATGAAATTACTTCCTATCTGACCTCTTCTACCCGGTAACCCAGACAACCTGATAATCCGTGGTAAGACCGGTCGTCAGACTTTCTGGCTTCTGACTACCCGTAACGGCTGCCAAAAATGGTCAAACAAGAGTTGGTCAACGCAGTATGTCTTCTTCTTCCAGGTTTATCTGTCTGACGTCATCCAACATAACTATAAAGTAGTGTGCAATATTTTTTTCAATCGTATCGCAGAGTTCGATACGCCAGGTTGCAGGGCACATTTATTAATTCAATATTCGGTCTCCGCAAACAGCAAAAGAAAAAATATTACAATTTAATAATTGTGTAGTACCGTGACATATTTTTTATGAACTTTTAAAAGACAATTTTATTCTATATTGTTTACATTCATAAATTAATTGTTTATATGGCAAAACTAGGCCATAACACTATTTAAGATTCAATAATTTTAATTTGCTTGAAAAATAATTTATTTTTTTTTCACAATATAATGTATGTATGTTAAAAAATAATTACAATTCTAGCTTGCTATTGACAATTTGCATCGTTAATAATCGCCGAACTGTCAGCCATCACACTAAAGGCGCTGGCGCTGTATTAACGCAACTTAATATATCACTACCAAACTTTAAATTATGAACCCTGTGCAACATAGCTAACATCAATATCTCTGTTAAATACACCGAACTACACCGCCATAGTTTGAACAGAATGATATTATGGTAACATCTAAAATTTCCGTTCAAAATTACAACGCGGGAACTTGTAATGCAGAGTTTAAAGTTTCAATGAGGAAGTTACTTGGAATTCGAAAAGCTGGATACGAAATTTCGGTTCGTCCTTTATTTGAATCCGCTTGTTAGTATTAAAGTAACTAAGCTCGTGGCTACTTAACGGTCCATCGAACGTAAAGTTGGTCTATAGATGGGATATAAAATATTAATAGCTGTAGAAAATGGTATTAATCACAACTAAACATTCCACAGATAGCAGCCATACTTTATAGGCCTTCTACATGATCCAAACCAACCGCCGACAGAGGCATTTGGTGTAAAAATCTACCGTGTAGACGTTGATCGGCCGACCAGAAGTGAGTGGAGCCAAACAACTTTGAACGACCTTGGTCGGGAGCGCATCGTGACAGGCTGCGTCCGTGGTCGGCCCCAGCCGTGTGCAACGCTGTCGGCCGACGGGAGACGCGACTAAGGTCACTTCTGCCGGTGGTCGGTTTGGACCGCGTTTCAATATCAAAAGCTATTTACTTTAACTTATATAACCATAAGAAATATGTCTCGGCAATTTACTATTTTATATTTACGATCCTTGATGTGACTAAAACCAATTCGCAAGTCTTTACTTTCCCAGCAATATTAAAAACAGATGAAAAACAAAACACTATCTTGCCAATTGGCTAGAAAACTTGCGGAATCATGGACATAAAGGTAGTCAAAAAGTTTGATGCACGTTTTGAATGTCGTCCAAAAAGTTTGCAAGAATTCCCATATGTTGGGTTTCATAGAAAAACACTTGGCTTGCAAAATCATGGGCCGTGTGGTTTGGAAGCTACAAAATACATGTATAACTATTATCAAGAGGTACTGGGGGCTAAGTAACAGCCGCACGGTTCGAGTAACGCTTAGCGCGGTTAGTCCTTGGATGAGTAACCATATTGCCATGACGAGTTCCTACATGTCTCGAAAGGCACGTTAAATTGGCGGTTCCTGGCTGTCATTTGTTTATCTTTATCAGTCGTTACCAGTCTTCAGAACCCAGAAAGTCTGACAACCAATCTAATCAAGGGGTATCGGATTGCCCAGGTAACTGGGTTGAGGAGGTTATACGGACAGGCAGTTCACGTAAAACACTGGTACTCAGCTGCTTACGGTTATGATTGAAAGCCGACCCCAGCACACCTTAAGATTGATCGACCCGTACGACTATTACTTAGCCACGAGCTCCTCTAGACTACAGGCCCATGCACAAAAATGATTTGTCATCTGAACCACTAGGAGACCTAAATATAGTATGTATTCCACTACACCTTCACCTAGTTGGATAGCTAACAAGTGACAGCATAGTGTTGAACCTTATTATTTTATGCCCTTCTATCCTTCTATGTAGGTCCCCATTATTTTTGTAACGGGCCTTTTTTTCGTGGGAAATCATAAATGACCCCTCCCGCTGAGGGTGCAGCTGGAGGGAGTGTCAGACTCTAGTGACTAAGAGACCGCAGCCCAGGCAGTTTGTTACGGGCCTGTAGTCTACTCGTACATATACGTATTAACGATTAAAATATAAAGATGATATAAGAAATTTTATTTTCGAATGTCGAAGGAAAACTTTTTTGATATCCTCTAACATTCATATCCTGTACATAAAATCCAAGTAAACCGGTGTCTAAAGTTTTAACTGGAAATTAACAACATCAGCCCAGTACTTTAGGTTAGATAATGTCAGCTGGGAAGCGGTTATTGCACATTATAACACAATTACATGCTGTTGGGACTATCATTGATGGTAATTACGACACCGATGATATGGTTGGAACTTTTCTTATTGTTGTACAATAGTGTATGGGTCATAGGAGTTCTGGTGGGGCTGTCGGATTGTTCTAAAGAGTTACCGCGGCTTTGGTACTTAAAGGACTCCAGAAAGAACAGTGATCCCTCCCTCCCACTGCACTGACAGTGAGACCAGAGGGATCATTTTTGATGATGTTTTATTTGGAAAAACAAATAACATGGTGGTCGATTCTAAACTTTTTCTACCACCCCACAAAAAGATGGGTACAGAAAAACCCAAAATATTTGATCACTCTTGTATTTTGGTAGATATAGCAAGATAGTTGTTAAAAACCCCCAATTCTCGTTCACGCAAATTAATGCACTTCATAATTATATCATTTCAAATTAATTAATATCAATATAATTGTATGTACCTATATACATATGTAGAGAATAACAAATAATGTTCTTCAAAACCAGGATGACACGTGAATAACTTTCTGATTTTCTTCTTGTCTCCTTCTGATTGTCCAAGATAATTAGAAAGTACGTATAACTTAGAAAAGTTACATTGGTACTTGTCTGACCTGGAATCGAACCCACACCCTCATACGCCTTACAAAGGCTGGTGCTTTAACCACTTGGCCACCATGACTTAAAATCTTTATATCTTAAGATCTTAAAATCTCCCTTAAAAGGCGGATACATAAAGTAACTTAAAAACACGAAAACGGAGTATTTCATTAAGCACATTTACATTTCCGGGAGAACTGCTTGGAAATACTTGAATAACGAGGTGGGTTTTCCAAGAAACTCTAATACTTACGACAAAAAAAAAACATCCTTTACTCAACAAAGTTCCCATCGTATCCAAAATAAACACGGAGATATCCCCACTTTCAAGTACCTCAAGTAGCAAATAGAATCCCCAATGTTTGCCAAACACACAGTGGAGGCAATCGATCAAATGTTGGACAAAAGTGTTGGTAACAAAAATACGAGTACTTAGTTACCCGATATTGTATCCTTGAAAATTGTACAGACGCCAGCAGACATCAAGGTACAATCTGTTAAATTTCCTTACTAGATTTTCAACTTCACACACACAGTTTCGGGTAGCTTGATGTGCTGGCATCGCATGAGCCTGGCTTGGCCTGACGGCACAATGGTCACCATGCAAGGCGAAACTGAGGGTCTTGGATTCTATTCCTGATACGGCCAACGTTTGTTTGGTTAGCATGTTTGTTGGCTGTGTAGTATAAATATAGCATTAATTGACTCTAAGTCACTGACTTAGCTATTTTATAACAAAGTAATCTATCGTCTATTTCTGAAATCAGTATGAACATTGGAAACCTTTTTTTCATCTATTTATCACGTTTTTAATAACCGTTATTAAAGTTAAACTTTAATAAAAATAAAATTTTCTAACATTCCAATCGAGAAAAATATTGTAAATTATCCATTATGACTTACTAGCTTTGATGAGCGACTGTAATTCTGCAAAAAAGATATCCTATCTATTTTAGTACATTCTAGAAAAATCGAGACGTTAACGATGGGTTATTTTTAGTATCTTTCCAGAAAGTTCAATACACTTGACGCTCTATAGAGTATGTACTGGCTACTTTGATGCACTCTTCGTAGATGAATGGACTGATGGACGTTGGAGTGAACTGAAGGGCTATTGTAACATCTTCAGATTTCTGGGGCAGTATGCGAGAAATTGAAAATTGATTGGCATTGATATTTTCAAACAATTCCTTGAAATAATGGTCGGCAATTTTTCGATATTTAAGAAATGTATCTGATGTAAAATAGCTCATGCCTTACAGCCGCACGGGTCGATCGATCATAAGTTAAGCAAAGCTTGGCGCGGTCGGTCCGTAGATGGGTGACCATCTCGTTATGACGAGTTCCTCCGTGTTTCAAAAGGCACGTTTAATTGATGGATCCTGGCTGCTATTTGTACATCTTTGGCAGTTGTTACGGGTAGACAGAAGCCAGAAAGAAGGTCTGACAACCAGTCTTACGAAAGTGGTATCGGATTGCGCAGTTAACTGGGTTGAGGAGATCAAACAGACGGTCACCCCACGTAGAAGACTGATACTCAGGTGCATCTAATTAATACTGGAAGCCGACCCTAACACAGCTTTGGAAAAGGCTAGGCAGATGATGATTAAAAAAATGTACCGTAAAACTCGACAAATCATTGTTTTATCGTCCATTTTTGAGCATTCCTATGAAATACTGACTTATTTAATTAGTTTAATCGAAGATGCTTGATATGTTATTGTATGTCTGTAATGTTGTTTGTCTGACGCACTAAAATTGCTAAACCTGAGAAAGGACTTACGGTACCTACTTTTTATCCGGGTTCTTAGAACGTGGGTGGAACAGCTCCGAACAGCGAGTTCTTTATAAAATCGATTTTAAAATGGCACCCAGAAATACTGACGCGTTGAAACTCGAGGTTCTCTCGCTGGGGTACCGCTAGCATTTTCTTTGTTTTCATTCAACATTTTGTTCTACTCAGGTCTATTAATCCGGACAAAATTGGCTGTTAAACAGAGCTTTGTTATTGGTTGAGTACGAACTTATTTTTCTACCAGTCTTATTAATATTTTAGCGAGTGGACCTTTGTGTAGTTTTCTTTGATAATCGAATATTTCTGTCGTGGTTGACAGACGTCTCAATGACCTTGAAGGGATTGGTTTGTAGGTTCTAACAGTGGTAGACAAGGGAATTATCGAAGCTCGAGCTTATAATGATGTCTATTGTGAGGTATTATTCCCACTATTGTTATAAGCATGACAAAGAAAATATTTTAAAATTCTTTAGAATAAAAACTAAGTACTAATGAGCATTGGCAGAACTAGTGCTCCTAACACACTGATAAATTCACTCTCTCATTCCTCTGCTAGGCTGCGGGTTGTTCGCACTACCCTAATCTGACAAATTTTCCCAAACAACTTTGAACCATTATGCTTCAGCCGTAAAGTTGAAAATCTATTGAGGTTTGAAAGATTATAGTAGCTTGATGTTCAGGCGTTTGTTCCTATTAAGGTTCGGATAACGTTTTCACTTTCTAATCAACAGACTGCGTTGGAATAATCAAATCTCTCGGTTTTATCTGCGAGTAGAGAATCAAAGGTGTTATTATGGCTCTTAAGATTGTTTTATTTAATTTCGATTTAAGAAAAAAAAATGTAGTAGCAATTTAAGAATGTTCCTACCAGAAATGATTCCCATTTGCCTAAGTATATTTATTTCACAATTTTATCCAGATCAATCAACAATATCATCTCCTTAAGAGGGTCTTACCCTAATCTGCTTCCCCTCTATTCAAATAAGCATTAAACATTTCCACCATAAAAATAATCACTAATACTCCTCATCTTGATTCAAGTCGCGTGCGAAAAAAGGTTCTAAGAGGAGCCACGGAATCGAATCGCTAGCAAGCGTGGAATTCGTATAAACGCATACCGATTATTATTATGCATCGAATACCAATCGAATGACTCGAATAGACGGGGACGTGAAGATTTTCTCGCATCGCGATTTTTCTATTGATGTGAGATTATTATCTTCGGTACGTGTATATGTTGTATTGGTGAACATTATACGCTGTTTTTGTCGGGCCGAAATCGCTTTGTGGGTTTTGAGAAACTTTCATAAAGCAGCCTGGAGTCTGGAAGTTGGTGATTGATTCCCCCGTGCATCGGAGAGCCCGTAAATGTCGGTCCTGCGCCTGATCTCTCTTCGGTCGTGTCGGATT
Organism: Heliothis peltigera; assembly: GCA_958496145.1. NCBI lineage: Eukaryota > Metazoa > Arthropoda > Insecta > Lepidoptera > Noctuidae > Heliothis > Heliothis peltigera. The sequence continues at coordinate 4,950,222 of OY292345.1, read as the reverse complement.
GCCGTCCCATCGGACTATGAGAGTGAGGGAATAGAGAGTACAGTACCTGTGTTTCTCAAAACCCACAAAGCGATTTCGGCCCTACCCGGGATTCGAACCCGAGACCCCGTGCACAGCAGTTGCGCCATGCGACCACTAGACCATCGAGGCAGTCAATCAAAAATAACTATGTTTGTGTAACGAATTAAATAAAAAAACAAATTACAATTATTTAAAGCCGCAATCAAAATATGTAACTCAAAGCCAAAAATTTAAATAAAGCTGAAATCATTTGCGGTCAATTATATTATCTATTGCGATCAATTAATTAATTATAGTTTATGCTAATTAAAACATGTTTATTTTATGTGGTGCAAATGTTAAACATTAATCGTTATACTGATATTATTTATCAATAAACATGTTAAAATTCCAGAACCGATATCAAAAATAGTTTTTAATAAAAAAGTTTTAGGGTTTTATTTTGCGAAAATAACACAGAGAGAGAATGATAATAATTCGAATGTATTATAAATCGATTCAGTATTCAGACAGACTAGACTTTTGTATGTAAAAACGCCAGCACATCAGGCTACCCGAACCTGTAAAGTTTTCCTGATCAACTTTGAACCGTTATCATCATCACAGCCTTTTTTATCGTCCCACTGCTGGGCACAGGCCTCCTCTCCCACGGAAAAGGATTGAGCGATAATCACCACGCTTGCTCAATGCGGGTTGGTGATTACAGACTTTTGTAGTCCAGGTTTCGTCGAGATGTTTTCCTTCACCTTTTAATCAGTCATTGGTGTCCAAGATAAAGAACAAACGTAGAAAAGTTACATTGGTACTTCCCTAACCTGGAATCGAACCCGCACCTTCATACTCAAAAGGCTGGTGCTTTAACCACTAGGCCACGACGACTTCAAACTTCAATTTTGAACCGTTATGCTTCAGCGATAAAGTTGAAAATCTTTTAAGGAAATTTCACAGATATTAATAGCATTAAACATTTTCACTTTCTATACAAGTAGGTACATAAATAACGCTCATGAAACTTACCTCATAAGCGAACAATTTCCAATGAAACAAGGCTTAAACAAATTACTTTTAAAATAAACACTCCACAGTGCATAAGGTTTTAATACCGTACATACACTAGCACAACCAGCTACTATCATCTGCCAAATCTTAACAGAATTTCAACTTTATCGCTGAAGCATACATGGTTCAAAGTTGATTGGGAAAATTTTACAGTTGTGGGTAGCTTAATGTGCTGGCGTCTGTACACTCCCGAGCAAATAAGTAGTAACTAATATAACGCAACTTCCTTAAGTTTAGAAGTTCAACAGAGTGTAATATTTAATCTAACTTATGTGTACATTGTTCGTATAATTCTGTGAAATAGTGAAATATGAATTGTGAGGAAACTGCGTTGGGCTTGTACTGTATTGTTGAGAAGCCTGTATAAGGTTTGACTGCCTCGTTGGTCTAGTAGTCGCAAGGCGCGATGATTCGATTCCCGGGTTGGGCCGAAATCGCTTTGTGGGTTTTGAGAAACTTTCATAAAGCCTTGAGTCTGGAAGTTGGTGATTGATTCACCTGTGCATCGGAGAGCACGTAAATGTCGGTCCTGCGCCTGATCGCTCTCTGGTCGTGTCGGATTGCCGTCCCATCGGACTATGAGATTGAAGGAATAGAAAGTGGACCCAGGTCTGCGCGAATGCTTGTGCACTATAATATGTCCTGCACAGCTGGCTGATCTCCATAAAAGAGAACGGCCGCCGTAGCCGACAATCGGCCTGGATGCCATCATCATAAGGTTATATAATAATGAGATTGTGTGCTCGTACCGATTATAGGAACGTTTCTAGAGATGATACAATAGCAAATGATTGCATTGAGATAGATGAAAAACCTTCACAATTTAAGTAGTTGCGTGAAGCTATTAAAAAGGTGGCCTAGTGTTTAAGCACCGTCCTCTCAAATACGAGTCTGAGGGTCAGTTTCATAGGATAGCCACTATCTACCAGATAAATTGAAAAATAAAACATAATTTATCTACCAGATAAACTATCTAGAACTTATCAGCATCCGGTGAAACTGGCCCTGAGAGTTCAAATCCAAGTTACGCAACTACCAACGCAGTTTATCCTAAAGTTATTCTTATGTGAACGAAGCGGGTTCCATTTTAGGTCAGGTAAAAATCAATTTGACTAGTTTGTTTTATTTACTTTTTAAGAATATTTTGGACTAGAATAAACTATAATTAAGCAAGTGAAGGAAAAGAAAATATCTTGAGGAAATCTGGACTTAAAAAGCCTGAAATCACCAATCCGCCTTGAGCATTCGTTTTGATTGAACGCTCATTCCTTCTTTGTATGGAAAGATAATAAAAATGGCTGTTGATGATGATGAAATAAGGTAATTTTTTGTTAGTTATTTCATGTCAAAGATATAGTTGAAATTAAAAACTATCTTTCTTATCTTGGTTTTTTATTAACTTCTGATTTTATGCCTTAAAGGTATGGAAAAAGGAAAATTCTATTTAAATTATAAAAATAAGAAAATATTTTCAGATGTCACTTATAAATGACAGTACCCATTATTCTATAAACTATTGGAGTTATACACCAGCATCATTGGCCGGTATTTTTATTATCTGTCGTGTTATATATGTTACGGCTAAAACCCGAAGTGCGGCTACACCTAGTTTTAGCCGGTTAGAACTAGGTGTAGCCACTCACACTTGGTTACACCTAGTACTAGCCGATTGTTTTCGGGTAAAACTAGGTCTATCCTTCATCGTGCCGGTTAAAACTAGGTCCAGCAATTCTCTGTTGGGTAAAACTAGGTCTATCCGATATCATTCCGGCTAGAACTAGGTCCGGCCATTCCCTAAATATAAAAGTGTTATTTATAATTATAATCATATTCTTTAAATTATAAAATACAACAAATTGTATGTTGTTAAAAAATTCTGATTGTTCCTATTATATAAAAATTATACTCCTAATATTTGGTGTTAATTAAAACAATGTGATTTTAAGAATAACGAAACTCTCTACGTTTCTTATTATTGGGTGTTTTTTTATATCTAAAAAGTTCTGCCGATAGCATGCCTGCTACAACTATTTACAGCCAATCCCTGTTGGATAAAACTAAGACACGCGCTGCTGCTGCAGACGCTGTAAGTCACACTCGCTAGGAGACCTGCAATAGATCAGCAGCACCTGGCGCTCTCAACCTGCAGAGCCGCGTGTCTCCACCCCGCGCCGCTGCTGCAGATGCTGTGAGCCATGAGTGTGAAGGCGTGACGGGGTACGCATCTAAGTTTTATCCAACAGGGAATGGCTGGACCTAGTTCTAGCCGGAATGATATCGGATAGACCTAGTTTTACTCAACAGGGAGTGGCTGGACCTAGTTGTAACCGGCACGATGAAGGATAGACTTAGTTTTATCCAACAGGGAATGGCTGGACCTAGTTGTAGCCGGCATGATGAAGGATAGACCTAGTTTTACCCTAAAACAATCGGCTAGTACTAGGTGTAACCAAGAGTGAGTGGCTACACCTAGTTCTAACCGGCTAAAACTAGGTGTAGCCGCACTTCGGGTTTTAACCGTAACATATACATAATAATGTTAATACATGTTTCGGTGTTGCGTCTAGTTAGACGATTTTCTCAATTGGGTATTTGCCTGTGTTTGATTTTGTACAATTTTTTTAACAAAACCAATAAACACACGCACATGGAACATTTTTCTGAAAACAGTGTCAAAGTTGGTTGATAAATGGAGCAGCAAACAACATTTTTTATATTCGTATGATAAAGAGTGGAATCATAGTGGGGACATCTTGCTATCTTTTTTGCACATGCGTGATCAAAGCTTGTATGTGCATCCTTTTTCTATAATTGAGCTGTTTGATTTTCTACTGGTTTTGAAAGGTTTATAAATTACTTAGTTCTCAACGGATTCCAAAAAATATTTCTGTTTTTGGTTTTGTAAAATTTTACTTTTGATATGAATAATTAAAAAAAAGAGACCAATACCCTATTCTCAGCAACGTTATTTTGGTACAAAAAATATATTTATCTATAGTATTAAAACAATACTCTCTTGGAGTCTCTTTCCTTCTCAAATACCTCTACAGTTATATAAATAAATTTATCAATACCTACACATGTCATGCTCCTTGACTCTCAAAATACCTTTACCTTGATATCGATATATGTATAATCATATTATTATGTTTCTAAATACACGTGTAGCAATTTGTATACACTCGTGCAATGCTTTATTAGATGGCTTGCTATGAACGCGGCAAACTAAACATTTCACAATAGATAGAATAGACATAGAACATAAAGTACCCATAATTTTGAAATTTTACATTTACGTCTTGGCGGCCTAGTGGTTAAAGCACTAGTCTTTCAAGTGTGAGTGTGCGTGTTCAATTCCAGGTCAGGCAAGTAACAATGCCAATGCAACTCTTCTAAGTTATTTATGTACTTTAATTATTATGTTGGACACCAATGACTGATTAAAAGTGAAGGAAAAAATCTCGAGGAAATTGGATTATAAAGTCTGAAATCATCAGTCCGCATTGAACAAGTGTGGTGATAAACGTTCAATCCCTGTCTGTGTGAGAGGAGGCCTGTGCCCAGCAGTAGGGGGCGATAAAAAAGGCTGATAATGAGGATATTTTTGATGGTAACACTACCATTATCATATTACAAAGCTGAAGAGTTTGTTGGCTTGAATGCGCCAATCCCAGAAACAGGTCAGATTAAAAAAAAATGGTCATACCTATTAGGTATAAGAAGAAAAAAATACCAATCAAGTAGAAAGATTTATTGCGTTGTAATGTTTTGAAATGTATCAAAATACTTTGGAAAAAACAGTAGGTAACACGGTTAGCAACAAGAACATTAAAACAACGGGCCCGGAGCAATCCATCCGACGGTTAATTTAAAATAACTTGAGACTAAGTGAAACTTAAACACCGGACTTAATTGACGGTAGTGAATTTCAATTAAGTTTGTACGACTGTTTCATGAAACTTGATGATGTAGAAGGATATCTTGTATATTGTTTGATATGTGTACATAATATGTATGTTATACAGGTACATACTTAGCAGTCGTTACTGGTACTCAGAAGCCCGTAAGTGTTTTTTTTTTTTATATCGGGTTGGAAAATCCTCATCGAGACCCTAAGCCCTGGGAGAAGGGCAAAGGGTAGTGTCAGACTCTTACTGACTAAAAACCAACACGTGTTCCTCGTCTACCCATGTGTTGTAGCAGCGGATATCGCCGAAGCATTCGTTGCTACCCCCCGACGGAAGCCAGTAAGTCTGACGCCAGTCTAACTAAGGGGTGTGTGTTGCCCAGGTTGAGGAGTTCAGATAGGCAGTTACTCCTTGTAAAACACTGGTACTCAGTTAAATCCAGTTACACTAGAAGCCGACCCCAACATAGTTGGGAAAAGGCTCGGGAGATGATGATGTATGTTGATTGGTGATTGAGCTACAGAGTCTCGATTATAGAGGTTAAAATTAAAAAAGTCTTAGGGCCAGTTTCACAAGATCCAAATAGCCACTATCTATCGAATAAATTCAAAAAAGGAACAGTTTGTATGAAATTGTCTACCAAATAAACCAACTGAAACTTATTTGTAGGTGGTGAAACAGGCCCTTAGAATTCAAATCTCATTTAACCATATTCAGAAAGTTCCATTCAAGAGGTAATAGAAATCATTGGAATTCTTAATAATAGAATTTTCTTACTAATCCAGGTTTCACATGTCACTAGCTTTCACCAGCGGTTTTACCCGCATCTCGTTTGTTCTTCTTCGAGCATCCAGATAAAAATTGCCTATAGCCTTCCTCAATAAATGGGCTATCTAACACTGAAAGAATTTTTCAAATCAGCTCTTCAGCCTTAAGTTACCGCGTCTCTGGCACACAAAGACCTAAAAAAGAAACATAGTGGGTTTTAGTCAGTAAAAGTCTGACATTCACTCAATCTGGACCCATAGTGGAAGGAGCCATTTGATAATTTCCCACATTAAAAAAGGTTGCAAGTATCCAATTAGCTTAATTCATGTTTTCCTTTCAATTCGTCTTGTAACATTTTGTTACTCAAAGTATAATTATTAAGTACAGTTGCTTACAGTTAAGAAAACTCACGTGAGAAACCTGACTGATTCCAATGACACATAACAGTTTTCTGTTTCTGTTAGTAACTTGTTCGTCAATCGCTCAATATGACCACACCGAATACAATCAAATACCTACGTTAAATCTTACACAGTTCAGATTGAGCGATTGATCGAGATTGGCAACCCCGGAATTCTGTCTCACGAACATAAATGCAAATCTTGTGCTAATATTGCTTGATCCGGAACCAATACAATTCAACAAACAGAAGTGGTCGTTGAACGAAATTTAATTAGTCGAGTCTTGGTAGCATCCTGGACAGTGGGGACGGAAGCTTTTGTTGCCGACTGTACTTCCCTTGTAAACAATGTTGGACGACGTGAAAATAAAGTTTATTAGCCGTTTTAATGGTACTGAGTTTTTTTTTAAAGCGTTCTTAGAGGGATAAGGAATATTTTGTTTTTTTTTTGTTTTGTTTCGATCATGGTTCTTAGTTTGTTTTAGTGTTGAAGCAGTATTAATTGTAATAAACATTACCGGTTTGAGTGAAAGGCGTTGTAGCTTAAAATATTTTTTAATGTAAAATGACTTCAGATAGACTTTTGGAAGAGAAGACGTGCCGCGCTGACTCCAATTAAAATTGGGATAAAAACTGGAACATAATATACCATTGATGGGTAGTTAGTCGTTTTGGACCACAAGTAGTTCGTACCGCGATATGAAACACCCAAGTGCTTTTTTGGAATTGGTCTTTTTGCACTGCAATAGATTGCTGATGTCTTAGACGTACATATTTCTATCAGGTTCTTTTATAAAGCAATTTCTTGGGGTCGAAAAGCATTGTTTTGTCTTTATGTATAGGTATTTCTTTAACCATTCAACAATTCATTATTCATTTCACACTTACTGTAACAAATTCAGGAAAAAACCAAGTGCTATTGTTTACTTTTGCTTAAAAACAAGATTAGATTCAAAATCGTTTATTCATAGAAAATCGTATGTCGTAACATTTATTATGTTACATGTAAAAGTTAAATTATCTCTGCATCATACAGATTTTTCCTTCTACGTATTCCTAACTGCGTTAAATTATCCATATACCCCTAAAAACTATCCAAAAATTCCTTTAAAGCCCCCGATTCATCTCCCATCCCCCTTAAAAAATATCCAGGCAATAGACTATTGTTCCCTCCCCACAAAATAACACGAAACAATAGGTAATAAACGGACTTGCGGTCAGAACTGAAAAACAAAGGAAATGCAATGAATCAAGATCTAAAGAGTCAAGTAAACTTCGTTCAACTGTTTGTCTACCTTTAAGAACTCCACTTTCATTTGATAGATGCGGTCTTAAGGGGTCGGAGCATAGAATAGTTTTCTGTTAGGTTTAAAATGGGTTTTTCTGTTTTCTGTTCTGCATATTTGGTGACTCCACAGAAGGTTCATTTGTTAAGTACGTCTTAAGGGCTTGCTTGCTAGAAATATACTTCATTTGTTTCTTTTGCCTTAATCATAAGCCACGTTTAACATGATCTATCAGATTTATAATATTTAAATTATTACCAAAGTTCTTAGGACCAGGTAAAATAATCCTGTATATTTTGACTCCTTAATTTTTCATCAAAATTTATACCATATTTCCAGACTCTTTTAAGTCCAGACAATATCTCTCAAAGGCCCTATAATCCCTTTAGACAAGATTACGCTAATACTCAAGATTAAATTCGGCCATCAAAGTAACGATGACGTATCAATTTTATACTTGAAATTCATCAGCAAACGATCCTCGTAGAAAAAAGGAGTTGATAATAAATTATTCTTTGACTCAAACTCCGAATCAGGCTCATTTATTCAAATTAGGCTAATAAATCAGCATTTTTCAAACGTCAAAACAAAAGACAGCCTACAAAACGCCCATCTTATGTGTTTTCGCTGAAAAAGAAGCGCAAGAAACTCCACAGCAACACATATTGTGTCTGTAAGTTTGAAAAACAAGTCCAATCCCAAAAAATGACAAAGGCCTGCTGCTGAAATGGACTGAACCCTTAGATTCTGGTCTAAGGTCAGGTAATGTGCACTGATTACTACCACCAGCTTCGTCGGTGATAAACTCATGTTTTTAAGTAAAATTAAAATTCAAATATTAAAGAATAAAAAGTACAGAAGAAGTCTTGAAAAGGTACGCCGCGCATACCTGCCCTTAAAATGGTTCACCTACGTTTAGTATTATTAGTTTAATACGACTCAATCCGAGGTGGCTCTTAATCAATACCAATTCAACTAGTTCAGACACTACCCGTGATAAGATTAATGTTTCGCCAACTTTAGGCGTAGGTGGAATAAGACCTACTTTACACGAACCAGATTGTGAATATCCAATTATAAAATAAACCTTATTTGCCATCACTTAAAGTTGTTAATTGCAAGTACAGGATCTTGATTGAAGTTTCCATTTGCGTAACCGCAAGTAGTGCTAGGCGAAGCATACTGAAGGTACTTAGAGACTTACAGTTGATTTTAAACTTAAAATGTAGCAGCTTAAGGTTTGATATTGGTTATTAAATAAAGATATACACAAAGGAATTTAAATTGTTTAGTTTCAGATGCACTTAACAGAAAATTATGCGCAAGGTTTGCGTGGAATTGTTACTTGAAAAGAGAAATTAGACCATTCCAATAAAAACTTTGTTACATTATATCGGGAGTGAGACCCATTTCTTTAGTAAATTATGGGTATTTTATATTTACATCAAACTACCGTACAATACTAAATACCGTAGCCAAAATTCATCATAATAATGGCATCGAAACCGATAATCGGTCACGATGGCTATTCTATTTGAGAAGTCAGCCAACTGGACAATATTATAGTGCACAGGTGCACGCTCTATTCCCTCACCCACCTAGCGCCATGGGCCTGCAATCTGCGCTCTCCAATACACTGGATGTACCACCGACTTACAGACTCCACGCCGCTTTTGTTAAAGTTTCTAAACCTACAAAGCAATCTAGCCCCACCCGGGAATCGAACCCGACTACCCATACTCTTAATTGCGCTATGCAATTACTAGACAAACAAAACTACTTACTAGAAAAAAAAACATAGTTATTTATGAACAGGAAGGCACAGAACATTTAGGCAGAAGCAATAAACATGCTTCCATTAATAGTGTTACAGTTACTGCCGACGTTAGAACTATAAATACACGAACTATGTACAACCTGTCCATTAAATTACTCCAAACATCATTAAACAAAGTTCAGGATATCCCCGAACTATATTGTAACAAAGATGCCTTCACCCTTCAGGTTCCAAATTGTTGAAACAGAGATACAGCAATCAGTACCCAAAAGTTTGCCAATCCACATTTAACACCTTCAGATTGAGACGGTGGAGGTTGAATTGTTTAATTATATTGTAGTACCCACAGGTAGGGATCTAAATTAATTGTACTATGTATGTTTGTAAGTTCGTGGGACGGTGGGAGTTTGAAAGGAGCAAGGTACTAAGCTATAAGTGAAATTGAATCATTATTTGAGTGTTACAATTTGTGTACAAAATCCGGTCAAGTTGGAGTTGGAGTCCTGCATGAAGGGTAATTCCGAACAATTTAGAATCAAAAATCTTCAAAAAAGTCAAAAGAGGATACAGCCTAGTGATAGACGGAGAGAAAAGTCTTAATATTATTATTTGGGTATGGAACACTAAAAATATAGAAATATTTTTAGTACATTACGATAAATGGAAGAAACTTTTCGCTAATAATAATCGTCACTTGTTTGAACACATCACACACACAACACACTTGTTGTAATACTCGTTAAGAGCTTAACAGCGTTTTCACACTAGCGGATTTTCCACTCGGTTTTTCCAAACGCACCGCATAGATGGAGTAGGTGACGATTGCTTGCTGTAGCAGTATGTGTCGCAGGTTCAAAAGAGAACACTTGAAACCACGTGACAGATTTTTTTCGCGCGTGAAAAAATCAGGCGAAAAATTCGCCTGTGTAAAAGTGTTCCAACAGAAAGGTTTCTAGTAAAACATATTATAATTGTTAAGTGTGATGACAAATATGAACTCGAATGACAAAAACTGACTACCTATCTCACTGATGTACGGTACATTGTAGATATACCATTATTATGAGATTCAACCATAATACACGAACTACGCCAGCCTCATGGAGACCCAAAGCACGTGTTCAATTAAACCTTAATTGATTCACACAATCTATTAGACGAAAATTGCAAATTGTTTCTTCGACAGGGAGGAGCTGATAATGGCAGGAGTACGGAACTGTCAGCCTGCTCGACTGTAAATCTATTTGATTTATTAATCGGAGAGACCACGCTGAGCCAAAGTCGTCCTTTGCGAAACCATTATTTTTGTTCACAGGACTGTCAATAGGGATTGTCGTGAAGATTATTTGTTTATTGATTTTGGTGGCGATTGGTACCTATTGAAGTTTGCTATTGGTGAAATGGATAGAAGTCATTGCCAAACTATTTCTTTGTGAGGAATTCAATTCATCCTCAGTCCTACCTCAGGCATCACTTGGGCCTTCTATAACTTACTAGTGAGATAAATTATGCCATGGTCTTAGCTTGATACACAATCAATCTTTCAAAGACTTGAAAGTATTGAAGAATTGATGGTTAAAAGTTAAATATGTCTAAGTAACAGCCGCGCGGGTTTATCGATCATAAGGTCAAGCAATGCTTAGCGCGGTCGGCCTATGGATGTGTGACTATCTTTTCATAACAAGTTTCTCCGTGTTTCGAAAGGCACATTAAATTATTGAGTAACGGCTGCCATTGGGTACATCTTTGGAAGTCGTTACCATTAGTAAGTAGTAGCAGAAGCCAATAACAACCAATCGGGTATCGGGTTGAGGAAGTCAGATAGGCAGTTTAGTGTGGGGCTACGGAAGAATCTGGATTCCCGCGGCCCCGCGCGCACGTGCGAGGAGACACCGGGGTGGTTTTAGCCGGTAAGAGTCCGGTACACCCCTCAGCCTCACCTCAGGTGGAGGATAGTCCATGAGGATTTCCCCCATCAAAAAAAGTCAGATAGGCAGTTGCTCCTTGTAAAACTTAGTTTGATTAGACTGGAAGCCGACCCCAACACAGCTTGGAAAAAGGCAAGGCAGATGATGACAATGCCAGTTAGTTTGATCTTTATAATTTCATATTTACAAAGGGTATCAAGAAAAGGCTTCCGTATTGTCAAAACATCAAGCTAAAGGATTAACAGAATGATTAACGTTCTAACAGCGTGATCCAATAACGTCGGTACAAATGCACCGACAGACGCGAAGTGTCTCAATGAACTGACGTCAGTATAATTAGCTCTATCAAAAGCAACGAATGGCGTTTCATTAACGGCTCAAAATGCTTTTGGTGGATGTGGTTTAAGTAATAGACTTTTGACCTTCAGTCTACACTGAGCTGGCTACACCTAGCAGGTTGTCCTCATTTTTTAAAAATCCTTACTAGCACCAAAATGATCAAACTACGTAAGCAGGCCTGTCTCTCATTTTTTATACTGGTTGAAAAAAATATTTTATTGTGAAAATTAATTTAATAAATCTGGGATTTATAATGGCGACATTAAATAAATAGGTCGAAATTCAAAAATTTGAATTCAGTCAATCAGTTATAAAAATACTTGATAGCTCCCATTATTTTTTCGAACTAATTTAAATTAATCAAAACGTTCCTCTTTTGAATTAGACCAATCGCTTACACGCCAGAGGCGGGTGATGAATACTTCATTACCACGGAAATAGGGCGAAGGTTGCCTTTTCAAACGTTTTTATTTGCTTTATAAAACATACGGATCCCACCGTCGATATTTGATGTATTTACGCTTTATAAAAGGAATAACTTTATTTTGCGTGAAAACTTAATTTGTGTTGGTTTTGTATCTGTTTAAATATTAATATGACTTTGTAACGGTTCAAATTATTGTTATTCTTTGATAATTAATTTAAATTATTAATAGCCTAACTCAAGTTTTATAGAAGTCAGTCTATTTCATATTTTATTACTGTATTTGTTTATAATGTAACCAAACATAAATTGTTATTCATTTGTTTATTAAATGTATACTTTAAAAACAAAAAGGGGCCCTCGATCAGTCAAATCTAAACTGGTATAACAATCTGAAGAGTTTGTTATATATTTGTTTACTTGAACGCGATAATCTCAGTAACTGATGCTCAGATTTGAAAAAAATATTTCTGTATAAGACAACCCATTTATTGAGGACGGCTACTTTATACCCGGGTAAGCAAAATGATATCTATTGGAACAGCCGATGAAACTAGCTAGATTGTTATAAAAAAATATATCCATCTCTTTTGGGTTATATCTCTATTTGTTTTTATCATCTCTATTGGCACCCAGTTTCCAACACCAACGGACTTCATTTTATATAACGCTGATAAAAATGAATAAAGGAGGCTTTCACAGGGTTTAACGTTAAATTAATTGTGGGATGGCATGGCAACGAATTGTATAGTGCAGTTTGAATTTTCACCGCCAAATATAAAGGGTGTGCAAAAAATTGTGTGATACAAAAATTGCATGGGATTCAAGCCATCTATATCTGTCTAATTATATAGTTATATATGTAATATAATAAAAGTGTTTCCATCATTATCAGCGTTTTTATCATTCCATGGCTGGGTATAGACCTCATCTCATACACTAAGGATTGAGCGTTAATCACCACGCTTGCTCAATCCGCGATGGTGTTATCAGACATTACAATGCAGGTTTCCTATTATTATCCTATTATTCTTATTTAATTAGACATTGGGGTCCTTAATGTATTATTAGTAGTTGTATTGATACTTGTCTGACCTGGAATCTAACTGACACTCGTACTTGAGAGGCTGGTGCCTCTCCATGTGCTGCTTCTATGAACAATGAAAATTTTTTTTTGTTGAATTAGAATTTTGAGAAAATGTGCTGTTCTGTCCCCTTAGCCAGGGTCTACCGCTTAAGTCCGTCGAGCAATGCAGTCAATCAATTCCTGTCTGTTATTCAAAGAATTTGTGTCTTGATTAAATCAAACTCCAACTCTTAATTATTTATTAAAATACCCTTCACCGCTTCCTATTTGTTTTTGCTGAGAAGAAGAAGTGGCGCAATAAACTCACCAGCAACACATATCTGTATGCGCAGTTTTACAAAATTATCTTAAGATTTGGACAAAACATTGCCAATCTGAAGATATCTGAAGAGTCTCATAAGTGCTTTTGTTTGAATAAGGGCTATTTATTAAAACAAAAAAAGTTCTTTAAGCTACATAAAATAATGTTAATTGCTTTCTAAAAACAAAAGAAGGGAAACATTAAAGAAATGCAACTTCAAATAACTAGAAACACGAAGGCATAATCGCGAATTGCACCACCCATAAGCTGAACATTTCTCTACTCTCAGTAGATTCGGTATAAAGCTAGCTTCTCACGGTACATGTTAAAATTGATCTTCCCCATACGCAAACTTATGTTTCTTCCAACATATAACTACGTATCCGTTTCCCAAGCTGGGCTTCCAGTCCTCACCAGATGCAGCTACCAATATTTTACGTGGAGCGACTGCCTATTTAACTACCTTTACCCAGTAACCTGAGCATACCGATACCCCTTAGCAAAACTAGTTCTCAGACTCTTTGTTTTCTAATTACTCGCGACGTGCAACCATAACGTGCTTAGCCATAAGCTAGGTATACATTTCTTCTGTCAGTGCTTGTAAATATCAATGGGTTTTGATTCGAAACTGCAGCCCATCCTCGTCGCCATTAATTTATCACTGCATATATATATTTTGACGGTAAACTGTCAAAGCTTTAAAAGAAGTAATGACTTTACTGTGAAGGAAAACAGTGTTGCAATCAAAAATTTATTAATTTTTCAAAATCATAATTAAAGAGAATTTGTAAATAGCAGACAAGTTACGATCGAACACACCATTATTTATTTTTGAAGGACAATATTTTTTTAATGACAGTTTAGAAAAATATGTCCTGAATTACTTTAATCGTGAGAAACCACCTTAACATTTTGTTTCACGAGTTGAGCCACAGAGAAGCGTTTAGTTTTAAAATATAAAACCTTAGTCACACGTGCGGCGTGGTATTTTTTATTTTGCAATTTCGCTTTCGGACTAATTACTTAGTGATGAGAAACAGGTGCTTGGACCTGGGTCTAGTTTTTTACCTTTTTAGTGGCTCTAAACTGTAAAATATAAACTATAGCAAAATATCAAAGGTAAGAATTTTTATTTATTTTTTAAATTAAATGTCCGCAGCTATAAATATCTGGCTTTCCTCCATGGGAAGACTACTGATATGCATGAATTTGGTTTCAAAATCCAATTCCACCGAAACATTTTAAAACCAATACAATTTAACCCCGAATCGCATTTTGAATACCAATACACAATTGAAGCACGTCTGAACCGCAGTTTTCTTATAAGAGCAACGCCGGCTGTTAGGTGAATACCCGGAATTGTTTTCTAGAGAATTTCAACGTGTAAACGGGGGAATGTGGCCGTTGCACGCGACTGTACCTTTGAGAATTAATCCAACTGGATACGTATTTGCCGTGCTATCTCCTCTGATAGACGAGAGCGCAATTTGTATTCGCATGAACTTACCATGATGACCATCAAGACTATACATAGATGATTGCCTCGTTGGAAGAGAAGTCGCATAGCGCGACCGTTGTACACGGGTTCGATTCCCAGGTCGGGTAGAAATCGTTTTGTGAATTTGAGAGACTTTCATAAAGCAGCCCGCAGTCCGGATGTTGGTGATTGATACATAGGATTGGTGCACAGGAGAGCATGTCAATCAGTCTAGCACCTGATCTCTCTCCGGTCGTCTCGGATTGCCGTCCCATCAGTAGCCGAGAATGAGGAAATAGAGTGTGCACCAGTGTCTGCGCGAATACTAGTGCACTATAATATATCCTGGTTGATTTACTTAGAGGGATGGGCCGCCGTGGCCAGCAATCGTGAATGTATTCGTTACGTAGCCGTGTCCTAGCCGAGCCTTTTCACATAGAGATTGGTGCTCATGGCGGCTTTAGTTGGTTCAATGCTCTAAGGTTAGAACCGTCAAGCTATTGCGTTCTCATTTTGTGTACAGATGATAAAACGGTTTTAAGAAGAAATGGCTCAGGATTTTCGGCACTTTGGTTACATGGGTCTTAGAACGTGGAGCGATTTATCGCTGGCAATTTAGTTGTGGAGTTTCTTCGTTCAGCAATAATTATTTTGTAGTTGTGTTTACTTTGTAAAATTAGATACGCTAAAGCTACGGATTTCCTTTGCTATGTTCTTTTGCAAGGAAGGTACCGATTTAAATTATATGCTAAACTATTTGCTGGCTTTGTTGTATCACTGGATTTATACAGGTTGTAAGGACAGCCCTCCGCAAACTTATGGGGGTGAGTTCAGTATGCCATACTAAGAAGACTGGTTCATGACTAATATCGGAATTAACAAGATTTTTGATATACAAAAAATATTTTGCAAATAATTCACATACACATTTCATATACGTTACATTAAAAAAATGTGCAATTTCAGAAAAAGGAATGCATAATATAGTACCCTCAGAACACATAACTATTATGTTGTATAAAAATAAAACAAAGGGTAGATGGAAAAATATTATTTTTTATATACAAAG
The DNA here is from genome assembly GCA_958496145.1 of Heliothis peltigera. Lineage (NCBI taxonomy): Eukaryota > Metazoa > Arthropoda > Insecta > Lepidoptera > Noctuidae > Heliothis > Heliothis peltigera. The sequence continues at coordinate 4,934,378 of OY292345.1, read as the reverse complement.
TAAATAATTTTAAAAATACTTTTGTTTATTACACGAAACAAATTATTTAAAATATTAAATAAGCTTTTAATAAATGCTATTGTATCAAACTATTTTTTTTTTTTTTTTGAAAGATATTATTATAGAGTCTTCTAACATCTTCTAAAGTAGGTGTTGTGTGCGTAAACTTTACGAATGTCCATAACATGATGAATACTTCTTTCAGTATACGGCTGTAACCACGGAATAAGGCTGGTGAAAAATTTGTTACCACAAAAAAAATTGCGACTTTCCACACAAAATCATAAAATGGACAGTTCACGACAAAGCTGTTAAATAAATTATAATAAACAAAAACCATAGAACATTGTCCGCGTTTTTGTTATCGCTAAACCCATGATTTTGACAAGGGTCGATTATTATAAATTCAATATTTCATCTAGTTGTTGCGTCGAAAGTCAGATGTTTTACGTAATATTTTTTACGAAACCTCAACAATTCATGTCTTGTCTGCCAGTAAATATGGAAGAACGTTGAACTTTGTGTATAAACACTGATTATTTGGGTAATTCGTTGATGGCGTGATTCCTGCATATTAAAGGGTTTTGACTTGGCCTTTTCATTCATAACTTTTTTTTTACCTTACTAAAACACTTTAATTTACATACCTACATATATTTTATTTTCAGAATAAAATAAATATATGAAACATAAAAAAGTCGTAGAAAAATTCATCCCCATCGCTGTCTTCCGGGAGCATGCCAAAAATGGCATTATTATTAATCTGAACCGGCTACCATTAAATAACCAGCATGATTCTTCAAATTGATGCTCGTACTATGAATAATCATTAAATGGCACTAGCTAAGTTTACCATTAACAACGTAGATATTTATGAACAACTCAACCTAAGCCACTCAAACCAAAGCATAAACATAACAACTAAAACTGCAATAAACCAGCTCCCATTGAAATACAGAAACGCAGCTCCTCAGCTAAATACAAAATCAAAAAAGGCGAATCCACGGAGACAGGCTTAGCAAACAGGCGGCAAAGGGTTCCTTTATAATTGCACCCGTAGGCTGAATAGCTTTGAGACCTCGTCGGATTTAAACGCTTCGCCATACTATCTTGGAAGTATCGAGTATTTCGTTTCTAAATATAGGAAGGGACGTAAATTTTTGCCTTTGTGCTGTACATGAAAATTGTTGAGGGTCAGAGTGGAAGGTATTTTATGAATGCGAATTTGATATCGAGGTTTTGAGTTTAGGTATTGTTGCTAGAACAGGTTTCATCATTAGCAAATGTTTGTTTGCAAATTTTTCTGAAAATATCGAATCTGATGTATGGATACTTTTGCAGCTTCCGTGGTATACGGTTTATATAAACTAAACGTTCTTATATGCCGAGGTGAATGATAGACGGGCCCCGTAGAACCGAGGGCCTGCCGGGGCTCCAATATGGTTCACTAGAATTTTCGCATCCCTAGCACACAAATACCTCCAGAAGGAACAAAAATACGCAGCTAGAGGAGAAACAACTCCACAGCGGGAGAGATCATTTGTCAATTTTCTCTCTTGCAAAAAAAAACTTCTTATGCACGAATACTGCAGATGATTGTAAGTCTGGCTTTTAAAGGTTGATGACTCCCGCATACTATAGAACCGCTGAACAAGGTTGAATCATAATTATTTTCGTAGCAAGATTTTAAAAAATTGCTCTATAAACACTAAACTAAATAAAGTAATGATAGTCTAGTTTATTTAGATAAAACATAACCCAAATTCCAGGCTTCCAATATTATTAAAGCTATCGTTTTACCAATTATTTCGAAAGCCCCCACTCTCTCTCAGACTATCCTTTTGCTGAATTATTGCGAAGGACGATCGTGAGAAATGAAGCCCAATATTTCGGAATTTCTTAGCAACATGGATGAATTTGATAAAATTCTATACATAGTAAACGAAGATAGGTATTTGGTATGAAAGGTAGCTTGTAAGCGAAGTTGGAATAAGTAATAAGTGTGTTATTACCTTCATACAGGATGAAAGACGTGTCACGCTAAAGGTTTTGAATATAAATGAAGATAAGTGTACGAGTAGGGGTAGACCTGATATGCGATATACGGATTGTGTGAAAGAATTTGTGGCCAGGTAAGAATTGTGTAATGAAATTCACAATGGACTGAGGTGTTATGTGGGAGAAAGACACACTGCTATGCGTGTTATACTGACCGGTTGAAATAGATAGTCCTCAATTTTTTGTTGGGTGGGAAATCATCTAGTGACTCCTTCTTTTCTTCTGCTTCCACTGAAACCTTTCTTTTGGAGCCCTTCGAAGGAATACTTAGGCTTGAGAGAGGTATAGATCCTTACTTATCTTATGAAAGATGACTATTAGTCCAAATTAAAAAAGGAAAGAGTTATTCTAGTAACAACAAAACGGCTCAATGAAGTCGGTGTCTACTTCATCATACTTTGTTTCTTTTTCAGTACTTGAACGAAGTAAATATATTATAGTATTAGCCTTTAAAATGGGCACATATCGAAATAGGCAAAAGTATAGTTCTTTTTTTATCGACGAAAAATATTATGAAAATCATCAAAATCTATTTTTATCGAAATTTCTTAAGTTCGCCCTGATTCTTTATTGTATTTGTTTTTTTTTTTATATGGCAACTTATATCATCCTTAAAGCAAATATTTCTAAGTCTACTCATAAAATACCTCCAACAATACCTTAATACAACAATTACAGGAGCAACATTTTCAAAAGTCCCAAATTTCAATAAGGGGGCTGATACAGTTCTATCAGCCGGATTATATCTAACCCAATTATTTGAACAGATGCCCAGCTTTTGTCTAATGAATTGAAATAAAATGTGCCACCTGTGACCCCCTCGCAAAATTTTATCGTTCACCCATTTTATTACTGAGTTCTTGAGTTGAATTTGGACGTTTGCTCGCTTCGGCAGTATAAAGTGTTGGTAGTAGATTTAAAGAAATCTTAAGAAAATAGTTTTAGATATTTCCTTTATATAATTTAGAATGAAATGAAATATAAAAGTCGTGGTGGCCTAGCGGTTAAAGCATCAGCCTCTTAAGTATGGGAGTGCGGGTCCGATTCCAGGTCAGGCAAGTACCAATGCAACTACTTTTCTAAGTTGTATGTACTTTCTAAGTATATCTTAGAACCCAATGACTGACTAAAAGGTGAACGAAAACACATCTTGAGAAATCTGGACTTTAAAAGTTCGAAATCAACCCGCATTGAGCAAGCATGGTGATTAACGCTCAATCCTTCTCATTGTGAGAGGAGACCTGTGCCCAGTATTGGGACTTAAGCTTAGCTTAAGCTTAAACACGCTAATCCCAGGAACCTCTTCCAGAGTTACATAGATAGCTCATTTTTCTTGAAATGCTATAGATTACTCTTTATCTGGATGGGCAAGGTAGTTCCTATGGGGCGCTAATTAATTAATACATAAGTTTATATTTAAATCAGGAGAAACTCGCGTTTTTTCCTCGAACACATACAAGTAGTATAAATAGATAATTTTCAATTTATTTATAGCTAGTAATTGTGTTTATTTGGAGTTAGTAAATGTTAATATTATTATTTATTTGTGTAAGATACTTACATAACCTATTTACACGTATACACCGTGATTTTTTAGTCATCTTACAAAACCAGCCCAGTTAATGTATCCAATGCCTAGTAAACGTTCATAATAAAAAATGAAAATTAATGAGATTTGAATAATAATAAAAAAACATTATTATGACGCAAGACGTAGTTAGAAACACCCTTGTCTTCTGATAAATGGAGATGAAATGATCTGGTCGACTCGTGCACTGGGTAGGTATACTCTACTGGTTGATACTTTAACATTTTTAATAGGGTGTTTCATATTTCTAATGTGAAATTGTTATTAATGATACAAAAATAATAATCGCGCCTAAAGATATTTTATGTCTGATACATTGAGTGGAACACTTTTGTAAAACGACTAATAAGTCACGGTGTATAAAATTGAGTCTCTATTTTCATTGATCACGCCATCACGCGTGAGCGGCTGGACCGATTTAAATAAAACTTAGTAGACACATAATAGTCAGAGAAAGGATATAGGCTACTTTTTATCGAGTGCGGGAGTAAGTTCCTTTCAGCGGTGGATGGCACCTCGGGAAACAATTAATAAAATATATATAAATTAAGTAAAACCATGTGACATTTATTATATTTAAGCACTCCTTTGGAACCGCTATCACTCAAAAACCAATCTTTATATTATCATCACTTTATCATACCGTAATCATGTTAATTAGTTCATAATCACATCTCTTCGTATAGCGTAATTGATCATACGCGGTGCCCTAATTAACTCGTTTAGAAGTAGGTAAGCCTTTGGGAGAGATCACAAGGAATTTTAAACCTTATCTTCATATTACAAAGTCGAAATTCCTTTGTTGAGGTGTAGTTGCAAAGTTTGTAAGGCAAAAATTATACCTAGTCTTTAGTGTTATCTTGGAAATTGCTTATAATGACATGAGAGAGCCTACTTGATTCTGATAAGAGCCGTTTGTTGTCTGTGCCCAAACTTTTGATGTCCTGATGAAGTTTCTGGGTCTTGACATGACGTAATAGGCCGAGAGCTTCATTTCCTGAGAACTTTCAGAGAGAAAAATATTTTTCTTTATTTATTTTCGAATCTCTTATATCTAGGTATACATAAATTGAATTGTAGATTTAAAATACCATGTATTAAGCAATTGAATATACAGACGCCAGGACATCAAGCTACCCGAAACTGTCAAAATTTTCCCAATTAACTTTGAACCATATGCTTCAGCGATAAAGTTGAAAATCTTTTAAAAACATTTTACACATTGTAGTAGCTTCACGTGCTGGCATCTGTACAATAATTGGAGCGTATGTCACGTTATTATTTATTTTAATAATTTAAGAGTAAACAACTTGCTCTAAACATAAGATATTTTCAGCAACTGCAGTTTTCCTATTAAATATCCATTCTATAATACCAAGATTATTTTTATATCGTTACTTAAGCACATAAGCAGGCGTTTTTATACAACCCACTATACTAATTGAAAAATAATATGTATGAAGCGGTGGATAGTATAAAAATGGGTCACCCATGTTTGCATACAAAATTATTTTATCATACACTTTAATCGAGGAGTGTACAATGTTTGCCAGCTCTCGAACTACAGTCCTATCGTTCTAAGATTTTAGATGATAAAAATTATAGAGGTTGAAATTTCTTGTTGAAAATTAGACGTCCTGTCGGAACCGTTAATCTTGATTGTTTGAGCTGATAATGAAATATGACGGTTTCTTGGTAGCTCAGAGATTTGGTACGACTTAGGAAAAAAATGGTATGACTACGATTAGCTAGCGGGGTCGTCAGACCCCGGTGGCGAATTGGTTACCACGCTGGACTGTCGAGCTAAGGGTCCCGAGTTCGATTCCCGGCATGGTTGACATTTTTGTGATGAGCATGATTGTTGGCTGTGTGTCTGGGTGTTATATGTATTTATAAATATATGGGGTGGCTGGTAATTAGTGACCGATATTTAAACACGTGATTGTACTCATGATTACAAACAACTTTCCCGAAGAAACTATTTTTTTATACCAGTCACCCAATATATGGGTAAAGTATAGGTAGTTTATCATCAGTAGCTTACAATGGGGCTAACCGAACGTGTGTGAAAAAAAGGTGAACCGCTATACTTTTATAGCTTTCGACAGCGGTTTTACCCGTTTTCTAAAGGAATTACTAGCAACTAGTTAACTGTATATCTCAATTAGATACATATTATAGACTTCCTCAACCCAGCTACCCGGGCAACCCAATACCCCTTGGTTAGACTGGCGTCAGACTTACTGGCTTTTGACTACCCATAACGACTGCCAAGGATGTTCAATGACAGCCGGTTCAATATCTCTGCCAAAGCAAAGACCAGACATAAACAATAACGTAATATTTCCTCCACCATCATTATCTACGAATAACCATTAATTAAACTGAGTGAAACTTCAAAGGTTTGATCACAGGGATATTGTAAGTACATAGCTGTAATTACCTCAACAAACTATTCTTGTCAGATGTTTGAAGGTTTAAGATCGTGCTGGGTAAGGATAAATATAAGGGTTAGTTTTCGTACTATCTTATCATAATATATTATATCGGGCTAATATTAGGTATACGCCTTTTGCTAGCAATATCATATCTTAAAAACCAGACTAATATTAAAAAGCTGTAGAAGTTATTTGTGTGTGTTACTTCGACGCGGTACTCTCAGGAACTGCTGCACCGATTTGAAATTTTTTTCAGCGTTAGATAGACCATTTATTAAGGAAAGTTTTAAGCTACATGATCCTTTATATTATCATTATATCCTTATCCTAGTACACTGTGTAGTTCTCACGGTATGCGGGAGAAACGACTAGCGAAAGTTAGAATAATATACAAAGAGAACTACACTCGATAGTTTTTCCAGCTGAACTGTATTCAAACAGAAACAATCGTTTGTATGTATGTGTGCTACACGCTTACACTCATATGAGATTGCCAATATTTCTTAATTCATAAGATCTTGTATTGATATGATGGGGGATATAACATCTAAATACCATGTGTTTTACCTTTCATCATTTTCAATAGTAACTATTATTATTTTCTAAGACGAAACAATAATTAATCGTTATAGCAATACTCTTAAATTACTTTTTCTATTACGTGGAAATGTTCATAAATTCTTTCTTGCTAAAGTTTATTCTTCCCAGTACATAGTTTTACGATCCGTTCTAATTACAACGCTGGTTAAGAGTCTTTACACACTGTCGTACGTCGACGGCAGATAACCGCATGAGTATCAACAAAGAAACTGAGAAGGTTTTATGCGTTTTTTTTTGCTCACAGAAACAATGTGGTGTGAAATTGCCTTTAGGTATAACTTTGTAAAGAAAATATTTGAAGAATTTGTTGATTAAAAATAATTTATTTTAAAGTTTTTTCGAAGAGCTATTAACAGTCGCCTGGTATGTCTGATTAAGTGGTTAGGTAAAGTAACGCCTCGTTCTTCGTCGGTCCTTGGACGGGTGACCATCGATGTTATCAAGTTCATCCGTGTTTTGAAAGGCACGTTCGATTTGTGGGCCCCGGCATATCTTTGGTAGTCGTTGTGGTCAGAAGTATCTAAAACATCTGATAACCAGTTTAAGGGTTTGCCATCAGGTTGCCCAGGAGTTTGAGCTCCTGGGAACCTGCATTCGCAGTTGCAAAAGGCTAGGCAGATGACGTAGATACATATGTAGGCTAGGCAGATGATGTACTGCAGAATAGGATTGCTGAAAGAGAATTGATCGGGGCTTGATAAACTATTTTACTCACCACCTTTTTTTGGTGATAACCACGTATTTTTTTTTTCTATTTGATAGAAATATTCCACAAAACCTGGACCTTCCTAGTCAAAAAGTTGAATTTCTTTATTCATCTATGTACACTCAAAATCGCACTTTTTAAGAAATTGCCTGTCTGAATGAGCCTTTACTTGGTAGAACGATTTCATGACCTGAATTTTGTTTCTGACAACTTAATTAAAATTTTGGATCTCATAATAATAGCCGTATCGGGTTAAAAGGAATGTTAACTTAAGGCTTTTGCCGATCAACAAGATATTGTTTTAATAATGGATTGAAGTGTTTCAAGTACATCTGTACCTTTGTTTGATAGGTACTTAATTTGATGTTAAAAAATTGTGAGATTTTGCTTTTGATTTGAACAATTAAAACAGTACGAGTACTATTTAGGTTTCTTTCGTGATCAAAGAGGTTTTAATGTTTAACTTACGATAAATAGTAGTTAATTTTACTTCACCCTATTTTTTTCCCTTCCCGCTGAGGGTGCAGCTGGAGGGAGTGTCAAACTCTTACTAACTAAATCCCACTATGTTCCTTCTGACACAGGGACAAGAGGTCACTGTGTGTCATAGCCACTTTAACTCTTACGAATAACCCGCAGCCCAGGCAGATGTTCTTTCACCTTTAAATTGCTCAGTAAAAACATGATAATAATATTTCTTCTAATCTCTCTCTTTTCTTCTACTTCACCGGAGCTGCGGGATTGTTTTCATGAGTGAGTTATAACGGTCCTGGTACACAAAAGACTACAGAAAGAACACAAGTGAGTTTTAATCAGTAAAATAAGTCTAACGCCCCAGCTGCACCCACAGCGGGAGGGAAATAATTTGATGACCCATTAAAAAAAAACTATTAAAACGATGTACGAAATTATGTAGCTTCATTTTGATTTCCTGAAGAAAGTAAGCCAGTCGTCCGAAATACGATGAAATTGTTAAGACATTAATAGTTACCCATTCTTAGACAGACCGCGCCCAGCTTTGCTTAACCTCATGATAATGTAGCCATGCAATTGCCAGAAGCTTAGAATACATAAATAAAATAGTAATATTTCAGAAAACTATTACTTCTGCCTGCAACATCAAATATAGGGAGGATTTATAGCAGAAAAATTTTGCCCATAAGACTATGCACCATTCTCATTTAATGGGTAGCTTATACGCACGACTTGGTTCGTTCAATTTAGTTACACAAATAGTGGAATTCAACAAAATGAGTTCGACGTGCCGAGTGATGGTCAAACATATGTAAAATTTTATTGGTTTTGCTCTGCTTTGCTTGATGAATTCTGGGAATTCAGGATCTGTGTGCTGAGTTCGGAATATTTTTGGAATAGTTCAAGATAAAAATATAAATTCTGTTTCATTGAAATTACTTTAATTTGACACTGCACTTTTAACGCTGAGGAAAAAAAAAATGCGTATATTTTTTCAATTATAAAAAATCTATTAATACTACTATCAGTATACCTTTTTTTCGTGGGAAATCTTCAAAATCGATCTCTCTCTTACAGAGGTCGTAGCTGGGGATAGTTTCAGACTCTTACTGACTAAAACCCACTATGTTCCTTTTGAAGGTCTTTGTGTGCCAGGGCCGCAGTAACTCTTACTAACACACCTATAGCCCCCAGCCAAGGTCTACGGCACTACGGGGTCCCTCCGATGTTGACAATCAATATACCATGGATATACATGCATAATAATTGTACTAAATTTTAATATGACTACTATTTCAATTAACAAAACCTTTTTTACATTCCTTTATTCCTCCTGTACTCCGGCAATAGCCTAAGGCAATAAGCATTGAAGTCATAGTTGTTTGCAAAATGATAGATGTCATATTCTCCAGTCCTTTGAAAATTTCCTTTAATCTAGACTAACCCGATTTTCGTCTTCTCTGCAAATCCGCTGTCTTTGGCGAATTCGTTTTATTCTAGAAACGTCGTGCCTGCCTTAAAACGGCGTATTTTGTAAACAAAAAATGCTATTGCTTTGCGTGATACTAACAAAAGAGGAACATTCTTTGTAACTGGGTTCCGTATGAATATTTTATGCGTCGGCTTGATAATGTGATGTTCTGTCGTATTCCATTTCCCTGGTGTATCACTAAATATTTACAATGTTCCTCTTTCAAGATTACTATTTTTGTTAGATTCTGGGTATATCTAAAGATGTGGTTCAAGTGTGAAAAAATCAGGCAATAATTTTTATCAAACCCAATTTTTTAGTTCGTTTGTAAAGACACGGCCGAGAACAATTGCTCTGTAACATTCCTGTTATATTGGCTGTATGATTTGATAAACATAAAAGAGCAAAAATCAATAGATGCGACAATTTTACCGTGAAAACCATAGGAAGACACAAAACCATAAAGATTCAAAAACTTGCCTAAAATCAAAACAGTAACGCAAACAACAAACAGAAACCCCGTCTATCGGATTAACAAAATTTTCTTTGACGTCATTCAACTTAGCAAATCCCGTGACACTGGCCAGACAAAATATTTTCGACATGAAAATCACGACCAACTTTTCTCCCAACTTTTACTACGTGACAATTTTTTTTCGCCTCACGAATAAACGCCAAAGGAACTCCAAAGCAGTAACCTTCCGAGGTACGCTAACTATAATTGCTGCCTCGGGTTAAAAAGGAGAGATGAAAGGACACTCTCCTCATAAAGGCACTGAGATCTCGTGAATGGCATCTGACAAAAACATTCGTGCGACTGCAAACACCCTTATTTGTATCTCTATAGAGTCGAATATTTATAAACTTGCTATCAGACTTAAGTTTGTTACACCACAATGTCTAGTTTTCTGTCTGGATTGCCGTGGAAAAGGTTAAACCGTTGTAACTAAAATGCTAGTAACAGTCAATGACATGAAAGGCGTTTTGCTAAATATAGAGGCGGATTTAAGAGGCTTTTAGTGTAAGAATTGAAAGAGCGTTTGTAAACTAACGTGACTGCGTAGACAGTGGTGGATGTTATGCTTGGAATTTTCATTGTTCGGAACTCCTTACATGATGTTCGTGATATGTGTAACTACTTCTATATTAGAGGTAAAGGTGTTTCCAGTTTCCCGATATGTTTTCCTTCACCTTAAATCTGTCATTGGTGTTCAAATTATACGTATAAAATTTAAAAAACTTAGAAAAGTTCGGTTGGTAATTTCCTGACCTGTAACCAAACCCGCACACTCTTACGGGCGTATGTTTTGACCACTGGGTTACCTTGACATAACATAAAACAGTGTATCCTTCTAAGTGTAACTAAAAGGTGTCTCAAAATTTGTCTCCATCGCCTCTAAATATATTTTAAATCATAAAGTATACTTGCAAACGTGTAGATAAATGCATTCAACATAACATCAGCTGACATAGAAATTTAAGGATATACAATTTAAGTATAAACACCAGCGCATCATTTTCAACTTTATCGCTGAAGCACTATGGTTCAAAGTTGAATGGGAAATTTTGACAGTTTCGGGTAGCCTGATGTGCTGGCGTCTGTACAAAGGTTATCAAATGTCTCGCGATACTCCTGTGAAGCAAATATATCGTATTCATATGTTTTAGGAAAGGTAAATAATTTATGACTAACTTTTCGACGTGGTTTTCGGTGTATTTTTGTATATTTGCCATACGAAAATAATCCTTACAAGCGACCTTTTTTTGCCGCTGAGGGTGCAGCTGGAGAGAGTGTCAGACTCTTACTGACTAAAACCCACTATGTTCCTTCTGGAGGTCCCTGTGTGCCTAGATACCTATATTATCTAGATTCGCATTTTTATAGCATCGGCTAAAAATGCTAGTAATTAGTAGTGTAAAAATTAAAATTGAGATATAATTTTATTATTGCAGTCTACAAAAAAATCACGCTACAAAAATTGCCCCTTTTAAAAAGTGATTATTTTAAAGCTTAAAATACTGAAACGTATATTGCTCATATTACGTTTTTTTACAAAACAAAATGGAAAATGTTTTTTAAAGAAAAAAATAATTATATTATAGACTTTATTTTCAAATAGACAAAGTTCAAATAAATTAGTCATTAACTTTGATAGTTCAATGAAAGTCAAAGAAAACTATTAAAGTTATCAATTATATGGTTAACGGAGCACTTGTTTTTTATATCTTAATAATGTAGAATCGTTAGGAAAAGTGCGTTACTATTTTATTTTGGGCAATGGATTGTAGAAATTAAGTTTCAAATCACGTTCCAACCTATAAAGCTGCAATCATAGATGAGCTTTCAAAGCTGAAGTCATAGCTTTTAGGAGCTATATTAACAGGCTTAGCATGGCAACCGTAGAAACATGTTTTGTCTTCCAGAGAAAGGACATAATGACAGAAAAGTGACAGATTGACGTAAGATTTATTTTGACATTTTTTGAAGATATTTTTCTTATCTTCGATCGACATAAGTCTACAAGTGATTATATGCTAGTTGACAGGTCGCGCCATGCTCGGGCAGAAGACATGTTGACATTGACAGAAAGAGCTTTGTGTTTTCTTGATAGAATAGATATAGAATCGCCATGCTAAGCCTATTGAGCTATATATGAGTTACATCTTTTTGTTCATCATAGCATATTTCACCAACTTCTAGACCAAAGATAATGTCTAAAAAAAACGCATACTTTTCTTTAGAAACAAATATTATACTAAAATCTTAATAGTACGGTCGCAGAACTTCTAAGTGTCATTTGATTAAACAGCGATTAGTTAAGTGAGACGGTTAATTATCTTGAACATAAACCGTTCTACGGTCGAATTCCGGTTAGCCGCTTTTATCTGTATAGGAGCCCAATGAGCATATTCGATTGAAATCGATTGTTACCGAATAATAATTCGGTAATAGGAAGGTGTTTTAACAGAAATATAACAATATGTTTCTAGTTATCTTTCTAATGGACTGAATACGAATTGTATGTACTCGTAAAAGATTTCTTTTACAGAGCAAAAATATAGACATGTTTGCTAAACTTCATCTCGGAAATCCTCTCTGAAAATAGCTGAAATTCTTCTCATCTGAAAATAATTTCCTTCTTTGAAATCTTAGTTTTTTTGAATATATATATTTTATTTTTTTTGTATAATTATTCAGTAAAAAAAAAAATGCGTCATGTTCATGCAATAAAATAGAGTGAGTCTTTGACATTTACTTATACCAATCACTTTTATCAGTAACTAGCTGTTGCTCGCGACGTCGTCCGCGTGGGCATTAGGATTAAACATTCACCCCCCTCCCCGCCGTAGTGATAGCGTGATAATATAGAGCCTATATGTTGACCCGACCTCTTAGTTATATTCATGCCGAATTTGAAGCAAATCCATGAAGTACTTTTTGAGTTTATCCCGGACATACATACAGACAAACAGACAAAAATTCCAAAAACTATATTTTTGGTTTCGATATCGATTTAAGATCACGCCCGAATTATTCTTTTGAAAACATATTCAATGTACAGTTTTGACTTCTCTACGATTTTATTATAGATATACCTAACAAACTAACTTTCAGGATCAAGAATAGCCCACTATACCTCACAGAAGCCATAAATAAAACTTATTCAATCAAGGAAACGGTACAGAAATTACTAATCAATACGGACTTTATCGGACACGTAAATCGTGGCTTCATATCTCTGGACTACGAGTGTACGACTCTCGGTTCGAGCAATAAGTTGGATTAAATTTGCGCCGAACGTAAGTTAGGGGCGGTGGCTAATAAATTTATAAACGGTACGGTCTTCGTACTTATAACCTATGGTGATTTATGTGGACCCTGTTAATATTAAAGACTGGGTTTTGATATATTGTCATGCGCAGTGTAAATAGGTTTTGGTGAGGCGTGGAGTTAATACTAGTTCAACATCTGGATTAGTTGCTGAGTGAAAGATTATGATGTTTTGAAAATGGAAATGAGAAATATAATCTCTTTTATTATGAAACGTGGTATTGAAAAATACCGGCTTTCGTACTGGATTTAGACCATTAACTTTGTTCAAGAAGATGGTTTAAAGCTAGAGCTGGTACTTTTTTAAAACCACGTTTTATAATAAGGGGAAATAAGTTTTTTTTTTCTTCACGCTACGTTGACATAATTTTGTGCTGCACCAAAGGTGACAACTTGTGTAGATACAGACGCCAGCACATTGAGCTACTATCTGTATAATTTCCTAGATAGATTATCAACTTTATCGCTGAAGCATATGGTTCAAGGTTGATTGGGAAAATTTTAGGGTTTCGGGTAGCTTGATGTGCTGGCGTCTGTACTATTCATCTAAGGGGCAGATAATGTAGTACATATAAATAGTAAGCTTTAATTTTTTTTATCTCCCTAAGCTGGCTAAGCTACAATATTACTATATTCTTTTTAGAAAAATACATCATACCTCTTTTTACCCTTGCTCGGCTGCTTATCGTGCGCTCTTATTGAAACTAAAGCGGTCCCATGGGCCTAGCGGGCGATGAAAAATGTTCCCACTTTACCCTCACCGCGATAGGTACAAGATTATCGTGTGGAGCATAATGACCTTTTCACACAATGAAGGGGAAATTTCTTACGAGTGGGAAGGAAATTATAAAGAATGAGTTTTGATAGCTTTCTTGCCTTTTGAATTGCTTTTTTTGTTGTTTTTTGATAATATTGTTTATGTATGGCATTTGTTTACGTAAAAATATCATTGGAGGCAAAGTCATACCATATGCATTTAAAACTGAGAGACACTTTTTTTAAAAAGTTGCGGGTTGTTCGCAAGGGTTACCGCGGTCCTGGCACGCAGGGACCTCCAAAAGGAACATAGTGGGTTTTAGCCAGTAAAAGTTTCACACTCCCTCCAGTCGCACCCTTAGCGGGGAACCCCTGTGATAAGTAATGCAGGAGTAAAAACAAAACGGCGAAATTTTTAGTGGCAAGTCCTTTATAGCCTAGTTTCCCTGAACACACTGCCGAATACGGAGAAATATTCTTTGTTAAAAACACAAAAAAAGACTATAGCGCTATGCTAAACCTAACTTCTAATTAGGAATTCAAAATTACTACAAAGACATTTTTCACTGAATCACCCACGCATTTCAGCCTTTAAGATTATAACTAGTTTAACGCATTTCGCGCCGAGCCAAAGACAGCACGGAACTAACCACCAGCTTTGTACATAGATCCGTTTGTGGCTTAAATGCCAGACCCTTCCTTGCTTCAACGGTCACGTTATTCCGATCGGCCTGCGAAAGCTATCGTAGACATTCACTGACAAACAAACCGTTTGAATGTATATAATACATTAATGGTCTTGACGTCACTACGAAGTCTGAAGAACACAGATTATGATATCAGATTTTAAAAGAAGACAGGGACAACTGACTACCTATACTAGGACATGCTTAGACTTTCAAAGAAGATGACTGTTAGAATTTAATATTTCGGGACACCTTTCGCAATCGGTTAGACCCAAGTAAGATATTGATTAGCTTGTGTTAAGGGTGCCAGCACAACTGATAAACTACATAAATTTTATACGAACATCTATTCATAAATTCATTATATTATAACACCCAGACTGCAGCCAAAAAGTATGCTCATCACACAATTTTGACCGTACCGGGAATTGAACCCGGGACCCTCAGCTCGGTAGTCCGCTATAATGACCATTCCACTGACGGGTTCGTAAATTCAATAATGCCCTGATCTGATTTAATTACGAAAATTACTCAGCTACGTAAAAAATATTTATAAAAAAATCACGTCGAGCTAACTAAATGCTTTGTGAACCAAAACTATTTGTTCATCTGATCGTAATTGAATTTCTCTGAAACACAAGCCCAATTTTAATGAATAACACGCACGTTCCAACGTGGTCCTTTTATCTATGCTGTCAAATACAAATCTAGCAAAAAAACAAGTGAGAATCTACATGACAGTTATCAAATACAGGAATGTTTCCAAAAAAATCATAAATCAAAAAGTGTAAAGGTATTTAAAACTATTGATACCAAACTTGTTTACCAAATGAATTGTTCACACGCAACCATTTTCATTTCATAAAATGAAATATTTGGACCGTTAAAATAGTGGGCTGCAGTTGATTGCCAATAGATTAACCATTGGGGTATTGTGGGTACACAAAGCAATAAAAATAGGAATAAAATAAAAATTGTTCCTTTACAAGGTGATATATAGAATTGATATTGAAAATTTGTTACTTTTAGACGACAGGCCTGTATTTGATTAAAACGTAAAGGAGCACTCAGGGCCTTCATAAATGGAATACTTTTGAATGTCTTTGAGTGACCTTAGGCATGGTCTTGCAAATTTAGTGTTCAGTTTTCATAACGAGATTCATTTCATTGGAAGACAAAAAACATCTTTGCAATTTCTGAGATTGTACAATCAAGATAATTTCGTTACATCATCATCATCATCCTTTTTATCGTCCCACTGCTGGGCACAGGCCTCCTCTCACAAAGAGAGGGATGGAGAGTTAATCATCACGCTTGCTCAATGCGGTTTGGTGATTTCAGACTTTATAGTCCAGGTTTCCCCGAGGTGTCTTCACATGCAGAGATAGAAATATTTGAAGCAATTATCTGAGATTTAACTAGCTGGAAAAATATATATTTCATTTGATATCATTGTTTGTCTACCAAAAAGTAGATTTAAAGAAACCTATCCTCAGATATTGCCGAACTACTATTATATTTTTTCGGAAAACTTCTGGGAAGACACAAAATCCTTGAAGACACGGACGGAAACCTACTTCAAACCAAATGGCCATAAAGCTCACTTCCATAATCCATAATGGTTCACACTACATTGATGTGAGTAGGTCCCGATTTTTGTTCAATAGAAAATTCGACTTCACGGTCAAAGGAATGTTTACGTCCCAACCTTTGATGCTGAAGTCTTTGAGAATTTAACCAACTGGACATGCTATTGCTCTACCTTCGAATCTGCCTCTACTGTCCTTTACGACTTTGGTGTACATAATTATGTCCTTGATGATTTCATTGTGATCATTCGTTACGATGTATTCGAAAATGTATTCCTAGTTGCGTTACCTTATCCCCTCGCGTTGTTTAGAAGATGTTTTCGCATAGAGATTTGTTCTCATGGCGGTTCCAGTTGTTAAATGCTCTAAGACCGGAGTCGAGAAAAATGTGTTCTATGTTGTAGGCATGGCCGTAAATAAAATGTGGTTGCGCCACTTAGGCGGTTGTTCCACGCTATTAGACAACAGTCTGTGAGAAATTTCGAAGTGTCACGACCTTTTCAGGATTAGTTTTTTGGACGACGTTATTTTTCATGGAATGTGTTCGTCTTCATTTGGTGCGATTTTTGAATAATGGTAATGCGGTATTGCTTTGTTTAGTATAGTTTGTATTTTTTTAAATAAATTCCTGTACTTCGAATATTATTTTTGTGTATTCTATAAATAAGATTAAACCTTGCAAACACTACTACGTCTACTACCACCATGGAAATGCTCCAATGATCGAAACAAAGTGAAGAGGCCTATTCCCAGCATTAGGACAGTAAAGGCTAAGGAATAAATATTTGCAGCACTTTTATTTTTCTTTATATCGTTTTCAATCTTTCTGAACTTCACGATAGCATTATTGTTCTTTTAAATCCTTTAAATAGAACAGAACTAAATTCCCATTATCTTACGATGGTGAAGTTATAATCGTGAATGAATTTATTTTTTGGATCAATACGGGTAGGTATTATTATGCCCAAATCAGTAGAGATAGAACTGTCCTATTATAAAGCAAAACTCCAACAGTTAAAGCAACTACTAATAAAGCTAGAGATACACTAGAAAAATCCGACTTTCCCTCACAAACTCCAGAAACTATTTCGCCTCGGATCCTTTAGCGACAGAAATAAGTCCGTTCCGGTTTATTAGACGAAGCTAGATAAATACCTAGAACTATTATCTTAACTATGAAATGGTGAGTCTGGGTTTCTAGACCAGGCTTTAGTCCCCTAGGTTTTAAATTGTTATCATCATTCTTTTCTCTTTTGTAAGCGAAGATTTTCTAAGGAGGATTGTTTTTTTTTGTTACCAGCCAGTTCTCAAAGCAATCGTTTATGATGAAGTTACGTGGAATTTTATTTGAATATCGAATTATTTATTTGAGTCGTCTTCGTTAGTTTCAAGTATATGTATATCTGTCATGTCTGAGAGATTTTTAGATGAATGTTTATTTTTTATTGTAAGTGATTTGAATAAAAGTAATATTATTTAAAAATAGACATTTGATATCGTTTCTCTTTACAAATGGTAACTTTCATTTTTTTTTCTTATTATTCTTGAGTGCTTTATCTATAATACGAAATAACTTGGGAACTTAGTAAAATCTACTATACACCGTGACTTTTTAGTCATCTTACAAAAGTGGTCCACCTAAAGTATCCGACATAAAATACCTTTAGATGCGATTGTTATTTTTATATCATGAATAATAATTTTAAAAATTAATAAATTAGAATGGAACACCCTGTTAAAATGTGCAGTAACCCAGTGCACGAGTCGAGCAGATCATTCTTTCTCCATTTATCAGAAGACAAGGGAGTTTCTAACTACGTCTTCAAGCGTCTTAATAGTGAATATTTTTTATTATGAACGTTTACTAGTCATTGGATGCATGAACTGGCTGCTTTTGTAAAGCGACAAAAAAATCACGGTGTATATTATATACTTTGAAATATATGTATGTACAAACGACATCCACTGGCGGATGTTCCGAGAACCGTCCCTTCATACCTGTCGGAATGAGTTGAGCTAAAGAGAAAATTATTTTTTGAGTGCTAAATCCTTTTTTGTAGTATTTTCATGCGATTGGACAGGTTTCATATTATTTTGTATGCACCTACTTCTTTTCATACGAAGTAGTAATTAAAGTAGTAGGTAGGCGTGGTCTCCAAACATCTTATATCTCTAGAGAGGACATCAATACATATTTCTCTTTTCCAGTATTCAATTCCAAATTTAAAAGAAAAATGCATTTGTTTTCCAAAAACAAAATAAGGCAGAACAATATTTCCCTGCAAAATTCAGAATTAAAAACCTGTATGTAGGTAAAATGCAATATTAGACTGGCCACATAATCCACAGCGGTACTTATAAATCATTCCCTAGACATTATGGTCCACGTTTTGTATGAAACGCAATTTCACGGGTGGCTTTCAAAAATAGATATATTATAGGCAATGTTGCAAGCGTCCGTACCTAAGGAATGTACGCGGACAGTCGCGGCAAATATGGCTGCTAAATTTAAAATGCGAACGTTGAAACGATATGAAGTTGCCAGTAGTAAAAAAAAAAAACAAAGTTCTATCTCCCGAGCCTTTTCCCAACTATGTTGGGGTCGGCTTCCAGTCTAACCGGATTTAGCTGAGTACCAGTGTTTTACAAGGAGTGACTGCGTATCTGACCTCCTCAACCCAGCTACCCGGGCAACCCAATACCCCTTGGTTAGACTGGCGTCAGTATTTCTGGCTTTTGACTACCCGTAACGACTGCCAAGGATGTTCAATAACAGCCGAGACCTACAGTTTAACGTGCCATCCGAAACACAGTCATTGGTGTCCAAGATATACTTAGAAGGTACATACAAACTTAGAAAAGTTGCATTGGTACTTGCCAGACCTGGAATCGAACCCACGCCCTCACACTTGAGAGGTTGGCCCTTTAACCGCTAGGCCACCACGACTGAACGATACGAAGTTGCCAGTGGTAAAAAAAAAACAAGTTTTGGTAGAAATATTTTTTTTTCCATTTGTAAATTTTAATGGATAGTTGTAATGGGTTTTATGTGGAGTAATATTTGTTCGATAGAAAGTTTTTAGCAATTTTTAAATGTCAGTTCTGTTTCTGTGTACAAATAGAACACGCTTTCGCATAAAAATGTTCTTAATTTGAACTATTTTTAATTCACGTTTTTTATCCAATTAGACTATGTTGCTTTCCAAACTAAGAGTAGGTAAATAAGCATCTATGTTCTAAAATAAAAATAACAAAATCTTCAATAAATTCCCATGTCACAATACACTTTTATTACCAACTGTACCTTTCTTTCCGAATGTGATTGCATTTTCGAGAACGCAATCTTTTCCAAGAATTTCCAAATACATCAAAGACTAGAAAAGAATTTATGAAATTCATCTCCTTATATCGATGTTGCATCCCTTGGAGGGTGAGTAGAGAGGTAGCTTGTATGAACGCATTTAGAATATTTTATTTGACATTCGTTATTTATGGTTGGCTCCCGATTCCCCTCAAGTGTGGTCAAGAATTTATGGGAAAGCAATTTTTATATTACGCTCACTTTTTACTCGACTGTCAAAAAGAGTTTTTTTTTCTGTTATATTTTGGTCTTTTGAAATGGTAAAGTAGGTCTTATTGTAAGGCCATAGTCCGAAAGTACCAATGATATCAAGCTACCTGAAACTGTCATTTTTTTCAAAATTTCAGTCAAATGTTGTCAATCTCTCGACTTTATCGCTAACGAATATGGTTCAAGGTTGATTAAGAATATTTGACAGATTGTAGTAGCTTGATGTGCTGGCGTCTATACGTCCATGCATCATAGACAATCAATTCAATTAGTAGTGTAATCAATAATTTTTTTTTCATTTCTCCAGTTTGTTTACTCGGCAGATAATTACAAACAAATTCGTAGATAGTGACCATTTGGACATCGAAACTGGCCCTATGTGTAGGTATGTGTGTTATTTCAAAAGAAAAAAAAAGATCGTACAGAATCTTAATTCAAATTAAGTAAAAAAAGATACGATAAAATACGATCCTTCTTGTAGGTGTTACAGAACTGGAAAACGATAATTAACTTTTAAAAATGGAACTCCTTAATTACTTTATATTTGAAACCGGAAAGTAATGTGGCAGATTTCAGACACAATTTTTTTTTATCAAAGAAATAAATAAACTTTTCGTGTTTCTGTTTCCATTTTCAAATAAGAAAAGAACAAAATTAATTGATGTTTGATGAGTCTTTGAGAGATCATTAGTGCTTTGTTTTTTTTTCTGTATCAAAATTGTAATGGAAGTTTTATCATTATCGTCAAATAACATTACCTCTCTGAAGTAGACTAAAAATTTATGAAAACACTACATATAGGCATAATAATATAATATCCCTCACACATTCACACAACATCATCTAGTCATCAGGCTACATCAATCTGTCAAATTTCTTTAGTGGATTTTTAACCCTATCGCTGAAGCATAAAGTTCAAAGTTGATTGGGAAAATTTAACAGTTTCGGGTAGCCTGATGTGCTGGCGTCTGTACTATGGGTACTAGACAACTGATAAACATACTTATTATACATTTCTTTTGTAATTTTGTATATTCAGATCGGCCATCGAGGCCTTTGAAAAGAAATATTCTACTTGTACCCAGAGAGCCCGCCAATGCTCTTATACTAAGATTAATAATTAAGGCATGGATACACTAGGAGATAAATCGTGTGACACGTGTCGCCAGCGATGAATGTGGACTTCGGTCCACATGCCTGGCAACATCGCGCCACACGTGTCACCAAATACGAGTATGTAGAGAGAAGATTTCGCTTGACGTTGCTATGGACTTAAGTCGCGCGATGTCGCCAGATATGTCATTGTACGCGAAGGCGCACGACTTCGTCTGACATCGCTACGGACATAAGTCGCGCGTTGTCGCCATCTTTGTCAGGCGAAATCGACTGGCTTCACTTGACCATGTCGCCGATACATGTTGTCGTACAGACGCCAGCACATCAAGCTACCCAAAAAGCGAACTTCGCACCATATGCTTCGCGATAAAGTTGAAAATTCATTAAGGAAGTTTTACAGATTGTAGTACCTTGACCTGATGGAGTCTTTATATTTGTCTCCTAGGATGCCCTTGACTTTAAAGTGTACATAATGTACTTGCAGCGATTGAAACACAAGAAGTGAACTAAATTACCTGTACATCATCTCCCGAGCCTTTTCCCAACTATGTTGGGGTCGGCTTCCAATCTAACCGGATTCAGCTAAGTACCAGTGTTTTACAAGGAGCGACTGCCTATCTGACCTCCTCAACCCAGTTATCCGGGCAACCCAGTACCCCTTGGTTAAACTGGCGTCAGACTTACTGGCTTCTGACTACCCGTAACGACCGCCAAGGATGTTCAATGACAGCCGGGACCTACAGTTTATCGTGCCATCCGAAACACAGTCATTGGTGTCCAAGATATACTTAGAAAGTACATACAAACTTAGAAAAGTTGCATTGGTACTGGCCCGACCTGGAATCGAACCCACGCCCTCACACTTGAGAGGTTGGCTCTTTAACCACTAGGCCACCACGACTAACAACTAAATTACCTGTACAAAGGATCAAAATTACACAATTCATTTGTTTACAATACCAAAGCCAGCATTTGTTCCTATTCTTTAACATGAAGCGCCATCTTTGAAATCTTGCTCTTTAATTAAACATCAAAGTCGGCATTTCACGTTTCGAGTTTTCCGTGCAGACGGTGAGGTAGGTACACTCGATAATTACTCTACCTTAATAATTGTTGCTTAAATTACACAAAAGACAGTACATTTGACCGAATCAGATAACTTTTGCTATCTCATAGTTACGAAGGACATAAAAAGAACCTTAAAATATGTAAAATTTAACTTGTATCTACCGGTAGTTTAACTCACGCCTAGTGAAAAATACTCCGAGCACTTCGTTCAATGGCTTACCTCAAGGTTCGCCCCTTCGAGCAATCTTCAGCAACTCGCATCAATTGCTCTTGCTTCCCGGCAACCTTGGTGAGATCGTCTGTTCATCTAATGGGGGCCTGCCCACGCTGGGTCGTGGTCGCCACTCAAGAACTTTACTGCCCCATCGGCAAACTGTTCTGTGAGTTATGTGCCTTGTCCATTGCCACTTCAGCTTAAAAAAACTTCGAGCTTTTTTTGTTCTTTTAATTTTGGTTCTTCTGCGGATCTCCTCATTTCTGGAAATCTTTCTCTTCTTTGATAAGTGGACATTCGGTGTTGTATAAACACCGAAGGAATTACCCAAATCGGTCAATTAGTTCTTGAGATAAGAGCATTTAAGCAAACAAGCAAATAAACTCTTCAGCAAGTCACAACTATTATTTACGTTCCGCATTACAATACAATTTTGTATTAATTTCGTATACCTTTATACAATTAAGGCTTCAGGGAAAACAAAGATAATGAGGAAACAATAACAAAGGAAATTAATCTGTGTTTTTCCATTTAACATGAAACGCGAAGTGCATAATTACAGTATAACATATCCAGCTGCTATGTTCCAAAGTTCATTTGAAAATGTATAAGCTTATTGCCGTCAATTAGACCATTAAGAATCTTGAAACTATTTATTTCTTAAAAAATCTAGTTGAACAATTTGTTTTTAAATATCGAAACAAAAAATTATCGCTCTGGTAAATCAAAATAAACACATAACCAAGTAACATAAATCCTACAGAATCAAAACACAGACAACATAGATTTAAGTTTTTATATAGTAACAATTTTGTATAATATAATATGTATGTTAGTCTTTAAGGTATATTTATGGGACTATGCAGCCTGAAAATAAAGGTATTTTATAGATTTTTCTTAACACTGAAAGAATTTTTCAATCTTTCCATAATTTTAAATTCACTTTTTTTATTTATCGCGTATTGATCTAACAGTGAGACGTAATGAATATCATAATAATTAAAATAACACTCTATAGGCCTTACTACAAA
Source organism: Heliothis peltigera (assembly GCA_958496145.1). Taxonomy (NCBI): domain Eukaryota; kingdom Metazoa; phylum Arthropoda; class Insecta; order Lepidoptera; family Noctuidae; genus Heliothis; species Heliothis peltigera. Next base: position 4,911,180 of record OY292345.1, on the reverse strand, counting down.
AAAGTTAGACAGATGTTAGACACATGTCGAATGTCTGTCTATTTTTTTTTGTAGTAGAACCCTATACTTCCAAATCCAAACTTCTCTATTGTTACCTAAGACAAAAAAAAAAACAAAATCCGATCACGATTAACTCCGAACATAATCAATTCTATCACACTGTACCTGTACTATCCAACCATGTCTAAAAACAATAAATTAGACGTACATCAAGTAAGCAGACAGGATAGTTCCAGTAGACTGTTCCCATCTCCCATAGGTGTGATTTATCTCAATAATTGGACCCACGTCCCGAGCCAACCTATTCGTTCAAGCATCTCAATCTAACTGGATTTTATTTTGAAAGTTACTTCTTATGTATTTTTTTAAGAGCTTGAAGCTAAGTAACAGCGAAATGGGTCAATCGGTCATAAGGTTAAGCACGCTTGGCGCGGTCGGTCGGTGGATGGGTGACCATCTTGTCATGACAAGTTCCTCCGTGTTTCAGAAGGCATGTTATATTGGTCGACGCCGGCTGTCAATTGTACATCTTTGGCAATTAGGTTAATTAGAAGGCAGATGATGCCTTCTTACGTTTGAATATTATCTAATGTTGACCGAGAAAAACACTAGTTCGATAATGTTTTTGCTAGAACTATGGACTGATCAGTATATGAATACACTTTGAACGTTCATTGATGCTCATTAGAGAAGATTTGCAATAAGATCCGATGATAATAAATAGTAAACCGTGGAGTCTTAACTTCATCATCATCTCCCGAGCCTTTTCCCAACTATGTTGGGGTCGGCTTCCAGTCTAACCGGTTTCAGCTGAGTACCAGTGTTTTACAAGGAGCGACTGCCTATCTGACCTCCTCAACCCAGTTACCCGGGCAACCCAATACCCCTTGGCTAGACTGGCGTCAGACTTACTGGCTTCTGACTACCCGTAACGACTGCCAAGGATGTTCAATGACAGCCGGGACCTACAGTTTAACGTGCCATCCGAAACACAGTCATTGGTGTCCAAGATATACTTAGAAAGTACATACAAACATAGAAAAGTTGCATTGGTACTTGCCCGACCTGGATTCGAACCCACGCCCTCACACTTGAGAGGTTGGCTCTTTAACCACTAGGCCACCACGACATCTTCTAGGCCACCACGACATCTTCTAGGCCACCACGACATCTTTTTTTGTTTAAAATGTAATTATTGGAGTCTTAACTTCAATAATTACATTTTAAACAAAAAAAGTCAAATAGTGCTATAGAATAACAACAAAATATAAATCGCTATTATCTAAAACACCAGCCTTGAATTGTCTCTAATATCTCACAATTGACTTACTTTAGCGATGATGGGACACTCACTTTTCTCTATTATAATCCTTAGCAAACAAAATTAAACTTTATGACCAACGACACAGAGATCAATTTAGTAAAATTCGAAGAATTTTCATCAACAAATTCGTGCTATGCAGCTATGGAGATAGGTTCTACTAGTTGGATTTGAAAGATAAGAATATAATAGGCGCTTTCATTTCCGTACGATTTTAATTTAAAACACGACGCATAAGAGCGAAGTTTAAAGTATGATTTACGGAGAATTTCGTAACTTGATTTATGGATTCATTTGTTTCTGTTGCAACAGTTCTATCATTTTGTACAGGTATTTACATAAAGTCGTGGTAGCCTAGTGGTTAAAGCTCCAGCCTCTCAATATCGACGGGTCCTACGCATAAAGTCGTAAGCCTAAAAAGTCAATTTTTGAGGAGAGCAGTTTTTGTATGCGTTAATGATAAAAGTTATTGTGAAAGATTTTCAACAGAAATTTTTGCACTAACCTGTCAATTATTAGTTAAATAATATATACTCAGACGCTGGATATTAAAAGGAAATGTAGTTAACGAAAAAAACTAGTTTTACTTACTTACGACCATATACTTATAAAGAAAAGGTCGTATCTTATTGTTGCGACTATATGCTTTCATAAACGTAATTATAAGCAACACGAATAAAGTCGTAAGTTTGAATAACGACTATATGCGACGTGCAAACTATCGTATCTCTCTAAACGGGGGCTCTAAACGGGGTCGTAACAAGGTACTTGATGTATAAAAACCACCGTAAAATTTAAGTTGAAAACATTTTTATTACAATAACCCTCATGAACATAATTCAGTCTTCTTAACACGCAAGTCTCGTTTTTGTAAATAAAAAAAAAAATGTTAGAACTAGCGGTTTTTAAGAGCCACAGTGGCTCTTCAATACTAGCTGCTGCCCGCGACATCGTTCGCATGGGCATTAGAGTAGTAAAATGATAAATTTGCTTTACTGTTCTTGTATCCTTTAACATCATGCTCTAATAACTAAGCAAAAAAACCACTCCTACTGTGTAAGTTGTTACGGTTCGTCTTGCTGGTAAAGTAGGTAGTCGGTAGTGCGACTGCTGTGCACAGGTCTCTGGTTCAATTCCCGGGATGGACCGAAATCGCTTTATGGGTTTCTTGAAAATTTCATACCGCAGCCCGTAGTCTGAGAGTTGGTGATTGATTGATTCGTGCTCCAGAGAACACGTAAATGTCGGTCTTGCGCCTGATCTCTCTCCGGTCTTGTCGGATTGTCATCCCGTCGGGCTATGAGCACCTGTGTCTACGGAAATTCTTGTGCTCTATATGTTTTGCGCAGCTGGCTGATCTCCTTGTAGAAACCGTAAAGTTAACTATACCGAAGATAAGCGACAGTTCTGCGGCTGATTTTACGTTGCAAAGTATTCAGCTGCTATAGCAATAAGCGCTGAACTTACATTGCGGTTTGCATATCAATCATGGAAGACTTATGTTTTAATATCACAACAAAACACATGCCTCGTGTGCTAAGGGTGGACATACAGGTGTGGACTCCGGGGCCCGCCTACTTCGGCTTCTCGCTCTGGCCTTTGTCTTAGATTGAACTGAACTTCCAATGGAATGGCTTCTGAACTTAAGTTCTTATAAAAATTTATACATGTTTGTTGTCACTACTTCAAATAATATTGCAGGCATAGTCACTGCGAATTGCATCGAGGTCGACATAGTTGGTTTAGGCACTAAGTATGCACTCTTCCTCGCTAGTCTAGTAATTGCATTTCGCAACTGCTGTGCACGTGGTATCGGTTTCGATTCGGTCAAACCCAAATCGCTTTGTTAGGAAACTAAAAAGCAGCCCAGAGACTAGCAGTTGGTGATTGATATACAAATGCATCGCAGAATACGTAAATATCGATCCTGTGCCTAATCTCTCTCCGGTTGTATCATAATTGCCATCCCATTGGATTATGAGAGTAAGGAAATAGGGAGTACAGTACACCTAGGAGGCAGTCTATATTATACATTAATACATTACTGCTGGACATGTATGAGAAAGAGATCGCCATAATTTGGGATGTCTATCTAAGTGGCTATATTCGTCAATCCTTAGATTATTAGATACTTATTCCTTATCCTTTTACGACTAAGTTCCTCGAAAACAGATTACATATATATTTTGGTTGTCACCACCTATGTAAAGTCCACTTTTTTTTCCTTCAAACAGCAGCCGCCAACCCTATTCGAAGTGTTTGTTCTGTTCTGAATAGTTTCGGAAGCGTTAACTGAACTAAATCCATTCACTTTTCGTCAGTTATTAGTCCTATTATGATTCCTATGGGTAAATAATTTCTAAATGATAATAATGATATTTATTTTGAAAATAGGTTGAAATAAACACTTTTACACGTCAAAACAGACGTTGCTCACACACTCACAAAATAAAATGCATCTACATTAAACAGTAGGTTTACATGTTAGCAAGAAAAAAATATAAATATATAAATAAAAAAAAGAATGTAGGTTACTAATTGAATTATAACATGTCAATAAATTAGTTCAATAAAATTAGGAAAAACAGTAGCATTAGTAGTTTTTTTTAAACAGCTTACTCCCAAGCCTTTTTATCTGCTAGGTAGTCTAAATTGAAAAACTCAATAATATATTGCCTGGTCCGGCAATCGAAACATACAAATCATGGCCGGCAGTCATGCTCGCGGAAGGCAGTTAAAAAGTTAATTTTAATGCCGTTTTAACTAAAATTTGAAAAGTAAAGAATCGTATCTTACTTTTTTAGCGGAGCATAAAGCCGTATGTGTATGATACGTCTATGTACATTTATTCATTTTTATATTTAAACATTGTAAATGGTCGTAAGTCTAAGATACGACTTCTAGAATTAAATTATTGTGTAGTATAAAGTCGTAACTGACCAACCTTAATGTTTGGTTACAGCGCATATAGTCGAAACATAAACGTTTCGACGTTATGCGTCGGAGTTATCGTTACATACGACCTGATAGTAGGGGTCGGTACTAAGCTCTGATTGACCGGCCGCGGACGATCGATCGGAGCAAACCGTCGGAACTTTCCGCACGACTTTATGCGCGGTAGCGTTTAAATGTTAAGACCATTATCCATTAAAAATCTCGTTATTCATATGAGATATTAAAATTTTGATTTTAGTAATACATACTACTCTTCAAGATTGTTGTAATGGCCCAAAAAAACGATTTTAGGTAAAAATAGTGTTCCGACCTTATGCGTAGGACCCGTCGATATGAGTGTGCGGATTCGATTCCAGATCAGGCAAGTACCATTGCAACTTTTCTAGGTTATTATGAACTTTCTTAGAAGTTTATTATTGGACACCAATGACTAATCAATCATTGGTTCCTACCCACATTGAGCAAGCGTGGTGATTGACACTGAATACGTCTTTGTGTAGAAAGGCCTGTGCCCAGCAGTGGGACGATAAAAACGCTCATGATTATTTACTTGCAAATTGCTGAATAGTATGTTTGTATGGTTATTTATTAAATGTGAATATAACTAATAATAGTTCATAATAAATTCTTAGTATATGATAAGTATTGACCGATGATTATTGTTAAAGATTTATTTTCCATTCAACTTAAAAGATCTACTTTATATGCCAGTAAACATATTATAGAAACGTCTGACTAAAATTCCGGAACTAAATTATGTGTACATCAAAACTTTTCGAGCAATTCTAAGTCAAAGTAAGAAATGTGGTCGCGCACCAACTTTGTTGATAATACATATGAATCAGGCTCATGAAGTTATAAGCCAAGAAAACTGCACTGCAGTATTAACATGCCTTACCACTACAACGTAACATAGCATGGCTTCGCTACTACAATCTTAAAAGGCAGCAAAATGCTATACCTACCCAATAAAATGTATAAGTCATTGAATAAAAAATATTCTTTAGAGAGCCAATCTATTTTCTTCTTTTTGAGGACGAGGATACTAGCTCCATCGTAGTAAAAAGGCGGCCGTTCTCTCTAAAGAGATCAGCCAGCTGAGCAGGATTTTTTTATGATGCAAAAGCAATATTATAGTGCAAGCATTTGCGCAGACATCGCACTCTCTATTCCCTCACTGTCATAGCTCGATGGGATGGCAATCCGACACGACCGGAGAGAGATCAGGCGCCATGACAGACATTTACGTGCTCTCTGATGAGTGGGTGTATCAGTCACCAAAGTCCAGACTCCGCGCATCCATATAAAAAATACCACATAGCCTTTCTTGATAAATGTGCTATCTTACACTGAAATAATATTTCAAATCGGACCAGTAGTTCCTGAGACCAGCACGTTCAACCAACCAAACAAAATCTTCTGCTTTTTATTAATATTAGTAATAAATAATGTTGATACGTGGTAGTGAGTACAGGCCCTAACACACCAGCCATATATCATGCTTAACTACATACACAGACGATTGAGGCGTTTCTATTTGTTGTTTATGCACCGCTTAAGCGATTTACCTACGATTTGAGGATGTTTGATGTGGTTTCTCAGCTTCGAGGAATATAAGGCTTTAGTTGTACGAGGCTACGATTAGTTCGCGATTATTTTACGCCAGTGTGACGTGTGTGGTTGGTATTTGTGTGTGTATGTGTTTTGATTGATTGTTGCTTTATATATTTTAATATAAGTATTATTCAAGTTACTTTACGATTCCTTTGGTAATGAAATCTACTGTGATAATTTTAATTGGCTTTAATAATGATAACAGGATTTTCGACTTACTTATCTTTTTCTAGTTCGTGACTTCTATCTATTTTATTTTATTTTGTTTTGTATAGAAACGGTTCTTCAAACCATACAGACAGAATTGTGTTGCTGGGGAGTTTGTTCCACCATTTCTTCTTCCCAGCGGTAACACATAGAAAGTGGTGAAGGGCGGGCGTTTTCGCGGCTGTCTTTTCTAAAATTGACCTTCAAAAAGTGCTCATTTTCAGCCTTCTCTAAATAAATGACATTTATCTTTTTTACTTTTTGTGTAATCAAAATATACATAATAATATTTCTGCACCTGTGTTAGTTACAGCTGGTTTAAATAAAATCGAAAATATCTTCATTTTCGATTTCTATTATATTTTTGACATAAACTAATACTATACACTGGAATCAAAATATAATAAATACTTTAAGTTAGTATATATCAAATTTAATTTATCCTGATATTGACAGCAATTTACTTGCATTAAAATATCAAAAACATTATGAAAATTTCAATTTTTATGTCTAAACTTATTTTTATTTTATCGTTCACTAGCTTCCGCCAGCGGTTTCACCCGCTTTCTAAGGGAAGTACTTTCCATACCCGGATAAAAAGTAGCCTATATGTTATTCTGATGTATAAGCTATATTGTGGTAAAGTTTCATTCAAATCCATTCAGTAGTTTTTACGTGAAAGAGTAACAAACATCCATACATCCATACTTACAAACTTTCGCCTTTATAATAGTAGTAGGATTTGACAAATTATTACAATTATAACATTGTCAAATAAAGTGAAGAAGGTACTAAAATATTTACTCTTAATACGAATGCTGTTAAGGCAGGAAGCGTAAATAACAATATTAAAAAGTTGGCAGTAAAATACATTCATATTATTTACTTATTCCGATCAAAAGAACCCAGCCAATCTTCAAAAATAAAATCACAAATTCTTGGACGCATACTCGTTCAGACATGCATACTCGTACAATCGCATTTTTTATATCAATAGCAGTCCAGTTGCCCGGGGCGACTGCATCGAACCGTCCCGGTCTAGTCTATCTATGTAATACATTCGGAACTCCCATGCACGTAACGTCACATGCAAAGTAGTATCGACTGTTAGCCGTAGTGCAATTTTGATTTACAGAGTATATATTATGACTTTTTATTTTGTTTAGTCAGGTAGACGGTATGACATAGGCATCCGCTAAGAAAGGATTCTGACCAATTCTATCCATAAGGGAATAAAATAGGGGATGAAAGTTTGTATGAAACTTGGTCAATTTCCAACCGATCGGGCTGAGACTTTGCATGCATAAAGCTTAAACTTAAGCTAAAAGTATGCTATATTCCACTCCTAAGGGGATAAAATACCCTACTTTATCCCCTTGGGGATAGAATAGATCAGAATCCTTTCTTAGCGGATGCCTGGAATTTAGCATACTATAATGTAAACATCCCCTAAGAAAGTATGCTAAATTCCACTCCTAAGGGACTTTCATCCCCTCTTAAAAGAGGTCCCCTCTAAAAAGTTAAGACTATACCTAATCAAAAATAATATTCCTTGACGCGAGCCCAGCAGCGAGTAAAAGCTAGTTATATAAATAAATCTCTAATATTATATACCTAAAACATCAGAGAAGTACACGCATACCGTAAACCCGAAACATTATTCAATCCACAACATCAATAATTTGCAGCGCTGCCCCAAAGGTGATAGCGGGCTCGTCCGAAAATATTTTATTCCCAAGGTTTCAGTGTGAAACTCAATTTTCTGTATCGAACTCTTCCCTGATTCGAATCCGTAATGTTACGATGCGTCTGTTAGGAGCGGGAGACGGAAATCTAATCGTGTTTGGGACATATTGCATTTTCACTGCTTGTAAAAAATGTATGAGGTGATACTGAGGTGACTTAGCGGTATTTTGATGAAAGGCTGAATGGAGATCAGTGAGAAGGCGAATATGCACGTGAAGACATCTTAAAATATAATCGATAAATCGATATAATATGTACCTACAGTCGCCAGCCCATTAAGCTACGCGAAAGTATCAAACTTTCCCAATCAACTTTGACAAGTGAAATTTGACTGAGTAGCTTGATGTGCTGGTGTGTGCAAATTTAATTGTAGTTTATTCGTAATCTAATGGCAAATAACGTAACTTTTATAAGAAATACTACACATATGAAAATGTTTCAGTAGAAGTGTACCCGAAACTTCCAAAAACGTGCCTGTTTAAAAACATGCCACCTGGGATAAATTTTTGACCTTCTAAGTGTCAAATTTCAACATTCAGTTTCTACACTAGTGATAAACTAAGTTCAAATCGTAAAAATAACTTTGAAATTTTCTACAACCGTGATTAAGTGACTCGGCTACGAACAAAATGTCAGGTCACAAAATAAGCACTTAAGCAGTTTACACAGCATAACTGTGAGCGTAGTCACTTGTTTACAGCATTCCTAACAATTGCACACTTCTTTGTTCTAAACTTATAATCTTTTAACTTTTAAAATATTTACTAAGTAATGAAAAAGCATATAAAGAATGAAAATGGTACACATATTTACATAAAATTAAAAACTAAAACGTCTAAAAATTCATCCCCATCGCTGTCTACTAGGAGCGTGGTCAAGAGGCACGTTGAATGGCAATGCTTATTCTCTGAGCAACAAGACAGACAGCCTTTGGGTCACTGGAGGCGTCAACCAGTCGCTTAGATAGGTCATTATAAATAACTAGAGCATTCGGACCCCACGACTCGAGGTTTACGACCCATAAACGGTTAAAACATATAGTTGCCAATGAGGCCACTATACTGCCGCTTGAGGTTCTCAGCAGCCGCAGCTGCAGCAGCTGCACAGCACTCAGAACTTGCAACACGGGATGGTGCAAGAGTATCGACACAGGTCGCGTCCTTTACGTACTAAAGGCCAAGATATTTAAGTCTTAACATAGCAAAAAAAGCGCAGATGGTTTTTATTTGGAAACTTTTCCATAAAATATTTTATTTTATATTGAGCCAAAATAAATCCATTGTAACTTTTGAAATTTCAATAGTTTTGATTGCGCTAGGATTAATTTAATCCATACAGATTAAAATTCCTACATTATTAGTTCTTCGAATTAGAATTTATACAACAAATATTAATAATTGAATTTAGATTAAAATTATTGCATCGTGACCTTGGTGAACCTTTTAACGGATTATGGAGTAGTCTAGAATAATCAATAGCACTCTAAATTTATTCTACAAACTTAACTAAAAATATTACAAAAGTATTGATTAAGAATATTTCATGCTAGAACATGTAAATAATAATGAATACTCTCTTCAATAATACATATATGCCCCCCATGTTTTGAGTGGCCTTTCTCTCAGCGCTGTAGGGTCAATTTTCTTATTTTTAGGATATTTGAAACGTGGTTTTTGGTTTTCTACACTGCAAATGCTCTGCTAACTTACCGGGAACTTCCTCCAAAGTCACTCCAATTTTTTTTATAAATATCGGTCCAACCGTCTTTTTAGATGTACATAAATAGCATCGGATTGGAAGCTATCTATACTTCAGCTTATCGGGAAGTGCCTCAAAATTGAGTTGCAAAAATCCAAACGAAACGACAAACAAACAACACTTTCTTGTTTGTTTAGTATCATCATCAGCCTTTTTATCGTACCACTGCTGGGCAAAGGCCTCCTCTCACACTGAGAAGGTTTGAGCGTTAATCAGAAATTGAAGTTGTTTAGTCTAAGGGCCAGTTTCACAGGTTGCTAATAAGTTCCAGATAGCTTGTCTGGTAGATAATTTTATACAAATTCTGTTACATTTTTGAAATTTATCTGGTAGATAACGGCTATCCGTAACCTGTTAAAGTGGCCATAAGTGTATAAAAAACGTGGGAAAATAAAAACTTTTTGGACGCTCTTAAATTGTACCAACCGCTTCGTCAGTGCAACTATAAGGCCATAGGGCGATACAAAATGTATTTCACGTGATATTTCTCGCTCTAAAACCATTCTATTATTTGCTTCTGCTGGCGACAATCCTCACTTGAGGAAGTTTTGCTTTGGAATTCGGTAAGAATGTTTTCTGAATCTACCTCTAGTGTCAAGAAATATATTTTGTATATATAGAAATATATGTTGCGCTCCGAGTTTTTATACAACATTTCTCTTAGAAATCAGAAACTATATTACAAACATTTACAACTTAGCTTCCACTAGCATTTTACCTGCTTTGTGGGAAATTTCTTTCCTATATATTATTCTGATGTCTAAGCTATAACACTGCTAAGTTTCATCAAAAGCCGTTCAGCTGTTTAGGCGTGAAGAGGCAACAAACATACACACACACTGACAAACATTCGCCTTTATACATTAGTGTAATGTGATTTATGTAACAAAATTATATTATTTATTAACTATAAGGTTAAGCAATTTTGGACGCAGTCGGTCCGTGGATGGGTGACCATCAAGTTGGTCATGGATGGATATTTTTTTTATAAAAGATCAATACTTTAAGTAATAGGAAAACTTGTATTTGATCTTAAACTATTATAACTAAATAACAAGGAAATCGGTTGTTCACAAAATGATAAAACTTATACCCAATTTGTCTTGCGAGTTAGTTATGAAGCCATAAAAATGTTGATACTGAAACGAAAACTTTCTGTAAGGAGAAGATAGTATAATTCATTTTGTGAGGTCTTATGACTGACGATATTTTTAATGGCTTGACGAAAGTCCAAGACTTGTAACACTTAAAATCGCCTTACATAGGTTCTAAAAGACTTTGCACTTAATGATCGCTTTTAAGAAGATTTTCAAAATAAGGGGAAGATTACTTTTGTTTTTGCTAGATCAAGTGTTAAATATGTAATCAGTAATAGCTATGCAAAATAAAATAAAAGCGTAACTAATACCCTTTTTTTTTATTTGGCGCTGGGAAAAAATGCTATTGCGCATCCCCTTCCCGTCGGGGGACGGGAGACGGGTGTGTGGGACTCCCCGGTAAAGTCGTTCCCGCATAGTTCCCGTATACCCACTAAAAATACCCAGCGGCACTCCGACCTCGCCTGAGTGGAGGGGGCCTGGGAGTCTGGTATGTCGTCCAGTCCCCCGCCGGCGAATGCCCGCCTTACGGCAGGCCCCTCACGTCCCCTCCCAATAGGAAGGGGCTGCTGTTCGACAGACTAAGTGCGTCATTACGCTAGCGGGTTTAACGCGTCTATACGCTCAGTTTCATCATTATTAACGAATTTCACGGGGCAAAAAAAAACTGTCCCGCTGTTATATTACTGTGATATTATTATCATCGTTTGTATTGGATGTCAATTTGTAAATTTTTTAGATGTAATTTTTATACTGTTTTTTTTTTTTTAGTATTACGTTTAACAGAGAAGATGTTGCGCCGACCCCAAATAATTCGCTAACAGGGCAAGAAGAAGAAGCAAGGCGTAAATTAAATGCAAAATTATAAAAAATAATCTATATATAACAGTGAAACAAACAGCCTTTTCAATAAAAAAAAATATAATTTTTAAAAAGCGCGTAACGAATCAAAAAAAAGTTATCTAACACAAAACCAATTTATTCGCGGAAAAACTGAATTTGTACTCAATAAAAAGTTTGTAGTTTATTTTTGGGAAATTCTCAAATTCGTTTTATTGGTGTAACAACTAACATGCCAGATTTAGTGGAAATTCGAATGTTTTTTTTTTTAGTTTCTTTTTTTGGTTGCACAGCTTTAATTTGAAGTCGTTTCTCTGTTAAACGTATTTTTTTTATTTTGTTATTTTTTTTTAATCACATCCGGGATACTTGATACCTGATACAGGCAATCGGAGATATTATCTCTATAATGGTGTTATTTCTAAAACCTTTACTAGAACTTAAGCTTTCTACTTTAATATAAATAAAGCCCAGCGCCCATTGACCAATATTGATAATTGTGCCCAACAATACCTAAGTCTTTATTGACAAATACCCACCAAAGCCACCCAAAACTGTAAAATGTTCCCAATCAACTTTGAACGATAGTATGCTTCAGCGATAAAGTTTAAAATTTGTTAAGGAAAGTTGACAGATTGCAATAGCTTGATGTGCTGGCTTTCATTCATAATATGTAAATTATAATGTTATCCTTACTAATATTATAAATGCGAACGTAAGTCTGTCTGTCACGATTTAACGCTACAAGTGCTAAACCGATTTAAATACAATTTGGAACACAGACAGTCTAAAGCATCACACGGGACATAAAGTAGGTACTTCTTTATCCGTGTGCGGTAAGAAGTTCCCTCAATGCGGGTGGAACCGTGGGTAATGAATGGGTTTAATATAATATGCTTACCTTGAGACTAACCAACCGTGTGTGAAAGGTATAAAAAAGGCACGGCGCTAGGTAAGGCGCTAGGCATGAACTCGTCATTGTCAAATGACGACTACTTGTTAAAACCTGTTAAAACAATTGTTATTCTAATTATCTTTGAACACCAAAAAAGAGTTCTATAAACAAACCACGATGAAGTCGAGTTCGCAATCTTTTTTGTTTGAAATTCGAAACTCCACGCAATCGGTGAATATCCGACGCGGTTATGAAATTCCGCGTTAGAAATGTTGCACCATTGGTTCCTGTTATTGTATTTATTACTGTTAAATAGATTTTTTTGAAAATATTCGACTCAACATGGAAACAAATTATGATAATTTAATTTCATTAAAAAATGTTAGCTGTATTCTTTATTTTACTGATTAAATCACATACTGATTAAACTAAAACAAACCTTAATCGTAAAAATGTGAAAGCCAGGTAGGTATTTCAACATAGGAGGGGCCCATTATGGCCAGGGTCTGCCTGGGCTGCGGGTTGTTCGCAAGAGTTACCGTGGTCCTGGCACACAGGGACCTCCCGAAGGAACATAGTGGGTTTTATAAAGATTTCCAACGAAGAAAAAGTTAGGTATTTTTTCTCAGTCGATTAATTTCAATCCTCAGTATTGGCCTAGCCCTTCCGTTTTCACACCTCCTATAGGTTACATTAAAGTATAATTAAAAACTGATTCATTTGGAATGAATAAAGCACAGGAAAGGATTACCTATTTGCAAGTTATTTCAAAATTTTATTTATTTTTTCTACTTCGCTCTAAAATACCATTACAGGTTCCTCATCCTATTGCGTCAGCGCGGGCATAAAACTAAAAATATTTACTATAATAAAAAATATAATTATAACTATTCACCACTACGTGTATAACAAATAACTAAGCTCCTACAAAAAGTCAATATGCAATACACGCAGAAATCCAATATGATGACGTCAAAAATTCCAGATAGATAGTTCAAAAAATAACGGGAATGGATCCAACTTTTATATCAATTAAATACAACTCCATCCGAACAATGATACTAAAAACTAAAACAAATTCGTTATGCAAACATTTCAGCGACTGAGTTGGATCCCGGTAACAGTTTTTAACAAAAAAAGTTGAAATAAACGTACCTTTGCCGCGCATAAAAAAATAGATTTTGTTTTTTAAAACTTTATTTATTACATTTTCGTATGATATGAAAATTGTTGAACAGCTTTACTCGAATTCGCATTACTCCTATATAAACGGTTATTTTATATGAAATATGGGATAAGTATATAAAAAAGTAAATTAAAAAAATATATATACAAAATATATATACAAAACATATAAAAAAATCGTGATGGCCTGGTGGTTAAAGCACCAGCCTCTCAAGTATGAGTGCGCAGGTTCGATTCCAGGTCAGGCAAGTACCAATGCAACTTTTCTAAGTTATATGTACTTTCTATCAGTATATCTTGGACACCAATGACTGATTAAAGGTGAAGAAAAACATCCCATAACCTGAAATCACCAACCCGCATTGACCAATGAATTAAAAAAATATATATATATAAATCACATATTTTTCCATGACTGTCGATGCTCAAAAATATTTTAATTTGCCATTTGTATTTTTTATTTAGTTATTAAGTTTGTAAATACCATGTAAATATTAAATATGATGTCTATGACTAAAAAAACAGTATTTCATAAAAAAGGACTATCGTGAAACATTTAAAAAAAAAAGAATAGTAAGTAAAACATTATATAAAAATATTTAAAAACTTCGAATTGCTTGCAACGAAAGTAAGAAACGTTGCTAAATTAAAATGTCACGAAGTTGCGGAGTGAAGCGCTAATCTTTATATAAGTTGACACCTTCAGAGAGCAAACGCTGAGTTTTAAATTAAATAAATGCATAAAAACAAATAAACTCTATTATCCGCCAAGCCTTACCCTAATATTGGGGTCAGCATCATATCAAAATAGGTTTAACTGTTACTATGTAAGATTTTATCTTGAAAATCAAACAGCTTGGTTTTATATTCATGCATCTTTTAAAACTATGTCTACATGAGCTGTATTGTCACTATTCTGAGTTTAATTATTGGGAAGTAAAACAATATTAAGGGCCAGTTTCACATGTTACGGATAAATTAAAAATGGAACACAATTTGTATGAAATTTATCTGACAGATAAAGTATCTGGAACTTATCCGTAACCAGTGAAACTGGCCGTCAATTGGATAAAATTAAACGAATAATGCATAACTAGTATCTTATGACATAAATAAACAGGTAATAAAAAAAAAGAAAATCAATAGAGTCAACTTGCAAGAACATAAGTAAAAATCTTGTACAATCAAAAACAAAACCACTAAACATTAAAAGTCCAAATAAAATAAAGGACTGCTATATAAAAAAAAATACATGGTTGCGTGCTGAACTTGTAATGGAAAAACTAAACGAACTCTGATTTTGTTCAGCTGTATTCTGCGAAACTATTTTTCCTGTTTGTCGAAAGCTTACTTTATTCCTCTTTTGTTTATGACTGTACCTTTTCACTGTACGTATTAATATAAAAACTGTGTGTGTATTTAACACACTACATTCTATTTGTGTGTGTGTGTGTACGTTAAAAATGTGTATGTGTGAAAACTGTACCTTTAGTTCCCTCGAATATAAGTTGGGGGTATATTTTAATAAATTTTCGCAGAGTCCATTGTTGGAAAGGAAAATATGAATAGACCCCTCTAGTGTTACATTTAATTAATTCATTTAATATGACTTTGAGGGGCTAAAACGAAAATTACGTGGCCCAAAGGGATTTGCTATATTTGTTCTAAAATTACTTGTTTTATTTGGTCGTTAGGACTGAAGGTTTTGGTCCTTGGATACAAATCCAAGACAACTTAACCTTATACTGTTAATATTGGCATCCAGATCAATTATCAGCCATGGAGGTTGTTCGGTCTAAGGAAATCAGTCAATTCAGGAGGACGTTATTATAGTGAAGCATTTGCGCGGACACAGGTGCACTCTCTATTCCCTGACTCTCCTACCCTAATGGGTCGGCCATCTTTCACGACCGGTCACTAATTTCCAGACTCCGGGCTGCTTTTTGAGAAAATTTCTAAAACACCCACAAATCAATTTTTGCTCGACCCGGGAATCAAATCCGATGCTCAATAGTCATGCCATGCGACGACTAGACTACTGGTACGAATGTAACATTATCACTACTTTTTCACCCTTTTTAATCGACTATTCGGCTAACCGACTATAACGGGTTCCTCAAAGCTATCTATTTCTTGATTTGTCGACTAGAGATAGACATTTTACATTATTCATATAGAGCTAATTTCAAAATTCTATCTCCAGTAAGCAAGTCATCCGATAGAGAGGTCATTAAAAGCCGCAGTTAGATAATATTTATCATTGGTAGATTACTTCTTTATTAGATCTAGAGGCTGCCCCAAAATGAAATGGAACGATGTTGTAGTGAAGGACATGAAAGAGAGCTAGTTCTCCGTGAGCGAGATTGGAGAAGAAATTAAGGAAAGCTGACCCCACCACCATATCGGATACAAAGCTGGAAAAGAAGAGAGAGAGATAAATTACTTCACTGGCACCAACATTCCATCAGAAGTTACCAATCAGAATAGACATATGAAAAGTTCCGACAAAAAAAAACAGTTTCGAACTACACAGGGAAAATCCCGTTCCAAACTCATTGTAGTGGAGCATTCGGGTCGTCAAGCTCTCCCCGATAATTCCTTGTCACGAGCCTATTGTGGTCGTCCCAAAAAGGGTTTTTGTATGGAATTCGGTACGAAACATGCGCGCTCCGGTACGAAAATTGAAATTCGATATTTTGCGCTTAGCATGTGTGTGCATGGTAACCCTAAATGTTTTTCGTGGTAGACACACTGGCCTTGTATTGTTTACGGATATTATTCTAATAGGTTGTTGTGTATTTTGTTTTTTTTTTTGGGTGTATTTTTCGTTGAACCTTTTTTCAATGTGTGGGTATCTATTTTGATTATACAGTGCAAGCTCTTCTATTTCAAAAATGTTATTAGACCAGCAGGCTTAGCATGGCAATCGTAGAAACAAGTTTTGTTTACCGGAGAATGGAAATAATGATAGAAAAGTGACAGATTGACGTAAGATTTCTTTTGACGTTTTTTGAAGTAATTTTTCTTTTCTTTGATCGACATAAGTTTACAAGTGATTATATATATATATTATATTGATAAAAAGAGTTTTGTCTTTTTTTGACAGAATAGATATAGAATCGCCATGCTAAGCCTGCAGCTATAAAAACTATCACTGTTATATACTAAGATATTTTGAATATTTACTGTACCGAGTTTTTATATTGCCTTATTGATGTAGTGATTGATATGAGTACTCTTATTGCGATTAACACGTGACATTCTGTGGACATAAAACATGCAAGAAAAAAAGCTCAAAATTTTTCGATTAAGGGCAAGTTTCACAATGTCCGAATAGCCACTATCTACCATATAAACAATCTGGAACTTATTCGTTGTTGGTGAAACAGGCCCTAAGTGTTAGTATTAACATCCGCTATTTTAAATCACACTAATGCCTAGTATAAAGCTTGCCAACAGTAATTATCCCTTTAAAAAGGGAAAATAAACCTCACATCGCGCTGATTGAAAAGGACTAATTGCCAACACCGCACTAGCTCAGCAATCAATGACGTAGTGCTGCTACAGGTATCGGTGACGTCATCAATAGAGAATTTAGTGATAATTAAGGTATAATGTAACTAGGAGTGTTGGATGTGTGTTTGTATGTAATTGAAAATATATGTAGATGAAACTATTTGATATAAACTTGAAGGTTGCATACCCCGAAAATATGTAAAAAATAATTCTTTTTTTATTTATTTATTTACGTGTTTCTTGTTTCAAATTTGGAAAACAAAATGTGGACATCACATCACACGTAGACCGCTGGGCTGATATCCCTAATTCTTTTGTTTATCTTTATTATTGTCATGGAATTAAATTAATCTTTATAATTGTTAATCTTTATTATTGGCAGGGATGATTTAAAATTAAAAAAGGTGCTCGCAAATTTATTAAAAATCATGTACCATACTAACTTAAGATCAGTCAGTGTCTTGGTAGTGGAAGCTATTGAGACATTGTTGAACACGTATGAAGTGCACGGGATCAGGTGGCGCTGAACATAATCTATTATAATACTTTCCATGAGTGAATCTTCAGGCTTTTAGAGCTTGGTAGGGACTAATTCTGTTGTTTGTCAGGTTGTTGAACCCTTTTCATCATTATCCACTACGCTTAGCAAGGCCGTACATGAACTGCTTCAAGCAGTTGAGAGCGTCTTCTTGAAGCCGCGACTGCGCAGTGAACCTACAGTCTTTTATTCCCTGCCATACACACGACTGCTCGAGCAGTCGCGACAGTTTTCTTGGAAAATCGTCAAATGACCTCTCCCGGTGCTGGTGCAGCTGGAGAGAGTGTGTAATATTCTTGTTACAATAACATAGAAGCAAAACATCTGAAAATTTTTCAGCATTGTACAGCCGTCAGCACATCAAGCTACTACAATCTGTCAAATTTCTTTAATAGATTTTCAAATTGATTGCTGAAGCATATGGTTCAAAAATGATTGAAATAAATACAGTTTCGGGTAAGCTCCTCTCCGTTCCTTTTGGAGGTCTCTGTGTGCCAGGGCCGTGGTAACTTTTGCAAACAGCCCGAAGCCTCGGTAGATATTGAAAGAGTTTTCAAACTAAGACTTTTAAGGCCCTTGAACAAATTAAAATTCAAAATAACACAAGCAAACCCGGTGCAGGAACCAATATAAATTAAATGTGTATCGTTCAGTGTCATTAAAGCTGTGAAAGCGTCTAACTCAATCAGTGTCAATCAAGCGCCCTTAATTAAAATACGGTGACGCGCGTCACGTGAGCCTGTTATAATAAAACGTAGGGAAAGTAGATAATTATATTTTGATTGGGAAGTTATTTTTGAATGACTTCAGCAGGCTCAGCATGGCGATTCTATGTCTATTCTATCAAGAAAATACAAAGCTCTTTCTGTCAACATGTCTTCTACCCGAGCATGGCGCGACCTGTCAATATAGACTTATGTCGGTCGACGAAAATAAACTTTTCTTTTCTACTTGTCAAAAGAAATCTTTTACAATTATCTGTCATTATGTCCATTCTCCGGTACATAAGATTTGTTTCTACGGTTGTCATGCTGAGCCTGCAGGAAGCAAATTCAAGGCATACATAGCTTTGAAACCATAAGAACATAGAAACCTTAAAAATAAATTCTTATCGATAGATATTAATAAGAAATTAAAGGTGTCTTCGTAAATGAAAACATTGTGTTTTCGTTTTTAGACACCGTGGATGAAATCCGACAAATCTCATATTATATTTAAATAACCGTGATACATAGTAATAACCGTAATACTTAAGTGAGCTTTTTCAATCGGCTTCTTGCCTTTAAAACGCTATTATATATAAATAGAATTACCACATGAATAATACCTAATTCAGGCATCAAGGCCCATATAAACATAATACAATCCTATATTACAATATAGCTTAAAATACTATAAAAAAATATTACATAATTGACTAAATATCCTGAGGAAAAAAGGATTGTTCTAAAAACTTAGTTCCTGAACGTTGAACTTGGTAAGATGCAACTTTAATTAAGAGCTACCCATTCATTATTGCGGTCAAAAGCTTCATTCATAGAGAGTATTAGAGATGCAATAAAAGTTCTCATCGGAATTCTGCTACAGAACGGCTCGTTTTCAAATAGGATCTACCGAGCAGTGGAGATTGCAATTGTATTGCGTAGCCAGACTCAAAAGGTACAGACAACACCACATCCCTTATTTTATATTGTCATCTTTATCGCTAAAGCATATGGTTCAAAGTTGATTGGAAAAATTTGACAGTTTCGGGTACCTTGATGTGTTGGAGTTTGTACTTATACGATCTATCAAGCGAAATGTCCTAACATAACGTAATATTCTAACTAATAACTCAGATATGAGTACTATCGCTGTAGATCGAATGAATAGCCCGATTGGATATTGTAAGTCAATCTAGCAGTTCGTCAAATAAACCTCAATTCACTCCCAAAAAATCAAAATGAAATAAAACACTACGCAGTAAACTTAACCGTATCAGCGTTGTTATTGAATCCCCGTTCACCCCACGAAATAAAAAACGTATAAAACGCACGTACATACAGATTTTTACGATCCCCTCAACTTAATACACGTAAAGCCTACTAAACATCCCAAAAACACTCCCTATAATATTAACTGTACCGCCAAAATCATACATTTGGAAGCCCCTACTATACTAAGTATTCCTTTAAAATAATTCACTTTAAAAACAGCAGACCCTTCCGAACTAACCGTCTCTGCACCGATATCTAAATGCCATAACTTCCAAAACGATGCAAGCGAATTTCGCTCTTTGATGTCAGATAATAAAGGTGGAAATTGCGGGGTCTGTTATCCGGAACTTTCCTAAGGACCCAGATGGGTGGTAGTAATGAAAGAAAGACCGCATGCGGTGTAGCAAATTGCTTTCAGACGACACATTGCATTAGGCCAAGTAAGTGTACATTTAGGTTATCTAACAGTATTACTTATATGTACTGAATATGGTTAAGTAAAAATATATTTTAAGTAGCTTTATAGATAAGGTAGGTGGTTTTATTTAAATCTGATTCGTAGATAGGGAAGATTTTTTCTGCATTTTTATGACGTGTTATGTTGAAGGTGTGGTCATATTATTAATCAGAGTACGCGATGAAGTTCCCTAAGACATGGGTTGAACGGTTTCAAACAAATAAAAATGACTTTCATATTTATAAAACTAAGACTTACTGCAGTTTACGCTTTGAGTGCCTATTCTACACACTAAGCTTACAGTGTATACTTGTACAGATCTCAGCACAGCAAGCTACTACAATAGATATATGAAATTCCCTTAAAAGATTTTCAACTTTATCGCTAAAAGCATAAGGTTCTAATTTGATTGGACAAAATTGACTGTTTCGGGTAACTTGTCTGTACTACAGGTAGATTCACTCTAGATGGTCGATTCCATAGCACTTCATTCCTTGAGCATGGTCGCCTTAAATGGCGAGCCGTGATTTCGAGTGCTGCCATAATTTTACCCTACTGCAGGTCTAGTATAAACCGACCAAATTGCGAACAACAAGTCCACCGCATCGTGGAAGACGTAAGCTACGGGTTCCAACGCGGGCGTCTCACCGGTATGATTTCATTCGACATAGCGAAAGCATTCGATAAAGTCTGGCACAACGGCTTGATTTACAAGCTGTACCAACTCGGCATGCCAGAACGTCTCGTCGTCATCTTGCGAGACTTTTTATTGAATCGCACGTTTCGCTATCGCGTAGACGGCGTCCTCTCCTCGCCCCACCCGATACGAGCCGGAGTCCCTCAAGGCTCCGTACTCTCACCGCTCCTCTTCACGCTGTACACTAGTGACATTGCCAACACCCTAGGTCTAGGAAATGGAGAATTGAAATTCATCCCGACAAAAGTCAGGCCGTACTCTTTTCGAGTCCGCACCGTCGACTGCCCCCCCGTCCCCCGTCCATCTCCATGTTTGGCAAGCCGATTCCTTGGAAGGAGCATGCCAAATATCTCGGAATAACCCTCGACCAACGGCTCACCTTCGCCGCTCACATCCGGGAGGTCCGCAACAAAGCGGCCTTCGTGTGCGGCCGTTTGCATTTCATGCTCAATAAAAAGAGCAAACTGTCCCTCAAATGCAAGTCTCTCATCTACAAGACTAATTGCATACGCCCCATCATGACCTACGGCTGCCCTCTGTTCGCACACGGCAAGCCGCGTCTAATTCATAGATTACAGACCCTTCAAAATCGTGCTCTACGAAAGATCACAGATGCCCCCTTCTACGTCCGAAACGAGACTCTCCACGTAGATCTCAAAATCCCCACATTAGGTCAGTTTATGAAGCGTGCCTCCATACGTCACTTTGATCGCGGCGAAAAACACTGCAACCCACTCGTAGTGTCAGCCGCGAAATACACTCCATCCCAGATTAGTAAGATACGCCGTCCCAGGCACACCCTCCTCATTCCCGATGATCCCATTACCCTCCTCCAAGAGAGTAGTAAGAGTACAAGCACACTACACAAACCGCGTTCGTACAAACCTCGCCGCCGAGGTCTGCCGCGACAGTCCGATAATAACGACTCTAGTCCTCCCGTCCCTAGCACATCGAGCCAGCCCGCGAGCTGAGCCAGTAGCTTAAAAAAGTCAGATCAAAATCAGATCCAGCCCGTCCCTTTGCTGCCCTCCCCCCAACGACGCCCTGAGCCGAGGTCCTAACCCCACAGGGGGTGCCCTCAGCGCTGTCGTTTAGTTTTTAAGTTCTACATAAGCCCCTGGCTGGAGGCCTAAATAATAAATTTAGGACCCACGGGAAAGCCCGGTTAAGCAGTACACGGCCTCCTAGGCTGAACTGCAAGAGGTCATATCAAAAAA
Source organism: Heliothis peltigera (assembly GCA_958496145.1). Classification (NCBI taxonomy): domain Eukaryota; kingdom Metazoa; phylum Arthropoda; class Insecta; order Lepidoptera; family Noctuidae; genus Heliothis; species Heliothis peltigera. The sequence goes on along the minus strand of OY292345.1, from coordinate 4,889,161 downwards.
AAAAAATGCGAACCTGCTCCTTTTTTGGAGTCGGTTAAAAAGAGTACATACTACTTATAAAGCTAGAAGAGTAAACAATTTGAAATAGGTGAACAAGGGCGGAGGATCCCCGCTTTCTATTTTTAGCCCGGAATGATACATCGGTAACACAATATCTGTGTCAGTAGGTAGGTACAGACTTGCGGAACAGGATAAAAGCCGATGAGGCAAAGCATACAAATTGTATTAGCGATAATGTTTTTCATTCATAGCCAATTTAAATTAAGAATAAATTAGCGGACGTAAGATATATAGGATAGAATTTTTTGGTTTCTGTATGATATATTTTTAAACAGTGAATACATTTTTAAATACCAATCCAATGACTATATTCTCAAACTCAAACTCAAAATCATTTATTCAAACTTGGCTGCAAAACAGCACTTTTTGAAGGTCAAAAATTGCAAAAGACAGCCCTCAAATTGCCCACACTTCACCATTCTAAAATGACTATCGAAGCATGCATCACCTTTCTGCTCTTATACCAATTTTTATTTGAGGGAAACGATGTACAATATCTGTCTTCACATTTTTGAAGTAACAAAAACAGTATTGTAGTAAAATGTTAGTACGGAATTACACTTAATCAATCTATAAATAATTATTATTGTAAGTTCTGATTTTTTATGTTATGTATACTTAGTACAACACACTCACTGTGGTTTATGTGATTGGTGTCAACAAACTGTTAATTGAATAAATAAATGAATACATTTATGTAGATACAGTACATGATATATTTCACCCTCACTAAAGGGTATGAAAAATATACTTAGCCAATAATTACTTCTTATGAATGGATAACTCAGAATAAATTAACACTTCAAAACAAGTCTTTAAATGAGAATTACAACTCACAGTCTCAACTTAACACTTCTTTTCATAACTTAAAACCTCCCCAAACTCTCTATTTCTATTCAAACATCGACACATCCGTAAAACTTGCATACATATAGAAATAGGATCGAAAAAAAATGTTCAAAAAATCCCGTTTCATAGTTTAGTGGAGCGATAACAAAATTGTCACAGCTCACAGAAGCGTTCTCGTGTGGTGGTCACTGACGGCGAATCTGTAGATTGGTGGCATACTGGCGATTTTTTAACTGTTTTGAGAAGAAATTTTGTAATATCCCTCACATATTCACACAACGATATTTAGTCCCAAACATAGCAGAGCTTGTACTATGGGTACTAGACGACTGATAAACGAACTTATAATTATTATTATAATTTCCTTTTGTAAAGAGGCGCGTGCCTCGCTCTTGCCCTCCACCCCAGCCGCTGTTGCAGATGCCTCATATCATGAGTATGACGCGGAGCGGAAGGCGTGACGGGGTACGCATCTAAGTTTTAGCCAACAAGGATTGTCTGGATCTAGCCGGAATTAGATCGGAAAAACCTACTTTTATCCAATGAATGGTTGGACCTAGTTCTCCAGCCGGCACGATAAAGGATAAACCTAGTTTTACCCGAAAGAATCAGCTAGTACTAGGTGTAACCAAGAGTAAGTGGCTACACCTAGTTCTAACCGGCTAAAACTAGGTGTAGCCCCACTTCGGGTAGCCGTAACATATACATTTAATACATAGGAACTCCCAGAAATTTTATTAAAATTATCTCTCCTATGTAGGTACCACATACTAGGTACGTTACCTTATGATAACATGTGTCATCTGTTATAAAACCCGCTTCAAAGGACCAAATTAATCGCAAATATGCAGCGGCCCTTACCTGACTATATCGCTGAATAGTTAACGCGATGGAAGCGTCACACGTGCGATATTACGCCCGATACGTTCGGACAATGCGGTTTTTGTTCAATTTATATCTACACTAGCCTTTACATGTGGCTTCGATCCCATGCTATGTGTTGCTGGACAATTTTTCAGCAAGCGACGTTGAAGGTCATTGAACTATGTCTGTGTAAAAGTATTCCAATTTTAAATCTTGACGGGAATGGAGTAAAGAGCCGTATTGATTCTTTTTTTTTTGTGGTAGTGCTCATTACAATTTGATGTTTCTGAAATGCTAAGTTCTATTTAAATAATGGCATAAAATATATGTTTCTATTTGAGTAGTTAATCATTCTAGTCTTTTATGATTACTAAGATCACAAACCATCTTGGATAAGGATAGACAAACATGATTCAAAATTAAAACAACAAAAAAGAAAACACAAGTTTTTCTTATAATAAGTTCTACCAATTAAATAACTTGTGACACAGACCGTAATTCCTAAGATCACACCCCTAGATTAGACCTTGAGTTTGTTTCGGCGTTTCTTCGGAAATGTCGACGTCATCTCGTTTAAAAAAAAACATTTCGACGTGTAAAAGTGTTGGTTTTAACCTATGTGCAAATATAATTCATTTATCATTTATGCTCAGTTGTGTTACTAATTAATAATGTTTAGAAAGCACCCCGGATATACTCGTAATATACAGAAATTACGAAACCAGGAAAGTTTAAAGAAAAAAACAACTGAATAAAAGTTTAAAATTACAACACAAGTGCCATTATTACCCATTAATTAAAATTCGTTGAACCACTTTCAGTAATGACATGGTCTGATGTGTTGGTATTTTGTTATCATTAATTAATTTTATATAAAGCAGACTATCTGATCTTCATTACCTAGTAACTGAACTACTACTAGTAACTGAAAAGAAATATTCTTGGTATAATTTTTTGTTCTAGCAAAGAACTTTAGCATCTAGCTACTTAGAACGTCTGAAAGAGATCTACACAATGACATCATCTACATAGATTTTTCTTAACAAAGTTTGATGAGTCATCCAATATTAACACCTGAGTACCACTACGTGGAACGATAGGCTATCTGACCTTCTCAATGCAGTTAGTTACATGGGCAACTCGACACCTATTGGTAAGACTGGGTATCAGATTTTCTGGCTTCTGAAAAGCAACACTGCCAAAGACGAAAATTGATAGTCAGGATTCATAATGGTGAACATACATCTAACGGAGCCAACCGCGCTCAAAGAATCAAGTTCTAGAATATTGTGCGCACAAGTGTGCGGCGAAGTATTCAAAGAAAAGAATCTACTTGACTACAAAGATTATTTCACTATTGGGAAGCTACACTATGACGACCCCGTTGGCGCAATGGTAACCATGCCGGACTGACGAGCTGAGGGTTCCTAGTTCGATTCCCTGCACGGTCGACATTTGTGTGATGAGTATACTTGTTGGCTGTGGTCTGGTTGCTATCCGCTTAACAGTCGTGTTGACACCCATAATACAGGCTAATCAATAGCTTAGGCTAACCGACCGTGAGTAAAAAAGGTGTCCCAATGTGCCGACTATTCCCCCTGGTGGCTATGTTTTATCCAGGTGTGGGAAGAGGTTTCCCGGGGACGCGGGAAAAGCTGCTAGTTTAATATATTTACTGAAACAAATATTGTGGTAAAACATGTAAATCTCTCCGAAAACCTTGCAAATGAACGTCTGTTTTCAGTTAAAATATTCCGACATTCAGATTATTAATTAAAATAAACCATGTCTTCAACTATCTTAAGAAGATCGCGGTGGATTTTACTACTGCGTCTATCGTTTACACTGGCTGCAAAGAAAACGAACCAGTGACAAGTAAATATAATATTTAAGGCCAGTTTCATAGGTTACGGATGGCCATTATCTACCAGATAAATTAAAAAATGGAACAGAATTTGTATAAAAATATCTGCCAGATAAATTATCTGGAACTTATCAGCAATCTGTGAAACTGGCCCCTAAAATTATATTTTTTGAGATGGATTAAGTTCAAAGCAATTTAATTTGTAATTATTACAAATACAGTCTGCGTGTTTCGTTACTTTTTGAATCCACTATTCTTTAACCGGGTGTGGGAGATAGGTGTACCGCGATGCTGATGGAACCACGAGAAACAGCTAGAGGCAATAATGCATCATATTGCAATTTGAAATATTCTTACATTTAGTTTTTTTTTTATATGAATCCAAAAAAGAACCCTGGCCCAAATTAACTGCTCTAAAGTTCATTTAGCGAAGACGCCGTTAAAATGAACTGCTTCTATACTGAGACAGCGCAAATAGGTTAGCGAAGCAATGATTGGATGCTGAGCTCCTTACCGTATGTTCAATAAAGAAAGGAAGAAAAATATTTTTATACGAATTTGTTTTTTTATAATTCACATTGATAGAAATTTGTGAAATACAGAACGATAAAATTTTCACCTCTTTAAACAAAAGGACGGATATTTTAAAGTAATTTAAATATAAATAATATAATAAATATTATATTATAATAATAGTATCTTAATAAGTCCCACTAATTGCTCGTCAACATCATAACCCTATAAAGTGCAGCCGGCGGCCTCACTTTGAAGTTGTAACCCTCCAATTTATATAATTGAAACTTTATCTTATCTTGTTTTGTGTCAGACTGTAACTCCATCATTTTCCTGTTTCATAATCCTTTCGTAATCAAATACTTGAGTTTCGCGAATACGGTAGCAATTCCGGGCTCTGTCGTACTCGGCAATCTTCTTGCGGTTTTCACAAGTACGGGAGGGTTATTCCTAACGGGTTTTGTATTTCGTATTTTAAAATAATAGTGTTATTATTTAATATTTCTGCAGAAAAAATAACTTTACACAAAAAAAAACAGGATTTTCATTTCAAGTCTGTAAAGAATATTTGGAATATAATACTTATTTCCAACAAAAAACTAGTGGTAGCGAATTTTAATAATTATGAGGAGATGAACAAACAATGCGGTAGTCGACAACTAGTCAAATTCAATACTTTTATTGAACTGTCAAAAACGGTTTTTTCTATGCAATTTTTATGGAAATGCAATCTATAATGCCACAGATTTTTCACATCAACCTATCAAACTGACATTATTTAAAATATGTTTTACCAAATAAATATGATAAAGGATTTTATTTTTCACCTAGTCAACTACCGAATTCCTCACCTCAAGAAAACACAAACAGCGTACCATTTTACACCCCCTCACAAAATACCAAGGTGACATACCAAACGACAAATACAGGAGAAGCTTGCCGTTTAAATTAGCCATCGTAAATACCAATGTATACGTATGCAGATTAGGCTCATTCTGAATTACGAGTCAATCGGCGTCCTGTATCAACATCAATTTTATTCACATCAGGCATGTGGCCCAAGCTTCAGACATTGGGGCCAACGTTTGTACCAACATTACGGCATCTGACGTACATTATATTAAATGAGATGCTAGGCCTGTTCCTATAGAGTAAAAGTCAAAATCTTGGCTCTGATTGGTGGCAATATGTCGCCAAATAGGGTTGGTTGGTATGTTGGTTAATTATCTTAGTTATTTTCTGATTTTTGATACTAAGAGATCTTGAACTTATAAATTATAATAATAGTATTGTCGAACTTGATTATCCGCCATGGCGGCTGTTCTATCTAAAGCACTTGCACGGACTGGGCTGTTTGTGAAAGTTTCTTAAAACCCACAAAGCAATTTTAGCCCGACCCGGGAATCAAACCCCAGTTGAAACATGCGACTACTAGATCAACGAGGCAGGTAAATGAATAAACAAATCTAGATACACTTAAATTTCTTGTTGACTATAAGACCCTAAAAAATAATACGAAAAATAAAAGACCAACACTTGTAACATAGAACTATACTTTGAAATACTTTGCACATCTAGACGTTGGTCAGTATTGAGACAAATGTTGGGCCAATATATATGGAGTCTGTGAAGCCAGCGTAACGACTTGCCAAAGGAAATTATTCGTACGAATTTTCGCTTAAGCATTTGACCTTGCAAATGTCAATGAAAACTCGGTGTTCGATGTCACGCCTTTGAAGGGAATGAGAATTCAAATTAATGGAGTTTAATAAAGGAATTTGGACTGTTTGAGTTTTGAATTCTTGTCGGTTGCTTTAAATGTTTATTATAAGGACTCATTTTCTTAATGCAAAGGAGTTTTTCATATAAGGTTCCAGGGAGGCTTGATCAGAATACTCGCTTGAGACGAATTTGTTCCGTCAGACTTTTAATGATGTGGGTGTTAATGGCAATGTTTTCTATAACCTTTCTATGGCATCTGAAGTACAAGTGACAATGCTTTCAAACTTGAAATAATATCTTGTTTATATGTATACGTAAGTACTCCAACTCGCGTACTTATGAAATAAATTATTTATATGCGAGAATGTAGGAGAGCGTCTCATCTTTCATATCAACGAAGAGTATTTTTGCCTTTGTGTGGTTATATATAACGTATACTCGTAGTATAGACTATGTGGAGGCCTAGTGGTTAAAGCACCAGCAACTTTTTTCAGTAACTTTTCTATGTTATACTTATGTATCTACTTTTTCAGTGAATCTTGGAATCAATGACAGAGTAAAAGTGAAGAAAGACATTTTAAGAAAACTTGGACTGTAAATTCGGAAATCGACTATCCGCTTTGAGCAAACGTGGCGGATACCCTTCATTACTTTCTTGTATGAGGCCTATGCTCTCCAGTGGAACAATAAGAAGGCTGGTGATGATAGACTATATAGCTGAAATAACGTATGTTACGAGATAATTATGCCAAACAAGCCAGACGAAGACAGGCCCCTGTCAAATTACAGACAGCAGTATTGAGGTAGCTCTAGCAGGAAAAAAGGGTTTTAGTCAGTAAAAGTCTGTCATTCCGGTCAGCAACACATCATTGGTCATTTGCTGATTTCCCACTCAAGATAAAGATAAAGATAAGATAAAAAGTCATTTATTCAAAGTAGGCTGAAAATCAGCACTTTTCGAAGGTCAATTCTACAAAAGACAGCCCCAAAAACGCCCGCCCTTCACCACTTCCTATGTTTTATCGCTGGGAAGAAGAAATGGTGAAACAAACTCCCCAGCAAGAAAAGGGCAGGAGAACATGAAGATGCATAGATAAGCTAGCAATAAGCTAGTACAAACAGAAGACGAAAGCTATTTCCCAATCACCGTCATATAAATTTCAATTACGTCATCAAATGCAGAATGTTCTCGACAAGTCTATATTTGATAGCAAGCTGCACAGTGGACCGCAAGGGTGACCACGGTTCGCCGATTTCCTTACGTTAGACGCAAGCTAGAGTGTCTGTAACAACATTCCAGTTCTGCAAACTGAAATGCTTGAGGAGCTCTGAAGCAGGAGAAAGTAAATAGGTACGTCTTAGTTTTAGCTGGAATATTGTCATTTTAAGTAGTGTTTTTTTAATTGATATAAAGTCAAAGTTTGACGACCAGACGTCGTGGTTGTTAGTTTACCTGCCTGGCATGATATAGGTCGCGATTCCCGCATAAGTCAAACATTTGTGTGCATGAACATGGGTGTTTGATTTAGTCTGGGTGTTTCTATGTGGAATATGTATGTATTAACAAAAGAAAAGTATATAAGTATGTTTATCAGTTGTCTAGTAAGTACCCATAGTACAAGCTCTGCTTAGTTTGGGACTAGATGTCGTTGTGTGAAGTGTGTATTATTAGTCACTTATTTTGTAAATGTTTGTGAGGTTGTCTGGATTGATTATCAGTACCATCGACATCTTGTGTGATGAGCATGCTAGTTGGCTGTGGTCTGAGTGTTAAAATATGTTTTTTTTTTTATAAATATGTATGTGTAAAGTATATGTAGTTTATCAGTTGTGTTGGCACCCATAGCACGAGCTAATCAATAGCTTATACCTTGAGGCATACCGACCGTGAAAATTATGTTTTATTTTTACTGAAATCTTTACGCAACAAATTAGAAAACTACGCTATAAAGAAGGGCTCACAAAAACTAATAAATATCTTTTTAACACAAAAAGTTTTTAAGTTATTTGATCTAGGACTTGAAATGTCTTAGGCAGATGGAAACAAAGGCCGATTTAGAATTCAAACAAATTGAATGAATTTGGCGGTGAAGGTTTTATTGATGGCTATATATTATTCAGTCTAACGAGAATACTTTAAAGAAATCGGTGCTTTTTAATACTCATTTCTTATAGTTATGAAAAATTATGATTATCTTTAGGCTTCACTTGCATTGATTTTGTGAGCAAAATAAGTCAGATTTAGGTTTGCCATTATACAATTATATATATATATAGTATTTTTCACACATTCACACAACATCATCTAGTCTCAAACTAAGCAGAGCTTGTACTATGGGTACTAGACACAGATAAACCTACTCATAAACATTTATTTTGTAACTACATACATACATGACACATAGAAACACGCAGACTAAATAAAACGCCAATGTTCATCTTTGACTTTTGCGGGAATCGAACTCGCAACCTCCAGCGTGTCAGGCAGATTCACTACCCACTACGCCGTCTGGTTGTCAATAAAGATATAATATAGGTATAGACAAATCTTTATTTTTCGTTTTAAAAACACCTTAAAAACACACACTTTCATAAATATAGTTTTTACTAAAGATTACCCTACCTTGCGTACTTACAATATTCTTACATGATTACCATAATAGCCTAGCAAAAGATTACAGATTCGATCCCTAAGCGTATTAATGCAAAACCATTTTTATCACGACCGTAATGGAAAGAGGGCCCTGAGTGTTTTTACATGTTAGTATAATATGTATATGTATATGTAATAGTATGTGTTTCTAATGGTATCTAATACTATGCAGGTGATATTGGACAACTGCGTTTTATTTTAACCTCTATAAACACCAGGCTTTAAGTATTAATTGCTGTAGAAGTGTATACTGTCAATGATAGTCCTCAGTCATTTAAGAAAGCTGCCTGAATCTCCCACAAAAGATAAAAATCTTTTAGGCTGATGATGAACGTCAAAACAAAAGACAGCCCCTAAAATGTCCAATTCTTCACCACTTCCTATGTGTTTTGGCTGGGATGTAGAAGTTGCGCATAAAACTCCCCAACAACACAAATATCTCATTGAAAAAAAATAACAAATCCAATCTCAAATTATTTGAGACAACTTTTTAATGTCCTCGCTATTTGTATTTCATTGGTGTCCAGGATATACATACATCGGTGACCTCAAATCGAACCCGCACACTCATAGGTACTTGAGACTTGAGAGGCCGGAGCCTTAACCACTATGCCACCACGACTTTTCAACTGAAAACCTGAAATAATTTAATCAGAATAACCACTTGCAGAAAGTCCTTGAGACAGCCAAAATACATCTCAACGACAGAGATACCAAGAAAATTCATATTCATAAATTCGTCTCAAAAATATATCTTCATAATAACATACAATAATATATTTTATTACTATAATGTAAACACAAGATCTTATGCACTGAACTAGAGTAAGATGACGATATTCAAGTAAAGAATCTTTATGTGTCTGTCCAGAATAAATTACGGTTATGCCGCAAAATGTGTCGTTTATTTTCGTGTTAGTGTCTTGCGGGTTGGTATTCTGAAAAATTTATTTTTATTTGAGAGAACAAAAAAATGTAGAGAGAAACTATAGATGTAACAGATTTACGATGTTTTTTTTATTATTATTATTGAAAATTTAAATCGGCACGTGGTTAATTTTTATAGTACCTACGGGATCAGCATGGCAAGAAAAAACGGAGCTCTTTTTTTGTACCCGAGCATGGCGCGACCTATAGATTCGCGTTTCTATGAAGACGAAGACATTCCACAGCAACGGAGAAGTAGATAGTCATTCTATATATGATATGATGAATTTCCGTTTAGTTAGAGCCTGCTGATGGCGACAATATAGTTGAAGATGGTGCACGCTTGCCTAGAAGTATTCACTTCTGACTTGAAGTCTCCCAGGTTGAAACTTATCAAAAAACATAAGCTCAGAGGTATTCCTTTATTCTTTAACGCAAAAACAGTTCCAAATAATATTTTTAGATTCGACTATTAAAAGTCTACTGAATGAGGAGTTTCTCAATTACGTACATTTATATTGATTGGGCAATCAGCTGTTTTCTTTTTTTTCATGAAAAATCATAATTGACCTCTCCCGCTGAGGATGTACCTGGAGTGGGTGTCAGACTCCTACTGACTGGGCCACGGTAACTCTTACAAACAGCCCCGGCAGACCATGGCCCTAAGGACCCTCCAAAGCAGATGCTAAGCATAATGCTAAGATGGTCAGCGAAAATGAGCAACAAAAGCGAAAATAAAACATTTCAAGGTTAATAGACCAATAGGTATGATAAATAGAACATAAACCTTAGATTAATAAATAGCAGAACGCGCTGATCTCATCCCTCGTTAAGATTGATGGCTCGATCTCATTGACGGTAATTTAAAAAATGCAAATAAACAAAGTTTTTATTCCGATCGATGATGGTAATGTTAAAGCCGGGTTTTATGACTCCAAGCTTCTTGATCATAATAAAATTTATTTATTATTTATTTATAACGTTGATATAAAATGCTTTTTTATTTTATTTGGAAATAGAATATGGAAATTTTCTTCTTAATGAAAGGAATCGTTTGGCAATGTTCTTTTTATATCAGTTCAATCATTTTTGCATTTGTTTCTTTTTTGTTTTTGTAATAATATTCTACTTATATTCTACGCATATTTAGATGAAGCGAGTTTCTCACACGTTTCGGTACGAGAATGTCTCCGCGACTATCGCAAGCAATTATTGCCATAACATAATCGTAATAAAATGTTTACATTCAGGCAAGAACTAAAATGTCGCCAGCGAGATTCGTATATGAAATATACGAATTTAGCGAAATAACACGCCGCTTGTCGCCCATGTCAACGGGCGAGAAGAGTGAATGTTTAGACGAAGGAAATGTTTTATATTCTTTCAATTATCGTATCTTCGAGGCGAGAAACTCTCCCCATCTAAATGGGACATAACAAAATAAAATACTAGTATTTTGCACTGAACGGCTTCCATTCCACATACAACAGGCAATCCATTATACACCAAAACTATTGTTAACTTTCTACTCCAAAACAGGACCAACACATAAACACACTGACACAAATCTAAAGTTATTAATTTAACCGATATAGATACCTCCGTACATTCACTTAAGTATCATAATCCCATGACGATGGAGTTTTGGAACTATGAGCTCCCTGCTCAGTACTCAGTCATGTTGGAAGCTTAAGCAATCCATCGATTTATTATGTTAAACGTATAGTCCTCTAGGGATGGCATTGAATGGGGTAGAAAATTAGAGTGTTGAACCAACCGGATACGCTATGCGCACTCCATGCGGAAAGACATATGGAAGGAAAGATATAATGATAGCTCATTCATGAATTTTTAATGAGATCGTAACACAGGCATAATACAAAGTTATCAAACACAAGCATAAGCATAAGCTACATGTATGGATGGCAGCAAATCAAGCTACTACAATCTGTCAAATTTCCTTGATCCATAAAACCGATCCATATATCAAAGTTGATTGGAAAAAAAATCAGTTTCGGGCAGCTTGATGAGCTGCTGGCCTATGGCAGACGGGGAAGCACAAGGCTAATCCTGTTGGCTAAATGCTCTAAGCATACAGATCAAAGTGTAACTTGAGTTTCAGATGGTTGTTGGTGCAAAGATATAGTTATTAATATGGAGCTTGGTGTATTTGATGAGCTTGTGACATTTGATATCTCATTATCGACAAACTCCGCAAAGGAGGTAAACGTGTTATGTTGTTGAAAATGTTTGTTTATTTTGTGTTTTGTATTATTTCAAGAAATTAAAGTACCTACCAACTGATATGATCACGAATGGCCCGTTCAGGGACTCATTGGGAGGTCTAGCAAGGTCTAGATTTATAATCCTTCTTAGCAATCTGGAATATGTATAGTAAAAAGTTTTTGAGTTTTAAGAAAGTTTTACAAAAGCAGCCTGGTTTCTTGAAGGTGGTGGATGATAAACACGTTCATCGGAGATCACATAAAATGTCAGTCGTGTCGGATTGCCGACCCACTGGGCTATTACAATGAGGGAATAGAGAGTGGACCTGTATCTGCGAAAATGCACGTCCTACGCTCTGGCTTATTTCCTCAGAAAGAACAGCCGCCAAGACCGACTATCGGCCTGGATGCAATAATTAGTAAGACTTCTCAAAAATGGCAAATTTTGTTTTATGAAATAATCATAATTATTTAAAAACTTCCTTTATCTTACTATGCAATAATTCCTTACCATAAGTCGTCTACATAATCGTACACCATCTTAAAATTCTTAACATATGCAGAAAGTTATATTCCGCACAGTGGGACCCAGACCCAAGACATTACACTGATTAAAGAAGAAAAATAATGCGCTGCCCAGGTGAAAAAGCCAATGAGAATTCTCCACACGTACCAACATACGATTTCAGGCAGTCTGCATTGGCGTACATCGAATTAAGTGAATTAGAGGCCGAAACGGGAATAAAAGGTTCCAACCATGTTCGGAAACAGGCCGCATAGCAAACTCGTGAATTTTTAAAGAAACTTGCAACTTTGCGGTTTGTTCAAGTCTTGTTTATTGTTCTTCACTTGCTTTTATAGTTAATTCAGCTTTAAGATACAATGAAAATGAATAATCGAGTTTTCAGCTACTTTCTTTGGTGATAAATCCTGAGTTTTCGATTCGGCAATGAAAAATGGCGGTCTGGTTTCACTTCTATTTGTCATGTGTCTGTGTTAAGTGTCGTTCTATGTAGATTTAAAAGAGGTTTTATTTTGTTTTCTTGGGAATAGAATTCGTGTGAAGCGCTGGATTTTGAGAACGGATCGTATTCTCCGGGCAGAGGAGTTTAGATATTTTTGCTAAGGTTTATTTTCTTGGTAAACTTCTAAAGCCGTGTTAGTTATAATAATACTTGTGTGATGTGAGTAATCAAAAGTTAAGAGTGGGTTTTCCACATCCAAATATATTGTTACTAGGGTAACGATACATTTAGAATAATGATAATGAAGTTAGACTGCCTCGTTAGGCTAATGCTTAGCAAAGTGCGACTGATACGCGAGGCCTCGAGTTTGATTCCCGGGTCGAAATCGCTTGTGAGTTTTAAGTACACATAAATATTGGTCATATGCTTGATCTCTCTACGTTCGTGTTGGATTGCCGTCCCTTTGGACTATGAGATTGAGGAAGTGGAGATTGGACTGTGTCAGCACAAATGATTGTGCACTGTTATATGTCCGGCGTAGCTGGCTAATCTCCCTAGGGAGTAATGCCGCCGTGACCGACAGACAATCTGAACGCCATTATATCATTATAAGTAAAATAAAATCGCTTCAAAACCACTTAAAATTTTAAAAAGTAAACAGCTTACTTCACTTTGCTGGGGAGTTTGTTCCACCATCTTCTTCCCAGCGCTAACACATTAGGAAGTGGTAAAGAACGGGCGATTCGTTGGCTGTCTTTTGTAGAATTGACCTTCTAAAAAGTGCCGATTTTTAGCCTACTTTGAATAAATTACTTTTTATCTTTTATCTCCATTTCTAGTCCTTTCCAAAACTTCATAATAATTTTTCCAAAAGTTATTAAAAACTGATATCAATTCATCTCTAATATAACTACCATCATATTTCTCCGAAGAAAATAGCTCCAAAATTTTGCCGTAGAACTTTCTGGAACATTCATTTCACTTCACCAAATCATGACCTATCGTTAGCTTGATTGCTGTTTCAGTCAAATCTCTAACAGGCTGCTGCGAATTCTAAAAGCGATTTATATACTCAATTTGCGTGCTCAGCTTGAGTAAGTTATGGTACCGGCAAAATTTTCATGTTTATTGCAAAATTGGAAGTTCTACGAGTACATGTTACATATCAAAATTGGCTTGTCGAAGGAAGCAAAAGTCGTGGTGGCCTAGTGGTTAAAGCATCATCACCTTTCGAGTATGAGAGTGCGGGTTCGAATCCAGGTCAGGCAAGTAGCAATGTAACTTTTCTAAGTTATACGTACTTTCTAAGTTTATCTTGGACACCAATGACTGATCAAAGGTGAAGGAAAACATCTCGAGGAAACACACACATTTAGAGATAGAGATAGATGGAACACTTTGGACGCCTTTGCCCAGCAGCGGGACAGTATAGGCTAAGAAAAAAGAAAACTTAGTTTTACTTTTAACCTAAAGTCGGACTAAGTAATTACTTCAGAATAATATAAATGAAACAATTAATATTTACATAAGAATCATAAACCACTACAATTAACAATTTCTATAGAAGAATAATGATGCTAGAAACACAAAATTATAAGCTTTATTCTTTCTGCTTAACGCTCCTGTCATTTTCTTCAGAGCAATAAGTCGCCGCATAGAGCTGCATGAGTAAAAAATACGTATGCCAGATAAAACTCAGGCGTTTTATTTTATTTTCTTTCATTAGAGATTTGTTTATTTTATATTATTATGGAAAGAGAATTTTACTTTAAGTTTTATTCCTCTTTTATTTTAGTTTTTCGTTTTTGCAGTTCACTGGATAACTGTAAAGTTTTAATTGAGAAATGTATTGCGTTGTATATAAGTCCATTAGCGTTTGATTTACTACTTAAAGAAAATGTACTTGCAAGTCATCAATAACTGAATTGGAAAAATAAATATAGATTAAATATAGATTTCTACCAAATTAGCCAACTCAACCAAATGAGACAAAATTCTTGTACATAAAGAATGTTGAGCTTGTGTTCAAAATGCATGTCATTTTACTTCTACCAAATTTTACCAACTTAGCCTAATGAGATGTAACTTTTAGGGCCTGTTTCTCCACCTACGAATAAGTTATATAGATAGTTTATTTGGTAGATAATTTCATACAAATTCTGTTCCATTTTTGAATCTATTCGGTAGACAGTGACTATTCGGACATCGTGAAACTCGCCCTTCGACTTAAACACCAATAATTATGAGTCTGAATTGTACGAAATATTTTACATGCAAAAATCAACGTCATAGGACAACCGCATCTGCCAATTTCAAACCGATTTCAATTACAAAAACCGTTTATAAAGGTCAAAATCAAATCAAAAACCAATGAAAATTGTCGCCCCGACAACAATAAAGTCATCAAAGTACACAAATTAAAACAGCAAACCGGGCCCAACCTACATACGTCCGAGTTTAATCAATTACCAGATTTTATGTACAAATTAAATAAAAATACGTGTACGAATGTTCGGAGCAGAGGTCGAGCTCACGAATGCAAATGTCGTACCGACAGCTTGAATAACCAATGACAACGATCGATTATATAAGGATGAATGGCTTTAAAAAGAACATGATGGATGCTTCTGATTCGATATTGAATTGTTTTTATTGGCTGCTCGAAATGAGGATTGCAATTGAATCGATTATCGCTTTGTTTTGTCCTGTAGACGGATTTTTATTTTTTAAATGCTCTCTTGACGTTATTTTGCTTGGAATAACTCCCATTATTCACTTTATATGAAATAAAAATTTGGTTCACAAGGAACAACTCAATCAATCTATACCGATATTATAAAACAGAAAAGTTTGTCACGAACGCGTTAGTCTAGAACCACCTTATTATATGTATGTATAATACGAGGTTTTAAAAAGTACCGGGTTTAGTGTTAGGTTTGGGCCATTAACTTTGTTCAAGATGGTCGTTTAACCCGTTGTATGCCGGAGCGCAAATATGCACGAGACACAATTAATTTTCTATTGTCTTATTATTGCCGGCATACGAGAGGTTAAACCTAGTATATAGGCGGGACTTTTTGCAAGTCCATCTTTTATAATAAGGTTGAGAACTGTACTGGACCCATTTGTGTATATATCATCTAACATGAGTGTCTGTGTGTATAACCACGGGACGCATATGCGACTATTGGCGATAGTTAATATACCTAAAGTTAAAAAGGATACAAAAATATCCCAAATCTTAGAAATAATACTTCTTTGCCTATTTTTTGGGTAATAGAAAATTGTATATAGCTGTGAAAGATAACATTATATTATCAGTATCGGTTTTCAGGCATTCAATAATTTATCTACGTTATTATAGACGCCAAAAGCTTTATACTCGTAAAATAAAACCTGATATTTGTGTAATACAAAAACTACGACGAGTAAAATGGTTTCGTATTTTCCAAATATCAAGTTTTACCAAGTTTATTGATCAATCAGGTTCTTGTAACACTTGATACTTGTACAGGTGTTAATGCCTATCATAAATAAATTAATCATCATCGTCAGCCTTTTTATGGTCCCACTAATGGGCACAGGTCTATTCTTACAAAGTATAGGATTGTTTAGTCAGTAATTGAAGCTTGCCAATTCCATAGTCCAAGTTTCATCGTGATGTTTTCCTTCACCTTTAATCAGTCTTTGGTGTCCAAGATATACCTACTTACGAACTACATATAACTTAGAAAACTTGCATTGGTACTTCCCTGACGTTTAATACTTTCAACTTTTTTATATACATATAAGAACAGCAAGAATAATATTATCCTTACTCATTTACATTTTTGACAATATTAGTCACTTATTCGCTGCGCGAGAAAAATCGAATCATATTTAAAATCCTCGATATAAAGGTGACATAAATTGAATTGTCTCGCTAAAGTGGAAAGGCGAAAAAGTTGAAAAAAAAAAGAAAATCACATGCGTTAAATTCGCCGTAAAAGCTCGAAACGATCGAGTCAGTGAAACAGTTTAAACAAGTTTTTAACTTCGTTTCAAGTGTTTAACTGGGTTTTGAGGGGTGATTGTACTAATCCAGTTGAGTGCAAGTTTATGCAAAGTAACGCAACAGTTTTTTATTGATAACTCGATTTTTGTGGGTGCAAATTCTAACTGACTACCTTGTTCAACAGACTTATGGGTACCTATTTAACCATTACTAGAATCAGCAGGATCAGCATGGCGATTCTATTTCTGTTCTATCAAGAAAAGACAAAGCCCTTTCTGTCAATGTCAACATGCCTTCTACCCAAGCATGGCGCGATTTGTTACCTCTCATATCTAAGAAAACATCACGTCATTATGTACATTCTCCGGTAGACAAAACTTGTTTCTAAGCCTACTGGTAAACTTACAAATTAGTCTGGTTTTGACTTAAGTGTGTTTACAATCTGCAGAGCTGGCATACAAGGCTCTCCAAAAGGAACAAAATTCAGTAAAATTCTGCACTCCCTCCAGCTGTACTCACAACAGGAGGGATAGTTTTTGATGATTTACCACGGAACAGAAAACAAAAAGTGAGTTTACAGTCTGGTATGAGACATTAACTTTTTTTGGACTAGATTTAAGCTCTCAGGTCCCTTTTCAAAAATCTTCTGAAACTTTAAAATTCAACCCGAAATTCTATTAACACATTAAATTTTAATCTTAATAGCATCCCCTTCGATGTCACCGGTGAACGGTTAACGCCGACGATCAAATTGTAGCCGAGTCGTTAACTTGAATTGAAGGGGGCTTAGGGGATTAACACATGCAAATTTCTCTGTACCTGTACCCACATTTCAGGGTGCTAACTCGTTTCCATTGTTCGTGATTTAAATTATGTTTTTGGGTAATCGCGTTTGCGAAGTCCCGTGGTTTTTGTAAGGGCTATTTGTGATCTTTAGTGTGAATGTTGTTTTAGGTCTGTTGTCATTAGCTGTCCGAAATTTTGTTATTAGTACAAGGGGTTTTGGACTATCAGGAAGGACAAGGTCCTTGGATTATTATGTGTTTGCAATGTCTAGAGAAATTTGTTGTTTATTATAAAAAGTCCACGTGTAAGGTTGAGTATTTCAAGATTGATTAAAAGTCAAATTAGTTGCTTGATTGATTTTATCAAAAAAGCCCCCCACTAGGTGCACAGACAATCTAGCCAAGTTCGCCAGAAAGCAATGAATGTGGGTTGCTGAAGAACACGCAAGCATGACGAAGCCTTCTGCCGAAGATCATAAAAAAGTGGGTTTTAGTCAGTAAGAGTCTGACACTCCCGCCAGCTGCACACTCAGTGGAAGTGGGGTCATTTGATGATTTCCTACAAAAAAAGGTACGAAGCCTTAGGGCAGGCCTTTGTCCATCAGGGGACGTCTTTCAGCTAAACCATCCATCGCCAGAAAATTTTCTAGAACTAATCCAGAGTGCAGGTTGACAGCCATAAAACAGATCATAAGATCACAATACCTAATCTTTTATCCACTAACCACAGAGTATGTAAAATTCATATCACACAGAGTACGCATACCGACTTCAGGTGTTATACAAGATTTACAAGCAATTGAAACAACGGCGCAGATGCCATCCCGCTCTCGATAGGCTTGTATTCGTTTTTTTGGAACTTTCATATTGCATTGTTATCGGTACGGAATCGCTTGTGTGAATTGGTTTTTCTTTTTTTTTGACAAGTTTTATTTTGCCGAAGGGAGAGTATTCGTATTGATATTATTTTTGGGGCTTACGTTAAAGAGATGATTAGCTTTTTTTCCTTGCTAGCAAATGCCTGGATTTTTTTTTTAACTAATATTCAAAACGATCCTTTTAATTAAATACGGTGCTGATCACCATTACATTATTTGGTTATTTTGCTTTATAAAAATAGCATAATCCGTTTTAAATTCCATTTTAAAACGAGTTCATGTTTTTATTTTACCTAGTGTTTTTGTTTATTATGATCTTTTTTCAATTAGTTTCCATTAAAGCAACTGCCCTTAATTACTACTATTATTATTTTCATGGAATTTTTAAGAACAGCAATTATTGTACCGATGTAACAAAGCATACATATAAGTCGATCCACACACCATTTTAATTTGGAATCCTAATAAAAAAAATACAGTTGACTTTTATTCGTAAAAGAAAATAAATCGATTTTTATGAACGTGAAGCTATAACTCAAGCAATTAGAGAAGGTACTCCTTCGTGGAAAACCTTGCTATTTTCCTTAATAATCATAATAATTCCATCGGAATGTTTTACCGGAAAATGCTTTTAAAGGATAAACAGATTTTCTACGATAAGCTATTAAAACTTTATAGCTAGAATTTACTCGTGCCTTCATTTCCTTGTAGATGACATAAATTAATACAGATACAGTTTGTGAGAGGAAAAAATATGGTCAGACTTACATTAGGTACTATTATAATGTTCTTTTTTTTTTCAAATTATCAGAAGCATCCTATCTGGATATAAAATGTATTCTCAACCTTCCATATTTTAGAAAAAAAAAGTGCAGAATTAAGCGCTTGGCCATTTTCACATTCTCTTAACTAATATTGAAATAAACTTGAATGTGAATATTGAAATAAAAATAAATTAAATTAAAAACAACCTATTCTATGAATCCATTGCAAAATAAATTCACTACCAGCAAAAAAATACTGGTATTCAATTTGGTACAACGCAAAAATCTATTGGATACCATAGAGTGCGTACAAGGCAATTTGTCAGTAACCCAGCCATAACATCGAATTGGTTAATTCGAATCATTGTCACACATATGGGGACGTATCGATAAATTTTATCGATATGTTAATCACGTGCTCTCGGATCAGTAATGCATGTTCCCATTTGTTTGATTGGTGCAAAATCATTTATGGAAATAAACGCGGCTTTTGTGTTGTACGTGTTAAATTGAGTCGTTTAAGTATTGATGTTTGTTGTTTTTAAGGCAATGGAATGATATTTTTATTTAGTGGTCCAGATTATCTACACCAATATTATAAACTTTCCCTGAAGCACATGTTCTGCCTACTTCAGGCAAAACACACATAAGCATTTTATTTAGAAGTAATCAAATTTATACATATTGAAGTAATAATACAATTTATTATTTATTCAGTTACTATTATAAAGCTAAAGAGTTCGTTTGGTTGAACACGCTAAACCTCAGAAAGTACTTATCAGATTCTGATTTGAAGCAATATTTCACTACTGAACATAGGCCTCCCCTTGAGATCTCCACATATACCGGTTGGAAGCGACCTGCATCCAGCGCCTTCCAGCGACCTTTATAAGGTCGTCTGTTCATTTTGTTGGTGGACGTCCTACGCTGCGTTAGATATCTAGCCTTTTATTGAGGAAGGCTATAAGCTACATTCCTTACCAAGCTCCCACGTGAAGAGGGTGAAACCTCTGAGAGAAGCTGGTATCATTAGTGATCGTAGATTTAGTCCACCTCAACCGCAATAACAAGATCGTTTAGCAAAATTCACATCACAAATAAAAGAGTTCCGTTGCAATAGACGCTGATAAAGCCGCGCAACAGCTTGATTTAGATAAATGAGGAACGATTGAATTTCTTCAAGGATTCCAAGAGTTTTCTTTTAGTTTGCAAGCGGCAAGGATATACTAAGAACCTGACAACTGACAAATAAAACGCAGTAAATACTACAAGACGGATTTAGTTGGAAGACTCCTTGAAGAAGCTGTATCTACAAAATCATTCAACTTAAAACCCTTTGACATTAAACCAATCGCAAGAATTAATCTAAGACCAAGAAAATGCCGTGTTTTAAAGGTTTTTCGCTAAAAACAAGCTAAAAGAAGATTTAGTTGATAAAATTAAAAGGAACAGTTCATTCTGGGAGGTCTTTTGCTGCAATAATCTCCTTATAAAAAATCTGTTTTCGTTTGGAAAGCAATGTTTTTTTCCTCAACGAAAATGCCGAGTTGTGATGACTTGGAGGCAAATGATCTGTTTTTTAAGCATAATACAGATGCGATCTACGAAGACACAATATTTCAAACTCAAAATCATTTATTCAATCTTGGCAAACGGTCACATATTACAAAAGACAGCCCCCGAAATGCCCACCCTTCACCACTCCCTATGTGTTTTTGCTGGGAAGAAGAAGTGGCGCAACGAACTCCCCTGCAAAAATGTAAAGTCAATTATATAAGAAAATAAAAACCAAGATAATTAAAAGCATCATGTAAAATGCGATTATTTTTAACGACTAGGTGGCGTAGTAGTTAGAATACCTGCCTGTCACGCCGGAGGTCGCGGGTTCGATTCTCGCACAAGTGTGTGTGCACGAATGTGGGTGTTCCTATGTATAATGTGTATGTATATTTACAAAAGAAAAGTATATAAGTGCGTTTATCAGTTGCCTAGTACCCATAATACAAGCTCTGCTTAGTTTGGGTGTTACTTGTTTGTGTACTAGATGACGTTGTATGAACGCGTGAGGGAATACATACGTAAAATAAAATAACCATAAAAAATTAACACTAAACTGTGAAATACGCATAATGAACCCGTATATCTAAAGAATGACACGCACGGGCGTTTTACCAAATAATGTTAGCTTAGAAGAACGGAAACAAATATGGGGCAATCATTAGATGCAATCTCAGGGAATTTCGATGTAAAGAGAAATGTACGAGAAATTTTCCTATTTGAAGTAGGCTCCTGAGGGAGTAAGCGTATTATTTTAAGTGAATGGTATACCTCAGTACTTTGAGTTATTTTCCTTCTGTTTTGACTATTGATTTTGTATTATTGTATTTTTATTCACGATAATATTGTATGCTTTCAGTAAGTACAACTATATACAAATATATTTTTTTAAAGTCGATATAGCTAGAAAGAATTTTACTTGTGATATGACAGCAGATAGAAGAGTGTGGAAGAAGAAAAGATGCTACGCAGACCCCAAATAGAAATTGGGATAAGGGCAGGAGGATGATGCTAATGTATTCATTGACAAAAAAGAACGATTCTTATGACCTCTCAATTTTTGAAGACGCGGGCATCCTACCATATAGCCAAAACACAAAATGAAAAAAGTCAGCCGGATATATCAAGTGAATTTACTCGTACTAAAATGACTGGATGTACTATTATATGATAAGGTACACATCGCTGATATACCTGGTAACGTGCCTAGAAGACTGGCCGCATTACCACGTTGTATAGTAATGCTGGTTCTTTGACCAAAGAATAAGCCTGCCCTCTGGTCAAAAGTTTCGACTAGTTTTCGCGCTATTTTCGTAAATAGGAGACGTGAACTCAGTCCCCATGGTAATGGTGGACCAATAACTAATTCAAGGAACACCAAGTACAAAAACCTCACAGGGGACACCAACCCTTAATCAAGGTCCCATTCGCCCTACTTTCACTACTGTAAAAAAAGTCTCTCAAACCAATTTCGTCGGCGTAAAAACTTCACTTAATATCCTGGTTTGACACTACAAGCCTAAATCTCTAGGGATCATAAAATATTTAACAATCACACGGTGAAGGCGTAAACGTTTTATTTCTTTTCCATTTTCCGCAATGCGGTGTAGTTTCTTTGCAGGATTTGGACACTAGGATCCCACTCTTTGAAAGGATTAGATTCTTCTTTGAATATGCTAGTCTGTGCGGTTCAAAGGAGTTGATATGCCGTTTTAAACTACAACGGTTTTTGGTAAATTTATTTGATGAAGTACGTGAGATACTTAAAAATAATGAATTATAAGTAATTTTATGTCAATCACTTGCATTAATATATAACATTCGCAAAAGCCAAATTTTATCTAAGTGTTTGAAGTAGGTTTCATTTTCGGCGTATATTTTACTTGATACATAATAATTAGTCCGCCATCTTGGGTATGCCACCATGTTGGATTTTGAATGATCATTATCATGTTAATTATGCGTTGTCATCGAAACTGATCGCGTATACAACATTTCCGATCAATCGGTTAAAGATCTGCTCATACATCGCAAGTTGAATAAAAGCTTGTACGAAATAAATAAAATAAATTCAAGAAAATAATTAGGCAAAACGAATTCCAGTTAACAAAATATCATATTTAAATAGTTGTGATTAGCTTAAACTTTGTACTTTGTACTAATATGCAAAAGGTTGTTTCTAAATCCTATTTCTAGTCACGAATGTTAGACAGACCTTAGCCCTAATAAAATCGTGACTGCATTATACAGGTGCGGCACAAATCTAAATGTCACTCCAGTGTTTAACAACATTCGCTTCTATTATCCCTTTGTTTAAGTAAATGATAGTAAAATCAAAAATTAAACAATAAGGGCCTTTCTAGAAAAAATATTAGATAGACGTTCGACACTAGTTTAAAATAAATTTGCTTTAAACACGTGTCAAACGTCTGTCTTACTTTCTGTAGTAAGGCCCTGAATGTCTAATGGTCATATTGCTCTTATGCCGGGGCTGCGTGCTGTTCGCAAGAGTTACCGTGGCCCTGGCACACAGTTAACATAGTGGGTTTTGGTTAGTAAGAATCTGACACTACCTCGAGCTGCACCATCAGCGGGAAACGCACAATGTTCTATTTGTGCGTTTCTGACAAACATGCACCAGAGCTACAAAAAGAGCATTCCTTCCCCATCAAATTATTTTAGTGTAAACATTCATAGCATTCTTTCTTTGTTCTCTGTAAGATCGCTTACACACCGGCGGAATTTAACGTGCGGAGTTTGTCACTCGCCCGAGCGTTGACACACGTATGCGAGCAATAGCAAACAATTGACAATTACAGGTGCCAATGATGAAGTACAAAACCGTACGACAGATCGTTTGCCGCTAGAATATGTCACGCGTAGAAAAACGGACCGAAAGAAACGCGAGCGTAGAAGCGCTCGAAAAAGAATTCGATAGGTTGGGATACTACGAGTGTTCGCTTCTTTGTATTTTGGTTCTGCAAAAATGGGGTTATTTTATAAAGATACTCTATTTGTTTCAATTCAATGCACCTAAAAAAATCTTTCTATAGCTGCATTTTTATGATAATAGAATTAATTCTACTTTAACAAATTATGACAAAACCCATCTCTTTCATTATTATTGAAATAAAAAATATAAAAAAACAACACAAATAAATTAAAAAAACAAGTCCAATCCAAACAAATATCAAGCAGGCCGAAATTATGATGAAAATCACAACGTTAATAATATCACCGAACTTTCCATTCATAATTAACTTAAGACTTCGTACTATAAGTAAGTTATTTGCAAGCTATTACTTTAAGCGTTCCCAATTGGCATTTGCCAATATTAAAATTGAATTTACGCCTTAGTACTGTGAGTTTGCAAAAGTTTTGGTGCGAGCACGGGTCCCGATAAATCGGCGCGAACTGGATCGTCTAAGTTTCAATATATTTAGCGTAAGTGCCTCCCGACTTTAGTTTTCGTATAGAATTAGGAAAGGTGTCTGAGGAGAGTAGGGTATCGGGTTTCTGTATTTTTGTCGGTCGATTGAAACGATGAAAAAAACATGGTACAGTTACTTTAAAAACCGAAAGAGAAAAGAAAAAATATATTATATTGCTTTTTTCAACAGAATAGACAATAGATATTGACAAGCCTCTTATTAATTTTGAATGTCCTGTAATCAATACTTTGAAATAGTTTTTCTATGTACAGACATCAGCACATGAGGCTACAACAATCTGTCAAATTTCCTTAATGGATTTTAAACCTTATCGCTGAAGCATAAAGTTCAAAGTTGATTGGGAAAATTTGACAGTTTTGGGAAACCTGATGTGCTGGCGTCTATACAAACAGACAAACATAAGCTTTTTATCTACTTGTTCATAGAAATATCAGCGACTCTCAGCTTCTTTATCTCGTCATCTTTAAAGATAACATTTCCCAGGAGAGGAATCTTTCTTTCCACAAAGAAAAATGTTCGAGATGTAGAAAAAGAAAGCTGGGCTTGTGATTACCGTACTAAGATCAAAGATATGATCTAAATATTGATCAAATCTTTTCTTTTTTCAAATGAAATTGTTCCGATTTTAAAGTCATACTGAACAGATGTCGAGACTTGTTTTTTCTTAGCCTGTTCTGTCCCACTGCTGGGCAAAGGCTTCCCCCAAAGTCTTCCATTTCTCTGTCTGAAGCGTGCTGCGGCCATTTAGCGACGACAAAAAAATAAGCCTAGAAGTATAACACGTAAAAACCAGTTACCAAAACGAAAATAAATTATAATAAAATGGTGATAAACTATATAGAACTTATCTCTTTAATGAATAGAGTACCAAAATCCACAACATACATACACAAGTCCTGATAGCCTGGTCTATAATGGATACCGGAACAAACTCGCGTGACAGCGTGACTATTGACAGACGGTAATGTCGGACGAAGGTCGCTGAAAATGGCCGACGTAAGACAAAAATATACTGTCTTAACAAATCAATCCCCTAATGCAACGAAGAGCTACGTAAAAGTAATTATCATTAATGGTTTAAACAAAAAACAAACGACATGAGCTTGATTTGAAAATCGAATAAAAATTGATTCTGTCTCATAATCAACCCTGCTCTCCAGATGAACCCACTATTTTACCGAAACTATACACAACCAACATCAAACTAACAACTAACAAATCCGAACCGCACTTATTACTATAACTTGCACAAAATTATCCCTTTTCACAGAGGAAAACTTTTCAAACTAAGCTAGTTCCCTATCTGATACTTTCCTAACTCTATGGCGCGTATATCGTGCACTCCCTGAGTTATCGCTCACGACTTTCAACGCAGTATCTTACATAATTCTTTTTCTATACCCGCCATTATATACTTTAGGACTAAAGGCATAAAGGCAAAAGTTCCTTGAAATATTCGTCCAACTTCACGCGGTATCGTTGCCGATCGTACGGTTGCTACCAAAGTTTACAAGCCGATAATGTTAAATTTCTGTTGCGTATAATGCATTCTGTTGGTTCGCTCGTCTTTCTAACTTAGTCTTATTATTTTCTACAACAATTTTGGTTTTAAATAAACTTAGGGTGCAGTTGGTTGAGATTTATTGTTCCTATGTTGCATATAAATTACTGTTTTTATCGGAATGGCTGGAATTCTAGTTCTGAAGAAAGATAGACCAGTGAATTTAAAAGTGGAACATGGAATGTTCAGGGAAATGTGGTTACGTAATGTTGTATATTTAATGACAATACAGTGTCGGTATTTTATTGTTTTTACTCGGAACCGCTGCAATATTTAACTTTTACAACTGACATTTTAGAAAACAATTGACTGTATGAGACTTAGAAAGAAAAATAAAGAAAAAATAATATTATCGAGTATGACAAGAATTATTGCTTAGTTTTTTAAACTCCTGGACACGAATACATCATTTGCGTGTAGCCTTTTCCCAAATTATGTTCGGGTCTACTTTCTGGGTTTAACTGTTAAATCTATGTATTTTACATGGAGTGACTGCTATCTGACGTCCTCAATCCAGTTACTGGGGCTACCCAACACCTCTTGGTAAGACTGGTTGTTATATTATACTTGCTAGCTTCTGAGTACCCGTAAAAAATGCAAAAGATATCGCACCTTTAGAATTGAAGTGGCTTAATCCAAAATTCTTGTTTTTAGGTAAACGCTAAAAACGTAATTGAAGAATTGGCCAGTTTTTAATTTTCGTATCAAAATACTCTAGCCTAAGCGTTTCATGACACAATTTTTGTTATTAACTGTAGGGTAGGAATTGTTTTAATGATTAAATACAAATCTTGTGTATATAAGTAATTTGAACCTTTGTTATTGATAATTTTTAAAAATGTGTCACTTAATTTCCGAAAACAATATTATAATATTGGCTTATTTGAATTTGTGTCTATTTTTTAATTGAGAATACAAAAATAAAATGCGACCATTTAAAAAAGAGGCAATTATTTTCTGTTCTTATGGTTTTACTTGGTGACTAATTTTGAAATGTGCTAGTTTAATTATTGATGACTTGCTAAATTAAAGGAAAGTGAAAAACAGATTGTTTTCATAATTGTATATTTTAAACTTTTTTCTCACAAAATAATCATAGGTAATTATTGAATAACTACACATAATTGTATAGTCATAAATGTTTTTATAAAAATCTTAAAGAATTAACAAAATAAACACTTGAATGAACAAAACAACACTTTTTGTGAAATAAAAATAGTAGAAGACAACATAATTTGCTTCTACACTTAAATGAGATCAAAATAGAAAACTGAGTAACTAATAAACCAGCGGGCTTAAGACGGCCACTTTCAAGTCCATTATTTTGGCTATTATTGGTAATTTTTGGCAATTATACATACCTAAAAGCAATGATCCTCTAGTAACGTCATTAGCATTTATTTTAATTTTCGTAAAAAGTTTTTTTATAGTACAGGTTTTAGCATGGCTTCCGGGCCCTTGTGTTCAGTATTGTCTGAATCTTATATTGCTGCATGTTAATAATTTTTACAGGTTATTTTTTCTATACAGTTGCTAGAGGATTATTGCTTTTAAGAATATTGATTTAATATTTGTTTTAGGAATATGGCTTAAAGTGACCGTTTAAAGACTGCAGACGTGTTTACTTTAGTTTTTAAAATGGTAACTCAATAGTCATGTTCATAAAAATATCTTAAAAATTAAACAAAATAAAAAACACCTTTGTGGAATCAAAACAATAGAAGATAACATAATTTGCTTCAACGCTGAGATCTTAAATGAGATCAAAATTAAATACAAAACTTATAATTAATTACAAAACTGAGTCATAAAACCAAGTATATGAAGTAGGAATAGCTTTAGTTCTTAGAAGGTAACTCAAATCTTTCTTTTTATTTTCTGCAAGCTCTATTTTGTTGCTATAGGCCTTTGTTAAAGTTATTTCACACGCTCCTTTCATTTTATTCCTTTTATTGCGCATATTTACTTCTTTAAAATCTTTTTCGGCGTATTTATTTTTATAGTAAAATACAAACAACTGGTCCTTAACAAACTTTAAGACTTTTATCTCACCATCTGAGTCCCTCCAACCCACTGCATTCTTATCAATATCTTGATTAAAGTTATACCCCCATTCGGTCTGTAACATTTTTAAGTCTATAAAAAAATTGTAATCTAACTCTTTTACTCTAAATGGGGTTCCTGTTTTTCTAGCACCTCTAAGTAAAGGCACATATTGCTGTGGGATGTAAATAGGACCAGCTCTTAGGTTTCTCTTTATTTCTTTTTCTATTAAACTATGAGCATTGTCCCCCTCATTCTGTGTGTGCCCCTTAATCAAATATTTATGTGTTATTGATTGAATATTATCAAAATGGGCCACTGCATAAGAATATAAACTGGCAATATATTTATTTTTGTTTTGACCATTACAATTGTCAGAATAAAATATAACATTTAATGTTTTGTCGGCATTATTTTCACTTATAGTCTTTAAATAATCAAAAACGCAGGAACCTATTTCAATGGCCCCTTTATTACCCTGTGTTTCGTTCCAAAAGTAGCAATATACTTCTTTATATGCTCCTAACTCACTACCACTTTTCTGTTTATTGGCATCTTTTGATTTAGGAGCTAATTCAACTATAGTAAAATTATAACAATTCAGTCTTGATCTATAATAAAATGATGAAACATCTCCTTTAGGGCAAGTCATTGCAGCTTCTAGATCGTAAACTGCACAAATATTAGTTTCGTCAATGTTACAGCGATCGCTTCTCTTTTCCTCTCTACACAGATTTTTTTCTTTAATATGATCCTCATACTTTTTTTGCATACCTAACTTTTCATCTGCTGAAGCTACCTGATATCTTGTACATTGGTCACATAAATCTTTTTTGGGCTTAAAAAAGCTAATATTAAATTCAGTTGTAAATACTAAATAATAAACCCAGTATGGGGCGTGAGGTTTGTTTTCTTTAGTTTGATTAGCATTAAAGTCTCTACATAGTTCTTTTACACTCTTACTGCCATCAATATATTCTCTTGTAGTAGAAGATCTTAGATAATGGGACTCTATGCGCGGTATGCTATTAATATGGTCTTTAATATCTTGTAGAAGGCTTGGGTCAATCGGGGCTCGGCTTCTAGAACGCCCTCTAAGATCTTCTTCTACAAAGCCATTGGAATTTGCTTTCAATTTCACAGTTCTTATTTGTCGCTCTGTTATGTCTAGTGTATTTATAAAAAAAGTTTTACATACGCGAATTCTTTGGTTGTCAACAGTAAAATAAAAGGCTGTGTTTGGTTTACGAGGATTGGCAGCATTTGTGTACTTATATTTGGGTTGCACCTCCATCATGCACGCCTTGATAAAAGATCGCTTCAAGTCCAAATTACTTAGCTGCCAATAACAATTGAATATTTCGTATCTCTTCTCATGGGTAATGTTATCAGAACAACGAAGTCTACAAACACAGCTATCTCTTACTTTTTTTGCAGGTACCTCTTTATTCGATTTTGAAAGTGATTGGTAGGCTTTTCCGCTATTCCGAAGTGATTTAACGACGTTTTGTTTCCATTGCGATGGATTGCGCAAGCGCTTTCTTGATTTTTTATTCAATGTGTGTAATTCAGATGAAACAATTGCATCGTTTACCACATTTTCACTGTCAGACATGGTGGTTGATGAACTCACTGAGCGTCGTATTGATGAATCCTTATAGGTCGGATCAGCATCACTCAGATCAGCATCAGATTCCTCAGAATGCACAGGTGATTGACAGTAGTTTATGTTTCTATCTAAGCGTCCTTTGCTAGTTGAAGGCTCGGCACAAATTATATTTGTGCCGTCTGTTTGAGTACCTGGATGTATGATTGAAGGTGACCTGTTAATGTTCATTTCGTCTCCGTTTTGTTTCTTCGTTAAAGAAGACTTTGATGATGACGACGATGTACTGGAACTGGATGAAGATGACGCAGAAGAACTGGATGATGATGACGCAGAAGAACTGGATGATGATGTACTACTGGACCGATCTCGTATTTTTTGTGATGTTTGTTCTTCAATTATAATTGAATCAACTTTGTACTCACTACTGATTTCCGACGTCGTATCGTTCACATCCTTTAAAACCCGTTGTTCAGATTCCGGTTGCACTAAAATTAAAGGATTCGTAGTTGTACTTCCATCCGTTGCCTTATCTAAGGGTAGTTTTAGATGGTTTTCCTTATCACATCCCTCAGATTCATTTTGAACATAATCTTCAGAACTTGCTATTCTCATCTCTTTATACGGTTCACTGTTCATTTTATTTTCATTCCGGGTCAATAATTCTAAAATGTGATCTGCTCTTCTTTTCATTATTAATCTCAAACTATAACTGAAATAAAATTAAAAAGACTCAATTACAATAAAGCTCAAGAAGACACACAGTATTCAGTAAAGAATAAACATAATTACGCATACGTCTCCGTAACCACAAAGCGGTTAGTAAAGCAAAGCCTTAATATAAAATAAGGCTCGATAATTTTAAGCTGTATTTAATAATAAAATGACGGAAGTACTAATACGACACCGCAATATTATTATCAATCAGTATTAAAACGCCTAAAACCAAAAAGTGTCATTACAAAAATAAACTTCGAATAAATAACTTACCTTGCGTTTAGTATTAAAACGGCGGATTACAGATTACGTCGCTTGTGGAACAACCGCGCGGCACTCAACGTTTAGCACTGTTCACGCAACACTGAATGGGCTCCTCCAATACCGAGCGAGGCGCGTTAGACACGTGATTTGAAAGAGGCGGACATAGTACGTTTGTCCTTTTCTGGTCTAAAAGAGTCTGTTTATTTTTAATAAGCTGATAGAATACATGTTTTTATGTCGTTTGATGTATAAAAGTCATTTTCTTAAAATTTTTAGTTGAGTCACTTCAATTCTAAAGGTGCGATATGCGAATGGTAGGCTGGACCAACCAAAACATAATTTTATTAATACATTGCAGAATATTAATAGTCGTGGTGGTCTAGTGGTTAAAGAGCCAACCTCTCAAGTATGAGGGCGTGGGTTCGATTCCAGGTCGGGCAAGTACCAATGCAACTTTTCTAAGTTTGTATGTACTTTCTGAGTTTATCTTGGACACCAATGACTGTGTTTCGGATGGCACGTTAAACTGTAGGTCCCGGCTGTCATTGAACATCCTTGGCAGTCGTTACGGGTAGTCAGAAGCCAGTAAGTCTGACGCCAGTCTAACCAAGGGGGGGTTGCCCAGTTAACTGGGTTGAAGAGGTCAAATAGGCAGTCGCTTCTTGCAAAACACTGGTACTCAGCCGAAACCGGTTAGACTGGAAGCCGACCCCAACATAGTTGGGAAAAGGCTCGGGAGATGATGAGACAGTGACTATCCGTAACCGGCGAAACTGGACCTAAAGGTATCACAATCTACCCTAATAAAAATCAAGCTAGTTCCCATAAAAGTGTTGAAATATGAACTATCAAGAAGAACTTAAGCATAAGTTGGAACTCTCAGAGATTTTCGTCTTGGCAAACTTGAAGTCTTGACT
Source organism: Heliothis peltigera (assembly GCA_958496145.1). Lineage (NCBI taxonomy): Eukaryota > Metazoa > Arthropoda > Insecta > Lepidoptera > Noctuidae > Heliothis > Heliothis peltigera. The sequence goes on along the minus strand of OY292345.1, from coordinate 4,857,981 downwards.
TAAAAACTATAAGTACTTGAGTAAGTAGTTTGGTATTGTTCCGATAAGCCGGGACTGGACTCCGGTAATAAAACTTGTCATTTCTCGAAGATCTAAGAAGTATTAATATCGGTAGGTAGCGGTTTTTAAAAGTTGGAGTAATGACGCAATAATTAAGTTTAATTAGGGTGATAAACGGACTCTTTCAGCAGGCTTAGCATGACGATTTTATATCTATACTGTAAAGAAAAGACAAAGCTCTTTCTGTCAATGTCAACATGTCTTCTGCCCGACCATGGCGCGACCTGTTAACTCGTATATAATGACTTGTAAACTTATGTCGATCGAAGAAAAGAATATATCACTATCTATCTATCTAACTTTATTGCCGAAGCTGGTTCTAATTTCATTGGGAAAATTTGACAGTTTCGGATAGCTTCATGTGCTGGCGTACTTTAAAGCATCTTATTGTTCTCGTTTCTTTAATTTTATGTTAAATATATGAATGGAAATATTAATTATTTAAAATAGTATATTTTATATCACTTTTTTTAGACACCGTATCCTATCTATGTATATTATTTATTTTCTTACCTTGGGTGCGGCCCGTGAGAAACATTGCGTTTAAACTCTTTATCACACTTTCTTACACATCACTACTCAAAACAAATCCACTCCACAAATTCGCATTATCACCAAAAATTGCTTTATTCAAAACACTAATTCTATTAAAATTAAATAACTTTTGCATTGCGTTACACTCGTGGTAGACACCCGCGCTGCCATGATATATTTTTTTTTTATTGAATACCCTCAAAAAATTACATGGAAAAGGCATAGACTAATAAACAAATCTGTGCGTGCGACGGTTCCGATAGCTGTCATTGTCAATATTTATTATGTCAGTTAAAGTTTACACTTTATCTTTAAAGTCTCTTTGGTAATAATAGTATTAGTACCTACCTATATAAAATAAACATAATTTAAATAATTGACGGACGTCATCAGCAGCTTTCCCTGAGGCTCTGCTCCCTAACACACTGACATTTATTTTGTTTTCGTTTCCACTTCGTGCTGCTTTGTGAAAGATTCTTAGAAACCACACAGCGATTTTGGCCTGACCCAGGAATTGAATCCGAAACGCTTGCGCTGCAGGCACGCTATTCGACTTCTACACTTACGAAGCAGTTAATTACGTTACTTACTGAAAAAGTAAATATTAATTCGAGGTATCATACAATAATATTGGAGATGACCCGGGAAATAAATGTCTGTTTTTTTTAATTATCGAGAGAAAGGCTACTTAGCAAGTAGAGTGAAGTTTATATTAGGGATATCAACTAAACAATTTTTTTCCGTATATTAAAAGAATTTATTAAGCATAATAAAACAATGAAGTTTTATTAGGCGCATTGGTAACTTTACATGAATAGAAAAATCACAGTGAAAATATCAGTCAGTCAGTAGCGATGGACAGTCACAAATACTCCGCTTTTTAAATAAAACACGTGAACCTTTAAAGTACAGGTTTGCACAAAATTGAAAGTAACGCGTGAAAATCAAATATTGGAATTTTCCGGAACGATAAATAGGAGAAACGTTTCGCCGTCAGCAAACGAAATGCACTTCTGTTTACGATTGTACTCGCACGCCAAAAGTTAGTGCTTGCTGTTAAATGTCAAACTGTTAATGTACATACGTGATATTTTCAATTTTATTTGTATGTTATTTATTTCATAAATATTGACTGTCGTTTGTACATCTTTGGCAGTCGCTCACCGTAAGACACACTGGTACTGGGACACTGGTACTTGGACCCCAATATAGCTTGGGAAGAGGCTAGGAGGATGATTTTAAATATTTCATAAATATTACCGAATTTTGGTTCTATTGCAAATAGACTTAAAATGGTAAAAAAATAATAATGCATATTATTATTACGAGTATTCTTATTCTGTAGAACAAGTTTTTATTGGAAATGCAGGCTGGCGAGCAATAATCAACCCAAGTATTTGTAAGATTGCTATATAAAAAAAATTCATTCACGAATTCCTGCAATTTTAAAACAAATCCTTTGATTTTTCCAATTGTTTCGTTACGATTAACTGTTCATACAGAAATGCCAAATGTAACGCAGCTTTAGAAAAGATAAATACCGAATTAAATTAATCAATTTCAGAACAAAACAGCTCATGAAACATCTCTTTAAAACTTCACCAGAGATATGACTTCAATAAATCGAACGACGTTTATCACAACAGCCCTCATACAAAAGCAGAGCAAGCATTACAATACCGCAAAAATACCGATTAAAAGTGCAGTCGAGTTGCATAACGAACAATCGGTATGACAAAACAGCGTTCGAGAATGCATCGATTACGCAACTTAACGATCGATACGAGTGAACGACGACGTCGCCTGCACTTGACAGTGGCTAAGGCATAAGCTGTAGCGGGTTTATTAGAAATAAAGAACTAGCTGTTATCAACGGTTTCACGCGCCTCCCGATCGAATTCCTTACAGCACCATGATGAAAGGTAGTCTATAACTGAATACTTCTAAAGCTATTTATATCGGATCAAAATAAAACATTTTAACAAACTTAGGCATTTATCACGTAAAGATCAAGTGCAAATAATATTTATTATCACAATAGCGCAAAAATTTTAAAATGAGAATCTCCTTTTTTGAGCCGATTAAAGTACTAAACTAAAACCTTTTCCTGAATGTAACATTTTTTTTTTCCGAAAACGACATCCAAATCGGTACAGCCGAACGCGAGAAAACAGCAGACAAAACATACATACTTACAGGTCTATTAACCGAGAACCTCCTTTTTTGAATAATATTGTGTTCAAACATCAAGAATATGAACGAAATATTGAGCAGATTCAGCAGAGCAATGAGAATACTAAGATAGTCAGTCAACAAAACTGTTTGACACATTTTGATTGTGTTATTAAATAACCCAAAACTCATGGTAATCGCTTACGTTTAAAGATCGAATGTTAATGCGATTTCATGATATATTTAGCGATTAATTATGTTGGCCGACCTAAAAAAATAGACCGTCCCGCTGCCGCGTGTAATTTACACCGCGATCCCATTTCTGCCCCCACTTTTACCACGCTCAACGCGCTATGGAGAGCGAATCGACTTAATTGCAGTACTTCCGATTTCATGGACCCCTGCTTTTCACTCCTGCCGATTAAATATTAGCTAGAGCACGTTATTGCTATGCCAAGTTGAAAAAATAAGGTCAAAATACTCGACGCATTTGATTTTCGAGGAGTTAATACCGATGCAATTTTGTGAGATTGAGTTTGATTTTTGCTGTAGTTTTGTTGAGAACTGTATGAAATGAATTCTCTGGTAGGAGCTGAGGTTTTTATTTTATTGTTGAGATAGTCTAGGCTGATGATTATGACATAATAAAGTTCAGTTCGGCTGAGCCCGGCTTATTTAGACCAGCATTTTAACCTACTATTCAAATCATCATCATTATCAGCATTTTTACTGTCCTACTTAACTGCTGGGCACAGGCCTCTCCTCACACACTAGAACTTTCTACTCTATTCTATAATAGTATTCATAGTGATAAAACTATAATGGACATTTATAATAAAAGTCATGTAGGTTATTGTGGGATATATGTATTTATTTACCTTGATACCTACACCATATACACGTCCATCCTTGATGCTGAGCCCGAGAAACTAGGCCGAATCGTTAACCGAAATCTTCCATGTGACATTCATTCGAAAATAGTGACGGCTGTATGACAAGTGTCAACTTATTGAACAATCAATACTCGACTTAAATAAAATAATACTACAGTTCTTTAATATAATTTCAAAACTTAACACATTGGTGTCGCAAACTTACCTAAAGATGATTTATCCATTTTTTTTCGCCACTTATTCGTATGACCAATTAAAGACCAATCATTTGTACATCTATAGCAGTCATTACGGGTAGTCAAAAGCGAGAAAGTCTGACAAGCTGTCCTACCAAGGGATATCGGATTGCCCAGGTAACCGGATTGAGGAGGTCAGATAGGCAGCCGCTCAATCTAAAGCACTGGTATTCAGCTGCATCCGATTTAGACTGAAAGCCGACCCCAGCATACCTTGGGAAAAGACTAGGCAGATAGATGAGGCAGATGATGGTGTATTGCTAATATAATAAAATAGGAAGATTTATTTGTTCATTTTACGAGCATAACCAGGGCAAAAGGCTAGTTCATTCATAATAGTCCTGTCCGGAAACACAAAGTGCTCTTTTTATGCGCCATAACGCCTACTTGAGTCATTATAATAACTAGATAAGAGCCATTCACACGAATCTAATATTTTTTTTATCACAGTTTCCCAAGAAATTTTTTATATCGCGATAGTTGTGCAACTGGTTATGGAGGGCATGTGAGATCTATTGTCTGCTTGATGAAAATTATATAGGTACTAAGATATTGTCAGATATTTATCCATATACTCGTTCTAGGAAAAATATAGACAATGTGTCTGGGAAGTACTAAATGAAGCTATCTAATATACAATTATCTGTAAGCTAATAATTTGATGTTAATGAGACTAGGAAAACTAATTGTTTAACGCTTTGGCTTTTAAATGTACATACGCCAGCTGCACATCAAGCTACTAAAATCTGTCAAATTTCGTTAATAAATTTTCCTTATCAACGACTTTATTGAACGAACGACGATTGCCAAAGCATTTGGTTCAGGTTGGGTAAAATTTGACTGTTTCAATTTGTTAAACTGATTTGGTTAGCATGATGTGTTGGCGTCTGTACCTACATAACACTTAAGATATCTTTTCAAGAAGTTCAATGTTTTGAAAGTTTTTATTCAGTCTCCTCAATTTGTGTTGAGGACATCAAGTACCACTCAGCACCATATGAGAAATGATCACAAGATGTTCTATAACCCATAATAACTATGTTTTATCATCATCTCAACCATAGGACGTCCACTGCTGAACATATAGGCCTCCCCTTTAGATCTCCACATATACCGGTTGGAAGCGACCTGCATCCAGCGTCTTCCGACGACCTTTATAAGGTCGTCTGTCCATCTCGTTGGTGGACGTCCTACGCTGCGCTTGCTGGTCCGTGGTCTCCAATCTAGCACTTTTCGACCCCATCGGCCATCCGCTCTGCGAGCAATATAGCCTTCCCATTGCCACTTCAGCTTGCTAATCCGGTGGGCTATATCGGTGACTTTAGTTCGTCTACGGATCTCCTCATTTCGGATTCGATCACGTAGAGAAACACCGAGTATAGCCCTCTCCATAGCTCGCTGAGCGACTTTGAGCTTGAGATGAGGCCGATAGTGAGAGACCACGTTTTATAGGAAATAATAATTACCTACCAATATTGCGTGACCAAACAAAATCTAAGCATTATTGTGAGTAAAAGTTCTGGTGATACAATAGGCGGTACCTGCGCAATCGATCTGACATTGGTTTTTGTTACGCATATTATTCACACGCGAAATAAATAACCTTGAAAATGAAAGGTAAAATATTACCTACTTTTTTATGAGGTTTATCAATGACGCACTCTTGGTGGCCTAGTGGGTAGAGGGTTCAATTCCAGGTCAGGCAAGTACCAATGTAACTTTACCAAGTTATATGTAGGTACTTTCTAAGTATATATTGGACACCAACGACTGATTACAGGTGAAAGAAAACATCTCGAGGAAACCTGGACTATAAAGTCTGAAGTCACCAACCCGCATTGAGCAAGCGTGGTGATTAACGCTAAATCCTTCTCAGTATGAGAGGAGGCCTGTGCCCAGCAGTGGGACAATCAAAAGGCTGATGATGATGAGTAAGACCCATTTGTTTTGTTAAATAAAAGTACCCACTGCCATGGCAATGGGCATACCCTGTGAAAAATATTTAGGAAACAGGCCTTAGCATACATATCTTCCAACTAAACACCCTCCATAGATGCAGTATTCACACCTTGGATAACAGTGACATAATTAAGTCTTTTCCAACTGCCCATTTTAATTCGGAACCAACAACGGAATGAAACCGCTCTTTTTAATTCCGGCGTCACAACACTACAACCAAATTGCAGTGTTAATCATCATTTCATTTAAAATGCACTATTTATGTACTTACTTCGTTAGCGGGCTGCGAGCCACGGTAAACATAAGTTTGTTTTGGGAAATAAAAGTGTGTGCGGTTTTAATTTGAAATTGTTCAAGAGAAGCTTTTGTATGGGTTATTTTTTGCTGTAGCCTACTGTCCTACTAATGTTATAGATGTGGAAGTTTTGTGAGTATGGATGTATGTTTGTTACTCTTTCACACAAAAGTGGCTGGACCGATTTAAGTAAAATTTAGCAGACACCTCGTCTATGGTCTGTAAAAGGACATAGGCTATTTACATAGATAGATGCGTCAAGTATTTCCTTCGGCGGATCGCGGGGAATAGCTAGTGGTCTATAGTTATGTTAATATCGTATCCGGGTTTAAGGAAATTTGTTGCATTGATAAATATTTGTTTACGAATACTTTTAGGCAATCATGTTCCATCTTCCAAGGTACCTTAAATTGGTGGGTCCATGCTGTCATTTAAACATTTTTGGCAGTTTTTACGGGTGTCCAGAAAAGACACCAATGACTGTGTTTCGGATGGCACGTTAAACTGTGGGTCCCGGCTGTAATTGAACATCCTTGGCAGTCGTTACGGGTAGTCAGAAGCCAGTAAGTCTGACGCCAGTCTTACCATATGGACTTACCCAGGTAACTTGGTTGAGGAGGTCAGATAGGCAGTCGCTCCATGTAAAACACTGTTACCCAGCATTGTGTGCATTGAAAACAATAGGAAGGTATTTTACTATAAACCAATAAACATATCTAAATAAACAATCAAAATCATTTGTTCCACTTCCAATAGAAGACATAAAATTCAAATAAACTCTAGTTTCTATCTACCGCTTTATTCTAATAGATGATGCGAATGTCCCACATAGTTCGTTCACGTTTTATCGACTACCCCCGTACCGACTCCATTTTCCTTTACAATGTACGGTATTACATGTTTATGTAATCGCAAACGGAATGAGATTGCATGTCTGCTAGTATGGCTCAGGACGTTGGACAGAGAAATTACAGAAAATTTAAATAGCATCTTGACGAATTATTAACGTGTTAAGTCATATTTTTAAGTGATTATGGCTGATAGTGTCCATACGCAGAGTCTAAATAATGTTGTCTAAAAATTTACGTTGGAACGCCATTCTCTTTACATTGGTGAAATAAAATGTGTGAAATGGATTTAAAATTTTCATAGTAAATCAAGTCAGAGCCATCATCTGCCTAGCCTTTTCCCGACTATGCTGGGGTCGGCTCCCAGTCTAACCTGATGCAGCTAAGTTCCAGTATTTCACATGGAGCGACTGCCTGTCTGAACTTCTCAACCCAGTAACCCGAGCAAACCAATACTCTTTGGTTAGATTGCTTGTCATACTTTCTGGCTTCTGTGTAGCCGCGGCGACGCCTTCCAAAGATTTCCATAATTATGACAGCCGGGTCCCAATTTAACTTGGCTTCCGAAACACTGAGTAAATCTTTATGGCAAGATGGTTACTAAACCTTATGATCAATCGATCCGTGTGGCTGTTAAAAATCCATGTGTTCCTCAAATTCAAGTGGCAGCCAACAGGCTTTACTATTGTATAAAACTAGCAATTATTTATGTTCTGTTTGATTATTAGGAAAACATTTGTAACAGTTAGGTGCTTTTTGTGTAATAATGTGGTTTACAAACGTCCACTTGCATCGATTGTCGTAGAAAAACGAAGTTTTGCTTGTAGCAAAACTTCTGTCTCCCAATTCAATGTGCCAGGGATTTGCAATTGTGGACATTGTTGGCTATTATTGCATCGTATACGTTAAATTTAACCTATTCCCTGGAACTTCTAACGATAAACGTTCAGAATACTATTGTTTCTTTTGAAAGTGTTTTCGATTTTGTCTAAACATACGGCCTGAATAAGTTATGGGCCGTATTGACTGGCTATTGGAGTGAGGTTTTCGGTATCAAGCCATGAGTTCAGTGCGATTTTTATCTAGACTTCTCGTGATGTATTTGTGTATTTTATTTGCTTTCACGCTGAAATTTTTGCTTAGGAAGCTCAATGACATTTGTTATTTATGGAAAGAAAATGTCTTGGATTTTGTTTTGTTAGATGACACAGAAAATGACAACAATTTATTGATATATTCTATGATTGGATGGCTGAGCGGTTTTTTAGTACCATCATGACTTTCCAGACGCCAGCATATCAAGCTACTCGAAACTGTAAAATGTTCATAATCAACTTTGAACCATTATAATTCAGCGATAAAGTTGTAAATCTATTAAGAAAATTTGCCAAATTGGAGTAGCTTGATATGGTGGTGTCTGTTATGTATGTACTATATTGTTCTTTTCAAGTTTTTTTCTCTTTTATTGTTTTTTTTTCTTGAAAGTCACAATGAGATTTTTATTATAAAAAAAACACTTTTCAGAATACTTTTCGTCAAGAATAATATTATGGGCTTTTTTTCCAAAAGTCGTTATAGAATAAATCTAGAATAACGCATAACCTTTGTAAACCTTGATTTAAAGCTTTTATCGTGGCACACTGAAAGAAATATTACGCCACAATAAAGAGTATCTTATTTCACTATGATACCCTCAGGGACAGTTTTTCCTTTGCAGAATATTTATATTGCGATTGTATGGAAAACGTACTAAAAATACTCGTATAGAAAATATTTTTTTCTTTGTTCCTGTATTTTTAAACAATATTGATATATTTTTTCAGTGACTATAGAAGTGTTGGCAAGGTACAAAATAAGTGTGATTTTAATTAGACCACCTTTTAGATTAGAGCAAAAAATATAGGACACCTATTTTTTTGCTTTAACAAAACAACAAATAATGACTCAGATATAATTTAAAGCATAAAAGTTCGAGAGTGGGAGCTTGTGATGTCACTGTTTAGTATTCGTACAGAGAAGTGACGTAACGCAAAATTTAAAAATGTGTTGTATCTTCGTTTTAATTAGTTTGTCTCAGAAAATAAAAAATAAATGACAAATATTGCTGATTTAAAAGATATATTTAAAGATTATATATTTAAAGATAAAAATTTTGCTGATTTAAAAGATAAATAGATAGCCTAATAAGATTTTATTTGTCAACAGCCCTATTGTCGCCTACAGGAACATTTCTTTTTGTTGAACTTAACTAATATTCTAAAGTTTTGTACTTTTGTTTGATTTGCAGATAAATTACATATTTTATAATAATAGTTAAGAAGCGAGTTGCCATTATCGTGCGAATCTACCGTGATAAGTGAATCATTCGAGCAGAACTGAGTATTTTTTGATTGTGTGAGAAACCAGTTTTTTAGTGAGGATATTATACAGTGTTGTCGTGTATTGTGTCAGTGAATATTAAGGACAGACAGCTGTTTATTGATAACTTAATTGCTAGTGATTTATGCTAGGAAACCTAACAAGCTTCGATTTTTATTTAATAACTAACCTTCGCCTGTGGTTTTGCCCACTCTGAAAATTAAAAAATTAAGCTTACAGCCTTTTTCAATAAAAAGGCTATCTAATACTGAAATATTTTTCATATCGGTCCAGTTCAGTTCCAAATTGCTTCTGAAATCAGCGCTTTCGTGCAAAGAAACAAACAAATTTTAGGTTTTTAATATTTCTAGCCTGCGCTAGAAGATCTCCAAGTACCGAACAGATAAAAGATGAAGAGTCATTTATTCAAATTAGGCTGAAAGTCAGCACTTTTTGAAGGTAAATTTTACTAAAATCACATCATCAATTACAAAATCACATCCTCCTCTGGTCCTGTAGTTCATGAGATTAGTACGTTCAAGCAAACAAACACGTCAACTTTATAACATTTACTATAGATTGCGTGTTACCGTGGGATGATTACCTTAATATCTTTGCTAGTTATTAGCTAATAATCTCCCTATAATTGGCATCTTAATTGATTCTAGTGTCTTTCAACTTTACATATTGATTAAATATTGACTGTTTCTCTAATCTGTCTGTCTTAAACATGTTCCTGAAACTAAGAATTGAAATAATATAAAGGGGCATTATGGCGTACTAAATTGCTGATTGTTCGCAACAGTTACCGCGGCCCTGGCGCACAAAAACCTCCAAAAGTAATGTAGTGGGTTTTAGTCAGTAAGAGTCTGATACGCCCTCCAGCTGCACCCTCAGGGGGTGGGGTCATTTGATGATTTCCCACTAAAAAAAAAGTTTTATTATGGCAGATAAGCTAAGGGTAAAAAGGATGGTGGCATGATTTGAAATGGTGTAATTCTTTATTTTTGAGTGACGTCCGATGATAGTTACATTCTATCGTCTTTTGTTTCATAATTTCAGTATTATAATCATAACATTTCCTACATATTTTTTCAGAATTGTACCATTTATAGTTATTACGCTTCTATTATATTTCTGCTATTGGCAAGCGATGTAGTCAATGCCGATTTTGCCAATGCCAGAAGAGGTGAGAAAGCAAGCATTGCGAATTTCGTTACCAAAGGGGAGATATGACGAGTTGTTACTTTTTAGAGTGACTGTCCTTAACGATTGAAATATTTATAAGTAACAGTTGTGAAATCACTATATGACTAATACGTGGTCACCCATCCAAGGATCGGCTGCTTCAAATGTAGCTTAACCTCCAATTAAGCTAATCATAATGCGACTCAACTCACAATTACAACCACGCGTAAGTTTAACGAACCGTTTTCAAATAAAGAAGATTAACCGAAGGTTAATTTATAACCAGCGGTACAACTTGTCGTTGATTTAGTATTCATGCCAACAGTATAGATGAGTTCAACTTGTTAATAACAAGCCAGTTCAATTACAAAGCGATTCTCTATGCTGGTATGTGTTTGATGATGGTACAAGTTATAGGAAAATATTATATCGGGACACCTTTTCACACACGGTCGGTTAGCTGTTGATTAGCTTGTGTTATGGGTGCCAATACAACTGATAAAGTACACAATATACTTTACACATTTTATACATACATACATACATATAATAACACCCAGACCATAGCCAACAAGTATGCTTATAACACAAATGTCGACCGGACCGGGAATCGAACCCGAAACCCTTAACTCAGCAGTCCGGCGTGGCTACCATTGCACCAACGGGATCGTCGTATCTACATCAAGTAATTAAATATTTTACTAAAACATTGTTCTGAACTGAATTTATTCTCCGTCAGGTTTGCAAGGGTGATGTAAGAGACGAAGATGTGGAATTTCCAATAGAACGCGAGTCAGCGACTGCCGGACCTCTTATATTTTATAAAAACTGAAATTCTATACAGATGCCAAGCGCATCAAGTTACGTTAATCTGTAAATTCTCTTAATAGATTTTGAACTTTATCACTTAAGCAAATGTTTCAAATTGGGAATACAGTTTGTACATACATTTGTAAATACATACTTATATTACTAAAACCTGAGAAAAACAACGATTTGAACACAGTACATAGCAGACCACAATACAGTTTTCCTACAGACGTTCAGTTCGTGTCTACTACAGGAAGATATATTGGATGCCCTTAAGTAATAATAAGATAGTGCTTCATTATGACTCAGAGTGCGCCACGGTGCACTATCATACTGCGAAATTGTTTGTGGTACATGTCATAAGATAATGTTGTTTAAGCACTAAGTTTAGAAGCAATTAAATGATATAAATATTGATGTCGGAAAACCATTCACACACAGTCAGTTAGCCCCAAAGTACTCTATTATATCGGGACACCTTTTTCACACACGGTCGGTTAGCCCCATGGTAAGCTATTAATGAGCTTGTGTTATGTGCTACAACTGATAAATTACATATATTATACACTTTATAAATACATAATATTATAACACCCAGACCACGGCCAACAAGCGTGTTCTTCACACAAATGTCGACCGTGCCGAGAATCGAACCCGGGACCCTTAGCACGGCAGTCCGGCGTGGTAACTATTGCGCCATCAGGGTCATCTATTAATTAGCTTACACAACTGGTACCTTCATTATACATAGGTATGTGCAGACCACAGCAAATAAAGCTAATCACACAAGAGTGCTGATTTATCAGCCTAATTTGAATAAACGAGTTTGAGTTTCAGGTTGAGTTAGTTTGATGAAAATGTTGATCCTACAGGGAATCGAACCCAGAATCTCAGCGCAATCTAACCTTGACTATGATTCTTATAATAAATGTTTTATAATGAATTCATCGCCATAGGCTACGATTATGTTATCGCGAGAGACATTCTCTTACCGAAACATGCGAGGAACTCTCTCCGTCTAAATGGGCCTTCAGTAAAGAAAAAGCCCCAAAAAGGGGTCATGTAAATCGCTCTCCCTTATACCCTTGGACCACCACCCACAGTCCAGCTTCACATCCATTAGCTGACGCACTGTATTGTTCACGGAAATAACAAGTTTCCATTGAAGCAACCTACTGTTGTGCACTATGTGAAAAAAATGACAATTAATCAACAGGAAAAACTGTGAATGAAGAGAAACGGCCCATGCGCAATCTGGGTAATGAGGTATGAAATGTGATTGTTGGGTAGGATCGTTCATTTTTTACCCAGGGTTTTTTTTGTGTTTAATTAAACTGATGGTAATATTTTCTTGGTTTCGAAATATGTAGAATAATCTGTGATTTGTTCATCCAAGTAATAGCTAACAGTGCGTTGACCCGCTTCCTAAAGGAACTTCTTTCACATGGACACAAAGTATTATAATAGGTTACCTATTTTAATGTTTACGCAGTATTATTGCCAATTTTCATCAAAATCCGTTCAGCCGTTTGAGCGTGAGGAAATGAGGAACATAGACTTGTTTTATAACACTATTAAGTGTGATAATAAAAAATATATATATTTCCCGAACTTACAAACGATAGCGATGAAACTGTAAAACTAATATTTTCAGTAGCTTTCTTAGAGCAATACTTTTTGATTATCGATATAAAAAGTAACATTATGTTCTTCTGATGTATAAGCTATATTACTACAAAGTTTCATTAAAATCCATCCAATAGTTTTTGCATAAACGAGTAAAAAACATCCATCTATCCACCCATACTTACAAAATTTCGCGTTCATAACATAGTAGGAAAATGACCCATTTAAGAAGCATTGAAGAAGTTCCCTCTTCACTCGATAAGGAGTTTACTTTAATTCTTAACAAAACAGAACAGGTAAAGATGCTAAGAAAAGTCTAGAATATAAAATATTCGTTCCAATAAATACACAATTTTTCTCGCCAACTACAATTTATTTTAGTTCCTCAAACGTAGTTCCTGTTTCCTCTGTATTGGATTGTTCGACTTTAGCTATATCAATCTTGTAAATCGATTTTGTTATTTCACTTCATGAATCGAGAACTAAACATGGTATCGATTAGGTATTTATGTGTTTGTTGTACTCGTATCATTATGGTATTAATTGAAATTAAAATACCTATTTATATAATATTTTTTCGGTTCCATATATTTTTATTAAGTTTGTCATCAATTTATTCCTGCATTCCATAAATGAAATTCGAAACTATAAACTTAGATTGCTTCTACAAACGCCAGCACATCAAGCTACGATCACTGAAGACTTGAACTCTGTTCAAAGTTGATTGGGGAATTGACAGTTTCGGGTAGCTTTATATACTGGCGTAACCTTTAAAGTGCATTTTGTGCTTTTTTTCGCAGAAATCTGTCATCAGTAATTAATTTTGACTATTAATGTTATCATAGTCGACATTAACTAAATGGAAAATTTTCTTAGCTCCAAACTTTCAATTTAAAATATTTACAAGTCCCAAGAACTGTTTTAAAGGGCGCTATTGTTACATAGTGCGAAGTTTCCTCTAAGGAAAATTTTATAATACTAGACTAAGCTAATATTTATTCAATAACTTCTAATAATGTTCTGAATTAAAAGTTATGCAACTAAAGTTTTAAATTTTTTATTTTATCAATAGCAATATTGTTCCATTGGCAAGTTATGAGGTGATTTTTAATAAGGCACTTGTAGTTTTTTATTACATTAAAAGCCTAATGCTGAACCATTTTATCATGAAAGAGTGCGGCTCTCATGTTTGTGCAAGCAATGCATGTGATCTGTTTAAAAAACTGACGCCACCACTCCTACATAGTTGGGAAGCCGGTAGATACATACATAGGAGACGCTGCATATTATTATATCTTTTGGTATTTAAGGCTGACAATGTGTTCTATACACAACACAGATAAAATCCTGGTTGGCAAGTAAATACATAAGTTTAGGTTACTTTTAATTTTTCAAATTCTTTAATTCTTTAAAATCTTTTTTTTTTCAAACAGCTTACCTCAAATACCTAATCAAAAATATCTACCAACTCTCGGCCTAATTTATAATAAACCTAGCTTCCAACATTGGTATACCCCTGGCTGGAGGCCTTAAATTCTAGGCATCCACAGGGAATATGTCCGGTTAAGCAGTAAACAGCCTCCTAGGCTGAACTGCGAGATGCCATTAAAAAAAAAGAAAAAAAATAACATTGGTAATTCACCCGTGTTCCATGGGAACTATTCCGCGCACCAGGATAATAATAAACTCATGGCCTTTCTCGATAAATACGCTATGTGACAATGAACACATTTTTTAAATCAGACCAATTATTTCCTGAGATTAGCTATTAGTAATACAATAAAAGCTTCATTATCTTAGTACGGATAGAGACAGTTGGCATATACAAAGTATATTTCCTAACATATAACGATTTCCTTTTAGTATATTGTAGGTACTGTTTTGAACACAATGTGTACTATTGTCTCGTGTAGAGTGACTAGAGATACATGTACCTGTATTGTTTAGTGATTGGAATGGTTTTCGGAGTATGAATTAGACGATGTTAAGGGCGCATTGAGCAAGCGTGGTGAATGGTGATAAACGCTCAATCCTTGTCTGTGTGAGAGGAGGCCTGTGTCCAACTGTGGGATGATAAAAAGGCTGATGATGAAGGGTGCTTATACATATTTTGGAAATTTGCTCTCAGAATAACTTACGTTACTCAAATAAAGACAACCTCCAGATGGGAGAGAGATGCATTGCTTCTAATTCGCAAGAAACATATTTATAGAATTTTCTGTGTTAACGTTTGGATAGTGTTGATTTATTTATCTTATTTTTATAAACTATTTAGTTTTTGGAAATTTCTTTATTTTAATATCGTATTAAATATGCGACGTCATTTTTCACACCATGTTACGATTGTAACTAAATAAAAATCCAGAAAAATTCAACCAATCGCAAAAAACTAAAAACAAGTTAGTACTACCACTCCTTTATTTCTATTTTTATCCGCTCTATATCCAAATTCATACCCGGGTAACAAAATAACTTTAGCAGCTGAAAGTAAAACCTATGTCTGTCTAATTTGTTCTCAAGACCTTCCCTGGAACAGTTGAATCACGTGAATCATGAGAACGTATATGCGCAATAGCTTATAGTATAACTAGCGGTTACCCGCGATATCACCCGCGTCCCGTGAGAACTATTTCCTTCACCCAGATAAATAATCGTCTTTTCTCTGTTAAAATTTTATTTAAATCAGTTCTATAATTTTTGCGTTAAAGCGTGACAGACAGACATTACATACGCATTTATATTATTAATTGGAATGATTGCTGCAACTTTAGATACATTTGTGTAGTATTTGTGAAATTGAAAATTATGATTCCACTGTTGACTTTGTCGACTTATTTTATGTCTTTTCAAGATCCACAATATTTACTTCTGAAACAGAAAAATACGAACCAAGAGTCATGGCTTGAAACATATATTTTATTTAATGTATCGTAGGTAATCCTTATTGCATTTATTGATTAAACACAGTTGTTATAATAAAGTAGGTACAAGACATCAATCAACCCATTTGAACATACCATAATCAAGAGTAGTCAACCAGTAGCAATTGGAATAGCCAGTACCAATAAAATAGTAATTCAACAATGAATTCAACTAAGATTTCAATTGTTTTTTTATTTCTGATTATCATTTTGTAACAGCAACTTACTACAGCTGTACCCGTCAAAATCTCGAAATCAATTTGGTTCAACTTACAAACATGCTCGCAAGAGTAGCGCTAGTGTAGATTTAAATTATGAACCGAGTTATAGAATGCCAATCAAGAAACACAGCTGATTCAGATTCGAATTTTAAAATGAAGTCGTCAAGAATCACTTTCTTTGGCTTGTTTGCTTGTAAACATTGAACAATCCACGTTCAAATTCGAGGTAGATATTAACAAAAACATTGTCGGCCACATGTGCAGTGCGCTCCGTAATGCGCGAACATTTATCATTTTTACGATCCCCCCTCTACCCCTACCTTACCGGTTTAGTTCATAATATTTCCCTCGGTCTGTGGTTCGAAGGACCTTTTTTTTGATTTACCTTTATTTATGGCTTTAGGTTAGCAAGGTTTTAATTGACCCTTTTTTCTGTTTTTGTAGAAGAAGAATTGTATCAGGTTTTTTTTTGGTTCATTGACAAGATTATTTCTATATTATATATATTTTTTTCATCATTTACTCTTAAATCGTGTGTGCGTCTCCTATGTCGTTTAATAAGACATGCGCAACACCCAGCAGGCTTAGAATGGTGATTCTGTATCTTTTCTGTCAAGAAAAGACAAAGCTCTATCTGTCAATGTCAACACAGGTCTTCTGTCTGAGCATGGCGCGACCTATCACTTATAGACTTATGTCGGTCAAAGAAAAGAAAAGAAAATTTTCTTCAATAATCAAAAGAAACCTTACTTCAATCTGTCACTTCTCTGTCATCATGTCCAATCTCCGGTAGACAAAAGTTGTTTCTACGGTTGCCATGCTAAGCCTGCTGTACAATTTTAGTTGTCCCGAGCGCGATTTTAATTTGGAACTCGCAATACACCAATCTTTTTGTAAAAAACTACACCAAAAGTCCATTAATTAAGTCAATGAGCGATTTTTATGAATCAGAATTACGATACCTTAGCCTTTAACACTTATTCCAGACTCCAGTAACATCACGAATTCCTCGATCGATACTCCCATACATTATCGTCAATTCTGCCGTGCAGGCCCTAAAGTGCAGTATGAGGAAAAAAGCGGTTTCGAGAAAACCGCAAAAAACTTTTTAACACGGTTTTTTTTTATATTATTTATGTATTTGGTGCATATTTTTATTGCTACGAGGACTAAATGACAACAGAGATGGTATTTACATAAACAAATGTTAATTTTCTTTATTAGATTTTAATTAAAATTGGATTTTTTAAAATCATAGCTGTTACTGCACGCAAAAAGTTACACATATGCAGATTAAAATGCAGTAAAAATACTTGATACTACAAAAACTATGATTTTTTTACTACTTTGCAGACTAACCTGCAGCAAAAGACTTTCTTTACTGCATTTTAATTTTGTGTCTTGAACTAATTGCACATGTAGTATATAACAATTCCAACTAATATTTACGACATTGAGTAGACGTTATGGTGGCAACTACATGTTATTTAGTATAATCGTATAAACGTCATAGGAGCGTTTTCTCGACCGCATTTGGGCCCATTTTATTCAACTTAACTCGCTAAGAATTTCCTGTAACAGTTATTTAAATACCTAACTTAGTCGAATAGTAGTCATATACTCGTCGGCGATTTGACAACATGTCCAGTAATGATAGCTGTCGCGTCGTGTATTCGACTTCAAGTCACATAATACGTGCATAATACAATGTAATCGTGGTGTTATTGTCATTTAAAGATGTTTTTGAACGAATTATCATGACAGTTGAGTTAATATTGCATTTTTTCTGTTATTTGAGGAGATAAAATCATTTCATCAGTTCTAAACCATTGGGCAAAGTTTACTGATGAATGTGAGGAAAATTTCTAATAATTTTTTTGCCTTTAAAATTTTAATGTTTTCATATATTTTTAGTTTGCATCAACCAGCCATAAACCCTTCAAGAGTTCCCTGAACTGTACTTCTTCTCCGTCAGCGACACCAAAATTTCAATTAAAACCTATCTCGGTGTAAAGTTCTCGTCAATACGAATAATACAAGACCAAACAAACACAAGGTAGTTTGTGCCTACCGTTGAGAAGTTGCCTCAATTCTTTGTGATCTCCATTATCAGGTCAGTCCTAAACCTTCACTGTTTTGTAATGTCATGAGACATACATCTAAGGGTCAACTTTTTACTTAATACGTGCCTACAATTTTCGAAAGTTGCCCTTGGTTTCAAAGTTCCCATCATCAGATCCTGGACCTGACATTGAAACTGAAAGAGCTTTGTCTTTTCTTGATAGAATAGACATAGAATGACCATGCTAAGCCTGCTGAACTTCGGCAAATGACCTGCAGGGTTTACTTTAGGTTGTATAGAGGTCACTCATAATACTTATATTCGAATTTTATATAATAGTTACAAATACTACGTTTAAACAATTATTATCCCTGTAGCAGTTGTTTAAAAGGTAATTATATGATCAAATGGTCAGTATTGTGACGATTATACCACGGAAAAATTTACACGAGTAAATATTGTATAAATATGTTTTATAGATATCGTCGTGGGCACTATTATATGAAGATAGAAAAAGGAAATCGAAATAAAGTCTATATGATGACAAAAAATATACATGACTATTCGGACACATAATGCACCAGTACATGACAAAGAGTTAGAAAAAATACTGTAAAATAACTTAAATAAGACTCAAAGTCATATAAATGTTTGATAATAATATGACAAAATTTATTTTGTATCTTGAACTAATTGCACATGTAGTATATAACAATTCCAACAAATATTTACGACATTGAGTAGACGTTATGGTGGCAGCTACATGTTATTTAGTATAATCGTATAAACGTCATAGGAGCGTTTTAAAAAAATACTGTAAAATAACTTAAATAAGACTCAAAGTCATATAAATGTTTGATAATAATATGACAAAAATGTTTGTTGGGAATAAACACTGACGCGGCGCAGACGTCTTCCTTCCTTGGCAGCGATTGACACACGAACACGACTGATTGAGCTAGAGAGATAGCGACAAATTCTGACTAGAACACAGTAAAATATGACTTGTACTGCAGTGAAATTAGTAAAATTGTTCAAGTTACCAATTATAATGCAGTAACAGAGTCTCATACTGCGTTTTAATTAGCATATAACTTTTTTTCACCTTTTGAAAAATACCGACTATACTGCAGTAAATAATGAAAATACTGCAGTTTAAATAGTGTAGTTTGTGAAATAAATTAGTGATCGACCATGCAGTATTCACTCTGTTGGTACAAACACTACTTACTGCGTTTTAATTTATATCCCTCAATATTTTCTTTGGATGTAGAATACAGATTTTTTGTGGTAATATAGATATTTACTGCGTTTAACTTGGCAAAGTGACGGATCGTGGTAGACGTAACTGCTATAACTGTATTTTAGTTGGTATTGTAATATATTTAGACATTATTAAGTTAGTTACTGCTTTCATAAATTTGTTATTTTAACCGTTTAAAGCATCCTAGCAGAAACCTGGTTAGATCGTCATGTTCCTTACAACGTGTTCATTAAGGTTCAATATTCAACAAAAAAATGACAAAAAACCTGTTACTGCGTTTTAGGGCCTGCACGGCAGAATTATCGTGAACGGACACACAGTCTATTCTAGTCCATCAGAGGGCTCATGCCATTGAATACCGCATCCCCTATGATTTGTCATGAATATTCAATTGCGTATTACTGTAAGCGATCGTCATGGGTACATTGTAACGGTTGTTGATCGAAGATGCGACGTATTGTTACATTGCTGCGTGAGTACGCATTGGAGTGAGAAGATCAGTGAATAGGAGGCAACGGATTGCAATGTGTAGAAGACAATGGATATTCTATTTTCGAATTTTATGATTTAAATATGGAAGCTCGGCTTAAAGATATGAAAAATAATAAAAGAAAACCGGTATATAGATTTTTTAAATTTTAGGACTACTACTTTAATTGAAGACCAGATAGTATAGTGGTAAGTGAACCTGCCTACCATGCTGGAGGTCACGGGTTCGATTCCCGCATAAGTGAAACATTTGCGCACATGAACATTTGTGTTTTACTTAGCCTGGGTGTTCTTATGTATGTGTTTATTTGCAAAAGAAAAGTATATAGGTAACAATGTTTGTCAATAGTCTAGTACAAGTACAAGTACAAGCATGGGGACTAGATGATGTTGTGTAAACATATTTATGCTATTATTATATAACTAGCGGTCGCCCGCGGCTCCGCCCGCGTGGATGTCGGTTACCGCTGCAAAAAGCCTACCCAGGAAAGACACCGTCAGCAAACAAAATGATTCCCAGGTCAATTCACAGACACCGACACTAAAATAGACGAAGCAGTCACTATCCGCAGGCTGAACAGATTTTCTTTCTGTGGATGTTAGTTGTTAAGTCCCGAAGTGCAACCCGTTGTTTTAGGATAGAAAACTTAAGCTATTATTGTAGAGCTTCTCTATACACGCTCACCGGGCCTCGGTAACGCCTACTTCGCAACGGGCCGTGCAGCAGAAATCGTAATATTTTAATTTCGCTATAACTTCAGAACCAAAAGTCCAATTTTAATCATTCAAAGACCAAATATTATCTACATTAACTGTACTTAGTGATGAAATAAATTATTTTGATAAGGATTAATAGCATGAGTAAAATAAACGCGTTTAAATGTAGTCAAAAAAAAATCAAGATTTTTCAATAAAAAAATGGTTATTGTGCCTCACTCGACATAGATAGGTATAGTGTGTCGCGGACTTTTTTGTAGATATTTATAAGATCTACAATTACTTAGAACATTTTATGGTTCTATCTTTAATAGTATAGGCAGGGTACGCAAAATAAGTAACTTTTTGGTTGATTTTTTACA
The DNA here is from genome assembly GCA_958496145.1 of Heliothis peltigera. Classification (NCBI taxonomy): domain Eukaryota; kingdom Metazoa; phylum Arthropoda; class Insecta; order Lepidoptera; family Noctuidae; genus Heliothis; species Heliothis peltigera. Next base: position 4,836,966 of record OY292345.1, on the reverse strand, counting down.
CCTTGTGTCCGAAAAACCCTAATATCTTACGGAACCCTATTTTTGTTCAAAATTAAATATAGCCTATGTTACTCGTGGATAATGTATCTTTCGAATGGTGAAAGAATTTTTAAAATCGGTCCAGTAGTTTATGAGCCTATTCATTACAATCAAACAAACAAACAAACAAAGTTTTCCTCTTTATAATATTAGTGTAGATTTCCTAAAAAGACATAGAGGCATGGATGTCATACTGCGCCGACCATTAATAAAATTTGGATAATATATATATCTATATCTATACTAATATATAAATGCGAAAGTTTGTGAGTGAGTGTGTATGTTTGTTACCTCTTCACGGCCAAACGGCTGATAGGATTTAGATGAAACTTGACAAACATATAGCTTATGCATCAGAATAACACATAGGCTATATATTATAACGCTATTAACTAAGGGGGACGAGCAATAAAGCATTTTTTGGTCAGTTTTAACTAAACGCCATCTATATCTTTTTAATTACAACACATTTTGCAAATTTGACAATTTGACTTTACCAGCTGGTTAAATAGTTATTACCTAATGTCATAGATGGAGTTAAGCTTTTCATACAATTAAACCGGGCCAAAAATTTTTAAATTTATTTATCAGTTCAAAGTATATACCTAAACATGCTACATATGTTATTTCGACAGATAAAAATAATTTAAAGACAAAAGTATTAAGGCAAGTTTCAACCTGACGCCATCTTTAGCTTTTCAAAACAATCTAATTTGACAATCTGACATTGTTAATAATTATAGCTGATCATAGATGGAGTTCATATTTTTATTTTCATAAAATTAAATTATACTGGGGTGTCTTCCAGTCTACAATCATAGTCACAAGTATTAATTTTGATTATTCAAGTTCCAAGATAACATTCAAAATCGGGGACAGAGGATGATAAAAAAAAATCTGTCTTTGGGTAAGTTAGTCATTTAAGATCAAAGAAGGAGTGCTGTACTTTCTTCATACAATATCAGTCTGGGGTAATGTTAGCTAAGCTTCCAGTATACCACACGTAACAAAGCAGCATGGCTTATCAATATTTTTATTTGATTTTTAGGAACGATAACTTATCAAAAATATGTATGACTAAATAATTCTAGAGAAAAGGTCAATCTTTTGGAAACGATTCAGAAAAGAACAGATCTCTTCGAATAGGGTTGGCTGCTGTTCTGACTCTAAGAAGTGCTAGCCGATATATCTATTTTCGAGAAACTTGGTCGTAAAAGGACAGGGAATAAGTAATAATCTAAGGATTGACTACGATGTTCATCACAATGTAGACCCTTTTTTTTCGTGGGAAATCATCAAATGACCCCTCCCGCTGAGGGTGCAGCTGGAGGGAGTGTCAGACTCTTACTGACTAAAACCCACTATGTTCCTTCTGGAGGTCCCTGTGTGCCAGGGCCACGGTATCTCTTGCGAACAACCCGCAGCATCACAATGTAGCCCCTTAGATAGACATCTCAAATTAGAAAGACTCTTCTTTCTTCATCCATGTCCAGCAGTAATTTGTTGATATAAACTGCCTCCTAGGTAACGGTCAGCGCATATAAGGGCGTCTAAGATCCACTAGCTGTGTAGCAAGTAGTAAGTATGTATTTGTGTGGCCACAGGTGCACTCCCTATTTCCTTACTCTCATAGCCCGACACGGACGGCAATTCTGACACAACCGGAGAGAGATTAGGCACAGGATCGATGTTTACGTATTCTCCGATGCACAGATATATCAATCACCAACTTCCAGTCTTTTTTTGTGTGGGATGTCGTAAAATAACCCCTCCAGCTAAGGATGCAGCTGGAGGAAGTGTCACTCTTACTGATTAAAACCTACTATGTGCCTTGTGGAGATCTCTGTATGCCAGGGCCACGGTAACTCTTACGAACAACCCGCAGCCCAGGGAGACCCTGGTCCTAAGAGGCCCATGTTGCTGACATATCTTCGAGGAGCACGTGGAACAGAACGCGACGCCGACACGGGCTGTTGTCCATAGACGTATGGACGGTAAGCCAACCAAAACTCACCCCTCACAGACCCACGCCTACGGTGGTCGGGAGTGATAGATTATACACTAATACTGTCGGAAGTCATCCCTCGACACTCGGCGCCCATGGTGTCGACCAGTACCAGCTTTTCCGCTGCGACTGGAATGAGCGGCGCTGTTTCTAAATCACTCCGCCGCCTCCTTCGCTACCATAACTACTTCGCAGAAGGAGGTGACCGCTCCCATTCTTTCATGCTCAGGATCATTGTCTGGACCAGGGCCGAATGCAAAAGGTCGCCGCTGTGAGGACACGATGGTGCTCCGCCCAAGCAGAGCGCATCCCCACCGTTTGCTCCACCGTATCCTTTACCAACTTCCAGTCCCCGGGCTGCTTTTTCAGTTTCCTAACACTCACAAAGCGATTTTGGTCCGACCTGGTTCGACCGAATCGAACCCGATACCACGTCGTGTACAGCAGTTGAGTTATGCGACTACTAAACTAGCGATAAAGAACGCATTCTCATTGCCTAAACTAACTTTATCGACCCCGACGCGATCGACCTGTAATGTAAGTTCGGAGTGACTATGCCTACAATATTATTTGAAGTAGTGATGACATATAATATGTACATTCTTATATACGAGCGGAAAAGATTCTGAACTTATCAGAATCTTTTCCACAACAACATACACATTTTGTACTTTCGAAGTTCAGTTCAATCTAAGACAAATCCCAGAGCGAGAAGCAGCGGGAGGCCACACCTGAATGTCTAGTCTTAGTAAACGATGCGTGTGTATTTGTTGTGATATGAAAACATAAGTCTTCCATGATTGACACCCAAATGTCCGCCATGTAAGTTCGGCGCTTATTATTATAGCAGCCGAATACTTTGCAAAGTGAAATCAGCCGCAGAACTGTCGCTTATCCTCGGTATAGTTAAGTGTCTTTGCGTTTTTTCAGAGAAGATAAGCCAGCTGCCCAGGACAAATTAAAGTGCATTCATTATTCCCTCTCTCTCATATCGATGTGATTGGAGAGAGATCAGGCGCAGGACCGTCATTTAGGTACATGCTCTCTGATGCACGGGTCTATCAATCACCAACTTCCAGACTATGGGTTGCTGATTGAAAGTCTCTCAAAACCCACAAAGCGATTTCGGCCTTACCCGGGACTCGAACCCGAAACCTGTGCACAGCAGTCGCGCTATGCGACTAAGTCACCAGCGAGGCAGTTATATTTCCACACATTTCTATAGTATTTCTAAACATTTTGGACTTGATTTTATAGCTTAGTTATCATGTGATGTGAAAGGATACAATAACGGTAAAGCAAGTTTATCATTTTTACTACTCTAATGCCCACGCGGACGACGTCGCGGGTAGCAGCTAGTATATATATATATATATCCTTCACACATTCACACAACATCATCTAGTCCCAAACTAAGCAGAGCTTGTACTATGGGTACTAGACAACTGATAAACATATTTATATACTTTTCTTTTGTAAATACATACATATTATACATAGAAACACCCAGACCAAGTCAAACACCCATGTCCATGCACACAAATGTTTGACTTATGCGGGAATCGAACCCGCGACCTATAGCGTGGCAGCCAGGTTTACTAACCACCACGCCATCTGGTCGTCACTTCATAATGAGAGAAGTATGAAGAAATTTGCGTAATTAAAGGTTGAGTAATGGGAAAGGATTGAAGATAGTTTCAGATTGCAAAAAACAACGCGTTATTTTATAGACTATTTTGTATATAGTACTTAATAATTGATTATAATCAGCCCACGGCATAGTTCTATAATCCAAAGTCTGGTTTTAATTAGCAATATTGAGCTCACCGATCGAAAGCCGATGCCAATGCAGGTTTAATTAATTATTATAGTATTGTTGTGTGGTTCGTTTAATTATAAATTATTAAACGTGTAAATTATAATTGATTGCATTGTTTGATTAAGCAATTAATTTATTAAAATCTGCCAGGATTGGTGAAAGGGTCAAGTGGATCTATCAACAGTTATTTATTAGATTTTAAATGATATATTATTTAGTGAAAATAAATAGATTTAAATTAAAAAAAAAAACAGCAGAAAGATTAAGGGCCAGTATCACAACGGCCGAATGATCACAATCTACCAAATGAATTAAAAAATGGAACAGAATTTTCATGAAATTATCTACCCAATAAACTAACTGGAACTTATTCGTAGGTGGTGAAACAGGCCCTAGCTATTATAATATACAAAATATCGGCTAGTAATGTTGGCAGAACAGACGAAATAGGTACATAGACAAAAAATGAACTCGTTATAAATGACAGTTCTAGACATGAGGCGCGAAATTTAAATATGTATATTACAAGGGCTATCATCAACTTAAAGCAGAAATCGAGCACCTACAATAACAAAAAGTAATTTTCAGTGAGTAAGGAAAAAAATATATTTAATATACAGACGCCAGCACATCAACCTACCTCTATCTGTCCAATTTCTTTAATAGATTTTAAACCTTATTACTATACCGGAAGGGTTATATTCGATTGGTGACATTTGACAGATTTACTAGCTTCTGTACTTAACCAACAATAAATTACACACAGTCTAGACACCTCGTAATAAATACAAACAAACAAAAACAGTTCCAAAACCTGTCCACAGGGTATAACTTTCAACACGCATAAAAAATAATTAAAATCATTCTACAATTTCTTTTTGAAAGACTGACCTGATAAACTTAATCATGAAGGTGATCAGCACTTTTTATTTTATACAACACATAACATAAATGAACTAATAAGCCTTTCGCTCCGTTTTGTTCAAACAAACATGTCCAATAAAATCAAAATATTTCGAAAATACCCTGCAAGAGTGGTACAAACGCCAACATCAAACTATTTACCAAAACTGATTTTTTTTTTGCAATAAACTTTGAACCATATGCTTCAGCGATAAAGTTGAAAATCTATTAAGGGAATTTGACAGATCGTAGTAGCTTGAGGTGCTGGCGTATATATACCTACTATGATTCCTTTATAGTACTGACACACAATCTCATGTCTCGTTGGTTTAGTAGTTACATAGCGTGACTATAGACTAAGGACCGGGGTCCTTGGTAGGTAGGTAGGTATACGGGGTCTAAGGTTGAAAGCTTTGTGGGTTTTAAGAAACTTTCACAAAGCAGCCATGAGTCTGGAAGTTCGTGATTGATATACCGTGCATCGGAGAGCACGTAAATGTTGGTTTTGTATGTTCCACTTCGGTCCTGTCCATCATACCTAAGGTTATGATAGTGAGGGAATATGTCCTCCGCAACTGGCTGATCTCCTAAGAGAGAACAGCCGCGGCTGACAATCAGTCTGGACTCCATTATTATTTAGAAACGAAATGATCTTAATTAAGACTTTTAAGTTATGGAAGAACTTCCACAACTTATATTTTAGTAATACTTCTTCTTTTTGTATTTATCATTATCTGCCTAGCCCTTTCCTATGTTGAAGTCTTTGCCTGTCTGACCTTTTCAATAACTGAGTTGCGAAGTACCGTATAAGCAATCGAGTTAACATTAGCAAAAACTACATCAACTACTTAATCACTAATACACACAAATAATAAAAAAGTTCAGCTTCAATCTCGCCAAAACCATTATGTTCACAAAAACTACCCAGAAGAATATAACAATTGAACACAGGTACATTCGTGTACAATAAAACAAAGTAATCCGAGCAACCTTCCAATATTGTTATTGTCACAAATGTACCGAAAAACACGCAAACTTCACATCTGACATTCACCACTTCAGATAATGGTTGCGACTGTACTTTGGTGCGAACGTTAGTAGAAAATACGAGGTGCTTGCCCAGATCTTGGCGTTTGAGAATTATTGTTTGAGATTGTAGTTTTGTATAAATAAAAAAATTGTTTCTATTACAAAACCCTGTTTCTTTTATAGACTTAGTTGTTATCCTTGTTCGGAATTTAGTAGGTCATTCATTCATTCATCACAGTCTTTTTATCGTCCCACTGCTGGGCACAGGCCTCCTGTCCCACGGAGAAGGATTGATTGTTAATCACCACGCTTGCTCAATGCAAGTTGGTGATTTATTTGGTAGGTATCCGTAAAACATTATTAGAAAAATTCAAAAGATTTTTGAAAATAAAACATGATTCATATGTATATTTTTGTTTATTTAAATATCACTTCTTTCTTAATTTCATATTGGAATTATACGTTTAGAGGGTAAATTTTATTTTGCGGTTTGGGGGCCCAAAACCTTGTACCAATTCACAAAGAAAACATAACCTGTCAGAAAAAATAACCTTGCCCAACAAGGTTATTTTTTCAGTCGCATAAAAAGTATGTAATTTTGATATGACAAAAAGACATGTTCATTTTATCAAAAATTGCATGCATCAATAAATTCAGTTAAATTCAAAAATATTACGAAACATTCATATATTTTAGTAACTACACACATACACATTTAAATATTAAAATAAAACATAGCAACATTATGTCATGCAACGAGAACAAAACCAGCTGCACGGTATTACCAAGCGTGAAAATATCTAAAAATGTTGGCAACACCACAAAATATTCATGTCTGGGAACAATGTGCATCTCGTAGCGTTGACATGTAATTTCAGTTTCTCGCGTGAGATGAGAAATAATGTGAATATGCATCAGATGACGGTAATGATTCAGAAAACATATAGACCAAATTAGAATTTTCTAGAAGATCTATTTTTGGTGGTAGATGACTCCTTTTTTTTCGTGGGAAACCATCAAATGACCCCTCCCGCTGAGGGTGCAGCTGGAGGGAGTGTCAGACTCTGGAGGGCCTTGTGTGCCAGGGCCACGGTATGATAGATGACTTCTTGCTTACCTATTGGGCTAGATCAGAAGCGATAGAGTTCTTCAAGCGAGATATGGAGCCTTTTTAGTGGATAATTATCAAATGAATCCTCTCGCTGTGGGTGCTTTTAGAGGGAGTGTCATACTTGGATTGAACCAAAACCCTCCTTTATTTCTCGTGTGCCAGGGTCGTGGTACCTAACTCTAGCAAACAACTGCACAGCCCTGGTAAGTTATCGAAGCCTCACAGCTACTGGATAGCTTATCCTGCTAGCTTATTACGTAATTATCTACAATACATTATGTTATTACAAGATATTATTAATTGATGAGGTAAATCACTAGATTTTTTGAAAGACCATGTTCATTATATTTTTCTAGGACCATGTTCATTATAATATTTAAATCTCTGACAGCAAAAATTACTTTAAGGGCCTATTCCACCACCTACGAATAAGTTCTAGATAGTTTATTTCGTAGATAATTTCATACAAATACTGTTCCATTTTTTAATTAATCTGGTAGATGATGGCTATTTGGACATTGTGAAACTGGCCCTAACAGTGATAAACATACCATTTAGTCAATATTTTAGAGTATAAAAATAATCGAAGAATATATTCACGAGAAAGAGCATTAAGGACATAGACTTGAAGTCATTTGTTCACCATTTTTCAGATTAACATCGAAATAAAGAAAAAATAGCATTTAATGCTGAAATGCATTCGATGACATTAACGACTAACTAAATGGATGGGAGTCGTTAGGGAAATAAGGTTAGGGAATGCAATCCGGTCAGCGGTACTGAACGCATTATTTAAATAAACATTACTATGGAGGTCATAGAAACGGAACTAAACTCTTGAATATACCTGCCAAGAGATCGTTAGCAGTAAAACTTTTGGTATGGTTAAAGTTTAAAGTTCAGCAGGTTGTAAATCATTCCGTAAGCGACAGGGATGAGAAGGTAGACTTTATTTTACGCAATACAGTTTATGCTAAAGATTTCAGAAGTGAGAATACATCGCTTCCAAACCACCTCAAGTATCAAATGACCGTTTTGTGTGGAGTAGAAGCGAGTATCAGCCTCTTAATGAATAGAACCCACCTATGCTGGTCTGGAGCTCTTTGTGTTCTAGTTACCTATTCTTTCGAACATTCAAAATCGAAATCAAAAATAATTTTTATTCACATTTCGAACGTCAAAACAAAAGACAGTCACCAAAATGCCCAGCCACACACACCATTCACCATTTCCTATGTGTTTTTCTGGGAAGAAGAAGTCACGTCCAGTCAAAAATTCACGTAGTCCCGCCAAAAATATTTATTTCATTAGGTGGTTGAGAAGTTTATACATGTGGACCTTGATATTAAAACCTAAATTAGTAGTTAAAGTCTAAATTAGAGTCCTGTTCTTTGCAATAAGAAAAGATTGCCTTAGTAAACTCTCAAAATCCGTGAGACTAGTAAAAACTAAAACCCCAACCTACCCCTTTTACCAAAACGAAGCTTCATAAGACCCAATACCCTGCAAAGCTAAGCAATACAGTCCCAACAATTAAGTAAAAGACCTTAGCAATGACTTCCAAACATTTGGATTACCATAAAAGCTGTACTCGTATAATATTTGCTCCGCACGCCGGGATCCTACGCGATTACAAATACAAATCTCATGCGCAAACATTCATGCTCGGAACATACACAGTATTTAATTGTTTACCCAAGAGAATGTAATTCGCGGGATTATATATAGTTCCGCAATATTCTTAGGCGTGAATCTATAGTAATATTATAAAATAATAGGTTTGATTGTTTGTTTAAATTGAATAGGCTTCTAACTAATGGCGCGATTTGTAAAATTCTTTCACTATTGGAAAGCTACACTATCCCCAGTGAATGAAGGCTATGTTTTATTCGGGTGTGGAATGAAGTTCCCCAAGGATGCAGGAGAAACCATAAGAAACTGTTAGTTCTATAAAAGTGTTGTTGTATAGATTAACTTTTTGTGAATAGTTCTTTGTGTTTGTATTGTCTTTTTTTATCCGGTTGTTGTATGAATACCTATTTTTACTGAGTTCATCTTCATACAATATTTTAAGTTATTCACTATTTCTGATCCTTACAACACCGTGGTCTGCAGACTAAGCCCTCGGTCGATATTTGACACCTTAGGTTAGGTTGTAATGTGCGCATTACCATACATTTCCATGCTTATTGAGAGTCTGATCAAACTATCGGCCGACCAAAAGTTTCTTTTTATCTTAATTATTATCTCCTAGATCTTATATAATAATTACGGAATCCTCTTATTAAATTGCTTAAGGCATTTGATGCGTATTACATTAGATAATACTATTCACTAGAGGTCTCCCGACGTGAGGAAGCGCGGGTGGCGTTTTTCGCGACACAAAGTTGCCTATGAGCTATTCTGATTTTCAAGCATTTTTTTTTCTTTCAACAAAACTTCCTCTTGACAAATAACAAAAGTAACAAAAAATATGGAATCGATCCAGCCGTTCACGCGAGAAATAAGAAAGGAATTAAGAAATGATTATGCCATTTGTTTATCTTTAAAAAAAGACACGTATGATCTGTTTTCCCAGCATTTAATTCCATGTAAAGCTAGACTTATGAAGTGACAAACCTCACTTAAAACACATTCGCAATGCACTAAACGCTATAACATTTTAGTTGTCCCATAAAAGACAATAGTGGACCCAAATGCAGCATACACTCCAGCTTCATATCCCCAAGTCCACGGGTGGACATAACCGCTGTAGTTATTGAAACAAGGTTTCTGAAGAGCATTTTACAAACGGAGACGATACAAAGTGGTTTGGAGACAGGTCGCTCACAGCTCCTACTATTTGCTCTCTCGATAGAAGACTGTGATTATTATAGTCATTTTTTTAACTAGTTATAACAGACTAGCTGACCCGAGAGTGATGATCTGTTCTTTTTTAAAAGCTTTTATTTAACTTGCAATGTATGTATGTTACGGTGGATTCTTTGAACTCAATTTTGAAGTAGATATCTTCAACCGATTGAGCTGAAATTTTGTATACACGTTCAGTCTGGATGACAATGTAAGATATGTTATATGACGTTATTCTAAATCCAATATGGCGGACCGTCCAAGATGGCGGAGTAGTTATTTTTAATGAATTTCAACAATATGGGTATCACATGACAGACACTTATTGAGAGTGACTTGAAAAATAATTTGAAGTTATTCTTAATCCAATATGGCGGATCATAAAAGCTTTTTAAATATAGTTTTTTCTTTTCATTTATATTTCATAAGAATACTCTCCTGACAATAATAAACGGAGTAAAAAGAAATTGGGAAATAGGGATCTATTTATATATAATACTGTAACACATTTAATAATTCTGTAAATCTCTTTCTTTGTCCTTCACTTTTATTTAGTTTTCTTTCGGGCACTTGCGGTGTATCATACTCTACTTAGTCTGATTATTCCTCTACATTAATATTATTTACTTTAAACTTAATTTACGTCCATATTAGGTATTAAGTCGTGGTGGCCTAGTGATTAAAGAGCCAACCTCTCAAGTAAGAGTGCGTGGGTTCGATTCCAGGTCAAACAAGTACCAATCAACTTTTCTAAGTTTATACATATATGTTAGACTGAAAGCCGATCCCTACATAGTTGGGAAAAGGCTCAAAAGATGATAATGATTAGGTTTTACATAAATACTGATCCATTGAACTAAAACTATACATGTGTCCAAATCAAATCCCTTTGCCAAATCTCACTCATAATTCGTTCTTCGTATTTCGTTCTTGCTTTCCATGGTAAGTTCAAACTATATCCCTCCCGGGTCTAACACGGTTTTCGTTGAAATGACTCGCCGCTAGCCACTTTTGTATGCAATTGTCCAGCGGTTTATGTGATACCCACCGAGGAGGTATGAAGAGGGATCATGTAGAATACACTGAATTATAAGTGCTACTGTTTTTAAATGGTAGTATTGTTTCCTTTTGCTACGGATGTATTTTAGACTGTGTACTTTTGGGAATGGTCTATATGATGAAATCTTATTTCGACTTTTACTTTTAGTTTACTTCTATTTTTATTTATTTTAATAATAGTTTTATTTTCTTTTTTAGTTTTGTTAGCTGCAAATATGTGTATTTCCTCAGAAGTATTTCTGATAACGCTTATTATTTTCTTAACTTCGATTTATGTATTTGAAGCAGAATACTTTTTTAAATGTTCAATTTTGTTAGCTAGGGTCATTTCAGTACATTTTGTCTCTCTGTTTTATAAAGTATTCTGACATAATTATGAAGAAAAACAATTTTATAAATGAATCATACCTTAGTTATGCCTATCACTAGGTGAGATTATGAAGAATTGCTTCTCAAAGTTCGCTTAGTCAATCTGGATATCATATTTCCTTTCAAAGAAACGTATCTATTTAGACTGTAAGAGAAGACCTATAAAGAAATCCCAAGAAATTTTCCCAAAAAATATGGACACACTAAAGTTATATTCTAGGAAAGCTAAATAACATAAATAAGGACACAGACAAAGGGACCGAGCCGCGGGCTAAAATACTTTATTACAATAAACACTCGTGCAAACAAACCTCTTTTTGATGTGTATATTTCTTACACGTGGTCTCATGTTATCACGTGTTTTGTACCCGAAACTGTCCAATTTTCCCAATCAACTTTGAACCATATTATGCTTCAGCGATAAAGTTGAAAATTTATTAAGGAAATTTGACAGATTGGAGTAGCTTGATGTGCTGGCGTCTGTACTTGTAGGAATACGCTGGTGAACTACTGGACATTTCCACATGTGCCATTATCCCGCACTCATTACACGATCCCGGAAAGCCATTGTATACCATATCTCAGGGTTCACATTTAAAAAGCTCTTTTTTGCTTTACTGGTTCATATTGTGTGAAATGAGAGTTTTTGATTAATGTTATTATTTTTATTTCCTACAAATGTGTATTAAGAAATTTTATCGGTTTTGTACTGTTAATTAAAAATATTGAACTAGTCTAACAAAAATTATCGACCCTGTATTTTTTTCTTGTTAATAAGTTTTTCCTGTAAAAAATATGTATTATGGTGCTTCTTATCCAATATAGTATTTTTGTCATAGATATACTGTAAAACAATGTTGTATTATTGTTAACGTACGTAGGTACTTCAGTGTTATACACTTACTTATACTTAATACTTTTCAGCATGCAAACATCTGCCTATCTGAATTCCTCAACCAAGTTACCTGGACTACCCGATGTCCTTGGTAAGACGGGTCGTTAGACTTTCTGGTTTCTGACTTCTGCCAAAGATGTGGAAATGACGGCCGAGACCCACCAATTGAACGTGCCTTCCAAAACATGAATGAACTCGTCATGACAAGACCCAACTACGGAACAAATGCATTGCTGAACCTTATGATCGATTGATTTGTGTGACTGTTACTTAGCCACGAGTTCCTCTTCTCTATAATACTAAACACTTTATTCATCATATATATTTTCGAAATGGATGATAACTAAAAACATTTTAAATTAACAACATCTTTAACTCATCCAAAAAGCAATAAGGCACCTAGCTTTAATAGCTTGAAACGTTCCCATCTGTCATTAGTTCATAGTTCCTCAGGTGTAAACACTTACATCAGTATCAATTAAATAAGGCGTTCACGATCACACGAATGTGACAATAACGTTAACAATGTACAGACATCAGGCTACAACAATCTGTCAAATTTCCTTAATGGATTTTTAACCTTATCGCTGAAGCATAAAGTTCAAAATTGATTGGGAAAATTCGACAGTTTCGTTTAGCCTGGTGTGCTGGCGTCTGCACATACATTTCTGGCAAGTAGTTCGATATTATTACTATGTAAGAACAATAATTTTGAAGTCACAAATAATGGGGTTCCGAACAGAATTTATTAATTAAATACAAAAAATTATACAAAAAAATACGACTTCTTAAAACACTGAAAAGCAAAAAAAAACATTTAAGTAAATCGCTCTAGAAGTCGGTGTCAAGAGGTTGGAGCTTTGTTTTTTTCGATACCGACTTCTTTTACAAAAAAAAAAAACCGGCTTCTAAAAACACTGAAAAGCCAAAAAAAAACTTTTAAGTAAATCGCTCTAGAAGTCGGTGTCAAGAGGGTGCAGCTATGTTTATTTCGATACCGACTTCTAGAGCTTTAAGTCTTTTTTGATTTTCAGTGTTTTTAGAAGCCAAAAATCGTGTTTCGTCATCCATTTATACACTTCAAACCCGTTTTAGCTATCATAACTCACGTTAGTGGGAAATTCTCATCAAGCATGGCTGTTTTCTGTATCCATACCTAAACCAAGCAAACAAAATACAAACACTATATGTAAGTCTATAGTATAGTATATTGCAACTTGTAGATATTTGAATACTCATGCCTATGCTAGATAGACACGTTAAAGTATCAAAATATTAGTACATTCAGCCCACCTTCAAGGCAGTACTCTCAAAATCCAACAAAATACCAACATAGGGCGAACTTCAGAGCGTCGTAAAATACAAAGTCGTATAGAAAGTTGTCGTGCATAAATCGCAAACATCTGATATTGAATATATCGGTGAACATATCATAAACTCGGCTCAGAGAAGAGATAAACTTGTGAAAATCGTATGCTTTTGTAAACACGGATGTTCGCGGTAATGTAGAGAGATTATATGAAATTAAAAATATTGAAATAAAAAACATTTTTTAAATTATTTTGTACTTGCCAGTGTTATTTTTATTATGCTTTATTGCTATACTTTGAAGACTTTTAGCGTTTATAGAAATATCAAAATAAAATAGTTAATAGTGTACAGACGCCAGCACTTCAAGCTGCTATAATCTGTCAAATTTCCTTAATAGGTTTTCAACTTTATTGCTGAAGCATATGGTTCAAAGTTAATAAGGAAACATTTTCAATTTCAGGTAGCTTAATGTCGTCTGTATAAAAAATACTTGCTACTACACACACAGTTCTTACCCCTAGGTCATTCATCTTTTTTTGTATTAGATGATCTGTAAAACTATGGTGCACTAGTTTGGTTAGACCTTATATTATAATAGTTACGACGTAGAATTCATACATCAAATAAACTCAAAATCTCGGATTCAAAGTTCCAATAGTAATTATATCACTCCATTCGTACATACAAATATTAAACTCTTTCCCATTGCAATATGTAGGTAGCTGCAGAAATTAATTCCGTTCATGATTTGCATAACGACAGATTTACATGGAAATAAGGTTTAACAAAGAATGGCAAACACGCATTACGATAAAAATTTAAATGCAAATTGTAACATTAATTTTATAAAAATGACGTCATCTGAAATATTTTTATGTAAACTGCCAGTGCAGCTGTGTTGTAAATAAGATATTGGAAGAACTATCAGGATGCATAAATAAACGATATTAATACGTTCGCTTTTTCTAGATAATGTATATTTTTTGGAAAAATACACTTAGGGTTCAAAAAAATTGGTAATCTTGTTTTTAATTTGATGTAATTGGGTTATTGTGAATGGTTTCTTTTTAATTACATATTATCTTGTTAATTACAATGTATACCTAGTTAAGGTATATGTTGGATCCGCCTCGTCGCCGCCCACTGTAAGCATACCAAGCCGCTTGTTCGCCACCACGCTCGTGGAACAGGGCGAACGCGATGCCAATCGCGTCGTGGAACGTAGCGAGCGAACTGTCAAGTCATTCTTCTGTTTTTTACCTAAAAAATTGTCTGTCTGCTGTTCTGCTGTCATATTCGAGCAACTGCTTACTATTAATATATTATTTACAAGTTTTGTCGCTATATCATTCCGAACGATCCCCTAAAGTTTACACCGCTTGCAATATGACACTTTGGATGACAAGGCTTAGCTTTTGACCAAAATAAAAACTAGCCGTTGGGTCACTTGACGCGTCAACGAGGGATATGGGCATTTGGATCCCAAGGCCTGACGGTAAATTTTCTTCAAATAATAATACATTTTCTGAAACGAAACCTTGCATACAAAATCCAGGTAACATTCATAAAACGAACATCAAAGCTTAAAAAAAATATATAAAAATCGACACAACTCCATAATTCTACAAATCGCATCAAATGCACCGTCAGCAACGGCAATCAACACAATAAAACTCGACCGCACAACATTTTTACTTGTCGCTTGCTAACCGTACATAGTGTTTGGAGGAAACAGTTTGTAACATACTTTATCTTTTCCTTTAGAAGATTATTCTCGGCTGCGTTGGAAGTCCTTTATGACTTGAAAATGTGTTTCTGATTTAAATTTTACTTTGTTAATGGTATCAAAGTACCTACTGATATTAAAGTTGAGATTTTTG
This sequence comes from Heliothis peltigera, assembly GCA_958496145.1. Lineage (NCBI taxonomy): Eukaryota > Metazoa > Arthropoda > Insecta > Lepidoptera > Noctuidae > Heliothis > Heliothis peltigera. The sequence goes on along the minus strand of OY292345.1, from coordinate 4,821,696 downwards.
GAGCGGAGTAATTAAGGTTCTTCGTTCCAATATAAATTAGTTTATATATTAGACTGCCTCGTTGGTCTAGTGGTCGCAAGGCGCAACTGCTGTTCACGGGGTCTCAGGTTCGAATCCCGGGTCGGGCCGAAATCGCTTTGTGGGTTTTAAAGAACTTTCATAAAGCAGCCAGGAGTCTGGAAGTTGGTGATTGATTCACCCGTGCATCGGAGAGCACGTAAATGTCGGTCCTGCGCCTGATCTCTCTCCGGTCGTGTCGGATTGCCGTCCCATCGGACTATGAGAGTGAGGGAATAGAGAGTGCACCTGTATCTGCGCGAATGCTTGTGCATTATAATATGTCCTGCGCAGCTGGCTGATTTCCATAAAAGAGAACGGCCGCCGTAGCCGACAATCGGCCTGGATGCCATCATAAATTAGTATCTAATCGATATCTTAGGAAGTGTTCTGCAATGATGACCTTTTCAAAAGACCGTTCCTGCTGTGGGTGTAGCTGGAGAGTGTCAGACTCTTACTGAGTAAAACCCACCATGTTCCTTATGAAGGTTTTTTGTGCCAGGGCCGCGGTAAGTCTTGCGAACAACAGGCCTCGAACTACGAAGCTGTAATGACGACCTTGGAATGTCAAGGCTATTGTAGGGAAATGGGTGAGCTTGAGTAACAGGACAGTAATTTCTACAGGACAGCCTAAAAGAATCTGATCATCATCTGATTTACCCATACTTTTTTTTTACAGTTTTGAAATTCGAATTGATGGTCATTATTTTAATTTCACTATCTTTGCACTGGATTTGACACATCTCGGCTTACTTGCTTTCCAACCAGCAATATTATAATTACCATCACAATGAATCAACTTTTTTTTAATTTAATTGTTAACACTGATATCGAAGTCAACATTTTCAAGGTCGAGCTAAATTGCCTAACTGTGTCAGGCTATTTAATTCTTACAGGTGCAGAAGCAGTTGCGAAATCAGTGTGCAATGTCACTATACACTCGAGTGTCATGAATTTGGGTCAGTTATAAAAAACTGATCAATGGTGGATAAATTTGTGTGTAACTTTATATTTGAATTGCCTTTTTCTAGTCGCAAAACTAATTTCCTGTGCCCTGTCATTAAGAAAATTCCTTTAGTTTTTTTTGTGATATTTTGAATGTTGATAATTATTTATTATTTAGCTACCATTATCAAGTTCCTTGATTTGAAATAGAGGTGAATGTTTTTTTTTTGTACTGGTTTTTAGGGAATCAGTACATAATATGTATATTCTAGTGGTCGCAAGGCGCGACTGTTGTGCACGGGGTCTCGGGTTCGACTCCCGGGTTGGGCCGAAATGGCTTTGTGGACTTTGAGAAACTATCATAAAGCCTGGAGTCTGGAAGTTGGTGATTGATTCACCCGTGCATCTGAGAGCACGTAAATGTCGGTCCTGCGCCTGAACTCTCTCCGGTCGTGTCGGATTGCCGTCCCATCGGACTATGAGAGTGAGGGAATACAGAGTGCACCTGTGTCTGCGCGAATGCTTGTGCACTATAATATTATGTCCTGCGCAGCTGGCTGATCTCCATAAAAGAGAACGGCCGCCGTAGCCGACAATCGGCATCATCATCATCATCATATTCTATATTTTCAGCTGCTGCGTCAAATCCTCTGATACAGTCATTTTTCGATTCTTGGTTTCCATTATTTCGTTCGCCTGTTTTTATCTGACCCGTATTTTTTTCTCTCGAGTGTAATACTGTAGGCCAATTGTTGTCACGATATTGACTTGTCAATTTACAATTTACTTCGGGTCAATGAATATTTGATGCCTGTTAAATAAGTATATATTTTTTCTACATTATATTGACAAACAAACAAAGTTTAGGAAATAGCGTTAACGTGTAACTGACAATCTGTCAATTCGAATTTCGTATTCATGTCATTCTTTTGTTTCCGATTTTGAAATGTTTTATGTGTTTTCGTTAAAATTGTTTGCCTCTGATTATTTTATTAGTCTACGTCAATTACGTTCATATCGGAATAATGGAACGGAGTTTTCTGTTTTTTTTTAATTATTTTTCCAAGTTTTCCATCGAAAAACAAAACATAAATTACTTTTCGGGTCATTTTGCGGAACTTAGGACCAGGTTAGCATAATATTATCTGTGATATTGGGTACATTAAGTCAACGTGAATTTATTTAGTAATTCTATGTATGCATTATATTCACAAATTCTATTACTATAGTGAAATAAGTAATATCTCATAGAATACTCTACGTTGGTTCACTAGTGTTTACTCCAAGTCTATACAAAACTGTATGAAATTGTCTATTCGGGAAGACAATATAAGACTTTCTCAATCTATACTTATAATCTATATTAATATTATAAAACTGAAGAGTTTGTTTGTTTGCTTGAACGCGTTAGTCTCAAGAACTACTAGACCTATTTGGAAAATTCTTTCAGAGTTCGATAGCCCATTTATCAAAGAGGCTTTAAGTTAGTTCTCATCCAGGTGTGCGAAATAGTTCCTGCAGGGGGCGAGCGTTAACGCAGGTAGAAGCTACTGCATTATATGTATTTCTTAATAGAGCCAATTATGTTTCCATAAAAACTTTAGTCACGGTCGGCTGATTTTATTGAAATAGTTTTCACTTACTACATTGTGTATTTAAAAATGCATTGTATTTCATAATACGTGACTGTCATGTTTTGGCAATTAATATTTAATTGCGTAAGAGACAGCTCATAACTTTTTGACTTGAAGACTAGGTAGGTAAAAATTATACATACTTAAATTATGCAGGCTTATTAAAAATTGCTAAGGTATCCTTATTTGTAATGCAATGTGAATCTTCGACTACGAATCAGTTCTGACTCCTGACTGGAATGCGACTACTGCGCAGAGGGTCTCGGGTTCGATTCCTTGGTCAGGCCGAAATCGGTTTGAGGCTTTTACAGAACTGTGACAAAGTAGCTCGGAGTCTGGAAGCTGGTGATTGATACACCGTGCTTCAGAGAGCTCGTAAATGTCAGTCCTGCGCCTGATCTCTCTCTGGTCATGTAAGATTGCCGTCCCATCGGACTATGAGAATGTGGGAATAGAGAATGCACCTGTCTGGTACTATAATAATAATACTGCGTATCTGGCTGATCTCCATCGAGAGAACAGCCACCATGGCTGACAATCGGTCTAGACGCCATTATTATTATTACACAATTTATGTGCTTTTCTTCCAGTTTGCTCATATTTGTCAACAATTTCATTAAAATTAGGCTTTGATACTTACTGAGGCGAAAAATTATATATTTTTCTAACAATAACACTTTAGAAAATATCTATGTTACAGAAATACACGTGACTGTGAATGTTTGAGAAATATAATTTGGAAAGTGCCTCTTTGGGTTAGTTATTTGATTGTAGTTGCAACGCAACTGACTTCATGGTCATAAGAGAAGTGTATTGTCAACCTAGGCTTTTTAAACCAGTAGGTACAGACTGAATACTTTTAGTCGGCTGATTTGTCATATGGGAATGCGCACATTATAAAAATCATCAAAGAGTTTGATGGGATTTACGAATATTTTCAATTTGAACTATTAGTCGACTATCGGATGATCGTCGGCCGACTACTGGCTGATCGTCGGCCGACTACTGACTGATTTTCGGAAGACTATAAACTGATCGTTGGTCAACTATTGGCTGATTTTCGACCGACTATTGGCTGATCGTTGGCCCACAGTTTAGTCTATGAGCGGCGCGGCGGCGGCGGCTCTAAAACAAGATTCTTATGATCTTATACAAAAATGGTTTATTGGTGGTTTAATGGTTATTTCTCTTTTCCAAGCTAGGTATGAGTTCAAGATTCTGGGGTAAAGGAATTCATTACGGAAAAAAATAGTTTAGAAAACAATCTAGTAAGTGTCAATTTAAATATTAAAAAAAATAAAACAACTTTGTCTTTGTTCCTGTCTTTTCAATTATACCTACTTTTTTAAGAACTAACAGATCGACGTCTTAAAATTGTAATCGTTGCATTGAAAAATATCACATCCATAACACTGTGATAACCCTAAAACGCTGCATCAATGACGCCGTGAGTAAAACAGACCATAACACCAGACTAGTAGCCGAACATTAACCCTAAACTACTCCAAGATGACCACATTAGTTATTATCTTAGTTTATTTTTACGACTACGGAAGATAGCGAACTTTGTTTTCGCTTATTCAGTGATCGTTAAGAGCGACAAATTGTCACCGATAAATATTTGATGTAGAAAATATTGGACATATTTTTCATCATCATCATCATCCAGCCTTTTTATCGTCCCACTCCCGGGCACAGGCCTCTTCTCGCACGCTTGCATTGAGCGGGTTGGTGATTTCAGACTTTGTAGTCCAGGTTTCCTCGAGATGTTTTCCTTCACCTTTAATCAGTCATTGGGGTCCAAGAGATACTTAGACATATTTACTATAATTTTGATATATTTGCATTAATTGGTTACTTTGACTGTTTTGTTGTGCAGTGTGAAGAAATTCCTTTGCTAGGTAGGTATATGAACTATATAAGGTGCTATAAAAATATCTGCCACGGCTTTAATGGGAGGTAGTATTGTGTTTATAGATAACAATTTAGTGACAGCATCTAGGCCGATTGTCGGCTACTCGGCGTTGACTTTTATGGAGATCAGCAGCTGCGCAGGCCATATTATAGTGCACAAGCATTCGCGCAGATACGGGTGCACTCTCTATTCCTCACTCTCATAATCCGATGGGACGGCAATCCGACAACACCAGAGAGAGATCAGGCACAGGACCGACATTTACGTGCTCTCCTATGCACGGGTGAATCAATCACCAGATATTTTTAAATCACCTTATATATGAGTCAATAAGATTTAAAAAGAGAATTATATAAAATCAAAAACTTCACCCATTTGTAAGTAATCATTCAAACCTTTTACCCTGTCATGTTTAGTGTTCAAAAGCTATGGAAATTCCATTTTTTTAAGGAATAAGGAAATTACTTGTGTCTTGACAATACGCACAATAAATTCCCCGAAAGGTAACATAAAGGTAGAACCCAAAACCACATACCACTAATTATTAAATCACATAAGCTATTGTGCAGCGGTGTAATGATGGTAGGTACTGGTAAGCTGGTGCAGGGAAAACTCAGGATTCTAATGAAAAGGTGAACAGTAATTTTTTATGTGTTATATTCGACCGTGTTATAAAATAGAAGGGGAGGGTAGGCATAGTACACAAACAAATTTGGATTAAATAAATTTGGTATTGCTATGTAACACTTAAAATATCCAAAAGTAATTAATTATTAAAATAACATTGGATACAATATAGGTATAAGTACATCTGTATGTTTTTTTCCGCCATGTATAAGGTAATCATTGCTACAATTCAATCCTTCTCTGCATGACAGACCCTGTTTGCAGGATTGGGTACAATCGACCCGTGAGCCTGTTACTTAGCCACGAGTAGGTACTATATAGTACTTATGTTCAAAAATCATTGTAACTTCGAGAAAGTATAACTTTTTTAATTTTAATCGAGCTAAGTTGATGTGGTGATAATACCATCGATAATGCAAGTACAAACATTATTTACTAGATAAAATATGTTAGGACCCATATTTTTATCTGAAAGTGGCAATGACCAACAGATTTTAAACCTTCGAAATTCAATTTAGGCTTATTAATAACTGAACATGCAATTAACTAAAACCTCCATCGTTTCGAATTCATTTAAAATCCTGTCAACCGAACACCGATAAAAATTTCGACACACCGGGACTAAAAAAACCATTTAAAAATAAAAAAAAATGAATCATCAAAATTGATTCCGCTGCGACGTCGACTGTATTGCGTAATAAACAGTCCAATAAATAAAACTTCCTACATTTTTAACACGCGAAAAAATGGTCTGTCGAAAGAATTGAGCGTGGCTATTTTTATCTTCTTTTATACCGGCATAAACTATATGAAAAAAACTGGCAGTCTATCAGGTATGACCTAATGATCTTTTGTTAGTAATGTTATTGACAATTGTGACGTCACTAACAAAAGAAGCGCTTTTGTCCGCAAAATTAGAAATCTTGTAACTCAGGGATACACAAAGCTAGTTGTCCTAAACTGTGACTCTACTGAACTGTCCTTTTTTTGAGTGGGAAATCATCGATAATGGCCCCTCTCACTATGAGTTCAGCTGGATTAGCAACTAGTACTTTAAATATAATAACGCTTTTAAAAACAGAACTCGCACGTTCCAGGCTAAGTCGGCAAGCCAGGACAGTTCAGTACGTCTGCCAGGGCTGCGGTTTGTTCGCAAGAGTTACCGCGGCCCACAAAGACCTCCAGAAGGAACAAAAGTGGGTTTCAGTTAGTAAGAATCCTATACTCCCTCCAGCTGCGCTCACAGCAAGAGATCATTTAATAATTTCCAATGAACAAAAAATCCGGACATAAAAAACTAACCAAAATCTCAAAAACACATGTAAAATTTTACCCATGAAGTAAAGACGTTATGGGAAGTATTCTACACAATATATTCTAATCCCATAAGCACCTATCTTTAAAAGATAAGCCTACCACATAAATATTCCTCTAAACAGCAAACAACAAAGCCCAATAGGCTGATAAAATCCGAAGTAAGTGAAGTGGAATAAACTTAATGTACCGAAAGGCCTTCACTAATTATCCGCATAATACGCAATTACGACATCTGACCCTTCGCGACGGGCTGATAGATTGAGTACCTTCGTGTTTACAATCGTGGGGTGCCTGGAGTAGGCACTAGACTTTTATTTAAGACCTACTTCTTGTGACGTTTTTAGAACAAAACATCTTAGGGTTGTTGTTGGAGGCAATTCTAGAATACGAATCTTGAAATAAAAGAATATAAAAAAGAAGATAAAACTATGTCAAAATGTGTGTAAAGTTATATGATATATACAGTTAGGTATTAAGCTATACTGATGTAACATTTCATCAAAATCTGTTCATTAGTATTTACGTGAAAGCGTAAAAAAACATAGGTACAAATATCCAACTCTTAGCGTTTATTGTATTTGTATATTGTATTATTATGTCTGATGTGTATATGTGATATCTATGTTATTGAATTAACTACCTCACGCATCAAAAAAGTGGCCTATATGTTATTCTGATGTAGAAGCCATTTGGGTCCGAAAAAGGAACAAATACATTCACCAACTTTTGCCTTCACAAACGTTTAAAGAGATCGAAATAATCTCTAACAACGTAATTAATAATAACTTATATAATATTATTTAGTAGCTCTAATAAAGTTTGTTTTAAAGATTAACATAATATTTTATACCAATTGTCTTTTGAGCCATTAAGGACTTTAATTTTGATATACGACCTTGTAAAGCTTTTACTTGTTCAGTACCTACACAGGAAAATTTCACAATCAACGTAAAGACAGAAAGGCTTTAAAATATCTCTGCACTAATTAACTTATTACTCTACCATATACCATAGAAACAAGTTTTGTTTACCGGAGAATGGACATAATGACAGAAAAGTGACAGATTGACCTAAGATTGCCTTTGAAATTTTTTAAGAAATTTTTCTTTTCTTCGACTGAAATAAATTTTGCAAGTGCTTATATGCGAGTTGACAGGTCGCGCCATGCTCGGGCAGAAGACATGTTGACACTGACAGAAAGCGCTTTGTCTTTTCTTGACAGAATAGATATAGAATCGCCATGCTGAGTCTGCTGTTAACATAGCAATCCGTTTAATAATTTAAAAGCATAGTAAACGTTGATTAAACTAACCGCGGTTAACTTTCTCTATCGTAAAGTTATGTAAACATTATTATTTAAATTCCTTAGGTTCCGCATTTGGTTTATGGAGATCCTTAACTGTTTTGTTTGAATATAATAGTGTTATTATTTCCTCTATAAATTGCAAAGATATAACTTTTAATGTTGTAAGTTCTTAAAAATTCTAAGAATATCCTCAATATTACGAATGTGAAAACTGAATAACAGTGTGGCTTTTACTTAGCCACGAGCTCCTCAAGCGTTTAAAACAGCCGTGGCATAATAATGAATGATAATTGATTATATTCTGCGGAATTATGATACAATATTCATTATCTTATTTCCGTCTACATATTATACAGACACGCATTTTGCGTTACGACTGAGTTGCATCGCACTTTTTTATTGCAATGAATGCATAATGGCATATCAAAGTTATATGTTTCAGATACAGTACTTTTTCGTATTTAATTTTTATTGATTTCAGTTTAGTTTTTATGGTTTTATAAGCTTTTTTCTGATCACTTGACCCAATTAGGTATATATTATAATTATAATGTTCAACATTAATAAAAAATACTCTTTATGAAAAAAAATGCTAAATAATAAAATCCATCATATTTGTAAACATAAGTTTTATGCATATAAATGCTTTCTATTTCTATTTCGCTATTATATATTAAAAACTGAAACGCTAGAAAAAATATCTTTTAAAATTTTGTAAGACTTAGGGCCGGTTTCACAGGTTACGGATAGCCACTATCTACCAGATAAATTCAAAAATAGAACAGAAATTTGTATGAATTTATCTGCCAAATAAACTATCTGGAACTTATCAGCAACCTGTGAAACTGGCCCTTAAATTCATTTTAATACTTTTACTCGTAAATTAATATTTAGCAGACAATGACACTTCGAACAGCTTCTTTGTAAAAAAAATAGACCGGTTGAAACCAGTAACAGTTAAATAAAAAAACTCTATAAATTATACATATTCCATTGTTTATGAAACACAATTATCAAACAGGACACTATTATATTCTATGTATCATAAAATCTATTGAAAACACTTTGACATATGAATCATGGATGTTAAATGTGAAAGAAAAGTATGTAGTAATATCATTGTGTTCAGGTAACTCTTTTACAATTAATTATTCCATTGTCATGATTCACATTATTATTGGTTCAACTGTATTGAATTTACGTACACATTAGAATACAAATTATACACCTTAAAGCAGTTAAACATAAACTACACGTGTTATACAAATGAGCTTCTATATTTTACTTACATTTCTTTAATTATATTTATATTCGCCAAAATCTGTAAACTTTAATATTCGATATTCTTGCCGTGTCGGATTATAGAATATCAAAAATCTCAACTTAATATTTTTACAATTATTTTTTTGTATATTTATATTTAAAAAAATGTAAAAATAAAATAACAAAAAACACCTACAAATTCATCAACGTTCCAAATGCAACCAAACGCAACCTTGCTCTCTAAAATCAAACAAAATCGCATTGCCGCACATTACTAACTAGCGTGCAGCTGCTGAGGACAGCCGCAGTTTCCCACTTACTTAGCTACACTCCTCGCATAGCCATTGTAACCTCAGTGCTTGCACCGAACACACGGATGAAACCGCGAGTGCAGTGAAGTGATAAACATGTCAGGCATCACTTGGATCCCGCCTAACATAGCCGCGATATGCCCAGAACAACAAGCCCCCATAACGCAATGTACCTCCACGGGGTACCTGTTCCTCGCTCTAATATCTCAGCTGTACAGTGGCTCGAAGGACAACCAACATAAAGACTTTTTAAGCAACTGGGGTGCTCCAGTCGGCAGTGATCCAATCAAATTATCACCGTACTACAACAATCCGCAAATTCCATTAGGACCGCTCCCTCAGAATGCAAGAGGTATCCAACCAAAGGAACCAAGTGGACATTCGCTACACGACGATTTTTACTCTGATAAGTTTACAACAAAGGTGTTCAGTCATGGCCCGGGTGGTAGTCGTGGTGTGTCCCAATCATCATCGTACTTCCCAACATTCGACTTCGAGAAATTTAGTTCGACTCTCGAGAAGAATTATGGTTCCGACCGATTTGGTTTCGAAAGTCAGAAAAGGCTGGAACCGATATCTGGATCTGATTTCTCGAATCCGTTCTCGTATCGGCGTTCTGCTGATCATGATGAGTTTGAGCAGAAGTTATTTTCGGATGTGGAGCCAGCGAGTTCTGCGAAAGTTTCCGTGAAGACTGAAAAGAAGATGGGTGCTAAAATTCGTAAGAAGCGGCAGCAGGTGGAGACGTACGATTTTATTGTGGTTGGTGCGGGCTCTGCTGGATGCGTGGTAGCTAATCGGCTATCAGAAGTTAAACAATGGAAGGTGAGTTATTCTGTATTTATTACTTTCTATACATATGAAGCCTGCAGATTTGGTTATACAATATTCAACTAATGAATAGATCTTGATTAAAGATACGCATCGCATGGACGATTTTGTTTTTGTTTTGTAATATTTTATCGTAGTATCAATCATGCTATAAAAATAATTTCTCATAAATATTTGATTGCATAGTACGAGACACATATGAACATAAACATCGAAAACTAATTAAAAAATAACAAACTCTAGATTTTCATGAACGATTTATTGCGTTTCACAATTAATTGAAGTAAGTTTTGTTATAAAATTATCTGATAACTGACACGTATTGTTTTAATAATCGTTGATGGATATCAGAATATTATTATAGTTTTACGTAACTATACTTTAAATCGTTGCTAATGAAACATTTTTTTAATAATATAAATTTAAATCATAATTATTTACAGGAGTTAGTTTAGAGGCGTTACATGGGAACTATTTTGATCATACTCGGTACCCGGATAAAAAGTAGTCTATGAAAATACGCCAGCATATCAGGCTACCCGAAACTGACAAATTTTCCCAATCAATTTTGAACCATATGCTTCAGAGATAAAGTTGAAAATCTATTAAGGAAATTTTACACATTGTAGTAGCTTGATATGCTGGCGTCTGTACTTACTCAATAAATAATTATTATGTGTAGTCATTAGCCTACAAGTCATTGCATTTAAAGTAGTAAGTTGACAACCAGTCGTATCAGGGAGTATAATGACTTTTGTTACCGCTAAGGGTGACGTGGAGATCAGCAGGCTTAGCATGGCAATTATAGAAACAAGTTTTGTTTACCGGAGATTTTATATAATTACAGAAAAGTGACAGATTGACGCAAGATTTCTTTTGACATTTTTTGAAATAATTTTTCTTTTCTTCGATCGACATAAGACTACAAGTGATTATAATTATGCGAGTTGACAGGGCGCGCCATGCTCGGGCAGAAGACATGTTGACATTGACAGAAAGAGCTTTGTCTTTTCTTGACAAAATATATGTAAAATCGCCATGTTAAGCCTGCTGATATACAATTGTTGGTATTATAAGGTTTTATCAAAACTCATTCAGTAGTTTTTACATGAGAGTTATAATGACCACGTTTATTATAATATACTTTAATGTGATTATTCCTTCGTAGCGTGATAAAAATCAAATTCCATTATGTAATTTCTATGAGAGTAATTTCTTAGTAAAACATTTCTTTCACAAAATTACAACACTATTCTGTGCTAGACAAGTGACAATAACTACCTACAATTACTCGGTTTTTAGTCTAAAACAAAAGAAATTTCTGATTGTCTGCATCTAACCAAAAATAATTATCAATACTTCACTGACGGCAGCTTTGTCGATTACATTGAATACTTTCAAACAATAATGAAATCTATTATAATAATAATTGCTATTTATTTATAAAGAGAATTCAATTGTTTAGCGGCGATTTCACTCGGGTCAAGAATTTGAACTTGACCAAAGATTACGTAACTTATTAAAATTGAAGTTTACCTTGTAAGAGTAATAATTAAAAGTAATTAATTGCATCAATACTGAATTGGTTGTTAGCGATACTCCTTAGATTGTATTCCAATCTACCTCAATCTGTCAATTTCTATATTCGATTGGTAAAATTTGCCTGATTCGAGTAGGTTAATCTGCTGGCGTCTGCGCCTCAGTTTGATTTCCAGATAAATTTACACTGAACCGGGAGTATGGTATGGGCATGTGATGAAGTGGGTAGGACCGCTGAGCTGAGGGTCCTGGGTTCGATTTCCGATGCAGCCGAAATATTTTGTGTGATGAGCATTTTTGTCGGCTATAGTCTGGGTGTAATTATAATATGGATCTATAAATATATAATATGATATAAATAATGTGTAAATTATTATATAGTTCATCAGTTGTGTTAGCACCCATAACACAAGCTATGTTATTATTTTACAAAGTACTAGACAACCACGTGCAAATTAATATACACTTTCTATACAGAATCCCCTTATTTTACATTAGCGGTTAATAAAATAATAATATTTACGTTAATAGAACATTCCGTAGAAACAAAACACAACTAAATACCTAGAACAATTGTCAGCTTATGCGTAGGAATGCCTGTATCACAATAATAGTGTTAAAGCGAACCTTTTGTTACCGCTACGCCACGCCGTTATGTGATATAATAAATCATTCAAATTGTTTCCCTATTGACATCCTTTGATGTATGGCTTTGAGGAATTTTTGATGTGGAACAGAACTATTATACTAAACTTGTATCTACACTACACGATATACTATAATCTATATTGATATTATAAAGCTTTATAAAGGAGAGTTTTGCTTTTTCTTGTTTGCAAGCAAAATCAGTGTTATAATAATAATAATCGGGACACCTTTTTCACACACGGTCGGTTGATCCCATGGTAAGCTATTGATTAGCTTGTGTTATGGGTGCCAACTTATAAATTACATATATTATATATATATATATATATTTATAAATACATATTATAACACCGAGACCACAGCCAACAAGCAGGCTCATCACACAAATGTCGAACGTGCCGGGAATCTAACCCGGGACCCTAAGCATTGCAGTCCGGCGTGGTAACCATTGCGCCATTGGGTCGTCAAAGTGTTAAATTGCCAATTTATTGACGAAAGCCATTTTTACACCAGGACACTGGAAAAACACGCTGGTGGAAGCTAGTCTAGTCATGAAGTTTAACAAAGTTATAAATATTATCTTGTTATAAGATGTTAGAAAGAAAAAAAACTTTATCTTACGCAAGCGCACACATAATGTTGTCATCTGGTAATTGCGTAATGAGTGATTCTTGAATTAAAAAAATGTTTTTAATTGTTTTTTTTAATATCTCAATCTGGAGATTCAGAAACCGAGTTTGGTTGATTTTTCTATTACTTAGGTGGCGTATTTTTATTGCGGTTTTAATTATAAATTATTTTATAAATGCAATTGCAAGTCGGAATATTTGTTTTGAAGCGAACGTTATTGTTAAAAGCCAAACAAATGAGCCAAACTAAACTTACAGTAAAAACCTGAATTTTTCACATTCATTACAAATATGTATAACAGATTTTCCTAATAAGAAAATTTCAATTTGCTGCTAATCTTATAATATTTTTTAAAGTGTTTTCAAAAAACTCTCCTCATTGGTCCTTTGAGATTGTAGTATTAGTTTAAATGCACAAAAAAATTACTCAAAGATAATTAAATTACGTTTTTATAGAATGACAAGAGCAAAATGTTATTCATTGGTCATTTTGGGTTTGTCTGGCAGTTACGCTTTGTTGAATAAGCGATACGAGGTGTTACCTAAATTAAGAGTTCATGACTGTTATGTACAGTTCACAAAAAAATACATTCATTTTATACTTTTTAATACATACGGAGAATTTTTGCATTCATAAAGCGATTTTTAGATGCAAATTATGTTGGAAATATTAAACAAATGAATGTTTATCAACCTTTTTGTTTATTAAATTTTACTTCATGTTTTTTTAATAGCCACCGGCCAGAAAAATAAATGTTATAAAAATTTTGTTGATAGAACTATTTCATAATATATACATTTTTTTTTTTTGTTTAACATAATTCCCAAACACTGTCACCTACAAACAAACTGGAATATATCAAAAGTCAGATCACAGTATCAATTATTTTAGTAACTAATATAAATGCAAAATATTTAGCTTATTCGCTTATGCGTTCGTTCTACTCGTGTATAGACCTACATTAGCAGAAAGTAAGCGCTTATTACATAACAGTTATTTTATCAACATAATGTATTTTTTTCTGAAACTTTACTTCGTCTGTATCAACATTTATTTGTATAACAATACAATATATTGGGACACCTTTTCGCACACGGTCGGTTAAACCCAAGGCAAGCTATTGATTAATTTGTGTTATGGGTGCCAACAGAACTAATAAACTAGGTAATACATAATTTAATTATATTTATTAATAGATATTATAACACCCAGATTATAGCAAACAAACATCACACAAATTTTGACCATACCAGGAATCGAACCCGGCACCTTCAGCTCGCATAATTTTTTGTTGTCTATACTAAGATTACGTAGTCATTCAAATCCAAATTAAAATGGTAATACTTCCGGGGAATGTGTGAAATCGATTAAAATTATTTATTCGTATTCGATGTTGTAGTGATCAATATAACCTGTCTCAATGTCAAGGTATTTGACCGGATTGTGTGTTAGCTTAGTAGGAAATGAGAACAAATTGAAAAAACAAATTGCCTATCAATAGTAGAAATACAATTAATACGTATCATAATTATTAATAATAATAAATAAACAAATAAATATATCGGGACACCTTTTTCACACACGGTCGGTTGGCCCCATGGTAAGCTATTGATTAGCTTGTGTTATGGGTGCCAACATAACTGATAAATTACATATATATAAAGGTGAATAAAAATAGATCTTTGATGATAATCACTATTTATGAAACATAATATTATAATTACCTTGACGTGCTGCTACATGGCCAGTATTTAACAATAAGAACAAAAGGACAATATTGACACAAGCTACCGAGATTTACCATAGATTGCAATAAGCTTAATAATCAGCACATGCTATGCACAGACGCCAGCATATAAAGCTACTACAATCTGTCAAATTTCCTCAATAGATTGTCAACCTTGTTGCTGAAGCATATGGTTCAAAATTGATTGATAATATTATATTCGACAGTTTCGGATAGCTTGATATGCTGATGTCTGTATCAACTTAACGCCAGCACATCAATTTAACTTAATCTGTCAAATGTATTTAATAGATTTTCAACCTGATTACAATAACCGAAGGTTAACATTCTATTGGTAAAATTTAACACATTCGGGTAGGTTACCTACTGGCGTCTGTAGGTACCTTCTCGTATATTATGTACTCGTAATAATAATGTGAGAGTTTCGCACTAATGACTAACATAGCCCTTTTGCGAACAAAGTTAGTACATCGCCAGTAATTAGGCTAGAACGATTTCTCACTTAACGTCTCTTGACCTTGATCCAGTGAGTTTTCTCGATGTTTCAATACTTCTGTGTGAAACACCTCTTTCTTGTACAATGAGCACGTATATTGATCAATACGATTATTATAATGATAAATTTTATACAGGTCTTTTTTATGTAGTCCTATTTTTTTTTGGAATCCAAATGTTAGGCATTGAGAGTAGACAGAGAAGATGGTAAAAAAAAATGATTTTTATATAATGAAGAATAAAAAATATTGTTAAAAAAATGGGGCATGTAAATTTTTCATCATCATCATCAACAGCCTCTTTATTGTCCCACTGCTGGGCACAGGCCTCCTCTCACACTGAGAAGGATTGAGCGTTAATCACCACGCTTGCTCAATGCGGGTTGGTGATTTCAGGCTTTACAATCCAGCTTCTCAAGTGTGAGTGGCTGGTGATCGAAATTTTAATGTTATTGTAATTGTTATGAAAGGTAATATTTTATTATAATGCATTTTTTTCGGGAGAAATTCTCAACAATGGCCCATCTCGCTGTGGGTGCGGCTGAAGGGAGTGTCAGACTCATTCATCACACTATGTTCCTTCGGGAGGTCCCTGTCTGCCAGGGCCACAGTAACTCTTGCGAACAACCCGCTGCCCCGGCAGAATGATTCATGACATTAAATAGATATTTTTATGAAAGTCACTTATTGCAAAAAAAGTATACACTTTCGAAAACAATTAATTCTTAAAAACCTCCAAAGCGCGAGACAATGGATTTAACGCTAATAAATAATAACATTGTTCATAAAAATGGTCAATTAAAACGCGTGTGCACGGCAGGCAGTGACTTGTTGAGCAAATCTTGTGCAAATGTTGCACAGGCTGCAGTGGAGTGCATTCTAAAGAGATAATTGTCAGCATTCGACCGTGATTACACGACTGGATTGGGAGAAAATAATGTTTCATTAATTCATTTCATCATTCATCAATTTAATGTTAAATTTTCACTTGTTTTGTTATATGTCTTTTTTTATTAATATACCTTTTTTTATTTGATTACGTTTGTTGCATATTGTTGTTATAGTCGGTAATTGTTCCAGTCGTTAAGGAGATTAACTTAAATACATAGAAACACAGACTAACAAACAGAGCCTGATTATTTATTCATTTTTTATGTAGGTACTATCTTCCTCCTGTCCTATTCTTCTATCCTGTTGCTCAAATAACTGGGATTATTAGGTTAGATGCGCAGAATCCTAGTACTCAGTAGCATCAAGCTAAGCCAGATATTGATCAGTACATAGGAAAAGATTAGGTAGATGATAATTACCAGACAAACAAAACAGTGCAAAATTATCTAGTATGTAAGTGTATATACTGATCAACATTCAAGACTTCATTAAACACACAACAAGACCATGATACGCTAGTGACTTTAATTAAATTGATATCGGAACTGCAAGCAAGTTGCCTTAGCCACGCTACAAACCGAACAGTTTCGAAACTGTGGCAACGAGCCATGCTGTGGAAGACAGTCACCTTGGCTGCAGTGTAGGTTCATTTACATAATTTAATAGGAGGTATTAGGAGTAAGTTTCATGGAATGATAATGCTATATGGGGTTCTGGAATTTCTGAAAAAGTTGTATTAGTAATTAATTGTCTTTGTTTTTTGTACAAAAATACTTTAACAATACTGTAAAACTACTACGTTCCTTCTGCAGGCTGAGCATGGCAACCGTAGAAACAAGTTTTGTTTACCGGAGAATTATTGACATAATGACAGAAAAGTGACAGATTCACGTAAGATTTCTTTTGTCATTTTTTGAAGAATCTTTTCTTTTCTTCGATCGATATAAGTTTACAAGTGATTATTATGCGAGTTGACAGGTCGCGCCATGCTCGGGCAGAAGACATGTTGACATTTATAGAAATGGCTTTGTCCTTTCTTGATAGAATAGACATAGTATTGCCATGCTAAGCCTGCTGGAGGTCTGTGTTTGCTAAGGCCGTGGAAAGTCTTTTAAACAACCCGCAGCCCTGGGAGGGCTATCTTAATACCTAAACCAGGCTTCAAGTAATGTCTATACATTTAATAGACAGTTTTCAACCGTTTGACGAAATCTAATATTCACTTTTATAACACCCAGTTGCGATAAAAGCGTAAATTTTTAATCAATTAACGCACAGCTGACATTAATGGATTTATTTTACTGAAATAATATCAAAAAGAAAAATATGTATTGCGTGATTTTCGGTAATTTGAATTTAGTAAGATGCAATTAGGAGCTATTGCGAAAAAATACTCAATATAAAATCAAAGCTGGAACGAAGTATAATAATTTACAGTCCCAGAAGTAAAAAAATATGCCGTTGAATTGATAACTTCCTCCTTTTTGACGTCGGTTAATAAGTTGCGGTCGCTACATGTAAAAATCGTTGTCAGCTGAAAGTTGGACTGGGTACCGACCTCAGTATAGTTGGAAAAAGGCTAGACAGATAATGGATTTTCGACTGATCAATAAAGTATTTAGCATGCATTTCATAGCATATTTGGAAGATTTACAATGATAAATGATATTTATTTTGCAAATAGGTTGAAATCAATACTTTTACACTTCAACACATTTTTATAAAAAAACGAGATGAGGTCAATTTTTGTGAAATAAGCAACACTAAATTTACTTTTTTATGTGAGCACTCAAAACCCGCTATGTTCCTTCTGGAGATCCCTGTGTGCCAGTGCCGCGGTTACTTACACTAAATTACCTGTAGTCTAATGTAGTAATATTTTAATTGCCGATGTAGGTACATACTATATCGCTAGAAATAAAAGTTAGGTCATCAATACATTCTCTTTAGAAAGCACGTCGTAACAATAGAAGAGAAACATTGTCATCGAAAACAAGTGAAGACAGTGTAATTGCTTGTACATTTTGCTCGTTAACTCAGTATTGCGCGGGAAATATTTATTCAATAGCATTATTTCGTATTAATTGTTAACTAATGATGGTGATAGAGTATAGTGATTGCTTTTTTATATATCAACAAATTAAAATCTTATCTGATTTGATTAACAAAACTACTTTTATTTCAGAAATAAAAAACATTTTTTGTCGAAAAACAAGGAATTTTTTGTGGGAAATCATCAAATTATTCTGCTGTGGGTGCTAAAACTCACTTTTGTTTCTTCTGGATGCCAGGGTTCCGCAGCCCGTATATCCTGGTGGGCCTTGAGGAATAGACCTAGATAAAATACCTCTCAGTTTTCAATTAGATACAAACCGTTAGGTCCCATTCTAAGTTCGCTCATAATCTTTATAATAAAATAAATGGTAGACACAGAATGACACAATTCTAACAAATTTTAATTCAGTAAAGTCAATTTAATATCTCTACGTAATTTCATGTGTTACAATATACCTGGGTATTTGTTAGAAAATAATAGATAATGTAGTTATTATTTCCATTATTTAATTTAAGTTGTGTCTATTTGTAATCGATTGTCATTCCATCCATCATTATAAAGCGATTGTTATTTGAGTTAAGTTTAAGTAACTACCAGACAGTAGGGTGAATACACCAGTTTTATCAGACCTATAATGGCGTCCAGAGTGAATGTCGGCCAAGGTGGTTGTTCTTTCTAAGGAGATCAGTCAACTACGCAGGGCATATTTTTTACTCAGACTCGGATACACTCTCTATTCTCTCACTCTCTTAGATCGATGGGTCGGCAATCCGGAGAGAGATCAAGCGCAGAACCGATATTTACGTGGTCTCCCATGCACGGATGTATCAAATACGAACTTCCATACTCCGAGATGCCTTTAGTTACAATTTCTTAAAACCTAGAAAGCAATTTCGGCCTGAACCAAGAATTCCTCCCGAGACCCCGCATTCAGCAGTCGCGCCATGCAATTACTTGACCAACAAGTCTCTAGAAACAGTAGGTAGTAACAGGCCATTAGACCCTAAATCCAGTTCAGATTGTATAGTCAAGATAAGATATAGCTATTTGGAAATAGGTGCACCTATTGACTAACAATAAAGGGCGATAGTCGATTTCATACTCTCGTAACATTCCTTATTTGCGGTCCGATTGGCAAACATTAATTTATACCGCTAAGTACACAGTTTGAAATTTATTGTCACGTTCATTTTGTAACTGATCTAATCTGATTGTCGGTACCCTTGTTTTAGCAATAAATTAGGTCTTATGGACTGTTTGTTTGCTTTAGAAGTGTTTTGAGAGACTTTCGTAAAGTACGATATCTTTTTTAAACATAATTTAATACAATTTCAAGACTCCGTTGGCGCATTGATAACTCCAGACTGCTGAGCTGGGTTCCCGGGTTCGATTCCCAGCACGGTCGACATTTGTGTGATGAGCACGCTTGTTGGCTTTGGTCTGAGTGTTAGTAATATATATTTATAAATACAGTGTAAAGTATTATGTAGTTTAATTGTTTACCTTGGGGCTAAACAACCGTGTGAAAAGGGTGTTCCGATTTATGTATTATAATAGAAAAAATATCTGTGTTTATATAATAATAAGGTTGATGAGAACCCTGCATGGGCCCGATATAGACTTTAAAGCGTCTGTGGCCTGGCTACCTCATGGTGACCTATTTGGGGAAACTGAAGGTTTTGTTTGTGCAATTATGGACGAAGTAATGATGACCAACAACTACAGGAAATATGTTGTGAAGGACGGTACGGTGGACATATGTCGGGCATGCCGCTGTCCCGGTGAATCTATCCGACATATTATCTCTGGTTGTTCTCATCTTGCTAACGGTGAGTACTTGCACAGACATAATCTAGTGGCCAGGATAATACACCAGCAACTTGCTTTGAAATATAATCTTGTGGAATCGGAGGTACCATATTACAGGTATGTGCCCGACCCAGTTCTCGAAAGTGGTCGTATCACATTGTACTGGGATCGGTCTATCATCACTGATCGGACAGTTATAGCTAACAAGCCTGATATAGTGGTGATAGATCGATTAGAGCGCCGCGCAATGATTGTTGACATCACCGTGCCACATGATGAGAACCTCGTGAAAGCTGAAAAAGAAAAAGAACTTAAATATCTTGATTTAGCTCACGAGGTGGTCAACATTTGGCATGTGGATTCTGCAATCATTGTGCCGATAGTCGTTTCTGCAAATGGCTTAATAGCCAAGAGCCTCGACTCACACCTCAAGAGGCTCTCTTTAGACAGTTGGATCAAGCGTCTGATGCAGAAAGCTGTACTTCTAGACACGGCACGCATCGTCAGGAGGTTTCTCTCCGTGGAGCCCTGACCGCCGGTAGCTTGGACCATGATCCCAATACCGGTGGGACACTATTTTTATATTTTTAAATGTTTTTTTTTTATATACCTATATGTATATATAGAGAATATTTAAAAATGCAAAAATATGGTAAATAAATAAAAAAAAAAAAAAAAAAGGTTGATGAGATCATGATGATAGTCAGCTGCACATAGTTAGACTGAAAAACGACCCTGATATCGACAGCATCTACCTAGAACCTTTTCCCAAACTATGTTTGGGTCGGCTAGCAGTCTTAACTGGATGCAGCTGAGTGCCAGTGTTTTATATCAACTACCTATCTGACCTTCACAACCTACTTAGTTAATTCGGCACCAATTAAACGTGCCTTCCGAAACACGGAAGAACTCGTCATGTCCTGCTAGTCATACACGGACGGACCGCGCCAATCATTGCTTAACCTTATTATCGATCGACCCGTGGATCTGTTACTTAGCTATGAGCCCCTCCAATGTTGATAATCAACTTCTAATAAGAAGTACATTCTATTAACAATCTACTTAATGTTTACCTAGATAAAGTTTTCAATTTATCAAAGAAACAAACTAGGTTGTTTAAAAACAAAACACTATTGGCCAAGGCGAACTAACTAGTGCGATTGTAAAAGTTTTTCGCTTAGTGACTCTGTCCTATTGTTAGACGTCTTTGTACCTGGGAAAAAGTTTCACTGGATGTGACAATGTATTCAGTATTGTTCGTTTCCCGTTTTTTTTTTGTTTTTTGATTTGTTCTTTTGTAGCGGTAGTAGTAAAGATTGTATGGGAAACATTCAATCGTTTATTTATAGCCTCGTACCCCGCTGGCGCAGTGGTATCAAAGCCGGACTGCAGAATTGAAGGTTCCGGGTTCAATTTCTGGTACAGACAATATTTATGTGATAAGGTCTTCTTTTCGACTGTGTTCCGGGTGTCCGAATATGTATTTTTAAATGTATAAAGCGTGCATTGAGCGCGGGCGGAGTACGTGGAATTGGGGACTTGGAAGCTAAAAGCTTAATATAGGGTAGATAACAAATATTGATAGATAATAAAATTCGTAGGAAATTTGCTTACCAGATAATACCTTATGCCTCAAAAAAGATCTAGCCTTGCACCCAGATTCAACTCCTAAAAGTACAAACTTCTTAGCCCCGTAAACTGGTTTTTAGTTCTCAGAAACTTAATTAGAAACTACAGGGGGCTTATTGTATCACATACAGGTAGTTCACATAGCGTCCATTATTCGCTCTGTCTAGTAATTTCCTGATTAATTACAAGAATGCTATTTCAATATTCAACGTAATCAAGAACAGGCAATTGTTTTGCATTGTGTTCCAGATCCAATTTATTTGTCGTTTGAAGAAGTTTTAATTGATAGAGGAAAAAAATATTTTATTGTTGTTGGCATCCAGGCCGATGGTCGGCTACGGCGGCCGTTCTCTTTTATGGAGATCAGCCAGCTGCGCAGGACGTATTATAGTGCACAAGCATTCGCGCAGATACAGGTGCACTCTCTATTCCCTCACTCTCATAGTCCGATGAGTCCGATCACCAACTTCCAGGCTGCTTTATGAAAGTTTCTCAAAACCCAAAAAGCTTTCGACCCGACCGGGGAATCGAACCCGAGACCCCATGCACAGCAGTCGCGCCATGCGACTACTAGACCAACGAGTCTTTTTTTATTACAAGTTCATAATCATCACTTATTATTACGTGGGGACCGATTACTTGCTTCCTTGTAAAAGTTACTTCCAAGCGTTATGGTTGACACTTCCCGTAACCCAAAGGCTGGTTTTTATTTCGCCCAATGATTAAGCATTGCCAATCAACGTGGCAATACTGGCAGCCTTATGGGTACACTACCAGGCGACAGCGATGAGGATGATTTTTTGACGCCCTTCATTAGTCGTCATTTGTTTTTATTACACTTATTTAAAATCAACTTTTAACTGTAACTTCTATTCTATATCTGTGGTAACATACAAGATATGGCTGTGACATAATCACATCACATCACACTATCACACTAAACACACTATCACATCACACTACATCACACTAATATATAAAGGCGAAAGTTTGTGAGTATGTGTGTATGTTTGTTACCTTTTCACGCCCAACGGCTGTACGGATTTTGATGAAACTAGGCAGTAATATAGCTTAGAGATTAGAATAACGTATAGCCTACTTTTTATTCGAATTCGGGAAATTTAATTTTCCTCAGGAAGCGGGTGAAGCTGGCGGTAGCTAGTAGGAAATAAATAAGTACTAGTAGATTTACACCATCTAGATCAATCTGCATCTGTGTAAAAACCCGATTGCGTTCAAAAACTCAAACAAATGAATGTGACAGTCATACATTTTTGATTTTAATATTTCAAAATAATAAAATCAAAAGTTCGATTCCAATTTCAGCGCTACAGAAAACTAGAAATAATTTTATATTTCTATGAATATAATATAAACTCTAGCAATTATTTACTACATGCACAGATTTCTAATAAAGAAAACATTGGAAACGTAATTAGAATAAATTCGCTTTAAAAACAAGCGCGGTAATTCGAAACTATGAACCCCTACTATGAAAGAATGAAGTCGAAACAAGTACAGAAACAGTCCTGGTGGCCTAGTGGTTAAAGCACCAGCCTGTCAAGTATGAGTGCGCGGGTTCGATTCCAGGTCAGGCAAGTACCAATATAACTTTTCTAAGTTATAATGTACTTTCTAAGTATGTCTTGGACACTAATGACTGATTAAAGATGAAAGAAAACATCTCGAGGAAACCTGGACAATAAAGTCTGAAATCACCAACCCGCAGAATTTTAATCTTAGACGATAGCGTAGCGTTACCATGGACATGGCCTTCAGAAGTAACATAGTGGATTTTAGTCTGCAGCTGCACCCTCACCGGGAGGGTCATTTGATGATTTCCCACAAAAAAAGGCGACAGCGTAACATTTTGATAAAAAATTTGCTAGTGTTAATAGTTACTAACACTAACAAAAATAACATCGCCATGATTATAAAATATAGCTCTATTTTACCGGCTATTGGGACAAGAGCGCACAGTGTGGGAACACTGTGTGCTTTTTAATGCTCTTTAATGATTTCCAGTTTTCCTTAAATCGCATTAATACAAAACAGCAAAGTGTTTTTCAGTATCATAATGTTTAAAATTAGATACCATCCCTCACGCCCACAATATCTTTATACTCAAATAAGACTTGATTTTGTATTTTCCTCAAGGTGGTGAAAACTAGCGGAAGATACTTTAAAAAAAACATGGTAGGGGTTTCGCTGAAATTCAAAATGAAAATATATACAAGTTTCATTTTATAGAAGCTACGCCCGGCCTGGCAACCAATTAATATAATTCTGATAGTTTAGACTCAATCAAAGTTTCCAACGGGAGATAGGTAGGTTTTTATTCAGGGGTAATTTGAGCTGGCGCTGGCCGTTTATTTATTTTTTATTTAACGTTTACTGTGTAATCGAGTTGTGCTTGTTTTATGCCATTATTTTTCAGTATCGGATTAATTTTTAATTTGCAGCTGCATTGCTGTTATTGGAGATGTTATTCCGGATTTTGTTCTGTTAGGATTTTGTTTTGTGATTCGAATTCGCTTCAGCTTTGTTGGTCTTTTTATGTACTTTTGTTCTACATTTTTGAGAATAACTAGATACTTCTTCTTTCTGATTCTATTTGGGGTCGGCGCAATATGTTTTCCGCTGCCATTCGTTTCTGTTAGCCATCATACTACTCTCCACTCCCTTCTTAATCATATCGTATTTCAGGCAATCAATCTATCTCTTCCTTTGCCTACCTCTATCTCTCCATCCATTCACATACTTAACACACGCTTTATAGCATGTGTCTCACATCTTCTCATGACATGTCCATACCACGACAAACGCTTACCTCTCATTTTTTCTGTCACTGGTGCTACTATCTGGCTTCTTCTGATATACTCATTCCTCACTTTATCCAACCTGGTTACTCCACTAGGTTAACAATGGTAGGGTAACGAGATACTAGGATAATCTTATTATGTAAGGAAACATCTAATTTGGGTCAAAATTGTTATCTAATAATTTGCAAATGCAAATAATTCATTTCAAATATTTGCGTAATTAATAACTTATGTTTTCCGCAATAGAGGAGAAAGAAGTTCCAGTGTCTATAGTGTTTGTGCCTTTGTATAGTAGGGTCGAGGCAACATAAGAAATCAATAAATACATGTTTTCTAATATCCCAAAGGCCACTATATAATTTGGGTAAGAAAATAATTTATTTCAAAAATCAACCCAAGAATCCATTTCCTGCACACAAAATTTCGACCTAAAATAAATCACATGATCCATAAAATATTTTACCGATTCTTTATACATATCAATTTGATATGGTAATAATCATACGGCAATATTTTCTAAGGGAAAGATCGAGAATTTTTGCGTTTCTGCTGACTCCGAATTTACTCGGACCGTCTCCAGTTTACGTAATACTTTTTGGCTTCGAACTATACATTCCATACAGCAGTATTTTTATACATTAAAATACGATACATTTTTATTTTTGTATTGGACCAATTATTTCTTGTAGTTTTCCTGGAAGGTTAGCCTAATATTGTTTGCTGCCATTTCGCTGTTAATTACTTTTAGTTCGATTTTGCTCCACATAGTGGATAGGATTTCAGTTGCCATCAAAGATAAGCAAATTTACAGGTATGAGAGTAGAATATTATTGTATTTATAACTGCAAAGACATACAAACAAAGCAGACATCATCGGTTGAAAAATCAGTTGAAAATCCAGTCATGTGTCAATCGATAGGCAAGCCATTATATTATAAGGATATTTTCTTACTTGTATTAGGATACCTAATGAATATGGTACATACAATAGCTCATCTATATTAATAATAGAAAGCTGAGTTTCTTCGTTTCTCAGGAACAATTTGAAAAACAATTTTAGTGTTAGATAGCATTTATCGAAGAAGTTTATTGGCTACTTTTTTTCCGGATGCACGGAATATTTCCCACAGAACTCGGGTGAAACCATTACCAATAATATAAAGTATATACATATTATACGTCTCTTTACACAATAATTTGTTCTCAGATCCTGCTAATAGAAGCGGGTCCTGAGGAACCAGAGGTGACTAGCGTTCCAGCCTTCGCTCCAGTGTTGGGAAGGTCCAATATTGATTGGAACTACCGAACACAACCTGAGGAGATGACCTGTAGAGCGCAGAGGGGTCAAACTTGCGCGTGGTTGAGGTATGTATTGATTTTTAGGGAAAATAAAAACATTTTAATATATCGAGAGAATTTAGAAACTATATCAAATCAAGTATCAAGAAAACTGCAAGAGTAATTTAAGAGAAGATTCATTTTAATTTTATTGAAGTGGTTGATCGAATTTTGGAGACATCAAAATGTTTTCTACGCCTGACAGATAGATTGCGTCAAAGTTAATATGGCTAGAAAGAAGGTAACTTGTGAGATGACGGCAGATAGAAGAGCATGGAAGACCAAATAAAACTTGGGATAAGGGCAGGAGGATGATGATGATGACAGAATTCTTAAAAAAGAGTCTGATGTTTTCGTCTGTTGAACATCGTGTTAATCTGTCATGTCTTCCCAATTTGTAGCTATCTGATAATCTTAATAGCATAGTAATTAGCATCTTCCACAGTAACTGGAATGAAATGACGATCCTGTTAATAATCTTTATCATTCTGGAATTTTGTAGCAAAAATCTGGTCCCGCAGTGGTAAATAATGACGTCAGAAAATTACTCGGATTCCTTCACATTTCTTTATGTACTTAATAAGTGGCTAACCGAGCAATTATTTTATACTCTTTGTTTCTGGATGAAAGCTGAATAATGTAAATGTTATTTATCACAATTAATAACAGTCAACATTCATACATTTGGAACGTCTGACCCGTATTAATTATTTTTGTGTATTATTTCTTTAAAATGTAATAGTTAGCAATACATTGCTGTAATTTACATAAAAATATTTACTTTATTAATACTTTTTACTATTTATTAATACTTTGATAATATTTTTCTTTGCAACTCTTTTGGACGCTTTACTGATCAAAATATGAATTTGAGTCTTTTAAAGTATGTTCATTTGTTCCTCAGTTTGAATAAAAATGGAATAAAAATCTCAAGGATTGGGTTTTTTAAATATTTTTACTCGTAAATACGACTAAGATATTTCTGCAAAATTTTCAATAAAGGATTGTCTAAAATTGCAAACGGAGTGTCCTAATATTTTAGAACTTTTCAACTACTTTCCATGTTCAAAAACTTAATACTTTTAAAATAAAAGCGTTTTGAAGAAAATGTTTTAGCGTCCATAACTGGTTGAATAAAACGAATAATTTTATTAATAAATCTTATTTCAGATTATGTTGAAATTAAAACAGTTAAATTGAAAATGTTAATTGTGTTTGCAAATCATTTTCTTTTTAACTTATTTGAGTGGTTTGTTTTTTTGATGATATTATGATTTTCTATCAAAAGTATTTCTGAACTGTATGTATTTTTTCTTGTATTTCCGTTAATTTTTGATAAAAAATTAAGCTACTTGATAATTAAGAATTGTAAAAACAAATGCTATTAACAATTTAATTTATATGAATAATGTTTTTTTTAATGATCTCTCCTCTGATTGATGTTAGTTCGGTAGGTATGGTTTTTTTTGAAAGTTTTCGATTTCACAAGGATCTAAAAAATGTGGCAATCAAATAATTTTCTCATTAGCTTCACTAAATGATATCAATAGAATAAAGTTTTCATTAATTTATATCAAAAACACATTTACCCACTAATTCTGACATTCCAGTGGTCGAGTTATGGGAGGTTCAAGCGCTATTAATTATGTGGTTTACATGAGAGGTAATAAAAAAGATTACGATCAGTGGGCAGCTCTCGGCAATGAAGGCTGGAGCTACGAAGAAGTAAGTAGCACCACGTTTTATAGCCGTAGCTCATCTTATTTACAAATTCAGTTCATAAAAGCTTTGAAAAAAGTACTAGGAAATCTCTCAAGATTAAATTGATTCTTGCTAATTTCAATAAATTTATTTGCTGTTACAACCTTATTTCTATTCGAATTAACCAGAAAATACTTGAGAAAGAAAAAGTACAAAATTTTCAGTCAAATCTATATTTGAAAAAAAATATGTTTAATTTTTCAGGTGCTACATCACTTCAAGAAATCTGAAAACAATGTGAACATAGAAGCTAAAGATACCGATCACCATTCAGTAGGAGGGCCTCTTAACGTTGAAAGATTTTCGTACACTGATCCGAATGTTGTAATGCTGGTTAAAGCTTTTCATGAGAAAGGGTTCCCATTAGTCGATTTTAATGGAAAGCGACAGATCGGAACAATGACTACCCAAACAACGACAAAAGACGGCAGAAGAGTGTCTACTAATGACGCATTTATAAGACCTATACGTGAAAAACGACCTAATCTCATAATCAAAACAAACGCTCAAGTAACTAAAGTACTTATAAGCAAATTTGATAAGGATGCCCATGGAGTACAATATTTTATGAATGGTGTCTTTCATGAAGCTTATTCTACTAAAGAAATTATAATCAGCGCAGGTGCTTTGAACAGTCCAAAAATATTAATGCTTTCTGGTATTGGACCAAAAGCAGAATTGGAACAATTGGATATTCCTGTGAAAATGGATTTAAGAGTTGGATATAATCTGCAAGATCATGCCACTACAGAAGCAGTTTTAATGGAGCTCAGCAATGAAACATCAACACTATTAGGTGACAAATCATTGTTGCAGACAATACAAAGCTTCAATAAATATGGATCCAGATTTGACGAAGTTTCGGCTACAGGGCCCTTGCAAATGACAGCTTTTTATCGAACAAAGTTCGCTGGCGATGATAAAACAATCCCAGACATTCAGTTTCATTTTGACGGCAGAAATAAAAAAGATTTCTACAGGGATCCTACTACATATTTAGCTACAAACATATTCCCATTTGCATTTTACGATAGTATAAACGTCAGACCAATTCTTCTGCACCCGGCAAGTAGAGGATATTTAACTCTAAACAAAACTGATCCCGTGTTTGGCCAACCTCTGATTTACCCAGGATTTTTCACTGTGAAAAATGATTTAGATACTTTAGTAGCAGCGCTAAAGTTCGCAGCTAAACTGGAAAAGACTAAAGCTTTTAAAGAAAATAACGTTAAGTTTATAAGAAAGCGTGTGGAACCGTGCACTCCACATGCTTGGGGTACTTACAAATACTTTGCTTGTATTATTAAAAGTTATACTGGAACTATATACCATCCTGCTGGGACTTGTAAGATGGGTCCAAGACACGATGAGAACGCTGTAGTGAATGCAAGATTACAAGTGTATGGTATTAAAAATTTGAGAGTTGCCGATGCTTCTATAATGCCTCATATTATAAGGGGGAATACTAACGCTCCTTGCATAATGATTGGAGAGAAGGTGGCTGATATGATTAAAGAAGATTGGGATACCGTTTATTGGGAACCACCTCATTAACTTTCATAGAAGAATTGTATACATAAATATAGAAATATTTTACAACCACCCGCTGCCAAACTCATGTAAATTCTGTGGAGAGAGGTATATTTTTTGTCAACAATCTGTCAATGTCAAGATAGGGCCAACCTATTGCCACCAGCCTATGGCTACAAATACAAACTGGGCACATACCGAATTCTATCGAAAAATGCCAAAAAAGCTTTAAAAGTTTCAAATGATCACGTAGATAGTTAAAATTCATATTAGTATTAGCTAGTGCATAGAAATTAGTACAAAATCAAATTTTTGATGATAATTTTTCAACACCTATTAATTTTATTACTTCGACAAGTCATGAGCAAAATGCCTTGAATTTAAAAAAAAGAGATTTAAATCATTATATTATAATATAATATAGTAATACTTTACTGATTCAAATCATTACAATATGCATATTATATCTAGCAAAGATCACAATATTAAGGCGTAAAAAAAACCCTGACTCCTGAATTAGGAATACCTGTGACTTAGGAGTCAGTGTTCTACTGCCACTTGGACACTATATTCCTTTGTCTTTTTAACTTGTAATACTTTAATAGCTCATAGTAAAATGAATAAGTTCTAATATTGTAAATAAATACTTAGCCAAAGAATTAATTTGTATTTTTATTTCCTCCACAAATAACCTTAGTTTTGTTCTTATGTTATAAACAGCAGTTCAATCGTCGTCTCGGTAAGTGAAACTACGAATTCTACGTTAGTTAGATGTTGGACTAAAAAATGTTTGTCGTAGATTTCTAGTTATTATTTAGTAGTATTTAAAACGTTACTAACATAAGTTTATTAATCTTAAAACTATACAGTTGATTAGAATATTGTTTCGTTATAAATTAGTCGGGATTATGTGTCTTTTATGTAACAGAGAAACCTGTAGTTGGGCATTGGATGGGATTAAATAAATTGATAACAGAATAAGCTAACATCATTTTGACAGAGTATTTATTTAACAGTTACAAATTTTATTTAACAGTTTTTGTACACAGTTGATGAGATAAGAAGAAAAGAGAACAATCAGTAAGAACGGCACTGCTTATTCCTTAAGAAATCTCTTCCAGCAGGCTTAGCATGGCAACCGTAGAAACAAGTATTGTTTACCGGAGATTGGACATAATGACAGAAAAGTGACAGATTGACGTAAAATTTCTTTTGACATTTTTTGAAGAAATTTTTCTTCTCTTCGATTGATATAAGTTTACAATATGCAAGTTGACAGGTCGCGCCATGCTCGGGCAGAAGACATGTTGACATTGACAGAAAGAGCTTTGTCTTTTCTTGACAGAATAGATATAGAATCGCCATGCTAAGCCTGCAGCAGGCGCCTGGGATGAGAGATACGGGAGAGTTAGAATAAAAAGAGACAGACTGTGTAAACAGGGGGGAAGAAATCCAGTCTATACACTCTAACTTAACATATAATACATATTTAAGTATACTGTATATGTAGTATGTTTTACAAGCTATATTTTTTTAATTTAAGTCAAGATATAAGAAATAAAAAAAATAAATTTAAATCGGTATATACATAGAAACAGAATTCACAGCCAACTACAAAAGTTTTTTGCAATCGGTGTCTTGTTCTTAAAAACTTTTCAATGTAGCTACTCTTTCCCTAGAATTCGTATTTTTATTTCAACTGACCTATTGAATCTTACCTGTGCTGCAGAAAAGTTTTCGCATCAAAATTTTTCTGGCCCTGACAGTTTTTAAATTGGAAAAAAGCCACTTCGATGCACGACGTGAAGTCATCACATTTTTTGAAACCTACCTTTTATATTTCTTTCTGTTTTTATTCATCTTGGTAGTTATATGGAATATCAATATCTCGACTATTTCTTTAGAATATCCAAGTTAATAAAATGAAGCCATTATTAGCCTTATCAAAGATATGTGCTTCATATTATTTTCTTTATCGTTTTTTGAAAGTAGAATGAATATTTTATTTTCTGCGTAGTTATATTTTTTTATAATATTAGTTCGTAGATTTTTATTAGTAGGTATCTAAAGTTTTTTTTTTATTATTATTAACATGTTTACGTATACTTTATTTTAAGTGACTTCACATAGAATACAACAGTGAATAGAAATATTTGGGCACGTACTGTTTTTGTAGAATAATGTTGTTTTTTTATTATTTTTGTTAGCTTTGGTCGTTTTTTGTGTATTTAGATGTGATTTGTGTAGTATTTGTTCCATTATCATTTGTTTATGTTTGTATTTAACTTTTTAGTTTACTATGCACGTGTTGTTTTTTTTTTTTACTAAAAAGTATTGTTTTCATTTTAGCTACAAAAACATAACACGCTTGTCTATTAAATTATGAAATCGGATAGCACACAAAAAAAGAAAAGAGTATAATTATTATTTTAGTAGATTTTAGCAGTAATAATTTGTTTCATAGATTTCTTGTCATTTGAATCAATCACAATTATCTGACAAAACATATTTTTTTTAATTCCCTCTGATGGAAATTAAGTTTTTTGCTTTTAAATATTCGTACATTTTATAAATCCATCATTAAAAAAATTATTTAAAATTTAATTAAACATATCTTTAATCAACGATTTCATAATTTAATGTAACAAGCAGACTGATATTTAAGGTCATTAACCTTTGATCTCGTGGTGTTTCAGAGGGAAGACTATGGGAGGATCAAGTGCCATAAACTACATGATATACATGAGAGGTAACAGGAGGGATTACGACAGCTGGGCAGAACTGGGCAACCATGGTTGGAGCTATAGGGAGGTACGTGTTTTACTGGAAATAAGGTCAATTTATATTCCTCTCAAAATGCATAGGATGGGATATCTTATTTTTAGCACATTCTAACAAATTGTAATCGGGTGTTTGTGTCAATTTTTGAAAAGTGTGTCTATTGCGTTTTTGACTGGTTCTTCTCAATTGGACCTTCATTTTGGAACCGTTTGACTAGTATCTGTAAAACTTTTGAATTTTCGCTAATACCTTCATATTTTTTTATACTACCGTCATGAAAAGAAAAAAATAAAATGAGTCCAAGAGTGTGTAAAAGAGTCCAATTTTCATTGAAAAATAAAACTTAGCAGTTGTATTTCTTATACTTTTCAAGTAAAATAGCATTTTCTCAAACGTTACAGGTGCTGCCGTACTTCAAGAAAGCAGAGAACAATAGAGACGTTGAAGCCCACGATACTTACTACCACGCAACTGGTGGACCTATAAATGTTGAGCGCTTCAAGTACTTAGATATCAACTCTTTGATGTTGGTACAAGCCTTCAAAGAAAAAGGCCTACCTGTTACTGATTTCAATGGCGAGAATCAGTTAGGAACAGACATAGCTCAAACAACAACCAAACAAGGTCAAAGAAACTCGGCCAACAAAGCATACATATCCCCAATAAGACATATAAGACCGAACATTCACATAGTAAACAGCGCTTTTGTAACTAAAGTCCTCATTGACCCTATCTCAAAGGAAGCTTATGGAATAGAATACGTAAAGAATGGAGAAATATTCGCAGCTCATGCAGATAAAGAAGTCATTCTAAGCGGTGGTACTATTAATTCGCCAAAACTGCTGATGTTATCTGGCATCGGACCAAAATATCACTTAAAGAGCCTTAATATTCCAGTGCTTTCCGAATTAAGTGTAGGCAGTAATCTGCAAGATCACATTACGACTGATGCTTTAACTTTGGCACTTTCAAATAAAACGTCAACAGCTTTGAGTGGTGAGCAACTGATGGAAGAAATACACAAGTTCCACGACCTTCCTTTACCTAAAAATGGACCTTTAGCTTCCACAGGAACTCTCACCGGCACTGCTTTCATGAGCACGTATTATCATGAAGACGTTCCAAATATACAATTTCATTTCGATGGGAGGAATGTCAAAGATTTTTACGCTGACCCAACCACGTACTTAGCAACCAACATATTTCCGCTAGCATTCTATGATGGGTTATCAGCAAGACCTTTGCTATTGACTCCTAAAAGCAGAGGATTTATTTTGCTAAATACTACTGATCCAGTTTTTGGACCACCATTAATTTATTCAAGATTTTTGACCGAAAGGGAAGATATGCAAGCGTTGATTGATGGATTGAAATTCGTTGTGAGTTTAGAAGAAACAGAAGCTTTTAGAGCGAGTGGGGCTAGATACGTTAAAGTACCAGTTCAGGCTTGTTCAGGTTATATTTGGGGAACAGATGAATATTATGCGTGTCTGCTCATTCAGTACACTGCAACTATATTCCATCCTGTGGGTACTTGTAAAATGGGTCCTAAGTGGGACAAAGAAGCGGTGGTAGACCCAAGATTAAGAGTGTATGGTATTGAGAAACTTAGAGTAGTAGATGCATCCATAATGCCATTGATTGTTAGAGGTAATACGAATGCCCCAACAATAATGATTGCTGAGAAGGCTTCGGACATGATAAAAGAGGAATGGTTATAATTATATTAGTACCTAACTAGTTTAATAGGTTATAATAACCTAGGGGATAATAATAATTATTATCCTACTTTGAGTTCTAGGGCTTCAACGCAAACCTGGAAGCAAAGGTTTAACAAATTAGAATAGATGAGTAAGAAAATAGATTTCTTTGTCAATTTTGGTGAAAAAGAGTCAGGTTTTAGAGAACCATGTTGGATAGCAAGGACACCAAAATTTTAAATTTGCATTTTGATATCGGATTGCCCTTCCAGGTTATAAGGTTACTTCATGGCATAATTTTTTATCTAAAAATATTGCAGTTAAAAATAAAACTTTGACAGTATAATTATGTATAATAGGTTTAATGTAAATAATTGTACATAAGCGTTTTATTTAATATTGAAACCAAAAAGTGTTCTAATTTTAGTTTTATAAGTAGACATAAACAGTTTTTCGCAAAATTAAAATTTTATTTATAGACATGTATGTTTTTTTTTCGATTGAGATCTAATTACGCTAATAGACGTAAAATATACTTACCAAATTTAAGTTAGTTACGATTTCATTAGGAAAAAACCTGGAAAAAATAGGTTTAGCTTTTCTATTATTACGTTACACAAAAAAAAACCGAAGAATCTATTGTACAGACACGCCAGCATATCAAGCTATAGGAAATTGTCAAATTTTCCCAATCAACAAAAGAAAGATCAATTTTTTTATTGAAATTTTTGATTATGCTTCAACGATAAATTTGAAAATCAATTAAGAAAATTTCACAGATTGTAGAAGCTTGATATTTATAGTATAGCAAGCTAACTTTAAGACACTGTTAACTCATTGCATTTCACTGCCCCAGTTTCATTGCAAGTTGTAAAACTGCCGTTTATTCTTCCAAGGTCAGATAACAACAACAATTCTTGCGGACCAATGGTGAACGGCCTTGAATTATAAGTCGTAGGTCGAGGTCTTAATGTAATTTGTTTCACAACTAGTCCACTAAAGTAAACAACTACTATAATCATCTTTAAACTAAACTCATAAATGTTGGTCCTAAAGGTAAAGGTGCTTAGCAGGGTTAGCGTGGCAACCGTAGAAACAAGTTTTGTCTACCGGAGAATGCACATAATGACAGTAAAGTGACAGATTGACTTAAAATTTCTTTTGTCCTTTTTTGAATATTTTCTTCTTTTCTTCGATCGACATTAAGCCTACAAGTGATTATATGCAAGTTGACAGATCGCGCCATGCTTGGGCAGAAGACATGTTGACATTGACAGAAAGAGCTTCATTTTTTCTTGATAGAATAGATATAGAATAGCCATGCTAAGCCTGTAGGACCAATTATCGGTTAACAGTTGCTTTGCCTGTATATCTTTAAAACCTCGCACATATTTTCACGCCAAAAACTGAGTTTTAGGGCAGGTAGTCATAATACACATTTTGATAGCAAATTTTAAATTATAGCCTGTGAACCTACTAAATCAAGGAATGATCATTGCTCCAAAGATTTTAGCGTTCATGTTTCTTCGCCATCCAAATACTGGTAGGCAAGTGAAACAAGAAAGTTGAGAACAAAGACCAACATACTGCGCGGTTGAATCGTCTACCAAGATAAGGTTTGGGCCAGTAAAAAGGAAGATTTAATTCGCTAACTTAATTCGATTTTGATCCTCTCGAATAAACAGCTAAAATTAAGTTCCTATAGAACATAATATAGAAAGTTTT
This sequence comes from Heliothis peltigera, assembly GCA_958496145.1. Taxonomy (NCBI): domain Eukaryota; kingdom Metazoa; phylum Arthropoda; class Insecta; order Lepidoptera; family Noctuidae; genus Heliothis; species Heliothis peltigera. The sequence continues at coordinate 4,786,390 of OY292345.1, read as the reverse complement.
AAGATTTTCAGTTCTGTCACAATTTGGGTCGAGGTCCATATGACTGTTTTTTTTTTCAAGTTCTCGCCAATGGAATATTTTTTTTTCAATAATTTCGCTCTTCTATTGCACTATTAAAATATCTGTGATTTAGATGCAACTAAAATCGAAGAAGTAACACTTCAGGACAGGTGAGATCACAAAAAAAACAAATACCAAGAATTATGAAACGGAAATATCAGCAGATTTAACAACTTCATGGTGATGATGCTATATTGACTCCGATTCAAAATTTAAGGTTGGTTAAAGATTCTTCAATATATCGAATCTTATTTAGTTCATTATTTATTTTTACTGCAGTCAAGTAAGAAATGTCTCAGGAATTCTACCGCACTTTTCATAGCCTCGACCAAGACCCATCTGCCGTTTCTACGCCCCCATTATCTACTTCCATAAACCGCTGAGAAGCAAACAATCTGTAGAGTCTGTCCTCACTCTAAAATCACTACCACACTACTTTGACCTCCCATCCCCCCCTTTCACAATGTAATCTGGAGCGTTGAAGAACATTCGTGGAAAAAGCGATAGTTCTATCTATACTGGTTACGTTATAAATTTTACAACGCCATAGACTTAAAATTTCATCAAAGAGCTATAAATAAACAGGAGTGCGTCTTCCGTGGTTTGGAACGTTTAAAAGCTTCGTTTTAATACTTGTACGTGGGGATTTAATGGTTATTTATCTTTTGTTCGATATAAGTGAATTAAGAGATTTCTATTTTATTGACAAAAAGGATCCATTATTAATTTTCAATTCGAAATCAAACAATTTTAGCAACGGGCAATTACGGACGATAATTTTTGACGTTCATTCTTTGAGACTTTTTTCAAAAAACGAATCATTTCTTGCGGGGCACAGTATGTCATTAAACTGTTTTTTTTTTTCTTTAGTCGAAACTTACACTATACAGACACAAACTATACAGAAAATTTATACGCGATCGTATCATATCACATGTTTTACAAAATAAAATATCTTTATCGTATCTTTATCTTTATCGAATTGAACATCTATTTCTTGTTGGATCTCAGTTAAAAAGATAACACATAACTTAAAACCACAAAACCCTTTCTAATGAATGAAGCCTTGTACTTCAACTTAGCAATCAAAAGATATTTCTAAAAACAGAACAAGTTTTCTTTAACGACTCCCATGAGAGACATTCACATAGGTACGAAGTGTACCTACGCAATTTTGAACAAAGCATTATCAGCTTACTTCTACAACTACGTATTGTGGTATTAAAGGTCAAAGTTTTTGAGATTTATTCCTTCAATACAGTTTTTCAGATCTGTGTATCGTTTTTGTGGGAGGTAAAATGCTTTTGTAGTTTAGCATCGTTAGTGTTTTTAACATATTTACAGGAGTCTGTTGCAGACTTCTCTTTCATTGTACTTACCCTACCTTATTTTTAAACTTAGTAACACATACGTCGTCTTCATACGATTCCTTGAACAATTTTGTTTTTGTTGCAACTCAGGATTGTTTAAAAGAATGTTCCATATTCATTGCGCATTGTATCTGTTTGTCTAGGTTTTACTTAAATTCATATATAACTGCTACACCCTCTTGATAATGACAATCCAAACTTTCCTAAGTTTCCATCGCTTAATATGCAAAACTTTTTAGCTATTCACCATAAAGCCCTAACAAACAAAAATATATAATTACCTCATTTTTAATAAAAATAACAATTCTTCCCCAACCAGTCCAGTCACAGGAAAATCTTTCCCAAAAAGTCCAGCAAACAAACAAAACTGCCAATTCACTTTCGCAGCACAATTTCACTAATAACAAAGCAGTAAATCTGTACGTGTTGACAACATAACGAGATAAAACAACACAAGTGCAGCACGCGGCGCCGCCCGTGCGCCACCTAATTGTGTGCTCTTGTTAAAGTTCACTTTACACCTACAAGTTCTGGAAGAGGCAAGAAAAGGTGAAATAGGTAAAGAAATGAAAGCTTTAATATTATATTCTTATATTACATAACCTCTGCAGGCTTAGCATGACAAGCGTATAAACAAGTTTTGTTTACCGGAGAGTGGACATAATGACAGAAAAGTGACAGATTGACGTAAGATTTCTTTTGACAATTTTTAAATAAATTTTTCTTTTCTTTGATCGACATAAGTTTACAAGTGATTATATGCGAGTTGACAGAAAGAGCTTTGTCTTTTCTTGACAGAATAGACATAGAATCGCCATGCTAAATCTGCAGATGCAGTATTAAGTATGCAGTAAATAAATAGACATAAAGAATATGATAATTAAGTAGATAGTCACGTTACTCATCTACACAATTTTAATTTCGAAAAGTCTACGTTCCAAAATCCAGTTATTAAACAAAATTTTCTGAAACGGAAACATATGAATTGAGGTCCTATGGTTAAAAGCCACGATTGACAGACATTCTTAATAAGTAAAGAAAGGAACATTGATTTAAAGATGAAGATAATACATTTTACGTTATTTCACAATATGCTAGCATCACCAACAATACAATATCTTAACAGTTGTCAGTTCCAGTATTTCTATGGACCTCAGTCCAGTGCGCTCGTGTCTGATTTATATACCATTGTCACGTACCGTACCGATCTGAAATACCTACTTGATGATCGTTAATCTTGTAACTATCTGAGCAGTGGGTTATCTAATTATTTAGTTGAGTTATATTATTTTATATTTAAGATGCTCATTTTTTTGTTTCATTATTGACATTTTTAAAATAGACTATGGTCGTTAATATTTTGAGCTATACATATAATATAATTCGGTGTGAGTAGTAATCCAAGTATTTTGAGACATATTAATAAGAAGCATTGGATATAGTGTAATAGTTTATATGGCTGGAAAGTTTGTTACTTGTAATATGAGGTCAGAGAAAGAAGTATGGGAAAAGAAGTCATACTGTGTCAACTACATAATTATTAACATTGGGATACTCGTACACGGACTAGACGGACGGACGATCTCGCCAAGGTCACCGGGAAGCAGTGGACGCGGATGGCTGAAGACCGCTCGAAGTGACGAACCTTTGGAGGCCTTTGTCCAGCAGTGGACTTCCTTCGGCTGATACGACACTACACGACGACTCGTAGAGGTTGATAATGATGATGCGAGTATAGGATTTCGTTAACTGCATTCAAACAAATCCGTTTGGACGCAAAAAATTCCCACATTCATTTTACTGAATAAAAACAGTTTTACAAATAACAGTAATGACTAAAGACAAGACAACAGACAGATTTGTGTCCCTAACTATACAATTGACTCTTAATTAACAGAACTAAGTGCTAACCGTCTTGGTCTAGCTTTATTTTATCTAGTTGTTCCATTAATTGTATTTGAGTTGGGAACGTTTAGTCCGTACAAATTTACTGTGGATTCATGTGAAGTTTATTTAGAATTGTAAGATGTCTAGACTGTGATGGCAATAAATGTTGACACAAATATTGGAAATGGTAGAAGACATAGGAATTTGAAGACGCTGGATGCAGGTCAAAAAGAAAACAAAAGACGCAAGTATTTCTAGAGATTACTATGAATATCTGAGAAATTATCATCAGAAGCTATAGAAATAGGGGCCATTATCACACGAATGGTAGTAAGGAAAATTTGTGTCTGTTTGTTTGTTACTTCTTCAGGGACTTTTTAAAACACGTTATTAAGGACGTGTGAAATGGTAAAGGGTAAGCGTTTAGGGGACTGTTTGTTATATTTTTTTGACCAAGTTTGAATATGCAATATTAATGTTGAGTTCGAGTTTAAGAGCAATCGATTAATACATCAGAATAACAAAGGGGTTTCGTCAGGGTGTGGGAACTACTTAGTTCCTCAAGACGTCCTTCCCTCTCATGCGACATTTTGAAATCCTTACGTTTACCACTTCATTTTATTGGAGAGTGTCTTCATGATCCCATTTGCTCAAACGATCTTGGATGCTTCAGCGATGTGAGTCAAAATGTTAGGAGCTAAACCTTTTAGTATTAATGAAGAAACAAACACACACATACACACACATACACACACACCAACACAAGTATCTACTAAATACCAAACCTTACTAGGCAAGTACTAACAGCTATTAATTAATAGGAAACGATATTACAGAACCGCATCAGCTAAAATTCCTGCCTATGACATTTGTAAACAGACCCTTACACGGAGTTGGGTCAAATATTAACTCATCTACTAGTTGCTTTACGTGTGGAGTAGGGTGGAGGAGAAGGCGGACGGTTCTAGGGGGATAATGACTTAATTCATTATGCTTAGGAATTAAAATATACTCTAAAAGTACTTTAGAGGTTGCTTCTAGTGTTGAATTATTCTCGTCGACGCTGCTTGTTGTTGACTACTTTTGGGATCGATTTCAAACTTCACAAACCGATTTTATTTGGTAAGTTTTTGATATTTTTTTGTTGTTGATGGTTATACACACTTTTAAGCAACAAGTTGAGGATTGAATAATAAATCTACCATGACTTTATGTGATATATTCCTACCTAGATTTTGGCAGCAGTACTCTAAGGTACTAAGATAACAAAACTAAAGAGTTTGTTCAAACACGCTAATCTCAAGAAATACTGAATTGTTTGAAAAAATATTTTCCTGTCAGATTTTCGTATAACTCATTAACTATCGAGGAAGACTATAGGTTTTTAATTCATGTACGCACAATATTTCCTACAGCGTGCGGGTGAAACCGCTTATACAAGGTAGTTAAAAATAAACACAAATATGGAACAAGGTCATGAGTTCGGCTCGCATTTGCAATTTCGACTTCACCCATTTTCGATAACCTCAGACACATTCACCATCTTAAGATATGACATGAACTTAAAAAAGTACCGGCTCTAGTGCTAGATTTAAACCATCATCTAGTTATATAACATTGAAAAATAGCAACAGATTCATATCATTACAAACGAAAACAAGCGAACAGTAATCTGTTTTTAGGCCACATAACCACGCAATCTCTTCGTTTTCACCACACGCTACCACGCTCACACGACTCTACGGCCAAATTGCTCGGAAGTTCGTTCTTGCTCAAGTTCTCCAAAACATACAAAGCTTAATGGATTACACGTCTTGTTTTACTTGACGAATGCTAGCTTTGTGCTGCATGTTGTTTTATGAGAACGATTTCTTTTTGTCAGAGTTGCGATTCAACTTTAGTGTTTTGGTTGTTGGAGGGAATGAGGTTTGGAGGTCTTTTTGAATGAAAATGAAGTGATTGAATAATTTTGATGGCGTTAAAGGTATTGTTGTTATTAAAGTTACTCTTTTTAATGAGAAGTCTTAAATTGATCGTGAAATTAAAATACCGTTGCCTCCAAGCTGTGATCTAGTTTAAAATTTTTATTTAGATTTAAATATTGGTAAAGTGATTTTAAAATAAAAAAATGAAATAACAATCAAAATTAAGACCTCCCAAAATCCAAACAAAAGAAATCTGCAAGTAAAAATCTCAGACACCCCTATATAAAGTAATTAAAGAGAAATTTAAAGCATTACACCGAACAGAGCAAACGCATTTACCGCTGCGAATTAATCCACGTCTTAAAGTATTATTAAGCCAATTATTATGCAAAGGAATTCGTAAAAAGAAAGTCTCTTCGCCCTAACGCAAACTCGGGCAAACTTTAGCTTGGAATAAAGGCGGATGCAACTTCAATATGAAATTTAAATGAGACTCGTTCGGGTAGCTACTCTAATTCCTTTGCAACATCCACCTGTAACTTCATTCAAATTCTCCGCGTAGTTGGAATTAATTCTTGTCTGAATTATGTATTTTTAAAATGGTCGGATTCTATTTGAATGTTTAAGCTTTACGGTTGAAGGTTTGCTCCCGGCTTAACACTGTTATCATAGGAGTCTACTCCCTCTTTGGCATTCAAGCATTCACAACTTTGTTCAATGTCTATTCTAGTTTTTTTTTAACTGCGTCCACAGTCTGTACCTTTGATTTATTTCTCTCGTGGTTCCATCGAACCAGATACTATTGTTGCTTCCTTTTGAAATAATAAAGGTCAAGAAAATTGTATTCGTGATTTGATTCCAAGTTTAAAAAAAAAACGACTTCTCTCCATGTATAAAATTCTGTCAATTCATTTCATTGACACACGCGTCTACAGGAAATTCACATTTAAGTGTAATTAATTTTGTTTATTTTATTAATTCAATTTAACATATTTTATGCATTATTTTTATTGATGAATCCTTTCAATTACCTTTCTTAAAATCATTCTAGTAAGCTCTGCTGATAGTCAATAATGACATGATCACCCTTAATAGGAAAGATTAATTTTGTTCTCCACGGGAAAGATACCGAATCAAAAAAAGACGTTACAGAAAGTAATTTAAATCTAACTGTTCCATTTCCAAACTGAACGTAGATATGCACAAAATTCAAATAAACAATAACTTACGAACGGTTATTACGAAGTAATTTCTCTAAACAATAGGGAACCAAAGCTGCACCATACGAGTAAAGTTCTTGTATAACGCGGTAGTTGCAATTTGTTCTTGTTGCTATGGGACCAACTTTCGCAAAGTACTCCACTACAATGTTTGCTACGGTCATATCCACAAATTGAAGTGCTGTAGTTACTTTTATTTGGACTGTATTAGTTTTGATATGAAGGTTAGGTAGATTTGTAGGCCACGTAATCTTTCTTTCAGTTATTAGATTTCTTATAATATCTTCTTCTTTAAGTCATAATGTAGATACTTGCGGCAGGCTCTTGTGGTCCACATTTGTCCAGTCTATTTGGATCTCATTCTTAACTAAAATGTATAGCCATTTGTTGAATTAAATCAAAGTCAAAATGTTCGAATCATATTTTGAGCCATTAGAGAATAAAATGAAGTTTAAGACAAAGTATCTTCTTCGTGGCAGTTTCTGTTCCTCGCGCTCCTCGCAGACCAGTTAGCGAAATTGGAAGGTTCACCCCTAAATGTGGCGTGTTGATCATAAAAGTTACCACCGCCCTAGCACGGAAACACTTCCAGAAGGAACAGAAGTGAAGAACTTTGGGCCAGTAAAAGTCAGAAACTCCCTCCACTCACATCGGGAGGGGTGATGTGATTTTAAAAACCATTTAAAAATCTACTGAGTAGGTATTTTCTTAATCTTTTCTAAATTATACTTCCTGTACATTCCTAAAAAAAGATTATCCTACTTATCTTATAGTACGAACTTATCAATACAAAATTTCTGAATAACAAATACTCGCAACTCAACCATAATCTTGACACGATGGTGGAATAACGTGGTGTAGAAATAAGCGAAGTGGCAGACCATTAAGTGTCGCCTATGGCACGCGAGCTGTAGCTTAAGTAGTGACGGGGGTGAGTGACGATAAAATTTCGTGTAAACGAGAAGACATAAAAGTTTTTATTTACAACGATGAAAGAATGAAATGAAATACAGCAACGAAGTGCAAATAACTGGGAAGACAAAGTTACTAAGTTTTCAAAAGCTTTTTTCTCATTTCTGGAGGGGTGTATAAAAACTGTGAAGGTGTTTGAGTAAAAATGAGACTTAGTGTGTATATAATTATAATGTAAAAACAAAATTGACTCTTTAAATTTTTTACACATTGAAGAGTTTTTTTACTTAGGTTGTAATATTTACATAATATTAATATTATTTACACAATAATATTAATTAGAAGAAAATAAATTCAAATAAAAAGGGGAATATTAAAATAATGGGTCAAAAAACTCATCAATAGCATTAAAGAGGGTTTGTCTAGCCTCAAATAAAACCACTGCTAAAGGTTTTGCAAAAATTGACAATTTGTTAGCACAACTTTACAAATTTGAACTTACATCGTGCACGTTATAGACACAGAAACATCACTAAACACTTCTATGCAACGTCCGTAGGACAATGGTTCAAGTCGTACTAGACTCAAATTGGCGAGTGGAACCAAGAAAGCAAAATAGGGACTGCACAATACTACAATATCAGAGACAGTGATTTCTAAGCGCACAATAGGTCACTGTAATGGAATATTATTTAAATTATATTCTCAAAAGAAAGGTAAGTTTACATTTTTTTTTACTTTTCAACCAATGTTTACTGCCTCAAAAGTTCCGATTTAAAAACAATTGTTTTTATGAGTTCCACAGCCTTTTTTGACTTTTTTAGAATTAGTATTTTCGAGTATTGTGGGGAACAGCAGACGAACAAGTCTTTAAATACATTTTGGTGGCCTACCGCTTGAAGCACAGCCTATCAAATATGAGTGTGCGTGTTCGAGTCCATATCAGACAACAAAAAGATTTTCTTATTATAATTTATGTACTTTCTAAGTATGTATATTTTGGACTCCGATTAAAGGTAACGTTGAAACAATAGGAAATTAAACTTTACAGCTAATTAGGTTTGAACCACTAGATTTGCGAAAATTCAATCATCCATTCCATCATTAAGGAAAACATCTCGAGGAAACCTGGACTATTATAAAGTCTGAAATCACTAACCTGCATTGAGCAAGCGTACAAACGCTCGATCCTTCTCCGTGTGAGAGAAGGCTGGTGCCCTGCAGTGGAACGATAAAAAGGCTGATGATGATGTATGATTTCTATTGCGATAAATATCCATTGAGCCGAATATAACGGTCAAATATTCGAAGATGATTATGACTGGTCACAGCTGCGAATATTAAGAAGTAATTTTGAGTCTATAGATATTACCGCATTGTTGTTCAAGGAAGTTCACATTGAATCCAAATGATTGCAAGCTCGCATCAGTTGGTATCTTAGTAGGACAAGTTTCTCGGTTGTGTCTGACCCAGTTCTGATTTTAACACAAAGAGATTTTTTTCCTGATAATATTTTAATGTAGGCATACTTTTTTGTAGCAAGTTTTTTTAACATAAGATTTAAAAGAATTGCCTGTGCTAGTATTCTAAAGCTGAAGAGTTTGTTTGTTTACTTGAACGCGCTACTCTCGGGAACTACTGGTCTGATTCGAAACATTCCTTCAGTATTAGATAGTCCATTTGTAAAAGAAGGCGATAGGCTGAATTTTATCTGACTATAGTACAAAATTAGAAAATTATGTAAATACATTTCGCTAATGGGAACTTCCCACGGGACGCGGGTGAATCCGGTGGCAAAAGCTAGTCCATGATAAAAAGTGAAGTGGATTTACATAAAAATTTTGTATTATAGTGTTTAGTGTTGATTGAGTTGAGAGACCTGGAAAATGTTTCGGTAGCAAACAGTCTCCAACAGAATTCTTTTAGTAGCAACTGTGTAGGTTTCGACTCGGTATTATAGTAATATTTTACTTTATTTTATAGGCTAACTAACAATTAATGTTTACATTATGAAATGTCAAGTGAAATTAATAAAATACTTAGTCCTAGTGTGTTTTATAATCGATTAACCTATTTGTCGATGAACATAGAAAATTTGCGGATGATGAAAATAATCCTTCTTAACTACAATCAAAAATGTTTACTAAGAAAATATTGCCCTATCACGACTTTAAGTCTGACCTACAAAGAAATTTCTAGAACACGACCTTAATGTCCTGGCCAAGGAAATTGAGTAAACAGTTCGGTTTATCCTTAATGGTAAACTTGGGATTAAAAACTTTACGCTGTTTTCGAAAAGTTAGGCCATTACAAGTAATTATAATTCCAAGTAATTATAATTCCAAGAAAATAGTTTTGTTTGGTACAACGTTGTATGCTGATATGAGCTGATATCATGATATAATTTTCAAAGTCAGTTGTACCTATTTATGTTCTTTTAACGACATACAAGATCACGGCAACTGTAAACTGTAATAGTAGGGGAGCCCTAGTAGGTATTTTGGGAGTAACTCAAGCACATCAAATTAATAAGTAGGAAAATTTCACCTTTGAATACCTCTTCTAAAATACGAGCTCTTTATGTGAGTGCGCGAGTCTAGGATTAGCCTCATATAGTCTCCAAAGCAACAACATTTTGTTTTTATTTATAACTATTCTGAAAAATCCAGTAGATCTCTACCACGGTTGTGATTTCGATTTCACATTATTGCCTTCCTTACTATAATTTTATTACAATCCTTATTGCAAAACAGTAGCTCAAACCCCAAAACTAGAGAAACTCAGTGGAAGTGTAAAAGACTTTGGATACGAAAAGTTGCAAATAACGTCAGTGATTGTTGATTTTTTCCCTTTATTTCCTTGGTTAATGCATTAATTTCGTTAATTAGACCCATATCTTTCCGGTCTTCATGAATATTCAAACATTTTTGTTGGAGTCCCTTTACTTATCCTACTTAAGCTTTCCGAGGCCAATAAAATGCCGTGAATCAACAAATATATACACTTCTAATGAGTGTTTGCACTCGTTTGAATCGCTAAGTTCCCATATTTGTACAGGATTATATAAACTAATAATTTTGGCAATGTACATAAGGAAGTCATTTGGAATAAGAACCACTACTACACTCATTAATTTATTCTAAAACTTGGCTTAGATTATATTCCGATTTAATTTTGTTTTAGGGGTTATGTTATGGACAATAATAATCCTGCGTATTTCGGAAGGAACGTTAATTAGCGGGTCCCGGCTGTCATTTTGTACATCTTTGGCAGTCGGTAGTAGGAAGCCAGAAAGTCTGGCAACCAGTCTTACCAAGGGATCTCGGATTCTCAGGGTTGAGGAGGTCAGACAGGCAGTCGTTCCACGAAAAATACTGGTACTCACCTAGATCCGGTTACACTGGAAGCCGACCCCAACATAGGTTGGGAAAAGGTTAGGCATATGTTATGGACAAAAATAATATTCATGACTTGTAATAAGCGGTTGTCGATCAAGTTGCTGTTATAAGTGATTATAATCGATTAATCACATCACATTTACTACTCTGTCAAGAAAGTACCGGGAAAAGATCAATAATACACAAAATGTCTGTTATTCATCCAAATTTATTTTATCACCTTCAAAGTAAGCTCCTTTAGAAACGATACACTTGCGCCAACGAATAATCCATTCATCATTTTTTTTTTAAACGCTGCTTCCGTAACTGAGTTCAGTTCTAGCCGCGAATTCTCCTTTATGTCTTCTATCGATTGAAAACGGGTGCCACGAAGTGGTAATTTGAGTTTAGGAAAAGGAAAAAAGTCAGCAGGAGCCATATCTGGTGAATATGGTGGTTGCTGGATGGTATTTGTTGAGTGTTTGCGACTTTCATGCGATTGAGTTTTTGGAAAATATTCAGATCTTTTGGGACTAGTCGAGCAGCAACATGTTCCATACACAAATGATTAGTTAAAATGGCACGGATCGACTCGTGAGATATAGAAAGTTCGGCGGCTATCTCTCTCCGAGTTGAATGGGGATTTTCAGTCACTATTTTCTTCACTTTTGCGATGTTAACTTCAGTTGCAGACGTTGACGGCCTACTAGAGCGAGGCAAATCTTCCATCACATCTCGACCGCTTTTGAACGCTTTGAGCCACTCATAAGCACGAGTTTTTGATAAAGTCGATTCACCGTAAGCCTTCTGTAACATTTTCAGTGACTCCGAACACGAAATTCCATTGGCGATGCAAAATTTAAGACAAACTCTTTGTTCGATATTTTTGTCCATTATGAAATTCGCAATACACACTATATATGATACTAGCGACCCGCCCCGGCTTCGCACGGGTGCAATGCTGATACTAAATACACTACAGAAAAACTGTCATTATCATCATCAGCCTATCGCAGTCCACTGCTGGACATAGGCCTCTCCAAGTGCACGCCACTGAGATCGATTTTCGGCTTCTCGCATCCAGCTCCTGCCAGCCGTCTTGCGCAAGTCATCACTCCACCGTGCCTGAGGACGTCCTACACTACGTTTGCCGAGGCGTGGTCTCCACTCTAGAACTCGATTACCTCAACGGTTATCGGTTCTTCGGCTGATATGGCCAGCCCACTGCCACTTCAGGTTGCTGATTTGGTGGGCTATGTCAATGACCTTGGTTCTCTGACGGATTACCTCATTTCTGATGCGATCCCTCAGAGAAATGCCGAGCTTAGCTCTTTCCATAGCCCACTGAGCGACTTTAAACTTGTGGACCAGCCGTACCGTCAGTGTCCACGTTTCGGCTCCGTAAGTCATGACAGGTAGGACGCACTGATTGAAGACTTTTGTCGTTAGGCACTGTGGGATCGACGATGTTAGGACTCGACGTAACTTCCCAAAAGCAGCCCAACCCAACTGAATTCTCCTATTCACCTCGTCCTCAAAGTTGTTTCTACCTAACTGCAATGTCTGCCCGAGGTACACATATTTCCGAACAACTTCGAGAACGGCGCCGTGTATCGCAATCGGTTCCGGTAGAACATGTTCATTGAACATGACCTTGGTTTTGTCCAAGTTCATCCGTAGGCCGATGCGTAGAGAAGATTTAGCCAGGTCGTTCAGCATCTGTTGTAGGTCCTGCAGCGTTTCCGCCATGATGACGATATCGTCAGCAAATCGCAAGTGAGAGATGTGTTCGCCATTGATGTTGATGCCGCGTCTTTTCCAGTTCAGCGTCTTGAACATATCCTCCATTGCATTAGTGAACAGTTTCGGGGAAATAACATCCCCTTGTTTCACTCCTCGATGCAACGATATGGGCCTTGTTTGCTGATTCTGTACTTGGACGGACATTGTAGTGGCTTCGTAGAGACATCTCATCACGTGGATGTATCGCCAATCTACTTGACAACGCTGCAGGGACTCCAGAACAGACCAGATTTCAACCGAGTCAAAGGCCTTCTCATAGTCCACAAATGCTAGGCACAGGGGCTGATAATACTCTTCGGTCTTCTGTATAATCTGCCGCACTGTGTGGATGTGGTCTATGGTGCCGTATCCGCTCCGAAACCCAGCCTGCTCCGGTGGTTGGAATTCGTCGAGTCTTCGCGCAAGTCGGTTCGTGATCACTCTTGAGAACAGCTTATATACGTGGCTTAGGAGGGAAATGGGTCGATAGTTCTTCAGCTGGGTTTTGTCTCCCTTTTTGAAGAACAGGACGACAACACTCCTACTCCACGCCTCTGGAGTTCTCCCTTCAAACAGGACGGCATTAAAAAGCTTCTGGAGCTCCCCCAGTACAGGCTTACCTCCTGCTTTTAATAGCTCTGTTGTAATGCCATCCTCGCCAGGGGCTTTTCCATTTTTGAGCTGTCTCAGAGCGATCTCGATTTCGCCACTGCTGACTTCTGGCAGAAAAACTGTGAACGTTGTATATAAAAACATACTTGCCGGCCGGTACCGCCGCAAACGCTACGTCCCGCAATTTTTAAATCTGTAATATCTTCTAAAATATTCACTTAAACCATACGGTGTAAAGGGCCATATAGATCTATATTAAATGAGCAATGTATTCAAGATATTTAATTGGTTAAGGATTAATGCTGTATTGGTTAAAATCGCTTCGAAAATTAGCCATTATTTGTCGTAAAAAGTAAATAACAAAAAAGAGTTATTGTGGGTTATCCATAAGAGATAGACATATACCATCATGGACTTTTCTGTAGACCTTTTCAATGTGTACAATACTAAGTACATTATTTTGATAAAACTCGTAGGGTTCAGCCTGCGTTTGCAATGTAAGCGGAAAAAATGTAAATATTTACGACATCACATTAGAAACCTCAAAAATAACAGTACTTCTCCACTATTTAATGGATGTTATTATACATATAAACCTTCCTCTTGAATCACTCTATCTATTAAAAAAAACCGCGTTATAATCCGTTGCGTAATTTCAAAGATTTAAGCGTACAAAGGGACATAGGGACAGAAAAAGCGACTTTGTTTTATACTATGTAGTGATAGTGATTACTAAAACCAGCACCGTATTTAATATAAATAACAGATGCAACTCAAACTCCGCGCCAAAATGGAAAACAGTTGTGCCAATCTAACAACTACAAAAAAACAAAAATTTGAATTTGGAACCATAAAAAAATCATCCATTCCCGATACTTTGTTGACTGAATGTATATTATAAATGTGAAAATTTAATGGTGGATGTGTGAATGTTTGTTCATCTGCGACACAAAAACTATTGAATCATGATCTAGTATATCTTACGTATCAGAATAACATATAGACTCTATTTTACTGCGTGAGGTAAGTAGTAGTCTCGGCCGACGGGTAAAATAGCCAGTACTATAATAATTTCAAAAAGCAAGAAGTCTCCTTCCATAAGCCACAAATGACAACAGTCAAAGGACTTTAGACTTTGGTTGCTACTTAAATTGATTCGATAATAAGTAATTAAATTGTCGAACCCAACAGCTGTTCCACGCCAATGTAAGAGACAGCTGATGTTCACTCATCAATCATGTTGTTAAATTATAGTTTGATCTGACATCAACTGTTGGTTCGAGGATCAGATAGGAAGTAGCAATCTAAACATTAAGCCGAAAATAGATTCCTCTTTTTAATTATATTTTATTTGAACAGGATCACTGTTTCTGAATGGATAAATAATGTCCTGCCAATGCATTGTTACATTAGGTAAATAATATTAATTTATAAGGTACTATCTGTTTGCCACGATTCCAACATCGTTTTATCATTTCACTGCTGGGCACAGGCCTAGTACAGGCGTGAATCATCACACTTACTCAATGCGGATTGGCAATTGTAGACTATAAAATCCAGGTTTCCTCAAGATGTTTTCCTTCACCTTTAATCAGGCATTGTTGTCCAAGATATACTTAGAAAATATATTTAAGGTAGACATTTAGAAATGTAACTACATTGATATAGTATTAGTGGAATTAGACCCCTGCAATCATATTTTACAGGTAGGCGCGTTAACCAATATCCCACCACGACCTATTAAGTCACACAAAGATAAATATAAGCCTGCACGCTGTGTGTATTTGTTTATAAACTGTACCTTTAAAATCAAAATTCGTTCAATATTTTTTGGTTTTCCGTACCTAAAATATTAATTAACATACACACGTCCAAACTCTCATGTTTATAATAATTATATATTTGTGTGAGCTGAGTACATTTTTTAAGTAGAAAATGATCAGGTAACTACATTTTTTGAAGTAGAAAATGCTCAGGTGACCTCTCCCACAGAAGGACGGAGTGTCAGACTTTTACTGACTTAAACCCACCTCGCGAAAACTCTTTTGAACAATCCTAGAGTCATGTGACACCTAAAGTGGAGTCTAGCAAACTAAATCGATTTGCAAGTAAAAGCTACAAGAAATATTATGATGAAAACTCTTTTTACTTCTGACAGATCTGAAGAATTTAAAATAAGGAGTGCTAAGATAAATTGTTCTATTCGAGATGTCTGTGAAGAGAACAGGAGAGGAATTCCATTAAAATGTCTGTGCCACTATTCTGTGTTATCTTTTTCTATTTGTACGGCCAGTGATGTGTGCGCTCCGATAAAAAAATATATCGAAAGAGGTTATCGACGTCAAGGTAATTAATGCATAAACAAATTTGTCGATGTTCTTAGTTTGTTTTTTTAATGATAGCTGATAAAGTCATTCGATTAAATATAATTATAAAATACTAGTTAGGCTTTAGCTAGGCATTTTTATTAATGAAATAGAATTAATTTCACAAGCATCGTTAGTAAGTCTTTAGTACAGACGTCAACACATCAACCTACCCGATACTGCCAAAATTTCCCAATCAATTTTGAACCATATCCCGCTGCGATAAAGTTGAAACTCTATTAAGGTTTGACAGATTGACTTACTTGATGTACTAACGTCTATACCTAACATGGCAAAAAATGGTCATCATTCCACATAGAAAGCTGCATTATTCCTGCCAATCTATAGAACAGGTTATAGGTACTCAAACTAATTTATTCAAATCAGCACTTTTGGAACGTCAAAACAAAAGACAGCCTTCATAACGCCCACCCTTCACCACTTCCTATATGTTCTTGCTGGGAAGAAATCGAAGCCATAATACCATTACCAATACCAATGTTTTATCTATCTATCTTCCATAAGTAAAAGCTATACTAAGACCTAACAACGTCGACCTTGTTCAACCCAACGCCAAGCTAACAAGCAAGAAAAAGGTGCAAGTGCATTTTTCGACATCAACTCTAACACCGCTACGAAACTGGTTTGAGACAAGTTAAAGTTGTCTTAAACTTGGTCCGATATCTCGTAGCACATTGAAAGGTGTTCTCAGATGCTTTTTAAAGTACAAAAACTTCTGTAGTCGACTTTATTTTACTGGACTTTGAGTACAGGCGGAGTACATTTGATATTTATACAGCTCAGTAAAAAGGCCTTCGAAGTGGAGTTGGTAGACTGGGATCTCTGCGAAGTTTATGCGACTTTCCTATATAGGTAAGAAATAGTATTTGAGTATAAAATAATATGGCGAGGTTTCGGTATAGGGCAGTTTTGGACGCTTCAGACTAATAACCAAGTCAAGAACTGCTAAGTATGAGTTAGGTAGAGAAAACCAGCACATCAAGCTAACCGAAACTGTCAAATTTCCTCAATTAACTTTGGATAAAGTTGAAAATCTATTAAGGAAATTTGAAAAGTTGTAGTAGTTTAATGGGCTTTAGTACAGAAGCCAGCAGATCAACCTACTCGAATCTGTCAAATTTTACCAATCAAAAAATGTACCTTTCGGTATTGTGATAAAGTTGAAAATCTATTAAAGAAATTTGTCAGATTATAGTAGCTTGATGTGTTGGCCTTTGTACCTTATTTATTATCTGTAAAGGAGTTGTTATAATCAATTATCACACTAATATAAAACAGTGTTAGCTTTGCTTTACGCCATGTTTTAGCAAATAATACAAAAAAAAACATTTCAAGTAAAAAGAAACCTTAATAAAAACCCCAATAATTTATTTAACACCGATGGAATCCTGAAAAAATGTTTCGTCGAAATTTCAACGTGACAAATTGACTATTTTGTTAGAACCTTTTTGAGGCAGTATTCATTAATTTTAATGTGTTCTATTTAGACTTTTAGGGTACGTCCAATTTGGGCTAACGTTTTCGACGTGAAAAGAAAATAATTAAGGCCTCACGGAATAACCTAAAAAACGGATACCTAGATATAAATTGAATGAAATCATTAGTCTATAATTTGAAGCTATTGTAATTAGGTATACCGATTTCGAAACATTACATACCTACCTATTTCCAAAATAAATACACTCGGCTACATAGCACACTTTCATAAAAATCCCTTGACTGATATAATTGTCCATGTCATTTTATAGGACAAAAAGCTGACCTATGGATTCGAAATGTTTCAAAGGTAAATTGATATCTTATCTAGATTTTGCCAAATCAAAAACACGGTACTGAAAATTTGGCTTCATTGATTGGAGTAACAAAATAATTGTTGTATTCGATTGTGTACTTCGTTTTAATAAAATTGTTGGAAGCCAGCACCTTCTAAAATCTTTTAATAAAACTCCCGGATAAATGACTTGATAGAATTCGATATTGATTCGATTCGGAAAAACTGGTAATCATCTGAGTCTAAGAAAATCGAAAATTCCTAGAAAGATACACAAATCAAGTTTTAAATCATATTCTGAGAGAAAGAAAAAAAAATTGTAAGAATGTAGTAAGTACCTAGTTACAATAGGTGTTTCATGATTTACAGAGCGTCTTTATATCAAATCGATAAGGAAAAATAATGGGGGCACGGAAGTGCCCCGCCAAGACGAGTCAAGCTTAACTTATTGTCTATTTACAATAAATAACGATGATCCAGTTGGCGCAATGGTCAGCATGCTAGACTGCTGAACCGAGGGTTCGATACTCGGTATGTTTGACATTTGGGTGATGAGCATGTTTATTGGCTGTAGTTTGGGTGTTACAATGTGTATTTATATAAATATAAATACTAATAGCTAAAATAATTAATAGCTTACTTTGGGGCTAACCGACCGTGGGTGAAAAGTGTCCCGATATTATTATAGAATATTATATTATATAGAATATTATTATAGTAGAATTTATTTTAAAGAAAATCAAATAGTTTCTTTCTAAGTTAATTTATATTGAAATTCTTGATGCAATTTGCTAGTTTATTATAATTTTTGATAGCCATACAAAATGAGTTTTGGCTTTATAAATTGTGCGTTAGCTTGGCACAACTAATTTATCACGTAATATATTGAAATATCCTATTAAAAGCCAATCCTTTACTTCGTACAACGAAATAGGTTTCTCTCCAGAGACTGAGCTTCCACGAATCACTGGTACTCAAACCACAGCGTAACGAATTCAAAGAACCTGAAACATTAACCCTCTAATCGCTACGTGAATATTTATATCTACTGAGTGGTCGACTAATTTGCAAGATATTAATCCCGGTACGAATAATCCCATTATAAAGATATTACGTCTCTCGTTTAATTTAATATCATTTTAAGGTTCTTTTGGTGGTACTGCATTTCGAACGGGGTTCTTATTAAGTGGGTTAAGAGCTCGTGAAAGATCTTTTTGGGTATTAAAGGCCTCAGATTAAGAAGTGGGATTTATTTTAATATTGACGGTTTTGGTGTGAGATAACGGGTTTAAAATGGGATGTGGTTATACTGGGTTGGTTTTATATTTGCCTTAAGTTGTTATGATTTTGGTCCTTAGATACGAATGTCTTCATTTGTATAATATATACTAAATAAGTCTCTATTCAGTAAAAAAAATCTAGAAAATTTATATATAATTACTATAGTACATTATTTTCTGCATTGTTGCTATTTATTTTCGATATTGACGCATTTATTGGAATCGCCATTATCACAAAAAGCTATGCCCCGGGTGAGGATCGAACTCACGACCTTAAGATTATGAGACTTACGCGCTGCCTACTGCGCCACCGAGGCTGATGGTGAAGCTATGAAATAGGTAATTAATAAAAGAAGTAATCTCATTATATTTTCACTTTCCTATTTTAAATAGACATGAAAAGTACCTACTGAACAGTAATATGGGGGGCAGTAGGCTCAGCTCGTGTAATAGTTCTATTTGGAGAATAGCTATTTTTATATATAGAACTCTCATTACCCTAATTATCATCATGAGCATTTTAACCGTCCCACTGCTGGGCACAGGCCTCCTGTAACACAGACAAGGATTGAGCGTTAATCACCATGCTTGCTCAATGCGGGTGACTTCAGACTTTATAGGCCAGGTTTCCTCGATATTTTTTATTTCACCTTTAACATGTCATTGGTGTCCAAGATACACTTAGAAATTACATATCTACTACTTTTAAGAGTTGTATTGTTACCTACTTGCCTGACTGTAATTGACTCGAACCAGCATATTCACACTTGAGGCCTAAAGTACTACAATTTAATATTACAGTTACGAATTATATCTGATTAATTCTATGATGGAATGAATCGAAGAGTTACCACGGGTCTAAACCACCAAAGCTAAATGAATACCTTGAAACATTCTAGTCTGTAAGAACCTGATACCTCTCGATCCATCCACCACGCGGGCAGTCATTTTTTTAGACGTTCCTTCAAAAATACACTAGCCGATGCTCACTCACACACACAAATCTTCACGCATACATACATACAAATCTTCTTTGTCATTAAACAAAGTTCAGTTGCACTATCTCTGTCTCACTACTATGAATAACAGTTGAGACGTGAATGCATTAGGTTTGAAGCTGCACCTGTCATCTAGCTACGTAAATCAAGGAGATACTGCCCGAAATTATGGTGGAACACATTATATTCAATGGAGTGTGTATGTGTTTGTGAGATTCATGCATGGATGGCTATTCTTGCTAAAGGTACGGTCGATGGAAGACCGTCTTGCTTTGGTTTGGTGGATACCAACTTGTGCCTTTCAATTACATAACTAGGGATATTTAAATTGTGACTCCTCGATTTTAATAATGTATCGTGATGAATAGAAAACCTGACAAGTGGGCTAAGATTACCACCCAGTGGAACCCAGATGATGGCAGACGATCGAGAGGAAGACCGAGAAAGCGAAAGACGATTTGGACCGTTTCCTCGAGGACTGGCCACATAAAGCTTGCGATAGAGATAAGTGGAAAGATATGGGGGTAGGCCTTTGCCCAGCAGTGGGACAGTACAGGCTAATAAAAAAATAGAAAACAAACAAACAGTCCGAGTTTTGTCTACTTTTGAACCATCATCTGCCTAGCAGATCCCTCTCCCAAGCTGTGTTGGAGTCAGCTTGTATCAGAGCTTTACGTGAAGCGATTGCCTATCTGATCTTCTCAACCAACTTACCTGGACAACCCGATAACCCTAGGTAAGACTGGTTATCAGACATTCTGATTTCTGACGACCCGTAACGACTGCCGATGATGTTGAAATTACAACTGGGACCGACCAATTTAGCGTGCCTTCCGAAACATGGATCAACTTGCCATGACAAGATAGTCATATTTTTTTTTTAATGACATGATTATAACATATGTACATGTAGCGCAATCAATGGACTCTTGGACGCCAAGCCTGACTGCGATTTGTTTACGGACGACTGGAAGACGATTCTGTCGGTATGTCTGGAGTATTGTGAGATGAGCGTGTGAATGATTCATTATAATACATCTATAAACATATTGGTTTTTTTTTTCATAGCAAATGTGGCTACGACCGTTTTTGCTGTTGAAGATAGAAAGTAAATACATACTAGGGACCGTGGTACACACTTCTGTGAACCAGCATTCTTTACCGAGGAAAAGCATAAATTCTTAGACGGCGCACAAACGAGATAAGCTCGCATGCACTAACGACCCTTAAAGTTTGTCCGTAATTTGGTGCAAAAGGAACGGTCCTTTTAACGCTCGGATATTAGGACCAAAAGCTAAAGGATGATATTACAGGTCTGACTGATGCTGGCTATCCCAAGCGAGGTATTAACATAACAAGTCCTAAACTCCGTAGCCTTTATAAAGGAACTCTATTATGACTTTATGAATTTAATAAATATAAAGTCTTTTTGAGATACGAGCGGCGAAATTTTACTGTGTTTTTATAGCACTCATAATTTACAAAATAGCTCTCTTGAATGGTACCATCAGGAGTGTCAATTGGCTATCATTATTTAGCTAGTACAAAAACACGGGTATGTAACGAGTTTGAAAGTACAGACAAGCTACTACTATCTGTCAAATTTCTTTAATAGATTGACAACGTTATCGTTGAAGCAAATGGTTCGAACTTCATCGGAATTTTTTTACAGTGTCGGATAGCTTAATGTGCTGCCATATTTATATAGCTATAAATATCTAATTTGTTATGTTCCTGCCTGTTTTTAGACAAAAATCTCAATAAAAATAATGAAACAGGCAATATTTGATACAGTCAGCATATTGGTTTTCAGCCTCTTTAGAACCTAACTAGCTTTTGCTCGCTGCTTCGCTCGCATTAAGAAGTATTATTATTGATTAGGTATAGCCTTAAGTTTTTTTTTAAATTTATCAAAATCCTTTCTTAGCGAAAGTTCTTAGGGTCTAATCGGTTTAAAAGTAACAAACTTTCATCCCCTATTTTATCCTTTTTGGGCTAGAATGGATCAAAATCCTTTCTTAGCAGATGCCTATATCATAACACCTACCTGCATGCCAAATTTCAGCCCGACCTGGCCAGTGGTTTGTTGGTATCGGTCCTGCGCCTGATCTCTCTCCGGTCGTGTCAAATTGCCGTCCTATTGGACTATGAGAGTGAGGAAATAGAGAGTGCACCTGAATCTGCGCGAATGCTTGTGCACTATAATGTGTCCTGCGCAGCTGGATGATCTCCTTAAAGAGAAAGGTCGCCATAGCCGACAATCAGCCTGGACTCCGTCATCATCATCATCATGTCAGTCAGTCAGTCATCTTTGAGTTATATACGGGTATATTTAGATATTGTTTGTCATGCTAACAGTATTTCGTTATAATCTGAATCCAACCTCGACCTAGTTACAAAAATATGGATATGTTCGTATTAATTTTATTTCATGAAGCAGTTTCCCATATTAGAAGGGAAGTTATTACAGAAAAACATAATAATAACAGGCTGAAAACAAACTCATAATATTCCTACAGAACGTAGTAACGGTATTATAAGGAATAACCGTAAATTAAAGATATCAAACCCAAGGTTATATAAGAAAATATTTTCAGCTCTAACAAAGAAAGAAGTGTCTGAAAATTATATAGTGGTTTTTGTAATGTTTTTAATACTATTTAAAAGTAAATTAGTCACTCATCCTGTGTTTTTGTGTATTTGCCCTACTAGATAATTAATTAATCTTTAATTTAAAAAGTTTTCGCCCAACGTGGGGCTCGAACCCACGACCCTGAGATTAAGAGTCTCATGCTCTACCGACTGAGCTAGCCGGGCGTGTTCATCTTATGGTGTATTTAAAGATCTGTTTATGTGAAGTCACCTTTAACATACTTTTTCATGACAAAAGAATTTATTTATTTTTAAATGATAGTTCCAGTTATTTTATAAGTAAATTTTATTATAAATTACAAAAAAAAAATATATGCTTTTCTGTAATTTATTTTTCTCTTATTTTTTACTGCAAAGAATTTTGAAAATTTTAGGCCGGACAAAAGGACCAAAAATTTCGCCCAACGTGGGGCTCGAACCCACGACCCTGAGATTAAGAGTCTCATGCTCTACCGACTGAGCTAGCCGGGCGTGTCTTTAATATAGATAATAACTATTCGCAATTTGTTCCACTTTCAAAGACTAATAAAAACTGAAGCAATTTAGAACAAATTTAAAAATAAATATCTTATGTTAACGACTCGTTCTTTGTGAACAATTTGAGGCGCTCGCCTAGCGACAATAATAGTTAGAAAAAATAAACGAAATTGCTTTATTGAATAGTGTTTTTCTTGAGATATTGTGACGATGGAAGTTTGGCTTCGTTTAGTCTGTAGCTAGGTACTGACTAAACGAAGCCAAACTTCCATCCTGCGCTGACGCTACTTCAATCTGTCAAATTTTACAGTTTCGGGTAGCTTGATGTGCTGGCTGATGGTCTGCACCTGAGCTACAAAATAGAAAATTGTACGCCTATTTTCCATTTTCAGTCCACAAACTAAGCAATTTTATTAAATAAAATACATCAACATTTTTGAGATAAGTACTAGTCAAATAAATTAATGTAATTATAAAATAAATAGCTATTAATCCTATTCCATAGCTCAAATTACATAGCTGTGCTGTCATAATAGATCATGTTTATAATTATATAGTCTTTTGTACCTAATTGCGATAATTAATTCCTTTTTCCATTCCTAATTCGTATAATTGAAGTTTTGTTACATTTTATATGATTTTCAGACAAATAATATTATAACTGCAAAAATCAGTTTGTTAACGACTAATAAGATGTTTGGTATGGAGATAGGTACCCCGCTAAAGAAGATCATCTATTTCTTATCCAGTTGCAGGATGGACCTCCATTGGTATAGATAAGGTCACGTTCAATATCTAGTCTAGGTATAAATAAATTCATAGACTTTTTATAAGTAGTTTTTTTTAAGTACCAGCATTGCATCAACTGTTTTTTTTATCTATACATAAAAGGACCATAAATATACATATGCTTTAATAAAGCCAAGGATACACTAGGGGACAAATGTGCCATGACATGTATAGGCGATATGTCAAGAGACCGGCCGATTTCGCCTGACATATCTGGCTACATCGCGCTACTCATATCCGCAGCGACGTCAGACGAAGTCGTCCGACTTCGCGAAATGCCTGACAGTCCGGCGATATCGCGCGTCTTATGTTCATACCAATGTCAGTGGTCATGTAGTTGGCAAAACGTGTTGCGCGATGTCCGGCAACGTCGCGCTACTTCACTCAATGTAGTTGGCGACAGGTGTCGTACGATCTTGCCAGACATGTCGACCGAAGTCCGGCAACGTCGTGCTACTTTACCCAATGTCGCTCGCGACACGTGTTGCACGACATTTGTCCCCTAGTGTATCCGTGCCTTAATGTATTCTACACTAGGATATAATATACAAAATCATTGGTAACGAAAAATTAAGGAGAATTCAATAAAAATGTTCCAATCAACGTCGTTAATGCTACAGCGAAATAAAACGATATAAGCTTTCTGTCAAGTTTCTGATAAAGCGAAATGTATCGCCAATAATTGGACCTAAGTAATGTACTCTCATTTATTAGAGCGAGATAAAATCATATGAAAGAAAAGGATAAAAAACGACTGTAGTAGAATTTAAAAACATTACGGACTTTGAGCAAAATCCGAAAACTTTTATGTTACTCAATACATTTTATGTTTTTCTCTTTTCATTAGTACACTGTATATTCAGCTTATTAATGTTTTAAGACGTTGTGGAGACGTGGTGGCCTAGTGGTTAAAGAGCCGACCTCTCAAGTATGAGGGCGTGGGTTCGATTCCAGGTCGGGCCAAGTACCAATGCAACTTTTCCAAGTTTGTATGTACTTTCTGAGTATATCTTGGACACCAATGACTGTGTTTCGGATGACACGTTTAACTGTAGGTCCCGGCTGTCATTGAACATCCTTGGAAGTCGTTACGGGTAGTCAGAAAACAGTAAGTGTGACACCAGTATAACTAAGGGGTATTGGGTTGCCCGGGTAACTGGGTTGAGGAGGTCAGATAGGCAGTCGCTCCTTGTAAAACACTGGTACTCAGCCAAATCCGATTAGACTGGAAGCCGATCCCAACATAGTTGGGAAAAGGCTCGGGAGATGATTAATGTTTTTAGACTTTCGCGGCTTGAACATATATTATACACAACACACGGGTCTTACTCGCGATTAAAAATTTTAAAAGCCTTTTTGTTCGCTTCCTCTATTTCTCCCGACATTTCGGCCGAATTACACCCGCCGTGGTCACAGGTGGACTGATTAAGCTTATTAACTGAGTGTTGGAATTGGTTATAATAATTATGTAGATAAGTTATTTGCTATGAAAGGTCTTTTTATTATTAAACTAATAATTGGTCCTTTGATTCCATCTACCTGATGGTAAATCAATATCTGCCTTGGAGTGGGCTCCCAGTCTAACCAGAGTACCAGTTTCATGTGGAACGTCTGCCTATCTGACTGCCTCAACCCAGTTGACTAGGCATTCTAGGCAATCCGATACCCCTTAGTAAGACTGGTTGTGAGATTTTCTAGCTTCTGACTACTCGTGACGACGAGTAACGATGACGATCTTCGAATACCTTTGGCAGTCCAAAGGTATTCGAAGATCAGCCGGGACTTGATATTATTGTTCTAATTGACTCCTAAAAATAGAACATCAAAATGGAGAATATTATCCTTGTCAATGTAGCTTTATACTTTTAGTTAATTATGGGAAGTCAAAAGGTTTATCAATGATTTTCACAAGCAAGCAGTCTCGGAAGAGACCAAATGATCAATATTTTTATATGAGTATAACTTTGTAGGTATAATGTGTCAAAATGTATCAGCAAATTTATAAAAGGTTCATTAAAATATGAGTTTAGACAAATTAGTTTACAATTACAAACTGGGATAATTAATCTAGACCTTTAAAACAACCCGCTCGTAATTAGTTCGGGTAGTAATACTATTAAATAATTCCCCGATGGACAATATAAAGTTTTTACACGTGTCAGTAGGTTAATATAAACTAGTTTCTGTGTGTTGTGTGCACATTTAATACATGATATAGAGCAAAGTTAATTTCCCTTTTTTTGAAGTGATAATATTTCGGAAATTCTTTTAGACTTGAGTTAATCTTTATATGCGTATTTTATACGTATGACTGCCTCGTTCGTCTAGTAGTCACAAGGCACGACTGCTGTGCACGGGGTCTCGGGTTCGATTCCCGGTTCGGGCCGAAATCACTTTGTGGCTTTTGAGAAACTTTCATAAAGCAGCCTGGAGTCTGGAAGTTGGTGATTGATTCCCCCACTGTTAATTTAAACGAAGACCGAACAATGTTAACAGCTGATTGGACAGGTCCATTCAAACGTGTTTAACAGTTTCCTCAATAAGAAATTTCAGATATTATGCCGTATATCTATCTATAACGGTATATAATTTATTTTTATGTCTGTCGTTTAAAAGAGACTATGACCCTTGATTTTGTTTCAGCGTTTCTTCTCAACATAGTCAGTTAGGAAATGACAACGTTTAAAAGCAAAATTTTTCAACTTCTTTGCAATATAAATTGCATTTATCGTTTAAATGATCATAGATGGAGCTTTGTAGTTAGTTAATCACAATTCTTTTCGAGGCACGGGAACGAAACGCGGAACCGTGGTAAATAACTAGTCTAGTAATACAACGTACCATATGCCACAGAAGACACTAAAATATCGCACATATACAAAGTCACCTGTGTTGCGGTGTCCAAATTTACGGCCGCTAAATGTACGCGGTCGAAATGCAAAATGTTGCCCGCTTTAAATTTAATGAGGAAAAATGTATGCGCGGACCCAAAGACCACATAAGGAATAAACAGTTCTGTTTGTGTAAAATAGTAAGTAATTAAACTGGGCCAATTGGGTGTTGAACAAGGCAATGTGGCCCGTATAAGTATAATATAGCCAGTATTTTAGAAAGCGATGGGGATGAATTTTTCGACGCCTTTTAGTTTTTTTTTATGTAAATACTTGTATTATATGTATATATATATATTTTATTTTTCTTTTCTTTAATATTGTAAATAGTGTTTGTAAATAATTTGTAAATATTATATCTATAAATAAAATTTAAAAGCCAGTATTTTTATGGTATTGGTGTAACTTGCTAAATGAAAGTAGGCATTATTTAATTAAATGTCGTCATCTGCCTAGCCTTTTCCTAAGCTATGTTGGGGTCAGCTTCCAGTATTAATCGGATGCAGCTGAGTGCCAGTGTTTTACGTGGAGTGACTGCCTGTCTGACCTGCTCAACCCAGTTTCCTGTGCAACCCGATACTCCTCGGTAAGACTGGTTGTCACTGTCTTGCTACTGACTACTCCTAACGAGTGCTAAAGATGTACAAATGACAGCCGGGACACACCAATTTAGCGTGGCTTCCAAAACACTGAGAAACTCGTCATGACACAAGATGGTCAGGCATCCACGGATCGAGCGCGCCACGCGTTGCTTGATCTTATGATCGATCGAACCGTGCGGGTGTTACTTAGCCACAAGCTAATAATTCCTTACCCAAACGAATTATTTTCGATGCATTTGATGAAAAAGAATATACATTTATATGTTTTGTTAAGAATAACTAACGGACCTGTGTTGTTGCTATCAGCCAAAATTATCTTATTACTCGGCCAAGGTCCTCTGTCTTTACATTCTGGTTACTTAGAAACAAATATTTTACTTTATTACAAAAATAACTTTCATAAAAATCTACCAAATTACAATAACATTAGGTATGTCAATACAGGAATAATATACACGCCCGGCTAGCTCAGTCGGTAGAGCATGAGACTCTTAATCTCAGGGTCGTGGGTTCGAGCCCCACGTTGGGCGAAATTTTTGGTCCTTTTGTCCCAGCTAGAAATTTAAAAAAATCTTTAATAATTAAAATATTGGAGAGATATGGATTATGAAACAGCAAAAGTTTTAGTAATATAAAATAAAAGTTCAGTAGTAAAAAAACGGTTAAAAGTTGACCTACTTTAAAGAAATCTTTAAATACAATTCTAGTAAAACATGCCCGGCTAGCTCAGTCGGTAGAGCATGAGACTCTTAATCTCAGGGTCGTGGGTTCGAGCCCCACGTTGGGCGAAATTTTTGGTCCTTTTATCCCAAGTAGAAACTGAATACTTTCGTATAATTGATGGTAATTTAAGAATCCAGCTATAATACTTTCAATACGCTTTTTTTAACTAAATATTAAATGCAACTTGTAAGTAATATATAAAATATTTATACCTATTTACAATGAAATGAGCGTTGCTGAAGTTTTATCATTTTAATTTTTTCGTGAAAAGTTGACACTTTTTTTTTACACGACATCGAAATGTCGACTGGGTATCGAACCCGGGACCCTCAGCTCAGCAGTCTGCCGTCGTTACCATTGCGCCTACGGGGTCGTCAAAATCCCATTATACAAAATCCAAAATTAAATGTCTGTCATTCAATTTACACTTGGCTAAACGGATTTTTGCTATCTGATTCTATCGCTTTGATGTGTACAAGCTTAAAAAGATACCTACTTCTGAAATACCTTTTTCACAGACCTTGCATTGCTCATCTCGTCTGAGTAACGATTATCATGAAACGTAATGTACTAATGTACACTCGCCTTTACCGTTTCAAATTAAATGAGTTTCATATCAACCGTGTCTTTTTCGGGAGCTTTTGTAAAAACCCTTTGATATTTTATTCATTTTAAGTAGTATATTTATGATGCTAGCCTGCCTCGTTGGTCTAGTAGTTGCATAGCATGGCTGCTGTGCACGTGGTCTCGGATTCGATTCTCGGGCCGGGCCGAAATCGCTGTTTGGGTTTTTAGAGACTTAAAGCAGCCCAGACTCTGGAAGTTGGTGATTGATACGATATAACTCTGCTCGGAGAGCACGTAAATTTAGGTTCTGTGCCTGATTTCTCCCTGGTCGTGTCGGATTGTCATTCCATTGGACTAATGAGAGTGAGGGAACAGAGAGTGCACCTGTGTCTGCGTAAATACTTGTGCTTTATAATAATGCGCTGCGCAGTTGACCGATCTCCTTAGAGATAACGGCCTCCGTGGCCGGCAATCTGCCTGGCCGCCATTATTATTTTGATGACAACTTTACTGCTATACATATTACAAGGCTATTACTAACACAAACATCAATGTATGTAACATTTGTCTGCTCTGGCATGATTTTTCATATTTATTAAAAACCAAAATACTAATTAAACATTATTTAACATGTCAAACAATAGTATTGTATAAAAATATAATAAGATTTTTTTGTAACTTTTACAATCAATGGTAAGTTAGTATGTGACTACGTTAGAGGTTGACTTATTAACATTATTACTGTCATGGTAGACCTTCCATCCATAATAAACGTTAGTAAACACATACATTTGGACAATCGGAGCTAAAATAATGATGGTCACTGTCCTAATGAGCCAACGCGGAATACATAAGTAATGCTATCACAACGCAGACATATGGCAAACGGATGTTCCACTTCTCGAATTACTAAAATACATTCGTCAGGGAAAATAATAATATTATGGAATCTTTTAACAATTGAAAAACATATTTTATATGACGAACAGTCAATCAGAAATAGAGTTCAAACAAAACTGCTTCGTTATTTTTAGGGCGTCGCTCCACGTAAAACAGTGGTACTCAGCTCCCTCCGGTTAAGACTGGAAGCCGACCCATAGTTTGAGAAGAAGCTAGGCAGACGATGATATTATTAGGGCGTGAACTTTGTTTTTCTCAAACTAGTGCTTTTAAAAAAATGCCCAAAAATTGGCAGATGACTTTAAAAGTATTTATTGTACAGACCAAAACATCAGCTACCCGAGACTGTCAATTTTTTTCAATCAACTTTGAACCATAATATGCTTCGGTAATAAATGTGAAATTCTATTAAGGAAAATTGACAGATTGGAGTAGCTTGATGTGCAGGCGTCTGTACATAGTTTTAAGCTATAATACTTGCCGCTCATTTCACCCGTCATTGCCAGAGTCGTCGACGCTGGATGGACGACGTTTGCCGTAAATAAAAATAGAATATAATGCAATAAATCATGATTGTAATTACAGCTCTATCCCTCATTTTACATATATGTACTACCTGAAACTGTAAAATTTTCCCAATCTACTTTGAACCAAAATATGCTTCAGTAATAAAGTTGAATTCTATTAAGGAAATTTTACAGATTATAGCAGCTTCTTGTGCTGGCGTCTATACTCAAATAGTGGTGGCAGTAAATTGCCGGTTCCATTCAATCTATACTCTGTGTATCGAACATAGATTACAGCCAGTCATTCCGGGAGATCGTGAACGAACAGAAATTAAACTTTTTGGCCACGTCAGAGGGTTGAGGCACAATGAGTATGGTATTTAAAAGAATCGGAGATAGCTGCCTAGTTAATCTAGTGGTAGTAAGAGTATTATATAATTTTTGTTGTGTTAAAAGGTTTTGTTTTGTATAGAATTGGTTCGTCAAACCATAGGGACATAGAATTGTGTTGCTGGGGAGTTTGTTTATTCCACCGCACCGGTACCACATAGGAAGTAGTGAAGGCTGGGCGTTTTTGGTGGCTGTCTTTTGTAAAGTTTTTTTTTCATTAGCCTATACTGTCCCACTGCTAGGCAAAGGCCTCCCCTAAAGTCATCCATCTATCTCAGAAGCGTGCAGCGGCCAATCCGCGAGGAAAGTGTCCAAATCGTCTCGCCAGCGCTTCCATGGTCTACCTCTAAGCCGTCTTCCATTCTCGGGGATCCATTGGGTGATCTTGGCCCACTTATCTGGGTGCATCCGATTTTGGAAAGTTAGCCGATGAATTTTATTATTTATCTTTCTCTTTGCATGGTACAGGGAGGATGTACGCTACACTATCACACAACTTGGACACTTTGTATTTGATACCTAGATTAGTACTAGAACCGTTCCAATTGTAATAAAAATGTGTTACTGAAAATTTCCAACAATATTTTCATTTAATAGGGATACGAATCCAGATCTCTCAGACTCAACAGTGAATAGCGATTGTTCGATTAACTATCAACAGTGAAATCTACCGATTATCGCGTAGTTCAAACTTAGAACCATAACCTACTGCCAAGATTATTACTCACACATTGAAAGCAAGTTAATTAAGTCCACATAAATTCAACAAGTGAAGGTAGTTTAACTTTTAGAACCAAGAACAAAGTTAATATGTGAGTTATAACTTTATACATTTTCAAATTTAACTTAGTTCGAGTAATGTTACGCTATGTTTTAAACCCACAAAATTATATTTTCCTCCTTTACAGGAATTTATTTCAAAATTAATTAGGTTCGCAAAAAATTTAAAATCATTTTTTTTGTCAGAAAGGAGAATAAAATTACACGGGCATATTACCGGTATGAAACAGTAGAGTTATCATCTGTGATCTACCTAGCTTTTTCCCAGGCTCTGTTGGGTCGGCTTCCAGTCTAACAGGACGCAGCTGAGTACCAGTGGTTTGCATGAAGCGTCCTCAATCCAATTAAAGATAAAAGATAAACACAAAAAGTCATTTATTTAAAGTGGTCTGAAAACCAGCACTTATTGAATGTCAATTTTACAAAAGACAGCCCCTAAAAACGCCCGCTCTTCCCCATTTCCTAAGTGTTACCTAATCAACCGGATATTCCTTGATGACACTGGATGTCAGTTATTTCTGACAATGTTTTAGTAGTACATATTATATGTACGTGTTAATATAAAAGCGTACAACCATAAGAATTCGCCGAACGATATCTATCTATCCATATCTTAACAGGCATATTGAGGACCAACTCCCGAGAAATGTCGACAGTATTAATTCTTGACGCATTACTATACAGAAGATTGAAAAATTCCCATAATAAAGAAAAGTCAATAAATCAGTCGACTGGCCACCTGTCTTTGGATTTTATTAAAAAAGTTCTTCATGTTCGCGGCTATTTAATTCAAAAAATTTTGACCCAAAGGAAAATCTATTCGTAAATTAATTCGAAAGTTGCCTGCATAATTCCAATGAAGTTCTTTGGGAAATTTAATATTTTCTTTTGATAGTTTTTCATTCAATTTCGGTTTTGTATTAATAAGGATTTTAAATTTATTTTTATTGCGATAGGAATAAGTAATGAGAAAGAATATTTATTGAATTTTCTGATGGCTACGTAACAGCTGCACGGATCGATCGACCATAAGGTTAAGCAACGCTTGGCGCGGTCGGTCCGTGGATGGGTTAATCTATCTCTCCATAAAGAGTTCCTGCGTTCGGAAGGCATGTTAAATATGTGTCATTTGTGATTTCTATATTTTTGGCAGTCATTACGGGTCAACCAATCCTGCCAAGGGGTGTCCGGTTGCCTAGCAGGTAAGATAGGTAGTTGCTCCATGTAAAATATTAGTATTCCATTGCATCCGATTAAACTGGAGACCGATTCCAATATAGATGGGAAAAGGCTAGGCAGATTGATTGAAGAAAAATACCTACAATTGGATTATATTTTTCTATAAAAAGTAGGTACAGTTTCCAAACATTTTCATACCGAAGACGAACTTTCGTCAATCAGATTAGCGAACGATATCGTAGATACAAGTTTTATTGCTAACTTTCTTTAACTAAGCAAATCACGGGCCAAATATTATTCTGTGTTGGCGTAAGATTCTTTTGATCAGTCGGTTTATTCTCATGGGGAATATGTAGGCGTTATTATATTACCTAGTTAGTAATATTTTTATGGAGACATAATAATTGCCTAAAATAGAAAGTTAGGTTAGGTTTAGCTTGATGACTATCAGCAGGCTTAGCATGGCAACCGTAGAAACAAGTTTTGACTACCGGAGAATGGACATAATGACAGAAAAGTGACAGATTGACGTAAGATTTCTTTTGACATTTTTTGAAGTAATTTTTATTTTTTCTTCGATTGACATAAGGCTACAAATGATTATATGCGAGTTGACAGGTAGCGCCATGCTCAGGCAGAATACATGTTGACATTGACAGAAAGAGTTTTGTTTTTTATTGATAGAATAGATATAGGATCGTCATACTAAGCCTGCTGTTCACGCGTGGTGGTGTGCGTGACCGAGGGAAATAGGGATTCATTTTTTATATATAATATGTATATAGATGTAATTCCTTGCGTCCTTAGTATATGAGAGACAAAGGACCCTTTGTGCTCGTAACTCATAATTTCCGTGCATAGGTTATTAGTATGGAACTTCGTAGACGACCCTCGAATGTAGGTATGTGTACATGAGCTAATTTAGTCGCCTAAACGACACCCAAAGGAGTCGAAACTCATCGATACGAGTAACCATCCAGCAGGGTTGTGGGAACATTGTTGAAATCCTAATTAATATTATAAATGGGAAATTTAGTCTGCATGTTTTACGCAATAACGCTTAAACAGCTGAGCCGGTTCAGAAGAAATTTGGCAATGAGACAGGTGGTACCATAGAACTTGAGATAATTTTTCTTGTGTGGGTGCTGAACGCTTTTGCTTGGGTTAGTGGAACTAGGAGCATTCGCGAAAGCGAAATTAAAGAAGTTGAGACAAAATCTCTTTTTAACACGTATGTACTATAATAAACTATCCACGGTATGTACACTTTTTTTACTGAATAAATGTTTTATCTATCTATCTATCCATTTAATGAATTCTAGAATCTATAAAATAGTTTATCAGAAAAGGTCTCTTGTAAATATTTGTCAGGGATGTGCATTTTGAAAACCAACAAACATTAAAAGTATCAAAATCATTCAAATTATACTACGCGGCGTTTAATATATGCGCTTAAAGTATCTTGTACTTCAAAAAATACCTGCTCTGTAACTTCAGTATAAAACTTTAGCATACTTTACTTTTCTACACAACTTCCTAGCAAAATTGGCAACCCTGCAGACCCTGCTGGGAACAACGCTAATCCCAGAACTATCAACTGATATTCAGTGCGACTAGACCAAATACACGTTGATAGCTCCAACTAGGTCTCAACCGGGCCAAGACCAGCATTACACAGAATTATTAACGCGGTCGACGGCAGTTTGTTAGGAAATTTCTTGTTTAATGAAGTTAAGACTTAGACCTTGAATGGCTAATTACTTAGAATTCTCGCGGGCGTTTTTGTTTTGGACATTATTTAAGCAAAAAGTTTAAGACATATTTTTTTGGAGATTGTCTTGGAATAGTATTGAATAAAACGTCACAGATTTCCAAGTAATTTATTAGAGGAACTAATTAAAATGAAGTTTTTTAAGTCAAATTTGAACCCATATTCTAAATCTAAAAGCTCCTAAAGATTAAATGTTTTTACTTAAGTGGAAGTCTCATTTTACTTTATCTTTGTTATTACCATTGTAGATCTGTTTATACATTATAATTTCTCTCACTTTAATTTATATTTTAATTTATGTATTCACTCAATATAAGTAGGTTTATTTAGTTTAGGTTATCACTTACATGTTCGTGAATTTGGTTTTGTTGGTGAAGATGGATCACCTATTATTGCCAACTGCCTTTTACCCATAAATTTCTGTTATTTTTGTCAATCTCTATTCTTTAGCTGTGGGTGTACCTACCAGTATTAATAAATTAATAATCAGTTTTTTACAAGTATATTTTGTTTTTCAATAGTTACGTATTTACGTTCTAAAGTTCTGCATGATCAAAGCCAAGAAGTTCCGATTATTTACCTCTAAAGACATATTGCAGTAGAGAACATAATTTTCGCTGACTTCGCTATGTTAGACAAATCTCCCTTAAGATCTTACAAACGGTGTCCTTTAAAAACTCTTTTAGAATTTTAAAATCGTTTGAAGTTCGTCGTTTGGTTTGATAAAATGATTTAACTTGAGTTCGTGCTAAGCATAGAAGTTCAAAAGTTAAGTAAGTGAGAATATTGTAATTAAAAGTTATTAGGGCCAGTTTCACCGGTTACGGATAGCCACTATCTACTAGATAAATTAAAAAATGGAACAGAATTTGTATGAAATTATCTACCAGATAAACTATCTGGAACTTATCCGTAACCTGTGAATCTGGCCATTAGAGATTTATACCTACTTAAAATGTGGAGCTAAAACTGGGTTTGTAAAATTATTGAACTGTAAGTAAAAGTAACGATCATCAAAAAAAAAAACATAAGAAATGGGTTTTGTTAGGAGCACGCTTGGAAGGTCGATAAGGAACAGCTGTTGAAAGGCAAAGTTGAAAATCTAATAAGGTAATTTGGCAGATTGTAGTAGCTGGATATGCTGGTGACGTCTGTACTTCTGAATTTGTAAGTTTAGGCTTTCGCACATCATTTCTTCTACATTATGTATAACTTCAACCTGCTCAACTTGCAAGTTTTACTTCAAATATCTAATCGCAGTTCAGAAGATTTTTTTGCTCGTTTTGCAGAATTAATACCTACGACTGAGAAATCGTATCTTAAATCTGTAATAAGGCTCGCCTGAAGTCGGGTAAGTCTTAGAAGTTAAAGCTGTATAGCACTGATCGTTCCGTAATATCCTGTTACGTGGTAGGGTTGTTACCGTATCACTCCTTTTTATTGGCATGTTTCTACTAGACCACAGGACTACAGAGTCCCGGATTTTTAGAAGGCGAACGTGGGGCCGAAGCCAACACGCTGAAGCCCTTTTGAGACAACTTTAATGTATGTAATGGTGACACAAAACTGGCATGTTTTATTATTACGTCATTATAATTATGTAGTGCAATTTCATCATCATCACAACCTTTTTTTTTACCGTCCCACTGCTGGGCACAGGCCTCCTCTTCAACGGGAAGGATTGAGCGTTAATCACCATGCTTGCTCAATGCGGGTTGGTGATTTCAGACTTTGTAGTCCAGGTTTCCTCGAGAGGTCCAAGATATA
The DNA here is from genome assembly GCA_958496145.1 of Heliothis peltigera. NCBI lineage: Eukaryota > Metazoa > Arthropoda > Insecta > Lepidoptera > Noctuidae > Heliothis > Heliothis peltigera. The sequence continues at coordinate 4,750,815 of OY292345.1, read as the reverse complement.
CTTAGAAAATACAGTGTATAGATATTCGTTCATTTTCCCGAGTACTTTATCGTCTTCAATATTTTCATATACTTATTACTTTAACCTCAGAACGCTCCTAAAAATAACAGCCATCATAAAAGCGAGTAGATTTCTGAAATAACATTACCTACACGATTACTTGGGTACTTATTTTTTTACGGCTCCCAAAAAACGACTTTAATTTTAGCCAAGATTATAAACATATTTTGTTTTTATACGTTAATGTGTAAAGAAAATTTATATTTTATCTTTATATTTGAATGAAAACTTATTCTTTACATATATTTACAAACATAAAAAATAAACATAACAAAAAAAAAAGGACAAATTAAAATAATGCATCAAAAATTCATCCGCAACGCTGCTGTCAGCGAGGAACGTGCCCAAAATACTGGCCACATTGCCTCGTTTGATGGTAAATGATGGCGATTCTTAAGTATATGAAAGTTTTTTTTTTAATATATCAATAAATAATAAATATCAATAAATCATTTGAACATCTTATTCATACATTTTGTGAATGAGAAAGTATTGTGAAATTGGCTGAAATTATGATGGCATCCAGGCCGATTGTCGGCTACGGCAGCCGTTCTATGTTACGGAGATCAGCCAGCTGCGCAGGACATAATTATAGTGCACAAGCATTGTTGCAGATACAGGTGCACTCTCCATTCCCTCACTCTCATAGTCCGATGGGACGGCAATCCGACACGACCGGAGAGAGATCACTACAAAACCAACGAGGCAGTCAATTGGCAGAAATAATTATAATTCTTAGTGTAAAAAGTCTAAAATGAGTAACAAGCCAAAAAGCACTATGTAAGCTTTACATTTTGATAGAGATAAGTTTGACCCAGTTTTCCTAGGAGATATTATTAAATTGTATATCATACGTGTACCCTATAGAAATAAATTCCGCTCCAAAATACTAGTATTCAAGCTTTCAAAGCAGTACAAATGTGCATATTTCCGCCATATTACCGTCAAATATCGTGTAGGCATATTGTTATATGTATACCATTGAATTAATGTTGGGGTAAAATATGTAGATATAATAGAATTTCAAATGGCGAAGCAATATGACTTTTAATAGACAAATATGAGTAGGTAGTTAGTTAGACTTAGTTATATTGATTAAAGTCTAGTTCCAATTTTTTTGTCTGTTTATTTATTTGGTTTATTAGATCTACCTTTTTACAAAGTCATGTATATTATATATATTACGATACAAGTATTTATGCAGACACAGGTGGACTCTGTATTCCCTCACTCTCATAGTCCAATGGGACTGCAATTGGAGAGAGATCAGGCGCAGGACCGACATTTACGTGCTTTGCAATGCACGGATATATCAACTTCCAAAGTTCGGGCTGTTTAATGGAAGTGTCTTAAAAGCCTCAAAGGGATGTCTACCCGACTCGGGACCGTAACCGAGACCCTTAGGTAGAGACTAGACCGATGAAGTCCAGTCAACAATTTCTTGAACAATTATGATGCGTTTTAGGTAACAATGATACGTGAAAGTGTCATTTTCCTCGGTTAACGATCAGATTCTATATCTATTCTTTCAAGAAAAGACAAAGCTCTTTCTGTCGATGTCACAATGTCTTCTGCCCAAACACGGCGCGACCTGTCAACTCGCATAATAATCTCTTGTAGACTTATGTCAATCGAAGAAAAGAAAAAAATCTTCAAAAAATGTCAAAAGAATTCTTACGTCCATCTGTCACTTTTCTGTCATTATGTCCATTCTCCGGTAGACAAAACTTGTTTCTACTGTTTTCATGCTAAGCCTGCAGAAGGGTAAGCTAAGATTATAAGCGATTTAGTAAATGTTACCGTTCTTCTGAAATATTGTGGGCCGTTGTGTTATTTATATTTCTATGGGGAACATAAGCGTTCTAAGAGATTGAGTAAATGGTTATAGGTTCAGTGCGTAAAGGGTTGATGTTGGAATTCGTCTTGATATTTTTTCGCAGCTTTGCCTTTATATTTTGTGGCAAACGGCTGATGAAAATTGGATCCTTTAAGATATTAATTTTGTAAAGCATCTTAAAATAATGTCACTTACTTTTTATCGTTTTGAAGAAAAAGCTGTTTGCATTTTTTATTGATAATATAAGCAAAATAAGTATATGACTTAATGTGTAAAATCTACTACGTCATCTATAAAGTCACTGTTTTTGACAGTCAAATAAAAGTACCTAATGACAGACGTATTGTTTGCACCCTATTATTTTAAATATTTGCGTAGTTCATAAAGTATTATTACATTTCTTTTTTTTTATTCTTTATTTTTAACTCCGTATGAATTAACCCTCTCACCCAAATAAAAGTAGTCTATATCCTACTTCAATAAATGGACATCTATATAACACTGAAAGCATTTTTGAATTCTGTTCAGTAGTTCCTAAGATTAGCGCTTTCAAGCAAACAAACAAACTTAAGCTTCATAATATTAAGTATAGATTATTAGTAAGAAAAATATATTTTTTGTATTTTGTTATCAAACCTAAAATAGTTTTTTCCGTCTGATGTACCTACATAATTAGACTTTCGTATTAGCTACTTCACGAATGATTGAAGAACCTTTTTATTCAAGTTCACCATTAGGGCAACAAAAGCTTATCAAACAGATAGCCTGATTGGGTCAAGCCTGAACTGTCCTCGCTTTTCAATTTCCGTTTCGATCCGATCCAAGTTTGTGCGGCGTCTATACCTACCTTAAACCTATATACGTATGTATAACTACGTATAAGGATCTTCTATTTGTAGCATTGACCAGATGAGATTGAAATAGTCTCAAGTTGATATTTTTCTTAAAGAAACCTTGTGTCAAAAAACGAAAGCATCTAGAATGGAAGAAGAAAGAAATCTATTTAAAAAGTCATAGTACGGCTTTTGTATTTCTGAGTAGTTTATTATTAAAATGTTATTCTTAAAACATACCGGTCGAATTGAGAATCTCTTCTTTATATCGGAATTCGGTCAAAAATACTCTTTGTATTTTTGATAATTTGTCGCTGTTACAATGTCAATGTCTTTTTTGCTCGTTCGATCAAACAAAGAAATTCTTCAGATTAACAATATTTGTATAGATTTATAAAATAAAAAAATCTAATAACCAGTCCTTCTGTTTTTTGGGAGATTTAAAAATCTAGTAGGTAGACACCAAACTCATTATTTAGTTCATCATCAGCCTCTTTACTGTCCCACTGCTGGGCACAGGCCTCCTCTCCCACGGAGAAGAATTGAACTCTAATCATCGCGCTTGCTCAATGCGGGTTGGTGATTTCAGACTTTATAGTCCAATTTACCTCGAGATGTTTTCCTTCACCTTTAATTAGTCATTTGTGTCTATAATATACTCAGAAAGTACATACAACTTAGAAAAATTGCATTGGTACTTGCCTGACCTGGAATCAAACCCGCACACTCACACTTGAGAGGTGCTTTAACCACTAGGCCACCACGACTTTTATTTGGTTATTGATCCAAATAGGTATATTCCCCATCCATAGTTTACGAATAAGAGAATACTTCAGTAAAATCAACGTTCTGATATGAATAACACTTTTGGCCACACAAAAGACCCTCTAACTTTATCTTATCCGTGAGCTCCCTTCATTGTCAGAACTTTGTTTATAAAGAGCAGTATAAACTGTACCGTTTTATGTGATCCACTGCCATTTTTATAGGCCACTTTTTTATTAGTTTTTTTTAGATGTTTTTAGGCTTTTTCAATAAGTAGGTTGTTAGAGTACTGTAAGTAACGTAATCTTGGAGTACAACCGCCAGTATACTAACCTACTTCAATCAGCAAGCTTAGCATGGCAACCGTAGAAACAAGTTTTGTCTACGGAGATTCGATATAATGACAGAAAAGTGACAGATTGACGTAAGATTTCTTTTGAAATTTTTTGAAAAAAATTTTCGTTTCTTCGATTGACATACGGCTACAAGTGATTATATGCGAGTTGACAGATCGCGCTATGCTCGGGCTAAGGCTCGGGCAGAAGACATGTTGACATTGACAGAAAGAGCTTTGTCTTTTCTTGGCAGAATAGATATAAAATCGCTATGCTAAGCCTGCTGACGAATTTCTTTAGGTCATGGATTTTCAACCTTATCACAATAGTGGAAGGTATATGTTCTATTGGTACACTTCGATAGGTTTGGAAAAGTTGACCTGCTGGCGTCTGTACAATAGAAGACTAGTGACTCAAATATGTTCAAGTTTTATGAGTTCTCCTAACTTAGGTTTATTTTCAGAATAATCAAGCCCTACACGTAACGTACTCAAACGTTTCATAATATTGACTCAGCAATTAGGAAATACTGGCAACGAATACAAAAAAAAAATCCTTTTCAAAGTGACTAAGGGCCAGTTTCACAATGTCTGAATATAAAATCACTGAATAGCCACTATCTACCGGTCAAATTAAAAAATGAAACAGAATTTGTATGAAATTATCTTCCAAATAAACTGGGACTTATTATATACGTAGGTGGTGAAACGGGCCAAATATAACTTACAAAAACAAAGGAATAATTTCACTTGAAAATAGTTCCAGACGTTTATAAGCTAGGCTGGCACACTGAAATGAAGTCTAGACGAAAATAGTATTCAGGATTAACTTTCTAAAGACTTCTGTTGAGGAAAAAAAGCTTCGAACAAACACAGCTATTTATAGTCAACATACATAAGTTAAATAATTAGAGCCCGTATCATTATAACCATCTTAAAATAATAAAATGAAAATAGTAAACACAATTATTTACCTTACACCGTTAGATATAAAGATTAGATTCCTTTGAATCGTCAAGAGGTCGATATCCTTCAGACCGTATCGGATAACAAAGGTATGGGGAAAATATGTGTCAGAGTACTCGAGAGAGGAAATTGAATAACAAATCCTTCAGTCGGGCTGCGAATAAGTGTGTGTATCCTACATTTTTGATTTATTGCAACCTCCGCAGTTTGATTTCTTGGACTTTGCAACACTGGGAAATCACGTATGGGCGGAATTATGGTGATTTTTAATTGAAACTGTTTTGTGTTTGGAATGGAATGCAAGCCTATTTTGCTATTAATAGGGATAGTAAAGATATCGGGACACCTTTTCACACACGGTTGGTTAGCCTTAAGGTAAGCTATTGATTAGCTTGTGTTATGAGCACTAACACAACTGATAAACTACAATACTCTACACATATATATTTATAAATACATTATTATAACACTCCGACCACAGGTAACAAGCATGTTCATCACACAAAATGTCGACTGCCTCGGCAAACGAACCCGGAACTCTCAGCTCAGCAGTCCAGCATGATTACCATTGTGCCAACTTCGTTGGAACGTAACTACTACCAAGAGACGTTAGTTGGTCAAGTAGACACAATACTGATTTCAGTCGATCTACAAGGAGGTGATCACCCCAAAAGAAGGTACTAGGTATCTACGACGTCTGTATAATAATGACCAAATAAAAAACTATTTGAGGAAAAATATTTTCAATTCAAAATATTTTTAAAAGAATTCACTACTCTCGTCGTATTATATATATCTCTCGATTCAAAATGCCAGTTGAAAACTGCAGTTCCTTCATCAAAACAACGATATATCCTCATAAAGTTGGTACAAGTATCAATATATCAAAGCCTGGAGCGAACAATCTAATTGCCACGAAAAACTAGGTCAAATGAGCTATGCCCAGCTATGCCCGGCACAATGGTGTTCGCTTGTTATGGATATCCTGTCCGATCGAGTTCATAAGTGTATTGGGTAGTTTGCGGAATTCTCTGCTGGTACAAATGGGCTTTTTATTTTAGAAGAGTTTCGATGTTGTCCGTTTAAGATGATTTGTTTTGGCTTGACGAAGGTCTTGTTGATAAGCATTTTTGGAAATTAACATTCATGCTGTATTTTCTAAATACTTACCTAAATATTTCGTAAAAAATCTGCCTAGTCTTTACACAAGCTATGTTGGGGTCGACTTTCAGTCTTTACCAGATGCGGCTGAGTACCAGTATTTTATATTGAGCGACTGCCTATCAGACTTCCTTAAACCAGTCACTCGGGCAACCCGATACCCCATGGTGATACTTGTTGACAGACTTTCTGGCTTCTGACTACCCATAGCAACTGCCAAAGGTACGTCATCCGGAACCCACCATTTTACCGTACCTTTCAAAACACGGAGGAACTCGTCGTGACAAGATGGTCACCCATCCACAGACTAACTGCACCCAGCCTTGCTTAACGTGATGTTCGATCGACCCTTGCGGCTGTTACTTAGCCACGAGCTCTCGGTAAAAGAAGAGCTTCATTTACCCTAAACAATAATCACTCAGAAAAAGGCGATGAAGTTAATTTTCAGTAAAAAAATACAGAAAATTATAACGAAACAGGTCACTCTAAACCAGCAGCGCCGAATAAGCGTTACCAACTTCTAAACTCGAGACATAATCCAGAAGGATTTGTAAATTCATTACCCGCGATAAAACTTCTCAGTGAATTAAAATGGAGATTATAAAGTTTGAAAGCGGTGAAGGCGGGTGATTGGCAATTTTTTATACCACCATTAAACGAGAAAGTTGCTTGATTTATTAATAATTCTCCAGTGTATTACCAATATTGCGAAAAATAGAATATTGTTTTCAGTATCCAAGCTCAAGTTTTAATTTTTATACGCTTTTTATTGCTGCAGGATGAAAGTTAGTGGGTCATGTTTAAAGTTTGCCGGCTCAGTTATTTTATCATAAAATTATATAACAGTTTACTTTATGATGTTAATTATAGGTCTACCTATCTCTTGATTAATTATAACGAGAATATCATCTAGTACCTTCTGCCTAGGGTTTGGAATTGGGTGCAACATGTCATCTTCTTCCATATTTCTGTCTGACGTCATCGTTCACAAGATTACTAGAACGTTATAATCATATTCTTAGCCTTCTCCCTAGCTATCGATCGGCTTCGATTCTTGGATGTTTTACATGGAGCGACTGCCTTTCTGACCTCCTCAATCCAGTTATCTGGGCGCCCGATTGACAGACTTTCTGCCTGTAACAACCTGCCAAAGATGTACAAATGATAGCCGAGACCCACCAATTTAACGTGTCATCCGAAACATGGAAAACTCGTCTTCTTAAGATGGTCACCCATCCACGAATCGACCGCGCCAAGCGTTGCTTAGCCACAAGCTCTTTATCATTGTAAACTTAAAAAATCGTTTTAAAAAAATAGTACCAAGTAAAACTTTTTTATTAAACCTACTTCAATTTCCTCATACACACTTCTAGAAAAAACCTCTTTGAATCCTGGGCAATTTGCAACGGACATGGAAAATAATTGGTTTCTATTTTAACGATTCTTTTCTCTCTTTGATCTATTATTAAAGGTAATGAATTCCTTTCGTTCTTTGTAATGTTCGTTAATCGTCCGTTTAAGTTGTCGTGTTTTAGCGAGGAAATTTTTAAACGTACCCTCTTTGTTTCGATGCGAATTTAGCCTGAAAAAGGAATCATTCATTTTCGTTTTTCGTACAAAATATTCTACTTTTAGTAGAAATATTTAGAGGGTATAAGCAGTTTCAAATTATCATGTACAGATGCCAGCACATCAGGCTACTACAATCTGTCAAATTTCCTTAAAAGATTTTCAACTTTATGGCTAAAGCATTATGGTTCAAAGTTTAATGGGAAAATTTGACAGTTTCGGGTAGCCTGATGTGCTGGCGTCTATACAACTTAGTGTGAGTATGAAATACATATAATCATAATTTGAATCTTGTCTATCACGTGTCCTTTTGACCAATGAACTTACACATTTTCATTCTATTTAGTTTTTGATGTATGAATGTGATAGTTAGAATTTTATTACATCTTTGCGAATAAAGTAAGTGTTCTATTTAATGGTAGGTATTATAATTATCCTAGTTAAAATATCTCATCTTATCTTTTAAATGAGCGGTCAGAAAGACACAATACAGGAGACGAAATTATCAAGTGGGCAGACATCTTTACTACCTAAAATTTTCGCAGGTAAACAACCTTTTTAAAATAATTTAAAATATAAATTAATTAAGGGTCTTTATTTGCCAGAAATAAGATATATTTTGCTATGAAAAATTCTTTACATTATCTGCATTTTTATTATTTTCCTACCCTTTCATCCATCATAAGGGTCTATCTAAAACCGAAAATCCATTATTACCTTTAGCCCTGAGTCCCCAATCATCTTGCCATATTTCAATATTAGTTAAATAAATAAATTACAATTTGGGTGGTTGGTCTCCATTCTATTATAAGTTGACGCTCAACGGAGCTGAAGCATTAACTCTGCGGTCGAGTTTCATCTCGAGAGACAACCGTAAGGACTGCAGTCTATTGCGGTGAACTAACTTCGATAGTGTGACTTGAAGGGTTTCATTTAAGAGGACATTAAGTATGAAAACCCAACAGTAGTCTATGAATCTATGAAGGCATTAGATTTTTGTTTCATCGTTCAGAAAACATTAAAGGAGAGCCGGAGTGCTCTGGACGTAGCAACAAGAGTATCAGACTTTTTTTACTCACTAAAATAAAGTAACCCATGTTTTTTCTGAACTCCGTTATCTTCTAAACCCTTAAAAATTCTACATAAATTCTTAAGATTCAAAGTGCATTTAAATAACGTGTCAATTTCCTCATAGAATTCATAATATCACATCGTATTAAAGTAAAGTAAATACATATAAGTACGAAGACGGATTGATCGGTCATATAGTTTGCCTGGATTTTGAAGAGCTATGTTGAGAAAAAAAGTCTACCCGCGACTTCGTCCGCGTGTATATATAACATGTATGTTGACCCGACCTCTTACTTATATTAATGCTAAATTTGAAGCAAATCTATGCAGTACTTTTTGACATTTTCCCGGCCATACATACAGACAAACAGACAAAAATTCTAAAAACTATATTTTTGGCTTCGATATCGATTGAGATCACGCCCCAATTATTCTTAAAAAAAAATATATTCAATATACAGTTTTGACTTTTCTACGATTTTATTATATTATATGTATAGATTTCTGTGGGCTTTATTTAGAAAATCCATAACATAAACACATATTATCTATACCCCCTTTCAAAGTATCTTCGATTCCTTACAAACTTACGCCGAAAAAGTAACTTGGGAGTAGAGGAGAAACTATCAAACTACCAAAAACTGTGGCCCAAAGAGATACATAAAATGCTTTCTCATTTAAACTTCGTGCAGTAAACCGTTTGAATCTATTGCTAGTGTTTGCGAAGGTCTGTTAAATCTGTCATGATGATAGTTTTTGGGAAGTGGAGTTGGTTTGCAAAAAAGTTTGTTTACTAGGCCAGTGGGGTTTTGTTTTTCTGTGTCTGATGAGGTACTTAATTAAAATCTGGGATGAGCTTTGTTCTGTTTTTTTTAAGTAGTTATTTTTGCTGACGTTTTGATGGAAAGCTTCTACTTATATAGAGGAGCAACGCGATTATTATCTAATTCATTAATTTTGACTTTACCAACTTTCTTTAGCAGTTTTTTAAACCATCTGAATTATTCTCTAATTAATAAAATAAAAGTTACTTTGAAAAGTCTCGTAGTTTAATTTTAGTTGGAATTTATAATGATTTTAGTAAGCAAAAAGTTTCGCCCAACGTGGGGCTCGAACCCACGACCCTGAGATTAAGAGTCTCATGCTCTACCGACTGAGCTAGCCGGGCATGTCTTTGCATTGCTGTATCTACTGTTCTGTAATTATAACAGTTTCCTCAAGATATGGGTAATATGTTTAGTTTTAAATAATACTTGAATCCAGCCGTGTACTTAGAACACCAATTTCTCAGTTTTTCAATATGTAAATACCCATACCAAAAACTAAAATCAAAACTTAATCAAAGTCTCACTCACACAATTTGTTCGTAACATTTCAATTCGCTAGCCGGCAGCGCCATCTATCATGCAAACCCCTGAACGTCGATACGTTACACGTGGTCAGAACACCGCAGTACTTTACATTGATCGATGGAGAGAGCTTGCAATAAACTTGCAGTATGTGAGACTTGGCTTGTGTGATTGTTTTAATGTCTGTGACGGTTGTGGACTGAGATAGATTGGGGATGGTGGAATGTAGATAAAACTCTTTGAAAGTTGAGCTGGAAGGGTACGATTTTTTTTTATAGACCCGAGACCCCGTGCACATCTTTCATGCCATGCGACTACCAAACCAACGACACAGTCTGTATCATGATAGATCACTATTCAAGACATACCAAGGTTCGGCTAGTTCTCAAGAGTTACCACGCCCCGGCATACAAAGACTTCCAGAAGGAACAAATGAAGGTTTTAGTCAATAAAAGTCTGACACCCTCCAGCTGCACGCGAGATATCGTTTGATGATTACCTGTGAAAATGAAACTAAAAGGAATTCCAAGGTTTACAATTGAAAACCGTATCCCATACGTTTGATTATTCAGTCCTGAGAACTCCATCTGAATTTGAAAATTCCTTTGATAGTCCCGTTAAATTTACGTCATAATATTTATATTTTATCCGACTACATATTTTTTTAAATTTCCCGACCTGTAAACGAAAAATGTGCTCTTATAGGATTACTCCGCTATCCGTCAGTTTGTTATGTGCTGAATTTTCTGAAAGGTATGAATTCCAAAGATCTCTTCTCTCTTCAATCAATTCACCATGTTTTTGAGAGTTAGTCATAGAGCCATTCAAAATAGCAAAAACTCCTTCTTCTAAGCCGTCAAGTAAAAGAATCGTGACACAAAACACAAACATAATCCGACAACAACCCGCGCACATACACATACTGTATGCCTAACTAGAGTTCCAAAGGCTTTCTTTTAAAAGTGCTATGTAAGTAAACATCCCGTCTTTATCTCATCTGCGTCGCAAATACCGAGGCCGGCTGACTGAGCGCCGTGATCATGTGCACTCGATTGCTGGAGGCTATAGGCAAAGAGACGGTGGTGAGAATATTTTTATATTTCATTTGTTATTTTGTGCCTTTGTGTCAGTACTGTAAGTGTTGAGGGTTTGTATAAACTCATTTAAATACACCGATCGTATGGATCTGTTTTAAATCCGACAATTTATTTATTTATTTAAATCAGAAATCTATCTTAATACTATAACGCTGAAGAATTTGTTTGTTTGGTTGAACACGCTTATCTCAGGCAGTACTGGTCTGATTTAAAAAATATTTCTTTTAATTATTTTGAATAGCCAATTTATTGAGGAAGGCTATTTAACCGGGTGCACAGAGTTGTTCCTACGGGATGTGGGTGAGATCGCCGGCGGAAGATAATAATTTATAATCCATCTGACAGCCAAGATGAAGGTGGACTGTAGGAGGTAGGCTGTAGGTATAGTTCTCGACAAACCTAATAATCGTCAGCGACTACCAGACCCGCAGACACTTAAAAAATATGTCTTTATCATGTTTGGCATGAAATATACCTGTCAGTACTAACAACAACAAGATGGCGTCATGTCATTTCAAAGAGTTTCAAACGATATTTAAGAAAAGATCTCACTTCAAACGCAATCAAATAAATACCTTTTAGTCAGAATCAATGTCAGTCTACTTCAAAGAGATTTCAATCATTCTTATGCCATGATTATTGTAAAGCCTTGAATATACTCGAAGTTATGAAAACTAATAGATTGTGAAATGCATAGAAATTCAGATAATGTTGAAACTAAAAAGCCCAATTGCCAAGGTTTAAAAAAAATTTCAACTGGTTAAAAAATTAAATGAATGCTACATTGCTCAACCCTCTTAGGTAATAGCGTTATAATATGTGGCCTATGTGATATACTGATGTACAAGCTTTAATGACTGCAAAGTTTCGTCGAAATCCTATAAGCCGTTTTGCCGTGAAGAGGTAACAAACATACATACACACACACTCACAAACTTTCACCTTTTTATATATTAGTGTGATGTGATGATGTGATGTGATGTGAAATGTGATATTATTCTGATGCACAAGCTATATGACTGCGAATTTTCATCTAAATCCTATAAGCCGTTTGGGCGTGAAGAAGTGACAAACATACACACTCACAAACTTTCACCTTTATAATATTTAGTTAGTGTAATGTAATGTGATTCGATAGTGTGATATGATGTGATCATTGTAATATACAAGTCTGCTCATCAACCGTTTAACCATCCCACAGCTGGGCACCGACCTCTCACGCAGAGAAGGATTGAGCGTTAATCACCACGCTTGCTCAATGCGGATTCGTGAAGACCTTGGTGTCCAAGTTATTCTTAGAAAGTACATATAACTTAGAAAAGTTACATTGGTACTTGCCTGACTGAGAGGCAGGTGTTTGAACCACTAGGCCACCACGCCTGTTCAAAATACAAGCCTAGTATATAAAAACTTGAATGAAGACGGATGGATTGTGAAATGAATAGAAATTCAGATAATGTAGCAACTCTATTCACTAGCTCCCGGATAATACGCGGCATTTTGCATGTGATTCAACTGCACTCAACTCGTAAACACAGATGTAATTAAGTAAAGCGCTGCAGCGCTTAAAGCTCGCTATTACGTACGAGGTTAATACTGTGTGCGATTGTTGGGGGTTCCAGCCTTTTTGTGGAACGTACCAATGAAGCGCTTTTAGCTTTAATGACATATTTTGCTTTATGGTACGGGAGTTTTGAGAAATGTTTGCTGGGGTTTTGTTGTATATTTGCTTTTAGTAGTTTACCTACTAGTACATAAGGTATACGGATTATTAATTTAATACGCCAAACTGCCTTCTTTACGTAGGAAATGATCAATTAATGACCCGTCCCCCTGAGGGTGCAACTGCAGGCTTAGCATGGCAACCGTAGAAACAAGTTTTGTTTACCGGAGAATGGACATAATGACAAAAAAGTGACAGATTGACGTAAGATTTCCTTTGACATTTTTAGAAGAAATTTTTCTTTTCTTCTATCGACATAAGTTTACAAGTGATTATATGCGAGTAGACAGGTCGCGCCATGTTCGGGCAGAAGATATGTTGACGTTGACAGGAAAGAGCTTTGTCTTTTCTTGACAGAATAGATATACAATCGCCATGCTAAGCCTGCTGGTGGGAGTGTTAAACTCTTCTGACTTCAACCCACTTTTGTTGCTTTTGGGAGTCCCTGTGTGCCAGGGTCACGGTAACTCTTACAAACAACCCGCAACCCCGGCAGAACCGCAAAACGGCCTTAGTTGAAGGGGATCTCATGTTGCATTGACTTTTAAGAAATTCGCTCATACCTTTAACACTAAGTCTGCCGATTACGTCGTCCGGAGACACGGAGCGTGACACCAGGGGCACTTAATCGCACGGATCATAGACTCACAAAAGCAAAGTTCGGTATTCAAAAATGTGTGGAAATTTACAACGCGTACTGCCGTCGGGGTGTCGATAATCCGGTGGTAATTCTTCGTGGTAAGGTGGTTGACAAACATGTCCTCGCAGTGAACCGCTATGAAATTCGCTTTATCGCCACCGCCCGAGGCAGTGTACTGTCGTGTGTGAATGGCCTTAGTCCTTTTTGACGTATATTTGAAATGTTGACACTGTCGCAGATTTTTTATTTATTCTTTTGTTAATTATCGCTTAATTGTACTATTATTGTCAATTTAAAACCTTCTTCTGTGTAAGTTTTTCCAATGTTAATTTCTGGACAAAGGTGTTGGTTATAATGTTGGTTAATTTAAGGATTTTGATTGTACGATGTAATATGTCATCATCATCACAGCCTTTTTATCGTCCCACTGCTGGGCACAGGCCTCCTTTCCCACGGAGAAGGATTGAGCGTTAATTTGTAATATGTAAAGAACTATTTTTGTACCCAATAAATAAAATATAAATACTAAAATTTAAGGTTATGCTACCCTAAGAGCGGTTTCGCACTACGTCCGATCTGAATCCGATCTGGACCCGTAAAACTATGTCCGTAGTACTGTTTCTATGGTCATTTACGCACTAGATCCGATCTTCGCCATCTGATTTCATAGTAATTTCTAGACCACTCATTTTCATGGGATCGGATTCGGATCGGTCTTAGTGCGAAATCGCTCGCAAAGGACTCTCTGATATATTTTTTTTGCATAGAAATCAATTTCAACTTAGACTAACCTAACACAACGGTCGGTACCAAATTTTCTATGGCTATTTCCGTAGCTGTTTGTATTATCCCAAGTATTTTCAAGGTAAGATTATTAACCATTGTGTAATTCCGAAGATTGGACAACGCGAGCCATCCTTTCATACTCGGAAACATCTTCATACAATGCCTTTTCAATAACCCTTGGTATGGATAGCAAAGAAAAATAGTTAGATAATATTTTGCCGCTTATATTTTTATACACTTACACAAGTAAGTAAAGTCGTGGTGGCCTAGTGGTTAAAGTACGTCTCAAATAGGTGGGTGTGGGTTCGATTCCAAGTCAGGCAAGTACCCAGCTTTTTTTTGATGAGATAAGAAGGAAAGAAAACAACCAAACCGTGGCCCTAAGAGGCCCCTCGGATAAAAAGCATCTATGTCTCACTTATTTTTATTTTTTAGAGCCTTTAACGAATAGATTGAAGATTTGACAACGTTATTAATTCATATTTTCAATACAGAAACCGTCCAACATAAGACATGCATCTGAAGTATTGTAACTTCAGATGCTATCTGTACTAAGGTTTGAGCAAACAGCGAGCAAGTAACCAAAACATATAACATATAGTCGGCAGTCCACTTAATCATACCTTCAAAAGGTCATCATAAAATACGTTATATCGTAATCTACTGGACAAAATCATATCGAGGTATTATTAATAGCCTAATGTAGTTCAATATATTACCTGCTGAAATATTATAAATACAACTTACGTACTCCTGTAGTTTTGACTGCATTCAAGGAACTACTAACCTGCCTAAGTAGACAGTAGCCATAAATTGTTTTTAGAATATCACCTTTATATGAACCAAATTAGGCTTTCAAAAAGCTTCACATTTCCATCCGTCCCCACACCGAAAATTACAAGTTTAAAATGTAAGTGTGATGTGTTATGATAAACAGCAAGACATTACTATTATCATCACTAGCGGTGACTCATGGAGCTACTCGCGTCCAGAAAGAACTGCTTCCTAGACCCGGCTAAAAAGTATCCTATGTCCTTTCTCATTCAGAGCTTTAAACTGTGTACCTTTTATTTTTCATTTGTTTTGTAGTTTTGGCCTAACAACAGAGTTAGTTTCCCATTTATTATACTCGTATTAGCGAGGTTGGTTGTTATTCTTATCTTTTCTGATGGAATTGCAACAGCTTAACAATAAGATAGAGCAGTGAAAGATATACGTTGTATGTCGCCTAGTGCCGTGTAAGTACGAATATGAGTATTCAAATGTATGGTATGCAAGAACAAATTCAACTTTTTGAAGTCATATTTTTAAATGTGTCTGAAGTCTCAAATCGCCAACCCACATTCATACAGCGTAGCTCCCAGTATGAGAAGAGGCCTGTGCCCAACAGTGGATCAATAAAAGTGAAACAATATACGAAAACAAGAACGTGTAAGACTAATATCCAAGATATTAATTATGTAAGACACGTGCAAACTGTTTGGCCAAAGCCACACAATTACAAAACTAATTCACACCCGGTTTCCTTAAATCAAGACTAATATTTCGTCCATAATATATTGCCATTTATTTCCTGGCTCACACAAAAATCATCTTTAAGCATAACAAAATAGAGTACATAGTCCCTTGCACTATTTGAAATACTGCATACCTTACTGGCAGTATTGTCGCACATAATTGGCTGAATGCGGGCAATAATTATGACGTCATGAAATAACTCTGAACTAGCAAGTTAATGGGAAATCGCTAAGTGATTCAAAGTTTAGTTCTATTGTAGCGAAGTTCTGGTGGATTCAGACGGCACTCTGTGGAAACATTCTGTGGGCTCTTTAGGTAAGCGTAAGTTTAGCACCCAAGCAAAAGCCTATGCTATTTACAGACCAGCATATCAGACTAACCGAAACTGACAAATTCAATACAAACTTAATATCTAATGAACTAATCAAATAGACTAGATATATGAAAACTTAGCATGCTAAAACCAATAAAGACCATCAAAACTAGCTAGTTAATTTTTTTATTGAAATTAATTGCTTTTAAAAATCTATGCCCAATAATTTATTAACTCATTTAAAACTGTCAATATAAACCCTTTCAAAGTACAAGCTAAGAAATTAAGAATTGCAACGTTTTTATCTTGTCTTGTAATAAAAGAAGTAACAAAACGCTCCACAAATCTAAATTCGAACATATTCAAAATCGTAATCTGTACCCGACATTAGTAGCTCTGAGCACAATGTTGACAATGCTACAATAGACTGGAATACGTTAACGTATCCAGTTATATTCACATAGTCGTTACAGCGTTAGACATTACAGTTGCTTTGACAAAGTGTTGCCAAGATATTTGCGAGACTTTGTGTTCAAACGCTACCTAGGGTATGGAGGATAGATTATGTTGTATAGCCGCATAAGTAAGGTCGTACCTGGTCACTTCAAAAGGTGACGAGATATCCGCAGTTATCGTGGCCCTAGACCACAGGGAGCTCCAGAAGGAACATAGTGGGTTTAAGTCAGTAAGAGTCCCCTCAAGTCCCCCTAAGTGACCCCTCCTGCTGAGGGTGCACCTCAGAGGAAGGGGTCAATTATTGATGATTTGGTCACAAAATAAAAAAAAATCTTAAATAAGATGACATTAAAATAAGTGCATGTTACTTATGTTGAAAAAAATTCTAAAATTCAATTTCAAAGAGTTACCGTGGCCGTGGCACACAGGGATCTCCAGAAGATACATAGTGGGTTTTAGTTAGTAAGAGTCTGACACTTCCTCCAGCTACACCCTCAGCGGATAAGGGACCCTCAGACAGATGATAAGTGCACTCTCACACGGTTGACTTCATCATTCTCATCTCAGCCATAGGACGTCCACTGCTGAACATAGGCCTCCGCTTGAGATTTCCACATATACCGGTTGGAAGCGACCTGCATCCAGCGTCTTTCGGCGACCTTTATAAGGTCGTCTGTCCATCTTGTTGGTGGACGTCCTATGCGGCGCTTGCTAGTCCTTGGGTTACTTGTATAAAATTCTTAATACAAAGAAAATTCTAGAATTCAATTTCAAATGTGCAGTTTCAACAAACTGCTACATCACTGTAACTCCTATGTCTAAGAATCTAGGTCATAGCTTACAATTTATAAAATGTAACCTAAGTTGAAACCATTAAAGCCTTTTCGTATGACAGAAGGCTGACAGAGCGTTACAGTATAATATAATGCTTTATTTCATATTCCTTACTTAGCACGTAAGGATAGAAGATCGAGTTGTAAGCTTAAAGCGATTATTGAAATATTTTGCGAATTTACATTTAGGGCCAGTTTCACAATGTCTAAATAGCCACTACCTACCGAATAAATTAAAATAATGGAAAAGAATTTGAAATTATGTATCTACCAAATAAACAGACTGGAACTTATTCATAGGTGGTGAAATAGGCCCTTAGACTATTCCTTTAAAAGCATAAGTGAATCTATTAAAATTAAGCTGTAGTTCTGCCGGCATTTCTGCAGGTTGTTTGCAATAGTTACCGCGCCCTTGGCACACTAAGGTCTCCTGAAGAAACATAAGTGGGTTTTAGTCAGTAAAAGTCTGGCACTCCCTCCAGCTCTGTTTGCATAGTCAAGGACTCTGACAACGTGACTGAGCTCGTAGAAAAGCCGTATTTTGGCCTTAATTACATAAATGGCTTAATTATTATAGTGTAATGTTAAAGGATACAAGAACGGTTAAGGAAATGTATAATTTTTGCAACTCTAATCACCCACGCGGATTACATAATAGTAGACGTTAGTATAGGTACAAAAGAAAAACGTGAAGATGTATTCAAACCCCATAAGCTTATCACTTGCCTCACACGAACCTACCATGCCACCATCGATCACGTCCGACTGCCGTGTCCGGCGTCCGGTACGTCCCCGGACGCATTGTAGACAACAACCCCAATCACGGCCCGGATTTGTGAAGCGATTTCTTTCATTTCAAACTAGGCGACATGATTTTTATTTACGGGGAAGATTTGTTATGTGTGATCTGATGAACTTTGAGACGTAAGTAATAAAATTGTAGTATAGTATGTACTCGTAATATACATAACAAGTAACCTATTATATACTTGTATAAGGGCCTGTTTCACCACCTACGAATAAGTTCCAGTTAGTTTATTTGGTGGTAAATTTCATACAAATTCTGTTCCATTTTTTAATTTATTCGGTAGATAATGGCTATTCGGACATTGTGAAACTGGCCATTATATTACGTATCATTAGCCGATACAAAAAAATAAAATAGAATAATAAACTGATTCTAATTTTAAGTTCAAAAATGTTTTTTTTTTATATATATTAATGAAAATATTTCGCCAATATCCACCAGCCAGCCAGTAAAGTTCACGTTTGGCACAAAAGAGATTTAATTTCCCTTGTTGTAAAAAGTTCCTCATAACACATACTCAATCATATGGAACTTTGTACTCGTAGAAAAAAAAAGTGAATAGTTTAGTAAAAAAGCTTAAAATTAATATTAATTTTACTTTGATTTGAATTAAGGATTTCGGATAGAGTCATTTTAAAATTGACGAAATAAGTACATAAAGGCGATTTAAAAGGATTAAGAAAATGTAATAATTCGAACCAGTTTAAATGTTTATTAGTTAGAACTACTAGTCTAAAGCCATCTTCATGAATTAAATAAGTTACATATTTTATCATTACAAGAATTACAAAACTAAATCATTACAATGCTGCAATGTATATGTTTAATGAGTATAATTATATTTATTACTTTCCCCGACAAAACGAAACCATTTTAGAAAAAAACCTTATTTTGACGTACTTTTTTATTTACATAGCCAATATCATGATTACTGTAACCACGGCTCCGCAAATCCACAATCAAAATCAGAACCAACTTTCAGTAAAACATTGCGTTCAAGGTTTGAAAGCACAGGAGCTAAAATACCAACAGCATCGCAACAGTATCCAGCATTTAGCAGAATTGCACAAACAAGTTGCCAGACATCTATCATTGCATATCAGATATTGTACGTAGACCTTTGTTTGCAGTGCCGTGGTACCAGCTGAGACTGTAGACCATACTCTCGATACATTCCCCAGTGTAATGCACGCACACGTTAACAACATACATGTATACAGGAACGTTCGTGCGCAACCGAAGAGTTCCCATTAATTCTTGCTTGAATTTCGTATAGACAAGCTTTGTGTATGTGTGTGTTAGGTTCCAGATAAAATTGTGGAGTTGGATTTGTAAGCAGTGTTTATGTATATACTGCGGTTTACCGTTTCGCTGGCTACCGAAAGGCGGAATACGGTCACGTGGCAGGTGCAGCCGTAACACGTACGGTTGGTTTTTTGCGAAAGAAAACGAATGGCGATAATTCAAAGCAGAAATCTTGAATTTGTAGCATCATTTTGCTTGTTTCGAGCTGGGTATTGGAAATAGTGTTCTGTTTTTGACGGGTGGAATAAAATTTGGAAAACATGGGAGCATACGTCATTTGTGAAGCTGGTTTACTCTGAGACTACAAATAAGTACCTATATTGTGTAGTTGTTATCCTTTTGGAACATTGTAATATTGTTTATCTTTTAATGATTATCGCCTTCAGACCGATTGTCTTCCACGGAGGCTATAGTTTTAAAAAGATCAGCTATTGCAAGTATTTGTGCAGAAAAAAATGCACTCTCTACTCCTTTACTCTCATAGTCCGATTTAAGGGCAATCTGATACTACCGGAGAGAGATCAGGCGCGGTACTGATTATTACTTCCAACTTTCAGATAACATGCAGCCTCTTCGTTCTACTAAGCACACACACTCTTTCTCTACATAATAAAGAATGCATATTCATTTACCAATGTAATATCAAGTCATAATGAACCATGTGTCCATATCTCTAAAGATCATAATCACCTGAAAAGATTCCAATTTTGGACAAAATCCCTAGGAAGCAATAACTAGGAAGTACTTGAACAGTTCCTCAAAAACCTGCACAGAAGGTCATGACCTCATCATAATAATACACAGTTATGTCTGTAGCAATCAATATGGAAGGAAAACAAAGGGAGATTGGTGGCCTATCGTTTTGTTCAGACATGGATATTACAGTCAACGGTGTATGTGGTGTTGAGTGAGCTAGTTGTTTAGAATTCATCTGGGAGCACGGTAGTGTCTCTTTGTAAATCTTTCAATGAGGTAATTCTGTTTTCGATGCATTGACTTCTATGATTTTTGTTGCTTTGTTAGGTCTAAAAAAGATCATTTATCCAGTTTGATACTAGTCTTTACCTTACCTTATACTGTGCAATTACTACGTTGAAATTTCCTAAGTTCTTCTGCCCTACTACAGCCGAGGTTCAAACATTTTCGATTTTAGCAATGAAATCATGCGATGAGCTTATTTTTTAACCGACTTCAAAATAGAGCAGGTATTTTTTTATTGATCGACCCTTTAACACAGTCAGAAAAGAGATCTAAAAATGGTGGTTTAAAACGTACTCAGTCATAGAATTTTATAAATTCCCTTAACATTATTATGATCTCCAATCCTGTAAAGAGAATGCCAGAATTCAAGATAGAAATGAAACAAGATCTATTTTCGATATCAGAGTAACCGCTTTAATGGACGAGACTAAAATGTATGTCCTATTTTGGAGCCGAACTTAACCACAAACGGTGCCAAGACAAGATAAGGTATGCAGTTTCTAGCCAAACACGGCAATAATAATTACCTATATTGGATTTTGATAGGACATTATTGGTGAGATTTATCTGAAGCATCTTGTTTATGAATGAAATAAAAAAAATACGAAATAAACCAAATACACATGGAAAACTTATGATAAATATTTTAGGGGTATAAAAGACATATATTATAATGTAAGTATTAGGGATACAAAAAACATATAATGTAGCTTATCTCGTCTGCTTTGCTTATATGATAGGCTGATAAATATTCTATTCATACTAGCCGTTTCCCACAGCTCCACCCGCCGCCCTTCTTTCCGCACCCGGATAAAAAATAGCTTATAATATCTTCTCTTAGACTCTAGATTATACATATGTCTACCAAATTTTATTTAAATTTAACGTGAAATCGTGACAGACTGACTGACAGACAGAA
The DNA here is from genome assembly GCA_958496145.1 of Heliothis peltigera. Classification (NCBI taxonomy): domain Eukaryota; kingdom Metazoa; phylum Arthropoda; class Insecta; order Lepidoptera; family Noctuidae; genus Heliothis; species Heliothis peltigera. Next base: position 4,729,491 of record OY292345.1, on the reverse strand, counting down.
CTTTCGCATTTAGAATATTAGTACGGTAATATTGGTAGTTGTTTTTTTTTTATTTGATTCTTTCACATATACAACGACACATTTACCTTAAACTAGGCATACAATTAGACCTCTAAGGTCTGTCTTAGCATGCCATGGCCAGTGATTGGATCAACGCGCTCATTTCAATTATATTTTTTTTAATTTACGTTTAATACTTTTATTGTTCAGTGAGTCTCTAAAGTCAACTGGAAGTTGATATTTTTGATGTCTTTTGTATGTCTACTGTTGGTGCAATAAATAAATATACTTTTGCAGAAAACAATCGCAAAACGTCAAGATACTCAATTATCTGTCTTTGCCGCTTATGTAACCTTTGTCATATATCAAAAGATATAAAAAAACAGTTGAACAATCACTTGTTACAAATTACTCAAACAGTATAAAGATCATCACGTTGGTACTGCACCGAATAAAATCCAGTTTACTACACTGCAATACGCATTTACATAAACCCAATATACCTTTAAATCTCGTCAGATTGTCTCAAAACGTATCGATGTAAGGTTGGCAAACGAATTACTTTCAGTACTTTTTTTGTGTATAGCTTCTCGCACGGCAGTCTTGGAGGTTGTCGACTGCTTAATTGGATAGTTTTAGTATACATGTTTTTGTACTTTTATAGGTACGGAAAATTTAATAAAGAAGCTAACATAATATAATCTGTTCATCAAGGATTATAATGGATCGCGAACCAATGAAGATACATTCTTATTTGAAGTTTTTGATAATTTTTGGATGTTCAAATCATTTTTTTTTGTGTCAGGCTTCTTCACAATCACAAATATTATAAAGCTGAAGGGTTTATTCCTTTGCTTAAACGTGCTAATCTCAAGAATTACTAGACCGATTTGAAACACCTATCCAGGTGCTTAGTAGTTTTCATGGGTGAATCTAGTTGAATGTATTAATCGAATTCTTCTGAAGAACTTTAGAATACCAAGGGGAGAAATTCAAATAGACATAGTTATATCAACGGACACTATCGCTCTAAATACGGTGACTAAAATAACATGTTCCCTGATTTCACTAATGGATTTAAGGTACCAAAGAAAATTGTCCACACTTTCTTGGCAACCCTGATACAATCTTATATCTTCAAGGTTTTTATGGACTTAGGAGCATTTGCTGTTTTACTGTCGTCGACTTTCCCCTCGTAACATCGTGACGGATAGATCCATTGCCTACTAATTTGATTAGCTCGACTGTTAATACTTTCTCTTTTTGTAGCCTTAGCTTTAGATAAAGGTAGAAATTTTAGGAGTAACTTGACTTATATTGACGACCAGCAGGCTTAGCATGGCAACCGTAGAAACAAGTTTTATCTACCGGAGATTGGATATAATGACAGAAAAGTGACAGATTGACGTAAGATTTCTTTTGACATTTTTTGAAGTAATTTTTCGTTTCTTCGACTAACATAAGGCTACAAGTAATTATATGCGAGTTGACAGGTCGCGCCATGTTTGGGCAGAAGAAATGTTGACAAAGACAGAAGGAGCTTTGTCTTTCCTTGACAGAATATGTAGAAATAAAATCGCCATGCTAAGCCTGCAGATAGCGTAGTAGGTAGTGAATTTGCCTGCCACGCTTGCACGCATATCATTTGTGTGCATGAACATAGGTGTTTGACTTAGTCTGGAAGTTTTTATTAAACATGTTGTGTGTGTGTGTTCACAAACGAAAAGAATATAAGTACGTCTATCAGTTGTCTAGTACCCATAGTACAAGGTTTGCTTAGTTTGGGACTAGATGACGTTGTGTGAACGTGTGAGGAATATTATAAAAAAAAAATGGGTACTATTTCATTTGTTAATTATTTGTGCGTCTTTATCAGTGTTTAACTTTTCTGTATTTATAGGGACAAGCGTTCGCTTTGAGCAGTTTCACGGCATTATTTGGATGGGTGATCATTATTTATGTACTGTATCTTGATATGTGGCTTTAGCCATTAATCTTGGCTGCTTTAAGGGCTATCTATCACAGTTGTTTATTCAGCCAGAGCTTTGATTATTTAGAATGGTTTTTGGTTTAAAATATCAAATACATTTTAGAATAGGACGCGTCATGGCCCATGTATACTAAGAGGACTATCACCTTAATTAGTAGACTCGTGTCTAGTTAACCTCGGTGGTCTAGGTCATCATTTGTAGCAATATTTTGTTGAAGTAATTTTTCAACAAGACAAAAATCATAGTTGAAGTATGTCTTGCAGAAGGAATTATGTATTGAGCCTTAGCGACAAGCCTCTTTAAACGATATGAGAGATGGTAAGAGTTATGAATGCATACCCCGTAGTTGACAACTATGAAAAGTCAGTCAAATCAGTGTACAGACACCATCAAGCTACTACAATCTGTGAAATTTTCTTAATCAATTTTCAACTTTATCGCTGAAACATATAGTTCAAATTTGATTGGGAAAATTTTACGGTTTCTGGTAGCTTGATGTGCTGGCATCTGTACTATATACCTACGGTAGGTATGTTTTATTTGTCTTGAATAAAATCTATACAGTGAGCATTGACCCCTTTTCGTCTATTTTAACAATGGGAGCGTTCCTCGTAATAAAAGACGAGCGATTGTGCCGAAAATAAACCCGGTAACCTGCAACACATTTCGCTTAAACTAAAATCCATGTATACACAGCTTAAATTCTCTTCGGTAACTGACGAGATGCCTCGCTAGTGCCGATGGTACATCGTTTATACATTGATGTACGCCTTCCGTCCGTGTGGCCTAACTTTACTCAATCGCTTCATATATTGCTCATGTTATAACACACTGGGTTTTAGCTTTACGAGGTACGCCATCATTCACAACGCTCGTGCGGTAGCTTAAATTTTAGAGCCATTTGTTCACAGGTTCGTATATGGAGATAGTGTTAAATTTTTTGTACTTTTCTTTAAAGCTTTTGAGGTGTGTTTTTGCTTATTTTTCTGAGGTGATTATTCTAATGACTTTAGATAGTTTAAAAAACTATGGGCATGTTACATGTGACGTATTTCCTTCTTTGACAGTTCTGGAACTGTCAAATAAACTAGGCGCTGATAACTTCCGAACCGGAGGTCGTGGAAGGCTCTGGTTTTCTCTGAGGACAAAAGCGGCACCTCAACTGTTCTGCCAATAACCTTTCAGTAGAATTTTAAAATTGGTAACTATTGTGTTAAATTCAAGGAGTGATGAGTCACCTGGAATATCTTAAAATGTATTCACGGCTGATGCTTTAACCACTAGGCCGTAGTCGTGGTGGCCTAATGGTTAAAGCACCAACCTCTCAAGTATGAGTGCGCGGGTTTAATACCAGGCAAGTACCAATGTAACTTTTTTATATTATGTACTTTTTAAGTATGTATATTTTGGACACCAATAATTGTATTAAAGGTGAAGGAAAACATCTCAAAGAAAGCTGGACTATAAAGCCTGAAATCGCCAACCCGCATTGACCAAGAGTGGTGATTAACGCTCAATCCTTCTCAGTGTAAAAGATAAAAAATGCTAAAGATGATGATGTATTCGAGGATTTGAGGTCATTTTCGATCACATTTACATGTTTTTTCAAATAGGTACCTTTCTTTTTTTACAAAAGCATTTTTGAGCTGTCTTGGTGCTATCTGCTTTCAATATTTGTATATTCGAAATACCGTAAAAAATTCTGGAAAAATATAATAAACGCAAGCAAAAATCCGGCTTTTAACGTCAATATTTCGAGTCCAAAAATACATTTCCTTTGACTTTCGCGTTCAATAGAAGTGAAGTCCAACAAATAACACTTTCTTTAAAAACATTCGCACAAAAGTTCGAACAAATGCACCTTTTACAAGGTCTGCTAGCTTGAGCTAAACCCTGTACACGACTTTTGATTTTCAATTTTATAATGTATTTTATCCGTGAACGGATGAAGTGCTATTTTTGGTGCAGACGCCAGCAGGGCAACCTACTTGAATCTGTCAAATTTTACCAATCGAAAATTAAACTTCTGGTATTGTGATAAGGTTGAAAGTCTACTAAAGTTTGACAGATTGAGTTAGGTTGATGAGCTGATGTCGGAACATCACAAAAATTCAAACTTAATCAGCGAACCAAATGGTCAATTTTGTGTCGCTGTACTGACAAAATAACGAAACATGTAACATTTTTGTTTTGTGTGGTATCTTTCTAGCATTTGGGCTCATTAATGAGATCTCATATTATGATTCGTATATATATTTTTAAGTTAATGTTATTTTATTCGTTGAATATTAAATTTAGTTCTACATGACGACGTCACGGTGACGTATTTAATTCTCATCTCCCGCCTTAGGCGGTGAAACCTTTTTTTTTGTCGGAAATCGTCAAACAGACTCTTACTGGCTAAAACCCACTATGTTCCTTCAGAAGGTCCCTGTGTACCAGGCCCATGGTAACTCTTGCGAACAACCCACAACCCAGGCAGACCCTGGCCCTAATGCCCCCCCCCCCCCCCCTATGTTGCTCACATCTCTTCGAGGAGCGCGTGGAACAAAACGCGCCGCCGACACGGGTCTGTCGTCCTTAGACGTGCGGACGATAAGCTACCCAAACTCACGGCCCACAGACCCGAGGCCGTGAAACTTCAAATAAAAATGGATAAAATACTAAGACCCCCTTATTATTAAACGTAGTCCTAAAAGAGTACCGTCTTTAGTGCTACAGTGTGTAGCTGTAAACCATCTTCTTTAACAAACGAAACAGTCTAAATCTAGTACTAAAGCTGGTACTTCTAAAGACCATGTTTCATAATAAGCTGACTTACTCCCCGTGAGTCAGCTACCACGTCTTACCGCAGTCTAGTCACTAAATGCGATAAGTCACGGCATTGCATGTTGAACAACAATAGTCGATGTAAACATTAGCTTTTTATTATTACAAGCAACGGCTGACACCTCGTTACGAGGGCTGAAGGCTGTTACTTCATAGATGCTATGAAATAAAATAGGCTGAGTGACCATACTTTTATTATAAGACTCTTTTCTAATTATGAGGTAATTTGTTCCACAGTGCGTGAGGCATTAAGGAGTGGCTAATACCTAAAGGCGCGGCACTAAACTAGAGTCTTTCTTTCCTTTTTACCTAGATAGTAAATAGTCTAGTTACCCGTTAGATAGTACAGTCTTTGGGTGTTATACTTTTGGAGGAGCTCGTGGCTAAGTCGATCGATCATAAGGTCAGGCAACGCTTCACTCGGTCAGTCCGTGAATGGGTGACCATCTTGTCATAACGAGTTCCTCCGTATTTCGGAAGGTACGTTAAATTGGTGAGTCCCGGCTGTCATTTGAAAGTCTGATAACCAATCTTACCAAGAGATATTTTATAGTACAGCCATAGTCAAGAAGTTAGAAGTGAAGTTAAAGCTAGGTAGATGATCCCATAGTCCCATAAATTATCTTAATCCAATTATAGAGATATTTAGTCATTTGACGACGTCATCAGCTGAACTGGAAAATCCGAAATTTGATCAAAATAATAATAATTTATGACATTTAAATCTAAATGTCTGCAAGCAATATGTTGTATCATTGAATAAATGCTTAAAAATGTTAAAAATAAGCAAACACAAACTCGATTCTCAGAATCATGAAAATTTTGACGTTAAAAATAACCCATTGAAATAATAATTTCACATTTTTTTTTACTCAAAAAGAGCACGTTGGCGTCATAGCTACCCTATCAAATAAACTGAATATCAGCTCTATTTTATTTATAGATTTTATTATTGAATTTTTGTGGCCACTTCCAATGAAATTATTCATTTATACGCAATCAAAGTTACGCTATGAGTTTAATAGTTTTTGATGGCTGTAATCAAAGACTGTTATAATGGCACTTACATTTTAATAGAGGCTGGAAAGGTCATATTTTGTTGACGACACTTGGCCAATGTAATTTCGACTGTATAAGCGATGGTATTAACATTTCATTTCCAAAATCACAGTGATGTAAGAACGTTTATTTCAGAAGTCACGTGAAAAAATATACTTATACATAATATATATAATGTAGTGGCTAAGAGGAGCTTGTGGTTAAGTAATAACCTCAAGGATTGATTGATTAAATTAAAATAACGCTTGCGCATTAATTAAGGTAAAGTAACGCTTGGTGCGGCCGGTCTGTGCATGGATAACCGTCTTGTCATAATGAGTTAGTCCGTGTTTCGGAAGGCCCGTCAAATTGGTGGGTCCCGGCTATTAATTGATCATCTTTGCCAGTTGATAACAGGTCGTCAGAAGCTAGAAAGTCTGACAACCAGTCTTACCAAGGGGTATTGTCTTAACGCGGTCAGATAGGCAGCCGCTCCATGTAAAATACTGGTACACCGCTGCATCTGGTTAGGCGGGAAGCCGACCCAATCATAGTTCGTCCATCCATCATTATTATAATATGATTTCAAACAAAAGTACTACAAATACTCTAATATCATCCCAAAATAATATTAGTTAAGTAATATGACTTTACAATTTTCTTCGTACCTCGAAAACCGAATTTTTGAATATACTAGAACACAAAACCCGATCTATTGATTTCTCATACAAGACTGTTGAAGCTTTCTAATCTTGTATAATATTTACCCAAAAAATAACTATTGCGTACACAATACAGCCTACATTGGACCATAATTTACTAGTAGCGACACAGTTATTACACCGTAAATAATATTTATATGATGTTACACCATTTAACACTATCCCGTATCGGGTATATTTTGTGAAGAAATTCTTGAAAATATTTACGTGCAAAGAATGTTCTGGCACATTTCTCGTGCTTGAGGGAAAATTGTGGAATGTGAAAACTAAGCTGCTAAAAACAGCGTGGCGAAAACTTTAACTAAGATCAAACATTTTTAAAAAGTCAAGTACATACAAGAATATTTTGTTTCGTATTTTCGACTTTAGATATAGATTTAAATAATCCATAGAATACTCATTTCTTATTTATTTATATGCTCAAAAATTTTCAACAGAACAAGGTCTTGTAACACGGACGATAGTCTCGTGTCGGTGGCGTTCAATGTCGGCGGCGCGTTCTGTTCCACGAGCTCCTCGAAGAGAAGTCGGAAACATCTGAGAGTCCCTGTAGAGCCAAGATTTGCTGAAGCTGCGGGTTGTTTGCAAGAGTAACCATGTCCCTGGCTCACAGAGACATTCAGTAGGATACATAGTGGGTTTTAGTCAATAAGAGTGACACTCCCAGCTGCACTTACTCATTAGATGATTACCCACAAAAACGAAAATGACAATATTCGAACTATTAGACTGTATAATATCCCTACTGTATAAAACCATCATGATTTTCATTGGCGATGGTTTGGTTTTGTAAGATAAACAACAATCCGATATAAATCATATTTCAATATTTAAAATGTAGGTAATCCTTATAATGTCTAAATGACTGTGTAAAAAAGCTTTTTAAAAGTAATGATGTTGAAAAAATCTGAAAGGCTTCCGAAAATTAAACAATAATAAATGGATTCTAAAGAAGATTTAAAACTTGTAATCAAGTAAAGTTAACGTGTTCTCTCCACCGATGCATCTCAAATAAATTAGATTTCCAACAAATTGGGTCGCATTAGAGTTGATGACAAAAATATCTTTACAATCTTAATTCTGTTGCGATGAAAATTGAATCTACGTACCTATAGTTAGGGTTTAATTTTGCATTTCTATTTAAAAAGCTTTATTGAAGATTACCTTTCTGGGCTTTATTGATAGATTTTGGTATACAACGAAATATACTGTAGTGACTTCAGTTTCTAAAATTACATTTTCCGTAATAGCCTGTGTGAATGAACCATGTTAATCAGCTTTCTCATAATTGAGATCATTTGTTCATTTTTTAACTCCAAAATTTTTCTATAAATTAACAGTTTGAAAACTTTGATGAGGAAAATTCACTTCTTTCTTATAAGTAATGTTTTTTTAGCTCTCTGGAACCCACTTCTTTTTTAATATTTTGTATAGGCAAGCAATAAATATGGGTAGCACCCTAAGCTGCCAATAGCACAAGCCACAACTAAGTTTAGCACACGCACATAACGCAAATCATAACATTGGTAGCATTGACCAGTGATAACCAACACTACCAGAAAAGGACACAAGCTAGCCTACCGCATAAACCATCCCTTTCTTGCTTGCCAAAACATTTGATCCAACATTGGTCCTGATTACAAATTCTGGAGCTCCAAGCTATTAAAAGCACGTTCATTAGAGTGTCATAATTAATTAGCCGAGCTAGAATTCGCTGCTGATAAATTGTACATTCGCGTACGTAAATGGACACAGAACTTAAGGGCATTTGTATGAGGGTATTATGCGACTAGCAGTGACAATGCAAATGGTTGCAAGCAGAGGTTAGATGATTTAAAGAACGGGGAGATTACACGTTCAGAACAAATGATAATGATTTTGTATAATGTATGATTCCTTTTTTAGCTTTATTTTTTCTAGTACAAAATTGGATCAGTAACTGTAGTTGTATCTTTTACGCCATGAATAGGTTGAGCTGTAGTTGCGGTCAACCGATCTATGGATGAGAATGTTGCCAGCACACTGATGACGCTTTAAAATCATAGAAAAATCAAAATCGTCATATCTTTCTTAGAAGTCTTTCTTTCGTAGTATAACTTCGATGGATGCATTGAAAGACAAAACTAAGGAATTTATTATTTTCTCTCAATTTCCATGAGTTGCATGTAGACACAAAATAAACGCTCATTCATTTACAAAATTATCAATGTAGAAAAGTCTTGTACTAAACTCTAGTTATTTCTTGATTGATATTAACGTAGGTACCCATATGGCTTATAAAACACTGGCTTCCATTAACAAAAACAGTAGTAGGTACAGCTGGAGAAAGTGTCAGACTCTTATTGACTAAAACGCACAATGTTCCTTCTGGAGGTCCCTGTGTGCCAGGGCCACGGTAACTCTTGCGAACAACAAAGCTTTTTTCAAACAGTCCAGTAGCATTCTATCAAACAAACTCCTCAGCTTTACAAAATTAGTATAGATTTCCCAATTCAAAAGCCGTCAAACAGCCATCTAATTTTCTATTCAAAACCCGCATAAAACCATATGGCCTTATAATTCTGGCAAAATTATTGCAGTTCAGTGGGCATGCGTGACGAGATAGTGCGGGAAATCTAACGGCTCATTGTATTAGTTGCCAGCGAGGGAATATTGACGGGCTTGCAGCGGGTAGTTTTGTTAGCAATCCTGATATTATCAGGGAATTGCGCTAACTGTTTTGGTTTGTGACTAGCCGAAAGGTAGGTTTGGAGTCAATTTAAAAGGAATTTGTGTTTTAACAGCTGGCAATCAGTAATTATCATAATCATCCTTGTGAGTTTTACCTTGTATTGCTTTCAAAGAGGTTTCGCACTACGAGGCCCGCGCCTTCATCTGCATAGAAAACTTTAAAATAGGCAAAAATGCCATACCAATCGTTCTTAGAACCTCTTAAAAAATCAAAAGTGCTCTAAAAAGTTTTATGTGAAGTTATAATATAGCATATATACCGTCTTTTCCCAGGCTTTGGTGGGGTTGGCTTCCAGTCTTAACCGGTTGCAGGCGAATAAGCTGTGAATAACGAAGTGAGTTACACACTTATAATATGTTTGTATCTACCGTTATGACTATTGTTCTAGTGTGTAATTTTTTGTATTCCCTAACTAATAAAAAAAAATCCCAGTATTTGTGTTACTCCTGAACCCAGTTACCTAGGCAATCCGATACTCTTTGGTAAGACTGGTTGTCAGACATTCTTGCCCGCAACGACTGCCAAAAAGGCCAAAAATGTATAAATGACAGCCGGGATCCATCAATTTTAATGCCTTTAGAAACAGGAACTCATCATGGCAAAATGGTTACCCATGTACGATCCGACCGCTTCAAGCATTGCTTAATCTTAATGATCAATCTACCCGTGCGGCTGTTACTTAGTCACGAGCCCCTCAATAGCATCTATAACTGCTTTCTATATACTTACCTGTAAAAAAGCCTAAAGCAAGCAAACCCCGGTTGCGATCTAACACGTAATTCATAAATAAGCTGAGCATCAGCTGCTCAGTATCGAGCGATCTAAATTAGGCTTAACCTGATAACACGTAATGCAATTCGTGTGTTCAAGCCGAATACGAAACTTCATTAGCACTAAACTTGGTACTATTGAGAAAGATGTTAAGTAATAAAAAGTATTTTAATTTTATAAATGTATACTGCAGTCACGAATCCCTTAAAAAATATATTTATAACATTCCACATATATAGAAGAATGCGACAACAACACCCCTCTGGTTGGAGGATCCTCCCCAGGGTATGAAGACCTTTAGTCTCTGGTCATTACCCTAAAATACAATCATGGAGTCCAAACCGATTGTCGGCCGAAAATCAGCCAGCTGCCTAGGAAACTTTATAGTGCACAAACATAATTGCGAGGACGCAAGTGCACTCTCTATTCCCTTACTTTTAGACCCCGATGGGACGGCAATCCGACACAACCGGAGAGAGGCCAAGTGCAGGACCGACATTTACGTGCTCTCCCAAACACGCGTGTATCAATTACCAACTTTCAGATTCTGTGCTGCTTTTGTGAAAAGTTTCATAAAACCTACAAAGCAATTTGAGCCCCATCCGGTCATTAAACCGAAAAGGCGAAGACCCCGTGCACAGCACCCTACGCGTATAGGGTGCTGTGCATGGGGTCTTCGCCATGACTACTACTACTAGACTAACCACCGTTACTTAGCGAGTTGTGGTCTTTAATGATCTTTAATGGTCATTAATGGTTTGCTTTTCCATCGCTTTTATGACTCAGTGAGTTCCTATTTCCAGGTCATAATTGACCTTTACCGAACAATTTCAGAAATAATGATGTGTCAAAACCAACATGCTACTGTTGCGTTATATTGTTATAAGTATGAGTAAGTAGTGAAATGGACACTACCTCAATTTTACACGGAGAGGTCAAAACAGCATGTGCCGTAGATAGTTTTTCTTCCCTCTTTTTTGTTAGTTATTACATTTTTTATTTATATTTGTATGCCGATGTTACGGCAAAACATGCAGAACATAACCAATGTACCTAACCATGTTTTATGCAAATAAACATTCTTATTCTTAATTAGTGGAGAGGGAAGAACGGTAGTCGCGCGTCTGCTCTCGTAGCAGCTTGGCATCTCACCGCACGCGACTCGTTTTGCATGCCATTTTCTACCGCATATCATTCGAGTTTAGGTTTATTTTAAATTGATATAACCTCAGTGCTCAGCCGGTTTGCGCTGGGCCTATGAGTTTGAAGAGCTGATTAATTAATTGAAATTAAAAAAATATATATATTAAAGAAACATCCAAGTTTTTTGGGTAGTTACTTTTGTGTGGACTATAAAGTCGCATTGAGCAAGCGTGGTCATTAACGCTCAATCCTTCTCCGTGGGAGAGGAGGCCTGTGCCCAGCAGTGGGGCGATAAAAAGTCTGTGATGATGATGATGATGACTTTTGTGTTCGTTTGTAAGACAAAATTATAGAGATAAGAAGAATATAGATCGACAAACGCTTAAAATAAAATATAGGCACCATAACAGTTATTATTGATACTTCACAATAAATTCAGAACGATCGTATTGAACCATTTCCGTAATAATGACAGACATTTACGGCCAAAACGAAACTCGATTAATTTACATAAATTGTGTTTAATTTCTATATCTATAAATGTTACGGTTTCAAAATGGATGTGGCATCTAAAACCTTATATTTTCGTATTTATTCAACGAAACACTCCAGTGCTCGTATCTTGAATGTTCTATGATTAAATACCTTGTGCAACACTATTTTAATATTATGTATATTAATCGACTCATTATAAAATTATCGACTTAAATATGTAAATCCAATAATGTCCTTATATTATAGAAGATACGAAAGTAGATGTTATATTTTTATTGTATTTTTTTTCACGTAATGCCATATCCACGTAGTTTTACATCAATGTTCCGAACAAAACCTCGTTCGGGAGGCTAATTAATAATATTGAAATGGATTGTTTTTGATTAAAACTTCAAATATCCGTTTCTCTCTAACACTTTGTAAAATACATTTTCTATCTCGCTCGGTAGGCAAAAATATCACTTTGATTGACTGAACCTCTTAATTCCAAATGTATATTAACTTAGATAACTGTTTTCTCGTTTCCTTTGATTTCGGAAACGTACATTCCAATTTCCTTGAAATAAATGAATAAGAATCATTTATTTTTGGGCAAATTATTTATTATTATTAGATTTTGTATTTGTATTTGTTTGGGCTATTTATAACAAAATAATTGAATTTATTGGCCTTTTGTTTAGTATTTTAATTCATTGGTGTTTTTTTTTTTTAGCCTAGTGGTTAAAGCACCAATCTCTGAAAAGTGTGGGTGTACTTCCAGGTTTAGCAAGTACCAATAAAAATTTTCTAAGTTTGTATGTACTCTCTAAGTATATCTTGGACACCAATGACTGTGTTTCGGATGGCACGTTAAACTGTAGGTCCCGGCTGTCATTGAACATCCTTGGCAGTAGTCACGGGTAGTCAGAAGCCGGTATGTCTGACACCAGTCTAACCAAGGGGTATTGGGTTGCCTGGGTACTCAGCTGAATCCGGTTAGACTGGAAGCCGACCCCAGCATAGTTGGAAAAAGACTCGGGAGATGATGAACTATTAATTTCCTTACACAATCACTGGCTTCATAATTAAGATCATGACAATAAACCATAATTATTTTCCCCAAAAACAAGGCTATCACGGCCCATGCACCAAACACTTTTACAAAAACCTAATATTGTTTTCTAACAAAAATAACTTATTTAATCAAAGTTTTTTTGGAGACAGCTGCGATAAACATCTCAAACTCATTAAAATTTATTTTTGGTACGCAAAAAAGTGATTTCGCAAATCGATCGTTGGAGACAAAACATCATATAAAATGTTCAATTTGACATTTATTGGGCTTAAGACTCCGGGTCCGTTTAAAAGGTTTGGGACTCTAATGAAATTAATAGAAATTCACAATCCTCATTCAATTCATTCATTTTTAATGCACCTGCATCACATGAAGGTCGACTGGAAAGAATGCCTATGGCATTAAGACCGCCTTGGTACACATTTTTTGTTGTTGCATAAAGTTTAAATAAATAAGTACATGTAAAGGCTACCAAAGATGTTCAAATGACCTGCCGAAACCTCGAGAAATTTGTCATAACAAGTTGGTCTTCAACAGACCGCCCGCGCCAAGCGTTGCGTTTGCAAAGTATTTTAACGCCTCTATCAAGAATTTAAACAAAATTGGACACAGTTTTATGTGTTTCTCTACTTACATACTAAGAAACCAGCTCAACTATGCCACCTGTAGAATTTTTCACAGAATGTCCGCTGCCAATAGCATTCAACCTTTCGCTCTGAAACGATTACTCGTTTTATGTATGTGTCGTAAAACTCTTGAGGTTCTTTTACACTAAAAGCGATGCTATGGGATGCGATATTGTCAAAATACTGCGTGATGGTTGAAACTGCCCTTACATTTTATAAGATTCGTGTATTTTGTGTGTGTGTCTAAAAACTTTCTTTGTTCAAGAATGCAATTTGCGCTAAAAGTCTAAATGGTAATTGAGCATTATGTATTAAAATCTCTATTGAGATAAGGTCTACAATAATGTATGTTTTAAAGAACTACACATCTACAAACATACATACCTACAGAAATATCTTCAGCAGGCTTAGCATGGCGATTTTATATCTATCTGTCAAGAAAAGACAAAGCTCTTTCTGTCAATGTCAACATGTCTTCTGCCCGAGCAGGCCCGAGCATGTCAAACTTGTAGCCTCATGTCCATGTCAATCGAAGAAAAGAAAAATTACTTCAAAAAATGTCAAAAGAAATCTTACGTCAATCTGTCACTTTTCTGTCATTATATCCAATCTCGGGTAAACAAAACTTGTATCAACGGTTGCATTCTAAGCCTGCTGAGCATGTTCTTATTCCTAAGGTAAAACTAATATAAGAAAAAAATCACTTCAAAAGTCTCGGGATATAATGGCCTTCATCTAACTTTATAGTTAGGTATAGCATTCAGTATAGGTCAAGGTTTATTCAGCAGGCCAGTCGTCTCGTAAACGTGTCGTAACATGGTGTAATTTGACGTTAAATATCTTTTTTGTACATCGAAATCTTCACGGTTAGGTGCGGATGTTGACAGGGTGATAAACTAGCCTATATCGGTGAAGATAATTAATAGTTATAGCTATAATAATTACTTAGTTTATTCTGTAGGTCGCATTAGCTGGGCAACACATACGTTATATTTCAGAAAATTGAGTAGCCATAAAAGACGTGGTGGCCTAGTGGTTAAAACATCAGCCTCTCAAGTATAAGTGGGCAGGTTCAAGAGTGTGCACGGCTGCGCATCTGTGTATCGACAATATCGCGACTGCCTCGCTACAAAAAGTCGCCGTGGGCGAGGGCCCTAAAAGCAAGCTAACAAACATACAAACAAACTCTTCAGCTTAAAATATAAGTATAATATAAAACAAAAATGTTCTTTCATGTAATTCTTTATTCTTTTTTAGGTGCTTCAGATTTTGAACTTTCTGGTGACGGAACGGGCTTTGCCGTCTGTCCACCTTCCTCTGGTTGTTCGTCCTCCAGATGTACTGGTATATTGAACCTGGAGGACTGTTGTGTGTGCAGGTCGCATGGCTCATCCACATGGGGTATACGATGGGCCATGATGGCTGCCCCGTAGTTCCCAAGACCAGTGTCATAGAACACAATCTGGAACAAACAGGGAAATTAAAATATAAAAAACTAGCTGTTCCCAGCGGTTGGGTGAAACCGCATCTTTGGTTACTGCTCCGCTCCCGTGTGTCTTAGCGTGATGGTATATACTCTCTTCTTCCTCGATAAATGGGCTATCCAACACGGAAAGAATTTTTCAAATCGAACCAGTAGTTTCGGAGATTAGAGCGTTCAAACAAACAAACTTTTCAGCTTTATAATATTAGTATAGATAAAACGGGACCCCATTCACATACGCTTTGTTAGTCCGAAAGTAAGCTGTTGATAAGCTTGTGTTATGAGTGCTCACACTAGTAAGAAAATATTTATTACAACTTACATGAAAAGACAAATTAATGTCTAGACCACAATCAACAAACGAATCAGACCCTCTTTTCGGCAGTCCCGTGTCTAGTGCAATACCTACTTACTAGATCCTAACATACTTATATAGAGTAGCATAAGTGTTTAATGAAAATTAGATCCATAATCCAGAGAGGTCGAGATAAACTAGCCTATAGTTGAATGTGCTATTTTGTACAATACTTCACTTGAAATCGATGACTAAATAAACAAAACTCATCATTCATCTACCGAGCCTTTTCCCAACTATGTTAGGGTCCGTTTCCCGTCTCACCGGATTCAGCTGAGTAGCAGTGTATTACAAGGAGCGACTGCCTATCTGACCTCCTCAACTCAGTTACCCCGGCAACCCAATACCCCTTGTTTAGACTGGCGTCAGACTTACTGGCTTCTGACTACCCGTAACGACTGCCAAGAATGTTCAATGACAGCCGGGTAAATAAAAAAAACCTCGTTAACTAAAAAAAGGACAGTGTTGAACAGTTATTTTATAGTATTGATAAGTACAAGCAATAACAAGTCTTCTAATTGTTCTATGCATTTAAAAAAAAACTGTTGAAATTAAAACCAGCCCTGATAACATCCTTCCTTAAACCCATTCAACACCTACTCTGCTCAAATTACCAATTTTTATAGGCATCACTAATAAGACGGAACCCCCTAATACGTCCACCACCTGTTGCCATCAATCAGTATCCGTGATGCATCCCTTTAGCAAAAAATTGCTCCCCGTCGTGACGTCATGCCAGCCAACCAATCATTTTGCAAGGGTTCCCATAAATTGAGAGGTAAAGATTGGTATTGGGGATAGGTGAATGTGTTAGCATAGCATGTAATTATATCGATGGAGTTTACGGTGCAAATCCTTGCTAATATTATATTGCTAAAGTGTCTCTGTCTGTCGCGTTTTCACGCAAAAGCTAGTGAACAGATTTAAAGGAAATTTATTACACAGATAGTCTAGATCTTGTGAAAGGACATAAGCTACTTTTTATCCAGGTGGGGTAAGTAGTTCCTTCAGGACACGGGTGGAACCGCGGGAAATAGCTAATTATAAAACTAATTCTATCTGGTAATTCTATCTGGATTTTTTGTTGGATAATTTTATATTTTTACAAACAAGGAAATTAATACCAGAAATACTACAGAGTCTCGTTGAAAAAACAAATTGGAGACTAATTTTTATAACAAGGGCATTAGGACTTCTACTGCTCTATTCCATCTATCACTGCAAGTATACCAACCATAAAAGACTAGGTCTAAAAGTTCACTCTGGAAGTTTTGTGTCCCAAAACTCACCTCTCCATCAATTAGGTACCTCACATAGTAAATTTCATTGAGCTTGGTGAAGCCCAATTCTTGGGCGATAGTCTGCGATCTCGCTGTGGTGAAGATACCAGCTAGGGCTGCCACGCTCGCACTTGAACTAAGTGACATTGCTGCCTTCAACATCTCCTTTGCAATCCCTGAAATATTAACAAGCAGATGAAAAACAAATAATAAAATAGATCTACCTTATATTAATAAAAATACATTTTGCCTCGTTGGTCTAGTAGCCTCATGACGCGACTTCTGGGCAAGAGAGAGGTCTCGGGTTTGAATTTCAGGTCGGTCCAAAATTTTTTCATATAGTGGCCCAGAGTCAGGAGGCAGATAATTGATACACCCGTGTATCAGAGAACACGTAAACGTTGGTTCTAATCTCCCAACGGGGGTGTCGTATGGCGACCCATCGGGCTAGAAGGAATAAAGAGTGCACACCTGTGTCTGCACAAATTCTTTTGCACTATAATATGCCCTGCGCAACTGGCTGATCACCTTAGAGAGAAAAGACGTCATGGCCGACAATCGGTCTGTACATTAAAGAGGTGAAGTAGGTGAGTTTCAAAGGGCCAGAATTCCACCTTTAAGGATGATAATGTTGCTAAATAATTAAATTGAACACAACAAACCTCGATGCCTATACCTGTTCTTCAGAGCGATGACATAGATTTTGAAGTATCGTTTGACGTTTAGCGCATCGTATATATTCACCGGTTTCTCTATCTCGTTATAGAACCCCATCACAGTGGTATACAGAGGGTTGTGGGTCAATTTCACTCGGCTGAACGTTCTGGAAAATGCGCCTGAAAATAGAATTAGCATAGAAATTAACATCAAAATATCCGATCAGTGTATTTGAATTATTGTATTTTAAGTTGATAAAATTTCAATCGATCAACGACATCGACGTATTTTGTGATGATATCTCTTATGATATTACGAGTATAAATATTTTTATTAGTCTTATGTTTAACAGACGCCAGCACATCAAGCTACCACAATCTGTCAAATTTCCTTAATAAATTATCAACTTTATCGCTGAATCATATGGTTCAAAGTTGATAGGGAAAATTTTACAGTTTCAGGTAACTTGATGTGCTGACGTGTGCACCTAAAAATGAACATACATAACAGGTTAAAAAATCAGCCTTAGGGCCTACGCACACCGAAACTGCATGAAAAAGAGATTCTTTTTAAAGGACAATAAAACTTATCATTTTTGTAGCATTTATTAGGAGATGTCTTTAAAACCCTTTTCCGTCCAATAAATTCCAAAAACAAACAGCTAATAACAAAATAATTAACATAACAAATCACAATAACCATCACTGAATAATAAATTAACTCCATTTGACATTGACATGTCAAATATCAATACAACGCAGGATTCGATTCAAATTGATTCGAACACGTAATCAATTTCACTAGTCCTAATGAATCAATCGCCAAGACATTTATGGATGTTAAGTTCAATGACATTGATGAAGTAACTAAGTTTATGAACCTAATCTTATAAAGCCTTAATGAACGACAAACAGTTATCGGGCTAGTTTGTGGATTCTTAGTAAATATTAAGGGCTCTACAGGCCAGCGTCATTGGTCACTTATTTGAAGTTGATAATGACAGAACAAATTCAAATGTATGTTTAGCTTTAATTCTATTTAAAGGTGTTCTACACGATCCAAACTGACTGTCAGCAGATGTGATCAGTAGTCCAGTTGGTGTGAAAATCTACCATGTAGTTGACTGGTCAGCCGACCAGATAAGGGCGGAGTCAAACAACTGTCGGACGACCTTGGTCGAGAAATCATCCAACGCAATCAGCGTGACGCAGTCAGCTTTCCTGGTCGGCCCTGCCCTGTAAATTGGGCGGTCGGTTTGTATCGTGTAGAATACCTTTAAATAGAATTAACGTTAAATATACTTTTGAATTTGTTCTATCATTATCAATTTCAAATAATAGAAATAAGCAGAATAGTGATCTTCATTTGTTATCTAATTAACATAGAAACTTTTCCAAACCTTCCACACATAAAATTACAAAAACCCTAACACAAAAAAGCATACATTTACTCCCTAATATAGATTAAACACGTCTTTCGAAAACCCACAAAAAATCTCATCGTATTGACTTTAATCCCATTCAAACCCAAATGGTTTTGTCCTATTTATTTAAACGTTATCAATAGAGAATCAGAAAATAAGCTCACCTTACGTTGAGTCAGTAGTGCTGTGTATACGCTTCGATAGCATCACCGCCCCTAATATAGACCTACCCGTATCTACTACTTGGAATCCAATTTACGTACAAGAAATGAGACGTGGGCCATAAGCGGTAGCGTTTCGAATCTAATTTACAAAGCTACAAAGTAAAATTTAATTTTAATTTTAACAAGACTTTTTCTTTATGAAAAAGGTTATTAATTGCTTAATTATTTTGCAACAAGTTGTCTTTTTCTATAGGTACATTCTTATTCTTTACTAATATAATAAACGCGAAAGAACCTCTGTCCGTCTATCATGCCAAAACTAATGAACCAGTTTTAATGGAATTTGGTAAATTGAGTCTAAGAAAGAATTAACAAATTTTATCCGGTTGCAGATAAACGTTATTCCCGGGATATGGGTGAAACTGCAGTAAAAACCATAAAATATCGAAGAGATTAAGACTTTTCTTATTTAGGAAAGTTGTAAGCATTGACCACCATGCACAATGCATGGCAAAATTGTAATTAAATTCAAAATTTCTTCAAAAATGTTGTATACCTACCAAGTAGGTAATAAGCAAGCAAAACCAAAAATATTATAGTACACCAGGGTGCGTTTAAATCAAACAAATGCAGAAATAAAGAATGCTAGAATTAAATATGTATTATTTCAAATAATTTTAGTATCTATTTTTCTTTTAATATGATCCGGCACACAACTTCACTCTTTGAATTTAATCACGCTAATGAAATCGCTCGATGTCCCAACTTGTACCAAACCCAAAACCCTATAGCTGAATCGGAATTCTTTTTACGGATGCAGTAAAAATTTAGGCTCGAAGCATTGAAGGAATCTGCCCCTAATGTTACTGCCATCGGTACAAAACAAATCGAGTTCTATTCGTTCCGATTGATACGCAAATAGACTCGAATAGTGACTAGCTTTGTGAATGTTACATTTTATATGAGATAAAAAATGTAAAGAAGATTGTTTTTAATGATTTGGTTGAACTAGTCCCTTGCTTATACCTTAGTATCCTGAACATCAGTGTTTATTTTTAAGGTCTATTTTTTTAGGCCACTAGGGCGCATAGAAAGTACTATAGATAAATAACAAAAAGTTGACGGGACAAGACGTTGTCCTCATTCAGCGATAACTATTTATACTAATTTAACCATTTTTTTTTTCATACAAACCTTTTTCTGACAGTAACAAATACAACAAAAAAAGTGGAATCGGTCCAGCCGATCACACGTGATGGCGAGACCAAGGGAAATAGAGATTTCAGGCAACTAGCACCCATATAAAATACAATACATAAATAACAAAACAATATCTATAAATCTAAAATTATAAAACTAAAACATAAAACTGAATAAATAAGACTAATTGTTCGCGCTTGACTTGGCGGGGGCACTTCCGTGCCCCACGATTCAGCAAGTACGTTTTCATAAAAAAATCTCAATAAAAATCACTCACTTTTTTCCTGTATCCTCATAATAAGAACTCCAACTAACTGATCCGTGCCTTCTTTAACTGCCGCTATAGACATCTTATCCTTCATCCATATCCGAACATTGTGAACGAATTCATCTGTACCTTCCTTATCTTCTGCTATCTTCATTGATCTATAAGTTAACTGAAAATTTTGAAAAATTACTTCTATCAATCCCCATAACACTTAAGACATCATGATGTCGAGATCGATGGAGCTTTTGTCTGGCAACGCCTGAAGCGGTGGGTCCGTGTATGCGTTGGAATGTTACAACGTCTCCTACGTGTTTCGGAAGGCGCATTAAATTTGTGGATCCCAGCTTTCATTCATACATCTTCAGTCGTTACGGGCAAGCAAAAGTCAGACCTTGATAACCAGCCTCACCAAAGAATATCGGACTACCCGCGCAACTGCGTTGAGGAGGTCAGAAAGGCAACCACCCCATGTAGAACACTAGTACTCAGCTGCATTTGTGTTAATCATATTTAGATTTGAACGTGTTTAGTGGGTACCTGATCAAGTGTATTTTTTTTCTACATATTCTGCTACGACGCGTAGCGGGAATGCTACGAGACGTAGCTGGTGCTATGCTACGATGACGTAGTGACTACGCGTTTAATATTAGATCGTATACTTTAGCTACGTCAAAATCTTAAAGGGCAATTTGATTCTGAAATTCGTTGTAGAAATCATTGCTTTCCCCAAACAGAAAGTAATTGCTACACAATAAAATAAACAAACCGTAATTAAAACACAGCAGTTGCCATTTATTAATTTAGTACCCTTGAGAAAAATATAAATTTCCGCCAACAATGCGGCGATCGGTTAGACTATTTAATTAGAAGGTTCAAAAACAAAAAGATGTACTACCCGTTCGGAAATCTTAATTTACTTAATTAAGATGTTTTGTGCCAAGAAAAAGTGGATGAAAAACCAATTGCCTATATTCGAATGAAGGCTTCAGTGAGAGCGTGGAAAAAAAACAAGTGAAGTAAATTGTTTTAAATAAAATTCAGTAAAGGATATTATACAGGGTGTTACAAAAAATTAAATAACCTCTTATAAAAAAGTCTATTAAAAAATATATAATATTTAAATCGTAATAATAATATCATTGTCACGGCTATCATCGTGCCGATTGTCGTTACGGCCAATGGTCTAATGGCCAAGAGCCTCGATCAACATCTGACGAGGCTCTCGTTAGGCAGCTGGATCAAGGGACAGATTCAGAAGGCAGTACTCCTTGAAACGGCACGTATTGTGAGGAGGTTTCTGTCTCTGGGACCCTAACCGCCGGTAGCTTGGACCCTGTTCCCGATATCGGTGGCTAATTGTTTTTTTGTATTTTTAAATGTTTTTTTTTATATTAATATTTAAAAATGTATAAAATATGTTTGAAGAATAAATAATTAATATATCATTGTCATATGACTTAAGTAAAATCATAAAATGTATTTCGTTACAGAGACAAAAGATTTTTTGTCGCTGATACTGGAACTCAAAATATTCAACCCCATCCAAAGTTAATTGAAAAATACTTTTAAGATATAACTTTACTTTTTTCAACTTACCAACTCCTAGTCCATTTTTTTTTAAATATCTAAAAAAATGTTTCCTTTAATTTTGATATGAATAAAATACTTTTTGAGTCTTAACATGTTTTTGAAATCAAAGGAGAATTCTGACCCAAAATATTAAATTAGGTTAATCTTTTTTTCTACGAAAAACCAAACACTAAGATTTGATCTTAATGCTTCAAATTGGTGTTTAATTATTCAAGAAAATTTGGAAAAAATTGCAATTAACAGCCAAATCATCTACTAAACTTGTCAGACCTACTAGACCAGACATTGGTGTCTAAGATGTACTCAGAAAAGTTACATCGTGACTTGCTAGACCTGGAATCGAACCCGCACACTTCTGGCTGGAGGCTGGTTCTTTAACCTCAGAACCACCGCGACTTTGATAAAACTTCTCAAAAAGCCGACCTGATAATGGTACTGTAATGGACCTGTGGTAAGTACCTCTCAAAACGGGACTATCTCACCTCTTCCGGCAAGTAATGTTTCTTCAGCAACCGTATCGCTTCTTCGTACCTTCGATCCTGCAGATCTTCAAACCTGACACCACAGGGCACTCTTCCCCATATCGAAGGAGCTTTTATCCTCTCTTCCAGCTGTTTCATCTTTTCTAAGGTTTCTGCATCGTTTTTTGCCATGATGGTGTAGCTGGAAGTAATAGCTTATGTTAATATTAACGAATAGTCTTGGCACGGGTGACTCATCATCATCTCCCGAGCCTTTACCCAACTATGTTGGCGTCGCTTTCCAGTCTAACTGGATTCAGCTGAGTACCAGTATTTTACGAAGAGCGACTGCCTATCTGACCTCTTCAACCCAGTTACCCGGGCAACCCAATACCCCTTGGTTAGACTGGCGTCAGACTTACTGGCTTCTGACTACCCGTAACGACTGCCAAGGATGTTTAATGACAGCCGGGACCTACAGTTTAACCTGCCATCCGAAACACAGTCATCGGAAACAAGCTCTAACAATCAATGTAAATTAGCATGTAAGCTAGGGAAAATCCACTAGGTACCACAATACTAATGCTTTAGCTTCTTAAGTTTTAAATTCTCACCTTTGCTTAAATCAATAAGTATTTCAATGAATACGTAATACAGAAAATGCTCTTGTATTCTAGTTAAAAAAATAAATAAACCCGAAGATAAGCTGATAGCTGAATTTCAATACTTTTAACACATAATTTATATTTGTTTACGTTGGACTCAAACTCGCACTGTCGCACTGACAGTTTTTTTTTTTTAATTATTGACATCGGCAATGTTGATATATTTTTTTTGTTTTTATGGAATTTTGGTTCGACCTCTTTCGATTGAAAACTCCAATAATTTGTTGTTCCTGAGGTGTACCAATACCAGATGTAATTAAAAAATGCCAGCATCAAAAATGCAAGTTTTTTACTTCCATACACCGGATATTACTTAAAAAATACTATTGCACCCTGGACAAATTCTTTAACTATAAGTTTTTTTTATATTTTCTTTTTCTTAATAAGATATTTAATTTAAAAAATAAAATAGATTACACTGCTTATGTAATTTTGTCATAATAAGAAATGTTGTATAAAATTTTCATGTCTTTTGACAATACATAGGGGTTTTTTTACATGAATGAATGTGGATGGATATAGAGGAAGGGGACGACCAAAGAAATGATGGATGGATTGCGTGAAAGTGGATATGGCTAGAAAGAAGGTAACTTGTGAGATGACGGCAGATAGAAGTGCGTGGAAGACAAAAACATGCTGCGCCGACCCCAAATAAAACTTGGGATAAGGGCAGGAGGATGATGATAGGGGTTTGTTTACCTGCAAGAACTTCATTTATTTTCGTTCCACAAATAATGCTGATCGACTGAAACTACAAATAAAATTATATTTAGATAATCATGCAAATGCAATAATATATAGAATATACGGTACTACCAAAACTGCTCAATAATCACAAATTATTTACTAATTTAGAAATCCAATTTAACGTAATTGAATATAAGAAAAAAATTAGGTTCCATTTATTCAATTAAGCCTATACACCTCACTTATAGAAATCACGGTAAGCAGGTGCGTCTGATTAAATAAGGGTATCACTGTTTGGGCTACTCCAAACAAGATGTTTGCTTACGCTATGGCAAGTTTCTCTGCCAACATAGTGATGTGATTGGTCTGTTATCGATATAATAATATATACAGGCTTTTGTGTATTTTATTATTTTGGGAAGTAAAATTCAAGGAATATTTGGTAAACATACTTTTGCAAAACATTTTTTTAGAAAGTTCTAGTAATCTGAGGCTTCTTATAAAGCCATTCAACGTGGCAATGCTGCCATATACTACCCGGTGGTAGCCATAAGTAATTCTTTGATACCTTTTAGTAGTTGTAAGTTGTCTATATAAATATAGTTTTCATCATCATCATCATCATCAATTGTATGGAAATGACACTTCAAATCGACAAATCACGTAGTCATAACGAGATGTAAAGTGCATTTTCCATACATTTTCTACGTTTTTACTGGCGTTTACGATGGTAGGAAAACATCTTGGTCTCCACTGATCTTTTCTAATATTTTTAAGACTTTAAAAGTAGTGTAGCAGATGCTTAATTTAAGTATGCAATTAAGACTCCTTAACAGATCGTGACGATCAAATACTAGTGCCAAACTTTAGCTATTAATGTTCACATTAAGCACTCAACTATCGTCTGAGCATTGTTCTCTTTAAATTTTAGTTCAACTACTAAGTGGCATTAGGTTAATTGATCTTAAAATAATACTATAGAATCACGGGCAATTTTTACATGATATTTACTTTATTGGAATTTATCGATAAACTTGATGCACATCACTAAAGATTGTAACTTAGTTGTCATAGGCAATGCTCTTATCTATGTTGACTTAAGAAACAGCTATATGGTCTTCTAGGTCTGTTTAAATTACATACGTATACTAAAAAACTCCGAACAAAACTATGTTTGATTGCAATCTCAGGAACTACTGATCCGAGTTGAATTATACTTTTAGTGTCAGACACAGACCCGCATTGAGCAAGCGTGGTGATTAATTCTCAATCCTCCTCCGTCTGAGAGAAGACCTGTGCCCAGCAGTGGCACAATAAAAAGGCTGATAATGATACTCAAGATGTACTTACAAATAAATCACTACTGCGCATGCTTGAAGCGTCAAATGGCAAAAAATCTTCAGACGAGGAAAGGAATTTAACGAGAATTGAACTTCCTCATAACGACAGTCAAAATCAACATTAATATTTTATCAAAACGTTTATAACTGTCTCAGAGATAATGAAATACAAACTCGTTTTACACCAAGAAACAAACCTGATTGTTAGGAAATTATTGAAGGAAATGGGCTTTTTAATTGAGTATTGATTGACACGTTATTGCGATTATGGTGATTGCTTTTTGAAGTATCAAGGTGGGTTTTCCTATCAGAAACAGTTTTGCATTCGCTATGGAACTAATATACGACGTTTTTGACATCTATATTTAATTAAAACCTCAAACTGTTTTAGGAAGTCGGTTATATTTTAAAGTGAGACCCTCACTATGATCTCAAAAATGAAACCTACCAGGGAAAAACACGTATGATTGGAATACCCTAGAATATTTTTTCTTAATTATAACCATATCTCTTCTTATACTAATACTATAAGCTAGCTTGAACCCGTTAATCTCAGGAAATACCAGTCCGATTTGAAGAAATATTTCAGTGTAGCCATATTGTAAGAAACATCCCATTAAACGGACCAGATTATAGGCTAGATTTTATCCAGGTGCGCGGAGTAGTCCGCCCGGGATACGGGTGACATGCCGTACAGAAGCTAATAACTACCAGACCGAAACAACGATTTCATTGGTCATAGTAAGCCTGAAAACCAAAATAATAGAATGATGATAAAGTCAAAACAAAACGAAAAAACAGATCTTACCTCGCCCAACAATTTTCTCCCACAAAAGAACACAGCTAACCTATTTATACAGAGTTTAGCAACAAAATAAAATGGCTGCCAATCCACCATACGGAGCAAAGCACGCCACACTGCCTTGCCGAACTTGGTTCAATAGGGAAAGAAAAAAATAGAAAATAAATCAATACCAAGGCAAGGCATTCATAAAAGTTTGCACGGCATCAAGTAAAATGACTTGGAACGAAGAATAGTTTTTATGTCTTCGTTTCAAGGGTTCCGTAAGCTTATTTTTATTGTGGAAAAAACGATTTCATAATTTGATTACGTACATTTTGGATACTTTGCTGTTAATTAAACATCTGATTAGGGTAGGAACTCATCAAAATTAAAATATTATGGTGACCGGGACTCGTTTGGGTTTTTTCGGATATCAAGCTTATTGTGATCAAATTGACGTATAATACGAGTAAGGTTGATCCAAGCGAGTGTCATGTACAGACGCCAGCGCATCAAGCTCAAGCAAATTTGGACCATATGCTTTAGGGTTAAAGTTAAAAATCTATTATATGAAAATATGACAGATGGTAGTAGCTTGATGTGCTGGCGTCTGTACGCTATTCACTCACCCGCTGAGGCTGATACCTTTTACGCGAACAACAAACCACGCGGTGAAGCGGTATGCCTTAGATTTGATTGCACAGTATAGCCCGTATAAAAAGTCAACTGAAATCCAAAAACTTACCATCCCCATAATCGTAATAAACCCATAAAACTGATCCCTTAAAAATCACTTAGCTCAGCTAATATAAAAGATATTCCTACAATAATTCCATTGGCCCGCCTATCTAGTCGACGCCGTAAGCCTGATTTACGTCCAGGCCACTAAAGTTATCTGCAGATAGTCATTCGTTTAACTGTCTATGTGATATCATATTCAGTGTCCAAGATTTAGGAGAATCGCAAAATATATTTTTTGTCCCATTATTTAGACCTGAATCGAGACAAATTCTAATAAAAATTGCTCGAAATTAAAAAAAAAGCCATCTGCTGTCAAAATTCGCCCTTTTGCAGAAGACTTTAATTACTATAATGATTAAGGAACCAATACAAAATAGTGAACTATCGAATCAATAGAAGGTAATGAAATAATTAATCTTTCCATGTTCCCTTGGTGGCACAGAATACCTCCTTCCGTTCACTCATTCATCAACCGATCAACAGAACCCAGCCTCGCCAATCAATCGCTAGAAGCCACTCTCTTGATTACATTATCCTGAACCACGCTAAATATTTCAGCATCTTAAGGTTCGTTTATATATACACAGACGTACGTTTATACATATATACAGACATTGGCCAACCGGCAACCAGACACAAGGCGCCGCCGTCAAAATAATATTCTTTCATGAATTTTATATAGATATATTCAGATTTAGTTTACGTATTCGCGCAGAGAAGTGCATGGAGAAGTGCACCAGCATTCTAGTATATATTTTATCTACTTCTTTCATGTCTTCGGCAGTCTGTCAAACAAGGCAGATGTTTGTTTACAATTTCTGTTCTGTTCACAGCGCGTGCGTCGGGTGTTAGCAAGCCCCTCTTCTGTACGTGCGCAGGGCCCCACGATGCATCGGGCCCCTGAGTCTAGTCCCTAGTACATTCCCAAAAGATAACTGATATCTCCTCTTATTACTGTCCCCTGAAAATCAGTCTTAACAATCCTTATGGTCTATTTGTGAATTTTTGATATTTTATAAGTGTTTAGCAATTACTGAAACCCATCATCACATAACGATATTTTAAAATTATTGATCAATCAACACAGGCGTTAGGTTCTTTTCGTTACGGAATTCCTTGATTCGGTGTCCTTACTGAGCCCTCTAGCTTAAAAATCATTTGTTATCATAGCCTCTAGGTCCTAGGGCCTCTAATAGATGAAAGAGGACCCTGATGGTTGATATTATGTGTACTTGTCTGTCAGTGTCTGTCTCACTACGTGCTGAACACGCTACGTGCTGGTAGATGTGAACGAAGCTTCAACCCACAGACCCCTAATTCCGTCGAAAGCACGAATCGATGCAAGACGTGCTTCAATATAATTTGATCGTACACCACGAACTTATAAAAGAAACAAAGAAGGTATTATAATGATAGAAATTGCTGTGAAGGCTTGGTCGTACCATGGATCGGATGTTACCGAAAGGGTGAATTTCTTGTATATAAATGACAGTAATTTTAAACCTATTATTTAAAGGAATATACAGTTTTTGCTATGGGACCTTTTAGTGACAAGCTACGACCGGTGGATTCGGTTATTAAAACTTATAAGTGAAACCTCCATCGATAAAAAAGAATAAAGAAATAAAAGTTTGCGTGTGTGAAGACAAAAAGTTTTTTTTTAAAACCAGTTTATACCTTTTAACTAATGAAGTTATTCATAATCCACAGAGACATATTTTTCGTAAAATAAAAAACTTCCAAAATAACAACAAATGATTATGAACTTACTGATTCTCACCCACTTTCTAAGAGAACCCCTAACACCCTGATAGAATCAGGGTAGATTCTATCTGCTAACCAAGTCTCTGAATAAGTCCATAAAAGTAAAACAAACCTGCTTTAGATATGTGAATGAGTGACGATACAACGGGAGAAGGTTTTATTATCAGAGCTACGTTCAAATTAATAACGTTCTGTTGCTTGTGTCACTCGATTCGAAATTGGAATATACATATTGCCGTAGGGGTTCTCATTGATAGACACGTTGTGGTAGGTCACGCGATGTGTCGTGAAACAGAACGTTTTTATTATTGTTAGCATAGCCACCAAGTAGTTGAAAAAATAGGAAATTAAGCTTGACAGCTAATAAGGTCGGAACCGCTAGATTTTCGAAAATTCTATCACCTATTTAAGAAGCGGTTTTTATTTCTAAATTTAAAATATTTTTATAGTCAAGTCAAACGTTTTTACCACAGCTTCTATGTTGTGCTATAAAAGTAAGATATTTGTTGATGCACAAATAATTAATTTGAGAATATTGAAGAGTAATTTGAAAGATAGTTCCTTGGATTACTTCCAATTTTCTTGGTATTTTTTATGGCAACCCCAAATCAAAGCTAGCGGCGCTGTCATGAATATATTGGTGAATATTTTTTTTTTATTTATATTATTCAAGCGTAGAACGTGGGGTTACCAAATACATGACCCAAAAAAATATAATTATTCAGAACTAATTTCCATCAAAGCGTTTAAAAATTTTCTTTTTTTTTTACATCCAATGAAAAAGTTTCAGCTTTAGTAAATATCCGGAATCCTTCGACAACTCTTAGAATGGTGTCCATCAGTTCGATCCTTTTAATTCCGCAACAAGTGTACGGTACAGACGCCAGCACATCAACCTACCTAACTTGTCAAATTTATTTGTTAGATTTTCAACCTTATCACAGTACCGGAAGGTTAATATTCGATTGGTAAAATTTGACAGGTTCGGGTAGGCTGGCGACTGTACAATAAAAATATCTTTGGAGGAACCGTTTTCCTTATATCTCCGTTCCCTAGTCCCCGAGCTTAATGTAAGGAACGTTTACGTTTTACATAAATAGTAAGTGCTGAGGGACTGCAAATCAGATGTGACAGTTTTAAGCCGCTGTGTTTGTAAATCAGTAGAACAACCAGATTCTGAGTATTTTATTTACGTGTTTACTTTAAAATTAAGTCTAGTTTTCATACCTTTACATGGCTTTTAAGCGATCAAATTATCTAACTAAAGCTTGTGTCTATTTATACTTAAATTATCAATGAATCTATCTATACTGATATTATAAAGCTGAAGAGTTTGTTTGCTTACTTGCTTCAACGAGCAAATCTCAGTAACTACTGGACCGATTTGAAAAAATATCACAGTGCTAGGTAGCGTTTATCAAGAAAGGTTATAAGGTATGTTTTTGTCCGGGCGCACTGATATTCCAAATGAGATGCAAGTGAACTCGCTTGCGGAAACTAGTCGATTGATAAAAGCGCATGAAATTCCGACCAGTACTTTTTGAGAATATGGAGATTAGACGTACAGGATGAGCCATGTCTTCTAACATGAGGACTGACATAATTACTACCGTCATACTATATTAAAAGGTGGTGTTGCACCGATCAAATAACTTGAACAATAAATGTAGACGGCTACATTTGCCGATGATCGCTTAAATTATTGTAATACTATAAAATATATTGGCTACAACTATTGAACAAGAGGAATCCTTCAAAAAAATGTTATCAAATACTTGGAACTCGACACTAAAACACCAAGATACTTTTCAAGTATATTACACCATGATGGCATCCAGGCCGATTGTCGGCTACGGCGGCCGTTCTCTTTTATGAAGATCAGCCGGCTGCGCAGGACATATTATAATGCACAAGCATTCGCGCAGACACAGATGCACTCTCTATTCCCTCACTCTCATAATCCGATGGGACGGCAATCCGACACCACCGGAGAGAGATCAGGCGCAGGACCGACATTTCCGTGCTCTCCGATGCACGGGTGAATCAATAACCAACTTCCAGACTCCAAGCTACTTTATGAAAGTTTCTCAAAATCCACAAAGCGATTTCGACCTGACCCGGGATTCGAACGCAAGACCCCGTGCACAGCAGTCGCGCCCAGCAACCACTAGCCCAAGAAGGCAGTCAAGATACTTTTTTATAAGTATACTAGCTGCTACCCGCGACGTCGTCCGCGTGGGCATTAGAGTAGTAAAAATGATAAACTCGTTTACTTTGTATCCTTTAACATCACGGTATGATGACTAAGCTATAAAATCAAGCCCAAAATGTGTAGAAATACTATGGAAATATAACTGCCTCGCTGGTGACCTAGTCGCATAGCGCGACTGCTGTGCACAGGTTTCGGGTTCGAGTCAATCAGAAGCCCTTAGTCTGGAAGTTGGTGATTGATAGACCCGTGCATCAGAGGGCACGTAAATATCGCACGTATATACCTGCGCCTGATCTCTCTCCGATCACATCGATATGAGAGAGAGGGAATAGTGAATGCACTTTAATATGTCCTGGGCAGCTGGCTTATCTTCTCAGAGAAAACGCAAAAACACTTAACTATATGGAGGATAAGCGACAGTTCTGGGGCTGATTTTACTTTGCAAAGTATTTGGCTAGTATAACAATAAGCACCGAACTTACATGGCGGACATTTGCGTGTCAATCATGGAAGACTTATGTTTTCATATCACAACAATACACACGCGTCGTTTACTAAGACTGGACATGCAGGTGTGGCCTCCCGCTTCTTCTCGCTCTGGTCTTTGTCTTAGATTGAACTGAACTTCGAAGGTACAAAATGTTTATTTTGTTGCGGAATACATTCTGAACCTATGCTCGTATATAAGAATGTATATATTATATGTCGTCACTACTTCAAATAATATTGTAGTCACTTCGAACTTACATTGCAAGTCGATCGCGTCGAGGTCGATAAAGTTGGTTTAGGCACTGAAAATGCGCTCTTTATCGCTAGTCTAGTAGTTGCATAACGCAACTGCTGTACACGACGTGGTATCGGGTTCGATTCGGTCGAACCAGGTCGGACCAAAATCGCTTTGTGAGTGTTAGGAAACTGAAAAAGCAGCCCGGGGACTGGAAGTTGGTAAAGGATACGGTGGAGCAAACGGTGGGGATGCGCTCTGCTTGGGCGGAGCACCACCGTATCCTCACAGCGGCGAGCTTTCGCATTCGGCCCTGGTCCAGGCCATGGTCCGGAGCATGAAAGAATGGGAGCGGCCGCCTCCTTCTGCGAAGCAATTATGCTAGCGAAGGAGGCGGTGGAGTGGTTTAGAAACAGCACCGCTCATTCCAGCCGAAGCGGAAAAGCTGGTACGGGTCGACACCGCGGCCGCCGAGTGTTGAGGGACGACTTCCAGTATTAGTGTTTAATCTATGACTCCCGACCACTGTGTGTGGGTCTGTGGGCGGTGGGTTTTGGTTGGTTCACAGTCCGTACGTCTGAGGACGACAGCCCGTGTCGGCGGCGCGTTCTATTCCACGCGCTCCTCGAAGATATGTCAGCAACATGGGCCTCTTAGTTACCTAGACCCTGGCATACAGGGATCTCCAGAAGGCACATAGTAGGTTTTAATCAGTAAGAGAGACACTTCCTCCAGCTGCATCCTTAGCTGAAGAGGTTATTTTACGATATCCCACAAAAAAAGACTGAAAGTTGGTGATTGATAATATCCGTGCATTCGAGAATACATAAACATCGATCATGTGCCTAATCTCTCTCCGGTTGTGTCAGAATTGCCGTCCGTGTCGGGCTATGAGAGTAAGGAAATAGGGAGTGCACCTGTGGCCACACAAATACTTACTACTTACTACACCGCTAATTGATCTTAGACGCCCTTATATGTGCTGACCGTTTTCTAGGAGGCAGTTTACATCAACAAATGACCGCTGGACATGGATGAAGAAAGAAGAGTCTTTCTAATTTGAGATGTCTATCTAAGGGGCTACATTGTAATGAACATTGTAGTCAATCCTTAGATTATAACTTTATTATTATTACTTTTACGACCACTTAGAGTCAGAACAGCAGCCAACCCTATTCGAAGAGATCTGTTCTTTTCTGAATCGTTTCCAAGAGATTGACCTTTTCTCTAGAATTATTTAGTCATACATATGTATTTTTGATCAGTAATCGTTCGTAAAAATCAAATAAAAATATTGATAAGCCATGCTGCTTTGTTACGTGTGGTATACTGGAAACTTAGCTAACATTACCCCAGACTGATATTGTATGAAGAAAGTACAGCACTCCTTCTTTGATCTTAAATGACTAACTTACCCAAAGACAGTTTTTTTTCTCTCATCCTCTGTCCCCGATTGTGCGTGTTATCTTGGAACTTGAATAATCAAAATTAATACTTGTGACTATGATTGTAGACTGGAAGACACCCCAGTATAATAATTTAATTTTATGAAAATAAAACTATGAACTCCATCTATGATCAGCTATAATTACTAACAATGTCAGATTGTCAAATTAGATTGTTTTGAAAAGCTAAAGATGGCGTCAGGTTGAAACTTGCCTTAATATTTCTGTCTTTAAATTATTTTTATCTGTCGAAATAACCTATGTAGCATGTTTAGGTATATACTTTGAACTGAAAAATATATTTAATTTTTTTTAGCCCGGTTTAAGTGTATGAAAAGCTTAACTCCATCTATGACATTAGGTAATAACTATTTACCCAGCTGGTATAGTCAAATTGTCAAATTTGCTATATGTGTTGTAATTAAAAAGATATAGATGGCGTCTAGTTAAAACTGACCAAAAAATGCTTTATTGCTCACCCCCCTTAGTTAATAGCGTTATAATATATAGCCTATGTGTTATTCTGATGCATAAGCTATATGTTTGTCAAGTTTCATCTAAATCCTATCAGCCGTTTGGCCGTGAAGAGGTAACAAACATACACACTCACTCACAAACTTTCGCATTTATATATTAGTATAGATTAAACCATACCCTACTAACTGCGGCTGTCATTATAAACATCTAAAGTCAATGCACATCATCATTAAATCAAAAGCAATTTTACATAAATTTGACTTTACTGGGAACGTAATTACAAACTCGTACATAAGTTTCGAGTACAAAGCAACTCACTGAAACTTAATGATGTAACTTGGGTAACTGCATACGTAGCGTGATTTTAGACTCTTGGATATAAGCAAGATATTGCTTCATTCACGTATCGCTGGATAAACCTTTATTTTATATTAAAATGTTGTAATAATAGCGTCTAGGCCGGTTGTCGGACAAACCGGCTGTTGTCTCTAAGGATATCAACCAGCTACACTGGACATATTATAGTATAGAAGCTTTTGTGCAAACACAGGTGCATTCTCTATTGCCTCACTCTCCTAACCCGATGGGATGGCAATCCGACGCGATTGGAGAGAGATTAGATATTTACATGCTTTCTTACGAACTGGAGTAGCAATCATCAACTTTCAGACTCCGGGCTGCTTTATGGAAGTTTCTTATAACCAACAAAAGAGATATCGACCCGACACAAAAATTTAACCCAGGACCTCGCATAATCTGTCGCGCTATGCGACTAGATCAACGGGGCAGTCGTATAAATATACCTACTAATATTTTGTAGTCCTCAAACAGCTGAACCGATTCACATAAATTTTAATGTGGTTATGTAACAGAGTGTGAAAAATATATATAAATAAGTACTGTCTTGTTTTTTTTATGTGTTAGAGCTTAGATGAGCTGGAAAATTGTGCAATGGAAATCGTTTATCGCTACACATCTACAACACCAAAGGATTTGCAATCGCAGTTGCAGCTTTTTAAAAAGGAGTTTTTATTATGTTCAAATGAGAGTCAATAGTTGATAATACCAGCAGTTTCTGGCGGTTTCTCCCGCAACCCAACTTCTTTTCGTACCCAGATAAAACAAAGCCTATGTACACCAGGTATAATGTAGCTTCCAAACAGTAACCAAATTTTACAAATCGTTCAATGAAAAATAAGGAAACATAATTATAATCAAGTCTTCTTTCTCTTTCTTTCCTTTTCGCTTTTTTCTTTGGTTCTTTCCTCTTTATAATATTTATATCTATACATATAGATGAAGTTTCACTTTAAGAATCTTTTAAGTATAAAAGTCATAAAAAATGAGTCGACTGTTCCTTACATTTTCATCACGTCCATCTTCAGTAATGATATTATGATGACCATCCCGCGTGTCTCTGCTTCCTCGGTATTTTGAAGTGTCGCCCATGTAAATGTTATGTTTTGTTCACCGATCGTAAAAGTAAAGTTATTTATAAACTCGTATATCTTGAAATCAGTGGCTTTATATGAATATCAAATTTCATAGGTATATCATAAAACTTCTATTCATATTTATTACTTATTTCATTTATTTATTTACGTACTGCACATCAAGTTACTACAATCTATCAAATTTCTTTGCAAAATTTTCAACTTTATAGCCGAAGTATTATAGTTCAAAATTGATTGGAAATATTTGACAGTTTCGGGTAGTCCGATGTGCTGGCGTCTGCACCTATGGCGGCTTCACATTCTTAAATATTTCATCAAAGAACTAATAAAAAACTCACCCAAACACATTAAAAAAAATCTTCACTACTACTTTAATTATTAATTGTTAATAGACCCATACCTTACTAATTCCTACAAAAAAAAACACTAGTAGGTTCTGTTAAATTAGAAATCATCCACGAAGTACCATAACAACACTCTGTAAAAATTTTGATTTTAAAAAGAAACTAAAATAACATTATTTGAATCCATTTTAGAAGCGAGGGTCCTTCTCCTTTAATGCTCAAACATACCACGTACATAGTTACGTAACGAAATAAAAACACTAAAAAGGTACTCAAGAGAGTACCGTATGACGTGTTTCTCTCTCGACGGCTTTTTAAGTATATGAAAACTAGAAATCCCCCGCGAATACACCTGCGTCTCTAGGGAACCAAACCTAATAATAAAAAGAGAAGAAGCTAACGACTTTCTCTCCATTGTAGCTTCTGTTGATGTAGATTACATCTCAATCATTTCATGGTTCGGCCATTATTCTATGACACAGACACCAACAAACAAACTTCCTTTCGCATTTTGGATATAAAACGCACGAGCAATGCTTGCACTCCTACACTTTGATGGCAACAATATTTGAAAGCTCAAAAATAAAGAGGTATAAGTTTTTCTCATGTAAGGAATCACAAACACATTTCGAATACTAAATTGTTTAAAATATCTTGCTATATACATACAAGGCCTACTAATGGGCTACTAACTAAATACATTGCACGTCCCGTCGTCGTGTGCATGCCACAGTTGATTTAAAAAATAATCATGAAAGATTTGTATTAACACAAAACGCGAAATATTCAATTTTATATTGATAGATCGAAGCTGGTGGAACAAGAGGCTGGTAGGATCTATTTTGCAAAAAAAAATTGTTACCTTTGAGGTTTCTGGTCTTGAATCGATATACATTCAAACCAAACGTAACAATATCGTCTACATAGACCCAATACAGGTGGCATAAACATTCTTCTCTTCGTCAATGACGTCGAAATAAGGTCCGTATTCTATGGGGCTGCAAGTTGTTCGCAAGAGTTACCACGGTCCTGGCACTCAAAGACCTGCAGAAGGAACATAGTGGGTTTCAGTCAGTGTCTGACACTCCCTCCAGCTGCACGCATAGCTAGAGGAGTCATTTGACGACTTCACATGGTAAAAATGTCTTAAATACTAAAAATATTTTATTCTACAACAATATCAGCAATTATATTCCAAGACGAAAAGTTATTCACTTAGGCCCAACCATAGCTAGAGGTAATTTAATTTTCATTTAGATGATAAAGCTAAGCTATACCACTGAGTTTTTACGATAGGGACGGTTTCTTCAAGAGATTAGTACGATCATATATTTTCATTTATTTTGTTTTCCTTATTTTTGTTCCAAATTATACTGTAATATGGATATAGGCTAGGGGAAAGTCTTTGTA
Organism: Heliothis peltigera; assembly: GCA_958496145.1. Classification (NCBI taxonomy): domain Eukaryota; kingdom Metazoa; phylum Arthropoda; class Insecta; order Lepidoptera; family Noctuidae; genus Heliothis; species Heliothis peltigera. Next base: position 4,693,163 of record OY292345.1, on the reverse strand, counting down.
GTTATTTTCCTGTCGTATCGAAAACAGCATAAAACTTTATCACTTCAAGATCTCGCTGAAATTAACATGAAAGGAGCTGATGAGGTGAAAATTTTTGTGACTAGCTATTCGACCAGCAGTGTCATCTGCGTACTGTGGAGACTACTGTGCATCCCGAAAAAAAGTGGCCTTTACTCTCCGATTAAGGCTATCTAACACTAAAGATATTTTTAATCGCTCTAATGGTTCCTGAGATATGTCAAGAAAACCAGCACACAAACTCTGGAGTTATTTTCTTAAATATAGATTGAGTCGATAAGTTATTCTACTGCATAGCACTCTTTAATGTTACGCCCTGATACAGATTCTGTGCCAAACTAATCATGTAGATATCCAACCACCAATACAGTACATACCAAATTTTTAAGTGTATAAAACAGAGTTCTTACACGATTTTCGTTAACATAGCCAATTTCCGCTAATAACATATGAAAATATACATACAAAATCAATATATGCCTTCTAAATAGTCACACAGAAGTCGAATTACATGTCATTCATTGCCGTTCGCTCTACTATCAACGTGAACAACCCGAAGCCTCTAATAGAACTGGACACAAACATAATAGGCAATATTGTCACAATTACTACAATAACAAGACAACAGACGTTCTCAATATGACGCTATTTTATACCTACATAAGTAGATGTAGATATTACTACCCATCTACTAATAGGCCAGTGTACAAAAATGAGGGGATATCTGAACCTTCAGGAGACCTATATATCATTTGCCTAGCCTTTTCCCAAGCTATGTTGGGGTTGGCTTCCAGTCTAACCAGATGCAGCTGAGAACCAGTGTTTTACATGGAGCGACTGCCTATCTGACCTCCTCAACCCATTTACCCAATACCCCTTAGTAAGATTGATTGTCAGGCGTCAAACAGAGCGTAGGTATATATACGCCAAAATCCGCTAGAGTGTGAAAACGTTCTTTCTCAGCTGTACTTTTTGAACAGAATAATTAATGCAGTATACGGAAAAAGAGAAACACACAGCTCCCTACACAACAATGAACATGAAATATCACCCATATCGCCACTGACTAGGAGTGCGCCCAAGAGACCATGGCATTATCACGTTAGATCGCAACTCTTGTTCAAAGTAATAACCATCATATCTTTTCAGTCGCAATATTATGAATCAGTGCTTTTCCTGGGGCACACTTATTCAAAGTTGATGACAGAGGGGCTTTCCTTTTAATTAACTGCCTATGATAGGTACCATTTTTAAGCTCTCTACCAAAAATCAATTAAATAGGAGCGGTAGTTTAGTCGCAAATGATGATTTAAGTTTTTGCCCTGTTTGAACACGATGTATGCACACGCATAAGTCGTGCGACGTTGCCGCTTTATTACCTACCTTGGTATCTAAGGTCATTAAAATTTATTTACAAAGGGTGGTGGCGTTTTACTCTTATAGTAAGCTATTTAGTTTGTTTAAAATATATATATATAATTATATCTTATTGTATACCGTATAAAATAAATACTAATCACGTATAGTGTTTAATTTCACTATTTAAAAAAAATAGATTAACGCTCAATCCTTCTCCGTGGGAGAAGACGCCTGTGCCGGACGATATAAAGGCTGTGACGATTAAAAAAAAAGTATTTTTGCCTGCCTATCCATTTGCGAAAAATTCCAAAACTCGCTAGCTTTCCCCTAACTGGTAAGAATATTTAGGTACGTGTAAATACCTAAAGACATATTTCGCTTGCCACAAGACAGAAATACATTCACTAAACTGACGGCAAACCTGCAGAAGTGTAAAGACCCGAATAAGAAGACAAATAATACATGAACTAGTAATAAGTGAATAAAAGATTATTGAAATCCAATAATTCTTCAACAACATAATCAGAAGAAACCACTGAACCAAAACGACTACTAGAAACTGTAACCTAGTCTCAAACAGTCCAGTACAGATCAATGTTCTAAATGGCCAAGATCTTGATGTATGGTGGTATATTAGTCCAAGTTAACACTCGTTTAGTAGATTAGTAGCGCTGGCTCAAGGCCGCTCGAGGACGCTGTGATTAATCGCCGTTAATGAACTGAGACGGACCAATGATGTAGGAGGGATAGAAATGGAGGCTGTTTATATACGGTAAAGTATAGAAATGTCGAGCTTTGTATTGAAACTTTTGAAATTACTGCAATAGAATTACGCCAAATTAATCCAAAATAATCTTTTCTCATAACATTATAAAGAGAAAAGTTTGTATGTATAAACCTTGTGAGATTGTATGCTTCAAAATATTCTCTGAAGCAATAATTTATCTTTAAAAAACATGGCTATGTACAACTTAGATATTTCTGAATTCGTCTACATATGTCCGTGAACCATTGCAATCTGGGTTTATAAATACTCATATAACCACTCTATGTAAATACTCTTCTGGTAAGTAAAACATATTATAATATCATTGAGTAAAACTATACGTCAAAACAAAATTTTCTTCAAAAATATTCGACAATATCGTCTACAACGCCCAGACTTCAGTCGTGACTATGGATATATCCTTACATACATCAAATTGCATGTCAGTTTGAACAGTTGTAAGTCTGGCAGACGTAAATACCAAATGGATCGATCCGTCGGGGTATTCCAAACGCTAGCCTTCGTTATGCGTCAGTCGACCTATTGTTTGGTATTTACCCGTAGCAGTATTTTTAGAAAAGGACGATGCATTGTCAGGCAAGACAGATGAATATTTTTCTTTTATAGTTTTTAAATCTTCTTCATCACCATCGTCATCCTACTTAGCTCCTAATGTTATTTGGGGTCAGCACAGCATGTTTTCTTCTTCCACATTCTTCCATTTACCTTTATCTCACAAGTAACTTCTTTCTAAATATATCGACTTTCACAAAATCCATCTATCATTTCTCTGGCCGTCCCTTTCGTTTATATCCATCGAATTTCATGTTCAAACCCTTCACACACCTATACAGTGAGTGTTCATTTTGTCAAAAGTAACATAAGAATCTTCTGTTTAATTTGAACATCCCAAAATAATAACAGCTTGCATTAAGAAACTTACTGTATTATAAGCTTAAAACAACCAACTTCTAATTTATTGAACTCTTGTAAAAACGATGAAAATATAACAAACAGAAATAAGCTTCATATTAACCACAATAACATCTTCAACATTATTATTATCTCTCACAGCGATGAGAACTATCTTTTGACGTCCTTTATTATTCGTAAGATTGTTATCTGTAAATGTTTAAAGCTCTAGTTTCTTATTTAATAATACTGTTTCATTTAGTTGTCATTTGTCGTCATCAAGCCCGTACTATTACTGGTGGTCTACAAACAAAAAAAAATTATGCGGAACCTCCAAAAGCATTCACAGCTTAATGACCATCCTACCATCTGCACGGGTCGTCTATCCAAGATACGTTCCGTATTTAGCACAGTTTCTGGCTTCAAAGCGGTACATTAGTCGGTTTTACTCTAAAATCTTAGTTGCTACATTTGTTGTTTTACGTTCCGTGAAGCTGAGGCTTGTGCGGGATTATTTTAAAACAGGTAAAGTGAATGTAAGTAATAACAGAGTAGAAGGCGTGTTTAGTATCATACATAACGTTTAAGTGCTCAGTACAAAGTTTTGGAATAACATTGTTGATATGTCTTGAATTGAAACTATTTTGAGTTTTTGTTACTAAATCAGAATGACCCTATGTTATTTTTGTAGCTTACATATTATTTGCGTATCACAGATTAGGAAATCTCGCACGCTATTGACTTGCAAAAGATTTGCCTACGTAGATTGGATAATTTTGTCTGAAAACCTAGGACTAACTACTATTTTTGTTAGCAGGTAGCACTATCACTGTATGATCTTAATATTTATATTCCAGAATATAACGACTTTAAAATTATTGACTCGATGGCAGACAAAAGAGCCAAAACTAACAAAAAGTATGTTCAGAATGGGAACTAATCGGAATTACTAAAACTTTAGCATAGTTTCATTTGTTCGTGAATTGGATGTAAGGACTCTTTTTTTTTTTGAGTGGGAAATTATAGGGCATTTGATGATTTCCCACACAAAAAAATAGTTCACTATGATCATTCTAGGGGTTCCAAGAAAACAGAGAAAACAGTTCATATTTCTTCGAAACAGACATGATTACAAATAAAACCTGACAATATTCATAGATTATTGGAAATTACATGAAGGGACCTCGGTTTTGTGTAAACGCCCGATGCGCAAATTTATCCTCATTAAAAAAGTCAAAATCGCCGACGACTGTACTCATTGTATCTGATTTAGTATGGCTGATATCAGTTTGATGTCAGGTATAAGCTAAGGTAAAATATCAAAAAATAGTTTTTATTTGAACACTTTTAAGCTAAACTAAACTAAAGCACGTATAAAGTACAAACATAATCTGATTCATTGACTCGCTTCAAACAAAGCGTTGGAAAAGTTTTGCATTCGCCCGTTGGCCTCAAGACAATGTTAAAAGTTTTTTTCTTCTTTTCTCAGACGTAAAATGTTCTCTGTAAAATTTTCTGTATCAAAAATATTCAATTTGAACTCATAAAGATGGAGGAATGTTTATGCGGATCGATACAGCATGGACAAACAAAATTATTTTATTTTTCACTAGTGCCTACGCCAACAAACTCACGCTCAATCGTGGCCTGTGACCAGCAGTGGGATGATAAACAAAAGCTGATAATGATGATGATGAAGACCGACGCCAACTCTTCAAGCTAGTTGAAACCATCAACTTTGAACCATAAAGTTTGAACGATAAAGTTGAAAATATATTATGAAGGAAATTTTACAGAGTGCAGTAACTTGATGTGCTGGCGTCTGTACATCACAACTCATTCGTAATTGATTTTGACAAAGTTTGCATTGTGTATGTCAGAGCATCTTATAAAAAAAAACGATTTCTCGGAAAATATTAAAACTCATCTCTCAATATTTATGGACACCAATCCTACTCAATTCTTTCAACGGATACATGATCAGTATATAAAAAAAAAAAGTAAAAAACATTTTTTAACTATAAAATTACCTTAAATCATAGCTCAGTCTGGATCTGTAAAACTCTAAGCATCACAAAATTCTCTCTTAACCACCCTACCTCAATAATTTCCAACAATAGTTCAAACTGCTTCCTAGTACAAGACAAACAGAAGTATTGCCAGGATTTCAACTATAAGTACCTAAGCTATGTAAAATCGTCTCAGGATCTCGCATCGCTGCGGTTTTTATTATTCGAGAATGTTCTAAAGTAAGGGGGATTAGTATTCCTCCGGCGAAGTCCCCCCGGCTGAAACGATTGTCTCCACTCTGTTTGTGTTATACAATTTTATGCAATAATCCTCATGTTACGGTATTTTTCTATAACCTTTTTTCTCGTAATCCGATGAACACGTTCTTATTTTTTTATAAGTTTGCCATTTATAAAATTTTGTATTACCCTTAACTTTCAATTATATGTATTGTTTTTTTTTTATGATGAAAACTTAAATGAAGCTATTACAAATTTCTTTAATAGATTTTCAACTTTATCGCTGAAGCATACGGTTCAAAGTTAATTGGGATTTTTTTACAGTTTCGGGTAGCTTGATGTGCGTCTGTGCAGGTTAAGAATTGACGATCTGGAAATAACAAACTAAATATTTATTATCAAGATTTTTAGTATCGGGTTGCCCAGGTAACTGTCGAGGAGGTCAGATACGCAATCGCTCCATATAAAACTCTTGTAAATGCATCCAGTTAGATTGGAAACCGATAACCGACCCCAACAAATTGGAAATGACCAGAAGTTCAAAATTTATCTTAGTTACAACTAATTAGCATCATCATCAGCCTTTTTATCGTTCCACTGCTGGGCACAGGACTCCTCTCACACGGAGAAGGATTGAGCGTTAATCACCACGCTTGCTCAATGCGGGCTGGGACGACAAATAGAAATACAACTGATCAACGACTGATGAAAATCATAACCCGATAACAACAAAACATTTTTTCTAAAGCCTACAGAAGCACCGCAATAAAAATAATGCCTAAACTTGACTTACAGAAATTGTGAACATCTTAAACGCTGTTTCAGATTGGATGGCTCCTTGTTATTTACATTTGTGCCATAAATCGCGTAGTTACAGGGTACCAACGTCTACATCGTTACAGTAAAGTGAGTCATTTTTTAAACTTGAGGATGTACAGATTTTGTTCGCTTATTGCAGCTTACCGTGTTTTTCTTTTCATTAGCTCTGATGGGGGAAGTGGGAATAAAAATGCTTATTATAATAATGGTCGCTTTTTGACGCCTATTCTTTGATGTTATGGTTATTATTATGAAAATTATGTGTTTTATGTTTATTTATAGTCGGTATACTGATACTGAATCTAGATTTCATCATCTACTAAATCTTAAACGTAAGATCTTATAAATGGGACTTGATTTAATTGATCTCAAATAAAGTGAATGTCGGTCCTGCGCCTGATCTCTCGTGTCGAATTGCCGTCCCATCGGACTATGAGAGTGAGGGAATAGAGAGTGCACCTGTATCTGCGCGAATGCTTGTGCGTAATAATATGAGTTGCGCATCTGGCTGATCTCCATAAAAGAGAACGTCCGCCATAGCCGAAAATCGGCCTTGATGCCACACTACGAGTAATATTATGAAGCAGGCGAGTTTGTTTGCTTGCTAGCGCCACTGTCAGGGACTACTGTCCCTATTTAAACAATTATTTCAGTATTAGATAATTCATTTATCGATATAGGCTATTTTTCCGAGTGCGTGGAGTAATGCCTAGGAGACACGGCAAAACCAATGCTATTCATGTGATAAAATAGATTACAGGCACCATTACTTCTATTGAGATCAAATCTAAAGAAAAAAGTGGAATAGACATAAGGCGTAACCCTTCACGTTTCAATACAAACAGTTCTAAGGGCTAGCGTTCACCTGGCTATCTTGCGATAGGATCTTTGAATGTGATACTTTATTTTTATAAGAAACCGTTAAGGACGTTACTCTGATACATTTCCTTTGATATCTAAAAAAGGCCTTATTGTATCAAAGTTTTAAGGATTTTTATTTCACTAGAAACATGTCTACAAATTTAGTTTTCAGAAGAAGAGATTTAAACTTACTAAGTTTTAAAACTGCTCAAGGGCAACAATTGAATACTATGCAAAATAATTCTAGATAGAATTGAACAGTAATTGAGTTATTTTTTGTACGTTAGAACAGCGGGTATTTACAATTTCATATGAATAAATTAAAACATCATAGAACTTATTTACAAAGTATAGTTTTGATCTCTCTACAGTCGTGTCAGATTATCGTCCCATCGGATTAAGAGAGTGAGAGAATCGAGAGTGCACCTGTATCTGCGAAAATGCTTTTACTTTACATTATGTCCTGCGTAACTGGTTGATCTTCTTGGATAAAACAGCCGCCGTGGCTGGCACGCGATGTGGACGCCATTATTATTACAAAATATTATGAGACATAAATACTTATACAATTTGATAAGAATAAATTAATAATGAAATATTAAAAAATAAAACGACACAAAATCACAAAAATAATACAGCTAGAAAAAACAATGAACTTTGTACACCAGATTATTATAATTCATAATCTTATAAAGTATCTTAACAGCCTAACAAAACCAAGTTCGCTTAGATCAAAACACCACAAGAATAATTAAAAGCGTCATCTAAGATCCCTTCAAAAGATTAGAGCCTACTTTCTTAACACGCGACTTAACGATCTTAGCTATCAAAATTATGAAAGAGACCAAATAAGTATTCTGTTCTTAATTACATTTCTCTTTTGTCTTGTAATCTAGCTGGCCTTGTCAAAAGTTTCGCTATTTTATTACAATGCTTCGCCTTTTAAAAATATTTTTTAGAGTTCCTTACACAAAGAGTGAAAACGGAACCATATCACTAAGACTTCAACGCTGTTCGTCCATATGTCTGTCACCAGGCTTCAACTCATGGACCGTGATAGCTATCTACTAGAAATGTTCACACATGATGAACTTGTATTGCCTCTACAACAAAATTAATACTAAACAAGGTGTTCCCCGCGGTTCCACCCACCGCCTGAGGGAAAAATAGTAGCCAATATCCTTTCTCAGAATCCAAACTACATGCTTACTACCAAATTATATTTAAATTAGTTCAGTAGTTTTGGCGTGAAAGCGTGAAAGACAAATAGACCAAGTTACTTTCGCATGTACATATAATGTTAGCAAGGAAGTAAGGAGTTACGGGCTTTATTTTGGTCCGTTTTTCGCTCTTAATTGTATTTAACGGTACGGAACCCTTCATGCACGAGTTCAACTCGCACTCGTCCAGTTTTAATATTCACCTCTTTCGGGTTCAAAGAGATTTCGAGAAAGGGGCTATGAGTTATTGGCTCATTGTGAAGTGTCAGCCAATTCGAAATTCTCCTTTTGCTATAGGCTTACGGGACTGGGTTATACGTTCTATGAATGTGGCTGGCTTCACCAATTTCCTTGCACATATCAAAGGAGGATGATGGACTGAATATTGAATGTTTTGAGGTGTCTTTTGATTTGGTAACAGCTGGTTTTGTTTATAAATTTGTTTTATGCACACGAGTTATACGAAGTAGGGAAAGTTAGGTACAGAGTTTCAGTCAAAGAGCCTGCATTTTGCATACGGTGTTTTGTTAAAATTGAGCTGTTAATTTTACCTTAAGGAATTGATAAAAACGACACACACAAACAATCCTTTGATCGTAGACAGTCAAAAAACTGAAAATTTGTGAATGGCAGAACGTTCAAAGAAAAGATTAGCTCCATTTGACCCAACTTCCCTCAGACATCTTAAGTTTGACAGAGAAATCTCTCTGAAAATATATTTAGCACTTTTAAACCCCGAGCCGGCACCAGATACTGTACAAGCTATATCCTGACGTCATTCAGCGCTGAAGTGTCAAACACGTGTACCATAAAGCGTTTTAGGTCAGACCAGCATAACTCGACCCACCTCGATCCCCCTCAAACTATTCCAATAAGGCGCCCCAAGGGAACTTAGGACTCAAATAAGGACCAACTTTAAATGGTGTTCTACCGTCTCTTGCGCTTGACAATGTTATTTTATATTTCGATCAAAGTAAACTAGGTCTTATTGTGTTCAAATAAGGTTGTTGTTCTGTGTGTGTTTATGTTGGCTGTCGGTTCACGTCGGCCGCATTCCTTGGAAAGGAACTCAATTTTACGCTAGACATGCACTTATAGTAGAAGTATATACGGAGACGTGCAAACTTTCAGGAAGTGTCAAGAGCAGACTCAGACATTAGAGATTTTGTAAATTCCTTGAATTTAGAGCGGAGTTGACATTTTATACTACGAAAGAAGTCAAGTAAGCAAAGCGTCTTATTTGTTACTGAAACTACACGTAAAGTTTTGTTAAAATAAAAGGAAAGATTGCACGCTTTCTTCAAAATTTTAATATACTTGTTTTTAATAATACCTAAAATAAATAAAAACATAATATACCTATCTTCCGCGAACGTTTGTACCCTTTTCAAGCCTAAACCCCTAATCGATAAATAGCTTACCTATCACTGTAATCTTTTTTCAAGTCGGCTTAGTAGTTCCTAAGATTAGGTCTTTCAAGAAACAAACCAGCTTTAAAATATTACTAACTTCCACCAGCAGCATTACCTGGGACCAATGGTTCCAGTAGGCGTGCTACTTTATATCCTGATGCAGGTCTCTGTTCCCTTGGGACGCAGCCGAAATCATGACTGAAATCTAGTATATTTATTATCACGATGCTAAAAAACCCCGCCGGCAACAGCTAGCAAATATTATAACAAACTCAAAAATACCACATAAAAACAACCACCAGTAACGTTTACTCCAATCCTGTCTCCAACGTTTTAAACATAAAGACCAGGCAATTCGAACTAGGCTAGAGCAGACCGCAACAATAACTCCCCGTTTCTACCTGAGGAAAAAAGCGCTATGCACGAACAAACAAACAATACAGCACTCATTGCCTAAACAATCTCGTTGGGCTGGTAATGACGGAAGCCTGTGCGCATTATTCCACATCATTCACTGTTATGCCTCTACTCAGGTAACTCGCTACCATTTCATTTTTAGTAGCTTGTTTTCTATGTGAGGCGTTTTTCTTTTGAGGTATGGTTGATGTGGAGTTTATATTTTTTTTTGAGGCGTCATAATGAATGAGAATCAAATTGGGACTCAGTCAGTGTTCTGAGCGGTTACAACTAACGTGAGGGATTTTTACAAACAGATTTATGAAAGAGGCCGGTTTTAAAAGAAATCTATATATTTTTCAGTGCAATGAATACAATTACTAACCACTGAAGGAATAATATGATAATAATAATTAAAAATTAATAAAGCAATCGTTATGTTGCAAATTCAGAATCAGAGACAGTATTTACTTATTTTATTTGTGTAACAGTTTATAAGATAAGATGAAAACTACAGAACAATGAGGTACAAAGGCACTGCTTATTTCTTAAGAAATCTCTTCCATCAGGCCCAGTATGGGAGAACTAGAATAAAAGGAGATGTTGACAGACAAGAAGAAATTCAATATATTCAATAGTTACTTAACACACAAATTATTATACTAAGCGCCTCTCACCACCTACGAATAAGTTGCATTTCGTTTTTATTTGGTAGATAATTTCATGCAAATTCTGTTCCATTTTTGAATTTATTCGGTAAATAGTGGCTATTTGGATATTGTGAAACTGGCCATTATCTTCGAATCTACAATAGGGATGCGGACTAGGTCATAAATAAAATACTTTATCATATTCATTTTGTAAAGCATCTTAAAATAATGTCAGTTTAATTTATCGTTTTGAATCGAAAACTGTTTTTATTTTTTTATTGATAATTTAATCGAAATAAGTATACGGCTTGATGCGAAAAATCTGTGACGTCATATGTGGTGTTTTCATACAAATTGAAAGTAACCGTTTTTGACAAAGTATTGAATTTGACTAGTTGTCCGCATCCCTATTCGAAATATGAAACTGCTATCACAGAGTCCATAGTAGGGCCATCGTTCAGACGTTAGTGCCGCAGTAACTACTTGTAATTTGTTCACTTCGCAGCAAATGAGAAACGAGTGGGCCCAGGCTGGGACGTGCGATTCTCAAGAATAACTCAAAACGTATTACGGGTGTAAATCACTGTGAATAAAGCTTTCAGATCATTGATGCCGAATTCCTGATCCGCCATTTTTCTAGCGGGGCTTTTTTTGGAAATCCGAAATACGTAGGTTTTTTTATAGCCCACTGAAAACCCACAGTTGCATGATAATAAGCGACCCTTTTCATTTTGGGAAGTCATGTAATTTTTATTTTTATCGGGACACCTCTTTTTCACACACAGTCGATTAGCCCCAAAGTAAGCTATTAATTAGATTATATTATGGGTGCTAACACAACTGAAAAACTACATATATTACATATTTATAAATACATATTGAAACACCCAAACCACAGCAAACAAGCATGCTCATAAAACAAATGTCGACTGTACCAGGAATCGAACCCGGGCCACTCGGCTCGGCAGTCAGTGTTTACCATTGCGCCAACAGGATCGTCAATTATATTTTGCATATCACACATAAATTGATGACATCAAAACAATATTGTAAGGCCAACAGCGAAAAGGGTAACAGCGAAATTAAGTGCCTTAAGAGCCTTAAAATTTCGCAATAACCCCTTCCTATAACAAAATTCGAAGAATTATATTGATAACTCAATCTCATCAAAAGACGTATGTTTTCAATCAGAGCCTCGTTATACGTTCTTATTTCAAAAAGCTGACTGTTGCAAAGCATGAATACCATAACTCATTAGTATAGGCAAATATGATTGATTTTCCTTTCGCGTGTCAACGGCTGCTATTCGAAGTCAGTTAAACAACTAAAAAGAAAGAACTGAGAACAAAAAAAGAATAATAATACAAAAGTTTTTTTATGTTTTTTTTTTATTTCATTGATGTGTTTTCTTTTGCTGACTGTAACGCAAATGACGGGATGTTAGATCTTATCGACGAAAGTGTAGAATGAGGAGTTTTGTGAAGTAAAAATACACACAAAATAAATAATGGGTGACCTTCAAACAAATATACTTAATATAAATTTAGATACATCAGAGAATGTATGGCAGTAATAGTCATAGCATTTTTTTAAAAAAGGAAATTTTAAATAGTTTTTTTTTTTTAATAAGATATAGGAGTTACTAATAAGTTAGAACTTGCATGATGTTTTAGATCAATATATTACAATTATTATATTCTGTGGAAAATGTCGTTGGTAGAACATTCACTCATCCGTTGCATAAGTTTGTATTAATTAATCTTTTATTGTTTATTTTCCCTTATAAATAAATAAATAAGATGAAATGGGGATTCAGTAATAAATAAGAAAAATAGCAATGACATACTTTATTCCAGTTCCTATATAGGGTGCCAAAAAACTGATCCTCATTGCTATCACCCGATAGTCTACCCAATAGGCAGACAGCATTGCCACGTTGATTGTCAATGGCGAAATAAAAACCAATCTACGGGTAACAATTTCTTAGTCTAAAATTATTCCATATCCCTTACTTTGAAGTTTTCACTAAAGAAATGGTAATGCGATTAATAGCAGTCACTTGTCACTTTTAAACACTACAGTTCCGATTTCTTTTGGCGAAGTTTAACAGAAATCCTCGCTATGATACCATACCACACTATTCATCAACGACAGGAATTATTTGTTCTAAAAAAAATGCTAGAAGAAAGAACATTTTTCTCAGGATACTTAGGCTGAGAGCCTGAGTTTATTGTAACAATGTCAAGATGACCCAAAATATATTTAAATCAGACTAAGGATTTGAAGTATGTTGGGACTTGGCCCTCATTTTTGTTATAAGATGGACCGTTCTCATTTATGCGTCATCAGGGCAGGCAAGGCGGAGAGACTATTAAAAAAAAAACAATTATTTTTATAGAAACAGGTCGAAGACCGACTAAGACATAGAAGATGTAGTATAAATGTAGAAAAGCAAGCACATCAAGCTACACGAAACTGTAAAATTTTCCCAATCAACTTTGAACCACAATGCTTCAGCGATAAAGTTGAAAATCTATTAAGGAAATTTGACAGATTGTAGTATTGACGTAGTCTGTACTTTTAAGCACTAATCCATATTTAGACTTCTCTCGTTTATCCAAGCACAGGCGTGTTGCTGTTCGCTCACCGTTCATCACGCTTCGCTCACCGTCTAAAGACGACAGGCCCGTGTCGGCGGCGCGTTCTGTTCCACGCGCCCCTCGAAGATAAGTCGGCGACACCAGAGAAGCCCCTCAAGCTGCGAATTATTCGCAAGAGCTACCGAAGTCCTGGCACACTGGGACTTCCAGAAGGAACAAGTGGGTGTTAGTCAGTAAGAATCGGACACTTCCTCCAGCTGCACCCTCAGTGGGAGTGGTCATTTGATGATTTCCCACCGAAATAAGGGTTTGTTCTATTAAGCGGAGTCATCTTCATAAGCTTCGGCAATATACTACATGAAATTTCGAACAACTTGAGCCTTTCACAATAATTTGACTTACGTCTAGCACAGACGAAAGACCACAATTTTGGATACCCTAAATACTTTTCTGAAACATTGAGTCATGCGGTGACCATTGAAAAGTTACGCGTAACTTTGACTAGAGCACCTAAATTAATTCTAGGTCAATGTTGAAATGGAAATTTTGGCAATTTATCTGTTCGCAAGCTCATTTACAAAATGTAAATGAGGTTGAAGTTATAGCTAAATGTTGGCCGACTGGATTGATTGACCGCGACGCTCTGAATACATAAACTTGTATTGTATTGCATGGCAAATGCTTTTGCACATACTAAAATGTTTATACTGCAGGGAAAACAACTAGTCTCATAATTATTGACCTACTTAGCATTCTTCTTAGATCGGCAATGCTAGCTATGATTTGATGCTGTCACTTTAAAACATCGACCGAGAAAAGCGAGAGTTAATAAATGAGTTTACAGCAGGCATAGCATGGCAACCGTAGAAACAAGTTTTGTTTACCGGAGAATGGACATAATGACAGTAAAGTGACAGATTGACGTAAGATTTCTTTGACGTTTTTTAAAGTAATTTTTCTTTTCTTCGATTGACACAAGGCTACAAGTGATTATATGCGAGTTGACAGGTCGCGCCATGCTCGGGCAGAAGACATGTTGACATTGACAGAAAGGGCTTTATCTTTTCTTGATAGAATAGATATAGAATCGCCATGCAAAGCCTGCTGGAGTTTTTTTTTTAATGTTTTAATATATTGAATTCATCAACCATTCTTTTTTTTATTACCGGTGATTGAATTCTCCGTGTCCGATGGTACAGACGGCAGTACATCAAGCTACTATAATATGTCAAATTTCGGAAATAGATTTTCAACTTTATCGCTGAAGCATAATGTTTAAAGTTCTTTGGGAAAATTAGCCAGTTCCGGTGGCTTGATGTGCTGGCCTCTGTACCTGTTATCTAAATAACTGTCAAAACATTAGTTCTTATTCTGGTCACTTGCATAGCTGACTAGGAAGGTCTGTGCACGAAACACCTTGCTATCAGACATATCACGACATCAAGCATTATTTGAATCGTCATAAACTTGGAGTGGAAATAACAATGAACGTTAAAAAAGGTAAAATATCTGTTAATCCAAATCTAAATTACGAGGATGGTGGTCTAGAAGACTATAAAACCACGATGAAAACACACACCTCATTAACCAACCAAAATACGGATGACAAACGAAAAAAAACAAAAAAGGAGAAGCCAATTCAAACTTGGAACATTAGAGGCATAATGAAAGCTATTTGTTTTTATCATCAACTCGAATGAGGTAACTAAAAGAAGTTTTGTCTTCATCGTTAAAGTTTATTAGTTAAATAATAGTCGCAACGGTTTTCGCGGTAATCTAATACAGTTGAAATGAAACACTAAACAGTCACTACATAAAAGTGGTACGGACATCCCGGACAGGGAATGGCATGGAGACTGCTTGTGAGAAGATAATAATTCATTTTTGTTTGTGCTAGTCTCAGTATTTTGGACTCACTGAAACATAGAAACTTCTCTTTCATTTCATGTAGTAATAAAGTGCCGTACAGGTTATTAATTTATTCCTGAATTGACTTGTTATTACCTAAAAATCTTAAGACTTTTGCATGGTGTCAATAACGTAAAGAGTTGCGTGAGTAATTTTAGATAATTTCAATTAGTATCAAAAATATATATTTGAGTTTGAATTGCTTAAGCTAAAAATATTTACATCGCTATATTTGCAACTAATAGCACAAAAGTAGTTATATATTTAATAGGGTAAACAGAAGTTAGGGTGAATAACTTCTGTCTCCCGGATAAATAGTAAACCCACTAGTTTCCTTCTAGAGGTAACTCTTACGAACAACCCGCAGAATAGTAACCCACTTTCATCCATATAGATGTAGTCCAAATAAACAGAAAAACTAAAAAAGGAAACACTAAATCGTCTCCACGCCACTGTCTGTTCTGAAACCCTGTTTAAAACATCAACCCCACCCTGGGGCCATACAGTAGTTTTAAACTGTTCGCGAACTCACAAATTGAGGTCTCTATAGCGCTAATGTACTCTAAATAACTACGCGCCAGTTTGATACTTTAGCACAGGTGATGTGGAGTTGCTGGGTTGACGTTTATAATAAAAATATTAAATAGGTATTCAAATTTTGGGATCGCTTCTAGAATGAGGTACTGGCATAATCAGCCTGTTGTATTCAGGTCAAGTTATAAACTCGCTTTTGATCTAGATATTTTAAGACTAAAGAATTTAACTAATATTTTTGACGGACTAAGATGCTTATAGGACCAAGGAGGCCTTTTTTCGTGGGAAATCACCAAATGGCTCCCGCTGAGGGTGCAGCTGGAGGGAGTGTCAGACTTTTACTGACTAAAACCCACTATGATCCTTCTGGAGGTTCCTGTGTGCCAGGAACGACCACAGTCCGGAGCAATGAGGCCTTGGGACCAGTCTAGGAGGCAGCTAGAGCCAAAGCTGACTATACAAAACTAGTATACATACATGAAAGCAATGAAAAATCATAACTCAACCGATACTGTTTGTTCAAGTCGATTACACGGTTATAAAATTGATTTACAGGCTGAATTTAACCAGTATATACTCCATGGTCATATGGCCTAGTCCAAAAAAACCTAGCACACAGCAAATCGACCTTCACAGTTCATTCGCTCCATATTTGAAATCACTCGTGCAAAAACCGAGAATAATTAAAGGGGTGCGCACACAGGCAAGGCTTATCCGGGACCCTTGTCAGCCGTATGACGGACGAGACAAAAACATGGTGTCAGTGTGAGCATAGCCTTTTTGTCTGTCCACCCTTTGGGCAACGCAAACGTTTGCTGGGAATTTTTGTTGTTCGCAATTTAGTACTCGCCTTTATGTAGTACCTTGCCTGTGAGATTGTTGAATTTGTTATCTGCTATATTTGAGGTATACATTTTGTTTTCTTTAATTTTGTTTAAGCTCTGAGTCATTTTCAGGATTTCGGAGAGCGATAAGCTGGAAATATTTATTTGTTTCTGGATTTTATGGCTTTAACTTTTAACGTCTTGCAAATAGAGGGTTACATGTTTGAACGCTATGTATGTCTGTCTGTGGGAACTGTCTGTCTTTGTGATCTTTAGTTGAAAGCTGGGTTTCCAATGGTGTGTATTTTTTATGATAATTTCATTAGCCTTTTGCTAGTTAAGCCTCTTATCGATAGAGCTTACTAACTACTTAATAGCGTTTTAAAAAAAACATCAATCAAAAACTAAACCTCGCGTGAAAACTCCACCAAACTTTAATTTACAATCTTTGTCCCAATACCCTTCAAACAAACTTATTCTGCATAAAACAAACATTTAGAACACTAGCAACGGACAAGAGCTGATAAATACCTCAAAACATTATATCTTGCATTGTTCTGTTCGACAATAAGTTGGGAACTATGTGAGTACTCCCCAAACTTTGCGGTGTTCCCAATAGTGCGCCAAAAACTGGCATTGATCAGGCGCTTTTGTACGCACACAATTCACAATAAAATTGACGATATACAGACGTTACTTTATATTCAAACACTTAGACTGGCATTTGAATATAGTTTACATAGGGTTGCCACGTAAAAAAGAGGATATTTTTTTTCATAGATTACATGTATGGATGTACAAGAAGTCGTGGTAGCCTAGTGGTTAAAGAGCCAACCTCTCAAGTGTGAGGGCGTGGGTTCGATTCCAGGTCGGGCAAGTACCAATGCAACTTTTCTAAGTTTGTATGTACTTTCCAAGTATATCTTGGACACCAATGACTGTTTCGGATGGCACGTTAAACTAGGTCCCGGCTGTCATTGAACATCCTTCGTTCATCAGTCGTTACGGGCAGTCAGAAGCCAGTAAGTCTGACACCAGTCTAACCAAGGGGTATTTGGGTTGCCCGGGTAACTGGGTTGAGGAGGTCAGATAGGTAGTCGCTCCTTGTAAAACACTGGTACTCAGCTGAATCCGTTTATACTGGAAGCCGACCCCAACATAGTTGGGAAAAGGCTCGGGAGATGAATGACATGTATGGATGTACAGAACAGAGGTCTATAGAATTATCAACCTTAAACTGCTACTTGAAAGATTTGATAATAATATTCCATCTAAAATGCATTAAATTATAATAATAACTGATTGTGACGTTGCAAGAAATTTCAGGAAAGATTCGATCGAACCACTCTCGATAAACTAAATAATTAAAGAGATTAATAAGTGAGATAATTCTTCAAAGTAAAACAATTTAGTATACCTAGTGACCAGACTTTGTAAATTAAATCTGAGCATTCAGCCGCAGTTTATTTTCAAGCTCTAAAGCTTCTAAAGCTCAATGTGCCAATAAGAAAAAAAAACAGAATATGTAAAACTATGACACACTTCACACACAACACCGTCAAGTAAAAATTATTTAACAAGAGAGCTAACTCGTTTCTCAAATCCTGAATAAAGGCTATAAGATTTATAACCAAAATAAGTACCAGGTGATAAAAATAATAACATAGATATAACTTTAAAAGCCGTCGCTATAACCTTCCGCTTTTAATAAAGTCGAAATTTATGTACACAGAATGATGGAGCGGAACCCTCACGCCCTAACAGTATGGAAAATTGAATGAATATCTCATGGTGTAAATAGCAACGTTTAGGACCCTCCCTTTTTACCATATCACCATATAAAGCCCAACAATATGGCTCACACGTAAAATAATGCAAATATCAAGTAAATAAACGACTACGAAAATCCAACAGAACATATCTCGTATTTTTATTTCGTGGTAGAAATAACCCTCTTTATATTTTTATGGCGCTGTCTAAACTCATAATCGGGGTCGCAAAGATCACGACGTGAGGAAAAAGCCCTGGATTCTGCTAAAGGCATCCCTAGTTTCGTATCAAACCGCAGAATCCCGGAAATCCCCAAAGATCTAAGGACTTTTGGCCGCTCTGTAACGATGTCCCAGGTGTAAACCCTTTCGGCCACTATCCTAAATTCCTTTCAAGCCAAATAAACCGGGAAAATAATTGATGTCCCATTTTTGGGACGAGCGCATGTTGTAGTGGAAATTATTTGATCATAATAAGCCCTTTGGGAACGTTATTTAGTTGTGATTGTAAATTATTAGTTCGTGACACCGTTTGAATGTTTTGCTATGAAAGATAACGGGATTTATTGCTTATCTGTTGTGAAAAAGCCTTCGATAGGTAATAAAATTGGAAATTGTATTTTCTGGTATAACGGTAACAAAAATGATGGTGAAAATAGACTTTTTTTAATATACACCGGTCTGTTTGACCTGATTAACACTACATTCCCGCAATTTACCCGTAAGACAGGAACCAAATAAATATTATGATTTGTGTACCTACTCCAAGATACACTAGACCTAGACCTAATTTTTTGTGTACTCTTTCCAATATAATATAAAAATATGTTATTTAACTAATGTTCTTATTGATATTTTTATTTATTTTTCAGTTTTTTAGTGATACAGCAAAATACTTACTGATTTTTTTTGTGCCCACTTTTTATTTTTGTTTATATCTGAGTATTTATTTTTGTTTGGGCTTTGTAAACGTTTTATCTATCTACTTAGTGTACCTTTGCAGTCTGCATACAATAATTATAATATTTTACTTGCAATTAATTGCACATGGCTCCATCATCCGTTCATAGTTAGAACTAAGACAACCTCAACCCATTTCCATAAAACAACCCTCCCATACCGGTTCCGTTTTTAAATAAAACCAACAGATGGCGTGAGTAAAGGCCTACCCATACTGAAGATTGGTCTTAGTTGCCCCGGAACAATTTACACCCGTACGTGTTTGGTATAGGGTTAGCGTTTCTAAAAGTTTATTGTAGTAAACGTTAGATGGCGTGCCTCTTTAATTAAAAGCTTTTATAGAAATATAGTTGATTACTGAATTTATGTTCATTAGGTAATTAGGTAGTGTTAGTAATTGAACTATTGATGTATGCAAACATTATCATTTACTTTAGCGTCTGCTGTATAAAAATTACCTTTTCTCCTGTACATATTTTTAAATGTCGTAAAAATAAATGCGATCAATCTTATAATTATTAAAAATGAATGTCTTTTTCAGCCATATTTTTCTCGAAGTTATAAGATTTTATGTAGGGTATAATAAAATCAATGAAAATTTAATTATATAATTATTTACAAAAAAACAAAGGAAAAATGTTCAAAAAACACTGAAAGGAGAAAAATAAAACTTTTGACAAGGCTTTGGAAGTCAAATAAAAAATAATAAATTATCAAATTCGATTAAGTTTTTCACGAGCGTAGGTCGAATTGGGAATCTACTGAATCGATTTTAATATTTTCTTGATAAACGGCCTTACTTAGTCCACTTACCTACAGAGTAAGCCTAGTCTCTACTCTTAATCCGGTTGCGCGGATCATTTCGCAAATGATGCAGGTGACAACTGCTAGCGGAAGCTAGTATCAGATAAATTGATTACTAAGAAATAAGGCGAGCTGCGGAAAACAAACAACTAATTATGATTGAACTGATAACAAAATATATCTTGATAACAATGATTACGTAGGTACATACTACAGTCGTAACGGAAATGCGTTAATTTTTAACAGTAGCGAATTCGATTTCATAAATATACGAATCAAATTGCAATGTATTGATAAATACCTACATATTGCAATAAATCAGTAGTCGCCATATCCTTTGAAAAAAACCCCACTTACCTAAATAGTTGTAATTATATCTATAATTATTCACGTCTTACCTTTAATAAATTTGCTTAATTTAGGTACTTTTATTACGTTTCAGAATATAAAATGAAGAATGAAACATAAACAAACCATAAGATAACTTTCACTAACTTGGCTTCTACTAGGGTATTTAATTATTCTCTCAGTATGTTCGGCTGCCTCATTGGTTTAGAATCGCATCCGTGTATCGAAGAATACCTAAATGTTGGTCCTGCGCCTGATCTCTCTCCGGTCGCATCGGATTGCCGACCCATCGGGCTATGAGAGCGAGAGAATGCTTGTGCACTATATGTCCTGTGCCACTGATCTCTGTAGAGAGAACAAAAACTCACTCAATCGGGTTAAGGTCAAGTTAGTCTGGAAGTCGACCCCAACATCGCTGGGAAAGGCCTAGGCAGGTGAAGCTTAATAGGCAATCCTTGAAGCTTAGTTCATGTTCTATATTTTCTGGAAATCAGATGTAGATATATGATAGCTATTATGCTTCATATGTTCCTATTAGCTTCCAAATACAGTCGGCTACTTGTTAAAACATTTGGTCCTATGTCACATCACCAATACACGAAAACTCTATTACTGTTAATCTACAAGATGGTGGTGATTATGATTCTAAGTATATATTATATTGCCGAGATCTGTAATAATGATAGCAGAATATACTGAAATTGATATGAGATAAAAATGACTAGATAAATAAGTTGATGTCACAAATCCGGATAGAATATAGACGGAAATAAGATTATGAATGTAGGTATCATCACCACCACCACAGACTTTCATTCCACTGCTGGGCACAGACCTCCTCTCACATGGAGAAGGATTGAGAGTTAATCACCACGTTTGTTAGATGCGAGTTGGTAATTTCAGACTTCACAGCAGGTACATATGTTGATAAATGTTTCTACGTCTGATGTTTCTACCCCCGTATGATGTGTCTAGATGTTTACCTTCACCTTTAATCCGTCATTGGTGTCCAATTGATGGCGTATTCTGCAATCAAAGAATGAGTACTGCCATACAACGTGG
The DNA here is from genome assembly GCA_958496145.1 of Heliothis peltigera. NCBI lineage: Eukaryota > Metazoa > Arthropoda > Insecta > Lepidoptera > Noctuidae > Heliothis > Heliothis peltigera. The sequence goes on along the minus strand of OY292345.1, from coordinate 4,671,692 downwards.
CAATGCGGCCAGTCTTCTGGGCACGGTACTGGATGACGTATAACTTGTAAGTAAATAATCACGACTTATAAGCGTTACAAGACCCATTGCAACTCATATTTTCATACCAACATCTGGCCATTCATTTAGCGTCAAAGCGAATTTTATGTAGCGTAAAAGGTAAATAACCTATTTCAACAATCGATAAAAAGTTATTTGTCATTCTCAATTTAAATAATACGTATACATAATTTAGGTAACATTTGTTTGTGAATATCATAGAATAAATATTATATTCTATACAAAACAATTAATTATTATATAAAGATGAAATCATCGGTTCTTTTTAAGCGAAGTCTTCTTGAAGTTAACTTAAAATCGAAAGAAAACTGTTCTGGAAAATAAATGTAAACCTTTCTGAATTTTTATAAAAAGTAAAAGAAAAGCAGTTAGGTTAAAACAAAATATAAAATGAATTTCGACCACTATCGAATAATAACGACCACAATGAATTGAAATAAGATGCCAAAAAGACAGGAGATGATAGCGGAAAAATGTAAACTAGCAAAGTCGATATAAATAAAACAAAAAAACCCCGCCGCATCTAAGATAAGATATAAATACCTAAATGAATCAAAATCATTGATTAAACAAAAAACAATGATAAAATCGATCTTTATATAACGAAGTAAGATAATTCTTTAGCGACACATTTTGGTAAATCTAATACAATGAGGTTGTTCGGTCTCCTTGCTTTGTTGCTGGTAGCTTCAGCTTTTGCTGATGAATCTTCGGCTTCAGAAGAAGATGAAGGTCTACCTTTGGCAGGCCCTTGTGATCCTGAAGCTTGCAGCCTACCTGACTGCAGGTGTTCCAGCACCAACATTCCTGGAGGATTGAACCCTAGAGATGTACCGCAGGTAACGTTTCAATATTTCTGTCATATCAAGAAAAGTGAAAAATAATACTCTGGTCGAGGTAGCTCGCATGTTGTAGCTGAATCTCAATGTCCTTAAAGTTGCCTATCTACCATGGTTTGTTCGCAATGATCCTTTATACGATTTGCCTGTTAGTCTTAGTCAAATAAAGCAGTTGACCTAGCAGCCAGAATTTAGTTTATATCTACAGTTATATTGTTAAATATTTTATCAAATGCACCAAAATCGTCTCAGCTATAAATATTAAGTTTTTACTAAAATTTGGCAAAACAAAATGCAGACAAAAACTAGTAGTAACAGCACGCTAAAATAGAGGCTAAGCAAGCTGTAAAACTGCCAAAGGTTTTAAAAATAATTTCATGTGTTTCGAGCTCTAGTTTACGGTGCTTACTGCTATTATCGTTGAAAGAGCGTCTATTAATGACATCAGACTAAGATAACATAATTCTTATTAATTTCCAGTTCGTCACAGTTACCTTCGACGATGGTGTTAACGTGAACAACATTATCACCTACCGCAACATCCTGTATAACCGATTGAACTCCAATGGCTGTCCTGCTGGAGTCACTTTCTTCGTCAGCCACGAGTACACCAACTATGCTCTCATCAACGAGCTGTATAACCGCGGCTTTGAGATCGCCCTCCACTCTATCAGTCACAGGACTCCTCAGACCTACTGGCTCGAAGCCACTGAAGAAGTTATCAAAGAAGAAATCGCTGACCAGAAAGCTCAGATGGCTCACTTCGCTAACATTCCTGCCAGCTCCATTAAAGGTAAGAAATACAGTTTAATTTTAGAAGTAGCAGAAACCGTCTGCCCGCTATTTTGTTTTTCTAAATGATACTAATAATACCTTTAAAAAAACACTATCCCCCTCGAGTACGAAAAATCATACTCATTGGTGAAGTTTGCCTTATCTTTTTCTGACAACAATAACGCTTTATGGAATAACTATCTTAATTGGCATTGCTTTCGTTTTCAGGTGTTCGCATGCCCTTCCTTCAGATGGCTGGCAACGCTAGCTTCCAAGTTATGTCTGAGCACGGTTTGGAGTATGATTGCACTTGGCCTACAATCGCCCACACCAACCCTGGATTATGGCCTTACACCCTGGACTACTCATCTACCCAGGACTGTATTATTCCTCCCTGCCCATCAGCCTCCATCCCTGGAGTTTGGGTTAAGCCTATGATTGCCTGGTCTGACCTCCAAGGTGTTCCTTGCTCAATGGTTGACGCTTGCTTCTACATGTAAGTAGAGAATACCACACTTTTTTACTTCTGTTATTTAGTATTGTTTTGTGTCTTGTTGTATAACGCTTCACCTTTAGATAATATAAAATAATGATATTGCTAAATTCAGAATGTTAACCAAGGTACCATTTTCGAATCGCGCAATTTAATGTGCCTCGACAGTTTAAGCTAGATTTTTGGTTTATTAGTAACTTACCAAAATCTGCCACAACTGTATATATTTCTTTCATTATATTTTTCTTCATAATAATAATGGAGTCCAGACCTGTTGTCAGCCATGGTGGCTGTTTTCTCTTAGGAGATCAGTCAGCCGCTTACGACATTTGAGCAAACCAGTCTCTTTACCCACACCCTCAATTCTCAATGAAACGACAATCTGATAAGACTGGATAGGAATTGGGCACAAGGCCCATATTTACATGCTCTTCGAGATAAGGGTGTATCAATCACCAATTTCCTGACTCCGAGCAACTCTGTGTCATTTTATTTTTGTTTGTTGTTCCCACAAAGCGATTTCGGCCCGACCGAGAATCGAACCCGAGACCCCAACATTCATATTTTTTTTTCTTTCCTCTTACAGGCCTGACCGCGAAAATGAAGAGGAATGGTACCAGTTCATCCTCACTAACTTTGAGAGGCACTACCTGGGTAACCGCGCTCCCTTCGGCTTCTACGTTCACGAGGCGTTCTTGTCTGCCAACCCTGCCGTCAGCCGAGCGCTGGTCCGCTTCATGGACCTGGTCAACAAGTTGAATGATGCTTTCATGGTGAGTTTGAACAATATATTTGACAAGTGTTTAGAGATCAGCCTATAGTGTGCCTTTGAGCCTTAAAATTTTCCTATTTTTTTTTTATTCGACTTGTAGAGATCCTTATTTTCCACAACTTCTCAGTAATTATTTTTAAACGGTTTTTGACACTGCTACAGCAAGAAGGCAAGACTAGCCGCATCTATTTGTTTTGAGTGGACATAAATTGACCACTCCCGCTGTGGGTGCAGCTGGAGGGAGTGTCAATTTTTTTTCATTATTTATTTAAGAGCTACATCTACTTTTGTCTTCCTTCTGGTTCCTTCTAGAGGTCTTTGAGTGCCAGGGCTGCGGTTAACTTTTGCATACAATCATACAAGCCGACTCGCTGCATCTTTTTTTTTTTTTTTCGTGGGAAATCATCAAATGACCCCTCCCGCTGAGGGTGCAGCTGGAGGGAGTGTCAGACTCTTACTGACTAAAACCCACTATGTTCCTTCTGGAGGTCCCTATGTGCCAGGGCCGCGGTATCTCTTACGAACAACCCGCAGCCCAAGCAGAGACATACTCGCTGCATCTTGAGTGCACAATTTTCACAAACATTTCTTTCGTCTTCCAGGTCAACGCCCACGAAGTCGTCGACTGGGTAAAGAACCCGAAGCCAATCGATGAGTACAGGCGTCAGAGCTGCCGTAACTTCAGCCCCACCACTTGCAATCCTAACAACTGCGGTCCTCTCTACTCCACACATAATCAAGTAAGCATTATAAAGGGCTTAGACCGCTAATAAATAGCTTAGATTTAAGTTATACCTTTTATCATGTAACATAGCTGTAGGACAATTTTTTAGTTCAGAAAGATGGCGGATATATTTTATGTTCCCTTAATGGGCGTAGCTTCTGTTTAGTCGGTTTTTTGTCTGAGGTAAATTACAGAAATTACTTTGACTTACGTTGTTAAAGTACTAACTCTTTATCAGTAACCAAACAGTTGCATTTAGGAGAAAAAGGTTTTTCATTTGATGAGACAACGCTCGTATTACGTACAGACGCCAGTTCAAGCTTTTTCTCAATCAACTTTGAACCATATGCTTCAGCGACAAAGTTTAAAATCTATTAAGGAAATTTGACAGATTGTAGTAGTTTATTTGCTGGTGTCTGTGTTTTGGTTATGGTACTTTAAGTCGAAATTGTCTGTCCCATTAGCTTGACTAGTATTGGATGTTAAGCTGTTACTTTTTTCTGTAAATTTGTATTAAGTTTTGTATAGTATTAATTTTTTTAACCTTTGCAGTTGGCTTACTACATGCAAGTGTGCAGTGCTTGCCCGCAAAACTACCCATGGGTCGGCAATCCTCTTGGACAATAAAGATTTTAGGTTTATTAATAAAATAAATGTTGATAAAAACTAAATTGTGTTCATTTATTTTATATTTGTTAAAATTATTATATTTGTTTAAATAATAGAAAATAAAAGAAAATACTCATAGATGAAACTGCTTGTGTTCCTTCCTATAACTACGTACCGCCATCTATTTTCTTGCTGACATTCTATTACTAGAAATCGAAACTATTTCCTACTTATTATAAATCGTGGTCTTAGGAAAGTACAGCTTTACTTTAGATCTACCTTTAAACCATTTTGAACAAAGTTGATGCTTTCAATCTAGTACTTTATAATAAGGGGTCTGTGTCCAAAAAATGTGTAATATGGAGAGGAGGACGTTCTTTTTTAAATGCAAACTAGCCTTCTCCAGCGTTTTTACCCGCTTCCTGAGAAAACGACTTCCTGGACCCGAATGAAAATAAAAATGTAAGCCAAGTTTGATCTAAATCCGTTCAAACTATTGGGAAGAAGTAATAAACGTACGCAGGTACAATTCGCTTTTATAATAAAACTGGTGATTATATTTATTTTAGCATATTTTACATACTAAAACTGGTACATACTGGTACTGCCAATGTACATATTTATTAAATCATTCCGTTCACCGTCAAGACATTGCTGTTACTAAACTACTACAAAATTACTCTTAGCTCTGTTGGGTGACGCCATGGGCCTAACTCCCAGTCCACCACAACCAGAAGGCGATAATTTGTAAAAATGTATGGATGTTTGTTTTTCTTTCAAGCAAAGTACTGTACGATTTCTGATAAAACTTAGGTTATAATATCAGAGCTAGCTTCCGCCAGAGGTTTCCACTATACTCTGCACACCAGGATAGAAAGTAATTTAGGGTCTAACTCGATAAATACGCTATCTAACACAGAAATATTTTTTCAAAACAAACCAACTCATCAGCTTTATAATATTAGTATAGATACAGCCAAAACTATGGCTTTATGGTTAAAGTGCCGGTAACTAATGGTAAAATATGTGGGCTTGTTATGGCAAGTACCAAATTTCTAAGTCATGTACCTTCTAAATACCAATATATTTTTTGATACCAATGACTGAGTAAGGGTGAAGAAAAACATCTGAAGGAAACCTGAACCTGGACTGGTAGGAAACCACTAATGCGCCATGAGCAAGCGTCGTGATTAATGCTCAAAAAGTTTTATAATAATAAAATCAGTTCAAACAAAATCGGGATTAAAATAAAGTAGCGATACTAAACTGTAAGGTCGCAAAAATCGACCGAGCATTTTATCAGATTGAACACTGATTATTATCTTAGTTTATATTATCAGATCAATTAAAATCATTATCAACATTACAATACACGCACTCACAATTAGCAAAATCGTTCCAACTTATCTCGGCGGTTTTTCTACCAAGTTCATACGTATTGCATAAGTAATATATGTAGGCATGTGATACATTTTTGAACACACTCTTATCACAAAAATAATTACAATCAAGAAAATGCACATTTTTTTCCTGTCACACCCTAATTATACTCGAGTTCCACGAAGTAGATACCTATTAAGATAAAGAAATCGCAACAACAAACAATATTATATACAGTAGGTAAGTTCCTATTTTAAACACGGGTTTTTGGAAAAGGGTCACCCGAAACCCATGTCCATAGTTTTAGGACACGAAACTCTTCAAGAAGAAAGTAATGTAGAACGATGAACAATATGAAAGACAAACTACGGACTATACGGAGAAACTATGGATGCTTTGGCGTCCATCTTCTTCTTTTCTCAAAAGCTGCGTACCTGATAGGATACACGTTTGATCATGAAAATCAGTCACCGCCTGCCCCGTTTACTGGATAACGGGTTCGATTCCCGGATCGGACCAAAATCATTTTGTAGCTTTTCAGAAAGCAGCCCGGAGTGTCGTCTTTGTGATTAATACATCCTTGCATCGATGAGAACATAAATGACTGCCTCGTTAGAGTCTATTGGTCGCAAGGCGCGACTGCTGCGCACGGGGTCTCGGGTTCGAATCCCGGGTTGGGCCGAAATCGCTTTGTGGGTTTTTAGAAACTTTCATAAAGCAGCCTGGAGTCTCGAAGTTGGTGATTGATTCACCCGTGCATGGGAGAGTACGTAAATGTCGTTCCTGCGCCTGATCTTTCTCCAGTCGTGTCGGATTGCCGTCCCATCAGACTATGAGAGTGAGGGAATAGAGAGTGCACCTGTATCTGCGCGAATGCTTGTGCACTATAATATCTCCTGCGTAGCTGGCTGATCTCTTTAGAGAGAACCGCCAATCTGTCTGGACGCCACAATTAAAATCAAATAAAAGTTCTATTTGATTGCTTTTTTTCATGTTGTTTATTTACTACTGGTAGATCCGCTAAGATTACGCCAGACTTTTCCTTTCTAGTCAATTCATATCTCTCGTGTTCCGTAAACACAGCACCACGCGAACTACACAGCTATACTCATCGTGACAATACAGAAGAGTACAAATTACTCACAGATTACTTTGATAACATGATGTCTATTCAATAATTTAAAGATAAAACTAATCCATATAAATATCGAAGAGGGAACATAAGCTGCTCATTTAGAACATAGGTTACGAAAATGAAGTTACTGTGGTGTGTCTTAGTTCTTGTGGCTTTGGTGCTTGCTGAGCAAGAAGAGGTCACTGAGACTCCTGAGGTCCCTGAGGTCACAGAGGTCCCAGAGGTCCCAGAGGTCCCAGAGCTCCCTTTGGCTGAAGAGTGTGATGAAGAATTGTGCAAGCTCCCTAACTGCAGATGTTCGTCGACTGATATTCCTGGAGGGCTATTGCCAAGGGATACGCCTCAGGTAAGGATATAACTTATGATGATGAAAGTGGTAGGTAGAGAAAAAAAAAAGGTATTCATATATATATCTATTTTAATTTTTTTCATTTTATGGAGTCAAAAAAAGAAGACCAATTTAGTACTTGAAAATTATTGTAATGGATACAGGAGAGTTCAATTAAAGATTCCCATTTTAAAAACTGTTCAAATACAATCTTTTGTTATGTCACTGCATGTGAATCTAATCGTTAGACTAAATATTACATCACCTAATCAATACGCTCGTCTAGTATTTTATCAGTGTGCGTATTACTACCGTTAAAAATATTGCAATATTCAGATCTAATGTTTTTATAAATAGTATTTTTAAGCATACTAGATAAATTTCAAATCAAAAATATCAAATGTTCTGTTAATTTCTGTATATTGGTTATATTCCAATCTTTTCGGTAGGAATGGCGGTAAACACATGTGCTTATTCAGGCATCTTTCGTACACCAGTGCCGTGATATACATACGTAGCGTTTAGTGAGGGTGAAATATACTTGTACTTTTAGTCATGTTCTTTACCTTCATAAATGTAACATCTTATGTACAGTCACCCGCACATCAGTGGAAACATTTGAACTGCGAAAACAGCTCTTATGTCGTAGGAAATAGGGGCGGTCTCAAGGTCAAAGTTTGTCTACTGATGTGCGGGTGACTGTACCACTGTATTTCGGCAAGTAAATGATTACACCTTAAAATCTTGTCTCTTCCATTTCAGTTCGTCACAGTCACATTCGATGATGGTGTCAACGTCCTAAATTTCGAGACTTACAAAGAAGTTTTGGACGGTCGGAAAAACTCCAACGGATGTCCAGCTGGTGCTACTTTCTACGTCAGCCATGAATACACCAACTACAGAATCGTTAACGAGCTATACAACAGTGGTTATGAAATTGCTCTGCACTCTATCAGCCATAAGATTCCTCAAAGCTTTTGGGCGACAGCTACTTACGAAGAGCTGAAAGAGGAAATTGCTGATCAAAGATATCAAATGGTTCATTTCGCTAATATTCCTTATGAAAGTATTAAGGGTTGGTATCACTTGAAATTTTAAGGGTGAATGTCTGAATTCATTCTTCTAAAATGTGTGTCATTTCTTTAATGTTTGTTCTTTGTAAATTTAAGGTGTCCGTATGCCATACCTGCAAATGTCTGGCAACACAAGCTTCCAAATGATGGCCGACCACGACTTACTCTACGACTGTTCTTGGCCCACCACCACTTTCACAGACCCTGGTCTTTGGCCCTATACCCTAGACTATGCCTCTATTCAAGATTGCATGATTCCTCCTTGCCCAACTGCCTCCATTCCAAAACCTTGGATCCTGCCCATGGTTTCGTGGAAAGACTTGAATGGCCTTCCGTGCTCGATGGCTGACTCCTGTTTTTACACGTAAGTAATGTGTATATATACGATAAATGTTTTAAAATTGTAAATTAAGTAAACAATTGACCCAAAATGAAAATATTTAAGAATTGCATTAGCATGTAATTTGGATTATCTGTAAGCTACATCCTTATTATTACACAATTATGCACTTGTGTTACTCTGTTCTTTTCCAATCATCGTTTAGTTATCTCAGCGTCATTCTTATTATCTTTACTCTTTTTTTGATTATCTATAGACCTGACATGGAAGATGAAGAAGCCTGGTTCCGATTCATCGTGTCAAACTTCGAAAGGCACTACCTTGGCAATCGCGCTCCTTTCGGCTTCTACGTCCACGAGTGGTACCTGAGCGCCAACCCTGCCGTGAAGGCCGCCTTTGTTAGATTCTTGAACATGATCAACAATTTGAATGACGTCTTCATGGTTCGTAATTCAGTATTTTATTACACCTACTTTATTCAGGAAACACTTGATATTTATAATCTTAATAATTTCGTGTTGGGATAAGATCGATCGAAATCTTACCTGATTCATAGAACGTAAAAAAGATACAATTTCGATTCGACAACATACATCCAGAAAATTTGGATTGCCGAGTATTTTATTAAATTTCAATAGTGCTGACAATCAAATAGCGGCTATATTTGACAATCACAAAATGCACGCGGACGGAGTCGCGGAATACCAGCTAGTTAATATAGTACATTCAGGAAAAAAAAAAGTATTATTTTGAGTCTTGGTCTTTTTAAAAATGATGGCGCAGTCATTCTATCTACGATCAAAATTATTGATAGTTCTGAACAATCTAAAACATTCTGCATATCACAGGTTAATTCCAGCGAAGTGATTGACTGGGTGAAGAACCCAATTCCTCTAGACGAATACAAAGCTAAGCCTTGCCGAACATGGAGTTCTGCTGCATGTCCCGTGTCTTTCTGTGGTAACCTGCCATCTGAACATAATCAGGTTAGTAATATTCAATATCTATAGCAACCGTGATTTTAAGATACCATGGACTGCAAGAAGAGTTCTTTTTTTAATTCCCTTTAAGAGCTGAAGAACATTTTTTTATGTGTAAAAGGCATGCGTATGAATAGATGTATTTAATTTTTATGTAACTTCAAAACTTACGAGTTTTAGCTGTTCTCTTGTTTCTTTTTAGCAAGTTTTCTTGTTTTTAATTCTTTCATTTTACTTTACTGCTTTTTTTTTGTTTCTCTAATTTTAATTCATTGTTTTTTTATAGATAACCTACTGGCTCGAAGCTTGCAATGTCTGCCCCAGAGTATACCCCTGGACGGGCAACCCCCTCGGAATATAATTATAAAATTAAAAGTATATTTATTTTATTTATTGTATAAGGAATTTTGAAAAGTAAAAAGACGATGTCGGGATTTTGTTTCTTGTGGATTTACAAGTAAACGAAAGTAGAAGATTTAATAAAATTGTTAATAATTTTATCGACTCTTTTATTACTTTCAATTCTACGTCATAGTTCTTGTATTGTCATTTTATTATCACCTAAAAATTTCTAACGGCTGTGATTGCCAGTAAGTCTGACGCCAGTCTAACCAAGGGGTACTGAGTTGTCCGGGTAACTGGGCTGAGTAGGACAGATAGGCAGTCGCTTCTTGTAAAATATTGCTACTCAGCTGAATCCTGTTAGACTGGAAGCCGACCCCAACATAGTTGGGAAAAGGCTCGGGAGATGATAACCACTTTATAATTTGCCAATTTCAGTAACATATCTCACATTTTAACGAAGACAAGACAGAATATTACATTGATTTTCATTTCTTACATATTTTTTTTTATATCATACATAATATACTATTACAGGATTCTACAATCTACATAAGAGGGGAGGTATGATTGCCACTTTGTCGGAATCTTATATGAAGGTAATAAAATAATAAAATGCGTTAGTCAATGCATCGAAATAATAACGATAACAGACTAATTACTTACAGTGATTTAATCAGGGCTGCCTATATTGATAACCCAAATAATGCGAAACTACTGACACACCTAAATTTTATCTTCAAATAACATTTTTACCTGTAGGAAAATTGCGAAAAGATAACATAGTGATAAACAATTAAAAAAAATATTATGCAAAAAGAGAAAAGTACTAATTTTAGAAGATAAAAATAATTAAAAAAAACCTATGAATAAGTAGATATCATATGCTATTGGAATAGGTATATCTATTTCGTGGACAGAAGAAAAAACAGTAGTTGTTTAATTTCATTTTTAACATCAACTGATGCCTCATAAATACCTACTACAATAAGTTCAGATGCCAGCACATTAAGGAATTACAATCTAATAAATTTCTTTGATAGATTTTTAATTTTATGGCTAAAACATAATGGTTCTAAGTTGATTGGGATTTTTTTTTTTGGTTTCGGGTAGCTGGCACCTGTACAGACGCCAGTAGGTCAACTTACCTGTGCTAACTTATCTGTCCAGTGTTCCCAATCGACTTTGAACCATATGCTTCAGCAACAAAGATGAAAATCTAATAGCTATATTTGATACATAAAATTTATATTTGCCTGAAATGACGTCAGAATTCTACCTTATAAATTATCAAAACTTTATTGGTCAGATTATGACGGAGATAAACTAAAGGGGAAATGCAATACTGTAATAATCAATTATCAATTTTCGCTGCAATTCTATGAATCAAGTAGATAAATCTCTGGGTTTATCCCAATAAACTTAAGGATTCTTAATATTTTATCTGCAGGTAGGCACGTAATGTATTTACTATCTGCAATCGGCGCCATTGCAATCAAAGCTGTTATCAATAGATTATAATCAATTTATATTGAAAGTGCATTAGTGTAACAATCGAAATAATCAAAGAATTATCTGAAAGATAGCTGCTGTGGGCAGTACCGATAATTTGATCGTGACTACGTCACGCACTTGGTTTTCTTTAAACCTTCGAAAATTCAAATAATAATAATTTATCTTGATATTATAGATCATTTATTTATTTTTATACATATTTTTTCATATTTAAATATTAATATAAAAAAAATAAATACATTTAAAAATATAAAAAATACGTCATCACCGATATCGAGAACAGGGTCCAAGCTACCGGTGGTTAGGGTCCCAGAGACAGAAACCTCCTCACAATACGTGCCGTTTCAAGGAGTACTGCCTTCTGAAATTAATCTTTTGATTTTAACCTTCCTTAAGCATGGACAATTATTAACCCACATCTTTGTACATATTTCTTGTTATGCCTCGTTGGTTAGTATTCGCTTGGTATACTGCTGCGCACGGGTTGCTTTGTAGGTTTTAACACAATTTCACAAAAGCAGCTTGGAGGCTGGAAGTTGGTGATTGATACACTTGTGCATCGGAGAGCACGAAAGCGTCGGTGCCCCGCCTGATCTCTCTCCAGTCGTGTCTGATTGACGTCCCATCGGACAATGAGAGTGAGGGAATAGAGATTGCACCCGTGTCTTCACCAATGTTTGTGTACTGTAATACGTCCTACGCAGCTGGATGCTCTCTTCTGAGAGAACAGTACCGATACGGTCTAGACGTGTTACCTATGTATTTGATGATGTATGTCGATGATATTGTCGACGATAAGTTAAATAAAATACAAACGTCTAATACATTTACTTTATTCCATTTACATCAAATAGTAATTATTCCATATCCAAAATGGTAAACACTAAGTCATACCTCAAAACTGTTACATTTAAAGCTAGACCATATTTCTAACTAAAATATAGTCTGAACTTTAAATACCGACTTTTATATAGATTTATAGTGTAGAATTTATAGTGTAGAATTTATAAGTATCAAAAGATGTTAGTACAGACGCCAGCACATCAAGCAATCCGAAACTGTGAAATTTTCAGAATCTACTTTGAACTTATAACTTTAAATGCTTCATTCAGCAATAAAGTTAAAAATCTATCAAGAATATTTTACAGATGTAGTAGCTTGATGTGCTAGTGTCGATACATAAGATTTTTGTAATGTCAACATTTGTAAGGTCACTCAACTTGTCAAAACTTTGATAACTAAAGAAATAGAATGCCTGAAAACTTATTCTGATAGTCTTTTCATATAAATTTTACAGTCAAAAACAATATAATATTCGGCTCATCACACAAATGTTAACAGTGTTCGACAGTCCGGCTGGTGATCATCGTGACAACTATAGATCGTCACAAATTTAATGACAAAGAATTATTACACTGTTACCAAAAGAATTAGTGAGTGTTTTTTATTTAATTCTGTTATTTATATCTTTTATTTTAGTGAGAGGAGTGCACAACAATAGCCTTACAAATATGGACCTTTTAAGTTGGAGACAAGATTCACTTTTAAGTAACAACATACGTAGATACAGTATCCTACACTCTGTCATAAACTGATGTCGATCAATCGTCTTGCCTGTCTACATCCAGATTAAGTACTAAAATATCATTGGTGATACGTTCGAGTCAATGAGAAAGATCACTTAACACTAAGTTATTAATAGACGATTTAGAATTCTTATATTTGAGACGTAACATTAAATTGGCAAGTGTAAAATTTTGATTTTTCTCTGTCTTTTCAATGTTATGAAAGGTACAAAATTATTTAGGTAAAGATGCCAAGCGGTGTAGGTAGTTCGATGTCACGACGAGGTGTGGGGCATTGAAAATAGGCATATCTTGCTTTAGCTAAAAGGTAAAAGGTGACCTTAGCATTCGCTGTAATAATAAATCCCAAAGTCATTTTGTCACTATAACTTTCATTACAACTTGTCTTAAAGGGCTTCATAGTGTTGGCTCCGGCCCCACGTTCGCCTTCTAAAAATCTGGGACTCTATAGACCAGTAGTCTAGGAACCTTTAAGACATTTTAATTTTGTTTCTATACAAAAATAAATATTGAGGGAAATATTTGAATTAAAATATCTTTTGGAGTTAATAGAAGATCGTAAAAATTACTATGAGGTTCATAATTATCGCGATATAAGAATGATAAGATTGAGCCTCATATCTGATGTTAAATTAGGAAAAATATAAAAAAAAACTTTTAAATTTCCAGCACCTCGTCCACGATAATCTTTTCAATAATCAAGTTTCAAATAACAAGTTACAATTGAACGTTAATGCCAGCAAAACGGCAATTAATAAATTTGTTTTGTGACTACCAAAACAATTTAAATATTTACAATGAAAGAATATTGCACTTACAAAAGCAACAAGACACAAATTCAAGTAAATAGGTTCAATCAACAGATTTTAGCATATTTTCTGACAAGTTTTTAAAGTCACTCCGGTAAATTATGTGGAATCCGACTATCAGAGTATAAGCATGGATCAGAATAGAATGGGAATGATTATGATGTTGTGAGGAAGGTTTTGAGCATTGACGTGGATTTACAGAAGAAGGGGACGACCAAAGAAATGATGGATGGACAAAAGAAGAGCTGCGGCAAACCCAAATAAAATATGGAAAAAGTGCAGAAGCATGATTCAGATAGTGACATTTCAAAATATATCAGAACATTGAAAAGTACAGAACGCTTATAATAAACACGTACAATACAGCTGTATATGTTACACGATTTTATTACATGTATAGGTAATATCACTATAGATTATTTACAAGTATTACGATGCGACGGTTAGATACCAAAGGTTTAGACAAAATGTTATCACTAAAAGGAATAAAGCTATCACATTCCTAATACAATAATTTACTAACACTAACTTAATGGTTAATGTATTTACAACTGATGATATATAGCAAGCAGCTCTTTGAAAAACTGTTCAAAATGGAGTTACTTTAGAAATATTGGAAGATAAAACAAATGCTACAAGAACAAAAGATTTGTTGATAGTAACAGACTATGGCTGTACTACTAAAACCAGCTGGTATCTTTAAGAAGAAGAACCAATACAAGGCCTTGTCCTAATCATCGACACTAAACTATCAAGAAATTTTGAACCTAACCATTCAGAAGTCAAAATTAATTGTCGTCATGTGTCATGCATGTATGTGTAATTATAGAGAAAGTTCCAAATATACAGTGATCTTCCATAGAACCGCTTACTAACCTTAAATAATAATTAACCGATATTATATAATGGCATGAACGAAATCATCTTCCTCATGAGGTAGAAAATCAATCTGTGTAATAGTTTACACAATAAAAATATTAATATTTACATTCGGCACATAAATAAGGAGAAAATGCCTCAAGTCTATACCCTATCAATATTAAAATATTAACAAAAGCACTATATACAACTTTGTACAATTAAAAATAAAATAAGTTAGTAATACTGTAAATAAATTTAAAGCTTAATCTTCAGAAAATTAAATGATAATTATCTAAAATACTAATTAAAATTAATAATCAGTCAGTGATTTATAATAAAGAATTTGTTAAAGACGAATTAAATAAAGAGCAAGTAACTACAATAGATAAGATTGATTTTAAATATTGATATAGTGCAGAATCAAATAACGAAGCTTAATCAGATCGTAATATTCAAAAAAGCTCTAAATTACAAGAAATCAATCAAAGACTACGTCATATAAAAGTCTCAGTAATATTCGTCCTTATCAGAAAATAGGTACTTAAAAGGTAAGTGTTATTTCTAAAATAAATTATTCTTCGTTAAGTCACTTGTTTAGTAATCATCTTAAATGTATAATAGCTTCTATTAGCTTCATCATCTTTGAAACCAAGAGTTCGTTAGGCCTTGTTACTATTTATAAAAAAACAAAGAGTGAATATTCTTCGTCGAGCATTAATTTCCTATTGTTAATTTCACCATCTTATTCAATTGCATCTCATATTTCATCAAATATATCTGTACATATAACGTTAAGTTGTCATATCATCAACCGCTACTACAATGTCATCACCAACATCAAACAAATCGACATCATACTCAAATTGACCATCTAATAATAACTCTCCTATTAAAACAATGACTTCAGCCCAAAACTGAAATATAAAAACTGACCTTGTTGACGAACCAAATCAACTTTCGATTCTTAATTAATTACAGACATGGTGGTCTCGTTTAAACCGGCAGATTTCACAGTGGACTTTGCAGCACCAGACGAAGCGGCATCGGCACTTCTCCTCGTGGTCTCTGACGCGAGTCTGGTAGCCGCGGCCGCAGCAGAGCAGTCTGCAGCCGTCTAGCCCAGCAGATGTCCTGTTGCACGTGCGGCCGCGAGTGCCGAGGATCCCAAGCCTGTAGACAGTTACACAGATATAGACATCAGTGACCCAATTTTAAGCTTAATGATTAATGATAATAAACTATGGAAATTATGATGAATTAAAACAAATGAATGAGTCTTAACTAAAGCCCATGGCTTCATTTGCGAAATTTGCAAAATCAATGTAAACACAGTAGGTTTACTATGTTTACATTGATTGTTGATGACTTAAAGATACCCTTAAGTCGGATAAAGTCCCAAATAATGCGAGTAAATCTTAATTTAACATTCAACGAACAACGAGTTTCAATTAGTTTTACAAATATAATACCATTGTATAAAATATGTACATTTAGCTACTTACTCGTCATTTGGTTCACAGTAATCAGGTGAATCTTCCAAGTAAACTAGATCAGTCTTGTTGGGCTTCTTCATGTCCATGTGCATCGGCCTTAGCTTCCTTATGTTCTTGCCTCTCTTGCGTTCGACCACCTGAAAATTATCAGAGATGAAATAATTATGTATGTTATAAGACTTGACTTTATGCCAAATATCAAGATACTTAGCATTAGGATGAAATTACTATAGGTAACATAAATACTTTCTTTAACAAAATATGATACATTACAAAACATGATTAAGCGAAATAAGAAAAAGTATCCCTGTGGGTACAACTTGAAAGAAGGTAAATCATCGTAAAAGAAATGCTATATAATAAAGTATTCCTCACACATTCACACAACGTCATCTAGTTCCACACTAAGCAGAACTTGTACTACGGGTACTAGACAACTGATAAACTCGCTTGTAAATACATTCATACATAGCAACACCCAGACTTAGTCAAACACCCATGTTGATTTTTTTACTTATGCGGGAATCAACCATATGACACCAACCTTAACATGTGAAGCTCCTTCATATCTAGTAGACAGCGCGTCCCCAACCATACGCAGCTGCGGCAAGCGGCGCCAGCACACTCGCACCGAGCACGAGCCAGACATGCCGTGACACTTGCACACGCGCTGCATGCGACCACGGACAGCCTGTGGAGTCAAACAAAATAGAAATTCATCAAGAAGACGCAAATCTTAGTCATCATCATCATGTCGAGCCTTTTCCCAAGTATGTTGGGGTCGGCTTCCAGTCTAACCAGATTTAGCTGAGTACCAGTGTTTTACAAGGAGCGACTGCCTATCTGACCTCCTCAACCCGGTTACCTGGGCAAGCCAATACCCCTTGGTTAGACTGGCGTCAGACTTACTGGCTTCTGACTACCCGTAACGGCTGCCAAGGATGTTCAATGACAGCCGGGAGCTAGAGTTTAACGTGCCATCCGAAACACAGTTGTTGGTGTCCAAGATATACTTAGAAAGTATATACAAACTTAGAAAAGTTGCATTGGTACTACTTTCTTACTACGCAAATCTTAGTAAGGAACAATATTATCATCACCCGACGTCACGTCGTCTATATAAAAGAAATGGTGTACAGGCTGAGTTTCGGAAACGACAGCTATTCTTTCACATTTATTTCTTTGAAATTAGTATCATAACTGCCATTAATTAATTCTTTCTGGAAACTCACCCTTCGTCCTGCCTCATTATTGTGTAAGTTCACCAGCCCTTCGTCAGTGTTCTTATCTTCTTTGGAGTCAGAAAAGTCTTTACTGAACATCTCTCCGTATCTTATGTCCTGGAAAATATAATTAAATGTTAATACCAATGAAGTAATTTTACTCATAACTTTAACCTGCCTTACTTCAGAGAGAATGCTTGAAACTTAAAAGCTTCAGTCCCTATTTGTGTCATCTGTACATAGATATTGAAATAAGTTAGTGAAATTCATGCATAACTTAAAAAAAATGGAATTTGTTTGAAACACTTTTGAACTTACCTCAGAACATCCACCCCATTGCCAATGTCTAGGTGTACGCTTTCTGACACGCGAGTCACAGGAACACTCATTGAGTTCTCCGCGACTACAAGCACGTGCAACTGCATGCGCCAACGCAGCCGCTGATAGAGCGTGCACGAATGCTGATTCCCGGGATTCTGAAAGTATTGAAAATAATGTTATTAATATTACTGTGAATATTGTGAACTTGAACACTTGCGACAGGTATGAAAATAACCTCAAGATAATTCATTATAACAGACAATTTTTTATAAGTCTAGCAAGAGAAAATCCCCAAAAATTACATTAGTTTTATATCGTTAGGAGGCATTTGAAAATAAGAGAGATGATGGAGCAATGGAGACTGTTATGAAAATTAACAATTAAACCATCTTGATAATGTTCTCAAAGAACAATTGTGTTAATGAAAAGATTAAGACTAAGCTAGCAAGAATGTATTTGATATATGTACATGTTTTAAATTTCTTTGCCTTTGGTGACCAGATGTCTATTGAATTCTTAAGTACACTCCATTGTCATAACTGTATCACGTTGCAAAACCTCATGACTTTTAAATATCATAATAATTGTAAGTATTTTCATAACAGTAGGCACGAGACCAGTGTATCGATGAAACAATGATCATCTTCATCATCCCCTGTCTTTTTCCTACTTTTTATTTGGGATCTGCGCAGCATGGCAGCAAGGCAGTCAGTTAGGAAATGCCGACCTCATCTCGTTATTTTATAAAAAATGTGTTGACGTGTAAAAGTGTTGATTTCAACCTATTTGCAAAATAAATATCATTTATCATTATCATGATTTCTTCTTCGACATTCTTCAATCTACCGTCATCTTCAAATTAACATTATTTTTAACCATAACCATGTCGACTTTGACACAATCCATCCTTTTTTTAGGTTGTCCCCTTCCTCTTTATCTACATTCATGTTCAAAACCTTCCTCACAACATGATTGTCATCCCTTTGCATCACAAGCTTATAAGCAAAATATGCCAAAACCATCACAAATCTAAAAATGAAACTGAAAATCCGTACATAAGTTCGTTGACCAGTAATCTTTTAAGCAACCAACGAATTGGATCCCTTAAAAGGTATGCAACCACAACGCGACACCCGCGATACCAGGGCGACAGAGGGGGGTGGTAGCTCAAAAGAACTGGCAACGTTGTTAGTAGTTTACAGTAAACAAACTGAGCTCCTCCATCAACAACACACACCAAGTAATCGACATATGAAAATAAACATTTCACGTCTAAGACGATGAAGTTCTATGAAATTGGTCTTGATGTAAACTTATACACAAACTTTGATTTTGATCAGCAACGGAAGAACGCGTCAAATAGTATAGTCAGATGATTTTCGTTTGTTAATAAGAATAACAGGGTTCTGAGTGCATATCGATGTGCACTTTGTCTTTTCACGACTGGGCGTCAAGAGGAAGCAGACGGATCGGCTGCGTATTATCTTGAGAGTTTGAAAGGAACGCTACTTTGTTTATGCAATTTCTTATTGTTGAAATCTTTCTTCCTAATCCATAATTTGAAAGCAGTAAACATGTCAAATTTTACATGTCTTCACTTTTAGAAAGATAATTTGAATTAAATTTATAAAATAAACAGTAACAGTAGGTAGCGATGTAGATGAATTTTTTGACGCCCCTTAGTTATTTTTATACTTAATAACTTGTATCTTAAGCATATAGCAATTTGTAAAAGTATATTATGTAAATATATAAATAATAAAGGAGATTACGAATGATTTCTGAAATTTATTACAATTACATTTGTTTTACCTATGTATGTTAAAGATGAAATTATGCCATTCATTTTGTATGAATTTTTCATCACGCTCGTGACAACCTCTTCAAACATTCCAAAAACAAACGTTCTGACAGGTGCATAACAATTAATTCCTTTGATGCATCTCAGACCTAATTATGCCTAAAACAACTTCATCATCAACTTATCAGTCAACAGTTTTCAAAAGTTCCCACCAGCACACTCTTAAAACGATAAATGGAACAAAGGATTAAAAATAAAAAAATAATTCCTAAAATGATTTCCAGCTGACTTGGTTGTCGGAAGATAAACATAGGTGATGACTGACGAGCGTTGTGAGACGTAACCGGACTTCAAAGAGCATGTGGTCTTGCATCTATCCTTTAGAAGTAAAGCGATGAGTCGTGTTTAATATTTCTGTAAATGGATTGCTGAATGTTATGGATAACTTGAGACCTAAGTAGGGAAGCAGTTTGGTTTGTATTTCGCAGGATTTAAATCGAGTTATGAGTTATTTTTGGTGTTTTTACTGAGGAAGGGGATGACCAAAAAAAACATGGTGTGAATGTTGATATGGCTAGAAAGAATGTTACTTGTGAGATGACGGCAGAAAGAAGAGTGTGGGATAAGAAAACACGCTGCCAACCCCAAATAAAAATTGGGATAAAGGCAGGAGGATGATGATGATGTGGGTGCTTTTACTCGCATCGCGAAACTTCCTTATCATAGGGTTTAAAATTATTCTAGTGTTTGACGGCCCATTTATTGAGAAAGGATATAGATAGACTACTTATTATCCGTTTATGCAGAGAAGTTCCCACGGGACACGTGTAAAGTCAAGCTAGATTTTTTGGCGTTATCGGGTGCCTTTTATAGACGTTTATAAATCTTTATGGACCTTTATAAGAGTTAGAGGTGAATGTAATCACACTTTCAAAATCAGAACAATTCGGAACATTAACATGAATTAAAATATACTTACTGAACTTTAGTACGCCTCCAAAAATATCCGTTGCATTCTCCACAGTGCTGCAATTCCACCGGCTGTGTCGAAATTGATGCTGACACTCCTCAACTGCTTGCAACGCACCAGTTTGCAAAACCTGAAATTAATGAGAAAATACACTGCTTACTATAATGGTCATGTCATTTATTTTTGCTGGGAAGTTTGTTGCGCCACTTCTTCTTCTTGCCAGCGAAAAAAAGTGGTGAAGGGTGGCCGTTTTGGGGGCTGTCTTTTGTTTTTTGACGTTCGAAAAGTGCTGATTTAAATAAATTATTTTTTATTTTGATTTGATTTATTTAATTCAGTATGGAAGACTTACAGCTATATAAAAACTTAACAAAAGAAAGTCATAGGTCACAGAAAGCCAATTACAAATCCTCGTTAAGTCAATTTCATTTGCAGCTCTAGAAATTGGCCTTGTTAAGCATCAGAAACAACTTTTTCTATTCTATATCATTATTTTAAAACTAACTCTGAGGAAAGTAAGTCCTATATATGGATATAAAGTAGCCTATAGGTTATTCTCATAATACAAGCTATATAACTGTAAAGTTGTACAAAAATCCCTCAAGCCCAGCACATCAAGGTACCTACCCGAAACTCAACTTTTCACAATCCACTTAGAACCATATGTTTCAGCGATAAAGTTGAAAATCTATTAAGGAAATTTGACAGATTGTAGTAGCTTGATGTGCTGGCGTCTATACATTACTTTACAAACTTTCACGTTTTATAATATGAGTAGGATATTAATAGGCCTTGCGTTAAAGTTATTTATATCTTAACCGAACTGTTAACTGAAGTATTAACCTAATTCTTTAAAACTTCGGATAATACTTCAAATGTTTTGCCCATAAACGGTGTTAGCCTGTACCGTTTCACAAAACGTTCTGACGATCAAATAGCTATAAAAATTCGTGCCATAGCGCCCAAAGTAATTTAGTGCGAACGGTAAAAATGTTTAACTATTATATTAAGAGCAGAATATTCAAATAGCACACATACATATGTATAACATGTACCTATTTAGGTACAAAAGAAAAGTATATAAGTATGTCTATCAGTTGTCTAGTACTCATAGCACAAGCTCTGCTTAGTTTGGGACTAGATGACGTTGTTGAAAGAGTGAGGAATATTTCTTAGTCATTTATTTATTTCGTCGTGGTGGCCTAGTGAAGTCGTGGTGGCCTAGTGGTGAAGTCGTGGTGGCCTAGTGGTTCAAGCACCTGCCTTTCGAGTATGAGGGTGCGGGTTCGATTCCAGGTCAGGCAAGTACCAATGTAACTTTTCTAAGTTATACGTACTTTCTAAGTTTATCTTGGACACCAATGACTGATTAAAGGTGAAGGAAAACATCTCGAGGAAATGTTGGTTGTTCTCTCGAGGAATGCGGGTTGGTGATTTCAGACTATAATGTCTGAAATCACCAACCCGCATTGAGCAAGCGTGGTGATTAACGCTCAATCCTTCTCCTTGGGAGAGGAGGCCTGTGCCCAGCAGTGGGACGATAAATAGGCTGTGATGATGATGATGATTTATTTATTTTTATACATATATTTTTTTATTTTTAAATATTAATATAAAAAAAAAAAACATTTAAAAATAGAAAGGTATAAAAATTAATAAAAAAATACATACTTATTTGTGAAATTCTGCTGAATGCGACCTAATGTGTTGCCAGTCCTACTAATATTAAATGTCACAGCTTGTAAGTATGGACGAATGTTTGTTACTCTTCTAAGCAAAAACGGCTGGAACAATTTAAATAAAATTTGGTATACACATAGTCTAAAGCCTGTGAAAGGACATAGGCTACTTTTTATCCGTGTACGGTAAGTAGTTCCTTGGAGTGGTGGGTGGAACCGCGGGGAAAAACTAGTATACAATATAATATCCAATATATAATAATATAACAGTAACCTAAGTATATACGCTAACATTTTAACTAATTGATTCATGATTAGATTAATTCCAATGATAAAAAATACACCTAAACTATGTATAATTTGAAGATCAATACCACTTTTTCTTTCATAGCAAAAAGACTGTAAAGATGTTTCAGATATTCAGCTACGATCCTTCGTCATATAATTCAACCTCGCACG
This sequence comes from Heliothis peltigera, assembly GCA_958496145.1. NCBI lineage: Eukaryota > Metazoa > Arthropoda > Insecta > Lepidoptera > Noctuidae > Heliothis > Heliothis peltigera. The sequence continues at coordinate 4,649,126 of OY292345.1, read as the reverse complement.
TTTCGATTGCACCAATTAAAAGCATAAAACAATCAATAATATTAATAAACAAAAGCAATTCATACAACCGCTTATTCATCGCAGTGCGGGCAGCAATAAATCAGATCGATTAATTCAATAATTCTTACATTATCTACATTGAAATCTCAATTAACTTTGACATCGTTAAGATTAAATTTTACGACGTTATCAAACTGTACTGCGAATGGTAATTGTATGTTTTTATTAAGTAAAATAAAAACTGTCATTAAATGCATGCTAAAGTTAGAACTCTGGTACTTTTACGCGATCATTTTAGTTACTTTGTGTTATGTTGTCGTAAAAATCTTCATTAGTAGTTAGTTTGTTATCGATTTCCTTATGTAGGGACTTGTCGGAGGAAGTCCATACAAAAAGGCACAAAATATGTTAAATTAAATTCACCATTTTAAGAGTCAATCTCTCAAGTATGAGTGCGTGGCTTCGATCCCAGGTCAGGCAAGTGCTAATGCAACTTTTCTAAGTTTGTATGTACTTTTTTCCTATACCTTGGACACCAATTACTGTGTTTCGGATGGCACGTTAAACTTTAGATTCCGTCTGTCCTTGAACGTCCTTGGCAGTCGTTACGGGTAGTCAGAAGCCAGTACCAGTATCAGCCAGCCAGTAGTAACCGGGTTGAGGAGGTCAGATAGGCAGTCCTTGTAAAACACTGGTACTTAGCGGAATCGGGTTAGACTGGAAGCCGACCCCAATGTGACGTTCTATGAGTTGTCTTTTAAATCCACATTAATGGGTTACGTTAGGTTAGCATAGTTTGCAGCTGGAGGGAGTGTGTGTTACTAACTATAATCCACTATGTTCCTTCTGGAGGTCCCTATATACCAGGGCCGCGGTAACTCTTGCAAACAACCCGTAGCCCCGGAAATTTTATCTCGTTTCATTATTAAGATTCAGCTCTTCAACTCTAAACCGCCAATAATAATTATTATTAATTAACTATCAATAATATTGTTTCTCTTCATGAAACTTTATTTACTTTTTTAATTCAGTATGTTCGCTTTCATAAAACATACCCTTTATCCAGTGATACGATTTAACGATCGCCTTATAAAGTCGTTTGTTCCATATCTGTCTTAAAGCGTTCCTTTAATTTGATTTTAATCATCTTAATTTTATTGTGTACCAGTTTCTTGTGATGGTACTGCTGGTTTATTGCAGACATCCTTAACTTTATTTAAAGCTTGCTCTTAAAAAGGATCATTAATGCAACGGGATTTCGTATTTTAATAATGATTTTTTACTGCTTTATTTTTTGTACTAATTCTATATCGTCTGATTTGTTATCAATGGTGATGTTATACGTAACGATTTTTTTATTAGTATTATGTCATCGAAATCACAAAACAAATCGTAAAGCATCTAAAATACAAGTGATGATGATGAAATTTGATGTGAATGCTCAAATTTTGCAACTAGAACTAGAGTTTTTTAAACTTGTTAAATACCCAAAGAACTGTACTTAGACTCTAGCGATTATCATACAAGAGAAATGACGAGAAATACAGCTCTATTAACATATCTACTGGCACTCTATCTAGGCTTTAGCAGAAAGTGATCTAGTTGTTATTCGTTAAAACGGGTTCGAGTCTCACATAAGTCAAACTTGTGCATGAACATGGGTGTTATATTACGTTTGTATTAAAAATAAAGTATATGAGTAAGTTTATCATCTATTTAGTAGCCATAGAACAAGCTCTGATTATTTGGGACTAGATAAGATGTGTGCATATGTGTGAGTAAGACGAATGTACGATTAAGTTGCAGTCAGTTTATTTGGCAGATAATTTCATACAAATTTCATTTTTAATTTATTCGATAGATTGTGACTATTCGGACATTGTGAAACTAGTCCCTAACACTCAAAAGTAAAATATATCTGCCATGTTTAATATCCTCATGTACTAGTCAATCTTTATAAAAATCTCTGGAATGAGGTGTTCAACCAAGCCTTATGCTCCTTTCACGTGTGAGCACCTCTAGCTAATCGAGTTATTTATGCAGGCAGGATTGAACTGACTTACTTTCCGACACCGACTGACAAGCGTAGGCGATAACACGGAGATGTTAATACATGGAGTATTCAGAATACATATTTTTAGAACTAGCATCAGTTGCGGATCGTATTATCTCAAGATAGCAATAATGATTATTTAAATAGGTATTTACGATCAACTTGTGCTTATTAGTATCATTATATTAAGCAATATAAAAACTATTAACTTAAGTATTAAGTTATTAAATTAAGTATATACTTTATGGTTCTAAGTATATATTTTTATGATTCATTTATATTCTACTTAAAAATCGCACAGATAAGAAGTACTTTGGTAATGGTTGCCGCCGCCGACTGGTTTAATCATATAAAATTACATAATTTTTTGATATTAAATCTTATTTTTGCTTTGCACCCACATCCCGTGGGAACTACTTGGCTCATCGAGATAACAGGTATTCTATAGCCTTCCGCAATGAATGGACTATCTAGACAGTAAGCTAAAATAATTTACGTAGGCACGTGCAAACAAACAAGCTCTTCAGATTTATAATACTAATACTTAGACTTGGTTATACATACAATAGCGATGAGTGCGCTCTCCATTTATTTCTTCATCTGTGTCACTAGCCCACACAATAACACAAGTATTGGACCTAATCATTGTTTATGCACGGACTTGCAGATGCAATTTATTTACGATCACCGCTTGTTTATTTGAAGTTTATTTGAATGAGAACACATTCTTTTCTCAGTATGGATTTTACTAAAAGCAATTTTATAAAAATCTTTATTGTATCTATGTACTTTCTGTCACAATATTGAGTGATGTACCAGTAGCTATTTGAGTATTTGTATTTTATTATTGCCATGTCCAAATCGATTCTGTTCTATTAAGAACTTATAACTTGATGGCTCAGATATCCTTCCAGACTCAATAGATACAGGATTTCTGCAGGTAAATTATACGGGCGTGGTTTCTCTAATAAACCTCTTTATGTATATGAGTTTTTCGGTGGTTAAACTGTTTATAAATCGACTCTCTTGCACTATCCAATCTTCCTGGCTCGACGCGTTGTGCTGGTTCCGCTACTGCGGCTGCAGAAAACCTCAACCGTGCTAAATATAGTAGCTTCGATAACAACTACACTTTGAACCGTTTGGGGTACTAAGTCTCGAGCCGTGTGGTCCGAATACTCATCTCTACTTTAAAAATCTCTTAAAAAGGGCTTGTTGGCACTTCAAAGGTGTAAAAGGCTCGTTTTTATTTTAGACACAATTTAAGCATCCATCCAACATGGCAATACCGCTAGCCTCTTCGGTACGTGTCCTTTGGGCAGCGCTGAGGAAGATTTTTCTGTCCCCTTATTTGAATTTGAATTTGTATGTTACCTAGATGAAGTTTGCATAATGTGTATTATTAGAGATTGAGAAATGAAGTCCCTGTAGTTAACTATAATAAAATAGCCTGATGATGATGAATGATATATATCTTTCATCATAATTTTATTATGATCCTTTGCTTATGTCCAGCATTGGACTAAACCAAATGTCACATCTTTAACTACTAGACCAACGGGGCTACCTTTACCTAGTAGCTGAAAAGAATTCTGGGACTAGAATCTGTACGGGAAAACAAGTAAACTAACCCATAGATCTGATGATGAAACCTCACCTTTATCATAGTATCAGAGAGCATACAAAGCTGCTTCTGTCGCTCCACCAAGAACTCCAGTCTGTGGCAGTTGTCTTTATGTAATGTCGTGAAGGTTTCCAAAGATGTGTTGCCGACTTGTGTTGGAGGGGATGGCGCTGCTAGATTCCTGTGAACAAGAAATAGGTCTACTTAGTGTCGTTACTCTTTTTCAAGGTAGGGATAGCGTTGATCCCAGCTTATCTTATAAAATATTATGAATATCAACGATTAGATGCTTAATCCTTACTTACTATACATAATTATTATAGTTAAAAGTTTTAAAACTATGCAATGACGAAATGGCAACAACCCTTCTGCTTTCTACATACGCATGAAAAGAGGCTTGAAAATGTATCCCGCACTCTCAGTACAAATACTTGAGTGACGTCAATTCCTGACAAACACAGGATAGTGGTTAGTAAGAAATAAACATAGCTAATTTGCTTGTTTTGTAATAAGCCCCCACACTGAAGTACTAAACGAGTTCCGTGTAATAAAATAACAATGTTGAACATCATAAAATGAAAAGCCAGCTTAACGGACGAGTGTCCTTAAAGAAACAATAGCAAAAATATAAGGTAATTAAAAGTCGAGACGTCCGCTCCGTGCGGCCTCTTCCACTCAAATGCGAAATGCCACTCGAATAAAACAAAACTCGCTATTACCTACCCTCGGCTTTTGTTCCATTTTTCGAAAAAATATTCTCTATTCAAACGGACCAATGCGAGGCGGGCGCGGCACGACCGTTGATTGGCCGACGACCTCTCAAGTGCAAGTGGAAATAAAAGTGCTTGGGTAAATGAGCCGTGTTGTCTCTTTCTGGCCTGTTGAGTATGTATGGCGTTGTTTCGCTCTGTTTTTCGTTTTAATTGCAAGCTTGAGAGGATGTGTAAAGGGTTGTGGGACCTTGAGTGTTGCACGTGCACCGGAGTTCTGACGTGGAAGCGCATTCAACGTTTAAATAGGGGAGGGAACGATGTTGACGTCATCCATGTAATTAGATAGGATTTGTGACGTAATAATCCCGGTATTGCGAGGTCAATGGTGCTTAAGATTTTTTTTTTTCTTCTTCACTACATTAAGAGAAACAGGCTTAATTAGTACTCCGAGCCCTAGTTTTAATTGCAGCAGTAAATAAAGATAAACTTACGGCGAATAATCATGTTAAGTTGATGAGTGACAGTCATACATATGTAAGTGGAACGCAGAGGTTGTAAACGTTTGGATAACTCTTAAAACAAAGCATTGAGTAATATGAAACTTGTTTTAAAAATATGGAAGGATAATTTATGAAATGATGACAATCATGTGTGTAGCTAAATGTGTCTTGATACATATTTGATTTTTCTGCAAAGAATTTTTGGTATTTAACATCAGATCTGCAGTGTGAACATACCTTTATTATTATAATAACTTCTTATTAAAATTAATTAATGAGATATAAGCCGGCTAAGTGCTAGTTGAACTCGCGTATAAGTTCCGATTAACGTATTTTTTTTTAATTAGCCTGTGTTGTCCCTCTGCTGGGCAAAGGCCTCCTCACAAAGTGGGGATTAACGTAAATACTATAAAAAAATGCATGGTTATATGGGCCACCTTCAATATTTGTACGTTCATGGCATACAGCCTGGTGACAAGCTGGACGGCAAACTGAGTGTCAGTAATAAAACCCTTTATTAAATACCTACTCTTTGGGAAACGATCTCCATACCCACAGCCCTGCAGGTCAGATTTGTAAAAGAGCCTTCATTTTTCAAAAATAGGCCTTTCAATTTCAGCCAGGAGTCCTCTATTTCAGCGAACTGTGTCAAGTGGATACACGGAACCCTTATTATACCGTGATAGTAATTATACCGCGAATACACGTTGAAACTTCGGAACCCGGTGCTTTACGTAAACAAAAACATTTGAGTATCAGGCGCACTGCTCAACGAATTAAGGAATATATTACTTATAGAGTCTAGGTAAATGTCAAAATATTACTTATAGAGAAGAGATGGGCTACATGATTTTCTTTATAATTCCAAGCATTACACATTTTTAAAGTTTATATTGTTATATACAATACAAAGTCGGTAATTATCTACATAATTTAATAATACTTATAATTAAATTAAACTTAAAATATGGCGTCAAAAAATTCCTACTTATCGCCGTCACCAAGTCACCGTACCCAAGGGCCAGCCCCTTGCCCCCAGCCCAGCCCCAGCGTTGCTACTTTGGATGGCAATGCTTAACTTTTGATAGATGATCTCAAAGACCTATGTCCACTGCTGGACCAAAGATCTCCGTGAGGCTTCATATCAAATTGTGATCTCAATCGGTTCAGCCGACAGTCTCTTTCGTATTTATGATATTAGTAAGAAAATTGCAAACCTATGTATATGAAAATACTGCTTAGATCGCGACCAACTATTTCATAAGATCTTTATGGATCTTTACGGCTAAACTCTAACTATAGTACGATAGTATGGCAATATCCAAACACACCATGAGAACTCTGTATTTTGATTTAAATCTTATAATCAACCTTCTTTTTTTAAACCTACAAACACATCGCGTGTTTACCTCCCATCACGTTGGCAACACTGACTAATAGTGTTACCAACTTACAAGCAACCGATCCATTTCCGCTTTTACTATTTCTAAAGTGCCTTCCGGTCGTTCTTAATACAAATAGTGAGTTGGGTAAGCGATTTAAAATGACTTGCATTGAGATGTACACTAAAGTACCTACGTCATATCGTGGGTAAAAGAATAAGTAATTTTATAAGGAGACTAGCTGTCCCCAGCGGTTTCACCCGCATCTTTGGTTACTACTCCGCTCCCGTGTGCCTTAGCGTGATGGTATATAGCCTATAGCCTTCCTCGATAAATGGGCTATCTAACACTGAAAGAATTTTTCAAATCTAACCAGTTGTTTCTGAGATTAGTGCGTTCAAACAAACAAACAAACTCTTCAGCTTTATAATATTACTATAGATAAAGCTAGCATTTGGCCTGTTATAGACTTCTGTGACAACAAATGTCACCATCTATCTGTAGGAGGTGTCTTAAAACTTTTATATTTAAGGCCTGAGCTGTTTGAACCTCGCTATTTATATATTTGACAAGTAATAATACCTACATTTAGCAGAATTTTGAATTGAATTCTTTTCAAAATCATTATCCTTTTTTTATAATATTAATAAGTTGATCGATCATATACCAATGTACCTAAAATCTTATAAATAGGTAACGTTATCTTGTAAAGTAATTCATTACACACACAGCTTCAAAAATGATATAATTTGTAATGGAATCAATAATCAAATTCATACAACCCTAGGTTTATCTAGGTTTGTATAGGGGCTATTTGGCAAGTTCGCAAATACTTTTTTAACATCTAAAATGGTGTTACGATATTAAATATTGCATTCCCTAATAGTGTACTACAGAACATTAAATTCTCTTATTTTCATGTAGTCAAATTAATTAAAACATTTAAATATTTGACAGCTATTTGCGACGTTGCCAACTTTTGTAATGCGCGCTCTTAACACGGTAACACGTGCTTTGAACATATTATTTCCCAACTCATACAACGTTTTCCCACAAAACATTTACTTAAAAACTTTAAATATTGACTATCATAAAACTGTTCTAGCGGCTCTTTTAAAATAAGTCAAAAATAGATAAAATACAAGTTTCTCTACATATTGCAACGTACGTAAGGCGGGTCTCACACTACCATGGGCCGGACTCGAGTACGAGCAATGCAACTGTAAAAACAGGCTTTAAGCATTGACGGCGCTAATAGTGCGCTCAGGCTAGCGGATTTACCGCTCGGTTTTACACGCGAGACGCTGATCCGCTCAGAAAATAGAGCGGAAAATCTGCGTATGTGAAAGCACTGTTACATCCATATTTAGAATCAGATTTTATTTCTATTATCATTTTGTATTCAATGGTATGTACATACGCCATCACATCAAGCTATTCATTTCTTTAATAGATTTTCAACTTTATACTAAAGCATATGTTTCAAAGGTGATTCAAAGACTTCTCTGTACATTTGGTAATCGTACATGGATCTTTTGGCATTTGTTAATAAGAATTAGTTATTGAAATGTGTTAGAATTACCTTTCGTAAATAAGACATTTTATAATGATTAAGATTAGATCAAATTATTAGTATAAATTGTGCATGCAGACGAAAAACAATTCAACTGCTGAAAACTCAGATCTTCGTTTATCATCGTCTATCATCGTTCATTCACAAGCCTTATAAACTAACAGCCTACACTATGAGAAGAAAAATTACTAGAAATGACAGAAAGTAAAAGGGCGCTAAACACGCGTGGCTTCATGGTAGTATGTGATCCGCTTATACGTTGTAATACCTTGTTTACCTATGACGCTTCCTATGTAAGGCTAGGCTATTACTCAAAAATCTTTCTAAGCAAATATTGATAATGTTCGTGTGAAGTGACAGCTTATCGGTGGCCGAAGGCGTTTTGTATTTGGAGCGATAGTTCGATAAAGCGAGTTTTTTCAACTAAAAATATAATAGCTGTATAATTATAATTTTTTGCTATTATATAGCTATGGATATTATAATAGCTTCCGAGATCGTATTCACACACGTCTCGTAGGAGCTACTCCGTAAACACAAAAAGTCCTATTGCCATTCCAGATAAATGAGCTATCTAACACAAAAATAATTTTCAAATCGGTCCAGTGGTTTCTTAGACTAGTGCTTTCAATCCAACCAACAAACAATGCGTCTCTGCAGCCTTATATTACTCGTTACTTCGACGATCGTTATTACGATTTACACGTTATCTCTTTTGCTTGAGCCGTATATAAAAAAATATACTGTATATTAAATATAAATATATAAAAATAAGTTGACCTATTTAAGCAAAAGACAAGAAATAAATTAAATTGACGATGCAGAAACCTGACGCCAACAAATAAAGTTGCCTATATATGTATACATATAGGCAACAACATTTTATGCAAAACAAAAGACGATCGGAACTCGAAATTCCAAAACTATTTTCTCCCGGTACGTATGTAGGTACTTTAGCTAAGTCAAGTTAAACTTAACAGCTTGTTGTTGTAACCTACGCTCGCTGACGTAAATAGCTACTCAAAGTAATTGATAACTATAGGAATTATCATAAATCGCTGAGTTTGTACATTTATCCGTGTTTATTTGATGGCACCTTTAGAACGTCAATGTAAATATGTTTTAAATGGTGGAGTTTATTTCTTGGCACTTGCAACATTATTGTTTGACGCCAGAGTAGCTGTTTACTTTCTTTAGAAGTATTTCTATTTTGAAGAACGGTTCTTAATATAAAATCCACTATAAACAAATGAAAATCAGTACTTTTTAAAAGCTTTTATTTATATGTAGGTATGTAATTATGCATTAATATTAAGCTCGTATTTTATCATATGGCTATCTTATATAGGCATAGAATATCTTTAATTTTTTTTATAAGACTGGTTAATTTATCAAAATTTTGTTCGTGTAGCTTTTTTAAATACTTATTGTTTTGATATACAAATATACTTGATATGAATAAAATTATTTACTTTCTCTTTATCTTATTTAGCTTGTACATACATCCTTTTTAATGTTAATTTTTGGTAGTAAATAAGCACATGTTTTAATGATGATCATTAAATAAAAAAAAATGGCGACCAATCCCCTCTTAAACATACCAATATAAATAAAATACAAGCATAAAATCTAAAGTAATCTATCTACCCTTAAAAATCCTTACACATAATTCACATAATTTTCAAAAACTTAGTGACGATGGGTACTAGAAACAGTCAGACTTCGACAGGTAAGAACGATTTCACGGCTCACCACGTCTTAATAGAGTTTTGTCCCAATCCTATAAGTATTAGTTACACTGGGACACTTTTGAAGTATGAAAATGGGATTTTTATTACAATTAGAATCGTTAGGTGAAGATTTTTTGATATTAAATTGCATCATTAACCATATTTAATGAACGAAGCAGCATTATTTTAAAAAAAGATTTTAGATTTTCAGCCCGATGTATAGTTCCTTCAAACTTTATAGCGTCCCAAATATGCTGCAATGGAGGAATCACTGCAGCCCCAATTTTTTTCAAAGACATTATTGACACAACCTTCTTCTTCTTCCTGCCCAGTTCCCAATTCTATTTGGGGTCGGCGCAATGTGTTTTCCGCTTCCACTCATTTCGGTTAGACGTCATACTACTATCCACTCCCTTCTTAATCATATCGTCTTTCAAGCAATCAATCCATCTCTTCCTTGGTCTACCTCTATCTCTCCATCCATTCACATTCATACTTAAGACACGCTTTGTAGCATGACATTATTGACACAACCATGAATATCAAATCTGTTGATGTGAGGACAGTATCGATGTCTAGATCTAACATTTTATTGAAGTGTAAACAAAATTATAAGAATTACTATGAAGTCAGTGTGTAGTAGACTCCTTAATTAGTTTATGAAGTAAATAAATAAATAAATATCTTAGCGGATAAAACTAGTAACTGTTTTTTTTTTCTTCAGCCTCTGTTGTCCCACTGCTGGGCAAAGGCCTCCCCACTGTTTCCACACCTCTCGATCTTGAGCGCGTGCCCACCATACCTATTATATTATTACCTTTTATATTAGTAACTTATTGACGCTAAAATAAACAAGTTTCATCAAAATTGTTCGATCTTGTGTATTTAAAAATTCAAAACTATATTATGTGTGTGTAAAATGTAAAAAATATGTATAAATAATACTCGTCTTCAACATGGGATTTAAACAAGCAAAATAAATTTCCACTATACCTACAACTAAAGTTCCCCATTCACAGAAAACAAGCGTGATATTAACCTATACAAACGTACCGTGAATAGTACATACATCAAGATTCTTAGAAACCAGTAAGGAAACAGAGGTTTTGATACAAAACGCCATAGCAAATGCCTTTGAATATAACCAAAAGATCATAAGAATCTGTTCGCAGAACTTTTGCTAAATGAACGTGTTCCTGAAAACCCTTTGTGATTTTCAGCACGTGAAATTTTCAGAAGCGAAAATTTTCAAGGCATTCAAGGAATATTGTGTTTCGCTTTAAAAAGCTTGTTTAATAGCAAATTTCTGTGACTGTATCGTCCTTGTGTATTGCAAAAAACTATTTGTAGGAGTATTTTTTTTTATTATTTAGGAAGAAGATGTAATAAACAAGAGTATTGGACATCTACCGAAAATTCATGGTATTCTTTAAGATTTTGTAAAATACCTGATAACTTGATTTCCCTGCGACAAAATAAATGGGCTAGCTAACACTGACAGATTTTTTTGAAATCGGTCCAGTATTAGAGCTCCTGAGATTAGCGCGTTCAATCAACAAACAAACTCTTCTGCTTTATAATATTAGTACAGATGCTTCTGCCCTTATCCCAATTTTACTTGGGGTCTGCATGTTTTCTTCTTCCACACTCTTCTATTTGACGTCATCTCACAAGTAACATTCTTTCTAACCATATCAAGGTTCACACAATCCATCCGCTGTTTCTTTGGTCATCCCCCTTCTGTATATCCATCCACGTTCATGATCAAAACCTTCGGCAACACTATTTTATATTTAAATACAAAAAAAAAATTACATTCAGACTCACGCTACACAAACACGCACATCGCATATCAAACTACTACAATCTTTTAAATATCTTAAATAGATTTTCAACTTTATCGCTGAAGCATATGGTTCAGAGTTTAATGGGAATATTTGATAGTTTTGGGTAACTTGATGTGCTAGCATCTGTACATAAATTATCTTGCACATACGACCTTTCGTAAAAAGAACGCGGATTAAAGTGCATTAGTCACATAAGCACCTTTATATTTGCCTATTAACTTATCAATAGATACCAGTTGAAGTTCAGACGAGTTAAGCTAAAACCAGCCACTCCCAAACAAAATTAGACCTTATTTCAAAGAACCAAAGTTGATATTTAAATTTTTGAAAAATTTTAGGAATTTTTCACACTTACCAGCGAAATGTAGTACAAATGACCCTCTTTTGAAAGAAAATTCGTTAGCTTTTGCATTCAAAGTAGTAACATTTACCGTCTTTCTTCAGGTTTTCAGGCCTTTACAGGACGCTAAATCCTTCTTTAGAATTTTAATCCTGAAGGAATTGGGCTGTAAAATTATTCATTTCTGAAGAAGTGATGTATGCATTTAATGAGTGTGCTTTATCTAGCAGCATTACGAGTCAAAGGAACTTAGTCCAATATGTATATTATGTACGGACGCCAGCACATCATGCTATCCGAAATTGAGCTGAACTGAGAAAATCAGCTATAAAGTCAAAAATGTATTAAATAAATTTGTCGGATTTTAGTAGCTTGGTGTGCTGGCGTCTGTAATGCGCCAGCAGGTATGTATATGCGTTAACCTACCCGAACTTGTCAAATTTTACCAATCGAATATTAATCTTTTGGTATTGTGATAAGGTTGCAAATGTATGAAATAATTTGTTAATTTGAAAAATAGTCTTATTTTTTATTTTTTTATTTTGATTATTTAATTTGATCGTATGAGGTATACTAGAATTAGGATTAGGATGAGGTATAGGTTGGTGTGCTGGCATCTGTAGGTACTGAACGTAAAAGAAGTAATTATTATATTTTTGTTTTTAATTTACCTTGATTTAATTAATCTAAATCCGTATAATCCTAAACCAAAATTAAAACCATGTTTCACTTAATTATGTGGTCATTATAAAGAATGTAAAAAATGAAAATAAATTATATTCAAGAATGTAAACCGTCATAAACAAAATGTAATAATTTATTAACACGCAACTTTGTTATGAAATAATTATAAGTTACCTGTCAACGCAGCATTTATTTTGACAAACGGCTTAGATGACTACATTTTATTTATTACAGATTATATATATAAATACAATTGGGTAGTTGAGTAGGTCAAAAATAAAATCCTTTATGTTATTAATTTGGTAAAGCATCTTAAAATAATGTCACTTTCATTTATAGTATTGAAGGAAAAACTATTTCATTTTTTGTATTGATATTTTAAGTAAAATAAGTATATAAAATAAGTATATATGGCTTGATGTGAAAAAATTGTGACGTCATAGTTCATTCTTTCATACAAAATGCATAAAAAGTAACTGTTTTTGACAGTTCGGTATAAGTTATGAATTTCAATAGTTGTAATCAACATCAAATGGAAAAGAAAATTTTTGTCCTTTTTATGTCTGGACTCTAAAAGAGACTGTGACCCTTGAGTTTATTTCAGCGTTTCTTTTCAAGGTAGTAGGTAGGAAATGCCGATCTCATCTCGTTTTTTCATAAAAAATGTGTTGACGTGTGAAAGTGTTGAGTTCAACCTATTTGCAAAATAAATATCTTTTATCATTTAAAAACATTAAAAAAGATCTTTAATGATTGCCAATAGCTCTATGAATATCGGTAAATAATACTTTTTAATTACAACAAGAAACAGTTATTTTTAACTGTAACATTAACCGCGGTAATTAGCCTGGTTACCGTTATCACAACAGGAAGGCAATTGTTGACTTGCGTCCGGTGTTGAAACGTCGTGCGTTGCCAAAATTTTATACAGTTCACATCAACCTTAACGTTATAGAGACAAAGGTGAATTTCCTTTGATACAGCTAAGGTTTAAGTTGGTTTTCCCGTGTAGACACGTTTGGGCAATAAATAAATGTTGCGTTAGAAAAATCTGTATGTAGGTGGTATTTGAAAGGTTTAGTGAAAACTGAAGAGATTCATTATCATTTAACATTGTCAGCGGTTGTTCTATGTAATAAAATTGTTAAATTAGCCATTTGCAGTCTTTTTATTTTCTGAATTGATGTGGTAAGCCTACTACGAGTCAATCAATCGCCGTTATACGCTTGTCGCGGTCGTTCCATAGATGGGTAGGTAAGCAATTGTTCAGACTCCGCGTAGAAAATAGTTTTGCGTAAAATACTTCGGTAATTATGTCATTGTATGACTTAATGACTGATGATGATGGCTTATAAAAATATGTATAGACGTTCAGTTCGGATTAAATTATTGTTTTATCTTTCAAATCCTTATCATTATTGAATAACATACATAACAAAAAAAATATAATAAACAGCGTCAAACAAACGTAATCGCTGCCCCCTGGAAGCAATAGGGAATGTTGTTAGCCTATTGAGTACTCTTCTCGTATAGAAATGCATAGCCGTTCGCCGAAATAATAGCCGAAATAGGTTGCGGGAAGTATCAAGGAGTTACTTTGATTTTTTCTCAAAAAAGTGCACTCGGACACCGCGACCCGAGAGTTCCTACCCCATAAGTACAGTTGCCTATCAAGCTACTATCACTACTTTGGATAACAATAAAGTTGTTGAAACAATATTTAGTAAACTTATAACCTCAATTAAAATTTCCTTATTGTTTAGAACTCTTAATTAAGATCTAGTTTTATCACCAATCTAATTCGATCTAGACAACCCGTTAACTATTGCAGCTGTCGTATCATAAACTAGTTTAGTTAATGGCGAATAAAACTTAGACACGATCAATCCAATTGAAATAATATAGCGGTTATAAAACTAACCACGTGAGTGTTTAATTTAGACAATTTATTGGTACATAGTCTGTTAACAAAATTATATCATTAGGTCATTGATCCTATTTAATACTTAGTTTAATTATCTGAAGTTTGTAATCATTTAATGTTTGTCTAAGTTCTGCTTTGGATAGTTGAAAATACGTACAGATTTTTCTTAAGCATATTTATTTCTCTGATTCAATTCTGCAGTATCGGCCTTATCTTGTATCAGTTTTAGTAAGTGTCTAAAATTCCTTTGTGTTCTACCGACCACTGGAGTCATCTGATGACTTCACACTTCTTCTTCTTCTTCTTCGGGCCCTGTTCCTGCTTTTCATGAATGTCTGATAAATATTTTTTTTATTCTCTAAGAACCCCAATTATTTGTACACCAATTTCTTTGGTAGAACTCAGAGATCGACTGTATTTTTATTTAAGATCTATTTGCAAATACCTGTGTTCAGATTGATTGATTGTTGTTTCTAATACTCTGCGTAAAAACCTATATCACCTTCTTTCCCTAACATAAAAAGCACCGCTGTAAAACCTAACAGTCCAACCGAAACTCACTCATTCATTAAATAGTTACCCATCAAAATTTCCCCATAACCACTCCGAATGAGTCACTACAAGGTAACGTCAGTTACCCTTGTTGATTATGCGTAACACCGTGGTTATGGCCAATGAATAATTTGATGAGAGCTGTGGCTAGTAAATTTTGTAATTTCGTTTGAGTTATTAGTGAATTTATTGCTTGAATTTTATGGAGAATTATTCTTTCCTTTAAATGACTATTAATATATTACGTATTTTTAGGGTTTGGCACTTTTTTTAAAATAATTAAATAAAAAAAAAATTGCTTTATATCCAATACAAATTTTCTATCAGTTGATTCGTCAATGCCAAAGACCAAGACAATCACTCTAATTAGAAATATCGAGAACTAGTTAATAATAAAGTCTTAGAGTCTAATTTAACCAAATTGTTGTATATTATATATAAGCATAACCAATAAGTTGCTGACAGCCACTTTCTACCAGATAAATTAAAAAATGTAACAGAATTTGTATGAAATTATATTCCAGATAAACAATCTGGAACTTATCAGCAACCTGTGAAACTGGCCCTAAGCCTTTAAAAGGTCGTCACAAATAATACACAACAAACAACTACACATACTCGCTAGAGGACGTTATTTTGTATCGATGTAGTGACAATCATTTCACCAACATCGTGGTCCCCAAAAAGATCGATGCAAGTCCCGCCATCGTTAAACCACCATCAAACGGTACAATATACTCAAAATCTAACGTTATAACTGCAATAAACTGGAAAGCCAATAAACACTTTATTGAAAAAAGTAAAATGTAACATGAAAACGCTTTACGATTTAATAAAAGACGATGTGGAATGACTTGTTTTAACGTCGCTACTGAAGGTGATGAAATCTTATGTACTCGTTATGCGCTTGCTGAGCTGTATTGTGTATGCTGACTCTTACCTTATTACTAAATAAATTCTGCTTTAATATTATTGGTCTTTATATTGGTGGTATTTTTGTCGAGTTCATGTTTCATTATGATTTTCATTTGTCGAGTTTTTTTTTGTTTTAATAATTCGATAGATACTCAATTAGATAGTTTTAATTTCATAATGCCTGTTAAATGTTAGTTTAGTAGTCCCATAGCGTGATTGCTGTGCACGGAGTAGTGGGTTCGATTCCTGGGCCGAGCTGAAATGGCTTTACCGTATTTAAAAACTAGCATAAGGCATCTTGGAGTCCGGAAAGTGGTAGATGATATACCCGTGCCGCGGACAGTACAGGTTATGAGAGTGGAAGAATAGTAGGAGAGTGCACGTGTTTCTGTGCAAATGCTTGTGTTCTGTAATATGTATGTCCTGCGCAGCTAGCTGACTATCTTAGAGAGTCACCGCAGCCGACAATCGTAGGCATATTTTTATCTTTATCAAATATCCATGTTCACATTATCTACTTGACTTTTTTTCTGTACTTATGATGTCATTAGAAAGTATTGTGTTAAGTATCTAATAAAAATTACCGAAGCGTAAAAAAGGCGGAGCAAAACATTACTTACTAACATTAAAGTGTTTCACAAAAAGATGAATATTAAAACAGATAAGATTATGACTACGCCTCCGCTTAACACGCCTAAATACCTTAACGGCACATAAGCAGCATTAAACACTATGATTAACAATTAAACTTAAACAATATTAATAAATAACGGCTCGCATTGTACCACGATGTCTTCAAGCCCACGCTTTGCAAGGCAATAAAACTAATGTATGGCTTTTGATACAGTGTACAACGTCATAACTACCAATAATTTTATGTTCGTGCCGAAAGTTATGCTGAAGCCGAAGGTGCACGATAGATTTTTAGTTTATTTGCTGTTATGTAGTAGCTTGAACTATTATTAGTGTAGTGAAGGAATGCCGCAAGGGTCTATGTTAGGACACACAGATTTTAAGCAATCTCGATTTAAGTTTTGTTTTGTATTTAGGATTCCTAAGTTTAGTGACTACTTATTAATGATAAATTCCTGGTTGGTCTAACTTAGTGGGTAGGTATAAATTTAGTGACTACTGCCTTTAAAGTAGCCAGTGATATGTGCCCCAGATACGGAGTGTCAGAATGCCAACTAGTCAGTTATGATCCTGTCCCAGGAATAGAACCTAAGACGCAACAGTGCATCTGCAACTACGAGACTCATAATGCAGTGACCTAATAAACATGTTTTTGAATAATAATTGTTTATAAGTTTCCGTTAGAAATGTTAATTAGCTGTTCCAAAACCTTTTGGAAACTTAATTTGTTACTGATCATAATTAGTTTTATATATTTATGATTAACGATAATTGATTCATCGATTCTTCTTCATATTAACATATTATTTCGTCATTTACAGGCAGTTCGTGTCATAATAACTTTGATAAAAGCAATAAAATGTATAATTTATTGTTTTATTGAAATATTTTAATTTCATCTTTCTATAAAGCCGATTTGGAAATCTTAGTGGTATCACAATTCATAGATGTATGATCTTCTTCATAGGCCCTTTTAAGAAACTTAACTAAAAGTCTAAGAAACTTAAGTAAAAATAGACTAAAAGCCAGACATATTTTTAAATAATAATTATACCAAAAACATACATAAAAAATCTAATTACATAGAGAAGATTAATTAAAAAGTCGTTCAAATTATAACTTGACAATTCAATAAACATTTTGTGATTTAGAAAATTCGCATCCACACAAAACAATTCTCCTAAAATTGCATGTAAAACATTAAAACGTCATATTACAATTATACTGACCATTCGACGCCATTTTATTTAATCTATCTCCACTAACTAATGGGCGATTGTATGTAACCAGATATAGAGCACTGAGTGTCAGATTTAATTATATAATTATTGCGTTCGTAATTTATCGGTACATTAGCTACAGTTCCTTCTCAAATTTCATCATGAATATGACATGATACCCCATTTAATTTCATAACTTTTTTTTACTACTACTAAGTTAAGCTGGAGTTCCATCCACGTGACTAAACTACAGATACGCGTATCAAATATATCTGCCTAGCCTTTTTCCTAGCTATGTTGAGGTCAGCTTCCAGTCTTAAAGGATACAGCTGAGTACCAGTGTTTCACATGGAGTGACTGCCTATCGGACCTCCTCAATCCTATAACCGGGGCAAATCAATATCAACGACAAACCTCGCAAACGATTTTTCTCGAAGGAAAATGTATTCATAATCATAAGAACACCGAAACTGTATTTTTTTCCGATCAGCTTTAAGTATACTAGCTTGATGTGCTGGCGTCTGTAGGTACATGTTATTTCTTTCACAATCTCCAATAGTCACCATTGCTAAAGAGCACGTAAATGTCGATCCTGCGCCTGATCTCTCTCCGGTCGTGTCGGATTGCCGTCCCATCGGACTATGAGAGTGATCGAAGAGAGCACCTGAATCTGCGCGAATGCTCGTGCACTATATGTCCTGCGCAGCTGGCTGAGTTATACGTACTGTCTACGTTTATCTTGGACACCAATGACTGATTAAAGGTGAAGGAAAACATCTCGATTAAATATGGACTATAAAGTCTGAAATCACCAACCCGCATTGAGCAAGCGTGATGATTAACGCTCAATCCTTCTCCGTGGGAAAGGAGGCCTGTGCTCAGCAGTGGGACAATAAAATGGCTGTGATGATGAGCTGGCTGATCTCCTTAGAGAGAACGGCCATCGCAGCCGAGAAACGGCCTGGAAGTCATCATACGATTCACAATAGCGCAACGAAATATTGTATTTATTTTATTTCTCTTGTCAAATGAACCAAGTAAATATCTCAGTCACGACAACCGGCGCCGAAATATTAGACGATCCCGACCTAAATCATCCATGACCGACCAACCCTATAATTTAAGTGTTAAACACCAATTGTTATTTACGAGTCAACGTATGCGAAAATTACACGGTCTCTGTGAGACAGAGGATATATCATCCGTTGTTTTATGGATTGTGAACTGATTTCGAGATGTTAATTGGTAGTGAGATTGGGAGATTTTTTATTGGGTAGAAACTTGGTTTAATTGGTCCGAAATACATTGTTATGTCTAATGTAAGCTCTTACATATAGACATAGATTTATAACTGCTACTATTTTAGTATATTTTTTTATAATAAAGTTTGTTCTATAAACATAGTGCTTCATAACAAAGAATGTATTTGGAGCCTCCTTTGAGACAAACAATGCCTATGTAAGGAGGCTCCAGTCTAACACAGGCATTGTTTCTCTATCTGTAGCGTCAATTATGGATGGGATGGAAGGATGTTATCAAAATGGCAGTTTTATGAAAATCCTATCCTAATTAATTGCTTTATCATTAGCTGATTGGCCTTTTCGCAAAAGTCAACCCTGACTCTGTGAGAGAGAGAGTGCTCGGATCAATGCTAAAAGTTAAACAGTAAACACTCAACATAACAAAGAAAATTTAAAACTCAATATCCAACACAAAGATTCCACTAAAAACGGTTGAGCAATTTTCGAGATTACAACAAATATACGTACAAAATCGTAAAATTATTTGTTTACAACGAGATTTAAACGCTTAAAAATATGGACGGAGGCTGCATTTTGTCCACGGAGAAGTTTACGAAGGCTTTAAAAAATAAATAAGAACTTGTTTTTTGGACTGTCAGAATTTTGATGGATCGCTTTGTATTGAGATCGGATTTCATAATTTGTTTAGTGAGCATTCGCTTTTGATGTCGATTGTACTTCTTGATTAAATAGTTCTGATTCTTTTATTACTAAAAAAATGTTTTTGTTGTTGATTTTTATTATTATTTTAGTTTGTCTGCTTTTTAAGTTATATATATCGAGATATTTTTTTATACACAGTCGGTTAGCCACAAGGTAAGGTATTGATTGGTTTGTGTTTTGGGTGCCAATAAAACTGATAAACCACATATATTCTACACATAATAACTGTATTTATAAAAAGAAATAATAACACCCAAACCACAGCCAACAAGAATGCTCACCATACAAATATCAACCGTACCGGATCGAACTCGGGACCCTCACCTCGGCAGTCCGGTGTGGTTATCATTGCGACAACGGGATCTTTTTTTTAATTTGAATTTTGTACACTTAGTGATGATGCGACGGTGTGACGGGATCGTCGTAATTATTTATTAAATAAAGAAAAAGCTAAATTATCGCAATAAAATAGATTAATAGTTTCCGCGCATTTCTAGATTTGCAAAACTTGCTAAAAGGGTGCGATTCCACTAAGCTTGCTGACTAGCTCATATTTTTACCACAAGGGGTGTGATACGTGACTTCGAAAAGTATAACACCGAATGTCATGTCCCCGCAAGTTTATGAGTTCGAAAGTCTTAACAACGAATGCACGCTACCTCGAAAAACTTGACAACGAATGCACGTTACCTCGAAAAACTTAACAACGAATGCACACCATCTCGAAAAACGTAACGCCGTAGTCATGCCATCTCGAATAACTAAATCTCGAATATTCACTTTTTCGAAAGTCTTAACCACGAATGCATCTTCCTCGAAAAACTTAAGTCCATAGTCATGTGATCTCAAATAACTAAACCTCTAATATCTCCTCTAATATCTATAAGTCTTTATTTAATTACAAAGATCGAGATCACATGGCTATGTACTTAAGTTTTTCGAGGAAGATGCATTCGTGGTAAAGACTTTCGAAAAAGTGAATATTCGAGATTTAGTTATTCGATGAGTACATAGAATCCCAGTTAGACAGCATTTTAAGTTTTATTTTATGCTTAGAGGCTGGGTTAGAGAAAAATGTTTAATAAAAAAACGTTGATTGTCGAAATTTTGCAGTTTCGGGTAGCTTGATGTGCTGGCATCTGTACGTCTGTGTGATACCTATTAAACATAACTTCACCTGTTAATATGTTTTAAAATAAAAACCTTATTAGAATTTTATTTTCTCTAATTGTACTGTCCAAGGCCAGCCGCGAAGGGTCTCTGAGTTCAAAGCCAAATTAAAACTGGGTTCATTTAATACCGCAATAAAATCTACAGCGTGTGATTAAAGTGTCTCCACGAATGATTTTATTGTGGATTATACAGCGTGATGTCTTTTTTTATAATGATCATCATCATCAGCCTTCTATCGTCCCACTGCTGGGCACAGGCCTCCTCTCACACAGAACGGGATTGAGCGTTAATCACCACGCTTGCTCAATGCGGGTTGGTGATATCAGGTTTCCTCGAGATGTTTTATTTCACCTTGATTCAGTCATTGGTGTCCAAGCTATACTTAGAAAGTACATATAACTTAGAAAAGTTGCATTGGTACTTGCCTGACCTGGAATCGAACCCGCACACTCGTACATAAAAGACTGGTGGTGCTTTAGCCACTAGGCCACCATGACTTTGTATAATGATATTAGAGCTTAATTTGTTAAAAATGTAATGAAGGAGTGCTATGGTGTAATGAGTGTAAGATAGGATATAGTTTACCTTATATCCGGGTGCGCAGAGTAGGTCCCAAGGGACACATGTGAAACCGCTGGAGGAAGCTATTTAAATATTATAGGTTTTTCACTATACTTTGTAAATTAAAGTGCCTTTAGGCTTAGTTACCTGTTCGCTCAATTCCACAAAGCGAACTCCATAACATGACTAGCAGGTAATATAATATTATTTATTTTTAATTCCCAGACTACGGATATAAAATTCTTTTCATACATATTTGTGTATGAATCAATCATTTCGAGTATTCCATGTGGAAAGGAAGCGGTTACGTAATCTTATTCAAATGTCAAAGATCAACAATCGGTGCGGTTGGTTGTAACCTTTGTACAGTCGCGGACAACGGTGTTAGGATATTACTTTATTGTCTTTTTTTTCTGTTCTGCGTCATTTAAAAAAAAAAATATTTGAGTACCTATTATAGAATTTAAGTGTCAAACATTTTTATGTTAGTAGTTTCTTTCTTAATTATGACACTTTCTAAATTAAAGATTTAGAAGACCAGGATAAGTTCGCTGAGCTGACGGCTAACCTCCAGTAGTAGAGAGGCACCAGAAAAAGATTTTTTATTTTTTTAGAGTAATATTAATAATATCTTGGTAAGTACAACTTCATAACCATATTCAACATCAAGAAATAAAAAGTAAAATAATAATTATCTTACTTAAGTACTGTTTGACAGAAATAAAAATGAAAGTTACACAAAAATTCCCACACCCATTGCTGTGCTCGACTGTACAATTGTCATCAATCTCAAACGTCATTACATAGTATTTGATTTTTTGTTTAAATATTTGGTTTTGTTGAAAGCAGCGCAGGCAGGTGGCCTGCCACTATTTTATATTATCCTTTTTCGAGTATTGATGTCATAAACAAACTTATTTTAATTGATGGATCTTGATATTATAGCAAGGATTCATGACGAAGAAGTTTTTCAAAAGGGTTGGTATTTTTAATCAGAGTTCGTTGTTGACTACTGGCAACATAGAAGTTATTTTTTAAATAATTACATTTTTGTAATCTGCGGTTTAGTGTGTCTGTGAAAAGTAATAAATGTCTGCATCACGTAACACCTCGCAGGATTTTCATTTTAATTACCAGCATTACCACTAAAATACAGTCCACTAAATACCAAGTGCCAACACTCGTATAGATTTTTGTAAGTGAAAAAATATTGTAGTACGGTCAAATGTTTTTCACTGCGACTGTACTGTTTTTTTGTATTGAATAAAAAGTTGAAGACGGATCTAGATCAAATTATTAATATGTCTACAGTTTTTTTTTGTTTAGGTATCATTTATAAATCGTGCGATATTTTTTTCGAGATATCTTTACTATAATATTGTATTAATAAACATTAATTTGTAACTTGAATTGTGTGTGAATAATTAAAGATTTTTAATTGAAAAGGTTTTTTTTATATTTGGAAATCCAAAATGCTTCTCTTTACAAGTAAAACCTCAGAAAGACGATAGTATCAAGGAAAATTGTATGCAAAACTTCACTAAGAATCATAAAATAAAATTTGCAAGTAAAGCCATAATTTTAACTATTTAATTCATATCCTTGTTAACTCGACACTTTGAAACATCCGTGAGCTTTAACACCTCGTAATAAGGTTCATTATGGCTAATAATTTTATCTGCATATAAGTACGTCACCTCATAAACTGTAGTCGAATATTTTCATACAAAGAAGGTACAAAATAAAACGTGTGTTTTATTATTCTCACATAAACTTTAAGTTACTTGCGATTTGCTTCAAAGAACGGTGAAATAAAACTACGTACCTACATGTATCTTTGTGTTTAACTCCTGTGCTTAGCATTTCTAAAATTTTATAAAGGACGAAGGAAAAATACAAAAGTTAAGATTCCGACAAATTGTGAACCTTCTTCTTTTTTTGAAGTCGGCTAAAAGTATTTTTTTTTATAACAGTCATTAACATGATATTAAAATCTATTGTAAAAAATCGTAAGTCTCAAAAACGAGGCATGATCCTGTTGGGCGAACATGTTCCTTTTCTTGTAGATGGAAAATCATCAACCCCTTTGATGAATATGAGTTTTGATGAGTACTTAAACTCATCTTTGGTCCTTCTGGAGCCCT
Source organism: Heliothis peltigera (assembly GCA_958496145.1). NCBI lineage: Eukaryota > Metazoa > Arthropoda > Insecta > Lepidoptera > Noctuidae > Heliothis > Heliothis peltigera. The sequence goes on along the minus strand of OY292345.1, from coordinate 4,625,594 downwards.
TCGTGTACTTGGGTCACTGTAACTCTTTATCTCAATCCCGCAGCCTATTAGATAAGTCCTAGATTTTTAAACCATATTTATCGTAACTATAGCTACGTCTTTATATTCAGCTATAGTACTTTTATTGTTCTTAACTTCAGCTTTAGTTATAATCTTTATTCCGAAAGATAAAAAGATTATTGTGGGTATAAAAATTGAATTCAAATGAAATATTTTTCAGAATAAGTCAGCTTCTTCGATCAACAATCTACCACCTATACCTACCTGTTTCTCTCCTAAACAAACGTAGCAAATTGCTCCTTCCTTTAGCAACAGCTGAATCCTACATCATTCCATCCACACTAGTGGAAGACTCGTAAAACGTGGTACTATCAGGAGGGCGTCAATTTCCAATTTATTTTTTCCCCACCGTTGCAGGGCCGATGCAGTAAAGTTGAAATCGTAAAGTTACGACGTCTGGCCCCTGCGATGCCCTTACCATGTGATAGTGGAGCTTGTGGGATATAATTCAGGATTTTTTCGACGAACGGAACGCATGGATTTTTGTGGTAAAATTTTCGAAATCCGCAAGTTTTACTAGATATACCTAATAGTCAACACTTTAAAATTGAGGATTAGCGTTTTAATTTAATCGGATTATCATAAAGCTGTGATTTTATATTGCTTATTTATAGTAATAGGTTTTTTCCATTGACCTCTTCATTCTCCAATTTATTTATTTTAATAAACCGAAGACTTAGAATTAACTGTGCGTAATATTATTTCTTCTACCAATTTATTGGTTACTACAACAGCCTCCATTTCAAATACAAAAGCGGAATCCCTCGTTTCGATACCAGTTTCATAGTACAGGGTGGTCCTACTATAATTTAGTAAGGATAATAGACATTCATTTTTCACTAGTTCAAATTGGACACGGTGGCTGCCGGGTTTTTTGTTGCATATCTTGTCTCGGAGGGGCCCGGTAAATTACACCTTGGTTCTTATCCCCCTTGATGATGGGGAATAAAAATTTTAGTGTTTCTTGAATCGAATATGAAGGTTCATTGAAGTGTAGGATTATGATATGAGATTGCTGACAGCACCTGTGACAGCCAATCCTTTAAACAACCAATATAATATATAATTTATCAGAATATAGTTTTAACCACAATAATATTCAAAGCGTATCTTCAGACAATCGATCTCAGTGGCGTGCACTTGGAGAGGCTTATGTCCAGCAGTGGACTGCGATAGGCTGATGATGATGATGATGATGATGATGATGATCTTCAGACCTCAAATAGGCATAGCTATTGAAAACAAAAGTCAAGGAAAAAATTAAGGCGTGGATATTTTATTAAGTTAAAGGGTTCATATTAAGTTCCTAAAGAAGCAGAAATATTTTTAAAAGTAGTACCTAGCAATGATTCAAGATTAATCATGAACAACAGAGAGACAAGAAGCCCAGCTGATATCAGGAGCATTATATCTGACACAAACAACACTCATCCAGCCATCACATAACACAAGAAAACCAACATTTGAAATGACGAAATCTTACCCTCAGCTAATAAAGACAGCGATATTATGAAACCCTATGTTCAGGGGGCAGAATTATATGCAGGGGATGTTTTACGATCAATTTCATTTTTACAGTTCTCGCCTGCTACGATGAATCAAATTCGTACGTAAGTAGCGTATGATGTGTATCAACAGGAATTGTGGCGAGTAAATTTTCCTGTGTTTTGGTGGTTAAAACTGTATTGAAACTTGAAACTGTTTTGTTTGTTTCTTCTATGGGAATCAGGAGTATACAATCGTGTAAGTCACGTTTTGTAGTTTGGGAAGGGTACCCTTGTGTTTCTACATGGATAGAAATACTGCTAGATCTAGTTCGAAATAATGCATGAAAGTATATTTTTGGAAGGAGGAGGAATTTTTAAGGATTTAGAGGAGACCATTGGGTAAAATATTAACCTACAAGTATGGTTGTTTTAGCAATGAATGGATAGTGTCGACATAATCATTCAGCTTTGCAAAATAGTGATTAACACAACCCAAATAAATAAAACCACTATGAAAGCTAATAAGATACAAAAACACATGACCCACAACCGTCAATAAAAGTCACCAACACTTAAAAATATATCGAATCAAAAATCCGATTTCTCGAACAGAACTCCACAATACAAATTACACCATTTAACCTGTCAATAACGCCACAACATTTTAACCCGTGGACATTGATACAGATAGTCGAATGTCAAGGAGCGACACGGCTTTACTTTCAACGAAGTCTTGACGCCTACGTCGTGTAGTACAGGCTTAACCTTTAAGTTATTTAGTACTTGAGCTGGTTTCACACTGGTGGAGAAGTTGTTTGAGACCATTTAGACAAGTTGTTGATGGTACTGTTTCTGATGTTCTCTTGTCTAGGTCAATGGTTAATAGTGAAATTAAATTCGATTCGATGATCGCTAGTAAACTTAGAAGACAAAATTGCATTAAAGAATGCTAAAATGGAATATAGGCTATTCAGAGAAACAGCTAAAAGTCGTGTTCGCCTATTGGTTAAAGCACCAGCCTTTCGAATATGAGGGTGCGGCTTCGATTCCATGTCAGGCAAGTACCAATGTAACTTTTCTATGTTGTACGTACTTTCTAAGTTTATCTTGGACACCAACTGATTAAAGGTGAAGGAAAACATCTCGAGTAAACCTGGACTATAAAGTCTGAAATCACCATCCCGCATTGAGGTAGCGTGGTGATTAACGCTCAATCCTTCTCAGTGGGAGAGGAGGCCTGTGCCTAGCAGTGGGACGATAAACAGGCTGTGATGATGATGAGAGAAACAGCTATCGTAGCCTAGGCTACCAATAATATAATAAGTTCTTCTATAACCTTCCTTTTACATGCTTTAATATTTATCAATATTAATTATGTCGACAAGAAGACCACATTCATTGACAATAACGTGGAGATCTTCAAGGATTTTTTAATATCTCTTTTTAAGTCCCAAGTAATTATTTGTTTCATTATATGCATGTGGAATAGCCCTCACATCACTTACTTAAAGAAGGCGTGGTTCAATGCAATCATTCTCAAGTTTTATTTCTTCAGACTTATTTGCTAAGGAACTTGTGGCTTTCCTGCAATTATGAGCCATTTAAATTCCTTAGTCTTTAAGTGATTTTGTACATTTTTCTTGCGTGTTGTTGAGCTGTTCATTATTTATGCTGTGACTGACAATTAATACTTGTAACAATGTTGTGACGTGAACATAATTTTTAGTAGTTAGCTCGTGTAAATCTTAAATTAAGTATGTTAAGTTTCAGTGGTTAATTTTTTCTATGGTCTAGCTTTGGACCGTACCCACTGGTTTTATTAATGTCGCCAATTCCTAAAAATGAGCTACCTAGCTTCCAGGTCTAACTCAATAGTCAATTGTTTATTAACATTCTATATGTTATAAAGCTAATACACTTTAAAATAGAAAGAAAATAGACCCGGTTGAGCACAGCTTAAAGAAGTTGGAAAGCTATACAATAACTCATTCTCACTCCTAATCAGTAATAATACTTCGGTATCATTAAGAAGAGGCCATTTTAGAAAATGCATGACATAAAAAAAAATAAAGACCACCAAAGTCATTCATCAAATTAATCCTATCAAATAAAATGGTAATCAGATTTATTTAAGTGGTTCAGAGAGAGCCATCTTCTTTAAATAAACTTCCTTTTACTTGTCATATTATATCAAGAGTCAACAAATTAATTGATAATCTGCCGCGAGCAATGACTAGGAAAATAATTAATACGACATTGCTCTTAGTATTTTCAGTATAAACCATTAAAGGATTTTTATAATACGGTTTTCTCTAAGTAAGCTTTTAAAAGAAACTTATTGTGGAATAATTTAGACACATTCATTTAAGAAGATAATATTATCGGAATAAAGCTTTCAAATGACCCTTACTAAAATACGGACATAAAATAAATAGCCAAAATCCTTATGAATGCTATAGTAACTGTGTTTCTCTGCTTGTCCGTCTGTCTGTCGTGCTTTCAAGGCAAAACTGGCGAACCAATTTAAATGAAATTCGGTACATAGTCTAGAGATTAAAGAAGGTATAGGTACATAGGTAGTGTTATTTGTCGGCTGCAAGAAGTAGTTCCTTTGGGGCGTTAAAACCGTAGAGACGAGCAAGAAACAAAATGAAAAATAAAACAAAATACAGAGCAATACATTAAGCAAAGCTGAAATAAATCACCCATTATCTACAAAAAATAACAAACCAAATAGAAACAAACAATGATAAAAACGATCATCCTAAACATCGCTTTAAAATACTTAACACTCACTATTATAAAAAAGGCCAAAGTATCGAAGCCTGGCCCGTTGAAAGTAATAAATCAATTTTATCAATTCGTAATAGCATTGCAGCGTAACCTGTTTGGAAACCAATTAGCTGATATCAGTGAGTAACTAATTAGGACGCTCGCATCAATTACTATTCATATTCCTTCTGGATTTATTGAGAGCTCGTTATCATTCAAGCTTAGTTTATATTCTGTAGTGGTTTTAGTTGGAATTTCAGTATTCATTTCAGCTAGTACACCTATGAAATTTTCCCAATCAACTTTGAATCATAAGCTTCAGCGATAAAGTTGAAAATCTATTAAGGAAATTTGAGGGATTGTACATCAATATCTTGTGCCTCATTCACCACAGTTATTAACACATTAGTATCATTATGTCAGTTTAGTTTCAGAGTACAACAAATAGCTGAAGATATAAGATGTACTTAAATGTGTCTTAAATAGTACTCGTTCATCTCTCACACATTTCTCGGTTTCATTATCTCTCTCACTCGTTCATCGATAAAATAATGCTATAAAATTCTCACAAACATAAAATCAAAACAAGCCCTTTGAAAACTAATTAAATCTGACAATACTAAATTGCACATTGCTTCAAAATCTAAATTTACTGTTCACAAATATCGGACGTGCAACAATTTGCGTGCTCTATACATAATCTTGACACTTTAACCTTTCCGAAATGGCTGTTAACGCACCATTATGGCGTATCATTTTGGATCTAAGCGCAGTTTGCACGCTAAACGTAAATCTTGGCAATCGACACTTAAATCATAAAGTCAATTGGCTGTTATTTGTATATTCAGAATTTTACTCGTAGATCTTTGGATAGATGGAAATTATTTAACGTTTATCTTAGTAAGATTCGAAGCCGTTGTTGTAGATTTCTACAGTTCCATGTTTGTAACTAGGCACCTGAGAACAGCCTATCAAGCTGTGAGGACTTAAACGCTGTCTCCTATATTGTTTTACGCAATAGTTTCAACAATATTCTGACCGGGTCCATATTGTTTCTTCTATATTATAAAATGTACATCTGTATTACATATGGAGAGCTAATAAAGAATTGAGTATTGAGTATTTTGGAAAACAAAAAATCAATATCATACACAAACTATATTTAGCTTTAAATCGATAAAATGTTCCCGATCTCGACATCTTCAACGATAACATAAAGAAATGCTACCGATACCCGACAAAGCCAAAACTGACAGCCAACTTGCATATCGAATTTTTACTCGTTGCAACACTATTCATTTAAAAATCCATTTAATTTTTTCAACAGTCACGGCTTGAGATTAGCACGTCCTTTCAATTTGCACAGTGTTTCCCTTTGTACGTAGTGGCGGACAAAAAATTGTGAATAATATTCGGTCATTGAAAAGTTTGAACGCACCGTATTATTAACTGTTAATCGCGGGTCCACAATGTAAGGGTCTCGAAAGTTATGCGTTCGTCACTTTGTCGGCGGCCGGCGGTTTTGTCCGGAGTTTTTGTGCGCATCATCGAATATGTTGACCAATGGCTTGGGTAGTGTAATTGAGAGAATTTGATACTTTATCAAAAGTCTACAGAATACTTTTTTATTTTAGTACAGTAGTTACAGTAGCATGACGGCTAACAGAAACGAATGGAAGCGAAAAACATATTGCGCTGACCCCAAATAGAATTGGGAACAGGGCAGGAAGAAGAAGAAGAGATTTTAATAAAGTGTATGAAAATAATAGAAAATACCTAAGGCAGTTTAATCAAAGCGGATTTTATTTATTAAGATAACATTGGGTTACGTTAATAAATTCTCAAAAAATTCTCAAAATTTAAGTATTACTCAAATTGTGATTAAACCATCATGTTGGAAATCAATTGTTTCTTTCATAATTTTCTCATTTAAATAAAAAAAGGGTAGCATTGTTCCAAGTATCAAGACGGCACGGCCCGTGTCTCCCATACGGCGGCATATTGCGGTTACAATGAAAACGTTTTAAAATCGTTTTTTGTCCAAAATTTTGTCGGCCATCGCACCACTTTGTCAACGAAAGGTGCACATAAATATTAATGTAGTCGCATTTTACACTGAACTGATGGAAAATTAATTAAATTCATTATGAATTTTACATTAACTGATTTTCCGCTTCATTCCGACTGTGGGAATAGTATTTTTTGCTAACTGCAATGGAACTATTTCATTTTGAATATGGAATCAATAGTTCATATTTGAACAGGGAATCGATTTGACTTAGGCTCGGTATTTCCAACATAAATAAACAGAAATGCATAAGAACTTCAACACTTATTGAAAAAGCAACTTTTAAATACATACATGCAATTCTAGCACAAACAAATTAATTAACAGACCAAATTATCGAGATAGCGTTAAGTAAAGTCGGTAGCTTACAACACTGTAAAGTTGTGGTTCCATTGCCGGCGGGTAAATATATAGTTATACCGTTCATTTGTAAACCTAACTGTTATTAATAACGTAAAGTCACCAGCACATCGATAATTTTTTACCAATCAAAATTTAAACCATATGCTTTAGCGATAAAGTTGAAAATCTGACAGATTGTAGGAAATTTGACAGATTGTAGTAGTTAGACGTGCTGGCGTCAGCCCACAACCAACAAGCATGCTCATCACACAATGTAGACCCTGCTGGAAATTGAACCCAGAACCCTCACTTCGGCAGTCCAGTGTGGTTACCATTGTTAAAATCTAGTTAAGTAATTACGAAGAGCGTTTTAAAAACCGCTCATCTTCTCGCTGTCTATATAACCACAGCCTTAGCTGCATTCTACAACACGCCGGCTCGCTAAACGAATGACAATGGAAATCACAGACATTGACTCTTTTTTAACTTTCGGCCCTTTTGGCAACCGCACCATAATTAAGATTTCTCCGAACATTAATTGTTTGATTCTTGAATAAAAACTCAAGTAACAATGCATTTTATGAAGGTTTAAGATCCGTACAACTTATTTCCAATATGGTAAAATTCACCTTAATTATCTTACTGATATAGGAACAGGTTTAAGTGTTTTGGGGTTCTACAGTGAATAGAGAACGTGTGTTTTTAATGTCGCGGTCAATAAATTATGACCGCTTGCTGAAAACGGGAACTTAACATGTTTTCTTCAACTTTTTATATTATTATAATACATAACTATCAAAAATTTCTGACCACTGTTGAGATGAAGAAAAAATCCATCAAAAAACTACCCTATTGCTCAACAAATAAAGCCCATTTTGAGGCAAAAAAACTGCAAACAAGACCACCTCGCAGACACTTAACACTAAAACATATCAGCTGGTACAATTTACAAGCGGCCAGCGATAATGGCGACACAAAGACAGGCTTTTAACATCTACAGGAATGCGGTAAAAATGTTTGTCGAAGTATATTTACAATATAATACAAGAAGTGAGACTTGTCAGTATTTAGAAGGTTAAAAGTTTTAAAACTAGATTTTGTTTTCATATCTACACTAATATTATAAAGCTGAAGAGTTTGTTTGTTTGTTTGTTTGAACGCGCTAATCTCCGAAACTACTGGTTTGATTTGAAAAATTCTTTCACTGTTAGATAGCCCATTTATCAAGGAAGGCTATAGGCTATATACCGTCACGCTAAGACACACGGGAGCGGAGCAGTTACCAAAGATGCGGGTGAAACCGCTGGGGACAGCTAGTTTATACATATTTTGGTTGTTGCTAGCGTGGTTGCAGATGCGTGTCCAGAATTCGAGTCTATTGTCAGCAAAATATTTTGTTTAGATTTTCTTGATGAAGAAATTTTCATGTCACGATTACCTATTATAATGTGTGTGACATTTGTAGGATCTCGATGTATTGCATCGTACGGTATTTTATTACCTAATCTTGTAAAAGCAGCCGGAGATGGATATGTAATCCTTTCCTGTATTTAATATCTCTGATATTATTAATCATTAAATTTAAACGCTTTTAAGTGTAATCGCATGTGTATTTTATTGATTACATTAATATTTTGTTAATATTTCCTTTGCAGCTTACTACCGCGGGCACTAATCTGCCAATATACCATAGCAAGTACATGTTGTATTTATCATCAGTTTTATAAAACATTTACCAACAATTGGGTACATGACTAGGTCAAAAATAAAATCCAATAAGATATTAATTTGGTAAACCATCTTAAAATAATGTCACTTTCATTTATCATTCTAAAGGCAAAACTGTTAAAGTTTTTTTAATTATCATTTAAGTAAAATTATGTGACGTCATAGTTATAATTTTCATACAAATTGAAAAGTAACCGTTTTTGACAGTTCAATAAAAGTAATGAATTTGACTAGTTGTCAACTACCCAATTCTTCTGCTTTGTCTGTCTATTCCATACGTTTCTGACAATCGAACATAGGAATTTAAAAAAAAAGCTTGTGTAAACCTGAACCTTTACATAGATAGAGTTCCTACCTTAGCGACAGAGGAAGGCGTAACTAGCGTCAAACACATACAGCACAGAGCAAGCATACAGGCCTATGAGGTCTATAATTATTATTAGCTAAGCGCTTTCCTGAATGATGAAGAGCACTTTGAGTTTAGAACAAATATTGGCAAAGTTGAGGTGAATTATGCAAATCGCCAACGCCATTAGTATTAAACGTAACAGCTATTTGCAAAGCTGGAACTGTTAACTTATAAGTGGTCTAGCCTTGGATTACCGGTAATGCCTAGATAGGAAGTCATCGAACATTTAAGAGATCGGATAATGTTATTGATGAAAAAGCTATATTCAATGGCACGAGAATAATGCGTGTGTGTTTTGTTTCTTTTCTAATACCACAATTACTAGCCAATGCAGAGTGCTGCTCAGACTTAACTAAGCTTTGAATTGACCAATCTGACCTCCTCAACCCAGTTACCCGGACAACCCAATACCCCTTGGTTAGACTGGCGTCAGACTTACTGGCTTCTGACTACCCGTAACGAATGCCAAGGATGTTTAATGACAGCCGGGACCTACCAAGATCGAATCCCACTATAGTAAATTAACAAAATTAAACGATCCCTTGGAAACTCGTCAGAACATACATAGATATTTGCCCCATTCACAGATCCACCGCGACAAGTATTGCTTAAACTGAGATTGAAGGCTCCACGGTGCTGTTAGCTGTTACCAGTTGAAAAGCAGCGTCAGGCATTAGTTTGTCTGGCATGCATGCTGAACTGGAGTATATCTGGCACAACCAATTTTTTTTTATTTTGTTATCTATTTATTTATAATTCATGTTCCTATGATCTTCTGTAAATAAATGTATTTTCTTTATTTCTACCTTAGAAAAACAAGTATAAATGTATGTAACCAGCAATTTAATCGAAATTTTATTCAAATTAAGAATTTTGTATTGAAAATCCTTACTTTTTTGAAACTTTTTTTTATATTTTATGTAATTTTTTTCATATTCTTTTGCTTCGTAACTCGAAAAAATAATGAAAAAACGATACGATACGAGGAACGGAAAAACGTTTTAAACATTAGCGTTAATTATCAAAACACGTGGTCGTAACCGCGACTCAGTTTACACAATGGCAGGTACTCGAGCGTAAGTGACACCGGGTGGCAACTATAGGTCAAGTTTGATTGCATAACTGTAAGAAGTTCATTCAATATCTAGATATTTTTATAATAGTGCATTTTTTGACGCTCAAATAACGGTCGATCCGTGGATGGGTAGTTCTTATCTTGATGAGTTTTTCCGCGTTTCGGAAGGCACGTTAAAATGGTGGATCTCGGCTGTCATTTGTACATTTTTGGGATTTTTGGGAGTCGTTACGGTTAGTCAGAAATAAGAAAGTCTGACAACCAGTCTTGCCAATATCTATGTCATGAATCAAAAGTTATAGGACTGTTTATCTTTCTCAGATTTCGCTTGATTCTCATCAGGCGGACAATGATATCAGCAATCATTGTTCGTACAGTATAGTATTGTTAGGTACAATATCGTCCTTTAAAAGTCACTTCTCTTTATACCCCTAACTCATGTATTGCATACATACCTGTCTAAAACGAGGTATTCGGAAAAGATTATTTTTTTACCATTTGATTTTCGTCATTTGCACATTTCGACTCTACGCCTAAATATTTTTCCAATCACTCAAAAATTTTTGTTTTTAAAACGGTTTTAAAATATGTCTGGAAGCAAAAATCATACAGCACAAACCCCCTTAAATACAAGTAATCTGTTAATAAGCGTGTTGCAAAAACAGGTAATTTTACATAACGTAGCATTATAATTATTTCGTAAGTTAATAGGAATATTGCAAACTTCCTGTTGTAATATATGCCGTGTTATTAAAAGTGAGACGTAAAATAAATTGCTTGATGTCTGGATTATAATTAGCATAAACCACCGTGTCAGTCTAGTTTGTAGGTGTGGTCAAAGTTTGGGTAAAATACCAATACATTTGAGGTCCAAAAAAATGCTCGCTAAGTACAGCTATATGGGTCGATCCATCCTAAGGTTAAGCAACGCTTGGCATCATCTTTGGCAGTCTTTACGGGTAGTCAGAAGCCAGAACGTTTGACAACAACTCTTAACAAGGGCTATCAGATTGCGGTGAGTGGGTTAAGGAAGTTAGATAGGTAGTAGCTCCGTGTAGAATACTGATACTCGGTTGCGCCCGGTTAGACTGTAAGCCAATCTCAACATAGCTTGAGAGAGGGCTAGGCAGATTACAGATTGATTATGTTAAAAAATGGGCTTGGCATAATGTAAAAATAGACCAAATCAACTTAAAAATAAAGATACAATTAATAAATACCATCTATTAGACAAATTAAAACAAAAGAACGCCAGCTTACCGTTTCCTAGGCTCGACTATTAAGTCTTAATTTCCCCGACTGAAATTCCAATCGTACAAAACCACACAAACAATTAAGCTCACCTTAAAACATCGCAGTACACATCAACATTCTTCCAACAAAGAAATGACCATAAACAACAAGATCAGACAAATGCAAAGGTGCTACCAACAATTTCACAAAACACCTCTAAACAGAATTGAACAAGCCACATTTGACCCGTTAAGTGCTATTAAAACTAATCACCAAACATTTAGCTGCATATATTAAGGGCTTATAATTGCTGTAGGTAGACCCATCAGTACTGGCATCCACCTGGGTCATAACATAAGGTCATAGTCCCCTTAATATCGCCGACGAGGTCGTAGAACGATGATGGTAATACACAATTTTACAGGCCACCCTAGGTTTGTGGGTTAAGGCACGAGAGGTAGCGATAGCGAGTTTATAAGCGGCCTGGTAAAATGTTGAGAAGAATTTTGTAGTATTTCTTATAGTGAAGTTTATAATCATCGTGTTCGTGGCTCGTTAAAAAAATTTTTATGCCATGCTATGATGTACAGATGCCAGCACATCACGCTAACCGAAACAAAAATTTTCCCAATAAATTTTTTACCATAATTATGCATCAGCGGTAAAGTTGAAAGTCTTTTAAAGATATTTGATAGATTGTAGTAGTTTGATAAAAAAAGCTTATAGCATATTACATATTATACACTACACTACTAATACTGCTTCACTGAAATCCGAAAACAAACCAAATTCGAAAGTGACTCATGATTTCAAGTCTACTTCTAATAACAACGCTGAACTATCAACTACGCTGAGATTCTAAGAATCGCGAAGCGAAAAACTACATATGCCGTGCATCAGTTATCATGCAACAGTTTCAAAATCGCTTTCGCTTATGCTTCGCGCCGCAGACTGACGTATGCACTGTCACGACCCACCCGCTACCTCTAACATAAGTGTGTATTTTAAATAGCCCTAACGATACACTGTTGTTGTACTCAAACTGTGGCGGCGAATAGCAGAGAACACAACAGAATTACTGCGAACTATTGCAAATGTATGTGTAAATTGTTGTGCAAAAATCTTTTATCCATCCCACCTTGCTGGAACTGCGTGTTGTGCTGGCTCCGCCGCTTCGGAAGCAGATAACCTAAAGCGGCGCAAATATAGTAGCTTATTAGGCCGTTTGAGGTTGAAACTCTTGAGCCGTGGGGTCTGAGTCCACACCTCCTTTTCAAGGATATCTCAAAGAGTCTCGCTGACACTTCCCGTGACTGACACTTCAAGCTGTCAAATGTCTCTAATAGATTTTCAACTTTATCGCTGACGCATAAGGTTCAAAGTTGACTGGGAAAATTTGTCAGTTTCGTTTTCGATAGCTTGACGTGCTGGCGTCTGTACCTTTATGGTTGCATAAAGAACCTCAAGCTTCACCAATAAAATGTAAATCGAATAATTTCTCCGACGCTTATGGGTATCTAATGGCGTCTACGATGTGTCGATTACAAAAACGTCACTATATATGGAACAACCACTATCCCACGTGAAATAATGCAGGTATTTATGCAACCAACACACTGGTGCGGTTATTAGTCCTTCGTCGATTTCGTATCGAAGGACCATTTTTTTTGTTCGACTTATAAGTCTTTGTATCTTCCATTCCTTATTCTGAGACCTATATTATAAGGATGTAAGAGAAACTGAAGGTGATGACTGGTGATGATCCTTCTGGAAGAGAAGTCAGCGACATCGGAGGGGCCCCGTAGGGCCGAGGCTAGCGGGGACTGCAAAAGTTATCGCGCTGGCACACGGGGACCTCCAGAAGGAACATAGTGGGTCTTAGTCGGTAAGAGTCTGACACTCCCTCCAGCTGCACCTTCAGCGGGAGGGGGATCATTTGATAATTTCCCACGTGCCCATTTTTTTCTGTTTGACAGTCTTTATATTACCTTTCCTTAGTCTGAAGCCTACATTTGAGAGAGACTGAAGACAAAAAGTATGCCCTGTAATTTGTATATTACTTTTATATTGACGACATTGTTGCTCCACTCTTTAAAGATGATCTTCTTAATAAGCAGTATACTCAAACAATCTCACCTATAGGTTTCTATTTCAAAAATAATTACAATCACAACCACATCTTGCCGTACTAATAATTACTTATAGATCAGAGGCGATCATTTCTCTTCTATTAACTCACTCATTTCAATTAAGCTATGGTCTATCATTTCACTTCCAACAAGTAATTAAAGAAAGTGTTTGATTTAATGAGGTTTCTTGTAATTAACCTTGTGGATCAGATTTACATTATTGTAATTACTTTCAAGATTGATAATCTTTACTAATATTATCTGAAAAGTCTGTTTCTTTGAACACGCTCATCTCAGCATCTACAGCAGGCTTAGCATGGCGGTTCCATATCTATTCTGTCAAGAAAAGACAAAGCTCTTTCTGTCATTATGTCTTCTGCCCGAGCATGGCACGACCTGTCAACTCGCATATAATCACTTGTAAACTTATGTCGATCGAAGAAAAGAAAAATTTCTTCAAAAAATATCAAAGGAAATCTTACGTCAATCTGTCACTTTTCTATCATTATGTCCATTCTCCGGTAAACAAAACTTCTTCCTACGGTTGCCATTCTAAGCCTACTGGACTTTCATCGATAAACGCTCTACAGGTTACTTTTTATCCGAGTGCTCGGAGTAGTTTCCATACCATTTTTACCTTTACATTTACTTTTGAATATTTTAATTCCTAGCATTAGCATTAATATAATAATCATAAAAATATACACAGCTAGCTCCATCAATCGTCTTCAACCAATATTGGTTACGGAAATGTTGTAAAATATTGATCCAATGTTTTGTCCAACATCAAACATTTCCTAATAAGTCAATATTGTGTTTGCTGAAGAACTTCTCGGTACCAATCGACCATTTCATATTGAGCTACGTACCACTGCTTCACGCATGATGGAAGGGTTCAATTATTTTGGTCCTTTTGGCACTTTTGTCATTTAAATGGTCCTAAAGCTCATACAGATAAAAGCCCGTTTTAAAAGTTAAATGTAAGACGTTTTAAAGCTATTTATCGTGAGATAAACGATAATACAACAAATGGAACAGCACTTTTACTTTTAAATGATAGTCAATTTATTATAGTTTTTTAAGGCACTCTAGTAACACCTTTTTCGGATTCGATATCTTTATTGATTACTTCCACTATTTAACAGCTTTGTGTTATCTTTCTAAGTGTTTTGTTACCAAACAAGTAAATTAAGGACGGTCTTTTAAAATAATGGAACACATTTCAGTGATAGGATAGAACTCCTTTTGTAACATACTTATCATATATTTTTCTTTTGACATTGATATAACATATTATTTCAATGGTTTCACCCGTATGCTAAAAGAATTACTTCAGCACTTATATAAAAAGTACCCTATATTTTATTCTAATTCATAAAGATAATATAAAAGATAAAAAATCCTTTATTCAAAGTAGACTGAAAATCAGCACTTTTTGAAGTTCAGTTTTACAAAAGACATTCCCAAAAAACTCCCGCCCTTTACCACTTCCTATGTGTTATCGCTGGGAAGAAGAAATGGTGGAACAAACTCCCCGGCAACACATGTCTGTATGGTTTGAAGAACCGTTTATTTATAAAACTATACTATTACGATGTGTCATCAATATCCATTCAATATTTTTTGCGATATAGACTAACTATATGGAAAGCAAATAAAGAATTGAGTATTGAGTAAAAGTTACTTTGACAAAATATCAAGGACAACTGAGACAAATCCCTTTATAGTTTTGGCAGCGACAGCTTTGCAAATGTATCGCGATTTAAAATGTTTTGTTCCTGTCGTCGACATGTAGTGAATGCAACCCTGGAATAACCTTTCACGATTACACGGTATGCCTTGAGAAATTGCAGGATATTAGGAAATACTCGTAAAAATGCTATTGTTGCGAATGGGGGCTATCGCTACCTGCGTTTGAGCATTTTGATACGGTGTAATACAAAAAGTACGACAATTTATTGAATTTTATTTTTAGAAATAAAGCTTTTGTGTTTTTGGCTGTCTTTTGAGAGTACACAATAAACAATCATCATCTCCCGAGCCTTTTTCGAACTATGTTGGGTCGGCTTCCTCAACCCGGTTACCCAGGCAACCCATTACCCCTTGGTTAGACTGGCGTCAGACTTACTGGCTTCTGACTACCCGAAACGACTGCCAAGGATGTTCAATGACTTGAACAATAAAGCAACAAAAAACAATCCATTCGTAAAGTTTAGCGTTCAAATCAGCATAATATGATATGTTTCTCTAATATTTCAAGCAACGCAAAATATTGTAGTAATATATAACACAAAATGCCTATGCCCAGAATTGCTAATCTAGAACTAAATTCAGCTACAAAAACAAACACGTGACATTTAGCCCGTCAACAAAATCAACAAAACTATCTACAAACCTACACATCTATACATATGTATGTATAATAAAATCGTAGAAAAGTCAAAACTGTACATTGAATATTTTTTTAAAAGAATAATTGGAGCGTGATCTACAATCGATATCGAAGCCAAAAATATAGTTTTTATAATTTTTGTCTGTTTGTCTGCATGCATGTCCGGGATAATCTCAAAAAGTACTCCATGGATTTGCTTCAAATTCGGGATAAATATAACTAAGAGATCGGGTCAACATATAGTCTACATAATATCACGCTATCAATACGGGGGGTGAATGTTTAATCCTAATGCCCACGCGGACGACGTCGCGGGCAACAGCTAGTACATAAATATATATTTAGCTAAGCCATAAACGCATTAGGTCAACATTCCCAGTGCAACACGACGAGACGTTTCGCAGTCAAAACAATCGACGAACATCAGTACCGGTTTATAGTCAAACTGTTCACCCGACTTTGTTCGTCTTAGATTTATTACTAACGTATTTGACGACCTAAATGTCTATGTTAATGTTTGTCGTCAGTCCCTCTCGGTTTTAAAAGGTAAGCACCGTATTTTGTTGGGAGGTGAGAATTACTTCAGGAGTACATGCTTAGCAGCAAGTTACGGTAATCGTTTAATGTTTATGTAATTTGATGGCTAGTCACAGACGATAAATGTAGAGGTAACCATGTGAAATATCTTAGAAGTATTCACTGTCGCATTCAGAATTCAGATAATATATTTTGCACATATTGGCTTTATATGAAGAGATAATAAGACGAAAATAGTTTTTGATGCAGAATTAGAGAAGTAGGCAAGACGGGATCTCCCTGAATATCTACCAAAATTTCTTTCAAAATTAATCTGCTATATTATAAATCTGAAACTTTGAGAGTATGGATGTATGTTTGTAACTCTTTCACGCAAAAATGGCTGGAGTGATTTCAATAAAATTTGGTAGACACATAGTCTAGAATCTGTGAAAGGAAATAGGATACTTTTTAACCGGGACAGAGATGCAGTTCTTTCGAGTGGCGGCTGAAACCGCGGGGAACTTATAAAACTACAGGAAAGGAGTCGAAAGACTAAGAACAATTGATGCTAACAAAACGGTATCATTGCATCATTAAACAAATGTGGGTAATGTATGTAAAAACAAATGAACATGACATAAAAAAAAACCATACAATAATTGCATCGTGTCTCAAGTCATATCAATCCGACCAATACCACCATCTATGTCGGATATCAAAATGCCATGTTCAATGTAGACATAAAACATCCAACTGCGGATCATAAGTCAACGAGAAAGTAAGCAACTGAAAACTCGAAGCCATTGTTGCAGTAACTTATTGGATTTAAAGATCAGAGTCGTGCTTAGCCACTAATCTCGTCTGGGTTAGACGTCGACACATAAAATGAAGTAACAAAAGCAGTGAGGTCATAAATTGACAATATATTTAGATGCAATTGCAAAATTTATCTACTGCTCTTAAGACTGATGTCTTAAGATTGCTCTTAAGACAATTATTGTATTTATTTTAAGAACTTTGCTCCTCCAAAGGTTTTGTACCGAAGGATCAAAATATTTAGAGCTTGTAAAATTAAGCCGTTTGATTCGTTATAATCCTTGCTTGCAAAATCCTTTATTCTTGCAAATAAAGTAAAATATTTAGCGCCAGTTTCACCGGTTGCTGATTCCAGATAGTTTATCTGGCATAATTTCATACAAATTCTGTTCCATTCTTTAATTTATCTGATAGATAGTGACTATCCGTAACCTGTGAAACTAGCCCTTAAGTTTTCAAAAATGTAACCATTTGTCTAATAATTATGGTAAAAACAGCCTTACCTAACAAAAAACAGACGCCAGCATATCAACCTACTTTAATGTGTCAAATTTCTTTAATATATTTTCAACCTTATCACAATACTGGAAGGTTAATATTCGATTGGACCTGCTGGCGTCTGTACATCTTAAATCTAGACTAGACGTAATATTTATTTGATGAACTACATAAGAAAAGTGATCTCTAAGCAAATATTGTACATGTCAGCATAACTATTCATAAACATTCAGAGGTTCTTGTTATAAATAGTCTAGCATTAAACCAGATAGATAAGCTATGTCCTTCGCATGTGATGCAACAGACATCTGGCCACTAAAACATTGCACTCATAGCTGATTCACATGCACTTGTTATTGTCATACGATAGTTTATGACAGTTCCTATTGATAATACTAGTGAGGTTATGTAACTATGAATCATGATCGCAGATATATTTGTCCCTAGATAGCGCATGAATTGCGAGAAACCAAGGGCTTTTTAAAACATCGCCGTCTCAAATAGTTTGCAATTGGACTTGTTTTTATATAAAGATAAAAAGTTAAAAAGTCATTTATTCAAAGTAGGCTGAAAATCTGCACTTTTTGAAGGGCAATTTTACAAAAGACAGCCCCCAAAACGCACGCCCTTCACCAATTTTTATGTGTTATCGCTGGGAAGAAGAAATGGTAGAACAAACTCCCCAGCAAAAATATAAATCTGAGTTTGTTACGCCACTTCTTCCTCCGGTGGTGAGCGGTCGCCGTTTCGAGGGCTGTCTATTGTTTTGATGTTCGAAAAGTTCTGATTTATCAGCCTTGATTTTGAATTCAGATGTTGATTCTGAAACACGAGCTGACCCAATTATGTTTGGCGATATTCTTTCCTTTTTGACGGGAATTTCAGGATGCCATGAGTGTATGAACTATTCTAGAACTGCCAAATCAAAACAGGTCCGTCCTAAGTACTTTTATAAGCTAAACCTGCACTAGTGACTCCATTTTTTATTTATAAGCCTAAGCAAGTAAATTGATAACTATTCTCATCTAGTATTATTATATCTGTGGTTCCTTATTATTCCTTATTCTTTGACACGTCATGGAAATATAGGTGTCGTTTTAGACGTCCTTAACAGCTAAAAAGTCTTGAAAACTCTTTTTGAACGTGAACTTTTGTATTTGGATCTGTGCACAAAATAAAACGATTCTATTATTATCTGATTAAAGTATATTTTTATGTACCACCAAGATTAAACAACAAAGCGCACTTTAAATACTTCCTGCCTTAAAAGTATTTTGTTATAATAATAAATCGACAAAGTATCACAGTACTTACATTATGTAACGGATCTGCTAATCCCTATTGAAATAACAAAACGCTTAGACAAACTTCCCTTGAACAACAAAAGCTTATACAATGAAGTAACAAGGGGCATACGAACCATTTTTTTACTTCAGACTTGAATTTGTGCCGACAGCACATCAGGTTACCGTCAACTGTCAAATTTTGCCAATCAATTTTGAACCCTGTGCTTCAGCGATAAAGTTGAAAATCTATTAAGGAAATTTGACAGATTGAAGTTCCGCCGACAGCCAAATAAAGATGTATAGAAAGTTTCGAATTTATTGTAGACCGGTTTAAAGAGTTTATTATGGAACTTGATATTATACTTGACTCAATGATCGTATTGATGGAGTTGTTTGTCTATTCAAGGATTGTTTAGTTAAGGTTTGAGTAGCTGTATCCAGCGCTGGTCCTTTGTACCTGAATGTTAACAGTTCGTATTCAAGCTTTCAAAAACAACTGCGAATCGAAAGGTTTTTTCTGTAATAAGGTAAAGAGTTATTTTTTAATAATATTAATATCGGGCCACCATTTACTTTTTGTTTGTCTTAACATTGTCTTTTAATTGCAACTTGTAAATTCTGAATTTAGCCATTAGTTTTTCATACAAATGTATGTATTGTAGACACCTTTTACAAATTAGTTATAGGTGCCAAGTCACTGTAAAACTACACAATACTTTACACTATATTAGAGTATTAGATAAATACTTATTATAACACCCAGTCAAATATCGACTATACCGGGAATCGAACCCGGGACCCTCAACTCGGCAATCCGTCTTTACCATTACACCAACAGAGTCTTTCATTAAGTATCCTAAAAAAATACAACTCCGTTTTAAACCATTTATATCGCTTACAAAAACCTGAATTACACCTTTTCTTAATCAACTCTCAAAACCCACCCACTCGTAAACTGATAACGATAAACCTTCAGGTAAGATATCGTATTAAAGTAATAAATTAATACAAGTCTACTTTCTAATCAGTGATATCGACATGACACTAAGTATACGAAACGATCAAACAAGACTTATCCTAGCAAAATAACGTGTACCTAATGTTAGCAATAATACTTTCATTATAAGTATCGGAAATACGTCTCGAAAACGTTAATTTAGGAGCGAGTTCTTATGCACTAATGTGCGGTGGACCTAGGCTATATTGATAGCGGAGAAATAAATAAATCGTAAATCGCTAAACGGAGTTTTTTATCCAAGCCCTGCCTAAGTCTTACATACATATGTATAATAAGTTTTATAAATAAATCTTCCAGATAGATCCTTCTCCTTTTTAGCCAGCCTTTTTATTAATCTGCTGAGCATAGGCCTCTTCTCACACGGAGAAGGATTGAACGTCAATCACCACGCTTGCTAATTACCGAACGGTTCTGAGATGGGAATAGCTTTGGTGCTCAAGATTCTTGGGGTGCCGAATTTTAAATACTTCTAAAAGCTCATTAAAATTAAAAATATATTATATTCAGTAGTTATATATAATAAATGATATTTATTTTGTCATTAGGTTAAAATAAACACTTTTACACGTTAACATTTTTTTTTTCAAAAGAGATGCGGTCGTGAGTTTTTGAGGTTATCGCGAACAGGCAAACACATCCAATTTTATTTTTATAGAGATAATTTACGTTTTCTATTCATGGAAAACAAAGAAAATTCATATCAATGTGTTACGTAGATAAAATAAGTTCAATGAAGCGCGCGTATGTTGCTCGCTCACACTAAAGCATGGTATCAACCAACTTATAATACGTGTCCAATGATAGACAATTTGTATTCTGCATAATTTCACTTGAATTCTCACTTGCAGCCATAAGGGAAATCTTGGATTAACCTCAAATAACCAGTAACAACTTAATAACACGGCTCAGTGTTACTTCTTGACTTACTGAGATAATTATGTGAACCGGATTTGGTGCTAAATTAAGGCTTTTAGGAAGAACAGACGCCAGCACATCAACCTACCTCAATCTGTGAAATTTCTTTTTAAAATTTTCAATTTTATCGCTTAAGGATATGGTTCAAAGTTGATTGGGAAAATTTGACAGTTTCGGGTACCTTGAAGTGTTGGTATCTTTACATAATATTATATTTTTATATAAGATACAAGACAATGCAGTAAATAATTAGTATGTTTAAAGTACAGACAGCAGGTCAACCTACCCGAATCTGTCAAATTTTACCAATCGAATATTAACCTTCGGGTATAGTGATAAGGTCAAAAATCTATTAAAGATGGCTGACGGGCTGGACATATAAAAATACTAAACTTAAAAAAAAAAGAAAATTAAATTAAAAAAAATAAGATCCCAAATTAATTCCCTAACAACAACTAATTATGAGTCACATCCGTTGTATCGCACGTAATCAAGACTGCTCAAAGGACCAAAAAATGCGAAAGGACCAAAAAAAGCTGTCGATTGAGCCCCCATAATTTTTACAAGCCATACGATGTATGGGAAAATCTTCCGTCTCTCTCCCACAATAGGCGTGGCTTAGTAAGCATTTAATCACATACATACATTATAATTACCGGTTGATGTTCTTACCTGAATGATTAAAGATACGCGTTAACATTTCGAGATTTTGGGTTCTTTTTTAAACTGATTTACACTAATTGTTTCCTTACTGAGGCTTGAGGGTTGGAGTATGGGTCCAGGACGTAAATTACGTGGTGGTACTGATGTGTATATAATGTTGTAATGTTAGTTTAAAAAAAATATTTGGATATTATTATTATTAAAGTTTATTTATATATGATGACTAGCTTCCGCTAGCGATTTCACCCGCCTACCGTGGGAATAATCCCGCTTACGCAGAAAAAAATGAACCCTATAAGTAGCTTAAGATTTTTTTAAGACTTTCCAGTAGTTCCTGAAACCTTCTACTACAAACAAATAAACTCAGTTTTATAATATTAGTATAGATAAACTAAGAAAAAAATATTATAGATATTAGTTTTAAATTGTTAATTGTATTTAATTAAATGCTCATTTTACTAAGACAAATATTTTAATCTATTAAACGTATTTATTATTTTATAATTATTTTATGCACACACTCCTAAAAGAATTTAAAAAAATATTGCTATAGAATCGAGCCCCCGGAATAATAAATTTATTAAACCTAATCTTTAAACACCCAACAATTCACATTATCCCATAAAACAGGAGAAATCGAACAAAAGTAAATTGAAACACGACAGCGAATTTAGATCGAATAATAAAACAAAAGACTGCTCTATCGAATCCCTCCCTTCGTTTAATTATAGGTTAAATATAACTCTGTATTAAGAAGATTATCGAGGCGGGTTTGCGAGCGATGGCTTGCCTTATCTGTTCTATTGTAAGTCTGTGGTTGAGCTTGTAAGATTGTTTATGAAATAATTAATTGGCTTGGCTGTTGGTAATGTAGAGGAAATATTTTGGTTTGAGTTTTTATGTCGCTTCCTTTTCAGGAAGGAAAGAGATGTTCTTGGGTTACTGTCTTCGGACTTTATTGGATAAAGTGCACGCATATTATAGAATAGCGTATGGCTATCTGTTTTTTATGTGGACTACAAATAATTAAAAAGTCGATTTTATTTTTATTATGCTACAAATTAGGCTAGTTACTCTTTTAATGTTTTGTTTTATTGGCATAGTTTATTATTATATTACTAATTTTGATTTAGTTTAAATAGGTATCTTTTGTTTTTTTTTATTATAATGATTCTTCAGTTACTAAAATGCCTCACTAACGCATTAGGTTAGGTCTGTAATGTGAGTGATAAGGTTGAAATATATAAATAAATAAAATAATTGTTCTGATTTGATTTAAAATTTTATAGAATAGCCACACAAAAAAAAATTGCTGTTTTTTTACCAAGTAAGCAATTGGAACTCTCTAAGTCTTCAATAGCACAAATAGAGGAATGCACTACCAGTGAATATTTAAATAGTAGTGAAAATCGTAATTTTACAATTAACACTTTGGCTGCTGCGCGGCTGCCTGTTGACGCGCGATAACCCGCCACTGCCGCTCAAATGCACTATTCTTATGATTAGGGTTGCCACCACATCTTAGTGTTTGTTCGTTTTTTGTATGGATTACAAAACAACGAAGTTTCTTGGCTATCCTTTCCTTATTTTCATATTTTTTAAATGGCTTATTTCTTTGCCTAGAACCGACTATTGAAATTATATAATTTCATACAATACAAATAAGGTGCTCTTTTTTTCTATTAATTGACTTTGATAATTGATTTACGAATTTTTAGAAAAGAAATCTTATAGTATTTTTTTTTAATCTTTTTTTTATTGAAAACCACCTACTATATTACATTTCCATACTATGGTACCTATGTATATGTATATGTATGTATATATATATAAAGGCATCATCGTCCCTCACAATAAAAAACAAATGAATAATGACAAAATTTGTTCTAACAAAATCTCCACCAACCCTATTTCCTAACATTGAGCACACCGCGTCTGCACTCGCCTCAATAACTGTTTCTTTGTGTCGTCGGAATTTATACAGCATTGTCGCGAATCCAACATTCTTCACAATAATGTACTTCACATTTAATAGCATCTGTGGGACAGTTCGAGAAGCCATTTGAATGTACTTTCACTGTGCAGTGGAGGGTTATTTAAGAAAATTAGTTACTGATAGACGCTTGGTTGATAAGTAACAGGAAAGAAACAAAAGTATATAAAAAAGTACTAAAATAAATGTGTGTAATAATAAATACATTATTAAATGCTTTTAAATACTTGTTTAAGGAGATTTTTTTTTATAATATATGATAATATACATAGGTATAATAAATTGGGACACCTTTTCACACACGGTCGGTAAACCCCATGGTAAGCTATTGTTTAGCTTGTATTATGGGTGCCAAACCTATGAAACAACTGATAAACACTTAGGTACATATACTTTACACATATAAATTTATAATGACATATATTTATATACACCCAGACCACAGCCAACAAGTATGCTCATCACCCAAATGTCTACCGTGCCAGGAATCGAACCCGGGACCCTCAGCTCGACAGTCCGGAGCGGTTATCATTGGTCTAAAGGGATCGTCAAAATAAGATGCTTTTTATAACACATCTATAATTATGTATAAAACTGTAATTTTAAATAATATTTCATTTTTATTAAGACCTTACCATTCAATAGCCGCGCAAACCAGCTGATTCAATCTAGATGTTATCAAAACTTATAAGGGTATCCTAGGCATGCATAAAGATGGCTACATTAAAAAATAATTAATACCAACTCATATAATTTTACATAATAATTACAGTAGTGTGTGGTCCTTCTGTCCGAGGAATTTTAAGAACATTTTTTGCATGAATAAGTATTTTTAGCGAACTGCTTTCAGGTCCGTAGGGATTAACCAGTAAATATACTTGGCAGTCCGCTCAATAATCAGCCTCGCTGACTTGCTAATCTTTTCTCCATTGCATGAGGTATCTAGCAATGGACATCAGATTGCATAGTAATGATTCGGATGCACTACTCAGGTAGCAGTATCTGCAATTATTCTAATACTCCATGCGCTTTATGGAAAATGCACTTCCTATTATACATCGTAAGGACTATAATAGTGGGCTGCGGGTTGTTCTGAGGAGTTTGTTGCGCCACTTCTTCTTCCCAGCGAAAACACATAAGAAGTAGTGAAGGGCGGGCACTTTGGGGGCTGTCTTTTGTTTTTTGACGTTCGAAAAGTACTTTAGATTGATTTTGATTCAGAGTTACCGCGGCCCTGGCACACAGGAACCTCAAGAAGGCACATAGTAAGTTTCGGTCAGTAAGAGTCTGACACTCCCTCCAGCTGCACCCTCAGCTGGAGGGGTCATATTATGATGATTTCCTAGGAAAATAAAGAACCATAAATGGTCCTAATATAAGGACCAGGACACCAGGAGGAAAATGTACGAGTGAAGAAGCAAACATATAGGTAATTTTCTTTCTCATATTATGCAATTTAAAAATGACTACACTGTATAAAATGATCGCTGCATATAAATTTGTAAGGTCGATATTTTCATATACGCGATAGGCAGTTTTATTGTACTTTTAATGGTGCGTTGACATACATTTTTATATTTATTTTAATAGTATGACCAGTGCTCCGTGTACATACGTTTATAGTACAGTCGCCAGCACAAAAAGTTACAATAATCTGTAAAATTTCCTTAATAAATTTTCAACTTTATCGCTAAAGTTCAAAGTTGATTGGGAAATTTTGACAGCTTCGGGTATCTTGATGTGCTAAAATAATAACCTAATACACCTAATAAGGATTTTTTGACGCAATTTATTAATAAGGTGTTTTTTTCATCCACCGAAACTACCTAAAATATAAACATTTGTATACCTAACAAAATTGAAAAAAAATATATTTGCAAAAAGGGATATATATAAAGTTATATTCATTAACATGTTCATCAATATAATGTAATTATTTCAAAAGAAACTGTTATAAGGACCAAAAAGCTGGTCCTTTAAGACGACAATAATGTATGAAAAGTAATATGTCAAAGCAGGAATGCTTAAGCTAGCAACAAGTCAACAGCCATAGACTAGAACATTTTCTCAGCAAAGCTAAAGAAGTCACATAATAGTCATACCACTCTGCAAATGAATACTTATGCAAATGATGTCAACGCAAAACTCAAAGTTGCCAGACTAAAAATAAATATGAGTGCTATTAGAAAAATATTATCGTAAAATATATATGAAAGGAGTTGTTAAAAGCTTGTACAAGTACTCTATGCATTACAACCTTATTATGATCCGTTTTATTATTTTTTAAAAGGACGAGTTAATCTCTATATTATAATGTTAAGTTGTAGAAATATAAAAATCTATTGTGAATTGCCTTTATAATATCTGACTAGCTTGTATTGAGAAGTTTTATGTTTAAGGAATAGTGTTTTGCGTAATCGATATCTTAAGAGTAATATAGATTTATTTTAGAATGTGACATTCATTTTTTTAAAACAGTGAACATTAAAATATCATCATCATCCTCCTGCCGTCATCCCATTTTTTTATTTATTAGGTGTCGGCGCAGTGTTTTGTTAGATAATAAACAGTAAAGTATAAGGGTTTATTTATCTCATACCAATTTAGAATTTATATACAAATGTTAATAAAAATTAAAACAAACAGTTAACTACCAAAAAACCAAAAAAAAAACAAAGGGCACATAACAATTATACGTACAAAAAGACCAGTTTTAATTTACAATACAAATTAAAATCACAACCTTCAATTATACAACAACACTAGGACCAAATAAAAACAAAAAGGAATCGCGCATACCACACACAAGAGTCGGGTTCACACGGCCAGTCTAAAACCTTCCTAACATAACCTGTTGTATCTCGTAAAGCCTCGATTTAAGTATATCAGTGACCACGACGAGTCACTTAATGCTTAATGCACATATACACTATACATAACGGGGATTGCGAATGATCTTCGCTCAATAAGTATCGAATGTCATTCATATTGATATCAGTTTGATGTTGTGTTGAAGTTTCGAACAGTAGCCCTTTGCTAGTTATAGTTTTTTTTATTACTTGTAAGACTATCAAATAAGTAAAATAAAAATTGAGTTTTTTTTTTTAATTTGCGTCAAATTCTGAAGCTTTTACAGTTCGTAATAGGCGTATGGTCTGAGAAAAATTATGGTATACAAACATGCTTGTAACGTTCTTAAATTAAATGCACTAATAATATTAGTGATTTGTTAATATCATGAACAATAAATTTAAAAAAGAAAACTTTTTTTAAAAAGCTTTTATGGTCCGCCATATTGGATTTAGAATAACGTCAAATTATTTTTTAAGTCACTCTCAATAAGTCCTTTCATTTGATACCCATATTGTTGAAATTCATTAAAAATAACTGCTCCTCCATCTTGTGTGGCCCGCCATATTGGATTTAGAATGAAGTTATATAACATATCTTGTATTGTCATCCAAACTGAAAGTGTATACAAAATTTCAGCTCAATCGGTTGAAGATATCTACTTCAAAATTGAGTTCAAAAAATCGACCGTAACATACATACACGGCAAGTTAAATATAAAAGCTTTTAATAAAAATCTGTATCGTCGCAAATAGCTTAATCTTGTCGTCCACTGAAATCTCTATCAGGCAGTAGTAGAATTTGAAATTTCGAAGTAATGACTCAGAGAACGTATCTATGTGTCATTATTTTCCTATTAAAGTTAATAACACTCAACTCTTCTAAGCGTTAAATTGAGCACAAATACCAAGATACACATACGATAATTATTTTACAATCGCATCGGACTGAAGGGCCAAATACCGTTACAGATAATCTTTTATCGGACCCTAAAAATGCGACACTTATCTTTTAATTACTTGTACCATCTCAAAAGCGGGCAATGTAATTGACACCAGGTAGCGTCGATGTTTAAAAAGCACTTACATTGAACGGATACCCTCCTACATACTAAGTATCATATTAAAACCTTATATACGAGGTCATAAAGACCACCTGTGTCTTTATGTTCTGTTGACTTTGTGATTTCGTTTGTAAAATATGTTCAAACCTTTAAAGAGTTGGCGATATCATCAGTGAGGAGTTGAAAACGATATATCTTACAGTTTAGATAAAGCCCCAGTGTATGTAAAGAGAATCAAAATAATTAACAGGTTACGTATAAGAAAAGTCCTGATAGTAGGATTTTTAGAGCTCTTGTTAAATTTGAATTTAAATGGAGGGGTGTAGAAGGGAAAGACATGAGGGAGTGTCAATTGTCCGAGAGCGAAGACAATGATAGAGCGAAGTGGAGAAGAAAAATTAGAAAAGCTGACCCCACCATCATGAGGGCTTACATAGCTGGAAAGAGAGTTAAATTTGAATTTAGAGCAAAACCTCAAGATGAAAATAAGAAAAAAAGAAAAGCTGGAAGCTCTTTTACTTTTTTTATTAACACATTGAATAATACTCTCCAAACTCATTATATGACTAAAACAATAGCACCTTGGAAGACTGAAATTGAAATTTCTATTGCTGAAATAATCTGTAGAAAGAATTTCAACTAATCCAAAGAAATCAAAGAATAAAAGTCGTTAGATGCAAATGATATTGAAGATGCAATTCTAAGTAATAGTAAACTTGAAGAGATAGAAATTCTAATCTAACTTTAGACTAGCTACCCTGAGCATTAACATTGCTGCTATAGATGCTACTTCTATAAGTACACCAGTGAAATTCCATCTAGCTTAGCATAAAATCGACTCCATGGTATGTCTGAACCTGGAACGAAGAGACTTCCAAGAAAAAATATAGAACTAGTACTAAAATTATTACTATACTTAAATTATTGAAAAATTCTGTTAAAGTAATAAAGATATGAGCTAGTAATACCAATATATTAAAGATTACGGATATCGACTATCTACCAGATAAAATCAAAAATGGAACAGTATTTGTATGAAATTATCTGCCAGATAAACTATCTGGAACTTATCAGCAACCGGTGAAACTGGCCCTTAGTCTTCCTAATGAGAGTGCTTGCTAGATGAGATTTAGACAAATATACAAAATACATCTTAATAACAATATTTTTTAATTAACATAAATATACATATACGGGCTATATTTACAAACTTTATACAAAGAAAATAAAAAGGACAAATTAAAATAATGCATCAAAAATAATGCATCTTGATAATAAGTCTCGAAAAGAGATACTGTAAGATTAGTCCTAGCCCTTATCCAAGTATAAGTAGATCATCATCATCATCAGCCTTTCTACCGTCACGCTGCAAGGCACGGGCCTTCGTTCACACAGAGAGGACACAGTTCAAACAATATAAAGCACTTTAAAATGATTCCGTACCAAAGGATCAACATTTTAATACATTTCATAAAGAACATTGCATTATTACCAACATATTCAAGATAGATTTATAAAAGCAAAATTATAATACATGTTATCACTAACCAATAATTTTCCAACTTCATAATATAATAAAATTATGATATTCATGGGTTGTCGTAAATGGACGTCATCATTATCAATGTGCATGTTATTAATTTCTTTACTAATTACACTTCAGATATTTCTTGTAGATTATTAAGCTGTTCGATGCTATCGACAACAGTAATAATTTGTGTGGTGCAATCCGTAAGAGATTTTCCGTCATATTACTTCACTGCTTTGTATGGCTTGTGGCAAATCATCAAATGACCCCTAGCAGCTAGAGGGAGTGTCAGACTTTTACTGGCTAAGCCCCACTAACTTTCTTCTGAAAGTCTTCGTGTGCCAGGGCCACGGTAACTGTAGCAAACAACCCGCGTCTATATGTATGTCCTAATCCTTAAAATATTGTATTTTCTTAATTACACATGAGTAAAAAATATTGTCAAATAAATAATCATGATCATGAAAATGATTGACTAAAGTAAAACTTTATCGTTATCTTTTAAACAAAATATCCTTAAACTTGAGTACCTATTTCTTCAAATCCATATCGATAAACCCTTTGAGAACTACCCAAAAAAATCATATCACCGTCTAGGTGGCATAATCAATCTCAGTAACTAAAAACCTAACACCAAACCCCGCATACCACCTCTGTTTTGCACCAACCTAAGCAGGGAGCTAAATTAAGTATTAAAATTCACGAGACGCCCAAGCTAATAGAGGATGCCCAGTAAATTGTGGGTACCGATGTTATCTCCTTAATAACTTCTTTGGTAGCTCTGTCTTGAGAAAAACGATACAAAAACATGATGGAAATGGAATTCTCGGACATTACGGTCCTTGGGGACGGATCGAGGACATTATTCATGTTCGTTGAGTGTTAATGGGTGTTGTTAGTTTTTTTGGTAATAAATATATCAGGTGCTTGAGGAATTTTGACGATTTTAGAATTGGGGGCAAGGTGCGTGGTTTGGTATCGTTTGGTGCTCATTATGGCTTCTAATGGCTGAAAGCTTGAGAATGGCGTAACTAGGTTATAGCGCTATTTAAGTAAAGTTATGACGTGCATAGGGGGACGTTATCAAAAAAGCCCTAAGCGTCAAAGGGTTCTTTACAATCTCAACAACGATATTCAGCAAAAATATAGGAGTAAAATATACATAGATGATATTCGTGTAAAAATACAAAGATGACTCAGTATCTTTATTAAAAACCTTTTACGGTATACATGTAATGAAAAATTAAATTTATAAGGGACAAAAAACAGAACGGGTTAAGTGGCTAATCCTTAGCAATAAAAGTAATAAAAAGCTAATAACTAAACATGAAAAATAAATTAATACAAATTCAAGGAACACAATCAAAACACATAAATCGTGTAAAATTATTATCGACAAAAAAAGACGTTCACCCAACTGTTGACAACCACTGACATCATTTAAAATTAATGGCGGTCGTAAGTTAGTTGGCTACCAGAGTCAGGGGTGGTCTACCTTTTACACGTTTATGTAAAAAAATGTTTTATCAAAAAGTCTTTTCGTGTGGGTTCCGTAAATTCCAATTTTGAATTGAGAAGTTTAATAATGATATTACTTTGTCTGTTGTCAGTTTTTGGATGCTTAGGTTAGGGATTTATCTTTGGATTCAAATAAATGTTGGTCCTTTTATACGGATCCAATAAATGCAAAATTTTCTACTCTAGAATCAGGTACATGACTACGTCAAATGACAAAATAAATGAAATTCTTTATCATATTCATTTTGTAAAGCATTTTAAAAATACTCGAATCTCTCGAAAATTTCTAGAAATTTGTTTTTTTTTTATTCATAAGGCTGGATGTAAAAAATCTGTGACGTCATAGTTTGTGTTTTCATACAAATTGCATACAAAGTAACTGTATTTGACAGTTCATCCAAAGTATTGAATTTGACTAGTTTTCACCCACCTTTGTGTAATATTAAACAATTTACTTTGATCTTAATGACAGGTTGCTTTAAAGTATGTTTTTGTTTTTAAATGAATGTTGATTGAACCCAAAAAACACTAATTACTCGACACAGACCTTCAATTAACATAAGATTTATATCGAACGCTTGGAATACTTCAATGTGAAAAATATCAATACTTTTTTAAATGCTACTAATTTTATATTGATTCATATCGGTATTAATTGGGATATAATATTTATTGGTTGTATTTGTATTGTTTTTGTTAAAATGCATACCTCTCAAGTATGAGGGTGTGGGTTCGATTCCAGACCGGGCAAGTACCAATGCAACTTTTCTAAGTTTGTATGTACTTTCTAGGCATATCTTGGACACGAATGACTGTGTTTCAGGTGGCACGTTAAACTGTAGGTCCCGGCTATCATTAAACATCCTTGGCAGTCGTTACGGGTATTCAGAAGCCAGTAAGTCTGACGCCAGTCTTACCAAGGGGTATTGGGTTGCCCGGGTTACTGGGTTGAGGAGGTAGGATAGGCAGTCGCTCCTTGTAAAACACTGATACTCAGCTGAATCCGATTAGACCGGAAGCCGACCCCAACATAGTTGGGAAAAGGCTCGGGAGATGATGATGATTTATTGTTTGTATTTAAGTAACAGCTGCAATTGTCGGTCGATATAAAGTTAAGCAACGCTTGGCGTGGTCGATCCGTGGATGGGTGAACCATCCTGAGCACTAGAAAAGTTGACACCGTTTAGTTTGAGAATGGAATAAAATGATATATAGTTTTTTGTTACTTTTTTCGTTACTGAACTTAAATACCGATTGGTGCTGAAATGGGACTAGCTTTGGTGCTGAAACGATAGGTGCCGGAATAATATTTTTTAAAATTAAATTGTTTCAAAGTAACCAACCAAACATTTAATAACATTTTCTAACTAACATACCAACTTGAAACTAAAATGCCTAGCGCAGCGGTGACCATAAATCAATTACCTATGTGTATTATTTAGAAACAGACAACAGGATATTGTTTGGTTTCGGTTGATATGAACCTACCGCAACCGACGAGTTATTGGTTGACCGCAAGAGAAACCATTTAACTAACGTCTTTCAATGATACTCGAAGACTCAGAGGCTGGGTATTAAGATTTTTAAATATAATATTATGATGTTTTTTTTCTTTAGCCTGTCCCACTGCTGACCAAGGGCCTTCCCACTTTGTTTCCACATCTCCCGATATTGAACGCGTATGATATGATGTTTAATTGTTGATTTCCAAAAACTTAGTCTCAATGTACAGACGCCAGCACATCAAGCTACTACAATCTGCCAAACCTTAATAGATTTTCAACTTTATTACCGAAACCGGTTACGGTTCAAAGTTGATTGGGAAAATTTGACAGTGTCGGGTTGGTACTTTAAGTACCAAATTCATTTAAGGGCTTCTATACCATAAGTACAAAAGTCATTCTAGAGCTCTAGAAGGAACAAAAGTAGGTTTTAGTCAGTAAAACTCTCACACTCCCTCCCACTGACTGAACCCACAGGTGGAGGGGTCTTTCAATGATTTCCCACACAAAAAAATAAAGAAGGTATCACCAACACCGCTTGAAGGAATCTTTATTAGTCATAGGAATGTTTAAAACCTTTAAGTCTTGGATGTATATAGGACAAATTCCACGTGGAGTTCAATATTTAGCACATTTTCCTCACAATCCCAGTCAGTTCTTAGTACAGCGTGGGAATATAACCGGACACGTTGGTACAGAATGCGCAGTTATGAGCCAACGTTTTTGTAGGTATACTAGTTATGTCGCTTGGTTTTGCTTGCATTCTTAGGGAACTATTTTACACATCCTTTATTTCAGTAGGTAGGCAAAAGCACGATTCTACAATTCTGACTCCAACGGCCTTATTATAAAATGTGGTCTAAAAAAGCACCAGCTTCACTTCAGTACTAGGTTCAAACCGCCATCTCGAACAAAGTTGATGGCCTAAACCTAGTATTAAACCCAGTACTTCTTAAAACCACGTTTTATAATAAGGGGAAAATATTTGAGAGCAGGGGAAATAAAAAGCGAACGAATTGACTACATTTATGGGTTGAAACTAAGCATGAGGATGTTGAAAGGAATTTCTCGAAGAAAGTGACAGCACCGATTCTGATGAAACTCTAGGTACAGGTTTAATGGGAAAATCCTATCAATTTAAAGATATGAGATGAAACATTATCAATAGTAACCCGACACTTAAAAAAAAAGAACACAATTCAAGATAGATAATAGTTAATAGAAATTAATATTATTTTCCCATGTGACATAGCTTCCGCCAGTGGTTTCACCCGCGTGCCATAGGAACCTCTCGCTCACCTGGATAAAACCTAAAGCCTTCCTGGATAAATGGATTATCTGACGTTAAAACTTTTTTTCCAATCGGTCAAAGCAATACAGGCAACTAATAAGTTCTTAAAATTGAAGAGTTTCAGAATATTCGCTAATAAGAACATCTTAAATCACCATTACTCATGTTATTCAATGCATATTAAAAGACCCGTAATAATTAATTTTAATCTCACGCCTTACGGTCCACTACAGTTTTCAAGGCCGCAAGCAACGGTACTAGAGAAAACTAGTTTCTGCACTTGTCGTTACTCGCGTAATCTTCGGTTTTAAGCATTTTGAGTGTATTTAATTCAATAGAAGTCACATAAATAGTCAAAGCCAAGGAAATGAAAGAAATGTTTATTTAAAAAAAGTTAAGTTTATTTACAATAAAATTGTTTTTCGTCAAAAAAATTAAGGGCCTGTTTCACCAACTGCGAATAAGATTCAGTTAGTTTATTTGGTAAATGATTTCATACAAATTCTGTTCCATATTTGAATTTATTCGGTAGGTAGTGACTATTCAGACATCGTGAAACTAGCACTTAGAATCACATTACTATTATACAGTCACATTACAATTCTACTAGTCACATTACTATTCTACTAGTCACATTACTATTTATATTATGGTTTTCGATCATAGACGAATAAACAAATGCCTCTTCTTTGAGAATAAAAACTCGTTGGTCAAACGGTTCTTTAAAAAAAACTGATCAGTGATCACCTTATTTCGGTAGCTAACAAAAAGTCGTTGGCTATTAACCTAGTTTTTATTGCAAAGCCGTTGTACAGTAATTTATAAAAATAGAAGAAAGTGGTCAGTGCACAGAAAAAAAAAATACAGAACAATGTCACAAACAGAAGTCTCATGCATAAAGATTTAGTATCTTTACTTACTCTTACCTTTAGAGAGAGAGAGAGAGGAGAGAGAGAGAGGAGAGAGAGAGAGGAGTGAGAGAGAGGGAGAAGTAAGGGTATATAGAGATCATTTATCCAACCGTGTCCAGTGGGAACTACTTCGCACACCAGAATAAAAAGGAGCGTATAGCCATCCAAGACAAATGGGCTATCTATCACAAAAATATTTTGTCAAACCAGACCGGTAATTCCTGTGATAAATTAGCACATTTACGCAAAACAAACAAAATCTTCAGCTTAATAATATTAGTATAAATTCATACTGTACCTATATATTGAAATTATTTCGATTTGACTAAATAAATCTAGAAGTTATTATAAAATCTAACATTCCTTACCCAAAAAGCCACACAATTACTGAATCTAAACCCGACTTGTGTATTTAACTTTGAAAAACTTTATTATTGTACTTTATTAAGTCAGCCATATTGAATAGAACGTTCCGTTTCAGTCGAACGCCATTTCAGAAGTCAAACAGAATGGTACAAACACCGCAAGTTATATGAAAAGTTATAGAATCGTGGAACGGAACTTTTCGACTCAGACTAATATTTTCTGATCGGTTTGGTTTGACTTCGTTAGTAAATAGATTTCAAACGAAGTTTATATACAGTTTCGATAATATTGTCTTCGTGAAACTTTGTAAGAGTAGGTAACGTCGTTTGTTTATTGATCAAGCCAATATTAGTTGGGATGTGGACTAGGTCATAAATGAAATACTTTATCATATTCATTTTGTAAAGCATCTTAAAATAATGTCAGTTTAATTAATCGTTTTGAATCGAAAACTCTTTTTATTTTTTTATTGATAATTTAATCGAAATAAGTATACTGCTTGATGAGAAAAATCTGTGACGTCATATGTGGTGTTTCATACAAATTGCATAGAGAGTAACCATTTTTGACAGTTCTAAAAAAGTATTAAATTTGACTAGTTGTCAAATTTGTGATTGGTATTAATCGCAAGGCGTGACTGCTGAACACGGGGTCTCGAGTTCGATTCCCATTTCGGGCCTACATTGCTTTGTGAGTTTAAGAATGCATTTCCATGTTTTCACTCATATTAATTAGGCAATCTTGTCATAAAAAAAAACAATTCAAAAAAAAAGTTATAAGTAAAAGTAAAAACTAGTATGTACCTAATAAAAAAAAATACATTGTCGTTTTAACCGAAAGACGTACACTGCAGGACAAAGCCCCCCCCCCTCCTCCCCGATACATACTATACATTAACATATTAACATATATACATATTTCTTTTCCTACAAAGAAACATATTGGCCGAAACATCATATTGATGTTCGCCTTTGATTTCTCAACTTAAGCGATTTAAATAATTAAACTGTGCTTATACTAGACAACGTTCACATAAATGAAACAAAATAATTTTCTACCGAACAAATGAGATATTTTCCACAAGAAAATTACGATTAGCATCGTCTAAGGTAACTTCGTAAGTAAGAAAAGCTACCATTTATTTTATTTACGAGGCATTGTTCGTCTGTTGTGGTTACTGGCACAATCAATAAAATCAGTATTAATAATAATTATTATAGCAAATGAATATTAGTCTATCCCCTATAAAATAGTAGGTTCCGACAGCGGTTTTACCTGCTTCATGAAGGAACTATCTCCAGCACACGGATACAAAGTAACCTGTATGTTGTTATGACATCATCATCTCCTGAGCCTTTTCCCAACTATGTTGGGGTCGGTTTCCAGTCTAACCGGATTCAGCTGAGTACCAGCGTTTTACAAGGAGCTACTGCATATCTGACCTCCACAACCCAGTTACCCGAGCAACCCAATATTCCTTGATTAGACTGGCTTCTGACTACCCGTAACGACTGCCAAGGAAGTTCAATGACAGCCGTTATTCATGTTTTTGTGACATATAAGCTATATTACTGCCAAGTTTCATTAAAATCCGTTCAGCCGTTTAGGCGTGGAGAAGTAATAAACACAAACACATAGATGTCGCCTTTGTAATATTACAGTGATATAAAATTTGAACAACTTGTATTGACCTTAAAATACCTCAGAGGCAAAAGATAAATGCCTCTTTGATTGTATTATAGTCATTTAGCAATAAATAACCGGCCACAAATACACATAGTAAAATTAATCACTCGCAAACTAATCAATTATATTAGTTTACCATTAAATAATTCAGTACTTGAATTATTATTCGACAATGTAGCCAATGTTCCCAAAACATACAAATTATAGTTTATCTGTATTGACCAATGTTTTGATAACAATCGCCGGTGTATCAATGGGCTTAAAACAATAAAAATAGTGATGTGAAATGTATGCAGCCGTCCCGCATCGACATCGACAATCGACATATCGACCGCAGAACATTAGAGTTTTAGATGAATTAGATGTCTAGATGTGGCTTATGAATGTCGTGCTAAATCTAGAGATATAATAAAAATCAAGAGAATATTACAATTAATAAAACAACAGCTCGATATGAAAGTAAAGATTAAGCACTGGTCAATCAGTTGCAATATTTAAAATAGAATTAAAGTTAAATCACTAATTAGTTGAATCTCCTTAGCTGTTAAAGCTTTATAGTCAAGTTAAATCCTAAATAATCTAAAAGAGCTATAAATAAGTCTAGATAATAAAAAATACCCTTTTCCTACTCATAACATAACTTTAAAAAACAATTTCTCAAAACCATGACGCAAGACCGAGTCGCTTCCAGCACCTCTATGACGCGTATCCCGTCACTGTTATCTGCGTTTATTCATTGCAACAGAAGGCCAACCCCACCATAATTTGGACAGCGTACACTAACGCGGTAACGCATGCAAATTCAACCCCGGCCCGTGAAATATACGACCAATAAATAAACACACAGAAAGGGGTGAAATTAAATATTCATATACGGGTGATGGGTTGAGAGGTTGAGAAGCGTATCGATGTTTTCTTTTTTTATCGATACTATTGTGATGGTTTTTGAATCCATTGTACGTGAACCATTATTTTATAGGTTATTTATTACACCGTCAAAGTATGTGTTTTTCATGTATTTGTTTATAATTTTTTTATGAAATTTTAGATCAGCTAGAAATAAATTATTGTGTATAGTTAATACATTTTTTTTATTAAACTGTGCAAAATACCTACTGACGTGCCAATACTTTGTCCCTAAGACAACACTTTGACTTCATTTATGCCTATTACTAATTGTGAGGGAAGGCATTGTTATTCATTAATATAATAACTTAATTGCAAATACATTTTTTTGAAAAATCATCTTTAATAAAAATTGTATAACATTTTAAAAAAACAATCGACATCTACAAAATAACCAACACACATCACTAGACAGTCCAATATCGTAATAGGCAGACTAAAGAGTGAGGCGACTTGTATAACATCACCAAATTAGCCAAGCGATGTGCAATAGCCCTTAGGGCTATGCAAACAGTAGGGTTGCCATTGTTCCGTGCAACATATTATTATTTAATTAAAAATGTATTTGCATCATGCTGTTTTTATACAGAGGTATTAGTTTTGATAATAAATTAGGATTTTGTTTTTCTAGAACTTAGTGTTAGTGATCGATAGTGACATTCTTAAAAAGCTTTGTGTCTTGCAAATATGTAATAATGTGAATTTTATAAATCCAAACCCATTTTCCCATTCTACTCGTATTCTCACAGACATAAAAATAATATACAAAATCAAACTACAGTCTCCATAATCTAAAATTAATTTACCTTTCAACATTTCCTAGTCTCTAAAACTAAATAGTTTCGAGTGCTCTGTCATAACAAATCATAACACATTGCAATTTTAAAGACCTCGCATTCCCTCTCAGATTGACGGGTACATTAAGAAGAATGAAATCTTGAAAGCTCAGACAAAATCGACAGTAATACTATTAAATCACCCTACGTATACTATGAAGTTTCTCTCAGTAATTAAGTTAAGATTTTCTTTTGTTTGTGTCTATGCAAAATTTAGCTGTGTGAACATATTGTATTACTAGCAGCTTCCCGCGTTTTTCACTGTATGTTCACCGGGGATAATGTAGTAGTTTCCCATCAGTGAATTTTACAAATCGGTCAAGTAGTTTCGGAATTTCGAATCAAATCAGAATACTTTATATTATTAGTATAGATTATGCAAAATTTTACCTGGATAACTTTTTTGAGCAGTGCCTTTATTGTACTGATACCGATAAGTATTATCTTTATATATGTTTTAACATTATTGGTTTAACTGAACAAAAAAGTTTCATTTCAATAAAGGAACAACCTTACCTTTGAAACAATTTGATATTTATATATTTACATTTATATGAATTGAAGTATATTTTTTTTGTACTTTTTAAAAATAAACCTAAAATAACCTCCCTATCTTATACTGTCATCTTTACCAAAAAAAACATCGACAAAATATCAAACATCAAAGCGCAACCCTAGCGAGTACACTTCGTGCAAAATGCTCAGTGACGCCTTACAAATGATTGTATCTACTGAGTTTAGTTGATATATTACGCTTCCAAATTGAATGGGACGCAATCTGAATGGGCGGCGAGGCACACATGTGCTTCTACAGTCCCCTGGGTAATACAATTTAGGATTTATATTAGTCGATTAAAAATGTAAATGGTAGTTTGAAGTTTTTTAAGACGAGAGTGTTATCTGTAAATGATCAGGTTTTTTTAATACTTATGTAATTCAATGACTATTAAGATTTTTTTATATAAATATATTGGATGTATATTAGATATATTAGGTAAAAATTTCAAAAGAAAATATATTAAAAAAAATTGCCATAGGTGGCTGAGATGACGGTGATGATGTTAGGACGTCCTAACGTCCACTGCTGAACATAGGCCTCACCTTTAGATCATCCCCACATAATACCGGCTGGGAGCGACCTGCATCCAGCGTCTTCCGGCGACCTTATAAAATATGGCAAAAAAAGAAATTGCAAAACTCTGAAGTTTTGATTACTTGTATCAAAATAAAAACTTTTCCTGTCTATAACACTAATCTGAATACCTACTAATTTTATGTAAATTAGCTTATCTAATTTACTATTATTATTTACTATTAGGTAAAGTCTATCAGTACGAGTAAATTTCTTAACCAATATTAAAGCAAAACAAATAAACATCACACTGACCTTTAGAAGTAAATAAATTTTAATCTGTATTA
This sequence comes from Heliothis peltigera, assembly GCA_958496145.1. NCBI lineage: Eukaryota > Metazoa > Arthropoda > Insecta > Lepidoptera > Noctuidae > Heliothis > Heliothis peltigera. The sequence goes on along the minus strand of OY292345.1, from coordinate 4,586,315 downwards.
AGCACATTAGTTTTATTCGAGACCTACTTTCTCGCTTATCATAACAATTCTATGACTAGACAAATGTAAATAAATTAATGAGACAGAGTGGCACCATGTCAAACATAACTTCATTTAAAGTGTGAACCGTATCAGCTTAGTTGTCTTAAGGCTAGTTTCACGATGTCCGAATAGCCACACTGTCTACCGAAGAAATTAAAAAAAATATATGGGACCAAATGGCAAGTATATTGCATCGAACAAAAAAAGAATTACACTAATCGGACTAGAAACCTCGTAGTAATCGGTGTACATACATAAAAAAACATACCGGCTGAATTGAGAACCTCCTCCTTTTTTGGAAGTCGGTTAAAAATGAACATAATTTGTATGAAATTATCTACCAAATAAACTAAATGGAACTCATTCGTAGGTGGTGAAACAGGCCGTCAGGTATATAATTATGACATTCCTTAATACGCGTGACGAAAGGGCTAAAAAATAGTGATTCTAATTTTCTTCGCGTTTTAGATTAGTAAATAATATTGGACCCGTATTTTTTGTTTTGTGACAGCATTATAAAAATACTAAGATTTAACGCATTAAAAAGATCGAAAGTGGAGCCTGGTGACGTCACGTTTAAGTAAAATTACTGCCTAAATGTGATGTAACACATGACTTCCCCGCGGTGCCAACCGCCATCCGCAGGAACTACTTCTAGCAGCCGGAAAAAAGTAGTCTATATCCTTTCTTCGACCCTAGAATACGTGTCTACCAAATTTTATTTGAATCGGTCCATATAATGATGGTTCATATACGATAAAGGCTGTTCGTGTATCAAAAAATTAGTATTAGTATTTCGGATTTTGTGTTTCGGATTTTGTGTTTCGGATTTTGTGTTTCGGATTTTGTGTTTCGGATGACACGTTCAACTGTAGGTCCCGGCTGTCATTGAACATCCTTGGCAGTCGTTACGGGAAGTCAGAAGCCAGTACGTCTGACGCCAGTCTAACCAAGGGGTATCGGGTTGGTCAGATAGGCAGTCGCTCCTTGTAAAACACTGGTACTCAGCTAAATCCGGTTAGACTGAAAGCCGACCCCAACTTAGTTGGGAAAGGGCTCGGGAGATGATAACTATTTCACGTTAAATACCATAACAATGACTATAACACAGCTTGATCTAATTGCTACTCAATTAGATATTGCCATATTAATGCTGATTGCTGATTGTCTTTTAGCAAAAACAAGAGTATCGTATTTCGATATCCAATTAAAAGTGTGTATCAGATAACAAAGTCTACGTCATCAACGTATTTTTTGCTTCCTCATACAATATTTTATTCATAAAATTTTAGTTTAAGCCGATCTTCTATTTTTTGACACCTTTTTACGCACGGTCGCTTAGCCCCAAAGTAAGCTATTGATTAGCTTATGTTATGGGTGCTAACACAACTGATAAACTACATATACTACACATATGTATATTTGTAAATAAATATTGTTATAACACCCAGACCACAGCCAACAAACATGCTCATCACACAAAATGTCGACTGTACCGGGAATCGAACCCGGAACCCTCAGCTCAGCAGTCAGACGTGGTTACCATTGCGCCAACGGGGTCGTCATCACTCTTACACCATAATTAGAAGATCTGTGTTTCTTGAATGGAACAGAAATCAAAGAGGTCAGCCCATGATATGGGTGAGTGGTTAGACTTGCTTGGGGAGTTTGTTCCACCACTTCTTCTTCCCAGCGATAACACATAGAAAGTGGTGAAGGGCTGGCGTTTTTGGGGCTGTCTTCTGTAGAATTTTTGCCTTCAAAAAGTGCTGATTTTCAGCCTAGTTTGAATAAATGACTTTTTGTCTTTTATCTTTAAGACTGCATATTAATTTTATAAACTAAATTGTACATAGAACCTCATTGCTAAGCTTCTTAAGCGAGCAGCTGGGGCTAATTCTTAAATGGAAAACGGATTCAGACCTTCGTTTTTACTATAAATGTTTTTTTTTTAAATTACCCAACCAAAGCAAGCCAGTATATTCATAGATATTACAATAATAATACCGCAATTGGCATCACTACTTATTATGCAAGGGGTTGTTTGATCAAACATTGGCTCAACAATGGAACTCGTTGTAATGTTGACAGTTTACATGTTATCGTTCGCTTACAATGTTGGTCGCCATTGTTGTGTCTCGACTCAACAAATGTTTTATGTCAAATTACGTTCGAATTTTAAAACAACGTTTTGTGGGGCCATAGATATTAATTTATTTTTTAGTAATAGAATGCGAATGAGATTTTATTTTGTGGACTGTTGTCCTTTTTTAAATAATATACATACCTACATTAACTACTTCTCCGTGTGAGAGGAGGCCTGTGCCCAGCAGTGGGACGATAAAAAAGGCTGATGATGATGATGATGATCATGATACATTATTAACAGCCAGAATACTAAGCTACCCGAAACTGTAAAATTTTCCCAATCAACTATGAATCAAAATCTATTAAGAAAAAATGAGAGATAGTAATAGCTTAATGTGCAGGCGCCTGTACAGTGAAGAAAGCCTTTCAGAAATTCGTTATAATTTTTAGGTCAGTTTCACCGGTTACGGATAAGTTCCAGATAGTTTATCTGGCAGATAATTTCATACAAATTCTGTTCCATTTTTTTATTTATCTGGTAGGTAGTGGCTATACGTAACCTGTGAAACTGGTCCTTAATATTAGATAATATAGATTTTCAATTCCTTTGTCTAATATTGTATTTTATATACTTACGCCTATTATTATTTACAAGAGGCTGAAAATACATCGGCACATACTATTACAGGTACTCGTAAACTGTAATTAGTTTCGCTAATAAAATATCAAACCATGTTGGTGTCGAGTCGACTCACAACACTATCAAAGTAAGCTTCTATAAAAATACTTAGTTTAACTAAATATTGAATAATAACTCTTTACTTCTAGTCTCATAATTAATTTAATTACACAAACACTTATCGTACAAAATAAGAGATTAATATTAGTTACATTATTGCTAATAACTTCAATGGTAATTTATTTATTGAACGCAATATTTTAAATTGGCTTTTTTATTTATAGCTTAATTGTATTTTTTGCTTATTGAGATATAGTAAGTCTGTAAACTTGATATTTAATTGTAAATATGTATAGTAAATATGTTTTATTTATAAGGGTATACCAACAGCTTCTGTGTATAGTAGAGATATGTACGATTTTTTTGGGGTCTTCGACTTACACAGTCGCCAATTACTGCTTAACCAGCTTTCACAAAATAATAAAGGATAATAGAAAAAAAAGAAGTATATATATAAAACTAAAATAAATGGAAAATTAACTTAAAATATTACTGAAATTGTTAGAAAAAAAAAAACAAATATTGCAAACATTATAACATTAAAAATTATTAAATAACAGTTCAAAACCTAATTTATGTTAGTGATTGAAATAAGATGACTTAAAATCTAACCGAACCTCTGAAATAAGTTATAAGACTAGTTTCGTATCTTCGTATCACCATCCACCCACCATCGTATCTTCGTATCACCATCACCCCTTAAAATTAGCACTACGTTCACCCATCCCTATTTCACGTTAAGCAAATAATTAGTCATAAAACCAGTAGATGGTTCCGTCAGTCGCAATAGCGTCATCGCAAGGTTTAGGGGGTGCTCTGCGGTTGATACGTCATTATGTAAATTTATTTACTTTATTTGCTTGGAGGGTTGTACGAAATGCGTTGTACGAATTGGTAACTTTTTAAATACGTTTTGACGTTCTTTTTCATTGAACATGGACACAAATGTATAGTACTACTATGTATAGGTAAATTTTGTCACACTTTTGTAAATGTAAAAAAAACATACCGACCGAATTGGTAACCTCCTTTTTTGGAAGTCGGTTAAAAAATACCGCATAATATAGGTATAGCGACCACATAAAAAAACTGAACACTGGTAGAGAAAACGGGAAACTACAATTTTTCTTTATATTAAAACAATAGACTATTCTAATCGTTAAAATTATCCGTTAGTTATCCTACCTTTGAACCTCTATGTATACGGTATCTTCTATTTAAAATTGTTACATACATACATACCATTCTTAAAACAGATACAGCATAAATATGACTCTATGGAAAATATCCCATTATCTAAAAAAATTATAAAATTATTAATTAATTATTTACGTGCACAACAGACTCACAAAATGATCCGCAAACCTTCGAAACCCAATACCATAAAGACTAGAATTTATACAAGTAAATTATCACGCTCACACAAACAGTTATAAGCAGAGATCGCGATACCTTGTCAAATAATATACTGAACTAATAGATGCTTATTGTTATACCTCTCATATATTTCAGAGAAGGGATTTTGTACATTGTTACATATTATGTAAACTTGGTTCAAAATAGTTAATAAGTATAAGGTTTAATCTATGAACAATTGAGTAAATATCTTGAGATGAATTTAAATTATACAAGGAAAATTATGGAAATAAAAAAAATAAGGCTTAGGTTAGTGTGATAATGAGAGTCGGATTACTTTTTAATAAGTTATGTTCCAATTCATTTCAATTTTCTCGTATCAAATCTAACGACTTTATGAGGACCTCGTTGGCGCAATAGTTATCACGCCTGACTGCCGAGCTGAGGGTCCCGGGTTCAATTCCCGGCACGATCAACTTTTGATGAGCATGCTTGTTGACTGTGGTCTGGGTGTTATAATTATGTATTTGTAGATACATATGTGTAAAGTATAATATGTAGTTCATCAGTTGTGTTAGCACCCAGGCTAACCGGCCGTGTGTGAGAAAGGGGTCCCGATATTATCAAATCTATACGCAATAAAATTATCGCTAGCATCACAATGAAAAAAATACGAATTACAAAATTGTGCCCAACGATCTAAATCGCTTAACCCTAAAATGATGCAGTCATACCAAACAAACAAATGTCAACTATTAACTACAAAAAAAGTTACGGATTCTTAGTAAAATGTTAGTTGCGGTCCGTTTGATGTTAACGCCCCGTAACAACATGTGTGCCCGTCTGTCCTCTTGTTTATACTTAAATATTCCCATTTATACTATTATTAGAGTCGTACAGGATGTAAGTACTGTGTATTGCCGTCCTGACTATGCTAAATACGGCCACGAAAAACGGAAGGTGGGCAATTGTTTTTATTGAAATCGCACGGCAGTTTAGGGTTGAGGAATATTATATTGAATTTATTTTCAACATATTTACATTTTTTTTAATTAAATATTCACAAAACATTATAAATAAATAGCAGTAAAAAATCGTCATCATCGCTGCCCACCGGAAGTGTACCCTATATGCTCGCAGCATTACCGTTGGGTGGAATAAAAGCCAGCCTTTGGCTCTATTATATGTACCTATACTAAAATATTGTCAAATAAAAAAAAAACTTTTGATTCAAATTAGTTATATTATAGAAAAACTAAATTCCAAATTCAATGCATGGTATTTGGATGATGGAACTCTAGGAGGTGACATAGACTCGGTTTTACAAGATCTCGTATTCCTTAAAGAACAATTTCACTCTATTGGACTGGACCTTAATTCATCAAAGTGCGAGATTTTCATACCTGACATCACTAACAGACAGACAGTCATATCAAAATTTAATGCCATAGTACCCCACGTTAAAATCCTGGACAAGACTTCACTGCACCTCTTAGGTTCACCTATTTTGGAAGATAGTTTTACATCATTTATAGACACAAAAATCTCAAATTTTAATGACGTTTCAGATAGACTTTTCAAAATTAATCTACATTCGGCATTTATTTTAGTAAGATACTGTTGTTTCGGCCCAAAATTTATGTATAATCTCCGGTCTTCTCCTTTATGGAAACAACCACAACTTTTAGAAAAAGTTGACAAAATTATTCATAACACCATTACATCTTTGTTTAATTTGGCTTTGGACGACCGAGGGTGGCTTCAAGCTACCCTTCCGATTAGATTTGGCGGCCTCGGCGTTCGCAAAATTTCCAGCATCAGTCTACCGGCGTTCTTATCCTCGGTCTGCGGCACCAAAGAGTTGACCAGAAAAATTTTAGCTCCTTCACTGGTCAACTTCGAAGTGCCGTATCTGACTGATGGTATGAACGCTTGGAAAATGGCTTGCCCAAACACAGCCTACCCTGACAACCCGGCTTCCCAGAGACAGTGGGATGAGCCGCTCTGCAGGTTGATAAGAAATAACCTTATAAATACAGCTATCAACACTGCGGAGCGTGCCCGCCTACTGGCTGTGGGAGAATGGGAGTCAGGGCTATGGCTACACGCACTGCCTTCGCCCAGCATTGGAACTATGCTGGGTGACACAACATTCCGGCTCGCTACATGCCTTCGCCTAGGTGCTCCCACTGGAGCTCCGCATCGCTGTCAATGCGGCGAATCTGTGGACTGCCTTGGGCACCATGGTCTCTCCTGCAGCAAGAGCGCAGGTCGCATGGCACGGCACGCCAGTGTTAATGACATCATCCGTCGTGCTCTTGTCACCGCCGGAGTGCCAGCTGTTTTAGAACCGAAGGGCCTGGCACGTGACGATGGCAAGAGACCAGATGGGATGTCCATAATGCCATGGAAAATGGGAAGGTCTTTGGTGTGGGACGCTACATGCGTTGACACCCTTGCACCTTCCCACCTTCCCAGTACGGCGAGCTGTGCCGGTGCGGCTGCTGCTACCGCGGAAAACCTCAAACGGCGCAAATATGTAAACCTAATCGGCAATTACATGTTTGAACCGTTTGGGGTTGAAACACTGGGACCATGGGGCCCAAGTGCCCACAAACTTTTCAAAGAGTTAAGCATGCGTTTAGTGGAGTCCACACGTGACCAAAGGGCTGGCCAATACCTTGGCCAACGAATCAGCATTGCCATTCAACGTGGCAATGCGGCCAGCCTTTTGGGCACGATCCCCGCTGACAGCGATGCGGAGGAATTTTTTGATGCACTATTTTAATTTGTCTCTTTTTTATTTTCTTTGTATATAGTATTATATTTATAATTAAATTGTAAATAATTATGTACATTATCTATACTTATATGAAATAAAAAACTGACAAAGTTATATTATTGTTTACCATAAAAAACACGGGATACAGTTATTATGCCGGAAAACGAAAAAGGCTCATTTCTAATTTTGTATATAAAATAAAACTACAACCATGTTCTATAATTGGGTACATTATATTAAACCTAATATAGGATGTATAAACATTTAAACAACCAAATTATTTAAATCACACCACAAAAAACAAGCGGAGTCAGACTTACCCACAGTATAGACATGCATTACTTTAAAAGTATATACCATAACAGCCACACAGACGAAACAACTATTTAACTAAAATTGTCCAAATTCCTTTTAAAATCCTGTTTGGGACAATTTGTTCATCTCAATAGGTACACGAACCTTGGTGAAATTAACAAAGTAATGTTCTTTGATGAACAATTTTTGACATTTTAGGACATAGAAGACGATTCCTGTCTAGTCTAAGTAGATAATTGCGGTGATATTTTGCTCTAAATGTGTCTTAGTTTAGGAACACTTAATGGCTTTAAAAGAAAATTTATTGAAGGTGTTGTCTCATTGTTCGATTGTGTTTTAAGTAGTTTTGTATCGCCTTATGTGTATTTTGTATGTTTAATTTGCAATAAAATCGGTCACTTTGTTTTGTGGTTATAAAAGACTAGGGTCACCCATGTTTCTTGGGACACTTGGCTAAAAAGTAGCCTACAGCCTCTCTCGTTAAGAGTTCTCTCTACCACTGTAAGAATTATTGAATATCAGTTCACTGGATTCTGAGATAAGAGCGTTCATGCAAAGAAACAAACAAAGTCTCATAACGTTGCTATAGATTTCGCTAGAGAAAAATTCTGGATCAAAATCACTTAAATCCTACATATTGTATCCTGTTTTGTCTTTGTTGACTGTAGTAGTCTCTAGATCTGCTGGCGCTGTTAGTTGTTCGTAAGAGTTATAGCAACCCTGGCATACAAAGACCTCCAGAATAAAATGGGTTTTAGTCAGTAAGAATCTAACAATCCTTCCAGCTGCACCCTCAGTAGCATGCGATGATTTCCCACAATAAAGTAAAAAACTATATTCTCCACATTTATAATTATGTGATTTAAATTGTTGATTTTATTCACAAATTTAACATTCAACTGATCATTGCCCATATTTTCTTGTGGGAAGCTATCAACGTCTAGCGCATTCGCACCTATAAAGACATCGTCAGTCCTATCATTTGAGTACTCATTAGCATCTAAAATAATAAAATTATCTTAGTTATCTCACCTTACGTTATTGCTTCTTCATATACAATTGCATTATCATAAACATGTATAATTACTATCTGTTGAATTAACTTGATTGTTTTACCGCTTATGTTGTGTGCATTAAGCTTTAGATTATCTCTTATCTTTGTTTTATTATAGTTTGTTATCTATTTATTAAAACTGCAGCTTACTTCAGCAGTTATATCATGTGCATCTAATTAAGCCTCACTTTATTTATTAAAGTCGTTTTTATTTAAATTTCTACTATACATAGATGATTTCGTTGAGAATGTAGAATACCAAAATTGAACTTAAAATTATATGGACATATTTGTATGATATAAGAATCTTTAATTTTTGAGATTAAAATCAAATTCTAGAATCATTGGCCACGTCCATAATGGATGCTGTTTTTTTTGTGTGTTAAGTATATTTGTAATACCTGTCTCATTAGATATATAACGAAATTAAATATATTAAGTTACCGTTTCTGAGAAATGTCCCTACCACAAGTTTCCATAGTAATAAGTTCCATCAATACCCACTAGTGTGCATTATAACATTAAATATTGAACTTATTATTTGCATTAGAATAAATTTAAATAAATATTGTATCTATTATAACTCTACTTGTAATGTGTATTTAAAATGAAGGTCTTCATAATGATTGTGTGTTCGTAATATTGTTTACTTAATATACGGTCACCTGAAAATTAATATACGAGTATAGGAATACCAAAAAGTTCCCGAAGTTTTCAAATATTGTATCGCTTGCTTTATTGCGAAATATTATTGCTTTATTGTGATGATATAATAACTTCTAAAAAGCCATTGATAGTGAATGGCTAAATAGGCAGGCCTTCGGATAAAATAGGCAAATCAGATGTAGAAGCTGCAAAAGATCGCAGGGGTCCTCTAGGACCAAAGCCTACTGGGGATGCGGGAGTGCTCGAAAGAGGTGTTACAGCCCCGGTGCACAAGAGACCAGAGAAAGAACGTAAGTAAGTTTTATCAACAAAAGTCCATACGATAATTTCTTACCCATCAAAAAGACCAGATGTGAGCCAATGTAAATTTATACAATAATACCGCTCCACATCTATTTCTATAGAATGTATCAAGTCTTAGCATTTGATCCCTACCTATTCAAGATCGCTTACAGTCAGTGTTTAAGTTTATGTTTTAATTAATTCTACTAAAACAGTTGTGTAGGTCACGCTTCTTACATGAATAATAAATAGCTGTAATATTGTTGTAAGCGTCTATTATTTCTTCTTCACTTTCTTCATCGACGGGATCCATTTAGTTCTAATCATAATGTCTTCAAATTTGTTTACTAACTTAAGGATCTTACAGACCCAAGAAGTAGGCAAATATACCTGGCATATTTTTTTGAAATCTCTAAATCGTATCAAATCATCATCTCTTTAATTAAAATTGACACATATTTTAATACCATTAATCAAGCCATCAAGCTCAATAACGATTTCAAAAGCAAAACAAATGAATACAACAGATCGTGCGTGTGCCGACGTATAAATAATTTAGTCAAGCCGTTTACTAGGACATCGTATAGTACATCAAAGACTCCTTGTATATGTCCCACGTCTGGTACTTAAAGTTTATTAGGTCCCGCAAATGTGCCAGAATTAGATTCACAAATGGAATCAGCTTGTGATTAAGTTTTATTTTTGAGGTATAAAACAGTTGTCTCCAAAGATGAAAGAAGTCTCTTGGGTAATAAAGAGTTTTTAGAATAATAGGTAGATACTGTCACTGAAATCAAAATTGGTTTTGAAGAATCAAATGCAGTTCTATTTGAAACTTTAATTCATTCTGCAGGAACAAATTAAACAAAAGCAGCGGCAACGAATAAAATTTTTAATCTGCGTCTATAAAATCTACCTTTGTATAAACAGAAGATATACATATGTTTTAGTCATACTTTATTCTTTACTTGGATAAGTGACTTCTATAGATGCTATAGAGGTCATGTTGTATTGTAGTTGTAGAGTCTTCAGTCATTTTCAACGAATGTACTTTAAATAGGACATTTGTGTCTGGCCATGGTCTACTGCACAAGACAAAAACCCATCAACAAATGCTAAAGATTTTAAGCTTGTCTTCAACGTAGTATTAGGTATATCTTATTTTAACTTTATTTCTATTGGTCACAATTTATTTTCTTTATTATGTCTTCAGCCTCTCCTTGAATGGAGTTGTTGTTAATTGATATTAAATTCTTGTATTTTTCTTTCATTATATGCATCTATGGAAGATGTTACATTGATCTTAATTTTTTTTCATCTGTTGTATCTTAAGTAGCATACAATACATCTTTAGGGTCTTTTTCACGACCTACGAATAAGTTTCAGTTAGTTTGGTAGATAATGTCATAAAAATTTTGTTCCGTTTTTGAATTTATTCGGAAGGCAGTGGCTATTCGTACATCGTGAAACTGACCCATAGTCTACGAGCTATTTATGGTACCAAAGTAACTATAATGTAGTAAAGAAATTTCAGGTGTGAATCAGTAACTGTTAAACTGAGGGCAAAGGGCAATCCTATACATATTTCAATTCACCATATGAAATGACGTAATACCCGTATTAGAAATAGCAAAATGCATTTCAAAGAGCTTGCAATTGCAACAATGATTGACACAAAATTGAACGTTCATCAAACAAAATCCGTTGCGTTTATAATAAATCAAATGATTGCAATAAATTATAATGCATTTGTAATAAATCAGGAATGGTTGTATGCCAAAGTAAACTCTAGTGTTACATAAATCTGTTTTGTTTTTCGACTAAATGTCAAACATGTTCAGTGCAATGAGAAAAGTAAACAGTTATTATTTATGTTAGGGATGTGCTATTTATAGAACGTTTCGTATATATTTGGAAATATAACAAAACCGTTTTACTGCAAACACGTTGGCTGTTGCGACATTCGTTGTTTTTACTATGTGTAGAGTTGTAACGGGTTAATATTATGTAACGGTTATTATATATTATAACTTATATTTATTATTATTTAATGTTTTATTTGGTTTATTTTGCTATTATGTTCTGTGTAATTGTTTTAGAGATCAAGATTTATGTTTATATCCTTTTAACAGAGTATATTGAAAAAATATAGAGTTTTTCAGTATTTTTTTAAGAGAACATTTCCTCAAATTTATTTGTTTATGTACAAACTGATATTTACATTCATATATTTACAAACTTAAAAAAAAACTCAAATATACATATTAAGATGATTAAACTGAGATCCACATTTTTTTTAACAATTTGAGATTTTATTCGCTTTGAGAAACAACTCTCTTCAAAAGTTGTAAACTTAATTCGATTTAATTTGATTAATTTTGCAGGCGTTTTACTTTACATAAACTGTAGATAGATCATACGCCACAAATCTTTTCTTGAACCATTTATTTGGTTTCTCATATCTCTCATTAATAATTCACAGTACATATCCTTGACAGAATCTTTTAAATTAAATTGTATATTTGACAAAATATTTTACTGTGAGAATTCACAGGTGAGTAGAATGTTGTAGGTATTATATTTTTATTTCCTTACAATAATAAGAAATTGCGGTGACAGATTCATCCGTGTATTATGTCAATATTCCCACGGAATTGTTGTATGTATTATAGAGAATCGCTCAACCATCTTCATCGTGGTTGGATTTGATGGCGTTTATGAATATTACCTGTGGCTGAAAGCTGTGATGCAACGAATGTAAAGGCAATCCTTTATCCGTCTAGCCGACTATTAGGAATAGTGTTTATATATTTTTATACTAAAAAAAAAGTTACAAAAATATTTAAGAATTACTTTACATTAAATAGACTTTTGTAATTAATATTAACTTACCACCAATTCCCCATAACAGCTTGTGCAAGAAGTAGCAAGAAACACAAAACTTTCCAAAGGAGCTTCATATTGCCGAATAACTTTATAAAGTCACTTCATAAACATCCTATTTACTAAACCACTCGTACTAAAGTTTAACTCTAAACACTTCACATCAACACCGCAAATTTTAAACAAATTAAAAACTTTATTTTTAAACTTAAAACTCAAATATAAACCAAAACAAACACTAAAACAAAAACCACAAAACCTAAATAACAATGTAATCACTGTAATGCGAGCAGAAAAATAAATACGAAAAAGAAATAAAAACTTTTTAAACAAACTTTTGCGAAAGTTTACTTTTGGCGGGCACTCTTTTAAAAAACAATGCTGTCAACCCAAGATTCCATAGAGCGTTTATTAAAATTCGAACAGTTTGAAAAATCGAAAAAAGAATTGGTGTGCAGTCGTTTACGTTTAGACGCGACGCGCTTGCGATCCGCGCGCATTGAAACACAAAACCAGACTGGCTTGCTTTAAGCCGTTTGTAAGTATTCCATAGGATTCTCAGTAAGGGGAAGGGTCGAATCGGAGGGCGTGTAGATGCAGTATAGTGCTGCACGAATTCATCCTTCCAAGCCCTTACTACGAACCACGTAAACTTTACAGATCGGAATGTCGGTGCCTCGCGAAATGTCAACGAACGTTTACGCAAAATAATCATCGAGTTGTGCGGGGCTGCGACAACATGTAGTAAGATTGTGGATGCAGAAAAATGTCTGCGGACATCAATTGTGGGCTTATCCTCAACTCATGAGCTTAATACCCTGAGTTATTAGCATTTTTTTTTCAAATTGATTTGCTGATCGAAAGATAGGATTTAAATGCGTAAATGCCAAACAAATTGTATTTATTGCGGAAATTATGAGAACCTTTCCAGATTAACAAGTCTTATATATTTCGGTTAAGCCTTTTAGAAGATTAAGCTTTAGACATTAATTGCCGTAGATAAACTTAATAGGTGTGAACAATATTACAAGCGAATAAAGTGTAGATATAAATTCACTTACGATAAAATAAATAATACAATCGCTTTGCGTTTATTGTGAGGTCCTTGAATTAATTTACAGCTAACGTCTTCATACTGCACTGTTCAAGTCTCAGGTGTTGCGCAAGGCAGTATAGTAGGCCCTTTGCTTTTACTTAAGAAAACATTCACGTTCCTGTCGAGATTAATAACACTTCTCTATCAGGTGACAAGCGATAATAAATATAAATTAACTTTTCACGCAATTCCAATTAAGCATCGGACCTAATTTGGATATCTCGATATTTATATCTAATCAAAGATCTGCGAAGCTCAGCAATTAAATTAACCTTATTTAAAGTGTTTATGTAAATTCTAGGAACCTGAAATGTTCTGCCTACGGTCTAGCTAAAAATAGGACATTCTGTAATATATTTATTATTAAAGACGATGTTATCGTAACATTAATTAAATCACGATGGGGAACAAAATATACTTTCGTAGATCTGCATTTACGGACGTCAGTCGCTACTGGCCTACGACGTTGTTCGCGCGTACGAATACCTATTTCATAGTTCAATTGACTAATCTACTGTCAATTTATCAGATGGGTTACAAAAAAAAATATCTCCTCTGATTCTGTTACTTGAGGTATATTTTTACATGCAGCTTTGTACTGCTTTCTTTGCTTACTGAAAACTTTATATCACTCGTTTTCATTCTAAGTTGCGAATCATCATCATCACAGCCTTTTTATCATCCCACTGCTGGGCACAGGCCTGCTCTCCCATGGATAAGGATTGACTGTTAATTGCAATTAACAAGATGCGAATAGAAATGTTTAAATATTTTTTTATAATATATTTTTTTATTTATTTTCTTCTTATCTTAATCTTGATAACCCCAATTTTCGTGCAAATAATTTTAATATAAACCCAACACGAAATACATTATTTTCTAGAACTTTAAGGCACTAGAAAAGTTACCCTCAAAAGTTTAAACAAAGTCACCTACTATAGAAGACAAAAACATTACCACAAAGGGTAGGTTTTTATAAAACACATTACATGTTCTAAAAACTTCACACATCGCTTTATCACTAGAAGCTTTTAGCAGATAAAAATTATTAACAGATGTCTTCAGCAACATACCTTCACAAGTTGAACCCATAACTAATTTTAGAGAGCCGATCTAAAAAACCCATGGAGGGTAAAAAACGATAACAATAGGGTTTACCTGCAGCCATTTTGTTTCCCGTGTTTACGATCGCAGTAAAACTGTAATTGCAGCAGATCAAACGGACCGACGGGCTGACTTAACTGTATAGAATATTGTAACAACCTTTATGCGGTCTGAATTTAATAAAGGAAACAATAATGGACTTAAAGCTAAAGATAATAAGGAAAATAAAAGCAACGTTGATACGAAAAGAAAAGGTGGTGCTACAGATGCAACTAATGCATTGTCAGACAATTTTAAACTTTAATCTTTTCGTTCTAAGAACAATTATGCAGTTGACGCAATTTCATGATTTTTGCAAAATGATCGCAAAGATGTCAATTCAGATTTAGATTTACGATTATCATAGTGAAATACAGTTTTATCTAGATGAAGTTTAAGTTGATAATTGAATGACAAATTTGGATCAGGTTGAAAGGAATGTAACTCGATTTTCTGAACAATTTAAAGTATTTAAAGACAATCATTTAAGTTGGAAGTAGGACATGCTATAGGAAATAAATAAACTGAATTATATAAATAACCGAAGGGTGTCGACACACTATAGAATTTGGTTTTGCATTCAAACTTTTTTTGCTTAAACTACGTTGAAAAGTTAAGGACAAAAAGGAATTTATAATTGAACCTTGTAGAAGTACAAAAGAAGTTTATTGTGATAGGGATCAATTACGATCCTCTATCTATATAATAGAGGCTTGCACCCTTTTAAGTATGTGGATGTGGGATTTTGCATATTTAAACTTTATTTTTAATCCCTGACGCGAAAAGAGAGTTGCTTGACCGTTGTGGGTATTTATCAGTCAATGGCACCGTAGCTCTTAAACAGATGAACTGATTTTCATGTGATTTTTTTAGTAAATAGTGGGGTTTTCAACGGTCTGTCTTAAATATGTTTCACGAACATCGGTTCAGGCGTTTTGTCGTTATGAGCTATTATTAACCTTTTAAATTTCAGTTTTTTGATAAGAGGGTTTCTTAAATTTGTAGGTTCTTTTATTTTTGAGGAACAGTTAACTATTTTTCCATAAAGTTGAAAATATCTATCGAAACTATTTGGAATGAAGATGCGGTCAATAAATGATTGTTGATCGTATTTACTAACATCGTTGATCGTATTGTTCTTTGTTTCGGTTTACTATTTATAGACACGAATAATGATCATCGGAATAAATCTATGGAGAATTTCTCTTCAGCTTTTCATGAAAATCGTCATTTAGTTAATTGCTATTATTATAAGAACTTAAATATTTTGGACAGGTCAACTGTTTTTTTTTTGCTGTCTTTTCCATCTTCATCATTCTTATGTCCTTGTCTTAATTTCTGATTGTAGGTCAGCGCAGCACGTCTTCTTCTTTCACACTTCTTCTTCTGAAGCCATCTCACATATCACAGTTTTTTGCTCCTTGTTTATTATTTTCTGTCTATATTGTCATTGATGCCCTAGTTTCTCCCATTAACTTTATAGGCCAGATCAACATTATCTGAACTGCTCTTAATACGAACTTCCCTTTATATTTATAAGACTAATCCAAGGTTTTGCAGAGTTGCTCCAACGAGTTATACAGTCTTCAATTGTTACCAATCTACGTTAAAACTTACACGAATTGTTTTGCACCATTATTTCATTAGAGGCAGCTAGAAATATTTCTGAGTCGATGTCATGGTAGCAAAGATTGTCTTTGTTTAAATCCATTGTATCCGTACATTGTTGAATGTACGTACAGACATCATCACATCAACCTAGATCAATCTGTGAAAATTCTTTTATAGATTTTCAAACTTATCTCAATACTGGAAGGTTAATATTCGATTGGTAAAATTGGGCAGATTTGGGTAAGTTGACCTTCTGGCGTCAAAGAGCTCATTTTTTTTAAGTTATTGAATTCAACAGTATCGCAATGTAATTCACTGTATTTTCTGCCTACTAACCGCAATTATTTAGATCTCTCTAAGACAAAAAACGCCTTGGCAAACGTAGTGTAGGACGTCCTCAGGCACGGTGGAGTGATGACTTGCGCAAGACGGCTGGCAGGAGCTGGATGCGAGAAGCCGAAAATCGATCTCAGTGGCGTGCACTTGGAGAGGCCTATGTCCAGCAGTGGACTGCGATAGGCTGATGATGATGATGATGATGAAGACAAAAAATCATGAATTCAAAATATGATAACAATGCTAAATATTGGAAAACAAGTCCTTTTCTAGCAATACCCCTTTAATGGAAGCATAAAAACTAATCAAATAGCAAGCATTTAATCACAAGACAGAAAACACATTGACTTCCACGAAAGCGAACAAAATCCAATAGCTACAAACTGGCATAAGTCAATACATTAAACTTGTTAGAAGAAAAGTCACTGAAACATACGCCAATATCCTTTGCGGTCCATAAAATAAGAATCGTTCACAAAATATTAAACATAAGGGTGGATGTGACAGCAAATATAAGTTTGTCATACGGTAACTGCCAATTACGCCTGATATCTGTGTAGTAGACGGAACGACAGCAAAACAATAACATAAAAGAA
This sequence comes from Heliothis peltigera, assembly GCA_958496145.1. Lineage (NCBI taxonomy): Eukaryota > Metazoa > Arthropoda > Insecta > Lepidoptera > Noctuidae > Heliothis > Heliothis peltigera. The sequence goes on along the minus strand of OY292345.1, from coordinate 4,569,326 downwards.
TCGATATTGCGAGATACAAATGAATAATCTATAAATGCCTTTAAGACATTGATTGGTAGACTTAGAAAGGACGTAGAGAAGACCACGATCTTACAAATCCTACGTATATTATAAATGAGAAAGTATGTGTGTTTAGGTATTCGGATATTAGAGCTTTTCGTATGCTGAACGGATTTTGATGAAATTTGGCAGCAGTCTATCTAAATAAGTCAACAAGCCTTTTTACCCTGGTAAGTGGTTCTCTTCAAACAAGAGAGAAACCGCGGTGAAAAACTAGTTACTAGTATTTCCAGCATTAGTGCTTTTATCACCGATATTGACGTAACTATCGTAATCTTTGACCGTAAAAGATGTCGAAAACTGAAGAGCCCATCAAACGTTTACGAAGAAGCTTAGTTGTTTAAATTGCACCCGTTGCACTAGACTATCGTAAAATTCTAACCATAAAAAGATTATGAAACATTTGTTTTTTGTCAGTGTTGTGCGGTATTAGTGTAGTGACAAAAACAAAAAATGTAAAATTTACGTTCTGTGGCAACTGCTCCGCGCACCCGGATAAAAGTAGTAGCCTATAATTGAGTACTAGCACTGAAAGAATTGTTCTAAATAGTATTTCCTGAGATAAGCGTGTTCAAGCAAACAAACTCTTCAACTAATATTACTATGATCCGAGCGAGTGTGATACGTGACTTCGAAAAGTATAACACCGAATGTCATGTCTCCGCAAGTTTATGAGTTCGAAATTCTTAACAACGAATGCACGCTACCTCGAAAAACTTGACAACGAATGCACGTTACCTCGAAAAACTTAACAACGAATGCACGCCATCTCGAAAAACGTAACGCCGTAGTCATGCCATCTCGAATAACTAAATCTCGAATATTCACTTTTTCGAAAGTCTTAACCACGAATGCATCTTCCTCGAAAAACTTAAGTCCATAGCCATGTGATCTCGATCTTTGTGTTTTGATCTTTGTAATTAAATAAAGACTTATTATGATGATTAGGATATTAGAGGTTTAGTTATTTGAGATCACATGGCTATGGACTTAAGTTTTTCGAGGAAGATGCATTCGTGGTTAAGACTTTCGAAAAAGTGAATATTCGAGATTTAATTATTCGAGATGGCATGACTACGGCGTTACGTTTTTCGAGATGGCGTGCATTCGTTGTTAAGTTTTTCGAGGTAACGTGCATTCGTTGTCAAGTTTTTCGAGGTAGCGTGCATTCGTTGTTAAGACTTTCGAACTCATAAACTTGCGGAGACATGACATTCGGTGTTATACTTTTCGAAGTCACGTATCACACTCGATCCGAGCGCCTCTTCTACCCGTCACTAGCTCTATGCACGAAAGTTAATACGATCCAGTTATTAGCCGAATAATAACTCGACATATTCCATAGTCAGCCAGTTTCTTCGATATTATCTCGTACTATTTTTATTTTATTCATAGGGTATGTCTTTATTCTTTTGTTTACTTCGAAGTGAACTCCTGTCTGCGCTCAGTAATAAGTGTGTTTTTGTTTTTTTGTGAGAAACTTTCGCGAGATTCTTGAAGGTTAGAAGGTAAATCATTGTATTACAACGAGCATGTGTCCTATTTTCCGTTGTCTCCAAAATTGGGTCATCTGAGTAAGTGATCGCTGAATCTATGTTTATTTTTGCTGATTAGTCATATTACCTAGGAGTAATCGGATCTGATTAAAGAGAATTATATTTATGGAATTGCTTTGGTTTAGATATAACATGTTATCCAGCTTGCACACCTGACCTACCTATCTGATATAAGTGCCAGCGACTGAAGAACTTCCTATATTTTGTAAAGGGTGAATTAAGCTTTGTATGTACATCCATCCTACAGTAGGTATATAAAGGTTCAGGCGAAGTTTAACTGATAGGGGCTTTGGATGATAACTAACCCAACACATTTTATACGATTTACTCTCAATATAGTCTCAATATTAATAGTTTAATTGCGATGGCACTTGCACTAGTAATTTTAGTATGAGTCATGCTGATATAAAAAAGTATTTGCGTAGACAGACGTGCACTTTCATAGACCGATGGTTCGGCAATTCTACTCGACCGGAGATAGGTGCTCTCCGATGCACGGATGTATCAATCACCAAATTCCAATATCTTTCTGCTCTGGGAAAGTTTCTTAAAAGTCACAAAATAATTTTGGTCTGACCTGGGAATCGAACTCGAGACACCGTGCACAGCAGTCACATACCCTATTACCAGACAATTAACAGACAGCAAAAACTTTGTGAACTCACACTTTAAATGAAGCTTTTAAGAAAGATACGTTTTCCATACAAGGATACTAATCTAAGGACTTTTGGTTTAAACAGGCTCGGCGACAGCACTCACTTAATAGCATTCTGATTTCATTGAAACAAGTGATAGACATCGGCTTGCTAGCCATAAAAAAAACATTAAAGACCCCATTAGTTAGCAACTTACTAGGAATCTTTTACTCTCACAGTCCCATCTAGGTTTAAAGACTTTCCTGGAACAGTGTGCGCTTAAACTCTGATAACAAGACGGGAAAGTGATGGTAAAACCACACCTCTTTGTAAGTAAAGCTTACACTACTAACATGGTTTAATTTTGACGAATAGGTATAGCTAATGGACGAAGTCGTGGTGGTTAAAGAGCCAATCTCTCAAGTGTGAGGGCGCGAGTTCGATTCCAGGTCAGGCAAGTACCAATGCAACTTTTCTAAGTTTGTATGTACTTTCTAAGTATATCTTGGACACCAATGACTGTGTTTCGGATGGCACGTTAAACTGTAGGTCCAGGCTGTCATTGAACATCCTTGGCAGTCGTTACGGTTAGTCAGAAGCCAGTAAGTCTGACGCCAGTCTAACCAAGGGGTATTGGGTTGCCCGGGTAACCAGGTTGAGGAGGTCAGATAGGCAGAAAACACTGGTACTCAGCTGAATCCGGTTAGACTAGCAGCCGACCCCAACATAGTTGGGAAAAGGCTCGGGAGATGATGAGGTTCTATATGGACGCTAGACCTTTTAGGAAAACCCTATGTATTTACGCTGGCTGATTCATAAACTGAGTTTATTATAAAAGTGATAACATTTTCGCAAAGTATTGAGCAATAAGTAACAGATATATGTAGCATGTGTGGAGTTTGTTGCGCCACTTCTTCCCAGAGAGAACACGCAGGAAGTGGTGAAGGATGGGCGTTTTGGAAGCTGTCTTTAAAGTGCTGATTTATCACCATAATTTGAATAAATGACTGGTATTCCTTTCTTGATATTCTAGTGGACTATTGTCCTGGATATTAGAGGAGCTTGAGGCTAAGTAACAGCTACGTATCGATCGATAAGGTTTATAGGGTCGGTTCATATCTGGCGTAAAATACGCCGAGCGTATCATCAATCGTACTAACGTATCATCGGTTGAGTGTGAACGGTCAAGTGTTTTTCTATACATTTGTCTGTTCTAGCGTTACGGGACCGATAATACGCGACGCATATTCCGTTAGATATGAACCGACCCTAAGCAATGCTTGGCGTGGTCGGTGTGTATTGGTTGTCATGTGGAATTCCTTAGTGTTTCATAAAGCACGTTAAATTGGTGGTTCCCGGCTGTAATTTGTACATCTTTGACAGACGTTACGGGTAGTCAGAAGCCAGAAAGTCTGATAAGATAAAGTCTTGCCAACTTAGTGGGTAGTCAGCAGGCTTAGCATGGCAACCGTAGAAACAAGTTTTGTTTACCGGAGATTGGATATAATGACAGAAAAGTGACAGATTGACGTAAGATTTCTTTTGACAATCTTCGAAGTAATTTTTCTTTTCTTCGATTGACATAAGGCTGCAAGTGATTATACGCGATTTGACAGGTCGCGCCATGCTCGGGCAGAAGACATGTTGACATTTGACAGAAAGAGCTTTATCTTTTCTTGACAGAATAGATATAAAATCGCCATGCTAAGCCTGCAGATAGGCAGTAGATTAGGAAAAAGCTTGAAAATTGATATAGCAATGGGTATTGTAGGCACAAGTTAATCACTACCAGCCCAAATTTTGATAAAAAAATTCAAACTAAAGCGCATTCTACATCGGTGCATAGAAGATATCCAGACAACGGCGTTAAAATTCTTCTCAAAATAATCCAATCTTCGTCCAACTGAGTCAGATGCTATTCTAAATAGATTCTCATCAACATATGACTCCATCCGAAGTTCGGATGGTAAATGGTAAGTAATAGGAGCAGTTTTACGACGGCCTGGCGTAAGTATGGCCCGAATAAAAACATGCTGTTCAGGTAATCGGCCGTCGTTTACACTGTACTGATTTTTGTGGTAGTGATGGGGTGATGTCGATAGCTTAAGTGCAAACTTGTCGATGTTTCCCGATGAAGATCAATGGCTATTGAATCGGGAATAACGTTGTTAATAAATATATGAGATGGAAATCGTATTATTCCCCCCCCACCCTCATCTTAAAAAATACTAATAACAAATGATCATAATACTATATTCGCGTTATGGTATATAACATTACTATTTTCACATTTACAAATGGTCGTTATTAAATTATCTACTCTCATTGCAACATTTCGCACCCTGAGAACGAAAGTGACTCAACTCAAAATTGCCAATTTTTGGGAATAGGCGAAAATGTTTCCGTGGTATTAAGCATTTTCTGTTCATTTTACAATAGCACTAAAACAAGGTAACAAAAGTTATGAATTTCTGTTGAAATATATTGTTTGACTTAATAGCTTTTGATACATTATATAGTTTTTGCAAAAAATAAATGCTTTTCCCATATAAAATAATGTTTAAAAAAACTTGGAAAAATAGGTCACTTTAGTATTAGAAGTTTTTTATTTCTACTGACCTTTTTAGGTAAAGGTCTGTTCATTTCTAACATTGCCTAAAAAAATAGTTTAATTTCTATAAATAAGTCAGTTTTATTCTTAAGATTTTGTATATTTTTTCAAAAAGGCTAAATAAAACAGCGAAGTATGTGCTTAATGTCATTTAATAAATCACTCATCGTGTCGTCAATCGAATCAGTAATAATCACACAAAAAAAAAACTAGTATCAAAATTGTAAGGAAACCAAAAATTTTAAGTAATTCATAAATGTTATAACGAAAAATAATCAATATCACTCTTCTGTAACACTAATAAAGTATTTATCCAAATCAATAAACTATATTAGCAATAACTTGTCACTTTAACATAGTAATAATAGTACAGTCTTGTAGTTATAGTTCGGTTGTAATACCTAATCAAATTTTAATTAAACTCTCCTTAATACACTAACTTAGACAAATCAAACAACGAGATCTTCTGTTTTGACTGGTTTAGATAACTAATTCTTAAATTTAACGAAACATAATTATCCAATACAACAATAAAAAAATAGTTATAAAGTATTTGAATAAAATCAACAACAGTATTAATAGCATAACTTACCTATCTATCAGTTTATTGTACTTAATCAACTTATTAATTTTAATTAAACTCTGCTTATTACACTTCTAGACCACGGGACTACAGAGTCCCGGATTTTTAGAAGGTGAACGTGGGGCCGAAGCCAACACGCTGAAGCCCTTTTGAGACAACTTTAATGTATGTAATGGTGACACAAATTATTATTACATATAACATCATTACATATTCTATAAAAAAAGAATCATAGACATCGGTGTAGAAATACCAAACTTATACATAAAATACGATAATCAGCCATCGCCCCGTGTCGTTGCCGCGCTCGACGCGGGTCGGCCGGTAGGTACCTATAATAAGGCGGGAGGTACATTTAAAGGTTTTGTTTTTTGCTTGGGACTTTAACATTGTAATATTCCTGGTCCTGATGTGGAGGTGTATTTTCGATAATTGAAGGGCCAGATGGCACGTTTTCTTTGTCGATTTCAAAACCTTCGTCAGGACTCTGCAAACAAGTACAATAGATGGTATTTGGATGATGGAACTGATGACTGGACCTTAATTCATCAAAGTGTGAGATTTTCATACCTGACATCACTGACAGACAGACAGTCATATCAAAATTTAATGCCATAGTACCCCACGTTAAAATCCTGGACAAGACTTCATTGCACCTCTTAGGTTCACATATTTTGGAAGATAGTTTTACGTCATTTATAGACACAAAAATCTCAAATTTTAATGATGTTACAGATAGACTTTTCAAAATTAATCTACATTCGGCATTTATTTTAGTAAGATACTGTGGTTTCGGCCCAAAATTTATGTATAATCTCCGGTCTTCTCCTTTATGGAAACAACAATGGAAACAATGACAAAATCATTCATAACACCATTACATCTTTGTTTAATTTGGCTTTGGACGACCGAGGGTGGCTTCAAGCTAACCTTCCGATTAGATTTGGCGGCCTCGGCCTTCGCAAAATTTCCAGCATCAGTCTACCGGCGTTCTTATCCTCGGTCTGCGGCACCAAAGAGTTGACCAGAAAAATTTTAGCTCCATCACTGGTCAACTTCGAAGTGCTGTATCTGATTGATGGTATGAACGCTTGGAAAATGGCTTGCCCAAACACAGCCTACCCTGACAACCCAGCTTCCCAGAGACAGTGGGATGAGCCGCTCTGCAGGTTGATAAGAAATAACCTTATAAATACAGCTATCAACACTGCGGAGCGTGCCCGCCTACTGGCTGTGGGAGAATGGGAGTCAGGGCTATGGCTACACGCACTGCCTTCACCCAGCATTGGAACTATGCTGGGTGACACAACATTCCGGCTCGCTACATGCCTTCGCCTAGGTGCTCCCACTGGAGCTCCGCATCGCTGTCAATGCGGCGAATCTGTGGACTGCCTTGGGCACCATGGTCTCTCCTGCAGCAAGAGCGCAGGTCGCATGGCACGGTACGCCAATGTTAATGACATCATCCGTCGTGCTCTTGTCACCGCCGGAGTGCCAGCTGTTTTAGAACCGAAGGGCCTGGCACGTGACGATGGCAAGAGACCAGATGGTATGTCCATAATGCCATGGAAAATGGGAAGGTCTTTGGTGTGGGACGCAACATGCGTTGACACCCTTGCACCTTCCCACCTTCCCAGTACGGCGAGCTGTGCCGGTGCGGCTGCTGCTACCGCGGAAAACCTCAAACGGCGCAAATATGTAAACCTAATCGGCAATTACATGTTTGAACCGTTTGGGGTTGAAACACTGAGACCATGGGGCCCAAGTGCCCACAAACTGTTCAAAGACTTAAGTATGCGTTTAGTGGAGTCCACACGTGACCAAAGGGCCGGCCAATACCTTGGCCAACGAATCAGCATTGCCATTCAACGTGGCAATGCGGCCAGCCTTTTGGGCACGATCCCCGCTGACAGCGATGCGGATGAATTTTTTGATGCACTATGTTAATTTTAATTTGTCTCTATTTTCTTTGTATATAGTTTTATTTCTAATTCAATTGTAAATAATTATGTCCATATAAATAAAGTACAATAGAGAATATAGAAAACAAATATAAGTACCTAAACATTTTTCCAATAAATATAGTACCTACCTAGATACTAATGAAAAAGGAATAGTAAATAGTTTCCATAATTACCTTATTTCGCTGTCTCTCTTCCACCAATTGAAGAATTAAAGCACTTCTTTTCATTTTTAGTTTTGGGATTGCCGACTCAGTATGGAATATTAAACACAAAAGATAGTAATAAATTGCACTATTAATCAATAAGTCTACTGAAAATTAAACTTAAAAATGTTAAACAGACTTTCTTTGGAATAGTACAAAATATAGATAAGTACATTTAAAATTATACAGACCTGATTCAAAATTGGTTCATTATTTAGACTCATTTGTTAATAAATAAGTGACCGAATTTGTTATACGTCACCTAATTCGCTAATACATACAATGTAAAAGGAACCTAAATCTAAATCGGTCAGTTTATGAAATTAAATTGTAACTAAACTTACCTCCGAAATTGACAAACAAACAGACCCAAAGCGTAATCGGTCACTTCTGTACTGGACTTGTCACGACAGCTCACGGTGCAACACTCATTTCGTCACTTTAATTCGGGCGCGGGGGGAGGAAACGCTTGAGTGACAAAGAGACCGAAATATACGTCTACCCTTTTCTTACCTTTATTGGTCAGTTTTCTAATACAAGTATGATAGAGTATACTTTTTTAAGTCATTCTGTATACTTAACTCATTTCACCAAAATTTTGACATCGGTCACTTTCGTTCTCAGCGTGCGATTTCTTAATACAATTTGCACAGATATGTAACATTTCCTACAGTCGACGCATAGGTACTTTATAAATAATTTTACGCCTAACGTGATAATAAGGTTTATCGATATTTTATTACAACAAACTACTTCACTCGTGTGCGAAATTAACTCATAACATTTAAATTTATACTAACATTGGTTTTGAATATAATTCACAAGCATCTAGATTCAATATGTATTTCCGTGACACATTTTGACAGAAATACGTATATTTCAAAACACTTCATTAATTAAATTCATTTATAATATCGACAATAACATCACACTATATCGACAATTAATTATACAAATACCAAAATCTACAACCAAAACATCGATATAAAAACAAAAATCACCTTTCCCAACCCTACTGGTCTATTTATTTATCAAAATACTGGCTTGTATCAGCGCTCAATCATCGCAGTGTTTTCCTATCAATCATTAGCTCAAACCAGACCCATCCGTCTTTATAAAACACACGGGTAAACTTTAAAGTGTATATTGTACGTTTTTACTACCAATTAATATGTTTATCTCTATAAAACTATAGTAATTTACGACTATAATAAAAGTCGTAGTGAATCTCGTTTGCGGAATTTTTAGCTTTCCTATTTTTTCTTCCCGTTGATTGGTACGACCTCATTAGTGGTACCTTTTTAGAATTTATCTTATGTGACGTCATTTTTCCTTCTCTATTTAAAGATATCGAAAATATACAGATATTCGGTATTTTTTAACACATTGCGTTATTTTGAGCCCATAAACATTTTTCTTACAAAAGATGCTCTTTAGAAAAAATGTATAGGTACATATTTCTTCAGTAATATCAGCATTTTCTCCTACATCCCCGGAAACTTATTTCCTTACCCAGATAAAACATAGCCTATATTCACCGACAAAAGTGCAGCTTCCCAACAATAAAAGAAAGTTTCAAATCGGTTAAGTAGTTTGAAGCCAATTCAATTCAAACCAACAATCATTCTTCTGTCTTAGTATAGATATATAATTAATGAGTTTGTAAGGATGTGGATTTGTGGATCTTCAGAACGTATTACAAATACAAATATTTTGCGAATTAAAAGCTATATTTTTTTAGGTATATTTATCCTGGTAGGTACGCAGAATATGGTGGCGATGGTACCTTAAAATCAATTCGTGTGATACAAGGAAGCATTATGGTAATCGGTAAAAAAAATCCAAATAACGAGGTTGTAATCACAAATGCAAGTGTCGACATGCCCGATATCTCAACACCCCATAACTCAAACAAAACTTTGTAGTTATTCAACAATCAAATTGTGATTCTAACGTCAAGAGCATATTTGTTTATATTAAAATTACACCATAGACTAAACAGAAGTGTGGTTTGATTGAATGAAGTGTGTGTACAAAATTTTTAAAATAGGCTTATCAATTTTTGTTTTGTATGGAAAATGATTGGACTGGTCATTCGGGGTGGCAATGTTGAAGGAGTATATAATATTTGCCTTTCCTTATTTTCTAGGCTTCTAAGGCAATCAGGCTTAGCTTAAGTGGGTCAACCCTAGAACAATGATAACTGTGATCAAGATACATATCTCAGGTTTTAGTAACAACCTCTGCAACAAAAACGCAAATGATATGAAGGAACCCCGCCACCTAAGAAACAATCTTACCCTACACAAAATTTACTGAGACCGATGGTAAAAGGAGTTTAAATTCTAACAAAACTAAGAACACAATCGAGCATGGTAAACTAAAATAGGCGTATCCGACCAATAACTACAATCATTCAGCAACGCTACCCCTCAATACCTATTATAACGTTCCACGTTCAAACAATAACCGCTCAGCCGGCCATGTTGCTCCGATGACGTTTCGACGGCCGCCATCTTGCATCGGGTTGCATTTGAAATGAGAACAAAGCACATTGAGTTTCCGCACAATAGAATGAAAGTGATATGGCCAGTGCTAATTCGAGCTTTAATTTGAGATACCACACAAGAGGTTGCATGTCAATTGATAACTGTTGTGAGGCATAGCTAAGTGTATATGAGAAGATGAAGCCGAAATGTCTCATTTCAGTAATAAACATAATGTAGGTACTGTAGAGATGTTACCTCTTACATTATATTTTATAACAGGCCGGAACATCAATTAAATATAGAATAGTTTTAAGAATAAGGTAGTTAGTCTTCAGTTTGACACTAAGTCGCCCGTCAGCTCCCAAACAACGAATACAGTTTGAAGTTGAATAATAATAGTTTTAATTAAGATCCCAAATGCGGTACCTGGAAGCCTATATCTTCACGAGAGGAAGACAGGTTTCCACATAATAGTATAGTACACATTGCATCTATTACTAAACGATTTTACCTAATAAGAGAAGAATTGGATTGGCAATCTTGTTAAATGGTTACAATCGGTACTACTAAGCAGGCCCTTATTCATCAGGTACCTAAAGCTCTTCCAAGGTTTGAGTTATAATATCGCATTACTCATTCATTTATTTAACAGTTTATGCACGCAATTGATGATATTATTTCTTAAGAAATCTCCTCCAGCAGGCCCGCTATAGATGTATTATATAGATAGATTAATAAGTTGGCACTTATTATTATATTTTGAGTACAGTTCAGGCCAGTATATAATAGGCAAGTGATGATAAGATGCTTTGCCCCTAATCCAATAACGTGCAACAGGTTAAGATAGCTATTGCTTTCATTCGTACACTTTACTGTTTTTAATTTGCAGATATCTTAAAACAGATCCACACTATTTGTGTACGTAAAAATAGTGTACTTTGTATGATTCACGACTATTCTATATTGATTTTATGCAGACTACATGAAAGAGATACTGTCACACGCCACAATCCTATTAATACTAAAAAAAAAAAAACAATTTAAATAAAGAATGGTGAACTGTCAAATACATACCTACATCGATATTCAAACGCATTTGTATCCCACAATATAACACATTCACTAATACGTTACAAAACATTTGTACTCGTAATACAGTGATTAATGGCATTGTAGTCAATAGATAGAGAGGCTTAATACTTTATTAACTTGTTGAGTTATTTGAGAAGGGCGCCGGTTGGCCACCGCTGTTGGCCGTAAATAATTATACGTGTAATTGCGACGTAAAGGCTTTTGCGTGCCGTATAAACTCTTGTTGATAATTGGAGGGAATTTTGACACTATTTAATTAAGGATGTGTGTTATCGATAATAATATTTTATGATGCCATGTCAACCCTAATAGACATCATCATCTCCCGAACCTTTTTCCCAACTATGTTGGGGTCGGCTTCCAGTCAAACCAGATTCAGGTGAGTAACAGTGTTTTACAAGGAGCGACTGCCTATCTGACCTCCTCAACCCAGTTACCCGGGCAACCCAATACCCCTTGGTTAGACTGGCGTCAGACTTAATAGCTACTGGCTACCAGTAACGACTGCCAAGGGTGTTCCATGAAGGCCGGGACCTACAGTTTAACGTACCATCCAAAAGAGAGTCATTGGTGTCTAAGATATTATTAGAAAGTACATACAAACTTAGAAAAGTTGCATTGGTACTTGCCTGACTTGGAATCGAACTCACGCACTCATACTTGAGAGGTCGGCTCTTTATCCACTAGGCCACCAGTTTTAAAAAGCCCTTTTGTTCTTTAAATTTACCTCCGAAAGTAATTGACTCTAACTTTACCTGCAGTACTTTGACATCAACCAACTATTTTCCTCAAAGTACCAACTTAAATTATCAACTTTAAATTGGAGAAACTTTCTTTTAAAAAATATCACATAAGAACATAGAAAATATTGTCCATACTTGAACTTTCCGCATAATCTAAGTAAAACTTCTACGTAGTACCTTTTGTGAAGAACCTTAATCTATGCAAGCAAAAAGGTACCTCTTTTGTCCCCCGTCTTTATCCTTCCTAGACGTAATGAACTAACGCTATCAGAAACTAGCAAAACTTTGGGTCGCATCACTAAAATCCGCAGGTTATGGTAGCACGTCCCTATCTGCGGTCACCGGCGGACATTATCCGCGCACCGGTGCGATATCCGCGCGACCGCCGTAATAAGAAGTCAATATTAGTTGGGCGGGCGGATTTGAGCGGGATCAGTAGTGTGGAGACGGATATTATAATATGTAATTTAAAAAGTATTTAATTTTTTTATTAATATGGAAATTCATGGAAATTTCACTAATATCAAATTGTATATGGCTATCTGAAATGCAGTAAAGACTAATCTGAGTAAAGCTATGGAGTATTTTTATGGTCACGTAACCCAGGAATAAATCTATTAGCATGTCTTTTGTTTCATTTAAAAATAAATATCGAATAAAATAAAATAAAAACACACGAAATAATATTCACGCACAAATAGATAATAGACAAAAGAAAACAAAAAAATGATACATCATTATCAGATATGGCAATCTCATTGAAAGTTCTAGATTTCAATTCAAAATTCGAATTTGGAATACATTGGTTTACCCATCATAAAGCCGGTTCCACACATCCCATATCCCACAGGAGCTCGAGGCACCCCGATAACAGGACGAGTTTACACAGCGCCAATTAGACTGGCCCCGCGGCGTGCTGGCTGTTTTCACTAGCTAATTGTATCTACCGTGTGCACCGTACCTAGTTTGTTTACAAGCCGTGTGTATATAGCCTTATGATTTTGTTTACGGTGTGTCTAACATACACTTTATGCGTCTAATTAATAAATCTGTGGGGAGATAAGATTTTATACTTTGTGTGGGTTTGGGGTTGTTGGGTAAAATGAAATGTGTCTATTTTCAGCAGGAAAATGTGTTATGTGTATGTATTTAAAAGAGCTCACCATAAATAAATTAAAAAAAATAGAGATGGTTAATTTTTCATCCTAAAAAAGGCGTTGTAATCATGTTTGTTTGTCATCATGTTCATTGAGTTTGTCGCGATGTTTTGGAAGAACTTATTTAAAGAAACTCCGCCTCAGAAAGCACATCATGCTCTCAGTTTTATTAGGTAGGTACCTATAATGATTAGACTTATCAGTAGCATGAAAGACTGAAAACTACTCTTCCTGAATAGAAGCATGTTACCATCAGAAATTCTTCTTAAGTTCTAAAATTCTTTTAAGGATTAGCTTTACCATCTGTACAAAATCAGAGCAATACCTCCATAGACTTCGTTCGCAACAATATCGAGAATGAACCCTCTTTATTAACCGACTTCTTAAAAGGAGAAGGTTCTCAATTCGTTTTTGAATGCCGTCAAAGGCTCATGACCTTTATCTTAATCATTTTAATACATGGCTTTAACATAATAATGTTCCAGCAAATTGTCGGGGCTAGTGAAGGAACAAGTCTTACGTCTGCATTATCAACAATACAAATAGACAGGGCAAGTCATATGTTTTGTACCGATAAAGGCGTATTCATAATAGGTATTTTTTTCATGTATTAATGACCTCTCCAGCTGTGGGTGCAGCTGGAGAGAGTGTCAGACTTTGACTGAGTAAAACCCCCTTGATCCTTCTGTAGGTCTTTGTGTACTAGGGCTGCGGCTTGTGAATGATCGGCATTTTGCTGACTGCTCTTTGAGGACCGCGTGGAAATGGATTTCGAAGACTCGTGGGTCAATGTTTCCTGGTCGTTTTAATAATCGAGTGTTCTCCGTCAATAGGTTCAGCATAAAGAACAAAGAAATAATATAAATAAATCAATTTAAAACTATCAATTTTAGTTTTTTTTTTTTTAATTTACTTCTTAGCTGAGAACATTCGAGGTAAAATATTTTTTTAGGTTTCCTCTATGTTTAGTATTTCTTCACTGTAGGATATTTTTTTTCGAGGAGTTCATGGATAAGTAACAGCCGCACCGTATGAGGATAAGCACCATGAAGAGTACCTCCGTGATTCAGAAAGCACGATATATTTGTGGGTCCCGGCTGCCGTTTGTAGGTACATCTCTAGAAGTCGTTATCTACAGGTAGTCAGAAACTAGATAGTCTGACCTGACAATCAGTAATAATCAATATTATCGGGTTGCCCAGGTAACTGGATTAAGAAGGTCAGATAGGCAGTAGCTCTATGTAAAACTCTGGTACTCAGGTGAATCCCGTTATACTGGAAGCCGACCCCAACATAAAATATAGGTACAATGACAGAACTTTGAAAAAGACTTGGTAGATGATGAAGATATTTTTATTCTTTATAATTTGCTTCATAAGCTGTAAGGTATGGGAAAAACCAACAACCTGGTGCATCAAAAATCTCCCGAATTAATCATCATTAGAATATCATATTTCACTTCGTTTCTTCATACTCATAAAATGTCCATCAAGAGCATCGGTTATCGGCCAGACTACACAAGCCCTTACGACACAAAGTGCATTATATTTGTCATAGTTTAGTGCCTGCAAGCGGCACTTTTACACTTTATCGGTGCGACAATATTTACTCCTTCGCCCTCACTGTACACATGGCATAACTTTGTGCAGAGGTTACCAACTTTCGGTATGAATAGATAGATACCACAGATTTTAAAATACTAAATAGATACAAAATATTTTTCACAGTCGAGTGAAAAATATTTTGCTTTTTTTTTATGCTTATGCTTTTTACGCGTGTCTTGTACAAGGTAAGGTAATAAAGAATAATTTCTTTATTAATAAATTATTCTTTTGTAATAAACAATATTTTCTTTATTACCTTACCTTGTGATTGTTCACCTTTTTTTATGATTTTCTGTTAGCCTCATATAGTGAGATATAATAATGATACTTAAATGCCTAGCCTCTACCAACTATGTTCAGGCTTCTAATCGGTTACAGCTTAGAACCTTAGCCAAATAAGGTCGAACATAAAATGCAGCATGCAATAAAAAAATGTTGAATACCCCTGTCCTAATACTTTCTATCATAACCGTCAATACACGGTAAACGTAGATATATTAATTGTTAGGTCTTTGTGATTACCAGCAAAGAATTTCCCCTCCCTCTACACCTGTTGGAGTCGTAAAAGAGACTAAAGTATGCTAGATAGAAAGTGGAACAGTTGCCTACTGCTTTGAAGGATTGGGTACCTTCTTCTGCCCGTGGTTTCAACTGCGTCACCAGCTATTTTACTGCCAAGTCGCATCGATACTGTTCTATTATAGTTCTTGCGTGGAAGAGTAACAAAATAGAAAGTTGCACATTATTAATATAGGTCTGATGTATAAAGTACTTCATTTTTTTAAATGTAATAAATCGTTAAGTCTTAGTAACAGACGAAGTCTTCTGTGTATGTATTACAGAAATGTAACTAATTGCATTTTTTCAAAAGGCGCCAAAATCAGTTTTACGATTCCACTTCTACTATTGGTTTGCTTTTCCCATATATCGTTTCTTCCAATGCGTCCTGTTAATCCCCAAACGTATTTAAATATTCTTTTCAAAAGTTGGGTTTGCTTATTAGCGACATCTATTAGCGGCATTGCAGACAACTATTGGTACATGCTGTCATCGCTAGATGGCGCTGATTTAATAGAATAAATCCAGTGGTAAATTCGAGGTACACTAGCTCATAATGCTTATTTATGTATTTGTTTCGTTTTAAAGGACTATGAGGGCTTGCATTTTAATAACATACACGAAAAATTATTCTCACTCACTTTAATTATCACAAAACAACAGCAATAACAACATTTCCACCCGACAATGTATTTAAATACGTACTTAAGTTAGCTTACAACGTTACATAACAACTTATGTACATTTATTTACATTGACAACCTTCTTACAAAACCTGTGGATCAGGATAAATGAAGATAGAAAGGACTGACAATATCAAATACGCTAAAGAAAGACAGAGATAGACATAAACAGTCAGTACCTTTGCAAAAGTGACGTATTTTGTAAATCTATTTTTAGCGATTTATACAATCTAGCTTTCTATGTCCCTAAACCCTATATTCTAACATCAAAAATTATTATCATTTATAATATTACCATTTTCAGTTATTTTTCTTTCCGCCATACTGTCTTGTTAATGCCGTTGTTCACCATTCATTCAAACTCCGCATTTACCCACTGGAAGAGCGGTGGCGCTAGTGTAGCGGTTTTCGTGTAAAAAGGATGTTACAGAACTGGACTCCTTAGTAGAGCTTCATTCCTTAAGTAAGATTCTAACAACAATTCCAAGCCATCAAGACAAGGCCTTAGACTAGGCATTACATACATTTCAATAATTTTTGGCACTTTTAATACAAACTTTAGCTGCATTCTTTTGCCTTCAATTTATTTGAAATCCAGATAATAAGTGCTTGGCAATTCCCTATTTATTTGTAGACAATACTTAGACCCGGATAAAAAAGAAGTCCTTAGCAATATGAGCCTCATATATTTGTCATTTAAAATACAACAATAACACAGTGACTTAGTATATAGACATTCCACATGCTAAGCAACTTCTAGGTCTTACAATTCTTTACAATATTTTTTTAGTTCTCGACTTATTCACGTGGACGCCCGATTTTACTGCCCAGTAGCCATTTTTAGTATCAACAAACGCGCAAGAGGAATGGCCACATGCGCTCGGAGCTCAGAGGTTCCGACCTCGGAGGTTAGTTGCGAGCCCCCATTGAATTTGCCGAGAACTAAATCACTCTTAAAACCAGCACTATTCCTAATCAAGGACACAACACACAAAATTCGTCTTTATTTCTCACTTCACAGAGTCCACAATCCAAACACTGCACTAGCGCCATCTACCGCTCTTAATCTAATACTATGACAGTATCGACGGCGGCTGCGTCTGGTCAGCTCGCGTGGTAGAGGCCGGTCAGAGCATCCTGCAGAGCGCGCAAGCATGGTAACGTTGATTTGTAGCCACCGGCCTTTTCTGTTTCGTTCTCAGCTCTGTACGCGTAAAAAAATATTAGTTAGAATTATATTCTTCAATCAAGTCATGATTAACCTTTTAACCGCCATGATAAAAAAAGACGGCCCTCAGCGCCAAGTGAAGAATTCATCCATAAATACTTACAATATAGTAGTGAACCCTGAATTATATAGGTTGAAACTACCTATTAAGTTTTAACTTTTAAACTATGTCATGTTGTCTTGACCATTGCTTGCTGGGCACTTTTTGGCTTGTCACCTAAACATGACTGTGACGGTGAAAAGGTTAATCACTCCCGATAATTGAGGACCTCCATAACCATTCAATAATCTGATCAACTAACCTGACATGTTTCAGATAACCGAGAGCAACAATATCCTCAATAGATGGCGGGTCTGGACCACACCGATCCGGCACGACCGGGGGCTCATACTTGTATAGTGGACCTTCTTCTATGAGCGGCAACGTCGGCTGTGTTGACACTCGCGTGAACTTCACACCAGTGGAGAACTGAGTTACCTGTAATCGATAGATGATATTTTTAACTAATGTAAGACTAATCAACAAGTAACTCTCGCCTATTATAGAATATTCTAGAAAAGGATTTTTTCTTTTGGATGTATTAAACAACATGTTTCAATGAGTTGAATAAAAGTTGTGTTGCCAAGTATACAGTAGGGGACAAATGTCGTGCAACATGTGTCGCCAGCGACCTTGGGTGAAGTAGCGCGACGTTGCCAGACTTCGGTCCACAAGTCTGGCAACATCGCGCGACACGTGTCGCCAACTACATGACTACTGACGTCACTGCAGACAGAAGTCGCGCGATGTCGGCTTCACTTGACATATCGCCGATACATGTCATGGCACATTTGTCGTCTAGTGTATACTTAAGCTTTAATCTGTAAAATTTCACTAAACATTTGGGCTGTTTTGGAAGGCTTGATCCAAGATTCACCCCCTGTAGAATGTTAAAAATGTCTTACTATTATCATGTTAAAAAAAAAAACAATACCTTTGGTAATGCAGGCAACACCTCTTCCTGCTTATTAGCCTTATTCTGTGCAAAAGTATTGAGTATATCTTTGGCATCACCCTCTGCAAACATGAGCTCATCAATCAGAGCCTCTTTCTCTCTAATCTTCTGCTTTTTGGCTTCTTGTTCTAAGCGGTTTATCTCCGCTCTACGAAGTTCTTCCATTTGTTTTTCTATTTCTAAAATCTCTTCTAATTCCACTTCTTCTCTTCCTGTAATTTTGTGATATAATATGTAGCATATAATTTAGGTTATGAATAATGTATTTATAAATGATTTAAAAAGTATAATTATGTTAGGGAAGAAGAGCTATCATTTTTAATTTAAAAGTGAGATAACTGTTATTAACTACATAGTTTAAATAATAGTTCTGTAATATCAATGAGAAAGTGTTTAAAAACTTTTTAAACTCGTAAGTCTAAAGACAATTTTGATTGAGTATAGGTATATAATTATGATAATTGTAATAATTTTAGTTACTATTATTTTCTCCTATACCTTTGAAATATATACCTAAATAGAAACTCACCTATTTTAGCTTTATTCTTCATAATAATTTCTTTATTATCTTTTTTGTACTGTTCTATCCTTTTGTTTGTGCCAACAATATCTATATTATTAGTTAAATTATAAACAATTGTCTCGATCTCCTCCAAATAGTCATTATACTCCCGTAATGATGCAAAATCTTCTTCTTTCTTATTATAGTCTTTAAGAACTCGCTTCCTGATATCAATTTCTTTCTCTACCATTGGGTCTTCAAATAATTGGACTCTGAAGTTGCTGCGCCGTAGTGGGACATTGCAGTCTGGGCATGAACCGGAACCTACAAACAAAGCGGGTAAAATGAAAGAACGAAAAAAACATTCATTGACACAAACACTCTATATGAAACTTTAAGCTTAATAAACAAATACATTTTCCTATTAGCAGCACAGGTATTTTAGTATTTGAAATCGCACATTTATATTAACTTGATTAAAATTTTAACTAGTTAAAACAATTGTTGTTTCATCTCTACTAGCCTTTAAGAACAAACGAAACAAGAAAAGCCCTGAGAAAGAAAATTGTTCCGGTATTATTTAATCCAACAAATGATTAGCTGTGTATATGAACGAGTATTACCTTTCAAAAACAGTAAATCAACACAGCTTTCACACAAAGCATGGCCACATACGTTTACCATCAACTTCAGTGAAGGATTTCTGTATTTTGTGGTTTTACAACGGGGACAAGCTTGGTCGTCCATGGTTTTGGTATAAGGGCGCTTCCAATTCCTGTGAATATAGTTTTGTTGAAAAGTTATTTAACTTTATAACATTTTCCGCCGAAATTACACAAATGCCGTCAAACCAATTTTTTTATAAATTTGACAGATGTTGGAAGTTTGACACAAGCAGACATTTTTAACAATTTCTGCACAGAATATTAAAAAAATACAATCTTGAAGTGGTTTTTTCAGAGTTTCTGATATTTTATAATTTGCCATAAATTCAGAGAATCATTTAAATTATGTCAAGTTGCAGAAGGAGAAGGACTTGTTATTACAGCTTTGTGCATTTTTTAAAAGATATTTGTTATAACCATGGACTTAATATTACCTATCTAACAGGACTGAGCTCTATGAAAACTTGATGTTACAAAAATACACCTTAAGTTATTGTGTTAAGACTCAATTTTGGCTACCAGAATTGAAGGAGGCAAAACGAGCCGAGTGAGATAGCTACATGGAAGGCCATTTGTCCCTTTCTAAATCTTGCCATTCGATAAAAATGTGGTAGTTGGTTAAAAGTGGTAGAAATTATTTCAGACAAATAGTAAATTATTATATTAAATCTAAGCTTAACTTTTTAATATGAATTCAGATAATATTTAATTAGATGTTATTTTATAACTTACATCTTTTTTAGCCTGTCATTTCTTAAAACCTATGCATATATTTTTTTAGATGGGAATATAATTATTTACTACTCTGGCAACCTATTGAATGTGTCATGATGGCTGCTTGTCTTGCGATGTAAGCTAATGGGGTGCCCACGTTTTCATTCCAAATAATAAATTACAGTGAAAAATATTTATTTCCAAATTATCTCGTAGTTCATTTCGAAATACTAGCAAAAATAAAATTTTGATGATACTAAAGCAAGTTTGAAAATTGGTCTCTGACAAAAATTGCACAAAACAATTTTGTTTAGCCATGTTTGATTATAATTAAAAAAAATGATATGGATACGTATAGGTTTGTTCTATTTTTGTCATGATTTCATAAAATAATCGACCGCACTATACCATGACATGAAGTTCGACATAGAATTCTGAATGCAACTCCGGCGAGTGAGCAGGATTTTGCTAACGTGCGATAACAATTGTTTAAAATTCAATACTTTTAGCGGCTTTTACATAAATATTGTCCCACGTAACGAAAAAATTGTGGTCGCCCTATTAGAAAATGACACAGAGCATCTGTATTAGACATCCTGCTCGGCTCGCTTTTAGGCTGCGAGTACTCAGTCCTGTTAGATAGGTAATATTAAGTCCATGGTTATAACAGCCTATAACAGCCGTAGAAAACTTAGATTATCTGTAGCAAAAGTAAACATTTCAAAACTTCGAGTACGTTCTTTATGTTCAGAAGTGATTTGTTTTTACCAATAGTAATCCTAAAGTCTCGTATCTGACCAATAACAGTGTAGCGCTAATATTTTAACAAGGCAGCAATGAATAAAACAGGACAGAATCCTGAAATACTTTGCTTTTGTGTGTAGAAAAGTTGTATTAGTTTGAATGTTTTACTTTACATTTTCACTTCTTAATAAATAGAATAATTTAACCACCAAAACATAGTGGGAAATATGAATTTAGCTATAAGGCAGGTGCTGACGAGGCAGTCTTTTAGATTATGTGACAAATTTGCTCATAATAGTTTACCGAAACAGATTCCCATAACCTCAACATGTCCTGTTATACAATTACGAAATTACTGCGAAGAGCGGCTGGAGACGCGAAAACTGCCGCAGCTTATGGAATTCCCGCCTATCGTGTGGCCTTCTTTCTTCAAATTCATAAAGAATTGGATGTTTGCTAACTTCATCATCAGACCGTATTTTGAACCAGAATTCAACTTACAGGAGTTTATTGAAGCTTCAAAACATGCCGTTCAGGTATGTCTAGTGTCTACTTATTAGTTTAGAATCTACATATAAAATCAAAACAGTATTCAATGATGAATGAAGTCTGAAAATGTAACAATATTGATTATGTCTCTGAATTAGGAAAGCCAGCCACAAAATAGCTGTTTTTAATAATAATATCCTACCAATTTCACCAATAGCAAAACCATGAAATATTGTTGAAAATAATCTAGAAAAACATTGTGAAATATGTTGTCTGCCAAAAGACCCAACTATAAATAGACTGTAAAATAGTTTTTGTAATATTTACAAAACAATTCTTTCCCATTCATTTATTTAAATGTTACTGTAGGGCTAGATCATCCCTAAACGGATTAAAAACATAATTTCCGACTTATAAATTGACTCTAAAACAATTCAAGTTATTTATGTAACAATGTACAAACGCTAGCAGATCAAGCTACTACAATCTGTCAAATTTTCTTTATTGATTTTCAACTTTATAGCTGGAGCATATGGTTCAAAGTTGATTGGGAAAATTGGACAGTTTCTTTACCTATTTAGTGTTTTATACTTCCATCACTAACATCCACCGTCAGGTTGTTTCAGATGGTTTACAGAACAGTGATTTCAAGTCCCTAGAAGGCCTAGTAGATAAGGAAGCCATAACAGTGCTGAAGTCAGCCATTTCAAAGCTTTCTGTATCACAAAGGCAGCTGTTGTCTATCGAAAAGGAGGATATTTTCTATGCTTTTCCTTACCAGGTAAGTTACAATGTCTGAAAATTTAAGTTTTAACTAATATCCACCTACATAACAGTGAAACTCTATTAATTATCTTCTCATAAACTTCTTAATGTTTTGACTGCCACAGTTGTATAGATGACACCCTAAAAAGCGTCAAGCACACCACAGTCACGACCACATGACAAACTTGAAAAGTCTCAAATTAATAGTTTCTACTATCTATGTTGTAGGTATTTATGGATGAATTCTTAGCTGGGCGCTGAGGGCATGTTTTTCTTAAAATAACTTACCTAGCAGACTAATATCACAATCGATAATATTTTCAGGTTGGAGTAATGTTTGATGATGCAGACAAACGCTGGGTAGAAATCACGATGTGTTATCATGTGTTCAGGGGACTGAAACATTTGAAGGAAGCTGGAGATCTACCCCCCATAACTGTTGGGTAAGTCAATCATTGATAACTTTGTTAAGATGTTAATATTTTCATCCTTAGTTTCTCTACCTTACAAAATCAAACTGGCTGTTTTGTGTAGTTTCGGTTGAGTCTTGGAGGAACTCATTCCCATACCTGGATAATATTTAGAAAACACATGAATTAATTTAGAGATTAATGATGCAATGTTTATAAAAAATATAAGTAAACAGTCTTATTTAAGCTTTAGATAAGTTGTGGGAACATAACAGATTATTATATAATTTTTTGTAACGAAAATATGTTTTCATTGTTTATATAATAAATGATAATGTGTTTGAGAGTAATGAAGTGAAGGTTACTTAAAAATATGTATATATATAATGATGAATATTAATGGGCCTAATGACTGCTTTCTAAGCACTTTTAGTTGGTAGTTTATGCGTTCATAATTAAAGGAATAGATACTCCAACAAAGATGCAAAAAGGCCATCTATGCAGGTATTGTTGGTATAACATTAAGATAAATTCAAATGATTATACCTCTTTTTTTTCAGGGTGCAGCCAGAGTATCAAGACAAGATATTCATACTAAACTACAGATTCATAAGAGAGTTCACTAAAGGCGTGGAGGACAGTTGGTGGATAAACATTGTGAACCACTTCCAGCCACAATCGCTCATGAAGAAATGATATTTTTGATGTCCTTGCTATTCGAAGCTTCCGTTGTTGTACAATAAATGCAGTTAATTGTTAGTAATTTTGTTTTTAATTTATTCATGATCAGCTTTTGTTCACGTTTTCATCCGCGTCTCGAGAAAACTACTTCCCGCACTGATAAAAAGTACCTAGTCAAAAGTAAAAATATTTATCAAATCAAACTGTAATATTTCGACTGCCTCGTTGGTCTAGTAGTCACAACGCGCGACTGCTGTGCACGGGGTCTCGGGTTCGATTCCGGCTTTCGGCTTAGTAGGCATTTTTTAACACCCTGTAATAAGCTACATCTTTATTGAAAATTTTCACCTAAATTCATCCAATAGTTTTGGCCCGAAAGAGTACTTAATAGACACAGAAACACAAATATATATTTTTTTTTCACTTTTACTCTGATTTTCATTAATAACACTTAGCTTAACCATAGACGGATATAAATACTAAAACATTTGAATAGTTCCTAGAATATAAAATATAGCATCAAAACATTTAAATTTTCAAATTGATAAAAAACATCAGATTTTTCATTCAACTATGCACATTTCAAAACGTACATTTTTATAACGTAATATTTCCTTTTAAAGGTTGAAAGACAATAGGTATTGCATCGTAGGTAACATTATCACATTTTAAGCACCATAATTATTTATAAAAAATACATTACAAATTAGAAAGACCCCCAACGCAAAAAGGTGAGATTTGAAACTAATACGAGGCGCTACGGTTTCACTTAGGTACGGGTACCGCGTCAGTTTTCTTTTACGAAGGTATTGTTTAAACTTTTCTCTAAGTCAGCAACACAGAACGGACACTGCTGGGGCTGCGGGTTGTTCGAAAGTTACCGTGGCCCTGGCACACATAGACCTCCAGAAGGAACATAATCCCCCTTATTATTAAAATAGGTTTTAAAAAGTACCCGCTTTATTACTAGATTTAGACCATTAACTTTATTCAAGGTAGTGGTAGGTAAGTACGTTTTATACACTCCTACGAAAAATAAGGTACTATTTTGAAATTGGCTGTTGATTTTAATGAAGCATGTCTAAGAACCCAGCTTTGAAATACAACCGCCTTCAAATTGTTTCATCCGTTTAGGAGCTCTGGTGTCACAGACAAAGAAACCCACAGATAGTGGTGAAAGTTATAACGTTGGTAGAAAAGATGTATCATATTCCTTTACTTACAATTAACAAGACTTATTTTTTGTGTAAAAAAGTTATACTAACACCCTTTTTGCGTTGGGAGTTAAAATACTAGGCAGTGTTCAACTTAAAATACTACACAATGCTCCTTGAAATCTTGTATAGCTTCTTTCAACTTATTTAGCAAACCTTCTGCATCACCTGGAAATATAAATTTTATATTGACTTGAAAAATATTAGACTAACGGAACAATAGTTAGATATATGTAGCAATAGCTGTTTGATTACTGCGGTAGCGGGTTTGATTTTGCCATAAGTAAGATAAATGAAATAGTTCCCACATTGGCAGTATTACAGAGAATTACATATATGTTGAAAAAGACTGCAGCATATAACCAACCTGTTGTAGGATCATACAGTGATCTCTTCTCAACTCCACATTGAACTTTGATAGGTCTTTGTTTCTTAAAGGACTTTTCAACATCTGAAACATTGGTTTGTTAATTTTTATAAGGGTATAAATATATGATCAGCTCAGGATCTACGGACGTCGTAATGGCAGCACCATACAACACATACACCAGCAACAAGAAAATCCCATTGCCGCAATGGTCACCATTGCGATCTGAGGGTCCCACATGGTCAAAATTTTTTTATGACAAGTATTTTTGTTGGCTCTGGTCTGGGTGTGATATGTATTTATAAATATATAATTGAATATGTAGTTTCAGTTGTATCAGCACCCAAACCTGGAGCTAAAACACCATGTAAAAAGTGTCCCGATATATTATTATAATATTGCCTTGAGCAAGATGCTTCCTATGTTTCTATTGAAAACTACATCTATACAAATATATAAATAAACAATTCTCACCTTCATGAACCTTATCCAACAAACTGCTAACATCTAAATCCTCATCTAATCTCGTACAAAGTGCATTCACATACTGGCTGGATCCTGGCCCTATCTTGTCAGTATCACCGGTCTTCAACTCATATGTCATATTGTGATTGATAGTAGTAGAACATTCAATTTGCACCACTTCATAAGCAGCTTGTGCTGACTGAGCGGAGTAGGTGACGAGTAAGTTCTTGTGAACTGTGTAATCTTCTACTGTATGGATTGTTGTGTAGATTTGGGGGTTTGATTGCCTGTAATGGTAATCTTTAGGAATAAGAATCTTTACATGCAGTGACACGGTGTTTACATGTGTTTAGTTATATCTCACTGTTCAATTGATGAATTAAAACTGAATAAGCAAAAAATTTATTAACAAATTAGACATTTTTAACAAAATTATCAATATTCAATTAAATGTTTTAATTGGGTTTTGGATCTATGGACTTTATAAATGTATAAATTATACAGCTACATGATGGTAAGTGGATTATCTTATTCTCAAGTCAAACTTCTGTCCATCTTCTGTCAGCTGAGTCGTGTCATGGGAGAAGACGGATATTATCAGATGATAACATAATAAATTGCATCAAGCGCATCTCACCCTCATTCCTCAAACGTAAAAGTTTGGCGAGGTTAGAAGTTAGAACCTAGGTCATAATTTTCATTTTCATTAAACAAAAAAAAAAACTATTACCTGTCCAAACATACTCTGCACATATCCATTATAAGTATTCCTAGTTCAGGTTTAAATTTAGCCATTTCATTTAGTACAAAATTCTCAGTCATGCAATGTTCCAAGGTGATAGTTTCTGTAGGGCAGTCTATGCCTAGCATACATTTTGTGTTGCATAGCTGACAACCGTGACCAGCATAAAAGAAGAAGCCTGAAAAAGATTATATAGGACATTTTAATAGACTCACAAGACAGGTATTGTAATCTAATCAATAATAATGTA
Source organism: Heliothis peltigera (assembly GCA_958496145.1). Classification (NCBI taxonomy): domain Eukaryota; kingdom Metazoa; phylum Arthropoda; class Insecta; order Lepidoptera; family Noctuidae; genus Heliothis; species Heliothis peltigera. The sequence goes on along the minus strand of OY292345.1, from coordinate 4,543,157 downwards.
AAAATCTATTATCAGTTATCACCCTAGAATAAGACATTTGGACTTGATTACATTAAGAAACTAGCTGACAACAGACATTGCCGTTTTGTTTTCGTTCATAAAAACTTTTCCTGACAATAACAAACAAAACAAAAACGAATTTAATCGGTCCAGCAGTTCATGTGTGATGGCGTAAGCAAGTGAAATAGGGATTCATATATAGATATTAACTGCAAATGCTAAAAATATACCTTTAACACTCACAATAAGAATTCTCTTCTAACTCATTGAAGATCTTTGTCAAAATAAGTTTCAAATGTTTACTCGAAGTATTCTTAATTTTTATTGCAATAAATCCCATATTTTTTAAATGTGTCGCCAGTGAGTCACAGTCTATTGAAGGTGTGCATAGCTTAGCTAACTGTGTGTATTTATCATTGGCCACTAGAATCGCAACTTTAGACTGTGGCTTATAAAATGTGGTGATAGTTCTAACATTTTGTGATGCTGTTAGGTATTGTTTATACCTATTCGCAGTGACCCCAAACCTGTCCAATGTCTTCAGCAAGGTTTCACCAGGTTTCTTAGAGTTGTTAAATGCTATTCTGGAATATAAATAGATATTACTTTCAGTTGTACAGTGTAAACAAATCTCTTGGACCGACAAGTAGATGCCGAGTTTGCGAACTTACTTCAAGTTGGCTAGATTGGCTATGATTTCACAACGATGTAAACTTAATTCTAAAGCATTCTGATACTCTCTATAGGACAAGTTCTGCAGTAAAGACATATTTAATTCGTTATTTTATGGGTCCAAATAACTCAAGATTCCAGCACAAGTTTGACACTTGACAGACAACTTTGACAATAATTGTTGTGTAGTGTAGTGTTGCGAATATTATGATAGGATAGCAAGGTATATAATATCGATAATTTGAAGTCTGATATTTTAACGGATCGTACTACGTTTCCTTTCCCGCTACAACGCCAGGATATGAGAATACTTCACATTTCGAGTACTTATAGTTTCAGTTTTAGGAAGTTTCATTAACTTTTGCGCTAAAAATGTACGAATTTAATTTACGATAGATATTATATGGCGCTGAAATTAATATTTTATCCAAATGTTGACCATAGTTTTATCGTAACATTGATTTCTACGGAAGACCGAATACCTATCGATAATCTAGAAGTCAATTTGAAGTCGGAAGAATTAGTAGGAAGTTCCATAACAAAAGACTTCTATAGATTATAAGATTATTTATCAAATAATCTTGATTTAATCCTACTTAACCCAAAGTTTAATGGTCCACCTATTATTTGTGAACGCATCAAAAAGCTATCTGACTGAAATTCTTTTAACGCAATATATCGGTATAATACTATTTTAACTTGTAATATTTTTTTTATAAACATCAAATAATAATTGCACTTATAAGTTGTGTTTGCGAGATGCCGTCGCAAAACAATAACCTGCTCTTACTGTGTAGGTTTGACTGAATATTTTTTTTTCTTTAATAATGAGATACGCTTTCACCATGGAACTTGCCATGACAGTAACTTACTAAACTAGACCAGAAAGAAACGGAACGAAGTCTCAAAAATGGCGATTGGTGTCGATACGTCAAAATGGAAACCTAGAAAAATAGTTGGAACACCAGCTAATAAATTTAGGAATATACTTGGTGTGGGCGTTCTAAGTGTAGGATTAATAAGTGGGCTCTTTTTCCAGTACGTATCATGTTAAAGCTAATCATTTGATTTTCAATTTTAGGTTATAATTGCAACTATTGAAACTCTGATCAAAACATCGTGTTATTTTTTATTTTATTTTATTTAAAACTTTATTCTCAGGCATCAATGGCCCATAGATATATACCTTAAGAACTAACATATATATTTTATATACAAATACAAATAATCTTAGCACTATGCTCATACCATGCATAAGCTCAACTATACCATAGAACACCCACGGTTAAATAAATTCTTCTTTAAATTTCAGTTTTACTCCCGTAACTACGAACTTGCGGAAAGCAGTAGATGGTTTATACGAAGATCCTATTGAGGAAGTTGAAAGAAGGCTCATGATTGCCAGTGGTTTACCTAATCGCTCTGGAGACGCAATCAGAAAATACATAGATGAAAGCAAACGGCCCGACTTACCAGACAAATAGGGATTATGAGCATAGACAGTAATAGGTAACATTTTAATGTACAAAGTATGTAGTTAATAAAATTGTTAAATTTATAATTTGTTTTATTTTTATTCCATTTCAGAGAATGCGTGAAAAGCAAATATTTTGTCGGCCACACTGATATGGACGAGAGTCTTTCAGATTTTCAAGAAGCAAAGAAAAGTTGTAAAGGTCCAAAACCAGCTCAAAAAGCTGCCAAGCCTAAAACAAGAAAGCCCGCAAAACGCATTAAAGGCCAGAAAGATATAAGAACTGCTCTAAAAGGCAAGAAAAATGAACTCGTGTCATACACCAAGGAGTTTGATACTGTCTGTAAAAAGTCCGGTCTGGATGTAGATCCTGAACAATTGCAGCTAGCCATAGCATTATCAAAATCACTGCAAACCGAGCCTGAACTCCCTGAAACTTCACAGGAATTGTCATCTCAACAGAGAGTTGCTAAAATAAGGAAAACCTTGCAAGAGTATGGTTTCAAAGTACCTGAAGCTAAGATAACTGCCACTAGAAAGACCAAAAAGTTTAGAAAAAATTACAAACTTCTTACTGCCACAGAAGAACAAAAGAAGGAACTTGTCACTGGGAAATATGCACAAATACTTTTCCGGAATATTCAAAGTTCATTAGAGCATAATAGCCCAAATAATCTAGATTCAGAAGCTAGAGTTTTTTACCTTTGTTCTAGCATTCCTTATGAATGTATGAAAGATGATGACATATTCTATGTAGACAATCTGGTTGAGAGATCTATTACAAACGGTTCTTTGTTGAGGGATTGGTCTGAAATTCCTGGAAGGCCTGTAAGTCCTAAGCTTTTTGACTCCTACAAAATGAGTTTCAAACAAATCCAATGCTCGCAGGATGAGCTAGATGTTATACTTAGTGGGTCTATTAAGAATGTTAAAACAATTTTTACTTCTAAACAAATAGACTTTGAGAATGAATGTAAAGAGAATCATGCAGAGAATATAGAAATAATTATAGATGATGATAAAGAAAATGTTGTCAGTGATAATAATAGAACTGTAAGTGATAATGGAATAATAAATATTAATGATGATGATCATGGATGTGACACTGAAAGCAAGCCTCTATCTCAAAATCTATTTAATTTAGTATCACCTTCCAAAAATGGTATAAAGTCGCCAGTTAGAACATTATGTACAGTTACATCGCCAGATGATGAAGTAATAGAAATTACATCACCAACAGGGTTAGTCAAAACTGATCAAGACAATGTTGGAACTGCTAATAAACTCACAGTACCACAACAATACAGGAGTTGTTCCCCTGATATTTTCGAAGATGAATTATCATCAATAATGGAAAACACAAAGCCAATAAACATTTTATCACAAGAACATAAAACTAAAGTATTTTCACAAGACAATGTCATGGATTTAACGGAATGTGTGAATATTCCATCACAAGCTTCAGAGAAAACTTTACTATCTCAGAATGTAACAAAAAGGAGGTCTAATGATTTTATGGAAATTACGGAATGTATTGTTGGATCCTCACAACCTATTCGCGAGGAATTAAAAGAAATAGATTTAACACAAAGTCCTGAAGAGGGCAATCACGGTACTAGTTTAATTAATGTAGAAAATAATATAGACAACGTAAGTATAATCTTGTCTACTAAAAGTCAGAGCAGTAGTGTTAGTCAAAATGTCACAGATGAACATAATATTACAGTACTTAGGAAACAAAACACAGGTTCAACACAGAGTCAAATAGCTAAAGAAGATGTTGATTTGACTCAAAGTTCGAATGAAGATGATAAAGAAATGGGCATTTTCATTCCGAATAATCAATCTCCAGATAAGAAAGATGCTGAGAGTATGGATTTAACTCAATCTTCTAATTCCAATGATGTTGATGAATTACCTTTAGTTAATATATGTAGCTTAAAAAAAGATAACTCATTAAATGAAACAATAATTGTTGACAAAGAAGAATATATTGCGGATGGTAAAGTAATAAAGTCTATTATATTTGAAAAAGAAACACAAGGTGAAGTGTATGACTTAACACAAGCTCATGACGATTCTATAGATATACCTGTAATTAATGAAAATAATGATTCACAAAGTTATAGTTTCTACGACGATTTTATGCATGAACATTCAGAAAACACTGAAAATAGTAAAGAAGTTGAAGAAGACGAACAAACGAAGAAAGATAAACCCAAAGATGAAATAACGTCCCATAACGAGAGCAAAGAATCAGATGATATAGATCTGACTCAAGGTTCCGATACTTCCGAAGAGAGATTGGTTTCCGAAAGATCGTCAGTACTTAATAATATCCCAAATAATAGCAGTCTTGGGAAAAAAGATGATGTTTCAATAGATTATGATGAAATAATTTTGGATGACAATGTGTGTGAGCAAGAGAGATTCAAAGAAAGTGATAATGATAAAAGTCTAAATTTAAAATACGAATCCTTTAAGTCTGATGCTGAAAATGATTTAGAAATTGTTGATGTGAATAATGATATTGAAATGAGCTTGAGTGAAAATTCCGAAGTGTTTAAAATATCTGACAGAGAATTAGATTACTCCCTTCACAAATCTAGACATGATGCTCTTAGCGACAATTTTGATGTTGGTGGCCTTTCTGTTTTGGATAATGCCACTAGGCTTTCGAGTTTTAAGAAATCTTTAAGTGAAGGCTGTCTTTCAGTCATTGGTCCAATTAAAAATGATACTTTGGGAGATAGTTTTCTTCCTGAAGTTTTTACGAAAAAGTCTGAGAGTCCTGTTGGAGTGACAGCAACTTATATCCATACACCTGGAGAAATTAGTCCGATTAAAGTACAAGATGTTACGAGAAATGATAATGGAATAATTCATGTGAAAACCCCTAAAAATACTGAATACGTAATCAAGACTGATAATGTGACTCCGATGGCGGATTTTGCGTCGATGTCGACACCACAGCGGAATAGAGAGCTGGATAAATATGGCTTGAAGCCATTTAAAAGAAAAAGAGGTAAATATTTTTTTTGTAAATTGTTTTAAATGATTGTATCGTAAGGTATTTAAGTTTGCTCCCAGTTCCTATTTGCTAACATCTATTCTACTGCCTTACCTACTTACGTACGCCACGGACGTTGCTATAGCTTTGACAAAGAGGGGGTCCCCAGAAAACAGAGCCCTAACTCCTGTAAACGGATAGGTACGCAAGAGGCGTGGCGCATATTTTTTTTCTTTTGTGAGTATGGAATGACCGCAATTTGTCATCAGGGATAATCCTGTTATAGTTCTTGCCAAACTGAACGAGACCTCCCCTACGAAGGAATCCTCATGATAAGTTGATCTCCCATCCAAGCCAGCGTGCTGCTATTACTTCTATATATACTATCCACGAAGTTCTGAAGTCTATGAAGTACTTAATGATGTATTTTTCGCAATTCCAGCAATACAAATTCTAACTCACCTCTACAACCAAACACATCCAACCATACAACAGCTTGTAGACGAAGACCAACCATCGCCTTCGAAAAAACAAAGACTTAACTACGACATAGAACAAACTTCACCAATGAAACTGATGACGTCACCATGCAAATCGAATCAAAATTCGAACATAGAGAGAACACCAGTGAAATCCCGAATGTTAGAAAGAGATAGAGATATTCTGTCAGCACCGTCTCCAAGTAAAGAAGAGTTTAAAGTTGCAGATGTGTGTGTGTATGAGGTGACCAGTGAAACGGCTAATCTGAAGTGTGTGGATTGTGATCCTGATGATTGGGTATTTCAAAAGAGGGAGAAAGCTAAGGTACATCCTTATTATTGATATTTTTTGTACGAAATTAACTCTGTCTGTTTGTTTTGTCTCGCTTCTAGGCAAAATCTACTCAACCGATTAAATTAAATTCGGTAGATAGATAGTCTAGCACCTGAAACAGGACATGGGCTTCTTCTAATCCGGTTGCGTGGAGTATTTACCCCGTTACAGGTGAAACCGCGGGTATCAGCCAGTGTTACATAAAACAAGGTGGCTTTAACCCACAATTTTGCTGTTTTCGATTGAATCTATCGGAAGCAACTAGATTTTTGTAGTCATCAAAAAAAATTGTACAAACACCAGCACATCAAGCTACAACAATCTGTCACATTTCCTTAATAGATTTTCAACTTTATTGTTGTTCAAAGTTTATTGGGAAAATTTTACAGTTTCGGCTTGATGTGCAAGCGTCTGTACATATCTAGTAAGAAGCCATGAAGCCACGCATTAGCTTTTACGCATCGCGCAAGTTGGAAAGTTGGGTTTAAGTTAATTCTCGATCAGTGAATAAGTTTGCGTTCATCCAAATGCAACATTTCGTGTGAAACCCACCTTCATCATCTCCCGGGCCTTTTCCCAACTATGTTAGGATCGGCTTCCAGTCTAACTGAGTACCAGTGATTTAGCTGAGTACCAGTGTGTTACAAGGAGCGACTGCCTATCTGACCTCCTCAACCCAGTTACCCGGGCAACACAATACCCCTTGGTTAACTGGCTTCTGACTAACCATAACAGCCGACAGGCAGACAATGTTCAGTGTGAACCTTATTTTATGAATTTCAGGTACATTCCTGCCGCGTTCCGCTACACATAGCATTTCATAACTATGTACTTAGTCGTAGGTCGTTGAGAGAAGCGATACTGAAATACGAACCTGTAAATATCGATATTATACACAAGGATCTGGTTGGCTATGGACATCGATATGATCCTAAGGTAAGCATATCTTCACTACTAGTGAGGTTACTGTGATAATTTCCTACTTCAAATGTACTCCATATAATTCAAACGTTTCAAAATGCTACCTATAGCTATGCTCACCACGGAAAGTATGAAAACAAAATGAACTTGCATATAAATCGGAAACTGTCATATACATAACAGCTGAACGCAAACCGGTGGAGGCGTTATGCCTAACGCAAAACCAACGCAACCACTTTCAACCGAATGTCATAGGCGTTAAGGTTTATTTTAAATTGATATATTTTAATTATGGTCCCCCGTCTGCGCCGATTTGCGTTGTACCTTAGTGAACAGAATCATATCTATTCTGGTCTTAAAGATCATTAATAAAAACAATTGCATAAAACAAAATCATTTTATTGCTTATTTTATACATTCATATAATATCAATTTTGTTACAGGATCTCCTGAAGTTCTTGGACAAAAAATGCATAACAGTTAAAACAACAGACAACAACTCAAGAAACAATAAAAGATAGCACAAAGTTAATCGTGAAAAAAAAATATTATTTTGTAAACATTGTTATAAAGTACATAATATACCGGTTTATTATACATAAGACATATTTTTTTATTACATAAAACTAATTTAGGGATTTTAAGCTAGAGATCCAATAAAATCACAATGCCAGATAAGGCTCTTGAAATTATACAAACGACTAGCTTCCGCTAGCGATTTCACCCGTGTCTCGTACGAACAGCTTGCAACCGGATAAAAAGTCCTCGATAAATGGGCTAACACTGAAAAAAAAAATCAAATCGGACCAGTAGTTCCTGAGTTGAGCGTATTCAACCAAACAAACAAAATCTTCTGCTTCATAATATTAGTATAGATGATACAAAAAGTACCCCTTTTCCCAAGATAGTATAGCTAGCCACAACCTTAGTTATGGTTGTGAAAACTAATTGGGGTTGTCCATATGTTGGTCTTTCAGGGTGTTCAGGACGAGAGTATTGATCAGATTTGAGCCAACAATATATTTTTTCAGGTGATTACAGGAGACTAATTGAGAATATTGTCATAAAAGTAAAATTTTACAATTATGTATATTTTTTATACATGTTCTAGAAAGCTAAATAGTAATAGTATAGCAGTCAATTCAGTTTCACTACATTAAACATCTTAGAACTGTAGGTGTTATATTCACGCCTGAGTAAAAAAGTAGTCAATATGAAGGCACTCTATGCCAATCTAATTTGACTAAAAGTTACAAGTACATTGAATAAATAGCTTTGTGGATTATTACTCGATATTAATGACAGTTAGGACCCATAGATTTAACGCGCTTTCTGAAACTCAGAGGAAATAACTGATAGATGGTCACCCATCTATTGATGGAGAGAGCACCTTTCATCTGTCGACCCGCATGGCTTTTGCTTAGCCACGAGCTCCTCTGCCATTTCATGATGTTACACTACAATGGTTTAAAAATATAACAAACAGACCAGAAAAATGAAACAGACTTACTTAGATATTTCGATAGAGTTAAGTATATATCGCAGCTTCAGTTTTTTTTGTGTCTAGTAAAAGATATATAAATAAAATATATTTTCGAGGCGCTCGTAGCTAAATAAAAGCCGTCCAGATCGATAATGTTATGATAAGCTTGCGGCATCAGTCCTTCAATGGAACTTTAACTACCCCTAGTACAACAGCTGTATAACAATCCACAAAGCAGTATTATTTCAAATGTATCAGTAATATTCGCACCTTAAACTATGTTCTAAGCTAAATGTCATTTCTTCAGTAACCCTGCCTGTTGTATAACTTGTCTGGTCGCGTTATTTATGTGACGGAATCTATCGGGGCCCAGTTGTATACCTCCGTACCTGAAAGCAATATTGTCAATGTTGGAAGAAGGGAATATTATAGGCTAGGCTATGAGGCTAATAATGTAGGTTTATGCGCAGTGGCGAATTTATACAAGCTACTTCAATTTTGTTGAGCCTTTTGACTTCTGAGACTGATACTTTTTAGTTTTCAGGGTCGAGGTAGGACTTGAATTAAAAAGGTAACTCAAATTTTCGGACTAAGAAAATCTTCCATAAATCGAAGTTGAATAACGGCGAGATAAGATCCATACTGATGATCTTCAGCAATGGACATCCTATGGCTGAGATGATAATGATGATGAAGGCCCATACTGCTCTAAGAAAATCTTCGATAAATCGAGCGAGGTCGGCTCCATTCTGTAGGTACCTATTTACCATTCTACTGGAACATAGGTACCTACTTGAAACATATCTGCCAATCGAGGGCGCGAACCCCTATCTTGGACTCTAGAAACTTCTTTTAAAATACGTACTAAATATAATACAAGCTGTCTACTCACCATCTAGACACAACAACAAGCGTGTTCTTCTGGTCCAATATCTGCAACAGATGCAGCATCCTTCCCCCAGCGTGAGCTTCTCCATCATCATCACAGTCCTGCAGTATGCTGGTGCCCTTAGCCGTCTTGCGTTCTATACGGTAAGCGTACATGTTGTGTGTGGCGTTGAGTATCTTCTTGTTTAACTTTAATTTTGTTAGGACAGCACTGGAAAATATTAAAGTACATTGTTATTTGTGGAGGGCCAATGGTTAAGAAGATTTTTCTGAAGCTAACCCATAATTTGTTTGCGGGTGACTGGAAGATGATTCTGTCGGTATGTTTGGAGTATTGTGAGATGAGCGTGTGAATATTGCATTATCTACATCTATGTATAAATATATTCCGTTTTTTGTTTTTATTTTAACAAATGTTATTAGCTACGGCCGTTTTTGCTGTTCAATTTATCACTAAACAAACCTTATTATCTAGTAGGTAAAAATCTATATTTTTTGTTTCTGAGATCTAAAATGTTAATTTATCTGGCTAAGGATCTCTTGAGCATCAGCGGTGCTTCCGTCCAATGGATTAGATGGGTTGATCGATTTTGATATTATTTGGGGTATCATCATTTAGTATATCTCATACAATACTATGAGGTAGCAGTAGAGGACAGTTACATATAGTTTCCAAGTGTCTGACATTGTAGGGTGTAATTACAAAATCTTCTGAACCGATTTTGAAAATTCTTCTACCAACGGAAAGCCATATTATTTGTGAGTGACATAGGCTATATTTTATCTTGACATGGGAAGCAGTGTCCTCAGGATGCAGAAGTACCAAATAAATATTTCTAGAGTTATTATACTTACTTAACATCTTCAAGACAATGTACTTCAGCAGCATGACCTTGGAAAGAGCTCTTTCTGTCTATAATCACTTCACCATGAGTGATTTCTGGACAGTTTATATCTAACTGGAAATTAAATAAGAGATAAGGAGGTCAGAGTTATCAAAATACAGTAAGAAAATGATAAGAAAAAAAAAATGCCGAGTAATTTTCAAGTGATAAATGAAATTCATTTTGCATGATAATGATCTTCTATGTGCAACATTAGAATTTTATGCATTTGTTACAAGCCATTTGTAATTTGATTAGTATTTTGCTAAATTCATCTAGATAAACACATATCCTGCTATGTATCTGAAGGTACTACTAAACTGAAGATAATCTTTCTTTACAAGAATCTTATGAAGGATAATGTTACTGTCTATCGGCCGAAATAACCTATCTATCCATTGTTTTGCTTACTAGAGATAGGAAAGTAAAAATTCAGTCAGTAAGCAACGGATAGATAGGTTATTAATTTCGGCCATTAATTGATAAAATAATAATAGTGTCCGATTGTCAGCCATGGCGGCTGTTATCAGCAAGCTGCCTAGGACATATTAAACAATGTAGAAGCATTTGCACAGACACAGGTGCACTGTCTATTCCCTCAATCTCCTCACTGGAAGAGTCGACAACCAGAGAGAGAGATCAGCCACAGGACCAACATTTACCTACTATCTGATGAACGGGATATATATTTAGGTACTCACCAAGGCTAAATCTAGTGACTCAACAGCTTGTGGTTTTGCTTCTACTTTCTTCTCAGCTGGTTTGATAGCTTGTAAGACTTCCCGTATTTTCTCCACCCATTGAAATATTACATTTTCACCTACATTTTCTCTGAAACATTACAACAGTTCTATTTATTTATTTATTAAAACTCTATACAACATAAAATGTGCACAAAGGCAGAATGTACAAATTTCATGCGGAAACTATTATTTAAAATGTAGAAACGGTTGGCTTTTTGTCAGTTAAAGTATGTATAATTGTAACTTCCTCATGCAAAAACTATGGAATATGTTTGTTTGACCATGTTCTGAGTGCAGGACATTTTTTTTTTCAAGTCACTATGAGATAAAGAAACAAGGTAACAATTTGTAGCACTTACCGTCTAAGAAAGTCATGGAAAAGAAGGAAATACAGACTCTTGAATCTATTATACTATAACAGAATAATGAGTGAATGTAGAAATAGTTCTTGGCTAAAATATGACTTACTGTTGACCTGTTTTTAGGTGAAACAGAATTCATGGGTACTTACTTAAAAAGATCACATGAAATTATATCAATGGCTAAATTTCTATTTTTTTTTTAGTGTTTCTAGTTACTTACAAGTATACTTCATCTAATTGATGATGTAGCTGTGTTTTGGCTTTGCGATCCATCCATGGAGCCGACAATTCATATTTTGGCGGCGAATGCGAAGGATAGTCATCAGGCATCGTCACATACAGCCTAACTTCGTTTTTATTCTCCTCTATCCTAATGCTGTACGACCTCGTTACTTCACTCTCTGTGATCCAATCGTCACCATAGATAGAACTCAGGGCTTCTACTTCCTCAGCCTAAAAAGTAATTAATAAATACCACGACAGAATCTTTGAAACAAATAAGGTTTTAAGTAAATACACACCTGTTTGGTTAAATTGTCTGAATCCATTGTATATACGTTTTATAATGTTATTTTATTTGATAAAATGTATTGTATTTATTGCGTTTATTCAGTACATAACAGAATATCACTGACCACTCCGTTATTTTACGCTATATTACGACCAGCAAACACCACGATCGCAAAACAGATGATATTTCTTGATGACATTAACTGTCTGTCATTAACCATCGAATGTCATTTTGTATTTGACATTTGATGACTAGGGATGGTTAGCGCGAGAAACAGTTTCATTATTATATTAGTACCTTGACACCAAAATAGGTAATAAGTTATTTTTATAAGAAAGTAGTGTGAGAGAAGCAAGTAGAATTAACCAAGTGAGTACGTAAAAAAAATGTTTCTCACAGATTGCTTTGTGTCTCGGAGGAAAACAAACTGTACAGAAACAACAATTATTGTTTCCAGTACGAGGTGTTTTACTCATCTCCAGAGATGAGGATACTTAAATATTATATATCGACGTTCAAAGACTATTAATTTACTAGCCTAATTTGATAAAATACTTTGAGTTTTGGAAACTAGTTTAGATTTAACAACTTGATTATTAATAGTGAATGTAGTATTATGTGAACATCCCTAAGTTTTAACGGACATGTCAAATACGTTTAGTTGTCATCAAATTACATTAACTGATTTATAATGTAAAAAAAAATAAGGTTTTCTTTTCTATTTTCATTAAAATATTGTTAATATAAAGTAAAGGTTATTTTTACATACTCAGATTAAAATTTTGCGTTAAGTTTGTTCTGGTGAAGAGTAAAAGTTTCACACCTCCGTTTAAGGGTAAGTAGCGATACAAATTAACACAGTGTTTCAGAGATCACTGTTTTAAATTAGGCAATGACATTTTTTTTCAACTGTGTTGAGAAGTAGAGGATGAATCAAATCAGTAGGTAGGCATTGTGGAAGGTCCTACATATACTGCGAAACTACAACTTCGGTTTTAAGACGTCTAATTTTTGTTCGGAAATAGAATTCCGCATTACCATTACCTACTTATTACACTTACACTTAGGTTTTGTGTTCTCATTTTAAAAATACTTAGGCATAGATGTGTGGACCTTTAATGTATGAAATAGGATAAATTAGGTGTGTACGTAAACCCTAGGCTCTAATTACCTTCGCATAACATTAGGAATTAAAATCAAATCTCGCGTTCTAATAACCACGTAAAGTCTAATTCCTCAGAAATGTCGCGTGAAATGACTAATTCTTACTCGAGCAAAACAAAAATCTATGAAATTACCAAGTTTCCGGTGGTCGGCGTATTTCCATAATACATCTATTACACACCATTTGCATATTGTAGGGGTTATTACGCATAGCATAATCCCGTGCCCTCTGATTAAGAAAGTCGTAAGTACGATTAAGTATTTCTTCTATGCAGTTTTGTTTTGATTCTTAGAACTTACCGATGTAAAAGTCTATAATATCTTTAGTAGTATATTAAGCTGAAGAGTTTGTATGTTTGCTTGAACGTTTTAATCTCAAGAACAACTGGACCAATCTGAAAAATTCTTACAGTGCTCGTTAGCCCATTTATTGAGTGACACTATACGTTACGCGCTTTTATCCGCGCGTTGCTGTTGCGCGACTTAGTTCCCACGGGACGTGAATAAAACTGCTTAGGTATGTAAGCTAGTTTTCCATAAACTATGTAATCAATTCCAGTAGTTAATTGCGTCTGGTGATTTGTATTCCTATAAATTAAAAAGTATGAAAAATAATAAAGTCAGAATATCTGTAGTCCTAGAAAAGTTGTCGAAAATGTAAGGTTCGTAATTTAGGTATTCCTGTGTAGGCAGTGTCTGTCCATTTTTATTTCTCTAAAATTCTATTGCATGGTCAAACCTTCAGACTGAATGATTTTAGTAGTATCTACGTATTTACAAAAATATATGAATGAATTGAGCAAACAGCAGGGGGTGCTCGTGGGTATGTAACAGCCGCACGGATCAATAGATAAATAACGACGACGAGGAGTTCCTCCGTGTTTCGAAAGGCACGTAAAATTGTTGTCATTTCTACATTTGTGGCAGTTGTTACGGGTAGTCGGAAGCCAGGAAGTCTGACAACCAGTCTAACCAAGTATTGCCTAGGTAACTGGGTAGAGGAGGTCATATAAGCAGTCGCTCCATGTAAATACTGGCACCCAGCTGCATAGCTTAGGAACAGATGATGACCGACGATGAAATGAGTAGACATAATAAATTTGTATTTGGTTTATTGTGCCATTTCATAAATAAACAACTACTGTGATTACATTATATACATCTATATTAACTAACGCTACTTACAATAAAATAACTATTTTCTTCTATGATAATAAAACTAACAATAAAGGAATGATTATTTTCAAGGAGGTTTATTGAATCAATGAATCAACACACATGAAGTATTTCCTACAATATCACAGAATTATAAATATATATTTTTTAATTTTATTTTATACGGCAATTTGTGATAATACTATTTAACACGGCTCCTACGTAGCTGCTGTCGCGTGTAAAGACGCCAACACATCAAGCTACCGAAACTATCAAATTTTCCCAATCAACTTTAAACTGCTATGGTATAGATATAAAGTTGAAAATCTATCAAGGAAATTTGACAGATAGTAGTAGCTTGATGTGCTGGCATCTGTACAAATGTGCTATATTTTTTTAACATGATGTTTCAGGTTAATTTCAGAGGCTGAAATATAAATAAATTAAGGGCCAGTTTCACCGGTTACGAATAAGTTCAAGATAGTTTATCTGGTAGAATATTTCATACATTGTTTCATTTTTGATTTTATCTGGTAGATAGTGGCTATCCGTAACCTATGAAACTGGCCCTAAATGTTTCGTTTCCGCAATGTTCAAGAAAAAAATTGAGGCGTAGGTAATATGAGTTGGATACCTATATGTTTAGTTCTAATTTTGTTTAGGGGTCAGTTGAAATACAGGATTTATTGGTACTAAAGACAGACAACATATGTATGTATTTTGGATTATTAATTATGTTCATGAGACGAGTAGCTTAAGAAATCACAACTTATTGTATAATCAACTAATTGAAATTGGTATTTAATTATCTTTTTTTATTTATAAATAATTTAAGTAGGTAAGTATTAACAATCATATTTTTATTGTACCTACTTAGTTAAAACCTATTAGGTATCTATTCCGTATATTATTACACATAGTATGGACACATTATTCAAGTATCTACAATGTAATAATATGGCATTCATTATTTACAAATACTATAGATTTTAAATAAATTCATTTGTTATCAAGTTTTGCTGATTTTTTCGATAGATGGCGCTCTCATTCACTTAAAACAATAATTACCTACGTTATTAATAGCTTGGGCAATTTCTTAATGACACTCGCATGGTACATAGGCAACGGTCAATGAAGGCAGCGAGGGTGCATCCCACGCATAGGGTTTTTATTGAAAATTGCCTACTGACATTAAAATGAAAAAGAACTTTGATTATCATTCTTCGGTAGAAGGACAGAAAAGAAGAAATAATACTTACCAACAACGATTTTGTTCAATTAATTAAGCATTTATAACAAATCCAATATTCGAGAGCAGTTTTAAGGTCTTCAAGAAGAACGTGAATATTTTTATTAGCAATTTTACTATAATATTTTTTGACATCGAAATATTACTTCGGAAATATTTTTTGGTGGCATCGAGATTCTGGAACAATTCTTTGTGCTGGACCTTTGGCATGAACCATGGGAGTGTCACTAACGAATTTGCCAAACTATTGATTAAGATATGCTATAGATTTATGTATTTACAATGATATAATACAATTAGTGATAATTCTATTTAAAAGTGAACAGGTTACGTACGTATTTAGTTTTATGGCTGTTTATTTTTTATTACGTAATAGTATGCGTGGCTGGGAAAGATTAAAAATTTTGATATCGTAAAGGTCTGCAACTAATTTTGAATCTATTAAAAACGAAAATAATTTTAAGTGGAATGTATCTCATGTTTTGTGTTTCGAACGTCAAAATAACAACAAAAAAATACAACAATAACATTAACAGCTGATTTAGTTTCCCGCCTTAATTTCAGAACTGGCTGATTCGGAAAAGCAATCGTTCGAAACTCCACTTTGTACCGAACAGAAGCTGGCTGGTGAACTCCTGTTACTCAGATCCTGGCTACTTTCTATCATACTCCCACTAGGCTGCCGTAGAAAGTTCTGGAAGCCAATCGGGTTCACATTCACCATCTTATCGGGCTTTTTCAAAAGCTCCTCTATGGAATACGGATTTTTCTTTTTTTCTTTTTCATGTGACTTTTGGTCGTCATCTACATCTGGCCTGTCCGTGCTGTCATCACTAGCTTCCACAGAGATATGTTCTGAATTTTCAGACTTCACTTCATCAGGGTTTATTCTGTTTAGAAGATCGTTGTGTAGATTCAAGGCGTAGGGGGAGAAATTTTTGCTGTCGTGGTAAGGTAGCATTATTCTCTGCCAGGGGTTGATTGGGTAAGGTTTTAAGAGGCCTTGAGCTTGGACCTGGTTGGCTAGTAGCCAGGAGGTGGCAAGTCTTCTGTCGTATAGCTGTGTGGGGTCCGTGTGTTGTGGAGGGGGAACTCTGACGGCCGAGTGCGCGAAGTAGGGGGAACTTTGCTGCGTAGGCATCGCAGAAGGGGGTAAAGAGTTCTTCATTGACATGTATTCCATCATATTGGGTGGTAATTCTGGTTGTGGGTATGATTCTGTAAAGAAAACAGAAGGTAATTAAAGATTTGCACTTAGCAGCTTTTGAGTGCTTACTGTAACAGACTGTTCCGTGGTTACAGAAGAAACAATCCCTGAGTTTGGGTACTACAGAAAAAAAGACAGCCTCAATGTTTCAAACATACAACTTTGTCAACTAGCCAACATAACTAAAAAAAAATCTCAACAAAATGCTCCTACGCATAGTCGCACCGGATTTAATGTCTTTTAAATATGTCCACCTAAGATTTAAACGTAATTAAATAAGTATAATAACTTTTTATGTCACTAGAGACTTCCTGACACCTGTTTATAAGAATCCAACAACTTACGCCTATCTGCCATTAATTAGTTTAATCCGTTTATTTTTAAACGTTTTAATGTTGACTATTTAACGTTCTTTATTTGAATTTGATGTGTGATACGTTCCATTCGCGTTCTTTATTCTATTTTGATGTTTGTGTAACGACTTTTTTAGTTGAAGAAGGTGTTAATGAAATATTAAAACTTTTTGATGATGCGTTAAACACGTTATGGATAGTTAAAAGGTATAAAACAGTTTGAGGTATTTTTTTTGTGGTAGCCGAAAAGTATTCATCAAAATAATATGAAGATATAATCATATTTTATAAATGTCTTGAGTGTTTCAAAAAACTACATACAAGCACAGCGGTCTAAACACAAATTATGGCGGTCAAATTTATAATACACTACTTTTGAAGTCGGGAGTTATAAATGTAAACTTACCATGTGCATTCCTCGTGTCATCATCACTCCAGGCTAGCCCACTATTCCTGAGAATCCTATTGACACTGGACACCGATGGTATGGAGTGAGGCTCACACACTCTCGCGCTCAGCAGTCTCTCGCGGATCTCCCACGCAAACATACCCGGGTTCTCTTGTTTGAGGCGGAGTATCTTCTTCACCACTGTTGGGGTTGCCACTTGCTGAAAAGAAAATAATAATGTTAGTTTTTATTTAAATAAAAACTACTGGAACGTTGGAGATAACGCTGAATTTTGATGCTGATTTTGCTTGCGGCAGTTATTCATAGCCTAATCAAATAAAGAATTGAGTATTAACAGGTTATGTTAAAACAAGTTAAAAGTGAAGGTTCTTTAAACCGACTTTAAAAAAAGAAGGAGCTTCTCAACCAAATGGCTTCTCAGTTAGGTTGTGTACAGACACAGGTCACTCTCTATTCCCTAATTCTTATATTCCGATAGTACCTACGGCAATCTGACACGACCGAAGGGAGATTTATTCTAACTGACTTAAACGAGAGTATGACACTCTCTTCAGCGACAGCCACAGTCGAAGGAAGGAAGCGGGGTCCTTTGAACAAAAAAATTAGGCAACTTTCTAATTTAGTATGAGACTTAAATGTCATTTTTTTTTGTTTTTCTTGCCGACGGTAATTTTTGCCATTTACTATACCTACTATGATTATTTCGTTAGATTTATTTCGTTTTCTAAGTTATAGCAAATCTCATTATACATTTCCTATATTTTGAAACCAGTAGCTGCACCGATACACACAGCCAAAACAAACAGACAGCAAACATTAACCGTAAAGAAGCGATAATATGTAACAAAAACGTTGACTTTCACACTGCTTCATAAAGGTAGGTACGAATGATGGTATTTCTTAGTAGTGGACGCGCATCATCTGTGTTATTATATCGTCATTACAACTCTTCCTTGAGCAATCGGTTTAACTGTAGTACTGTAGTTCCGTTTGTGTCGCATTTTGTTTTATGGCGCCTTTTTTTATTTGCGTTGAACGCGCAATACGGTATTTTGAGCGTGTTCTTAGGATCTAGGATTTGTTTTCGTGATAAAGTTTTCCTTATTGGTCTAATAGTCGCATATAGTCCAAGATCCTGTGATAATAGTGCGACTGCTGTGGAGAGGGTTTCGGGTTCGATTGTCCGAAAAGCTTGAGGGTTTTAAGAAACTTTCATAAAGCAGTTTGGTGTTAGGAAGATGGTCATCCACCTGTGCATTGGAGAGCACGTAAAGAAGAAAAATCGTGCAAACAATCACGCAGTCCGGCAGCAGCAGTAGAGTCTTAAGCAAATGAATTTGCATATTATTCTAAGGGCTAGCTTTGTAAGGAATTCAAAAACAAAATCTGTTCACACTATTTTGGCTCTGTCCCGTCCAGCTCTTTAGTAAATAATTATTAATCGTATTAATACCTAGCTTATAGAAGAAGCTCTTAAAAACGCTACAAAGCCTAGTTTCATTTCAAAGCCAAAACAAAAACCGTGGAATAAGCGGAAAAATCCAACAATAACATCGAAAAAACCGATAAGCCATCGTTTAATAAACCGCTACCTCTCGCCACTGCGAAGATTATATCGATAGAGGACCCCTTTACTCGAATCGAATCTGATATATCGACACTCTAGTCGACTAATGAGCAAATCCAGCGGGCTAAGCTAAGTCATTACTGGGCACACGTGGCCGTTCGCACGAACTTTCATATACCTTCTGATATTAGTCGATTATTCGAGTAGTCTACTTATAATGTTGTAATGAATATTCCTACACGAATAACTTGAATGTTTGTTCTGTGTGATAGGAGATAACGTCACCGTTTTGACTTTAATTTCGTACGGTAGGTTTTTCCAATTTCATTTGTTTTTGTATTTTTTTTGTATGTTGATGCGATCAAGTGTTTTTTTAACGAGTGATGTATTATATTCACTCGCGTCTCGTTGGAACTACTCTGCGCACCTGGATAAAAATTTGCCTAAAGCGTTTGTCGATAAAAGGGCTATCTAACATTGAAATAGTTTGCAAATCCGTCTAGTTATTCCTAAGATAAGCGCGTTCGTGTAAAAAAAAAACAAAGAAAGAAACTTCAGCTTTATAACATATTTCTTGACTCTTTTTCTTTTGCGGCTAATTTGAAGGCGTAACCGGTAACATAACGATACTTAACTTTAATTAGCTAAATAAATTCGTCAAGCTAATTAACGGCAACAATAGTCTAATTTTTTTACATCTATATAATTAACATTTAGTTTACCTATGTACAGACGCCAGCACTTCAAGCTACCCGAAACTGTCAAATTTTCCTAATCAACTTTGAACCATATGCTTCAACCATAAAGCTGAAAACCTATTAACGAATTTTGACAGTATTGAAGCTTGATGTGCTGGCTGCTCGTCTGTACATTTCAATCAAGAGAAATGCAATTCCAGATTATACATTTGAAATAGAATTAAAACGTTTCAAAAAAACTCCTTTAAACTCATAACTTGACTCTCCACAATCGGTTAACAATATCAACGTTACAATACACATTATAAAGTATCTCGCTATCAACCGGTACTCTGTTACGGATAAGCGTACGTAATAACTATAGCAATATGGATCATGAAGTGGCGATCGTTCAAATACCATTAAATGCTGTGTTGCTGCCTACATTACCCGAGCCTCCCGGAAGACACGCAACGAAATGGTTTTTTTATTTGTTGCTTGCGTAATAATATGCCTACGTAACCATCTGCGCAGTACTGTGGTTGAATTCTCTTTGAGTTTTCATGAAATTAATGTCTTGTTCCTGTTTGCAGTCCAATCATCGAATGTTAATCAGAAGATTCAGAAGTGAGAGAGAGAGAATTCATGCACAGACGCCAGCACATCAAGCCACTACAATCTGTCAAATTTCCTTTTTAGATTTTCAACTTTATTGCTTGATTCAAAGTTGACTGGGAAAATTTAACAGTTTCGGGTAGGTTGATGTGTTGGGGTCTGTACATTTTGGGTATTACATATTATGACTACACTTTTAATACAATTGGTACCACTGAAATCTGCGTCATAAGGCGTATGAATATAATGTTATTGAGATCACTATCGTATAACCTCTCCTTTCTCCTTTACTAGAAATACTTTAATTTCGCTCCTTGAACCTACATAATCAAAAGCTTTAACACCAATTAATTACCCCACTTTTCAGGACAGTCAAAATATTCCGACATTTAAAGGATGACTACCGATTTTTTTAAACATAATAACAGTAATTTCCTTAACACGTAACCATCGATACATCTGTTCAAATCGAATCAATATTCCGACAATTATCTAAATTCGAACCACCGAAAATCCATTATAAGACCTTTTTTTCACACCACCTCCACGGCTGTGGTTTTAAAAAATAATTATAGGACTTTTAAGTAGGCTGTCAAATTTAATGGGTAAATAGTAGGTAGTGTATGGTATAGGGGTGTGGCAAGGCAAGGCGTCAATTTTAAAAGGTAACCGATCATTACACCATTAGATGCACAATTGATATTATGACCTATTGAGCAATCGATGCATCCGAATGCGCTTATAGTAAATGGATAGGGTAGATTGTTTTTTTTAAGAATGATTTCAAATTCAAATGTGGAACATGTTTTCATTTGTTTTTTATAGCGGTTTTAGAAGTGGCCGGCTGGAAAGTTGTTTCTATACAGTATACAGTATAGAGTATCAATATCGATTATTTTTTGCAACTAAATATTTAGCGATTGAGTGTAAATGTGTTTTAAAACTGGCGTACCTAGAGTTGCGTAAAAGAGAACACTCTAGGAAGTTTACTTTATGATTCTATTACTTTTAAAATTATGTAAGAATTGTCGTTTCAAGTGATTCTGTATTTATCTACATATTCATTTTCTAATAAGTTAATTTTGAAAACCCAAACTTTCTAAATCTATTTTTTCGAGTCAAAAACACTTTTTCCGTCGAAGTTCAATAAAATAATAGTGGGTATATTTTTTTAAGCGATGCGAATTGCTATTAGGGCTATGTAATTATACGAGTAGCAGATGCATATCAAATACGTCTGTCAAAATATTAAGGAAATCGCCGTCCTTTCTAAAAGGTAACCATTAACCAATCAGAGGTCTGGTGTTGGCGAATTCCTTAAATCGCAAAAAACATAGCCAGGACCTATATAATTGTCAAATAATTCGATACTAGATTATTGTTCAAATTATGTATAAACAACAAAATCATGTCAAAAATTAACTGTCCCATAGCGGACATAATTTTTTTTGCGTCTCAGCATAAAATTCTAGCGAGTGCATCAAAAGCCTAAGCTCATATGCTGACTATAGTAAATAATAAAATATACTGGCTTTGCCTTTTTCCTTACATGACGTATTTTTGTAGGTACAGATGCCAGCACATCAACCTACTACAATTCGTCAAATTGCCTTAATAGATTTTCAACTTTATCGCTGAAGCAATGTTCAAAGTAGATTGAAAAAGAAAACAGTTTCGGCGGTAGCTTGATCTGACGTGCTTGGATAAATGAAGAAAATACCCTTATACAAACTCACTTTAATTTCTGTAATAACATTCAAAATTGGTATCAATTAATCAATGGCGCCTTAAAAGTGTGCAAGACACCGCTAGGTGGCGCTACCTTCCCACGCGATTGTATCAACCAGTCCAACAAGAATATTTGATTGACAAGCACCCAGCGATGCACGACATCCAATTACACAGACTCTGGTTACTGAGAAAAAAAAGTTTCATTTACTAGAAGAATACTTGAAATGTGGAGTTAACACTTGGAGCCATTTCTACTGCAAAGGCGGTTAAACTTTGTAGGTGCAATCCTGCCTCCATAGTACAATCCTGCTTTCAGGTCTTGTAATCCTACCTGCGTCAATCCTTTTTATTTCTAATCCTTTTAATATCTACATTTGTACACTTAACACCTTAAATCAGTTTTTCAAAATAACAACTATTTATTAACCAAATATAAAAAAAGAAAAATGTCTTTATCATTGTCAGTTACGCCAAAAAAATAATTTAAAAAAGGTGCCTGCTATTATTTTTATACATAGACGTGTTCTTTTAAATACGAGAGAATCTGAAATCAATCAACTAAATATAAACAGCAATAGTTTATTTTTTTCCGAATGGCAGTCTTGCCGGTAAGATCCAAATTGGTGATCGTCATGTCGCCTAACGAAGTCAAATCATGCGTCGAACATTCCCGGATACTAGCTATTACAATTCTCAATACTAAGCTCGATACCAAACTATAAACTGTACCTCACGATCAAACGAACACACATAACCGCTCCGCATTCCCTGCAACGTCACGGCCCGTTCCGTTCAACGCAACTTTTTGCCGACTCCCGCGCATCAATCATTGCTGACACATCCAATATATGTTTTTGCACGATGCCGCAACGCGCTAACTGTCTACGCGTGCGATTAGCCTTTCTTATTACGTACCACGGATTTCTATTAGACTTTCCACGTTTGATGGGGTGAAAGATAATTCCGCGGGGCGTGAGACCCGTTGCTTTAATACCTTAATGGTAGATTGATTCGATATTAATTCCAAGGATGCATTAACTGCAGGTGTCTAGGAGTTGACATGCGCCTTTTTTTCTCGTGTAATAAATGGGTCAACGCGGCGCTCATTAGGCTTCCATCCTATCAGGAACTAGGGTGTAATTATATGGTTTACGGAAGCTATCAAGAGATAGTATTAAAGCAATCTATATATCATTAGGTGTGGTTTTTTGTGTATTTTGATTGCGAATAATTAATGTTTGTGTGCATGTCGACCGTAGTAATGACATGCATCAGCTTTAAATATAGATTATAGTCTCGTAGTGCAGTAAGTACTCTGAGATCCTGGTTCGAATGAACAAAAACGTATTGCAATTCGGTTTCTCCTACATTATCACGACTTTATAGATTTTAAATGACTTTACACGGCTTAAGCGAAGAACCTACTGTATAAATAATACTTTTTTGAATCCCATTTCAACTTCTGAATTTAAATTTCTGTCATTCGGTCCCCAGGGTCGAGTAGTGTTTTCACCGGGTATTACAATAATTTTTAGCTATAGCTTTTAGCTTATGTAGCAATAGGTTCACCATATGTCATCATCTGCCTAGTCTTTTCCCAAGCTATGTTCGAGTCGTTTGCCAGTCTTAACTGGATGCGGCTGAATAGGTACCAGTATTTTTAAGTTTACCCTTAGGTCCACCTTATGTAAGTTTTTTTTTAATAAAGTACATACTCCAAAAGAAATTGCAAGTCTACTACCTATATTTAAAGAGGTACCTAACACTCACGGATGACAGGCGTGTCAGTGGAGTATGAACACGCTTCAAAATGCTAAATCAACAGAGGGGAATGGATTTTTCCGGTGACCATAGCCGATGAGTCAACATTTGTGCAAACAGTACATCACGCATCCTTGTTTTTACGTATTGATAACTGGCATTTGATTAGTTCCTACCATGGTAGTTTAGGAGTCCGTTTCCTAAACACCTATTATAGATATTATCTCAAGCCAATTTGGGGTTCTCTTCATCGCCTTTTCTTCTTCCTAAAGTGTCTCTCCGACAAACGTGTCAAAATCTGTCAAATTTCTTGTTTTAAATAGATTTTCACCTTTATCGCTTAAACATATGGTTCAAAGTTGATTGGGACAATTTGTCAGTTTCGGTTGGCTGTGTTTGTGTCTGTACATCTTCGCATATTTCTTACAATCCTTGGAAAGTGAAACCGTTTAGTCGCATTCTAAGTATCCTTTCACATTGAATTCTTCTATTGTAAACGTTAAAGATAGTGTCAAGGCGTTAAGATGGCATTTGTTTTTTCATTCGATTGAGCATAATATGTGATGATCGTTCGAACGTTATCTAAGCTAAGTTAGTCTTATGTCGTATAATAGGGCAGACGTCAGCAGGTCAACCTACGAATCTGTCAAATTTTACCAATCCAATATTACCCTTGCGGTATTGCGATAAAGTTGAAAATCTATTGAAGAAATTTGACAGGTTGAGGTACGTTGATGTCCTGACGTCTGTACATGTTCTTCTAATGAATGTTTTACTTAAAAATTCTTGCGTAACGACTTCCCCGTATCACACGAACAAACTCATTAACTAGATCAAAGCGTATAATTATATAAAGAATCAGTTTAAAAAAATCTCTGATTGATACAATTTATCATCTGATACTATATAAGAGTCTGTCCGTTCCCTGAAGACAGGTTGTAGGTGTCAAGAATTCCTATAATGAGCTCATCAACATATCTGTTTGTAGTGTGTCCCGTGTTTCAAATAGTTTAGCAGAAAAAAGGATCCATATATCCATGGCGACATAGCGGGAATCCTGGCTATTCCTAATAGAGGGATGTCTCTGCATCTGTTCGGTCTATTTTGATAAATAAAATGATTAATTAGTATTTACAGCAAACATGCGTTTTTGATGATATTTTATTTTTAGGTGATAGTGACTGTTACTTGTATCTGGTTATATGGTTGTTATGGGTATCTGGGTTGAGGAGGTCAGATAGGCAGTCGCTCCTAGTAAAATACTGGTACTCAGCTTAATCCGGTTAGATTGGAAGCCGACCCCAACATAGTTGGGAAAAAGACTCGGGAGATGATGATGAGCGACTGCTACTTGTTTCCTACATTTTTAAAGTCACGCTCGAAAAATATAATAACTTGATATTTATTTATTTATTCTTCTTGCACACTGTACAACGGCGGTCTTTAAGCCTTAGGCGTTCTCTACCAGTCTACCTTTGGGTGGTGGAGAAATAGAAGTTGTAGGTTTTGCCTATACTTACTTCAGTTTTTTTGCATTTATCAATTAAGAAATAAGAACTTTAGAAGAAACAAATATAAATAGTCGATATTAGATAAGTGGGCGATTCCTATAGAGCCCCTATCAGCTATCTACTATGTATTTTAAAACAGGGAACGTGAAGGCAAAGATAATATAGCTCCCAGTGTACAGACACCAAGCTACGACAACCTGACAAATTTCAAAAGAAGCTTTATAATTCAAAGCTGATTGGAAAAATTCGTCAGTTTCGGGTATCTTGATGTGCTAGCGCCTGTACAATGTCGGTATCCAAATTAATTCCCAGCAAAATCTGCGCAAAAAACACCGATCGATCATTGCAAATCCTTTTACTAAGGGTAACGTGCTTCCCAAGGCTTTCGGAAGGTAATCAAGGCCGGACGAGAAGACGCGTCCATTCCCGACCAACTCGATAATTATCAACTTAACGTGCCTTACTTCTTAACGGAAGAGGTCGGGTAATTAGAGTTTTTATAACCTTTTAAGTGGTGTGATCTCCTTTGTGAATGGACGTGGTTTTTGATGTTATATCGCCAGATGTGTGAGGACTTTTTAGTTTTTTTAGAATAGCGAAGATTGAAATTAGCGAAGGAGCTTTATTTTTAAATTATAGAATCAGGCGCTATTTTGTGGAATCAGGCGTTGTTTTGCAGTAATCCTTGAGATTAAATGTTAGGAAACATATTTAGTTTTTATAACGCGAGAGGAAAATCCAGGCTTGGATGCAGGATGCAATCCTACCTCTCATCGATGTGCACCCAGCCATCTATTGAAACAATCAAGAGTTTCATGGTTAAAACAGATTTTTGATATCGTGGAATTAAAACAAAATATTTTCCTGATTTCCATTGAATTTAATTTTCTTCTCACAATTAATAAAGACTACCTATATGGCTATACTATACGTATATACAGCCTCTCTCAATACACGTTATATCAAGACTTATCCATAAATAGCAAAAAAGACCGGCATAGCACTTACACCAACTGGCCATATTCTAAATAAGACATCTTTTTCACACAAAAGCAGCCATTTCCAATACCATGATAAAGTTGACGTATCAAGCAATAATTTCCAATATGTTTTATAGACAGGCTCAACGGTATTAAAGGCGAGTAATAATATTGACAGCGTAATCCACGGGGCAACATAAACTGAATGATATCGGTGCAAATCCGACTTAAGTTGCGAAAAGCCGGCGATCAATTTCTATAGTGATGTGGCTGGTTTAGCTGCGTGATTTTTGGTTGTAGTTGCAACGATTATTTGTATCGATTATCGTGTTGATTCGATTCGGGGTTTGGTTGGATTTGGTTGTCTAAATATTGAGGTATGTTATTTTTATTAATTTGAAGTGTTTTGGGAAGAAGTCAAATTAAATAAACTATATTTGTTTTTTATGTTAAGCAGGTAGATATTTTAGTTAGGTATTGCAAAGCTTGTCTTTTTAAAAAATTGGATTATACGCTGAAATATTGGATTATATATAATTTATTCAATATCAATTCAATTCAATTAAGGATGTAGGGACACAGGAGAAGAATCTCAATTTTCTATAACATAATAACACAGACTAATCAAAAGCAAAAAAAAAAAGAAAAAAATGGAGAAATCCCAAACCGCACAACCCTTTAAAAAACCGAAAATTATCGTCCAAATCCATTCATACCACAAAATTCCCGTATCCTGTCGTCCCCACGCGAGGTTATTAAGGCCTTACAGATAACACAGCGATAGTTTGACATCGTGACAGGTGCCACCCGCTCCCATGACCCGCTTGACCAATCGGACCATTATTGTTACAAATTACCCCCAGATCCGACCCCCGATTGTGTACGGAAGACCTAATTACGTACCTCACTGTTTCCGAACGTCTTTTTTTATTGAGCTGTCATTTTTGTTAATCAGGTGTTTTAGACGTGTATCCTAATTTGACGGATTGTTTTTTCTTTTTTCAAACGTATTTTTGGTAACTGCCACTTGGTTTAATTTTGACTTAAGTTCCAGATAATTTATCTGGCAGATAATTTCATACAAATTCTGTTTTCCATTTTTTAATTTGTCGGGTAGATAGTGGCTTTCCATAACCTGTGAAACTGGCTCTTAGTTTCCCAAAATTCATGATGAAACTAGCTGTTAGTTCTCCCTTATCCTTTAATTAGTTTTAGTTCTTGCCATAACATTCTGATATTATTAACTACGTATCATAATCTCTCCTAACTCGTACGATGTGGCCATAATACTCATTTTGTTTACACCGGTCGATTTTCCGTGTAAAAGTTATCTACATAAGCCCTTAAGCTGTACTTATCGACTATGAAAGAAGCGAGACAAACAATATTATTCGCATTTTATGATAGTATTCTTAGATGACATCATATTTACCATTATTATTGGTGGAATATTTACGCAATTTCATTTTATCTGAGTTTCATTTGTTATTTATGTTGTAGGCTTAATATAATGTTAATCTATAGTTTATAAATTAATTTTAAAGGGTTGATTTTAAATAAAAAAAAATTAATAAACTTCCCTTTAGATTATCAAGTTCCTTTTTTATCTCAAACGTATTTATACAACTCTTTCTATATCTCATTCGTTTCAAGATAAGAATTAAAAACTTTCAGTCACTTTTATCTATATGCCACGTGATCGATTTTTTTTTGTTATCCTACTTTAAGATAACAGATAAAGGTGATTATTTGTCCTTTTTTGATAAAATGGACGTAATAAACCTTTGCTGATTAATTGTAGTCATCTTAATATTACGCACAAACAAAAAATACATTGCAAGTTAAATAAAAGCTTTTAAAAAGGACAGAGTTAGATAAAACCCATTTAAAAAGTAGTTCATATACTATGGCCTATTCATCTATTGCAAACGATTTATATGGTGGTGTCTATGATACAAGGCCTTTCATGGCTGAACAGACTGATACGAGAGCGAAATATCTTACCACAGACTTGACAAGAGAAGTAATTGGACATCAGTGTCGAATGTTCATACAACCTCATGAAATTAATTAATCGCTTTCAGCGAACCAAATGCCCTTATAAATTACATATATCGATAAAATCGTCAGTGTTCAACACTAAAACCAACAATTATCGTAGTAAAACATAAATTAAAAAAATACACACGTAACATTATGTACGTGTCATACGAAACACCGCGCTTCGGTATTGCCAGATCAATTAAAAACACGTACGGGTAATGTGTTGCCAGCGTTGAATATTTAATACTGTCACGTTATATTGTTTGACAATGCTGTTAATGTCAGTTTGGCATGTCATGGCGTTCAGGCGATGACTATCAGGTTTTTTCAATAATTTTCGAATATTATTAAGCAATTCAAATTCATAGAAAACGATCGGTGTTCTTGTTAATCAGTAATTGTGTTTATGCGTGATCAATTAACAGTTCAAATGTGTAACAGGATTTATGTTAACTAATTAATTATTTAAGTTAATTAAGTAAATCTTGTTTTTACTTTGATGATCAAAAATTTGATTAATATTCAAAGCTTATTATAAAAGAGTATTTCATCAATTCGATTCGCTAATTACATAATTATAGCAGTTCCTATCCTTGTCCACTCCTAAAATACTGTTTTAAGTCTGTATATTTTGTATTATATTTTTAATAGATATATCGTATCAAATTAAAACAGAATCAAAAAAAAACTCGTCCTCACTGATGCAAAAAAATATATTTAGCTACCAAGTCTTGCCATTATTTAATTACAAAAAAGGCTACAGATATTAATAAATGACCTTCAGAATAATAATAGAACTCACTGCCTTCCCTAGAAAATCAACTATGACAGAGTAGAGTAAGTTTACTTAAAACTTAAAAAAAAATACAATTAAGTAAGTCTCCTCGCAAATCACAAATAAAAAAAACAACTAAAAACAAAAAGACTGATGTAGTATTTAAATTCATTTTTTAATCAAACAAATACCGCAAAAGAACAAACCACATTCAGGTAAAAATTAACCCCTCGCGCGACACTCGATGTATTAACATGTTATTAAGATAAACGGGGTCGCCCCTACCCCGGCTGTTGGGGTTGATCGGATGTATTGTATTTAATTGGTGCGTGTACCTTTTATTTGTATTATTGTAAATGTTTTTCTTTTGACATACAACAGGTTTGACAATCGATCTATTGAGTTTACGGATTTAGTATGGGAACATTGGTGTTACCACGACTTTGCTCTTTTTAGAAGATTTTATTCAAAATGTTTTGTTCAGTTTCCTTTTTTCGGTCATCTTATTCAGCTGGTAAACGGACTGAGAAGGTTTGTGATCCAAGCTGTATTTTATTATAATGATGCAACTAAATATCAAAGCGTGTTACACCTAAAACAATTAATTACCAAACAAGATATTACATTAAATATAATAAATTAATTACTAAACGAAAAACTCAACCGTTCTGCGCCCATCGTCTTAATAAATCCTTCATCATCTATGGGTTGTTTATATGTAGTTAGTTGGTAAGCTTAAACGCGTTATCTCAGTAACTACTGATCCGATTTGAAAAAAATATTTCAGGGAAAGATAGCCCGTGTATCGAGCAACGCTACTTTTAGACCGGGTGCGCGGACAACTTCCCACGAAAAGCGGACGAAAGATAGTCACGATATAAAAATCCAGCAATATTTCTACTACCGATTTCGGGTTGCCACTATCTAAAAACTCACTCCCGCAAAATGAGCTATGTGCTTAAACAAAGGCCGCCTACACACGTTTCATATATTAGGGCAGCGGTAATGCAGTAAACGTCAATTGGTAACGAAGTTCGCAGAAGAGTGCAAACTTCCTAATTGGCCATAAACAATGAATGGAGCTCACAGAGCTCACACCTCGAGTTTACGCTGCGATTGACAATAAAGTTATAGGTATCTGGAGCTCGCACTGTTGGTAGCGTATAGCTTAGGAAAGTATGACTGGTATTTCTAGTGATTATTTATTTCTTTAGATAAAATTGGTACCAAAACCTTTACCCCGGGTAATTTAAAAAACAACAACTTTTGATCCGCAATGACTATTACTGCGTTTTCGGGGTATTTGTGTAAAACTGATATGGGTGTTTTTTCCTGTCGTATTCTCTCGAAGCAACTTTCATAACAAAGAAAGTAATTAAAACAGCTCCTCTGACGCGTCTATCTTTCAGTTCGCGATAGTCTAAAAACCACTGCGCTGATTTTGATGTGGTTTTCAAAACTAGGTAGAGTAATGCATGAGGAAGGTATGTGAAAACCTATAATTAAAGAAAGAAATACCTTAAAAATAAAATGCAAAGATTAGCCGAAATCAGAGATAGACTAACGTGCCTAAAGACTAAAAAATGTGAATCTAACCAGAACCGACAGTTAGACATAACACAACATAGAATTGTATCAAGCTCTGTAACGAATGCACATTATCCGCGCGTCACTTGAGCAGTGACGTTCGTGCGCTGATGTTCGTGCGCTTGCGCAAACGTCTCTCGCTCGTTACCGGACGGATTTCCATAGTACGCAATCGTTTGTGACAACATGTTTGTTTTGAAGGTTCTGTAGTATTTGCAGTTTTCGTCAAACTAGCAAGCCGGTCTGAAGTTGGCTTCAAGAAGCTACGAAAAATTACTTCTGATTGTTTGTTACGAACAAAACACTATTGCGAACTTACAAATGAAAGCGAAGAATCAATGGCGGACTTACAACGATAAAGTTATTTGATAACTGTAGCTAAATCCGCCAGATTTTTTTTTAATCACAAAAAAAATATTTATTGGGATAAAAAATACCATTGCATAATAATTGTAAACAGATAAATTATTGAATCCATGACATTAAATGTTAGAAAAAATATTTCGTTTAGAATCTAGAGGGCGGGATACCACCCCTATATTGCATCTTGCATCCAAGCCTACATTTTGTTTTGCTGAATAAAAACCTAATACCTACTTAATTGTGAACAGCTAAATTACCACTAATAGATACACGAAAAACATCGGCACAGAACAAATACAAATTCGAATTTAACACTAAACCGCTGTGTGAAAGCAATGTTCAATGGCGCACCGCCCAGCTATAAAGTCCAGTGGTACTCGGCCCCACTAATTACGGTCATTTGGCCATAAATACTGGCCATCGATCATAAAGACCATAACTTGCGGTCATAAACCAGAGATAGGGGTTATATGTGAATGTTTCCATGCAAATATCTTGGTTAGCTGGCTAGCCTAACGCAGTTGAAGGGTTGACCCTTTGTATTTTTATTGCGTAGGACGATTTAGATGACAAATGCTTTGTAGATGTGACTTATAAAATTATGTGCCATATAAATTAATATCTCTATTTGTTAAGTTGGTTTTATGGAATGTTTGGAAACCTGTTTGGTATGCTTCCTCACTGTGTCTGTTATGATAATCTTTATTTATATCTTCCTGTATTGAAGCCATATTCCTACCAAGCAGTTTCAGGCTTCGCTTGTTATTATCCATATTTCAGGTTTAAGTTAGGGATTTCTGTTTTAACGAAATTGGTTTCATACGAATTATGGTTTCAACGTTGACAGCGCTTAACGGTACTCCACAAAAGATAGGTAAGTCCAATTCTACTAATATTACAGACGCGAAATGTTGATATTGATAGATACTTGTAACTCTTTCACGTAAAAACTACTGAAAGGAATTTGGAATACAATATAGGCTAATGGAATACCTTGGAATAAAATATAGGCTATTTTTTATCCAGATGCGAGATGTAATTCCCTCAAAAAGCGGGTGACAACACTGGCGGAAGCTGGGCAATACTAGCCAGCAGTGGAAGATTTTTGATGATGATGATCTAGGCCGATTGCCGACTATGGCGGCCGTTCTCTATTTTTAAGATCAGCCAACTGCGCAGGACATATTATAGTGAGCATTCGCGCAGATGCAGCTGCACTCTCTAATCCCTCACTCTCATACATCGATGGGACGGCTATCCGACACGACTGGAGAGAGATCAGGCGCAGGACAGACATTTACGTGCTCTCCGGTGCACGGGTGTATCAATCACAACTTCCAGACTCCGGGCTGTTTTATGAAAGTTTCAATAATCCAGATTAAAAAGGATGAAGAAATAAATAGATAATTTTCAAACATTTCCCGCTTAACGAGTAACAAATTTTGAGAAAGCAATTAACATTAAAATTATTAAAGCGCTCTTATTATGTGATAAATTTTACTCTATTTTTTATGACAGATTACCATAATCCACTGATTAGTGACGCCGTCGGACAATTAGGATTGATCGCATTACGAAAAACAGTCGGATCATCGTAAATCAATAAATATTGAGATCACAAGGCAAAATGTTGAAAAAAATCCTAATTTAAATTCTGATTCGCGCAATAAATCATATGGATTCAAATATATTTCTAAATTACCTAAATCTTGGAGGTGATCGATCGTGACAAATTAATGCATGAAAGTTAACCTTTCGTCAATTTATGATTTTTGGATTCTTTAAGTTGAAATTGTAATGCTGTAACATGCCATTAAGTTCTGATAACTTAAACAATATGAACTAAACATTTTGTACTAGCTGTTGCCTGGGACGTCGTCCGCGTGCGCAATAGGTGATTATACATT
Source organism: Heliothis peltigera (assembly GCA_958496145.1). Classification (NCBI taxonomy): domain Eukaryota; kingdom Metazoa; phylum Arthropoda; class Insecta; order Lepidoptera; family Noctuidae; genus Heliothis; species Heliothis peltigera. The sequence continues at coordinate 4,510,342 of OY292345.1, read as the reverse complement.
CACCCCCCTCCCCCCCCGTACGTAATAGCGTGATAATATGTAGCCTATATGTTGAACTACCTCTTAGTTATATTCATGCCTAATTTGAAGCAAATCCACGCAGTAGTTTTTGAGATTATCCCGGACATACATACATACAAACGGACAAAAATTCTAAAAACCATATTTTTGGATTCTATGGCGATTAATAGATCACGCCCCAATTATTCTTTTTAAAAAATATTCAATGTTTTGATTATTGTTTTGAATATACAGTGTTTTGACTTTTCTACGATTTTATTATATGTGTAGATTTGTGTAGGTAAAGTTAGTTTGAAATAAATAATTTGAATTTGACGATAGCGAGTGCGAAACGTACGGAGCTTTCAATCAATCTTTTTTTTAATCAGATAATACGATCCGTATTGTTCGTAACGACATATGGTTTAGTATCAGGTATACCAAAAGTAGTGGAATTTCATCTGTAACAATATGAAGTCAATAATTTATAACAAAATAAGATTTGCAACTAGAAACTACGAAAGGTAGCTAACAAATACTCATTTGAGCTCACTTCTCCAAAGAAAGTCTATCTTTCAACCTAAAGCGATTAATTGTAAATTAAAATCGCACTTCTTAAAGTTATATTACTTAAGAAATCTTAACACACTAAGCATTAGCCAATAAAACAGGTGAAGTTAAGGCAAGCATTTGTTTTCCATTTAGTACCTACTGTCTATAATAGCCGGTAAAACTTTCGTGTGGAACAACGGTTACCATTAACGAACGCAGCCAGTAACAACTTTAATTTTAATTAAAAGTGGAAGCTAAACCGGCCGGCAACTATAGAAATATGCTTCTGTAGTGATCAGCAATTATGTTAGAAAAAGCGTATCGTAATTTTATAATGGCTACGATACGCAATTGAGCGCTTATCCGAGGTTTTCGCTATTCGTAAACTGAAGTATTAACGGTAAATATTTGTTAGAAGTAATATTTTAGAAAAACGATAGCGTGGTTTCCCACACTAGTGATTTGAATTGCTCAAATTAATATAGAATGTGTACGATTTTATGTGTTTCACGTTTAGTTTTTATGTTCTTGTGTTTGAAGCAATTTGGAGATTTGTTGCGAGATGTTTTGGTATTTAGATGTGAACCGTTTGGAACAAATGGAGGATAAAGACTGGTTTTTTCAAGCTTACATTACTAGTAAGGACGTTGGTATTGTTTTGGTTCAAGTAGTCGCATGGTGCGACTGCTGAGGATGGGGTTCGATTCCATAGTCGGGCTGAAATTGCTTTGTGGGATCTAAGAAACTTTCACAAAAGCCGCCCGGTATCTGGAAGTTGGTGATTGATACACCCGTGCATCGGAGAGCACGTGAATTTCAGTCCAGCGCCTGATCTTTCTCCGGTCGTATCGGATTGACGGCCCAAAAGGCTAGGATAGTGAGTAAATAGAGTGTGCACCTATGTCTGCGCAAATCCTTGTGCACTATAATATGTCCTGTGCAGCTGGCTGATTTCCTTAGAGAAGAGCCACCATAGCTGATTCGGCGGTTTGAACGTTATTATTATTATTGTTTTGGTCATTAGATTTTGGCGCAGTAAAAAGATGTGGAAAAAATATCTTTTTTGTAAGTATTTAATATATTTCCATAAGTATTTTACGGTTTAACTGTAACTTTTCTGTGTTTTTTTTTCTATTTCAATTAATATGGAACATAAAAATAATTACTCTACATTTATTAGGTAGCATATAAGTATGATTAAAAATCCAATTATTATTGGCGATCAACGTACGTAGGGTCGTAAGACTTCAAGGTGCCTCAAACGATATTGTGTTAACCTTTTAAAACCCAAGGATGGCTAAATTGTCCAATCAAACGATTTTTCACAGAGAAATCGTTACTGATCATTTATACCTTTGATTTTTATGTGTTTAATTGATCGAGGTCATCGCACTTGCGTAATTATCACTGCATTTTGTGTTTATTTTGTTTATGTCAATAAAAATATATAAATAAAACGAGTTTAAAATTAATTGTAAATATGAATTTGTCCCTTTTTTATTTTCTTTGTAGGTATATAGTTTTATTAAGTTTGTAAAAATAGTCTGTATATATTTATAATAATTGTATATATGTACTACTGAGATTTAAATTTCTTAAATAAACTGAAAAGTATATTTGTTATCCATGTTTAAAATTCATTGCAAATGTATTTTTTTTGTTGGTTTTAGGTAAATTATAAAATTTTCCTGCAAACGGTTAATTTGTTAGTTAAGGGTTAAGTTTCTCAAAGAGCAGTATATTGTATTATTTCCAACAGTACAATTTATGCCGAATGTGCTGATTAATTTCGATATTGATAAATTTAATTAGTTTATTCGCAAATAATATGCTAAATTCCTTTTGTTAAATTGATATCGATTTGGTAAAGATAAAACGTTGAAATGTTGCGTCCCACGCGAATTCGGTTTGGTGGCAACTGACTCCGAATTCATTTGACTTCGCTTATTAAGAAAAACGTAGCTTACTTATTTATTTAACTGATCGTAATGTAGAAAAAAATATTATTAATTTATTACTTACTAACTCATTTATTCAAATTAGGCTGAGAAATAAGCACTTTTCGGACGCCAAACAAAAGACAGCTCCCAAAACGCCCACCCTTCACAACTTCTTATGTGTTCTCTTTGGGAAGAAGAAGTGGCGCATCAAACTACTCAGCAACACATATCCACCTATGACCACGGTCGGTGTAATTCGGCCGAACCTTCGGGAGAAATAGAGGTAGCGCACATACTTTTATAATTTTTCATCGCGAGTAAGACCCGTGTGTTGTGTACTTATAATATGTATGTATACAAGTCGCGAAAGTCTAAAAACATTTAACACATCTGTCTGTCAGTGTATGGTATGTCTGAATTACATATGTATTATCTTCGTTTATTAGTATGCATGAAGCCTTGAAGTTTTAAGTAATTATCTCTAGATCATATATTTAATTTCTATGAAGTATTTAATTACAATCGATGGATCAATTTAGCCGAAAATATCAACAAACATCGAACAACTTTCGCATTTCGTTGTTCATTATTTTGTTCCCACGCAATTATCGTTAGCTAACATTCTATGAAATGTTCGAAGAGAAAGCATATTTTTTCAAAATCTAATCAGTTTGTTAGGATATGACAATCAATTTTATTACGAAGAGGATAATTGTAATAAACATAACCACTGCATTTAGAAAGTAACAGTCATCTTGCCAATATTTTATCCCAGGAACGAATGCCACGCCATCATTTATTCAATCATTATTTAAAAATATCAGCAACCATAAAATAGAAAAATAAAAACGCAAAAATATGATTTAAAAAAAACATTTTACATAATTCACAATTGGTTCCGATAGAGATGAGATCACTCACTGTCGTATCGATATAATTCGTTACCGATTCTAATCGATACATACGATTCGATGGATCGGGTGGTAGTGACGTTTGATCACCTTGATTAGTAGTCAATTAAGTGTTCCCATAACACCGTCAATAAAAGTATGCGGTGATTTCGGAGTATTTTGTTGTAATCAATTTTTTGATGTCGGCGTCCGTTTGTGGAAGAACAAATGGTCGTTTTATTGGCGTACCGAATTTAGTGAGGTCGGCGTTGAATACGCTTACCGGACTTTGTTGTGGGGGTCTAGCGGATGGAAGTAAAACGCTTGCGGTACATTCATCTATTTTTGAGATTAATAAATATTTTAAACACAACACACAGGTCTTACTTGCGATGAAAAAACTATAAAGGCATGTACGCTACCTCTATTTCTCCCGACGTTTCTAAATATTTTTTAAATCAATTTTGTTTTCATTAAAACAAAAGGAATTAATTGTAGAAACAAAGACATACGACATACCTACATTGCGTTTGCTATATGTTTTCGAATCTGAAGTTAGCCCCGCACATTGCAATTGCGCCGTACCTATACAATTTTCTCATAAAAAACTCTCAAAAAAATTGCTTACTCTATTTAAGAACATCTTTAAAAAGTAATAGTCATACTATACCGTCTCAAGTCTTTAATAGATAAATATTACTTACAATCATACAACATACAGAACCCAGCACAACCCTACCGCTTCGTCCCTGAGGCGTGTCGAAAGGCCAGCTCAAGAAGCCGAAAGTCGGTCCCGGTTAAAATTTTATAGTTTATAATTACTAGTGATTGGTGGCGTGACCCGATCGATTCGCCGGCTATCGATAAAGCCCGACAATACTGTTGATTTATATTTTTTTCTCGATCTTACAGCTTTTGCTAAGGTTAAGATATTGATTAAATTGTTTTTTTTTTTCTTTCTGTCTTTTATGTTTTCTGTGCTTTTAATTGCAACGTGCAACGAAATTGCAAGATCGAAGAAAATAATTGAATTTTCGTTCCTTTCTGTTACCATAAGTAATTTCAGAATTTAAGCAAATTAATGTAAGTTGAAGTTTTGTAAGTTGCAAAGGTAGAAAACAAAATGTCCCTTTGACAAATATTATCGTTTTTTTATTTAGTATCCTCTCTAAAATGGACAGGTATAATTAATTTTTGTTTTTGCTTCCAAATATTTGTTGAAGGAGCAGATTTTTGAAACATGTGTGGAATTTTTAGCGAGTTTTACGCTCCTATAACTTAGGAAAGAATATTTCTTATTGGATGTCTCCAAAATACCACGATTTTGTACTTAAATTTCAGGGAATCGGAAATTAATGATAGGATCCCAAATATTTTGATGAGAACCTCAATTTTTAGAGGCAAAGAATACAAAAAGATGTTGTTTTAAAATTTGATAAACTTACGAGGGGTTAAACTTTCATTTCAGAATACCGCTTGAATAATCACCTCTCAAGATATTGCTTTATTTATTCGTTAATAACTTAAAAATAGCTGGCTAATTTTAATAAAACATGTCTAAAAACCTGCGCTCTGGTACGCTACCTAAAAATCGGTTCTTCCGTTTAAGAGTGCCGAAGAATCCAGTGTCACAGATAGATACAAAAAGATAGTGATCTTTTAAGCTTTTTGCTCCAGGAGTTAAAAAGAGCCTCAAAAGCATTGAAAACTTCCTTCTTACATCTTTTTGTAGTCGATAAACCGAAACTAAAGTTTTATCACAATCAACAGGCTTTGAAATAAGATACAAACACTTACCTTGGTCTTGCTGCCGCCAATTGAACCGGGTCTAATAGACCCAGTCTCGTAGAACCGGGTGAGTATCTTGGACACGCAGCCATGGGAGACGAGCAGCTGCCTACTGATGTCACAGGGGCGCACCCCCATGATGGCCAGTTCCACTATTCTCTTGCGCACCACATCGGGTAGGGGACGGCCGTTCACAAAAACGCCCCCTAATTGATTGACGCCGGCTTGACCTGTTGAAGAACTCCTTTTGAATATGCTAGCCTGGTACTTTTATTGATGTGGCATAAAATGCTCTTTTGAAATCTAATATTTAATTATTAATACGTTTTTTTTAATATTAAGAAATATTGTTAAGAACAAAAATCCCGCCTGCATGAAAAATCAACTAACGTCCTAGAAAAGCAGGAACAAGTTGAATAGTCTTAGTTGCAGGACCTCCTAGCTAGATTAGAAGTTGTTTTAATGAGGAGTCCCTCAACTGCGATTATTAAACCATAAAGATACATGCACCAAGAAGACAGAATGTCTGAGAACTAGTCTTACTAAGATGTACCGAATAGCACAAGCAGTTGCTAAATGAAAAATACAACACGATAAGGTACTCCAAAATTATAAAAAAATTACAAAAATTTCCACACCAAAAAGCTGTGACTAGCGCACACAAATATTCCATGCGCGACTGACTCCTATGACGCATCAAAAATATCAAAGGACCACCGCCTCTTAATCGCTGTCCACTTAATTTCAGTAGTTGTTTAAATCTTAACGGTAATAATGAGTCGTGAAGCGTTCGTAATTGTTCATCGACTGCCACCACGGGTATGTTACACGCACGACACGCTGCTATACACGCAAGTTATGAAGTCTTGGTAATTCCCAGAGGCTTCAAGAATGTGCTAGGAATATTTTTGGAGATCCTTGAAATCTCCTTAATGTAAAAACAGAATTTTGAAATGCAAAAAAAAGCAAATTGTCAGGCTTCATTTGATTGAAAGGTTTTGATTCGAATTTTCTTAAGACTAAGGTGTCTTGGACTAGTTAAGATTTAAAAAATCGTATCCAATCAATCCGATTTATTACTTTTTTCTTATTATTAAATTTGCTCCTTCAATCCGATACCTCAGATGATATTTTAAGTTAATTTATTCAGCTTTGTGTGTGTTCGTATTCCTTTGCCAAATTCACTCTTCCTATTTTTGCAAACTTCTTTGAACTAAGACAAGAAGCCATTAACATCTTTCCATTTCATATCAGTTCTATCAAGACATTAAACTCAAATTACTCAATTATTTCAGCACATAAATTCATATTTACAAACAGCCCAGCCCATCAAAGTTTACCCTCGCAGTTAATCAAGATACAACATTTACGCCTCAATTACGAAGGTACCACATACCCCAATTTCAGCACTTCACCTGCCCAATTCCGGACTAATATTTATTTGATTGCCAAATTCATATCATCGGCCCTTCAGCAATTATGGTCAAAATAAAAAAAAAAACCGTTCTTCGATCCCAAGATATGTCATCGAAATTTATTGCTTACGTCGTTAATTAGAAAATAATGAGGTTGCTTGTCTATTTTCTATTAATTATGAGTCGTATAAAATGGATTAATAGTTGTTTTTTGTAATTTGATATTGTTTGTTTTATTAGTATCGTTTTTGTTTGTGATACTATCATCGTGTAGTCGTGTTTTGTTATCAAAGAAACCGCGTTTCATAGTTATGACTAATGTAAACGAACTTATAAACTACGGCATTATTTTAAACTAACCATTCCACTGCGCCCTGCCCTAGAATTTAATTTTCATATTTTCTGTTAAGTATAAAATTCTCTAAGTTTTGCTCTCTATAAATCGCTAAGCTTAGGTAATTGATTCTGCTGTATAACTCCATGGGAGTAATATCTTTTTTATTGGCAATGCTTTTCAACCCTGAAGTTCTAGTTCACAGTCTATGGTTATGTAATAGTTGCATAATTGTTAAGGCAATGACTAATTTATCAGCCCAATAGCACGACAAGACCAAGGATACATAATTGCTGTACTAAATAACTAATGCCACAATAAATTCGAATAAAACAATTTCTCAGTACCTCCTTGACATAACCACAAGCGAACGATAAGCAGAGGTGTGTCCCAGCCTTTATGAATAGATGACGTTATACGAAATCAATGCAAGTGACATACAGGGTGGGGTTTTATAACATCTTAGACACACTGATAACTAAAAATCCAATGCTTTTAAGCTTAAACCGCGGCCAAAATATCACACCTAGAAATTCGAACATAGAAATCCTTCTACAAGAAACAGGAAAACATAAATTACAGATGCAGAGAATTTCGCTAATACATTCACACGTCCTTAAAAGGAATAAGCCGATTATAATAATGAAATCACAGACTAATTTAGTAATAAACCAACCCATAATGCCCATACTTCATCAATAAGAAAAATCAATCACATTTAAAATGCTCTCGAAACTCATTCTAGACGACCTGATTTAAACCTTGCACCTACGTTAACCGCTACTGTAAGCCGACCCATTATAAAGTAATAAAGCAATCGCTGGCTGCCAAACAGTTTACAGCCTTAATGCTAATAAAATTAGCGTTCTAATTTGTGTGCAGTAATTTGGGTTTATGACGTTCTTCTTTGAAGTACCCGCTCCCGCCTATACGCCATTTCACGGGTGTTGTCGCGTCTCCCGCTCCGGGGAACGGATGCAAATTACTTCCCTTGCTTTACGATTCCTCTTTCAGACCGCTCGTTGTAATGATTATATAGGTAAGCCTATTCAAGCTAATTTAGTCTTTAGAGCTAACTATTAAAATTTCATTTAGTTTGACGGGTGTGATAGTGTTCGCTTTGTCGATAGGTTCTGCGAAGCGCGGCGAGTGTCATGTCCATTGATTGCTTGTGGATGTTTATTGTTGTACCTGCGTAAATCTATTGGCTCATTTAATTACATACTGTTTTTTCCATCTCGCGATTGGATGCTTGGCTGGATTTATAATTCTCTACTTTTTTAACATCTCGCATTGGAAGAGGAGAGATAAATATACCAGTAAGACAACCTACTCCTTTTTATCTAAATATGGGTATTTCTAACATACATAACATCATCCACGTAAAAACTCTTTTATAAAATCTGCACCTACTTTTTCCTTTACTGGCAACCAGTAAGGGGATCCGAGACGAAAGTTTTAAAAAAGGAACGATAAAAAAACGTGAGCTGATAAAATCTCATTTAGTAAAGCGATCGTAAATGTTTAAAGTGAGACTCGCACTGGACGAAATAGCTGCTCGTGTTACTGCGAGAGATATAAAAGTGTTTATCGATCTGTGATGAGATTAGAAGTATATGTAATTATGAGTTACCGTGACGTAGGTGAGGATGTTAAATCGGGCGGACCTACCAAGTAGGCCTACACAAGATGAAGAATTAGATAAAGGCTTTGAAAGTGAATTAGAGGCTATCGATATGAAAAGTAATGAAACCAAATGATTATGTAGTAGCGTGAAGGACCTCAAGACGGACAATTAAAAATCTAGTATATTAATTTTTGTTTCGGCTTGAATATTTTGACAATCATCAAATCCGATCACTTTAAAAATATCTCTGATCTACTCAAGATAGAAACCCATATCTTCAAAACCCTATAACCTCAAGACCTCACAACCAGTACGTACAATAGCAAAAATGTGCACCACCGGCAGTATATAGCCGTGTTCTGTTCGCGCGCATGTTTTATAGCCAACAAGCGGTTCCCCGTCACCGTGCGCTTACGCATTCAATCTTACAATACCGGTAGCTTTAATTTCGCGCCAATCCCAACCATGATATTAGCCCTGCAATGGCTGCCGGTTCGCGTTAGCATCTTTGCAGCTCGTAAAAGGCTTGTAAGTGTATAGTTATTAGTGTTTTAGATTTGCTCCGGACTCCAAAAAAATACTTTTTTCTTCTTTTATACTCTCTAGAAATCTGTTATTGTTTCTTTTTGTCTTTGGTTCAGAATGCAAGGGAGACTACTGAAAACTGGACCCAGGGCTGGATTCGAAAGAGTGACCACAGACTACCTTCAGACCATCAAATGATAAACGACCACCCTGGTTGTTCATCATTTGCTTTAAGCTTTATTTTTCTTTCACCGGCGCATAGAATTTTATCATAGTAGCCTAGAACATTTCATGAGTTCAGTGAGTGAGTTTGGTGTATCATTAGGTTTTCTTCTGCTTTCAACTTCTTGACCACCAACAACGACTGCATCCAGGGTAGGTCTGATCAGGAATAGGGATAATGGTTCACCCGTTTTTGAGATAAAAATGATGTATGAAGTATGTCAGTTGATATTGAAACTGATACCAATTCTTAAGAATATGCATTCCCTATAAAAGCACATTTCTACCATCCCAAAAACAATACCAAATACATTTTCGCAAAATAAACGCGACCAACAACAAAAGGCTTCAGACGGGATCGCAACAAACCTAGCGTAATGTAAATTCGTGGAACACATTTAAAGATACGAATTGCGCGCGTCTCGATAGCTATAACGTTAATATGCTTCCAGTTTTACAATCCGTCGGTTGTTAAACCCTTCGTGTTTTTTTTTCTTCGTTCGCGTCTCGAAGGAATATCGACAGTATATCGTGCAGATTATTGCCAGTTTTACAACTTGTGACTGATTTTACAACGCCGCCGATGGCTTGGTGTTAGGGATACAGGAGCAACGATTCTTCGTCCAATACTTTACACCTTGATGGGCATTTAGATGTCAGGGCGACCTTAAATAAGCGTTTACTAGTATTACTTTGTAAAGGCTATGTGGACAAAGTACTTTCTTCATAATATTATAACGTATGGTTAGTACAAAAAAAATCTATTAGTTTATGTCACAAAAATGGGGAACTTCAGCCGCCGGCGATAGTAAAAAATTAACTCATCGTGTAGTTTTATATTACCAAGCTCTATTTTTGCTAGAAATATCACAGTTGGGCTTGGCTTTTATGGGGAACAAATCCATATGATCTCTGGTAGAACCACCATATCTTACAGCAACAATTGATTTTATTATTACATATTCATTATTTTCTTACCAGCTCCAAAACAAGCCATGTCAAAAAATACACCACAAAGGCCACCCATTGAACCTCCTTGAATAACGACCAGCAATAAAGCCTAACGATCAAAAATTAAAAACAAAAGTCCTGTCAAATTTTTGACAATGACAGTTGTAAAGCAAAATTAATTGTCAATTTATTTCCGCGGAGTGGTGTTTAGCTGACGATTACGTCTTATTCATGGACCGGTGTCGCTGCGCAGATTACGAGGCAGCTGTGAAGAAGCTCAAGTTCTTCACCGTCGGCACCCACAGACCTGGCATAATTGAAAACTTTGACAGTAAGTACGGAGCGTGGTAACAGATTTAATCAGAAAATAGATCGTAGAACAAATGATGATCCCACTAATATCACAAACGTGAATGTTTGTTGGTTTGGATTTGCGAATGTTTATCCCTCAATCACGCTTTGGCTAAACAACTTTGGATATTGATGAAACTTGGCAATAATAAGGTAATAAATTGGAGTGACATTAATAGACTAATTTTTACCCTGTGTGGGAAGTATTTCCCACGCAAATGGCAAACTAGTAGTAGCAGTTGGTTCCGATTCGGTGACGGACCTGAGCATATTATGCTAGAATCAGGCAAAGCAATTTGATACGAATTAGTTTCAGCAATAAAGGCTACTTTTGCTTGAGTACCTACATCTATTTCAGCTATTACTTATATGAACACCTACATATTAAGTTTAAACACACTGTTACTCAAGTGAGGCGTAATTTTAGTCTAATCTCAATGGTATTTGGAGCAATTTCATTAATAAAACTGTGGAATATACCTAAGTAAACAGCAAATTATTTCCAGGGGGTGAATATGAAATAACATGGATGCGTCATCACTCCGATTACGAGGACCTGAAGTTCGAAATACCTAAAGCGCATAAACGGGTCAGACCCGAGAACCTACCAGATGCAAACATGTCGAAATGCAGCCAACAGATTTCGAAAATGTGGTGCCCTTTCTTATTGACACCCAAAAAGTATAAATGATTAAGACAGAAGGTAGAATTGCCATTAAGAGTATAAAATAGGGGATAAAAAAGATCGTAACAGTTAATACACAATTCGGTTTTAAAATTGTTCTTTAAACATATTCTTACACGTATTTGCTAGAGTTTAAATCTTTGAAATAACAACTTTCCTTTTGATAAATCTAAAAGTTTTTGCCTTGAATACAATTTTATGTTACTACTTATATCTATGTTTCATTTATCCTAGTTAGTGGACATGTGGAGTGAACTAAATTCGTATTCGATTATAGGTATAACTAAACAACACTTTTGGATTCTATGTCAAAGAGAGGAAATTTCCCGCCGAGGCGAGGGTGCAGCTGGAGGGAGTGTAAGACTCTTACTGACTAAAACCCACTATGTTCCTTCGGGAGGTCCCTGTGTGCCAGGGCCACGGGGTCTCTTGCGAACGACCCGCAGCCCAATCAGACCCTGGCCCTTATGGGCCCCTCCTATGTTGTTGACATCTCTTCGAGCAGCGCGTGGAACAGAACGCGCCGGTCAAAGACAGGCCTGAAGTTATCCTTATTCCTTACTAATTTTCTAAATGCGAAAGTAACGCTGTCTATCAGGATTTCAAACTAAAACTGTTGAACCGGATTTAATAAAATTTGGTAGATATAGAGTCTGAGAAAGGACATAGGCTACTTTTATATCCCGGTGCGGGAAGTATAGTTACCTCGGGCGACGCGGAACCGCGGGGAACAGTTAGTAGATAAATAATACTTGTAAATAAAAATTCAGAACTTGATTCCTTCCTTTCCAAATGTCAAATCTTTGATATTTAAGCTCATATACATGTGGGCAACGTTAATATGTCGATAAATATCTTTACGAGCACCCAATACAAGTTTTTTCAATAATTAATGAACAATAATAAAAGGAAATAAAGTTTATGATATAAAATTGTAACATAGTTGTAAACATTCAAGTAGAAAATCGAATCTGATGCTTAGAATCATTTGATATGGACCGGAGTTATTATACAAATTTTCGTTGATGTTAATGTGGATGTTACCTACTGACTTTTTTAAAGATATTCATCAGGTGTTTTTTTTCAAATTTTTTGCATTGGCGCCTATATAATGTTTATCAAGAAAAAGACAATTTATCGTTAGTTAAAACGTCCTAATAAAGCTACTTTCTTACAATTTATCTTAGTAGATAAGTGGCAAATAATAAAAACAGTGTGATTCATTGTTTGCCTAGCCCTTTCTTCCAACTATGTTGAGGTCGGCTTCCCGTCTCAATTTTCCAGTTTAGTCCAGTTTCCCGGGCATCCTTATATACCGGTACCTTGCAACCCCTGCTCTATACCCCTTGGTTGTCAGAGATTCTATGTTCAAATGACAGTCGGGACCCACCAGTTTAACATGCCTTCCGAAACACGGAGGAACTTTTTATGACTTAGATTTCCACGGACAGGCGCCAAGCGGTTAAAACGATAGCATTCAATCAATCTAAGCATACTTAAAACTAGACTAAGTAAGATATATTGCCGTAAATGTATGATCGATAGAAATGCCCTCTTTGTATGAAACGTCCTGTCTATTGGAGATAATTATGAAGCATTTCTTTAGCTCTAAGTATTCAACGGGCGAGACGCCACATTCAAAAATCTAGCCTGTTATAAAATTCAAATGAATAAATTTTACTTCATTAGCAGTTGTTACAGTTTTGAGATCACAGGAAATTCATTCATCTCAATTTAGGATTTAATTTGATTCGAACTAGTTGAAATGATAGCATTTACATGTAAATATATCTCTAAATACCTGTAGCAGCGTTTTAATGGCGTTTGTCTTTAATTTTATTTTGCAAATATGTTCTTGGGTGGTATTATTTCTTGTTCACACGTATGTATTTTAGTTTTGTAGGGATGCTGATAATCTTTATAGTCTAGGAATCATTATTAGTTTGGCTTTACATTTATTAGTCTATGGTTTAATGACAATTTTGCCGGCGTGATCGCAATCTTAACGCCTGGGCCATTAAATTGTCGCGACACGTTTTCTTTTAGATATTAGGTACCTTAGCGTTGGGCTTGTACTGGTTATTTTAACTTTGTAATGTGGGCGTTTATTTAATTAATAAAAATAATACGTAAACTTATATTGACAGATTCTTAATTATTCTTCAGGTTGAAATGTTGATTGTTATGGAATTGGTCATAAGATAATATTACTAGCTTCCGCCAGCAATTTCACCCGTTTACCGTAGCTACTATTTTGCGCACTCGATGAAATTCTTCCTCGATAAATGCGCTATCTAACACTCTAAAAAAAAATGAAATCAATTCAATAGTTCCTAAAATTACTGCGTTCAAGCAAACAAACTTCTAAAAGCTGCATAACTTTAGTATAGACTCAGACATTGAAAGATAACTTGAAATAATATAAATTATGCGTATTAGTACAACTAGGATAAATACGAGACCTATAACATTTTTTCTAAACAGTCCAACAAGCATAAATTGCAAGCATTTTGCAAGGCTTATATAATATCACATTGATAGAGTATAAACATAGCAAGTTGCGATTTATTCAAATTCTGGAGGTTCCAATTTAATCAACCAACCAAAACCGTCCAAAACTTCTAGATCGTCACGTATTTAAATTTAGAATTAACACTTCCATATTTAAAATTAACGACTAATCAACGTATAATTTAAAGGTGTGTCCACATTAGAGCGACGCGTGATCGGCCGTCACCGTCCATCGGTCAGAGCCGCTCAATAAGTTAATTTGGAGTCAAACCAACGCTCGAGTTGTCGCGTTTAAACGCTTTTACAAAGCCACTAGTCAGATTGTTGGACCGATAGTGTAGGTGTTGCCTAATGTTCGATTTAGAAGTTATAATCAGTTTTTTTTATTAGTGTTATTATGATGTGTGTGCCGGTAGCTTATATTGTGTGGTGGCGTTTTGAGTTGGCGAGCGAATAAATTCTGTTGGTTTGGTTTCTTTCTAACGACAATGAAGTAATTTTTTGATCAGACGTTTGCCTTTAATTAAAATTGTCATTCAGTGCTTAAATTTTATTTAAGAACAAAATTACAAAAACCTCAAAACCTGTTAGCTATTATAAGTTGGACTCTAATTTATTATCTGCTCTCTCTTCTATTAAAATCTGCGCTAATTAAAAAAATGCTCTTAATTCGCCAGCGGCGGTTCGCAGTACAATCTTAAGTTCCATCTACTCATCTACCTCAGAAAAACTGAAAACCGAAGTATTTTATTGATGTTATAAACATTCGTGTATACCGACGCGACGGATGGATGTCGGACATAAGTTCCAAGCGCCCCCTTTGTAATTAACTCGAACGCATGTAAACGAACCTATTAAAACCGTTACAATTACAAAACTGATTTCCGTCAAACATCCATGTTTTGGACACAACTTCAATAACTTTCTAACAATATAAAGAGCGGCACTTAATTAGGCGTCCAACAATTTACTCTTCACCAAAATTTACGAAAACAGTTAATATTCAAATTTAAAAAAATAGAAACCGGAAACTTCGTGTGTGATCTCGAAAAAAAACGTACGAAATCATTCAAAAATGTCTCTAAATATGCTCTGATATCATCACGTTTAACGAAAGTTATTACTGTACAACAGATATGTATCATGAAAATGATATTTTATTGCTAATAATCAAGTCTTACATTTTTGTGACCCTTATTTTCTAGGTGTTAAAGTTCAAAATGACAAAGAAAACTGCGTGTGACATTCTGAGTGGTCAATTCAGTGTGAGCAGATGTTAATAGGAAACTAATGTGGTCGGAGCATGTATAATGTATTAGAATCGAGTGAGTGTTGATGCGGGTGGGCCGACTCGATACGGATCCGATTTTATCTCGATACGAGATTTGGACTCGATTGCCTTAATTACTGTTAATGGTTGTGGACGGTAGTAAGGTACCAGGGTTCATATGTTTTATGTTTAAAGTAAGACTTTCTGTATAATGAAGTGTAAAATTGTGGAGTGTGCACGTCTTTAATTATAAAAAACAGGATAGAATGTTTTCGTAAAGAGCAACAAGATTTTTAGATGAGATTGTATTTAAAAAAATATATAAGAACATTTAATCAATTTGTCAATATTTCAAAATCAGTTTGGCAGTTCCAATATTGATGACTATGCAACTTACTTTAACATATACAATGAATGTGTGAGGAATATAATATTATTATTATATTATATCATTTTTGGCTCACCATCATCATCCTCCTGCCCTTACCTATCCCAAGTATTATTTGGGGTCGGCGCAGCATGTTTTTGTCTTCCACGCTCTTCTGTCTGCCGTCATCTCACAAGTTACATTCTTTCTAGCCATATCAACTTTCGCGCAATCCATCCATCGTTTCTTTGGTCGTACCCTTCCTCTATATCCACCCACTATGTTCAAGACCTTCCTCATAACATGGTCCTTTTTTGGCTCACCATTTCCCTAATTCAATTTAATTAAAGACAGGATAATCTATATAACACAAAACGCGTAGCCACCCTACATCAGGGGTTCTTTGAAACGCTTATGATTTCAATGCGTGAGGTAAATTCCTGTATCAGGCGATAAGACAAGCCTTCTTCGGTTTCTTTAATGTTAAATGCTCAAGTTAATTAAGATCTGAGCATCTGAGTATTGAAGCCGTCATTAGCTACCTGTTACAAAGACTTGATTTTAAACGTTGATATATTATTTTACTTAGCGGTGAGCATTTGAGCGTATTTTGATAAGAAACGAGATTATTTTGAAGCGAATTCGGTTTTAGCTGCGTGTGAGTTCGTGCTTGTCTTTTGTTTTGGACGCCATGTGCGACGATTTGGTCAGTATATGGTCAGTATCGATTGCTATGTAGGTATGGAGATAATTGAATATTTATCGAAGTAGGTTTCTACTGCCTCGTTGATCTAGTAATCACATGCCGTGACTGCAGAGAACGGGGTCCCGGTTTCGATTACCGGATCGGAATTTTGCTTTGTGGGTTTTAAGTCACACAAACAGTCCGGAGTCTGGAAGTTGGTGGTGATACACTCGTGCATCGGAGAGTGAAATATCGGCTCTGCGCAGATCCCTCTTCGGTCGTTGCGGATTGCGGACCCATCAGGCTGTACCGGCACGGGTGTATCAGTCACCAAACTTCAAACTCAGGGCTGCTTTGTGAAAATTGCCCGACCCGGGAATTGAACCCGAGACTCCGTGCACATTAGTCGCGCTATAAGACTACTAGAACAACGTTAACAACGAACCTAGTCTTAATATTAGCTTATCGTTACTAAATAAGCATAAACGACACGCAAAAAACAATTCCTAGAACCAACACAAATGCAAAATAAAATAAAAAAAATAAAAACAAAACAAAATAAATTCAATTATTTTACCTGTGTGTGGCATTCCGGCGCGGGAATATTCTGGAAGAAAAACATCATTCGATTAATATACACATGATATAATTAATTAGAAGTTTGTTTAAAAAATTGCGGAATGCGACATCTGTCGGGCCTCCCGTGTTAATGTCGCACTCAGGGGGTCGAGACGAGTGTAAATTGTGCCGTTAGCCAGCTATTGTTTTTGGGATTCCATTGTTTTAATAGTAAACAAGGAGTTTACAATTTAACATTTGTCAATTGGCTATAAAGAAGCTTATGTCAATCCAATCACGAGCAATCCGCATTATTAACGAAATCCAGAACAGTATAGATATTTTTTCGGGCCAATTCAGTGAACTCGCAAAGAATATTTTACATAATGTATATTATGTTATAAAATAGAAGAGGTTTTATACGTATTGTTATTCTTTTATCATTTTTAATTTAGCATATCTTGTTTTTTTTTAATTAGTTAGTAAAGTGCTTCACTAACGCATAAGGATCTCCCTGTAATACCTACTAGTGATAAGGGAGAGAAAGAAACATATAAAATATTATGTAAAAAATATATATTTTAGTCTTTATAAATGGGATTGCTTTTCAAAACAAAAAAAAAAACTGAAAGGCCTGAAACATTTCACGTATTAAAAAAAAACTTAGTTCCTTTTTTAAATAACGATTTGGTTTTCATACAAAATAAAACGTCATATTATTTTAAAAACACTGAATTTATTTTACCACAACCTTGTATAAATCAAGGCCTTTAGAACTCATTAAATTCCATTAAAAACACCAACTTGAAGCTTACACATTTGGAATACAACATCAAAGTCGTAAAAACTTGGCAAGAAAATTAAAATTTTACGAAAGAAATTTTTATTACTAGAAAAAAATCTTTAAATATTTCGTAACAAATGCTAGTAATACAAGTTTTGTCCCCTAAACATTGTTATCTAAGTGTTTAATCGCTCGTGAGTCGAAATTATAAGCCTCTGTGACATCTTTATCGGCTTTCTCGCGATAATTGTGCCACAGTAATGACGTGACCATGGTTTAAGTAAAAGTTATAACTGTTGACTTGTAACTACAATATTCTTTTTCATTCAGTAAGGCGTACAAAATCTGAGTAGACAGAAAATAACGAGTGAAGTTTATTTAGTATTGACAGTTAATCAATGCATTCGTCTATAGTTCGTGAGTAGGTATTCTAATTATGCAATGAGTTAAAGGCCTACTGATATATAGTATAATATATATACATAATATTTCTCACACATTCACACAACATCATCGTGTCCCAAACTAAACAGAGCTTGTACTATGGGAACTAGACAACTGATACCTATATATTACTTTTCTTTTGTAAATACATACATATTATACATATAAACATTCACTCTGAATCAAACACCTGTGTTATGACACTGTGCACACAAATGTTTGACTTATGCGGGAATCGAACCCACGACTTCCAGCGTGGCAAGCAGATTCACTGTCCACTACGCCGTCTAGTCGTCGAAGATAGCATATTTCATACTTGAATTCAATTCTTGGACACTATCAATTAATAAAATCCCCTTTATAAAAAAAATCTCCGATGGAGGCAAAAGAAAAATGTCAAGTCATTGTCATCGAAAACAAAACACAACTGTTTCCCAACACTAGCAGCCGCGGCCGGCGTGACGTAACGAAACGAACCACGGTTATGATTACAACCGCCCATTCCGTACGATAACACCCTTAAATCATAATTTATTCAAATTAAAAATACTTATCAAAATGTGATGCGGTACTAAATCAAGAATTAAGTGACTGGGTGCGTGCTACGCGAAAAATCGATGCTATCAAAATGGCCGATCACCGTGAACATTCAAAAAGAATTACTTACAATAAGACGGTGGACGCACGCGAATATCATTTTACAATGTAACTTAAAACTAGAAATGTGTTCCTTGTTTTAGTACAGTTAAATAATTACCCCCGTTTAAGTATTTCATGCGGAAATATATTCCGTGCCCACATTGTTGGCTTTGGCTCCAACGCCCTTCGAATCTGACATATCGGAATAGACACTGATTGAATTGGGATGTGGACGAGGTCAAAAATAAAATGCTTATAATATTCATTTTTTAAAGCATCTAATAATGACAGTTTAATTTATCGTTTTGAACCTAAAATTGTTTTCATTTTTTTTATTGATAATATAATCGAAAAGCTTATACGGTTTAATAATATAAAAAATCTGTGACGTCAAATTGCATAGAGAATAACCGTTTTTGACAGTTCTATTAAAGTATTGAATTTGACTAGTTGTCCACATCCCTATTACCCCTACTTACTCATAAATAATACAAAAAGTAATCTAATACTAAAGGGTCAATTTTTTTAAACATCTGTAAACAAGGCATTCACCATCAAAATGCTCAATCATAAAAATAATCAAACTGAAAAACCAAAGGTACTTGTAAACTACCGAAGTCAGTCAAATCACAAATACCTACGACTATGTCTTATAATTTCATACTTTCTAATCTACGCAACCAAAAGGGTGGCCTATTAATAACTAGAGTCCACGGCATCAATAACTTCGTAATTGATAAACCTTTCCGCTAATTGAGATACAAAGCAACGCCATAAACTCTTTGTCTTATCTAGCATTATTTATGTTACAGTATTTGTATGAAGCTAGGGTTCACGCCAACCTCCTGAACGGATCTTATAGGAATCCATTTCTCGAATAGATACGTCGAAACTATATAATTAAATTAGACATTTATGTTTGAACATCAATATGTTATTGCGCAGTTGTCTGTCCTTAAATGTATTTATTTTCTATCTAAGCATAGAACAATTCTTTACTTTCTAGACGAGAGAATGAGTAGTCATAGATATTGTACCCCGTAGGGATGCTTGATGGTCGATAAAATAATAACGATTGCCGTGGAGAGAATTGTAGAATAAGAAACATCGATTGTCAGAATTGTGATTTCCAAAAATCTAGAATATAACCATGAATCCACGTATACATGATTAAATCAAATTATATTTAAAGTTATCTAATTACAGAAACAGGATCAGCAAATTATACATCAAATCAGTTCGTACGATATAAAATTGCGTCGAGTATCTACCACTTTAGTAGTTTATAATTATTTAGGGGCTAAATAAGTGTGGCTACGCTTAATGCGGTCACCGATCTGATAGTGTCCGCTCTACGTACTGCTTTGCATAACAGCATTGTTTAGTGATGTTCTTTAATGTATCGATATCGATTTTTTATGAATGATTGCAAAACTTGACGTTGATATTCAAGAGATGTAGCTACTTACGTCAATCTATACTAATATTATGAAGCTGAAGAATTAGTTTTTTTTTTGTTTAAATGCGCTAATATCAGGAAGTACTATAGTTACTACAAGACGCGGGTGAAACCGTTGGCTTAAGCTAGTTTGCTATATAGTAAAAATATAAATTTAATTGCATTTTCATGATTGGGGAACTTTAGAATCAAACTAACGAAAAAAAGAGGAACATTATCGATAAGTTGTTTTTCTATCCCATCACTGATTCCGGAGGCGTCACGCCAACCTACGAAAATGCGCGCACACATTATTTAGGGCCGGATTTTGAAATTTTAATTGATTTTTAATTTTAATTTGACTATTTATTACATTTGTTTTATAGTTTTAGCATGTGTTTAGTGAAATGATTATTAATGGTCACTGTTTTGATAAGAGTATTTTTAAGTCTGGATGTTGTGAATGAAATCTTATTTTCCGTCCGCTATATAAAAGCAAAACCACTGGCCCTCCACTGCATCCGTTTAAGACTGGAAGCCTTCCCAACATATTCTGTGAAAAGGCTAAGCAGTTGATAAAGAGGCAAGTACATATGTTGTTTCTTAATGATGTCTGACTGATTAGATTTATGTTGGGCAGGATATCAGGACCAATACCTATATTCATACTAGCTGCTATCACCCACGTCCCATAAGCATTCCTCAAAAATCGGCTTTCTATCACTGAAATATTTTTTTCAAATCGGAGCAGTAGTTCCTCAGATTAACGCATTGGAAGTAACAAACAAAATCTTCAGCTTTATAGATATAGATGTGACTAGGAAAGCTCTAGCATACATATATGTAGAATACTAAGCACATTGTATAATGATGAGTTTAGATTGCGCGATGTAGGTCTTTCATAGACACAAAGTTTGTTACTTGCAATTCTATAGGAGTGTC
Source organism: Heliothis peltigera (assembly GCA_958496145.1). Taxonomy (NCBI): domain Eukaryota; kingdom Metazoa; phylum Arthropoda; class Insecta; order Lepidoptera; family Noctuidae; genus Heliothis; species Heliothis peltigera. Next base: position 4,489,424 of record OY292345.1, on the reverse strand, counting down.
TTAGTGAATGTTTCTATAGATAGGTAAAGCGTATAGCCTTGAAAGCACGTGTTTATATATCGTAATAAAAACTTATTGGACAATTTTAAAGCTTACCTATTATTGCAATCGTGAGTTTTTGAGGTTTTTATATATAAATCTAAAATACTAAATTCTTATTAATATGCGCAAAACTATCATTAGTATCAAATACGTTAGCACATTTTGCTTTTTTTTTCTTTCCTTTTTTTCTCGGCACTATTTTTCACGTATGTATAGTTACTATAACTTTGAAAGGCAAAACGACCTCTTATCACAAGAAAAAAAATCGCTTAAATAATATAAATCGCGGTAATTCCTAAAATTGTACCGCTTTATACATAAGTGGATGAAATAAATATTTTATATCTTAAAATTTATCTTTAAAACAGGTATTGTCCCACCAATAGCTACAAAGAAATCTTACTTGCGAAACTACAGCGAACTCAAAAAAATACAAACAAAAAATTATTAAAATATTAACAAGCACATAAAAATCTAAATCCGTGCCAAACCCCTCAGAAGGGGTGACCGTATCGAAAAATGTTATGGAATTATTAGCATAATGCCATACGACAAAATGGTTAAATTACAAGCCGCCGCTGGTTCGACACGCTAAACCAGGCCATAAATGGCTATAACTGGACCGATTAATAAAAAGGACACTTTAAAAGGAGAACATCAGCTGACTAAAGAATATCGTCTAGATTGCCAGACTTTCGATTATATAAAGAAGACTTAGGGCCAGTTTCACAGGTAACAGATAGCCACTATCTACCAGATAAATTAAAAAATGGAACAGAATTTGTATGAAATTATGTGTCTGATAAACTCAAAAGAATCTGGAACTTATCTGCAACCTATGAAACTGGTCGTTAAGACCATTTAGATTAGAAAGAATTCTAATCTAAACTAATATCATAAACTGAAGAATTTGTTTGTTTCTTTGCTTGAACGTGCTAACCTCGGGAACTATTGGACCGATTCAAAAATTTCTTTCAGTGTTGGTCCATTTCTCTAGGAAGATATTCTTTATCCGAATGCGGGGCGATGTTATCATGGCGCGCGGGTGAGACCGTTGACAGAAGATAGTCATTCATATGTGGTACATCATAATGCTTGCTTGTGCTCTCTTTTCCATTACTCCCACTGTTGACTAGAAATTTTATATTTTGTTGATGTTGTTTGATGTCAGATTATCGAACCATAGGGTTATTATTTAGAGACCTTTAAGAAATCATTAATCATGGAAATGAGATAATCTATTGTTTGTTTGGATAATCTGTTTTCTGATGTATAGTAATAAGTCCAAAACAGCTTTTTTAATTATTCGCCTACGTATTTGCAGTACTGCAATGTCTACATTTAGTAGTAATAGATAAATTATATTTTTCCTCACAATGGTGCTAAAGACATAATAGTGGTTGAAGTTGGTACAGTCACCGAAAATAATGTTTATAAAAAAAACTAACATACCTCCAACAGTATGTAAGTAAACAAACAAAACTAGTTTCCATAATATATGTCTTAAAATCGTTTTTGGACACCGTAAAATTATTATACAACAACAACAAAGAAAATAAAAATAAAATATTATTATATTTCTTTAATGGTCACAATACACGACCATGAGCTTTTTGTAATCACTTCATTTTCCACGACTAAGACACTATAACCCTAAAAACGCGTGACCACAGATTAAATAAAGTATCCATATCAACAAAAGTTTTGCGTGAAACTGCTACCGCGTGCGTGTTATACATAATTTGTGCATATTTTACACTCAAATATTTTTTATCGCGACTGTACCTAACTGGGGGTACGTTTCGACCGTAGTATTTTACGATTATTATTCTTTAAATTCAGTCAAGGTTTTGTTGATGGTAAATTGTGAAATTCTATAGGATAATTAGTGTAGAGATATTAATAGGGTGATTATTTTGAAGTATTGTTGAAGATGATCAATTTATATCTGTTTTTATTGCAATATTTTTTGTGTACTATTGCCGTTAGAAGTATCTAAGCAAAGTGAAGCTTTGAAAGTATCTTAGCTGTTTGTAATCGTTTGTACAAACGCCAACAAATTAAGCTACTACAATCTGTCCAATTTTCTTAAAAGATTTTCAACTTTATCGCTGAAGCATATGGTTCAAATTTGATTGGGAAAATTTGTCAGTCTCGGGTACATTTAGCGATTTTATTTGGGTGTAAACGCCTGGTTGAATATCAAATTAATCAGATAACCATGCTTAGATGTTTCTGTTTCAACAAAAAAAAAGACAAATGAAATATACCTGTATATATACGTTTTTTTTAATAGCTACCAAACTAAAATATCATTAGTTCGACAAAACAAAACGAGTGCAAAAATACATGTATAGGTACTTTATATTTCCATTCAACAAAAGAAAACCTCTAGAGTCAGTAGTCAACCATTATGATAGCCATCTTGAAAAAAAAGGTGACATAATTAACCGCAAAATATACACGTAAAGGATACTCCATTCCTTATCTATTCCAAGAAAGATATATAGGGTTCTAGTGGGAACGGAGAAATATAGAAACTATGGACATGTCATTTGTAGCAAAATAATGAATCTTTGCGTATAAAATAGAAGAAGTAGGTTTCATATTTTTCAGTAATAAGTTAAGATATAATAGGAAAAATATATGAGTAAAGTGATAATGTAATTATATTTCTTTCTCAAAATCTAAATCTTTTCGTATATAATGCACAATTGCAAGACAAAACAATAAAAGAACACGAATTTGATCTGTGACGTCGAAAAAATAAAAGCATGCAAAAATAATATTATCAATATCTGGAAGCGCATTTCTCTTAACCTATTCCAATAAGAAAAAAACTTTTAGTATTATTTTTAATTTGACCATAAAAAGGCATATCCTCCATTTACACAATCCGCACCAACGTCAGCGCCTAAAGACCACACGGCGATATCTTCACCGTCCACGACGCTAAATTATACGCTCCGACACAACATTGTGCGTCCGTTCTCTGGGTTCCCGATATGTTTGCTTTTAAACGAGCTTTATTTGAAATTAGAATGGGTTAAGATTCTTAATTTGAAAAATGATTATTGCACTCGTTATTCGTGAATAGGGTTTCAGAAAGGACAGTGGTTGGTTTTCCATACACAGCGGGGTCATTTGATGACTTAACATTTTCGAAGAAAAAACTTTTTATTGAAAACACAAAGATATAAATGTTTTGAAACCAGTATCTTTTTATTATTAGGTAAGATATATTATGGTTAATAACACCTGTTAGGAGTCTACGAATCTAAAAGAACCCATTTATGTGGAAATTTGCGAAATAAAAAAAAGCAACTCTTTAAAAACCTTTAAATCAATCACCACTACAAAAGTCAAACAAAATTAATAATGTAGCCAGCAAAAGGGTTAAAACACCTACCGGTAACTTTAAAAAACAAACTGGTGAATTGATTAGCATAACCCAACGCCTTCAGACCCCCCACGGGTCAGCTCTCAATTAAGCCACTTGTCTTTAGTCGCACCGTGTGCCAACAGCCTTATCGCGATTGTGTGGACTGACTTTATTTTATGCTGAATTTTATACTAGACGCCTCGGGGTTGCGCCTTTTTTTCCAGCTTTGCTTTTGTTTTTACTAATGGTTTGCGTTTTGAAGATGATGTCAGTGTTGTTACGATTCTTCTTTTAAGGACTTAGTTTTTAGGTATTGTCATTGATTATGTTAAATAATTCTAAAATAACAAAATACCTTTTTTCTAACTACTGGCACCACTCTGATATGACTCGAACCACGTTATTACAAAATGTTTTTTTAAAAAGTAGTGTTATGCTTGGTTTGGACCATTAACTTTGTTCAAGATGATGTTTTAAGCACTAAATCCGGTACTTTTTTAAGACCACGTTTTGAAATAAGTTGTATAAGGAATGGAATATTGTATGAACTTCAAAAAAGACTTCACTTTGACTTTTTTTCGTCTTCATTTTACGCTTAATAAATATATCAACTTCAATTATGTCAGCTGATAGATAAGTGTGACCTTATCTACCGGTTCATATGGTCTTTTAAGATTTATTTACAGATAATCCTGTATCCACATAAATAACGTCCAATAAGATTTTGACCTTTAACTGAACTTTGTAATTAGCAGGTCAATACGATAACTAAAATTTTTGACAACTCGTTGAAACGCAAAATGGTCTGTGAATTTAAAATGACCCTTGGCACCAATATCCACTAAAACTTCAAAGGCAAATTTAGTACTTTATTTACTTAAATCATCATCAACCCTTTTTATCGTTCCACTGCTGGGCACAGGCCTCCTCTCACACTGAGAAGGATTGATCGTCAATCACCTAAATATCAGTTCAAAAATTACAGTTAAAAATAAAAGTTTGTCTTTTCCTGTGCCTAAGAGTATGCCTAGATTATTGTATGCCTAAATGGGCTGATTGATGTGCTGTACTTATTATATTATAACAACACCTGTAATTACTCATCATCACAACCTTTTATCGTTCCACTGCTGGGCACAGGTCTCCTCTTCCACGGAGAAGGAGTGAGCGTTAATCACCACGCTTGCTCAATGCGGGTTGGTGATTTCAGACTTTATAGTCCAGGTTTCCTCGATATGTTTTCCGTCACCTTTAATCAGTCATTGGTGTCAAAGATAAACTTAGATTGTATAAAGCAATAAAGATTACTTTACTTAAAAAACTTCAAAATGTACCTAACAAACAAACTAACATTAAGTATTAATAATATCACTGTATTCTCGATTCTTGGTCATTTCTGACAGCAAAAAATGGGCGATGCACATCAACCGATATATTGGCCAAAGTAGCAGAAATGACAGACATTTGACCAAGCCTGTTTTCTGGGAACAAAATGTTATCCCGCTACTGGAATTCCTGAGTTACAATCGTTTGTTAAAAGACCTTATACATTGGTTTTAAAGGAGTTGCTTGAAAAAGCTTTGTCAGACAATCATAAATTAATACTAGCCTTCGCCCGTGTCTCGTGGAGACTACTTTGCGTACTCGGATAAAAACGGCATAGTAGCTTGTAGCTTTTCCCGATGCCTATCTAATACCGAAAGTTTTTTTTTAAATCGCACCTATAGTTACTGTAATTAGCCTTAAAAAAAATTAAGTATAGATTATAATATTTTTAAACTACATTTATGTGCTTTCGATATTACTGTACCTATGTATGTATGAATTTATTTTAGATTGTATTGCTTGTGAAATACTGAAAAAAAAAACAATATTTAAAGTTTTATTATTTAATCTTGTTGAAGTAAATGTGACAATAGCATCCTTCGCTAAATAATTTTACAATTTTCTAATGGGATAACGCTCTTAGGCCCATTTTCACCGACAAGATAAACGTCCAAATAATAAAACAATTCAATACACCATCAGATCCTGGACCTTATGACAATGGGAACATTTTGGAACTTTCAAAAACAAAAATATTTTTTCAATACGGATGCTAAATTGCGGAGATGACGTGTGAACAAACATAAAGAAAATATATAAACATATCGAATTGAGAACCTCCTTTTTGGATAGTGGGTTAAGGAACAATACCCTTGCCGATACCGAACAAATGAATTTACGAAAAACCTGATTGAGAATCAAGATCCGTTCGGTTTGCACGAAAAACGATATTTAATTGTGGGCTGGGTTGGTTGGTTTTATTTATGGAAACTCCCACATCTACAGCCATATTTGACGGTATGCTGTTCTTTATTTTCCTTTTGGAAACTCCGCCTTTAATTAGGCTTATTTCTGTTATCATCTTATCTGTAATGTGTACTATTTTAATTCATTTCATTACATTCCTCTCCATCAATGGTGTGTATGATAATTGTTATGAAGAAACTATGACCTATTATTACATTTTATTGATATAATATTCTAGGTTCTAAATCACATTCATAAACTTAACAAACCCTTTAAAAAATATGTTGCTGGTTTTCCATAAATTGAAAAGTAAAAAATCGTTTCGGGATTCAAATTAATTTAAAATTATCCATGACACCGATGCAATACAAGCTTTGTATTATTCTAAAATATGTGAATAAAAAAAATTGTCGATGACAGTCTCATTTTGTATCGATCGCATATTTCCTCCGTTATTGCTCCATTACCTATCACCGCTACAGCTAGTTACAAAAACACCGTAAACACTCCAACCGAGGGCTACCATACAAAATACCATAAAAAACACCCATCGAAAATAACCACCGTAATTTTATCAACCACTCGTTTAGACATTTTTCATCATTAACTTTTTGTTGGCAACACTAGCTTAATGAAACATGTGCTAATAGCCATGTGCAGAGTTTAGCCAAGATCATTTACCAGTAACTGTTGAATATATCTTCATTACGGCACTAGCCGGCTAGGGCTCGGCCTACTGTTACACCGAAGCGGAATTTTTAGGACATTCTTTGGCCCTGTAGTTTGTGATCTAGATGTATTTTTTTTTTAATTTAATTATTTTACAGATATTGATTATAATTTTTTGAATATTTTTATTTATTTATTACACTTTATGCATATACAGTTATACAATAGTGGACTTAACCATTCAACCATGGAAATAGACATGGCAGGTGCTCAGACATAAAGAACAGAATGAAAGAAAGAAAGGAATACAGATATATAACTAAAAATATTAAATACTAATAAATATTTAAAATACTGAATACGATTCTTAGAACATTCGTATTTTACCGCAGTTTTCAAAAATATTTAAAAGAAAGAGAGAAGATTAACGCGGAACGAAGGACCGCAATTATTCTTCTTCATTATTAACAAAACAATTATCGAAATCAATTGCACACAATGTTCGCTATATCCCACATTACAATACGGTGTGACACGAACCGTGGCTATACTGACTAAGATAAAGATAGCGCGACAGCGTCGCCGCACTCGCATTTGCATATATATACCACACAGCGAGACCACCCCTTAACTTAGCTATCGGGTAATTTTCACCTCTTATATCACTTAGCTTGGGTAGGCTTTCGACAGGTTTTACGCTACTGAAAGATTTTTGTTGGTGTTGAAACGATGATTAGTTCTGGCTATTTTAGTTCTAGTTGATTTAAACTCTTGAGCAATAAATCAGGCGTTTTTCCATCATCCTTCTTCATACAGGGTATTTTCTTCAAAATAATTTACTGGTACGCGTGAGTCTTTTTTTTTTCAAAATCGGTTATTATGATTAGAATACATGATAAACAAAAAAGATGGTATACTTTCATTTGCAGTTAATTTGTAAGAAAAAAAAACTTTTAGGAACCGTAATTAATAAAAAACTAGTTTTCGATTAAAAAAGTGGAAATTCCAAAAATAATTACACGGTATTACGATTATTCAAAGTAAGTATTAACACATGCAACATCGACGCGTAGCTCCTGAAAGCAATGGAACGGCATTCGCGACGGACGAGCGAATTTGATTGAGCGACGGATGTTTTGTATGAAACTGTTGTCTTTTGATACGAAAGTGCCTCTAAAGGCTTTTGCTTTGAAACAAAATAATAATAAGATATTTGACATTAATTATATATAATCGCTGGATGCAGGTCGCTTCCAACAGGTATATGTGGAAATCTAAAGGGGAGGCCTATGTTCAGCAGTGGACGTCCTATGTCTGAGATGATGATATATAATTTGTTCTAATGCGCATTATTACAGATATATGTTTGTCCAAGAAATTGTTATTTCAATATTAGTCAGCCAAAAGTCCTTCACAGCCATTTGACGTCATAACCTTATACATATAAATATAACATCGTATATAACATGTGTCACGCCAAACACGACAAAGAAAAATTTTAGCAACAAATTTTATCAGAGCTTCCATAAAACCCGAAGTTCTAATTAAGCGACTAACAGTGCCTTTGAAAAAAGCCTCTCATTATTTAGTTTGACATAAGGAAAACTGTGGAAAATTTGCATTTTCGTGCAGCATGAAACAGGCTTGATACGGGTACGAAGTTTTAAAACACTAAAATTTTTTAATGAATTCGCACTAAGATTTACATGCTCGAGCTTAAGTAACGCGCCCCAATTTCATAATTAATACAGTACTGGCGATGAAAAAAGTGCCCGATTTTTGTTTTAGTTACACTGCGAACCGTGTTTTGTTTTTGGTGGCTTTGTGGTAATTTTTATGGCGTTCGTTTAGCGTTTTGATTGTATATGTACATTGCAAGTGGGCTTTTAATTTGCTTAATGTATCAGTGTCATTCATATTTCGAAAAGGCTGTTAAAATTTGCTGTTTAAAATGTTATAATTATGTATTGTATTGAAGTTGAATTATTCCACCTTCTGCCTAGCCTTTTTCTAAGCTACGTTATAGTCTTCTAATCTGACCGGCTGCAGCTGAGTACCACTGTTTTACATGGAGGGACTGCTTATCTGACCTTCACAACTCGATTACCTGAGCAACCCGATACTCCTTGGTAAGATTCATTGTTAGACTTTCTGATTTAACTACCCGTTACGACTTCCAATTTATCGAGACTTCCGAAACACGAAGGAACTCGAAAGCACCATTATTTTTTTATTCCTGTTAATTATCTACAAAGATTAATTTTCATTATATTCTTGGGTTGTACAGACTCCAGGACATCAAGCTACTGTCAAGTTTCCCTAAAAGATTTTCAACTTTATCGCTGAAGCATATAGTTCAAAGTTGATTAGGAAAAGCTTACAGTTTCATATTTACAGGTAGCTTGATATGCTGGTGTCTGTACCAAAGGACCAAAATTCTTTTGCCGATTGTTCCTCCGATCATCACCGTCGCCCCACGGCGGTCATCATTACCTTCCAATTATTTGAACAAGCAACCAACAATCCAATTGCCCAGTAGCTAAAGTCAAACTCATTATGATCAAAGCTGGTTATAAACGAACATTCAATCATAACTTTGAAGAATCCAATTGGAAGGCATGTTAATTTTTCGATTGCACAAGAATGAATGTAATGCAGTTTCATTCTAATATTACAAAAATTCACTAGCAATTTTTGTTTAGTGGGAAATCATCAAATGACAGCAAGAGGGGCCCGCTGTGGGACCAGCTCTCCCTCCAGCTGTCACATTTCTACTGACTAAAACCCACTTATGTTCCTTCTGGAGGTCTTTGTGTAATAAATAATAAGAATTATGAATCGTGAGTTATCTATACTAATATTATAAAGCTGTAGATAGTTTATTTCCTTGAACGTTCTTATCTCAGGAACTATTGGTCCGATTTGAAAAATTCTTTCTGTGTTAGATAGCCTATTTACCAAGGAAGGCTATAGGTGTCTCTTAATCTGTGAGCGCGAAGGAATATTATAAAATAGGACAGAGGTGAAACCACTAGTGAAACCTAAGGGTCTTACTAAAAAAAATACGGGTCTTGTAATTCTTTTATTGATGCTCATAGTTTGAAGGTTCCAATCTTTCCACCATTTAGCCAACGCGTGAGGTCATGCCCTCATTTTTTTCTATTTTCAATCTTCGTCTACGCAAATTAGAATGATTTAATTGCAGAAGATTACTGATTGTAATTTTATTATTCTTATGAAACAGAAGCCCGTTATTGGAATTGCGTAATTTGGTGAACAGAACCGTTTCTCATATTTAATAAATCATTTTTGAGTGAGTATTTTTAACAATTAGATGAGCTAAAGTATTTTGTGAGAAATTAATTCGTTTACTTTATTAAAATATTAAAATACCACCCATGTGTACTGTTAGTTTCTCGTTGAATCAGTCAGTCAATCCTATACCTTTTCTTTTCATAATACTTTATACCTACATATGTATTAGGCATTGACGCTTCACAGTTCACACAATTAGAGAAAGATGGAGTTATTCCTGAAATGACGACCCCGTTGGCGCAATCGTAACCATGGACTGCCGAGCTAAGGATTCCAGGTTCGACTCCCGGCACGGTCAACATTTGTGCGATGAGAATGCTTGTTGGTGTGGCCTGGGTATTATAATTAACTAGGGTTAACCGACCGTGTGTGAATTAGGTATCCCGATATATTATTAAAAAACCCGTATTAATTAGACTATGTATTGTTAATAAGAAAAAAATCGTCATATTCTTCAACTAACACTTAATGAAAAGCTCTTCACATAAAAAAACAGACAGCAACAACACAATTCTAATTACACAGAAATTAACCCCCAAATACAGTCACGCACAAAAGTCAAAAAGAAAAATACATTAATTAATTTAATGAGCATGTGTGAACAATCACTTTCGGCATACCGGGTGCATCTTCATCTCTATATAATGCTACAATTGATCCTTTATAATGACTGTGCAATTTTATCGGGCACTTATGCCTTTTCGGAAACAATGCCGTCGAATGCCGTTCATTGGTCAATAATGATTACTTTGACGGCTGTGTCGTATCAGTAATTGATACTGAGTAAACTAATTGGATTGTTGCGTAAGTTTTTGGGTAGAATTATTTGTGATTTGTGTAATAATTGTACGTGTTTTCTTTGATGTTAGTCGGGTTACTGTTGGGTGTTTGGTTATTATCAAATCTGAATTCTGGTGAAGCTGAAGCGTTTAATCAAAACGAGAATACGATTTTTATGTAAGTTTAATTAAATAATAATTGAACTAAGCTTAGACCCTGTTCCCGATATCAGTGGTCAACAATGTTTTATACTTTTAATTTGAATGTATGTACCTATAAATAAATAAATGAAAAAAAAAGAAAAAAAATCTGCCGTAACTTTGTAGATAAAATACAAAAAAAAAATACTTCACAGACTAGAAGTTTCCGAGTCCCAAAAAAATGCCGTAGTACCAAAAATTGTTTCTAAATGTAGAATACTTTGTACTTTGACAGACCACTTACAACCACTCTCAAATGTTAAGCGAACCAATATTATTACAAACAAAGTGAGTTACCAATTAAACACGCACTTCTAACACAGTACACGTTTTTGCCTATAAATCAGCGGTAACCTGTATGCTGGTATTAATTAAATCAACCCCTAGTCACGGCTCTCTCCACCCCATCACACAGGGTAATGTGAAAATCAAATATTGATTTTTTTATTTACAGCTTTTTTATTTTAAACTGATTAAAAATAGAGAAATGCCGTGATTATCAGCTTTTTATTGACCAACTGTCGCGCACGGGTCTCTTCTCATAAAGGTTAAGAAAAACGAACCAATACAAATTTAAAATAACATTATGAAGTAAAAACCAATTAATTAATGATCAAAACAGATTTTTAATTTGAGTCGTAAACGTTTTCCGCTCGCCTGTACATTTTCCTTTAACTTACACTCCTTGACATTTTTGATATAAATTTTAAAACTCTGACGTCATATTTGGCTACCGAGCTTTAAGATTGTTTTGTGTGTATTTTTAAATTAATTTTCCTTTGTCACACAATTTTTCCTAAAGATATAATTATTAGGTAGGTGTTCGATATAAATCGTGGTTAGCGTACACAGTAACACTGATTCAGTCATCGCGCCAACTCATAAACTCGCGATCCTTGCCAATGTATTTTTGTCTCCTACTATTGAATATCGGGACACCTTTTCACACACGTTCAGTTAGCTCCAAGGTAAGCTATTAATTAGCTTGTGTTATGGGTGCTAACACAACTAATAAACTACATATACTTCACACATTTATAATATTTAGCAGCACACAAGCACAGCTAACAATCATGCTTATCATACAAATATCAACCGTGCCCGTGATGTCGGTAATCAAACCCGGGAACCTCAGCTCAACTGTCCGGCGTAGTTTACCTTTATGCCAAAGGAGTCGTGAATCTAAGTAAGGCCTTGCTGTTTACTACTTTAAGCCGCGACTACTATATAGTCATTCATTCACTGTCGTACACACGACTGCTGGAGCAGTCGCTGGGCATACACCGACTGCTCAAGCTGTTGACTACGCTAGAACAGTCGACAGCTCTCCGACCTGCGTCATCCGTCTGTCTGTCAACTGTGGTAGAAAATCAACTGGTCGGGCGATCCGTGTACGTCGCTCAGCAGCTAACTCCATGTCTCCATCGCAAAGTCCATGTACAGCCGAGCAAAATTGTTCCAGAAAAAAACCCGTCTATCCTACACCGTCTTTTGTCAAGTAGTTCTCGTCTACAGCTGAAACGGAACCAAGTCATAACAAGCATGTTATATTAAAGTGCAGTTTTAACGTATTAATTGTGATTTCCGTCACAGTTTTTCTTTGTTACGACAGATGTTGGAGCCTTACCGGCGTGACGCTGAAACGAGGGTCAGTCACGAACGGCTGTAACTTGCTTAACTATATCGTTTGGTGTTTTTTGTTATTGTCCTACTGTAATCCTTACTAGTACTAGAACTAGAAGCGAAAGTGAGTGGTTTTGAAAAAGTGGTGGCCTAGTGGTTAAAGCACCAGCCTCTCAAGTATGAATGTGCGGGTTCGATTTCAAGTCAGGCAAGTACCAATGCAACTTTCATAAGTTGTAGGATGATGATGAGTGTTTTTGGTTGATGAACAATCTTGCTAAATCTACCTTGCTATTCTCGACTATACTTAAATAAGATATAACTAAGAGCTTAATACCAGAATCGAGCGAACGTGAGTGAGTGTATCTGAAACTATTTTACAAAAAGTGTCAACTACACGCTACATAAATCTTCAATCTATCTGCCAAAGCGTCATATATTTATCGTCGGGTTATTTACCTATATTTGGTTGCGGACGATAATTTCAGAAAACCATGTTTAGTAGAGATTTCTTACAAACATGTCAATCATTGACGGACTCAGTAGAAATTTTCTTAGAAGAAAATATGTATATTTACATAACTTTTAGGTCATTCCAGTTATATGTGATGCAAGTTATAAATTATACTACTTACTAAACTATAGAAAACTGGTACGTTAATATTTTCTACTGGTCATAGAATCGCACTGCTACACTAAGCATTTTCGTATCGAAGGAACAAAAATTCTATCAAAAATATAGATCACTAATATGATAATTAGTACAAGCCAAAACTTCTTTTATTTTAGCCGTTTATCGACTGCTTAAGTAAAGTATATTTGTATCTCTGTCAACCTATTGGGGACACTCCCAAGTGATAGCGATGAGGACCAATTTTTTGATGCCCTTTATCAGTTTTAACATGCTAGCTTTTGATGCTTCTGCTTAAGTTAGTTAAATTAGTTCATTATATATTGTATATGTGTATGTTTATAAAATATTGAATTAATAAAAGTATTAAATTTTTATATGCACCAAATTATTCCCTTCTCCTTTAACTGAACTCCTTATTTTCTGACCAAATCTTTCAAATTAGCGTCAAATTAGAGTTTCAGTAATACTCAACCTAAGTGCAACAGCTACCGCGCAGCTGTCTTAATAACTTTAAGAAATATAATTTTCGGCCAGTAGCGAAGCCCCGAGGCGTCCACAATTTGGTCCTAACACCTCGCACTACCATCACCTGAACACTGATTTGGACGCTTTTCGCAAATTTGACAATCACCACTGTTAGTTGACACCATACGCACTGCCGACGGCATTTACCTCCCGGCGAAATGTGTGCAAACTTACACTTGCATCTAACAAAAAAAAATCTAGAACAAAACTGTATGGGAGCTTCATTGTTTTAACTGCAAAAATAACTTTGTAATTCACATTCAGTATCCTTTTGCTTTCGTCAAATTTCGAACGATCTCATCCTTAATGCCAATGGACGAGGAATCATTTAAGGTGTTTTACCTCATATTTGGTGTTAATTGCGCCGAATTACAGGGCGAGTGCGTACAAAAGTGCGAAAATTGGGTGCTAAAAGTGCGAGTCGGTGATTACTGGCTCGTTAGGTCCGAAGTGTGGAGAACACGCGACCATGGTCCGACACCATATTTGATTACAGTAGCTTTAGCCCATGAGGCAAAGTAAAGCTGAGTAACTTGTAAATTATTTCGAATTTTCTATTTAAGTGCTTGAAGCAAGTTTTTTGGTTGGTAGAATACAATATACAATTCTGAGTGTAAAATAGATAGAACTGAGTAAAGGTTATCTATAAAATGCAAAAAATCCATTTTTGGACTTAACAGAATCTACATTAACAGTCTTATATGTAATACAACATGACAATGACAATCATGACAATAGATGAGGTTTTTTTTTTGAATAAATATCTCACATATCTTTTCAAAAAGCGATCACATTACAGTAGGTTATATCATCAAAGTAACGATTTCTCTTTCACACAAAAATTCCTGAACGGTTTTTTAAGAAACTTAACTATAATAAAGCTAATCATCAATAACATATAGGCTTTTTTATCCAGGGAAATGTTTCCTCTGTATACCAGAGAAATGATGAGCAAAAAAAGTTACTCAATTATTTTTAAAAATTCTGGATAACAGGTAAAAATATCCTTTAACAAAGACATACATACATATACATATAGCTAGTTAAATATTTCCCCGCAGGCGTGAACATCACATACCAGCCACACAACACGGAAGTCTACGGACAACTACTAAAGCCTTTACGTTCGACACATAATTCGTGAATATAAACGTTCAAGTTATATTTACTACTAACAAGTCTGTCTAGCAAAACGGTTTAGCCAGCCCCCGTTGATTTTTATGACACGAACACACATAAAACTCAGTAAATACATAATAAAAGTAAAGTTGCTCAATTATTTTTTAACTAGCATTTCGATCCGGATTTGTTTGACGTGTTTCAGTGATATTTTATTAGGTTTCAAATTCAAACTCAAAATTGTTTATTCAAACTCGGCTGCAAAATAGCACTTTTTGAACGTCAAGAATAACAAAAGTCAGCCCCCAAAACGCCCACCCTTTACCACTTCCTATGTGTTTTTGCTGGGAAGAAGTTTCAATTGACAGATAATAAAAATAGTACTAACTTAAGTACGTACCTACATTATTTTTTTTGGTACAGACTGCCAACTGATGAAGAGACCAAAATCTTACATTCATTTTGACATTACATATTTTACATACATATATTTTGTTTGTTTTTTATTCAAAATTAAAAAGGGTTAAGATAAAATAATACGCTACGTCGTACTGAAAACAAATGATGACAACTTCTTACAAAATGCAGCTGTTATCTCATCAAGAAATAAAGATATCTCCTAGTATTTGCTGTTTGGTAGGTCGATAGATTAATAAGATTGAAATTGACGGCATGCCTTCTATTGAAGCCTTTTATCAAACCTAAGGCTATTAAACACGATCCTCATTAATTTAACAAATTAAAATAAATTAATAGAAAATCCATAGATTTCTAACTTAATCGAAAAAACAGACAATCTACAAACTAGCTCCCGCCAGCGATTTCACCTGCCTCCCGTAGGAACAACTCCGCGCACCCGGATAAAAATCTTATAGCCTTCCTCGATAAATAGGCTATCTATCACTGAAAGAATTTTTCAATCGGACCAGTAGTTCCTGAGATTATCGCGTTCAACCAAACAAACAAACTTCTGCTTTATAATATTAGTATATATGACCAAGTGATAGCCAAGTCATTCACATTGGAGCAATTATAAACGTTTTCTTTGGCGGTGGGAACATCCAGCAAGGTATCAAAGCATGCAAAGCCGTATGATTCGCGTGTACCCAACGCGAATTAAGCAGCGGCTAGATCAAAGAAGACGCAACGCTTTGATGTGTGGTTTAAGTTAGATATTAGAGGTGGGCGTGAATGTTGTGTGGTACAAGTGAGTTTTACGTGTGTTTTTTTGTCGAAGATTCGTTGTATATATTGAAATAGATTGCATTCAGATTTTGAAATACATTTCTTATACACCTAGATTGGCTAAATTTTTTTGGTAATAGATTGGTAACCTTTTAATCTATCAATTAAATACGGAAATTTTGAAAAACACAGCTCTAAGGACCAGAAAAATAAAGCTCCTTGAAGAGGAGTCAGCAACATCGTAGCAGCCTCTTAGGACTGAGGTCTGCCGGGGCTGCGGATAGTTCGTAAGAGTTACCGTGGCCCTGGCACGCAAGGACGTCCCTAGCAAACATAGTGGGTTCTGGTCAGTAAGAGTCTGACACTCCCCTTCAGCTACACGCATATCGGAAGGAGTCATTTGATGATTTCCCACGAAAAAAATAAAGTTCATATCAGACTCAAAAATGTAGCAATAGATTTAGTACTTTTTTTAATATCTGCTACTTAAGCATGCATTTTACAAATTAAGATAAAAAATCTTCCTTAGACCACAATATTTTTCAACCCATGCACCTAGCATAAGATTAACAATGACTAGTCAAAGACAAGAGAGCTTCAGTCACACGGTGTGACACACCGTGACGGTACATAACAAACCTACATGGTTATTATAATTGTCTATGTTTCATAAAAAAGATGTGCTTGTCTACGGTTCATGAATTAAGTGGCTGATAAAAGAGTTTTTGTTATTTTAAGTTTATATGCCGGGTATAATTAATAAAGTGTTCAGCTTTTGTACACAAACAGAACATCGTTATTATTTGGTGATTTATTTTGTTTAGTACCAGTGAAATTATGAGATGTGGATAGACTAATTGCATTACGTACCTAGTATTAAGACTCATTATATTGATTCATACAATAAATATATTCAGTATTTACTCAACATTCGGTCGTTTCACTCGTCTCCTAAGTCACAACCTTACAATAAAATAATACTGCCCCTTTTTGAAAATTTTTGGATTTAAATTAATTTGAAAGGAATATATGCTTTTATTAATATGCTCAACGCTTTTATATTCTTAAAGTTGACCGAAAATTTTGACTATAGGAAAAATAAGTTTTTTTTTGTTTCCTGTATTAAGTAAGAGATGTTTTTTAAGGGTTCATAATATGTTTTACCGTTATTATCTGTAGTTTATGAGAAAATTGAAGCAGAAAGGTGCGCCTGTAACTAAAAGCTTGCGACCCGTATTTATCACAGTATGTAAATTTTAATTTACGGCCAGTAAATTGCTAGTGCAAGTGTTTTTGGTATTATATACATAGATAGAAGATGAATGATGACTGCTAAAATGATATCTTGAACGGAGGTAATATTTTAATGATAAAATTAATATTTGTTTTTAAAATCCTTAGTTTTATCATCATTGATGACTAAAGTACGAAAATGAACAATATACCTATAGGTAAGCAACCAAAATAAATCATCAATTTTTATTTCGATAAACGGAATAAATAGGTACTTAATAAAACAAACATTATACAAATCAGTTACATGTTCAATAAACTTTTGTATACTTATGTCATGTCATTTGTCATGTCATGAAAACACGAGAAAAAAGGATTAAAAACAAACAGGTGTAAAAAGCACTTGATTTTCCTATAAAATTTCCATTTACTAACTAACCAAAAACAAAAATAAAAATACTCAATTATACAATAAACTGTAAAAATGAAAACAATCAGGTCCCTGTCCCTTATCTTATCAAAAGACATCAAGTGCGCGCGTTGATGTCTTTTCCTGACACTGTACGGGAGCTCACAAAGATACACAAAAAAGTTTTATATCAGTCAAAAAATACATATTAATTTAAAGTTATTAATGTAAAGGACTGGATATTTATTTGAAGTAATAGTAATGTGTTTTTTTCCTTTAATTCACCTTAAAGTAATATGTAGTGAAGATTCCTAGAATTTAAAAATATTGTGTAACTTAAAATGCTCAAATAATTAAGAAAGGAAAATCACTGTAACATTTTCTCTAAAAGCTATGATTACTTTCATATCAGATGATATTTTTTTATTTTTACATAACGGTCGAAGTTCAACAATCAAATTATATATAAAGTACTACACTAAGTAAAAAATTTAGACCTAAAAGAAAACAATGTTGAAAATGCCAAACTCACCAAATCACTTGAAGGAAAGTTTCAATTCGTCTGATAAAAACAAAAGTCCATTATTCAGCCTAACTAACACTCGCAAAAGTCCGTACTAAAAAGTTTCTACATAAACAGAACTTCACTGAAAAATAACTAAATATTCGAAATTCAAATCACTCGATCAAGAAAAAAACACTTGAAAAGCGGCAGTTCCGAATTCAAAAAGCGTGCGTTCGGTTGTGCTTCACGCGTAAGCTCGGCGCGATGCGTGGAGCTGTTGTAACGGACGGACCGTGTCCGTGGCCCCGCCCACCGCGACCGAACCGGAGGGGATACACCTCTTAGCTTCTTCACACTTCCCTCATACCTACTAGAAGGACCAGTTTCTCTTGACCTACCCCGCCCCGTAGGACCAGAATTAAACTCGACTTCTGAGACGCAGTTCTACAATTCTCATAGGTCTTTTTATATCAGACGACGTTTATAACGGATTAATAAGATAGTGCAAGGGATTTTAAACCTTGTGCACATGTGAATAGAAGTCATAAGTTTGGTCTTTTGGGATGGTTGGTGAATGTGTCTGGTATTCTCGGGGCGGAGAGCTAAAGACTGTTAAATAGATAACGCCGCATATAGATACTTAATTGTGTAGGTAGGTTTGCGAGGAAAATGCGAGAAGTTCGTTTTGAAATCTTGTTGTAAGTTTTAATATTTTATAGCCGACATTTTTAATTGAAATCGGGTGGTTAAGATATAATTATATGTATTGAGATAATAACGCATTGGCATTATTAGATGTTACTGTGTTTCGGATGGCATGTTAAACTGTAGGTCCCGGCTATCATTGAACATCCTTTACAGTCGTTACGGGTAGTCAGAAGCCAGTAAGTCTGACGCCAGTCTATCCAAGGGGTAATGGGTTGCCCGGGTAACTGGGTTGATTAGGTCAGATAGGCAGTCGCTCCTTGTAAAATACTGGTACTCAGCTGAATCCGGTTAGACTGGAAGCCGACCTCAACGTAGTTGGGAAAAGTCTTGGGAGATGATGATGAGATTACTATCGCAAGCCGTTTCTAATTTTTCATCTTGTAAGTAAACACTTGATTTTACGTCTCTTTTTAAAGCTGCTGAAGTAGGAAGGTGTTAGTATGATATTATAGTTACCTGTATTTTTAGATATTAATACTAATTATCTTTGTGTATATCAACATTTTTATTTTGCTTACCTTTAAGGTAAGTTCGCCGTGAAAGCCGACAGACAGACAGAGAGACTTTCGCATTTATATTATTAAATTACATATGTTATATTATAATATAATTATAGACTCAAAAGTACGTTCTTAGTTTACCATACCTACTAATTATTTTAAAAATCAATATAATATTTTAAATAAGGATAAATCTAGATAATCTTATAAGAATAAATAAATAGGGTTCTTCAGGACACAATTTAAGTCAAATATTATACATAGGTATAAATGAAATGCTAGCGTCCATCCTTCCGTAGCTTCAAAGAGGCGGGTTTCGTGCGAACTTCTCGGAGCACTCAGATAAAAAGTTTCTATCACTGAAAACATTATTCAAATCGGTTCAGCAGTTCTTCAGATTACGACGTCCAAACATACAAACTCTTCAGCTGTGTCTGTCCCATATCATGATGTGAGTAAGTACATAAGCGCAGACCACGATACAATGTGACATTAGTATTACTTATCGAGCGCAGAGCTGTAACCGCCCGTCATGCGACACGTCCGTCTGTCTGGCTTGTTATATAGCTTTGAGGTATAAGAGAGAAGCGATTCTCAGCTTATTTAATAGATAAGTAGGTAGGTAGTCTAAAAAAAGGTAGTAAAAAAAAGTCGTGGTGGCCAATCTAATAATCTTGATGTAGACTAAGTAGAAGCATTAATTACAAACTTTTGTAGTGTATGAATGCTATGTATACCTAATGATTTTTTGTTGTATATTTTTAAGTGGTAATTAAATAAAAAAATGTGGTTAAAGAGCCAACCTCTCAAGTATGAGGGTGTGGGTTCGATTCCAGGTCAGGTAAGTACCAATGAAACTTTTCTAAGTTTGTATGTACTTTCTAAGTTTATCTTGGACACAAATGACTGTGTTTCGGATGGCACGTTAAACTGTAGGTCCCGGCTGTCATTGAACATCCTTGGTAATCTTTACGGGTTAGTCAGAAGCCAGTAAGTCTGACACCAGTCTAACCAAGGGGGATTGGGTTGCCCGGGTAACTGGGTTGAGGAGGTCAGATAGGCAGTCGCTCCTTGTAAAGCACTGGTACTCAGCTGAATCCAGTTAGACTGGAAGCCGACCCCAACATAGTTGGGAAAAGGCTCGGGAGATGATGATGAATCTCATTTAGCTCCAGTCATTAAAGACTTCGCTAGCCACGCTTTCTTCACAACTAGCTAAATATTTATTGCATATCGAAACAGAAACTTCCATGATTTTTCTTTGTTATTTCAATCTATCTTCTTTGTTCAATCTTTTTGCACCCACTATTGCTTATAACTTGAATCACCCTACAGGACATAGCGACATCCGACACGGTATTTAAACACGCTCCGATACGTCTGTCTGTCTGTCCGTCTCGCTGATACAACGCTCGTTGCTCAGTAAATATACGCGTAATAACCGTTGTAATGTACTAACTAGACCATTTTGTTGTCTGTCTATTTGTTGAAGTTATAGCTGCAAGATATATGAACGGGTGACGTCTTCATACATTTGCCGTTTTATAAATATATGTAGGTATGTTTGTAAATAATTTTCTCTTCTTTGAATCCGAATTTTCGCCAGCATCAAGCTACCCGAAACTGTCAAATTTTCCCAATCTGCTTTGGACCCTATGTTTCAGTGATAGTTGAAAATCTATTAAGGAAATCTGACAGATTGTAGGGGCTTGATGTGCTGGCGTCTGTACATTTTGAGTTTGACTGTTGCGTGAATTTGGAGATATAGTGTAACAAGATTAATATTTGATTTACCGTTAGCACTCCCGTCCTCACCAAACTTTTAGTTGGCCGATAGTTCGCTTAGGCTCATAAATCAGTATAGACATGAATAGCAGCGCGCAAATTTCGACGATAGACCGGTAACAGACCGACTAAAACGTTTGATCAAATTCACGATTACCTTCAAAACTATTTTTTAACCATCGGGCCAACTATCGTCTAATATTCCAGTAGGCAGCTCTCAGTAGGGGATTCTAGATAGGGACTTCTAGATATAATATACATATTATCATGTAAATCCGAAAGACTACATTTTTATAAAGAAATTAAACATGAAAAATTATAGGTACATAATCATGAAATGAAGAAACCACTTTACAGACGGCAGCACATCAAGCTACTTGAAACTGTAAAATTTTACCAATCAACTTTATACCATATCCTTCAGCGATAAAGTTGAATACTATCAAGGAAATTTGACAATGGCTTGTGGCGAAAAAAATGACTTTACCTATATCCAAAATGTTTACATCACCTCACTCACGATTGACCCATAAAAGCTTGCGGTAAAGATACAATTACAAAAGCGCTAAAAACCACTGAAAAATTAAGTAACAACGAACTTAATGACAAATATGGTTTTCCAGGTGTAAGTAATTAGTGCACCAAAGTGTTTGTCGGAGTGCGCTCTATCTGGGCAACAATCTGCTGTGCTGGCCACCCTCAAATTATGGGGGAATTACTGGACATTGCGCTTGGGTGCTGCGAAAGCGTCGAACTTGGGAAATGTTTGGAGTTCGACAGTCTTTTGATTTTTTAAAATTTTTATAAACTAACCTTAAAATTATCAGTTGAAGAATTTGTGAAGCGCCTTCCTTAGTTTTTCATACAAAAGTTTTCCACTATCAAAGTGAACAGTATTTCTGCAGTATACAAATCAAATGTACACACAAAACAATAATTAATAAAATACGCTATCTACATATCTGCCTATATAAAATACTAGCTACCGCTTACTTCTCCGCGCACCCGGATCTATAATGTAGTCTATAGCCCTCGTCAATAAATGGACTATCTAGCATTAAAAGACTGTTTTAATACGGTCTAGACGTACCTGAGATTAGCGCGTTAAGGCAAACAAATAAACGTTCAAACAAACTATTCAGCTTTTATATATTAGTATCTATTATTCTTTACACTTCACTTCTGTATATAGATAGAGATCTGCTTATCATTATTGACAAAAAAAGCACTACAAACGAAATGTCCCAAGTCTCAAACGTCAGTGGTCAGAAGCGACAGAAAACGTAAAATTTGAAACGTAGTCACACGCATCTGCCTTCCGTCTCCACCTAGTAATTACACTGAAATAATAACAAAACATAGCCTTTTTAACAACTTTCTTTCGCAATGACGACGTAATAATTTTTAAATATAACAATCTGTATTATTGAACTAAATGAGCCATTTTGTAATGTCTTAGTTTAAAGTGCAGATGTTTTTTTTTTAATATATGGCTATTTTTGTGGTTTTCAGGCATATTGTGGTTTTGTAATTTATAGTTGAATTGGTTTCGAATTATGAATACATTCAAGACATTAAATGAAGTTAAACGTCGTCATACATGAAATATATAAAGTATAAGTTATCTTCACTCTTCACTCTACAAATAATGTAAAAAATAAATTAAATCTAGGAATAGTTTCCAATTCAGCGAGTAATCTAAGGCAAAAGTAAAACTTTCGAAAATACATCACATATGTGAATTGGAAGGTTTGGAAGTTATAATTAGTAAATAGTTCAACAACATGAATAAATTTATAAATATTATATAATATTTATAAAATTATTAAATAAAAACAAGATTTATTTCATATTGCCATAATTCTATGTCGTTTGAGATATTTATAAAATTTGATTTAAAAACACTCATAATCCTTAGCCCTCTGAAGAGAATTGAGACAGTTTCAGCTAACTTTTTCAAATTCTTTAGATTTGATCCCCCTCATTTAACAAAGTCACAATTTCTATCACCTCAAAGTATAAATTCGCTAAACAAACCATGTACTAACGACCTTTTACATATACATTCCAACTAGGTCGCGAGAATGAGACAGCCTCATCAAACGGCATATGTTAGAAAGGGATAGCCATATGGCGCTCGTTGCGCGATATAAAAAGGCGTGTCTAAATAGATAAGTCGTGACGTAGGGATGGGATCCGAACTTGTTTTTATTTACATATTATGTTACGGTCGAATAGAAAAAGGTTGTTAATTACCTTCATTGTTCTGTACAGGAGACTAGTGATTGATTAATGTCAATTTTTTATCGATTTTCTGTTGTATTTTCATTGGTTATTGTTTAACCAATATGTACACGTGTTGTATCTAATCGTTTTATTGATGATAATAACAATTTATAAGTATAACATATGGTCCTTAGTGTACATTTCTTATTATGATAGGACCAAATTTTCACTTAATTATTAAAATCATCATCATCCTACCTTTATCCCGATTTTAAATTGCTTAAATTAATTTGCTTAAAATGGGTCATGTTCTATGAGATACGTTACTTTTTACCATCAAAAGTGAAACAAAGCAATCTGATAACAAACATTAAAAACATATATTAAATTACGAATTAAAATTACCCATTTTAAAAACAAAACACAACACTATTATATAAATAAATCATTTACCCAATAAATTCCAATAAATAAATAATGGAAACACAAAACATTTAATTACAAGCATAAAGTCAGCAATTTACCAGAACGTCATTTACCAAGAGCCATTAGTTGGCCACCGTTATTTTTTCTAGACATCGTAGTTTTTTCCACTGTCCACGTGTCGATTGTGTGACGAATAAAAACATCGCTCACTGAACACGCGCACCTTGATACCTGTCCTACTAATTGATTATAAATTACGTACTTTTGATAGTGTAACAGTATTTTTTAGTCCTCTTGGTCCTTGAGTACGGTATTTTTTGTAGTTCGGAAATATTTGGGGTTGCAAGGACGGTGGTTTTTTTTGTGACTGTCATTTTTGTGTCGGATTTTTTTTTTGGTCGTTGATGTTTTTAGTATGTTATATTGAATTTATTGTTACCTGTAAGTATGATGAATATGAGTTTTAAGAAGAATTTTCTTCGTATCACCATCAAGACTACCAAGTCAAAAAAGTCTCAATCAATCTTACCTATACCAATATGTAGCATATATCATTTATTTATTTATTAAGGAACACCAACAGCTTCTGTATAAAAATTTATCAAAAATTTAAGATTATAATAAAAAAAAATATTAAAAATTAACAAAAGAGGAGTAGGAACTTCAAGATGGGCTTATACAGTTGCCAATGATAAGTAAACCAACATTCATCGATTCATTCAGTGCTAAAAAAAATCATAATCAGTATCTTCTCAAAATCTCGACTCAATTACACAAGGTCTAATCTGTTTCTTACACCACTCACAGCCAGACAGATAAACTGACATAAATGAATAACCCGATGATTCCTCCAAACCATTTGACTAACGAGGCTCACTAAATCCTAATCCTTGTTTTTAAACTCCTCAATCATAACTATAACAAGAAAATGTCCAATTCAACCGTTGTTTTTACTTAGTAAAACTCGCGGCCTTATTAAGAATCTCCGAATCAATTCCGCAGCTTCAAGCAAAAACCTCTCGCGATCATCTGTCAGTGGTCACCTGTCAAATTAGCCTTCAAGACATTTTAATTTGAAGTTTTTAGCGTTTGCAAGCTTATAACTTCGGTATTTGGTATCTGTCGGGACTTTAGCATATTTGTATTATTGCTATATGATTGGTTAGACGGAAAAAAGCCAATTAGAGTTTTGGGAGGCACCTGTTTCAGGTTAGTTGTAAAGGTGCGTTGGTGACGATCTTTTAAGCCGCTTTATTGGAGCTAGATATATGTATGTATGAATAAGGTGTTATAAAAATGCCACGGCTTCAATTGGAGGTAGTATTGTGTTTATAGATTAAAATAGTGAAGATACATTATAGATTACTTTTCATATTTTTTAGTCAACATACAAAAGATGTACGTAAAATTGTGAACCACGTTATACAGAGTAAAGCTGCATGTATGTTCTTTCTGAGTATATCTTGGACATCATTTATTATTATCAATGACTGTGTTTCGGATGGCACGTTAAACTGTAGGTCCCAGCTGTCATTGAATATCCTTGGCAGTCGTTACGAGTGTTGAAGCCAGTAAGTCTGATGCCAGTCTAACCAAGGGTATGTGTTGCCTGGGCAACTGGGTTGAGGAGATCAGATAGGCAGTCGCTCCTTGTAAAACACTAGTACTCAGCTGAATCCGGTTAGACTGGAAGCCGACCCCAACATAGTTGGGAAAAGGCTCGGGGGATGATGTTATGCAGAGTAGAGCTGATGTTAAATTAAATTAACTATTCTAGGGTACGAAAGTTCTTCACTATTGCAATCTATAAACACAATACTACCTCCCATTAAAGCCGTGGCAGATATTTTTAAAACACCTAATGTGTGCTATCAGCTGTGTGGGAGTACGAGGTATGGTAAATGTTTAGAAAGAAAATAAATTGTTATTGTAGAGAAAGGTGTTTTATTTATTGATCCGTAAGGTATAAATTACTTAAGACTCATTAACCTGCACATTGTTTACAACTTTTGTCACCAGGGTACTCTAGTGTTACAGAAAATTAAATAATGTAAATAGCAAAGCTCTGGTTGGCGCAATGGTTACCATGCTGAAATGCGGTGCTGAGGGTCCCGGTTTTGATTCCTGGTACAGAGTAAATTTGTGTGATGAGCATGCTTATTGGCTGTGGTCTGGGTATGATAATATGTATTTGTAAATATATGTAGTTTATCAGTTGTGTTGGCACCCATAAGACAAACTAATCAATAGCTTACCATGGGCGAACGGAACGTGTGTGAAAAAGGTGTCCCGATATATTATTATTAATAAATATCATTATTATTTATATTAAGTTAAACTTACTACTGCTGCTTTGAAAATATAGATTTATTTATATATTTATTATCCTGGACTTTAAAAGAAACTAATCACGTTCCGTATAGTTATAACTAATTTAGTCCAAAACGAAAATTTTGTACAAAAACGTTAATATTAAATTCGTGCCTCAATTACGTTAAAGTAGGAGCCAGCCCCGTATGCAAATACACGCAGTCAAGACGGTCGTGTACAAAATAACATAGTGTGTAATAACGCTGGGTACGCATGCGACTGCCACGCGCCTGTTCACGTAGGGCTGGCAAATTTTCAAGTCTGGCCAGTTTTCTTTTAAAGTTACGATAAGAGAAAATTTTGTGGAAAAATACCAATTTACCAAGGATAGATGTAACATGAATAATCATTTTTCTGTAGATAAATAAAACAATTTTTTATATATACATATATCTCGGAACACCTTTTTCACACACGGTCGGTTAGCACCATGGTAAGCTATTAATTAGCTTGTGTAGTAGGTGCCAACACAACTGATAAACTACATTACAATTAAAACAATAAAATTAAAATTACAACTGTGCGGGCGAGGTCGTAGGATAACTACAGAATGTGGAGCAACTGCCTGTCTGACCTCCTCAACCCTTACCTGGGCAACCCGATACCCTTTGGTAAGACTGGTTGTCAGACTTTCTGGTTTCTGACTACCCGTAGTGGCTTCTGACTGCCAAAGATGCACAATGACTGTTGGGACCACCAATTTGACGTGCCTTCCGAAATACACGAAGGAATATATTGTAATACTACTGAATATATCTGTTTGTTATAGCACCTTATCCACTTATCATACATTTTATAGTATGATACATTTTACTAATTAATAAGGCACAACCCTGCCTTCATTGAATTAAGATTAATGCTACCCACGGAATAATAAATTACTTGATGTAGTTTCTGCTTCACACATCCCTGTCTCACCTAATTATGTTGATAGATATTGCAAATTTTATTATGTCCAGTTCATTGGGTTTTTTAGCCAGTTTTTTCTATAACGTACAACAGCTGGTCTGCTAGGTTATTCAAAAAACAATAGGCTATAGTGTGTATTATGGTATTAATTGCTTGTAATGAACTTAAGAGATAATGGTACTATATTTAAGTAGCTCGGTAGATAAGCAATTATATTTCGAGCCGTATTTTTGAATACTACTTTTTTTACGTTTGTGCCTAAGGACCAAAGAGGACCAAAAGTTCCACTTTTGTTTTGTTTTGGTCAGAAATATTTAGTTATATACTTACGTGTATATAAAAGTCGTGATGGCCTAGTGGATAAAGCACCAGCTTCTCAAGTATGAGTGTGCGGATCCGATTCCAGGTCAGGCAAGTACCAATGCAACTTTTCTATGTACTTTCTAAATTTATCTTGGACACCAATGACTGATTAAAGGTAAAGGAAAATATCTCGAGGAAACCTGGACTATAAAGTCTGAAATCACCAACCCGCATTGAGCAATCGTGGTGATTAACGCTCAATCCCTCTCTGTGTGAGAGGAGGCCTGTGCGCAGCAGTGGGACGATAAAGAGGCTGATGATGATGATTACGTGTATTGGTATGATAAAAATAATCATTGTTGGAATTAAAAACTGTCTGAGAATTATGTTTTCACAGTACCTAAACGAATAGATAGGTACTTAGATTCCACTGAAATGCCATTCGTAATCCTTTCTTTAACAGCAATAAAATATAATTAAAACTTTATAAAATAACCAATTAATTGAATGCAGCTGGTAATGGAATTAGTAGAAAATTGTTTGAATGTTAAATTCAATTAATATTAAGTGCATTATTATACGTCGATGAAAGGTGAACGGTAATTTTATAAAGATATTTTATTAGTATTGGCGTGTGGTCCCCGTTATGATTTGACGGGACTAGAGTACTTGATAATTTAAAGACTAGAAGTACAAACAACCTGTATGGAAAAGGTTTAAGAAAAATAGAGGAAAGATTCCTAGAGGATTTTTCGACTTAAATTAATATTTAATATTCACATAGCATCCACCCATCTCCCGAGCCTTTTTCCCAATCATGTTCGGGTCGGCTTCCAGTCTAACCGGATTCAGCTGAGTACCAGTGTTTTACAAGGAGCGACTGCCTATCTGACCTCCTCAACCCAGTTACCCGGGCAACCAAATACCCCTTGGTCAGACCGGCGTCAGACTTACTGTCTTCTGACTACCTGTAACGACTGCCAAGGATGTTCAGTGACAGCTGGGACCTACAGTTTAACGTTTAATGTTCACGTAGCAAAACGTAATAAATAAATATCATAGAGGAAGTTAAAAAAATTAACATTCATTTCCTAAGATTTTTCACATAATTTGGAAGTCTAAAACACAAAGCATAAGCTTCATGGGTTGCATAAAGTTTTCCTAAAGTTCTTTTTTTTATATCTCTTCTATTGCTAGTTTTATACTTGATAATTGAACACGAAACGAACCCAAAACTTAAGTTATTATGCTTACCTCTAAATCTAACGTGTGCCTTTTTAGCCTATATTTTAGTGACGAAGTATGCCGTTCTAGGGAAAAGCACCAATTCCCGTATCTAAAGACAAAATACGTACAAACTCACTCGTCCAGCATTGATAATGTAAGACCACATACTCCTTCGTACATCGATACACGGCACAGAACAAGTTTACCACCGACCCGGCAAGAATTTACGAGCTTGTATTAACTCAAATTATTATTGGGCAGTCGAACGCACAATTACTTGGCGACGCAGCCAAATTATTGAAGAAATTTATTGTTTTATTACCTCGCGCGGCGGTCATTTGTTAATGAACGGAAGTGTTGCGAGTTGGTTTATATGGCCAGCAATGTATGGCTTGCTGTGAGTTTTGTTCGATTTCTAAAGGGCTTTTTTT
The DNA here is from genome assembly GCA_958496145.1 of Heliothis peltigera. Classification (NCBI taxonomy): domain Eukaryota; kingdom Metazoa; phylum Arthropoda; class Insecta; order Lepidoptera; family Noctuidae; genus Heliothis; species Heliothis peltigera. The sequence continues at coordinate 4,460,626 of OY292345.1, read as the reverse complement.
TCGTGGGAAATCAAATGACTTCTCCAGCTGAGGGTGCAGCTAGAGGGAGTGTCAGACCCTTACTGACTGAAACCCACTATGTTCCTTCTGGAGGCCCCTCTGTGCCAGGGCCACGATAACTCTTACAAACAACCCGCAGCTTAGGCAGAATTGCTAACGGGCTTAATTAGAGGAGTAGCTATGACGCAAGAGTAAACGGTGTGAAAACTTACTCTTCTAAGCATTATATAACGTACGTTTCTATACGTATTGTTGTTGAGTTTCAAATCTTAAGAGCCCGTAACGCAAAATTTGGCGACTTTGCAAATAGGTGTCAAATATTTGCATGCATGTATGTTTTAATTAATTTGGCAATTATGAAAATAAGAAATAATGCTTACTTGTGGATTAAGAAATTTGTTATCATGTTTTTATTTTCATTTTGTAAAGTCAAATCAATTAAAACTTGTAAATATTTATTCTTTTTAAATATGATCGTTCCTAAATTGATAATGTTTACCCTAAGAATGTGTGTAACTAACTCTGCCTGACTTTCAGTTTTAAATAGCTTAACATATTTCGATATAATTTGGTCTGGGCACTATTCAGTCTTCTCAGAGCTGTTGTTTCTTTTCTTTTCAGCCATATTATACAACTACAAAATTGTTTTTATTCACACTTAAAAAAAAAAGAAAATTCCAAAACCAACCCTAAAATAAAATCGTAATTTATCAACCAAATTACATCTTAATGTAAGGTGTTTAAACTTTAAACATAGCTTATCATTTTTGTCGAGCGAGCGCCCAAAGCTCGTGCGCGCGTCGCACCTGCGCCCGCGCCGGCACATGGCGACGATTTACGTTAATTGTGACACTATTAACATGAATATCGGTGATATTTGTGACGTATCAGGGTTTTAATTACGTCATCGGCGTGTGGTCTTTTTATTTTATTGACTGATTTTTTTGTAGATGCCTTTTGACTCTTGTGCGGCCCAAAAGAAAATGTAGGTACTTGTTCAGGTAACTAACCCCTTTTTTTTCAGTTTTGAAGTCAATGGACTTCCATATTCAATCAATTTATTTTATACCCTAATGATTACCTTTACTTGCAAAGAAAATTGGTAGTGTCTGCAAAATTGACAACCTAACAACCTACTGTCTTCTGTCTTCTACAACGACTACTAAATTAGTGAAATCTTTATTTTGAAATGTTTCTTCTTTATTATGGAAGACTTAAAGACAGCAAAATTGCAGATAATTAAAGACAGTGTCTCATAAAAATGATAATTTACCTCATAGTGTAGGATGTAGCTTCAATGACGGACATATTTTAAATTCAAGTAACCGTTTATTGGTTAGATATTTTCTTATATATAATCTATGGTCTACTGCTTAGAACCTCATCGGGCTCATAAATCAGTTGTAGTAATTGTATAAATGGTAGTGCGTATATTACAATGATGAAGTATCCGACCAGTATCAGCCCGGCTAAAAAGTTTTATTGCATTCACCTTAAAAATAAACAGGCAACCAACAATTGATACCACTATCTGCCGAATGTTTAGTCCGCAATGTGCGGAGGCTTACTTTAGTTGGAAATCATCAAAAATTGCCCGTCCTACTGAGGGTGCAGCTGGAGGGACTGTATCAGGCTCCTACTGACTAAAACTCGCTATGTTCCTTCTGGAGGTCTTTGTGCGTGCTTGTGTCTCTGGCGAACAAGCCACATCCCCGGCGGGAAGTGTGCTGGACCTGGTAAATAATAACATTATTATCAATTAATACCATCACCACAGTCCACAAATCTGTTGACTCGTGTAATCCTCAAGTGAAGAGGTTTGAGGAGTGTCAATTGTACTGATATAATTTTACTGGGAATGTAACGGAGGGTCCCAGATTGTTATCTGTAAGGAACGGAGGGTGAATTAGGTGAGAGTGGATGTTTACAGAACTGATTTGAATGATGGTTATACGATTTTTATTAACTTATCATTTATTTTTAAATTGCTATAGGTACAGAAGCTACTACAATCTGTCAAATTTCTTTAAAAAAAAATTCAACTTTATCACTGAAGCGTATAGTTCAAAGTTGATTGGAAAAAAAATACAGTTTCGGGTAGCTTGGTGTGCTACGTCTGAACACCCAAATAACACCAGATAAATGACAATAATATATGCTTTTGATGGTCGGTGCTTGAGTACTTTTCTAAGGAAAAATAGCGAACAAATGTGCTCAGAAACGGACCTCAAGAAAAATAGTCATACTCACCATTTCAAAAGAAAATATTCAGCATATTTTTACACAGAATTGAGCAACTAATATGCCGTATGAAATCCCGATAATCTGTGATGTGTCACACGTCCTGTATGTCTGTGCGTTTGTCATGCGTGAGACAGGGGGCGGGAATATCCCATATCACTACTAGAGGGTGACAGACAAACATGCATAAATAATAGTGTGAGATCAATTGATATTTGTAGCACATCATGAATGTTATTTTAGTCTTAGTTTGTCGTATAGTAGGGTATGGTTTTAAAGCGACTTTTCAAAAAGGAGCTTCTCAGTTTAACCTGTAAGTATGTATGTATGTTTGTCCGCGATTTTCTCGCGTTCGGCTGAACCGATTTCGATGCGTTTTCGGAAAAGTATTTGTTAGATTCAGGAGAAGTTTATAATGCAAAGTATAATGAACTTTACAATGAAAATAAATATTAAAATTAAATTCCAAAATAGTCATAATAATTAAGAAAGCACTTTTTGGGCATACTGCCATATTAAACAGCTTATCAGTAAAAAATCTCTCACTTTGATGTAGTTGGATAATAAGGGTTAAATAAGCAAGTATCAAATACAGTCCTGTTCTACTATTTCTAAAAATTTCGTTTCTTATAAAGTAACAGACAATCATGATTGCTGTAAATACCAGTCAAAGCCACTCCAAGCTTAAGAAAGTAAAGGAAAGTGACCAACTGAACACGCAGCGCAGCGGTTATCAATCAATCACGACTCGATCGTGATCACAAAATGTTGGCGATATTTACGTTCAGTTCCACAAAAAATGCTACCAACCTCACATTCGTCACACGTCATACATCGTCACATTGGTGAATATTTATGAGAAGTATACGATATTATGTAAGTGGTGTTTGAGTGTGGAAGTCTGGGGAATTCTCTGAGATTTCCTTTTAACTAACGAGAAGGAGTTAAGATGAGTCAAGATACCTTACTATAATTGTAAACACTAGCAGAAATGACATTTCAAATGGATAGACTTCTATCGCAATATTGATGATGATGATGATGATGATGATGATCATGGCATCCAGGCCGATTGTCGTCTACGGCGGCCGTTCTCTCTTATGGAGATCAGCCAGCTGCGCAGGACATATTATAGTGCACAAGCATTCGCGCAGATACAGGTGCACTCTCTATTCCCTCACTCTCATAATCCGATGGGACGGCAATCCGACACGACCGGAGAGAGATCAGGCGCAGGACCGACATTTACGTGCTCTCCGATGCACAGGTGAATCAATCACCAACTTCCAGACTCCAGGCTGCTTTAAATCTTTAATTTTTTATCGCAATATTACCATGTGTGTTACCCACTATTGAAGGTTGAGTACATCTGAAGGACCGTCAATTTAGACCAGGTTGACGAGTCCTGGCTTACCTCGAGGCGACTGAACCCCTGATAAGTTACGTAGTCCTTGCTTGGAGTGAAATGTCATATTCATACAAGTTCGAAGATTTTATTACGGTTTACGACTATAAAAAGACATTTTGGGATAACCCTAGGTCCCACGGATGCTCTCATAATATGGCATTGAGGTAACTTCGTCAGTACTCTAGTACTAAGTGAAAATTACCAAAAAGGTATGTACCAAGATTTTCTGATATAAAGTAAAGTAGATGGGGACAGGATGAGGACAGAGGGGAACAATTTCTACAGAATGAGGAATTTTTCCAAAATATAATTGAACTCAGATGATGGTGGCTGCAAATAATTATAGGTAATAGAATGGCCTTTTTGACAAAATGAGTCTTCATCATTAGCCCTTTTTACACAGACCTCTTCTCGCACAGAGAAGAAATGAACAAAGAAGAAGATGGAAGTAGGTTTGCCGGCTAGATATTATATTATCAACATGAAGAAAAGCTAATACATTACCTCCTACTTAGTTCTACACAAACAAGATAAAATAACGACACATTATAACAAACAATTCCCCACTGACGTAGTAATAATCCATCATCAAGCGCATTGATATTACATCGATATTATACACTGTGTGCCATCGATAACCCGCAGGCATCATAATTTCAAACAAAATCGTATTAAAATTTGACATAATCGATTATTCGAGACATCGCCATCGCATCATTATTCGATTGAACGAGAGGTGATTTGTTTAACGCGCGTACAAGCTCCCTGTTTACTTATATCATTAAATCGATTTTTATTTTCGTAAACGATTATTAAGGGTCTTTATGATTATGTTGATGCTCATTTTAAGTTGTGAATAAAGTGTTTTGAGCTGTTTTTGATCAATGAATTAATCAAATATCTTTTTGTCAAAATAAATAATAAGATTAGGAGCCATCTTTGAAGCCATATACATAGAATGATGGGTATTGGGTAATAGTTGAAAATCTACTGATTCGATTTTTTCTATCAGTAGGTATCCATGACCAAACTCAAACCAGAATCGAAAGTTTGGAGACTCGTGGTAGCACCTGCATTCATTACCGAAACTGCACCCAAAAATGTTAACAAAATTACCATCCACATTATTAGAAGTCAGGAAATAATTTTGTATTATCTTCGAGGGTCCTGAAACAAGCGTTTAAGGCTAAGTTATTCTAAAGAAGCAATTAAATTTTGTGAAAAAAAATTCGGTCCAGTTGACCACCCTGTATGATTAGTTGATAATTTTTAAGTTGGCAACACTTGCCGCCTGCGGCTGAGGCGTGCGCACGCGACTGGCGCGCGCCCATTATACGCATGCGATTGGTCGACTTCTGTCTTCGAATTTCCAACATCGCTGTTCTAAAATTAAAATAATAGTTGCTATTATTAATCTGTTCACACTTTTGTATTAGATTTGAGTAAGACAGATGGTGTTTTTTTAAGCAAAGATAATTTGCGCCATGCGAGGATAATTTCCAAACGTTTTTGTAGCAAAATTACTACTTTATTTTATGCTACTAGGTCGATAGAAGATACAAAAAATGACGAAATATATCAAACAGTACTGATAATTCCTTTTATATAAATGGTTAAACCATTTTTCCGTATCTTTTTAGACTTGACTGCAGATTTTATAAATGAAACGAAATTAAGTGAGTGAATTGCAGATAAATGATATGACTTGGATTGCCCAAGTTGCGGAGATTAGATAGTCAGTCGCTCCATGTAAAACACTGGTACTCAGCTGCTTTCGGTTAGGCTAGAATCGACCCCCTGATGGTTTGGGAAAAGGTTAAGTTGGTGACGATATTAAATTATTACACATACAAAATCACGAGTAGGAGAACTTAGAATATGCTTAGCGAAGTTATCTACTTAGAAACGCCACATAATAATTTTGAAAAAAAAAGATTATCCGAGGTTTTAGTCTGAGAAAACGATACGTGCATATAAAGGTATGGTCTTACATAATGAGCCACCGTGTGGCGAACGCGTGCTACGTCACGGGACGACCGCAACTTTGCACCGTTCCAAATTAGAACCAGACTGCATTTTGTTAAGTACCCATTTTGTTGACTACCCATATTTGTGGCGGGACAAAAATTTTTGCATTACTTATGCAAAAATGTAAAAGATAACAATGTTTGCTTTTCGTCACTGACATTTTTCGGGATTGACTGCAATATTATAGTTATGTACATCTTGCCAAAGAATTTGCAATACCATCCAACGTGACAATGCGACCGACCTGTTTTAAATTTAGTACCTAAAATAGTGAATAGTTTATTGTTCCTTAAGCCCCTTCAAGACCTAAGAAATATGATGAAAATATTTTAATTCGCCGCTCGCGCTGCCATCTTTGAACCCCATTGCAGCAGCGCTGCTTGTGACACTTCAATCAGCATACTGCCCCACCAACTAAAACCCTTCAACGTATGTATCTTCACCACACACCCTAGAACCAGCGACAACAGAGCGTCAGGGTCTCGCTAGCCATCGAACTCGTGCTTCGAGTAACACCTATCCTGCAAGATTTGTTACTTCTTCTCTCGTCACATGCATTAATTCCATAAAAAAATATTTAGGATCAGTTTTCCAAAATACCTAAATCTTGTTCACTGTTGTTGCGTCTAGATAATCGCTGCAACCGAGAAGTTTAGACAGCGCCATGTGTGAACCGTTCGGCTGTCTCACGCGATTCACAACTGACTCCTTTGTGTATTTGCTAACACTTTTGTTAATAAACACTAATCTTTTTTGGAAATGAAAGGGGTAAGGAGCTATTTAAGCAAAGATTTTTTATAGCGGTTCATATACAAATTGATAAAGTACAAAATGTGGAATATCTGTGCCGAATGAATATGCCTATGGACTACTAACCAAAATCTGTTCATCATCTGCCTAGCCTTTTGTCAACTATGTTGAGGCCAGATGAAAGATCTCTCTAACCCCACCTAATTTTTCTACGGTTTAAAAAAAATCACAATCCAAATAAATAGACGACGAATTCTATTTAGTAGGCACTACAAAGATAACTTTCTATGCAACCCTCTCAACTCAACTTCTCATTTATAAAGAGCCCTGAATTTGCCGCTTATTAAAACACTTTGAATTTCAAAAGTTTGATTCAGCAAGTCCATTTGCACCGTGCGGATTTGCTACGGGAGTAAGCATTGAAACGGCGAAAAATGTATGATATAAGTATCTGTATTAATATACAAACGTACATCGGATTTGTGATTTTCAAATGAATCTTCGGCAAAGATTTGATATGTTGATTTCAATATTCTGTCTTTCTAATCATACCAACAAAGCAAGTGATAATACTCTATATTTGGGACTTACAACCTTAAGTAAAGCACCAAATTGTTTTCATAAACATAATCACTTATCAACATTTATGATCCTTTCTGGAATTTGATTATGAATACCACTTGATTACCAAGTATGTTTCATTAATTAATTCAAGTATCGTCTCTGTCACTTATCTTTAATTTCCAGAAAAACCAAGCTCTAAACCTTTGGGTCAAAAATGCATGTCTGAGAAGCTTCCAAATACCGAAAAATCGATGTAGTTCGTACCAGAGTAACCAACACCGAGATTGGAATAAAATCGTATTCGTCAATCCCGCGACGTGTAAACAGTCTCATACGAAATCTGTAGAGCCACACTTAACACCACGTTCCATTCTCAATCGAACACAGCTCACTTTTTACCATTTAGCTCCACAATCGGTATTCACCGTACAAAAACAACCGAATCAAAATTCTTGGGCCACATCTTTTATTTATGCCCTACGTTTCGACTAACAGGCGTAATTTTTTCCGGTAAACAATCAGTTTTGCCAGAAAAATGCGAGACGGGAAGAAGCCGTAAAAAGATCAGTTGTATTGTCGTCGAGATTTTTTCGCGTCTCGCGAATTCGGTCTCATAAATATCGAGATATGATTGGCGATGGGCTCGGTGGAATGACCGACGCGCGGACGGGGGATACTAAGGTCACAAGAACTAGTGTAAATAAATGCTCATTATACATTCTTGACCTTACAAACAGTGAAGAACGAAACCGGGAACTTTTTAAGGGTTTGTTTTATTAGATACTAATTGTAAAGCCATGTTAAATAGGTTATTGATTTTGTGATCTCAATTGCGAATTTTAACTGCGGATTTCAGTAACCTCTTTGTTGTTTTGCTTACTAGAGGTGTAATTACTAACGTTCGTAACCAAATCAATTGGTTGGTTGAAATCATATTTCCAGCAAAAGATATACCTACGCGAAATTTTTGATGATAGCATAGAATAGTTCCTTAATACAACAACGGGGCAAACCAAGGATAAACACTTCAAGGACATCTAACAAAAAATCTTCGTCCATCTCACCATCATCTCGAATGCCAAATGCCAAAATTCATTTCTCACTCTTAGTATCCCTCCCACCTCCAGTTCTCAAGGCATTTTACTTACTTGGGTGTGTTAGAAAAAAGTCAGCGTCGATTGTCTTCGGTTCAAAACATGGCGAGGCCCGTGTGGGAATGACCTGAGTTTGGAGTTTTTTTTTGCCTAGGCAAAAAAAAACTCCAAAACATTACTGGGAAAAATCAAAAATATTTTGAAAATGTTTTTACTTTTGTAGGCCAACGTTTTGCTTGAGTCCTCAAAAGGGAAACGTGCTTTTGGGAAGAAGGCGAGTTATTTCCCAAAATTCCCGGAATTTCCAATACTCTAGTGAATCGGAAAGAATAATATAAGGAGTAGTAGTGTTGATACTAAATCCATATTAATATTAAACAGCTGAAGAGTTTGTTTGTTTGCATGAACGCATTCCATTTAGATTTTTTTTTCAGAACATTATTCCATTTATCGAGAAAGGCCATAGTTTACTTTTTATGCGAATGGGAAAGAAGGTTTTAGGTTCATACTATATACTCATCAGAAAAACTAATCAGCAATATTATTCTTTAAGGCTGAAATGATAAGAGTCCTGTGATGGCTAATATTATACGATTAACCAATTCTTTGACGGTAATAAGTTTATCTGAAACAGAAGAATGGGATATTACATAAGTTGCCTTAAGACTCAAGCGCTACTTCATTGTTACCCAATAATGAATAAACAACTTTTGCCATAAGTATGCTGAATGACAGAGATTAGAAATGACAGCAAGACAAGCAAACAGAAAAAGTGACAAAAACTGGTAGCTAAATAAAAGCAAAACGTTAAAGGAAATAAAAAAAGAACAATTTCAAACACCTCATAATAGTTTTCATCAATAAAAACCGATCGACAAATGCAAAGCGGCATAAATATAAAGAAATCATAATACAATACAATACCGCGGCTCTCATCAAAATACCAATCAAAATATTGCATTCTGACGGACACGGGTATACGTTAGTAAAGATCGCGCACCGGTCCCAACAAGAACCCCGTAGAATATTACCGTGCCCACTAATGATGAACGTTTCTGCGCTTTAATTGTGATCGAACAGACAAACATACATACATTCACACCCACCTTAACCCCTATCACAATAGCATAAACTTCAGAATCGATTGGCAGGGTGTAGGCTTAAGTTTGTAAAGACGGTTTTGCGACACACACGATATGAAAAATGTATGAATTCTCATCTCGGATCTGGAGTAAAAAGTTCCTTATGGTAGTCGATTCTGATCAGCGTGGCGTTCTGTGAAGGTGCATCATAACCGGCCAACCAGTCCCCAACAATGACACATAGATTGTTTTGGAGATATGTACGCAAAGAAATTACTTGTTTATGTATACTATTAAGGCCTGTTTTTATGCTTTTTTTGTTGCTTGCACTACGATAAGGGAACTTCTTTAGAGTTATATTTTTACATAATAGGTTTTAGTTCTATTTATATCATGCTAGCTTTCTTGTTCAAATTTCGACGATTGCAGTTTCATGGTTCACGCTTGCTTTTCCGTGAACAAGGCGTAAAGCACATCTCTCTAATCGTCATGCCTTTGACAAACATTCATAAATAGTTCAATAAAAACCCTAAACCCTGATCTTCATAACACTAGAGGTATTGCACAACATTACTGTTGATATTTTCCTCATTATTGGTAGGAATGTCTTTATAGTATCGGCTCTTAGCATTGGTTCCTGATCCTCGTCTGATTCCTACATCTGCCCAACCATAAACAGCTGAACACTCTGATTCCTAGCCCTGTGATCTAACAATAAACTGGTTACAACACCTAATAAACGGCCCTAATTAAGCCATGTCGGCAAACCTCAAAGCTTCACACGGTGGATTAAACTTTAGTCTAAGAATCAGGTTCAATCTCGTAAGATAGATCGAATGCTAGTCTCGTAGTTACTAGAGCCATTACGAAATTAAAAATTCAGTTTTAGCATCACACATACGATAAACGTCTTTATTCCTCTGCAAGCAAAATCCATTTTAGATTGACAAATGGATGCTAAAAGGTCTTAAAACCATTTCAACTGCAATTGAAAGTCAACATTATGTAGTTGACTATAGGTTTATTTTTGCATAGCAAATGAGCAGTGTCCGATGTACACCAGTAATGCCCTCGTTTATTGGCTCTAGGAACTAGTACTACTAATGAGTATTGAGACATTCGATTATCACCTGTGTGGCCTTTAATTTAATATGCAGTTAACTTCCAGTTTAGTATACCTATTATTATACGTAATACAAAGTTACTTATCTAGGGTACATCACTGAGGAAGTAAGATTATTTTGCCAACAATTCACCCTCATAGTATACAATCAGATATAAATATTAGAGAAAATAAATTTAACTGTCGTCCATGCAAATCGTCAATCCCAATATACCTCAGAAATTTTGGGCTAAAGGCAATAAAATAATTCTTACCTGTAGGTAAAAGTAACTCTCTTAATTCTAGTTATTAATTCTATTATAGTCAGAAAGATTCTTTATTATTACTATTAGTTGGTGGCAATCCTGTGCTGTGATTATCTAAGAAATGTCGTCGTCGTTTCTGCCGAAAGACTTAAACTACTAGGTCAGGGTCTCTCCCAAGGTTTGCCACTTCAAGCCATCTTGCTATCAATATCTGTTAAAGATCTGCATTTTCTTAAGAGACGCAGGTCTTTAAGAAGTAACTGGATGTCATTTCTAACCAAATCTCTGGCACTTTGTGATTACGGATTGGTTCCACGTGCCGTCGTGGCTGCAGCCTGCACTTGTTTTAGGATATCATAATATGTAAACTGTTGAAAGAAAAAAATGGTAATAAAAGTTTCTAATGTCCTTATTCTAGTGTCCCGGCAAATTTGAAATCGCCTAACAGTCGATCCTTTAATTTTTACACTGTTCTTATGTCTCTCTCTCCTTTTCTGTCATCTTTTGTACTCATATTCTGTGCAAATAAATTATTCTTATTCTTATATTCTAACAGTCATTTTTTTATCTCTCCTTGAGAACCATACATCAAGACGTACCATCAAGAAATCTTCTTCTTTCTGCCCTGTTCCCAAGTTATTTGGGGTCGGTGCAATATGTTTTCCGCTTCCATTAGTCTTTGTTAGGCACCCTGCTACATGATCATAGGTCTTATTATGGATTTGTAAATTTATTTGAAGGGCATCCGTGGGTCACAGATAGTGCTTGGTAACTGTGGCCATTTCATACATCAAAAAATATTCGTGCTTAGCATCACATTCAGCAATTACATTATCTTTCCATAGGCTTAGAGCCTGAGAAACGACATAAGCTACTTTTAATCCGGGTGCATGAATTAATTCCCCTGGGAAGCGGGTGGAATTACGGGGAACAAATAATACAGTATAAACAACAAAAGCCCTCTCCAACCACATTAGCCTATTACCAAAATCAGTCAAACCTTCGCCTGATTTTCCCCTCACACCCATAGTTTCCTCATTAATCAACACTAACCCTGCGGCTGCTGTATTACCATCTCTTTGACCAACCGTTTACCGACACCGGCACTTTTCACTAATTGTATGGAAGTTGGGCAGTTGCGCCCTGTTCTTAGCTGAGTACCGCGGTAAATAAAGGGTTGGCTTCATCTGAAATTATAAGTCTTTATCGCGACTTGCGAGTATGGCAATGGTTGAGGAGACGTCTTGGTATAACTAGCTTTGTTATAGATAGCTATGTGTTTCTTTAGGTTAAAATTGTATGTGAAATATTGAAATATATTCTACATCACTAAAAAAAATGCTAAAATGCAATATGTTTTACTTTTTCTACACTGTTAGTTGTATCGCTAATTTGTTCATCGTAATTTACATATTTTCATCAGAAAAAATCAATGTATAGAATGTCTTTCAATTAAATCAGGTCGCATATACGTTACAGACTGATTCGTCAATTAAAAAAAAATATACTATTCATTTCCAGATTCATAAAAATCAATGAAAATAAGCATCTTAATTTCCAGTCGGCGAAAATAAACAAAAACAAAATAAAACATGACATAATCACACATATTGGACACATTGAACAAATCCCAACACCCGACTTCCCAAATATTTCGGACACACCAAAATAATGACAGAGCGGCGTGGTAATGACGTAATTGTTCATTACCAGTTCCGAACATGGCCAGGAATCACTCCAGGAGCCAACGACACGACCGAATCGATTCAAAGATAAAATTCGATCAACATCGATAAGCGAATTCGATACAAAACATCGAGTGGAATCGTTTTAATGATGTACAATATTGTGTCTCGCGATATGGAATGCTTTTGAAATTATATTTTTGATGTGACGATAATAGAATGGCATTTATGTCGTGTAAAAAGTGTAGCTCGTTATGAAACTGTAGCGGCTCTGATGTGAAGTGATTAGGACGAGATGAAATGTGGTTTTCAGTAAAAAGCTTAGTAGCCGTCTTATTCGCACAGACATTATGCTTGACTTATTAAGAATGGGAGAAGACATAATGTCACTGTGAGCATTGATTCTCGTGCCTGTGGGATTGTTAGCACATAAAACCCTTTGGTTTGTAAAAGTCTGACACTCCCTCCAGCTGCACTCACAGCAGAAAATCCTGAAGAAGAACGTGCGACGTCATATTAGGAAATACAGAGTAGGTACCGCCCAGTTTAACCATGGCCCTTTTTTTCATGTAAAATCATGAAATGATCGCTCCTGCGGAATGTGAAGCTGGAGGGGGTGTAACACTTACTGACTAAAACCCACTTTGGTCCTTCTGGAGGTCGTTGTGTGTCGTTGTGGGCCTTGGATTTCAATAAAAAATGGAAGTTACATTTTATAGAATTTACCATAATCATCAACAAGAATTAGACCTTTACTCAGCTGCTTTTCGATTACCGGACAAGGAAATGAACGAGCAGAATTTAAACACACTGACTCCCGAACTATCCTTCACTGAGGATTAATCGCACAATAATACTTAATCAATAAACCATTTCGTTTAATTTCACACAATAAAACAAATATTTTATATTCACTGCCACCAAAACAGTCAGCCTTTTCAATGAAACACCAGTATAAGCTGAACTGGTACAGTTCGTAAGTTTGATATAATGTAGGGTCTACTTTAATTAGTTGTATTGTCCTTAAAACCAGCCATCCTAAACTTACATTGTTGTAAGGCTTCCATGCATTTTGTGAAGGTAATAACTGTCATCCTGAATTTTCCTCAGCCTTTAAATTACGGTCGAAATCTTAATAATAAATGTGTAATTGCGATTTTTAAGTGCACTCTTTATTGTTTTGTTTTACGCGGGTTTAAAGTCAATTGTTTTTGACTTTTTGAAGTTCAGGGAAAACATCTACGTCAAATCGACATCATCACCATCCCTTTTTATCGTCCCACTGCTGGACACAAGCTAAGAGGTTAAGTAAGAGGACTTACACACGAAAACGATTGAGGGTTAATGACTACGCCTGCTCAGTACGGGATTCAGACGTCAGATTTCAGACTTTATACTTCAGATTTCCTCAAGATGTTTTCCTTCACCTTTAATCTGCCATTGGTGTCCAAGATACACTAAAGAAAGTACATATAACTCATTAAAGTTGCATTTGCAGTGCCTGACCTGGACTCGAAACCGCATACTCATTCTTGAGTGCTTTAACCATGTAATAAGGCCGCCAAAATGAGTAGCGAAAATCAACTGTCACTTTAATCGGGTTATTTATTATATCCGTGAGAAATTAACAAAAAAATCTGTAACACCAAAAACAAATCCTTGAAATCAATCTACCACTTACAAAAACATAATCCAAATATTAATATTGCGCAAACAAAATCTAAATTCAATATCGTTGACCCTAAAACATCCCTTCAACCTGTCAGCAGCACAGTGGGGCGCAACCCTCCACCGCTGCCGGTCGAAACGACCACCCATGGGACATTATCTAATCCGAATTAAACTATTATAAAAACGTTTATTCGTTAGCGAATGCGTCCTTAGATAAGGACAACTATCAATGCTGGGGATTACATAGAGTTAATTTGGTCGCGTGGCGGATTTCAACCCTAATCGGGCAAGTTTGTGCGCATGAAGGCCTGTGTCACTCAGAGTTAGCTTGAGCGGAAGAATTTAGGTGTAGGCAGATGGGAAATGTGACTTTTTTGACTCGTGCTTTCATTCTTTTATTTGATTAGGGCCTTATCTATTATTGTTATTTTGATTTTTTTGACTCGTCTCCTTTCTGGTTCAGTGGTAATCTGGGAAAGAGAGTGATGGACAGCCAGTAACAAAATCACTGAAGTTTTTTGGTGTACGAATTTCTGTAAATTTTCTAAGAGGTTGGTGAAGTAAGAGGTCTTAGAAACACTTCGGTTATATCTATTGTTATATGTGGTATTGTTTCTTTTGTTTTTGAAAAACTAAGCTTATACTTAGTTTTTCTAGGAAAAGTAAAACAAGTGAAGTAGGTATATACTATTCCGATTCCCAAACATGTGAATTTTAAACACTCCACACTACAACAACCTAAAAAAAGACGTCTTGTCACGCCAAATTGGAAACCAATAACTGCATCACACACGTCAATAAGGGTGATAAAAACGCGAATCTGTTCTACCTCTACAGTGATGAATGAACTAATAATATTCTAAAATAAATCACGGTCATTCTCAAACAGCAGCACAGATCATTATACGCACATTTGCGAAACTCGTAAACAGATAAACACGTTAACTACAATAGGTACCAGTGCATCTACTTGTCATCACATCTGTCCACATTAAATTAACCATCCTAACATGACCCCTATCTCCCATTCGACGGAACTAAAAATAAAGGCCGTTTTAATATAAAAATTTGCGCTGAGGGGTCTAAGAGACCGGTCGCGATCATTACAGTGTTGAAAGTAAGTAGGGTTGCACCAAATGACTTGTCACACATAAATAATCACATAATTGGAAGTTCAATGATAATGCGGTTAGTTTACACCCTTACTGTAAATATTTGGGGTCACGGTTACAATGGGGACGGTTGAACATATGTACTTTACTGTTATTTTTGTACAAGTTAACATACTGCATGGGTTTCGGCGACCCTTTGTTGAGAAAACTTATTTACAAGATTATGACAGCAGTACAAAAATATGTACGTCAAAAAATTCCTACCCATATCGCTGTCCGCTGCCGCGTAGAATCGTAATGCCTATTATTCTTTGTCCAAGGAACAAGCCGTCTTTTTGGTCACGGGAAGTGTCAAGCAACGTCTTTGATAGAGAATTAAAAAGAGCATCAGCATTCGAAAACCCTCGGGGCTTTCAACCCCAAACGATTCGAAAATACCCATTTTATTAAGCACGTCTCAATACTAAAATATAACTAGTATCAAGGTGAAACATCAATCAAAATCTAGTCTCCTCAACATTATCCAACCTCTTTACATTTTATGACAAGCTTCCAACTGTTTTCTAATTTCAAAAATTCAAAAAACCTCGCTTTTGTTTAACCGTTTGGCATAATGTCGAAGTGTCATAAATCTAACAAAAACAAAAGACGCTATAAACTGAGATGTCGGAGGAGCGTATAACTAAATTATTTGGTCGTTATCTTTGCAGTAGCGCCCCCTGGTGGGAGGGTCAATTTTGTTTTTGTTTGATCTTGAAAGTTGAAGATGTATTTAATTTGACATTTTATTTTACGTTCGGGTTTACTATAGTTTATTCAGTTATGCCGTTTTAATTACTCCGTAAAATTAGTAGAACTATTTGGCGAATCATTCGAAAATGTATCTAATGACTGTAAACTTAAGTGCTAAAGTATATCAAAAACTAGACAAGATGAAAAACAGTAAATGAGAGATATTTGAAGTAGAAGTTGCTTGATAGCGATATTGACATTATTTTTATGTAGGCGCTACAATATCAGCATGTCAGTGTTAAATTTTGCAACAGTGCCTTGAATAAATTAACTACTTTTTAATCATCACATCGTCTTCTTTGTACTCGTTTATCTATTGTAGCTCACACCACTCTAAGACCCTCTTCTTACATAGAAATTGTCAATACACCTGGCGGGCGGAGCATTTAGATAATATCTTCGACTTAAGAAGCCTCAAACCCACCCACTACCAGGCCGATCCAGATCCAGAAAATTTTAATAACTTGCAGCACCCAAAATAATCGCCAACATCACCTCACTAATACATTTTTTAACCGTCTGACCTAAAACCATAAAACGGCCAGAATCTGCCACAAAAAAAAAAAACAAAAAAGGATACACAAACCAGTATAAATTCATACATGGGGATAGTGCAGAACTAATTCAAAACTGTATATACAATACTGAATTTGAACCTTCGTAGTGACATGCAGCGCCACGGTGAAGGGTCGTGTTATGCTGGACATTATTTCGACCCCAACCACTAGGGTGGTTCTAGTTTACTAGAGGTGCTCAGCAGGATATCATCGATAACAGTAAGGGCAATCATCGATCTTTTGTTATGTTAATTTTGATGACTCTATTGGCTACTTAGTGTGTTCTTTTTAAAGATGTTTGGTTTGAATAACATTTTATTGCTTCGCTTTTATTATCTAGTATTAAATACCTTTAATAGGGTTGTAAAGTTTACCTTGTGAACATGATGTAGGTACGCAATTTGGACTGCGTATCTTAAATTATTACAAAATAAACAAATTAAACTTCATAATATTGTGCAATTATAAAAAATATTTTATGACGCCTAGGTAAAAGTCATTGGCAATCAGTCGCGTATCACCAAATAATTGCAATTGTTATTATAAAAGGCTTTATTCATTAAATACCTACATAATATGTATACAACGCTCTGCGCAATAGACAAAATTAATAGAACTAAGCAAGTTTAGTTACTATAGTTAAAGCGGAAAAATAAGTCGTACTCACAAAAATATATATCTATCTATCTACGAAAGATAAAAACAATAGAACCAAATTAATACAAAAACGGACAAACCGCCATTTTTAAGAGATAACAAACTTCTAACAATTTCCGACCTTTAAAAAAATATGTCACCCGCTGATGCAAAGGGGCTAAAGCGGCAAAGAAAAAAAAAAAAAATGTCGCCAAGGACTATCCGTGCCGTATCAACGCGTTCAAATTTAAAGGCACCGACGTCGACAGGTTATATTACCATAGAGATTTACGCACCATTTAATTTGCAAAAAAGAAAACTAAAATTGATAAAGAAAACAAAGGGTCGTGTCGCAAATACTTTTTGGGATTCATTTTTATAGATAGGCACTTGGGAATAGCAGTATCTCATAGATTTAAAGCTCTTTTGTATTTAATGCGATTGCAGATTAGCAGCGACATTATTTTTTTCGTTATGAGGTTTTTATTTATTTTCGTTTTGTTAAAGCTACAAAATAAGAAATGACCTTAAATCGGGTCCTGAATAGTTAAAACAACCCTAACTTTATCAGAAAGTTTTGCTAATTGTGTCAAGAAAATGCTACCTTGTTGGACTTGCCAAAATTCGGGCCACATCAAGTGTAGTTTAATTAAGGTTGTGTTTCAACATTTTGATACTAAATCAATTCGTTTAAAAACTATAAACCCTTAAACCCAAAGGCGGCGCGCATAATTTAAATTGAACCTCAAGTCGCTTACGGAATCGGGTGATAAAAATCAAAACAGTAGCTAAAAAATACCAAATCGACCATCACAAAGTAATGGGACCGCGACATTCCTAAAATACCTACAGACGAACAAACTTACAGATTTTATCGACGTCTTTTAAAGTGGACGGTTGAAGCGTGAATGAAGTTAAAATGTGACCAGTCGCGACGTTTATTGATCACTAATTAGAAGTAAAATGGTGACATTTTTATATATATTTTTTTTATATGGCCACAGCTACCTGGTTATCGTGTCGAGCAGGTATTTTGTTTGCGTCAATAACGTGTTTAGTTTTAGTACGTATTGACAACGACACTATACATACACCAAACCATAAAAAACTTTATTGAATGTCACATTTTATTATCCACGTTGTGTTGACATTTAGAACATAGAATAGTTTCTAAATTTGAAACAATATATAGTAAAATTTATTTAACACACAATCATTAGCCTTAAAATCAGTTTGCAAGGCAAAACCCCTGAAAAAATACAAATAACAAACGCCTATAACACTTTATACAGCAACAAAAAGAAACACACGTTGCAGTAATAATTGCAGCAGGCGCTTAACTACACATAGCTTCACTAAATTACGAATACCTATAAAGCAAACACGCCAAAAACATTCAGGCTAATTTACAAATGATTTAAAACGTAATTGGGAAGTTTTTATGCGTTGTTTACGAGCAATATAAACTAATAGGGACAGAGTAATGAAATAATACGAGCCGGGAATTCTTTGAGCTGTATCGATAAGATCTTGATACAATTCCGTCTAATTCAGTTGGATATACAAAAATGTGGTCATGTGAATCATTTACTATTTCTGTAGAGCTATTAACTGATAGAACGTCGTCGACATCCGATTATATTGCCGGCTGGCAGCTACTATATTCTTTTCAAAATAGGGATGTTTTGCATTCCATTTAATAATATCATGTTAACGGACGCGCGTATTGTTTTCTTATATATTTTAAGTAATTAAATAATTATTTGAATTGAAAACTTTACTAAGTGCAAAACAAAATATTTGTAAATTCGAGTTTGTTGCGTATTCCCAGATCATTCATTCTAATCAAATACCCACTCAGAGTGTGTACTGTTTTATTTTTAATCAGATTTTGTGATGCCACCTCTACCGATTCTTAATCCCAAGAGAACTACAACAGGTGTTGTTTATCAACACATCAGCATTAGTCCTGTACGAGGCCGCTAGGTGGCGCTGCACGACATGAAGCGGTCGTTACATAACTGGAAATCGTGATGATCTAGCGATAATCGTGCAATTATCGTGAACGCGTATTTGGGCGATGGGTCGCGAGTAAGTGTGAATGACTTCTCTATGTTATGTTGGTAAATAAGGCAGTGGGACACTGAACCAATTTATAGAATAACCTTCTTATTAGAGTTCATGGAGTTTTGGTTTTATATAGGACCTCGTAATTTTTTGATGGATTTACTTTTTTAAATCCTGTGGAGGAAGACAAGAAAAGAAAGCCACATTATATTTTTAGTGTAGAGCTCTGTTTCTAAGACAATAGCTCGGGCGCGTGAACTTAGGTGCCAAATGACTGACATGATAGGCTCAGCTGATAATGGTAAGTATACTTATTCTCGAATTTAAATGGATAAACTAAATACTACGTGTGTTCGAGTCAAGTGCTTGTAGCGAAAACCTTTTTTAGTACAGGAAATGAAACTTAACTTTCAGCACTACCATATATTTATCTATTTAACCTTAATTCTTTATTATATTAGTAAATAAGTATGAAATAAATAGTATTATATATGCGAAAATAACTCTGTCTGTCGATGTCGCGTTTTCACGCCAAAACTACTGAACCGATTTAAATAAAATTTTGTAGATACATAGTCCAAAGTCTGAGAAAAGACTACTGCTTTTTTCCTACTTTTTTCCGGGTGTGGGAGTTAGCTCCCTCTGGTGGCGGGTCGGATCCCAGGGAACAGCTAGTACCTAAGTACATATTTTTAAACCTTATCAATAAACAAGAAAAGACAGAAACAATGAAAGAGAAAAAATACCAACGTCCAACATTAGTATAAATATTTTTTATAAACCTTATCAATAAAAGCCAAGTGACTTCCCAAAAACCCTTACAAATTGTGGGATAATAAACAGCTGAAGTTCTCTAATCGTTCAACCAACCACCACTAAAAGGGTTGAAATTACAAATTAAACAATTATTCACCAAATTACTAATCATTGAGACATAACTCAAGCTTGTTTTCTTAACCAGGTGCGTCTTACGAGGTTATAAAAAGTATTTTTTATTATTTTTACATCCCCTTTCCGCTCTTTAAATGCCTCTAATTTCAACCCTCTAATCGGTTTGATTAAATATCGACGATAAGGGTTGAAATATATTGTGTTGTTAGTTTTTTGAAATTGTTGCTGCTCTATCGATTTTATGCAGTTAAGATAGGTTGTGATGCTAATTAGAAATGTTATGGGCATTTTTATTAAAACTTTATTTTTTTAATATTCAAAGATTAATAATCAAACGCCATTTTTAATAGAAAGAACCTATAATGAATTTGTCTCCAGTTAAAAGGTCATGATTTATCTCTACCAGAATTAAATAATATATAAATAGTTGTCGAAATATGCAGGGGTTATTTATGGCTTATTTTGAGGAAACCGATAGTCTTAATAATTTATTTGGAATCATTTTCGTAATTTTGGAATCCATAGAATTTTAAAGTGATTTCACTGCTTTCGTTAATGCTGCCAGGCTATTAAGTGCACTCCCGGTTTTTCCCTAATTAAATTTTCCTTCAAATATTATGGATGTATGTTATTCTTTCACACCAAAACTGCTGAATGGTTATTGATATACTTGGCGGTAGTATAGTTTACATATGAGTATAATAATATAGGATCTAAGTATACATAACTCTAAATAAAGAAGTTAAAACAGACTATTAGTCTGTCAGAAGTTTACCTCCTTTCTAGAGCGAACCTTTTTCGAAGTGTTGTCACGTAAATCCGATCGCGTAGATGCTAGAATTACCAAGCAGGTTCCTAGCATTATGTAAAGCCTTCTAAAACATGGCTAACACATAAACTATATAATAAATTACCTACTTTTACTTCCTTCCCTAACAATTCGCCTTTTTCCAGTGATTAAACTTTTTTTCCACGTGTGATCTCGTTACAATTCGTCCACTCAGCCTTTTGCGATCCGAATTCAACCCAAACCCATGAGCTTTAAAGTCGAATTTCATTTATCTTTTTCTATAAAAAACGGAGAGACAATAATGTACCTTATTGCAAAAGAAAGAAAGTTGATTTTATCTTCGCATTCATCTGGTCTAACCTTAATTTCAAATGAGACGTGTGTCTTTTGTTTTATTTAGATTTCTAAACGCAACTTAAAAGTAAGTTACGCAATATGTAATTCTGTTTGCACGGTAGGCGCGTGTCCGCTATTATGTGGAAGGTTCCGTATTTCTATGATGGATTACATTGAACTAAGTGATTACCGCAGTTTCGCTCACGTTCTTGGTTATTAGAAAATTTACAAAATATAGACACATTTTAATCTCGTTAATAAATCAAGTCGTAATGACCGTACAAAACGGAAGAACATAGTCCAGTAAATCATAAAATCAATCATTAGATAGATACGATTATGAACTACAGAAACTATTTGAAACGCACTACATTATTGGACTTGCACAATGTATCGCGTAATAGAT
This sequence comes from Heliothis peltigera, assembly GCA_958496145.1. Classification (NCBI taxonomy): domain Eukaryota; kingdom Metazoa; phylum Arthropoda; class Insecta; order Lepidoptera; family Noctuidae; genus Heliothis; species Heliothis peltigera. Next base: position 4,439,148 of record OY292345.1, on the reverse strand, counting down.
ACAAGTGGAGAATACTCGTTTTTTTTGTTTTTCGAATTTCGACTCTATTATCAACCCAATAAGAGCGACAAGCGTAAGTTGAAAAATTGCATGAGAGATGATTCCTGCATTAAAAGAAATCTGATATTTTGTGAAAAGTATAAAAACAACCTTTCTCATCAAAATACTGAAAGATAGATTAAGAGGAAATTTAAAAATAGCACCGGTAACAGAGAAGCTACATGGAAACTGGCTGTCATGGGCTGCGCGTGTTATGCGGAGAAATGAGGATCATGTTATGAGGAAAGTGTTGAACATGAATCTAGATAGATATAGAGAAAAAAGGACGATCAAAGAAAGGATAGATAGATTGTGTGAAAGACGATAAGGTTGCAAAGAGTGTTACTTGTGTGATGACGTCAGACGGGAATGTAGGTAAGAAGAAATGCTGCGCCGACTCAGAGGCAGGGCACCCGATGTAAGCAGAGGAATGACGATGAATATGACTAGAAGATGGGTTTACACGTTTATAGCTTTATGTTCTCTTCCACGATCTCTGTGTAGTATGCTTTGAATAAAGCAACTCTTATTTGTAGGATGTGAGCAAATTCGAAACCTGACAATAGCCAACAAGATTTCCAAAGTAATAAACATATTTCTATGTTAAAAACCATTTGCTGACGGTGATGGAAAAAGTAGTGATCGTGAGGAAACCAGGACTCAAAAAGTCCGTAATTACAAGCTCGGCAATTCTTCATCATCAACTAGATACACAGGACCTATTAAACCAATCATAATGTTCTTATTCCAAAGTTTCTGGAATTTTCGAAGGCTTACTTCGCCGCAGTTACAAATCGTTGAATTAAACATATAACCAGTGCGTAAAGATAAGATAGTCTCCATTATTTTATTTCTGCGTGAACTTGAGAGCGTTTCGCCACTGCAGCATTATATTGAGACATAGTAACATTTAATAAAGGCCTAAAAATAACTCGAGCCTTTGAGTCGACAGCGTGCAATAGCTGCGCTTGTAAGATTCGGAAATAAGGTTAACAATTTACAAATTGGTGCAGTTACCTAATGGGTTTATTATCTTCTTTATTATCGTATGATCAATCAAAATCGCGCTGTAACTTATAAATTGCAATATTATTGAGGCATCTGTTCCGGCTTGAAGACTATTAAGTTTATTAAGTCTCTCCCGCTGAGATTTTTACTGACTAAAACCCACTATGTTCCTTTCAGAGGTCCCTTTGTGCCAGGGCCACAATAGCTCCTGCGAACAACCCGCAGCCCTGGCAATCCTTGGCCCGAAGGGGCACCTCATATGAAGTAAATAAACTCTTCAACTTTATGTTACTAGTATGGGGTTACTTTCTTTAATGCCTTTGTAATTGCAAACATAAGCAAGAGTCACACGACCTTTGATTGCAATTTAATAGATCGTCCCTTCCCTCATTTACACTAAGTCTAAAGCATTTTCTAATGAATCAAAAGAAAATAGTTGACCTTAACCTCTAAGGACTTTCATTCATTAGAGTCGACTAACGGGAGTTACTGATGAATTTTAATAACAGCAATTGTAATTTACGATTATAGCATTAGCATTCATTGACTGTCTAATGCTTATATGAATTGATTACTAACTGTTTGTATCAAGTATTCTATGATATATTGCTAGATTCTGCCCGGTTCACTCGTGTCTCGTCGATGTATGTATTTCGCGTACCCTGTTAACGTGCACCTTATAGCCTGCCTCGATAAATGGACTATCTAACACTGGGAGATTTTTTAGAGTAGGCATTCAAGCAATCAAATAAAAAACCTATTCAATTTTATAATATTATTATACATAGACACTAGTTATTCCCTACTGTTTCTCCCATCAATGCTTCCGAACAATTAAATTCTATCTTCTATCTATCTATCCTTCCCTACTTATTTTTTCAGAGTTTTTAAGTCCATACATAGGCAGCTTTCGGATCAACTGCTTAAGGTGCTTTGCAAATTAACATCAGACTTCTGGTCACTCACATAAATAATAATGCTTTATTTATGTGGGAAATCATTAAATGACCCCTTCCGTTGTGGTTGCAGTTGGAGTGAGTGTCAGACTTTTACTGAACCCAGTTTTTGTTTCTTCTGAAGCCCCTTGTGTGCCGAGGCCACGGTAACTCTTGTGAACAATCTCACAGCACCGGCAGGATATAAATAATGCTTGTTACCGACTGCCGTGCGGTCTTACATCCAGGAGTGCAGCGGTCGACTACTAGACATATCAAATTCTCCCGGTACTGACCTGAACTTTGATTTTACTTTGATCTTAATATAATCTGTAACTGCTACTTTTCTACAGTGCGAGTAAAATTTCAGGCCAGGCTATATTGCTGACCTAACCAAGTAACGTAGTTTGTCTTCTTAAGTTTTGCGTTATGATATTGACAAGCGTGAACTTTTAAACGTATTGCAAGTCACCACAGTGTAATATTGTTGACCAATAGCAAATCGATCAGCTGGTACTGGCAAGTCATGAGCGTACGACCTCGATACTTTAAACTTTGTCCACATTTGAATACACTGTCTGATGAAACTAGTGTTAAATGCCGAAGATTATTCTCGATTATTCTAAAGGCGAATGATGTTCTACAAGAACCTACAGAAAGAAAAAATTGGGTTTTGGACCGTAGAAGTTTGACACACCCTCGTCGGAGGAGTCGTTCGATGATTAGCCACTAGAAAAGACAAATAACAGAAGGAACATAGTGTCCTTCTGGGGGTCTTTGTGCACCAGGGCAGCGATAACTCCTGCGAACAACTCGCAGCCGCAACCCACAGGTTTCATCATATAAGAGAACGCAAGCACATAGATCACGATGTAGTTATGCTTAGGACGAATTACATACTATATGAATGAATATGTTTATGAATGTGTCTTCGCTCATGTTCAAACTCCTTTGCCGACTGTCACCTTCGCTTTATTTCTAAGCTTAGATGAAATATAGCCTACAAGTCATCGCGTGGGCTCAGAATATTTCATCAAAACAAATTATTCACTATTCAGAAAAACGAACTGACTACAAAATTGATACTTATTATTAAGATACCTCCTACTTAATTATGTATATATTATAACACACTGGGTCACTCCGTATTATCATAATTAAATATTCTAATATTCAACATCCTCCTTCCGCGTAAAATTCTTTCATCAATCAATTCAATAATTAGAATAATTCTTATTTATAATCAGAATACAGTAATAAATTAATGTTTCTCAAGAAGAACAAACCAGTGCCTCTACTTTAATTATCCAATAAGAATATACTTTCTACAGATCGTAAAAGTAATATCTGTTATCTATACAGCATGTCGGTAATAAAATATTATTAAGTATTGTGCTAGATTTTGTAATGTAGAAACAACTAGGTAAGAATTACGTGCTCATAAAATCGCATTCAGACTAGCGACTTCTGTCGCGAAAATACGCCCCCTTCTTACGAGTATTAGCGCGACACATTCCGAGCGACACAAAATATGGAACGCGATTATAAACCTCATCTCTCGCACCGGTAGTTATCAATTGTTTTCTGTCAAAGCTCGTACGAGTCCCGCTCGCTAGTGGTTTGGTTTAACATTTTGACCAGTACAGTCACGTATAGATGAAAAGAAAAAGGTGCCCAGCACGCCACGGTCACAACTACATGACAGACATTTAAATTTTAAAAATAATAGTCAGTTTCAATCGATATAATTCCGAAACCACTACTGTATTGTAGGTATTTACGGATGAATTCTTGTCACTGAAGGCACATCTTTCTATTTTTGATGTGCCGGTTAAAACGGTGTCGTAAACCGGCGGCATACGCGCGACAAAATCCACCAGTCTGAAAGCGCTATTAATGTAATCTAATATGAAATGATGTAGTAAATACGTAAGCAGTCGACAGAAGTAACTATGTAATAATATTGTAACTTATCGAAGCAGTAAATACGAGGTATAGTATTATATAGCTTTACTCGAGAAATCGTAAAAACTATTATGACAACGGTTGTTATTATTTTAAATATTAAGAGGTATGTTAAATCAATAAAAATAAAAAATAATATCTATCTAGATTTAAGAAAATTACTGAGTATTAACGTCTAACGAAGTATAACGATTCTTGACAAACAACTTTTCTATAGACACTGCTTATTCTTTAGACAATGCTCTGCAATAATTGTACTCTAATTGAAGCTAAATAACCAGTAATTCTTCTTACTTTAGACACTTTATTAAGATGTTCGTAACAAAACATTCCAAAGTTACAAAACCTCTGTCCAAAAATATTTTTCAAAAACTGATTTAATTTATGATGTGTATAAAATTATGTTCACTTTCAGATGGCCACTCTAATTACGCAAACCTCGGTGATCCAATTGACATATAATCACTTACCGAAGTTTCACACACATTGCTACACGTTCGTCTTATTTGGTACCACTAAACTGTTGAATTGAGAGAAAAAGTAGCAGCTCAATGCTAAGACATAATAGACAATAGACATACATTCATAGTAGCCTAGCATGAAAAACTAAAACTTTTTTACAGGAAGAAATCAACTGCCAGTGATTCTAAGGGCCAGTTTCACCGGTTATTGATAGCCACTATCTACCAGATAATTCCAAAATGGAACAGAATTTGTATGAAATTATCTGCCAGATAAACTATCTGGAATTTATCCGTAACCGGTGAAACTGGCCTTAAAAGAAATATAAATTAAACGACAATGATTAATAAAAAAAAAAAAAAGATGCAGATGATGATAAACAAACAGGTACAAATCAAACTAACAGTACAGGATAACAAAGAAACAATATCGCAACTAATGATCTAACAGAAGCAAGACCAAGCCACGCATTAATCAAAGCATTCAATCAATTTCACAGCGACAACAATCTTCGTCTATTAACCCAATTGTTCAAAGTAATCTTTGCTTACCTCTGTCAGTCCAAATTGCGTTCTCGAGACCATCGGTGCAGAAATCCATATCAGATCTTGTAATGCACCAATTACCATAAGAGTACATACCAAGGCTTTTCGCAATCCTGACCATGTTGAACGGAATTTTTATTGCGAACAAAATAACTATAAAAATTAAATTTTCCATTCGACTTGCTAAGTTGTAAGCACATAATGTTAAAACATTTGGCAGTCGTTACGGGTAGTCAGAAGCCAGTAAGTCTGACGCCAGTCTAACCAAGGGGTATAGGGTTGCCCGAGTAACTGGGTTGAGGAAGTCAGATAGGTAGTCGCTCCTTGTAAAACACTGATACTCAGCTGAATCCGGTTAGACTGGAAGCCGACCCCAAAATAGTTGGGAAAAGGCTCGGGAGATGATGATGATCAACTAAAAACTACTGAAAATATTTGAGCGTCTTCAACGATAGTAACATAGGCAATGAAGATAAATTATTGAAATGTTGGACTTAATGTAACGTAACTACATGTTACTGGAAACTAAATACGACTAACATACATAACAACATATTGGTAAATGTTTCGCAGATCGTCAATTACATTGCAGAGTCTCTTGATTGTGAAACTAAGCTAGACCTACCGTTGAAGTAAACTATAAGACTCTTGTTTAGCGGGAAAGCTTTCCTAGATTGTACGTTGCATGTTGTAATGAAAATATCAGATCACCAAGATTCTAGTCACTGCTGCAAATCTGTCTTGTCTAAATCGTATTTTACGTAACGCAGTAGGGGTGTCTATGTCACCGCTATGTGTGCCTTGGCATGTCTTGGTGTTCTGTGGCATCGTAGCTTTTAAGTGATGCACGGATTTGAATGCAGTATTTGTTTAGTTGAAAACTGGATCAAAGTTCTGGTCTTATCCAATTCTTCTAGAAAGTTTATGAGTTGGGTGAAGAAACTAAGTGAGATAGTCAAACTACCAAAGATTGCAGAAATCTGTTGCATAAAAGCATTAAAGAGCAACATTAATTGTAAAAAGTGTATGTTTACTTCATACACGACAATACATACATTATATTCTGACCTTGCTGTATTACTAGAATGTTCGTTATAAATGTAATTTTATTTATTTCTATTACTGTTTCATAATCATTGATATTGTTTCACACACGACTTTCGCTTCATTTTGTGTGTAGTGTTATTATTTTGTAATATAATGCTCCTAATAATTGGGTATGTAGCAATTTCTTTGAATTAGTATTGTTCTAGTTCTAATTTGATTTATTTTATCGCTTTAGGATCTAATAGTGTGTAATAAAATGTTATGTTGTTACTTCATAATGTTGTTATTTTTCTGGTTGTAAAAGTGAAATCTTAATGTTGATGTTCTTTGCTGGTTATTTTTCTTTATTGGTACAAAAATACAATTCTCCTGCTTCATCGTGTAGTATTCATTCAAGATTACTGTCGTTCAGCTTTGCAATAGAGGGGACTTTGATTGTACCAATGCGTTAAAGACCCTTATAAGGTGTTGATGTTTTTAAAGGGGCTGGTGAATTGAAAGAAATAAAAACATTCCACTCATTTTATTAAATCAGCCTCAACTCAAAGTACATGTACTTTGTCAAGTTACATTATAACAAAGCATATAAAAGCTAAACAAGTAATAACAGGTAATTATCTACAACTGTGACACGCGCATCGTTAGAGATGCTATGCGGCCTCCTTATATTTGTCATATGCAAACTGCGAAACATAATATCATTCCTCTAGATGTGTTTTGGTCAGTTCTCGTTAAAAAAAATGGTAACAATAAAAAAATCGATGTGACTCGACTGTTTAAGTTAGATCATAAATTCGTAATTCGTTCAGCAACACATCGCAACATGGCTGCCATTACGACTTCACAACCGAGACTGCGAGCGAACAGCACCAACATTCATAAAATTTAGCAAAAATATATATACACTAAAAATACTAATTGATCACATTTCTGAACTTAACCTACAAGGTACAAGGTGAGACCTAGTCTAACGTCACTCAGTGCCAGCCGTGCTGCTGCTGTTGGTGATGGTCGTGGTGTTCCTCTTCCTTCTTGATGTAGAAGGGCACGTGCACCTTCACTGGGTAAGGCACCTCCTTCACCAGTGGGAATGGCACGTCCTTGTAGACGGGGTAGGGCTTGTCAATGGGCACTTTCACTTCATAAGGAACCTTCTTCTCAACAGTGTAGGGGATCTTCTTGTACACGTCGTAGGGCTTGGGCACTGGGACCTTGATGTGCACGGGGTAGGGCTTCTCAACTTCCACCTTGTAGGGCTTGTCAACGGGGACCTTGACTTCGTAGGGCACCGGCTTGTGAACAGTGACAGGGTAGGGCTTCTCAACAGGTACTGGGTAAGGTTTAGGCACGTAGACGTTGTAAGGCTTGTCCACGGGAACTTTCACTTCATAAGGCACCTTCTTGATGACTTCGTAAGGCTGGGGTACTTTGACTTCGTATTTCACGGGGACGGGGTACTTCTTCTCAACGGTGTAGGGCTGAGGAACGGGAACCTTGACTTCATAAGGCACTTTCTTTTCGACGGTGTAAGGAGTGGGTACCTTGACTTTCACTTCGTAAGGTTTGTCGACGGGAACCTTGACTTCATAAGGCACCTTCTTCTCGACGGTGTAGGGTTCAGGTACGTATACGGGGTATTTGACGTACTCCTTAACGGTGACGGGGACCTTCTTTTCAACGGTGTAGGGCTGAGGCACGTGAACCTTGACTTCGTAAGGTACTTTCTTCTCAACGGTGTAGGGAACGTGTTTCTCGACGGTGTATGGGACGGGGACCTTCTTAATAACTTCGATGGTCTTGATGTGCTCGTGGTGTTGGTGTCCATGTTCTTCAGAGGAGATGGGTTTCCATCCACCGCTGGAACCACCGAAGTCACCGCCGCCATGACCGTAGCTTTCGCCACCTCCGTGACCGAAGCTTTCTCCGCCACCGTGTCCGAAGCTCTCGCCACCTCCGTGTCCGAAGCTTATGCTCTCTCCGCCGCCGAAGCTGTGTCCACCGTAACCGCCCTCATCGCCACCTCCGCCGCCGCCTCCGTAATGTCCGATGTCATAGATGCCTCTCTTCTCTTGTTTCTTGTCTTCGGATGCTGCCGCCTGTTTCGGTGCGCCTTTCTCCTCGCTGGCAAAGGCCACCACGGCCAGCGATGCGACCAATACAACCTGGTGACAAGGAAACGAAAAATAAGTTTTTGCCAAGTAGAGTTGTAAATATTTATTAAGTATGAACGTGTGTTTGCCAAAAGTGATTCTAACAAATTTATTTAATGTTAACTTTGAGTCAAATAAAATTTTCAACTAATACTAAATAGAGACTTGAAAGTCTAACGTTTTAAATGACGTAAGAGGATTAAAATCCTAAGCTGCAACCGGCAACAAAGTAAAAGTTGCATTGAACCAGTTAAACACATCAAGTCGGAATACAAATTTCACACTTTCTCTCGTTGTTATATCGCATAATCTCGATTCCCAACGGCATTGTTGAGTCAACATACTAAAACTTTATTAATACGGACTTCCGAAGCTATAAATGTAGTATCCACTAGGCATGAAGTATTTTTGCCATAATTCATCATAATTAGGATCGCGTTCAATGAATTTCAAATATTTATCCTTACCTAAGATTTTTTTTTTGGTTCACACTTCCTCAATAACTTCCACAATAGCTATTGTGTGTTCTACAGTCAGTTCACGGATAATTTTGAAACATAACACTATGTCTAAATGATTCATACGACTATTAAAAACAAATGAATCGAACAGCAATTATTTCTCTTGCGTACATTTTGCGTAGCCATTTGTCTTCGAAGCATTTATATGGTCATTTTTATTGCCAATATAAACACTTTACTAGAAACTTTCTACAGGTTTAAATATTTATAATTAATGGACGGTGGATTACAGCTTTAGCGTAGATTTCGTAACTTTAAGAAACTGTTTCAATTCGTGCAATGCTCGACAATTAGGAGATATGATCGGTAAAACTGTTCGCTGGTGTTTTGTCTTCTTGACAGTATCTTTCATCTGTGATATTAATTAACAGTGATACTGATATTCATAATACTCCTTAGACTTTTTTGTTCAATAATTAGTAGGTATTACGAAATGTATTCAATATAATAACAAGTATGAACTGTTAATGGTATTTATGTTGTATTTTGACACGAATAAAATAAAATTTAATGTTTAACACTTAAAGTCTCATAAAATATAACCTTCGAAACAAACTGGTTTGCAATGTTTATATATCACACATTCTGGCCCAGATTTGAAAGATGTGGACAAACTACTATTAATATTAATTTAGTCTTGTAGGCTTCTGAACTGACCTAGCCCAACATAATGGTCTAGTAGAACTAGTCAAACACAAATATTATCATCATTACATAATTGACACCAACGAGACTTTAAATTAAAACAACCATAAACACTATACTATATGACTTCATCACGGTTTACATAAGCCATGTACCCATTTAAATGCATTTTGAACAAACCAATTACCATAATAGAGATGGATAGTACCATATTATGAAACGGCACAGTAAAGCGAGTAAGTCTTGAATATGTTATTAGTAGGCTGTTTTAACATTACGTAGTAGAAATGCATGTTAAAATTGCTTTAACGTTGAGAGCAGGAAGCTATTATGTTGTTATGAATGATCGAGAGCCGGTAGGTAGCGCCACTTGTCGTACAACTGAAATGTTGGTGCAACTAGTAAAGATTACGGAGCGTTTATGATAAATGCTGGTCTTGTTTAATTTCCTCAATTATTTTGATGATTACTAGATATTTTAATGAGTCTAGAAAAATGTTTTAATCTTCAATTTATAGGAATTGACTGAATCTCGAAAAGAAAGTGGGATCGTTTTGCTGTTTGCTATTATCATCGGCATCTTGATTTTTAATACCACTACATGCAAGTGGTGTTTATGGCCTATGCCCAGCAGTGGGACAGTAAAAAGTTGATGACGACATGCAAGTTCATTAATACAGAATTCGTTTATAAAATCTGTAACCTCATAATAAAGTTGCACAAGTAGCTGTATAATTGTCTAACCCAGTTAACCTGCAATTATACCAGTATATCATCAAGGTAAATACGTTCTTGTTGTGCACCGGTCTATATTAATTACGACACCTCCAGTGAAAGTTGTATGGGGGATTTGCACGCGACACCTCTACCATGAGTTTTAGTAAATACAGTTGTAGTTCGTTTATTTGAATATTTTGGTTTTTACTTTGGAATTTGCTAATAACCGCGTTGCAAGTCTAGGATTTGGTTGATAGGTTTTCGTGAAGTTAATGATGATTTATATATAGTGGTTCTTCTGCTTCTTAAATTAAGTTGAATATCAGTTGCTTGTGGTACAGAGATAATTTTTTTTTTAAGTTTCCTACACACACCAGATGATAATCTGTTCGCATTTTAAATCACACGTCATTATCTATGTAGGACTTTCTCACCAATTACAAACACTTCCTACAAATTCACTTTCGAAGCGAAATCGTGGCGAGTTCCATAAGTACCGTATCCGTAGCTCATACGGATCGGATATCCAGTGTCAATGCTCTCGCTAAACCAGTTTATGCGATCAGAATTCATATATGCGTGAGATTTACCGCGAAATAGCAAAAACAACTACAAGTGTACGATCATCCATACAAATGACTTTAAACTTGTAAACAAAATGTGATAGTAGTATACTACTAGAAGATTTCGCGGTCCCGTTTGAAAGTATAGAATCAGAAATTGAATCAAAATTATTCTGTGATTGTGTAGTTTCATGAACTATTAAAATAAAATGAACTGATTTTTTGTCCACGTTTTAAACATTTTAATATAGATTAAGCTGTGCATTGTAATTATCAAATTAACACCCAATTTAAAACTTTGTACATACAAGTCATCAATTAAATCTGTTATATATGTACACTATACAGCCATACTTAAAACTTGGATGACATAACGATTATTTACCCGAATGAGTCCACAAATTATATCATGCCATCGATTTTAGTCGATTATCGTTACGTTACTAATTAAAAGTAGGCGATTATGACTCGGATGCATCCGTGTGTCATAAGGAGTCCGCGGTGCGTGACTTTTGCATCAGTAGTCGATTATCGTTGTCATCGATGTATCTGATTGCATCGATTTAAGCTCTAGTAAACAATAGACCAATGGACCGATGAACTGAAAATTGGTAACGTTTAATGTGGAATGCAGATGATTGGGTGTTATGGTGCAACCAGTGTTATAGTGGAACTATTCTTTCCCAGTTAAACTGCTGGATCCGGTGTCAGATATCCTGCTCATCTTTGCTTTTAATGTAAACTTTCTGAAGCAATAAACTATTTTGTATGTTTTTGTATTTGTAATAAAGCTTGTATTTTTGTTATTTATCGAGCGTTTTTCAAATGTACTATTAAAGAGTGGTCTCTTTACAGTACTTTTTCTATTTGTTTTTTTTTTTCAGTTGTCATCGAAATATGTATTAAACCTATTGATCTCATTTCTTTTTTCTTTCAAAAGATTGGAAAATATTTCTCTAGATAGACTAGACTGCTTAAACGGAACTAAATGTGTTTTCACTTGTAACGGAACCATTAGCTGTAGATATTCCGAATGCAGTTGCACCCAGACTATCTACTGTAAAAGCTTGACTATCTGCATTCAATACAACACGGAAAGCTATACCTCTCGATGCTGCCTTACTTGCAAAACGAATCTAAGAAGGTGAAATTATTGCTGATAGGATATATGTAATGAATAAAACTGTGTTTTTTTTTCTTTAAGTAAGAAATACGATTATATGCGTAATCGTATATACGATTTATGAGCATTAGGAAATTCAGATTTTACTCTAATAGAAACATGTCAAAAAGGACTCACTTTACACCATAAACGTGTTTCTTTTTAACGGTTAATTTTGCTCTGAAATCTCATTGAATCTGCGTTCGGTACTCTTTCTATTTACTTTATTTTTTTCATGCATATTAGAGCTTTTCATGTAATACAATTCATTCATTAATTTACTTTTTGAGATCACTTTTAATTTATATGGAACCAAATTAATTTATTGCATGCCTAAAAATCTAGGGATATACAAACGCCAGCACATCAAGCTACTACAATCTGTCAAATTTCCTTGATAGATTTTCAACTTTATCGCTAAAGCTTGTATTTAGCTTGATGTGCTGGCGTCTGTACCAATCTATATTGCTCGCAAGTTTCTGTAATGATTTGTTTCAAACTAAAACCGGTAATCAGAAGTTCCGCATCCAAGCAATAATGATTATGCATGTAAGTAATTTGTATCTAAAGACCGTATCTCGCGGCATACAATTTTCGATACTTTCTAGTCTATACGGAAAGTGAAATGAAAATTACAGAACGGGTCGCTTGAGGAAGAATAATATGTTATATGATAGTATAGTATTATAGTGTAGATAGAATTCTTAGTTTCTTCGTAATTAAAGAGGAAGTTCAGTGAACCATGAAGTGTGTACATTTCTTTTCTTTTTCTCACTTCTGTGGGATCTTACATCTGTTTTATTGTTTATCTTGTAAATAATTACAGGGTTAGCTCCGGTTGTGTGAATTCATTGTTTTGTTTTGTCTGCTACTTTTTTTCCGTTACCAAGACTTACACATTTTAATGAACTTAATTTTTTTTAAATATCAAAACTTAAATTTAATTAAGATCGAAAAAAAATACTTCCCGTTTCGTTTAAAATAAGATGAGAAAAAAAAAGTATTGTGACAAAAAAAGGAATCTAAAAGCCACATTTTTTGGAATTAATATTTAAGTCTTAAACGTATACTCATAAATAAACCGTAATAGTTATGCAGGTCTTCTTACACGCGAGTATGAGTTAACTCCTGTAATCGCTAAGCTGTTGTAACTGAACTGTAAAAACCGCAAGCTTAGAAACTAACTGCTTGGTATTTTATATAAAAACAGATAATTTTTTAAAATTGCAAATACCTGGGTGATAAAAAATATTTCCTTTTAATAAAACGTTAGTAATAAAAAAAAAAACGAAATTAGTCGATTATCACCCCTTACGTACACCCCTAATTACTATCTGACGTAAAAAATACCGCGAAATAAAAAAGCCGCACTTTATATTTTTAAAACTCGAATCCTAAAATGTTTTTTTTTTCACTTTTGGCACAAACACTGGCACTGCACTATTTTGTATAAACTCACCAAAAACTTCATGTTGCTGTGTGTCTTCGTTCGTTCGCCGAAGACTGGTTGTGTGGAGCGAGTAACATACCATCAAGTTATATACCGTCCCTCCCACTTTTTGAACGGCTAAGACACGGACGAAGAAGGGTGAACGCTTGGGCCCGATAATGACATGTATTAATTGTAACTTGCACTTATAATCTTGCACTTAAACTAGAGCATTCGATTCTTAAACAATCGAGAGAGAACAATCGATTATAATTAGTCGATTAGTCTACTTTCAATGTTTTCTTTAACTTTGAACTGAATGTATTAGAACTGGTTTTGTCATTAAAGAAAGATTTTTGCATATCATTTGCATATACATATAGTTATGAGCATATTCGTCAACTTGATTGTTTGAAGGACTTTTGTGCAAGATTGATATGATAGCTGAAAATGCTATTTTTTTTTATCGAGTACTTTTTATGTTGCTGTTGGCAAGACTGGTTATTCTATATGTTATTGTGTCGATCAATAACACATTGTAATAGATATTTGGAGTCACAGCAATAGAAAGAACAGTTCTGATGTTACTAACTGTAGCTATGTAATATTGTGAACATAAGTTTCGCCATTTATTACAACAGTTGTGTTTTTTGTTAAATTCCTCAGCGAATTCTTTTGCTACTAACCTACTTATTCAATGTATTATTGTAACATAAGTTGAGATGCACAATGTATTTAAATACCGTTAGATTGATGCATCAAAATAACATCTTGGTAGGTCTAGATTGGACGGGCGCTTGGGTAATTTCCGACGTAACATATTTTTATTGCAATAAGTATATCTGAATAAATTCCATAGGGATGGAGTACTCGATGTCAGAAAATACTTTGGCAACGGAACTAAGGTCCCATGTTTGTTAGTCTGGCTGGCTAGGCCGCCGCTCATGTCAATGTGTCAAGATTTAAGAGATTCTCCAAGCCCGGTTCTAATAAGGAGAAGCTTTAGCACAGTAGTTTTTATGACATCATCCAGATACCGAAAATAGTGAAAAAAAAATCCGTTAGCAAAACAAATGGTTTAAAGGAACCGAGCATAGGTCTAATGTGCACAAGACATTGTGAAGAAACTTGCTTCGCGTCTCCATTTGGATCGACATCAACTACTACCCCTGATTCGGTATTTCTTCTCAGTGTCAGTCAATTATGAATTCTAAAGTTTGGCAACTTCTTTAGTGACTCTCCCACAGTCCGCGAGTGGCGCGGGATGGCGGCAGCAGGGGTGATCCAAAATGTTCACGCAGGACGGGATTATCTGACAGGAGTGTCAGTCATAGGTCGCAAGCTTCTCAATTTTTGAATAGCAAACATTAATGCGTCGTGGGCTTCGTATTCCAAATAAACTTTATTTCAATAAATCAAAGTGCTAACAGGGCGTGTTGGTAAGTGAATGTATCCATTGATCCACAAGGATTGCCCCTAATAATTTCAGCTTACTTAATCGAGATCTACATTTTATCAACTAACGTGCTTACAAAAATTGCAAATAAGTCTTAATATGTAAATGATACGAAACAGTTACATAAAGCTAGAAACTAAGTACCGCATAATCAGAATGAAATTAATTTGAAAGTAAACGGTGAAACTATTAAACAAATGAATTCGTTGACTGCTTCTTAAACTGCACTGTTAGACTAATGGCTTGTGCGGTTCGCTAGAATTTTAGTTTTTGTATCAAGAGCATTTGCTAAATTTAACTTGGTGATTGTTTCAAATAAGCTTTTAACAAGTAAATGCTATATTTAACTTAGTTAATGTTTCAAGTTGGTTCTTAACAAGTTATTAAAACTACATCATCACTATTATTACAAAGAGGATGGATTTATATACATGCATACTCTTTAAAAATTACGCTACCGATTTAAAAAAATGATTTCATTTCAATATGTTTAATTATCTCTGATAAACAAAGGTAGGCTTATTTTATTTTATACGAGTATCGGAATCATTTTCTTGAGAACTAGAGTAAAACCACGTGAAACAGCTCGTCTATTAAACTGAATTATTTAACGTCATATCTACGTATGTGAGATATTTGAATTTTGAAACTTTTAATCGAGTAAAATAAATGAACAAAACTTTTTATTATTATGCCCGTCATCGATTATTTGAGTAAAAATAATCAAAAAGAACTTGACAACGCCCTAACTTTAGTTCCTTATAAGTTAGACATTGATATTAACCATTTATAATTTGATGGTTACTTATTAGACGTCGGCGATCCTTATTACATGATATGACTTTGATTGTATGCGTTTCTCAATCTTAAATCAATCCTTTCTCTCAACTTCATCCGTAGTGATCTCCTTTGCCTAATTTCATAAAGTCCGCAACAAAATTACGAATGTTGAAGTAGACAATTAAAATTACCAAATATCAACAACAAAGCCACATTATTTAAATACATAATTAGTAATACCCAAGATATTAATTGAGATCGTAAAAAAACAAAACGTTGTGCGTTCACGATCTCACGTTAATCTTACATTTTGTAGCTATTGCGAAAAATTGCCGCTATTGGCAAATTCTGTCCCAAGATTGTGTTATTATTACATTTTTGAGGTATAATGTTATTTCTACAATGGATATCTCTTTGGTTCAATACTGTTTTTGTTACTGGTTTTGCTTGCAAACTTGAAAATATTTAATAGAGAATTAGGTGACCCAGCGGACTTTGTACGGCCGATTCTACAGTCGATTCCTTAATTTTTGCTTTACTTTTACTTTTTCATGCAATTTTTCCGTAAGAACTATCCTCGTAATTCAAAAAAGGATTAATAAAGTATTAGCGTAATCAGTTCAGCTGCTCTCGAGATTTTCGCTTAGCAACAAATTCAGCGATTATTTTTTTATATTATACATTTTCGCTTCTACGTGCCAGAGTCTTGTCATCAATCCTTTAGCCCGGCAGAAGATACAAGGGCCTGTTTTTTTCGTGGGAAATCATCAAATGACTGCCATCGACTACCGCTGCGGGTGCAGCTGGAGGGAGTGACTAAAACCCACTATGTTCCTTCGTGAGGCCCCTGTGTGCCAGGGACACGGTAACTCTTGTGAACAACCCGCAGCCCAGAAGATGCGAGTGCCTTAGGATAAAACTTAACACTACAGACCTAAAACCCATTATGTTCCTTTTGGAGGTACCTGTGTTTCAGGGACACGGTAACTCTTGTGAACAACCCGCAACAATACTTTAGGTGCCTTCTGCTCATATATACATAATCAAAAATACTTATATAGGTACCAAATAATTTTCAGCAAATACCCTGAACACCCAAACATTAATACATCACTAGTCTGATGTAACGTAGAATTTGTCGTTTCACGTAAATATGATGTTAATATGAAATAAACTCTGTTGCCGTACACCGTGACGGTTGCGTAATGTAGAAACGCATTGAAATTACCGAGCACTCGTTTATCTCAATTTATTTAATTCATTTTTAATTTAGATCAAGATTTCCTATCTGTTCTAGATATCCAGGTTCATTTTATAGAACCTGGGAAGGTTCTATAAAGTGTTAGTGGAAGATATTTAGTTTTAATTCCGTGAAATAAACATCCTCCCTACCTCATACATATGGCAGGGAAGGAAAATTTTCATGCGCGAAGAATTTTTGTATCGCGGAATTAAATCAAATATGTTTCCTAAGATTTTCGCAAAGTAACGTCTTTTTCAATAAATTATCCTTGTTCTTATTTCACAGTATAACAATTATACTGTGAACTGTAAAATTATACTGTGTGTGTGATTAAATATGTATACCTATCCTATACCTATGTGAGTTTATAAGCAATATTTTTTTAGTTCGGTAAAGCTTGTTCAATTTGAATGGAACTTACTTGTAACAAGCATTTGCGGACTAGCAAGCATAGCGTAGGACGTCCACCAACAAGATGACCACCTTAAAAGTTCGCCGGAAGACGCTGGATGCTGGTCACTTCCAACCGGTATATGTGGAGATCTAAAGGGGAGGCCTATGTACAGCAGTGGACTACCTATGGCTGCATTTTGATATCAGGGACTGCAAGAGATTTAGCTTCGTGACTTTGTAAAACATTACTATGTATTCCTCATTACTACGAGTTCATATAGGACAGAAGCCATGAGTTTTGCTACAAACTAAATAATTATAGCTAGGTGTAAGAGAGCCATAAGTAATGTATGTTTCCATAATTTTCGCAACGAAACTACACGTCACAGATTATTTCAAAATATTCTACTTCACGGTAACTGTACTGCTAGTCAAATTCTATGATATGAAGACATTCCACGAAAAATACTACAATCGATTACATATTTCATAATCGACTTAACGTTTTGTTTGCTTTAGTCGATTGCGAAATCGATAATTGCCGTAATAAATGATCAATTAAAGTCAAAAATGTTACGAATACATATATTTTTTTATTGATTGATTCTTGTATTATAATGACTGGGCTTTGTTGAAATTATGAAATTATTGCTAATACGATCAAGCGTAATTCTTTGTACGTAACTAGAAGAAAATGCGGCAGAAAAAACTACGTTTGTAATTAATTATGCATCCGAAGATAACGCGCCTATTATGTTATGTATAATCTGACGGTAACTAAGTTGTCGGCTATCCTTATTACATGGATAATATATAACATTGTATGCGTTTCCCTGGTAATCAATCTTAAGCACTAAACCGCTGCAATGTAGTCATTGATATTCAAACAAAATACTGGTATTTAAAGAAACAACAACGTATAAGAACTAGTTTTATCCGGAAATAATTCAGTATATAATGTATAAAATATATAAAATGAATGTAAATATATAAAATGAATGAAAAGAAAGGTGTTCTTTCTTTTCATTCATTTTATCAATTAAATTTCGAAAAAAACGGGCAAACAAAATATTTTTCAGTTTTATTTCAACAATCGATTGCAATGAACAGAATGTAAAAATCTGCATAGAGCTATCATCTTAATATCCAAATTCATTAAACATAACCTATTTATACATATTCCTTATAGTAGATATCAAAACGTGCTTCTCACAAATCTTCTCAATCTTCTCTATACAATTTGACCCGCATTTTTATTGAATCAAGCGCATCGCCCCAGAGAGATAGTTACCGAATCTACTATCTCTTCACAAATATATAGCTGGCCTAACCTTGACACATGGCACTAATTGCTGGTCCGTTTAACACTTTACATCATCGGTGATACAATTTAGAATTTAAGAATTTGTTGCTGTAAAATAATTGAAAATTTTAATTATTTTGAATGGAAAAGTAAAAATACTTTATCACCCATTTTTTTTAGGAAAATGAAAAGTCCTTAATCGACAATCTAGTACCTACCCTTGGCAATATTTATGAAAGTTGAATAGGAAAAATTGGCAGTTTCGGGTAGGTTAAGTGCTGGCATCTGCACCTCAATGTTTACTAAGGATCTTAGTAGAATTAGCCAGGGCAAACGGTTTCACAAAGAAATCAAAGTGTGAACTGAACGCCAATGCCTCAATTAACCGATCAAACAAAAGCTCTTAAAAATTTTAACACTGAAATAATTATTTCAAGCATCCGTTAAAATGTAAGTAAAATCCTTGAAATTGGCCAGTAACATTTTAAAAAGAATAAATATCACTACAATATGAGGCAACACTGTCTTATACATATAGGTTACAAAAAAAGAATAAGTCAGCCATGTTTGATTGATGTGCAGATATTCTGAATTTGAATTTTGAATTAGGCATTGTGCAATACATCGAAGATACTTATTATAGATGGCCATTTTAAAATGTCTCTAGTACTTGATAATCCAGTTTATTGAGGAGTAGGTGGAATCTTATTTTCAGAGGTCATGCTGTGGTTAGATAAACTTATACATATATGGTCCCAACACCCAAGGAAAGTTCAGGTCATAAATAAATTGGTTTAGATGAAAAATGAATACCAACAAACACATTCACAAATAGCTAATACAATAATATTCATCTAAAACTCTAACTTCAAAAGGTATTGTAACAATGGGTTGTCTGTGAATCTGTCAAAATTTAATGATGGCGTCCAGACCGATTGCCGGCTACGGTGTCCGTTCTCTCTAAGGATATCAGCCTGCTGCACAGGACATATTATAGTACACAAGTATTTACACAGACCCAGCAGGTGCACTCTCTACTCCCTCACTCTCATAGTCCGATGGGACAGCAATCCGACACGACTGGAGAAAGATCAGAAGCAGGACCGACATTTACGTGTTCTCCGATGCACGGGTGTATCAATCACCAACTTCCAGACTCAGGGATGGTTTATGAATGTTTCTCAAAACCCACAAAGCGATTTCGGCCCGACATGGGAATCGAACCCGAGACCTCGTGCACAGAAGTCGCTCTTTGCGACTACTAGACTAATGAGGCAGTTCAATAAAAGCGATTATGTTAACAAGCCATAAATGCAATCTAGAATTTGCTGAGAAAGACGTGATAATTATGCTGTTGTCTGATGAGTGTATAATGTTGCCTACCTTTCAGCGTGTGAAAGGTTAATCGTGCACTTGCTGCTTTTTGCACGTCGAGAAATTTAGCTCTATTACTGTAGTGTACAAACAATTTATAATGTTCTACTTTATTGATATAATAAAGTAAATGATTATATGTATGTAAAGTAAACATTTATAAAGCAACGGATTTTCATTTTTTAAATACGTATTGTATTATTCTAGAAAGTATCATTTAGTTTCTGACGCTGCGCTCTTAATGTCTCTTGATAATGACAAAGGGAGGGGTGTAGCAGCAGTCTGTAGATACTCTTGAGCTGATCCTAGTATTTAAAACACCGGACGCCAGTTGTACACGTTTATTCTTTGTCGAACCAAAAAGACAAAGAGCGATATACAAATTGTTGTCCTATTTATATTTTCTAAATCAATCTATTAATATCAGGGTTGCTAGTCGCAACAGGGGGAGGGAGGCAATGAATAGCAGCAGTAAATGATGATGGTAGGATATTTAGCAGTTACCATATTTATGTACCTATCTGATCTATAAAATCATGTCCCCATTACACAAGAAGGCGTGACATCTATTTATAAAATTATTAAAGTCTGTTTATGGAAAGAAAAATTAAAACTTAATTGCAAACGGATGCACTCACATGCATAATGTATGCACGCCCACGGAAGCTTAGAGGAAAGAGGTTATTATATCAAGTTGATAGCGGTTACTTAACTGTCACTGGTCTACCTAGTCTATGGTACAGCTGTATAACGTCACTTGCAACATAGACTAGAAGGAGACAGTGTTGTAATTTCTCCGTACTGATGCTGGATGGTTTTGTAATGAGTAATGGGACTTAAATACAGCTAAGGATTATAATTTGCATGCTAATCCTATGTATCTAGTCTTTGAAATATTTATTGCAGTAATCCTTCCTAATCTAGAAGAGCATATATATATTACTATAATTATTAGTAGGATACTTTCTTATTACAGACTTGTTAAAGATTCTATGCTTTGGTTAAAATGAATTATCCAAAAGAAACATCCAACGATAAATTCAACTAGACCCGTTTCTTTTATTCAATCAAAAGACATGACATCCTACCAAGACATGATTACAAGTGCTAAAAATTCTAGCTCATCATCTCCCGAACCTTTTCCCAACTATGCTATTCAGCTGAGTACCAGTGTTTTACAAGGAGCGACTGCCTATCTGACCTCCTAAACCCAGTTACCCGGGCAACCCGATACCCCTTGGTTAGACTGGTGTCAGACTTACTAACTTCTGACTACCCGTAACGACTGCCAAGGATGCTCAATGACAGCCGGGACCTACAGTTTAACGTGCCATCCGAAACACAGTCATTGGTGTCCAAGATATACTCAGAAAATACATACAAATTTAGAACAGTTGCATTGGTACTTGCCCAACCTGGAATCGAACCCACGCCCTCATACTTGAAAGGTCGGCTCTTTAACCACTAGGCTATCACGACTTTTTTTTTTAATCTAGCTCCAGTGCAAAAATGACTTCAATCATCGCTCGTTTTTGTGATCAGAATATTTCTATAGCGGTCTATAGGAGTTCCGTGTTCAACGGGAAATCCTAATTGGTGTTGGAAAAATGTTGGCAATGTCATCGAACTTCCCATGGCGGAGAAACTTGCATGGCTAAGTATGGTGTTCCTTATGACAGCCGTGTTTCTTGGCAGTGATTTTGTTTATGTTATGTATCCATTTAATTTAGGCATCGACGCCCATATAAACATATACAATACTATCTATATACATATAATAAAATCGTAGAAAAGTCAAAACTGTACATTGAATATTTTTTTGAAAGAATAATTGGGGCGAGATCTACAATTGATATCGAATCCAAAAATATAGTTTTTAGAATTTTTGTCTGTTTGTATGTATGTATGTCCGGGATAATCTCAAAAAGTACTGCATGGATTTGCTTCTAATTTGGCATGAATATAACTAAGAGGTCGGGTCAACATATAGGGTCACATATTAGGTCGGGTCACATATTATCACCATGTTTAATCCTAATGCCCACGCAGACGACGTCGCGGGCAACAGCTAATATTACAATATATTAAAAAAAATACAATAAATAAATATAATATAATACAAAAGTTTATGGGTCAAACCCTGTTCCACATTCACGCGTAAGCAGCTGACTGAAATGAGCTGAAAGGATTCATTGGTCTGATTTGAACCAGCCCTTGTATGAAAGAAGGCAACTTTTTAGCCTAGTGAGAGAATTGGAGTTTTATTCGTTAAAGATACCGCGGCCTTCGCACACAAAGACATCCAGAAGAAACATAACGACGGCGAAGTGCCAATAGCACGCAACTGACAAAGTCAAATACGCTTAAGAGTTTTTGCCAAAACATGCGAATAACGCCTCTAAATTCAAATCGATAAAAAAGTGAATTTCTAGAAAAATGACACTTAAGAGGAATTGGCACTTCACCGTCGATAAGTGGCATCTAATCAGTAAAAGTCTGACACCCAGCTCCCAGTTCCCAGCTGCACTCACTGTGAAAAAAAATGGGTAATAAATCCGTTCATTTAAACAAAATCGATTTCTATTTATTAAATAAAGTAGTAGCTGGCATTTTAGTATCTCAAGATTTAATTGTGCCGACAAGATTTTACTTTCATTGGCGCAGACAACCTCCGGTGCAGTCTACAAACGAGTTATACTAGTAAACACATCGATGACCACCTGATGTAATGCAATATTATATTTCTATTATGTATTATGTAGTAAGACAATACTGTGTCGCCATAGTTACTAGTTGTAAACTAATAATATTATGAACCCATCTTATCAATTCCTGTAGCATTTTGAAGGCTTCAAAAAAGTGGATCATTTATTTCATCATCATCATCATCATCTTAGCCATAGGACGTCCACTGCTGAACATAGGCCTCCCCTTTAGATATCCATATATACCGGTTGGAAGCGACCTGCATCCTGCGTCTTCCGGCGACCTTTATAAGGTCGTCTGTCCATCTTGTTGGTGGACGTTCTACGCTGCGCTTGCTAGTCCGTGGTCTCCAGTCTAGCACTTTTCGACCCCATCGGCCAACTGCTCTGCGAGCAATATGGCCTCATTTATGTATTTAACCACATATTGCTTATCTATGTTCACTGCCCTACGCACTATGTTTGACTGCCCCGTTGGTCTAGTGGTTGCAAGGCGCGACTGCTGTGCACGGGGTCTCGGGTTCGAATCCCGGGTCGGGCCGAAATCGCTTTGTGGGTTTTGAGAAACTTTCACAAAGCAGCCTGGAGTCTGGAAGTTGGTGATTGATTCACCCGTGCATCGGAGAGCACGTAAATGTCGGTCCTGCGCCTGATCTCTCTCCGGTCGTGTCGGATTGCCGTCCCATCGGATTATGAGAGTAAGGGAATAGAGAGTGCACCTGTGTCTGCGCGAATGCTTGTGCACTATAATATGTCCTGCGCAGCTGGCTGATCTCCATAAATGAGAACGGCCGCCGTAGCCGACAATCGGCCTGGATGCCATCACTTATCTATGTTCATAATTAAAATCAGGTTCAAAAGGGAAAAGTTAGACGGATCTGTTTGCTACATTCCTGAAGAAAACGCTCCTACTCCTTGTCTTTGTATCATCAAACAAAAATCAGCACCAATAAAACATACTCATAATAAATCAAGAAAAAACTTAAAAAGTAATTAAATTCAAATTTAGATTCTTTTTTTGAATAACAGTTCTAGAACAAATTTAAACAGAGATGAGTGACATCAATTGATCTCACGGTGTCATGGCCGCTCCACATTCGATATTTTACTTATGGTAAGCTTCAACTGTACCATAATTGATACACGATTCTGTTTATGTAATTGTAAAGGCAAGAACATAGTGTCAAGCAAAAGCGGTTAGCGTAGACGCAAAGAAGTTTTTGGAGATTTTCAATAAATTAGAAAAGTATTATTATTTGTTTTTTTTGAGAACTTAACCTTAAGAAAATAAACATGGCTAAATGATGACAAAAATATAATACAATATTAATGACATATCAAATTCCTATTACTAAGGTAATTACTTAATACATTTTCCGCTTCCGAACCAATTGAACGACATAATTAAGCAAGTATATTTAGGTATATTTACAAAATTATTTCAATTCAAAAGGTCATGGATTGTAACCTGTGTATAAAAGTCTAGGACAAATTAAATCTGTAATTATCTAATCTGTCTACAAAGTCCACCCTGACATTATAACAAAAGGACAATGCAATAAAATTTGGAATAAATTAACCTTACTTACTATAACTTGTAACCTTAAAACAATAATTTGATTCATTAATTAAATTACGGAAATGATCCATTATTAGTAGCTTCAGGTCAAGTCAAAATTGTTTCGAAAATTTGTTTCCAAAACATTTTTATTTCGTTTTATAGCTAGCTTCTTCGGTTTCAACCGCCTCTCATTGGAACTCAAATTGCCTACAGCCTTCCTCGACCAATGTACAGACGCCAGCACATCAGGCTACAACAATCTGTCAAATTTCCTTAATTAATTTTCAACCTTATCGCAGAAGCATAAAGTTCAAACTTGATTGGGTAAATTTGACAGTTTTGGTTAGCCTGATGTGCTGGCGTCTGTACTATCTGACATGAAAACATTTTTTTTACGCGTTCAAGCAAACAAACAAACTCATCAGATTTATAATATTAATATAGGTACTAGATATAGATGAACTTTCCTGCAGACATATCAGCTATTTATTTCATTATATTTCATGCCTATATAATCCTCATCTAGTACAACTTGACTAGTACAGACTAGACAGTAATTACTAAAAGCCTAAGTACATAATTATGTCACTTGTACAAATTCCAAACATTTAGCCCTAAAATCTTGCTCTCATGAACCTCTTGTCTTCTCAGAAAATTTCTTCTTCTACGAATATAAAATGTAGTAATGATTGCAACATTACACTCTTTCAATAGTCTCAAATAAATTTTATTAGTCCCAGTCACTAAAGCACAATAAGTAGGAAAGATATAATTTCGCCCGCTCAATTTCATGCAATGTGTTATAAGCTTGCAGTAAACATTATGTAGGGTCACTTGAACCAGTTTGCGTACAATCGATGGCAGATTTTGAGTCAAGTTCCATTTGCGAAACACATTCAAAGGAACCGTTCACTTCAAAACGTAACTTTAGAAGTCATTACGCTGCACTCGACTGTACTCGCGACTTTGCTCGGATTTTTGCGTGGTACTCTGATTTTTGAAATCCGAATATGTTTGTGTTTAGTGACATAAGTTGGTCGGGTTTATTTTCAGCAGTGGACTGATACGACATGGGCATAAATCAAAAATCCAAAACCAAGATACCAGATTTTAAATATGTGTCGAATCGCTTCAAAAAAAGATCCGCTTCGTTGTGCTCGCCGGAGGGCACAACCGTGCCTCCAGATAACAGTTTTAATACGTTTTCTACTTCTAGTCTACTCTGTCAGCTGCCAAATACTCTTTCCCATTCATATCTTCCTCTCTTTTTTGGTGTATTTAATAAAATTATTGAACAAACAATCAGACACATTACTACTAAAAATAACTCGGAAGAATTTGTGATCGCTATCTCAACTTACACTTTTAATTAATTTTAATTGTTTGCTTTTTTCATTTCTTTCGAAATAAGGAAGTCGTTGGCACTGACCGGACCAGATCACGGGTTTAAAAAGTGAATTAATTATAAAAATGTTCTCGGTTATTCCATACCTACATATTTTCTAGAAGCGTTGCTACAAAAGTACAATAAACTTATATTCTATTCTAACTCCTATTCTATATTCTTGTCCTTCTATACAGTCCTAATACTCGTGATCAACTACTATCGTTCGTTGTCTTAATCCCAATTGAATGAATTAATTTAAATGATTTTAGAATAATTACTTCCATCCTCATCTCGCTAGGCTTTTGGTAACTTGTTGGGGTCGGCTTCCAGTCTAACCAGCGACAGCTGATTACCAGTATTTTATATGGAGCTATAACTGCCTATCTGAACTGCTCAACCCAGTTACCTGGGCAACCCGATACCCCTTGGTAAGACAAGCTGTGATGATTGAGGCTTAAGGCCAACAGTATCAGAATCCTGCACCAAAAATATTGTTCAGACGAACGGTACCTATCTGGTAAAGCCATTAAAAAAAAAAACTTTTCTCAAACCTTGCATATGCATTGTTTGCTAATTGCACCTGCATTTAAAAGTTTTGGAAAGTTATTGTTGTACAGACGCCGCACATTAAGCTACAACAGTCTGTCAAATTTCCTTAAAAGATTTTCAGCTTTATCGCTCAAGCATATGGTTCAAAGTTGATTGGGAAAATTTGTCAGTTTTGGGTAGCTTGGTGTGTACCTTTAATTCTTCACACGCAGTGTAGCCGTAAAAAGAGTTGCTTCACTCTATACCTAAAGGTAAGCTATTGATCAGCAATTATTATGTACATATGTCTCTGCCATGCACGCGGGACTATAGAGTCACAGACTTTTGGAAGGCCGAAGCCAACACGCTGAAGCACTTTTGAGACAACTTTAATATATGTATGTTACTATATATACTATGAAAATGTAGGTACCCAAGGACAACCCCCGGTTATGTGCTGAACTATTGCTAACTATGGAAGAAAACTACTTAGGCTATTGTGATGGGATGCTAGTGGACTAGAGAAGGGGAAACTACGGGAACTATGATTATTATTATTAAACCTTGGTCGTAGAAATAACCACAAAAAGGCCACAATAGCCACACTAATTGCAATAGCTTTCGCAACACGATTAACATTACACACTGCACCGTTTTTATCTTTTTCTTATAGCAACCTACTCCTAATTATGTATGTTTATGTAACACCCACTTATATAACTTATAACTCGCACATACATTATAAACATACCATCGGTAAGTGGGACTTGATATAAGAATTTATAATTATATTCTTCTAGTTTCTAATGATGGATATTGATTATGAGTTATCGTGGAATTATGGGCGGAGGTATGGAGGAGGAAATCCAAATATATATGTACATAAGTTACTACTCATTTATGACGCCAAATAAAGCTCGGGCTTTTTCCTTATTTTACTTCGAAGATATGAAGAAATTACGATTGAAACTAGTTTTTAATATTATTCAGATATTTAGATAAATACGTAGGTATGTTGGATTCTCGTTACAAAACGTAGATTCTGAAGAAGATTTCAAAGAAATAAGTTTATTATGATGAGGCCTTACTGACTTTCTTGCCATTGCATATACAAATATATTCTAGGCGTACTCATTATCTAAATGTAGAATTAGTTATTCGTACTTATCTTTTTCATCTTGTCTAAGTAACAGCCGCACGGGAGAAACAATTATTGGCGCTTGACGCAGTCAGTCTGTGGACAAGTGACCATCTTGCCATGGCGCGTTACTCTTTCGCGAGACACAGTAAATTGGTGAGTCCCACCTTGGCAGTCATTACTGGTGCAGAAGCAAGTAAGTCTTACCAAAGAGTATCGCGTTGCCCGGGTTACTAGAGGAGGTCAGGTAGGCATTTCTTCCCGGTTAGACTGAAGGCCGACCCCAACATGATTGGGAAAAGGCTAGGCAGATGACAAATTTTTATTCATAAATTCCAGCTTTATCTCAAATCCTCAAACTCTGCATTTATCCTAAGCCTTTTGCTAATTTTGATTTTATATCTCAAATATTTAATTATCATGTGGGTGTGTACGTTGAAGCATGTAGACGATCCTAATCTAGCAGCTAGTCGGACAAGTTCATCTTGTGCAACAAACTGCAAGGCTGACACCGCCTTTCATGCACCAAACCAATAATTTGATGCAACATTCAAAATTAAAAGAACCATATATTACAATAGAATAAAAATTAATGATAGCAATAAATTATTATCTTGTCTATGACAAAATACATAAGACATCTTCTTATACCGTCATCATCACCAGAAATAAATATGGGTGAACGGATTATATGTACATTTAAAAAAAATATTTAAGGCCAAATATTTTAAATATGTGAAATTTCATTTTGTCTTTTAAATAGATTACTTTTGTCATGTGTCAAATTAATTGGCAGAAATTGGCACTTATTTTACTAAAAAAATGCGATGACATAATGTCTTTTTAACATATTTAAATTAACACAAGTAAATTACTCACTTAAAGTAAATTAGCATTTATACTCAAATATTATGCATAGGAAGAATAATTATGGCGCTTTATCATAGTATAGCTTTGGGCGCCTAGATTATTATGATGAGGTGACTACTCTGGTATTACTAGAATCACATAGCAACCTCCAGGAATCGCTCAACAGTCGCAGTGATATATTTTAGTCTAACAAGCTCTACATTATTATGCATCGCATTACACATATTCAATTCGGCCCCACTTTTATCAAGCGTCGTATCTGTTTCCGGCAAGAAAGTATTTCATTTTATTTACACGTTAATTAGTTGTTAAATAACAATGTTCTGAATTTGCGGGTTATTGGAGCTTTTTCTTGGCCGAAATGTATTGAGATATACTACTAGCTTCCGCCTACGTTTTCACCCGCTTCCCGAGGGAACTGCGTCCCGCACATGTATTAAAAGTATTCTATATGTTATTCTGATGTATAAGCTATATTACTGCCAAATTGCATCAAATTATTAATAATTATTTTTTGCTACTTATATTAATTTCTAGATAGGAACTAAAATAGCTAGCTATGAACGAATAATGAATTTTAGTACAATAATATGTTGAAAACTCCGTCTAAAAGCAACAATATATTTCAAAGTAACTGTTACAGAACTGACCGATCACAATATCGCAATTTATATTATAGACCTGAAAAAAGTACTTACTGTATGTTTTATAGCTTTTATAAATAATGGCTTTCGGGTATCATGTTGTAACAAGCGGTTGATCTTTCGTCACAGTATTTAAAGTAATTTAATTATTAAGATTGTTAAATTAATTTTCTCAGGCACTAATAATCATGATATTAATATAATTTTTTCCCCGAAATGTATATGGTCTAAAATAAAACAATGAAGTAGTAACGCTTCATTTAAATGAGAACCTTCTCCCTTTTCGGAAGTCGGAAGAAAATTGAATACTTTTACGCCGTTTCTTCAGACGGGATCAAGTGACCGGCCATCCTGATGTCAAAATTACTGGCCACCTTTAAAAGATTATTATTTTCAAAATCCCCTAGAGATTTTATCAATTGGCCAATCAAGAAGATAGTATTTTACATATGGTAGTTTTTTTTTATATGTGGAGTGGAAGATGCTGGAGATGGTTTCATAGAAAAAAAAAAAACTATTTACATCAAAAGATGTCACATCCAGAGATAGCTCAGAACAAAATCAATTGAGAGAATAATTTTCATTTTTATGTCTTTGAACATAAATATTAAATGAAATGGCAGATATAAAACCTCTTTAGGATTACTGAGGAAATATTACTTAACATAATATAAATGAAAATAGTGAAGATGCCGTCACTGTGCAGGCTGGTTCATAGGTTTTCTGCTTCCGTAACATTAGCACTGCGGTTCCACCCACTTTCCGTGAGAAATTGTTCCTAAACCTTAATACAAAGTAGCCTATTGTCCCATTTATTTCAATGCCGATCTCGATTTCAGCTTTTCACTATGGAGACACTAAAAAGACTTGGTACTGTAGAGGTTTTAACTCCTTATGTTTTTTAGTAAATAATGAACCTGGCCGAATCATGTTGTGAGGAAGGTCTTGAAGAATGGGACGACCAAAGAAACAATGGATGGATTGCGTGAAAGTTGATATGGCTAGAAAGAATGTAACTATTATCAAAGATGACAGCAGATAGAACCCCCCAAAAACTTGGGATAAGGGCAGGATGATGATGATGATGAATGAAACTGGCCGAATCGTCTTTTGAATATAGAAGCATAGAAAAAAGTCAGTCGATACTTCTTTTTTTATATTGTCACCGTTGTTACTCGTCCGTCAGCGCGCTTCAGAAAATAAACTAGAAGTGATATACATATTTAAGAAATGTTCTTTCATTGAAGTAATCCTCGCAAGAAGTCATGGTACCAGGAATCAATACTTCTGATCGAATTTCGATTCATACATTACTACATCAACACCATAACAGGTCTTTCACAATCTCCCTCTAATTAAAATCACTCAATAAGTCAGCATTATCAAGAGATATATAATATCAATGATGAATGATTGCAGAGCGAGTGCATAATGCATAAACTTGTGTTATTATCGTTACGTTATATATGAAGCTCGTAACTATTACAACTGCCTACCATCTGCGGTTACTTAATCTGTTATATTATTTCACTGGACGCTGTATCTGTTTGAGCTAGCTGTATTGAACTCGATGGTTTTACTTGATACAAAATTGTTATGTAAATATGTATGTATGCTGTTTAATTTTAGTCACATTGTAACAGCCTCGCGGGTCAACCGATCGCTCAACCCGTGGATGGGTCTTCTCATGACGAGTTCCTCCCTGTTTTGGAAGGTTCTCTAAATTAGTGGGTCCTGCCTGTCATTTGTACATCTTTGGCAGTCGTTACGGGTAGTCCGAAGCTAAGTAGAGGTCAGATAAGCAGTCGCTCCACGTAAAATACCTAATCTTAAGACTAGAAGCCGACCCTGACTTAGGTTGGTAAAAGGTTAGACAGAATTATGTACACTAATTCATGCTACCAACTATTATATTTATTAGGATTTTCAGCGCTAATTTTACTGGGATATATTTAAGTACTTTCCAATATATCTGGTACTGATCGGATTGCAAAAATAGTAACACCATTCTTATACCATTCTAAAAGTTCTTGTAAATGTTTTTTTTTTTTTTAATCGAGTATTAAAAAAGTGTGTTGGGTATTTAGATGAAATGTATGATTTGAGAATCTTTACCATTGCGTGAATGAATGAAGAAGGGTTATCGACCTTGGTGACCTAAATAATTCATCACCGAAACGTCCTTGTTCTCTTGTTTTTGCACTCAAGATCATATCTGTATGCCATTTAAATATTCATTATAATGATATTATCCTTTGCGCTTCGTTCTGTTAAGTAAAAAGCGATTGTTGATCACACTTTGAATGGTTATGTCTACATTCCGTAAAATATTATGCAACCTAGCAAATGAACCTGAATGTATGCTTAGTCCATAAACGATCTAGAAAATAAAGTACTTTAGGGCATTTTTTTATAAGTTCCTGACGGACGAGCCGATAACGAGACACTTCTAACAAGTCATAAGCGCGTTGCCGGCTTTTTAAAAAGGAACACGCTATTTTACTAGGGACCTTATATCTAATGAGTACTACTAGGTACCAAGTATTTATTATATAAACCTGTCAGAAGTCAGTTTTATGAATAGGACTCTCGGCAATGTAGGATACAAATGGGTTATTGTTTTGCTACAAAAGTTGCCAGTTATATAGGATAAAAATAAAGTATCTGCCAGCCTCTGAAAGCCATGCTGACAACATTTAATTAGAGGCGCGTAGAAAGTGCTCACGCGTCGATTCCGGCAGCTGACGCCGGCGGCTGTGCCTGCGATACCCTGAACTAACGCTGATAGATGCTATCTGCGCGTTGTATACTATGAAGTTATATTGTTTATGTTTTAAACATTTTGCTCAAGGAAATATTATGAGAATTCATAAATAAGTAGGTGGATTACCTATTTAATGATCAGTTCTGTTCAACGAGCTATCTAAGCGTTTAGTTATAGATCTCTAGGGCCTAAAGGCTAGCTATTTCCATGGATAAAAATATAAGCACTGCCATCGAACGTAGCAATGCTGCCTTTTCTTTGCCTCTTCTTACGTTAGGTGAAGTCATCTCTTCTTGTCCTTCTGCGCCAGGACAATCTGTCTTAGGTTGTCGGGTCAGGCGGTTGGGACATTTTAACTAGATTGGCCATCCTAGTATTCACTCGGTCAAGGGTTGCCCCGTACTCTTCGGTTCTTGCTACATACTCGCTTTCCCTTCACCTTCTCTTCGCCAGCATCTTGGGCATAATCTCAGTCGTCAGCGCTGGGAAGGAATTCTAGTTTATTTGTTCACTTGCCTAGTCTTTTCCCAACTTCATTGTAGTCGACTGCCAGTCTAACCGGATGTCGTACGCAAACTGCTTGTTTATTTGTTTTCGACTTTCTCGGATAAATGGCTGAACTGATTTAGATAAGAATGGAGATAAGATTAACATCTACGTGTGTAAGTACAGACGCCAGCACATCAAGCTACCCGAAACTGACAAATTTTCCCAATCAACTTAGAACCGTATGCTTCAGAAATAAAGTTGAAAATCTATTAAGGAAATTTGACAGACTGTTGTAGCTTAATGTAGGTACTGAAGTTTGGACAACAATATGTTCCCGAAACTTTCAAATGCATGTGCAATTAGCAAACAATGCATATGCAGGGTTTGGGAAAAAAAATTAAAGGTAAAAAAAAATTACCCGTTACCGCTCGTCCGAGCAATATTTTTGGTGTATCTGATACTGTTGGGCTTAAGCCTCAATCATCATCATTCGTACATCTTTAGCCATTGATTTGCTGTCTATACAAAATAATGATTTTGCCGTACAGACGGCTACACATCGAGCTATGCAAAACCAGTTTGTCTTGAACTCGCTTTATATGGTCTCTCTACAAATTGAACAGTCAGCTTATACTAGTTTCGTATTGCTTGATATGTAGCCGTGTGTACAAGTAACACCGCGGGGAAACAGATAGCTATAAAATAATTACAAGCAAATCGAAAGTTTCGTAAGACAAAGGTACGCGGTCTAAATTCGCCGTTCAATTTAACACTCATGAATGTAGAAAGTGACTTTTAAGTTATCATTTTATTTTTATATCCCATGCATTAATGTTGCTTAATTTAATATACAATTACTGAAATAAGTATTAAGTAATAGTTACACTTTTTATTGTGCAGTGTTTTTAAATCGTAAACTTGAACAACTATAAGCTAAATAGATCTGTCATGAGCCTTTATTTTTCGTGGGAAATCATAAAATAACCCCTCCCGCTGAGAGGTGCAGCTGCAGGGAGTGTCAGACTCTTACTGACTAAAACCCACTATGTTCCCCTCTGGAGGTCCCTGTGTGCCAGGGCCATGGTAACTCTTGCGAACAACCCGCGGTCCAGGCAGACCCTGGCCCTAAGGGGGCCTTCCCATGTTGCTGACATCTCTTCAAGGATCTGTCATGAGCCTCAATTAGTTATTAATAAGACAAATGTGCCGCCCTGGATATGCATGTTGTATTTTATGTATATATATTACTAAATCTTCCTCGTAAATAAGTCTATCTCTTGATGAAAACCGCATGAAAATCGGTGAAGTCGTTTTTGAGTTTGTCACGAACAGACCGACAGACGCGGCGGAGTTCTGCGTTAATAATGTTCATGAAGACGCACGTGGTAGATAACGAAGGTATCCATAGAAAAACGATAAACAAAAATCATTGCCCACATTAGTACAAAGGTTATTAGAGCGATACATTCAGTTCTGAATAAAATATTGCGTCAATTAGATTAAAACCCAGGAAAGCTAGATAAGAGATATTATATCTTTTCATGAAACAAGAATGTACGCTAATTTATTTCGCACTAATTATAATAATAATCAGAATCATCGTCGGAACACATACCCAGTGGTTATGCGTAAGAGTGCGAATAATACATGCCAGTTTTATTATTCGCACTGTGATTTTCTTAATGGGCTAGGCGCGCACTCTTTTAAAAGCTAAGCCGTTTTGTAGCTATAACATTGTACAGACGCCAGCACATCAACTTACCTCAATCTGTAAAATTTATTAAATCTATTTTCAATCTTATATCAATACCGGAAGGTAAATATTCAATTGGACAAATTTGACAAACGTGGTAGGTTGTTGACCTGTTGACGTCTGTACTTCAAAGATCTTCTATGTTTTTTTTTCATCCTACTAATATAATGAACGCGAAAATCGATGTATTATTATTTTGATTTGTATAGAACTGGTTCTTCAAACCATACATTATTCATACATAGAATTGTGTTGCTGGGGAGTTTGTTCCACCATTTCTTCTTCCCAGCGCGAGCGATAACACATTACATAGGTAGTGGTGAAGAGTGGGCGTTTTTGGGGCTCTCTTTTGTAAAATTTACCTTCGATAAGTGCTGATTTTCTACTTTGAATAGATAACTTTTTATCTTTATCTTTTATTTTATCTTACAAAGTTTAATAAAATTTGCTGTAATGAGGTCTTACAGCCCATCTTACACTGTTACGCAAGCCTCAACATTTAAATAATTGGGTTATTAAGCTCATTGGTGCGTATATGTTATTACGTGTTACGCGTTAATTGATACCCGGTTTAATTATCAACGTAACTGGAACTATTGGGACGGACCGTTTAAAATGTTAAGTTGGTTGACTTACTTTGCTTGTCGTGGTGGCCTAGTGGTTAAAGAGCCTACCTCTTAAGTATGAGGGCGTGGGTTCGATTCCAGGTCGGTCAAGTACCAATGCAACTTTTCTAAGTTTGTATGTACTTTCAAAGTATATCTTGGACACCAATGACTGTGTTTCGGACAGCACGTTAAACTGTAGGTCCCGGCTGTCATTGATCACCCTTGGCAGTCGTTACGGGTAGTCAGAAGCCAGTAAGTCTGACGACAGTCTAACCAAGGGGTATTGGGTTGCCCAGGTAACTGGGTTGAGGAGGTCAGATAGGCAGTCGCTCCTTGTAAAACACTGGTACTCAGTCGAAACCGGTTAGACTGGAAGCCGACCCCAACATAGTTGGGAAAAGGCTCGGGAGATGATGTTGACTTACTTTGCAAAGAGTTTGCGGAAACACGCGTCGACTTTGCATTCTTTTTTTGCTTCAATGTTGCCAATAATATGATTTGGTTGTGCAATAGAATCTACAATACGTCAGAGAACTTGTGAAAAAGAGATGGTGTTATACGATTTTTGTTACTGCGTCTCTCTTACTTCTGGACATTGATATCAATTAAATCCTTAGGACCAGTTTCACGATGTCCCAATAGCCACTATATCTATATCTATACTTATAATAAATCTGTAGAGAGGTCAATTCTGTACATTGAATATATTTTCAAAATAACTATCAGGGGGTGATAAGTGATCGATACTGATGCCAAAAATGCAATCAGTAAAATTTTTGTCTGTCTGTCTGTCTGTCTGTCTGTCTGTCTGTCTGTCTGTCTGTATGTTATTAATAGGAACAAAAACTACTGGACGGATTTTAATTAAACTTGGTACAATTATTCTTCATACTCCTGGGCAGGTTATAGGATACTTTTTATCACGCTACAATCAATAGGAGCAGAGCAGTGAAGGAAAATGTTGGGAAAACGGGAGAAGTTAGACCATTTTTTAAGCTTTCGTCGCGTGTGCAGCCTTAATGGTTAAAGCTACATAGAAATCATGTATGACGGAAATGTTCTACATAAAATTATCTAAAAAAAAAAATCCACAACAGCATATGTCTATCTTTAATGGTTGACTCACAATAACACGTATAACTCCCGATAGTTTACCAGTTCGGAGCTTTCTGATTATTTGTTATTGATTTGTTTACCCTTATATGTTTATAATATTCTCGCTCATGCCTTATTAACAAAAGATAACATTATAACATATTGTATAAAAAAAGAATCATAGAAATCGGTGTAGAAATACCAAACTTATACATAAAATCGGTCAGTAGGTATAATAAGGCGGGAGGTCCGAGCGCGAGCTTCTCATCCCGACAAAAGTTAGGCTTTGGTAGCGGTAATCGACATCCACACTGGCATAGCCGTGGGGGTCCTCTATAGGTTATATATCAGAACAACACATATTACACATAGACTACTTTTTGTCGCGAAAACCGACATCCACGCGGGCGGAGCCGCGGGCGACCGCTAGTATCGAATAAATTTAAAAATGGAATAGAATTTGTATGAAATTATCTGCCAAATAAACTAACTGGAACTTATTCGTAGGTGGTGAAACACAGGCCATAAAAATAATAAATAAATTAAAGCTTGCAAAATTGAAGTATTACATCGTATTATATAGAACCCAGCACATTTAGCTTCCTGAAACTGTCAAGATTTCCCAATCAACTTTAAACCACACGCTTCAGCGATGAAGTCGAAAATCTATTAGGGGAATTTGAAAGATTGCAGTAGCTTGATGTGCTGTCTAAATTAATACAACCGAACCAAAATCATTAGTGGATGAAATGCCTTCACCAGTACCGTTATCAGGTACCTGAATAACGTCAAAACAATACCTCTCCATCAAATTAACCAACAAGGCCTATATGAAATAGTTGTATTATCTTACTAAGTCACCTTTTGCGTTACATTGCTCCTAAAGCCCGCTTCCGTCGGCCCAGTTCTTACCAAAAGTGGAACTAACTCGGGATGGCATCACTAACAACCTTGGACTATTGTCTTTATTTCACCAAAGATATATTAAACTTCATTGCAAATGGAATAAGGTTCATAATCTAATGATAGGATTAACTTTAAAACATCTATGTTGTAGTTACACAACGCATTCATCGTTACGCGTGATGATTAGTGTCCAAAGACTGTTTCAAATAATTATGATTAATAAAATACATATTTGTGGCTAGCGTGGATCTTACTTATATTAAAGCTGAAGTGTTTGTTTGTTTGCTTGTTTGAATACGATTATTTCAGGAACTACAGGACTGATATTAAAAATTATTTCAGTGTTCGGAGCCCATTTATCACGGAAGGCTATAGGCCAGTTTGTATCCGGGTACGCGAATAAACTCCCAAGAGACCGGGCTGAAACCGCTGGTTGACAGATATAAGATCACACAAAGAGTAATTAGGAGTATCTCAATAGATCAAAGGTTAAGACAAATACAACTTTTTCATTTAAATATTTGCCGATTTTTTCTGTCAGCTAAAAATAATAATGCACTGTCCAA
Organism: Heliothis peltigera; assembly: GCA_958496145.1. NCBI lineage: Eukaryota > Metazoa > Arthropoda > Insecta > Lepidoptera > Noctuidae > Heliothis > Heliothis peltigera. The sequence goes on along the minus strand of OY292345.1, from coordinate 4,402,397 downwards.
ATATTATTATCCCTAAAATATATTTCTATATCCATATCAGAACACTACATCAGAACACCCATAGTTTATTCGTACATAACCAAGTATTGAAAGGCGACCCATTCATGTATATCGTTGGTACATAGAGCCCTAGCTATGCGCCGGGAACAATGTCTTTGAGCGGGTCGGCGGCGCTCCAATCAGGGCTCTCACCATCAGGGGTGCCAGCGGAAACTTTGCGAGGAAATTCAATTAAACTTGAGCGCTCCTCTCTTATCTGATTACTCCGTGGAGAGGCTTCTACGTAACGAGTTGAGTAGGGCTGCTACTTACTACATATTTTGAGTTCTTTTCAGGAAAAATATTTGTTTGGTTAATTAATGAACAACCAAGTAAATAGCATAATGTTATTTTTCAATTTGCTAACAGACATGATAATAAATTCCTTCTCGTCAGTCGGTCGATAGGTTTGTAGTCTGTTTCTTCCTATAGCGTGGGGTTGATTAATAACAAGACAAGCCCTAAGTATGTAGTTGCGACTCCTCAATGACTGTAAATAACATCTTCTGCTAAGATAATTTGTCGTATCGCTCTATTTCTGGACATTATAATTAAAGTGTTTTTAAATACCTATCTAATGAAAATAAAAGAAATCTAGAAGGAAAAATTACAAAAATTCTACTTCCTAGCCGCTCACTGGAAGCTCAGTTACGCAAGAGGCTTATCTTCGTTCGACAGATCCTTTAAGAGACTATTAGAACCTACCTTAATACCACGATTTCAAGATCTACCTGTGAAAGTTACAGGAACTAATTATTGTGGTCATACACGCACTTTCACTGCGTATGTATTACTTGATCGTTAGAAATAGATTCTTTATTATAAATGAAGCTACATAAATCTTCATAAAGTATGTATGATTGCTAAAGTACTTCGTTTCTTCGATTGAAGACGTAACCACTACATGTTTGCTATGAGCAATTTACTAAGAACGCTTTTAACGTAGATTGCGACAACCAGACCTATAGTAGTAGGTACTCAGGTAAGGACTATCTTTGTTGCAGTTATAACAATAATGGCGCACAGACCAACTGTCGATAATGGCGGCAATCCTCTCTAAAGTGATCCAGCCAGCTGTGCAGGACATTTTATAGCGCTCACTCTCCTAGAACTATGGGACAGTAATCCGGCACAACTGGAGAGAAATCAGGCGCAGTTCCGACGTTTACGTACAACTTTCAGACTCGAGCAATTTCGGCCCGACCAGGAATCGAACCCGAGACTCCGTGCACAGCAGCCGCGCCATGTGACTACTAGTACAATCAGTTTTCCGTTTTTTTTGGAAAATAATCCTGATTTGTCATACCATAAACAGGCCCTCAATGACATCAGTCACCTAAAGGCAAAATGTTGTACTTTCGTATTGTAATCGTATACTAGAAACACAAACTGTGGATATAGAATAAAAGCTTACTTTATCTGAGATGATAAAATAAGATAATTTACAGCATAATCAAAATTCACACTTAGCGAAATTGCTTGTCATAATTACACGACTAAACTTTGTGGGGTACAATTAAAACAGTTTCTTTTCTCCTACGCATGTTTCATTATTAACAATGACGATGTAGGCTTTATCTTTGTAGATATGTCTATACTAATATTATAAATCTGATGAGTTTGTTTGTTTGTTTGAAGGAGCTAATGTTCCTGAGATATAACACTACAGATCCGGTTAGAATATCAGTGTCAGATAACCCAAAAAAAAGTTATTTGATCTTCTTCTAGGTTAATGCTACTATTCCACTAAAGAATTTCTTGACGACAAGAACATTATTTTAGCATAGTGCATGTATGTTAATTATAAACAGATAATAATTAAATATTTGTACACCGATTCGGTAGAATGTATGGGACTATTAAAAACAAAACACCTTTTGTAAATATTTACTACATTCTGACAAATAAATTTTTCTTCCTTTCTTTCCATCTATTGAGGAAGGCCATAAACTATTTTTAATCCGAATACGCGAAGTAATACCCCAGGAGGTAGCTGAAACCGCTCGCTGGTGGAAGCTAGTGTAATTATGGATAAAATGCGATTTATGTTGGACGCCAAACTAGTACTACAAAAACCCATGTTAATTCCCACGATAGACATCACCATAGTCATTTTGTTACGTGAACAGACCGCATGCAAACGTGATGGTTTTATTTTACTGCCACATGAAATAATCTACGCACCTCTTAATGTACCTAGTAGTTTGGTTGGAATGTATGTTTGTTGCTAAATAATATAGTAGCTGCTGAATGAATTTGACATGGAATTTTGCATGGTGGTCATATTTGTTGACATTGGCATACTTTTTGATGTTAGCAATAATGACATGGGAATTCGCTAGACGTGTCTTCAACACTCTCTCCCACTGTGGAATTTGGTAGATGTGTCTTTAAAACTCTCTCCCACTGTGGGCGCAGCGGTAGGGTATGTAATTGATGACTTTTATTAACTAAAACTCACTTTTGTTCCTTCTGGAGCGCCTTGTGTGCTAAGAAAATTCTTTCACTGTCAGAAAGCCACACTATCCCCAGGTTGCATATGCTACATTTTATCCGGCTTACACGAGACACGGATGCCGAAAACGGCAAGTTTTAGTATACTGTACAAAGCAGATGGAATTTTATTCTCAAGAACTCAATAAAGAATGAAGCCACGGTATTAAGCACCTTAATATCAAACACAGTTTCACACTACCGAGTGTTACTTTACTCTTTCACGTAAAAACTACTGAATGGATTTGAATGAAACTTTACCACAATATAACTTATACATCAGAATAACATATAGGCTACTTTTTATCCGGGTATGGAAAGTACTTCCCTCAGAAAGCGGGTGAAACCGCTGGTCTTCTATATTATGGACAGGGAATCTTAAGTCCCCCACGAGCTTATTATAGGAGTTTTATCACTACGTCATTGGAATAGGAAGTGAAGATAGCTCGATGAAACGACCAGATCATGTATCAGTATGCTCTGCTGTTTCTCTTTGTAGACGTGAGAAGAATGAAGATTGGCTTAAAAACAATCGTAATAAATGAGATTGAGAATGTTATTCGTATAATATAGATGAGAGGATTTGGTTTCTTTTTAATTAAAGTTGTATGAAAGTAAAGATGCAAAATTTATAAGTATTTATTGAAATCTAAAAAGAAATGTGTTTTATTTAAATTAAACAAACCAAACTTTGAAATGATATTGCATGATTTGAAATAATAAGAGTAGTAAACCAATACTCTGCCTTAAACACTTATTTGTTTATATAAGCATAATTTATGGCGTGCAAATGTCAAAAATATTTCCTAGTATTCTTGGAGACAACCCTAGCCTATGAGCCAATAACGTCTAAATCCCCATCCCTCTGAAGCGTACCGTCAAGCGCGACTCTAGTAACCGCTAAGCCCGACCTGTGACTTTATCGCCCCCCACTTAAAACCTCCCCTTATACATCTTCCTTCCTTACATATACTACACCTCAACATCCTGCCATTGGAATACCAATCTTATGGCCTACGTATTAAGGATGATTACGTGTAGTCTTGAGTGTAAAGGCAAAGTTTGTGGGGTATAATCAAGGGTACGCTGGTACGCAACGATAAGTTTGTAGACGTTTAAGGCACGGTTTGGAGGCGTCACGTTTGGGGCTATTGTTAAGAGTTATAGTGGATCGTTATTCATTAAGGAGTTGATGATGCTGTGCCTACATTATACTGTATTCAGAACTTAAATAACTTGTTTCGCTTCACACAAAGTTGGATAAATCTATTCTGATGCACTGTTTCATTTGTTTTCTGAATCAGTTACTACACCTTACTGCCTCCTTACCTCCTATAAGGGAGAGGGCAATGTTGTGTTTTGTTATTTTTGTGTCAAAAGACTCTGTCACATAATTTGAGTACTGATTAGATGCGAATCCGTAGTAAGGGTAACAATTTTATAATTTTTACAAAAATAGTTTTTGTTAGAAAATCTGAGAATTATGAAATGTGTACCATTAGAACAATAAGTACACGGTACAAAGTAAGTCGTGGTCAGTGTGACTTGCCGATAACTAAACGCGTCACCCTCGAACTCAAGTCATTCCCCATGGGACAACTGTACTCAGCTAGATATATTTTGAGTGACTGGCATGCCTATGGGAATCTACTTATTAATTTAATACTTCCATGGACCATGAGCCCAGCACTAGGAACTTCTTACCTAAACATGCTAATGCTGACATTTAGATAAACAAATGATATTTGAAAGGTCCTTGCCTGATAAATGGCCCCCAATATTAATGGTATATACAAATTTTTTGTCGGAAAATCAATAATGAAAATCCCCACCTATGTAATACTTTATTAAAGGAATTTGAGATCAAAAAATATTATCGTCAAAAAGCTACAATAGGTACCTTCATTACACTCATCGAGAAAACAGAAAATTAATAATTAATTCTAGTAAACAATTATTATCTCATTTACACAGCCACCACAACTATCGACAACTGAACCGGTAACATCCAATGATTTTAATATAATACATCGCTGAAAACCGATATTAAATTCACTTGTCAATTCTCCCAAAAGAGGATTTCATTCGAAAAACCGCATCGCTAAGCTATGGTTGGATTCACACACCATAAATCACGTTCGAATTTCAAACAACTTTTTATAATACTTCTAACAGTTTATATGGAATAAAGTCGAATATTGCTTGAAGAGGGATCGAGTTATGCTGTTTGTATTTTGTGTTAAGGGGCGGGAAAAATGGGAAAATGGTGACAGGGCTGAGAGCCGTGATAGCGCTATGGAAGCGTGGTGGAGTCAGAAGGGCTGTCCCTATATTTTTTCTTCCTTTAAAAATTATATGTTAAATGAAAATACATAAGTAACTACAAAATATGTCAATACAATGTATTTCTGGCCAAACTTGTAGTCGTCATAGGACATTGCGCTTATCCAGAAACCATTTTAGATATTATGGAGGTTGAAAACTGTCAATTAAAATGCAATCTCTAAGCAATGCAAGGATCGTTATGTATTGTATGTACTTGTAATAGATTGGCAATATCGACATCAAAAATAATAATTATTATTTTCAGAAACAATGTAACTTGTGTTTTGTATGCTCGTATGATGTCATGATTCATGATCTGCTTAATATTGTATTAAAAAGTAAAGGCTGTGTGAAAGTTAAAAATGATACAACTAGATAAATCGTTCTTTCTATGAACCAGAAAAATGTATTCTATTTTTATACGCAAGAAAATTTTAAATAAAAACTTTTATTAATAATTAAAAAATATATGTAATAATTAAAAGTTGCCAGCCCTACGTCACAGTATCCAGCAGCAGGTATAAATGAAAAAATAAAAAAAGTCACGTACAATATTGGCCCCGCAAGTTCAATTAAAAGCGAGCCTTGCGGCCTCTATTGTGACATCTCCCATTCATTCGGATTTATTTCGCATATTCGTTTCACACGTCAATAATTTCTTCATTATTTCCCATAATAATGTGTAGGTATCTGGGTGCCATTTTGATCATTTTCTCGCGTTCTGCTTGCGTATTTAAATTTGGAAGTGTTTGATCTTTTGTTTTTATTGTGTTCGATTTTTGTTTGGTTGGGAATTGGCTGAGATTTTTTTTTTCATAGTTAAACATCCTGATAAATGAAAATAAAAAACGCAAAGAACGATAGATAAAATAGCTGCAAGTAGCAATTTGTCATCGACCTAGTTAACTACTATCCTAATAAATTATATTTTCCTGGTTCGTAGTTAGCATAAAGTGCCGACAGATAGCATAAAGTGTGAGCAAATAATATGTTAATTTTGGACGTCCACGGCAGGTAGATATAACAGCGGGCCCTTGTGCAGAAGCAATCGCCCTTTCACTTCCCATAGCTGCCAAATATTTGTGGGTAGGTAGGTATTGGTGTATATGATAGTAAATAAGTTGTGGGATTTTATTTTAATCACTTCGTTTTTCACGTTTTTTACTGTCCCACTGCTGGGCACAGGCCTCCTCTTAAGCGTTAAACACCACGCTAGCTCAATGCGGGTTGGTGATAACAGACTATAAATCCAGGATTCCTCGAGATGATTTCCTTCACCTTTAATCAGTCATTGGTGACCAAGATATACTTAAAAAGTCGTATAACATAGAAAAGTTACATTGGTACATACTTGAGAGGCTGGTGCTTTAACCACTAGGCCACCAGACTACAATTTAATAAAATGCAGAGTTATTTGGCACGAACTGTGTTCCCATAAAATGGAAACATATACCTACTTACAAAAGTAGCTGAGATAGGAATCAAGGTAAGAAAGGGAATTAGGTACCTATACGGAAATTGAAATGAGATCACTTTTACATAGCCGAGTGATCGAGTTGCTCTCGTTGTTCAGTGCTACACATTCGATAAGCAGGCGTTATGCAATTATTGTAAATTATTATTATTCTTGAAGACAATCATATCTGTGATGTAATGTAGGTATGGTTTATATGTCTACTGTTATTTTCTATAGCCTAAGTAGGTTCTACACTGAGTACAACTTCCACATGTGTATAAATCTTATAGATAGACCAATAAATAATGAATAATACATAATAATAGAAATAAGCTGTGCCTTTGTACTTAATTGTTCTATTTTATTTATTGTCTTATTATATAAACTGTGTACATAAACTATTAAATAAATAAACAATATGTATGACCTTACCTTAATGTAAATAAGGAATGTAAGTCCCAGAGACAGAACAATATGTACAGACTGTGACAGAATGTTTCCGCGAAAGAGTTGAAAATCTATTGAAAAAATTGGACAGCTTGTAGTAGCTTGTGCTGGCGTCTGTACCTACGTGCTAATGATGTGGATTTTATTAGCATAGCAGGCCGAAAGCTAAATATTCTACTTTTAATATTTTATTTCAGTATTCAACTAGTGAACATGGTATAACGCACCTATCGCTGCTAAACCCAAATCTTACCGAATACGAAAAAATCATCATTCATCCTTCACTTACTGCCATCTATCGATGGTCATAGCAGTTTAGCTGTATTTCACAAGCAATCTAAGAAAATAATAAATGTGTAGCCACCGTCAGCAATTTCATGTAGAAACTCCTTCGCGCACCCAAATAAAAAAATCTTGTAGCCTTCCTCGATAAATCTATTCAAATTCTTTTTATAATTATTATCTTTTTATAATAATTAATTCTTGAGATTCTACGAGATGAGATACTACGGACTTATTAAGTCTTGTAAACCTAGCAGTCGGGCTGTCATTGTCATATCTTATAGTTTGTTTTTGTCAATGTCATCAAATCGATTGAGCGAGAGTTCGTTCGTCGAGTCGCCGGGTTCACTTCCTTCAATTGTTCAATTTTGGAATACATTAAGGTATATATTTCATAATTTCAATTACATAAAACAAAAGCTAATCAGTTCTTTACGTACTGTGAAGAATTACGTTATTAGTTTATTGATTTTGTGTATTATATCAATATTTGTAACGTTCACTAATATTATTGTTAGATTCGCAGCCACTCCGCGCCGGTTACCGGTATCTTAATTTTTGCATTAATTTTATACACTTTTTTTTCAGTTAGACGGACAACGGTAGAAATATGAGTAATAAGAAGCCCCTCACTAAAAGTGAAAAGAATAGAAATGATAAGAAAAATGAAAAAAAATCTTCACCAAAGGTAAGTAAGAAGACAACTTTTAATTTATTTTTTACTAACATCCACATGGACTACGTCCGAATACAAATAACGAATTTAAATATACCTTTAGGAATCCTGTAAATAGGTAAGAACCGCATGAAGTCAGACCAATTCTACTTTTTTAAGTTATATGAAAATCTTTGTCACCACTGACTGGATCAAAGGTGAAGGAAAACATCTTTTCCTTATTGTGAGAAATCATCAAATGACCCCGATATAGCCGTGGGTGCAGCTGGAGGGACTCTTACTGACTAAAACCCACTTGTTCCTTCTGGAGGTCTTTGTATGCCAGGCCACTCTGGGAATGACCTGCAGCCTAATGTAAACATCATGAGGAATCCTGGACTATAAAGTCAGAAAACACCATCCTATAATGAGCAATGATGATTAATATTCAATCCATCTCTGTGGAGGAGGCCCAGAACAGTGATAGACTGTTTGGTTGTAGAATCTGTTGAATTAATTTTGAAAATTCTTTGCAATAATAGAAAGCCATGATATGTGAATCATCAGAGATATTAAACTATTTTTTTGTTACAGTTTAAGAAATCTTATATAGTACTAGCTATATTCATAGCCTTCTCATCAGCAACAATGTATGGTTTTAAATGGTTGACAACGCCTCCAGAAATGCCTAAAATTGACTTGGAGCAATGGTGGGGCAAATACCCCATAGATATGAAAAGGGACACATCCATAAGGCCTTATAAAATTGAGTTCTCTGATGTGGTATGTATATTATTGTGTAATATTTTTCCAACATGGAATTATGTAATAGTTTGTCATACTGACAAAGCATTTAATTATAAGATTTTGATAAAGACAATAGATTTAGATAAATATATTCTTTTGCTTATGTAGCATGACCCTTCATGTTTTAATCCTTCAGAATTTCAACATAATATGTTACTCAAAATTGTTTGAGTGGAATTAAAAACTACATTTTACCCTGGTAGGAAGGGACTTTGCACTCTCAGCTGATAAACTTAAAGATATCATATTTAGGCCCCCAAGTTTTTAATATAATATTACATGAACTGATAACACTTAAAACTGCTTTTGAAAATCCATTACATCTATGTTTATGTTTTAGATTGTCAATGATCTGAAAGAACGACTTCTCCATCGTCGTTCCTTCACACCTCCTCTAGAGAATGCCGGCTTCACATATGGCTTCAACACACACTTCCTGAACCAAGTGCTGGACTTTTGGCAAAATAAATACAACTTTAAGGAGAGGGAGCAGTTCTTGAACAAATATGACCATTATGTGACTAATATACAAGGCTTGGACATACATTACTTGCATGTTAAGCCTAAACCACCACCAAATATTACTGTGAGTTTGACTGATAAGATTCTGTTAACTGTTTTATACACTACATACCTAAAATACTGCTTGTAATAATAGCCATATGTCGTCATTATTACTATCAAATGGTCAAGAGGTTTTAGGCAGCTGGGTCAAGGGACTGATTCAAGAAGCATGCCTTAAAACGGCGAGTTTTGTGTTGATGTTTCTGTCTCTGGGGCCCTAACGACTGTTAGCTGGAAGATCCCTGTATTAGAGGTCACATATATGTACCTACATTTATTTTGAATGTTTTTTTCCTATTTGTAAAGATAAAAAGTCATTTATTCAAAGTAGGCTGAAAATCAGCACTTTTCGAAGGTCAATTCTACAAAAGACAGCCCCAAAAACGCCCGCCCTTCACCACTTCCTATGTGTTATCGCTGGGAAGAAGAAATGGTGGAACAAACTCCCCAGCATGTATGTGTTAATGATAAATATGTTGAACAATATTTCAGGTGGTACCAATATTACTCATGCATGGATGGCCAGGCTCTTTCCGAGAATTCTACGAACTTATACCGAAGCTGATTACTCCCCGCCCTAACCAAGACTTTGTGTTTGAAGTAATTGCTCCCAGTATTCCAGGCTTTGGCTTTTCTCAGGTGAGAACCTCATTTTACTGATTTCATTTTAAATACACAACTCAACTAGCATATATTAGTTGAAGGGCCAGAAAGACAGAAGTATAACTAAACAATAAGTGCAATACAGAAGCTAAAGGCATATGGTATCGCTTAAAATGTATGCAACAAAAAATCCAGAATTACATACATGTTAATGTAAAATTTTCTCAATCAACTTTGAACCATATAGGTAATCAATAAAGTTCAAAATCAATGAACAAAATTTGAATTTTAGAAGCTTGATTTATGGGGTCTGTACAATAAACGTGTTATTTTTCTCTTCGGTTATTTACAAAATAATAGTAAAAAATTAACATCCATTTAATTTTCAGGCACCAGTGAGAGCCGGTATGGGCCCGATACAAGTGTCCGTCATATTCCGCAACCTCATGGCTCGTATCGGCCATGACAAATTCTACACACAGGGAGGAGACTATGGCTCTGCTATTGGGTCTGTGATGGCAACACTGTTCCCTGAACACATTCTGGGTTACCATACTAATATGCCTTTAATGGGATACAATCCCATGGTCACTATTTATACTTTGCTAGGTGAGTTTAATACAGTATGTGATGATACAGTACATATATAAATTTAAAATGTTGATGGGGAGTTTGTTGCGCCACTTCTTCTTCCCAGCAAAAACACATAGGAAGTGGTGAAGGGTGGACGTTTTTGGGGCTGTCTTTTGACATTCAAAATGTGCTGTTTTACAGCCAAGTTTGAATAAATGATTTTGAGTTTGAAATAATAATGCTTTTATAAATCTTAACATCTGATACAATTTTATAGCCAGGGTTACTCATTAATTACGCAAGGTATTTTTGAGGATTTTACCCTCCACTCATAGCGAGTCTAAGATGTATCTCGATACACCCCCCCCCCCTCTCATAATCTCCATTTTCTCTTAATCTCAATAAATCATCATCTCCCGAGCCTTCTCCTTGGGGTCGGCTTCCAGTCTAACCGGTTTCGGCTGAGTACCAGTGTTTTACAAGGAGCGACTGCCTATCTGACCTCCTCAACCCAGTTACCTGGGCAACCCAATACCCCTTGGTTAGACTGGCGTCAGACTTACTGGTTTCTGACTACCCGTAACGACTGCCAAGGATGTTCAATGACAGCCTGGCTGAGTACCAGTTAATCTCAATAAATAAAACCATAAAAGGTATTTTTTTTTAATTAATTTTCAGGTTCAGTATGGCCGGGTCTTATAGTGGAGCCCGAACTGGCAGACCGCATGTATCCGCTCAGCAAACACGTGGCAAAGACTGTCGAAGAATCTGGATACTTCCACATACAGGCTACGAAACCAGACACAGTTGGTAAATTATATTTGTGCTTTTATTTAAATGCAATTAAAGGTAAAATGAACAGTTATAATTTTTGAATTATAAAACATCTTGAAGAAAGTCTTCTTCTTATAATGCCCAAGTTTGTTTGAATGCGCTAAACTCAGGAACTCCTGAGCAGATTCGAAAAATTATTTCATCACATTTATCCGTTTGTGCGGAGTAGTTCTTTTTTTACCGCTGGTTACCAGTACATATTATTATAACATCGTAAATTGAAACTGATTTTATTTTGTTTGTAAATAGAATAATTTGGGCCAACAATCTCTTAACGTCAAACTGATGCGCCGATAATAATACCGATGAAGGGCGGGCGTTACGGGGACTGTCTTTAAAAATTGACCTACAAAAAGTGCTGCTTTTCAGCCTACTAATTTTAGTAATAGGATAGATAAAAAGTAATTTATTCCAATGAACAGACAACTAAAACAACATAAAATTCCTGTTATTTCCAGGAGTGGCACTCTCAGACTCCCCAGCAGGTTTAGCAGCATATATCTTGGAGAAATTCTCCACTTGGACCAACATGGAGTACAAGAAGTCTGCCGATGGGGCTTTACTGAACAAATTCTCGCTGACCCATCTGTTAGACAACGTCATGATATATTGGGCTTCTAATACTATTACCAGTAGCATGAGGCATTATGTTGAAGGATATAAGCAGTTGATGCTGACTGATCAGTAAGTTACACTGTGTTTTTATTACTTAAGCTATCATATGGCCGATAGATTTGTGGCCAAATAGGCTTTTTGTGTACTGGAGAGATAACTTCCGCTGCTTGGCATAACTATGAGTGCTATGAAAACTACCATGCCTGTTCATCAATAGAGGCTGTAAAAGAATATCACATGGCTAAATTATCATAAAGCTGCTAGCTTTCTTTGGAAATAGATCCTTGTGCATGGTCTGTCTTTTTTTTGAGTAGGATAGGAAATCATTAAATGACCCCTTGCTATACTGACTAAAACCCAGTTATGTTCCTTCTGGAGCCGGCCCTGGTTACCGGGTTGTTAGATAGCCCTTTTATCGAGAAAGGCAATCGGCTCCTTTTTATCCGAGTACACGGAGTAGTTCCGATGGGACTCGAGAGTAACTGGTGGCGGAAGCTAGAACTCAATATTTCTATCAATCGTCGTATCTAACCAATACATTAACATACAATCTCTTCTTCCAGAATCCCAACAGACGTCCCAACATGGGGCATAAAGTTCAAGCACGAAATAAGCTTCTTCCCGGACAGCATACTCAAGCTAAAGTACAAGAACTATCTACACAGCTCTATAGTGGAAGATGGAGGTCACTTCCCAGCTATGGAACTACCTGATGTACTAGCCGATGATATCTTTGACGCGGTACAAACATTTAGAGCGTTCCATTCTGGAGGACAACGTCCCGCAGAGTAAGTATGCACCCTGGGGAAGGATCTAAAATTAGATAAAGCTTGGTAACAAACAGATGCTGTATAAAGACACAATGATTATCTATACTCATAATAAATCTGTAGAGAGGTCAATTCTGTACATTGAAAATATTTTCAAAATAACTATCAGGGGGTGATAAGTGATCGATACTGATGCCAAAAATGCAATCAGTAAAATTTTTGTCTGTCTGTCTGTCTGTATGTTATTAATAGGAACAAAAACTACTGGACGGATTTTAATGAAACTTGGTACAATTATTCTTCATACTCCTGGGCAGGTTATAGGATACTTTTCACCACGCTACAATCAATAGGAGGAGAGCAGTAAAGGAAAATGTTGGGAAAACGGGAGAAGTTATACCATTTTTTAAGCTTTCGTCGCGTGTGTAGCCTTAATGGTTAAAGCTACATAGAAATCATGTATGACGGAAATGTTTTACATAAAATTATCTAAAAAATATTCCACAACAGCATATGTCTATCTTTAATGGTTGACTCACAATAACACGTATAACTCCCGATAGTTTAGCAGTTCGGAGCTTTCTGATTATTTGTTATTGATTTGTTTACTTTTATGTTTATAATATTCTCGCTCATCCCTATTAACAAAAAATAACATTATTACATATTCTATAAAAAAAAAGAATCATAGAAATCGGTGTAGAAATACGAAACTTATACATAAAATACGATAATTAGTCATCGCCCCGTGTCGTTGCCGCGCTCGACGCGGGTCGGCCGGTAGGTATAATAAGGCGGAGGTCCAAGCGCGAGCTTCTCATCCCGACCAAAGTTAGGCTTTGGTAGCGGTAATCGACATCCACACAGGCGTAGCCGCGAGGGTACTCTATATGTTATACAAGCTGTTGTTTTGCATCCTCGTCAAATTTCAGGTGGCTGTCATAAAAGACATAAATAATCAATTGAAAGTACTGTACCGGGAAATAACAAATAAGCGCCGCTTTTTTTTGTTGTTGAAATTTAACAGATTTTCAGAATTGAAACCTTAATACTAAGCGAATCACCCAACTACGCAGGCTACGCACTCTACGCACGCAACGACAAACAGCTGAGAGCGAGTAATGACCTTTGCGACGACCGGTAGCAATAATTTTACCTAATTTTATTTCGAAAATCACCCACGTTTTAGTTTGGTAATTAACTCATTTTAAGCATCAGTACGAGTATAATAGGGAATCTTACGAATGACAGTAACACTAGACGCCGTATAAAGTTCACTGACTTGCGATCAGCTGATTAATAAAATTTAAGTTTTGCTTTATTCCTATCGTTTAGCTAAACTTTTCGTAGTGACTTTGTTTTTATTTGTGGATTAAATTGGTTGATTTTAAATTTTCCTTCCTACCTAACGGGCTTAGGATCGGCAATAACACTTATCCCGATCTACTTAGTATAAAAATGTTGCGAAACATTTCCGTGAACATCCGAATGGCTTTCCACTGATGGCATACAGGCGAACCATTTCCATCAACTCGACATTAGAGTAATTGTCCACCAACTTGCACTTTCGGCTATGGCTTCACAAAGGAGCGGAATTTGCAAAACACGCACTCGCTGCGGCGACATCAAACACACTGCTGGTTCGGGTGCGAGGGGCCGCGTGCGGGAGCGTGGCAAGCTGTGGTGGCAAGACGCATGCGCGGGAGAGCGCCCGCGCCGTGGTTGGTTGGGGTGGCATTGACTACCTACGATTTTTGTGAATGATCGTTGCGTATGCATTGTGTATGAATGTTTGCGTTTGTGTGCGTGTGGACGCGCGATTATAGGGCTAGTTACAGACGCGCCGCCTTTAAATACGCCTAGTTCACACTTACGGATAGGAAAAAAAATAAAAAAAATGACCTACCTATTTTATTGTTGATTTGGATCGAGAATCATTAGCATAATTACGTCCTTGAATTTGACGAGGATGCAAAACAACAGCTTGTATATCAGGACAACACATAGACCACTTTTTGTCGCGAAAACCGACATCCACGCGGGCGGAGCCGCGGGCGACCGCTAGTAAACAATATAGTGTTGTTTCCTTGCTGTTACAGAAAAGGTGTAATCCAACCAGAAGTTGACTATGAAAAAGCAAAAACAGTCTACGAGTTCACAGTCAAAGACTCCAACGGTCAGGATGTGAAACTGGACAAATACAAGGGAAAAGTTCTTCTCATAGTAAATGTAGCTTCCCAATGTGGTTATACTAATGTACATTATGAACAACTAAACCAGCTGCATGAGAAATACAACCAGAAAGGTCTTCGTATATTAGCGTTCCCTTGCAACCAATTTGGTGGCCAAGAACCAGGCACTATGAAAGAAATCCTACAATTCACAAAGCAGAAAAAGGTTAAATTCGACCTCTTTGAGAAGATAGAAGTAAATGGAGAAAACGCTCATCCTCTATGGAAGTTTTTGAAGAAAGCCCAAGGAGGTTTTATGGGTGATTTTATTAAGTGGAACTTTTCTAAATTTATAGTAGATAGAAATGGGATACCAGTTGAAAGGTTTGGCCCTAATACCAATCCGTTGGATTTGGAACCTTATTTGGCTAAGCTTTGGGGTTAATTTACAAGTTGAAAGACAGTGGTCTGAATGCCAGAGAGAACTACTAGCGACGATTTTCTCTCTCTCAAACAAATACTGGTGTAAATAGTAATTAGTCACTTGATGAATGAGTTTTGCTGTGTGTTATATCTTATTGTATGGACTGTTTTGGCAAAATGATTAATGACCATTCCAAAAACTGTTGATGCAGTTAGAAAAAGTTACTGTACAGGGATATAAAGAAAAAACTTTTTTATTGTGACTTTTACATTTTCAATTTTCACTCTTATTATATTAATAAAGACTGTAGAAGGTAGCTTGTATAACCAATCATCCAAATAATAACTTTTTTACATATAAGTTATGAAACAAATAGGTACTTAAGAATAAAATTAAAATTTTAAATAACCATATCAAATGGTTGTTATTTTGAAAACTAGGATAAACATATTTGTAAGTGTACAACTTTTGTTACCAGTCTCATTATATTTTATTTGTTACCAAGATCAAATATTTGCATGCATTTATTGTAAAAACTTTTTTATAATAATTCTATTTTTGTTATAATTATAATAAAATACTTACGTTCTTATATTGTATTTTTATTTAGTTGCTGTTGATCTGTAAAATGCGTTATTAAGATAGGCAAGACATTGCATATGGTTAACTCGCATCCTGGAGCGCAGATATGCAGGAGACACAATATTTTTTTTATTATTTTATTTAATACGAGAGGTAGACGATATGTTTATCCGTCCACGCGTACAGACAGTACGTAATATGCGAACTACAATAAAACAGAAATTAAATAGAAAATAAAACAATGTAATGAGTACTAACATTGCACCAAATATGTCTAAACTGTTTGACGCCCAAGCCTAAGCTTGGACAGATCTTGTATCGTGTTACGCGAACTCGAAGAGTCGGTCCATTGCAGCTCTGGAATCGCTGCTATCATCTGTATTGAATAAATTACTTTAAGGTAAAAATGTGATAATAAAAATTGTTACAGCCAACAGTTTATGGGCCCCGTGCTATTCTTAACTTGATTACCTATGACCTGGATAGCATAAGTAGGGGTTTAGGGCTTAAGAAAATTATCGATTTCTTCAGCTCTACCTCATTCGAGATAAAACTTAGTTTTCATTTAGAGTGAATTTGTAAAAAAATACATAACTTTACTATAAATTAATAAATTCACTATGAAATTACAAAAATATAACTACATAACTGGAAAGTTATAAATCTCTCTCATAGAACTAAACTAAATTACTGAACCAAACTTGAGGATACAACTAAATAAAATACAGACATAAAAAAATCGATGATGTTTTTATTAAACAGTGAAATACTTACTGTAAGATTCAAAATGTTTCCGACACCAGTTATATTTGAAATAAATTATATACATAAAAAATACATACATCTGACAAATTTTAATTTCACACCTAATTTGCTTACCCAGTAAACAAATATAATAACAACATTTTTTAACCATTGTAAATGTCCAAAGTTGAATACCATAATTTGGGACATGAAAATGAAGACTGGAGTACATTGCTAAAAAAAAATCTAGGCAAAAATTTATACATTGTCTTCATAAAAAAGTGCGATTTCTGTTGTTACATTACATAAATGCCATCGAAACATAAAGTATTTTCTTTTTCTATAATATTATGAGAGGAATGTAACATGATCTATTCCACCGCAGTTTTCTTAGAAGATCTAATTTAGCTACGCTACAACAGGATGGTATAATCAATTTAGAGTTACAATCAATAAATACAAAAATCTTTTAATTACATACAATTTACTTCAAATATTACTTCAATTTACATACATCCAAACATTTTACTTGTTCAATATGTAACTACGATAATAATATTACATTTACGTTTGAAAAACTATAATACTACTATAATAGTTACACTATCAACCATTACTACTATGCCAACTCAAGGTATGTCTTTAATGACCTCAGCGAGTTGTTCCCGGGTGAACATGTGGAACATGGAACCAGGAGTCATGGTCACCACCTCTACATTGTTCTCGGAAAGTTTCTCCTCCATGACTTGTTTCAGGATGGTGAGCGCAGACTTAATCGCTTCCTTTAGAGTCATGGATTTGTGGTATACTTCCTGTTGGGTGAGAAATAAAAGGATTAATGTCCTAATGACTGTAAAAAGTGATAGCCTTGCAATATATGAGGTACTTGCTTATCATATATACCCTTTTCCAAAAAGATTTCTGTACTTGCTTGGTTTTTACTGAATATAGACACTGAATATTGACTGACACTGATTACTGAATATAGACAAACTGGTTCATAATACTCATAATGCTAATCTTACCTTCAAGCTCTGCTGGGCGCCTTCACTGCCAGAGCCTATGGCTTTAGCATCATACTGCACAAATGTACCACTGGGGTCCATGTGGAACAGTTGGGGGCCTTTCTCATCAATGCCTGGCGACAACAACCAAATTAATGATTATAATGATGTGATTTTTTGGTCATATTCTATGGGATTAGGTGAAATGATGTAGTGGTACTTCAAGAACTAATTTTGGCTACAATTTATAGTAGAAACATTACAAAAATTGTGAAGATAGCAAATGAAAATTAACTACTTCTTTTTCTATTTACAGTGCCTTCATAATTCAAAGATATTGCACAAGTCAAGGTGAGAAATAACATGGCGATGGGTAAAAAATAATGATGACTGACCTAATTTATTACTGCCAATAAATATGTTTTCATTAATACAATATAGGAAGGTTAGAGTAGGATAACTCTAGGTAAGACACAATCTGCTCACTGTATATTAGATAATTTATTTGATGATTGATTTATTACCTGCAAACATAACAGCAACACCAAAAGGTCTGGACATGGCAGTACCACTATCATCATCACTGTCCCCAAACTGTATAGCCAAGTTGGACACAGCTTGAGCACACGACTCAACGCTCATGCGCTCATTGTACACAAACCAGTGGTTCTGGCATTCCACACGAGCACGCTCCACTAAAGTTCTGAAACATAACAGTATTTGAACTTTTAGCTGCCCTTAAAGTAATTTTTGATATTCTTTGTAGGTAATGAAGTTTTGATGTCTGATCAGTGGGTTATATATTCCATATTTTAAAATTTTATAAAGTGTAAATGTTTGTTCTTTAGGGCCTATCATTGTATAATTTGGAAGTGTCAATACACTTCTGATAAATATTGCCTGTTAATTTTCTCATACATGTTACGCTTGTTATGAAAAAACCGACATAATCTTAATGAGTTACAAAAAAAATAAGTTTTTTACCTAGAATCGGCCATCAGTCCAGAAACAGCACAAGCGATATGTCTATCAACTTCCACAATCTTCTCGATCGTAGTAGGCTCCATCAGAGGCGATGTAATCCTCTTCTCGACGGCCAGCACAACTCCTTCTGAGGTGCAGATGCCGATCGCCGTCGACCCCAGTTTAATCGCCTCAATAGCATATTCCACTTGGAACAGCCTTCCTTCAGGGCTGAACGTGTTCACACCACGATCATACTCGGAACGTGTAAGAAACATCTGCAAAAATAAAATAATTTCGCTCACCGGGATAGGTTATGGACCATGACAAAGCGTTTTGACAAATTTCGTGCTAATAGTCTAACTGAAGCTTGAAATTACACCGATTGATAAATACCTTGGATAGTTTCCTCTTTTAGTTTTATGTGAAATAAGTAAAAGTATTGGCTATTTTACTATAAAATGAGTAATCAAATTTTCGCTGACTCCGGCCCTCAATCAACCAAACAAAATTCAGCTGTCAAACAAACGATGACCGAAAACGAAACGTCAGCGTCGTAGAGATAGCCACCATAGTTTACGTTTAGTCGATTAAAGTTAAGTAGGAATTGTTTAATCACGACATACAAGCATATTTATAATAAATAAAAAAATCACTGCAGTTTTTTAATAATTGCTAAAATTATAAAAAACCACTCAATGAGATTTAGTTCTCAAAGTCACCAAGGAGAATGTATAAGTACATTTAAAATTAAACTCTGACACATTGTCAAAGAGTACATATTTATTCTAGGTTAAAATTATTGTTGTGGTTTTTTTTTATTTACAATTGATACCTACCTCGTAACTGTTATTGTTATCAGTATAACTTTGTAATACATGTCTCATCAAAATTTAATGTTGTAACAGTATGCTATTTGTTTTTAAATGTAAATAATATCCTTTTGTGTCTTATGAGGTCATACTAGTACTTACTGTCTATATAATAATATTAGTACCACGAAGTCACTCATTAGCACTGCCGCTGTTGTTTCGTCCAGTAAGTAAAATACTTTGCGCTATTGTATTATTTTTCTCTATATCATATATGTACTTACAATCCATAATTGTATAAGTATAGATGATCTCTAATATCCGTACTATGATGTTAAGAATAGGGAGTTAAGACTATTCCATCACGGGTTCTAGCCTCAGATCTCAAATCCGGCTAATATCTGAATAAAGGTACCTACTTAATGAAATGTTAGAAACTGACAATTTAAAGCTTTGAAGAAAACGGTCGCCACCGTAACTATTGAGTTTTGGAACAAAATATTCAACCCACCACATACGCTAAAGTACATCCTATCATATCATAGCGTTTCATGATACATAATCATCACAAAATATTTTAAATTATCTATCTTATCACTAAAAGGGTCGTTGCTCCAAAAACTAGTCTGATTATATTTTATTGTTCCTGTCATAGCGTCTAGACCGGTTGTCTGTCACGGCTGTTCTCTCAGAATAATCCACTGCCAGCTGCGCAGAACACGTAAAAGCGCACAAGCGTACGGAGACGCAGTTGCACCCTCACGCTTATACCTAACCCCATCAGGCAATCCGATATGAATTACGTAGACGGTAGAAAGACCAGGCGCAGAACCGACATTTACGCGGTCTCCGAGGCACGGGTGTATCAACCACCAACTTCCAGATTCCAGGCTGTTATATGCTTAAAACCCACGGAGCGATTTCGGTTCGCCCGGGAATCGAACCCGAGCACAGAAATCGAGCTATGCGACTACTAAACAATGAGACGGTAAAGCATAGATAAGTGTAGGTACATTGAAAACATATGTAAACGTTCGAAGGCCGCGTAATTTGTATTGTCGAAGGTCCATCAACAAAGTTGATCTGAACGATAGGTATGAACAGCAGTCACGTTTAAGTAATAAACTATTTTATTTTATTTCAGGTGAAATTACAATGCTTGTATGAGATAAGTTACTACACATAAATATGGAGGCTCTTGGTAGAATATCGGCGATTATAAAAGATGACACCCACTTTCTCATAGAATACGAAACTGGTGAAGCTGCAAGACTTTATATACTTAACAGCCATGTATTCAAATATTACATGTCACCTTCAGGCAATTTTCTAAACTATCCGGTACCGAACAATCCAAGCGATCGTGCTAAAATAAACATTAAGAAAATCACTGATTATGAAACAAAGTCGTTTGAATATTCCGTCCTAGAAACTACAGATCAATACTACACTGTGTATACAAATAAAATTATGATACGGTTCGACAAGAAATTAAGTACCATGTCCGTGCGCGATATGAGAAACAACAAAGAGGTACTTATAGAATCGGCCCCTTTATGTCATGCTAGTAACCAAAACAAACAAACATTGCATCAACATGAAGACGAGTACTACTTCGGTGGAGGAATGCAGAACGGAAGATTCACCCACAAGGGGGAACAAATAGAAATAGTCAACTCAAATAATTGGATAGACGGGGGAGTAACTTCGCCAAATCCTTTCTACTGGTCTACTTACGGCTACGGAATTTTGAGAAATACTTGGCAACCAGGCGTCTACGACTTTGGTTCGAAAGACCCCAGTATCATCGAAACTACTCATAGAGGGGAAGATTTTGACGCATTCTTTTTTATAAGCAGTACTCCTAAAGATATCTTGAATGACTATTATGAGTTGACCGGCCACCCGATCTTCATGCCAGAATATGCGTTTTATGAAGCTCATCTTAATGCATTTAATCGAGACTACTGGGTCAAAGTATTACAAGACACGCCAGGGGCGATTTTATACGAAGACGGTTTTTATTACAAATGCTTTCAACCAAAAGATATGAATGGAAAGGATGGTGTATTAGAATCTTTAAACGGGGAAAAAAGTAATTACCAATTCTCAGCGAGAGCTATGATCGGAAGATATCAAAGACACGATATGCCATTAGGCTGGTTCGTTCCAAACGATGGTTACGGTTGCGGATATGGTCAAACCGATTCTTTAGAAGGCGATATTGAAAATTTGAGACAGTTTGCTGACTACGCAAGGGGAAAAGGCGTCCAATGTGCACTTTGGACTGAATCTAATTTAGAACCACTCATTCCAAGCCGACCCAAGAAAGGAGAAAGGGACTTAAACAAAGAAGTAGCTGTCGCTGGTGTAGTAGCTCTTAAGTGTGATGTGGCTTGGATTGGATCCGGCTATTCTTTTGGACTGAATGCAGTTGAGAATGCTGCTAACATATTTGCTAAGGCTGCAAAACATACCACTCGAACAATGATTATTACTGTCGACGGATGGGCCGGGACGCAAAGACACGCAGGTGTATGGACTGGAGACCAAACCGGTGGCCAGTGGGAATACATACGTTTCCATATACCGACTTATATTGGCGCTGGTCTCTCTGGAATACCCATCGTGGGATCTGACATGGATGGTATTTATGGAGGACACGGAAAGGCCGTTAACATAAGAGACTACCAATGGAAGACTTTCACACCGCTTCAACTGAATATGGACGGCTGGGGAAAATTACAAAAGACTCCTTTTGTTTTCGATGAAGAAGCGAGACGGATTAATAGAGCTTATTTGAAATTAAAATCTATGATGATGCCTTACAACTACACGATAGCTCATGAATCCATACATGGATTACCTATGATACGGGCCATGTTTCTTGAATTCCCCGACGAAATTAGCGCTTATACGAAGGATTCTCAATATCAGTACATGTGGGGGCCTCACGTGTTAGTTGCGCCGGTATACAAAGAGAAAACTGCTGATGCTGATTGGGTGCGTAACGGAGTTTATTTGCCGGATTCAAATCAGGTTTGGATTGATTTTTTGACAGGAGAAAAGTATCAAGGTGGCAAAATATGGAACTATTTAAAAACACCACTTTGGCGGCTACCTGTTTTTATAAAAGATGGCGCCATTATTCCGATGGCCAATCCAAATAACAATCCTAATGAAATAAGAAGAGACATTAGGATCTACAACATTTATCCAAATAGCGAATCGGACTTCACAGTTTATGAAGACGATGGCATTTCATCTGAATATTCAGATGGTCGACACGCTTCAACGAGGATCACCGTCATTGGCCCTCAATCCAATGAGCACGGCAATCTGCTGATACATCTGCATAAAACAGTTGGTGCATATCACAGTATGGTTAAAGGGAGGACAACTCTTCTGAGGATAATGGCCTCGAAAACTGCAGAGCTCATGAAAGTTACTATTAATGACGAACCCGTCATTATGGCACGAGCAAAAACTGAAGAAGAATTCAATTTAGCAGACGATGCATATTATTTCAAAGAAGACTTTTTGATAAACCCCTATCTCAATGGTTTCGGTGCTGACGTGCTGGGACAAAAGTTTTTACTCATCAAAGTGCATAAAGTCGACGTTACTACAACCGATTTGCACATAAAAATCAAGGGTTATGAGAACAAGGACACAATATATGGAAGCAATACAACTATCATCAATACATTAAAAGTACCCACTGGTTTTACTGCTAAAGATGATGAAGTAACGCCTACGTCTATAACTTTACGCTGGGAGCCAACTAAAGGCGCTTACTATGAATTAGAAAGAGACGGTGTACTTTTCACCCGCATTTTAATTCCGAAATTTACATTTGATGGCTTTGCTTTTAGCTCTGAGCATAAATTTAGGATTCGGTCCGCAAATGCTGAAGGCGTTTCAAAATGGAGTTATTACATATTAATTTCTACGAAAGACGACCCTCAAAGAAATGCAGTTAGAAACGTTAAAGTGGTTTGCAACATTCCTTGCCAGCCATGTCAAGAAGTGTGCAAACTGACTGATGGAGATGCAGCTTCTCTCTGGCACACGCACTACGCAAAACCAGATCAAGCCGATCCACAAAAAGGAAAAGTGATAAGCCTCAACTTTGATTTAGGCGGTAGTTTTGAAATTGATAGATTAGAATATACGCCGCGTGAAGACGCAGGAAATGGCACAATCTTACAAGTTCAGTATAGGTACTCCGTTGATGGAAAAGTTTGGAGCTCAATGTCGACCAAAGTCAATTGGGAGCATGACGAAACTGTAAAGAGCATTCCGATGCATGGTATCAAAATGAGATATATAGAACTTAATATTTTAGATACAATTGGAGGATTTGGTTCAGGCAAACATATACTGTTTTATAGTAAAGTCTGATAGTGTTAAAATGTGATGTCACTTTTCCAAATTTTGTATAAATATTACGTACCTACAAGGAGTATTTATAGCATTTTTTTTAATTTTTGTATTTAACGTAATTTTTGAGACTGTTATTGATATTACGAATGCCTATATGATGTATTTTTGGCAAACTTATGCGTATCGTAACCATAGTTATATAGCATAATAGTCAGCTAGGTACCTATTTGTTGTAAGCACAGCACTATTTAATGCGGCAGTTCACAAAAAAAAATTCAAATCGCAAAACATTAATATTACGTATTGTTTACTTGTAACAAATTATTTTTGTTAATTGTGTATTTTACATTTTATTGTGATAATAATTGAAATTTTATTTACAGTAATAAAATTATTTACGCAGATGCGCTATTGTTTTTTTATTTATTTATTTGTAGGTTCAATAATAGAATATGGTTGATAGATTCTAAAGAAAGCTGATCAATCGGTAGAAAGGAGCGTTATAGAAAAGGATAGTTATTGTTATCGTCTTTCCAAGCCGTGTGTCTTAAAGCGATAATAGCTTTTTTAATTATTATAATTTCCAGGGACAAATAAAAGAATGCTTGCAATGTTCAATAGAATTGATTTATACTCAATATTTTAATCGCAATAATAAAATTTATAACAAACATGTGCAGATGACTGATTTCATGTGCTACAATAAATTATATATAAGGCAATAAAATATTCTACATTATGTCTGTAAATCTTCAGCATTCCTTATAGCTACGATTGTGCAGATCAACGTACTGGCATCAAACACACAACTTATTGATAAATCTTCTAGTACACAGCTGTACTCATGGTCAGGATATCTATTCCTTACATAGTGGGACCGTGGGTCATCGGATAGCAAGCATTCTATGTTAGCCTTGAATGCCGGAGCTCGGTCTCCGATTAGCTCATTCAACCGGGTTTGGGCATCCTCAGTGAATCTCACAACATAACTTTGAGACGGTGGATTTGAAATCCATGGCGCTACTCTGATACCATCATGAGTGATGCTGGTCAGATGGGCTGATTGTGGTGGAGTATATCTCTCTTGGCCATCAGGTGCGCCTCTTTCGGTGTCAGCCCGTCGATTCGCAGGTGCTTGGTAGTTTCCGCTTGAGGGTGATTCCGAAGAAGGTGATATTGGTGTGCCAGCATTGTTGGGTTGTTCAGGTGATGGCTCGTCTTCGTAAGGTGACCGGGGTGACGGTGTAGATGTGTCTATACCAACTGGATTCGTAATCCGAGGACTGAGACTGGGAAACAGAAATTATTTTTTATGTAAAGAGGTGTTTTTGCATAAAATGCAAGTTAGTTTATTTTGAACCTGTCATTGGACGATGCTATTGACTTTTAAATATTCTTTAAATTAGATAAAGAGATGAATAGTTAGAATTTATACACAAATTATTTGATTTAATGGCTGTAATTGTTAATTTTAATAAAACATTGAGTAAACAAAACTTAAAAAAAAATATTTTTGACTAACCTCCTTGCATCAAAATTTTCATCATCAACAGCCAGATTGGAGAGCTGTTCTGCTGCATCACTGATACCTTCTGTAGGTGGCCGCACAAGCGAAGACATGTTGTTTCCACCAAAGCCAGGTATGGGGTAGTCATACTGAGGGATGTAGGGCTTTATGTCTAGCAGTGGGGTACCGTTCACCATGTCCACGCCCAGGAAATATATTTTGTTGCCTTTGAATTTGTGAAAAATTAACAGATAATAAAAGAGATTTTGAAAGATAATACACACATGATGATCAATTTCAGCCTAACGGTTCTTTCAGTGTGCTACAACAAAAAACTTATCTTGCATTCTTGAGCCTGTTAGCCCTAACAATAGTTCTCTCAAACCATCGATGGAATCATACAAACTTCCACTTAACTTAGCTCATAAGGGAATCAACACTCGTACTAGTTACACATTTGATGAAAGCTTTGTTTGGAGCATATAATATGCTAGTGTGAAACCATTCTAAGCTGCAAATATATAGATAAAGAATCATTTTCCTTGTAACAGATAACCATGGCAATGTATGAATTTAAAATACCTTCAATCCTCTCTATCTTGACAAGCGACAGTCCTATAGGACAGGCTCGATGAGGCGATCTAGTAGAGAAAACACCTCGTCTCTCACCACGGAGTCGTGGAGGCGCTACCTTTGCAGGGGAATTGGTGCTTTCCGTCATGTGAAAATGGAATATTATCCTGAAAGTCATAATCAATACTTGTTTAGATAAAAAATAATAATATTCACACGTCATCTAGTCCCAAACTAAGAAAAAATTTTATGTACTATGGGTCCTAAACAAGCTTCAGCGTGGCAGGCGAATTCACTTACTGCTAAACCCATCACCATCAATTCACACACACATTCGCATTGCTTACGTATTACTTAATAACAAAAACAGATTGATAATTAATTATGTAATTGCCATAATTTGAATACTGACCATATATGAGAAAACTCCTCCAAACCACTCAAGGCATGCTCCGGATTACTAAATACAGTAGTATCAATAACCGCAGCTCCTCTAGCATTGGACATCACGGATGGCTGGCGTGGTACTCCTCGTTTATTTTGAAATGGTGTCTCAATATATCCGATAGGTTTGTATGTAATAGCTTCCGGATCCAACGGAAGTTCCCCCCCATTTTGGTTTACTGTCACTGTTGTTGCTGAAAGGGATAATTTTTATTGTTTGGGTATAATTAGTATGAATTTATAAGCAAGTAGACAATGTCGACATTGGTCAGTAGATAGTGATCATTAATAATTAAAGGATAGTTCGTGTTAAAATTTGGTAATTTGCATTAACATCTAGATCATAAATCAAAATTCACCATAAATACACAGTATAATATTTTTTACTCTGCAACAATGTGAACACAGAGAGTCTAGGAAACTCCTCAACAATATGTCTACAATGCCTATGTATGAGCAGATTTTATATGTATTGATCCGAACTTTACTCCAAGATAGATTTGACTGCCATTTCTGGTTTAATGATGGAGACCTAAGTACAGTTCAAGGAATTCTTAATGGTTTATAGTAGCTAACATGTTTTTAAGCTTAATTTATTATGAGAACCTTCCAGGTTCCAATAATGTGAGTAATGACACTATAGAAGGTAGGAAGTGAATAAATGGATGACAAAATACAATTTTGGACCTTAATACTGAGAAGCAAAAAATAAAAAGCATTTTAACTGTTAGTAATTCTTTAAGTGTTTTGTCTATGCGTCATGTTTCCGTAAATAAATGTATTTTCTAAGATTATCCTTTCAGATTTTGGAGAGAAAATACAAAGCTTCACAAAAAACTAGACTAAACGAAACTAGTCGAAAATCTACGATTTTCACTACTGAGAGCCAATTAATTGATCAATAACTAAGGTAGCAATAACATTCCACCATACAATGCGTTCTAAATATGCATGCAGGCGTAAAATTTATGATGATAAATTTGGTGTCTACCAAATTGAATTACATATAACTCACCTAGATCTCCACAGCTAGCACATCGCAGCACGTTCAGATGGTTTTTAATATATCGAACTTCCTTCGTGTGCTCCTGTTTTAGTGATGATATTTGCTGCCTACAAAAAAAGCCATGAGATATAAAATTCGAAATTATGTGCGAAATTAACGATGAATATTCCTCTCATACCGCAAGTTCTTGATTTCGGTCCTTGCTAGAGTAATTTGATTTCGATAGTACTCTATATTATCCGTCATTTTATTTGATATATTGCAAGTTTAATACGAAAAATCCGTTCCCATTTATTTAAGCACTGTACAGTGTGGTAGCCGAATATTCAGCTGTCACTATTTGACATTATGACTATTTTGACAGTAGAGTCCGTTCCATCCGCTGACGCTAATGCGTGGTTGAGATGAGCTGACACTTTGTTTTTTAACAATAATCGTGTGTCCTCTAGTGCCCTCGATTTTTACCGTGTAACGCCAAATAAGAGTATGCCTCAATCAATTTATATTTTTTTATCAGCCCAATACAAAGAGAAATAATAAGACAACATCGAAAAGATTATCCCGGTCACCCGGTATTGAAAGACATAAGTCATACGAATAATTGTTATTCGACTATAAACACTCTGGTCGTGTCCTTGATTCAATTATAAAACTGATACACTGATAACAGCGTGTCAACATAATAATCTGCTTATTGCTCTTAAGCATGGACTTAATATTACCTAATGCTCTTAAGTTACTATTTTTACAAAAAATATTCAAAAACTAAAGATGGCCATCTTATTATTAAAACAAATTTATCTTCTGTGGAACCTTCATATTACAATCTTTGTTAATTTTCGAACGTGCCAATGTTTCTTCCAAAGTTCTTTCCCGTTTTTGTAGTGGCTTCATAGTGATGTCGAGAACCGGTTTAAAGAAAGCTTAATCGATAAAGTATTATTATGTTTAGTGTGACCTTTAAGTAATTTCTAAATATTAACAGGTTAAAGAAAAATGGACATTAAATAATATTATTTTCATTTTCATGATGTTGCTTACTTTGTTTGCTTCATTTACGATGGCAAACTAATAAACTACTATTATTATTCCAAGTTGTAAAATTGTATCACTACTTATTTTATTTACTGATAAAAAAAAATGATTTATTCTATAACATAAAAGACTGAAGCTTACGACCAATAGTTTATTCATTTTCTATTCGATGTAATCGTGGTCGAATCGATAAGAACAAATATTTTTCATTCACTTGTCTGTCACATCACTTACTATTGCGGTTTGCCATTTGCCGCACACGTGCTTAGATTTTGTGATATTTTTACCAAATTATTTTACTTTGCAGCGTAAGCGGGACATCGAAAAGGATCTCCTATAAACAAATATTGTTTGGAATCATCCAATCGTCACTGCAACAAGGTTGTGAGTATCCCATTGAAATTATTTTGACATGCTGGGGTGGGGCAAAATGTCTCTAGAAAAAGACCGCCACGTGTCCTATATTTAAAATTTTCCGTATTTTATGCCTATTTTAAGACTAATCTTGGATAAGAAATTCATTTTTTAGAAATTCGGGACATGTGGTGGTATATTTTTTTTATTTTTATTTCGTGGGAGTGGTAGTCGTTGTTCGGCGTAATTATTTTGTTTTCACATGATAGATTATTTTGAGCGCCGGTTTTTTAGCCTATGCCGCATTACTTGCCGCCGTAAATCATGGAATATATAAAAATATTTGCTAGTTCCAACATCACATAGCTTATTCTCACCGTGGTATTTCGAGGGTACCTACATTTTCATTTGATGATGATACTAAAATAGATGTATTAGACGCTGCAACTTTAACCCTCACTCGTGCATATGATTTTGCATTTCATTCCCTTAACTGTAGTCTATTTTCATCGTTTGCTACATAAAATAGGTATTTTTAAACAAATTAGTTACCTACTCAAATATTATCAAGTAGCAAATTATCAGTAGGTATGTAGACAAAACGATAATATTATTTAATGCAAATACTGAGAGATAACTGTTTTTTTTTTATGGGTTAACAACTCGATGTTAAACATCTTCACTTGTAACTCTTCACAATAGGAGCATCAACATTTTAAAAATAAATTGACCTCATTAAATAAACCCTGTAATTACCTCATTAATGTGTCCTAAACTAATGGAATAACAATAACAACAAACTAGATCTAAAATGTAAATAAACAATAAAACAAACTACAGCATTTTCACACGAATCTTGGTTACTATTGTGTAAGTTGGCAAAAGATCTAAAGTATATATAATGCCGGAAGCCCTGAAAGCAGAGTTGGTCAAATTTCTAATCACATACCCAGATGAGTCATTGCTTTACATAATATGCAAAAGTTAGAATAATATTATCTATGACTCAGCATTTACTTTTCTGCAAACTGACAAAGATCAACACAGGATCTATTTCATTATTTCTTTACACATTATGATTGTGTGTATATCTTATTGTTAATTATTTTTCAAAGAGTAAGGTCAAAAAACTGACTTGTTAATGTTGATAAACAAATTGAAGGTCACATACCTACACCTAAGGTTTAATAAACACAAATTTAAATTGCAATGATTTGTAACTGAGACATGTGCACTGTGGTAATTGCATCCACAACTTTTAAAGTGTATGCAGTCCAATGAATTTCGCATGCACATTGCTTTTTACAAGTGCATCATCATCTGCTTTGGTAGTCCGTGGAGTGCTAAGCAAAGCCTTCTAAAGCAAATGTCAATCCAGCTCCCTTATACCCACAGTGACTCGTATGTCTAACCAAGGGGTATTGGGTTGCCCGGGTAACTGGGTTGAGGAGGTCAGATAGGGAGTCGCTGCTTGTAAAACACTGGTACTCAGCTGAATCTGGTTAGACTGGAAGCCGACCCCAACATAGTTGGGAAAAGGCTCGGGAGATGAGTGACTCTTGTATGTTTAATTAACTACATTACTACCAATGTTAGTATTGAAAAGATTTGTGACAGCATTTGTAGTGTCAGGTTGTTTGTTTTAACATTTATACCAGTTAAATAATAGCTGTGTTAATAAATAATGGCATTGCTTATTTTTTTCCAACTTTGGTGGTTTACATGGATCAGTTATAGAGATAGGGATAAGAGATAGAGATAATTTAACAAGGCTCTAAAGTTATTGAGTGAAAATATTATTATTAAGAGCCTAAGATGAAAATAATATACAGTATAGGAACAAATAATGTGGGAATCTTATAGGTATGTTAATTTTAAGTTAAACAATACATAGATATGCTATTGAATCACAGGAAATAAATAACTAATAAAAGTTTTAACAATACATATCATATGACATGTGTAATTCAACACAATAATATCATTTAAAAATAATCCATAAGTGTTTCTGAAGTGCCTGGTCAGATTCTACTAGCATTTTAAAAAAAAATATGTAAAAGTATGCAATTTCAAAGATTATCATTGCATGTTATAATTAAAAAAAGAAAGACTATGGTTTTCACCAGTCAGTAAAGAAGAGAAGCCAGGGCTATTAAATTCAATTTAATTTTCGTCTGAACAAGGGTAATCCCCTAATATTTTGCCTCACCTTACAAATACACAATATCATGTCAACTGGTAGACCAGTAGCGCGCACAATACGTGGGGAATAACCTAGACATAAAATTAAAGGAAAAAATATATTTCAGTTAGACACTGACTTGGTACAATGTTATCTAGTTTTACAAACAGCTATACCTACCTTCTTATGAGTGACGTCCGTCGAAAATTCTAGGTTTTTTTTTTTTCACAGTAATTTACTCAAGAGAGGCAGTTGTTAATGAGAGCAAAATTTAGTGACATTTCAGCTTTATTAAATTTAAAGCGGCCGTTTGTAAAAAAAAAATAAAAAACAAAAATCGTCCGTATTTCAAAATTACGATAAAATTTTATTATAAAAAAGATTCAAACCAGAGTGAAGAACCAAAATGCTCGAGAGTGTTCCTAAATTGCAAAGGTGCCACATTAAATTGCGTGTTCTTGTGAAAGTTAAATTCTTTTATTATACACTAGCTTCATAGAAGTACTTTCCATACCCGGATAAAAAGTAGCCTATATGTTATTCTGATGTATAAGCTATATTGTGGTAAAGTTTCATTCAAATCCATTCAGTAGTTTTTACGTGAAAGAGTAACAAACATCCATACATCCATACTTACAAACTTTCGCCTTTATAAATAGTAGTAGGATAAGTAGAAGTCAATTCACCAACTTAGGACAAGGCGATAAGGCCCATTGATAAAAGCGTTAATTCTACCTCAGGAGATTACTATTTTATGGGCAGTCTTAGACACCGTTTAGATAATATAAAAAAATTATAAACAAAACAGTAAATTTTTAATAGCATAGTTTTTTACCCAGTTGGTTGTTAGCATATTGGTAACATGTATTTATCCGAATTTTATTAGTGGAAGTCTCGTTTCACAAGTAATATC
Organism: Heliothis peltigera; assembly: GCA_958496145.1. Classification (NCBI taxonomy): domain Eukaryota; kingdom Metazoa; phylum Arthropoda; class Insecta; order Lepidoptera; family Noctuidae; genus Heliothis; species Heliothis peltigera. The sequence goes on along the minus strand of OY292345.1, from coordinate 4,370,834 downwards.
TATCTATGAAACGAAACGAATTTATTAACAAAGAAATATGTATGCTTGAGATCTCGTCTTTTAACCGACTTTCAAAAAAGATATTCTCATGTAGATTTTGTCGACACACCTATATTTCAGACAGATTTATCTGCGTACATAAATTGCGATATAGTATACTTGATTGATTGCGCCCTTATCTAGACGGGGCCGCCGGCCGTTGACCTAGCTAAGGATATTTAAGTTTGTCTTCCGAACTACGAAATACAATAACAAACGTAACTTTACCCTATTGTTGCTTACAAATATAGAAAATTTTATAAGTGAGTAAAAAATTTGTATTCAGTAATTTGAGAACCTAGCTAAACAGATTGGCAGCACAAGACTACAAGTTGCATTACAAAAAACACTTCTAGATAACTAAATGAAATTCGTACCTAAAAGTCTGTAACTGCCTAACTCGTCCAGTCAATAAACAACCTTCTCCTGTAGGACTCAAGGTTTAAAATCGGCTACATGTTGCATTAAGAATGCAATCACACCCCAACTTCCCTCGCCAGCTGAATTTGAATTTTAGGGACAAGGGTGAGTGTTTCGATTTCGAATACGGAGGACCGAGTCGCAACGGCACAGCCTCGCGAAACGGAACGATATTCGCTGTTTTCGCTGCAAAATAAATTGTGTATGCGAATTATTGTCAAGTTTATATTTACGCATAAAAATGACGATGTACCTAAGATTTAGAATGAATGTTTAGCAAGTCCAAGTAATAATATCGCGCGATATAAGTTTCGTTTTGTTATTTATTATAATTTTTTTAACATAGTCGTCGCCATAAGTCGTCTTAGGGCTCGCGTGGTTCACAAACTGCGGGAGGGTTAGTAGGTAGTAACTAGAATTTTTCTTCTAAATTTTTAGAAAGCCAACAGAAACAGCATGAAAAAATCAACCGCAAACCAATAGCTCCAATGAGGGCATGAACTGACGAATTTGAGCCTGTAACCCACAAGTTTCGTCTTAATATTCATAAAAAAATTAGCCTGTTTGATAAATAATGACCCCTTTATCACCAGATAGCCGTAGTCAATGGCAATGGTGTCCGAAGCTAAGGCGAACGGGGGTGAGATGGAGGCGACCAACGAGCTGCCGCCAGCGCTGGCCGAGAAGCCCGCAGGCCTGCCCCCGGGCAAGTACGCGCTGGTCGGATGGGACATGGACACTACTGGCCGGAGGCTGATTGATGAGGTAAGTTCATCCTTAGTCTCACCTTATGTCTTGACGACAAAGATAAAACGGCCTTGGCCCTTTTGGCTACTCGTACTAGTGCAAGTACTGACACGGGTAATAGTCGACATACCCCCTTCTGTCCTCTTCAGGTGAAGTATGGTTCTACCAGGAACGGAAATTACCTATGTGCTGTGTTAGTATGGACATGATGTAGATGTCAGTGACGTATGTAGCTTTCACAAAAAGCTTTGTCTGTGTCGCTGAAATTCGGCGCGACGTTGCAACCTGTTGCGTCTCTGTGGGGAAGACCTAATTCTGTCTGACAGTGAATAAAATTCAATTAAATCTCTCGTTCGCTTTTCCATTAGTATCGGTGCATCATAGCGTTTTGATTGTTGAATTTTGAATACAATTTTATAGGATGAAATGAACCTAGTTGATTAAAAGGTTCTCATGCTTTTGATGTATGCAACAGATGGGCTTTTATCAGTTCGCTATAAATAGATAAAATCTATGAACGTCCTTTTATTCATATTTAAAGAACTTTCCCAATTTTACTGCAACGTCTCTTATTTGGCACAAGAATGGTTTCAAGGTAGAACTTTGTTCAAACCTGAACATTGATTGAAAATTATGACGTATTATTATTTACTTTCGTGCCTATCTCTTGATATACTGGAAAACCATCAATATAAAAACCCTCTAAATATAGATGTAGTAGACTGTATGTAGAGAATTTTACATTTTTGAATTCTGAAACCTATCCACATAATCTTTTTCTATATATTATAAATTTTTATATCTGCCAGTCCAACCAAAAATAACACAAACATTTTCCGTTGTTCCAGATCTGCCAGATCGCAGCCTACACGCCGAAGCAGTCGTACTCCCAGTACATAATGCCGTACGGCGACCTGAACCCGGGCGCGCGCCGCCGCCACAACGTTCGCGTTGTCACTGTGGGACGCTACCGCATGCTCAAAGATACTAATACTCATAAGGTGAGTTTTTTAATGACATACATCTAAATAAACAAGAATTGACCAAAGTTATGTTCACATTAATCTGCCTATCCTGCAAGCTAAACTCGTCATGACAAGATGGTTACCGATTATGACTGGTCAATGCTTAGCTACAAGTTCCTGTACGTTTGTGTAGGTCTAAAAATGAATTACTCTTTATTTTTTTGTAAATCTTTAATGTAAGGCTGACTTTTTTAGATGTTAGCTAAAAATATTTTGTGTAACTATCAAACTATACAAAAAGAATAATAATTAATGTGAATGATATTTCCTAAAATATTTGAAGACAAATCTTTGTGATTCAACTGACCAATCTATCTTATTGTCACTCAGATATTGAAAACTAAGTCTGAGATATCCGCCCTGTCCGACTTCCTGGACTGGTTGGAAAAGGAGAAGGGTGACGGGAGCGTGATCCTGATCTACCACGAGCCGCGCCGCCTTAGCCCCACCATGCTGCTCGAAGCTCTCACCAGGTATAGCTATACTAAGTAGTTTTTTAAAATGGAGTAGACAATTCCTATGTTAGATTTTGGATTGTTAGATTGCTATTTCCTTGCGGATGTTGAGAAAAAAAATGTAGATAATATTTATCAATCATGTATTGAAAACAATCTGTAAGATACATTACACTTTGTGTGGTGTAGAAAGTTTACAAAAGACACCCTTTAAACACCACTTGGCAACAATAAATATTCTTTAAACTTTATAATGTTGAACTATTAAGTAAATCTAAATCTTTTCCACAGATATAAGCTTCTGGACCGTTTCAAATCCATAGTAGCCGGCTTCGCGGACAGCTACGCACTAGCGGCCGATAAATGCAAGGCCACAGTGAAGTCTGTCTCTCTGCGAGTGTTAGCGCGAGTGCTGCTGGACGCTGACTCTTTATCTGTGGACAGCGCACTCGAACGCGCCACCGCTGCTTATAGGATTGTAGAACATTTGGCACAAGGTATGTCAATTAATGTTATGTGTTAATGTCAATTAAAGTATTTATTTACTTACAAAAAAGATGAATTACAGATTGTAAGGTTCAAGTTTTATTTGTTTAGATATCATTGTATACAATCAACTGCTTTTTAGGCAAAAGCAGTTGATTGTATAGATGTGAAAAAGTCTTTACGGCTTTCATTATGACGCGCAAAAACTAAATTTTCGCTTGTATCAACTCTCTAATTGAGATTTCTGTGAAACCTTATTTCCAATTCAGATAAATAGATAGATTTACGTACCTATAAAAGTAAAGTGAAGCAAGTTATTGTCTTTCTGTGTCCATTTAAAGATTTTTGAATGTCATGATTTTTCTTTTAACAAATTATGACTTTTCATATTGTCAGGCGTTAATATTCTGCAGCCTTAGGTATTTGCTACGGCGAAATTCTTTTTATTTGTCGTCGTTACTTAGGATATTTTTATCTAGTAGTGGGACCACATTATCTCAAGATATGAGTGTTACCACGTCAAACCGTCAATATGTTCTATATGGCACCAGTTACACAAAATATATGGTTTTATATACATACATTGATAATGATGATGCCGTTAATAACTGTTACCATTTGTTACCAGGCGAACAGCAAGAAGTAGGCGCGGGCGGCGAGGGCGCGGCGGCCAGTAAGGACATGGTGGAGACAGCGCGCGCCTGGGCTCGTCCCGTGCACACCGAACTAGAAGCGCTCGCTAGTCTTAAGAAACTGCTCGAGAGGTATGTTACATTCTATCATGTATTAATCACTGTGCAGCAAAATAGCTAACTTCAGACTCGCTATGATGTAAGATACTACGTCGTGTACACGATATCCTTACGCGTGAATAGAAAGCCTTCGGATAAACGATAGTTGTCAGGATGTGTTCTGATCGTCGACCAACACCTTATTCTATCTTATTTTCTGAAGCTAAACTGTAGAATTCTAGTTTTGATCAGTAACGAACAGGTAATAGAATAGAACTTCTTATGGATAGCATTTATATAAAGTACATAAATTAATTATGATCATGTTTACCCCCCAGACAGAACACGTTCCGGCCGGTATTCGCGCCGCTGCTTCGGTCGGCGCGGCCGGAGCGCAAGCGCGTCACACAGCTACGACGTCTGCTGGCCGACGCAGGACTCTTGTACGATCAGCTCAAGGACGCCTGGCAGGAACAGAAGCTTATTGGTGAGCCTCGCACATACTATTAATAGGGTCCTTCAGAGTTTACTTGCCCCAGTATGAATTTTTGACATTTTAGGATGAATGCCTGAAATTTGTGTTTGTCTTGTTAGACCAATCCCAGGCTGAGTCATGATGGGATTATTATGACCTTATCCAGAATACTTAAAGAAAATGATAGTGTTATTTACTATTAAAGCAGAGTTTGACTAGTTTTTTCTGCAGGCTAAATGAGTCAATAGAGCTAGTGCTAGTCTGAGGCAGGGAATTTTAAAATTTTTGCCTTGTTGTATAGATCCCTAATACCTACTGTTCTGTAAACAGGCTTGGAGAAGCAGATGTCGTCGCTGACTGTATCAGCTAAAGAGGAAGATATAAAAGAACTGATTGAGATATTTGACTGCCACTTCGACCCCGCCAAGGAGCCAAAGGGACCAAAACCAAGAATTCCCCGGAATAAAAATAGAGTGAGTATAAACTGTGTTTGACAAACATGTATCAACACTTTTTCTTGAGATCTTCTTTATATTCTGCAGAAAACGCCCTAGATTTGCGGCAAAATGAGACCACGTTTTGATGTTTTGTCACCAGAGACCTCATTAGCTCAATTCGACAGCCGGGATAACATCTGACCTAGCTCCATAAATCAATTTTTAAAAATGTGTACCATTATTGCAGGCCGCATCGTCAGCAGGTGAGACGGGTGAGGCGGAGGGCAGCACCAGCGAGTCGCAGAACAGCTCGCCACACAACTCACCCAACAAGACTAGCAATGGTCAGTATACATTATCCCATTGTAATTGTGATAAAGGTATATTAGCCACAGCTATTACAGCTAAGATCCAGAGATCTTCCATATGGTTGGGCAGTCTTTGCTAAGAAAGAGTGGATACATCTATTAAATTTAATTGCTCTCCAATTTAGTTAACCCCCCTCAATAACGCCCCCATTTCACTACTTCTTAGTATTATGGCTGGAAAGAAGCTTATATCTAGAAATCCTATAGCTTGAAATTTTCTTCCAACAGATGTGGCAGCGGGTGATTCTAGTCAAGTAGCGTCGTCATCCGAACCGGTGGCGGCCAACTAAGGCGTACAATTTCACAATTAAAGCTTAGACTTTTCTACCATAGCTGTCGTTAAGTGTCGTAAGCAGCTCTCGGGTTAGCGACGACAGTAGGGACTCCTGTCCTTCAAAACATTATCTCGGAATAAGGCCTAATACTAAAGTTGCAGCGGTGTGTCAACCACCTAAATATTTTAGGGACTTCAGATTGCCAATATTGGGCAAACATTCACTACATAGTACTGAAGCATTCGCAGTCTTACATATTTTTTTAAGTGTGCACTAGTTAAGACATCAACTTTAGTGTTAGGCCAGTCCTTTGTACAATTATCACAGAGTAGGAAACATGAAACTTCAGTCACCTACTGAGGTTGAAACAGCTGTCTTTCTTCTTTATACACTTTCTCTTAGGGAAAGGGCTTCAGGCCAATTTGTAAGGCCGTCGTGCGTCATATGGCACAGAACTTTGCATTTATATAAAGACACAATAACTAGTTTCTGCAAGTTTCCTACTCTGCGCATTTCATTTATTAGTTTGCAATATTAAAAAGTAACAAATGTGCAATTTTATAATTTTGTGCAATTTTTTGTCAATTTTTATACACTATTGGGAGAAGGCATCACATACATGAAAACTACTACCAGTAGTTTAGTTTTCGTTCACTTAAAATCGACGGCAGGTGTATAGGTATTGTATATTCGTACCCATCGTTTGTGCGCGTCGGTTTTATCGGAACTTCGTCGCTAATTCGACAGCATTACATCGGAGCCATAGAGATGTGACAAAACATTTATTCGTATTATACAATTAGGTTTAAGTCTCCTTTGGAATTGAGAGATATTTGTTTTGCATGTAACGCGATGGACGAGATTTTTTTTTTCAAACGCCCACTTTATTTTTCACTTTTGCTTACGCATAAAGATTTTTTTCTATAATATAGATGATAATGTAGATGAGTGCCTTAGCAACTCAGTGTTATAAGATAAAGTATATCCCATAATATTTTGGCCTTACCTTTACATTGTTGTTCGCAATGTCATATACGCATATTTTATACGGTCGAGTTATTTTAAAATATTGCAATTATGTTACGCGGTAAAGACGAAAAAAGTTTTATACATTTTTAAATAATAATTAATATAGCAGTTTTAACAAAGGCTTCAGAAGAAGCAGTATTTATTTTGTTTAGGTCCTTGCGAGTGCAATGTTGTGTAATTTTGTACACTCAGGACTTATTGAGTACAATATAGTACTTGTTTTATTTATTCAAAGATACATTTTATTTATTTCGTGTGTGCAATCACAGGAACGGGTGGACTGATATTTACATCCGGTATTTAAAAAAATATATTTTTATTTTTGTTTCTTTCTTTTTGCGTTAGTTATGCTGGCTATTGCTATAACATTTTTTTGCTGACTATATTATGTCACTTTTTCGTTTGCCATAGAACGTTTCGATAAATAAGTTTTTTTTTGTTCACCATACAATAAGCAAAGTAATGGAAAAAGTGTGTACCTATTAACTTATGTACATTTGGATTGAGGAGCCACTTTTTGTATCATAATGAAATTATTATAGTCATTTAGTAGTAAGTTTAAAAATATTGTAGGCCGAGTCCTCGAATTTGTAGTATAATAGTTCAAGAGTTATATGAATGTAAAGGTGGCTCCTCAATCCAAATGTTTGGATTGAGGAGCCACGTCAGAACTCGGAACATCATGGACCAATACTTACCATTATTTGGTATGATTTAGTAGCATTTGAGATTAGTTAGTAGACAAAATCTGAGCTCTGTAGTAATAAAATTTAAAAAGTTATCATACATTATATGTGGCTCCTCAAACCGTACATATGACTCGTGATTTTTTCCAAGAAGCAGTAGTTCAATTAAAGCGCAGCTTCATCATCATTTAGTAGTAAGTGTGTTTGAATTTGTAGTATATGGACCAAGCAGTTAAACTGAGTGAATTTAGTAAATAAACATATTTTCTTTGGCTCCTCAATCCTGACGTTACTTTTTGAGAAGATACTTTGGTTACATGAGATTACAACGGAGTAGAAAAAAAACAAAGACACTAACATTTAGTATAAATGTCTACTAAATATATATGCACAGATCAACGTTGTATGTTTCCGATACCTGAAAAACAAATAACTTTTCGAAATTCCTTAACACTTCGCTATCAAGGGTGACCATGTTATGTGAATGACACCAGGATATTTCGTTTTTGAATATTTTTTTCTAATATTTTATGGATAGTCACTTATTATGACAAAACTATGTGTAAAAATGACAAAAGTGCATAAATAACAATACTACATATATACTTTGATTAAATAAATAGAATTATGTATAAAAATTGAAAAAATCGACTTTAGTTTATCTTGCAAAACGCCAATTTTATATGTTAGGACCTAATATATGAAGAATCTCTGTACATACCTGCATTCCGATATTGCAGATTTGTAGAAAAAAAATATTCAAAAACGAAATATCCTGGTGTCATTCACATAACATGGTCACCCTTGATAGCGAAGTGTTAAGGAATTTCGAAAAGTTATTTGTTTTTCAGGTATCGGAAACATACAACGTTGATCTGTGCACGTATATTTAGTAGACATTTATACTAAATGTTAGTGTCTTTGTTTTTTTTCTACTCCGTTGTAATCTCATGTAACCAAAGTATCTTCTCAAAAAGTAACGTCAGGATTGAGGAGCCAAAGAAAATATGTTTATTTACTAAATTCACTCAGTTTAACTGCTTGGTCCATATACTACAAATTCAAACACACTTACTACTAAATGATGATGAAGCTGCGCTTTAATTGAACTACTGCTTCTTGGAAAAAATCACGAGTCATATGTACGGTTTGAGGAGCCACATATAATGTATGATAACTTTTTAAATTTTATTACTACAGAGCTCAGATTTTGTCTACTAACTAATCTCAAATGCTACTAAATCATACCAAATAATGGTAAGTATTGGTCCATGATGTTCCGAGTTCTGACGTGGCTCCTCAATCCAAACATTTGGACTGAGGAGCCACCTTTACATTCATATAACTCTTGAACTATTATACTACAAATTCGAGGACTCGGCCTACAATATTTTTAAACTTACTACTAAATGACTATAATAATTTCATTATGATACAAAAAGTGGCTCCTCAATCCAAATGTACATATTAACTTACCTCTAATTTAGTTAGTTTTAACATAGACTGTACATATAATTTAATTTCTAATTTTGTTCAGATCTCTAATAAATATGTAAGTCTATTTTTTTTTGTTTTATTTGTTCAAAGTGCTTGGTATGTGAACTTTATACATATGGTGTGTTTGTTGTGATGTGCAAATAGAAAACAAACTGAAGACTTATAGGTATTTATTTTAAATAGTAACCACATCATCATTGGACTTTGTCCAGCCTTCAGCCAAATGATCCCTCACTGCTTTGTCGAGAATAGCCTGAAAACAATCATGTCACACCTGTATTTTCAATATCACATGTTTTGATCAGCTCAAATCTATATTTTTTGCCACTCACCTCAATATCTTTACATCCCTGCATAGCCCTGCTAAGAACCATGTCAAAGTAATCCATGTGAAGTCTGTGGGACATTTCTATCAATCCAATGCTTCCTGTAAAGAAAAACTTGCAGTTATTGCTGTTCCTTCAACTAATCTTTCCTTGGAGGAAATATCAATGGCAAGTGAATAGACCATTTAACGAAAGTAAAAGAGATTGGAAAATCTATTTATGGCAAAAAAATATGCCCTTGCTATGAAGGCAAATAGCATGAAGCGTATAATTCCCCTCCACACACTTTGTTCGTTGAGTGTCATCATTAGAGACCGGATAACATGCATTTGCATATTTGCATATGCATTTGCATATTTAAGCGATTTTCAAGGCTAATAGCATATTTTTACTAATATCTAGTGATGATGCATATTATTGCTATAATTTACAGTAGGTAGGTATTTTTCGAGCGTAGCGCACTCGGCAGCCGCGCGTATTTTGTTTTGGTAGGTACTCAAAAAATGAAAGAGACAAATGATCGCGCCGCCGCGCGCTCGCCTACCGCGCTACTCCCACCTATTATGCATGTCATGTATGCTGATTTTTTAATAAAAAATATAAAACTTAATAGTCTTTTTATTTTATCAAATAATTTACTAACAAAATACTTAAATCTAAAGGAATAATATTTACAAAACAAAAAAAACTCATTTAATATTGCATATTCTGTCAGTTTTCGTGCATATTTTAGGCATTTTTCATGCATATTTGCATGCATATTTCAAGCTTTTTATGTTGCATATTATCCGGTCTCAAGGGCGTCGCCAGCCGATGGCCCAGGGGGGGGCAAGTTGACTTTACCTACTACAAAGGTATGAATTGTAGGTAAAGTCGACAGCACATGAAGCTTTTCACTTGTACTACGAGCCTTGCATCTACAGCGATTGTAATAACAATAGTATCCTATTAGGAATTATCTATATCTATACTTATAATAAATCTGTAGAGAGGTCAATTCTGTACATTGAATATATTTTCAAAAAACCTATCAGGGGGTGATAAGTGATCGATACTGATGCCAAAAATGCAATCAGTAAAATTTTTGTCTGTCTGTCTGTATGTTATTAATAGGAACAAAAACTACTGGACGGATTTTAATGAAACTTGGTACAATTATTCTTCATACTCCTGGGCAGGTTATAGGATACTTTTCATCACGCTACAATCAATAGGAGCAGAGCAGTGAAGGAAAATGTTGGGAAAATGGGAGAAGTTACACCATTTTTTAAGCTTTCGTCGCGTGTGCAGCCTTAATGGTTAAAGCTACATAGAAATCATGTATGACGGAAATGTTCTACATAAAATTATCTAAAAAATATTCCACAACAGCATATGTCTATCTTTAATGGTTGACTCACAATAATACGTATAACTCCCGATAGTTTACCAGTTCGGAGCTTTCTGATTATTTGTTTTTGATTTGTTTACTCTTATGTTTATTATATTCTCGCTCATGTGTAATTAACAAAAGATAACATTATAAGATATTCTATAAAAAAAGAATCATAGAAATCGGTGTAGAAATACCAAACTTATACATAAAATACGATACGATACGAAGTCCGAGCGCGAGCTTCTCATCCCGACAAAAGTTAGGCATTTATAGCGGTAATCGACATCCACACTGGCGTAGCCGCGGGGGTCCTCTATAGGTTATATATCAGAACAACACATAGACTACTTTTTGTCGCGAAAACCGACATCCACGCGGGCGGAGCCGCGGGCGACCGCTAGTTGTTCAATAAATCAACTCAAAGACTTAGGACTTTGGTTGCATTATATTTGGCAACTTTTTTAGGATCTCTAGGGGGGGGCAGCTGCCCCTCCCTGCCCCCCCTTGGCGACGCCCTTGTCCGGTCTCTAGTCATCATCATAAGCCAGATTATTATAGAAAAAAACCTTTTAGAGTGTGTAGAGGAATTCGCCTATTTAATTCATCAATTGTCTTCGCGTGTTTATGTGCTACGATATTTATTTTTACCCACCAGTGCTAGGCAAACTAGCAACAGTCAACACGACTCCCCCTGCTGCCTCTTCCACATGACTGACATCAACTAAAGGCTCAGGTTCTCCCCCCTTCCACGCCATGGAAGCCGTGCAAGCAATCATGTACGCCTTGATCGGAATGCCGGCGTCGATCAGCGCGAGAGTGGCTGCGTTCACGCCTGCGCAGTACGCGCCACCGTCGGCCTGTATTGGGAGAGAAGATTCAGTCAGTCATAAATAGAAAATAATGGTTTGCTAGTGGATTTCTTCAGGATAGGTATAATATGAAAGATTTGCATATTGAATGATTAAAAAAAGACATCAAATATAAAGACTGGATATTGTCTGCAATCAATTAATTCCGTTCTTTTACTGTCACCCAACCTCACAAGTTTTGTCAGTCATCATGGTGTGATTTCCATAGTCTAACAGATTTCCATTTCCAAAAAAATATTATGCAAACATTACAATAGATTTTTCACCTGTAATACTTCAACGTAGATGTCAATCTGTGAGCGTGGGTACAGCTCTGTTTTGATAGCAGCCATAAGTGCCTGCCTCAGTTGCATGGACATCTCCTGAGACTTGCGGTCACCACGCTGACGGTTCTTTCTCTCACCTGTAACAGTCATTGTCAGCTAAATATGTAATAACTTTATGGCAGCTCAGAACACATAGCAGCCCATTTTTTTTATTTTTATTTAAATGGGTGATGGTGTTGTGAGGAAGGTTTTGAACATGAATGAGGATGGATATAGAGGAAGGGTACAACCAAAGAAACAATGGATGGATTGTTAAAAAGAAGACAAAAACATGCTGCGCCGAACCCAAATAAAACTTGAAATAAGGGCAGGAGGATGATGATTTAAGTGAGTGATGGAGATGGATGAGGTCACATAATATGCATAATATTTATGCTTGGAAGTAAGCTGCAAGTAATCTGAAGCCAGCAATTCTAGCGAGAACTTTACAATGTGTAATTGCCACACTAGATTAGTCAGCACTTGTCAATATACTACATATTACATTTCTTTCATTATAGTAATGGGACAAAATAATACTGGTCAAGCTCTATGTTTACATGGAGAATTAGATAATGACTCTTATGAATGGTAACTAAACTTGTACAAATCAAATCAAATCAAATAACTTTTATTTTCAGGCATCAATGGCCCATAGATAAATACCTTAAGCTAACATGTATATATTATATACAAAATTTATTAGTAAATAAAAAACTTAAATCTATGTTAGTAACACTTCCATTATGCACTATGTCACTGTGCGGTCCTGTGGCACTTGTCCGCGGAAGCGACGGAACACCACGTCCTGTGGCCAGAAGCTCTCGTCCAGCACGAGGTGCAGGTAACATGTGGGCACTCGCACCACGAACGCCTTGAAGTTGGCGTTATGGCGCGACTCCAGCAGCTGCACTCTCGGGGCGTACTTCAGCTTCTGACGCAAATACTCCACGATGTCCTCCGCCTCAGTTGTGTAGTGTAGGCGGGAGATGTACACCGGGGTGTTCGGCTTGGCGGCACGAATTTTGATGTTAGGCTCCGTAGGGGCCGTGCCGCAGCGATTCTTGTTGGTTCGTTGACGGCGCTTCCTCCTTTGCACCGTAACGAACCCCTCATCGTCAGCCCGATTCGGTCCCTTAACAGGCACGGGCTTCTTTGTAGCACCAGTTGTGCTTCCGGCGACGCTGGCATATTCTCGACGAGGATTCGCCGAGGCTGCAGAAACGGGCAGCTGGTCGAGCGGTCGAGCGGCGGGGAGAGGAGGACCCGCGGGGACGGGAGCGGGGCAGCGGGGCGCACGAGGCGCGCACTGTGCCTGCTCAGCATTCGGCGGTGACAGCGGCGGTGGCGACAAAACTGCTGACGCGAAACTTGCACCCGATACATCGAGGCACGCTCCGCGCCGCATGTTTACGTACGATGCACCCACAGGTGACCCAGTTACCGTCACCGACTTACGCAACTCGTTAAGTTCGCTGCGCAAATCGGAAACAGTAACTTGGGATGCATCTAACTTCCTCTGTACATTCGCAAGACTTGCCTTTAGAACGACGATATCCTTCAACAGGCTTGTAACGTCGACGTGGTCGAAGGTGACGGGTGGGAGCTTATTAAGATCCCTCGCCACAAACGTCGGCACGTCGTCTGGATCGGTCTCCTTTAGAAGCGTGATGACATCCTGGATGCTCTTCTTTGTCCCGTCACGCCTGCGGGACACCATCTGGTCACTCTTGTTGAGCAACCGGAACAGCAGCTGCTTTGCAGCAGCGACGTCATCCTCGCTGAAGTTGCTAGCGCAGATCTGGACAGCGGACACCTCGTCCATCACGTCCAGCTTCTGCTGCAGGAACGCCAGCAGCTCATTCGCCACAAGTTGTTCACTCATGGCGATTAAAAAACAACGAGCGACGGCTTGCGCCGCGCTGAATTCTAATTTGTATTAAACAAATCGACGCGTCAGCAACACGACTGCATCGATTTGCAGCTAATACGAGACTTCTGCTAAGAACATGTACAGACACCAGCACAGCAAGCTACACTGACAAATTATCCCAATCAACTTTCAACCATATGCTTCAGCGATAAAGTTGAAAATCCATTAAGGAAATTTGACGGATTGTAGGAGCTTGATGTGCTGATGTCTGTACATGTTCTTAGCAGAAGTTATTAAACTTTACAGTTAGGATTGACAAGAAGACAAATTAAATGAATCTTCATTCTTTATCAGTTTTGGATAATCATAGATTTTGAATAAGCCTAACTATTCAATGACTGATGAACTTTTATCACAATGCTTATTGATATAAAATAATTGATATTTTGGTAAACTTATTGTTTTCATACAATAGATATTGAGTCAAAGGGTGTGTCATAGTGTACGCAGTTTTGATAACATGTCATCTGATAGCTTTGTAGGACCAACCTTTTTGAGAGTAGTTTATTCTTTCTGCATTCTGTAATAGGTGTAGTAGTATTTGATAATTTTATTTTAAAGTCAAGTGATTTTTTTTAGGGAAAATCTTATGGGTTTGTATACTTTACATAATTGGTGCATTATTTCTTTTGCATCAAATTAAACAGTAGTGTTTCTAATCTTAATGAAAATATTGCACATTCTTGTGTTAGTGAGTTAAATAAAAGTATATACCTGTGGAAAATGTAGCCATGCTGTACTGGCAGTTGACCACTACACTATCTGGTAAGCTTTTGGCTTTGGAGGCCTGAAAAAATAATGAAAATTATCTAAGTGTTTTTACATACGTCGCCAACTGACTTTCAGCCTAACTTGAGCCTAGATGATTTCTACCTGATTTATGCACATTCTCTATAGTGGAATTGAAAAACTAGCATTAATATGTCTCAAGACCCTCCATTAATTATATATTATGCAAAAATTTACATTTCATAGCATGAGATATTTCAATATATTTATATGCACCTTTAAAGATTTGTATTTTCACTGGGAATTCTGTGATTCGTTCAATAATTACAAAATCTCGTGCTTTTTGAATAAATATTATTCTAGAAAATATATCAGAACTATAATAAATAACGGAAATAACTGTAGAGCAGATCAAACTCAACTTATTAACCTTCGAAAAGTAAATAATTGCAGCGTTAATAAAAATAAGTCTGCCAGTTTATAATTATATCGACTTACTTGGTGGGGGCCGTAAACTGCAGCTAAAACTTTTGTGTTTCCTTGTTCCAAATAAGCGCTTCCATCGGGCTGTGTGAAAACACCAAGTTTGCATTGTATACGACGGAGTTCGTGAGGCCGCCGTCCGTCAAGGCGGAGCCCTTGACTTGATAACAAGTCAGGTCCTGGCATTCTGTGAATAAAACACAATGTTCAAACTAAAATCTCTCACGTGTTGCCGATAAATTTGTAAACACACAGGCAGAAGAGGCAGAAGCACGATTATCTGACAATGACAAATTGACAACACTGTCAGTGTCATTATTCAGTATTGTATGTTGCTCAGTATGTTGGCAAAATTAAAGGCTACATTGGGCTGGGCTGCTGGGCCCTTTTCATATACAATTTAACAGCAGGTATTTGAAGCCTATAATATTTAGACGACGCGACTCTTGTTATGTATTTCACCCTACAGTTCTTTGGAGGGGCAGCTATTCAGGTAGTCTCAAGACGATCAATTAAATTGCTCAATACATAATTATCATTAACTTTAGTTGATAAATTAGTGGTAAGTATTGAGTTTACCATACTTCATACACATACGTTGATGGTAGAGTGTGAATCTAATGAATGTTGGATAAGTAGAGGAACGAAGGAAGATTGTTTGAAGAAAGATGTTGTCCAATGTTATAAAACTTTATGGGGCACAGGCTGGCTGATGCTGGACCACCAATTTTCTTGCTACCCGATCTGTATAATCTGCACAACATAAATATTATCCGTATATATTATCTGTCCTCAATGGCCGCAGAAGGAATTCTGTTGTGAATCCGAGAGTGCAAATTGTAAATCGCTTATCTCGTGTTAAAACAATCAAATAGTTATTTATTTACAAAGAAGATATGTGACTAGTGCTTGGTGTTAGAAATTAGGTATTATTTATTAGATTTCTCACTGGATCTGTATACTCGCGCCCATTGACCGTTGTCTTGTCAATTGTCATCCCGGTGATGCGTGCGTGTGCATTACATTTGGACAAAAAATCGATCTAAATGATTTCAATTTCATCGTCATGTCGACCCTAATCAATAGCTAAACATGTTGTTAAACCTTTGATTTATTTAACGTGGTGATTGTGCTCTGTGGTGCCTAAAATATTTATTGTTTATATTGATTGATGTCCTAAATAATTTGTGTTTAATTGTAATACGTAATTGTTACAGAAGTGACTAACCACAATGGACGTAGACGATTCGGCGGTCGACCTGAGCGTCAGGTGATTTTTATTATTGTATCTTATGTTTTTGTTTACATGTTGAAAATGCGTGAAATTATGTAATTTTATTTATTATGCAGGGCATTGCCACCTGAATTGAGCGAGTTGAGGGCTTTGACGGCCAGTGGGCTTACTATTACGCCTGCCCAACCACCACCACATGTAAGTCTATGAATAAATTACATACTTTATTTATCATAATTACCTTACAAAGCTAAAATACTTAAGTAAAAAGTATATTTTAGCATCACATACCTCTCTCAGCTGGAGGTCATAATATTTTTTTAATCAGAAACACTCTCCACAATATGCATCATAATTTTTGATGACCTCAGAATTTTCAATAAGGAAGTTTTTATTGCTAAATGAATAATATTTTAATTAGTAACTTAAACAATTTGTCTAAGTCTTTGTTAATATTTTGATAATATTGATATACAATTCATTATTGAAATATTTTTCCTCAAAAATATTATAATTAACACTTTATTTTCCTTTTGCTTTCATCATAAAGATTGACAGGGTGAGTACACATAGGTTTAAAAGATTGAATGTGTAGTAAGTCTTTAAAAAAATATTGTCTAAACAAAACATTCTAATTCCAAATGGCTGCTAATGATGTG
Source organism: Heliothis peltigera (assembly GCA_958496145.1). Lineage (NCBI taxonomy): Eukaryota > Metazoa > Arthropoda > Insecta > Lepidoptera > Noctuidae > Heliothis > Heliothis peltigera. Next base: position 4,354,251 of record OY292345.1, on the reverse strand, counting down.
ACTAATTCCTTAATCACACTCTAGAAGAAGATTTAATTAGTAAAATGATTATCTATTGTTATTTTGTTATACTAATAATTAAAAAGATTAATTAACAAATAAAGATATCAGGTGTGTGCTAGTATGTTATTTATATTATAGTTTGCTATGTTTAAGAAAAATTTAATGCAGCCAGGCTTTTATTTGATGAAAAAGTGTAGGCTACCACAATACACTAGAATGTTTAACCAGCTAGCTTTAAAATCCACATAAAATTTTAAATGAGATATTTTTAAGGATGTATGTATGTTTGTTAATCTTCCACATAAAACTACTGAACAGATTTTAATAATTCTTTGCAGTAGCATTGTGTTAATATCGGAATAACCATCCTTATAAGAAGAGTTTTGCAAGAAGTAGTTCCTGCAGGACATAGGAGAAAACATTGACAGAAGCTAGTATTATATAACTTTATTTGTATAGTACACTAACTAGTCTCCACAGAATATGATGTATTTGAATGAATTCAAAATATAAAATTCTTAACAAATCTATACAAATAACTTATTTTGTTTGCTTTTCCCTAGCAGAGCATTATTTCCAACCAGAAATATATAAGGTCTTTGTTTAAGGGTCTTGTAAGGCTAGTAATTTAATAAATCAAAATCATTATACTAATTCTAATCCTTAGGTATACAGTAAAACATTGATTATCTTTACAAATTCAGGGATATGGGTGTTTGCATAAACAGTTCAATCTAGATTTGTATTGATTTAGATTTATTGCCTTTTCCCACTTAGAATGCTGGTACCTTGGAGAAAGTTTACTTTTATCTAGGTGCAGGATACGTCTCCTTATTTGCGGGCAAATTCGCGCGCAATATTTAGTAATTGTATATTTGAATGAGGTTCAGACTCATAAAAGCTTGGCTGCATAGTCAGACATTTTTCAAGTGAACTGAAACTGTAATAATGTTACTCAGGTACAACAGCTCAGGATTGTGAGTAGTTTGCTTGATATTATTAGCTATGCCTAGTTTGATACTTTACCTACAACATGCAGTCTTCTAGTGTTGCTATATTGAATGGTAGTTGCCATAATAATCAATATTGGTTTACAAATTGTTGATTTAGTGCATAGGAGGCTTTTTTCTCTTTGAACAGACGCCAGCACATCAAGCTGCTACAATCCAAAGATTTCAACTTTATTTCTGAAGTATAAGGTGCAATGTTGATTGGGATTTTACATATTGAAGTAACTTAGTGCTGGTGTCTGTACCGTTTGTGGCTAGATATTGGTATTCACCATCCCCTGAAATTAATGAATAATTCCTTGTCACTTACACTTATGTACTGTAACTTAATAACTATTAAGTTGGAGTACATAATGCATTGTATATGTTTAAACAATGCTAAATTTTTCAATATTAAATTCATTTTAATAACTTCAATATAAAACTTTAGCTTTGAATAGAAATAGTAGTAAATAAAAATATCCTCACTTATGTGGATCCACACCATTTATAACAAATTTGTTTGATTTATCAATCGCTAAATCTTTTGTTATCTTAGTCATAATACTGTAGTTTGTTTACTCAAGTCAAAAGGTAAGAGGTTATTTATTTATATCACTAGTTATTTATGCACCAATTTTATCTATCTATTAGACATTTCCCTAGTAGAATAATGATAGATATTCTTTGTGGTTCAATAGAGTTAATGTGTGTAGGGTTCCAGTGGTAAGCGGGTGCTTCGCCCGCGTTCTGAACAGCGTAGTTATGCGGAGAGCCCTGATATCGTACTTCTGCCAGCCGCGCCGCCGCATCGCAAGCCGTCTATGCCGACGCCTGCTCCATTTACAGGTAATTTTCTTAACTATTTGGATTAAATTTGGATGGATTTAATAAAAAAAAAATGAAGTCTTAAAACTATATATTACATAAGCCCGGTCTTAAAACTTCCGCCATCCACCACTTTGCTGGGGAGAAGAAGTGGTGCAACAAACTCCTCAGCAACACATATGTGGGGTCCTAAGCCTAGTTATTTCTATGGCTTATACAAACAATACACACATAATGATTTTCATTTCAAAAATTTGATGACCTGACATCAAACTAATTGTTGGTTGTTTCAATAATATCTTAGATGAGCAAAAATCTGGACACAACACACAACAAATTTTGATTTATACTTAATTTAATGTGTATGGCGTTCTCAGATAATATGTAAAACGACATATAATGCAACAATTATCTTAAAAGTATAATTATGTTGACCTAATTCTTCTCACGAATGAGATTAGGGTTATGTACTATGTGACGTCACTAAACAATTAAGTACATAAGCTATACAAACAATGTCATTATCAATGAACAAACAATAAGAAGTCATGCTGGTAATTTAGTGATTTAGTTAATATCATGTTTTTGTGTTACTATTATAGTTTTAGTAACCCATTTTTGGACTTCAATTGGGTTGCCATAATAATTTAAATAAAAAAAAAACAAAGAGCAAAGAAAGATGGGTCTAAAACCTGCCAGCATTATATAGTAACATAGATTGTGGGCAGGAGTTGATTATGACCAGCTCAGACCTGTGCATAAGGCATATTTTAGTGACGAGGCTTACCTATGTGGTCCACTGCCGGCCATCCCTAACAAACATGAATAATAACATAGCTTGTAAGCTTTATGTATAATTGAGCTAGTTTTTATACTTGTTCGAAAAAAAACCATACAAATAGTGAATAAACCAGCTATATAAAAAGTTTTTAAAGTATTTTTCTACTGATTTTGCAAAAAGAATGTTCAATACAGATGTTTTCTTCTTTTATTCTGACCTGGCTCTTAATGGCTACATTATTTATTTAATACAAAACTTGGTCTTTGTTAACAGATGTGAGCAGTAAGTTGAACTCTGGCGGTGTGAACGTGTCAATAACACCGAGCACCCTCCCCGCGCCCGCGCCCGAGTCCCCCCGCGACCCGCGCGACGATGAGGATTCTGAAGAGGACGAGAATGAGCCGCCTCTGCCCATACCGGGACATAGAGTGAGTGAATGTCCACTTTATATTGTTCTATCTGTGGGTTCAAAAAATAGTAGTATTGATATATACCTAAGCCTATTTACTTACATTGCTTCAGACTTGTTCATATCAATACTAATGTCAAAAAGCTGAAGAGTTTGTTTGAATATTTACCCGAATGTCTCTCGTAATCTCAGGAAATTCTGAACTGATTAGAAAAATTATTTCAATGTTAGACTTTTCATTTATCGAAAAAGGCTACGTTATCCGGTTGAGCAAAGTAGTTCCTCGATTTTAATCGTAATACTTTTGTTCAGGAACTTTCAAGCGCTGAGATATGGGAGCGCGAGCGTCGTCTGCGCACGTTGCGCGAAAAACTGCGTGCGGAGGAAACAAGACTCGTGTTACTGCGTAAGCTCAGGCAGAGCCAGCAAGCCACTGGATTGCCACCTGCTAAGGTAATAGTTCTAGAAAAAAGTTACCGTTATTTTGGTCTTGGTGCCAGCCTCTCAAGTAGGAGTGTGTGGGCTCGGTTCCAGACCAAAGTACATTTTTTTCTGAGTTATATTATTTACTTTGTAAGTATATCTTGTAAACCAACAAGTGGTAAAAGCTATGTTACCGTGAAGTTAGAAAGAGAAAAATTTACACAAACTGTTTCATTCTGTTCTATGATTCTGAGGCCATTACTAGACAGATAAAAGATATTTATTGATTCACCAAGTAACATTGTTAATATTGTGATGTTCGAATGGTGCAGGACTCTACGACAGGCACGGCGCTGGCGGGCAGCGGCTGCGTGGTGCCGCCCGGCGTCACCGTCACTCCCGCGCCACCGCCCGCGCACCAGCAGACAAAGGTACACAAACATCTAGAATGCCACGCTTACTTGTTAATTACCATTTTTAGGTGATTTTTTACTTACTATTTTTTTCTGTAGGTATTTAAAGTAATATCCCCCCCGCTATAAAAAAAACCATCTGTATATTGAATGAGCTGCGAATTGAACTTATTTTAGGACATTGGACCAATCACACCTGAAGGATCTTATCCACTCACGAAATGGATGTAGTACTAAAGACACTTTGGTTTCAAAAGTTTAAGTCTGAGCCTTATGCAGTAACCGGTCATCGCGATAACGTGATACTAAACCCTTTAACCCACCCACGCCAATAAATGGCGTTTTGCTACATCACAAAGGGGATAATGAAATACATTATGTACTATCGTTTGTAGCGCACGAACAGCAGCGCTGCTACCGCGGCGTCGAGCACGTCGAGCTCGTCCCGCCGCACGTCCAGCCTGCCCGGCGGCGCCACCCTCACGCCTGGACCTTATCGCTCACAGGTATATTTTGCAACATTATAATGCAAACTTACAGCTCGATTGAAGTTGGCCACTAGTGACGGCGCAAATGTACGATAAATTAATACTACTCGCTTATGCTCAGTAGTGTTTTGCTCGCAAATGTTGACTGTAGTGAAGTTAACTTCGCAAAGGCAAAGTTATTTGATGAGGGCTATACTTCACTTCTAGGTATAATAAATTTTAACCAGTGACGTCACAAGACTTCGCTGGCAAATTATGTGCTTGTGGGGATCTTTTATGTAGTCCATATTTTTTTTTGCGAATATAATAAATGGACTACTTATAATCAACAATATTTAATACCTGCGAACACCTCTATTGTTTCTCCACAAATCCTAAAAGCACGTGATTTTTGTTGGCAGTCATCAACAAGCGGCGGTGCAAGCATAACTCCCTCCGTGACAATTACTCCTGCACCTCCGCCGGCCAGCTCACATGCTTCCTCAAATAAGGTAATAAACATATCATTTAGTATACTCTTTAGTAATATTGATGGACTTCCTTTTCAGTTCTTACGATGGTCGGTAAAATTTATGAAAAAGTCAATAATATGTATTAATACGTCTGTAATTTAGGGAAGCCTTAGTATACCTATGGAAGTAATTAACTTCGCCTAGTGCTTTTAGGACATGAGAGTGAATTAAATATTAGACACTGCGCAAAGTTGCGTAATATCAGTACACTTAGCGCAGTGATTTGCGCTAACCTGACACAACTCGAGTAAAAATACAAAAACAAGTAGCCTATAATCAGAATTCATATTGTGTATGCTGGAATTGGTAAATTGTAGTCGAATAAGAAGTTATTGAATAGATAAAAATATAGGCAATAGTCCCTATTATGTGGTAATTAAACATAATGAAATAAACCACTGTCTACCCCTTTCTATAATAAATTCGCATTGATATTTGGTCAAAGTTTTAATTACTATACTACTACTAGACTATTAGTATAATACCAGTAGTTATTCGTCATAGTTCTGATAATGTGTTGTAAATTGCAAGCAACCACAGGACACCTCGTCGGTGACCAGTAGCACGAGTGACGCAGTGAGTATGGAAATGTGATGTCATTTCACTACTATACTATACTTACCTTTATGCTATCTATAAAATTATGTCTGTCAGTTAGTCTTTCCTATATTTTTGTATATTTTCTTTCAAACAATAGGTCAGAAGTAATGAAGAGATAAATAAATTAAAAGGCAGAAGAAGTTTTATTATATTTAGGGGTTACATTTACAGTTTTTAAACTTCATAGCGTCAATATCAACAAACTTGAATTTTGCGCATTCTTGCGCAATTTTAAGATACTGCGCAAAGTTGTTTGCGCAAACTTGAAGCTTTTCATACATTTTTTTTTTATATTTGAAAGCAAGTGGTTTTTAAGCGGAATTAATATGAACCTTTTTATAATAGGACAGAAAAATGTAAAGGCACGTATTATCAAACATAACGTTTATGTTATAGGCGAGTTCCCGTAGTTCTGAGGATACCCAGACTCCCGCGCAGCGACAGGCCGCCGCCAAACTGGCATTACGAAAACAACTCGAGAAGACTCTATTGCAGGTAAACAAATGACTATAGTTGGTTTAAGAAATTGAAAGCCCCCTTTCGTAGCTATACTTGTGTGATATAAAGTAACCCCTTTGCGAAATTACCTGAAAAGTGTTACATTTTTTATAATAGGCTTAAGTGTACAATTACTTGAGTTTGAACGCAAATTTTGCAGATCCCCCCTCCCAAACCCCCGCCGCCGGAGATGAACTTCATCCCGTCGCCCAGCAACACCGACTTTGTGTACCTGGTCGGGCTCGAGCACGTCGTTGACTACCTTACTAATGAGGACCGGTGAGATTATGTACTAATTAATCATCGTCTCTCGAGCCTTTTCCCAACTATGTTGGGATCGGCTTCCAGTCTAACCGGATTCAGCTGAGTACCAGTGTTTTATAAGGAGTGATTGCCTATCTGACCTCCTCAACCCAGTTACCCGTTAGTTATTATGTACAATTTAATATGATGAAATATTTAACATACAGGGTATTGATGAACGGTTGAGGAGATTAGATAAGAAGTTGTTTTATGTAAAACATGGGAATTAAGTTATATCCTATTTGAATACAAGATGGAAATAATGAGGTATGATTACATAAGGTTCACTTGTGTTTAAGATGGAAGAAGATAATAATTAAAAGATCTATTTTGTGGGGTTGTGTGCCATAAGGTATAGATTTAAATGTAACAACAGATTTATCGGTTGATTTAAGTCTATCGAAGGGAAAACTTTTGGCTGCCTGGGCTGTGGGTTGTTTGCAACACTTATCGTGTCCCTGGCACTCAGGGACTTCCCGAAGGAATATAGTGGGTTTTAGTCTGTAAGAGTCTGACACTCCCTCCAGGAAAACTTGGAAGGAACGCATGTTGGGCAAAAAATGCCAATTAGGTTTTGATCCATCTGGAGTTGGAAATGAAAAGCAATGTGCCATGTCCGGCCAGCATGCCGCGGTCGTCGGTGCCGTGCGTGTGCGCGCAGTGCGGCTGCGACTTCACGCCCGTGTGGCGCTGGGAGCGCGGCGCGGGGGGGGCGGGCGGCGCGGCCCGCCGCCACGACGCCACCTTCGCCGCCGCGCCCGCGCCGCCCGCCGCCAGGCGCCTCTGCGAGCTCTGCGTCAGCGGGAACGTCAAGCGCGCGCTCAAGGTACGCCCTACTAATATATACCCGTTAACGAAGTTACATCTACTGAATCCAATTGGATATTACGATGAGGAAAAGATTTCAATCTAACCTAAATAACTTAGCTTTTTCGGCTATTTTTATAACACCATGTATAAGCACGCGAATCTAATGGTAGCCCATTAGATAAATAAAAAGGGTCAAATTACTCTACTAAGAACTAAAGAATTTTTGGGCACCGACTGAAATTTTAACGCGGTCGAATAAACCTTATTATAAGGCGCCTCCCCTTTTATAAGGCGGTGAATGAGTTGAATATTGAGGTTTTTGAAAATATGTTGAGTTTGATTGAATCGCCTTAAGATTTGCTTCTAAAATAATCGCTAAGACCTCGAGAGCCTTAAAGCCGAAAATACTCAAATAAGGAATTTGGTGGGGGGTTGAAATGACTCTAAATTAAAACCTCATGGTGGTGGCTATACTCCGACTAGACAAATTATGTTTTACTAATGTTGTATGTACTTATAAATACAATGAATATGCTAAGTGTCTGCTATGAAGCACCACTTTAATTCGAGCCTGCATTACTTTGTCCCATCGGAGTATAGGATCTTATAGTGTATACGCAGTGTACCTATCTACTTTTTACAGTTACAAAGCACAAAAGCGTTTTCACATTAGCGTATTTTGTTGCTCGGTTTCTCCTATATGCTTATAAGCGCGTACGGACGCTTAAAAAACCGAGTGGATGTAATAGTCCGCCTCTTGAAACCGCTTTAAATTGGCACGCTTTTGCAAATATGTCGCTTTGGGGTACTGTGAGGAGTAGCAGTAGGTAGATTGTGTTATACGTATGTGCATTGTGAGTGCAGGCGGAGCACACGGCTCGCCTCAAGACTGCGTTCGTGCGCGCGCTGCAACAGGAACAGGAGATCGAGCGCCGCCTCGCCGCCCCCGCCGCCTCCCCCCCGCCCGCGCCGCCCGCCCCGCCCGCGCATGCGCCGCCCGCGCACCAGCCGCCGCCCGCGCATGCGCACCGCCCGCTGCAGGTATGTGTGCCGGCGCCTCCCCCCCGCCCGCGCATGCGCCGCCCGCGCACCAGCCGCCGCCCGCGCATGCGCACCGCCCGCTGCAGGTATGTGTGCCGGTCCATGGAGACCAAAGAAAAAAAAACGTCAACCCAAAAAACCAAACACACAACCGAAACAAAAGGCAAGACATGAGTGAAGCCAAAAAATGCGACCAAAGTCACAGCGACACCATGCGATGCGTTTTAGGTAAGTATTCATAATTCTACATAGAAATTTCTAGACCATGCGACAAAATGCGTTGAACTGCCGCGCCAGGCTGGCCATGTAGCACTGCACCTGTGATCTTGTAATTGGTACGACATGCGCTGCGGTGCCACGCTGCCCGTTTGGTTGGTTATTACTACAGCGACGTATGTATAAGCGACGCAACGCAGAAGCGTTTACAAAAAAATCGTCCCAGTTTATGTCCCAGCTTAGCTAATTTTATCAGTATTTATGTCAATCAAACAATATATAGACGTTTCTTTTTTATTTTGTAAAAAAAAAAAATAACTTCGATTTATCGTGGACCTCTACCTATACAAACAGTCAATCACAGATCTTTGTATGTTCCGATGTATCCGACAGATGTCGGTGTCGCGCAGCACGTCGCGCGGCGGCTCCACGTCGTCGCCCGCGCCCGGCAAGACGCCCGCCCCACCCGCCCCCAGGTACCATATACTAATTAAATGTATCACCGTCAAATTGTAAATATTGATTAATTATAATATGTATTGTAATAAATTTGCTGTTTACAAACTGTCGAGAGATTGTGAACCCTGACTTTAGTGTTTACAATTTAACGCATCATATTTAGGCAGATTATGATATGTCCAAGTGGAACCGTCAGATTGTAAAATTACATGAACAAAACAGCTGTGGCTTTGATTGGTTGAGCATATCCTTCAATTGGACTAAACACAGGCTCAACTCGGAACTAAGATCAGAACCAATATTTTGCAGATGTCTTGATAGACATAGCATGTTTCATAAATCTGCTATTTATCTACCAATTACCATTTTGTATTTTTCTATGTTAACACATAAAATATTTTGCTGTTGTACAGAGCTCTGACGTCATCGGACTCGCTACGTAGCCACCACTCGGACCGCTCCAGAGAAACCAGTGAGGTGCCCGCCAAGAAAGGAAAAGGTATACCATCGTATTATTACTTCAAAAATTTATTATCATGGCAACTTTTGACTCTGAAGTCGGATCAAAATTCGTTGATAAATGGACCAGCATTAATTATTTTCAATATTCGTATTATGAAGAGTTGGGATATGGTAGGGACGTGTCGCTATTTCTATTGCGCATGCGCAATCATTGCGATGACGTAATACTGAGCTATGTGCGTCCTTTTCCCATTATATGACAATGACAGTTTTCCCTTATACTGGATTCAAAACATAAATTATAACTCGTTTGTCTACGGACTCCAAAGAGTATTTTTATTAAAAGCTTTTATTTAACTTGCCGTGTATGTGTGTATGTTACGGTGGATTCTTTGAACTCAATTTTGAAGTAGATTCTTCAACCGATTGAGCTGAAATTTTGTATACACGTTCAGTTTGGATGACAATGCAAGATATGTTATATGACGTTATTCTAAATCCAATATGGCGGACCGTCCAAGATGGCGGAGTAGTTATTTTTAATGAATTTCAACAATTATGGGTATGAAATGAAAGGGGCTTATTGAGAGTGACTTAAAAAATAATTTGACGTTATTCTAAATCCAATATGGCGGACTATAAAAGCTTGTTAAAAAAATATTTTTCTTTTAATTTTTATTTTTGGGTTTCTAAAGGTCACAAAAAAAGTTCATCTATTCTTTGTTTTATTTTTCCAGGATCTTCTTCAAGTAGTACCAGTCAAAACAGTAGCAGCAGTAAGCAGCATCAGGTTAGTAATCAAATATTTACTTCAAAAGATATTTTGACTGTCACTTCTACTGTGACAACATAGCATGGGGAGGACTTGATGCAGTGAGTTGGTAAAATGTTTTGATAGGAGAAATGAGAAATTTTGGCACGTCCATTTTCCCGTGCTGGGGGGCTGTGACAGCCAGCAAGGGGTTTAGAAAAGTCTCTAGAATTAGGCAAAACGAAGGACCGTATTGTCTATAGTTGTTTTCTATCCAAGAAGGAAAACGTATTCTATGTTTGAAATCGCCAATCCGCCTTGAACAAATGTGATGATTTACACTCTTTCCTTCTCCGTATGAGAAGAGACCTGTACCCTGTAGTGGGACAATAATAACAGCTGACAATGATGATGATGATTATTAATACATTTTCTATGTAATTACTTCCTGTTCCAGCAACTGGCAGCGGCCGCAGCCGCACAGATGGCGTTCGAGCAACACAGCGCGGCCGCCATGCAGGCGCTGCAACATCAACTCCTCAGAGGTAGTAGTTCCGTTCATGTTTGTTACCTGTATACACCTTTTAGAAAGCCCTGTTGGGTAATTTTGGCCATAACCAACACGGTAGTGCTTATATTTGACAGGTAATTTTTTCTTAACCATATAACTTTTGAATACAGAGTATAAAAAATATTTGTTTGTAGGATATGTAGACGAGCTCTTGGCTAAGTAACAGCCTCAGTGGTCGATCGATCATAAGGTTAAGCGACCTGTATATGGATATATCTTGTCATGACGAGTTCCTCCTCCATACTTGATACGTTCTCTGAGTCGTTCCACATAAAACATTGGTACTCAGCTAAATCCAGTTAAGACTGGAAGCCGATTCCAACATAGCTTGGATAAAGGTCAGGCAAAAGGATGGATATTGAATAACGTAATCCAGAAAGTAGAGCGAAGCATTCTTTCGTTTAGTGAACAAAAAGTACTTTTGTAATACATCTTTATACACTTCAGGTCTATCAGGCGCGGGAGGTACCTCAGGCATGTCCCCAGCCGCAGCGGCCGCCGCCATGATGCAGTTCTCCCCGCTAATCTACACGTACCAACTAGCCATGGCGCAGGCCTCCGCGCTAGGTAAGCGTTGTACGTATTGCACACACTTTTACTTTATTTACTTTACGAGTTTTGAGGCTGGCTGGTAATCTTATGTACAATTATACAGACGACAACAGGTCAACCTATCCGTATCTGTCAATCGAATATTAACCTTCCAATATTGTGATAAGGTTGAAAATCGATTAACCTTTTGACCGCCACTTCATAAAAATAAAGACATATATCAATAATACATAATACATTGACTAAAACTGACTGACTTTTGAACTTTAAAAGTCTGTCATGTAAGCGTAACTGTGTTGGCACTTTTTGGTTTGTCATCTATATGTGACTGTGGCGGTCAAAGGGTTAAAGAAATTTGTCAGTAAAAGGTAGATTTATACAAATATAATTATCTTAATGATATAATTAGGAGATAAACTTAACAGCTAGTGTCAAAACCTTTTCAAATTATATTTATTTGCTAAGCTTTTGTACTAAAACAATGTTGACTGTGGTTTAAAATACCGAAAGGAGTATAACTAGATATTTCGATACTATCGAAGTTAATTATCGATGTTGCTTATTATAACAAACCTATCAACCTGTCTTCGTATTATTTATTTGGAACACAACTTTAAGTTTTACTGTTTCTATTATATTCTATGTAATAAATTGAGTTTGTGCTCTCAAATGTCACATTTTCAACACTGAAGTGACAATTCTATGATATATATTTTTCGTCACAAAAACTTATCCATGAATTATAAGTTGTTTTTCATGTTTTCAACTAAACACTTCAGGGCACCCGGATAGTCTTATGTAATTCTTACTTAAGTTATGACCAAATTTCATCAAAATTGGTACAGCTTACAAACTTTCGCATATTAGTGTGAATAAGCGATGCTCTTGGTTCATCGAGCATCAATTCTGCTCATGCTATATTTGCGCAGCGGGCAAGGGGTCGGGCGGCAGCTCGGGCGCCGCCATGCAGGAGATGCAGCGCGTGGCCGAGGCGCAGCGCCAGTACCTGCTCGACATGATACCCGGACAGCATCCGCGCAACCCGTGGACTAAGAACTAGAGATAAACAGGTAACATATATGAATATGTTGATTGAACTAATTAACTTCTTCTTTTGCAATGGGCCATAGATTCAAACCACCTGAAGTAGTGTCTTGTTCTTGGTGTAAAACAAATCATTTAATTAGGCCTAAACAACAAAGACACAACGCGTTTCAATTTTTATGGAATACAACTGTTACGTCCATTTTTTTTTCACTCCCATAATTGAGTGTGTAATATTGTTTATGCACAAATTATTTAGGACCAGTTTCACAATTTCAAATAAATTCAAAAATAGAACATTACACAATAGAATTTGTATGAAATGTACCAAATAAACTATCTGGAGCGTGTAGGTGGTGGTAAAACAGGCCCTAAAATACCTACATAAATATTTTATTTCTAGCCATATGCTTCTATAATAAATTGCAAACTTATTTACTTCTGTTCTTGTGTTTAGGAAATTCTTAATACAGTAATAATTCACTTATTTACTTTTTAGCAGTGAGGAGAGCAACATGATTTCAAGTGAAAGTGAAGACGATTGACGAGGCAGTGATTATCGTAACAGTAACACGTAAAACGTATAACATACGTTACGCAATTGGCGACGGAGTGATAACATTACTGACATCAGCCAGGGCATGATTGCTCATTGAAGCTAAATATATTGAAATAGTTCTAAATTTTAAATATTATTTTTTAAACTTTGAACAACTCGTTACTGAACGGATTTAACGATAGTTTTAGTTAAATCTTTATGTTTAAGCGTCACAAACAATGAACTTTCGTTAAAACTGTTCTTGTAATTGAGTTTTATGTGTTCACTTTTTGACCGCCATGTACTAAAAAAAATATTATAAAAACAATTCAATTAGTTAGGAACGCTATAGGTAAATAAAGCGTGGAATGTGACTTTATAAGCATCATGCCATTTGACGTCACGGCACGCGTCATTAAAAAACTACATTTTCATACGTAATCAGTAAGCTTTAGAAATTATGAACTTAATTCAATATGAAACTATCACAGTTAACATACGTGGCGGTCAAAAGGTTAAATTAACTCAAGTAAAGCAAGCAAACGCTAGATTTAATTCATTCTTTTGAAGAAATACACACCGCGGCAAAGAATGCATTTCTAAGAAAAATCTAGAATAAATAAGGTTAGTTAGTATTATAAGGATAACTCTTCAATGTCTTACAAAGCGATGCACAAGTTTTTAAATACGTAAATGGCTTAGATTAGATTATATCAACGACTACAGTTTTTGTGCTAATATGACAAGATCTCAATAGGTAACATTGCTGGGCAAAATATTGATATATCACCATGAATATGTACATTATCTTTATCAATCAATAATTTAGCTTTTGCGCTCGCAACAAAATCGAAAACTAACAAAAATAGTGCACCATATTTTTACATGTCATCTAGTACATGCTAAGGATCATGTTTACTACAAAAGACATGAAAACAAGAACATATTTTATTAAATTTATCATCACATTCGCCAAATTGTAATTGTGTTCTTAAGCATAACGCCGATCTCTATGAACGTGCTCGATCGTTGACCCCTAGGTCATTCAACTTTTTTTGTGGTTAACATGATCCTTAGCATGTACTAGATGACCTGTAATAATATGGTGCACTAGTATTGTTAGACCTTATAGTATCATCATATTTTATTACCAAATGGAGTATGTATTTTTATTATCTTTAATACAACATATGGTATTATAATCTATGTTACTTATTGTTTTATGTAATTCATGTTTATTTACTGTTACAATTTTATTTTTATGTATTTCTTTCTGATTGAATAATTATTTATATAATTTTGTCCAGCATTGTCCACGATGCTAGCACTCAGATGGGTGAAACGGTAAGTGTGTGAAATATCTAGGTATTAAGTGATTCAATCATTTTATATGATGTGTTTTTAACTAGGCTACGAATAAATGGATATTGCTAAGGATAACTTGATGTTTTATTTATTTATAAATATAAACTAGTTCTACGTACGTATGATTTCATCCGCTTACTGAGGGCACGAGAGACATGGCTTATATGTATAACTAGCGACCCGCCCCGGCTTCGCACTGGTAATGTAAGCGAGAAAAATTAAATTATTTACGACATTACATTAGAAACCTCAAAAACAACAGTACTTCTCCACTATTTAATGGATGTTATTATACATATAAACCTTCCTCTTGAATCACTCTATCTATTAAAAAAAACCGCATCAAAATCTGTTGCGTAGTTTCAAAGATTTAAGCATACAAAGGGACATAGGGACAGAGAAAGCGACTTTGTTTTATACTATGTAGTGATGATGAGCTATTTCAATGCAGAGTTTCATCAAAATCTGGTGATTCCCACGACGCAGGGATCCGCAACGTGAGTGAAGTGAATATTTTTTTTCTGTGATTTCTAGCACAAAAATGTTACATAACTGAGTTTTACTAAACTTACATCAAATTTAATCGAACTACCGAGGCCCGGTGACTGTGATGACTCGGAGTTTAATTTCTAAGTAAATTACTCTTCAGCTGATCTTATATTCTGAAATCTCCAGTAATGATGTAACAAATATTTAGGGTCGGTTCATATCTAACGGAATCGCGTATTATCGGTCGCGTAACGCCAGAACAGACAAATGTATAGAAAAACGCTTGACCGTTCACACTCAACCGATGACACGTTAGTACGATTGATGATACGCTCGGCGTATTTTACGTCAGATATGAACCGACCCTTAGGGTGAAGAAATAAAATATAGACCCGAGAGTCAAAAATGTATTGTACTAAACTACTAAACGAAAACAACATGTTTTAGATAGAAAATAAAAGTAAAAACATTTACAAAAATAAAAAAATTACGTAAAATGTTATATCTTATATTGTATTTCAACGGTTATACTTAATCCTATAGCGCGATTGCTTATTCCTTCAGCATTATAGAGGAGGACACTTGCTCCTGTAACAAAAAAGAAAAAACAAATTGTTTAATAAAAGCTTTTCTGTATATTCATAGTTCCTCCCTTAGAACTAGGTACTACGCATAATACAGCTTGAAAATGTTGTGAAAGAGAATGATTTAAAATTTAACTGGAAAAGTTTGTGTTCAGATCTCAGAAACGACTGGACCGATTTGAAGCTTTCAGTGTCAAATAGTCCATCACCTTGATCGCCACAGTCACGTATAGATGACAAGCCGAAAAGTGCTCAACACGCCACGGTCACGACTACATGACAGACTTTGAAAGTTCATAATTAATCGTCAGTTTTAATCGATATAATTCCGAACTCACTACTATATTGTAGGTATTTATGTATGATTTTTTAGCTTGGCGCTGAGGGCACGTCTTTCTTTTTTTGCCGCGCGGTCAAGAGAGTAATCGAGGAAACTCGTATTTGAATAATACACATAATGTAAGTTATTATCGACTTACTTGATGATCGCTCAAGTACTGCCGGTCGGTTTCCGCAGCCAGGACTTGTACGGCGTCGATGATGACGTCAGCCGCCTTCTTAACGTTCTTAGCGAACATTGCTAGCACTTCGCTTACGGACACCTGGAATGAGTTAATGAGACGGTAATAAGTGACGGAAATACGCGTCCCGGCGTTAGGTTTCCCGATGCTACGCGTCCCGACACCAGTCGTTCAGAGGTTAGGCATCCCGACACTAGGCGTCCCGTCGCTAGTCGTCCAGAGGTTATGCATAAGGACGCCATGCGCCCCGACGACGCTTGGCGTCACGACGCTATGCGCCCCGAACACATAGGCCTTAGATCGATCATTTGATGATTTCACAAAAAAAAAAAATTATCACCTCATATTAGAAATTACTGAATGGATTACGATAATCGAGTATTTGTATTTTCGGGGATTGGTTTGATTACTTATAAGGAAGTTTCGGTTTCGTTTTCGTCCGAAACAGGTACCTTGGCCGAAATTTGTTTTCGGTTTCGGCCGTAAAACTAGTTTCGATCGAACACTAAAGAGTTGTTAGCGCAAGAAAATTTTACAAAAGAGGTGACCACCTCAAAATGGTAGATAATTTACTATAATTGATGTGTGAGGTAGTGAGGTGATGGGAAGTACGTACAGACGTCTCGTTCTCCCTCCAGCAGTCGTAGTCTGTAACGAGCGCGACGGCAGCGTAACTCAAGCCAGCTTCTTTTGCTAATACCACCTAGAAATAACAATACTTAGTATTCAATCATAACATCATAATGAATTGAACGTACCTCATGTTTTCCGATCAAAAGTGAAAAAAAATCTTTAATGATAGGTAGGTATACCATATTGTACTAGATAATGTGATGAAGGAGGCGAAAATAGTGAAAAGATAAAATAACAAGTAATAAAAACCTCTGGTACTGTAGTCATGTTCACAAGATGACCACCCCATTGCCGATGCATCAAACTTTCTGCTCTGCTCGAAAATCTGGAAATTACTTATATTTTAATATGGCCTAGCTGTTTGTCGTGGTTTAAATAGCCTCGGGGGAACTTCTTCCCGTACCTTTGATAATATTTTTTCCATTCGGTTCAGTAGTTTCGGAGTTTATTCAGTGCAAACAAACAAGTAAACAGCCAAATCTTCCTTTTGGATATAAGTGGGTAGAGATACAGTCAGGATAGGAGGACAATTTCCAAATTAGCTTAAATTTTTTTTCTCCAAATAAAATCCAAAATTTTATCAAAATCAAAGTGATTCACAAACACCTAGCTAACTAAGAAAAGTTAAAAGGTTTTCTGATTTACCTAGAATTTTATAATCAGCTCATCAAAATTTTCATTAAACAAACAAGCCGTTACTTACGTAAGAAGTATGAATCTGTAAGCATTTACCTAGGTCCTTGAATAACGACGGCAGTGCCAGTCTCATGGTAGCGATACCCGCGAGCTCTGGCGGCCGTGATCATAGCGTTCCTGGCGCGCTCGCAGAACGCAGGGTGCATTGGCAAATGACACACGCCTTTTGGCCCGCCCTCCGTACGATCGTAGAACGTGCATTTGCGACCCCAAGTCCTGACAAAAAAATATTTTATGAATTTTAGCAATTGCTGATATAAGTAGGCTGAAAATCAGCACTTTTTAAAGGTCAATTCTACAAAAGACAGCCCCAAATACGCCCGCCCTTCACCACTTCTCATTTGCTATTGCTGGGAAGCTACGCTGGGGATCTCGTGCGAGACATTATTGGGGCAATTTACTTTTTCTAAATCAAATAGCACATAGCGCATAGCGTGTAGACATACTTTAATCACGCCACGGACTAGTAAAAAAGGTATAACCACAAACTGAGCATAGGATTGGTATTTTATTTAACAGCAATAAAAAACAAAACATAGAACTCATAATCAACTCACCTATCAATAAAGTCGTTCAATATGACAAGGTCGCCAGGTTTGTACTCCTCGACTAGCGACCCAGTAGCGGTGGTCGCCAGGATGTGGGTACATCCTACTTGCTTCAAAGCCCAGATGTTGGCACGGTAGTTCACATCGCTGGAAGGTAATAAGCAATAAGGAACGGATATAGTGAGGAATGTCTGGTGTTGGCTTATTAGGTAAGGAAGATTGTTTGTTATACGTTTTCACTTTCACTAATCACTTTATTAACAGATAAAGCATCTAATGATTGTATCGTATGCAAAGTCATGTTTTATTAGCAGAAATTATGAAAGACTAGCTTCTCGTCCTGAGGGAAGCGCTTTCCGCACGTATAAAAAGTAGCCTACAAGTATGTTATTCCGATATATTAGCATACACCCAGTAGATTGAGCGTGAAAGAGTAATAAATATCCATTCTTCCATACTTCTACTGCTTATTTATTTTCCTTTTTTATGTAAAGTGAGTAATCTTTATTCCCTTTTTTTCGTGGGAAATCATCAAATGACCCCTCTACTGAAGGTGCAGCTGGAGTGTTCCTGCGTGCCAGGGCCGCGGTTACTCTTGCGAACAACCCGCAACCCCGGCAGAACATGGCCCTAAGGGGTACCTTTACCTTTCGATGCTATACTTATTACCTTGGTTGAAATTGGTGTTTTCTCCCATGTCTCGCCAGCAAAACACAAGGGACTCCTTTGATCTGACCTTCGATCAACACGTCAGACGGCTTGCCGAAGGGTGTGGTGACTTCTCTTTCTATTTGGTTCTCGAACAGTGTGGGGTCATCAAACCCTGATCCACCGATAATGCCGATCTGAGTCATAGATTGTAGTTTTTAGTTTAGATTATTTTTTTTTGTATGTGTAGACAGTTACGTAAAATATACATATTTGTTGCTTAAAATCTTAGTATATTAAAGCAATGTAAATTCTCTATTATTTTATTACTAGCTTAGGTAATTTACCTATAATGGTAATATACCTACAGGTTACCAACTGATACAAATAGCTCAAAAACTACTAATGAAATTCTATTTGTGTTAAATTGGTTTCAATTAATTTTAAACAGGATGCCTGTTTAAATTTAAATTTAAAAGACATAACAAATTATGTAAATGAATAATAAACTGTTCATTTCTTAATTTTTTACATTATTGTATTAGAATTTACTATGTATATATTAAGTAAGAGCTAATGAGTAAGTTGCCTATAAACTATTTAAATTAATAAAACAACAGGATTCACAGATGTGTAACAATAATTTATTTGTACATTGAATTTATCTACACAGGTAAACACTATACAACTTTAATCATAAATGCATTTTCTGATTTTATCTACACTATTTGCCATCTAAACCTTGTTGGAACTTGATCTCTTTGGTAGTTTCATGAGCTTTCTGTAACGCTTGTGCAATTTCAAAGAACCTCTTTGATTCTTCAGGATTCTTTTCTACTCCATCGCCTCTTTTGTACATCATACTGACATTTGCACATGCATACATGTTGCCAAGTTCACAAGCTTTCTTGGCAAACTTAAATGCTTGAGTTTTGTCAGACTTTATGAGGTATTCAATGTTAGCATTTTTGTCCGGTCTGTGAGGGTTGAATTCTGCCACATTTTTTGGTACTCCAGTTAGGTACATTCCAGAGAGGTAGTGGCAAGCCATTGGATCATTCTGGTCACAGCTTTTCTTGAGGTAATTGTAACCTGGAAGTAAAATTGATCACATATATAATTCTGTTTATTACTTTTAAATATATAATTTTAGATATAGAGGAAGGGGACAACCAAAGAAACGATGGATGAATTGCATGAAAGTTGATATGGCTAGAAAGAAGGTAACTTGTGAGATGACGGCAGATAGAAGAGCGTGGAAGACAAAAACATGCTGCGGCGACCCCAAATAAAACTTGGGATAAGGGCAGGAGGATGATGATGATGACTTTTAAATGTTGATGTGTCTTCAACTTAAATTACAAACACAATTATTGAACTGGTTTATGCTTATGTACTGATAGAAACTTTTAACGTCTTACCTTTAGGGACATCTCGTTTTATATTAACTCCAGGTCCAGTGGCAGTAAGCAGCATCCCAGCGTGTAAACACGCCCCCGGCTCATTGTATTCGCAACCCTTCTCAAAATAGTTCAACGCTTCCGCAGCATCACCCTTTTCCCGCCCACGACCAACTAGCGTATAGTTTCCAAACTTCAGACATGATTTGCCAAATTTATAATCTAAACAATTGCTTTTAAACACCTTCGCGGCCTTGTCGAAATCCTTCTTTATAGCCTCCAGGTAATCACCCAAAAGATGACATACTTCCGGCTTTTTCTCTTTGTAGCATCCGAAGCGGTATTCGATACCAAGGTTTTCTATGTACTCCTTTACCTCCTCCTCTTGTTTTAAGTCATAAGCCATCTCGATTTTGTAATATTAGATACGATCCCACAAGTGAGGTTAGATAATAATTTGGGAAATGTCAAAGTCAAACTGATTAAAGTTTATCAATTTATAAACAAACACGTTGACATACTTTTTAATTAATTTATCATCGTTGTGTAGTTAATATAATGGAAATAAATTTAATAATTATTTAAGAATTATTCTTGTATACGAACTGTGTTTAAATTATGTATTAAGTTGTATTTTTGCGATAACAATGTGATCATGTATTTACCTTTATCTTAGGAGAGTCACCCATTGTAACAATTTTACTGAAAATCACAAATCAACAGTACTTTTGCAACTATCTTTAAGTGTGGTATAATCACTAATTCGCAACGTAATGATCTTCAATTAATTAATTGATAACAAATATTAGGCGCTTCCTTCTGAAATCACTACCACAGACAAAAAACAAATTTATAAAGTCAAAGCGTTTTTGTATTCTTACAAAACTTAAAAAGCAAACTACTTCTGAATATATCACGAATGTAACATTTTGATATAACCAGAATTAACTTTTCCGTGGAGTTATTAAAAAAACAAAACAGAAATTAATAATTCGTAGTAAAGATGGGATATTACATTTGTGCTTTTTTAACAATTAAACGTAATGTCAAATTTCGTTTTCATTAAAAAACAGCTGATTGTATAAAAAAAAAACACATCAAACCCTTAAATGTCTATATTTTAATCAGGTTAAAGGGTAAAGAGAACTTGTTGTTTATCTTAAACCAGCAATATCTATTCTTTCGTAGTGTAGCAAGGAAAAATGTTTCAGCACTGAGTTGTAAAACAACAAACTGACATTGACAGAAATAAATAAAAAATATTGCCTGTTTCCGCTGCTGTAGCTGTGAAGGGGTTAAGTCAATTTTGTAAAAGTCAAAAAGTTATCTTGTTTTTTTGTTGTAATCACGTTGATGCCCTAGGGTTATTCAGGTTCATTATTTCTGGAGTGTGGTCACTGTAGAACGTTACTACATTACCGAACACAGTAAAAATGACGGAAAACGGTGATTTATTTACAACTCGCATGCGAAAAGCGACTAGAAAAATACACAACATTAGTGATGCTCTCGTCAATGCAAAATTCGCTCTCTGTAAGTAAAATGTTTATTTTCATTAGTTTATTCGTAAGTTTGTCATACCTAAAGACTTTTAACTTAAATCTGAAAGATTGCACAACAATATTTATTACTGTTTCTGTGCTCTTTGTTTTGTTGCTGTAGTAAAGTCATTGTTCATTTATTAATACGCAGTCATTGCCGGCGTTAAAAATATATTGTAAAACGTCCTACAGCGTCATCTAGCTACTTCCCAGAGACCTCCTCGCCATCTTATAAGACTATGACAAGGCAGAATATTTAAATAACAGACAACAAGTCGTTGAAATAGAATACTATAATACACAAACACAACACATTGAACTAATTAGATCACAAAACATACCCGTCAACGCCTCCATACCACAGGGAAGTGTCATAGGCTGCCTACTGTTCTTAGTCTACATCAACGACCTCCCTAACTACATAAACGAAACGAGCGTATTGTTTGCCGATGACGTATCTATTTTAACATCATGTAACAATAACCAAAATTTAAACCAAACACTTACATCTATACTTGACACCACAACACATTGGCTGAGCGAACACAACCTTGAAATTAACTTTAATAAAACAAAAATAATCGCTTTCCACCCGTGACAAAAAACCTCCATACATATTAATTTTGAATACAAAGGATCCAAGTTAGAAATAGTCAATAAATTCACCCTTTTAGGCCTAGACATAGATACACACATAGACTGGAAACCACACATACAGAAATTGAAAACTAAGTTATCTAAATTTGCATATGCCCTCAGAGAAATAAAGAAAACAACAGACCTCAAAACAGCAATTGTAACATACTATGCGTACGCATTCGCTTGGCTTAAATATGGAATAATATTGTGGGGTAACAGTACAGACGCACCTTCACTACGAAAAAACTAATAAGAATACTCACTAACATCGAAGACACCGACTCATGTAAACCACACTTCAAAAAACTAAACATCTTAACACTACCCTGCCTCTACATATTTGAAATGTTCAAATTTGTAAGGAAGTATCCACAATTCTACAGTAAAAGAGAAGATATTCAAACTAAACACAAACTTAGACATAGAAATAGACTCAATCTACCAACTTCACGATTAAAGATGCACTCCTCAAGTACGTTAGTTACGTCCATAAAAATCTACAATAAATTACCAGAATACATAAAAAACACAGAATCAAATAATATATTTACCAATAAATTAAAACGATTTCTCTTAGATAAAATATACTACACAATTGACGAATACTTCAAAGATAAATTCCAACTAGGTAAAGGGGATAACTGAATCAAACAAGCAGCACTAAATACATTAATTTATTTACCATGCAATATATTTAATTAGGTACTTACTATTTAGTTCATAGAAAAATACAACTAACATATAAATAAATAAATATATAAACTAATTATTAATAATAATAATATGCCCGCAGGGCATCTGAGGCGGATGTTGGGGAGTAGCGACCCCGCGGGTACCGAGTGCTCCAGGGAGAGGATACTGTCCCTCATCTCCGGCTCGCCGGAGTGAACCCTGAGGGGGGACAGGTCTCCCGCCTCTGGCTTGCCTTCATTGGCCGTCCAGAGTGGAGTCGCTAGAGCAATGCTCGGAGGGTGAATGCCTCGGGTAAGTGGCGAGTGGGCACAGAGATGCTGGACCCTGGCTTGATGCCGGTTTTAAGGCGCGTGATCTGGGTAGAAAGCCGGCCGGGGCAACCTCACCCTTCAGCCGCTCACGTCCCCGTTGCCCCCTTGTTGCGACTTAGCGACTAGTTCCCGGGGGCCCGATAAGTGAGCTGGCGAGTCTCCTCCTGCCATTTTTACATGTATTTATTACATTGTTATCGGCAGGGGCCATAGTTCCCATAGTTTTCCCTTCCCTAGTCCATTAGCATCCCATCACAATAACCCAAGTAGATTTTCTTCCATACTTAGCAATAGTTTAGCACAAACCGGGGGTTGTCCTTGGGTACATTTCCATAGTGTATACAGGGATAATCGTCGGTTTTGTGTCACCATTACATAATATTAAAGTTGTCTTAAAAGGGCTTCAGCGTGTTGGCTTCGGCCCCACGTTCGCCTTCCAAAAATCCGGGACTCTATAGTCCCGTGGTCGGAAAAAGACATACAAAATAATAATAATATATAATATAAATTAATAATATATAAAGATACGAATATAAATTAATAATAAATAAAAAGAAAATAATTCTACACAGAATAACACCTAAACTTCTACACAGAAAAAAACGCTCTTCGTCCTCTCCTCTAAAAACTAACTTTGCTGTGCCCGACAGGGTCCATAATTGTTTCCATTATTATACCCACCAGCTTTGTACACATTATGGTATGCAATAAAGTTATTGAGTATTGAGTATTGAGTATTGAATAAGCGAATAGCTATTACATTAAAAAAAAAATACTTGAAGTAGTTTTATTCTTTGCTTTTATAATCTCATACTTATTTCTTAATTTGTAATTATTGCAGCATTAAGGGATGAAGAAGTCTGGGGTGGGGGGCTGTTCATATTCTACCACATCTTCGGTTTCTTAGAAGATGCTAAGGAAAGGCTGCATATGCCTGATTTTGACAAACTGTTCGTCAACAAAGCTCTCTACAGGTTTGTAGTTATTTGGTATCATGCCAAGTATATTCTGAAACATGAATTTTTGTAAGTATACACAAATGTGTCACCTCTTTTTATCTCTTTACTATCTCACAAAGATGCTAAAATTCTTCCTAACGTTTCGGAATTCTCAATTTTTCCAAATACTTTCAACTGATAAAATTTTTCTCTTTTCCTAATTTCAGAAAGAAGGCATTTGAAGATGACCTAACACATTACTTGGGCGAGAACTGGAGGTCAATACCCAAAGCTATGGCCTTAGAGAACTACATAGAACACCTGCAAGAACTTGAGAGGTCAAGCCCTCGGTTACTGATGGCTTACGTCTACCATCTATACTTGGGATTGCTGAGCGGTGGTCAGATTCTGGCTAAGAAACGCAGAGTGTTTGGTGATGGTAAATATCATTTAATAACATTTTTATCAAGATAAAATAATTGGCTTCTCATGCTTTCCATCTCCATCTTCCGAGCCTTTTCATAGCTATGTTGGGGTCTGCTTCCAGGATAACCGGATTCAGCTGAGTACCAGTGTTTTACAAAGAGCGGCTGCCTATCTGACCTCCTCAACCCAGTTAACCAGGGCAACTCAATACCCTTTGGTTAGACTGGCTTCTGACTATCCACAATGACTGCCAAGGATATTCAATGACAGCCAAATTTATTTCTCTAGTAAAATCTGTTCCTCATACAAGCACTAATGTAGCAAACTGTGTGTTATCAATGTCAATATGGTAACAATTTTTAAGCAAATTAAACAAAAAGGAGTACAAACCATGTTCTGCTGTATTTTGCCAGAATAAATTAAATAATGAGTCCATAATCTTTATTGCAGAAAACTCCAAAACCGTAACATACACAGACAAAGTAACAGACTTCACAGGAACTGACATCTCACAGCTAAAGAAGGACTTCAGGCAAGCCATGAACGAGATAGCAGACAAAATGTCCGAGGAGGAGAAAGAAGCTTTCATTGAGGAGAGCAACCAAGTCTTTGTGATGAACAATTTGATTGTCAACTCTGTTGGTGGACAAAATAAGGTCTTATTTAGCTTACTGTATAAGTTCTCAGCTGTAGTTTTAGTTGTAGCTGGCGTTGTAGTAGCTTATAGAATGTATAGGTGAGACCAAAGATATATGTATCTGCAAATTTTAAGGTAATTGTGTATGTATGTACTTCCTATTTTATACCTCACTTCAGCTACTGGAATATTGCCCTAGTTACCTTTTAAATAATTGTAGGGAATTATAAGATGCTCAAATGTATTATTTTAAATATCATATAATGCATATTCTGTATTTATCAGTTAAACATTTTAAAATTGAAAAGACATGCCCTCTGCACCAAGCTAAGAATTCATCCATAAATACCTATAATGTAGCAGTGAGTTCGGAATGATTTTGATTAAAACTGTCTATTAGTTTTTAATTTTGAAAATCTGTCATGTAGTTGTGACAGTGGCATGCTGGGCACTTTTTGGCTTGTCAGCTATATGTGACTGTGGCGGTCAAAAGGCCATCTCTTCAGTCAATCTTACAACTTTAGGTATAACTAATAATATGATTGTATGTTTCTTATAAAATAGTGTAGTTATATAAAAATGATAATGTTATGTTTCCAAGATTTTAAGACTTATTTAGTTAGTAATAAAATCTTTGTTATTGATTTTGTATACTTTTATTTCACACTTATTATTGAAGAAAAGACTATTCTGGACACCTGGAACTTCATAGTTTATTTTTTTTTTAAGCTAATTTGTTTTTTATCTTTATATTAACATAATCTGTGAATAACTTGCGGAGTGATTAGATTATGATTTATCTATACAAAAATTCTTGAACGCTCTAATCTCAAGAACTTTTGAACCAATGTTCTAAATTCTTTCAGTGTAAGATAGTCCATTTACCGATGAAGGCTATAGGCAACTTTTTAGCCGGGTGCGCGGAGTAGTTCCAGTGGGACGCGAATAAAACCGCTAGCGGAAGCTAGGGTTTCATAAAAAGAAGAACAGAGACAGAAATATACAAAAAACACATTTTATTGCTTCTAATCAATGTCAAACTTAAAATTAATAAAATATGTACATAGCAAACATTACTACATGTTTACATAGTCACTGTATTTGAAAATGAACGCTACCGTTAAGTAAATAAGGTTCCAAATAAGTTGTTGTTCTTAAAACATAATTATTTATGTAGACACGCCAGCACATCAAGCTACTACAATCTGTCAAATTTCCTTAATAGATTTTCAACTTTACCGCTGAAGCGTATGGTTCAAAGTTGACTGGGAAAATTTGACAGTTTCGGGTAGTTTGATGTGCTGGCGTCTGTACTTTATCCTTATAATATGTATTGACCTATTAAACTACTTGAACTCTAGGTATTCTTATATTTAATCATAAATACGATTGTATTCTATTTTCAAAAGTATTCCATTCACAAATTACGTAAGTGTTCACAATACTAATTTCTTCGGAATATTTTACAAAATACTCCTTTAGAGTCATAGATATTTTGCTAAAAGACAATTTTTTATCAAAATATCAAACTTTTGAAATTTTTTGTCTAAAAACGCTAGTACTAAAATTATTAACGTAACTTCTAGTCTGGGTTGCCATTATCTGAAGGATGGTAGCGTGGGTGGCTCCATAGCCATGTCGATCAGTTCGTCGATGTCATCTGAATTGAAGAATGACAGCTCCATCTGTGAACAGAATAGTAATATTACTGACACAAGTCTTGTCGAGTGGCTTTGCTTGTCTGAAGTTAGCTTCTTTGACAGTCCGATGGCCACGCTGTGTAACAGCACGGCGCACGCGCAAGGCGTCAAATAGTACTTGCGTTATTCTCTGTAGGTGAAACATCACACCCTATGCTAAAAAAGTGAGAAACATGTTATGTTCACACGCCAGCATATCAAGCTACTACAACCTGTGAAATTTCCATAGTGAAAGTTCAGAGTTAATTGGGAAGATTTGACAGTTTCGGGTAGCTTAATGTGCTGGATGTGTATTATGTACAGCCGCCAGCACATCAAGCTACTACAACATGTGAAATTTTCTTAATTATTTATGTTTCAGAGTTCATTGGGAAGATTTGACAGTTTCGGGTAACTTGATCTGCTAGCGTCTGTGTATTATGTACGTCTAACTTCGAAAACAATATAATTTTCGCTAAGCTGTTAGTAGATACATATTGCCTAGTTAAATAACTAAACGATAACCTTTGAGGTCATACACATGTCGGAATAATAACGACATTATATTATCTTTTAGTGTCAGTTTCGTATTGTGACTTATTAACATATTTTTTGGAAAACAATTTTGATATTTGAATATGATGTAATAATAATCAATTTAGGTATTCAAAAGATAAGGGTTTCTAAGCACATTTAGATAGTGAGATCACTTGTCTTTATAAATTATATTTTTGGAATGAGATAATACCAAATATTTTTAGTGGGGTGAAAAGGGAGGGAGGGTAAGGTAATTATTGTTGTGTTGATTTTGATATGTCCTAGTGGTAAAGCCATGTCGAATGATTTGAATTTTGTTTTGGAATGATGTCAACTCTCTCGTTGGTTTAGTGCACAGTGCACGTTTAGCTCCACAGTTTAGGATGTGGTTGAAATCACTTTGGTTTTTGGAACTTCTCAAGTATCTCAAAACTTGGTTGTTTATGTTGGCCCTGTATCTGTTTGTGTTACTACCTACTGTATGTGGTTATGCTTAGGATGGAGGGTTAGAGTTTTTGGAAAACTCGGTGGCGGTTTATTCTTAAAACTAAATAATTTCAAAATTAACAAAACACTATTGTGCAAGCGCAAGGCGTCAAAATGGTAAACTTGAAGAAACAAAGAGTTTGATGAGAGTAGATGAATGTAGATATGTATGTGTAGACCACTGACCAGGCGCTGCGTGTCAGCGCAGACGCGGCAGAGCAGGCGCGCCTGGCTGCACTCGCAGCGCGGCGGGGCGGCGCAGCGGGCGGCGCCGGCGGCGGCGCGGGCGCCGGCCACGCTGGAGAAGCGCCGCGCCGTCGGACGGTCGCCGCGCAGCTTCGCGCCCGCCAGGATCGTACCTGTGCCGCACACACGTTATAACATATGTGGGGCTTGTGGGGCACAACTGTGTAGACAGACTCTGAAGAGCCCCAATATTCTATTGAAATCCACGACTGTCCAATAGATGACTTTTATAGGTTATTCTTATTTTAGGGTGGTGATAAGTATTGCGATATCATCAAAAAAAGACTAGGTCCACGTCCAAGAGATTGTCCTGAGAATAACGCTACACTGTCATGTTTAGATACTAAAACGGACCTACAATTGAACCCTGCGGAACTCCCACAATGACTTGAAAGTAATTTACAGTTATCATCTACCTCTAGTTATCTCTATCTGAATTATTTAATCCACACATCAATACAGATAATGGAAAAGGTCCATTCCACCAATTTATTGAAGTTTTCTCCTAATTTTTGTTTGAAATATAAAATCGAAAAACAAGCGTATAGTATGAATAATTATCTATGGAACTAAAAGGTGGTATACGGTACCGTTGGTCTCCATAGCCAAGGAAGTACAGAGGCCAAGCTTCTCTTTAGGCAGTTTGACTTGCTTCCTGAGCGCCGCATCTCCTACTAGATGTTCGTAGTCCTTGTTAGTGTACGCTAGAGTGTTGTCCACACCTACGAGCGAAATAAAATGTGAATAAATGAATAAACATGAAATTATTATATTTATAGAGAACTTTGAACTTTACGACTCTGAATTTAAAGCACATTTTCACATAAAACCACTCACCGAACAGATATTTGGCGGCTCGCTTCTTGGACAGCATGAAGTCGTCGTCCATCATGATGTGTAACGTCACCGAGCTCTCCATCAGGTTGTGGTAGATCGTCGAGTAGTCCAACTAAAATATACATATCTTTTTGAGAAGTCGGTTAAGAAATAGGTGACATAGGTGACATTTTAGTAATCACCGCTGATATTTTTAGGGGTCTTATCTAAGTGTAATGATGATTCAAACTCTTCTTTGAATAAATAATAAACATTACCCTAAGTATAAGGGATGTGTATTTGGATATTTCTAATTCTACTCTTATTGGGGAGAAAGGGGGAGTCTTACTGGCAAAGAACTATATAATTTTAGGGCTACCACCAGTTGCGAGTTATTAGGAAAATCCTACAACTTCACTAGAATAAAAAGTTCTCGCCAAACTTAATGGCGGCTCGCAACTAACTTAAGAGCACAGTGGCCATATCCTCGCGATCAAAATATCGCGCTAATAAAATGGTTTCAGAGCAGTAACTCGCGCGATTTTCTATGCCGCCATTAAGATTGGAACGAACTTACAAGTTATTAGCATATTTCCAGTGCCGTGTTACTCACCCTCATAAAGCCAGCATCACACTTGGAGCACGGCATCAGTATGAAGGTGCGGGGCACGGCCGCGCGGAACGGCAGCTGCGTCGCGAAGTTTAGCGCCGCGAACATGTCTGTACGGCTCGTGCGGTTACCGCGGACTAGGTCGGACTTGTCTACAGAAAAGAGATAAAAGTATAACTAACGATGGTACAAATTACATGTTAGCTTGTGCACCGCTTTCATCATCAGTTCATCGCTGGACACAAGACTCAAATAAAACCTACGGAGTTATAGCCTCTATGGCGTACCTACGTATAAAATTAGGATTTGCAGCCCAAGACAACATACAGAACATCCCTTTCAAGACATGACCTATAGTTAAATCTACTATTACTAAGCTGAATTAATAGTCAAAATTACTAAGTAAAAGGGAATCCATGCAAACGAATACTCGTAATGCGTAACTAGGGGTGTCACACTTGGGGGTGACACCCGGAGTTTACTTAAACAAAATTCCACAGGAGGGTCCTCAGAACCGACCCTGTGGAATACCACACGATAGCTCTCGCCGGTGATCCATTCTGGACCACTCCGGGTGTCATTTAATGGTCACAAAAAAGGGGTGACAATACCCGCACCGGGTGCTACCCATGCAAGCTACGCCACTGTAATTAAGTCTAAAAATAATAATGTCTTACCGATGATGAAGTTGTCCAAATGCTGCGATATCTCAATAGAGTTGGTGAACACTTTGTTGTTGACGTAGAGAGCGCGCGGCCGATGGTATACGCCGCGACCGCCGAAACCGACTATCGCGTACCTGACACAAATATAATGTATTTAAAAGGTAAGCCATAGTAGTTACTAACTAGCTTCCTTCAGCCGCCTCCCGAGGTAAATCTCCACTAACACTGGTAAAAAGGAGGGTAGCTAGATATCTTATATGGTATATCTTGGATACCAATGACTGAATAAAGGTGAAGGAAAACATCTCGAGGAAACCTCGACTATAAAGTCTGAACTCATCAACCCGTATTGAGCAAGCGTGGTGTTTACGCTCATTCCCTCGTGTTAGAGGAGGCCTGTGCCCAGTAGTGGGACGATAAAAAGGCCGTTGATGATGGAGATAGTCCTAGATAAGCGGGCTATTTAACACTGAGGGATTTTTTAAATCGATCCTGTAGTTCCTGAGATCAGCACGTTCAAGCAAACCAACTTCAGCAGTAATATTAGTAATGTCATTTAAATCGAATCAATCTGAAACCCTCGAGAAGAAGGTGGGTTAATAAATTTTAGATGTTCTTGGTTGATAATAATTGATTAAATTCTATCGTAAATAGATTGCTTTGCTGAATCAAAGTTTATGTTACTTCTAGATTTAAATTTTTTGTACAGACGCCAGCACATCAACCTACCACAATCTGTAAAACTTCTTTAATCGATTTTCAACCTTATCACAACACCATACCGTTCATATTGGATTGGTAAAATTTTACAGGTCAGTTGACCTGGTGGCGTCTGTACTATTCTCACCTATTATCTGAAAGTCCGTTAGCCTGCAGCTTGATATCAAACGCCTCCACAAAGAGGTCCATATTCTTGTTCTTGCGCAAGTTCTTGTTGCAGTGAAGTGCCTCCACTATGAACACCACGTCCGTTGAGTTCGGGATATATTGCAGCACGTGGAACGAGCCTTCCTCGATAATGTCGCCTTGAGGAGTTGTGCATCTGGTGTAAAAGAATGTAGTTGTTAAAACGGTGTTAAGGTTGTCGCCAAACTTTATGGCGGCTTGCAACTAACTGCCGAGCATTACGTGTGATTCCTGTTAATGGCTTCTGGGTAGAGACTTGTGCTCACCGAGTATTTGTAACATATAATTTTTTTTTCTGATTATTTTTGATTGGACTGCGTGCCAGATCAGCGAACAATTACCTACATACTTTAATACTTTAACTTACATATTAGCATTTTTATTACGGTGGGCCTGTGGAGAAGGCTTCTTAGGCAAGTTAAGCAGTTATCGAGTTTTTTTTTTTAAGGACCCTAAAATAAGATATGAAACTCAAAATGTTTTAGTACAGGTAACCCTGTATATCGAAGCTTTAGAATGAAAACTCCGTAAGTGTAAAAACATATTAAGATATATCATGATGGATGATAATAATGTTATGGAAGATATAGATAATCTTTTTAACCACGCGATAATGTGTTTCCGAGGTTTTTACTCTACGGCTGCGGGTTGTTCGTAAGAGATACCGCGGCCCTGGCACACAGGGACCTCCAGAAGGAACATAGTGGGTTTTAGTCAGTAAGCATCTGACACTCCCTCCAGCTGCACCCTCAGCGGGAGGGGTCATTTGATGATTTCCCAAGAAAAAAAAAATGGTTTTTACTCTACGACGAGGAAATGTAAGTAAGTAGTAGTATGTGTGTCCCTTAGTAAGTATGTGTGTATAGCAATAGTGAAGGTGTTAGGAAGGTGAAGGTTAGCAAAAGAGAAGGTTATGTGTAGGTGTGTACTGACTGGTGGCAGTGGTCGGGCATGTGCGTGGGCACGTGCTGGTGCAGGCACAGCTCGCGGTAGGCGCTGGCCAGCGCGCACGCCGCGCCGCCCGACACGCACTCGCTGTAGAACGACTCTGACGGGATCTGATCGAAAGGGAAAATTATACACTGCATAAATAAACTCAAACTCAAATTCGTTTATTCAAAATAGGCTGATAAATCAGCACTTTACGAACGTCAAAACAAAAGACAGCCCCCAAAACCACCCTTCACCACTTCCTATGTGTTTTGGGAAGAAGAAGTGGCGCAACAAACTCCCCAGAAACACATGTCTGCCTATTAGGTTTGAAGAACCAGATTTATATAAAACAAGTCCAATCTCCAAGAGAGAAAAATAAACATAATTATCACATCAAATATTATCCATGGGATACTGGGAAAAACTTATTTGCCGATGTTTACGCATTGATAAGCGGTATGAGGCTGTGCATAAATACCTTGAAATCTGGAAACGGTGTTATTCTATAGCTAAGGGGTCGGCTAGATATGGCAGAGAGAAGAGAAGAGCATTTTTCATATAGGTACTTGTTTCGATGTTCTTTACGTCACACAGCTATGCAAATAAACATATCATCTGCCCCTTTTCCTATGTTGGGGTCAGCTTCTAGTCTAACTTAATACAGATGAGTAGGTACCAGTGATTTACAGGGAGCAACTGCCTAAGTGCCTACCTAATTCAGAGGACTGTCAAACTTTTTGACTTCTGACTACCCGTGACCACATCATGACAAGATGGTCACCCATCCACGGACATACCGTGCCAAGCGTTGCTTAACCTTATGATCGATGGACCTTTGCCCCTTACTTAGTTACAAACCCCTTCAAATTGAAAAAAAATAAGTCTATACATTAATAAACTTTATCCATACTCACAACAGAGAAACATGGATGCAGAGGCGACACTTTATTCTGGAAGAACTTCTCGCACTGCGTATCGTTCTTCGAGTCTTTGTTCTCGATGTTGGTGGGTGTAGCGCTGGGCACGATGTTCCACGCGTGGCCCAGCGTTGGGATTGAAGTCGTGAACGTGTTGTTGGGCAAGAGCAAATCGTCGTATTGCTCGTTGTTGTATGTGCCTAGGAGGCCACCGAGGGCTGCGTAGTACCAGCCTAGGGAGGTAATGTTTGTTGTTTAATTTTGATCAAAATTTTGCGAAAAAATACTATTAAAACTAGCATGAAAATTAAAATATCAAAGGCAAAGTTCTTTATGGTTAAATACACACCAAAATGCTGATATAAATCTTTAAAAGTGTTTTTTAAGGGTTAGGAGTCTTCAAATAACGCCTTCCGCTAAGCGAAGAGACGAAGGGAGTCAGTTCAGGTGTTTCTGCTGAAAATCCAGCCACATTCTTCCTTGGGCATAATGTCTCTCAGGCTCGCGGAGTTTCTATCGAACGGCCTTTTAATACCTGTACTTTTTGGACTAAAGCTATTTGACATTCAACCTTACTGCCTAAAGCATAAGGTTCACATTCGATGGACACATACCTGAGACCTCAAACTTGCACGTGTGGAAGAGAAGAGCAGGTTGCACTGTACGTCCAGTCCGTTGTAGCCTTGCACGTTGAGAATGTCCGTTTGTCTATATATTACGATGCCACATACTCACGCTATTTGACATTCAACCTTACTGCCTAAAGCATAAGGTTCACATTCGATAGACACATACCTGATACCTCAAACTTGCACGTGTGGAAGAGCAGGTTGCACTGTATTTCCAGTCCGTTGTAGCCTTGCACGTTGAGTGTGTCTGTTTGTCTGTCTATAATGAGTCCGTCTACTAACGCTGGTAAGCTCAGTACCGTGCGACCAATTGATACTTCCTGGGGACAGAGAGAGCGGGGAAAGAAGGATTAGAATTATTTTTTCTTTTGGAGTCACATTACATTTTGGAGTTATTATGTGCTAATATTGTAGAAGGTTGAAGATTTTCATTCCTTGAACGCGCTCAAGTACTACTGAACTGATTTGGACAACTCCCTTGGAATGCGGATAAACCCGTTGCCGAAAGCTAGTGATCAGATAATCGCGAATTGTATAAGTTTTAAAATGTGGCCTAATCTAAGAATCACGGAATTTAAGGATCACAAAAATGTAAAAAAATATATAAAGCAACATTTCTACTACATTCATGTCATTTTCATAACACGCATCACTATTATTTTTTAGAGCATATCTTGACCACAAAAATTGTCTTTGTTTAGG
Source organism: Heliothis peltigera (assembly GCA_958496145.1). Lineage (NCBI taxonomy): Eukaryota > Metazoa > Arthropoda > Insecta > Lepidoptera > Noctuidae > Heliothis > Heliothis peltigera. The sequence continues at coordinate 4,320,365 of OY292345.1, read as the reverse complement.
GCCGAAAACAAAACAATCGACTATTTAGAACGTTATTATTATATTTCTCTAAAAAAAAAACTAGTGAAATGATTACATAACGCAAAAGTATCTTAGTTCTAATGACTCAAACAAAATCCACGTACCTCATTATAAAGATTGATGTGCACCAAATTCCGTCTCGTCAGCACTATCAAGTTATACCGTCCCTGGTCATTGCTCTCCATAAGCACAGTGAAGTTGTCCTGCCTATAGTCTTTGGTTAGCAGGAAGGTACCCGCTTCAGATATAGTGAACACGCGCTTATCGAATGTTACTAGCGTGCCTTGACCCGTCATCATTGCCATTCCTGGAGGATATATAAAAATATAATATTTATATTTATAATAATATTCCTCAAAGATTCACACAACGTCATCTAGTCCCAAACTAAGCAGAGCTTGTACGGACTCCTGAAACTGTCAAATTGTCTTTAACAACTTTGAAACATATGCTTTAGCGATAGCTTTAGCGAAGTTGAAAATTTATTAAGGAAAATTGACAGATTGTGATGTCTTGATGTGCTGGCGTCTGTACTATGGGGATAAGACAACTGATGAACGTACTTATATGTATACCTTTCTTTTGTTAAAATATACATACTATACACAGGAACAAACACCTAGACTAAGTCAACCCACGTAAAGTCGGTCAACCGGGTTCGAGACAAACATTAGAATATATGTAGGTCAAAGACACCCAGGTTCATGAAGGCTCATGTTTGACTTGTGCGAGAATCGAACCCGCGATCCTTTTCGGCGCTCATACAACAAATTAGAAATACTTTGTTTCATATGACCAGATGAAAAAAATGCTCCCATTATCTTTACAATAAACTAGCTTCACTATTTTTTCGTTGGAAATCATCAAACGACCCCTCCCGCTGAGTGTGCAGCTGGAGGGAGTGCCGAACTCTTACTGACTAAAACCCACTATGTTCCTTCTGGAGGTCCCTGTCTGCCAGGGCCACGGTAACTCTTACGAACAACCCGCAGCCCAGGCAGACACAATAAACTAGCTATTCTTTAGTATTTTCGCTAACTCACCGGCGAAGGGCGGCATCAAGTTATTAAAGTCCATATAAGGTCTGATATCGTAATAGAAGGACCAGATACTCTTGTTGGTAGTCAACCATTCGTCCGTGAAGTCTTTGACCATGCGGTACTCGGCTATCTCCGTGAAGTCTGGAGTTCGGTTGAACGCGTGCCACGACATCGGCAACTTTTGTTCTAGAAGAATCGCTCCGACTCGCGGGTCGAATATGAAGTTCGTTTTTGGGGTACGGTGTCTGAAAGTGAGGGATAAGTATCAGTTGGGCAAATACGCCTGGCAACACCGTTAGAGGGCAGAGTTTTTATTTTGATAAAAACAGTGTTGTCAATTACATTATCATTGCCATTTTTTTTACCGTCCCATTGCAGGGCACAGGTCTCTTCACATACTGACAAGGAATGACTGTTAGTCACCACGCTTGCTCAATGCGGATTGGCGATTACAGACTATATACTCCAGGTTTCTTCCAGATGTTTTCCTTCACCTTAACTCATTTGTTGGTGTCCAAGATATACTTAAAAGTACATATACTTTAAAAAAGTTACATTGATACTTGCATTACATAGAATTGGAACACTCGTACTTGAGCGCCTGCTACTTTAACTACAAGGCCCCCAACTTATCCAACTTATAAATTGATATTACTAGGTAAACCAACTTTATGAGATTGCCTTTAAATTTTGTTTACTTAATTAATATTTTGTATCTAATTCTCTATTTATTATCCGTACAAAACACGTCAAACTACTTACAATTCTTCGTATTGTAACGCAGTCTTGGACATGTCAGTCAGTTTGGCGTATAGGATCTCTCCGACCGTTTCCAAAGCCTCGCCGATCAAGAAGTAATCATACCACCACTTCAGACGAACGTAAGCTTCTTCATACTGCAATAGAATAACCATTTGAATTCCGACCTTATCTCATTGACAGAAAGCTTACAATCATTAATCATTTGTTTGCTACAAAAGTCACAGTTGACTCAACCATATGACATAGCATATAAAGTTCAAATTGATTCGCAAATGACTGGCTGTTGTCACTTCAAGCTGTTAAAATATTTGAAATAAGAACCGAACTAATCTCTGACTTTTAAAAAGACATTCCAATTTCAACCTTAAATGCAAACAATAAAGTCCAAAATTACCTTTTCCCTAACATAAACTACTTGCTTAGTCTTCAAGAAGTTTTGCCAGGCGTTCCTGAACTCCGCGTACAGTTGTGTGAATTCGTCCTTGAAAGGAATGTACTTCTCAATCTTAGTCCAGACAACGTTGAAGAGTTTCTTGCTGTACTTCTTTATGTTTGTGATCAGGTCGTTGTTCATAAGGTCTTTGTAGATGCTGGAAAGAGATTTTCATTATAAAGTTTAAAATAAGGTTTTAAAGGTTTTCCTATGTTATATTTTTATAGTTATACATAACAATTTAGGTAAAGGGTATCCTACTATACGCTGTCTCTGATTCAGTTACGTATCTCTTAGAGCATAATTAAAATAGAGTTATCAATGAAAAAAAAAATTGATGGGTAACAAAAAAATCACAAATCACAGGGATTATTGACTTACTTAAAAATACTGAATGGTAGCGACTAATATCATGGTTTACTTACAGATCCATCTCATGACCAAAGGTCGATACATAGTTGAAATAAGGAGAATCAGTCAGCTCTTGAGTCCTATTATAGAAGAAATCCATTACACTCTTCCAAACAGTGAACACAAACGACTCCGTGTAGTGCAACACTTTGAAGAACAACGGCTCTATCGACTTCAAGACTTCATGCCAGTACTTCGAAAGTCGATTCGTCGCATTAACCCAAGTCTCTTCCCAATACTCCAAAAATTTCATATGCAAATCCCTTATGAAGGTATCGTACTGCAAGATCATTGCTTCCAATCTATCCGATACTAACTCCATGAAATCTGCTTCCAATACTTTGTTAACTGACTCCAAGAAGTTCGCATAAGCCTTTTTAATCGAGTCCACTATGTATGTCAAACTCTGTTTAATCGATTGACTAGTGTTGCCCATCATTCCCCACATATCGTTAACGATTCCTGGCAAGCTTTCCAAATGGTTCCTTATAGCCATTTCATCGAGTACGTAGTAAGTGAACTCTACTATATCTTTGACGTAGAAATCGTTATGGCTGTAAGATTGGTTCAAGAAACGTTCAAATTCGTCCAAATCGTCTTTGATGACGTGCAAGTCATTCAAATCATCCAAAAAGTCCCGGATTCTCGGTTTGGCGTCTGACCAGATATTTTTGAGAGCTAAATGGGCTTCCATAGGCATTTCTTTTATTATAACGAGGGTGTCATTGACCTGGCCATACAAAAGCTTCAATGTATAAACTGCTTGGGACTTCACCTCGCTAAAGATTTCAGGCCGCCATTTCATAGAGCTAGTGAGTAAGCGTGAGTGGTTGAGACGAATGTATGAAGCAAGGTCGACAGTTGTGACGTCATCGAAGTTACGCCAAGAGTCGAATTTGGCGTAACGGGTGTCTACGATCTGGCCTATCATGTGGTATGAGATATCTGGAAAAGAATTGAATAATAAGACCATGTAGGTATAGCGTTTCCTTATTTAATTATGTCTAGAAATGTAAAAGTATAGTTAATGGCTTTCTGAGAGGTTCCGAATGCTTATACGAGTTTCTGCAATTTTCTCTTTATTTCTAAGTCTGAATTGGGATTTCTATGCATAGGGCTTGTCATCAACGTCTGCCTAGTCTTTTCCCAACTATGTTGGGATCGGCTCCTAGTCTAAACAAATGCAGCTGGGTGCCAGTGTTCAACACCTCCAAAACCTTGGGCTGCTTGCTCAGTACGATAACCTATAAAACGACTGGTTGTTAGACTTACAAAAACACATAGGAAGTGATGAAAGTTGGGCGTTTTGGACTCTTTTGTAATTTTTGACATTCAAAGAGCTCTGTGCTGTTTTGCCGCCAAGTTTGAACAAATGATTTTGAGTCTCCCAGCTTCTTACTACCCGTAAACTCTGCCAAAGCAGCATAAATGACTACCGGGATATATGTACTTACCATCCGTGCTATTATAATGCGCCACAAAGGATCTGTTCTTCATAGAAAGCGTGGCTGTCCCTGTGTCGTTGCCCGTCGGTCTGCTGACTAACGTCATCAACTTGTATTCTGGGTACACCAGCACCCAAGTACCGTTCACTTTGTAGAAATAGGTTTCATTTGCGCGCTGAGAATGGAAGAGGAATTAAGTTGTTTGGTGAGATGTAGCTATGTATGGTTATGTTTGTGACGTAACTTTGATTCAATAGTTTGAAAATATTTCGTTAGTCTAATAGAATATTTGGATCAGGAAAACTTTCAGCTAGATAGGTACCCTATAACATTATGGCTGTTAAAAATATATTTTCTGTTCACATCCACTATCAACATTCTTTTGTTTAAATTTTTTAAAAGAAAGAATTAATAGTTTGTTCTTGGTTCAAAATCTGTTCTTCTGTTTTGTTTTTCAAAGACAATTTTATTGGGATGTGGACTAGGTCAAAAATAAAATATGTACTTTATCATATTTATTTTGTAAAGCATCTTAAAATAATGTCAGTTTAATTTATCTTTTTAAACCGAAAATACTTTTCATTTTTCTATTGATAATATAATCGAAATAAGAATTTGATGTGAAAAATCTGTGACGCCATAGGTTGCGTTTTCATACACATTGCATAGAGAGTAACCGTTTTTAACAGTTCTATAGAAGTATTGAATTTGATTATTTGTCCACACCCCTATTAGTATGGAATTCAACTTACCTCATACTGAATAGCACTATTAGCCATATCGATCAAAAACTTGTTATGCCTCAATTTCTCATAGAAAAGTGACTTCTGGAATCTATAGAAGTTGTTCAAGTAATACCAGCGGCTATGAATGTGTATATCCGATTTCATATCCAGGTCTAAATTCGTGGATGGATGTTTGCAGGTCAGAGCGAACTTGTAATCTCTAACTGGGCCGTTGGAATTGTCAGTTAAGATGGATTTTAGTTTCAAATATTCGTTCTCGTAGTCTGAGTACTGGAGTTCCAGGGAAACATTTGACATGACTGACGGAGTTGATATGTATTGGCCTTTTAGGGTTACGTCCTGAAAAAGAAGAGAATGATATATAATTCGGTAATTAAATTTACAGAAAACTGAAAAAAAAAAAAAGCCGACCCGTAAATATTCATTATTTGCCTTTCACTCAGTTTCTTTCAGTTCCACTGCAGCCACTGCAGGGTTCTTCATCTGCAGCCACTACAGGCCTCTTCTCATTCAGAGAAGGCATGAGCTTTGAGATTAGATCCTTCAGACTTTAAAGTCCAGGTTACTGCATTTTTTTTGTTGCTGTAGGGTGCTGTAGACCCTTAGGTCTGACAATCCCTTCAGCTGTACCGTACTGTAGTAGGTAAGCCTACTAACTAAAACCTACTATGTTCCTTCTGGAGTTCCCTGTGTGCCAGGGCCACGGTAACACCTGCGAATGGCCCGCAGACCGCAGACCTTGGCCCTAAGGGGTCTCTCCTATGTTGCTGAGATATCTTCGAGACGCGCGTGCAACAGAACGCGAGCCGACACAAGGCCCCTCCAATAGAGTATTTTACCTTAAAAAAGATCTTACCTTCCTAAACGACGGATGTGCTAACGACAGATCAACGTGGTGCAGATTGCCTTCAGGCACGGGTGGGTTCTCCCACCGGCCTCTCAGTTCAGCAGTTTTGTTCTCCTCTTTAACGTTCCAATGTAACCGAGCTGTACCGTCTAGTAGGGTGTCTTGTAAATTGTATTGAGCAACCAAGTTGAAGGTACGGAGGGGATACCATACGTTCATTACTAGTTGTTGGGATTCTGTTTCATCCTGAAAGTAATAGTTTTTGTATTTCTGTTGTATATCGATGGCTTGGAGAGAAAGAGATAAGGAAAATAATTTTTTTCTAGATCTTGGCGTATAAGAAAATATTTTTCCTGTTCTTTTTTTTAATAAGGGATTTTTTTCATATGCTCGAGCCGAGAATTAATCTGCAGCTAAGCCGTTTCGGAGTTTTATTTTATGGGAAACGTCACAATTTTAATAATATATATAAAATGCTAGATTTTGAACACACTCGGGTTGGGACAATCGGTTTTTACTCACAACGGATGATACACAAATATAAAAAGAAAGTTATGATACAATTAAAAATAAAAGAAATACTTACTGTTGTCATATTAGTGACATGTAAATTATAATTAAACCAAACATCCTCAGCCCACTTAATCTTAGTTCCCTGCTTCAGCTCCCTGTCCACAGCTTCGTACTTATTGTCAAAGGTCCAGGTTCTGTTCCCGTGTATGGCAGTGAGTTTCAGATTCTTGCCTATGTCGTACGTGTAGACGTCGAGTTTGCCGGTGACGTTGAATTTTGTGGCGTTGTGTAGATGGAATACTGTGGCTTGTTTTACGTCCTGAAAGAGAAGATTTCTGAATTTGAATAGTGTATTAAGAAGTTTTAAGTAGGGGTAAATTAAATTTTAAATTGGGTTTTGTGTGTGTTTGTGAGGTGACTTTGTGAGAGAAATAATAAATGGTAGATTTCGTTTTATTTTTCCTTTTTGCTTACAAAGTTAGGTTGCTAGCGCGTGTATAGTGTGGAAGGCATTTTCCGGCGAAGTCGTCTCAGCGAGCGCTGCGTGTGTGAGGAATACAAAAAGGGCTAGAATTGAAATGGCTTAGTCACCATCAGAAGACTAGGCGAAATTCCAGGGCAAATCTAGTTTTTCTAGTTAAACCTAAGAAAACACTATAACAATAAAATAAAAATTGGGAAACATTGTGTACCTACTCAATCGAGAGTAGCATTTTTTTTTTGGAAATTATAGAGGAAAGTTTCTTGTGAATTTATTTAGCTAATCCAATCCCTAATAATAAAAGAATAATACAGTTTTACTCACCGTGTTACCAGTATCATCATACTCATGAATATACTTAATCCCGACAGGTGTGTGAACATTTTCCACCTCTACGTCCATAGTCGCAAGGTCCAAATTCCTAGCGCTCTTGCTCAAAATCTGATTGAACGATCCTTTCACGAATCGTTCACGATCGAAATCTATTGTTGCGTTTCCATTGCTCCATTTGTCCCCTTGTATATAGTAGTATTCTGTATTGACGAGATGTTGACGGCTCAATGGAACGGAAAGGGATATGACGCCATTTTGTGTGAAGCCTTTGTCTTGTTTGTGGTATCGGTGGGTTGTGTTTATGGACGCTGTTTTGTTCGGCCAAAATAGGTCTACTTTGTTGTCTGAGTGTTCTTCTAAGTTGTTTATCTGGTGGAGGAAAAAAATATTTATTTATTGAATGTCATCAACTGCCTACAGTTTCCCCAACTATGTTGGGATCTGCTTCCTGTCTTATCGGATATATCTGAGTATCTGTATTTTATTTTGATCGACTACCTATCTGACCTCTTGGAACCGGTTAGCCGGAGAACCCAATACTAGGCAAGACTGGTTGCGAGATTTTCTGGCTTCTGACTGCCCATAACGATGGTCAAAGATGTCGAAGTCTTGGATAAACATTCGTGTATTTTATGAAAGAACAATCACCATGAAAGCTATTCTATAAAATTATCCGTTCAGTTTCTTAACCATTTCACGTAAAGTAAAACATTTGTTTTAAACGAACAGTAAATACTTACATCAAATATAGACTTGAGCCAAGGCAACCTTTTGAAGGGTGTAGTGACGTTGAAGTGTCCGTCCGTATGCTTGACACCGCCATATCGCAAGTCTATCTCTCCAATCTGACTGGGTCCTGGGTGATGCATGTTGCCTCTACAAATAAAAAAATTGTATACTGTACATGTACGTTTAAAGTTATATTCTTTTACAAATTTTGCGTAATATGCGCAAACTTTGCGCAAACACATTTTTTTTTGCGCAAAATAATACTTGCTTGAGTATAATATAAAGTTCTATAAAAATATCTGATACGGCTTTAATGGGAGGTAGTATTGTGTTTATAGATTACAATAGTGAAGAACTTTCGTACCCTGGAGCAGTTAATTCAATTTAACATTGGCTCTACTCTGCATAACGTGGTTCACAATTTATATGTTCAATTTTTGTATTAAGAAAAAGTATCATAAATAATCTCAAATTTATTTACACAATAGGGTATTACACCATTTTTTAAAAACTGTTTTAAATTAATCCTGAGATCGTAATGAACTAGTAGAAATTTTGTTATTTTTTTTTTAAACCGAAAATCGCCCTAAAATCTGTTTTTTATTTATGATTTTGAATTTTCGCGCGGAAACGCTAGCCGCCATGCTTTTTCATCTCGTGACGTCACTCGGTTAGTAAACAATACGACTGCGAAAGACCAAGTAATAAGATTCGTGAAAATAATGAGTTATCATTGGTGTCTTGTGCCTGAATGCAAAAATACAAGTGTAAAAACGCCACAAAAATTATGAATTCAAGTGCCAAGTGATGTAAAAATGATAAATACTTGGTTGAAACATTAAAGTATTAACCATTGGCAGATTTGTACTTTCTGCTTTCACAAAACCGTCTTCCATAGTGAAATAAAGGCTAGAAGTCTACAAACGTGTTAATAACTCGTAAATTTATCGAAATAACAGCGCACAACTTATTTTCAGTAGATTGTTTACTATCGGAATGACGTCACGGCGGGATCCAATATGGCGAATGGCGTTTTAGACATTTGAAAAACAGATTAGAAAAGACGATTTTTAAAATGGAATTATAAAATTAAAATTGCAATTTTATGAATAAATATCGACGTTTCTTGTTTACTTTTTTCGAAATCTGCTTCGAAAATGAACAAACATTTTTATATTTTTCCTTACATAGTGTAAAATACCCTATTATATTTATAGCACCTTATATTTGTGAACCAGATCATTTCGTAAGGAACCTTAAGCTCTTGAACGAAACAAACATTATTTCAAGTCTTTGCGCAGTATTTTCGCATTATTTGCGCATAACGAATCACTTTTGCGCAAAGCGAAAAATACGGCAAACAATACTTACTTGACGATATGATATTTGTGAACTAAATCCTTCTGATAAGATCCTTTAAGTTTCAGCGTGGGTACGTCATCAAACATCGGTGACGTCAGAGTGTAGTCGACATGGTTGGAACCGTTGATATCCCACTTGTAGTTCACTTTGTTATCGATATGTTTGTAGCCAGTGCTGGAAGTCCAAGTTATCGTCGAATTCGTGTCGAAGCTTTCTGGTAGTTCTAACAACTGCAATTTTGAATAATTTATTAATCTGTTTGATCTGTCTGGATCTGTTTTTGTCATAAAAATAATTGTTTTAAATTATTTAAGTAACGAATTAAGGCATCCCATCGCTAGCATCTGAGAAACAGTTTCAATACTTCTGCTGAAGCATTTTTAGAAGCTTTGTACAAATAATAGCATGTTTACTTAAAATAATGAAAAAAAAAATAAAAATGCTATATAAGTTTTAACGGGTAGGAGCCTCCTTTTAAGCAAATAAGCCTGTGTTAGGAGACTCCAATAATTTTTCAAAAATTAAAATAATAAGTCCATAAAATAAAAACTCACATTCCCCTTAACACCAGTAACGATCTTCGTGACATCCGTCCTATACTCTGCTTCTAAAGTCTTAAGCGGATCGTTCGGCGTGCCCATATCACCGTCAATGTATAATGTATGAACATCTACGTTCGGCTTGGGTAGTACGGCATTGATTACTAAGTTCACTCGCTTGTTCATTATTATGCCGAATGAGGCGTTTGCGCCGATCCTGAGGATAACAGATTTGAGGTTATTTTTACTGAAAAACTTCTACAAAAACTTTAACTTAAAGCACATTAAATGAAATCGTTAAAGTTAAAGAATCATGACGATTTAGTAACAGCCAATAAAGACTAGCTTTTTATGTATTAGAAATTATTCGAAACAAAAAAATACTTCGAAAATTAAAAAGGTGGAGAACCGAAAATAAAACTGCACGAATGAATGTCTTTATGAGAATTCTTGTTTTACGTGATGAACCGGGCCTCGAGGCCCTGGGCGCGACGCTCCCCGAACCTCGAGACTCCATGGTCTCTCTTTGTCTGAATAAAGTTTCGTTGATAATCTACAACTGGGGATTAATGACAGGCATAGTTTAGCCAAAATGTACTTTACTGAATTCGATTTGTTTTGGCCCCAGAATTACTTTACAGCATGCAGCATTACTTAACAGCTATCAATCAAAACTCATAAAGAGGTTAGAGATCTTGCCCCGGTCAAAATGCTGGCTGGTGTTTGTCCTACAGATTTATAGCACTAACAACTTACAGCCAAACGTGGTCGAGGTCCATCTTGAAGCCGGCGTCAGTCTTCTGCATCATATCAGGAGTGGTGCTGTTGCCAAAGTATATGTCTAGGTCTACGCTCTTCTCTATGTTCTTTACATGTTGATGACCCAAAGCCTGGTGGATGAAAAAATATAAATATCATCTAGGTACATATTAATTTTAATTGCACTTCTAGAGTCAAGGAGAAAATTGAGTTGACTTTACACTGATAATTACTTGGCCACTTCACATTTGCTTATAATGATTTGTCTTCTCTAGAAAATTTTCGTGTCTTCCTGAAGACGTGGTGGTCTAGTGGTTAGAGAACCAGCTCAAGTGAGTGGCAAGGTCAGGTCAATACCAATGTAGCTATTCCAAAAAATATGTAACTTTTAACTGCATCTTAGACACCATAAATGACAGAGTAAAGGTGAAGCAAAACATCTAAGGGAAAACTGGACTTTAAAAGTCTGAAGAGCAAACGTGGTGATTAACGCCCATTCCTTCTCTGTATGAGAAGAGGCCTATATCCTGCAGTGAGGCAATAAAACGGCTGATAATGATGACGACAGTTTTGAAGACGAATCACTTTGTTGATTGGTTTGTTTGGTAAAGCGATGTCATCGATATATATTTATGTGTATTCCGACTCTATGAAGAAAAGTTCTCTAAACTCACCCTTATAAACAGATCACCAAGCAAGAAGCTCCACTTGAGATCACCCTCGCCTTCCATGTCAGGTAGCGCGTATTTACACAGTAAGTACCCAGTCTTAGGTCCAAACCTAGAAGAAAATTAAATATGGAAAACAATAAACATAGCGCGCGAGACGCGATTTCCTTTTAACTAAATACAGTTGCACTTATAATTAAGACAGACCAAATAACATAGGTGTTGATCGATTTTAGGCGACATGTTTAATTTTAGGGATTTTTCGAGTCACACTTGGATTTTTAGGGACATTATTGGATTTTTAGGGACGTCATTAGATTTTTAGGAACACCATTGGATTTTTAGGAACACCATTGGATTTTTAGGCAAACCATTGGATTTTTAGGGACTCTATTGAATTTTTCGAGACACTTTTGGATTTTTAGACACCCTTTTGGATTCTTTTTCGGATTTTTAGAGATATGTATTGGATTTTTAGGGACACTCAAAGAATTTTAGGGATACTTTCTTGGTTTAATAAAGACGAAGGAATTTTGACGACGAGAATATGATACTCACTCAAAATCAGTATCTCCCTTAACATAGCGTAATCTTTGCAATGGCGTGGCAGCTTGTACACTGAGCACTTTCCTCAGTCCCGGGTAGTTGTCCACACGAGTCTTGAAGTATATGTCCTTGTATTTTGATCTCGGTATGTCCAACTGTGAAGAAATATTGTTTTTACATGACATTAACGGAAAATAAAAATATTGTAAAGGACTCAAAATACTGAAATAGATTATCAATTTTACTCGATACTTTTTGCGTTCTGCGTTACATATGACAGAAGATGGTAAACACTAGTTAAAGATATAAATCAGGATGGGCCGTATCAGGCACGCAAAAATGAAGAGAGAGGATGAGGGCTGAAGCAAATACTCGCTATGATGATGATGCTCTTTATGATGACCGATCTCATTCTAAGGTTCATTGATTGAAATGAGGGTTTTTCTGCACGGACAGTATAAGTTACTATACTCCGCACTATTGGGGACATAGTTCCTCAGCACAATGAATTAGACCTATTTGCCGACGGATTGGTACACTTATACAATCAATTTAAACTAATTCCAAGTGTTATGTTTATAAGTGTTTATAGTTTATGTTTATAAGTGCTTTGGATTATCTGTTAACTTATAACATACTAAATAAATAAATAATAAATAAGTTAATGGCGGCACGCAAAACGTCTTCATCCTAAAGCGCAGACCACATCGCCAGCTAGCGAACATCGTTTCACCTCTTTACATACTTCGGTTCACACCGCGAGTGTAGCCTGCGCTTTATAAAATGCTTTTTGATTCGTATAGTTTAATAGCGCCGGGATCGGAATTGGTTCTGGAATATTGGTTCCAAATTCAAAAATACCAAAAGTTGCTAGGTTAAGAAAAAGTAAGAACACAAACAAACCTTAACATTAATATCAGTGAAGTTAGCCTCCATTTCCGTCCTAGCGTGTAAGGTCGCCGACACTGGCCCCACAAAGTTGGCGGACAGTGTATACACTGTGGGACTGTTTTCGTACTTGATACGGATGTCTATGTTCTCGCCCTGGCCTCTGGGGACTAGGGTTAACGCCATCTGTTGATAGAAATTACAGTTAATTCCTTCTACGTTATTTAAAAGTACTTTGAACCATATGCTTCAGTGATAAAGTTGAAAATCTATTAAGGAAATTTGTCAGAATGTAGTAGCTAGATGTGCTGGCGGATATACATATTTTCTGACCTCAAAACTTTTTAAGAGTTCTTTAATGAAAATCTTTATTTAAATTCGGAATTTTGAAGTACATTATTGTATGTCACAAAAATCAACACTTTTGACTATCCCTGTATTTTTGATAACGTTACACGATTGTTACAAGTGTATTAAGGGAACTAGGGCTTACTTCGAGAGGTTTCCTATTAATCACTTTGCCGTTGATGCTGTATTCTGATGTGTCAGTAACGAAGGAGCCTCGGATGTCATCGCCATCAAACTCGCTGATAATCTTTATTGCTCTGAAAACGTAAACAAATCATTAATTTATCTTTCATCCCACAGACAACGATATATCAAAAACAACATGCTAACATTATATGCGAAAAAAAGACATATGAATACCCCCAGAAAGAACAACCATATTTTGCATAAGTATTTTGATTTAGACATGATTATCGTTTCTCTCAGCTGAGTTTGTTGGGTGGTGGACAGTAACGATATATACCCATAAATTTATCCGCAACTTAAACGCAATATATTCATTTTAAGGTAAACTACACATGTGTCAGTCAGTCCATCTGTGACCACGATTAGTGACTTGAATGGTTTGAATAGGTAAGGGCCAGATGACGTAGTATCTGCCCGCCAAGTCGGATTTCTGTGCTCGATATCCGCATAAGTCATATGTTTGTGCAATAAGCCTAACTAACTAAATAACCTAACCTAACTCCTATGTATAATATGTACGCATTTACAAAAGAAAATTATATAAGTACGATTATCAGTTGTCTTGTAACCATAGTACAAGCCCTGCTTTTAATTTGGGACTAAATGAAGTTGTGAGTATGTGTCAGGAATATCATATTATATTACTTAAGACCATAAAATACCTGAATCCTTCATGCGGACTGCTCAAAGTCGCAATAATAGACGTTTGCGTCTGATCGGCCTTCAGCGTATAGAAGTAGGACTCGCTGTTGAAGTCCACCGAGAGTGTTCTAGAAATGTCCTCGCTGTAGAGCAGGCTGAGCTCGGCGGGCGCCAGCACGGGCGCCAGCGCGGCGCGCGACTTGAAGCGGATGTGCCGGTGCGGCGCCGGCCGCCACACCACGTCCGCGAATACCTGGCGTACAGAATACGGTACGTGACTACTACTACAATTTAATAATTTTATTGAACTGATAAAAATTAAATTCAATGTTATTTGTATGAAAATTAAAAGTATGACGTCACAATTTTTTTTAATAAACAATAAAACGTCTCCATTTAGCATAAACTCATAACGATGAAAGTAGAACACGTTGAAGTATTGTGAAACGTCACGTTAGGTTAGGTTAGTTACTAATTTTACTTAAACGTGACGTCACGTGGCCCCACTCCCGACTTGCAAAGTCGGCTGATGAATAAAACTTCAATAAGTTGTGAACAACATAACAAAGATAACACTGAAAAAAGAGAGGAAGACAGAAAGAAAAGAGAAGAGAAGAATATAAAGACGGTCAGCATAAAAGTCACTGTAAACTTTAAATACTCACATAATTATTTTGTTCGCCCTGTTGTATCTGAATGCCGCCTCCCACTACGTTCTCGACATCAGAGAAGTCCTTCTTGAACTGCATCTTGATGAAGTAGTCTTCTAAGTACGCTGATGTTAGGTTCAGACTACCCGATGTTTCTACGAAGGGATCGTCTAGCTGTTTGGAAAATAATTTTGTTCCGCTTTAATTTATCGATATCAATATTTATTTGATCGATTATTTTCTCGCCTGATGAGAGATTTTGTAATGATGGATACGAATCAGTTGTTATATTTTTGGGCATAAGCGTATATTTTTTTTTCACACTCACAGAATTGCATATAACAACATCAAATAAACGTAAAAACGATACAATTTATGAAGTGCGTATATGTTTTTAGAAGTGTAAAATTGCAAAAGAACTTGACTGTTTTTTTTACAGACATACCATCGTGTTACCTTCTTCATAATTTTTACGTTTATATATAAGTTTGCTTCCAAGTTGTAAGTTTTTAACGAGCGTGAAGTCAAGAGCAATTTATATTACTTAAAAAAAAAACAAACCTAATAAAAATAAATAACATAAAATACCCTAATTTACCTCTAAACTGGCTAAAGCAGTGATAGTAAACGCCGGCATGGCGATATCGGCTGTCATTTTCCACAGCGCGTCCTCCAATCGCGCGGCAACCCTCGCTTCTAACGCTGGCAACACTGTGAGGGGCGTGGCTATACCGACAGAAGCGACGTATGATTGGTACGTATCGTCTTCGCCGCATTCGTACTCGTAGAATATTTTGTTGGATATCTGAAAATATTTAAAATCTAAGAGTAAAATAAAACTAAACATCGGTCATATATAACGACAAAATCATGTCAAATAGTCCCCAAAGTTTATGCTAGGAAAAAGATAAAAAAATTATGTTGCCGCATCAATATCTTTCTTTAGTAAGAAAGGGGAATGCCCAATCTAGGCCCTCAGTGGACAACAGACTAGAGAAAAAATAGTTTATGCATAAATTTTGCCATAATAAAATATGTTTTTACTTTCATCCATATATGCGCCATTACAATCCACAACAATTCTTAAAAAAAAGTAAGTTTACTGATAAAATAAGCTGTATTTTCTAATTTAATTTAACGCTAGTAAAATATTGCCAGCAGTGAAATAATATTTTAAGTGTTATGTTAAGACTCATCAGTCGATTCTAATCGATTTATGAACAAATACAATACAATACCCACGGGACTTTGCGGGTATTTTAAGAACTTAATTTAATAAAATAACTTAACTTTAGAAAACTATATTTGAAAACATAAAAACCAGTTTGTACTTTCAAAAAAAAAGAATAAGAATAATAAATCAATAATCGGTTTACAAAAAATAATCGATTTAATGTTTTTTTTTTCGTCGTCGTGACAACACCGAACTGAATCTGACATTGACAGTTCGCTTAGTGCTTACGATCAATGTGGATGTGTTTTAATTTTTCTTACTACCTGGCTTTGTTATACGGACTTATTCGGATTATTACCTACGACTTTGGCTTTGCTTACCTTCAACGACAACTTTGGCTTTTGGCTTTCGAATCTAGGATCTTGGCTGCTTTCGATTTTGGATACCGAACGATAACGTTTTATACAATGCCTGAAAACCATTGTGTGAATTGTGGTTTTAACCTGACCGAGATTCAAGAGCATACCTTGGTCATATTATGGAGAACATATAAGAGCCAACGGTATGTATAGTATTGAAATATGTAGAGAACAAAATAGTAACCTACCAAACGAATTACTTCACGAAAACTGCTGGCTTTTGCGTGCCAAAATACAAAGCAGACATGTGAGCCGTAAGGTGTATTTTGTTTATATTAAAATAAATAATACTTATGCCAGCAGAAATGCAATAGAAGAATATGCATGTAATTGTATAATAGGAAAACGCACGGTAGGTTGTTGTGCACATATGACTGCTTTGGTATATAGGTTGGGCAAGATACGAATCAAATATTTGCCCACCTGCACCATTTTTAGACAATCTTCTAATTGTATCTATTTTATATCTATTTTCATAAAATGAAGAAAATATAGACATATAAAATAGTACATGTTTTTTTTTTTATAATTTGATAAAAATATATTAGAAAGATTACTCCTATTATAATATAGTTATCAAGTATTGAAAAAAGATACGTTTTCTAATTATCTCACACTCGAAAACATTATAACATATGGAAAACGACAACATATGGAAAAATAACCCCAAAAAGTTATTATTTTTTTTTTTATATTTCTAAAATAGTGGCGTCAATTTAAATATGTTTTTTAAATATCTAATACAGTTAAGATTTTAAAACAATCAATTTTTATTGTAATACTTGATGTCCACTTTGGGCCTAGCATACTATGAACGGTGGGCATTCCCCTTTGCATAATCATAATCTGTCTTCAACAAGGTCATAGCTCAAATATCGCATATAAATTGGCAGACAGTTCACTGCCAGCGAGCTTACCGCCGTCAGATTGTGATTTTGCTAATTTAAAGTACCTATATCCAATACTATAAGACCCTATTAGAATAATATTATTTTTGCCGGTTGGGGGCGGATGCGATATGTGAGCTGTCCTTAAATGTTAAAACTACAAGGATTTGAAATCTTTGATAAAAATATCATCGCTGGAAATACAAAGAATTCTAGAAAAGTATTAATTAACAGTAGTTTAATATTAGTCTTGAGAAAGCGGCTACAGAGAAGTAGTTACCAATAAATAACAGTATATATCTATATAAAGGATAATATAGCCATAACGACTCACCTCATGCCAATAAGTACCGTTATACAACAGCACAAGACAAGTAACATTGATCTTCTCTCCCATTGTAATATCGACAGTGTATACAGACTTTAGTTCCTTCACCGCTTGGAATGGAGTCACCAAGTTAAGGGTGTTTCTCATTACTGTGTATTGCTGGAACAAATAATTGTAATCAGTTGAGAGTAAATAGGCTGTTGTTTTTTTTAATGGTGCAGTTTGAAACTAAGGGTCGGATGAAACATTTCCGATTATCGATTGTGGTCGCTTGTAAAGAATAAAAAAAAATACAGCGCATTAATTTAACACCTGAAAAAAGTTAGAATTTTCTTTATTACGGGATAGAGTAACGCTCAATTCTTCTCCATGTGAGAAGATGCCTGTGCCCAGCAATGGGACGATAATAAAAAAAGAGGCAGATGATTATATGTATTACGGGATAAATAAGGAAATGAAATTACCTCCAATATGAAGACATCAGTCAACACGATGGGCGGTTTGTCAGGCAAGTGTAGTGTGGCGTTCACTTCTAATATGTCTTCTTCGTCTGGTCCAACAAACTGTGAAGCAATCGTTCAGATCATTATTAATCAAATCATGCGGACTATTTTTTTTACGAGGGCATTGCCAAATAGGGGTTAAAAAAAATCTGCAGCAAGAGTTTGAAGATTTCTTGATCTAGTGAGACATAAATGCTACTGTAATAATAAAAAATTACTTCTACAAGTCCCCATTTTTTTCAGTGGGAAATCATTAAATGACCCTCCATGGGTGCAGTTGGAGGGAGTCTCAGACTCTTACTGACTAAAACCCACTATAGTTCATTCTGGAGGTCTTTTTCTGCTAGAGCTGGTAACTCTTGCTAACATCCCGCAGCCCTGGCTGTCTATAAAACCCCTATTCTTTCCCCAAAGATCTATAGTGGTTGAATTCCATGCCAGTTTTTTTTTTGACGTCATCTTTAGGCAAGACAGATGTAAAAAAAAAATACTCACCTTCATAAGATGCGAATTAAATGTGATGGTAGGATAGTATAATGTGTCAAGCACGACCCGTGCTCTGGTGTCGAAGTTCTCTATGAACATATCGGAGCCAACTTGAGAGTCGTGTTGGAACCTGTCCTTAAGTACGTCTAGCAAGCCTTTACCGTTGTCCTTTAGGAGAATCGCTATGCCGAACTGTGGGGGATAAATGTTGGTTACATTATAGTAGGTAATTTATTTGAATGGATAATATATACGTTAGGTTGTGTCTTGTCCCAAAAATAGTCCATCTCCCGAGCCTTTTCCCAACTATGTTGGGGTCGGCTTCCAGTCTAACCAGATTCAGCTGAGTACTAGTGTTTTACAAGGAGCGACTGCCTATCTGACCTCCTCAACCCAATATCCCTTGGTTAGACTGGCGTCAGATTTACTGGCTTCTGACTACCCGTAACGACTGCCAAGGATGTTCAATGACAGCTGTTGTCCCAAAAATAGTATAGATAAGTAAAAATAGTATTGATTTATAGAATATCAGCTAACTTATTATGTTTATAGAGATCGTGACCCATTATTGTAATACTATTTTCATTCTCTATTTAATAAAACATCGACATAATATGTTACTTAATTTGAAAGTAAAGCTTAATTCATAATCTTTGTTGTTTTAAAACGAACCAAGTTACTATAGCAGTAAAGTTCAAATTTGAACTTCAGATATTTTCTTACCTTATGCGTAGACAATCTCATAGAAATTTCAGTATCAAGTCCATCTCCGTATACGTTCTTCAGTACAAGCCCATTTTCCTCAAACCCTTCGAGCGGCGTGTATAGTTTGTACAAGTATACAAAGTTGATGGGTGACCGCCAATGCCAGATGCCGGTAAAACCGAAGTCCATTTTACCCCAACCCACTCTGAAGTCCAACTGGAAATATATTGTTGATATTTAAGAAGTTATAACTTAGAAAGACAAACGTACTAGTGGTAAAGATTATGACATGTAAGGCCTGTTCCACCACCTAGGAATAAGTTCCAGTTAGTTTATTTGGTAGATAATTTAATACAAATATTGTTTGTAAATATAGCCCTTATAATTTAGTTAAGTTTTTCAGCTGACATAAATTGCTACTGTAAATAAATAATAGTAAAAGTTAAAAAAAAAATACTGTTCCATTTTTGAAATAATTCGGTAGGTAGTGGCTATTAACATCTAGAAAGGTTGGTCAACCCGTGGATCCCTTTAGAGAGAATCGCCACTATGGCTGACAACAGACCCGGACATTATTGTATACAGTGTCGTTTAAGGGAGTGTATAACTAAAAAAAAATCCTTAAGTTATTATTAGCTGATCGTATAGAGGACGTGGTAAAAAGGATCACTAAGCTCTTAATAAGTTTAAAATTATTCCTATGATTATGCTTACATGGTGAAGTAGCAAGTATACATTACCTCTTCTGGCGCTCGTTTGGCGATGATCATAGCTCTGTTCAAGTACTGTATCGGCAATGCAACATGTCCGAACACATGGAAGTCTTGTAACGTCACCAGTTTCAGCAGCACTTCGATACCTGAAAGGAAATTAACTCTAATATTAAAAAAAAAAACATACGGATCGAATTGAGAACCTCTAAACCTTTTTTGGAAGTACTTTAAAAAAGGTGATAGACTTCTACAGCCAGTATATATCTATACTAATATACTATACTGGTACTAGAACTATACTGGTCCGATTAGAAAAACGATTTCAGTGTGACATAGCCCATAGATCGAGGAAGGCTATAGGCTACATTATATCCGGATAAGTGAAGTATTTCCCAAACACGGGACGCAAGTGGAACTGCTGGCGAAAGCTAGTCATCAATATTTCGATGCTACATTTGCGTTCTCTTTGTGCTTTGCTGAGTCCTCTATTTTCTTTTGTTTTACATTTTCGCGGGAATTAACTTACTTGAGTATTAAATTGCCCAAATGCATTACGAAATATTTTTCTTGAATTTCCAACTTTAAGTCTTTAATAATAAGGTCGAACAGCAAAACTTATTCGACGAATATATCGTTCTAATTTTGAATTTAAACGATCGTTAAATTTTCAACCTTATGGCTTATAGTAATAAGGTTGATTCCCAAAACCGCGACGACTGTACTTACCAGTAGTAGAATTAGTAGTAACAACCATAGCGACAAGATGTCTGTCAGCTTCTACAAATCCGAATCGCGCCGTCATTTGCGGGAACTCCACCATTGGACTTGTCACGTTCACCACTAACATGCAGTTTGTTATACGCCGCATGTGACCTGTGAAGGGCCAGGAAAAAAAATTAGTACCTTTATTCAAGTTCTGAAGTGGGGGTAGTGTGAAATTAATACTTCTATACTAAACATAGCTTAAGAGTTTATTTGCTCGTTTGAAAGCACTCATCTCAGAAACTACTAAACCGATTTAAAAAACTCTCAGTTTATCAAGGTCAGCTATAAGCTACTTTTTTATCCTGCTGCGACGAATACTTTCCCCGGTGAAAAAACATATTGTTTTGCTTATTAATTTATGTTATAATTAGCAAGCCTTTTTTGCCATAAACGGTCTGGAGATGTTTAATCTTATAGATACATTTAAACTTACCATTAACATAAATCTTGAGTACTTTCTCTTCAAGATCGAGATATGTGATGCCGTGAATGTCTCGTTTGTGTCCCAGTACGAACTCCGTGCGAAGGAAACCTTGTCTGTAGCCCTGCATAGGTATAT
The DNA here is from genome assembly GCA_958496145.1 of Heliothis peltigera. NCBI lineage: Eukaryota > Metazoa > Arthropoda > Insecta > Lepidoptera > Noctuidae > Heliothis > Heliothis peltigera. The sequence goes on along the minus strand of OY292345.1, from coordinate 4,299,477 downwards.
ACTTTTTATTAATTGCTGTCGGTTAGGAATGCTTAAATTTTCACAAAACTGAGGCGTTGGCCTTAAGGGGTAGAAGAATTTTGAATATTGGCACGTAAAGAGAAAGAAGGAACGAAGCGTGATTACTATTAACACTTACAGGGAAAGGCGTAAGAAGTTTCACTCTGCCCGTTATATTGTTCTCCCTTTGTCCTCTCTCCAGTGTCCATGATGAGTTGATCATAAGTAGACCGTCTTCATTGTACTGAAACGAAACAGAAAATTATTTAATTATTTTTTACTAGCCCGCGTTCCGAGCGAACTACTTTTCACATATAAAAAAAAACTATACATTACTGCCAAATTTCATCAAAATCCATTCAGTAGCTTTTGCGTGAGTGTTACAAACATTCCTGCTTTGATACTTTCGCTTCTATAGTATTAGTATTATAGAAAATGAATTTAAATGAAGTATTAAGAATATCTTTTATATATTTTAAGAAATTAAAATATTATTTGTAGAATTAAAGAAAATACAAAATTAATTTTGATTGATTAATATTATCATTTGTAAAACGTGTGTAAAATGAATCTCTGGAACGCGTCGAATGCTTCTCAAGAAAAATGACATTGACAGACAAGTGACACAAACGTCAAGCTAATGTCAGTGGAGAAAAATATTTGGAGGTTGTTTGTTTCGCTGCCGTTGAATTGAGATATAATTAAAAAACGAGCATTAATCCACGTAAAATAGCTGAAACATTCAGCTATTATCATTTTACATCGAATAGGATAAATTTCTATATTCAACAATGAATAATTCCGCTGCAAAAGTAAGCGAAATATTCCGTGAAGCGGGAACCGCGTTCAACAAGCTTGCCGAAATGACGAAGTTATTGCATCCTATGGGCGACTCGCAGCCTGGCGGAAAATGGACAGACGACGAGATAGAGATGCTCAGAGCTTGCGTGCATCGTTTCGCCGTGGACTTGAACAACCTGAGCCAGCATATCAAAGGTAGAACTGTCAATCAAATACGCACTACGTTGAAGAAGAAAGCATTTGAGGACGCCAGTATTCCTGTTCGCCAGGTGACATTGAACATGTTGAACGCTTCGGAGAACGAGGTTGATGTGGACGGGCTCAATGATGACGTCAAACTGGAGTTTGAGTCGACGAATGAAGAAGTGGCCACTTGATGTGACATGTTTAGTTTTCCCTAAGTCTGCTGTGCTTGATCGCAGCAAAGTTAGGGAAAGCTAAAGCCAGTGAAGTGCGAGTGATGGAAGTACACTTTAGGTTATGTAGTGCATATTGTTAAGACAAATTGTATGTTGTTGCTATTATTAAAGTTATGTGTATTCAAACATTAATGTAGCTTCTTTAATGATGCGATCATTGAACTGTTTAACATCTTGTCTCTATAGAAACTGGCCTATGGTATATAAAATGTTAGCTACATCTGATAGTAAAATTTCCGTTGTGATTACTAAGCCGATTTCTCACCAATGCAACATAAAAATATTCTAAAAATAAGTGGAAACTGTTGCTTAAATAATATAGGAATGATACTGCCTTGATTATAAGTATTATAGCAACCAAACAAACACTAAAAAGGTTCAGTAACCTAATATCTTCATTTGCCATTTAAAAAGCAATTACATGTAGTAAGACATTTTCTCAAATCTTGATCAGCAAGAGCCAAACGAAAATAAACATTCTGAGAACAACTCGGTGAATAAGTTTGTATACACAAATTTAGATGCAATCTTGAATTATTGCCAAAATGGTCAAGATGGTAGGATCTTGCAATTTTCTTTACAAGATCATCAATTTTACAAAGACTTTAACATCAATGCTTCAATTCAATCATTGATGTAAAGTGACCAATTGGTCATGTTTGTAATTTCACAATATAAAATTGAATATGTTACATTATAAGAAATATTATTGGTATGCTAATTGATAAGGTTTGTATAATATTGCCAAATATGTTTAGTGACATATACTTATTTGGATATTAGATGTTTCTAGAACTGATAAGTTGTTATAAACATAAAATTACTGACTGTAATCCTAATGTATATTATAAATGTGAAAGTATGTCTGTCTGTGGGGCTTTCACAACAAAACTATTTAAACAAATTGAATAAAATTTGGTTCATACATAGTCTAGAGCCTGAGAAAGGACATAGGCTGCTTATTCTCTGCTTGCGGGATGTAGTTCCCACGGGCGGCGGGTGCGACCGCAGGGAATAGCTAGTATGATATAACTGTAGGAACCATATAAACACTTGTGTCATGAAAACTATCTCTGAACTATAAAAGAAACAAACATTAAAATTAAAGTGGGTGCCGTTGGCAGGCTTTGTAATAATAGTTATTGAAGATTTGTTGGTTTTCATTGATAAATAATTGAATACCATAATGTTAAGGCGAGTCTTATATAAATATAGTTATTAAGGTAATTAATAAATTTTAAAGGAAATACATGGTTGATGTTATCAATTACATGATGAATTGGTAAATGCTAAGACTATATGTGGGATAGTTAATGATGATTAAACTGTAATGAAAACTAGGATTACCAGATTTAAAAATAAAACACATTAGGAATAAGTTTTTTTTTTCATTTATTATATTTATTAACCTTATGTTTGGGTACTTATTACCTTTTCTGCTACAAAGCGGACAGGGTTCAAAACATGTTAATTTAAATTGATCTGAAAGACTGAGCTGAAAATCCAGAGGAATCCATAAAAAAAGACAGCAAGTGCCATCTAAATACCCAACACAACATAAGAATTGCCCTTTCATAAATATCTTATGATCTATCTATTTAGAATAAGCTTCCTAATGACCTAAGGAATCTTTATACAAATTACTTTTAAAGAAATGCTACTATTCTACAAAATAATTTCTTGATGACACAAACAGTGCATCTTATAAATAGATAATACGTTTTAAGTTCATATTTTAGACGCCGATTCTGTTGAATTTATGATACCTACTCTGAAAATCATAAAACACGCTGTAACCACCTACTACATTGTGTCAAAATTGTTTTCTTTCTACACTATGTTGCAGAATGTATAGATTAAAAAAGCTGAATCAGAAAATTGTGGATTTATCTTCCTCATGTAGTACCTCTTGCATTCAGGATTTCAACCATATGCCGCTGTAATTTCAACCTTATATCTAACAGCATAGAAGTCATCTTACCTGAAAACTCAGCAGGGTATCAGCACTTTTCTTCCAAACGACCCTATGTTTGGCTATAGCGGCCGCCTTAGGTAGAGTCGGTATGGTCGAGTTGACTACCGCGTTGATTTCGCCATAGAACTCATTGGTCTTGAACAGGTAGTCGGCGAGGAGACTGAACGCTAGGTAGTCTTCTTGCCAGTTCATGCTGCCGTTTAATGCTTGAAGATTGTCGTAGTAACGCCACCTGGTGGTCGAAATTGAAGCTACAGTGTTAGTTTTTGGAAATATAAATATTAATGACACTTATTCAACATTTGATAATCAAATTAAATAGCTGTTGGTTTCATTTTGAATACAAACGTGATCCTCAGGTTGATTTGCGCTTGCGCATCTGAATTCAAACATCTTGTTATCTTTATATTAGATAAATATCCAAATTTTTTTACTATACAATTTTTTTTTGAAACCACTAAGGTTTCTTCGGAAAGTAGGACTTGATAGATGATTGAAATATGTAGCCCATATGATGGGATTTAAAAAAAACAGCCAACTATTTTTCGATTCGATTTCGGAACTCACATGACATTAAAGCTAGTATCCTTCCATCCAGCGAAGGGTGTGCTCATACTAGACAGCAACGCGTATACAGTCTCGTTGTGTGCTTCAGAGTACATCTTGACGCGCCACAGTATGTTGGATTCGCTCGACCAGCCCATTCGGACGTGCCATTGGCAGAACCAATCTGAAAATAAATCAATTTTCATATCGGAATGGCCAGTCGTATTAGACTTTTGGTAAATTTGTCCAAATCTTTAGTAAACATTATTGCTATTTTATATCGCGGATTCTTAGGGCTTGAGTCATAAATTGGAGATGATATCTGTTAACCAAAATACCAGAGGCACGTGAAATCACGAGGGATGACTAGATCTTTGTCTAATCACAAAACTCTCTTTCCTAAGCTTTGGGCAGATCGGGCATGTCAGATGACTGACCTCTCAGTTGCGCCTGTTTTTTTTGTAAAAATACTCTTTCGAAAATCCTGCTACATGTACCCCTTACCTCTCAACAAAAACTCGAACTCTCCATTAACCATCCTCCCGGGATAGTACAAGGATACGTGTCCGCCATGGTGCCAAGTGCCCTTATTGTCCAACTGTATATCCACACTGACTTTCTGCGAAGGATCCCGGTTCGCGTCCCAGTTGAAGGCAGCGCTCAGTCGCTTCTGACGCGCGGTCACCCAGCGCTGGTAGGAGAAGTGGAGGTCGCGGAGCCTGGAGAAGAATATTGCTGTTGATCCTATTGTAGATTCTAAATGTTTGTATGTAAGGTTGAAATTGCAGAGCATTAAAAAAGAAATTTTCTGAAACATACCCCACATGCCAGCAAAATCTGTCTGATAGATTACTTTCCCGCTAGAAGGTACGGCGAACAAGAATAAGTTTACGCAAAACCATGTCTACTCAAAAAATAGCGTGTGCACAAGATACCCCAAAAAATCATTTGCATCTCCATGGGTGAAACTTGGTTTATATTCCACCATTTACTTTTGAAGCTTAGTATATTAAAAAATTAAGTACTAAAGACACCATCCGATTTTCAACCTTATGACAATATCTGAAGGTTAATATTCGATTGGTAAAATTTCACAGATTCAGGTAGGTGGTCCTGCTAGCGTCTGTACATCTAAGTAAACAAATAACAAAAAAAAAACTCACTGATCAAAATGTATATCCATATTAAGGTTGGTATTGTTGCTAAGATCTGCGTTAAGGTTCACACTATACGCCTTCCCGCCCACATCTACTTCCACGTACGTGGTGAAGTTCTGTTCCGAAAGGAGTATGTAGCGGATCAGCGTTCTATAGTGGTCATCGTTGTATTCTCCCTGGAGAAGATATAAACAGTTACTTAAAACGCCAAAACATAACCCCCCTTATTATAAAACGTGTTCTTAAAAATGTATCGCCTTCAGTACTAGCTTTAAACCATCTTCTAAACAAAAGTGGTGTATATCTAGTACCAAAGACCACGAATAAGGTGGCATAAGTTATACACAAATATATATAAAAAAAGTGTAAAGTCTCCCATAAGTAAAAGTTTTTGAGTGTCCAAAGGTCAGTCCGGAAGAACCACCGTTTGTTTAAGACTACTGTCTATAGTCGTATTTTTATTTAAACGATACAAAATGACAGTAGCTAATGTCACTTTGTAAAATAATGTGGCCACATTTAAAGTAATAGTGATGGATTCAGTTCTCGTTCAATCAGATGAATGAACTATGAGTGAACCATAATTATACATTTGAAAATTTTAAAGAATATTATGTGTTAAATAAAATAGTGAAAAAGTGCTCTGATATAAGTTACTAGTAGTATATCAAATCAAATCAAATCAAATCAAATAACTTTATTTTCAGGCATCAATGGCCCATAGATAAATACCTTAAGCTAACATATATATATTATATACAAAAAAATATTAGTAAATAAAAAAAAAAAAAAACTTAAATCTATGTTAATAACACTTCCATTATGCACTATGTCACTGTGCGGTCCTGTGGCACTTGTCCGCGGAAGCGACGGAATACCACGTCCTGTGGCCAGAAGCTCTCGTCCAGCACGAGGTGCAGGTAACATGTGGGTACTCGCACCACGAACGCCTTGAAGTTGGCGTTATGGCGCGACTCCAGCAGCTGCACTCTCGGGGCGTACTTCAACTTCTGACGCACGTACTCCACGATGTCCTCCGCCTCAGTTGTGTAGTGTAGGCGGGAGATGTACACCGGGGTGTTCGGTTTGGCGGCACGAATTTTGATGTTAGGCTCCGTAGGGGCCGTGCCGCAGCGATTCTTGTTGGTTCGTTGACGGCGCTTCCTCCTTTGCACCGTAACGAACCCCTCATCATCAGCCCGATTCGGTCCCTTAACAGGCACGGGCTTCTTTGTAGCACCAGTTGTGCTTCCGGCGACGCTGGCATATTCTCGACGAGGATTCGCCGAGGCTGCAGAAACGGGCAGCTGGTCGAGCGGTCGAGCGGCGGGGAGTGGAGGCCCCGCGGGGACGGGAGCGGGGCAGCGCGGCGCACGAGGCGCGCACTGTGCCTGCTCAGCATTCGGCGGTGACAGCGGCGGTGGCGACAAAACTGCTGACGCGAAACTTGCACCCGATACATCGAGGCACGCTCCGCGCCGCATGTTTACGTACGATGCACCCACAGGTGACCCAGTTACCGTCACCGATTTACGCAACTCGTTAAGTTCGGAGCGCAAATCGGAAACAGTAACTTGGGATGCATCTAACTTCCTCTGTACATCCGCAAGACTTGCCTTTAAAAAGACGATATCGTTCAACAGGCTTGTAACGTCGACGTGGTCGAAGGTGACGGGTGGGAGCTTATTAAGATCCCTCGCCACAAACGTCGGCACGTCGTCTGGATCGGTCTCCTTTAGAAGCGTGATGACATCCTGTATGCTCTTCTTTGTCCCGTCACGCCTGCGGGACACCATCTGGTCACTCTTGTTGAGCAACCGGAACAGCAGCTGCTTTGCAGCGGCGACGTCATCCTCGCTGAAGTTGCTAGCGCAGATCTGGACAGCGGACACCTCGTCCATCACGTCCAGCTTCTGCTGCAGGAACGCCAGCAGCTCATTCGCCACAAGTTGTTCACTCATGGCGATTAAAGAACAACGAGCGACGGCTTGCGCCGCGCTGAATTCTAATTTGTATTAAACAAATCGACGCGTCAGCAACACGACTGCATCGATTTGCAGCTAATACGAGACTGACTACTATATGTAACTACAATCCGTTTTAGGTCGGTTTATTAAAAAGCGCAGCTTATTAAAAATAATTTAAATAATTTAATGTAATTAAAAATAATTTAATGTAATAAGCCTTGTTTTTTTTTATTTTTATTACCTTCCTAGTACCTATAATTGATATATTTTATACATCTATTGTTTCAACTACATGATTTACTGAAAATAGGACAATCCTACAAGTTTCCTCGCATTGTTTTCATTATTTTTTGTGAAAACAATCTATTCAATATAGGTAGTATTCAGAATGCTATAGAAACATATAGTCGTCTAAAACTCATTGGTATGTACTAAACACCACTAAAATTCGAACCCCTTACCGATATCAGTAGGTTGGCACACTAATTATTCACTAATCAATCTAAGTAATTTCATTAATTCAGGAACTTTTCCATTCATTCACTTTTTCGAAACACTATTTTTATTTCATCAAAAACTGACAACACAGTAAACGTCATTTTGTATCGTTTAAATAAAAATACGACTATAGACCAAGCAATTATTGGTTATACTTTCACGATAATACAGCTGAACCGATGAAGATTAAATTTGGCATGGAGATAAATACGACTAAGGAGATGATTTTTGGCTCTTTATTTTGAGCCTTCTCCCTCATGTTCAACAGAAGTCACGGAAAGTGTTCTTACCTGACCAATAAAAGTTATTTGCCTATTATCCTGAGTGAACCGACCATCCATGGCAATATTCTTGAAGTGCGAGCTGCTGATCAATGCCTTTAGGTGATGCGACGCCATATTGGTCTTCGACTGGTCTTGGTACGACGCGTCAATGTTGAAGTCTACGCCCGTGAACCATACACCCGCTGCGTTTACCTACGAAGGAGTTTTGTGTATAAAAAAGTATCAAGACTTTTTCAAGAAGCGGTTTTTTTTTTATAATAAGTCTGCGGCCATCTTTATGGTAGAAAAGTATTACTGAATGTTGTCATTGTCCTACTGGTAGTTTTATGCTCCGAATGAATTTTGTGGTATTCGGTTAATTTCTACACAAGGATTCTTGACAAAAATGTTATTATCCATATATATATATCCGCGTCAGTAACATTAACATATCTAACTTTAAATAAGTACCTAGTCATTTTGATGCCCCTAGAAAGGATGAAACTTCATTATAAGAGAACGTTTCTATCATCAAAAATCCTAAGGCATCGTAAATACTTTTACAAACATACATCACATCATATGTTCAGGGTCTTTCTGTTTTTTGTCAAAATCTCCAGAACAGAAGAATCCTAAATAAGGTATCCTAATAAATCCTAGGTACCAAAATCACTTACTTGATAATCATTTGGCATTTTCTCGTGAACCTTTGTCTTAATGACACAAGGGTGTAAGGTCGGCAGCGTCATGTTGAGTTCAGCGTCCAGATACAATTGAGTGCCGGGGGGGAAGAACAAGAAGCCGGACACTAGGATCTCGCGCGATTTCGGGTTGAAGTTCAGAAGGGCCACTGCTGTGTATTTTGGGCCGATCTGTTGGTAAATGCAAGTTAGGGGTATTATTTTCTGAGGTCTGCCGAGCTGCGGGTCGTTTGCTAGACTACCGTGGTCCTAGCCCACAGGGACCTCCAGATTGAACATAGTGGGCAGGGCCGGCGAACGGAGCAGCCGCTCCAGGCGCCAAAAATGCAATGAAAAATATAAGTTTTGGATTTCTATGTGTTTAGTCACAAAAAAGCGCCAGAAATGGATCTCGCTCCATTCTAAAATTTACTTCAGGCCAGCGCTGATAGTGGGTTTAAGTTAGTAAGAGTCTTCCACTAGTACCCACAGCGGGTAAGGTCATTTGCTGATTTCCCACGAAAAAAAAATTACAAGTGTGCAAACTAGGCGAATCGGAACATCACGAGTCGCTGCGCAAAAACCATTGTTCGAACAGAAGAGCGCATGCGCATACTTGTGCTCAAAATTTATTCACGAGCCGTCATTGAGTTCAGCGAGGATTTTGAATGTGTGATGAAAAACGAGAAATACCTATTTTTTGCGTTTCCATCCGTGTTCCGTGTTAACTACTTTCGAAAACGAACAAACAGTATATGTATATCCCTAAGTCGATTCAATCATTTTACCGTGAAAGCGTTTCAAGCAAATACCAACATCCACATTAGTGTGGCCCATAACTGTCTAAAAACCCAAACGTTTTCATACCAAATTTTATTGCCAACGGTTCAGCCATTTTACTGTCAAAGTGTATAGACGCAACATAAACAATTTTTTATATTACTAGATATCCCACGGTTTCAACCGTGTACCGTGGTCACCTAAAGGGAACACAGAAAAAAATGACAAAATTGGGCTACTTTTCAAGACTTGCTTACTCCTTAAAACTGAAGTCTCTTTAAAGCGGTCACGCAGTAGTTATATACCTTACATACGTTTTGATTTTCGTGAAGTCCCTTATAGCATAGGATACAGTTACAAGTTTCCGCTCATGACGGTTTCACCTCCATAAATTAAAGAATTTTTCAAATTGTCCAGTAGTTCCTGAGATCAGCTCATTCAAGCACACTCTTCAGCTTTAAAAAAAATATTAGTAGTATCTTAACTTTATTCACTCACCCCTTCGAACTGGAACCTCATATCAATGAGCCGTGGTCGCTGTAACGTGAGTCTCGTGTCGAGCTTGACGCCGGTGAGGCGGTCGGCGCGGGTGAACGCGAACGTGAAGGCGGGGTCGTCCTTATTTTCGCGGGATGCACTCACATTGAAGCCTATGTCCACGTGGGACTGGGTTTTCTGGGAAGTTCAAAGGAGGATTAAAATCGAAATGCAAAGTTTAGAAGTCACTGTGCTTTCAGGTTATATTATTTAGCTTCAATAGGGAAACAAATAACAATAATTTTATCATTTCGACCAGGAAAAAGGGGTTCTATTAACGAACATCCCTATTGAAGGAAACAGAGGAATAAACGCCAGCACATCAAGCTACCCACGAAACTGTTAAATTTTCCCAATCAACTCTGAACTATACGCTTCAGCGATAAAGTTGAAAATCTATTAAAGAATTTTGACAGATTGTAGTAGCTTGATGTCCTGGCATCTATAGAACAAAATTTAATTATTCCTGTTCCGAAAAAGGACGACAATGATTTTTTTTAACTCCGTCACTTTCACTTTCCGAACTATCGTCCTAAAAGAAACACACAAGTACATTATAACTAAAAAAACAAAATACAAGAATACTCACAACATTCTTCAAAACAGTATAGAAGTTATATCCAGGGTAAGCCGTGAACTGCATCGACAGGTCTCCATACATATCATGCCTGAACGCGCCAGTCCTCTCACTATATATCCCCTCAATCTTGATCGTTTGTTTCGGACTCTTATAGAATTGGTAATCGAACTGTAACTTGGCGCCATGGGTTGGTCCGTTTATGGTATAGTACCCTAGGAGACGGCTGGCTAGCTGTTTCGTTTGGAATTCCGCTTCTATGTCGCTTTGGGTGATACTGCCTTTTGATTTTATTTTTATTACACCTGTGAACAGTGAATGATATTATAGACGTGTCTAGCACTACAGAGTGTTTTTTTAAAACAAAAAATAAAAATGTTTCAATCGAGAGAGAGAGAGAGAGAGGATAAACACAATATAGCCAAAATACTCTAGAAAGAGACATAGCAATCTACCTTGGTCAGTTTGATGTTGGCCATTTAGATTCTTCTAGAAGCTCCTTTTTTAAGTCTATTAAAATATCAGCAAGGATCGCTTTACCTCTCTTAAATGTTTTACTTTACTATTGCAGATACAAAAATTTTGAAATAGCTTTAAAAATAAAGTTCGTCACACACTCACCAGATAGTTCAGCAACCCTTTCATTATCGACGACCCAATAAGCGTGGGGTATCCAAACAAATCCGTATTTTATATCGTGTCGTTTTATCGACATCACCGTATCGAACTGTTTCCTACCATCCACGTCTAGACTGGCGGATAGAGATTTGTCTAAAGGCAAGTTTCGGTACATGGCTTTAGCTATGAGCGTACTCTTCTCAGATTGGAGTGTTAATAGTGCTGTGCTAGAGGTGTTCGATATCGATAAAACTGCGTTGATCATGCGCTTTTCCTGTTGAAATAAGTTTAATACTTGATTAGATAAAAACATAATTTAAAAAGGAGATTTTTAATATTTATGTTATCCTACAATTATATTTTGACAGCTTTATTCATGACAAAGCCATGCGCTTTAATGTCTGATACTCAACTCTTTAAGTTTCAAAAGCAGAGAGAATACAAACTTTTACACAGAGAATACAGTTTTTTTTATCAATAAATAACACCTTTTTCACACACAGTCGGTTAGCCCCATGGTAAACTATTGATTAGCTTTTGTTATGGGTGCCAACACGACTGATAAACTGCATATATATTTATAAATCACAAATGTCGACCGCGCCGGGAATCGAACCCGGAACCCTCAGCTCGGCAGTTTGTCGTGGTTACCATTGCGCCAAACGGGGTCGTCATATCAATAACCTCAACTACCTACTAATATACTAACAAAACACTCACCTTGCTATCAGGTGTGTCGAAAGAGAAGCTAACAACGTTGCTGGTTTCATTCTTGTCCCATTTGTAGAGGAGGGCGTATGTTTTGGCCGAAGGATCCGCCTTCTCTAGCGAGAGGATGTACTTGGCAGGCCCACTCATGAGGAAGTACGGCGCGTTGCGGAGATTCGTCATGTTTGGGAACTGGAATGTGGGAATGATATCGAGTTTTATCGTCTGCCTAGCCTTTTAACGACTATGTTCAGGTCGGCTTCTAGCTTAACCAGGTGTAGCTGAGTACCAGTATTTTATATGGATGACACCTCCTTAACCCAGTTAAGACCTTGGTAAGACAGGTTGTCAGACTTTTTGGTTTCTCACGACTCCGAACGACTGCTTCTTCGCCCCGTAATAAAAAGGTCAGATAGTTCAGATACCAAGGTTTTTGTCCCATTGTTAGATAATGATACTCTCGCATGTTTCGTCAGTGCCAATATTTAATTTTTGTCCCCCTCACTTGATATTAACTGGATAAGGACATTCAGACTGGAAGCTAAACCCAACATAGTTTCAAAACGGCTAGGATGATGATAAGATAGATAGCAAAAACTTTTATTCAGTACAAAAAAAGACACAAAGATATAGACAAAGTAAAAAAAAATGAAAGTGGGTACAAAGATATTTTAACAAAAAATCTTATAACGACGCGGTGCGGTGTGTCTTAAGTTTGCACCGAATGGGAGTCCAGCAGGCTTAGCATGGCAACCGTAGAAACAAGTTTTGTGTACCGGAGAATGGACATAATGGACAGAGAAGTGACAGATTGACGTAAGATTTTTTTTGTCATTTTTTGATTTTTTTTTCTTTTCTTCGATCGACATAAATTTACAAGTGATTTCATGCGAGTTGACAGGTCGCGTCATGCTCGGGCAGAAGACAGTTTGACATTGACCGACAGAGCTTTGTTTTTTCTTGACAGAATAGATATAGAATCGCCATGCTAAGCCTGCAGCTCAGCATGTGTCAGGTAGAATACCTGACGCTGTTACGATAACCTATCTACTGTCACTCTCCATAACCGAGTAAAAGGCAAATGTAGCTCGGATCTTACTGATTCCTTTTACCTGATAAGAAGCACACATCTTAATGCCGATAGCCTTGTCGAAGGTGGACCAGCTGCACGTGTTCTGCTCTATCCTGTTCTTGTTCAACCCTTGTTGCTGTTGTTCCTTATCGCCATGTAGGATTATCAGTTCCGATCTAGGGGAAAAAGGTTTTAATAAATGTAATACGGGGTTTGGGTTTTGGCTGCGGGCTTGTTAGCAAGAGGTACCGAGGCCCTGTCACACAAAGACCTCCAGAAAGAATATAGTGGGTTTTAGTCAGTAAGAGTCTGACACTCCCTCCAGCTGCATCCACAGCGACATTGGATGATTTCCCACGGAAGAAAATGGTGTTTTAGTTATACCATTCAAAATTATTTTTGCGCATATATACTGAGCTGCATCCACCTTGTATTTGGGAAAAGCCTAGGCAGACAACTTACTTGGCAGCGAAAATCTCCTGCTTATCAATAGGCAGCGACAGGTCCAGTTTCAACTGAGCCAAGCCCCTTATTTTCAGCCTCGCTTCTACTGCAGTGGCGGTGTACAGGCGCCAGTTGACGCGAATACCGCTGGAGCTTAGGCCACCTGCGTCTACGCTCATTGTTGCTGCTATGTTTACTGCCACACTAGAACAATATTATGGATTATTTATACATTATTTGTAATAGCTACGTTTTGAGTAAATATTTTCTATTTTTATGTCTATTATGCTCATGTCCCTGAGAATGGGATAGGTTGAATGAATTGGGGATAAAATACAGAATGGGGGAAATATACACGAAAATTAAAATAAGGCATACAAAGAGGCAGGAAGCGGTTTTTAAAAGTATGTTTCATGTCTGTCATTACAATCTTTTTGAAACAAAGAAATTATTATTGAATGAAATAGGCATAGATGCGTTTTTGGATGATATAAAAGGATAAGGTTTTTTTTTTTTGTAAAACGGTTATTTAAGCCTAAGAACATAATACTTTAGGACATAATTGTTAAATAACTTGTAATAAATTAAGAGGCTAAATTATGAATACCTAAAAAAAACGAAGATACTATGAAAACAAAATAATCGCCTGTCTAACTGAAAAAAAAAATCATTAAAGTACAATACAACTTGAAAAAAAAATCTACTTACCTAGGCCTCAATTTCCCTTCAAAGTCCAGATTACCGGACTGCGTGTACTTATCAGTGACTGTGCCAGACATCTTCGTGTTGACGTAGCTGGTGCCCATGAGGTTCATGTTCATGGGCAGACCGGACCCAGTGGGCACTGAGAACGTAGTGTCGAGGAATAGGGACGCTTTGTTGTATGATATTTCCTGTGAAAAATTTGAAAAAAAAATTACAACGAACACATCAATAATGAAATACCTACAAAAGATTGAAAATATAATAAGTATGTCAAAAAAGACCTCCCTGGCACGTGAGTGTATATCAGATGTTATTAAGGCAAAAAAAAACTAGCGGTCGCCCGCGGCTCCGCCCGTGTGTATGTCGGTTTTCGCGGCAATAGTAGCTATGTGTTATTCTTATTTATATAACCATTATTCGTTCCATTAGGTACTGATATGTTCAAACTTATACATTAATATCCTCCATCATCCTTATATCTCCATGGGGGTTGAATTTATCAAGATCCTATTTACCCGTACGTGTTCATGATAGTAGCTCCAATCTTTAATTTCAGTTGAATCAGTCGAAAATCTAAGAAGGTTACAAATACAAAATTACATCCCCTATTTTGTCTCCTTAGGGGTGATATTTATCAACTTCCTTTTTTAGGTGATGCTTATGTCATAGTAGCTTTATGCATGCAAAGTCTCAGCCCGAGATCGGCTTAAAATTGATAGTTTTATACAAACTTTCATCCCCTATTTTATCCCCTTGGGGTTAGAATTGCCCAAAATCCTTTCCTTTCCACTACAATTTAATTAATACAAGAAGAGTCTTACCTTCCCAGAAAGTATTTCCAAAACTCTGAGTTGCGGGTTCAATCTGGCTAAAGACTTCATAATTTCCTCATCTCCTTCGGCGTTCCAGTACGATATCTCGTTACCAAACACTTTGATACCCAGTTCAGCCATTGGGAACCTAAACATACAATAAATAAATAACAAAAAAAAAATACGTAAGTGTTTAATAATGTATTACAGAGTTTTCGAAAGTAATAAAAAAAGTAAATTTTCCCGTTATTTTATCTCTTGCTCAGATCACGTTTTTTATACTATGTGTATAAATAACACAACACCTAATGCACACACACTCACACACGCTTGCACACACAAACACACAGATTCACACACATACACAAATAAGATAAGTTAGTATAATATGTAATCTATGTAAAAAATAATTCGTATGAAAAAAATAAGCAAAGAGAATACTGATGATTTTCTAGGCTGTCTACTGTAACTTAGTTTAAGTTGCGCCTGCGCAATGTTTTCTGTAATATTCATAAAAATATTATTGATCTATTTAATTAGTAATAATGATTCCAAAACTACATACCTATGTTTCAAAGCCTCATTCTTGTACTCGAGATTATCAATCTTCTCTCTAACTTCATCAGCTTCGTTAGTAGATCGGAAGAAGCGATGGTTGGTTATCTTTTCGGTTAACTTGTTCTTGTTGAGAGGTCCATTGTTGCCGAAGAAGCGCTCGAAGTAACGTTCGAAGCCTTCGCCGCGAGCTTTCATCTACAATTTACAGGTTAATTAATAATGTTCATAATTATCATCATTATCAGGCTTTTTATCGTCCCACTGCTGGGCGCAGGCCTCCTCACACACAGAGAAGGATTGAGCGTTAATCACCACGCTCGCTCAATGCGGGTTGGTGATTTCAGACTTTATAGTCCAGGTTTCTTCAAGATGTTTTCGTCCGTAAGCAGTTCTTTAGACGACGAGATGGCGTGGTGGTTAGTGTTACTGCCTGCCAAGCTACAGGTCGCGGGTTCGACTCTCGAATACGTCAAACATGTGTGTATGAACATGGGTGTTTGACTTAGTTTGGGTGTTTGAAACACCGTGTTTCTATGTATAATATGTTTGTATTTACAAAAGAAAATATACCTCAAAAACATTGATGGATTCTCCGAACATGTCCACAGTGAGATTGAGTGATAGAGACCTGGGTATATACGAGTCTGGCGTGAAAACCACATTCGCTTCGTAATTACCACCTGTTGAAAATCAATAGTTTAGGAACATAATATGCAAAAAGAAAAAAGCAACGTATTTTGTAGGATTAGTTTAAAAAGAGAATAAAATAATAATAGCGGTTCACTAGATAATCGGCCATGGCGGCCGTTCTCTCCAAGGAGATGACACTATAAGTGCACGCACATTCGCGCGGACACAGGTGCACTCTCTATTCCCTCACTCTCATAGTCCGATGGGACGGACATCCGACACCATCGAGATCCGAAATTACAAGCAGGACCGACTGCAACTTGCTCTCCGATGCACGGGTGTAGGTATCAATCATCAACTTTCAGACACTGGGCTTCTTTATGAAAGGATTCGGAAGGATCCGAAGGGATTTCGGCCCGACCCGGGAATCGAACCCGAGACTAAGTTGATAGCAGTCTCGCTATTAAGTAAGATGGTGTAAAGTCTAACTCACCGGCATTATACTGATCAAAGAACATCCCCTGTTCATAATTCCTAGAATACATCCTGAAGTCCGGACTATCTTCGAGATGCGGTATCTGATTGCCGGACAGCAGACCTTGTATCTCCACGCGGGAGGGGAGAGATGATTCCGCCAGGTTCCTGAGATGACTCCATACGAATGTCGTTACTGTTGGGATAAAATTTTCAATTTATTAATTTGATTTTGTTAATCTTGGCACAAAAATTGCATATAGCAAACATAATAGTAACTAATTCACAGATTATAAATAGTCTGCATGTTCTTATTCTTTCAGAATACAGGAAACGTGTCAACTAGCGACCTGACAGCTGCCAGCACACCAAGCTACGAAACTGACAAATTTTCCCAATCAACTTTGAATCATAATGCTTCAGCGTTAAAGTTGAAAAGGTAGGAAATAAATTTGACAAATTGTAGTAGCTTGATGTGCTGGCGTTTGTACATAGGTCGGTGCCAATAGAATACAATATTAAGATAGCAATCTGTAAATGTTTCAACGGGATCTCCCGAATAAATGATTGAAGGCAAGGTATTATTTTATAAAACGAGAGCAATCAGCTAGCTAGCTCGTCAGTTTAAGTTCCGAATTGTAGCTTAGAACCCATAGACAGTTATAACATAATTATACACAGTGTAACGGAAAGGGGGTATCCATTTGAGTGGAGTTTTGAATTTACTCGTAGAACTGAGCAAAATTTAACTGAAAAAAAAAAACGAAATTCGATAAAAAAAAATTATGACCCTAATCTATGAAACGTGCAATAATTTTTTTATTGAATTTGATTTTTTTTTCTGTTGCAAGTTGTTGAGTTTTAGGAGTACATTGATACCCCTACGGACTTATACCCTTTTCCGTTACACCCTGTATACACACCTGTATGTTGTGTTTAAATCGGTTTAAAGAATAATATGTACCTTGGTTAACAGGTTCATCCTGCAGGGTATGGAATATCTTCCTCAGGGTGCCGAGGTCGGGGCACTTCATGACCTGCACGTACGACGCTAGCCGCACTTCTAGGTTCATATAGTCCGCACGGAATGTCTCTAGGAAGTATTCACTGTAGGAAATAAAAGATTTTAGAATGTTTCTATAGTCAATAAAAATATTTGCCGCAGTGAAACAAATTATATGTTTTTAAAACAACTTAAAGGTTTATATCTTTACTACTAATATTATAAATGCGATGTTGGATAGATGTTTGTTACACTTTCATGCTAAAACTACTAGATGGATTGTAAATAGTCTATATATTATAGTAATTAATTACGTACTACAGACACATGATAAATAATTGATAATGAATGATAATTGTATCAAACGTCGAAACTTCAAAGTTTAACATTAACAAGTATAATAATTATCCCTGTAAAACTTTTATCTCTCAATTTTTTTCTTTTTCTATCGCAATTATATAACTAAGTGTGACAGAGACAGTATGATGGTAGAGCTGTTTTTAAAATTAAGTGGCGTTACACTATTCGGCTGTAATACAGTATACAATATAAATTGATTAAAACACCGTGTCTCTCAGTTAAACCTAACAAAACTGTTATCTATATACATTACCGAGTCTCATCGCAAGGCGTTCTTCTGAACGCATCGACAGCCGTCAATCTAACGGGCACAGGCACGAAGCTATCGCCGATTATGTTCATCAGTACGTCGGCGAACTCCTTCCTGTAGCCTCCTATGTTGCCGAGTGCTTTTATTGCTATTATTATCTGTAAAATCATAAAAAAATATAATATCTATACTAATATTATAAAGTAGAAGAGTTTGTTTGTTTGGTTGAACGCGCTAGTCTCAGGAACTACTGGTCTGATTTGAAAAAATATTTCAGTGTTATATAGCCCATTTATCGAGGAAGGCTCCTTTTTAATAATTTTTAAGAATAGCTACTTTTTATCCGGGTGCGCGGAATTGTTCCTACGAGAAGCGGGTGAAACCGCTGGTGGAAGCTAGTATTATATAAACAGGATCTAGATAAAACTGAACCTTCATACTTTCACTTAGAGTTGAAAATTGTTTGCCATAAATATTTCCTGGACATTAAATAGGTGATACTCACATTATTCCTATCTTCTCTAGTTTTGATGACACCCTTACTCGCAATTTCTTGGACAATGGTTTCGAATTCTTGTAAGATAGCTTTGGGGGTCTCTTCTTCACAGCATATGCGTACTGTGAAAAATAAAACATATAAACAAATGTTGTCATGAGGGGGTAATATTTAACTATATTAATATATGTTTCTGTCACACAAAGACTTCCAGAAAGAACAAAAGTAGGTTTAGTCAGGAAACGTCTGACCATACCCCCTCTACATGCCCACAGTGGGAGGGGTCATTCGATGATTCTCCTAGCGTTTATCAACACGCTTGCTCAATGCTTGGTGATTTCAGACTTATAGTCCAAGTTTCTTGATGTTTCGAGATGTTTACCTTCACCTTTAATCAGTCATTGGATATACATAGAAAGTACATACATATAACTTAAAAAAGTTGCATTGATACATGTCTGACCAGCAGGCTTATCATGGCAACCGTAGAAACAAGTTTGGTCTACCGGAGATTGGAAATAATGACCGAAAAGTGACAGATTGACGTAAAATTTCTTTTGACATTTTTTAAAGTAATTTTTCGTTTCTTCGATCGACATAAGGCTACAATTGATTATATGCGAGTTGACAGGTCGCGCCATGCTCGGGCAGAAGACATGTTGACATTGACAGAAAGAGCTTTGTCTTTTCT
Source organism: Heliothis peltigera (assembly GCA_958496145.1). NCBI lineage: Eukaryota > Metazoa > Arthropoda > Insecta > Lepidoptera > Noctuidae > Heliothis > Heliothis peltigera. The sequence goes on along the minus strand of OY292345.1, from coordinate 4,280,456 downwards.
TGACAAAATAGATATAAAATCGCCATGCTAAGCCTGCTGGAATCGAATCCGTACTCTCATACTTGAGTGACTAGTTCTTTAACCACAAGGTCTACAATAAAACATAATCTACCTTATTATAAAACGTGGTCCTAAAAAACTACCGCCTTTAGTGCTAGCTTTAAACCATCTTCTTGAACAAAGTTAATGGTCTAAATCTATTGCCAAAGCAGGTACTTGTAAAGACCAAGTTTTATATTAAGGGATAAGGAATATAAATATAGGTACTCACGTTCATTGCCACTGTGTTTACAATAGGAATGTACCATAGAGGACACAGTGAAACTGATCACTTTATCATTCTTCTGTTTTTGTAGCAACTCTAGCATACTGTCCAGCATCTGCATCTTTGGCCTGAAATATCAGTTTTGGTAAGTAAAGTATGCTAATTGTAATTAGTTTTAAGTTTAGATATATTTCTCAGTAAGTGATTTTTTGTTAATTCTTTTGAGGAAAATAAAGTTCTTAAACCAAAAATTATGGTATTTTGAGACTTGTTTTTGTATAAAACTGGTTCTTTTAACCTAACAGACAGACATGTGTTGCTGGGGAGTACGTTGCGCCACTTCTTCTTCCCACCGAGAGCACATAGGAAGTGGAAAAGGGTGGGCGTTTTGGGGGCTCTTTTGTTTTGAGTTTCGATTTGATTTATCAGTCTAATTGGAATAAATTATTTTTGATGTTGATTTTGGTCACCCATCACTCATTAGTAAAACGATCGCGGAGTGTTATTTAGTTATTTATGAAAATAGGCACATGATTTAAATATATTTATTTCAATAGTTCTTCATAGTTATTTATCGTTACATCGACAATGTAAACACCAACATTTAGGGAAAAAAACATTCAATTGAGATATGGACTAGTGCTTACGACACTTACATATGTGCAGAACATTCAAAAAAATAGTACAAAAAACATTAAAAAAAAAAATGTAATTCATAAGCAAAACCGTAATTTGCAATGAGTTTTTCTCTCTGATAGTCAAATGGTGGATTTTTACGATTTAATAACTAACCGGACATAACTATAAAATTAATATACATGTCTTTGTATAAAATATATTGTTCACTTACCGAGGTATCATAGCCATAGACATGAGCCACTCGTGTCGAGTCTCCTCTTCCACCGCGTTCTTCATTATCATTTCCTTGATCAGCTCCACTGAGCCAGGACTTGCTATGTACGGGAGAGCGTCTAGGATGTGTTTGCTGAAATAGGTATATAGATATTAATTGCTGACATGCTGTATGCTGACAACATGCTGAGCTGGATTCCCATTCGGTGCAAACTTAAGACACGCCGTACCGCGTCTTTATATATTTCTATCTTTTTATATTTTATAATACAGGGTGTAATGGAAAGGGGATATAAACCGAAGTATGATGAAGAGTGGGACACAGTGGGGACATCCTGCTATCTCTTTTACACATGCGTGATCAAATAACGTTGACGTCACAAGCTTGTATGTGCATTCTTTTTCTGTTATTTAACTGTTAGACTTTTGGAAGGTTTATAAATTACTTATTTCTCAACGGATTCCAAAAAATATGTCTGTTTTTAGTTTTTTAAAATGTTACTTTTGATATCAATAATTAAAAATAAAAGAGTCAAATACCCTATTTTGACTCTCCATACAATATTTAGGCGGGAAGGTCAAATTTTCTATGAAACGTCCAATTTTTTTTTTATCAATTTCGTATTTTTTTCTGTTGAATTGAAAGTTGATGAGTTTTGCGAGTACATTGAGCTCCCTTCGGATATATACCCCTTTTCCGTTACACCCTGTATATTATCTTTATTTTTAATAATCTTTGTTTCGGAAAAGGCTAGGCAGATAAGGTAAGAACTTAAGCCAACACCTACTATAATGTAGGGCTATATGGGATCTTTTTTTTTTTTGTTTGTTTTATAATATCCCTCACACATTCACACAACGTCATCTAGTCCCAAACTAAGCAGAGCTTGTACTATGGGTACTAGACAACTGATAAACATACTTATATACTTTTCTTTTGTAAATACATACATTTTATATATAGAAACACCCAGACCAAGTCAAACACCCATGTTCATGCACACAAATGTTTGACTTATGCGGGAATCGAACCCGCGACCTATGGCGTGGCAGGCAGGTTCACTAACCACCACGCCATCTGGTCGTCTGCTGATCCGCGCGATCGATAGATCTGAGCAGTCATACAGACCAGACCAGAGAGAGGAAGACCCATAGTAATGTCCATAATTTATTCCTTACAAAAACTTACCTAGCTGCTTTGCATATGGTAGGAGCTCGAGCCAACAGTTGCGACAGCGCAGGGTAGTGCAGGGGTCTGGCAGACCTCACCAGTCGACCCCACAGCCCCACGGTTGAACCACTGTCCATATTCTCGTCGACATTCATTGAATGATGGTTTTCCGCTGTTGTGTCTTTCACCCTGAAGTAAAGACATTTTATTATAAAGATAGACGAAGGAGAACGTGGGATTAGTCAAAGTACAATGATCTTCAACATACCTATACAATATCTACAATAGCGTTAAGTTATGATTTTTTTTTTGAGGTTTAGGTTCAACTGTTTTTAAGTCATGAAATGAAACTCAAAGCTGACTCATATTGCAATAGTTCAATACGCATGGCAAATAAAACCAGTCAACAAAATAAGTCCTAAAATATTGGAAACTTAATTTTTCGCTTCTCTCATAAACTATTAATGGCGAAGATACAAAACATTGAATTTTCGTGTGACGTCACTTTAAGGCACTAATTTTACTTAAAAGTGACGACACAAACCCCCACTCTGGAATTTAAATGCGCCATATCTTAATGTTTTCTTAAAGACAGTGAAATTAGAATCACTACTTTTCATCTTTGCCGTCACGCCTATTATACTTACATGCATAACAGTTTGAGCACATCTCTAGCCGACTTCAGTCCGCCTGTGTCATCTCCTACGTTCACTACGTGATGGTGCAGCAAGTTGGAACGCCGTGGTATTATTGCCCAAGCTAGAATAATAAAGAAAAGTATACTTAAAACAATTAACTGAGAAAATATTGACTATGTAACAAGCAAAACTTGCCCTAAGGAACAATAATAAAACCGGGGCTGCGGGATGTTCGCTGAGTTACCGTGGCCCTGACACACAAAGACCTCCAGAAGAACCGGTAAAAAAACCGGCCCTGAAAAGAAGAGTCGGTTTTAGTCAGTAAGAGACTGACACTCGCGGGACCACACCTCCCGCTGTGGGAGGGAGTGTCTCGAATTTGAGAAATCATCAAAAATGATCCCTCTTGCTGTGGGTGCAGCTGGAGGGAGTGTCAGGCTTACTGATTAAAACCCACTTTTGTTCCTTCTGGTGCCCTTCATTTACCAGGGCCGCGGTAACTCTCGTGTATAATAATAATCACAAACCCCGGCAGAACTATTTACCCTAAAAACGTACGTAATTTTCTCACCTTTAGGCTGCGATTCAATAACCTCCGTGTCAGTCTTATTAACCTCTCTCAAGAGTAACAGGTCTTGTATCACAGTGGTCATGGCACCGGAATTCTTGCCGGAGAACGGTTCGAACAAGTGACGTTCGCGGCAGTTGACTGCTTTGTAAATATGGTGGTCTACTGTTATGCGGCATTTGCTCTCTGACTTTAGAACTGGCCAGGTTTGGAATTTCTGTAAGGATGAAGGAAATATTCTAAGAGCGGTTTTACACTAGCGGATTTTTAGCGCGGCATCGCTCGAGCGTGGTTAGAAAAACCAAGCGTCTACGCGCGACAATATCCTCTAGTGTGAAAGTTACAGTGGCAATTTGATAATAAAGTATTGAGTCTTAAATTAAAAAAAAAAACCAAAACATTACTTATTTTTTACACAACATTTTCTTTAAAACTGTATTACATTTAAAAGTGTATTTTGGATATATTTTTAAGTTTGTGTTTGGCCCTTTTTTCGACTGAAACTGTTTTCAGTGTAAATGAATAATTATTTGTTACTACTCACACTCTGGAAGTCATAGCGCACGGTTTGCAGAATGGACATATACTTGTATCGGTTGGTACACTGCGTTAAGTCTCTTGTCTTCACCAATATCAAACTTGTGTTTTCTTGACCACGGACGGTATAGTCCACATTGCAGGTACCGTGTATATCTTGCTGTAAACATGTTTATTAAGATACATTAATGCCATCTGCTTCTTGTAAAACACTGGTACTCAGCCGAAACCGGTTAGACTGGAAGCCGACCCCAACATAGTTGGGAAAAAGGCTCGGGAGATGATGATGATTTGTCATATTTGCCACACACTGCATTGCCATTGTTTTAAAAGTTTAAAAGTCTCTATTTAATACATTTATTTTAAGACTATAACAGGGACATGTTAAAACCGGTTGAGTCGTAACATCACATACATTAAAATATATTGGTCATAAAACTGCACATATAGTATGTTTTGTCAGATGGATGGATTGTATGAAAGTTGATATGGCTAGAAAGAATGTAACTTGTGAGATGACGGCAGATAGAAGAGCGTGGAAGACAAAAACATGCTGTGCTGACCCCAAATAAAAATTGGGATAAAGGCGATGATGGATGATATGATAAAAGAAGGATGATGATGATGATAGTATGTTTTGTCAGTTATTATACCTCAACTCCTTTGAAGTTGATATCAAATCTTTTCATGGTGTTCTGAAAGAGTGCCAGGATGGCCCTCTTGAAGTTGAGCACCCAGTCCTGTTCCTCCTGCTCAGGACATATCTCCGAGATGATACCATCATGAAAAGCAAATCTGGAAAGGCGTGAAAATTGTTTTTGATTAATTGTTTGTTTTTCATTACATTCGAAAAAAACAACTTTTAATTATTTAAATAAACTATACCTTAATAGCTATCACAAATGTGACAAAAAATGTTTAGTGAATATTAAAAAAAAAAACATAAATTAAAAAATGATTTGACTACAGCATTCTTATATCTCACTAAATAAATGTAAATCACATTTTTAAGCAAATGTCTATAATAACACTTGGAACTTTTTTGATACACATACCTGAGGTCATACAAAGACACAGCATGTATGAATTTCTCAGCTCTCTCCACGGGATAATTCTCATCCTGATCTATAAGAGTGACATCTGTCAGCTGCAGAAGTCCTTCGCATGGAGTTATGAACTGGATTTTTGGCTGAAAGATTATAGAATGCATTTGATTGATGATTTTGCATATTGATTTTATCAAAAAATTATAGAATGCAAAATCTCTTAAAGTTAAAAAACTAATATATACAAAAGTACTTACCACAGATCTAACATACAAGGTCGATCGGTTATTGCTGGAGCCAGCAAAGTATGTTTCAACATTAACTTTGTATTCATAGTAGTAGATAATGTCCAGCAAATATTTAAATTTCTCCGTTGCTGGAATAAGATACACAACACATTTTAAATATAGAACAAAATAGGAATAAATTATAGAAGTTAGAGCCCTTAGTCAAAGTTCAATGAATATCCCGATCTGTTGGCTCGCGTCAGTTAACTTTTTATTCAGGATTTACGAATTTAATTTTGTAAAGTGGTCATTATAAAAGAGTGAAAATAATGTATGGAATGTTTAAAATACGTGGAGCTTACCTGCGCATGACGGTGGTCCACATATGTACGGATCTTTCAGTGAGTCTGTTGAGAAGAAAAATGAAGCGATATATTATTTACAGTAATATTGGTATGTATTAGAATTTGCGAAAAAGTTGGTTTGTTTACAAACAATACTTGGAAAGAATAGCTGTCAATGTCAAAACCGAAATGACAGTGCGCGCAGTGCGCGAACACGTTTCGTTTTGCGCATCTTAAGGTTGTTAACATCAGATATGGGGCATGATCTTTACATTCGTGCTAATAATATTATATATCAAAGTAATATTTTATGCCTATGTTTAACTCCGTTTCTTTCAGTTCAAATGTTTCCCTAAAAACTTTACATTAAAAAAATTACATAGAATAATTTAAATATCGTAAGACTCGCTGACACTTCCCGTGACCCAAAGGCTGGCTTTTATTTCGGCCAACGGATAAGCATTGCCATCCAACGTGGCAATGCCGCCAGCCTATTGGGTACACTCCCAGTGAGCAGCGATGAGGAGGAATTTTTTGAGGCCATTTTTTAATTATATATATATTATGTAAATATTTAAATTTTGTTGTGTAAATAAAGTGTTAAAGTTAATTCAAGGTAATAAAAAAAAAATAAGGTAAAAAATATAACATAAATTCCCGCACCTAGTCATTGTTCGTATCCATGTAAATACATTTTTGATTAAACTGAGGGCAAGTTTTATTTTAGGATTTAAACCTACCATGGAGAAACGAATAATATTAACTTCACAATTAGAAAATTTTGAAACAAACTTCTGTGCTAAAAAAAGAAACAAATAAATAGCTTTTCTGGTCATACGTGTTAATTCCTGGGCCAAATCGTAAACAAATACGACATCCTTCACTTTAATACGGTGTCACAAGTCAAGCAGTTATCTGGCTCATTGAGTTGAGAATAATTATAATTATTATCTCATTCAAATAATATATGTAGATACTAAACGTAAACACGTGTTGAACTTAATGTGATTAATCCGTTTACTTCATTAAATATCTGATGAAAATGAACAGGTAAGGTCTAAGAGTAACTTAACTAAGTTAAAACGGTATATTCTTCCTACTATAACTGTCACTTAACCCACTACAGAAAACCAAAGGCAATTTTATACGTAGACTACTACTGACTCATGAAAAAATAAAATAGAAATGAGACAGTAATAAAGGTGTGGATGCTTTTCGATAAGCTAGATAGATACGACCCATCAAGTCAAAGAGGCAAAGGTAGGTACTAGGTTGTAACCTTGTCCTTAACTAATTTAATCACGAAGTCCAAATGATTGCATGGATACAACTCTACTTTTCAGATATTGATAAAATTGTGTACCTTATTGCATTGACACACACATGAGACAGATAGTCGAAAAACTTAATAACTTTTTCGCTTTTAGCGTAATACCACGTTTTCTGTAAATAAAGCTGTTTCACGCATTATCTACACAGGTAAATACTAACGTACTATAACCACAGATTACTGAATAGTTACTCTATAACTACACAGAGGCACATTAAGATCTATCATTCGTACGTACCTATCCGCACAAAATGCTATAGTGTCGAGATTTCAGCGCTCCTTGAAAATAGTGTAGACTACTTCGTAAAGTATGCACCTCTTTGAATAATAAAACAAATGCGTCTACATAAGCTTATTTAACACCCAAATCTCTTCTAAATCCTAAGTAGACCCTAGACTCAACAAGATTAAACACTTTAGTAGACACTAGTTGTTCCCCGCGGTTCGACCCGTCGCCCAAGGGAACTAATTCCCGCACCTGGAAATAAATAAACCTATGTCCTTTCTCAAACGCTAGACTATATGTCTAGGAAATTTTATTTAAATAGGTTCAGTAGCAGCGCCGGCCCGAAGTAAATTTTAGAATGGAGCGAGATCAAATTATGGCGCCCCTTTTTTTGTGGATGCCTAAAAGTTAAGGCCTCGGGGGGGGGGGGGGGTTGATCAGAACGCGACGATTCGGAACGACTGCGATCTGTATATGTTTACTAAAGTGCTGGTTTCTCTACGACTCTCTTGTAGTACGAAGATAGGGGACGGTGAGAGTGCTCCGGGAACGTACGCTTCTCATCTTTCCCCAGGGGATAGCTTTGCCATTCGGCAGGAAGCGTGCATTCGTTGTCAAGATATTCGTACTCGTAAACTTACGGGGTCGTGGCTTTTGGTGTGACACTTTTCTAAGTCACGTATCAAACTCTTTTCGGTCGTCATTAGATCACACTTACATTTGGGAATAGGGTCCAGGCTGTGCAGCAGGTGGTGGACTCCAGAGACAGTAGAGTAGTACAATACTTCAAGATCCACAAGTTCGTATTGCAGAGGAAGGTGCTGGTCGATATTCTTTTTGGCTATGTATGTGCAAGTATTCTCCGCTAGCCAACCAAGAATTGACTTTCTCGTATGGTGACATGCCCAACATTTGTTAACCGTCCCATCTATCATTATATATCTCCGGTATTTATTAGTTAAGATAAATTCGTCCATAATTGTATAGACATACCCTTCGGTTTCTCCAAAAAGATAATTGAATCATAGCCAAGAAACGGATGCTTTGAAGTCTACCTCGGGGCCATGAAGAGCTCCGAAAAAGTGTCCGTGTAGCTGCTTTCTTTGCTCATTGATTATTAGTACCACAGTTTTTCGCCACTCTCATTACCCAAAGATAGCGGGGTGAGCCCTTTGTCCACTGCTACCACATCTCGATGCAGATCATCGTCGTTTTTAAGGAAATATTCCCTGATATTGTAAACCTCACGGTTGTGGAGCGTCTTAGCATTAAAAACGTCTGGTAGTCTGGTCCTCCACAATTCCGTGGGATGTACAATCTCACCACCGACGATCGTGGGTGATGCATTCGTTCTTATCTGGACGCTTACCGGCTAAAACTCCGCAGGCCGCGGGAATCGAGATTATTCCGCAGCCCCCCCGCACTAGTGCTGGCCCGGTAGTGAGGTTTTGAACTACCCCGTGCTTCGCCTCAGAGGTGCGCGCCGACACCTGCGCGCTCCTCCGCCTCGGATCCATCGAATAGGGCGGGGAGTTTCCCAAGACCTTCACCCCTGGACCCATTCATAGGGGGCGCCCCTGGACCCATTCATAGGGGGCGCCCCTGGACCCATTCATAGGGGGCGCCCCTGGACCCATTCATAGGGGGCGCTCCTGCGCCCAGTGCTCTTCTTCGGCCAGGGAAGGGGAGTCAAAATCTCCCTCCCCCGTTCCGCAGATTCCTTCAGCGACATCACGTCCTCGCAGAAGGACACCACCGCGTCCCACGACTCTGCGCTACCGACCATCCTCCGCACCACGACCGACAATGCACGACCGGCAGCAAATCAGGACTGGTATGACACAACCATTAAAGGCCTTGTTACCACCTGACAAGAAAACTTTAGGCCCGGCGCCCATTATCGGTCGGCATCGGTGCGGCTCGGTAGAGCTCGAGCGCTTTACGCCGGCTTCGGGCGGCTTGGGGCGCCTTAGAGCGCCTTAGGATGCCTTAGACCTAAACTAAAACAAATACTTATAAATACACACACATAACTGTTTTCACGGAACGTTAGGAGTGACTGCTCTGCGATGTTTCTGCAGCCAGAACTATTCTTAGGCTACCCAAAATCAGCTACGGCGTCCTTAGGCGTGTTTACGAGCTTAAAAACTTAAAAACTGTTTACGAGTTTAAAGCGCCCTAAGGCGCTCTACGGCGCCCTAAGGCGCTCTAAGGCGCCCGAGCTCTACCGAGCCGCACCGATGCCGACCGATAGTGGGCGCCGGGCCTTAAGAACCTTATTCAGGCGCCCAAAGAAACGCTCCTGTGATGTTTATTTCATGTCAGCCCCTCTGCAATACCCATGCATCTGGAGGTATCATATCATACAACTCACGTATGTCTACACCAAATTCCATGCTAACTTGCGAGGTTAGCGTGGGGTGAGGTTAGTAGGGTTATCTGGTGCCCGGCGCCCCACCGCGCCACCCGCGCGCTTTCTATTTGCACGCGTAAAATAAATATCATCTCTTCGCATAAAATAAATAGAAAAAAAAAAAAAAATCCTTTGCCATTTTGGCGCCCCTTAGGATTTGGCGCCTGGAGCGGCTGCTCCGTTTGCCGTATGGACGGGCCGGCCCTGTTCAGTAGTTTTGGCGTGACAGCCAGACATAGTTACTTTCACATTTAAAATATTAGTAAGGATTGGCCGACGAAAGTTTTCGTGAAATGTATGGAGAGCTTGCCCTATGTCCTTGCCCGTTATTTATGTAGCATAATAAATCAAGGGATGATGCGCACAGATTTAGCCGAGTAGATAAATAGTGAATTTTACTGATATATCTCGCCCTCTTGAATTTAGGGTCGACGGGACCCCAGTCATTCGATAGACGTCTTTCGCGATAGTAAACAATTATTTCTGTAGGCTATATGACTAATAGTTTCAGATAATTGTGGCGTGATGGGAAAAAAAGAGAGATAACAATATTCTCCGAATTCTGGATAACTGTTATTTTGTTTTAGCAGTTGTAGCATTCAAACATCAGATCATATTATGATCTGTGGTTGCCTTCCTTAATATTTCTACTGCTTACAACCTATTAATTGTGCGATTCTTATAAATGGCAGTTATGTAAAATAAAAAAGTCTTGAAAAAAGATTTTTTGGACAAAAGTAGAACCGTCTTGGAAAGGATCCTGGGATTGTCTATGATGGATCTGTCTACGTTCCGGGGATAGATCGATTATGGCCGGGTACAAGTAAACTCCAAATTGCTGCCAAATTTTATCGGGGATACATTTAAGTCAATCGGACTTTATATGATGATGGCGTCCAGTGTTGTATACTCTCTATTCCCTCATTCTCATAGTCTGATGGGACGGCAATCCGACACGATCGGAGGGAGATCAGGCGCAGGACCAACACTTACGTGTTCTCCGATGCACGGGTGTATCAATCACCAACTTCCCGACTCCGGGCTGCTTTATGAAAGTTTCTCAAAACCCACAAAGTGATTTCGGCCCGACCCGGGAATCGAACCCGAGACCCTTCGGTCGAGACAGTCTTCGAGTCGAGGACTTTATATGTATACGTAAGTATTGTATTCCAAGCAAGACTGTACGCGTTTACCATGTACCTGACCTATGACCTCACTGGTCACAAGATAAAGTTTTGTCAATGTAAGTGAGATTGTCAGTCTAATATTAGAATAAATTAGAGTAATAATAATAACATTAGCTGAATGTATTTAACAGATTAAATACTACAAGCTGACAAATTTCTTAAAAGATTTTCAACTTTATCGCTGACGCATATGGTTCAAAGTTGATTGGGAAAATTTTAAAGTTTTGGGTAGCTTGATGCACTGGCTTCTACTAAGAGTTTCTTTTGAAATATTCATGCTTACACTCGTCATTTTATTCTTCATAGTAGGTATACATTCTTATTTTAAACTACCTGGTTCTCGCGGTTTCTCCCACGTCCCCGGAGAACTTATTCCCGGGTACGGGAATAAAACATAGCATAGGTTCACCGGGGATAGTGTAGCTTCCTAACAGTGAAAGAATTTTTCAAATAAGTCCAGTAGTTTTGGAGCCTATTTAATCCAAGCAAACAATCAAATCTTTCCTCTTTATAATGTAGAAGACCAGATCTAGCGTTACAAAACAAATCTAGACATCAATAGAATAGATAATAGAATTAGTTACTCTGTGATAATGGCACTTGCAACAGTGCCTAACTATCGGGAACAAAATAAAAAAAAAATGGTTGAAATTTCGTAATAAATAATTCAAATCTAGATATAATGTCAAGTATCCTCCGCGTAATATTTACTCTTCGTGGGTTTATTCTACTCGTGCCTAGGATATGGGATTATCCTCAATGATTTCATAAATTGTTTTGACTTCTCTCGTGGTAGCTTTGTCCATGATTGATGCTCATATATGTGTGACAGGCGCCAACGGAACTGTAGCTAACACATCAATTTAGTTTATAAACTCACCAACACAATATGACGCATCAATCGAGAACAATATCTCTTGTAATCGAATTGGTATCGATTATTGAGATTATTTCGATTCATGGTTTGTTATCTAGATATTAAGGGCCTGTTTCACCACCTACGAATAAGTTCAAGTTAGTTTATTTGCTAGATAATTTCATACAAATTCTGTTCCATTTTTGAATTTATTCGGTAGATAGTGGCTATTCGGACATTTTGTAACTGGCCTTCAATAATATAAATAAATATTTATTTGAGGTTTTATTTAAGGTGAAAAGCCGATTATAAAAAAAAATCAGTTATGTTTTTGTCTCTGTTTACATAAATAAGAAATATTATTTAATATCTGCAGTAATGAACCATGAATCGAAAATCTGATAGGAATAATCGATTTAGTTAATCGAATCGTAAACAATATGCACTAACGAGTGGTTACGTCTAGTGATCGAGTGGGTGAGCTGAATCAATTAATGCAGTCTTGATTGATCCCTACCGGCTTTCTACCGAGGAAGATCTGTGAAGGAACTGTATACATATATGTAGATTTCGACACTGACTGAAGATATGTATGAGCCCTCAAGATATATAAGGTAGTTGATTAATAAATGGACAAAGTGTATCCAAATCGATGTACAGATTCGAATTTAATTGCAAAAATTTTACAGTTTCAGGTAGCTTGATGTGCTGGCGTCTGTACAATAAGTTGCATTTGCTCACTCATTTAATTTGGATTACATAAACTTCATAAATACTAGGTAGAATTTAAACCTTATCACAGTATCGAAAGGTTAATATTCTATTGGCAAAATTTGACAGATTTGGGTAGGTTGACACGCTTGCGTCTGTACCTACCTATTTAGAATTATGTTCTTAAACTTTTATGAAAAACGCAGTCAATATTAAAGGTTTACGATTTCTCCATTATCAATAATGTTGTTATAGAAAAGAAACTTAACTGTTTGATTAAAATCATAGAATTTAATTAAGTTTTCGATAAGAGATATTGTTTTCCAATAAATTGAGCACAAAGTTTTGGAATAATTCTTAGTCTAGCCAGAAGATAAATAACCTAAGTTTCATAATAAGCTAAATAGGAGAAGTATTTGTTGGTATATTATATAATGTAGTGTATGTTATAACCGCAACCGCCAAGGCTAACCATAAAGACGTACTCACTACCTCCAATCTGTCACATTGTAATTGCTTATCTCGAGCTATCTCGAGTCTTGTGAGCCATAGACAGTTTATTTTCATTATTTTAATATCTATGGAAGAAGGAATCAATTAGAAGTGATTTTATTGATCCAAAAACTTTTGAAATTATCTGTTAAATGATAAGTATTTACTCGTAATATTCGTTATCTTCTTTACTCATAAGAATGCCGATTTAATACAAAAATCATCCTCCTGCCCTTGGCCGTGTTTTTTTTCTTCCACGCTCTTCTTTCTATCTGCCGTCATCGCACAAGTTACATTCTTTCTAGCTAGACCAACTTTCACAAAATCCATCCGTCAATACAAAAACAAAAATAATAGCCCTTTTTGACAGTCGGGTAAAGGGTCGTTAACACGATAACGTAGTACAGAACTTTTAAATGAAATAAGTCTATAACTAATTTAACTGTGATCATCAATGAGAAGAAATCTTATTTTGTCAAATCCAATGTCAAAGTTCAATGCTATGACTCTATCAAGGCACATATGTCTTTTGCTGATAACCGATGTTCTACATACTATATATAATAATAAAAGATTCGATGTTTTTGAGGGAAACGAGCATCGCGGTTTATGATTTTTTTAGTATACGCTTTAAATTAACAAGAGATTTTGCGAATGAAGCACTTATTGTGCCAAAATGAAAAAATAATATTGTATTATGTTATCATTAGGGTATAAAAAACCACATGCTTCAAAACATAAATTTAAATACAAACTTAAAATTCACGTGAATTTAATGTCTACAAATTGTCGTTAATCATCATAAAGTTGATACTTATCTTTATCGACATAAGGTGCAAAAAAACAAAACACAATACTCACTCGGTGATCCAAAAACCGATCCTGTGACGCACAAGCACAGAAAAATCACACACAAATACATGTTGCACATCATTCCATGATAGACCACTTCATTCGCGTTCTGGACACCAAATAACACGACACCAAGACTCCTTATCTAAGGGTCAAAGTGTTGGGTCGGGACAAACAATTATTATCGAGTATTATCGATGCCACGGAACTCGTCTCGATGTATTAATTACAATTTGTTGTAGAATTTGAACGATGCAAATCGTATGGCTTGCGGGAGGGGATGTCAGCGGATATGAGGAATCGAGTTACTCAACGTTTCATGTGTGAGTGAGGTTTGGGACCCCGTGTGGTAAATGACGATGGATATTTGTTGTGTTCGCATGCTTATTTATGCCCTTTATCTTTTGTCTTAATCGTTTTTGTTGACTTCTGAAACTTTTTGGGTCGTTTGTCATTTGTCTTTATTGATGTGTTGCAGTTTGGCTTTTGTTTTATTCTTGTTGTTTCGGATTTACTTAATCGATACAATAGATGCTTCCAGAAACATCTCTAATATTTTTTTAATGCAGTTTTTGTAGTAAGACTTCGAGGAAGTGTCTCAAATTTCCGCTCAGCAAGCAGGTTTATCGTAGTTCAGTTGTAGCAACATTTATCTGTGTGTAGGAAGGTAGAGGAATATAATATTTATGACGGTAGCTTATCAAATGCGCTGACTTGTGATCACAAGTGAAAGAGTGTCTGATTCATATGTTGGTTAGTTTATCATTTGAATGCGGAATGAACTTATCGTCATGCATTTATGATTGAACCAACCATAAAATTCGGTGAAGATATCCCTGACTCGGTTCTGGCCATTTTATGAGATTAAGGGCTAGTTTCACAGGTTACGGATAGAAACTATCTACCAGATAAATTCAAAATTGGAACAGAATTCGTATGCAATTATCTGCCAGATAAACTATCTGGAACTTATCAGCAACCTGTGAAACTGGCCCTTAGAGTAATAAGAAGTTGAGTAGTCGGGATGCGGGCAGAGACGAAGTAGTATGATTAAAATGGAATACTAGAAGAGCAAGACTTTGTTATCTTCTTCTTTGTTAAAGGGAATTGAGTTACAGACTCCTCGCTCTGAATCGTTGTGTCTGTTACAAGAACCCCACGTGAGAAACACGTTTTTTGTGAAGTTAAGAAACTGTCACTCTCGTTTTGAGTACAGTGGGAGTGTCAGACTAAAACCCTCTTATTATAAAATGTGGTCTTAAGAACGTATCGCCTTCAGTGCTCGCTTTAAAACATCTTCTTGAACAAAGTTAATGGTCTAAATCTAGTAGTAAATACTTTTTAAGACAACGTTTCATAATAAGGGCTGGCCAAACCCCACCTCTGTTCCTTCTAGACCCCTTTGTGTACTACTTTTTCGAATGTTCCCACGAAACACACATGGCCGCATGTAGCTTATCATTTACTTACTATTTATTATATACCGTTTACTGCCAACGAAATAAAATTGAACAATTTAATTATTAAAATTGATAAAATGAAATCAGCAGATGGTCTGTGATCAATGAATCAGAAAATGTGTCGCAATAATATAAAACGTATAGAGATGTTAAGGTTTGTACCCACTATGGTAGGAGGTAAAACTTTAATGACCTTTAGCGCTAGTATAAGACATTTCAGTGGTTATTTTGGTTCATTAATTTTGCATCGTTATCAATCTATGTCTTTACAATTAGCAGATTTTGTTGTTTCCACAGAAATATATAATTATATACATAAGGCGTGTTGGGCAGAATATTCATGGATTCTTAGCAAGTGAACTTGCTATAAGCAGCTCGCAATGGTATGGTAATGGTAATCTCTATGGTACTTTCTTTAGGTGGTACCATCATGAACCAATCTTCGATGTTTTTTTTTAATTTATATATAAAGGTACTCCAACAGCTTCTTTATAAAAATCTTCTAAAAAAGTGTAGTAACTTAAAGATGGACTTATACAGGTGAAACAATATTCATAAAATAAGTGATAACATAAACTAAAAAATAAAATGACCATCTGTCGTTCTGAGCTTGGTTACTAAGATTTAAACTTTTAAAATGTGTGTGTCGTATTTTGACTGTCCTTGTTCGGAACTAGTGGGTGAACACCTTAAATGAAATAATCAGCTTTTGGACAAATTGTATTATTATTTATTTTATTAATGAAATACGAAATACACAGGGTTCAAGCACCTATGACGCGCATATGCAATGGTTTCCGTATGATAAAGCGGTATAATGAGATGATAATATTGTAGATAATGTGCTATTTTTTATCAAATATCAAAGGCTAGCCTTGAAAATTTATGACTGAGCTTTCATTTGAATAAAATATATTTAAAGTTTTCCGTTTTATTTCTTACTAGCTGTTGCCCGCGACGACGTCCGGGTGGGCATTAGGCGATATAAAACATACACCCCCACTGTACGTGATAATATATATTACGCCTATAGGTTGCCTATAGGTTGACCCGACCTCTTAGTTATATTCATGCCAAATTTGAAGTAAATCCATGAACTACTTTTTGAGATTATCCCGGACATACAAACAGACAAAAATTCTATATTTTTGGCTTCGATATCGATTGTAGATCAAAATCGCTCCAATTGTTCTTTTAAAAAAATATTCAATGTACAGTTTTGACGTTTCTACGATTTCATGTATAGATGAATTAATGATATATGAATTAATAGATGAATTAATATCATAGGTACAAATGTTAGTCATAGCTTCTAAGCGCTAAAGTTAGGTTCACTTCATTAGCAATGACACCTATAATTATATGCGTATTCTGTCAAGTATACATTGTCATAATTACAGCCGAAACAATGGTGTTCTCTGAATCATCGTCATTAAGCTAATTAATGGATAATGAGCTTCTTGTTTACATCTGCAACTGTAGCTGTGACAAACCTCTTTTTTAAAAAGCACGACCAAGTTCGAAACAATTGCGAAATTAAACAAAAAAGTGGCCAAGTCCTGTTGTTTTTCATAATGTTTTATTGTCTTAGTATGAATGTCAAAGTTATAATTCTCGGTTCTCGAAAAAA
This sequence comes from Heliothis peltigera, assembly GCA_958496145.1. NCBI lineage: Eukaryota > Metazoa > Arthropoda > Insecta > Lepidoptera > Noctuidae > Heliothis > Heliothis peltigera. The sequence continues at coordinate 4,263,651 of OY292345.1, read as the reverse complement.
AAACTGCTGACTGTATCGCGTTCAAATATCGTTGAAATAGTTTATTGAGATCTTTAATACCAATTTACTATACAGAGACGTATATTTCTCAAAGATTTTGCTGTCTGGAAATTTAAAAGTTAGATGAGGAGAAGGACGACTCATTTTAGGAATATAGAAATGTTTAGCTTAGAAAAAAAAAATGATTTTGGGAACCTAAATTCCATTTTAAAGACTTATTTATAGACACCATACGCATAGGTTCCTTACCTAATATTATTTATATCGCAGAATAAAGTGGCTCTGACGTACGGACAGGCGGAGAGACACGACGAATTTACAAGGGATCATATCGCCAATCGGCTGCGGAGCCCTAAAAATACTATACCATTATTTTATGAACTACGTAGGTACCTCCTATATGGCGAATTGCTTAAGAAATCATTGTTTAGGGTTCATAATATTAAAGGTCGCATTCTATGTACGTAGATACAATTTTGATCGAATTTCAAACAGGCTGAGTAAATCCAAATACTTGGGCGATGGGAAGCGTAACTAGGGAATTAATTATCATCTAATTTAAACCTCTCGAGATCCTCTTAATTTGTGTTACTAATATGATTTTAAACAACTTGAATTCTATAGAAATCAACCGGAATCATACAGGTTACATGTAGTTAGTTTGTTTGTAAGTTTATTTATCATACATATTTACAAAATGAACTTATTAAAAAACTTAATAAATGGCGTCCGAAAATTCCTCCTCATCGCTGCTCACTGGGAGTGTACCCCGGCTTGCAACATTGCCACGTTGTATGGCAATGCTTATCCGTTGGCCGAAATAAAAGCCAGTCTTTGGGTCACGGGAAGTGTCAGCGAGTCTCTTTGAGTTATCCTTGAAAGTTGTATGTAAGTGAAAATTCAAGAAAATTGGCCAAAATTACGTTAAGTGTTAAGCCTTTTTATTGTTGTAGTAACTTTAAAAAAAAACAAAATATATTTTTTGAACACTTGTTTGACTTATTTTGTTAAATAGTCTTCAAAGTATGTTATTTCTAAATTGTATTGCACTTTTTGCTATTACATTCACCTGTTAAGTAAAACCTCTGTAGTGCGCTTTGACTTATTAAAGTGCTTTGTCCGGACGACGAGTTTGAGGCGACTTTGTTAGCAGGAAACATTAGCAGTTAATAAAGACAGCGCTTTCAATTAAACGTATAACTTTACTTAATAAAATAATAAACTAGACATTCTTTAACAATTAGGTCTCGTTATAAGTTATAATAATGTACAGACGCCAGCACATCAAGCTACTACAATCTGTCAAATTTCCTTAATAGATTTTCAACTTTATTACTGAAGCATACGGTTCAAAGTTGATTAGGAAATTTTGACAGTTTCGGTAGCTTGATGTGCTGGCGTCTGTACAATATTGCATAGAAGTACCCAGCTTACGGAGTAGAATATAAACATCGCGACATCACATTTTAATAACAGTCACTGACAACAAAATGTGGAGCAACCATCTTTAATAAATGTCTCCACCCAAAGGTTTCATTCAATTTGATTTTCTAGGACATTTAGGGCCAGTTTCACAGGTTACGGATAGCCACTATCTACTAGATATAAATTAAAAAATGGAATCGAATTTGTATGAAATTATCTGCCAGATAAACTATCTGGAACTTATCAGCAACCTGTGAAACTGGCCTTTAACATGTCATATCTTTCTATAAAACGTTGTTCCATCTCATTTCTTATACCCAGGATCAGTTTATTTGACAAAACTATGCATAACAGACAACTTGCTCACGATAACATTTTCATATTGCAAATTGGCATCTGAATGAGAGAAGTCTCGCAATCCTGAAATGACTTCCTCTGCCGTGCATACCGACCTTATTTCTTTGTACATAAAGTTCAATTTGGTTTGTGCAGATTGTAATTAAGATGGGGGTATGCAGATACTTAATTGGACTGATCTGACGGGGGCCAGATGTCGGAGCTTTGTCAATAAATGCGATTGTGAGAGTACATACTATGTTTAATAGAAGCGTATTGTTAGGCCCTTCAATTGAATCTTCACGTGGAGAATTTCCGTGGAAAACTTTTGTTAGGGTTTTTGTCATGTTACAAACAGTGGGAGAATTTGTAACTGGCTTTTAATGGACGCCTTAGAATATTCTTTATGGATTTCGAAAATCGGAAATGTGTGACTGATAAATATTTTCGACTATTGCAGTTAGCTGAATGAAACCTCTCAAGTATGAGGGCGTGGGTTCGATTCCAGGTCAGGCAAGTACCAATGCAACTTTTCTAAGTTTGTATGTTCTTTCTAAGTACATCTTGGACACCAATGACTGTGTTTCGGATTAACTTCAACTTAACCTGGCAGCACTCGGCTGTCATTACCATCCTTGGCAGTCGTTACGGGTAGTCAGAAGCCAGTAAGTCTGACGCCAGTCTAACCAAGGGGTATGGGGTTGCCTGGGTAACTAGGTTGAGGAGGTCAGATAAGCAGTCGCTTCTTGTAAAACAGAGGTACTCAGCTGAATCCGGTTAGACCGGAAGCCGACTCCAACATAGTTGGGAAAAAGGCTCGTGAGATGATGATGCAGTTAACTGAATTCATTTACGAATACGTATTTTTTTTTAATTCATTAATAGTATGTAGTTTTAAAATGTAACGCAGTTTTAAATATCACTATTGAAATAAAAAACTTGTGTTAACAAGCATTTAAATGAGAATTACAAAACAAACGCACAACAAGAATAAATTAATCCAAAAATTATGAACAGGGAGTATAAAACAGTTCTTCTTTGCAAAAAAAACACACACAGTGGTGAAGGGATTTTGGGAGCTGTCTTTTGTTATGACGTTCAAATCGTCAAATAACTGGATTTGTCAATTTTTTTTTGTTATGACATCTTGCAGTTCAGCCTATTAGGTCGTGTACTGCTTAACTGGGCTTTCCTGTGGGTACCTAAATAATATTAGGCCTCCAGCCAGGGGTGTCAATTATTGTCGTTTATTCCCTTCTTCCTATTGGTGGTACCGGATTCATATTCTATTCAGGCCTTATCTAGTAGTTAGTCTGACCTACGTCTAGGTTACGTATAACGCATCTAATTGATGACTAATGATAATATCGTTATCGTCCTATCCTCCATGTATGATCCATGCATCATTTATTTATAAGTACTCGTCGAATTACTTTGACCCTAAAGAATTCAGTCAACCGATATCCATGGTACAATCTGATAATATCTCTCATGTGCAATAGTGTTTTATATGTATGTGAAGTTTGTGGCCGTCCATGGATAGGTAACTATCTTGTCATGACGAGTTTCTCACGGTTTTGGAAGTCACGTTGAATTGGTGGGTTCCGGCTGTCACTTGTGCATCATTGGGAATTGTTACGTTTAGTAAGAAGCCAGAAAGTCAGACAATCAGTTACACCATAGCCTTATATCTAACTGGGTTGAGGAGGTCAGATAGGCAGTCGCTCACTCTAAAAGACTGATAGTCAGCTCCGTCCGGTTAGAGTGAAGACGATTCTAACTTAGTTGGGAAAAGACTAGGCAGATGAGGAGCGTATAATTTTGTTTCTTTACTTTAATTATTGAACGTTATACTTTTTAATTATATTGCAACGAGTAATATTTTTGTTCTTAGATCTAAGTGAAGCAGTACTGTATTGATAACTTAAATCATTTTGTAAGAAATCCAGACTCATCACCGCTCGTTGTAGGATCGTTTGAAAAAGACCGCTGCCCTGGTACATAAAAGGCTTCAGAAGGGACAGAGGTGACTATTAGTCAGTAAAAGACTGATACTCTCACTGCATCCACAGCTGGAGGGGTCGTTTTATGATTACCCATCTCTAAAAAAAGAGACTCATTACAGCCATGTGTGGGTAGCTTAATAATTAAACTTCTTTGCCGAAACATTCCAATACTAAATCCTAAAGGTTTATTACTATTTATATACGCCCACTACACATGTGACCTACGACATTTACAAATCTATTGATTTTATCCAATTCATGATAATCTACCTTTTTAGCTGTTCAACATACCATGTACGAGTAGAAATTCTTGAATAATTTAATTACGGTAATATTGATGAGAAACATCTAAATTTGGGAAGGTTGAATTAATTCTGTTGGGTTACTATGGCGTGAGAAATTTTGGTTGGAAATTGCTTTAAGTATCCTATTAACTAATTGAGTAGATAAGAAGTTATTGTAGTGTAAATATTTATTTTTAATAGAGTATGTTACCACTACTATTGTTATGCCTTTCTAGATAGATAGATTGAAAGATTATTCTTTATTGTAGGTACACCATACTTAATAATAAAAAAAACACAGCCAACAACAAACTCTAAAACAGTACAATTGGCGGTCTTATCGCTTAATATCGTAGACCTCTAATCCCTCTTTTTTCATAGCAAAAATAAGATGCAGCTGGGGTTTTGCTGGGCTTAAAATTTTTAAAGTGCGGGTCAACATACATTGCCTGGCCCTCTAAAAGTAGCCTAGTCATTGCAGGGGCATCGTGCGGGTGAAATTACGAAACATATTTATGGTGTTATGGAACTTTAATTTTAGATATATTCCTAACTATGTTGACGTATGTGTGCTTAATTTTCACATCTAGGATCTAGAAGTATCCTTTCATCGTTTCCAGTTTTGTCACGTTTCAATCCAAAACAGCTGAATAGATTACCATGAAATTTGGGCAATTAGACCATAGTAGTGGTACCGTAGACTACTTTTCATCCGGGTACGGGACTTAGCTCTTTAGGTTCCCAGATCCAATTTTCTGGTGAAATCGAGTCTGAAATAAAATAACGTTTATTCCTAAAACCTCGATGTATTGTTGCAACAGAATCGTGTAGGTACAAATATGTTGAGACGATATAACGGCATGTAATTCTTGGATTAAGGTAATGTGGGCGTCGGAAACTGTTCACCCACAAAGTTCTCCGGTTACAGCTTTATGGTTCCTATAGTTGGTGTTTGTTCTCTGTTGTGATTCCTAATATTCAAAAAAGTAGGCTATATTGTGGGTTTTATAAAGGAAGAAATTTTTTTGTAGTTGTTTCACAAACGACAGTTCAGCTTGTTCGAAGTGGCAACGGTTGTGTGGTGTATCAGTGACGCATCTGCAATTATGTTTGGTTAGATGACGTATATTTTAAAGGGTACTAACTAAACTTAGTTTGGGACTAAGTTGCACGATCAAATTCATCTTTTTCATTATTCATTCATCTTTGCCACTATGAGTACCAAGAGTGCTCAATGAACACTGAAGCTTTAATTAGTACCTTTAATATTGATAAGATTCTCGTAATTAATATTAATAATGGTCTTGAACTTTTTTTATGAAAATAAAGTGTCATGATTCTTTTCAAATTTGAAGCTGAACTTTGTGTTTCTTTCCCGATAAAAATATAATTTTAAAGAAAAAAAAAAATACTATAGGTACCTAACAGTTATGTATAGAGCACAAGTGCTCACAGCTGTTTCTGTTTATCCTCTTCGCGCAAGACCTTTGTTGCTTTAAACGTAAAAGTCAAGAGTTGTGCGAAAGCGGCATTCAGAAGTTATAAACATTTATACTTATAGCTCCATTCATCATTCAGTACCAAACGTTAACACCTCGTGTCTACATATAATATAGACGTGACGGATTGACTGACTAGCAGAAAAGGCCAGTTTTGAGTAGAGGAACTGGTTTTTAATTGCTGTAAAATGCAGTGTAATATTATAACAAAAAATAAGCATAATTTTCAGCTTATGATTTAAAAGGCGCTGCTGAAAATCTTGGTCCTTTGAACTTATCCAGACAATAACCTGGTCCGCAAGCTACTGTGACAGGGTTTTCTCTAGCTTATTATCTCCGCTACAAAAAGGGGGTTTCATTTAGCGAAAACGCGAGCTATTTAGGATGCCAAAACATTACTTCAGCTTTCTCGCGGCACCATTGGAGACGTCTAATTAGGACTTCGAAGCGACTCGACGATTTCATTACAAATGTATGAAGCTGAAGGCAGGACGTGGCTTGCAAGCACACGATCTGTACAATGCTCCTTCCTTAGCAGAAAACGTCCATTCCAAGTAGATCCTTGCTACTCCTTTTGTTACTGCCTTATTCCGAACATTGCGTATTTGGTTAAGGGACGAGGGAGGTCAGCTTGGACTGGCTGGTAGTCCCTACCTCTTTCCTGCACCGAACGGCAAAAAGTCGAACGTGTGGGACTGCAGACGAACCCGTTTCTCCATACAAGGTACTCCTCGACAAGTCGCTTCCCAACGCACCGGCTCACATAATATTGTTAGCAGACGCCGATAGCTTTTTATGTCGAATGCATTATTCGATACTCATTTAAAATTCTAACATACGCTTATAAAGAAAGCTTGCCATTTTCATGTGGTCCCCTGCTGACGGCGGTCGTTTCGATTCGAACTGACATTATAAGTAAGCTAGTGAGGAATATATAGTAATATTTGAGTTGTTTTATTGCTTAAATATATTACGCAAATTCGGGGCCGGCTGCTTGCTGCCCACGCGTCAAAAATCGCGGGGGCGATTCTCGGAGGCTTCGGCGCGTGCTCAAACGCGCGCGCGCACCGACTGACACACACGCGCTTACTAAAAAAAAACAAAAAAAGTAACAAAAAAATAAATACGTCGGTTTCGAATTTCAAATTGCAGTGACAGTGGGTTCCGAATTTTTTGAATTGTTCGTTCTATTTGGATAGTGTTGTTCCACGTTTGACGTCGATCGATGTAGTTTATGAATGAAGTGTAATAGGAAGTTACGTCATGCATAGTGTTGTGCCTTCATCGGAGCCCCGTACGGTGGGCGACTTGTTGACAATGAATGCTCATTAGAGAGAAAAGGTGAGTGTAACGAACTAATGACTAACTCATTACAGTTAAGAAAAATATTTGTATCTGTTCATTATGTAATTGCTACTGATTTGTTAACTGTTTTCTATACACTGTCATAATATAACTGTGATATTTTCAACTCATACTTTTCTACGTTTCGTTAATTCCTTGCAAATAAATAATGAATTTCCAAGGTCTTTCCGTCCGGGTAATGCAGAAATTACATTTGTTGTTATTTATTTAAAAAGCCTGTTTTTAAACTAAACCTCCTTTCATGAGAAGTATATTTTCTAAGAAAAATAAAGAACTTATTCTACAGCCCACGCCGTGTCCGCATCACTAAAATGTGTCTAGATTTAGCGCACTTATTGTTTGTTTACTATGCTGCCAGCCACACCTAACGCGGTATTCTTGCGAATGTTAACGACCTGCATTCATATTTACTATCCATTGACGATCGTTTAAAGATTTCAATGAAGCTTTGTATGCAAAGGCAACGATGTATGCTGAAGATTGCGAAACAATTGATTTTGTTGCAGTGAATGGGTTAGCTAATAATTACCATTGAATTCTTTAAATATAACTTCGAAAGTATTATGAGGTTTGGTCGTCGTATTATTAGTAGCTGTTTAATCATCGTCATTCTTCTTTATCCAAATTTTATTTGGAGAAGGATGGCGCATCATGTTGAGATCACTTTTGAAGTTAACAAGCTTACTACTATATTAAATAGTACACAGACTTATTCGTAGTATAATAAGTATAAAGTTATACTGAAATAGTCATTAAAATGTCATGAACACTTCATGACATTTTCACAATTTTCTTTGGGTAAAAATGAATTCAGATGTTTTTTTTTTTCAATATTTTTTTCTTTCTGAATGAACGAAAATTTACGAATGTCCATAAACATTTTGGGTTTTTCAAGTAATGTCAGACGCCAGCACATCAACAGACCTCAATCTGTCAAATTTCTTTGATAGATTTTCAACCTTATCACAATACCGGAAGGTTAATATTCGATTGGTCAAGTATTGGACAAGTACTGAAAAAGGAACAATTTAAATCAACCATTTACGTTTATTTCAGGCCAGTGTTGCCATTATTAATAGGAGCATTTAATTCAATATTTTCGCTGGTAGGTACAGCTGTTATAATTGCGAAAATTGTATTAGTAAATTTTATTAAATGGTAATGTGCAAATAAAACACTGATGTTCGATGTTCCGACAAATGAGTTGAATGCCATTAAATTATTAATTATTTATGCAATTATTCGATATCCTTACTTTGAATGTATTGACGCCAGCACATCAAGCTACCCGAGACCGAAAACGAAAACATTCGAAAACCTTTTTATTCCTTAGCAAAATATCCGCAACATACCATAATGTACATAAAATACAAAATATAAAAAATATGACGAAGTCATTAAGAATCTAAACTCAAAACAAACACTATAAAATAAACCCATTTAAAATAATCGAAAGTAAAACCTAACTCCATACCAAGTACCAAACATAGCCACAATAATTCGTTCACAAAAAATCTGATCCAAATCGCGTATCGGCATTCCTAAATCGCTTAGCAATTCTTTTAACGATTACCAAATCGATACGTCCTATCTCGATGCCCACTTAAGTAAATCGCTCGATTATAAGGAAAAATACAATGTTTTATGTTAAAATATCGCTAAGGAACTGGTTTTGTCACACATGGAACCCATTCTTACTAGTCGTATGAGCGTGGGTGCACTTAATAGAACACCGCTTGACATTTCGAAACAGTGCGCCCAGACTAAGATATTTCGATTCCATGTAATTTAATAAAACAATATTGTGGTAATAACTTGTGTTTATTGGGTTTTATTGGATTTAATTTGCCTTATTTAAGGTTTGTGTTCATTTTATTTACTGCCTAGGTTTTCAACTTTTCAAAATACAGCAGAAAATTTAATCAGGCATCTAATGAATTAAATGTTTAATTCAACAATGTTTGTTCGGAATGAAAACGACAATATCCTAATGCTATTAAAAATATTTTATAGCGTTCTTGAAATGAAAATTACTTTTGATATCGAAAATCCCCCTTTCTGTGTGAGACGATAAAAAAAAAACATACCGGCCGAATTGAGAACCTCCTCCTTTTTTTGGATGTCGGTTAAAAATGCTGATGATGTTAATCGAAAATAGAGAATGTGTTTTTTTAAACTGTAAGTAAATCAACAATTATTTGTCACAATTGCTGTGTCTTCAAAAAACATATCCAACGTAACCATTACATTTTGAAACTGGTCCTTCGATACTTTGGTCAAAAATACCTGGTCCTTCAATACTCATACTGTTGCTTTTTACAAAACACACACCTGCGTTCAAAAAAGCTATTGAGCAATTTTACGAACCTACAGGAACATTACTTATGAAGTATCAAGAACGATATAGTCCCATCCCTCGGAGTTCGTAGGTGTAAACTAAGATAATTAGGTTATTGTAACATCGTAGGCGACGCTAACCCGTCACTGCCTACGTACGTCTAATATTTAAAGGACATCAACCACTTTGTATGGCGTTTGGGCTTGAACATGAACATAACAATATTGCACTATTTTTGATTTTATTAAGTAGCTTACAGTACATAGAAAAAATATGTATGGGAAGTTTTGTATCAAATTGTTTAATTAAATAATAAAAAAATAATAATATTCACAGTAATATTCGAACAAGAGCACGAACACAGAGTGAATGAAATTGACACTGACATTGATATTGTTTGACAATCGATCACCGGTTCTGGATCAGGGCTGCCAGTTCTCTGCACTAGGTATCAATGCACGCTTTGAAATCGATTTCATAGGAATCCTATGGAATCGATTTCAAGTCGTATATTATGCTGAGCTGCTTTGCTTTGCATTTTATTTTTGTATATTATCCTGAGCTGATTTGCTCTGCGTAATTATTTTGGGTATGGCCCATGCTGCATTCTAATTAGAATCTTCAAGAAAAGCACTCGTTAATATTACTCGCTACCATGACGGACAAAACCCAAATGAACGAAGACGAAATATCAATTACAAACGTTTATTACACTTTTTTTCCAATAAAAACTTTCTTGGTTTGTTCCACGTTGCGTAGGCAAGCTGATGATTTTTATTTAACACCTAAAAGAAATGTTTTTCTGCATAAACTATATTTTCTTAATTGTGTACGGTTAAGATTATGATGATGCTAATCATGAATATTCCAACGGTTAGATAAAGCTCGGTCTTCCATCAAATATTTTAATGTTTTGAAGCTCTCGAATCGAAACATCGAATATCGATATTATTTTTTCTGAGTTTTTATTTTGGCAACCCTAACTCAATGCATCCCGCATGTTGTACAACAACTGTCACTATAAACACCCAATAATCAATTATAAATCTTTTTTATTCGTTTTTAATATAATTTAGTTTGACACTCCCAAAAGAAACCAATGTTTACTAAATATTTTTTCTAAATTATTCATGAATTTATTTTTCCCCTATACAGCTGTTCACCGGTTAGCCCATTTTGGTTGAAGTCCTTTAACACGTTATTTTGTAAGCGGCCCCGTGAGATTCTGGTATATTCAAACCTGATTATTATATTTTGAAATTCTTTTTATTAGATAGTCTGAAGAAAATTTGTAAGTTTGCTTTTCTTTTTATTGATTTTTATAAAGCTTTTTTCAAATCTATAAGTGTATTTGGCTATATATATGTATATATGTAATTGCTAGATGCTAGCCAATTTTATTTCCCTGATCCAAGATTGCGGCTACATTTCATACATCTACACATAGAAAGTGGCGAAAGGTGGACGTTTTGGGGACTGTCTTTTATAATTTTTGATGTATGCTAAATATCATCAGCTTTTATTTTTGCCTCACTATTTCAGGCTCGTGTCTTTTTCTTACAGAGAAGGAATGAGCGTTAATCACCAGGCTTGCTCTAGGCGGATAGGCGATTTCAGAATTTTATGGCCATGTTTCGTCAAGATGTTTTCCTTTACCTTTATACAATCAATTGGTGTGCAAAAATATTCTTAGAAAACACATACCTATGACATTGAAAAGTTACATTGCCTTATCTAGAAACGAACCCACACAATCGTACTTTAGAGACAAGTGCCTTAACCACTAGGCCATCACTACTTGTTAGCAGCTAAGCCACAACGACTTGACTCATTACACCAAATCATTTATTTATTGATGGCCTAAGAAATCATGTTACCTTTTTCTTTGAAGTCGGTTACGAAAACCTTTGTACTAAAACAACGGAAGGTAGGTAAAGTTATTATCGTTTAGCCATAACATAACACTCAACGTATGTTGTTCCGAAACTTGCCGTTCACAGGCGAACAATCTTCATAATATATCAAAGTCGAAGTTATTCTGAGTTTAGTTAGCTTCGGCCAACTTTGTCAACTTATACATAATTGTATACAGTTCAACGTGGTTGTGTGTGTGTATATTTTGTACTAGTTTACACCCGCGGTTTTGGTCGCGTTTCTAAGGAATTACTTCGCGCAACTGGATTTGAAGTAGCCTATAGTCTTTCTTGATAAAGCTAACACTGTCATTGTTTTTTATATCGGATTAGTAATTTCTGAGATAAGCGCATTGAATCAACCAAACAAACAAACAAACTTGTCAGCTACCTAACATACCTAGATATAAGTAAAGTTATCCAAATCGGACCAGTAGTTTTCTGGGATAATCGCATACAAACAAACACTTTAGTTTTTAATATTAGTTCAGATGTGTGTCTAAATTCGTTTATCAATAGCAGTCTGTGAAGTTAGTTAGTTTTGAAGCTTTGCAGGTATTGGACTCAACCTAAACGGTTTTATATTAGTTGCAAGTTAAAGATTATAGTTTGAACCTTAGTCTTATATTTTTTTTATTTAGCGCAGTTGTACTTATCGTCTGCCTAGTCTTTTCCCGAATACGTTGGGGTCGGCTTACAGTCTAACAGGATGCAGGTATGAGTGTTTCGCGTGGAGTGACTGACCTCCTCAACCCAGTTGTCAGGTCAACCCTTTACCGCTTAGTAAGAATAATAGACGAGGACTCACAAATTAAACGTGCCTTCAGAAAAGCAGAGAAACTTGTCATGACAAAGGTGGTCACCCATCCATCGACCGACTGCACTAAGCGTTACTTAACCTTATGATCGATTGAGCCGGGGCTGTTGCTTGTCCTATTCTATGAAAGAAATATCATGCAGACTAAGTAATAACTAACACATAAGTAAGGAATAAACTACATACAGCCGAAGTTTATACTTGAAATGGCAAAGTTTTGTACATTTTACATTTATGTATTTTCTGAGGCCACGGCAGTGACCCAGCCAAGTCTCAATAATACTTATACACGTCTTTACATGGCGATATATTAAATAACCTAATAAACACAGGTGATTCTATATTTTTTCTCTATATTAAAAAATAATTATTAGAAATTTTACTGGGTACAATAATTATGTAACTTGAATGCATCTTCGTGTCTCAACATGTATGTAGACGTTAACTTTTTCTGTGTAATATTTAAGTTACCTAGGATGATTTACATCATATTTGCTTACAAATAACATTCAAATATCAGGTAAATGGGCTAGATTTTCAAGATAAAATTAATCATAAATGAATTCACAAAACGAAGTCCTATTTTGCATGCAAATTTTTGCGTTAGTGCCTAAAAGTGTCTTAACACAACATTTCAATGTCTTGTATCTTCTTCGTTATTTGTTTGTATGAGAAAACAAAAGTATTATGGGTCTAATATTTTAGGCTATACTTAAAGACAGACTTGTTACTTTTTTTCATAATTTTTTGTTCATCATGTCTATTATAAAAAAATATAGTAGCTTATCTCTATCCATAGCTACTCTATGCGAGCATGCATATATGAACTGCCAGAATAATGGTGTTCATGCTTAAAAGCTTTTGCGGATAATCGTGCCGTTAATTATTAGTACAACAGTTATAGTGTAATGAAACTCCATTATATTGCGGCGCATAGCGGTTAAATATTGGTGTTTCACTCTTATAGGAAGTTAGGAGGTAATGGGCTGGTGTTTGATTACGTTTTAGGGTAATATGTTAGGGTGAAAATATTTTAAAGTTTATTATTTAAGTAAGGTGTTTTATGACCCTAACTACAAACAGATTTTTCAGAACGTTCGTTTTTTTTAACTTTCACAAGAGTCCAAAGACTGTTATAGCAAAGCAAACTATTTCCTTATGTAATAATACATTTTTAATTGATAACTCATCGACCCCTTTTAAAATCTATGACATAACACGTCTTATAGTATTATAAGTAGTGTGACAATTATTGTCACATAGCCGGGACCAGGCTTCCAAGATAAAACATGTTTTATTTGGCAAAGCTCTAATCATGAACTCCAAAAAACAAATGAATATTAAAAATGTCTAAAAAGATAATCTTTGCCTGGCAATATTTAGCAAGTAGCACGTAACCTGTTAACCCTAAGTGGTAGCTCTGGCCACGCGCCATTACTAACATAAACATAGCGGAGTTTATCTTGCGCTGCATCCAATCAACGCCGGCCCGGGGGACGCGAAAATATTATAATAGTGAACCTATTGAACGTAGTGCTGCAGCCCTGTTGGAAAACTCCGGGAATTTTTTGCGGGATTTTTGTCGATTCCCGCAATGATGAGATTGCTACTGTCACCATAATCATTCAGATGACTGCCTCGTTGGTCTCATGTTCGAATCCTGGGTCAGGCCGAAATCGGTTTGTTGGTTTTGAGAAACATTCATAAAGCAGCCTGGAGTCTGGAAGTTGGTGATTGATTCACCCGTGCATCGGAGAGCACGTACATAAATGTCAGTCCTGCGCCTGATCTCTCTCCGGTCGTGTCGGATTGCCGTCCCATCGGATTATGAGAGTGAGGGAATAGAGTGTGCAGTCTGCGCGAAGGCTTGTGCATTACAATATATCCTGCGCAGCTGGTTGATCTCCATAAAAAGAGAACGGCCGCCGTAGCCGACAAATTAAGAATAACTCTTAATAATTATATTCTTTGATGTATCTTTCTTAGAGTGTTACCACACCAGTCGATCGACTGTCGATAGATGCCACGAATCGATGCTAAAATGGAATGGTCGATGTCTATCGATAGTTTCCACCATACTTATAGCATCCATCCAATCCATTCTACCATCGATCGAAGGCGTCGATTGACGGTCGATCGATAGCTCTGGTAACACCCTTACAATTTTATCAAAAGAGGTTTGATTGTACCGTGATGGCGTAGCTAATCAAGAAACAAACAAAGCTACATTTGCATATGTTAGTAAGGATGTATTTCGCAGTTGGAAACTGAAGACAATTAATACTAGGTACAGACCAAGGACGATTGGAGTGTGGGTGAACATAATTTAGGCACATAACGTAACTCAAGTCTACAAATCATTAACTTGTAAATTAAGCTGATGTTCCGAAATTGTTCAACATCAACATTGAGCTTTTTACTTGTATGTTGCGAAGTCCCGGACTATTGGCCTGTGCACTTCACTTTAGATTTTCAGAAAATTATATTATCAATTCACGAATTCAATTAATTTTGCATAAGTGTTATTAGTCGTTAACTTTGACGGCGCCGTCATAAAACCAGCTTTATTGCGTGTCTTCAAATTACATTTTAATTATGATTCCTAGCTATGCACGGTTGTAGAAGTACATTCTCTTCTTACTTTTAAATATATCCGCGGCCGAATTGAAGCGACGTCTTTTTTTGCGAAGACTTTTAAAAAAAATTATAGTCTTTTTGGGGAAACTTACCTACAAGTAAATAATAACGCATTTTTAATCTAGGCATATCAAGGCTATTATTTTTTCAATATCTTTCAACGCTATATTATTTCTTAACGTCTTTAGTTACACATAATCTAGCCCATAATTACTTCACGAAAGTTTCGCATCTCTAATAATACGAGACCACTTAAATCCCGTAGTCCGTATCCCGTGCCGTCGCGTCCCACTCTATCGACGAGGTCCATTGTTCGCTAGAACAGGGGCGCGCAAAAACAATGGTTTATGTATGTGAATATAATGTCCTATGACCGCGGAGAGTCTTTGTTCATTATACTAACTTTGTTGTCGTTTCATAGCTTTTTCTATAGGCTGCCTACTGCCTATAGGTTTACTAGGCTTGTTTTGTTCGAATAATTAGCTTGATTTATAGTTTGGGATATCATGTACTGATACTGACCGATAGGGGTCATTTGGAGAATAAATACCTAGTGCTTCTATCACTATAAATAGCTGGATTAAATGATGTATCCTAGCAGATGAAGATATGTATAAAATGGCTCCAGACCGACTGTCGGCTACGGCATCCGTTTTCTCTAAGGAGGTCAGCCAGCTGCGCAGGTGCACTCTCTATTCCCTAACAGTCCTAGCTCAATGGGTAGTCAGTTCTACGCGACTGGAGAGAGATCAGATGCAGGAACGAAATTTACGTGCTCTCCGATACACAGGTGTATCGATCGATCACCAACGTGCAGCCTCCGGGCTGCTTTATAAAGTACTAGCGACCTGCCCCGGCTTCGCACGGGTGCAATGCTGATACTAAAATTATACATATAAACCTTACTCTTCAATCACTCTATCTATTAAAAAAAACCGCATCAAAATCCGTTGCGTAGTTTCAAAGATTTAAGCATACAAAGGGACATAGGGACAGAGAAAGCGACTTTGTTTTATACTATGTAGTGATATGTAGTGATGTAGAAAGATATATTAGTGTATTAATAAAGTGTGTTGATCCATGGTGACTGGTAAGAGAGCTATCTTCTCCAGTGTTCTGAGTTCAAAGCCAGGCAAATACCAATGTAACTTTTACGAAAGTCTTTAGTACTTCTTAAGTTTACGAGTATCTTAGACGCCACTGACTAACCGTGAAGGAAAACTTTGCAAGGAAATCTATACTTCTCGATAGAACTTGGTGGGTTGGTCAGTTCTTTTTCAGATATTCCTACGTTCCGCAAAATAAGTACTTCATCAATTGTTGATTAGTTATTACATCAAGTAACAACAATCTGGCCAATTTCCTTAATCGATTTTTAATTATATCGCTGAAGCATATGCTTCGATGTTTCGGGTAGGTTGATGTGCTGGCGTCCGTACTAGGTACATCATACCCATACACATAGATATCATCATACACAATGCACTAACCTCGGGAATTACTGGTCCAATATTAAAGTCGATTAGTGTTAGATCCCATTTAGCTAGGGTGGTTACAGGTTACTTTTTATCCGGATGTGCGTTATAGTGGTTTTTTGGAATTTTATTTGGGGTTAGTGCAGCACATTTCCTTCTTCCACACTTTTCGTTCTGTGGATTTTGATGCGGTTTTTTTATATAGATTAAGGACGGCTTTGAAGGTCTAAGCAAACATTGGTACAGCAGACAGCTGTAAGTGACTTCGTTTTATAAAGGAGGTAATATTATAATCTTAAAAAGTATTCAATGAAATTGTCTTATTTAGTTAACATTTCCCGGCATCCAGGCACACCTATTCGTTTATTTCCTATCCAGATTTATGTAAAGCACCTACCACTATCTCGTCCAACAATAGAAACAATTTGCGTAGATCTAAGGAATGTCGTCCACATCCCACATAACACAGCGAATTTACTAGTTAGCGGTGAGCCGTGATTGGCCTATTGTAATCTCAAGGCGACCAGTACTGTCGACATATTAAAAACTATTGGATAACTTTCGAAAAAAGAATCGGAACAATAGAGATTTTTGTAAAAAAGTCCTCGAGAAATATTTATCGATTATTGAGGACTCGTGGTTAAGTCACAGCCGCACGGGTCGTCGATCATAAGTTTAAACAAAAATTGGCGCGGTCAGTCTATGGAAGGGTGAACATCTTGTCTTGACCAGTTACTCCGTGTTAAAGAGGTCAGATAGGCAGTCGCTTCATTTAAAACACTGGTACTCAGCTGCGTCCGCTTAGACTGGAACACTGAGGGTTGCATTAGATTCAAAACTCGTTTCGTGTTTATTTAATTTCTACTAGCTGCTAGGTCTCCAAGACAATTATTTGTAAATATATTATTTGGGAAAAGGCTAAGCTGGTTCTTAAATGAAAGCCATAATTTTTATACAAATGATTTTCATTATTTATTATTTATGAGTTCGTTCCTAAACATACCGGTTTAGAAAATTCGAATATCGGAGAGTACACCCACTAGAGTTGAGTGTGAAAGATTTCTTTGTGGGTTAGTTACAACAACTTTCCACCGAATGAATCGATTCCAAAACCTATTGCCATTTATGGAAATAGAAAATGTGTTTTTATAAAGATATTTCGAAAAGAATGCTCTGTTCACAGAGAACTAATCCTTTTTTAAATTCAGAGCGTAGCTTACCAGCTTGAACTTGGTTTGACATGCTGCCATGTGTCTAGAAGATAGGAGAAGAACATTCAACTGTTTTCTCCAGTATATGTATACATGCAAGTACATTTAGTACCAAGTAGCCAGAAAGTTTGACAACCAGCCTTACCTAGAGGTATCGGGTTGCCCAAGTGACTGAGTTAAGGAGGTCAGACAGGCAGTCACTCCACGTAAACCACTGGTACTCAGCTGCATCCGATTGAGATTGGAAGTTGACCCAACATAGCATGGGAAAAGGCTAGGTAGACGACGATGCAAGTACCTTCATTACTCTGGTCAAGCCAGAATAAGTGTTTAGTACATATTCTTGAATGCATACTCAACAGTTTTGCGGCTTGTACTACGAGTACACCGTGGGCCATCGATGTTTGTGAGCGCTTTCACAAACTGTAGGCGTGATTAAACTTGTCAGTGAGAGAAATACTTTGAAAGATTAAGTGGTTTTCGGCACTTGATTTAAGAAATTCAAAGTTTATTCAAGATTGATTGATTGTTTAGCAACGTGAGTACTTCTGAATAACTTCACATGAAGATTACAAAAGCTATTTAAATTTTTGTATAACTTTTGGCTTGTTTATTGTGTACGGTAATATAGAATTAACTAGCTGTTACCCGCGAGGTCGTCCGCGTGAACATTAGAGTAGTAAGATTATAGAATAAAGATTCAGCGCTGCTCCCCCTTGGGTGATAGTGTGATAATATGTAGCTTATATGTTGACCCGACCTCTTAGTTATATTCATGCCAAATTTGAAGTAAATCCATGCAGTACTTTTTGAGATTATCCCGGACATACATAGAGACAAACAGACTAAAAATTTAAAAACTATATTTTTGGCTTCTATATCGATTGTAGATCACACCCTAAATATTCTTTTAAAAAAATATTCATAATACAGTTTTGACTTTCCTACGATGTTATTATATAGATGTTATGTATAGATGTATAGATATAATAATAAGCTCATACTTAAATCCAAATCCTAAATACGTTTTTGATCCAAAAATGTTGGTCCTTCGATCCGCAACAATATCTGAAGTCATTCAACCGTTCTATTTCTATTCCGTATAAAAAGAATCGTACGATAATTCAGCTGTTACGATCCCATAGCTGGGATTAATAGAAAAATATAGTTGTAATAGTCGCAAACGGTAAGCCCACGATTGTTCCCTACGGATCAATGCGCTGGGCTTCGCTGTTGTTACCTTGAATTATTTTGTTAAGGTAAATAGTGCTAGCAAAAGCTTCAGCTCTATTGAAAAAAATAAAGGTTCTTAAATATTTTTTTGTTTTTTTCAGTGTATTAATATTTTTAACACACACTGTCGGTTAGCCCCATGGTAAGCTATTGATAAGCTTGTTGGTTGCCAACACAACTGATAAACTACTTTACACATATATTAATATGCCAACAAGCATGCTTATCACACAAATGTCAACCGTGCCGGGAATCGAACCCGGGACCCTCGGCTCAGCAGTCACGCATGGTTATCATTGCCCCAAAGGGGTCGTCTATTAATTGGTTTATTTCAACATTCCATTTATAAATTCAAAATAGGAACGGTGTAACTATCGTGATCCATCAACTATTTGCGAAACCAATAAACAATACCCCAATCAGGGTTAAGCAACCTCAAATAATCACATCCTAATTGGTTGTTCATATCACCCACTTAGTACATGTATGTAGTCGCCCACCGCGTTCATTAATATGTGTAAATTAGCCTAGTAAAGTGGTATTTGGGTTGAACACAGGGTCGAAACACCGGCGATATGCACCGTGGGCTCGAACCATCAGAACAAAATGTTCCGCTTTTTAGTGCGTCAAGCGATGTCGGGATGATAAATGTGTGATGTTATACGAACTATTTTATTGTATTTATTTAGTCTTATTTCGCAGCGATCTGTGATTTTATTGAGATTGTCAATTCTATGGCAGTAGGATTTTTAAAGGGCACTGTTGTAAAAGGTTGTATAATATAAATGTCATAAAAGACAATCTGTGTAAACAGCATAATATATTTTTTTAAATTTTATATTATTGGATCAATATTTGCCAATAAACGGCGCGGACTCTTTCGTCGTATCGTCACAGCCTTTTTATCGTCCCACTGCTGGGCACAGGCCTCCTCTCCCACGGAGAAGGATTGAGTGTTAATCACTACGCTTGCTCAATTGGGGTTGGTGATTTCAGACTTTATAGTCCAGGTTTCCTCGAGAAGTTTCTTTACCCTTTGCGCTCTCTTTACCCCAATTATATTTAATATTCAGTTTTGAGAACATTCTTATACGATTGGTCCTTTAGCCCAAGGTCACTGTTGCCTGCGATTTCCAGAAGTTTCCATTGACTGACAATCGTTTACCATCTGCCTGGGTGCATCGAAGCGATTCCTCTATCTACCGTCTGTTCCGTTTCTTCAACATTGGCCTCTTGATTTAAAATGGTATTAATTTCATGGGAAACGCACATCATTTGGATATCTGGGCCCATATCTCCATTGTTTTCTGTCTGCAAGGAGTCTTTTATGCTTTTAAGTTTTAGAACAAAGTCATCTTTATTGGCCAGTATTTTTTAACACCTATTGAAACAACAGTCAGTTTACGAGGTTATCAAGTTAGCTAGTAGCGTAACGATAGATTTCTTAGGTTGCTGCCCTTTCTAGAAAGGAAAGTATGAGTAGCATGACGAGATATTAGACTTGGCATAACCTATGTCAGTTAGACATTTTTAGTGTTTTTTTTTATTTGAGATGTCTTGAAATGACCCTTCCCGCTGTAGGTGCAGGAGGAGGGAGTGTCAGACTTTTACTGACTAAAACCCACTATGTTCCTTCTGGATGTCTTCGTCTTTGTGTGCCAGGATCGCAGTGACTCTTGCGAACAACCCGTAGACCCTTGTGGAGCCTTTTTCCTGATGCTTTGATAAGAGTATACTCTTATCTCATCTGTAATAGACACCAAATTTTTGCTTCTATATTTTAATATGACGACCAGATGGCGTGGTGGTTAGTGAACCTGCCTGCCACGCTATAGGTCGCGGGTTTGATTCCCGCATAAGTCAAACATTTGTTTGCATGAACATGGATGTTTGACTTGGTCTATGTGTTTCTATGTATAATATGTATGTTTTTACAAAAGAAAAGTATATAAGTATTTTTATCAGTTGTCTAGTACCCATAGTACAAGCTCTGCTTAGTTTTGGACTAGATGACGTTGTGTGAATGTGTGAGGGATATATTATTATTAAAATATATTGCCCCAAGTTCGTCCCTGACAAACGCCATAATACTGGCGTATTTAAGTATTCTAATGATTATTTTATTTGCGACAAAATAAACGTTTCGTTTACTAATTAGGCGTAATGTAATTTGCTGGCACTCGATATTTTAGTGCTAGTTTAAGACATTACTACTAAGTTATTCTTGGTATTTACCACAAATCTAGGAGACTCGCATTACTGAACAAATATCTACTGACGCCAGTAGGTACATAAAGCTACTACAATCGGTCAAATTTCCTTGATAGATTTTCAACTTTGTCGCTGAAGCATAAGGTTCAAAGTTGATTGGGATAATTTGACAGTTTCAAGTAGCTTGATGATCCGGCGTGCCGGGTCTGTACGTCATTTTTTGCTTTGAGTCGTGTAGAACTTTAAGTGGGAAATTGTTTGTAAGTGTCTAATTTACCGTAATATTATGAGAAGAGAGATTGATAAGTAATCGAGGGTATAATGTAAAGACGTCAGCACATCAAGCTACTAAAATCTGCAAAATTTCCTTAATAGATGTTCAACGTTACCGGTAAAGAATTTGTTAAAAGTTGATTCTGAAAATTATATAGTTTCGGGTAGCTTGATGTGCTGGCGTCTGTATTAAAAGAGTTAAAAAAATATATTTTATAACCGGAGTTTTAAGTTTTAATATATGCAAAGAGCGTAAATGCATAAAATGGTGGCCAACAAACATGCAGCGTGATGAAACGAAAATAGATTAAATAATACCATTTAGAGGTTTTGAATACTTAATTAGCTTTTTAATTAGGTCAGTTGGCCAGACTGGGTGGGGGACTGTAAGGGGGGACTCTTTGGGGAACTATAAATAGTGACGATGTTATGATTAGCAATCAAGCGAGGCTGGTGATAGGGAGGATTGTCATGCTTTATTAGACATACATACTTAATTATGCTATGCGTTGTAAAGCTTACTTTAATGTGTAAAATAATTATAGTGAGTGTAATAGAGTACTTTTACAAGTTTTTGCTTTAATTGAGAATAGCTATTACCTTATAGGGACAGACGCCAGCACATCAAGCTACTACTATCTGACAAAATTCCTTAATTTGATTTTCAGCTTTATCGCTGAAGCACATGGTTCAAAGTTGATTGGGATTTGACAGTTTTGACAGACTGAAAGCACCCATTGGTACTACCTTAATGGGTGCTTTCAGATGTACGTCATACTGAAAAGGTGCAAGTTACATTACGCTTAGAGACTTAGAAGTAGTAACTTAAATGATAAGTCTTCTCCACATACATATATTTATATTATCTTTTGCTTTGCCTGACAGGGTCCACGATTGTTACCTTACAAAAAATATTGACCACCTAAGCCTACATTCTAGAATACAATAAAGAATCGAGTATTAAGCTTGAAAGGCTATAATTAAAAGACAAACAATTTGGACAACATTAACACGCACGATAATGTCACCAAATACACATTTGTATCAGACATTTGAATGAACTCAATCACTCCACTCGTTTGTCATTTAAATATTTTTATTTGCACTATATATCCGGGACACAAGTCACGACTTCAAGACATGATTACAATAGCTTTATCTATGAACGATAGTGATACAAACGCGACTGTTTGTCGCAGAGAGCGCTGATCGATCAAACGTGTTAGTGCAACTTCTAAATATTGATCGATCGCTGTACAGTGCAGATTCTGGATAGTTGATATCTCAAGTAATAGTGCCTATCGTGTATTTATTTATTACTGTGTAGGTAATATACATCATCAGCCTTTTTATCGTCCCACTGCTGGGCACTGGCCTCCGCTTGCTCAATGCGGGTTGGTGATTTCAGACTTCTCATAGTCCAGGTTTCCTCGGGATGTTTTCCTTCACCGTTAATCAGTCATTGGTGTCCAATTGTTAGAAAAGTTGCATTGGTACTTGCTTGACTTTGGAATAATATCCAACTGTAGGAAAAAAAGATTGAATGTGGTCATCTGTGGACGTCAAATAATTGTATTTTGGGACGTAAATCAGTTTGATGTAGTCCATGAATCAACTTGATAGTTATGAAAAATAAAGCATTCCAGTTTATGTTATAACGAAATTGACTTTGCAAAAAAAAAAAAAAAAATTGCAGAATCGTCTCAGTACCATAAAAATAAAACAGATAACGTGTTCCAAAATATTCGTTCGAAACGAATCATTAGTTAGCAAACTGTTGATAACAGGTGATGTAAGGGCATCTGCTAAACAGTTCCTTTAGCTATCTCATTACGAAGGTCTAGTTTGGGTGTTAGGATGATTTTGATGAGAAAATATACCTAATAACATTTATAAAAATTGAAAATTAAGAGTCTTCTAATAAAAATTCTGATAATATGGTAACACGAGCGCATACTTCCGATAACTGCCGCGCCGTTGCAATGCGCGTGGGCATCGCATGATGACGTCAGACCGTGACGAAACAGAGAGAAAACTCGCGAGTCTCATTCATTCCAGAATGAATGGAATGTACAGTTGTTTGTACATAATGTGAATGATTTCAATATTGATTCGGACTGGTTGTTGCACGTGGTTTGTTTTCTCTTATCGTTTGTCTGTTGTTTTATGTCATTCATTATTATACATCTTATTATACGTTAAATTCGTGGGTCCCGGCTTTAATTTCTATATCTTTTTAGTAGTTACGGGTTGTCTTACCAAGTCCAGTCCAGTCCAGTCTTACCAAGGGGGTTCGCGTTGTTCAACGCACTGGGTTGAGTAGATCAGAAATTCAGTCGTCTATGTAAACGCGATGTCCGATACCAACATAGTTTTGGGAAAATGCTAGGTAGATAATTCATACATGAACAAGGCGCATACTTACACTTAGATGTTTTATTTTATTCCATTTACAAAGGTTGCGTCTTTTCTTAACGTTTTTCGTATTGCTATGAAGGCGTAATTATGGGACTTCCAGTCTACTTAAAAATTAATCGAAAGAGAATCTGGGGTAGTGTATTAAACCAGATTATTTCCCCTAGAACTAGTGCTAACTAACATACATAAGTCTTCTTCTTAGTTTCATAGTATTTGTGTTTATTCGTAACTAGTGGAGCATACTCCGAAACGGCACAAAGCATTCCACGAGCACCTTGCGCAGACAATGTTAGCTCTTGGCTATTTATGTACAGACCCCAGCACATCAAGCTACTACGGTGTGTTAAATTAGCTGACTAGAATTTCAACTTTATCGCTGAAGCATATGGTTCATAGTTGATTGGGACAATTTGTCAGTTTTTTAGCTTGATGTGCTGGCGTCTGTACAGGTGGATATTTTGGATACATATGTAAGTATGCAATGAAATAATTTTTCTGATCGGTCCAAGAGTTACTGAAATTAGCGCAGAACGCGCTATAAAGCAAACAATCAAACTTTTCATCTTTAAAATATAGAATCATTAAAATTAGATTTATACGTATTACGAAAATAAAGCTTTTATTACAGTTTAAGGTAATACCTAATTGCATTCCATTGAAGAAACAGAAATATTGTGTATAAAATTAAATTGTTTTGTATTGGCGATTGTTGCAACAAGCAAATAAAAGACGAACACTCTGTAGAATTGTAACTAACTAACCAGTTCCTAGCTTTATTTATACGCGTAACGGAACATGAAGTCACAATTATCATATTGTATTAATATGCCTAGTAGCCCAGTGGTTAAAGCACCTGCCTCTCAAGTACGACTGACAAATATTTTCTAAGTTATACGTTTTTTTAGTCTATCTTGGACACCAATGTCTGCCTAAATGCGAAGGAAAAGGTGGATATTGAGAAAATCTGGACTTTAAAGTCTGAAATCGTAAATCCGCCTTGAGTGTGGTGATGGAACTATTTCCCGTGCATAGATAAAAAGTAGCATATGTCCTACTTTCTCAGACTCTAGACAATATAATATATAACAAATTTTACTTTACTAATTTAGTAATTGGTGACTGCCTCGTTGGTCTAGTGGTCGCAAGGCGCGACTGCTATGCACGAGGTCTCGGGTTTGATTCCCGGGTCGGGCCGAAATCACTTTGTGGGTTTTCAGAAACTTCTATAAAGCAGCTTGGAGTCTGGATGTTGGTGATTGATTCACCCGTGCATCGGAGAGCACGTAAATGTCGGTCCTGCACCTGAACTCTCTCCGGTCGTGTCAGATTGCCGTCCCATCGGACTATGAGAGTGAGGGAATAGAGAGTGCACTTGTATCTGCGCGAATGCTTGTGCACTATAATGTCGGGCGCAGCTGGCTGATCGTTTTAAAAGAGAACGGCCGCCGTAGCCGACAATCGGCACATAACAAATTTTATTTAAATCCGTTTAGTAGTTTTACTGTTGTACTTTCGTACTTGTAATAAGTAAGGATTGTCGAAGATTTTTGTGGGCGCTTATTCTATATGAGTAAACTCAAGATTTTATAAGATAGGCTCTAAGATTCCAAGGAATAAAGAAAATGTCTTCAGTAGCTAGGGAAATTATATAATAAATGAAATATAAATTCTTTGTTGAATTATCGTCTGCTCTTATTTCTGTGGACACTTATAAATATTAGGTCCTAAGATACTGAGGAAACTCAAGTTTTTAAGAATTTCTTTTGGTCCTAAGAGGCGAAGTAATAAATGAATGACCGTGACATTTTCGTGGCTAGGGAAATCAAAGGGCATTTTAATGCCTACCAACTAGTTTGTGGATTAAAAGTATTTTTTGCTGGGAAGTTTGTTCTACAATTTCTTCTTCCCAGCGATAACACATAGGAAGTGGTGAAGGGCGAGCGTTTTGGGGCTGTCTTTTGTATAATTGACCTTTAAAAAGTGCTGATTTTTAACCTAAATTGAATAAATGACTTTTTATCTTTATATTTTTTAATTATGTCAGGCATTACTATAATTTAAACAAGCGAATATTTTTTTTTACATACCTACCTAATTAAGATGTATTTTAGTTCGTATTATGAATATTGGATAACAATACATGCGCTGCTAGATACGAAAATGCATGCTGTTATAATGTCAAAAAAAATCTTAGTAGTATTTTATTTCCATTTTTATTATTTAAGAATAGCAAACAATACTAGCTCTAAATATATACACAATTCATTTTGGTAGCTTTAATCCCGCGGAGGGCCGAAGCGATGTTTTTAAATTTTATCTTTACAAATCGATTGTGTTTCGGCCCTCCACGGAATTAAAATGACCCAAATGTAACCGTATATTTACAAGTATAAAATTGACATATTAAAAAAGTACAAATAATGCTATAAAACGCTCATAATACTTATAAACAATTGGTAAGAAAAAAAGCAAGCAAAAATCACAACACAACTCGTGGGAAAATGTTGTACCATCAATCAATTACATATCGATTGAACTAGAAATCGTGATTCGTGTGCATATCGATAAACGCGTTAATTTGCATGTCAACGGGTCGAGCGTAATTATTAATGATTATAAAGCCTCCCACACAAACTCACAATGGCTACGGGCGTCAAGCCTACGCGTACCGTGAATGGGCGACGTCGGCCGATCAATGAAACTAGTGTGTTGTAGTCGATTGTACTTAGTTATCGACCGTATTTATCGATTTAGGAATCGATTTGTTTGTGGCAAGTGATGTATGGTTATCATAGGGTTTTCGGTTTTGGATTTTGACAAATTGCTGTAATTGAATAATGGAGTGAGATTTATTGAGCACTAAATTAAATTGATACTAGGTACAAACGCCAGCACATCAGGCTACCCGAAACTGACAAATTTTCTCATTCAACTTTGAACCATAATGCTTGAGCGATAAAGTTGAAAATCTATTAAGGAAATTTGACAGATTGTAGTAGCCTGATGTGCTGGCGTCTGTACTTCACCATTTATTTTGCGATCAAAGCGATTTAACGACACGGCGAACGCTCGTTCTGGCTGTTAAACTCGGCTATTATATTAAAAGCGATATATTTAACCTAGAAGCTTCTATAACCAATAGAATAACAATCTAATTTTTTCAATTCTATTATTTTATAACTATCTTCCGCCAGCTGTTTTCACTTGGCGCACCTGGATAAAATGCTCTCTATAACCTTATTCTAAACATGGGCTATCTGACGCTAAAATATTTTTCCAATCGGCCTATAGTTCACAGTGTTAGAACAAACCAACTCTTCCTACTTGACCACTTTATAATATTATGCATCGATATAAATAAATTAATTTAAATAGATCATGTATCGATAACATTTTATCGCTAACACCACATCGCTACCAGAAACCAGCGTGGAATTCAAACGGATTAACATACCTAGTGTTGTAATCTCGATTTTAAATTCATTCTTGTATCACGGTGAATTTTTTAGTCCCATCGACAGTAAAAGTCTTGCAATAAAATAGTAATAAAATCATTTTTATGGTATTTAACCATATGTGACATAAATATTTAATGTGAATAAAAAATAGGACAGCGAGTATTATATTTTGCAATTGAATGAAAAGGAAGAAATCAGACATTCTAAGATTAAGACTTATTTAAACGACATGAAACAACTAGCTATTGGCGATTGTCTGACGAAAATGGTAGTCCGCTTTCTTGGTTGACTGAAGAAGTTTCGTTTCATGAAACTCAAAGATACCATGAATCGACCAACCGCGGTAAGCATAACACAATTTTGATCGATTCGATCCGCGCGGCTGTTACTGAGTAGCTTATTTCATACAAAATGGTAATGCAAACGTTTATTCAGAGTAAAACCGTGACCTAAAAGGTACGTTTGATTAGAGCGAGTAATTAAAAACATTGCTCAGGTAATGCAAATGAGGTAACCGCAGATAGCAATCAGTATGTTGCTAATTATTACTTATTGACCACAAGCAGTAATTGAAATCTATGGGACTGGTAAATATGTATGTAATAATTTTGGTTTAGTTTGATAATTGGGATGAATTTTTCGACACCTTTTTGTGTAAAAGCTTTAAGATAGTTATAAAGAGTTATAAAAATAAAGAAATATCGAGACTATTTTTTTTATAACTTTATAAATAACTTAAGTATATGCAATTTTTATTACTCTCCATCATATTATTTTCTCTGTGAAAATAATAATAATTATATAATTCTTAAATCTGAAGAACTGCTTATGACCTACATATATAATATTGCGCGTAAATTATCTTCAATTAGATTTGATATACCAAAATAAAAATAGTAAGAATGACTTCATAATAAAAAGCTGCTTTTTTCAGTATTTAGAAGATTTTTCACTGATTATATGACCTTTACATCTTTAAAAATATGAATTTTACCAACAACAACCAAAGTTTGAATATTGTCGAAATAAATCTCCCCTTAAATCCTTGAACACAGTCCCATTGCCCACAAATTAGGACCAGTCACCAGTTTTCTCAGAAATCCAGGCCATATTAGCAAATCAAAGCGCAAAAGGCAATGAATAATTGTCTGCCATTCATCAGTTTATGATGTTAATCACATAAATATTGTCTAGACACATTAATTACGCCTTAATAAATTAGTTAGTATTAACCTTGAGAGATGAAATAGACACAATGGTTGAAATGTGATGTTATATATCCGAGGCAGTATACAAAAATCGGTTTCTGTTGAAATTTGAAGAAGTATTGTCTTATCATCTGCTTAGCATTTTTGGCTTTCACTCTTAACCAGATGCAGCTGAGTGCCAGTGTTTTACCTGGAGCGACTGTTTATCTGACCTTCTCGATCCAGTTACCTTGACCAACTCGATAGTCCTTGGTAAGATTCTCTTTTGTTTTATCAAGACACGTGTTAAGTGGAATTACATATTTTCATACTCGTTGGTTCCTTGTTCCACGACAGAATTGCTGTTGGCTGCAGTCCTCACATGAATCAGCAAAACTATTTAGATTTACAATGACATAAGAAGTGACGTACAGTTATGAGCAATAATATGCATACACTTAATGAAATACAATAGAATAAACAATAACAATACAATACAATACAATAGAATAAACATAATATTATTGCACATGACTGTACCACATGATATACGAAACAATAGTTGATAAAGCTTTTTTTTTTCTTTTATTTTAAAGGAACTTTTACGTATAGCGTAATTATTCCCATCATACCAGACAATTATAAATGTTTTTAAACTTTCGATTTTAACACGGGTCTTACTCGCGAATGAAGAATGTAAACGCATGTACGCTACCTCTATTGCTCTCAACATAGAGGTAACCTACAGAATAGAGGTAGCGTGCATGCCTTTATATGTTTTCATCGCGAGTTTAATACAATTGTAAATGGGCCATTCTGAACAAAACCTTCGCATCGCCTTGATAAAGTTTGATATAACAAGACGAACCTGATCAATAATCACATCTAAAATTACGTAGCTCAACGATTATACATATGTATAAGCAAATTTTTCACACTAATCTGTTAAATACCCTGATAAAATCTATCCTAATTATTAATACGAACATCGAAGTGGTATTTTATTTATCTACGGGTCGTGACAAAAAATCGCAGATGTTCACAAAACGGATTTTAAACCAGTTTCGTATCATTATGCAGAAACACTTCCATGTTTGGTTTGGTCTATATTCCGTAGCCTTCTTAAGTGGAGAATGTATTGCCTAATTTAAATATAGTTGCTGTGGGTTATTTGTTATAATAATTATGTTTTTTGTAAGACTGCTCACTTGTTAATAGGAGAGAGCGGAAAGAGAGTACACATTTTAAAGTATTTTTTGTCCGAGGACTGATTTGGGTCTGAACATCCTGTACAACAAATGACAGATTTCAGTTTGAAAAAAGAGTTTTATTTTAAGTTTATTTGAAAACCATCTCTTTCTCGCACACCATAGGGTTCTATTCCCTAAAAGGCAATAGCTCATTATGTGTCTCTAATCAGCATCATCCATTTGATAAAATTTGTTGTTCTAATGGTTAACACACTCAAACGAGTCGTACTAAAGAGTTGTGCGTTGGGCGTGTGCGGGTTCGATTCCAGTTCAGCCAAGTCCCAATATAAATTTTCTAAGTTGTATGTTCTTTTCAAGTGTATCTCGGACACCAATGACTGTGTAAAGGTGAAAGAAACATCTTGAGGAAACTTGTTTAAAGTCTAAAACTAAAGTTTAAAGTCTAAAATTGCTAATTTGTCTTGAGTTTAGGCTGATAATAACTAGCATAGATGCCGACTTGATTCTATACTTAACATAATTATTGAATCATTTATTCCTTAGGGCCTTAACAGGTTATGATACAGTTTGTTTTCATTCCGAAAAAGGTAAATTCATATTATATGTTGAATACCATTATGTACTACTCTTATACAGAAATTAAACCCCGCTGTCGCTTATCACTAAGCTTAATACAATTCACCGTTGCCTCCAAAGCACCACGAACGTTCTGTCATTGTAGTCAGCGCCTACGCACGCGTGGGCGGCGGTCGAGTGATCCAGCACCTTTACTTTCCAATTTAGATGCTGTATCGTGTATAATGAGTTGCCCACTTTGTTACTATGAATAATGTACGGAGAACTTGATGTAGGTACTGGATTTTTTAGTATTCAATAATTACCTATATTTATAGAATTATTTTTGAAGGTCAGAACTTTTGTTTAACGTTATTGGTGGAAAGAGTTACTTCTGCAGAATACACATAGTACATCAAGGTTCTACAATCTATCAAATTTTGTTAATAGAATTGTAACCTTATTGCTGGAGCATTTGGTTCAAAGTTCATTGTGAAAATTGGACAAATTCGGGAAGCTTGATGTGTGTCTGAACTTTAAGGGTAAGCACGTATGGGTTTGAAGGTTGAGTTTGACACTCTTCCCCACTTCGTATGTACAGGGAGAAGTCTACCTAGTGTACCTAGTGTAAGAATGCTATGGTGCATAAAAAAATAACGAAGGTAGAATTTTGTTATTCAACATAATATTTATGAAGTGTGTAAAGGACAAGTCTGTTTCGTCAAGCTTTGGGAATTTAACTTTAAACTTTGACCACCAACTTCTCAATGTAGTCAATTTAAGTGAATTAGCTTTAATATTTTTAAGGTAAGGACAAACTTCTCCGTTCCGTTCAGATTTAAACTCAAACTCCTTAATTCAAACTAGGCTGATAAAACAGCACTTTTCGAACGTCAAAACAAAAGACTGCCCTCAAAACGCCCACCCTTCACCCCTTCCTATGTGTTCTCGGTGGAAAAAGAAGTGACGCAACAAACCCCTCAGCAACACAGCTCTGTGTGTTAGGTTTGAAGAATCAGATTTATATAAAACAAGTCCAATCCCAAATTATTAAACATAATTGTCACATGATAAGTAATGGTATCGTGGAATCTAGGCCTAACTCACTTCCACTTATAAAATACCGAATGTAAATTCAACAACAAACAAGATCCCACAGCAAACATTAATTGATTAAATGCATATTAACACAAACGCATACTTTAGAAGCTTTTCTTTGGTTTTTAAAGCAAAAAGATAAAGGTAAAGAACGAAAACCCGATCTCGGTGCAGTCTGCATTCCTTCTATGGCACAGTGCAGTTTACAATGTGACAGTTCGATTGATTCTCATATATGCACCCCATCTTGAGTATTAATAAGATAAGGTATCTACCTAGTGTGTAGTTTCACGTTTGTGAAAAAGTAATTTGTTTTTGACAATATTATGGTAACGATAAAAATAAATATTCATATTGTTTATTGCATTCTAAAATGGTCAGTGTATTTAAGGTCGCAATTAAAATTTTAGTAATAATTGTAGCTACTGATGAGCACAACAATTATTATTTAGAAGAGAGAAATGCGTTGTACATTACTCGTATATATTTAAAACGTGTTTATTTTACCTTTAGTACATAATATGGTTTTATTTGTTAGATTGTCAGATTTGTTTTGTAATTTAATTACTGTAGGCAGCTTTGCTATTGATTTAGACTGATTTGGTCAATCCATCCTTTTGAGACAGACAATTAATGGATAGATAATCTTGCCAATATGTAACTAATTTTACCAGTGACAAGTAACATTGAAAGATATACATTTTTTATCCTGTGATCTTATCAGATATTTCATCACAGAAAAAAAATATGTGAACATAAATTGCAGCGCTCTATACCTAGCTTTCATACTCCGCCCATCTATTGATAGCAAATAGATAGTTGGTCCATACATAGGCTTGTATAGAGGATAAATGGGCAAGCTCATACAATCGCACCGGCAATAATGAGCTATCTTCCAAGATTAGCACGCTGCATGAATGATGTATGTACTTGTGCGACTTACGGAAAAATACATGTTAGTTTTCTGATCACTCCGCCACTGTTATGCGCTCCTGGTAGCTGAAAGTGAGCTGAGCTGGGGTTAGGTGAAAATTATAGTTTATTTTGTTCATGTTTCCAATTACGCGATGATAATAATAAACGATGGATGGATTGTGTGAAAGTTTGATGGCTAGAATGAATGTTACTTGTAAGAGTGTGGAAGAAGAAAACATGCTACGATTACCGCAAATAGAATTTGGGATAGGGGCAGGAGGTTGATGATGATTTTTCCAATTATGCGATGAACAGTCTTTCTTTCATAAGCAGATATGGTGAAGTTCAAGTAGCTGGTAAGGATGATTTTTGGATCGAAGACCAACTTGACGCGGTCGATCTGCGGATGGGTGACTATCTTGTCATGATGCGTTTTTCTGTGTTCCGAAACACGTCCCGAAGGCACGTTAAATTGGTAGATTGCCGTTTGTAGATCTTTGGCAGTCGTTAAGGGTGGTCGGTATCTAGACAGTCTAACAAGCAGTCTTACTAGTCTGTGTTACCACTGGGCTCATGGGCTCTGGGCAAGGCAAGGCATCTAGCTCCTATGTATTAAGGAAGACTATAGGCTACTATTTATCCGGTTGCACGGAGTAGTTCCCACGGGACACGTTTCAAAAGACCATGGAAGCTAGGATTTTTCATAAGTTCTTTGACTCAATCCGTCGGTCATAAAAATGACCATGTTCAAAATAAAATCATCCGCACCTATCCGCATCATATCAAACAAACCCCAGCTACATAAGAAATAATGAAACTTAAATAAGTATACTTAAATAATATCGATTTATCGAATCAACCTCTCGTTAGCTGAGGTAGGCCGAAGAATCATTGGAATCGATTGCAAAAACTATCGCGAGCCAATCGATAAAGGAATCGACGTCAATGACCTAAGTGGGGACGTGGGAATCTCGTCCGAGTGACATTACAGGCTGCATTGTCCGACTTTTTGGCTTCTTTGAAAGGTTGCCTCGAATATCGTACCCCTGTGGCGTAAACGTATTCTTATAACCAGCCGGCATGTGCATAAAGAAGCGTATTTATTGAGTTTGGGAATTAAATTCAGTAATGAAATTATTGATGGGCATAACATTGACGTTCGCTTTTTAAATTCATAAGCGTTACTGCTGAAAATGAGGTTTTAGATTAGATTTTATTCCAATAGTTTGGGCTATGAGTTTACCAAAAGCAATATCGTTTTTTCAGGATACTTTATAGCATAATAATTAGCAATATGGTGTAGTAGACAACTAGAACAGTCTTTATTTCTTCTTCCTGCCCTGTTCCCAATTCTATTTGTGGTCGTTCCATTCGGTTCTGTTAGCCGTTATCCTACTATCCACTCCCTTCTTAATCATATCATAGAACAGTCTTTATTAATATTATAAAAAGGAACAATTTGTTTGTTTGTTTGCTTAACTTGAATGGTCTCCCAAATTTTCAAACGCTCTACAGTATAAAAATACATGCAACTATGCTCCTACGCCATGTGGCTTAAATAAAACAGGTATTTGTATAGTGAATCGGTGAGTCATACCGTTGTTGAATCGTACGCAACAACGAAAAGGAGGTTCTGCATATACTAGTATACATATGTAAGGTATGCGTGTTTTTGTATGTATGTACTCGTTCACTTGTATCAAGGAGTTATCTTGTCATTCATATTTATGAGGAGATGGGGACTTGGAGACAGTTCTTGTAAGCGTTACAAAATATGTGATGAGGTGCTAATAATTCATGGTGCCTTTAATATTCTATTAAAATATGTTTACACAGATGCAAACTTTATTTTTGTTATTATTTTGAAGCTGACAAACAATTTTAATCGTCTTCATCGTACTAGCTTCCGCCAGCGGTTCCAACGCGTCCCAAAGGAACTACTCCGCGCACCTGGATAAAAAGTACCTAAGCCTTTAGCCTTCCTCTATAAATGGGCTGTCTAATCATCATCATCAGCCTTTTTACTGTCCCACTGCTGGGCACAGGCCTCTTCTGGCACGGAGAAGGATTGAGCGTTAATCACCGCGCTTGCTCAATGCGGGTTGTTCCGATTTCAGACTTTACAGTCCAGGTTTCCTCGAGATGTTTTCCTTCACCTTTAATCAGTCATTGGTGTCCAAGATAAACTTAGAAAGTACATATAACTTAGAAAAGTTACATTGGTACTTGCCTGACCTGGAATCGAACCCGCGCCCTCATACTCGAAAGGCTGGTGCTTTAACCACTAGGCCACCACGACTTTTTTGCTGGGCTGGCTGGCTGGTCTGTCTAATACTGAAAACATTTTTCAAATCGGTTCAGTCGTAGTATCGGCAAGGAGAGATTAGCGTTCAAGGAAATAAACCTCAGCATTATATTCTGAGATGTATTCTTATCAATAACAGCTAAGACCAATCCTAATGCTGTAGGATTGATGACAAGAGTTACCGCGGCTTTGGCACACTAAGACTGGAGGTCTGAAGGATCAAACTGGTTTTTAGAAGAGTCTGACTTTGCTGCACCCACAGGAAGGGATCATTAAAATTTGATGATTTCCCCCGTTAAACCCACGGTTGTAGGCGCTCCCTGCGGTGCGATAAACATGCGATTATCATTGTTATGTTCTGTGTAACCATTGTTTTGACATTGTAACCGTATGGGTTATGGGTTGTTGAAGACCGGTTGCAAGATGTTGCAAGGTTTGTCACTAAACTATTGTTAGAGACAAGAACATCACTGCTGCGGCGGTAAAACGTATTGGAGATATTTAGTTTGTGTTTGGTTGGCTGGACATTCATTCATGCATACTTATATTATATGGAGGAATTGATTGTTTGACTACGAAACTATCTGACCGATTGAAAAAAATCCTTCTCTGTTGGGAAGCTACACTACCCCCGGTGAACATGGCTATGTTTTATCCAGGTACGCGAAACAGCTACCCGAGAACCGCGAGAAACTTGTAAGCCTACAGTGAAAGAATTTTTCAAGTCGGGCAAGTAGTTTTTGAGCCAATTTAAACTAACAAACTAACAATCAAATCTTTCCTCTTTAGAATAGTATCATTAGTATATATGACTCTCGTCCTTAGTCTACCTGAAAGCGAATTAAAAATAAGCTTTGTTTTCATTGATATTCAAGTGGGTTAACAATAAAACTAGCTGTGATTGTCAAAAACTTTTAAAAAAATGTTAACTGGGCCTTAAATATTGTATTAAAATTACCGCTTTATTAAGCGGTTTCCGATGTATAATGGCAATAAAACAAATGTTTATTATTCATAAAATAATAGTTATTGTCAATGTGTAGGTCGAAAGTCGTAGGTCTATTGATGTAACTTCTCCACCATGGTTCTATCGTAACCATTTCAATGGAAAATGTTATGTGTTTGAATAACAAATGTGTGTAAGATAAGTTTATGGTGTTAGATGTCAAACGTGTACAGTTTTAAGATGATATTGTGCCGGTTAATATGCAATAGGGTTCTCATATCGTAGCATTCGTAGCTATTATTTCTTAATGCGAATATGATTGTGTGGGTATCTGACAACTTTATGTTGGGAATGGTTGACTCAAGATATGCAACTGAATCTATAATTTTAATTTCATTTATTTTATTTTTAAAAGTTATGAACGTTATCATTTTTATAGCTATAAACAAAGTGGGTTAAAATATGTAGTAACGAGTTATTTTTTGATCAATCAATGCATTTTATTGAAATAAAAAAAAAATTAAAACAATCAACTTTTTTAATATTTCATAACAAAATATTCAAACTATACAAAATAAAACGACCGATTACTTCATTCAATCAAGCGTACACAAATTTCATTCGATTCCAATACAATCGAATTCAGAATAAAAAATCGCTCGATTAAATCGAGTGTCGAAGCTTAGTAACTTCTTGTTTTTTTTTTTCCTATGGGAAAATATACAAATTTGAATTTTAATGATTGCTCGATACTTTTTGAATAATGTTGTGTCGCTATGGTATCTTGTTTTACCGATGACTTTCCATTAGAATCGGTATCGATTTAATGTATAAGATTATAAAAGTAGCCGATTTAATTAAAATAATTATTATTCATGACGAACTTATGCGCAGCTGCTTACCGTGTTTGTTTATGCGGAGATGTTATTGGTTTTTGCCTATATTCATTGATAAAGATGTAATTATCTTATCAAAATATAGAAACAAGACAGGACCCAGTAATGAACCTTGTGGAACACCTATGGCAACTTCTTATTTATGTTCTATTGATCTATTACTATTAGTGTAAGTTTTTATTTATTTTACTGATCCGAAATTATAAGAATGAGATTTCTTTACCAATCTATAACAGCGGTTTATAGTGGCGATGACACTATTATGGTACATTGAATTGAAGGCTTTAGACAGATCTTAGATATATTGTAACAGTGACATCTTTCGTAACTAAAGTACTACGACTAATCTATATTTACGTGTGATTTCATACAAAATTATTGTATAGTTTAAATATAATGTGCAGATATTTAAGTTTACCTGAATGAGTTAAGAAATATAATAAACATATTTTATTAACGATTATCTTAATTATTCAATTTGATATCGATAAACAATTAATTAGAAGCGGTATCGATTATCTCAAGGGGGAATCGCTTAATTAATGTCAATTAGATGGTACCTGAGATAATGGCTTTAATGGCGCCCAAATGCAAATCGGTTCGGATTCGGAAACCACTTTTAGGTAGAAATTAGGTCATTGTTACCTACCAAATTTATGCTAAACGGGTTTGAAATGCTGTTTCGGGTACTAGTGATGCTCATTCGAATAATTATCTTCACAACTAGCTCTTGCCAGCGGTTTCAACCGCGTCCCGTGGGAACTATTGCGCTCAGCCAGATTAACGTTTTGACCGCCACGTCAAAAAATTACGTGTCCTCAACGCCTAGCTAAGAATTAATCCATAAATACCTTCAATATATAGTAGTGATTTCGGAATTATATCGATTAAAACTGTCTATTAATTTTTAACTTTAAAAGTCTGTCATAAGTCCTGACCATGTCATGCTGGGAACTTTTTGGCTTGTCATCTATATGTGACTGTGGCGGTCAAACATCGCGGTTATCTAACAATGAAAGATTTTCCCAATCGGATAGAACAGTAATTCCTGAGATTATCGCTTTCAAGCAAACACACAAACTTCAGCTTAATAATGATAATAAGTAGATAAACCTGTATAAGGTAAATTTATTCGGTAGCGAGTGATGGGGCTCGGGACGATAAGTATGGTCCGTAGTCATCACTAACTGTCGGTCGCAACGGATAAGGCTGCATCTGTCTCATTGTACTGTTCTGTTCAGTTTATTGACTGAAACTCGTCTACTTGTTACTTATGTACCGTTATATTTACATAAACTTTAGTATGGAGGAGTTGGTTGCAAGTTTGCTTATGTAGTGAATGCATTTTATGGACATGTTTACTTAAAAAATAATCTTTATACAGTTTTGGTATGATTGTTTAACAAACTTGTAACTTGCTCTTAAAGTGATCAGCTATTAACTGGCTTCTATTACCTGAAAGATTGCAATGGATTACCAGCGTTCAGTGGCGTAGATAGCATGGATGGTACCCGGTGCATGAGAGAACCATTTCCCACACCTACATATATAAAGAGTAGCTTTTGGGGTTGTGAAGTCCAGGGAATAAAGGTCTTCATATCCCGCAGTAAAAAGAGGATCTTCTGACTCCCGACGGGTGCTTTGTCTGGAGGGCTACTGCCCCATCGTTGCTCACGTTGAATGACGTTGAAAACTCTGCTTGTGTGATGCAGGATTGTCACAGTTAGTACGTCCATGTCCAACTAGATGGCGATGTATGTAGTATTGCTACAAGCCTATATTTTATTCCGATGTATAAGCTATATTGCTCTGCCAAATTGAATCAAAATACATTTGGTAGTTTTTGCTTGAAAAACTAACAAACATCCATAATTTCTCACAAACCTTCGTGTTTATAATACTAATAGCTGGATGTAGGTTATCCAACATTGGGACGTACCTAGTTACGGTAAGATTTCTGCTCACATAACTTGACTCGGCTACATGGGAATATCTTGACCCTCATATCGATTTCCTTACTGGCTAGCCGGAAATTTGAGTAGCGGGGAGCTCCGTGCGTCTATCTGGCTAACTTCCTCTATCTTTTCTGCAGGAGTCTGAAAATCAACCTTGCAACTGTAGGTATCTGCTTTTAATTTGACTGATTATATCAGTATGGGCCAGTTTAACGATGTCCGAACAGCCACAACCCGAATAAATTCAAAAATGTAACAAAATTATCTAGCAAATAAACTTACTTGAACTTATTTGTAGGTAGGTGAAACAGGCTCTAAGATAAAATTTCGTTTACTAAGTCAAAAAAAAAAAATATCTCTAAACTTTTAAAGAAATTCCCACAGGACGCGAGTAAAATCGCTAACGCAAGACATTCAAAGATATTTTTTTATACAACCTTATTTAAAATCCCAATAAATTTAATATCACACATGTTATCT
Source organism: Heliothis peltigera (assembly GCA_958496145.1). Taxonomy (NCBI): domain Eukaryota; kingdom Metazoa; phylum Arthropoda; class Insecta; order Lepidoptera; family Noctuidae; genus Heliothis; species Heliothis peltigera. The sequence continues at coordinate 4,225,204 of OY292345.1, read as the reverse complement.
GTCACCGTGAAAATACTGATCCGAAAATGTCTATACAAAAATTCAATACATATAACGAAATAATAGAACACGAGCCAAATGCTGACACGTGATGCGAAGACCACTCAACGTTGAAACATTTTGCTGTCGATATATCGATATATGAAAATAACAACGTACAAAAATTCCGTTCATTAGTCGCAGCGTATCGACACGTACCTACGCAATTAATATTGGACTTTAGCGTCAGATTTTTTGATCGTATTTTTTAAGGGTCTTACGCTTGAATACTCAGTGGGTACATGATTTTTTAGAATTAAAACCAATTTCACTAACGGTTGCTTGGGTAATCGATCGATTCAATAAATTATATTTTTTTATAAACAAGCAGGAATTTTATTATCTAATCTTTTTTTCGTGGGAAATCATCAAATAGCCTTTCCCGCTGTGGGTGCAGCTAGAGGGAGTGTCAGCATCTTAGTGAATAAAACTCACTTGTTAATTCTGGAGGTCTTTGTGTGGGAGGTCCCCGCCTACTTGCGAGCAACCCGTTTTCCAAAAAAATTGTAGATTTCTATACCTATACTTCGCAGTTTTGATTACCTACAGTTTTATGATTGTAGAAAATTAGTGACGTTAATCATGACCGAAGCAGTACAACTGGTAGACATAAGCTCCTGACGCTCAGCCCAGAGGTTTCCATCACACGGTGTACTGACTACGTAGCTAAGGATGCCTCTAGAAAACAAAATGCTTTGCACAAAATAGTTCATTTGTTATACTATGATTATGTTAATAATAAATTGTTGTACCAGCTCAAATGATTGAAAATGATTTTAAGACTTCGATGAGACGACTCTCTCCAACAAACAGATTATTCATTCCTCCTTATAATATATCATTCCGAGGTTTATAATAATAGTGTACAGGCCGATTGTCGGCCATGGCGGTTGTTCTCTCTTAAAGAGATTAGTCAGCGGTGCCGGACGTACCTATTATAAGTGCACAAACATTTGCGCGGACACAGCTGGTGCACTCTCTATTCCATCACTCTTCAAGTTCGATGTGTCGACGTGTTGGATTGCCGACCCAACACGATCCAAAAGGTGCAGGGCCGACATTTACGTCTGCTCTCCAGTGTACTTTTGTATCGATCACCTACTTCCAGACTCCGGGCTGCGTTTGTAAAAGTTTCCTAAAACCTACAAAGCAATTTCAGCCCGATTCTGGAATCAAACCCAAGACTCCGCGCTCAGCAGTCGCGACAAGCCACTACTAGACCAACTCACACTTAAAAAACCTATAACTTAAAGCATAATTCTCAACCCATTCCCTCCGTGCTAGCCCTATCCGTATGAAAATAAAACTGAAAATAGCCGCATGCAGTAATATCCGGCGCTTTGAAATCTGTAACGACTGGTGCGCCGGGCTAGGATTTCAGACAAGCTTTTAATTTGATAACGTTATACAAGCGCTTTAGTGATATGAGAAATTGATGGATTACGCTAGATATTGGAGCTGGAAACTTTTGGGTTTTAAAAGGTATTTACTAGTCGATATTGAGCCGTAGATAAAAATTGCTAGGGTGAGTGAGTGATACTTTAATCAAGGCACAGCGGGGACGCGTAGTTGTAGTTACTATCTGTTCTCAGGCCCCTCTTTCCCACTGGGCACTATGGGCACATGCCCAGGGCCCCGCGTTCGAATGGGGCCCCCTAGTTCCTTCCAGATTACCAAATCGTATACATAATCGATATATCTAATACCTACTTATTTGCTCGGACTATTTTGTTTACCTCTTAGCGAAGTTAGATGTCACTAATATTAGCCTAGTAAAAAAACACGCGCATAGCGACCTTTATTTTGTAAAGATAAATAAATAGTGTTTTCTTTAGGTCATAGGGGCCCCATGATCCTCATGTGCCCAGGGCCTCAAATAGTTTAAAGACGGCCCTGTCTGTTCTATTGGCTGGCTCGTTTGTTTATATTTTGTATGTTCTTTTTGTTGCTTTAGGTAGTAGAAGATAAATGATTTTAAGGTCGTTTTATCGTCCCACTGCTGATTGAGGATTAATCACCACGCTTACTAAATTGGTGCGGGCGAGTTGGAGATTTCAGACTTTATAGTCCAGATTTCTTCGAGATGTTTTCCTTCACCTACAAGTATAATCTGTCATTGATGTCTAAGATCTAAGATACTTACAAAGTTCTTATTACGTCGAAAAGTAACAGTTGTTCTTGCCTAACCTGGAATCGAACACGCACTCATAGTTAAGGGGCTGGTGCTTTAACCACGAGGCCAATACGACTTTTTACTCCAACTTATGAATACTAATGCAAACCTTGTCATTTTTCTACGCTGTCAAGGTTTATTAGACAAAAGATATTTCCGAACCGGGAACAACTGTAGTACTTTAACAGATCCTGTAAGATTTATGAAGCAACACTATTCAATGGGATTACATTAAGGCAAGGCAGTTGTATTAATGAAAACAGATAACTAAAACACTACTGTATAAATCTTCTGTGAAGCATTTCTCATATTATTCCACAACTTTCTGACTTCGCAGAATTATGTACTAATTTCTAATTCCGTACCGTGTAGCACCAATTTCTCTGAACATACATAAGACCTGAATATGGTAATGTTTTAGAACTTTTAGCGTGTATCCGCCTCATAAATAAGCTACATCGCTAAAGTTTGTTACAGTGCTTACAATAATTTCGTCATGTTATAATTCTAGTATCTCCCATCTTTGTAAAGTTGTTGAGTTATAGAAGTAGTACTAGGAGGTATGTATGTTATAGATAGGTAAATGTTGTGAAAAGTTTTTCTTTAAAGGGTTTCGACTTTACCGACAGGATTGTTGTTTCTTTATGAAAAGGGATTACTAAATTCACCACAGATCACCACATAACTGTTAGGAATGAAATGTAATCGCTTACTTTGCAAGTTGGACGATACATCTTTGCATGTTATTTTTTAAGAACTTAAGGGCCGCCATCTATCTTTGCCTGAGAAGAAATGGCGAAACAAACTCAAGGGTGGTAGTTTTTCCTCTCGAAGAGTAGTTAGCATAATTGGTGGGGCCCTGTAGGCTCTAGCCCCCGGCTCCAGAAGGAAAAGAAGTAATTTCATACAAATTATGTTCCATTTTTGAAATTGTGATACTGGCCCTAAGTCTATTAGTCATAAATGATAGAATAAATAAATAAATAATGATTTTCTATATAGTAGATAGGTAGACACTTCAAAACCTTTATTTTCTAACAGTTGACACTAGTTTAAAGTGCTATCTATGCAAATAAAAAATATAGAAGATACAGTATTGAATCAGTCAATAGAACAAAAATGAATCATATAGGTCAATGCTTTCGCTGAAATCTAAAAATACAGATTTGAATATATTTTTCGCAGTAAAAAGAATATATGTATGTAGATACCGTAGCTTAATAGTTGGTTGGTTTCGTATATCTGCTGTTTCAAAAATTATATTATTATAAAAAATCTAAGGTTAGTGATCAATGAAGAAGTAGTTTCATTACTTAATTTAATAAAAAATATGCTTTGAATTCATTAGAATTATAAATTAAACTCCTACAGAAATCTTTTTAGCAAATTACACACGAGAGTTATTCAAACGAAATTTCAGTTAGGCGTTATTTATAAAGAAGTCAAAGGGAAGTGAATTATAAGTAGTATTCCGTTACTTAAGCTATTTATTTTCACCTAAAAGGGCAGGGCTCAAATATATTTATGTAGGTATGATTGAGTATGTACAGACGCCAGCACCTACGCAAGCAAGCTACCGAAACGGTCAAATTTTCCCCGCTGCCGCGATATACTTAGTTGAAAATCTGTTAAGGAAACAAGAACTGAACAGATTATAGTAGCTTGATGTGCTGGCGTCTGTACTTACGTTGGTGAGTAGTTAACTCAACAGTCACGGTACATTATGTAACAAAATTCAAACAGTTTTTGATATTTAATGACTGCCGATAGTTTTAGTATTTAGTAAGAATTCTTGCCAAAAACACGCACGCACTCACACAAACGCTTAATTTTATTTGTATTTTTCTTTTCATAGGCTTCCTTATTTATTTTAATACCTTATCTTCAACAACCACGTTTCAACATCATCATCACAGCCTTTTTATCGTCCCACTGCTGGGCACAGGCCTCCTCTCCGACGGAGAAGGATTGAGCGTTAATCATCACGCTTGCTCAATGAAGTTGGTACCACGTTTATAAATAATTATTTTCAAATAAAACTCAATTTTTATGCGAAATTAAAATAACCTTTACTAAATAAAAGTATAAATATAGAATAGTTCGGGCGTATCTTAGTCTAATTTACATAAATACTTAGTTTTATGAAAATGCAAAATAATATCCAGTTATTTTAGGCGTAGGTTCGAGTATTGGGTTTAGTTATTGAAGAACCTTATAAGGTTACCACAAGGATAATTACATAATACAAAATATTATGAACTTTTTCTTTTAATTTCTCAAGTAAAATCTTCGACGACTTATTCTTAAAGTTAATTATTTTTGTCTCATTAAAGCGAAAAGTAACATTCTGAAAAAGTGAAGTAATTTTGTGTATTTGAAAAAGTAAATTTCTTCTCTTACCTTTGGGTAAGCGTCGAACTAACTAAAATGCTCAAACTATCGAGTTTTAGGACCTTCATCCCTTACAATAGAATATAATATGTCTAATATAACTATTAAAATGAATGTCAAATATTTAAAATATTATCACTTTCCAAACTCTTTCACATTATTTCACTGTAAGTTGGATTTTTTAATTCTCCTCTTATTGAAACTAACAGTAAATAAAACAATATTATCTCATCGCTTTAATAAAAAAAAGTTCTTATCAATAATACCTATAAAAAATAAATCAACTACCGAGCACTTTCCCGGCCCATTCAATGATTCCTAATTCAAATAAAAAAAAACAATAAAACTGCCGTCAATTTACTAAACTTAGGGCCAGTTTCACCGGTTACGGATAAGTTTCAGATAGTTTATCTGGTAGATAATTTCATTCAAATTCTGATCCATTGAATTTATCTGGTAGATAATGGCTATCGGTAATCTGTGAAACTGGTTCTTAAAATACTATTCTAATGTAAACTTATGAGATAAAGAACACGCGGGTAGAAGGACCAAATTGGTCCTTATCTTAGGACCAAGTCCTTAACATCTAGACAAGTCTGGAAGACTGTTCTCCTTGCAGTAGGAGAAGGAGGTCGGCCAAGCCTTGAAGCCGACGCGATCGTAGATACGCTTGGCGCATCGTACGTCATCTGCCAAGTCCTCATTCAGGAGATCTGGAATATAATTTAAGATTTTTTTTTTATTCTTTAAAATTATAAGGGGTTTTTATCCACAAGGATACGCCAACCCCATTGTACCTTATCATAATTTAAGTTGATGTGATAAATAATAAATGAATGTATCATCAAGTCATATTAGTTCATTACAGATGCCGTCAACCTTCAGCGTCTTTCCTCTCATCCTTACCCTAACAAACCTTCAAATATCAAGACAGAGAGACACGGGTTTATAGCATATCCATAATCCATATATGACGTAAACATTAGTAGACTAGTACATTGCTAAAAACTGGTTAGAACCCCTTGGGAATCTACTAAGTACAACCTGAAGATAGAAACACCAATGGTATTGTATGGTTTGCCTGGTGTGACCATTAATATCTATTGAGGACATTAAAAAAAAACATAAATCGAATACATTTTGTTGAAACATTGACACAGTTTTATTTTAAAAAGGTAATTGAAAACTGAGATGATTATAGTTTAAATAATTATCTGCTTGCGGGAATTTGAAAATCGCTTTTTCACTATGAATAAATAATTGACGTTAAATCAATAACATCGACAGCAAAACCTTTTTTTTATTAAACTAAACTTTAAATTATTTTTCATTTGTGAAAAAATTATAAATTTTTACTCAAATTGGTTTTCTAGCGTGAAAACAAAATATTGGCTGTCTAGAAATATTTTTGACTGAAATGGAATAAACCTAATTTGAATAACTCAGATTGAATCAAAAAGTTTTTATATGAAATATAAAATGGACACCCAAGTTGCGAAGTTTTCTTTTATAATATGATAAAGAATATTGAATTTGAAATAAGAATTATGGAACGGTTGAAAGGGCTAAGGAACCTTTTCGGTCTTTGAAAAGTGTATGTACATACGACACGAATTAGATACATAATAACTCAGAAGATCAAAGTATACGCTTGAGTTTTAAACAGGTTCTGGAAAGTTTAAATTTAAGAAAATCTTCAGCAAAAAGCCTTGAGTTTATAAGTTTTCGCAAAAAAAATCTTTTTCTCTCTATAGTTTAGACAATCTTCCATTCCACGCAAGTGAGGAAATAGGCTTGCATCTCAATAACATATCTCCTGGCTAGTCTTTGATCACACTAGCTGCTGATTACAACAGAAAATTATCCTGAAAAGCGTTCAGGATGTTGATGGGCCTACCGCGGTACTGTAGTGCTTCAAGAATGTTCGTGGAAACCAGGCTTGATGGTTTCCATGCCATACTACGTAAGAGATATGCATCAATGAGTAGAATACGCGATAGCTCCCACAGCATCCTGAATGTGTTTTGTGATAGGTGGGACAGTCCTACGCTGGCTCACTGGATACGCCATCATGATGAATGTTAACAAATTTACTAATATGTACTAGATTTTTTAAGTGTGTTCCTTACTAACAATTTATGGATCCTGCAAAATTGATCTGAAATAAACGTTTTATTTATTATGCCTTATTAAAATAAATTAGAATTTTGTACCTTCACATTTGATGTTGCAATGGCCCCCTTTCCTGCCTTTCTTGCACCAATCCTTGTTGTTGATCTGCGAAAACACGATCACTATTAATGATATCATAGTATAATCTGTGAGGTGCGGTCTTGGGGTAAAAGTAAGCTACCTTCTCTGTGCCCGGGGCTGTTGCAAGAGGCCATAAAGCAACGATATCGGGAAGATTGGCAGCAACTGATACCTGAAAGTATCATTCATAGTATTATTCCGCGATTAATAACTGCCAAGACTTGGAGCTACTACTTTAGGGTACCGGAGAAGGTAACTTGAGGTGTTGGGTTGGCCGGCACTGGCCCACAAAGACCCCCAGAAGGAACATAGTAGGTTTTTGTCAGTAAGTTTGACACTCCCTCCAGCTGCACCCACAGCAGGAGGGGTCATTTGATATTTTTTCACGCTAGGTGTTGGGTTTGTCAATTGGCTATTTGAAACAAAATAACGGTTCGATTTTTGAATAAAGTTCACGTTGCGACAGTACCTACCAACATTTTGAGTGACTATTGAGTGAAAATTCCTGTATAAGTGTAAAAATGGTTCTTTAGTACATGAGTCTGGTACATTGTAGACGACGTCGTTAATGCAAATTATGTAATTAATCACACATTGATATTGGATATTAGTAATTACTCCATAATAGGAGTAAGCTTATTGGTGACGTAATTAATTAGACGCCATTGCTAGTATATCAATCTGAGTAGCTATGAAACAAGCCGCGCTATCTACAAAATTTTACTCAAATAGTTTTAGCTTGGAAAACGTAACAAATAAACATACAGATTTATCACCAATATATCCTCATTTACACCATTATTTTCCGTACATTCTGTTACGTAAGCTAGCATCGTAATAGTCTATAATTTTCTATGACAGGGGTTATAGGGAAGCTCATAACCATGACACCGTCGCCCACAGCCAATCAACAGCCCGCAAATAAGTAGCGAAATGGATAATATCGCCGGCGGCCACCGCTGTCAATATCGACACTAGTGCTTACGAGCTCGGGAATAACTCCGGGACTGGGATTTTCGAATTTCGAAGAAGATTTGTAAATTAAGCTTTTGACGTATGTCATGTGTTTGTTGTAGATCAAATTATCTGTGGTGATTTAAAATTGGAATTATCCATGGCAAATTGGTTTTGTTAAAAGCAAAAGTAAAATAAAAAATATTTTGATGAGTTATTTGGACAGTAAAGTGAATTCTCTATTCAAATTTCGGATTAAAGGTATACTATTTTATTCAAATATATTAACTACAACTATTTATTTTGTTTAAATATTATTTGACTTGTGTTTTAACAAATTCGTAGTATTTTAAAAACATGTGCATTTTACGTATCGAAATGAAAATAAAATTCATTAAATTATTTGAAAAAGTTCTCGTCAAAGTTATTTTTGGCTTTATTTAATTGAATGTTATACTTAATTAAAACACGAGCGTTGTTAAAATAAACTTTGTTTTTTAATTAATTAACTCTCAAAGGTAGGTAAACCTTTAGTAAGTAGTTTTATTAAAATGTAAAAAAAAAAGAATTAATTTAACAAAGTAACCAAATATTAGCTTTGTTATGAAGTGTAAAAACAGTAATAAAAAAAAATGTCATTGAAGGGCAAGTAAGCTACGGGTTAAAAGCGTGTATATGGCTGATTTCTAGTTTTCTTAAAATATCTGATATTTTTTCCTGGTACGATTGCCTTCTCAATTTGTATTTCTGATAAGATTACTAGAGTGATTTCCGTAGTCGTAGTGAAGTTTCTTTGCTTTGTATATTTTGTATAGAATGGACACAGTGATTTGTTTATTGGAATTATTGTAATAACGTTACAGTTGTTGATAAAATTGATTATGCTTTCACCAGCGCGAACTATTGTTTTTGTATTAAAATTTTAATTGTGAAACTTTGCTTTTTCCAGGTACTAATGACAGTCCATGAGGTAAAACATGAAATACAAATTTCCTTTTAATTTTAAACAATTTAGCAAATATTGAATTTAATCAAAACAGTGCAGTCAAACATAAAAATAATATAAACGAAACCAATTCCAAAATTCACAGAAAAGGAATAAAAAGCCCAATATTTTCCGACCGTTCTGTCACCAATCCCCACGCTCCGGGATCCCGCGAAAATAGTTCCGTATCCCATCACTGTTGCCTCAAATAAATAAGCGAATTAATTAAAAACGTGTTTGCTGACAAAATACAGGACTCTGTGGGCATGCCGTGTCGTTGCGAAAATTTGCATTTACATGGCTCGCTTTATGGATAAACGCGTAAAGGATTTTTGGGCAGGACATGACGTGAATACGGATTTGTTAATTGCGAATCAAAATGGGGATGTTTTTTTGTTGTTTACGTTTTTTTTTGTAACTAATGTAGGTACTTATCGTTCTTGAGTTAGGAGTTTTGTGTTGTATATATAACGTTTGTTCTTTTAAGTTTAAGAAAAATAAAACATATTTTCGTGAAGTTTATTAAGCTGCAAGAAAGTCCTAATGATACCATCTATGTATGTATAAAATTACTTAAAATGCAAAAGCAAAGTGTATGAAAACATAAACTATGACGTCACAGATTTTCACATCAAGCCGTATCTTTATTTCGATTATATTATCAATAAAAAAATTAAAACAATTTTCGGTTCAAAGCGATATATTAAATTGACATAATATGATGAAGAATTTTATTTTTGACCTAGTCATTATCCCACTTCGAGCAAGGTGTAAATCGTATTTTGATAGTCCATATTATAATCCCAAGTCTAGTTTATGTATTCCGTTATTACAGAAACTAATCTTCGAAAAAGACGATTAGAACATTTTTGTTCTATTGAGTTATTGTGAAAGTTAGTTGTTTCAAATTCTCTCGATATGTATGTATGTAAATTCATTACCATTGACAGACGCGAGTTCGCACCTACGCTCGGCGCTTCTATTTTATATACCTACATGTTCTTTTAAAGGTTTAAATGAACAGAACGCCAGCACATCAAGCTACCCGAAACTGTAAAATCTTCCCAATCAACTTTGAACCATACGCTGCATCGATAAAGTTGAAAATTTATAAAGGAAATTTGACAGAATATAGTAGGTTGATGTGCTGTGCGTCTGAACCAATACAAGTTTGTATGTGTGCTAACATTTTTAACAGCAAAGCGATAAGTGGATATTAATGAATAGTTGTTTATACGGTGGAATTAACGCTATTGACAACTTCTAGTGTTTATTTGCGTTCACAGGTTCGACAGTAAATATTACTTTTTGTGTGTGTTGTAAAAATTAAAGTTATATTCGAAGAAAATGAACAGAATTAATTCTAGGTATGTCGTCCCTAGCAGTTGGTTCGTATAACTCTAGGTTAGGTCTTTTTATACAAAAAGTTGATTTACTCAAGAGATAGTTGACCATTTTAAAATAAAAAATAAATAAAAAAAAACAAAGTTTAAACATAACACGAGGCTTTAGTATTAGTCTATTAAGATATTCCTAGACTTAAAGGTACAACGACGTGAAAATATAACTCCTTGTATTATTTTATAAACTACTAATCGAAATGAACTCAAAAATGTAGTTTCGAATTCGAATGTTTGAAAGCAAAATAAATATTTAATTTTTTATGGAACAAATACATTTTTTGGGCCTGAAATCAAACCTGAATATCTTCAAAACAGCTGAGTCTATTTTGACCGCATCCAAATCAGTTTATTTTTTTAAGAGCTACGGTGCCACAAACAGACACACAGCGGTCAAATTTACAACACCTCAATTTTTGCGCTTGGGATTTAAAATTGCACTTTTGAAAATAGGAATCTTGCATTAATTATGCCGTGCATAAACTTAATGAGTTATTTAATGTACAAGAGCCATCGAGGCGATAATTCCTTTGATGGCAGTAAAATACTTTTCAACGTGAAACTTGTTACTGTGGATAATTTAATGAAAAGTCCTATAAAGCAGATCGTATTTTGTTAATGATAAAGTATGTTGTAATATCATATCAGAAGTAAAATAGTTTTGGTCCTACGAGTCTGTCTTTGAGGTATCTGAACTTCAACATTTGAAGAAGAAGTTGGATTGATATCGTTTATGTACCTAAAACATGGAATTTAAATAAAGGACGAAACTTGTAGTATTGGAAAATAGTATTGATAGTTACTTACGTAATTGTGAAAGTTTCTTATCAATACGAACATAAAAAAGAACCCGATCCGTTGGTCTGTTTGTTTGAATTTACAATAAATTTCAATAAAACATATTAATATCCTGGCTATGACTAGCTTGAATGCCTCGTTTGGTCTAGTAGCCGCATAGCGCAACTGCTGTGCACGAGGTCTCGGGTCGGATTGCCGTCCTATCTAACTGTGAGAATGAGAGAATAGAGCGATCTGCGCTGATGCTTGTGCACTATAATTATGTCCTGCGCAGCTCGCTGATCTCCTTAGAGAGAACATCCTCCGTAGCCGATTATCGGTCTGGACGTCGTCATCAGCATCATTATCACAGCTCCCAAATAAAAGACAACACAGACGAAGTTGTAGGAACTAGTTAGTTTGTCGTAAAACCCTCAGTGTAGGTACAAGGTAGTGGCTAACGTCATTAGTACCTTAAAGCCGCCTCGCCTGCGAGTAATCGAATTTGTAGTTCAGTCTTGTGTCAGCTTAAGCAATTGGCGGTCCTTCAATCAATCAGAACGACTGACGCGACACGGCAGGGTTAGGTACTAGGCTTGTCCTATTTCTCGGGATATGGAATCCAGGTTAGAACGTTGATATAACTGAAAATATTGCTTCGATAGTTATTTTTTGGCTCAAAATTGAATAAATCCTTTTCATTGGCTTAGATCGCTTCTCATTTTAATAACGAAGATTTTTTTTTGTCTCGGGTACTCGTCAAATAAAGCCTCCCGTGGCCCTGTGGGTGTAGCTGGAGAGTGTTACATTCTTACTGACTAAAACCCACTTTGTTCTTCTCTGCCATCTCCTAGCCATTAAACATACAATACGAATATTAAGAAAAAAAAAAACATTTTTTTATGTATGTAGGTATGTTTTAAAATAAAATCTGCAAACAAGACGGTAACAAGTGAACAATTTAAAATGAAACAGCTTTAATATCCGAACGGTGAACTGACATTGCGATTGAATCGCAGCAATGCGTCGCATTACGAAGTCGCGACGATCTTGTTATATCCCGGGAACAGTCTGACGTCGACGGGAATCAAGTGTCGAATAAACGTCATCTTGCCAGCACTATCTGCATAATCCATGTCGGTATTAATTTGGCCGCAGGTGAATGGTTTGGTGCGAATAATGTTGTATAGGTATGAGTTTTCTTTGTTTTGGAGAAGCTAGTTATTGGTAGGATTCGCGATTTTTTTTTTAATGAAAATGGTCCTTTTGTCCGCATTCTGCCGACTTATTAATATTAATGCATGCGAAAATATATTCAAATACAAATACTTTGAAACAATAAAGTGGTCGGTATATAATATTGGGTCAAAAGCTACAGTTTTCATCAAATTATTTGTTTTTAATTAGGACTCGCCAGCACATCAAGCTACTACAATAGGTATGTCAAATTCTGTTGATACATTTTCAACTTTATCGTTGAAGCATTATTATGGTTCAATGTTGACTGGATTTGTCAGTTTCGTGGTAGCTTGATGCGCTGGTGTCTGTATGTTGTGGTGACAATTTTAAAAAGATTACGGTAATCATAATTTCAATATTCTGTTAATCATTTTCAATAGGCAGTAATTAGTTTTGGTAAATTAATAGTCAAGATAAAATTAATATCATAACATCAAAATTATTATAGTACAGGCATACATACATACAAATCACAATACCTCTTATGAATATAATACTCGACTTTGTAGCGAGAACTCGCAGATTTTACAACCACACCCCCAGGCTTCGTATCAAACCGCGCCCTCCACATTTTAATACGCGTTTTATAACCGATCACCAATATATCCGTATCGGCGTATAACTTTTGAAGTTATTACAATTTAGAGACGTGAATGTTAAAATATCGAGAACGGGATTCAGGGAATATTTTGAAGTTTTTTTTATGCGAAATTGTTCGAAAAAATAATACGCGATGAGATGATATATTTTGCCAGTCTTCGTAGTTTATTATATAGAATGTAAACTAATGAAATACTTCAGCAGGCTTAGCATGGCAACCGTAGAAACAAAGTTTTGTTTACCGGAGAATGGACATAATGACCGAAAAGTGACAGTTTGGCGTAAGATTTCTTTTGATATTTTTTGAAGATTTTTTTATTTTCTTCGATCGACATAAATCTACAAGTGATTATATGCGAGTTGACAGGTCGCGCCATGCTCGGGCACAAGACATGTTAACATTGACAGAAAACGCTCTGTCTTTTCTGAATAGAATATATAAAATCGCCATGCTAAGCCTGCTGGTCAATTTTGTTGTTCTGCAGATTATCAGATCGTTGTCTTAGGATCGTCGTTGTTGTAGTGTTGAATAGGCTCCAGAACTACTTGACCGATTTGAACATTCTTTCACTGTTGTAAAGCTACACTATCACCGTTGAACATAGGCTGTATTTTATCCAGGTACGGGAAAAAGCTCCCGTGAAAACTGCTAGTTCTTGATTAATAATGTAATATTCGCCTGCCTTTCTTTCAGCCTTTATATTTATGTGTATAAGTTGCTAAGATCTAGAAATTAGTACACAATATTATATATTAACTTAGCGTCTGGCACATATACCTATCTACTTAATAAATAAAATAAATACCTACAAAAAATAAATTACTAGAAATAATAACTTAACCCACAAGTATCCGTTTACCACAGAAACGACATTTTCTATTACAGAGGGTTGCGTCAAGCCTTTCTATAAGCTAGGAGCATCTTGCGAGAGAGATTCTCTCGTTTAATGCTCCGCAAATCCTTTGGCCCCCCAATACATCTTACACGTCAATCCTAGAGATTGCATTTTGTGTGAAATAAATATCGATAACTAGGTGCGACACTATGGTTGCACCTTCATGTTACAGATACTTGGTTAACTTTCGCCGTTTCACCGCCTGATGAAACTTTCTGAAAAGTTGTTGCCTGAAACCCAGTTTGGCTTCCGACCTAATCGAGGTACTTGTGAGGCCATTTTCTCTATAAGGCAAATGCAAGAGAAGAGCAGGGAGCAGAGTCGTCATATGTATCTCTGTTTTGTCGACCTAGAAAAAGCTTTCGACAGCGTGCCTCGTGAAGCCCTCTGGGTGGTATTGGAAAAAATAGGATGCACGGAAAAGTTTGTGAGACTACTAAGACTCCTACATGACAATATGGAGTGCTGCGTTGCCGTCGATGGAGAACAATCTGACTTCTTTCCCGTTACCTGTGGGGTGAAGCAAGGGTGCGTATTAGCACCCACATTGTTTGCGTTGTACTTTGCTTTTGTGGTACGTGAGGCGTTGCAGACTACTCCCGAAGGCATCCACATCCGTTTCCGAACCGATGGCAACATTTTCAATTTAACGAGGCTCAAGGCCCGCACCAAGGTCTCCTACGCTGTGGTTACTGAGATCTTATATGCGGACGATCTGTGCTTTGTGGCCGAATCCCCAGACGGCCTGCAAAGGTTAATTACCAATCTCGACGAGTCTTGCCGAAAATTCGGCCTAAAGATCAGTGTCAAATAGACAGAAGTGATGTGTTTAGACATTAACGGGCATGAGGCACTATCCATCAGACTCGGCGAGAATGAACTGAAGCAGGTCGACAAATTCCGATATCTTGGGAGTATGCTGACATCTAAGTGTGACCTTGATGCAGAGATCAACAGCAGAATTGGCGCTGCTGCCGCAGCCTTTGGGAAGCTGGACACTAAGGTCTTTAGGTCACATGACTTAAAATTGGCTACCAAGGTCTTAGTATACATGGCGATCGTGCTGCCGAACATCCTTTATTCAGCCGAAACCTGGACCGTGTACCGCCGACACATCCGCATGCTAGACCGGTTTCACCTCCGATGCCTTAGGAAAATACTCAGAATCCGATGGTCGGATCGTGTACGGAACACCGAAGTGCTGCGTAGGGCCAATGTAGGTGGCATTGAGTCTTACCTCATGCGGCGACAACTTCGGTGGTGCGGGCATGTGTCGCGAATGGCGGAGCAACGAGTGGCGAAGCAAATATTTTACTCTGAACTTGAGGAGGGCAAACGTAAGCATGGCGGACAACTCCTGAGGTATAAAGATGTGCTAAAACGTCACTTTAGGAAGTGTGACATAGAGCCGTCTAGCTGGGAGCAGCAAGCCGCCCAAAGGCTGGAGTGGAGGACTTTGGTTAAAAATAAAGTCCGTAATTTCGAATTACAGCGACACGTTGAGCTGGATACAAAGCGTGACCAACTGAAAGCCCGTCCACCTGCGGCGATAAGTTACAATTACATCGATGGTGTGCTCACATGTCCACAATGTGCACGGATATTTCTAAAGAAGATTGGATATATAAGCCACATGAGAGCACACGAACGACAACTACAACGGAGTTGAAGCAATCGCCCTGGCCGAAATCGGTCGGATCACATCATCATCACTTGGTTAACTGTCCTTCGTAAAGTTTTTTTTTATTGCCCTATTGTATCGAAAGTGGTTCAGCCAATTTGCCACGTTCTCAATTCCATGTCACACACAAATTGGTTCAGCCATTTTACGTGATGGTACTGTAGAGATGTAACCTTTTCTGGTTCGGTTCTATAGAGATGTAACATTATATTCTGGATCAGACCGAAACATAAATTGAATATAGAATAGTTTTAAGAATAAAGTAATTAGTCTTTAGTTTGACATTAAGTCGCCCGTCAGCTCCCAAACAACGAATACAACTTGAAGTTAATATTAATCTTTAATTTACTCAAGATCCCGATAACGCGCTGGAGGCCTGTATCTTCACAACTAGAAGATAGGTCTCCACGGTACACATAGTAATTTACCCATTATACAAAATATAAGTGAAGATATAGCAACATAATGACAAGTACTGATGCACGTAACATAGTGCTGGAAAGTGCAATTTGCATTGTCGCCTCGTGCTCGTTACCGCGGGCCGCGACGGGATCAATTCAGATCTATTCCTCTATCGAGGTGCAGGGAATTAGGGCTGGCGTTGGATTTAATTATAAGGATTATCGATAGTTTTTATGTGTTTAATTATGAAAGGGGTTAGCATAAAAAAGACTACAGGCCCATGTCGGCGATACGTTCTATTAAACGTGCTCCTCGAAGAGAAGTCAGCAACATCCGAGGGGCACCTTATGGCCGAGGTCTGCCGAGTTACCATGGCCCTGGCACACAGAGACCTCTAGAAGGAACATAGTGGTTTTAGTCAGTAAGAGTCTGATACTTACTCCAGCCGCCCACAGCGGGAGTGGTCATTTTATGATTTCCCGCAAAAAAAGTTAAATAATATAAAAATCAAGTTTGGTACAAATATTGTTATAGTACATACCATGTTACACTGTTTTAATAAATTTAGTAATTTCGTTTGAAGCCATGTTTTAAATATATTAATATATTATTTTAACTATATTTCATGTTGATTTTTATAGAACATGTATCTCATTTCGTCTTTAAATTCGTACCTACGTGCCTAATGTAATGCCTAATGTGTGTCATTATTATCACGATAATGACAAACCGTATTTTTTTAATCCCACTTAGGTTTAACTAAATCTATCGACACGCCCCTCAACCGCTACGTACCCACATCCCTATCAAGGAGCTTTCCACTCTGCAAATCGAAGCTCCGATTGAAATCAGGCGCTCGGTAAATAACGTCTTGCAAACTAATACTTTCTCCTGAGATTGCTAATCCCGAGCCTCTGTCAATTGACGAGCATCTTGCATAGGTGCTCCATATTTATTCACAGTAAACGATCCCCTATATACCAGCGAATGATTCTATCAGAACGCTGTTTGTTTTTTCCAAAGACTGATTGAAGATCGTACTTTGGCAATTCTAGTGTTTGTATTTAATTCTAGAGAAATGATTGCGTCTTTTGGATGTATTTTTTTTTAGAATGTGTTTTAAATGTTGGTCTTCAAAAATAAATTCGGATTACTCTGTGATTTGATAACGAAAAATATTAAGCAATAAGTAGTCATTATTATGTTATAAGTATAGAAATAACATGCATTGATAATACTATTGATATGATTGATCATAAGGCTAAGAAAGGTATCGGCTTGGTCGGGTAACTAGGTTGAGGAGTTCAGACAGGCAGTTGCTTCATATAAAACACTAGTAGGTACTCAGCTGCAATTGTTCAGATTGGGAGCCGACCCCGACATCGTTGGGAAAAGACTAGGCAGATGATAGAACAGCAAATGATAGAAAAGGATAACAGAGATATACTTATTAAGGGTAAACTGTATTACTGATTTTTTTTAAGTATAAAAAGTACAATAAATTGGCATGTCTTTAAAAACTTTTTTAACAGACGCCAGCACATCAAGCCACCCAAAACTGTCAAATTTTTCCCATTCAACTTTGATCCAATATGCTTCAGCAATAAAGTTGAAAATCTATTTAGGAAATATTTTGTAGTACAGTTTGTAGCAGCTTGATGTGCTGGAGTCTGTACATTACGTGTCCACAAAAAACATAGTTTTTTATTAATTTGCTGTATGTCATATCGTGGTATTACGATTTAAAAATATTGCTATTTGAATCATCACAATAATTATATTGAAGTATTAAACCCCCTTACACCCGCACTTATATAATATAGTTCAACAACAGGACGTACGTTACTGGGAAAATGTAAAACAATTTAGTAAAAGGCCAAAACATTTGGTCCTTTTATCCGCATTCCTTCATAGAACTGTAATGTTATCACTCAAACTATAGATAACACATCTCAATCCAGTGGAATTGCGTTAAGTTTAACTCAAAGGACCATAATTTCGCACGTTTGTGGCAAGCTTTGTGCCTAGTGGCCGCGGGACGGTGTGTAGTGATGTGAGTAGTACGGGATATTGCGGGAACGGGATTTGAAAGCCCGGAATATGTTATGGATAGTGCTACTATGTTATCCTTTGAAGATGTGTTCGGTATGCTGTTGTTTGTGTTTGCAGATGATGGTCCTAATTCCAAGCGAAGCGCTATGTGGAAAATCTAATACTGTATTGCAAGGGTTTGTTATCTGTGTCTGTCGCCAGACGTATATGTTCGCACCTAATTATTTAAAGCAGGAGGGATACTTATACCGGTTGTCTTTTGTCTTTATCGAGTTATATTTATGGAGCAATGTCTAGGAAAAAATATTTCTGATTTTATTCTTAAGACTAATAGTTGCGTGTGTTATTTCTGAATATAACCTCGTGAGTTTAATTCATTTGCAGTATTATAATGACAATAATATAATATAAAATATTCCTCACACATTAAAATAACGTCACCTAGTCCCAAACTAAGCGGAGCTTGTATTATGAATACCTACTAGACAACTGATAAACGTACTTAACTTTTCTTTTGTAAATACATACACATTATACATATATAGGAACATCCAGACTAAATCATATACCCATGTTCATGCACACAATGTGAAAATAGAGAAAATAGGTTATAAGGGTTTATTTAAATTTAGGTATCGTAGCACTTTGAATATGAGTAGATATTTAAGCATAATATATAAATCTATACTGCTAGCATAAAACTGATGATTTGTTTATTTGTAAGATTGCTAGAACACGCTAATATCATGAACTACTGATCAGATTTGGACAAATCCTTCAGTGTCCATCCCATTTATGCAGAAAGGTATTGCAGACGGAATGCGGGAAAAAGCGTGAACGGGTGTTTAAAAAAATCATAACATAAGTATTATTAACAAGAGACATTTATCCAATACAAAACTTTCTTCGGTCCCTCCAGGATATCGCAAGTCCGGGACAAGTTACAGCCCTAGTGTCCTACTTCTATCTAAATTAACACGAGTAGGACTGTCTGTCTGTGATACAGCTTATCCGGCCCACTTGTGATTGCAACGTAATCGTTCGAATGTAGGCCGGCAGCTACGGCTGACTGTCCGACCATCTTTCTAATAATAAAATGGGTGCTGATAGTTTGATTGGTTGAAAGTATTTTTTTTCTAAAATCTCGAAATAAATGAAATTAAATTTTGTATTAAAATAATTATATGTTTAGGTAGCTTTACCTAAATATAACTTTACTTAAGCATACAATTATTTTAATTACGAAATCTTCAATTCCTAAACAATGTGGTTGTCTTCAGGCAATATTGGTAAATTAACTATCGTATTAAACTTATTAGAGTGTCTTTTATTTTTTGATTGCTTCTAAATTGATGCACGAGCCTACACTGTTCATGCAAAGTAAAATTATGTCTGTATTTAAAAAAAAAATGTGACCCTTGAGTTTATTTCAGTCTTTCTTCTCAAGGCACTCTGATAGGAAATACCGGCCTCCTCTTATTTAAGTAAATTCTTGCCCTGTTTTTGCAAAGCAATAAACAGATGATGCTTTACGAGCATTTCTACCGGGCCCGCGGGTTGTTCGCATGAGTTAGCGTGGCCCTGGCACACAGGGACCTCCAGAATTTAGTCAGTAAGAGTCTGACACTCCAGCTGCAACCTGAGCGGGAGGGGTCATTTGATGATTTCCCACGTAAAAAAGAAAAAGGCATGTATAAATGTTACTGTAACAAATAAGTCACAATATACAATACGAATAAAACCACGTACAATAACTAGTACAGAGCATTTCACAACGAACCTCTTAAACTCCAGTTCCGAAGTTCCATCTATTAAAATTTCATGGGTCCTTATTTTACAGTTTCTGATCGTAATAATATATTTTATTGCATGAACGTGTTACGGCTTTGCTAGTGCGACAGAATGCTGCTAGAATGAATTTATTTATTCGTTTATTTATGATATTCTTTTGTATACGAAAATCGTGTGTTGATAAGATTTTGGTTTTTAGGAAATAGTTTTAGAGAAATATGGGGATTGCTTTTTAGTATTATCTACATATGTACATATATTATGTATGTACATATATTATGTACTAGCGACCCGCCCCGGCTTCGCACTGGTAATGTAAGCGGGAAAATGAAATTATTTACGACATCACATTAGAAACATCAAAAATAACAGTACTTCTCCACTATTTAATGGGTGTTGTTATACATATAAACCTACCTCTTGAATCACCCTATCTATTAAAAAAAACCTCATCAAAATTCGTTGCGTAGTTTCAAAGATTTAAGCATACAAAGGACATAGGGACAGAGAAAGCGACTTTGTTTTATACTATGTAGTGATGATGTACATGACAGACTTGTATTGCTGAGAAGTCTGTTCCACGACTTCTTCTTCCTAGCTAAAACACATAGTAAATGGTGAAGTGTGGACGTTTTGGGGGCAATCTTTTGTAATATTTGACCATTAACAAGAGTGGTTTTGCATAAATGATTTTGAATTTGCATAAAGGACAAATTAAAATTATTCGTCAAAATACTCATCTGCATCTAACAAGCGGGGAACGTGCCCAAAAGGCTAGCCGCATTGTCACATTTATTTATATAATTATTAAGTCTGTGAAGTCGTGGTGGCCTAGTGGTTAAAGAGCCAACCTCTCAAGTGTGAGGGCGTGGGTTCGATTCCAGGTCGGGCAAGTACCAATCCAACTTTTCTAAGTTTGTATGTACTTTCTAAGTATATCTTGGACACCAATGACTGTGTTTCGGATGGCACGTTAAACTGTAGGTCCCGGCTGTCATTGAACATCCTTGGCAGTCGTTACGGGTAGTCAGAAGCCAGTAAGTCTGACGCCAGTCTAACCAAGGGGTATTGGGTTGCCCAGGTAACTGGGTTGAGGCGGTCAGATAGGCAGTCGCTCCTTGTAAAACACTGGTACTCAGCCGAAACCGGTTAGACTGGAAGCCGACCCCAACATAGTTGGGAAAAGGCTCGGGAGATGATGGAGATGATATTTAGTCTGTAAATATAGATTAATTATTATTTTTGTATTCCTAGAACACTATCAAAAGTAAAAAAAAAACTCGGACAATGGCCATGAAAATATCCTCCATCCCATTCATCCTCACAGATAATTATGAAAGTAACGCAGTCTGTTGCGCCATCGAAGCCCAGATTCATTAAACCCGAGAGAGAACTTATTATTCCAGCTACAAAACCTAATTGGCAAGAATATAAACAGTTTATATAACCCTGTTACTCAACTAAAGCGTACCAAAGGACCACAAAATTACGACCAGTTCGCAACTAATGTCGGGACGCTCATTACTCTCCAAAATCATGTAGACTGATCTGCACATTTCAGATTCAAGTTTTGGGCTATCTGTTAGAGTGGCATAATGTTCGATTAATGTCCAAACCGACTGATTAGAGCGAGTGATCATGCAAATATGCGTTGGATTCCTAATTGTAATGTAGATTTATGAATGGCCATGCGAGATTTCTGTGGTACAATGATTTGTACTCACCGTTGTTGTCCGCGTTTGTGGCGGAAAGTGAAAATTTGATTAAACTGTTTATCTTTTGCCTAACGTAGGTACAGACTACGGCAGATTAACCTACATTTATCTGTGAAATTTTAGAATACCTTCCAGTATTACTATTAAAGAAATTTGACAGTTTGGGGTAGGTTGATGTGCTGGCGTCTGAATGACTTTATGAGTAAAGCTAGTCAGACTTGCTCATTCATACGTTAGTATGTAATCTCTTTTTATGTCTGGACTCTAAAAGAGACTGTGACCCTTGAGTTTGTTTCAGCGTTTCTTCTCAATGTAGCCAGTTAGGAGATGCTGACCTCATTTCGTTTTTTATACCTATTTGCCTTCAACCTATTCGCAAAATAAATATCATTTATCAGATGTTATGTAACTCCAGACTGCCTCATTGGTCTAGAAGTCTCATAGTGCATCAGTGCTGTATATGGGATCTCGCGATCTTTATCCTAACACATGCTTTTCTTCGCGTTATTTTAATTCAAAATAATATGTACAGTTCTGGTGGAAATGAGAATTAAGACCGCATGAGAAACAGCACGTTAAACTGTAGGTCCCGGCTGTCATTGAACATCCTTGGCAGTCATTACGGGTAGTCAGAAGCCAGTCTCAGTCTAAGGGTATTGGCTTGCACGGGTAACTGGGTTGAGGAGGTCAGACAGGCAGTCGCTTCTTGTAAAATACTGGTGCCGAGCTAAATCCGGTTAGACTGGAAGCCGACCCTAGCATAGTTGGGAAAAGGCTCAGGAGATGAGATGATAATAAAGAGTGTTATCTATCTATCTATTCTCACAAGCTTTCACATTTATAATATTAGTAGGATTTGAATATATCTTGTCAAATACAGTCTAATAGGAAATGTCAACATGAAAAAGAAAGTTGATGTATCCAGTGATGTATGTTTCATTTTTCCTCTAGCGTTTATCCTAACTCTTTGGATGATTGACTAGTCTGAGATGGAATTGATTTCTTACATGGATAATCTAATGTCAATTGCATGACTTTTAAGATTAGAAATACAAATGTTAGAGATATAACACACCTTTTTCACACACAGTCGGTTAGACCATGTTAAGCTATTGATTAGCTTGTGTTGTGTGTAACTAATAAACTACATATACTTTAAACATATATTTTTAAAAATACATATCATAGTACCCAGACTACAGCTAACAGGCATGCTCATCACATGACGACCGTGCCGGGAATCGAAACCAAAATCCTAAGTTCGGCAGTTCGGCATGGTTGGTTACCATTGCGTCAAAGGGGTCGACGTAGAGGAATATTATATCATCATCATCATCAGCCTTATCGTCCCACTGCTGGGCACAGGCCTCCTCTCTCACGGAGAAGTATTGAGCATTAATCACCACGCTTGCTCAATGCGAGTTGGTGACTTCAGACATTATAGTCCAGGTTTCCTCGAGATGTTTTCCTTCACCTTTAATCAGTCATTGGTGTCCAAGATAAACTTAGAAAGTTACATTGGTACTTGCCTGAGCTGGAATCGAACCCACACCCTCGTCCTCGAAAAGCTGGTGCTTTAACAACTAGGCCACTACGACCTTAAATTGTAAGTAATCATCATTCATTATTATAATATAAACAACAGCCCAATTACAACTCGTGACAATAATAATATGCAAATACCAAATTTGTACTGATTTTGGTTCAAAAGCGAATGCATCACGCTCGTAATATAAATGCGTTGAATAATAACATGGCGGTCCCAGAACGCTAAATAATTAAGACTGATCGATGGTTTAATGACGTAATCGAGTAAAATTAATATAATTGGAAGTTATGGTTCTAAAATATGTTGATGAAAATGTGTTTATGAAAATGAAAATTATGGATTAGGGATAGAATATATTTTAGGTAGAAGTTAATAAGTAACACACACAAAAGTGCAGTGACTTTTTGTGTAAAATTAAGAGATAAGTAATATTACCTACGTTAGTTTTAATATTGTTAGTGAAAGTAGCATGAAATAGAGATAGGCTACATAAAATTTATTTAGTAATAGCAGTTTCCCGCGGTTTTTTCCGCGTCCCTGAGGAAATTCACCGGATTATATTCACCGGAGATAGTGTAGCTTCCCAACAGTGAAAGAATTTTTCAAATCGGTCAAGTACTTTTATAGCATATGCAATTACAAACTAGCAAACGATGAAATCATTCCTCTTAATAATATTAGTAGGTAGTAATAGGTCAATTTAACATCAATATATTTAAAATTTTAAGAAATAATACAATAAAAAAAATACTTTTTGCCTTACCCAAAATTTTAATAGTTATGTGGGATTGAGTCAGTCAACAACTTTAAAGAATGGATTTAAAACAGCGTTCTCGGCTCAAAGGACCGTTTTTTGATCAGTCTGTTACTAGCGATGATATTCATTGAGTTTCATAGAATTCGTAATTGATTTGAGGTTTATTGTGATACCATTCTCTTTTTCATTCGGTCATGTGTATAAATCGATGTTTATTGATTTAAAAACATCGGAACGTTGGTTATAAAACAATGAAAAATGTCTGTAGGTATTTAACTGTTTTGTAAAAATCTCATAATTTTTCGTAATTAAGAAAACACAAAAGATATTGGTAAAAAAATATAAACAAAAAAAGTAACAGAAAGAAAACAAATAAAACGTTAAAAATGATCTGTTTATTTTTGTGTTCCAAGTTTGAATGTGATTTCGAGTTTCGAATTTGAGTTTGAATGATATAAGAGAAAAAATAATGGAAAATATGCATGTATTCAACGCAAAATATCCTTATTTCTGTCTAATGTTGTAAGCCGGTATGAATCGTATAATACGAGAAGTAAGCTGGTTATCAGCGAGAGCTTGTAAAGTAATTTAGGCAAACTTGAAGAAAACTTCAAGATGCTTGGAAACTAGACGTAGGAACAATTAGATATGATATATAACATATCAATTTCATAGATTTCTTACCTCGTAGTACAGTCGCCATCAGTTCAACCTACCCTAATCTGTAATTTTTTTTCAATCTGATATTGACCTTCCACTATTGTGATAAGGTTGAAAATCGATTAAAGATATTTGACAGATTGCCCCTGGCTGGGGGCCTAAAAATCTTTAGGAATCCACGGGAAAGACCGGTTAAGCAGTACACGGCCTCCTAGGCTGAACTGCAAGACGTCATAACAAAAAAAAAATGACAGATTGTGATAGTTTGATGTGCTGGCGTTTGCGGCGGAACAATGGACTTCGCTTTTACTATTAATCCAAAAAGCAATCATTCGGACAGAAGGACCATTTTCTTGTAACCAATAACCTAAGCCAATATATCCTAATAACATTATATCATATCAAACTATAGCCTCTAATTAAAGTAACATTATTTTTATTGATAAATTGTCTACCTCGTTGTACTATCAAAATGAAGTTATTTAGCAGAGTAACGTTGTTAAAGGCATAATGTATATTAATTTAATAGAAGCGGCATAATGATCTTAAATTATGTATTAAGCTGTGCAAAATGGATGTATTAATGTTATAAGGTAATTATGGAACATCGGTATACATTTTAAAATATCCGGGGAAAATGGCGGCGTCCTATTTTGGTTATATTGTATGTTTAAAGAGGTTCTTGATGGGTTCTTGTCTTATTTTAATTGATTGAATAAAAATGACATATACCCACTTATTTACAAAGAATATAAAAGAAAAAAAAAATACAAGCATTTACTAACTAAGGAAATAGATAGAAAAACTCAGCAATGCATTCCTCTCACGAAAAATCTCATATTCTGCCAGTAAATCCTCTATTCATTCGCAAAAATATCAAAATCTGCCTTTGAGGCCAGGAGACCATTAAGGGTAGCTAATATCCAAGGTATTGGTGACATACCTAGAATGTGATACTGAACGAACAGCTAGCAGGCAATGTTTCCTGCTGGGACATACAGATTCTTCAGATAGATCTGTAGATCAGGATCATCAATGAAACCTGACGAAAACTGAGCATTATAATTATCTGATCGTGCGATCGTACGTACCTACGTGCGTACTTCTCATTTTTATTGCACTTCTTTACTCATTTTAATTGTGACGCAGTGAGATCAAAGCTGTAAAGATTTATTGAAGAGAGCTATGAGTGTAATATATGTAAAACATATTAAATTCTTACCTGAAACAGTCCATAGCTTATGTAGGAGTTGTTGTGGTTTGTCACTTTGTCCGTTGTCCGTCCACTGGCGTGCTCGATCAAACACACCCCTATAAGCAAAACGGTTACCATTATACAATAAAATAAAATTACCTTTATTTCAATTTTAAATACATGTACTTATTTACAAAGTTATAAAAAAAAAACAAAATGATAAGTATGCCTATTGAGTCTCGACCTGCCATTTTTACATGTATGCAAAATATCCCAAGCAGTTTGCTTCTGTGAATAGTTAGCAGTAGTTTAGAACAAACCAGGGATCGTTTTTGGGTACATTTCTATAACATATACAGTCAGTTATGTGTCTCCATTTCATTAAAATTGTCTCAAAAGTTGTCTCTTCAGCGTATCGGCCAAAAATCTGGGACTCTATAGCCCCGTGGTCTGGTGGCGATAATATGCCTACAGTTGAAATACAAGTGTGCAAGCCCAAGTCCGATTAGGTGCCAATTTTTCTTTCAAACAAATGTAATTTCTAATGAGTGCATCATAGACTAACGTTAAGGAAACCATCCTCAAGGAAACTTGGACTTAATAGTCTGAATTGAGCAATTCACTTTGAACGTGTATTCAACTTTTACCTATAGGAGGTAAGGCTTAACATTGTTATATTTAAGATACTGCTAAGTAGATCTCACTAAAATTATAAATTTGGAAGTTTTCATGTCTACTTAGTTCATCACGCATAACCTGCGGAACAGATTTTAATGAAACTTCACAATTACTTATCGTAAACAACAGAATAACAGATAAGGTCATTTCTGTCTGTTCGTTTTTTTCGTTCGAAGAGTATTGATTTATCAGCCTAATTTGAATAAACGAGTTTGAGTTTCAACCAGAGACAGTTCCTTCAGTGGTGAAATCTAGTCATGAATATTCTAAGACAAGCCTGGAAACATCTGAGAATATGCCAGATCCGCTTCATCTGCATAGCAGAGCTACACATGATTACCTCAAACCGATGCATTTCCACGCTGGTGCACCTCAAAGACTTGCTCAAGTTAAAGCCTATTGCAGACTGCACTTGCAAATTATTGCATGAAGTCTTTTGACCTTGCAATAGAGCCATTATAAGGAGGCATTATAAGGAGCCATTATATTGATATTTCCTTGTTAATTCTTAAAAGAATACAGTTTTTGAGAAAAAGAAGACAAATATAATTTTGATGAGACACGATTTAGATACTACCATAATATTAATGAGGATAAAGTGAAAGGAGCTTTTGGCTAAGTTAAACCCGTCGCGGGTCGATCAACCATGAGGTTAAGCAACCTTTGGCGCGGTCGGTCTATGTATGGGTGACCAAGTCCCTCCGTGTCTCGGAAGGTACGTTAAATTGGTGGGTTCTGTCTGTCTATCATTTGTAAATCTTTGGCAATCGTTACGAGTAGTCAGAAGTCTGACAACCAGTCTTTCTAAGGGGGTTGCCCAGGTAACTGGGACGAGGAGGTCAGATAGGCAGTCGCTCCACGTAAAATACTTATATTCAGTTTCATCATGTTAAGATTGGAAGCGGACCCCAATGGCTTGGGAAAAGGCAAGCAACAAAGCTAGGCAGTGAGATGATGAATTGATGAAGTGGTATTTGAAACAATCTTGGAATTCCGTTGCTTTTTTGCATTAAAATCATTGCCATGCCCTCTGGATTATCAGACGTGTCATAAAGTACCAGATAATTAATTTCCGACCTACATTCAGATGTCCCCATTAATCATCGACTAAGCTAGGTGCAAGTAGTGGCAGAGTTTATAGCATCGAGTAGTGCTCGCGTCCCGTGGGGATACCTGTGATGCGATGGCACATAACCGTTGCATTAGCTGCAGCTAATAAGACGAGACCCTGAGGACTTAAGTGTTGAAGTTATGGGTTAGAATTTGTTTATGTAGGACTTGCGTGGAATATTGTTTTAGGATCTGTTTGGCGACATATTTTATATATATTGGGTGACTGGTAATTAGTGACCGATATTTAAACACGTGATTGTACTCAGGATTACGAACAACTTTCCCGAAGAAACTTTTTTTATATTTTTTGTTAACAGCTGATAGGGCGACGGCGCGCGCGAAATTTGAACTTTTGCACGCGCGCCAGTAATTTTGCTATAATGAAAAAAAAAGTATCTTTGGGAAAGTTGTTTGTAAACATGAGTACAATCACGTGTTTAAATATCGGTCACTAATTACCAGTCACCCAATATATACAAAATCCTTCTCTGTGTGAGAAGACGCCTGTGCCCAGCAGTGGGACGATAAAAACGCTGATTGTATATTACTATGTCTCAATTCTAGCGAAGGTAAAGCCTAGATTGTCAGCATAGTCTATATCCTTATAGCATAGAAGAAGATTGATATGGGAGTTGACTTCGTTATTTTTTGTTCTCCATGGGGTTGACACACTGGACTAGACTAGTCAAGAACGCTGCTGCTATCTCTATTGCATAATTACTTTAAGATGAAAGTATATTCACAAAAAGGACGTATCATAGATAAACAAGATTCCTCACCAGAATATATTCAAAAGTATCTTCAGAGAGCACATACACATTCATAGTTAGGTAATAAAAATACTATTAAAATTGTTCAAACAAATAAGGACTTTACTGACGAAGTAATACGGCATCATTTTGGTGGTATCGTTAAGGGTAAAGATAAAATTTTATGGCTTGCATTCGCGTAAGACCTGCGTCTTACCTGAATGCACATTTACGTTGCTCCTCGTCCTCATATCTATACTGAAGGTTAATCTACTGAAATGTTATAATAACGTAATCCTAAATGATGATTATATCATAACTCTAGACTTGAAATTGAAGTGCTTTGTACTTGAGAAGGGCTTACGTATTCTCTTAGCTTGCTAGACTGTAGCTGTAATTTTTTTAGTAAATATATCGGGACACCTTTTCACACACGGTCGGTTAGCTCGAAGGTAAGCTATTGATTAGCTTGTGTTGTGGGTGCTAACACAACTGATAAACTACATATTTATTTATTAATACACACTGTAACACCCAGACCACAGTCAACAAGCATGTTCATCACACAAATGTTGACTGTACCGGGAATCGAACCCGGGACCCTCAGTCCGGCGTGGTTACCATTGCGCCAACGAGTTTGTCGAATAAAATGATTCAAACTTATTTGAAGTAAATTTTTATCTCCGGAGTTTCATAGTTTCATTTTACCAATAGAATATCAATGGAAGCTAGTGAGGGCTTGTTTGAACGGTGTAAACCTTATTGCCTTAGAAGACTGATTTGAAATGACTTTTTTCAAAGTCTGATAAACCTTTTAGAACTAGTACGAAACGGTACGGTGACGTAAAACTATGTCTTAATTACCCCCTAAAATAATAAATACATGTTTGCACAAATTTTTTCATTAATTTTGTTTGTTATTGGTGCATATTTTATCTTTTATTTTGAGGAAATGGCGTAATTTTGGACATTGAGATGATACGTACGTCCCACGAACTTTTGGACCCGGAAGGGTCAACAATTTTTTTTAAAATAATTAAAAAAATTAACGAGTAGGTATTTCTATCAAGAATAGTAATATTTAATTTTTATAATGCACATCTTGCGTATATTCCTTCTTTTTTGTTTATCTGCGTGTATATTTTGGCATGTTGATACTGCATATAATCAGAAGACTAGTAATACCATTTACAATGACAATACCATTTACCGAAATAAGCAAATTCAACAACAACACGCAAGGCAATGCTTCCCAAACTCCATTTATTACATCAATCTCGGCTAAGCAAAAGTACCTAATACAATTCCTTTGAAGATTGGAGCCAGCAAACGAGGTTATCATAGCGCTGACTTATTTCCGATCACAACAGTCCAACACAAGTAATGAAGTTGTTACCAATCCTACAGAATATCGTATTTACTATGGTACAAAAGAGCAGAATTTGTCTCTTGTCAATCTATACTAATAATATAAAGCTGAAGAGTTTGTTTGTTTGTTTGTTTGTTTGAACGCGCTAATCTCAGGAACTACTGGTTCGATTTGAAAAATTATTTAAGTGTTAGATAGCCCATTTATCGAGGAAGGCTATATATCATCACGCTAAGACACACGGGAGCGGAGCAGTCACCAAAGATGCGGGTGAAACCGCTGGGGACAGCTAGTTTAGGAATAGCTGAGATATAAGGAATGCAATAACAGCTTCTCGTTTCAGCTGAAGCTAATAAGGGACATGAAGAAATGTATAAGATTTGTTCGCGAATAGTCTTTGCGATTCTACATGCTGAATGATAGTCGTATTTGTTTGAATGGTTTCGCTACAGACTTTGGGTTGATTTTGTTTATTTCATCGATTCTACTTTTAAAATGTTTTGTTGGATGGAACTGAATATTTTTGTGATTCAGTTAATGGAAATCGGTTTAGATTACATCCATGTATGCCATTCTTAACGTTAAAGGTCCAATAAATCTTGTTTGTTCTCTATCTTTATAAACCATAATTAAAATTCGGTCTTAAAAATCTACGGTTATATTTTTACGCTTAAACTTTTAAGATTCTGGAACATTACGAGATCGTGGCTAAGTAACAACTATACGCGTCGATGGTCGGTCCCAGGAATGGTGACTATCTATATCGTACCAAATTCCTTCAAATTTTGCAAGCCACGTGAATCTGTGATGACAGAATGGAGTTCTCTTTTTGAACTGTCAAATTGTCACCATGACAGGCTATTCTCTAAAAACATCTATCATAGTTAAATTAAAAACTTGTGGTTTTTATAAATTATAAAGGCATGAAATGCTACCTCTATTTCACCCAACGAACGTTTCGGCCGAATTACACCGACAGTGGTCACGGGTGATATCGGATGACGTCGGGGAAAGTAATATATAGATATAGCGTAATAAATAAGATATAGAAGTAGCGTACATGCCTTTTTATTTTTTCATCGCGAATAAGACCCGTATGTTGTGTATAATTTGTGATTTTAAATCCTATTCTTGCCATCAACGGAATAGCGCAATAGCTTGTAGCGCAGTACATACTCCTTGAAAGACCTTCACATTGTCTGATCTAACAATCAATCCCAATAATCCCAGTTGCCGAATTTACAATCGCTAAATCAATAAACCATTTTGTAAATCTCGCTTTGAATCAGACTCGCGAGGTACGTGTACAAATTAATGCGGATTAAACGATACCAGCCCCCCGGCATCAATTAAAATGTCTCAAACAATTTTGAACTTAAATGAAAAGGGGGTTTTGTGGATGTTTTGTCATTCGAACGGCTCCTTTTTATGCAAATAGGAGATCTCTCCGGCGAAAGTTTCGCGTGAACGCTTAATAAGGTCAGACTCGATTCATTTAGTGTGGCCCGACTTAATGTTATTATCTGAATTAAGAATTTCGAAGTCAACGAATTTAATTTGAATAAACAACTCGACGGTTTTGTTTTAAGTTGGAGATTTTTTTTTAAATAAAACAGTCTTAAGTTTGTCTTGCACTGTACCTATCCATAAATTAGAGTATTTTAAAGTTCGAATTTCCGTCCTGAAGTGAAGAGAAGTCGTGGTGGCCTAGTGGTTAAAGAGCCAACCTCTCAAGTATGAGATAGTGGGTTTGATTCCAGGTCGGACAAATACCAATGCAACTTTTCTAAGTTTGTGAGGACACCAATGACTGTGTTTCGGATGGCACGTTAGCACGGTAACACTGGTACTCAGCTGAATCCGGTTACACTGGAAGCCGACCCCAACATAGTTGGGAAAAAGGCTCAGGAGATGATGATGATGATTTAAAGTTCGAATTTTATGTCAGTGGTACTAAAAGGAGTGAGTCTACAAATAGTTTGTACTCCTATATCGATGTTTCAGCTATCGCATTATGTTGTGTAACAATGTTAACAGCGAATATCGGGATAATACTATATAGTTGAATCTGCTCGAACATGGATATTCCGAGACGACGGTACTATCGCAATATCCTTTACTATCGTGATATCCTTGTTATGTATTGTAATACACGCTTGTAATGCTTGTAGGGTTGGCAGATAAGGAAAGATTTTAGCAAAGCGATTTATGCTTGATTAACATTGACTTCTCGATATTATATTTGTGTTATTTATGTTATATTGGAGCGTTAGGAAACTATGTGGGTCCTTGATAGATCTCTTACATAAAGCAATGTAGCTGTAACACATACATTCATCGTTTAAGATTTGATATTCGGATTATAGGTATTTATTAAGAGATCTATAAAACTGGCAGTAAATCAGGCGTGCACTACCTTCGACAAAATTCGTTTATGTTAGAAAAGAAAACTTCAAAGATCAAAATTTAGGTTGAAGTCCATTGCTGGACAAAGGGCAAGGTTTGTTTTCATCAGTCATTTTATCTTCAGATATTTGCATGGTTTTTTTAAGGGTATGACTTTCCGTCGTTTGAGATAGGGCTAAAGAAAATGTTCAGCAATGGACGTCTTAGGATAATAATGGATGATAATTTTTATTTATTGAATAAAACACAAAATAAGCTAACAGTCGTGACTAAAACGCTTACATGCTAATAAAATATACATTTAAGATCAGATTAAAAATTGAGAAAAATTGTGAAATACAAAGATGTCAAAGTATTTTCGCTTATAAAATAAATACAAATAATATGTCCAAATTCAGTAAAATGACATGTCCGAATTTAATAACCTAGTCAATTTTAAGATAATGATAATGACATTATGATATCTTACAGCCACGAGTATACCTATGTACAGTTTATTTTTCGAAAAAATCCACATTAAAATTCAAGTATTCAATCACAATTAGCAAACAGTCGTGTACAACTTCGAGTCAAAACTCCCCCTTACAAATTTTATTGTACCTCGGATTTGCAAAGCGTCCTGTGATCCACGGACTAATTTGTATTTTTGGACGAGACCAACGGCTTGATTTTCCGGATTTGTTCTGGGATAATTTATCTTGTATACCGAAAGATATGCACGACGTATTTTGAGGGATTTATTGTTAAGTTACTGTGTAAACTTCAATTTTGGAGTTAAGCCGGCTTGTCAATTGAAGTCAGGCTACGGATGGGTCATTCTTTTAGCATATTTCTACCGTACTTCTATTTGTAACATCTATGTATGTTGTGTCATTCATCTGTTTCTGAATGTAGTAATTTTAATAAAAATATACAGGTAATTTAAAATACATAATACAAATTGTATATATATAACATTACTATTGTATAAAAGACAGAAATTCTGATAACCAGTCTTACCAAGAGGCATCGGGCTGCCGAGGTCACTGCCTTGGGGAGGACAGCTGCTAGGCAGTCGCTCAATGTAAAACACTGATACTTAACTGGATTCTGTTAGACTGGAAGCCAACCTCATCATGGCTTTGGAAAAAGGCCAGGCAGAGTATAATAATCATGTTAAAATAAAGCGAACTAGAATAAAATCCTTCTAGTCTGTCTTAGCTTTGTTTGCACTTTAGGTCACAAAAAAGATGAAATAAGACTATAAAGCTAAGTACTCACAATTAGGTATCATGCTCCTAGGAAAGTTGTACCGCAGCAGTTCTCTGGACAGCTGGCACCTGGTGAAGGAGCGCGCATGACCTTGGGATGTGTGCACCACGCCTAACATCACGAACAGGAGCACCAAGTGCGTTGGACGGGCCATCCTGAGAACAGATGGAACCAATCCTGAGAACACTTGAGACCAATAAAGAGTTATTAGGACAATAACAAATAGTTGTCATTTAACCACCTTGGCAGTCGCTACGGGTAGTCAGAAGCTAGTAAGTCTGACGCCAGTCTAACCAAGGGGTATTGGGTTGCACGTTGAGGAGGTCAGATAGGCAGTCGCTCCTTATAAAACACTGGTACTCAGCTGAATCCAGTTAGACTGGAAACAGACCCCAACATAGTTGGGAAAAGGCTCGGGAGATGATGAGGACAATAACAATAGAAATTAAATAAAACTTCTTATAGTTTTACAGTACCGATAATTGAAAAATTTTGCAGTAATAAAGTGGCGCCTCTTGTACCCTTTCAAGTCCTATAGAAGCTAGTACAAACGATGGTTACGATTTAATACTTCTCTCTGTCTATTTGTTTTGCTATCATGCCAAAACTATCGAACCAATTTAAATGAAATTAGGTACCAAGATAATCAAAAGCCTCAGGAAGGACATAAGCTAATTATTGACTTATGGACGCTGTAAGCAGCTTCTGTGTGACGCGTGTGGACTCGAGGGGCACAGCTAGGACAAAATATGCATGATCCACACACGTGGTCTTAAACAAAATGATAAATTTCCCTAGTTACGAACTATTTATATAGAGCTTTATACTAAAATGCTTAAAACCCCTCTAAAAACATTAACATTAATAAATTTCGTGTCCGACTGCAGTCAAAGTTCACATTTCGCGCCACAAACTAAAACAGTGTGCGCCAACTAGTGGATAACAAAGCATTTTAATTAATAGCTAAAATAACATTTTGTCGTTTGTTCTCATAATAATGATTCGCTTGGAGTTTGAAACGATACACCGTCGGAGTTAGTTGTTTGAAGCATCTGTTGATGTAGTTGAAATATTTAATAACTGTTCAGAAAGACAATTAGCTTTCGTTAGCTTAAAGGGTTGACGCTTCCTAAGGACGTTGTTTTTATTTTAAAATGCAAGCTGTTTTTCGCGATTTGGAAAATTAATTCATACTGAAAAGTTACAAAAATGATGGCAAAACAGTTTCAGTTTAACATTATGTCCCAAATATTAAGATTCATCACATCTCATCATTATTACTCAACCTAAACAATTATGTATGCTGATGCTGCCTCTTCTAAATTTCTACTAATGTGAAGATTGACTAAGCTCTTGACTTAACTCTAAGACTTTATTTTTTTACTAAAACATGTTTTTCCCTATCCAAGGCTATGTGGTTTGCATGAGTTACCCGGCACACTGAGATCTCCAGAAGGAACATAGTGGACTTTAGTCAGTAAGAGTTTGACACTCCCTCTAGTTGCACCCACAGCGGGATCATAATTTGATAATTTGTGGTCCCTATATTTAATACCCATCCAAAACTCATTATTTTTCCTAACGTCCGTAATAAAACTGAGTCATTTCATATCAAAACACAATGTATTTCTGCCACGTAAAGGGTGCCGTTTCTAAATACAAACAAGGACAATAAAATTGACTCCGTGCAGATCTAGAACGTAATGAAATTTTCTTAAGCTGTTGCAGTCAGCACGTATGAGATAGGGATAGACGCCATTGTTTCTACTGTCAACAGTTTGATGCAATCTAATGCATATTTTATGTAGTTGGAGCAAGTATGTGCATTTAGTTTGTGTCGGTTTTGCTGGATGAGGCAATAGGGTATTTGACTTTTTTTTTAATTATTCACATCAAAAGTAACAGTTTACAAAACCAAAAACAGTAATAATTTTTGAAATCCGTTGAGAAATAAGTAATTTATAAACCTTTCAATACCAGTACGACGTACGGACCAGAACGATCACGCATATACAAAAGAGATCTATCAGTTGATTGCTGTGATTAAAACCTTTTAAATTGTAGCATTTACCACTGTTATTTTTCTACCACCAAAAGGTCCGGCAGAGAACACCCAAAGCGTTAAGTCTGCCATTGTAAAGACGCAGGTCAACCTATTCGAAGCTGTCAAATTATACCAATCGAATATGAACGTTCTGGTATTGTAATAAGGTTAAAAATCTATTAAAGCAATTTGACAAATTGAGGTAGGTTGATGTGCTGGCGCCTGTCATTGTGTACAAGAAATATTAAGAAAATCTCTTAACTGTATCACGCATAGATAAAGATAGACTATATCAAATATCCCTATTAAACTGTAAAACGAAGTACCAAATCTATTCATTAATGTTAGCAAGAATAAAAGTAACCTAAAATGTAACCTAGAACGGACAGCAGCAGCTAGACAGAACAAAACAGCGAACAATACTTCAGAACCTCACATTAATTTAAAACAAACACCAACTCGTTCCGATTCATCCTGTACGTGTAAAACAGAACAAAAGCTCACAAAATCACAGTGTAAAACAAGAGAATAGCGGGACCATCAAAAACTTGAAACTCAATTAAAGCGATGAGCCAGTGAGGTGGCGAACTCTTTGTGCCTTGCAGAGACGAGACAACGACTTGTATGCGTTTTAGATTTTTGATACGGCATTATTGCTAGTCATTATCTCTCTGCCATTATGGCAATTTTATTTGAGGTCGAACCAGAGTCTTCTTTCCCATACTTCTGTGGCAAAGTATCTTCATGTCAAATTATCGAATTAAATTACTTTATGAGTCATTTTTTTTACATATACGTAGGTAATAATATTTCGAGAAACATTTGATTTGTTGAAACTTTTGGAGTTCGTGTGTGAAACGCCTCATATCTGAATTTACCGCTACCAATCGTTGCTTTCATTTCAACTAGTCGTATGCCCCATTTGTCTTTGAAATCCGAGGTGGTCATTTCAGTGCCTAATCTTCGCAGTCGTGTTGAAGCGGTTTTCTTATTGAGAGGTTTCCAAATCTTGTTCATAAATATAAACTTTAAAGTGGGAAATTACATGAGAATAACTAGTATTAAATATCACCTTATCATAAAACGTGGTCTTAAAAAAGTACCGGTTTAAACCATCTTTGAAGAAAGTGCTTAAAATCTAGCACTAAGGGAAGTACTTTTTAAAATGACGTTTTATAATAAGGTAGTACAATAGCTAGAATATCTAGCTAAAAATATCTTCTACTATGAGTTATATAATATACTATTTTAATTATAAGTTCTCTAGTTTCACTTGAGATTAGATAACATTATACTAACCCTTTGTCCATTTACCAACATAAATTCCCACCTATCCTATCCCTGTCTTTACAGCTCCCTTTGACAGCACAACTTTGGTATACATTTTAGTTGTAAAACAGTCGTTAGTGCGCGATGCACCTAACTGCACTCCGGATGAGAGCAAGTTATAGAACGGAACACCGCCACAGGCATTTGTTTTTGGATATTTTAGGCGAGGGAACGAACCAGGAAAGTTAATGTAGTTATCCTTGTAAGAGAGAGTAGTTATGGAGACGTTTAAATGGGATTTTTCATTGAAAAAACTTTGGTTTGGAATGCAGTGAACTGTATCTAGTTGGGATTGAAATCTTGGTGAGGTCCTTTTAGATCTAATTGAAAGACAGTGTTATTTTTGTGATATATAATAGTGTAGTTCAATTGTTGCCATTGTGATCCAATCACCAAAATATCCTGGTCTCAAGACAACCTAGGATATTTTTCAGAGTTCGTTTTTACAAAATACGAGTATATTTTTTTGATTAAAACTTTAAATAAAACTAAAAAGTAATGTTATAATTTCATTTGTTTTAAAGGACCAACAAATGAAACACCCCTCAAATATATGAAGGAACATGTACATATTTTGGAAGCAACAATAAGTTATTAAAATACTCAGAATTTCAACGCTAACTTCACTGGGCTATCACCAGAAAACGCAGTTTCACGTTCGAAGTTCTAAATTCAAAATTCAAAATCCGAAAACAAAGAACTAAAACAAAGAAGTCACCAGCTTCCTTGAACCCAAATCGATACCCTACGTAAACACTGGCAATCGAGAACTCGGAATCACGGCTCTCATCCGACGTTAAACAGCGTGGCACGTTTGAATTAACTGCGCTCTCAGGTATCAGTCTAGCTAATTAATATGTGCTAAGCGTAGTGCACGGGCTCATTGATTAAACGTCACGGCTTGTTTTGGGTAGTATGGGGGTTACGACCATTTGGTGACGTTTTAGTGTTTCGTGTTAATGATTGACTGTTTGAGGACTAGTTTGAGGTTGTTGGCTATTGTTGTCTTTGGTAATTTTTGTAAGAACAAATTGATGAAGTGTCAAGTTTTAGAGTTGCTGTACTATAAAATGTTTGTAGGTTGGTGAAAGACTGAGGAATTAATAGGACAGGTGTAGTTTTCTAAGCCGATTTTTCTAAGGAAGGGTAACAAACAGATCGACTAGAACTAGAACACTAGACATGCCTGATATAATTGAGAGAGATTGACGATAGTATTGACGACCACTATTCGTCATAAGGTATCACCTATTGGTAACTATAGCTTAAATAAACAAATCGTTAAACCTAATCTCCAAAATCCTATCAAAGATAATTCTAGGAAGCAAAACTCTGCCTCTATGTATACTTTGCTCACTAGGTCGAAACGTAATTGGCTAATTCGTCCTCCATGCTAATTGAGTTGCAAGCCTTGAAATTGCAGCCTTGGATAGTGAACCTCTATTTACATATTTAGGCCCCTCCGTGTGGACTCCACGTAGCTTCCGAATTCGATTGAGAATTCGAATTTCATTGACAGCTGTCCATCTGACGAAAACCATTATTTGGCTATACTGTTGTTCAAAATTTTATACAGTCGTCAGTTACTTCTCTAGTCGTTCTTAGACCAAGATCTCATAATTATTTATCTGGAAGATTTTATTAAAATTTTATTTATAGAGATTCTTTTTCAGCCTCGGTATGCTCGATGATTCTACTTTTGCGTTCAGTAAATTCATTCTCTTGTTCTTATCGGGCTGGGAGCATGTTTTCTTCTTCTATATTTATTTATTAAACTTCCTTTCATGAAGGACATTATTTCAAACCATAACGCCTAGTGGTTAAAGAACCAGCCTCTCAAGTATGAGTTGCAGGCTCCAGGTCGGGCAAGTACCAATGCAGCTTTTCTAAGTTATATGTTGTACGTTGTAAGCCTATCTTGGACATCAATGATTGAATAAA
Organism: Heliothis peltigera; assembly: GCA_958496145.1. Classification (NCBI taxonomy): domain Eukaryota; kingdom Metazoa; phylum Arthropoda; class Insecta; order Lepidoptera; family Noctuidae; genus Heliothis; species Heliothis peltigera. Next base: position 4,186,815 of record OY292345.1, on the reverse strand, counting down.
GGTCTAGGAAACCATCTTGATGAAACCTGGACTATAAATTCTGAAATCGCTGACCCGCATTTAGCGAGCGTGGTGATTAACTCTCAATCCTTCTCTGTGTGAGTGGAGGCCTGTGTACAGCAGTGGGACGATAAAAAGCCTGATTATGATGACGATGACGCCTTCAAACTATCCATCCACCAATTAAACGATGAGTGGTTAAATCGTCAAAAATTGTAAGTCAAGCATTTAACAAGCGCATAATAAGGCTAAGTACAGTCAAGTGCAATGGAAACATACTGCAGTAATGCACTGGAGGTACGGAGCAATGATCAAATAAAACAGCAAATGTACCAAGTTTAGTGCACAACTATACTTTACAGGAAATATTAACATTGTTTGTGTGACATCAAAGCGTTTTTGTACTTTTGTTTTTATACGCTACAATTTTGTAAATGTTTTCGTATGAATACAGATGTGGAATAATGTGAGAGTTGTATTTGTATCGTCGTTTTGAGCGTTTATGTTGATTTTTTGTTGAAAAAGCTCATGGAATTATTGTTTAAAGTCGTTATTTGGCCTGACAAAGTGTTAGGATGGTTGAGTTGATCTTCTTACTGGGGGGATACTTTTTCTGTTTATTATCGAGAATTCTAAAACAAAATGATTATGGCCAATGCCCTTTTCTTTGGAGATGGGAAATTCTTCTATATGAAAGATATGGGTGCAGCAGGAGGGAGTGTGAGACTTTGACAGACTTAAACCGGTCTTTGTTCCTTCTGGAGCCTCTTGTGCATCAGAGGCGCGGTAACTCTTTCAGGAAATCTCGCATCCACAGCAGGCTTCGTCCCTACAGGGCCCCACAGAGCCTGGTCTGCTGCTCTTTGAGGAGCATGAGGAACAAAATGCCGACATGACGAACAAAATGCTGACATGCCGCCGACATGGGCCTGATGTCGCTAGATGGACGAACGATGCGCCACCCAAAACCCAATGTTCACAGGACTGTGCCCCGACATTACTCTTATAAAATGTATATTTATTAAATTACGCTATAACATTTACTTTTAACTCTTGATTTTTTTTTATCATCTATCATAAACTTGCAATTTTTTGGTTTAAAATGATTGCTAGAGGAGAATATAGTTTTTTGTTCACTGTTTATATGTACAACAAAGCAAAATGGGTTACTTTTCAATAATTATGACAATGCTTATTGTGTATTGCTATGTATGTATATTGCTTTTGTTTATTGACCAATGCGTGGTACATCAAAGTTAATTCATTGACACAACGTAATACAAATTTATCATACATTCAGTATAAAATTCACATGAAATCGTTAATTTCAACAAATAATCTATTATTCCCATTGGCTGTGAAAAATTAATTGAATATCACGAGTTTATTTTATTTGGCAACTGAGTTCATAATGAAAAATTAATTGAGAATCCGATTCGGTAATCAATGACAGTTTTACATTGTTATCAAATTTGATTTGTGAATTTAATAAAGCTACGGAAATTATTGTCACGTATGTACGATTTTTTGGAGTCTTTTGTAAAATGTGAATATAATAAAATATGTTACTTTAAATGTTTAGCTCTGTTGATATAATTATTGTTTTTATAATCTCGTAAATAAATATTGTGCATGTAAATCACTTGTGGATTCAAAAAATGCTCCGTAAAATATTATCAAACTATTAATTATTTTTTATTTATTAATAGAATAGGATAATATTACTTTTTTAATGATGTTCAAATAGATATTGCACTAAACAATTTTAACGTACCTAATGAATAAAACAGAGGATTAAAAAATAAATGTACTGGATACGAATAAAAGGAAAACTTTGTCAAAAACAGTGGTCCTTCGATTTTAAAAGGACCATTCCTAATATAAGGCTAGTTACTCACGTAATATTCTGCTGGTATCCTACGATACTGGTTGCACTAGCGACTAGGCTGCCCTCCCTGCGTTCAGTGGCTGTGAGAGCCCAATTATCCACTTAGTAAACTGCACGCAATTGTCACGCATAGGGCTTAAGGAGAAGTTGGACGGCGCATAAGTTCTGAACTGCTTAAGGCAAAGATTCTAGATCTTTGTTGAATGTTTTCTATTGAATTACAACGAGGACTGTTTAAGTGTACGTATTGAAATAACCTTATTCTCTCTAAGAGACAGATAAAGGTAGGTATTAACTTCAACTTTGCAGTAAATTCCTTAATTAAAGCTGGCAGGCTGAAGTTAGTTATCTTTAGGTTTTACATGAGACAGGTAATCAGGGTCCAAGACCTGTTTCACTAGGTATCAGAAACTGTTCTAGGAGTAGGTATTTAACCTTTTGACCGTAACGTCAAAAAGTGAGTTGGGAATTATATCTGACTATTATTTTTTAAGTCTGTCATATAGTCGTGACGATGGCTTTTGACGGCATTTTCATGGCATTGTGACGCATACTACCTCTTCATGTTTGATTTTTTAATTTTTCTTTTACTTTATTATGTTATCCTTTTTTTTGCAATGTTATATCAAGGGTTCATTATGTGTGCGTTCAATTTTGCAACTAAACACTTTTTCTTTCTTTTTTTTTGGGCCCTTTTTGGCTTGTCATCTATCCGTGACTGCGTCGGGCAAAAGGTTAAATAAATCACAAAAAACCGTGCCATGATCCACTAATCCAATTAAAATAAAAACCCAGAACACCACGTTTTAAGGAGCCAAATCTTTTGATCTCTCAATCCAAAACTCCAAAGCTTTCATCCGGAGATTTGACAATGGTTATTTCCCCCCAATTTGGACGTTGGTAATCCTTTATCCAGCCCGTCATACGCGGTGTACCGATGTGCACTAACAACGAACGAAGCTTAGGATTTTAACGTTAGAAACAGGCCCTAGTTAGGGCTTAGCCTGGACCAATGAGGAGTTAGCTACATCTGAGGAATTACTGCGAGGCAACGAGGATTTGGTGTTAGCTTGATCGGATTTAGTTTTTATGTGAGAGTTTTTGAGTTTTTCTGTGTACAATAGTAATACCTACCACTACTATTGTACAGACATTCAAATTTTCCCAATTAAATTTGAACCATATTCTTCAATAATAAAGTTGATAATCTGTTAAGGACATTTGGCAGATTGTAGTAGCATAATGTACTGACGTCTGTACGTAAGTATGTAATTCCTAGCACACAGTTCTGACGTTTATCAAGTATTTTTAGAATTTACTTGTACTCATTATTTTTACTGCTGCCATTGTAGGAACTGTCATAACAATGGGCCGGAATCGGAAAAATCATCATCTGCTTAGCCTTCCCCTGCCAACCTATTTCAGTGCCTATTTGACCTCCACAACCCAGTAACATGGGACACCCGATGCTCCTTGGTAAGACTGCTGTCTGACTTTTTGGCTTTTGACTATCCGTAATAAACGATGTACAAGTGGCAGCAGGAACACACCAATTTAACAAAGGGGAACTTGTCATGATGAGATGGTTCACCCATCCACGGAACTACCGCGCCAAGCGTTGCTTAACTTTACGACCAATCGACCCGTATGGCTGTTACTTAGCCACGAGCTATACTGAATTGAAAAAAGTACCTAACAAAAAATTTAAAGCATTCAGTTTGTACATAGCAATATTATGTATTCACATTTCCCTACAACATTTTCGTAGTTGCATTCTCAGTCTGAAACATTTACAAATCATCAAATCCAACTGCGTCCGTATAACAATATCTACGGACAGAACAATCTAGAATATTCTACGTTTTAGATATGGAATTTAATCAACACGCTGACCGCAGCATTTGGCATCCCAAAACTCGTATGGGTGTTATGAAATGTGGATGCGAATACGTATTTTCAATCTCTGAATACCGTTTGAGTTGCCTCCAAGCATGAAACTGCAAGCTTGGGATTGGAAACAAAGGATATAAAAGCTTACAATAAAATACAATACATCCTATTATTCAGCTAAATGCTAGCTATTTTCTATTGGGGAAACGTAGTGTTTCAGTTTTATTAGACTTCCTGAAAGTCGAGTTGTTTGGACTATAAACAAGATCTCACTAAAGTTTATAATAATTATTTTGGCCTGATCACTTGTTTGGCGAAGACAAAATAATTGAACATTAAATTAAAAAAAAAGTGACAATTATGAAGCTTTACACTTTTACGCATTTGTTTATGGGAACAATCTTTACATCGAAAAGGCGACGTACTCTTTAGAGATTATTAAAAGAAGTGTTCATTTTTTAGACCATGTCCATTTAATAGCAATAATAGAATATCGGGACACTTTTTCACACGCTGTCGGTTAGCGCAAGATAAGCTATTGATAAACTTGTATTATGGGTGCCAACTCAATTGATAAACTACATATACTTGACACATATACCACAGCCGACAAACATGTTTAAGACACAAATTATGTCAACCATACCGGGAATCGAAACCGATAGCCTAAGTTCGGCAGTCCAGCATAGTTACCATTGCGCCGGGATCGTTTTGCTATTTACGAGTATTTCAATATGAATTCATAAAGAAAACTACAATAGTCCATAGCTTACGAAAGATTGCCAACCCAGACTCACAACGACAGCCTCTAATTCCCGTGAACCGCATAAACTTTGGTGCAACGAACACTAAATTCAATGTAGCCAGTGGACAAGCTAGGACCTGAGTTTACGAAGCACACCATTTCCCTGTAGACTGGGGTAAACAGATCAGGGTATATTATCCTGTTGTGAGCTAACAATGGATAGTTGGAGTTGGTCCTTTCATGGACATTAGCACGGTAATGCTGTAATCTTGGATTAACTTTTTAATTTTGAGACGGGTAAGGTATTTAAGTCTTTTTGATTTATATCTTCCTGACCTTGTCTCAGTCTAGGTATTGGTTTTCGGAGATTATCCAACAGGGATTGCAATTTTTTTGTAATAATATCTTGGGTGTTTGATACGATTTTAAGTTTTATGGCAAAATCGTGGCCAAGCCAATAACACAGTAAGTATGATTTAACTGGAAATTATAAAAAAATACCAATGATAGGTACTCAAAAAGAAAATAGTTTAAAAACCGAACCAAAAAAGGCAACTGGTGAAACTTTTTTCACACTTACTTATTTTCAAACTATTGTCTCAAAGCAAAAGGTCGCTTCACAACTGAAATTCTGTCTCCATGTCCGTTATTTAAAAAAAGGTGGTCTAGAATCGTGCCGAATCTATTAGTAGCTTCAAAGTTTACTTCAAATTGATTTGGTATTTGTCTAGGATTTCTTAGAGATAAAAAAATGATACGTGGTATGTGTGTGTAGAATGGTACGTGTCACTTCTAAAGTGTGGCGGCTTTTCTAAACAATTGTTTTACTAACTCTCAATCCTTTGACAAATACATGGCTTTGTTTCTTCAGAACAAATATGTTTTAGATGCCCTACAGGTAAGACCAGGATTTTTATCTTTTTGTTCATTGGTTTTGAAAGATAATATCGCCGTCCAGACCGATTGTCGGCCGTGGTGGTGGTTCTTGTCTCTAAAAAGATCAGCCAGTTACGCAGACCATTTATAGTGCACAAGAATTTGCGCAGACATAGGTCCACTCTCATTTCCCGTTATGACGGCAATCTGACACGACTGGTGAGAATTCAGGCACAGGACTTACATTTACGAGTCCTCTTTTATGCATGGGTGCAATAATCACCAACTTCTAGACTCCGGGCTGCATGTGAAAGTTTACAAAGCAGTTTTGGCCCAACATCATCTCAGCCACAGGACGTCCACTGCTGAACATAGGCCTTCCCTTTAGATCTCCACATATACCGGTTGGAAGCGACCTGCATCCAGTGTCTTCCGAGCCCATGCAAGTTTTAAAACATATTCAAATTATGCCGATAAATCAGAACTTTTACAACATCAAAACAAAAGACAATCACATTTTTCGAACGTCAAAACAAAATACAACGCCAAACATGCTCGCTCTTCATTATTTTATAAGAAACTAATTATAGCTCGAATTATCGCTGAGATTACTATGAGGTAATCCGAGATATACTTCTTTCAAATGTAATTCAAGAGCCTAAATGATACGAAATCGTTGTCTAAATAGTAACAGAAGTAACATATACGACTCTATTATCTTGCAAATTTACAGTCACGAGAAAAAAAAACAATAACACCAGGACAGTACGACTTAGATAAGCGATCAGATCGAAACTCCGGAACTTGGGTCATTCCGTAAATAGCTCCGTTACGGATTCGGATCTTACAGATTTCGATCTGTTCACTGCTGATTTGCTGTCAATGGTATTGTCTATACGCTATTGGCTATTGAAAAGTGATATCGTATGTATTGGTGATTCCTTTTTACGCGGTAAACGGTTTAGATTCTGAGTTGAACGTGCGTTTCATTACGATTTTTTTTTTCTGGTATGAAGCTATTTTTAAGTCTTCCCAAAAATAAGGTTCTTAATTCGACCATGTATATATTTTTATGTTCAAAGTTCGAAATATATTTTTGGGAACTGTACCTATCCTTTTTTATTATAATAATGGACAATTGTTTTGTTCAGTCCGATCGAAAGATTACAAAATGAGACTGAATATTGAGTAAAAGTCCTCATAGTACTGAATATTAGCAAGAATGGTTTGAAGAGTTTATTTATTTAAGATAATATCCTAGCTCCGCAGGACTAGGACAAGAAATCTCCTAGCCCGATGAGTCGGCAATCCGATATGACTGGAGACAGACCATGCGCAAGGCCGATTTTTACGTGTCCTCCGATGCATGAGTGTATCAATCACTAACTTCCAAACTCCAGGTTGCTTTATGAAAGTCTCTTAAAACCCACGAAGCGATTTCGGTCCGACCTGGGAATTGAACTCGAGACCCCGTGCATAGCAGTCGCGCTATGCGGCCACTAGAGCAACGAGGCAGACAAATATATTAGCTACATAAATACCTATATTAGTTTTCGAAACAAAATGAAAACACAAACTGCCTAATTAGATTTTTTTTAATGAAGCAAAAAGATTTTCAATTTTACCTTGCCAAACACCGACTAATTACAAACAAAAACTAATATAATTTTTTTGTAAAGGAAAATTGGCTTCGTCAGTAAAATATAATCTGTGTTATAATGTAACAAGAATTTTTTTTCAAGCAGCTTAATTCCGATCAGGGTTTTGAAGAGGAGATAAATATTTTATCAAGAAAAAGGATTTAATAAAATTGGATTATTTTTATAGCCTATCATTAGCTGTATTTCGTTTCCTCAAGTCAGACCAGTCAAATAATATATTAAATTATGATTCCCATATTGGTAAAAGTATAATCCCACGAAAAACATTGAATGTAAAAAAGCCAAGTCTCTATGCAATCTTTTCACCGTAAAAAGTTTTGAGATCGCATCGTAGCCAAGTCCTCTTCACCTTATTTTGTAATGATAAATCAATATTTAGAGACTGTATCAATACTTTTACTTACATTATCATAATATGGACTTGGCAATGAGCACAGGTTAAAAGCTGTTTGCTCCGTGGAATTAATCTTTCTCTGTGATATTAAAGTTTAAGCTTAATAATTACTTTTAGCTCGTCTAATATGTTTTTATGTTTGTATCTTATTATGCTCATTGCCAAGTCACTATTATTATAATGTAAGTAAAACTATTGATACAGTCTCTAAATATTGATTTATCATTACAAAATAAGGTGAAGAGGACTTGGCTACGATGCGATCTCAAAACTTTTTACGGTGAAAAGATTGCATAGAGACTTGGCTTTTTTACATTCAATGTTTTTCGTGGGATCTCATTAATTTTTGTAGGTTTCTTTACTATTGCATCTATTAACTGGTCATAATAATATACATAGATACATATTTACTATAATGTTGTTGCAATTAATTTTAGTTTCAGATTGGTTATTTCTTATATAGAGGGCGCTATCAATGAAATCATAAGAAACATTTTAAGTACTACTAATAATATGCTATGTAACGAAACCATAGCGCGATTTAGAAATGTACAACGCCATCTATCGAGCATGCATACATTATTTGTCGCATTGCATTGAACTTGAATTTTTAGTTTATGTATAGAGCTCTATGTATTATATTTAATACATAAAAAATCTATCTAATTATAAAATAAACCAATTCAATATTTTTTGTAGATACGTAAACAAATAACAAAGTTAACAATGCAGTCGATATTGATACAAAACACTCTAGCAAAACCGCAAATATAAAATTGTTTTCTATAGCTTTTTATTTCATAACGTTTTTATAATTTTCCCTTTGTATGTGGCTGACAGCCTGCACTGGTGCTAAATTTAAAGGTTCTAAGTCCACTAGAAGTACCTTAGAATTTTGATGATCGGTCAGTGAGTCAGTGAGTGACAGAATAGTGTAACTTTGATCGACCGTAACTCGTAAACTGTTTATTCAATTATCATGAAATTTTGAGGATAAGCTTGTTGTAATGCTTTCTCTCGGTCACCGAAAACCCAACGCTCTAGCTTTGTCCGCATCGAAGATATAGGGGGCAGAAATAGCCGCGAATCGCTTCGAGAAAAGATGGTACGGCCGTGCCCGCTCTGCTTGAGACTTGGCTGGGGCACTCCCGTGCCCTCAGATTAATATAGAAAAAGTATTGTATTCTTGCACAAATCTTCGCCATTAAGTTTTTTTGTCTGTACTAATGTATAAAAAGGAAAGATTTGAATAGGTAAGTTTGCTTGAATAGAGTAGGCTCCAAACCTATTTGACCGATTTGAAAATTTCTTTCACTGTTCGGAAGCTACACTATCCCCGGTGAATATAGGTTATGTTCTATCCAGATACAAGAAGAAATTCCCCGGGGACGCGGGAGGAACTGCTAGTATTGTAGAAATAAAATAGTACCTAATGACTCATTGAGAGTCAATTGAGATTAGACACATAATTGAGTCTTATTCAAATCAGAACCCCATTACCAGTACACCCAAAGTGGCTGAAAGAAGAAAGGCGAAACCGCTTTATTATTTGTTGACCCACCGTCCAAAACCTTTGAAAAAACCCATCTAAATCAAAATGTAAATGATAACTGGCCCGCAGTAAAACACTGTTTGCACCCAAAAGTCGCGCAGTCCCGTGTCAAAACCACTAGTATTCGGTGATATATCGTGAGACAGGACAACCAGTATAAATTGACTCCTCCAAAATTTGCACATGTAGTGAATTTAGGGTAGGAAAGGGGTCTAGTGTAACTGGTTGAGTTGTCTCCTACCCTTCCGATTTTAAGGTTTGGTGTGAACGGTGACAAAGAATTTTAGATATATTTTTATTGGCGTTTGCTAGAAATTGTCTTATCTAAACAGGTTTGATCTACACCTTAGAAACCTTAGAAGAAAAATAACGTCTCAGCTTTCTGTACCATCTATATTGAACTCGTGTGGTAACTACGCATTATCATGATTGTTCACCGAAGAATTTTGTAAATCTCGTTAGGATTACATAATGTAGAACCATATCTATCTAAAAATTACACATAACATTGAAAAAGTCCCAATCTTCTGACCCATACAACATCCAAAATACATGAGCGTTATACCAACGAGAAAACCCCATAAAATTATATAAAACGTGATAGAAAATTGTCACGTCTCGAGAAACACGTGTTATCGCCCGAAGGTATTTAAAAGGGTGTTTTGAAGGTATACCCTTCTATTGAATCGTATAACCTTTGTGGTTCGCCCTTTTTGCTGAACGGGTTATCAACAAAAGGCGCTGAAAGTTCAGGCCCGCGCACATATTGTTTGATTTGCGCGTTTGACCTCCGTGAAGGACCCTTATGTGTAGGAGAATTATTTTTATAGTTTCTGAAGGTGAAAGACAGTGTTTTGTTACATGGTATATTTACTTTTTGTTTAATGGTGTATAGTTATTGTAAGCGATTGGTAAGTTAAGGTGCATAGAAGCGTGACTCGTAAATCAGTAGATTTAAAAAGCTTTATTCACGTGTCGTTTATAAATGACCTGACCGTTGAAATTACTGTGAAGGCTTTGATGAAAATTAGATTTTGGGAGACATCAGATTGACATTTGGGAGAATGCTTGCATTGCTTGCTTAACACATTGTGTAGATCCATGCGTACAGGGTCATCATCTCCCGAGCTTTTTTCCCAACTATGTTGGGGTCGGCTTCCAGTCTCACCGGATTCAGCTGAGTACCAGTGTTTATTCGGAGCGACTGCTTATCTGACCTCCTCAACCAAGTACCCCTTACACACAGTGAGTACTTACAGTAAGTATATAGTATAATAGCAAAATTACGTTCTGAAATGTTGAACAAAAGTATTAGTGTACTCTATATAGTATACAAAAGCCAAACTTCAGCAAAAACAAGCGACGATATATTCTCATGCTGAAGAGGTGCGAAGGTTAGGCAAGCACAGCAAATTGATGGCAGCTCGGCTGGCAGGTCAACGGCCGTCCGTCACCCACTGTTATCAATAGGCTTGTAACTCGCTCTTGTTCCCAACGTAGCCACTTTAACGCCAAAGGCATAAACTGATAGCGATTTTTGGAATTAATTTCGTTGCTCGTAGTTTGGATGGCAATGATCGTGTTGATAAATTGTTGAGCTTCCCGATAGTATTTTGTTTTAATTAAACTCTGCTAATATTGATTTAATCATAATTTAGATGGATATTTTAAACACGTGACATTAATCAATTAGCAACACATCTTTATTTACTGTTGATTACGCGGCTTTTGAAACATTTCATTGTGTTTCACACATCAATTTTCTTTGGGTTTGTTATCCTTAGCGAAGTAAATTATTACCTACTTGCTGACCGCACAATACTAACACTATTCATTACATCATCAGCACAGCCTTTTTATCGTCCCACTGCTGGGCACAGGCCTCCTCTCCCACGGAGAATGATTGAGCGTTAATCACCACGCTAGCTAAATGCAGGTTGGTGATTTCAGACTTTATAGTCCAGGTTCCCTCGAAATGTTTTCCTTCGCCTTTAATCAGTCATTGGTGCCCAAGATAAACTTAGAAAGTACGTATAACATAGAAAAGTTACTTTGGGACTTGCCTGACCTGGAATCGAACCCGCACCCTCATACTCGAAAGGCTGGTGCTTTAACCGCTAGGCCACCAAGACTTTTTTACTAATGCTATTACCAGTTTTTAAATCTATATTGCAATTTTATCCAGGTACGATGTAAAAATCGCTCTGGTCTTATCCCGTAACCCCTTCGTCCGGTCGTCACTCAGTGGAAACGTCCCATTACGTCGTAAGCACGCATTGCACCAGCTATTCTTCTATAAGTACCGCGGATTATGACCGGAATTGCCTCTTGAGGAGCTACTTGTCCCGCACTCCTAGTACTTTCACAACTTTATAGCGAGTTCAGAATTTTGTAATATGCTACTTTTTGTTTTGTATGGCTCTATATTGTTAATGTGGTACTTCTATGTTCGAAGTTTTTGATTCATATCGTAGCCCACTTGAGCTCAATATTTCTGCGCTAGAACTGAAACTATAAATTTATCTTGACGACCCAATTGGCATTATGTTGCGGTTCTCATTCCTGCTGCTACGATTTCTGGCCAAGTTTTCCTAGGGATAAAATTTTATGTACCGCTCGTGGTTCAAGTTTCTTTCAGTAGAATTTGGAATTCTATGTAAAATAAGATTTTTCATTTATTTTGGTATTGAGACCCGGTTATACCGGATAATCATTAAACCCATGTATTCATAGAAATGCTATTTTGATGTCAATACCATTTCCTATCAACGAATTTCCAGGTAGTTGAAAATATCATTTAATATGCATATTGAGTATTTCTCAGAAATGTTTGAGAATGTAGTCAGAAGCCAGAAAGTCTGACAAGCAGTCTTACCAAGGGATATTGGCTTGCGCTGGTAACTGGGTTGAGGAGGTCAGATAGGTATTGGCTCCATGTAAAACACTGGTAATCAGCTGCATGCGGATAGACTGGAGCCGACTCCAAAATACTTGAGATCCGGACAGATAGTTGAGAATAAAAAAAAGTCTATCACTAGGTTTGGATCTCTTCTTAAATCACATGTTTACTATGTGACCAATCTTAGCCTGATTCGTGACAATACATTCAAGCTTAAATGTATAATGAATTTTTATTTTCTTTTCAGAATGTGGCTAATGGGCGCGTTTTGCGTGCTGTGCGCGTTTCACAGCGCCGTGGATGCGCAGTGGAGATGCCCCGGCTTGTCTGCGCGGCCCGCTGCCGAATGCTCCTGCGACCTGCCACATACGTTACGATGTGCGGGCGATCATACTGCGCTACAGGTAAATAATAATAAAGCAAGTTAATTTATAACAATATATGAGATGATGCATTTCTTGGGATGTTCTTTCATAAAAAATGTGTCAGAAAGACAAACAAGACATAATTTTATACAAATAATAAAGTTCCATCATGGTATATAACTTAAAAATCAAAAGTGTGTATGAGTGAGCGTAGTTAAGATAAGAGTGTATACTAATAGGAGGTAAGTGTAGTAATAGCATCTCAGACTGATTTGCGGCCATAGCGACCTTTCTCCCTTAAGAAGATCAGCCAGCTGCACAGGACATATTCCAGTGCAGAAGCATTTGCGTGGTCACAGGTGCACTCTTATCCCCTCTGCGATAGGTCGGCAATCCGAGATGACCGAAAAGAGATCAGGAGCAGCACCGACGTTAACGTACTCTCCGATGCAAGGGCGTATTAATCACCAATTTTCTATTCTAATAACAACCTTCTTGATAAAGTAGTTGTAAAGGTCACACAAGTACATATTCCATTGCACCCAAAAACCAAATAGCTTTCACTATATACCAGAAAATCGCAGTATCAAATTCTATTCTCAGTAAACGCAAAAGAAAACAATATACTAGTAAATCGAAGTTGAAATCAATGAAGCTACAAAGCGTGTAAAGGAACGAATAAAAGAAACAGGGCGGAAAGGAACGTTGTCAGTGACCTGCCTGGTGTTGTTCTGTTTAGAATCTTGTGGATTTGTAGAAATGCTTGTAATATTTGTATTACCTACTTGTCTTGCCTTCTTTATTTTTGACGAATTTTCTATTATTCTTGTTCTTGCGTTTAAAAAAGCTATTGCTAAGTAGGATTTTACTTGATAAGTTTAGCTGACCGACCTCGTAAGCATTGTGAATGGTGATTGGAATAAGAGGTCATAAAATAAATGAAACGCGAATGTTCTAATTCCAACTTAAAGTATATATAGTATACATTTTAAGTTGTAAACTCCACGAATAGAACTCAGTACTTATCATTATGTCAGCCAGAGGATACCTAGCAAGGAGACAAAATATAAGTTGAAAATGTTTTATACCAAATAATCTATGTAAGTATGTACAAATAATAGTTGCAGTATAATCTAGAATTAAAATTAAATAGAAACGATGGATGGATTGCGTGAAAGTTGATATGGCTAGAAAGAATGTAACTTGTGAGATGACGGCAGATAGAAGAGCGTGGAAGACAAAAACATGCTGTGCCGACCCCAAATAAAATTTGGGATAAGGGCAGGAGGATGATGATTAATCTAGAATTAAATTCTTGCCTATGATAATGTACTTAGCTAATACTGAAACTGAAATAAATCTATATTATAAATATACATAGATGCGGAAATTTCTGACTTACTCATCACGAAAGCTCAGGAACTACAAAGACTAGGCACAAATCTTGCATGGAGATTTCACTTAGGACGTAGGCGCTTACTAAGACGAGACTTTGCGAAATTCTACTCTATAGGGGTTGAATACTGAATACTATATAGGATGGCAAAGTTTGTATGGGAAATAGCGATGCCATAGATCACATATATGCATCAATGACATAACTTCATATTTTTTCGTAAGATATGATTATGCTACCTTGGCTAGACGTAAATGTACGCGTTCGAAGTCGCGGGCTAACAGCTAGCTAATATTATACTCAGAGACAATGAGAACTGTCCTACACATGTGACCCCTTATATTAACAAAGGGCCTGGAGGTATTTGTTTGAAATTTCAAAATTCGTTTGATCGCTATTTTCGAGTATTTAAATATTGGTTGGACATTTAAAATACCTTGTTTTTTGTTCATTTCTTATTCAGGTCCAGTAACCAGGGGGATCGTGTGGACATTGTAAATATAGCTGTGTATTTGTTAAAATAAAGTGGTATTAAAATGTAGAATTATTTTGCAAAATAAAATGTTTCTAAAGCTTTTTACAACTATGATGAATTGTTTTGAAGACTATGAAAATAACTCTATGAAATGGAATTGAATTATATACACATGCTACATACTACAATCTGACAAATTTCCTTAATAGATTTAGAACTTTATCACTGAAGCATATGGGTCAAAGTTGATTGGGAAAATTTGACAGTTTCGGGTAGCTTGATGTGCTGGCGTCTGTACCTACAAAGGTATCAAACTCAAACTCAAATTTGTTTATTTAAATAAGGCTGATGTATCAGCACTTTTCAAACGTCAAAAACAAGAGACAGCCCCCAAACCCAAAAAGCCCACCTTTCACCACTTCCGATGAGTTCAAGATCGTATATATCGTATGAATTGTTGTTTATCATTCTAGAATGTGTGAAAATTTTCTTAACTGACCAAAATTAGACATTGACAAAACCCAGTCTTAAATTCGATTCTCCTAATATTGTTTGACTGATCTCGTCACGGTACCATCATGTCATATGACATCGTGAACACACACACCCCAAGAAGAATCAAATACCCCAACGAAAACCTTCACATATCCTCCATTTCTTCATAATCGGTCAAAGGCACTTAGAACGTATACTAAGACGTTTATTGACGTGAAGAGCTCGAAGGGTGATCGTGGACCCTTGTCAAAGTCTCGCCGATTCACGTACCTGCCAATCGATAGCTTTTGTTTACTGAACGCCTCTCTACAAGTGAATTGTGGATGGTGTTAACGTTACTATTGATACTCGACAACAAAATAACTGCAGTAAAGCTCTGAGATTTGGCTTCTCGGCGGTATAGATTCGCAGTTGTCAAATTTCGAAAAAATGGGAGTGGTCAAATTTTGAATACACCAATCAGAAAACAGTTATATAGCCCATCAATTTTATTGCAGACAATAAAATTTCACAAATCATCATCACTTCTCCAGTTTTTGAGTACACTTTGCGCCTAAACTAGGATACACACAAGAAAAAGCAGATGCTTAACGTCTGTTTAAAAAAAAAAACTTTAGTACTAATTTCATGACCTTACGGATTGCGGCCGGATATTCAATTACATAATATATTCTATATATTGTACCTACGCAACTTGAAAATAGCTGTACCGACTTGCATGAAATTAAGGAGGACCTTACATAAGTTGCATAGTGTCTCGTAAAGAACATAGCAAGCTTTACTTACTATGCGCAAATATAAAACATTTTGTATCGCTAATTGAACTACTTTTAGAATTATGTTTATATTGCCACAAAGACAATAATAACTGCCATTAAGAATTTAATAGCTTTTAGTACGATCATTCGCAAACTATATTCTTCTACATACTTCACAGCACCATAGTAAGGGAAATAGAAAGGTATTGTTTCAGAATCAACGTCCATCGTCTCTGTACAAATACGATCGCCATAATACGACTGCCTCAGCTTTTGGCCCATTGGATATTATTTAGAGACACATTGTGGCCTCAACAACAATATTGTGTGGTTCTATTGTGATCGACATTGTTGGTTCAGTATTCCTGTTGGTTATTGGAAATAGTTTATTATTTATTTTCTTTGTATTCCGACCAAGGATATACTTGAAACTGTAATTACAATTTCATAGTTCATTTTCTTTCAAGACCTTTACAAATTTAAGTTAGGTCTTCAATTACGCATTTTTCTTCTCATTAACACATTAAAATCAGGGTAAAATATAAATTACGACAAAAAATTACACTTTCATAATTTTAATTGAAGGTTTTCGCGATAATGCCCAAACTATTGAGATTGCCATAAACAGAAAATTATTGTCTAAATCGATCATCTCCATTTTAAAGACCAGTGCTATTCCACCCTACCACTACTTGCGCCGCCATATTTTCCATCTATCACAGAATGCACGACGCTTCACAAGACAGATTTGCTCCATAACATGTTCGACAATAGCTCAAAGTCTCGTCTCGAAAGCGGCTTTCGTTAATCCTTTCGAGGCACCACACAACTTGATTCAACACGTTCACGTTCACTCTCTGATATTGTTAATTTTTGCAGGATTTTTGCGTGAACTTTTTGTGTTCAGTATAGACTGTTTTTTAGAGAAACCTGGACTGTTAAGTCTAAAATTACAAATTCAAGCAAGCGTGGTGGTTAACGATCAATCTCCTTTTATGAGAGAAGAGGCCTGTTCCCAGCAGTGAGACATAAAAAAAGGCTGATGACTCGTAAGAGAGTAAAACATGAAAATATATGCATTGTTAATATATGTATAGGACATCACAATAGACAGTCTTAAATAGTCTTATCATTCTGCTAGAGGAAATAAAGAAAATTGAATTTAGTAAATTACAATATTTTTGCTCATTACCTATTTCTGTGAAAGCCATTTCGTACATTCTAAAAATACCTTTTTACTTAATCATCAATAACGCAGGCCCGAAATTAGCAAAATATTTTTCCCTTAATTAATTCGATCATTGAATTAATAGATCCCGTTCAAATAGTGTTTAATTAAAGCGTTCAGTGTCTTGGGATATCATTACTTAGGCAGGGAATCCATTTTAAATAATTCCTTAGTAGAAATTTTCCTTGACACAAATCAGTTAGATTTGGGATGGTTTGATTGCTTCTTCGGTTTTATGGTTACATTGTTTCTATTCGTTTAATTTGAAGAATTCTTCGGCTTAAATTTTACCATCGGCTCCTTTTATGTATTCAAATTTCTGCTTACTCAACGAATTATAACAGCTACTTTCTTTATTATCACGCTTTATTATTCTCAGTTCAATAATTTTTGGGGTTTATTTTTTAATTTGTTTCAAAGCTTCTTTTTTCGATAAAATTATATTCCAATAACAGTCCGGGATTATGTTTAAGTACCACGATATGCTTTCGTTACATGAAGTGGTTCCCTTGAATTGAAGTAGTGAAAAATTACGAACAAAACACTTCTGTGCAAGGCCGAGGTGTCAAATGGCTGACTTCACTTAATGGCAAAATTATTTGACGACACCTGTTATACTGGCTATATAGGTTTCACCATCACAGCGACTGTCTTTCACTGGAATTATTTGCCTAATACTACCAACTCGTATTGAGCAAGCGTGCTGATTGACGCTCAATCCTAGTCTGCATGAGAGGAGGCCTGTGCCCAGTAGTGGGACGATAAAAAGGATGATGATTGTCTACTAGCTTCTACCAGCTAATTAACCCACCTAGATAAAAAGTCTCCTATATCCTCCCTCAATATATTGATATATTGAGGGACTATCTAACATTGCTGAAAATAAAATTCAAATAGGACCCGTTCTGACGCTGCGGGTTGTTCGTAAGAGATACCGTGACCCTAGCAAACAGGGACCTCCAGAAGGAACATAGTGGGTTTTAGTCAGTAAAAGTCTGACACTCCCTCCAGCTGCACCCTCAGCGGGAAGGGTCATTTGACGATTTCCCACGAAAAAAACACCGTTCTGACTGAGGTTAGCTCGTTTCACTAAACAAACATAAAACAAATTCTCCAGCTTTATAATAGGTCTACCAACTACCTTCTACGACGAAAAATATCTCTAACATTTCTCCATCTTTCCAGATCATAGGCCGCCATCTTCGCGAACAGAAGGCTCGAAACAAAAACACAGCTGTCTCACTCCTGGATTGTGCACTGCGAGGAGTGTCGGTATTGTCATCGGCTTCGGTGTCGGAGCTAGCTGGCGTTGGACTCCATGGGCTCGTGATATCCTCTGGAGATATAAGACGTGTACAGCAAGGAGCTTTCAGTACTGTTTCTGCTACCCTATTTGCTTTAGGTAAGTGTTTAAATTGAATCAATGTTAATGGAAATATTATACGCAGTCGAATTGAGAACCCCTTTCTTTGGAAGTCAAATTTTAATGTCTATCACGTGATCCTGTAGATCTGATCTCCAAATTACTTTGTTTTTGATTTTGCTATATTTTCAATCTCGAGCAATCTTTTCAATTAGGGTATGTTTCTGTCGCAATCTCTGACCTTTGCTAAGGCCTTAGTAAGAAGGACCTTAGTAAATGCCCAGGCAACATGTGTTATATCTGGCGATTATATTGGACACTCTTCTACGGACCTTAGGAAATTATATTATTTAGGATATGAATAGCAGGTTACCATAAAATTAAAAGAATCAGTGCAATCTGATTCGTGTTTTTGTTTAAACAGTAGGTATTAAACAGATCACACCAAATTGTAGGTTTGTTCGTTTGAAGAAAGTCACTGTAACGTTTAAGTTTCACTTTGTTCTAAAACTTTGCTTTTGACTATAGGTTTTTAATTAGGTATGATTCTAATTTTAGTTTTTATTAACATAGAACGGCACAGCTTCACGATATCGGGTCTTAATTTCATTAAGAAAACTTCCATACTTCTTTGGCCGTACTTAATTAGAAGCTTAAGGGAAAGATTAACTTACTTATTAAACTAAAAATAGATAGTGTCTTGAAGTTTCTAGTTTCCCATATTTCTCAGATAAAAAAGGGATTGTGTCAAAATCAGTATATAGTTATTCTATTATCCCGTAGTTTCAATCGCAACTCGTTTTCCTTCGGGTTTTTACTGAACCCGGGTAAAAAGTTTTTCTGCGTCACACATCTGAACTTTAATTTATAGGTAGGTACTAATATTGTGAACTGATAAGATTGCTCCGTTATTTGTTGCTTAAATGTTCTAATGTCAAGAACTACTAGATCTATTTGAATAATCAGTATTTAATAGCTCATTAAACTTATCGTGGAAGGCAAACTATAGGCTATAAACTAACTTTTTATGTAGGTGCGCAGAGACGTACCCAAATGACGTAGTCGTAATTTAAACTTATTCCTTAACATGATGAGACAATAAATAAGGACAGAATAATAATTACCAATAAACAAAAAAAAGTTCTGGTCTTTTAGTACCAATTTTGAAATTTTAATTATTACAATTCGAAACAAATAACTTTACGTCTTTAAAGTTTGACGTTTCACGCCTGCGCAGTAATATTTTATTTAATTATATTTTTTTACTGTTGAAGTCAATTAAAATATTAAATTAAAAATCTATACTTATAATAAATCTGCAGAGAGGTCAATTCTGTACATTGAATATACTTTCAAAATAACTATCAGGCCCTCTGATAAGTGATCGATACTGATGCCAAAAATGCAATCAGTAAAATTTTTGTCTGTCTGTCTGTCTGTCTGTATGTTATTAATAGGAACAAAAACTACTGAACGGATTTTAATGAAACTTGGTACAGTTATTCTTCATACTCCTGGGCAGGTTATAGGATACTTTTCATCACGCTACAATCAATAGGAGCAGAGCAGTGAAGGAAAATGTTGGGAAAACGGGAGAAGTTACACCATTTTTTAAGCTTTCGTCGCGCGTGCAGCCTGAATGGTTAAAGCTACATAGAAATCATGTATGACGGAAATGTTCTACATAAAATTATCTAAAAAATATTCCACAACAGTATATCTTTAATGGTTGACTCACAATAACACGTATAACTCCCGATAGATTACCAGTTCGGAGCTTTCTGATTGTTTGTTATTGATTTGTTTACTTTTATGTTTATAATATTCTTGCTCATCCCTAATTAACAAAAGATAACATTATTACATATTCTATAAAAAAAAAGAATCATAGAAATCTGTGTAGAAATACCAAACTTATACATATGTAAAATACGATAATCAGCCATCGCCCCGTGTCGTTGACGCGCTCGACGCGGCGGGTCGGCCGGTAGGTATAATAAGGCGGGAGGTACGAGCGCGTGCTTCTCATCCCGACAAAAGTTAGGCTTTGGTAGCGGTAATCGACATCCACATAGGTGTAGCCGCGGGGGTCCTCTATGGCTTATATATCAGAACAACACATAGACTACTTTTTGTCGCGAAAACCGACATCCACGCGGGCGGAGCCGCGGGCGACCGCTAGTTAAAAATAAAAATTAAATTAAAAGGCGAATTTAAGCGTCTGGAGTAAACACAAGACTAATACGTTGGAAGAAATGTGGCTAGGTTCAGAGACGCAAAGTTATCTGGCACGCACTGTATTCAGTCACCGAGTCAGTGTGTTAACTACCCGCGTTTTGTGTACTACTTCGTAATTCCATTTGCAATCAAGAAACGTTGCGAGCTCAGTGTTGTTCGTACCTTGGAACAGGTTGCCTTTGTTTGTGAAACAGTCATGTTTCTGCAAAATGTTCATGAATTTATCAGAACGTAATTTTAGGAGCGAACGTATTTGTGTTATTTGTTGGGCTGTTTATGTTGACACTTATAGAATATAATAGAAATTTATTTTGCAAATATTGTGAGCATTGTATTTATAAAAAAATATAATAATGATTCGGCCATATTTCATATTATAACAGGTACAATGTTATATAATATGTAAGTGTCAGAAATTAAAGGGTAGTGTAATGTAACCGTTAAGGGCCAGGCAGACTGGCAACTTTTAGTCGGCCGATAGTTTGATAAGTCTGTATGGAGATGAACGTTAGTGCGTACAGTAAAACGACCAGGTACCTGATCAATAAAAAGTTTTTTGACAGCCAACCATTGGGCTGACTATCAGCCGACATTCATCCGACAACGGACAGAAATGTGTTGCTGGGGAGTTTGTTGCGCCATTTCTTCTTCCCAGCAAAAACACATAGGAAGTAGTGAAGGGTGGGCGTTTTGGGAGCTGTCTTTTGTAATTTTTGACGTTCAAAGTACTGTTTCACGGCCAAGTTTGAATAAATTATTTTGAGTTTGAGTATAGTGTGCAAAAATATTCCGCAAACCAAAAATGGGACGATGAAAATGGGTTGTTATAAAGATTTTAAAGGACAATAAAATCTCTGAATCATAAAAATATATTTTTAAAGTTTTAACAAAAGAACTTCAAAGGCAAGTTTTCTTGAATTGCGTAATTTCGAAACATTAACGAATTTCCCTGGAGAACTTAGTTCATTAATATAATATGTTGCGAAGGTTGGTTCCATGTAGTTTCGTCGATTTACTAATTTTCAATGTTTGCCTAATGTTGGGGGTCTTCTTGTCTTCATTTCTAATGTATTATGCTAATTGATGCTGGAAGTAGCACTAATGTAATTAAAAAGTGTAATTATAACACCGATCTTTGTTAAGTTCTGTGCTGTTTTATTGAGAATTTAATTTTTTTTTTACTATGTATCGTAAGTTTCTACAAAGGTTCTTTTTTTTCGTGGGAAATCATCAAATGGCACCTTCCGCTGAGGGTGCAGCTGGAGGGAGTGCCAGACTCTTACTGACTAAAACCCACTATGTTCCTTCTGGAGGTCCCTGTGTGCCAGGGCCACGGTAACTCTTGCGAACAACCCGCAGCCCAGGCAGAACAAAGAAGGTTCTCAATTCGACTCTTGACCTAGAGCTGAAACTAGAACAACAACAAGTGTATTTTTCTCAGCATTTTAGCATTCTTTCCTAACTTTTCTCGTTTCCTAATAAATGATTTTAAAATGATCAGTATTCTTTCTTAATTCTCTAATGCCCACCTCTTATAAAAAGAAACGTTTTTTTTTTTTGTTTACGGATGGTAATTTTTGTGAGCACTGGGCATAAGATAATTTAATAGATCGATGGATCTAGAATGTGCCTTCGTTCTTTTCCTTTAAGTGCAGCCTAAGATAAACAAAAAAAAAAAAAATAGTCGGTCTCAGATTCTCCCTTTTTGGTAGGATAAATACGATACTATTCATTTTTAATTCCTAAAATCTCTTTTGCTTCAGGACTCCCCAACAACCAGCTGCCCATAGTACCAACGGAAGCGTTAACAAGACTGTGGAATTTAGATCGTTTAGATTTGTCAAACAATAAAATTCATACCTTAGACAGCAATTCATTTAAGGTAAGCCCTTTCTAGAAGTACTTCAAATTGATTAAATTTTACGGAAACGTTACTCGTAAACATGGATGACAAATTCTTAGCTATGAGTTGAAGAGAATTCTACGAATTTGGGAAATGTAAAATGTGTTCATTTCCTTGTTCTGAAGTGTAAACAAATAATGGCACATTTATAATTTGAAAAATATTTACGCTGTTGTAACTTTGGAATTATTTCGTCATTCACTGATACCCCGTTGGCGCAAATGCAACCACGGATTGCCGAGCCGAGGGTCCCAGTTGCATGCTTGTTGGCTGTGTTCTGGGTGTTATAATATGTATCTACTGACTAAAACCCACCTTGTTTCTTCTGGAGGTCCTTGTGTGCAAAGGTCTCGGTAACTTGCGAACAACCCACAGCCCCAACAGGCCTCGGCCCTTCGTTGCCCCAATAATCAAGAGTTTTAACGCAATATTTTGTTTTCAGGGTATCACAAATCTTACATACTTGGATATAAGTGACAATCAGCTGACAGATATATCAGAAGGAGCATTCTTGCCTTTGATAAGGCTGAGTGTTCTGAGGCTAAGAGGGAATCTACTGAAAGTACCAGCCCTGGCTCCTTTGAAGGTAAGATGCAATATTATTAACTAGCGACCCGCCCCAGCTTCGCACGGGTGCAATGCACATATAAACCTTCCTCTTTAATCACTCTATCTATTAAAAAAAACCGCATTAAAATCCGTTGCGTAGTTTTAAAGATTTAAGCATACAAAGGGACATAGGGACAGAAAAAGCGACTTTGTTTTATACTATGTAGTGATAAAGCATTCTATAACCAACCGTATACACTAAGTTGTCAAGTGCCTCGAGTTTATACTCGTGTTTGTTAATAATGATGTTATCGAAAATGCATGACTGAACTATAATTTTTGGGTTAGAGATTTGTACTCATTGCGGTTCCTGTCGTTAAATGTTCTAAGATAGCGATGTGTTAATATTTTATTGAGGTACAGTGTTGTGTTCGTTCGTGAACTGTAATCTCTAGAACTACTGCAGGGGGTCCAAAAAATATTTAAACCAAAATAATGTTATATGCTAAGTTAAAATGTCACAGTAGCGGATTCAAACAGATATTCTTCCAAAAATAAATACATTACATATTATGTTACTTATGGGAATATGAAATCAAAAAGTACTATTGATTAAGGCTAATCCCAAAAATGTGTTACGAAAGCGTTGATTACCTTTTTACTAGTTTGTTCAAACGTGTATGGAAAGCCTTAATGGCGCCCAACGTGGGCCTCGCGTGGAACGCTGCGTCATAATTGAATTAGTTTTCTAATACCCTCCAATAAATCTCTTATTACCAATCAGCATTAATTTTCTTACCAGACCTTATTGAGAAGAATAATGGATGAAATTAGCCTTATTCAATCAATATCATTATTTGAGGTTGATGTGGGTAGTTAATGGAGTTTTCTTATGGATCCAGACTTAGCGTTAATACATAGATAATGGACTACATTTATACTACAATCAAATATTTATTAATCCATTTTAATTCAATTTTATCTTTAGATAATATTATTACTAAGTCAGTCTATTTGGAATGCAGCTGGTCAAACACGATTGGATAAATATAAGATATATTTTTAAAACGAGCTCAGAATATGTTCATTTAAAAATTGACAGAAAAATGATCGTACCTATCGCCATAGACATTTCGAGGCTTAGAAAAAGCCAGCATGGTCAACCAATCAAAGGTTACCTAAAACAAAACAATGAATATGGTCAGAAGCTTGCCAGTTACATAGATAAAAACAATCTCAATCAGGATGAGAAGTTTAGATAAGCAATCTCAACTGCAACCAATCAAACTGAAAGAAACAGAGAACTACATAACAGAAAAATACAATAAGAACATATTCTTCTTCTCCTTTTCCAAGTTATTTGGCGTAAAAGCACTACGTTTCCTTTTGCTTCGCTTGTATTCCTCTATATCAGCCAATCAATCCACATCTAATAAACCCTTATTCTTTTTAAGGAGGCCCATATGCTAAGAGATTTGGATTTATCCAGCAATGCACTAGAAGGACCGCTTGGTCCTACTACAGTGCCTACTTTGAGCTGTCTAACCACCCTTCAGTTGTCTGACAACACGTTTGCGAGTATACGACGTGGAGCGTTGGCAGGTAAGAACGAATCACTCGTAAAACAAGAAATTAATGATATTTTTTTCTCACATTGTATCTACACTTCTTGATCCTTCGAAAAACTTTTTTTTTTAATATTCATTTCCCCTACATGTGAATCAATTATTCGTTTGCCTAAAATATTTTGCTGGCTTTGTAGAAACGCCAGCACATCAGGCTAACCAAAACCGTCAAATTTTCCCAATCAACTTTGAACTTTATGTTTTAGCGATAAGTTTGAAAATCCATTAAAGAAAGTATGTACAACTGAGTTTTTACGGTTCTGTATTTATAGTCTACTAGCGACCCGCCCCGGCTTCGCACGGGTGCTATGCTGATACTAAAATTACATAATATAAACCTTCCTCTTGAATCACTCTATCTATTAAAAAAACCGCATCAAAATCCGTTGCGTAGTTTCAAAGATTTAAGCATACAAAGGGACATAGGGACAGAGAAAGCGACTTTGTTTTATACTATGTAGTGATAACTACATCGATTGTGATCACAAAGTTATATTTAAAACAAAAAAAGAATTGTATTGTCGTTACTAACATACATCACAATAATTTTATTGAAATACATTCGTAAATATTCCGTCTTATAAGATGTTCCATTGAATTTTCTGGTTTCAATTCTCAAAAGACTTCAGTTGGAATATTTTAACCTTCCTCGCTTCACTCGACGCAAGACGTCAGTCAAAGCTTGAATACTGAATCGTCAATTGATGCAGGCACAGTCATGGATCGATTGAGCCTTACCACACGTCAAAAATTTCTCCAGAACATGTTTCACATGAATTTGAAAGATTTCTTGTGAAATTTTGGACAACATCTACAACTATACTTACTACTTCATACTTACAGTATAAAAAATCTCAAATGTTATTTATACCAGTACATCAAGTTACTACAATCTGTCTCATTAATAGAAGTTCAGCTTTATCACTGAATGATATATGCTTCAAAGTTGATTGAGAAAATTTTACAGTTTGGGGTAGCTTGATGTGCTGGAGTCTGTACCTAGAGCTTACGTGTGAAAATTTCATAAAACAAAAATGTAACTAGCTTGATACATAATTCCTTCCATAAACTTGTGGTTAACCTAACAGCTGAACAGAACAAAGAAACTAATAACACGTTACAAGCAACCTGTTATTCAATAAATACTCTAACACCATAATGAACTCACAAACTAAATCAATTTTCGCGTACAATCCCTTAAATTACCGTTGGTCCATGTTCACAGGTCTCACAAACTTAACTCATTTGAACTTGCACAACAACCAGATAGATGTTCTGGAGGACTACGCGTTCAAACACATAGCTAACTTGACGCACCTGGATCTGTCTCACAACGAAATCGTTGCTGTGTCAGGTAAGGATGGTGGAGAAGGTGATGTTGATGAAGTGGACGATGTAGGGATTGAATCAGATGACGTTCTAGTAGATTCTATTTGCATAAGATAATGGATTATATTTAGGTTTAGGTTTGATCATACCAATAGTAGTAAGACATGTTCATCGTTTCAACTCTTCAAATTGTAGTCGTGTTTAATAAGAATTTTTGACTAATATGCCAGCTCTAGGTTTATGAAAAGTTAATAACAATGAACTTGCTCGAAAAATAGGTACTGCAAAATTGTTAATCTACAATTCCATAAACGTTAAAAACCTTTTTGGTAAACGAACCCAAGCCGAAATCGTTATTATTATCCAGTTTCCTCTCGATTAGTTTAGTTTAACAGAGATAATGTCCATTTAAAGCTTTTAGTCAATTTTGTGACGTTTTAATTTCCGGCAAAAAAATCCCAAAGCGCCTGGGACCGACGGAAATAAGGAGGAAAAGTATTTTCTTAACATTTACATAAGATTTGAAGGAAACGATTGAGAAACAAAATCAAAATAACTTTTGTAAGCCTGCATAAGAAAGGTTTTGTGTTCCTTAGTCAATATAATAGGAAAAGAGGTTGAAAATACGGTGTTTCAATTAGGGTTTTAATGTTTTGGAATAAGGTTTTTTTTAAGATTGTCTAAAGAGAGAACCGTGCAGATCATCAGCAATCTTAATGTAAATACAATAAAAAAATTATCTTTTTAAGTTTTGCTACTTTGGTTAAGAGTTATAGATATGCGATTGAGACAAAAGAAAGATATTATTCTCGTTCAGTATCATCTACATCTGATTTTAATATTTGTGTCACTAGTATTAAATAGACATACCGCTCGTTGCTATAGAAATACAAAATACAAGGCAATACCGCCATTATTCATACGATCATAAATTCCAAAATCCCATTTCACGTCCACAGGTGCATCGCTAGCTCAGCTGACTAGTTTAGTCCACCTGGATCTTTCACACAATTTCCTCCGCTCCTTATCTGCTGAGCCGCTCAAATCTCTCCGAGGATTGACCGAACTATTGCTTCACGATAACGACATCTCAATGATAGATGACGGGGCTTTGGCACTGCATAAGGACCTCGGCCGATTCACCATTGAAGGTAATGGAGGCGCGATGATACGCACTTTAAGGGGACATACTGTTGAGGAAGATGTACAGCGAAATTCGTTACTAAAGAGTTTGGTTAGGGTTATTATCAGCTTCCTATGCAGTGTTGACTTATGTCAATATGAAATAGGGGCTGGTCTGGCTAGTAACATGTTTTACAAGTGTTGTGTCAAAACAGAATCATTGAAATCAAAGTTGGTTTTAGTTCTATATTTCAATATTTTCAAACGTTTAGATTTTTTTATTTTCGTTTATTTGAATTTTGTTTATTTAAGGTAAATAGGACAAACGAAATATTTTTTGCAGTTATTAATATGTACACGCGCAAACTAGAATTAGAAACAGTTATTACTATTTCCCTATTAACATGTTCACGGATTTTCATTTTTAATTAAATATTTTTAAGCACCTTGTAATTTTTTAATCAAAAGCAATTTATATCGATGATTTGCTCGTCTATCTTCCTTACCTGTATGTCCCGCAGATATTTGTCGATACTCAACGTTTCAGCGAGGTGATGTCGAAACGTCTTTGTTCGCCCGTCGATATTCGCCTGTTATACTGTTGCGTGACTCTTAACTATTTCTGCCTTTGTAGTTTTCTTTATGGGCTTTTTTTGTATGGAATAATTCTGGCCGCTGACACTTTTGTCGGTGTAACTTCATTTTTCTCGCGCCTTTTTGCCGTAGACTTTGAAAGGAATAGAAAAGCCATCATGTTTGAACTTCACATGGCATAAAATGTATTAATATCACAACAAAATATACGTGCTATTTATTATTTTTAAAAGTAAGGCTCTACATAAAGTATACAGCCCAAGATAAACAATAATTTACTTAAAATTTAGTCACCCTTAATCCTGTAGAAAAATTCTCCATAAGAAATAGCAAAAGTTAAATTGCATAGAATCAAATAAGCAATTACTCATACTTTAAACTTCCTCTGTAAACTTCACCAACATTTATTTGGGGTCGTAAAGATAAATTCTGCTCTCTTTTACAGATAATCCCCTTAATTGCGATTGCCTAATGGCCGGATTCGCAAGGTGGTTGAGGGAGGCAAAAAACCTTCCCCAAACTGATAAATCGGTGGCCGTGTGTGCAACACCACCGCATTTGGAAGGAGCTCTCCTATCTCGATTGTCGAAAAACAAACTTTGCGATGATTCCGAACATACAGACTTGAAACAGAAAGATACGAACTACGATTTTAATAAGGTTCTAGCGAATTCAATTGTTAACGATTATAAAATTAATGTTGATGACAGTGGACGAGATGTTTATGTTGATAAGCAAGAGGGTTTGGACGATGATTTGTATGATGAAGAATTAGAAGTTCCAGCTGAAGAAGATTTGCCGATATCAGAAGCTAAGGTAAGATTTGTCAATGAACGAAATATTGCAAAATTTTTAAAGTTCATCTTTAAGTATAATACTGTTCAATGTCAGTGAATTATAAAACTTTAGTAATGATAATAAATCACATGAAGAATAAATATGGATATCAATAAAGATTATCCATTTCAATAATATTATTTTAACACTTTGAACTCTGTGAATCACCAAAGCCAAAATTATTCTTCTATTGGCGAATGAATTGGTAAAATTCAATAAGTGTATGTATAGAAGGCAGCACATCAAGCTATAAAAATTTCCTAATCGACATTGAACCGTATCCTTCAGCGATATAGTTGAAAATCTATTGAGGAAATTTGACAGATTGTAGTAGCTTGATGTGCTGGCGTCTGTATATTCGTCAAATTAGCGTGGGATTATAGCTTTATGGTTTGGTTAGTCATCTTATTTGTTTTTTTTTATTTCATCACATAGCAACTGTAATAGGTAGTCATTCTAAATTCTATTGTTTGCATAAATTATGGACAGTTTAAAATTAGCGTTGGTTTCGATACTTAAGTGATCTTTATGAGTCATGCAATTGTAAACGAAGTCTTTAGGAATGGTTTTTGTTTCCAATTGTTTGTTATTCCAATTTGTTCTGAGGAAACCACAATAGATGTTAATTTTTATGAAATATTTATTGTATCTATGTGAACATTACAAAGCAGAAGAGTTTGTTTGGTAGAACGAACTAATGTCAGGAACTACTGGTCCGATTTGAAAAATTCTTTCAGTGTTAGATAGGATTTAATTTATTTATCAAGGAAAACTATAGGCTTTTTATACGGATGCGCGGATTTGATCCTACGAGACGCGGGTTAAACCGCTGTCAGAAGCTAGTATTGAATATAATGACACTTTTCGCGAGCAGTAAAAACAACTGTTCATTTTTATCAGGTACGCTTAATAGACGCTTGGCATGACGATGAAGAAGTACATCTTTCTTGGGCAATAGAACCTCCATCAACCCGACGGTATAGATGTACTGGCGTCACTGCGTCCAGAGCTGGTGGACTACCAAAGCACGTGGCTTGTCATAGAGCGTCACCTTCTAATGTCGTGTTACGAGGATTGAAGATTGATGCTGTGGATCAGTATACGTAAGTATTCAATGCTTTTTAAACTGTAGTGTACAATAGAACAAAGCCATTTGTCACATTATGTTTTTGATCTTGTGTTTTAATTATGGGGATCTTGTCTCTGTTAATTAAAGAAAGATTTCTTTGTTTTTATCGGGAGAAAGCATTTGTTTTGTGACTTAAAAGATAATGTACAGAATCATTTTTATACTTTTAAGTTATTTTTTTCTTTAGCAATTTTATTGGCTATGATCAATTTTATTACATGGGTGTATAATTTTTCATTTTATTCGTTTTTCGCAAAAATAATTTCGATTACATTTATTAAGTTATAGCAATTAGTAGCCGAAAATAATTTTAATGTTGTTCCTCATTCATATCCAAAAGCGGGATACAACTTCAAAGAAATCAACTTAAGAATAAAGTTGAACTTTATCCAAACAACCATTAAGATCAATGAAGAAAATACTCCACAAATATCAGTTAACCGCAACTCGAAAAACTCATAATTGAACTAATTAGATCAACAGTTAAAGTTATAACCGCAAAGATAAATTAAAGAGCTAAAGTAAATATTTAACTGTGCCAAAGTTTAATGGGAGTCCCTCACAGAATAATATACAAATTAAATTAACTGAAACTTGGTCATTCGACCATCTGTTTTTGGTTGATGTTAAATGCTATTTCAATAATGTAGACTAGACATGAAACAAAACACAATCCTACCCTACGTCAATCTGCTGGGGAGTTTGTTGCGCCACTTCTTCTTCCCAGCAAAAACACATGGGAAGTGAAGAAGGGTGGGCGTATTGGGGGCCGTCTTTTGTAATATTTGACGTTCAAAAATTGCTGTTTTGCAGCCAAGCCATCAAAATCATTTATTATTTATTCAAAATAAATGATTTTGATGAGTTTGAGTCTTTCTGTATGTTCACGTTAATTTTAAGAGTAGTGGACTGAATTTCATACGTTTACCATTTACCAATAGATAAAGGGATTCGGAAAGAAGGCTAAAACATTTTTCACCCTTGCGAAGCCGGTATAAAACGCTAGTATCTGTTGGAGTAATAAGAATCATATTTGCATTTAAGTAATTAATGAGTTCTGAAAATTATCAGTATAAATATTTGGTGTTCTGCCATTATTTTTAGGTACCATTTATTTTAATTAAAACTGTTATTTAATCAGCGAGGATCCTGAATAAATATTATGACCTCGTTGCTAATCAGAAATTAAATACATGATTATTTCTGGAAGTTTTGAACAGGGCATACAATTCCTGTCGACTGATTTGGTTTTTACATTCTTTGATCAATTTTTTGATGAAACGCTATCGAAGAAAAAAATACATTTTCAATATTGGTATATTGCTTTGGAATTCTTTTGTTACGGTATTTGGTACGTACCTTAATTATTAAAACAATTAAAGAAAACTTTATGTGCCAAACACATTCGCTCTTTTTAGAAACGACTGTAAATCTAGAAGTGGTTTGTAACATACTTACAAGACTATTTGACAACATCGTTTCATTTAAGTTCGTGGAATTAATATCAAGTGCTCTTATGAATTCTAACAGTCATATCCATAGTAGTTCCATTCTTTAAAGCACCTGGTCGAAATATACTAACGGGATGCCGAACGAAACATCATTGCTATTACAATGTTACTAGGCGTTCTACGTAAGAAATATTTTTTAAACCTACCTATATGATACAGTCATTGTATGTTAAGATGTGTGGATACAAAGATTAGCAAAGTCCTGCATCGTTATTAGCCGTAAAGTTGCTCAGGCGATGGGAGGGAGTCATCAGTCAGGATCAGAATGGGAGTTTGTAGTGTTGGGCCGATGTGGCAAGTCTTCGGCCTTAGTTCAATTTCCCATTGGGCTAAGAGATTTAGGGAAAGCATAACTGTACATGCTTGTTCACCTATTTCCTAAACATAGATAAGGTTTTCAACTTGACCAATATTTTTCCTTCATCGATTTTAATTCTTCTATAACCTTAATTTACCTGTTACCTACTCTCTGTTAAAGCCTATTAGTTATCTTAGCAAAAAGTAGGACGCATTCATAATTTACCTTGGGGATTACCGTGGCCTCATAATTAGGAGGATTTGTACTTGATTTATAATTTATGTTTGAGTTATTGTTACTTGCGATGCCTTGTTCTTTTTTAAACTAATTAAGGGCCTGTTTCACCACCTACGAAGAAGTTACCATTCCATAGTTTATCTGTCAGATAATTTCATACAAATTCTGTTCAATTTTTGAATTTATCTGGTAGATAGTAACTATCCGTAACCGGTGAAACTGGCCCTAAATATGTATTCTAAAATGCATTTCAATGAAAAACCTAGCCAGATTGGACTCTCAGACGATGTGAGTCTTCCTGTGTCTCCACATACGCTTATGCACAATATTACTAGCGACTGATCACAAATGAGAAAAGCCATGTTTTCTGTAAATCGGTCTGACCGTTATTATTTAAAAAAAGAGGTGTTCTTTTTTCAAACGCCTTTTTTGTTTACAGATTCTGCATAGCTCTGGAAGAAATGGACAGCTCAGATGTTCCTCTCTCCTTGGTATTAGGTTGTGGAGCTCCCATGCTAGTTCGACAACGCGCAACTTTTGCCACTGTCGTGCCTATAGTGGTCACTCGGCCTCCAGAACCTAGCAACCCTTTAAGGTAAGGTGAAAATTGGTGAAAAATTTAAATGTGTTTTAAATGTGGCCTTATTACATAAAGAGTTAAAAGGGGTCCTTTTAACTTTTTATTGTTGCTTAAGTTCAACCAGTTAGCCCCGTAATGAAGGCAAGGATATACGTGGAAATTGATCAGTTTTAAAACTATTTAGATTCCAAATGTCGTAAATTATTTACGGTTGGTTTCCTATGAAAATTTTAAAGTGTTTTTTAAATATAGACAACCTAAATTGAGAACTTTCCCTTTTATTGGAAGTCGCTTACATTATTTTAGCAGTATGCGACCGAAAATTTTAACTTTCTAGTAAAATTGATAATTTATCATTCTTATATTTCAGAGTATCAGAAGTCCGTTCGAACGTCACAAGTGATGGCATCCTAACAGTTCTGATATCAGTCTTGGGGCTTCCACAAAGACCGCAGTACGTGCTACCTCGTTCCCAAAGACTGTCCAATGACGTCAGACCGATCGGCAACTGCTATATCGTCCTCGCTGTCTTATCACGAGGGAGCCTCGTAGCTCAGAAAGACACACCGTGCCAATCGACACTAGAAATTTCCATGGAAGGCTTCATGAGAGGACCCTACGAAGTCTGCGCAGCAATTTCGAAGTACAAAGTCGATGAAAGGCGAACGATTTGTGTTGTCCCACAACTAATAGAGTCTCTTGGTACTTTGGAAATGAAGGCAGGCTTCAAAGGTTTAAATACGGCCCTGATTGGCGTGGCTCTTGGTTTGATGGTCGTAGTCATCGGTTTGGTGTGGTTTGTGAGGAAAATGTTAAAGAAACCAGCGGAATTTGAACCTCATAGGTGTTTTAGACAAGAGCCAGTGCAAGAGGAGAATCCGAGAGCGAGTTACGTCATGCTGACGGCCACTTCGAAGGTATGAATGAACTTCGAAGGAGTTCGAATTACTAGTCGTGAAAATTTTTCTTTTTAAATAATAATATTTGCTTGGTTATATGAATGAAGTATTAAATTCGAAATGTATTTTTAGATGTTGTGAAAATATTATATTACAAATTAATATAATTGTTTGTTTAATAAAATTCGGAATATTCCAAATGACTCACTAATTTGGATTGTTTAAATTATTTTAACAGATGCGCTTAGATTTATATTTTTAATTATTCTTTTATAGTTGTTCTGTGTAAGTAAATATTCTTCTCCGATAAAAAATATAAAATATTTGTATTTCAGAAACAGAATTATTTAGAAATCTATTATTAATGTGATGTTAGACTTTATTTGCGAGTAAAAATAATATTATTTTAATTCCAAAACGAAAACGTCTCATTTTATATTTATATAAAATATTTATATATTTTTTCTTGTTCAACGTATTCTACGAATATGAAGATATAAGAAATAAAATAATTTTAATGAGTCTACCACAGATCAAATGTAAGAAATAACATCATTAAGTACAGTTGTGTAAATATTATTATCACTGAGATCAAAGTACAATAAAATAGACGGGAAATTAAGTTGTTTTAGTAGATAAGTATGCTATACTGTGTAACAGTAACAACTTACACTAGATAATATTTGCAATCACCTCTAGCTTGTGATAAGTACATAAATATCTGTAATAGGGTATTTGACTAAATTTTTTTAATTATTCATATCAAAAGTAACATTTTACAAAACCAAAAACAGAAATAATTTTTGGAATCCGTTGAGAAATAAGTGATTTATAAACCTTTCAAAAGTCAAATAGTTAAATAACAGAAAAAGGATGCACATACAAGCTTGTGACGTCAACGCTATTTGATCACGCATGTGCAAAAGAGATAGCAAGATGTCCCCACTATGATCCCACTCTTCATCATACGAATATAAAACTGTTGATTGCTGCTCCATTTATCAACCAATTTTGACGCTGTTTTCAGAAAAATGTTCCTTGTGCGTGTGTTTATTTGTTTTGTTAAAGATTTTGTACAAAATCAAACACAGGCAAATACCCTATTATAATTATACATGGTAGCAATACAACTGAGTCAGTTGCAAGAGTCTTCATATCTTTGAAATTATGAATATATCGCAGTCTTCTGGTTGAAACTGCTGAACGAACGCATCTAGCTGGACGTTGAGTGATGCTTGTTCAATCAACGTTCGGCCTAGTCATTTAATTAAATGTCGTCATTCAATGAACGCGCAGGACATAGAATAACAGATTCGACCAGATGACTGCGTCAGATATAATTGAAATGATTTAAAAGGTGTATCTTGGTATCTAGATATAATTTAGAATGCCGAGATTTTCTTTGAATTTTCATATTGTTAAGCAGATAACGATTTATTGATTAACCCGTTGTATGCCGGAGCGCACATATGCACGAGACACAATTAATTTTCTATTGTCTTATTATTGCCGGCATACGAGAGGTTAATATTACAAATCGAGAGTTAACAAAGGATTTCCTCAACCCGATGTGGTTAAGTCTGTAAGTACAAAAAAATCCGTTCAGTCTTAAACTACTTCAAATATAGTAATTTATATCTGAGTTTGGGTACCATATCTTTATCGTTGGTATTCAAAATTATGTCATCAAAGATATTAAGATTTTGAAACTGATTCAAATTTATTGCTCTCAAGTAATTAGCAGTTTAAGTTAATGTTATGTTAATATAAATAACAAGTGTTTCTCATTAGTCTTGAAATTGACTGATTTTATGACTCAACTTCGAGGCATGGTGTGGTCGCGTATCCAATAACAAATAACATAATCATAAAAACTATGTAATATAGTACATGATTTCAGACTAAGTATCCCAGGGAAAATTAAACATGTAAAACAATTTAAGAAAATCAAATTATTTTCAAAACATTTCAAGGCCAGTAGCTAAAGCGTCTGGAAATCGAGAGGTTGTGAGTTCAATTTTCACTCACTATAGTTGAATTGAAAAACTCCAGATACCTATATGTAAAAGTTTATTTATTTTATTTAAAGGTCCAAGTCTTCTAGGAATGTGCAATCTACAAAAAGATATGGTGCAAATTGTTATCAAATATTTATTTATTTTGCTATCTTAATATACTCGTATATAAATTACGTGTAGCATTATTTGTTCGCGATGGACTTCTAAACTACTTAAAAAAATCTAATCTGCATACCGTGTGATATAGGATAGCTATATCTTAATGTAAATATAGTCGCAATATCATTTTGTTGCAAATTATATTATTATAACAAAAAAAAAATACCACAGTAACGCATGACCGGGTCTGCTATATGAATGAATTACCTATAACTATTTATGTTACTCCTAATAACGTTTCTCACTATTTATTAACCATTCCTCGAAGTTGAAACTTAATAACTAACTCGACGAACTTCTAATAAATGACTAAAATAGAAATATTTCTTCTGTGAAGATGTATTCCTCGAACATAATTTAGTCTAGAACTAATATATTAACACGAGGCTCGCAAAATATGGTTAATTATGATATACGTATAGTCAATACGAAGTCTGTATGTAATTACGATATACATTAAGAAGCGCGATAATATTATCTAATTCTCTGTAGTGATATGTAACTAAGTAATTTTATGAATTAAAATCTGTTATTAATATCATTTTAAGTTGAGAAATTAATAAAGCTAGCATCGGTTTTATAAATTATTTTGATTGTTCAATTAAGGGGGTGAAAATAACTTGAACTTTTGGAGAAAGTATCATAATTTGTTTTAATTGATTTTTTTTAACTTTCAAAAGTTTCTGTGCTTTACAAATTAATAAAAAAATGCAATGTGTTTTAGAATTCACAGCAGTGTAAAAGACAAGGGACATATAACAAATCACTCCCTTTATATTTTTATTATGTCCATAAAAGTGTAAAGAATTGTTCATTTATTAAAACAATAGACTTCAGTTTATTTCTGAAGCATATTTTGTAAAACAGAAATCTTTAAAAGTTAAATTGTCATATACTATCGTAGGAGCGTATATTGTTATTTTTAGTCACGGTCAATAGATAGAAGAAATATGTATAATGCGTTGAAAAATAATATAAAAATAATAATGTACTGGAGCTTTTATCTATCTGATAGCTGGAGAGTTTGTTTGCTTAAACTATTGGTTGATTTAAAAAAAAAAACAGTGGCAAATATCGCATTATCCCACTTTTAGAATGATCAACTAAATTCAAACTAATTTAGGTACATCTAGTGACTTTTGTGAGTGATAAATTATTTGACTTTGATTGATAACAATAAAAACTAAACTAAATCAGATGCGCAGATTAAGATGATATTTATTTATGGAAGAAATTAATGATAGAAATTTATGGTATCCTGAAGACAGATAGCCTACTTCTCATCCGAATGCGCGGAGTAGTTTCCATGGACGCGGATAGAACGTTGCTACGTTCGGTTATAAGTATGTTTGGATAGTTCAATGTTTCGCTTGGGAAATACCGAGTAACAATAAATAATTGACATACGTACCTATTTATACTGTGAAGCAGAACGCTACGGTATAATTATATTATCAGCTCATGACGTATTTCAACTTGTCTCTGGGATAGCAACAACAAACTAAAAATTACATTGCTCTTTAAAAATATTTAAAGAGAAATTCTGTCGATTGGTAAAAACTGGTAAATCTATCGATCCATACCTAGAGTGCAAAATACATTAAAAAAATATTAAAAATCGCACGAATTATTTTGTTACGGAAAAGTAAAAAACGTTGTAATATTATAATTAATAACAATTTAATCTTGTAATGGCGTAAAATGCATTGTTATAAACAAAAAATATATTATTAAGATTTTATAATAGACCCGAAATAATTACACTAGTGTCCATACGTATTATAAATTAGCACATTATAGGGTATCAATAGACACATCAACGAATCTACCAAAAATCTATAAACAGAAAATGGAAGTCGCAACAGATATCTGTGGCGCATACAAATATTTGCCCCGAAGCGGGAATCGGCTTGGCAATGCCATTTCTGCCATCAAAGCTTTGCGTTGCCATCCAATGAGGCGACAAGGAATGCATTCTCACAAAACATTCCCGATTTGCCAAAATTCTACGATGTAAGAAGCCTGCCTCGTCTCACGCACACATTTGAAATTGCACTCACACGCTCACAAGAACATAGTGGGTTTAGTCGGTAAGAGTCTGACACTCCCTCCAGTTGTAAGGGTCATTTGATGATTTCCCATGAAAAAAGGCAACAGCTTGTTATAAATATTTTGTTGTGAAAATATTATTGTAAACTGGAGTCTCTCGTCTTCTCAAATATATTGATAGGGTTATAGACGCTTTGGTGTTTAAGGACAAGCAAAAATATTTTTTCTATCTATTGACAATAAGTTTTGAAATTCTATAACATGCGTTGTATGGTATTTGAGCTTTATTTGCATTGTAATTAATATAACGCGTCCAAACCGCATTAGGTTAATGTTTTTATAAGAATCGTATGTTCTGCTTTAATTAGTTTAAATAATTATGTAAATAAATAATTTATACGATGCCATTTCCGTTCTTAAATAAAATATTAACAAATGTTTGTGTTTTCTTTTATGACTTTCCTTTATCCTTGTTTGATGAACTTTATAGCTGAAGCATATGGTTCAAAGTTGATTGGGAAAATTTTACCTTAATTATTAAATCTATTTTCAAAGTCAAAGTCAAGTGTCTCTTCAAATGAGACAGCACTGTAGTTGCTCGATTCCAAAATGTGGGTCCGCAGAATGATGTGGTAGACCCCCAGCGTGATTGGTGGAAACGCTCTAAAGATCGGGTGGTGTGGAGACGAAGTGGGGAGGCCTTCGTCCAGCCGTGGAACACGGCACAGTAGAGGCCGAAGAAAGAAAAAAAGAACACAAGCTGCGGAACCAAGTCTGTTTGACAGCACTGTGATATAGTCACTTCATTCAAATTTACAGTAGTAATAAAAATGCTCAGAAAATCGGTTTAACTTATAAAATCTAATTTATTACTGTCTAGAACGCTGTTAAGCCTTACTGTAGTTACATTAAATAAAGAGAATTTAATACATTTCGATTTAGAAGAATTAAGAACCAAATTATTCGCTGCAAATCACTTTGATAATCAAGACGAGACGAGAGACTCGCAATGGATGGACGAATTAATGTCACCAGGTTCGCTATAGAACGTTTCGAATGATAGGTATCAATAAACAAAATTATGCTTATAATGTACTTTTATAAATACAAAAAACTATTAGCGCAAGAGGAATTCTCAGAACGAATAATAAATATAGAATTAGAGATAAATCTGTTATCTTTACGAGGAGGTAAACTTAATTGCGCGGGTTATTCCGAATGTTAATCGCAATTGCAGCGATAGGAGTTCAGGGTTTTTGTTGATATGCGCTAATAACGTTTTTTTATACGAGGCGTGTTTAATATAAATTAAGATTAAATGGGTCTAGGGTTTTATTATGAAGATTTATCTTGCAAGGGAGACAAAAATATTTTACAAAAACTTTATGGTGGAGAGTTTTTAGCACCACTTCTTCATCACCATCAGGTTTTTTATAGTCCCACTGTTGGGCACAGGCCTCCTCTCAGACAGAGAACGATTGCGCCTCTTCTTATCAGAAAAAAAAAACAGAGTAAGTAGTGAAGAGTTGGCATTTTGGCGACTATTTTATGTAATTTTTTACATTCGAAAAGTGCGTGTGTTTAGTTTTAACTAATTGTATTGTAAGTACATTTCAGAGAGTACAGTCATTATTTTTGCTGATTGTAGATCTTAACACATCATTTTAATGCGAAACTTTTTTATTTTATTTTCTGTTAATAACCTATCAGTTGAAAATACCAATACACAGTTTATAGAACTGTTTGTTTTAAACCTAAGATTGCATTTTATAGTTATGCGCCTGCATCTTGAAGTAGATGGTTTAGGTATAACGACTAAGATATTATTCAGCGCAGTATTCAAAAGTGATTTGTTGTTAGAAGGTTTAGTTCAAGAAACTCCCTTATTGTCGATAGTTTTATAATCAGCCTTTAGTTAGAATACTATTCTAGGGAATAAACTTAAAATTGGAGGTATCAGTGAAACTGTCTGAGTAGTAAGGCCGTCCGTCTGGCTACTGTTTAAGTCAAGGGTTCAGATGAGACTGCTCAATTCTTCGAAGTAATGGCGTCAAGACCGGCTACGGCAGTCGTTCTCCCTAAGGAGATCATCCAGCTGCGCAGTACATATTACTATAGTGCACAAGCATCGAAAGTATGGTAAGTAGTATGGGAAAATGCATCAGTCATTCATTAAAAAGTGGACTTTTTTTTTTTGTTATTTTCGTCTGTGTATCCATTTTTCTATTGTGATTTTTTACCATTGTTGTTATTTATTTATTAGATTCAATTCACTGTACAATGATTTAAAATTGACAACCAGTCTTGAATCGAAAATTGGTGACAACATTCCAATTAAATGTGAAAAAAAAAAATCAAAACATTTTGATATATCGTTCAGCTATCACGCTCTTTGCATCAATAAAATTCGCGACAAGTTCCTTAAACAAAAACGAAATGTCAAAGGTGCGTGGACGCATACATAATATGTATATATTTGTAAACAGACGCTGCTATCAGTATCAAGCCGGTCGTCATGGCGAACGTTCGTGTCTTACATGTTGTGATTCTCCTAACACTATGTTTGGGACTCCAAGCCAAAGTGTATACAAGATGTCAATTGACCCGTGAATTGCTGAAAAACAATTTTTCAAGGACTTTTCTGAGTAATTGTGAGTTGAATTTTCTATTGTGTATAATAATTAATGCGTTGTATTGAAATGAAGTGCTTCATTATTATTTAGGAGTATGTTATAAATTAAAGTTTAAGGTTATAATATTACTCGCGGCTTCTCTTACGTCCCGTGTGAATTGGGTAATTCACTCTTTTTTTTAATTATTCATATCAAAAGTAACGTTTTACAGAACCAAAAACAGAAATAATTTTTGGAATCCTAATTTATTATTGAAATAATTTATAAACCTTTCAAAAGTCAAACAGTTAAATAACAGAAAAAGGATGCACATACAAGCTTGTGACGTCAACGCTAATTGATTACGCATGTGCAAAAGTGATAGCAAGATGTCCCCACTAGGATCCCACACTTCATCATACGAATATAAAAAATGTTGATTGCTGCTCCATTTATCAACCAAATTTGACGCTGTTTTCAGAAAAATGTTCCTTGTAAAATCAAACATAGGCAAATACCCTATAAGTACTTTGCGCACGCGTTTAAACATAACCTACCTCGATAAATGAACTGTATTATATGTATTGAAAGAGTTTTCAAACCATACCAATAGTGCATGAAGTATATTCACTATATCTAAGGTAGTATGATTGACGTATCTATAATTCATAATTAGCATATAATTAGTTATACGGACATAGTCTACGTCAGTCTATTGTTAAAATTGACTTGCCTTTATTTGAGTTAACATATTTATAGATTGAAACTACCACATTCCATGAAATCGTTTTGTTTTTTTTTATTTTTAGTCCTGCATTCTTTGATGCGTAAACAGAATAATATGGAAATATCATGTTACTGTTATCAAAGGTGAAGGTTAATTAACAGGTTTTTTGGTAAATATTTACCTCTTTGGTCTCGGGTTCGAATCCCGGGCTTCAACTAGGCCTAATAAAATCTTCCGGGGCTGCGGGATTGAGCGCAAGAGTTACCGTAGCCATGGCACATAAATACCTCCAGAAGGAGTAAAGTGGTTTGTAGTCAGTAAAAGTCAGTCAATCCCTCCAGCTACATTCACAGCTGCAGGAATCATTTGATGATTTCTCATTAAAAAGGCCTAATAAAATAAACGTCAATACCAAAAGCCTTGACCAAGTAGTCATTACCGCTCATTCCTTCTCTGTATGACAAGAAGGCGGTGCCCTGCAGTGAGACATAGAACAGGCTGATGATGATGATAAAGCACAACAATTTTTTTTTTTCGATACACCTGGAATTACTAAATGATACAGGAATATGATCCTTATATTTATTGAAAGGTTAAGCTAAATAATAAGAGCAATCATCATTATGTGAGATCGGACTAAAAATAATAAAGACCAAGACCTTACTCAACAGTCTCATAAGCGAGGACAGTGAAATGTTCTTAATTGTTTTGGAAAATGTAAAATACCTGATCATAATAGTTTTCCCACCTTGTGTTTATCTAATTATGGTTGACAGTCAATCTGCAGTGTCATTGTGTTACAATAGTTGCAACTGTTGCAATATACAATTAGTCACTAAGGACCGATTGACGCTACACGAGAAGTGTGAATTCATTAATGGAGGTACAGACGCCAGCAGCTCAACCTACCTGAATCTATCAAATTTGATCAATTGAATATTAACTTACCGGTATTGTGATAAGGTCGAAAATTTATTTAAGAAATTTTACAGATTGAAGTCAGTACATAAATTATTTGTGATCGATTGTTCCTTAAAAAACCGATGAATGTATGGACACTAGTATTATGTATTATAAAATCAATACTTGTAGCTTTCTTTAATTCTGTCTATTTATGACTCGAAGGACCAGTTTTAAGATGACGTCTTATCAGACCTTTATCTTGTTGGTATTGCGTGCCAACAATATAGCTACTACGTCTTAGTAACGAGCAAGCGTTGATCATTTATAATTATTTAAGAATGGAACTACAGCCAGTCATAGAAAAAAGATAAAAATAGAACATAAGGGCCATTTTCACCCGTTACGAATAAGTTCCAGATAGATTATCCGGTATTTCATACAAATTCTGTTCCATTTTTTAATTTATCTGGGAGATAGTAGCTATCCGCCTCAAAAGTCATTTATTCAAAGCTGGCTAAAAATCAGCACTTTTTAAGTCAATTTTAGAAAAGATAGCCCAAAAAACGTCCGCACTTCACCACTTCCTATGCGTTATCGCTGAGAGGAAATGGTGAAAAAACTCCCTTGAAGAACCGGTTCTATACAAAACAAGACCCATACTGAATATAATATTTAATTCCATTTTCCCGGATCCAAGAGAAACAAATGATGTAACAATTATCTACGCTTATTTACGTGTGTGCGTAGAATATCAGTGTATTGTATATTGTTAGTTGAGCCCATTGTATTCTGTTATTACTGACTGCTTGTCATGATTTTGTCAATGGATTTTCCTTATATGAACATGACTTTTGGTATGTCGCGATTGGTATTCAAGCGTGGGATTTTTTTTTAATGGTGGGTTACGTCTTTTGATGTTAGTGGGTATCATTATTCGGAGTAGTTTTTTGGAGCATCTATTTTTTATAGTATCTAATATTGTTTTGAGATGAATCAATAGTGCTATGCTATGCTATGCTATGTGTTTTGTTAATAATTTGTTCTTTAATGGAAGGTTTTATTAATTAACAGTTATATGGCTAGGTTTTTTGTACTAGTTGGCAAAGATAAGCCAAGTGATGAGCTCTTTTGGATGTCTACAATAAATATTTATGCATGATATTCTTCTTTTCATTTCCTAATTGCATTATAAATAACGAGCTGTTGCCCGCGACGTCGTCCGCGAGGGCATTAGGATTAAACATTTACCCCCTCCCCCCCGTAGTGAAAGCGTGATAATATGTAGCCTATATGTTGACCCGACTTCTTAGTTATACAGACAAACAGACAAAAATTCTAAAAACTATATTTTTGGCTTCGATATCGATTTTAGATCACCCCAACTATTCTTTTAAAAAAATATTCAATGTACAGTTTTGACTTTTCTACGATTTTATTATATGTACAGATATGAATAGCAACAAAAACCCTAAAGTGAAAAAGGCATTTGGCAAGTCCCCAAATATTTTTTTTCCATTTAAAAAAATATTTTTGTTATTATGATGTTAATTATTAGACTATCTACCTAACTAATAAGTATAAATATATTATTCCGTAAAACTATACCTACATATGTAAGAGTAATTCCATCCGTTCCTGTTTTCCTTTATATAATGAGTCTCATGCAATGATTACTATAGTACATACATATGTAACCGAACTACTAAAACAAATGACTACGCACACGAGTGTTACCTTGACAGAAAGGTCAATTTAATGTCTGCGTGGACTGTAACAGTGATGTGAGTCATCAATTGATTACAGCTTACCTGTAAATTACTGGCTAGAATCGTTGCTAATTATTTTTTCAAATCGGACCATTCGTTCCTGAGATTAGCGCGTTCGACTAAACAAACAAACTCTTCTGCTTTACTTATAATAGTACTAGCGACCCGTCCCGGCTTCGCACGGGTGCAATGCTGATACTAAAATTATACATATAAACCTTCCTCTTGAATCACTCTATCTATTAAAAAAAACCGCATCAAAATCCGTTGCGTAGTTTCAAAGATTTAAGCATACAAAGGGACATAGGGACAGAGAAAGCGACTTTGTTTTATACTACGTAGTGATATACAATTTACGGCTTCTGTACCTGTAGTTTTACGTAATCAACAAGTATCAACAATAGTATCTCTTGACAGGATGTATAGTTTACTTTAGAATTTACTATGAATATTTGCCTGTCAAGTAACTTAGAAGAAATATCACTGAGATGATTTTTACTTTAATATTGTAGATATCTCTCTCTTTACTCATGGCTATAATTTTTTTTTAATACGACCGTGCTTTGTGGTATTTGTGATTTATTTTGTATTGTTTTGTGTTTCAGGGGTATGTTTAATAGAACAAGAAAGTGATAGGAATACCTCGGCTATGGTAGTCAAGTCACCCAGAAGGAAATTCTATGGATTATTTCAAGTAAGTTTATATTCTTCTTATATGTCTAACAGTTTCTGAAGCTTATAATTCTCTTCGATTTAGACAAAGCACCTGCCATCTTTAGATTTTCCTAGTGTAGTGTAGTGATGTAACCTAACGTATGATCGATACTTTTCGGGCTATAGGTGTGTATATATACATTCGTATTTATAACATTAACATGTATAAGTTTTTTTGTCTCATTATAGCGTTTTTTATGCGTTTCTCATGGGATTCGTTCTTGTGGCTAAAATTGAGTATATTATACAAGTCTACCTTTTACTAACAGTTCGTTGAAAAAGAAAAAAAATATTTTGTCTAGGTATCGTGACTAATATTATTATGTTCTATTAACATAAGATTAGAATGTGGGCGAAACCAGTTGATATTTAGACCTTATTTTAAAGACAGGTTGTTATAATTTCAGATAGGAAGTGAATGGTGCAAGGAAGGCAAGAAAGGTGGGAAGTGCGATATAACTTGCGAAGGTAAGACCATTGAATA
The DNA here is from genome assembly GCA_958496145.1 of Heliothis peltigera. Lineage (NCBI taxonomy): Eukaryota > Metazoa > Arthropoda > Insecta > Lepidoptera > Noctuidae > Heliothis > Heliothis peltigera. The sequence continues at coordinate 4,142,547 of OY292345.1, read as the reverse complement.
ATAACTTAGCCTATATTATATATTATACATATATATATTATTTATATAACTATTTTATTTATATATTATTTATATATATATTATTTATATAACTATTTTTTTACTATATAAATTAAATGTGTTATTTTGATCGAGGCGTGTTGGAGCTGCAGGATTGTTCGCAATAGTTACCGCGGCCCTGGCACACAACTTGCTCCACAAGGAACAAAAGTGGGTTTTAGTCAGTAAAAGTCTGAGACTCCATTCAGCTACCCGCAGTGGGAGGGGTCAGTTGATGATTTCCCACTAAAAAAAAGAGTTTCTTGACTAATTAATTGCTAGATCATTTAAGTTATTCCCGGGCTTTTTTGTATTTTTAATAACTACAAAGACATTTGATGTAGGTTTAGAATCATAATACTACCAAGTCATTCTTCTTAAACTTAAAAGGCTAACACTTGTCAGTGTAGCTCCTTCCATTTCTGACTATCGTGTGCCAACTCTTGAACTTCCTTATGAATCCCAACATCCACCTTCTCTTTGATTTGACTAATATAGCTATTCCAGCAGACTTAGCATGGCGATTCTGTGTCTATTCTATCAAGAAAAGATAAAGTTCTTTCTATCAATGTCAACATGCCTTCTGCCCGAGCATGGCGCGAACTGTCAACTCGCATACAATCACTTGTAGACTAATGAGATCAAAGAAAATAAAAAAAATGTTTTACGTGTCAAAAGGAATCTTACGTCAATCTGTCAATTATTTGTCATTATGTCCATTCTCCGGTAGACAATACTTGTTTTTACGGTTGTCATGCTAATACAAGTTAATATTTTAATGTAATAAAAACATTGCTTACAGCTTTACTAGATGAAGACATAAAGGATGATGGCATCTGTGCCGTGAAGGTGTTCGAACAAGAAGGTTTCAAGTACTGGTCTAAATGGGAGGCGCGGTGTAAAGGACAGCTGTTGCCTGACATAGAAAAGTAAGCAATTGATTTTAATATTACTTTCATGATTATCTGTCAAGCCTTTTACCAAGCTATGTTGGGGTCGATTTCTAGGCTAACCAGATGAAGCAGAGTACCAGTGCTTTATGCATACAGAGTGACTGCCTATCTGATATTCTTCACCCAGTTAACTCAGAAACCCGATGCCCCTTAGTAAGATTGATTGTGAGACTTTCTAGCTTCTAACTACCCGTAACGAATGCCAATGATGTACAAATGGCAGCCGTCTTTTTAAGCACTTTCCTCACTGATAAATAACCATTTGATTTTGTTTTGTGTTTTTTTGTGTCTGTCATGTAATTGAATTTGAAACTGTCAAGCGTTCTACTTTTAAACCTATATTTGGAGGCGGTAAATCTGTTATTCGTCTCTCACCCATTCCTATCGAGTGTTATTTCAGTTTGACACATTCGGTAAAAAATTTGGTCCTAGTCGTGTATCGAAGGACCAATTTTTTATACAAAATCCTTTGATTCAACCCACAGCCCAATTATAAATCAGTATTAATGTAAACATTTTGTAAAGGCCTTTGTTTGCTCATTATAATTTGACGTCATGTAGTTTGATGGCTTTTTGTACGAATTTTAATTGAAATGTATCGTTGTATTGAAATGATAATCGTTGACAATTCCATTAAAATTGTATAGATTGCAGTTAATGTTTGGATTTTAATATGATTGTGACGCCGTTGAATTTATCACGAATCGTGATTGTTTAATCATGATCAGGTGTTAATAAAGGATTAATGTTAGTAATACAAATTATTATGTAGTGTTGAAATACTCGTGAATTTATTAACAAAATTTTGTTCGAAATTTATAAGCATTTCATTGAAAAAAATACATTTTTAGGCCTTACAGCTGTTGTCAGCAAGAATTACCGTGGCCCTGGCACACAGAGACCTCTAGAAGGAACATAGTGTGTTTTAGTCAGCAAGAGCACAGATTTTAAAATACTTACGTGTAAGAGTCTGAAACTCCCTCCAGCTGCACCCGCAGCGAGAGGGATAATTTGATGATTTCCCACGAAAGAAAGGCCTCACAGTTTAATGTGGTATTGCCAGTATATTTTTTTTAGTATCTCTTAAAATGACAAAATTCTTTTACATAGCTTCAATAAATATGCATAGCGCGGTTCTAAAGATAAATGTTTGCTTTATTCTTATGCCAATATTTATATACGGCGCAGGTGACATTTTTTTGTTGATTTAAGTGCTAAAACACGGCTGAAAACATAATTAAGACATACGAATTAGATATTTGTTTCCTTTATGTGTGTGTGTATTTTATTTACGCAAGTCTTGCATAACTGATATCATTTTTTAAAGTTTCCTTGTTTGCTGGGACGCTAATCTCAGGAACTATTGAGTAGATTTGAATACTGATTTTCAGTTTTAGATAGCTAATTCACCGAGAATCGACTTTGTATCCGAGTCCGTGGAGTAGTTCAAACATTTGTGAACATTGGTGTGGTATGTCTGTATGTAAAAGTCGTGGTGGGCTAGTGGTTAAAGAGCCAACCTCTCAAGTATGAGTGCGTGCGTGGGTTCGATTCCAGGTCAGGCGAGCACCAATGCAACTTTCCTAAGTTTGTATGTACTTTCTAAGTATATCTTGGACACCAATGACTGTGTTTAGGTCCCGTCTGTCATTGAACATCCTTGGCAGTCGTTACTGGTAGTCAGAAGCCGGCAAGTCTGACGCCAGTCTTACCAAGGGTTGCCCGGGTAACTGGGTTGGGGAGGTCAGATAGGCAGTCGCGCCTTGTAAAACACTGGTACTCAGCTAAATCCGGTTAGATTGGAAGCCGACCCCAACATAGTTGGGAAAAGGCTCGGGAGATGATGATGGTGTTGTATGTATGTATAATGTGTATTTGCAAAGAACCTACATACGTTTTTCAGTTGTTAAGTACCCATAGTACAAGCTTTACTTAGTCTGGGACTATATGATGTTATACCTGATAAGAACCTAGATTCTTAAATTTCTAGAAATATGATGAAAGCCAGTTGTCATTAGTGGCGGTTCAACTTTCATTCGGAACTAATTAGTACTATTATCCAAAATGAGGTAACAAGTCTTGAGTTTATCAATATTATCAACATTTACTTACATATATGCCATGTTTATCGCTTATAATTCATAATATTATTCAAGTAAGCGTATATGATAATGGACCGGTTTTAAACGCAAGACAAAAAAGACTAGTACTATTTTTACTGAGCTGGGAAAATACTTATAAATAAAACCACGCTTCGGTAAATATTATGTGCGCAATGTAAAAACCAACAACGATTTTGATGATATCTTGTTGAGGAAAATTATTCTCATTCATGTATGTACGTTACTGGTTTATATTGCATTTGTTGTATCGAAGTGAACTTTAAACCAAAATCAAGTACGTAAGGCTGCCTTTTAAGTTCTGTCGTTTGCCAACCTCCTGCAGTTGGTCAAAAAAAAACATATGCCATTTTTATCCTTTTGAATTTAGAATTTTAAAACAAAAGACTGTTTTCTGATTGGTCGAATAGTTTCCACGTATTGCCTCCTCAAAAGTGACAAGTCGGTTGAAAAACTGGAAATGTGGAAGGAAAATTTTCGTGCGATAATTTGCTACCACTTTCATAGGAGGTTATCGCAACTTCAGTACTTTGAAGAGATCACTTCTGTGTTTAGTGATGCAGGACCATGTCTGAGGACTGTATAACGCTAATATTTAGAATTTCAACGTGGGCACTCTAGCCTCAGTGACAATCCCGGTGAAGGTTGTCCAAAAACCGCCATGACGCAGGAGAACATCTAAGCTGTGCGACTGCTAATCCTCGGAGATCGCTATGTGACATACCGTGAAATAGAGGCATTTGTGGGCATTTCAGGGACCACTGTCCAAAAAATCCTGGATGAAGATCTTGGTGTAAGAAGGGTGATCTCTCGTTGGGTACCACATTTGCTTAGCGACGAACCAAAACAGCCTGAGTTAGTTGGTGTCGCAAAACTCTGGAGCTATTCAACCTAGCAGAGTCAATGTATGTTTATAATGTGGTTAGTGGTGACGAGTATTGGATATATGCTTAAGATCCAGATTCTAAGCAGCAATTAACTGTCTGGGTCTTCCAGCATGAGCCAAAACCGACCAAAGTCATACGCCCACGGAACACTTCAAAAAGAAGGGTTGCCTTGTTTGTGGCAAAGGGTGATCAGGTCGCCACTGTTGTGCTGCAAGAATGCAAGACGGTTACCGCTGACTGGTATAACACTGTTTGTTTGCCCCAAGTCATCACCGAATTTCGAAAAAACAAGTGAAGACTACGTATGATAGTGCACCATGACAATGCAAGTTCGCACACCGCTCGCCTAACAAAGATGTTTTTGAGCACAAAAATGTAGAAATTTTATATCATCCCCCTCACAGCCCTGGCTTAAAGCCCTGACAAATATTTTACTTTCCCCAAAATTCAGCAAAGTCTTCGTAGTCAACGTTTCAGCTCACCAGAAGAAGGTGTTGTCCCATACAAATCGGCCATTTTGACTACCCCCACTTTGGAGTGGAATACATGTTTAAAAAACTGGTTTAAATGCATGCAAAAGTGCATTAAATATCCCGGAGAATTCTTGGGAGAACAATAAGTGGTAATAATCTATTAGATTGTCTATAGTTATTTCAAACGACAAAACTTAAAAGGCAGCCCTCGTACTTGCTGTACTCTTTTGGGGACGGAGAAAACGGTAAAGTTTACAAAAAAACTGATAGAAATTAATCAAAATTACATCGGCCCTTTAAAAAGATGTAATACAGACGCCCGCACATCAAGCTATTACTATCTGTCAAATTTCCCTAATACATTTTCAACTTTATCGCTGAAGCATACAGTTCAAAATTGACTGGCAAAATTTGACAGCTTCAAGTCTTTCTCGCGTTTGTACAAGATACCTTTTAATTCATCATTAAAAGGAATTTTATCTCGCAACTGCATAAACACATTTTTTTCGATACGGGCTGAGATTTCCTCTGAATCAAAGAAAGCACTTTGATATTATTCAGCTCCTCGCCTTTGTCTCAATTTTTATTTGGACACGGCACAACATGTCTTCGTCTTCCAAACTTCTCGTTCTGACATCCTTATTTATGAAGTGACTTTCTTAACGAGCTTTTTCGAAAAAACATTCAGTAGAGAGATAAACATTTTTTTTTAATAGAATATCAAGGATTACCTTATATTAATCTTTACAGGTGTCCAGACTGGGTACATCCACCGAGCAGAGCATCACCACCGCGCGACAAAAGAACAGCAAGGGGCAAACGAAGCCTAAGAAAAAGCAGAAGGACAATATTTACACACCCATTTTTTTAGACTGTGATCCAATATGAAACATTTAGCGTTAAAATTGTTTTTTTTTTATATACTTTTGTGAAACGACCGTGGTTATGTTAATGTGGTGTACTGATGAGTCGTTGAAGTATCTCTGGAGAAGGATAAGTTAAAAAATATATTTCAGTAATTTTAAATACGTCCATCCAAACTGTAAAATTTTCCCAATCAACTTTCAACCATGTGCTTTAAGCGATAAAGTTGAAAATCTATATAAAATCTATAAAGGAAATTTCACAGATTATCATCACACAATTCTGCGATGTAAAGTTCTGATCTAATAATAGTGGTAGTTGTGAAATTCAAACTACATAGTATAAAATATGTTCTGCACGGCTGACGGTGGTCGAAGAAATGGTCAATCGAATCCAGGAAAGGGGAAGCGATGCGAATTCTCATTGCGCCGATTTACTATTTTGTGTACAAGATGCCTTGTCTTGTATTCGCTTTATAACCACGGCCCACCGCGACGGTGAACGTTGCCGTGTGATAATCACCTTAAACCATAAGAGTTGGTGTTACCGCACTAATGATGAGATATTATATATTATTTTAAGTTGAAAAATGGAAAATACAGCTCTAGGTTGTATTTAATGAAAATAAAATTTAATTAAATATAAAATATCTTTTGGTTGCTGGTCAGCCAAAATATTAATCGAGCGAACAAAATATTGTGTTGTACAAATTTGTAAAAATAATGCATTTATGTGTTGCTGTGCCTGAATAAATGAAGTTATCTTTGTTATAATGTTACTTTTATTTAATTAAAATTCATTCAATTATTCCTAGAATCTATAAAAAAATGTTTGGACTATGAAGCAATGAATTCATGTAGGTATTCGTTTAATAGAAAGCTTTGATCACCTAATAAAATCAGATCTTCTTCTTCTTCAACCTGTAGTCACCCAATGCTGAGTGTAGGTCTCTTCCAAATCTTTCCACTCCTGGCGGTTTCGTGTTATGGCTATCCAGTGTCTTCCGGCCACTTTAACAAGATCGTCGGTACTAGTCGGTTGTCTCCCTACATTTCTCTTTCCCGCTCGTGGTCTCCACTCTAACACTTTCCTGCCCCATCTCCCATCCAGCCTACGGCATATATGACCCGCCCACTTCCATTTTCTTTTTTCTATCACCCATGCTGTATGAAAGTCGAGTTCTTCTACGAATTTAGGTGTTTCTCACCCGGGTGTAGATAAGATAAGATACCTATATGCAAAAACTACTAATTAAATTATTTAGGAGAGGTCAATAGACTTAGAAAAGGGCTAGACAAATGATTGGTTTCCTAATATAAGGATCCCAACTGGTTGAAAAGCCTGCCGGAGACTGACAGGAATCTCACATTGACACAGCTCGAGAAATACCATAAAAATAGATAAGTAAAGTAAAACAGGAATAAACAAAAAAATGCTATTATATTGAGTGAAACGAAACGTCTTAGGGGATTCAATAAAGGTTTATGCCATCATTCCATGGGATTTTTACATTTCATGGTTCTCGATTCTCTATTCATACCGTGAAAGTAGGTAATGTTAGAAATGTACAGTTATCAGAATATTTTTCTTTCTTTCGTAATTACCTTTTCCTGATAATTAAATAACAAACATTAAAAAAAATGAAATGGTCCAGCCGTGTCATGCGTTATGTTTTGAACAATTGACTGCCTCGTTGGTCTATTAGTCGCACGGCACGACTGCTGTGCACGGGGTCTCGGGTTCAATTCCCGGGTCGGGCCGAAATCGCTTTGTGGGTTTTGAGGAACTTTCATAAACCAGCCTGGAGTCTGGAAGTTGGTGATTGATTCACCCGTGCATCGGAGAGCACGTAAATGTCTGTCCTGCACCTGATCTCTCTCCGGTCGTGTCGGATTGCCGTCTCATCGGATTATGAGAGTGAGGGAATAAAGAGTGCACCTGTATCTGCGCGAATGCTTGTGTGAATATGTCTTGCGCAGCTGGCTGATCTCCATAAAATAGAACGGCCGCCGTAGCCGACAATCAGCCTGGATGCCATCATGTTTGACCAAGGGAAATAGGGATCCATTTTTTAAACATACAGATAGGCAGATAACACTAAAAATAGTATTCGGCATATTTGTTTTATACGAGAATAGAACCCACAACTTTAAACGTGCCAATTATTCGTACTAATTACTATATGTATAAATATACCTTCTGAAGTCACATTAGATGGTTCCGCGGTTGAAATGGCTTCCCACACATGCTTGCGAACCCTAATTTTATATTGAGTGGGTTCACAAAATTACGTAACATTAACGGAATCGAATCGTTTCGAACTGAAAATTCGTTAATTAAAACAGTTTCGGGTTCCTCTGATCGCTAATTACTAAACGATAATATTGAAGCGATTAATTTTGTTTAATTGGTTGGTTATGTGGGAATGTTAATGAAGTACCTTGGTAACTAGGAGTAAATTAAAAATTTAATTATAAAAGACGTTCGTAGCATAAGTTAGAAATTGCCCCTGGCTGGAGGCCTTAAATTCTAGGCATCCACAGGGATTGACCGGTTAAGCAGTAAACAGCCTCTTTAGGCTGAACTGCGAGATGCCATTAAAAAAAGTCACCGTAATGTTATCTACAAATTTTTTACAAGACTCCAGTCACAAGATCAAAAAATACTTTTTTGGAGATGAGAAATTTGTATCAGACTCTAACAGGCTAAAACTCATATCAGTTTTTTGATGCCTTTTGTATAAATCATGCCAACAATTCCATTGCACTTGATACTACTCCCGTAGACTTGGTCATACTGCTGTGCTCTTCTGCTAAACCGAAAATGCACGGATCAGAAAGACATTTTTAATAGCTATCTCAAAATATACAGTTTAGTTATTGATACACTTGCTGAAGAAGAATTTGAAGGATATTGATTTGCACCACTGGCCAAGTTCCCAAGCTCATGTTTCCTCATAAAATCTGGAAACCTTTAAGACCCAACCTTAGCACCCAAACCATATGCATATTCATAGCTAATAACATTCCAACCTTATTACTAATTGCATAAGACTGAAAATTGTCGACGAAGTGACACGACAGCACTATTGTGATATTAAACAAACGGGCATGGTCGAGCTATGTCAAGCCAATGCTGGTGCTGCGATATTGTTGCGAACAGTTATGTCACCACGACTTTGTATGAAGACTTCACTACTAAATTTCGGCACAGAGTAGACTTGGGAATCTGATATTCTTAGAATTCTTGTAAAGGGAGAAAATGACTAGAGCAAAAATGAGTCCCTTCAGCGTTAACTGATCATCTTTCTACTAAGCAATAAGCATGCTGATCTACTTCTTTTTATCGCGGGAATTGCCAGTTTAATCACCTAACAAGCACTTATATTCCAGATTTTCTTAAATCCGCTTGACGGGCTCTGATGTGGAATTGTAACAAGAACTACTACTGAGTAACATTCAGGGACGCTTTGAGCACTCCAAGTGGCTATTGAACTCGACATGCCAAGATGGATACCCGGTTATTATCACCTTCAGCGACCAATAATTTCTCCATGCGTTTCTTTTATCACGACCTGTGTGGCGCCTACGTAGCCACTAGCTCCAAATCTAAAAGAAAAAACTACAACTAGCTTGTTATCCTACTTCTATATTACAAGTAAGATAATAAAGAGGAAAGATTTGATTATTATTTGAGGCTCCAAAACTACTTGACCGATTTGTTGGTCTTTTGACTTGGCGTTTTGGGAGCGTTTTCTGTCTTTTGTAATATTTGACGTTCGAAAAGTGCTGTTTTACAGCCAAGTTTGAATAAATGATTTTGAGTTTGAGTTTGGAAAATTCTTTCACCGTTGGCAAGCAAACCTACCGTGAACATCGGTTAGATTTTTATCTGGGCACCAGAAGAATTTTCTCGGGGAAGCGGGAGAAATCGAGCAACTGCTAGTCGAAAATAATTTCAACCATGTCGGCATCAGAAAACAAATGACAGTCTATCGCCTCTGTGTTCCCTTACTCTGTAGTGTTCTTGTTACGGGGCACAGGCAGCTACATACAATATCCACACTGAACTCCTGTAGAACCTCGCTATTGTAATATTTTGTTTTGTACACCACGTGTTGCATATTAAATTCAGTTTCGTAATTGAAAGGGATTTGTGGGCTGCCTTAAAATTTGATCGTCTAAGGCACAATTTATTTTAGCACTAAACTACTTTAGGATATTTGCTTCAGCAGTTAAACTTACTTAATAAAGAGAGAATGCCTTTTTCAATTGCTTACTTTTATACTCGGAGAATATAATAAGAATCAGGAAAGCTTCCAAGTATTGATTTGATACTATTGTAAGAAACATAAGTTTCTATAGCTTTTTGAAGAAATGATACGTCTTCGTAAATAAACAGCTACTACCTACTGCTGCAAAGTTTACGTAGAAATATCTGACAGCCAACTCTGACCAAGTAGGTGACCCAGAGCCTAAATTATCACTAAAACAAAAGAAGTACATAAAATAGTAGACGTCTTTTGTTTATTAACTCCAAAATGATTATCATCATCGACCCACTAAATAACAGCTTCAATCAAAAAATTTACCACTAAATATGGAACAAGATCTCAGTTTCATTATTTTCAATTTTCCCACAATTGCCAGTTTACCATTTTGACATCGTAAATAACGTCTCCCTTCGATCCTCGAATCGAAGTTAAGGCACTGAACGCCCTATTTTTCACAGCTCCTAGGTCGATAGAATTACATCACTAATTAAAACGAATGCGGCGTTTGTTGATACCGCCGAAGATAATTGAACAGTTTAAGAGCACTTTCACATTCGCGAATTTTATCACGCCACATTTCGGGCGCCAAAAATTTTTTTATTATTTAATTGGTCATGCAGTTTTTTAGTATAGAGTTGACGAGATACTGTTGTACAAGTTTAGTACCTGGCAATGAAAGATAATTATCACTTTCTGTATTTACTTTAAGTACTACTCGAGTTACAAGCAAGTCTATTTAATACACGTAAATTTTTCAATCAAGCATGACTTGCTGGAATAATAAACTGCTTTAAAACAAAAGCTGAAATCGATGCACTTAACCAATGATCCTATATTCAACCAGCAAACAAAAAGTTTACCGTGAAAGACTTTCAAAGAACACATCTCCTACAAAAATAAAGTTAGAACAAATGATCAAATTCTGAATGCAAAACAATTTAACGGGTCGACGGGAAATGCCACCTTTGGCAAGCTCACCATAGGTTTTTCACCCCTGGGTTAAACAATCTCTAGCTAAACTTCTTGGACACTGGCTTCTGTCCCCAAAGAACTGTTATTAGAAAACTTGCCGACCTAGTTTTTGGTCGTGTTGGCTTTTGAACTATCTTAGCACTGAACTAATAATTGAGAGTCTACACAGCTCCTGTGACTTAGAAAAATAGGGTTTGTACGTTCTATTAGTGACTGAACAAATTTGTGCGATTGCGGTTTTATATTGATCAATATTATTGAAGTCACTATCTTTCTGTGTATAATTTAAGAAACATTCTATTTTAATGGTTATGTTCAAGATCATATTGTTTAACTAATGCAGCAAACTAAGAGTTAGTACCATAACATAGACCAATTAGCGCTGATTTGCATTTGTAGTTTTTGAGCGGGGTAAATCATCAAATGACCTTGCTATAGGAGAAGCGCGAGATTCTCACTGCCTAAAACTCCCTTTTGTTCCTGTCGGAGGTCTTTGTGTACCAAGGCCGCGGTAATTCTTGCAATCAACCCCGTAGCTCCGACAGTTGCAACCGATCTCAAACCCAAACGTCTTAATATTGAGGAATTAAATTGACAAAAGAAGATAAATAAGATACAACAATTCTTCTGTAATGTCTAAAACAAAATGGTTCCGGTGGTGATAGATTTATATTATTGATGTCGTAGCCACCATACCACAGTAACAAGATTCAATTTTCATATTTTAGAGGTTGCACCGTGGCGAATGTAAGTGCTATGCCACTGCCAAACTTGTGATAAAACTACCAAGAGATATGTACAGAGAAACCTTTAGAGTCGAACTTAGAATAATATGATAAACAAATGAAAATTGGTTATTACAACATATTTATGTTGTTAACATGGAAAACCATGTTAACAACATAAATATGTACATACATTCGAGACTTGTCATATTACTCGATAATACTCGTATAGCGAAAATATTCATGTTGTTAGGTAAGGACCAGTTTCACAGGTTATAGATAGCCACTATCTAGCAGATAAATTCAAAAATGGAACAGAATTTGTATGAAATTATCTGCCACATTAACTATCTGGAACTTATCAGCAACCTGTGAAACTGGCCCTTAATGTTTCGTATTGTTGACCTAATCATTATGAGGCTTTCCAAAGTGTAAAATGATTAAAATTGATGTAAAATCAAATGGTGACAAAACTTTCTTCGCTCAAAATGAGCTCAGATAAGTTATTAAAGAAATACAGCTGGGAAATCAAAACTTCCTTGTTTAAGAAACTGAAATGAACCGTTAACAAACTGACAAAGGATTAATTTTTTCTTCACCCATTCCACGCTTTTCTCAAACCTTTTCGTCACCCAATATTCTTATAAGGTCATGTTCTATATTAAGCCATTATCAACCTTATTTCTTGGTTCACAAGGTTCTTACGAGTGTCGATCGGTGTTCCGGCTTTTGTTCTAAGACTGGGAAACGCGTCGCCTTGAGAGCAGAAATTCTAAATTAAGGTGACCTCCCCCGTCGACGTCATTTCTTCGGCCAGCGAATTTTTAGAAGGACACTGGAGTTAAATCAGAGTTCTTTTTATGCTGGTTGACACACTTCTATACGTTTCCCGACGGTACTTAAGCAAATACTAGCAGTTAACTTTTATGGAACTATTACATACATTCAGTCTAATAAAGTTATGTTAGCAGTTCTTAGGTCCCGAACTTTAGGATCTGTTTTGACTTCCAAAATAGTTGGTACGTTATTGAAGTTTTCCGTTATTACAGTATTAAGAAGATTGTGTTTCTTTGTTTTCTTTGCTGAGGGAGTGATTTGATAAGAATTTGTTCCTAGCTTAGGGGAAGTTAATGAGAACTTAGATTACGGCTTTCGTTATTATTATATTGTTTGCCGTATTATAAATATCTTTTGATTATTATCTTATTTTGCTTAGCTGTAATTGTTATTATTATTTGGTTGTTCCTTTAATAAACAAACTCCTTCATCAAATGAGGTATGTAGATACAAAACATGGCTTATTATGATGGCAATTAGGAATATTGTACCATCTTTCATGCACTTTATGTGTACTCATAAATATCTTTAATTAAAAGTCCCAAAAAATAAATTTAAAAAAAATACATAAAAATGTAAGTACATAATATAGAGAAAAAGAGCTTTATGCGTTCTTTCAACGAGTGCAATATTATGAAGTCTGAAGGAAATAAGAAAGAGATTGAAGCAAAGCAAGCCGTAAATAATAATCAGATCGTAATAAAGATTGAAAAAAAAAATGTAAATATTAAAAGCGAAGCTACCGGAATCACGGCATAAAATCTTCTAAAGTATTCGCACCAATCAAAACTTGTCAAACTCGTTTTAGAAAGTTCATTGAAAATTTATTCAAAAGACAGAGGTCTCCAAAAAGTTCTGAATAACTTATCTCTCAGAAGTCTGTCAAACTGAATTAGCGTCGTTATGATCATCAGTCGATGGCTCTTCGTCCTTTTATTAGCATTAGGCAAGCATTAAACCAGTTTGGGAAGCCAATGAAAATAATTGCCAACATTTACAAGATCTATTTGAATTTTAATTCGAATTTATTCGAGAAGTAATTTCGAGAAAGATCTCGCATTATTTTTAGGATATTTTTAAGCAAATTAAAGATTAGCCGTTGTCCTCGTAAAATATAGTGAATGACTTGACAAACAGATTGTGATAGAGATAACATACACATATAAACATTCAATACACATAATGATGATGATGATGGTATCCATGACGATTGTCGGCTACGGCGGCCGTTCTCTTTTAGGGAGATCAGCCAACTGCGCAGGACATATTGTATTGCACAAGCATTCGCGCAGATACAGGTGCACTCTCTATTCCCTCAATCTTATAGTCCTCAGGGACGGCAATCCGACTGACTTTTTGACTGTGCGGCCCATGTGGTCTTACCTTTGTGAAATTCATTACCCCACTCATTCCATATTACATATAGCATATGCTTCAAGAGTGAACCAACAAATCATCGAGGTATACGGGCTTATCAAACACCCTTTTAATAAAAATCACGTAAAATCTTGACTTCAAACTAATACAATTTAAATTTCTTAAAAGAACATAGTGATTGTACTCGAGAAATCACAATTACTAAAGCATTAATCTGAATTTATTGCGTACGTTCCTCTCAATGTCTCTGACTACAGCCTGTAGAGTCCATTGACCGTAGTACAGGAGCTAGCCAATAGTTTCAATTCAAAAAATAACTTTTGATGTATTTAATAGACGGATTGGGGGGTCCTGGCTGTGCCTACCTGGCTGTGCCTACCTGGCTGCCTGGCTGGAGGCCTTAAATTCTGGGCATCCACAGGAATATGTCCGGTTAAGCAGTAAACAGCCTCCTAGGCAGAACTGCGAGATGCCATTAAAAAAAAAAAGGTCCTGGCTGTCATTTGTACATCTTTTGCAGTCGTTACTGGTAGTCGGTAGCCAGAAAGTCTGACAACCAGTTTTACCAAAGGGTTTGCCCAGTTAACTGGGATGAGGAAATCAGATAGGCTGTCGCTCCTCGTAAAACACTGATACTCAGCTGTATCAGGTTAAGACTGGAAGCCGACCCTAAAATAGCTTAGGAGAAGGCTAGGCAGATGATGATAAAGACGGATTGATCCTTCACATTTTTGTATATAGAAGCTGATGCAGTTAAGTGCCTAAGCTTATAAAATTACTAATGGGTGACAAAAACACATACACTGTTTAACCTGAAGATTGCTTTATTGGTTCATGCTATGAGTAGTAACATCCCTTAAATACCTCGTTGGTCTAGTACATATGGCGCGACTGCTGTGCACGAGGTCCGGGGTTCGATTCCTGGGTCGGGCCAAAATTACTGGGTCGAGCTTTGTGATTTTTAAAAGACTCTCACAACGGATCCGGAAGTTTGCCATCCAGTCTGACTTGATAAAGACAGAAATGTTAGACGAACTTCAAAATACAAATCTTCATCTCCCGGGCCTTTTTCCAACTACATTATGTTGGGGTCGGCTTCCAGTCTAACCGGATTCAGCTGAGTACCAGTGTTTTACAAGAAGCGACTGCCTATCTGACCTCCTCAACCCAGTTACTCGGGCAACTGCAAAGGATGTTCAATGACAGCCGGGACCTACAGTTTAACGTACCATCTGAAACACAGTCATTGGTGTCCAAGATATTATATACTTAGAAAGTACAACAAACTTAGCTATAACTAGCTAACTAGAAAAGTAGCACTTCAAAATACAAATACAAGACATTTATTCAACAGTTTTCTAAATCTAAAACTCTAGACGAATGTAAATGTCTAAAATCTTTATACAATACTTCTAGTAGCTAAGCTGCACAGTGGTCTAAGTCACCCACTCAAGTGCTATTGTTTCACCAAGGATAGTCGGGACCAATAGTCAGTGCCAATATTTGCGCAAGCCAGCAAACAGTGCGCGGCAAATTAAAACGATTTTCTTCTGTAGACGGTAGGTCGACTGAATCGTAATGTATTGTTTTTGCTGACTGTACATCGAATCTAACGGTTAATTATTCGATGAATAATCTTTTTTTATTTATAGGCACAAATATTGGTGAATCAGTAGTACTTGATTTGCGTTGAAGGAAGCTGTAGGAAGAGAGAGAAGTAAAATTATTCTGTGTTTAAGGTTTATTGCTTATTGGCACCTTCGTTTTTAGTACAAATGCCAGCATATCAAACTACTACAATCTGACAAGTTTCCCAAATAGTTTTTCAACGTTATCGCTGAAACACATGGTTCAAAGTTGTTCAATAGGGAAAATTTTACAATTATGGGTAGCTTGATGTGCTGACGTCTGTACCTACACAAAATCTTTACAGATAGCGTGCGCATGATACACAAGGATAATTTGAAATAAGAATCCAATAGTATTCAGCGCTACACTTAAGAACACTAAAATAAAAAACGCCATTCTTAACTTCATTAAAAATATGGGTGAAAAAATTTTAATAGAACTGCAGGTTCTATTAGCTTACACGACGTATAAGGATCAATCGACATAAGGGTTCACTAACGAGCCTGCAAACGATAGCTGAGCAATTAAAGCATACGAGCGTTAGTGAGATTTACTAACTACATATAAGTAAAATAGTAAAACTTAGTTTAGGTATTTCTTCGAATCAGAATATTAAAGGTCTATATCCACACATCAGAGAACGGTGTGTCAGGGACGGGGCAGAAGCGGTAGTTAGTTCTTATATTCAAGAACGTTCCTGTTAGTCACGGACATCATAGACAATGTATGGGGTGATTTTTTTTAATCGTGACAAAGCCCGTTTCTTTACCTTCCCTGACATGGCACTGCTGTGACTGAGGTTGGATACGTAAACGTGATATGTTATAATGATAAATATTATAAATTTATTTTTCTAAGAAGAATATTTCTTTTCTCTTTAAGACATGAAATTGAAGGTGTTACTGAAGCAGCAACATAAAAAAGTTTAAATCCTTTAAGCATAACTGCGCTAATCTAAACCAGTCTAATACGAGATTTCATTAAGAAATTTAAGATAAAAATAGAAAAATAAAATCCTTTTCATGAAAGCTAAGGTGATGAAAACGCGTCGAAATCCGATTGAGAGAAATCTCCGACATTATCCAGTTGAACCTTTACAATTGGATGAGACAATTAGTGAAGAATATAAGGTCACCACCTAAGCATTAAGGACGGTCCAATAAAAAGATTTGGAGTCAGCAAACTCTAGCTGGATCCCTTAACTAACTAGTGTAAAAAACCGGTGCAAGTCGTGCCTACTCGAGGACGAAGGTTCCGTACGTGTTTAATAAATGAAAAGTATCTTTGACTATAAAATGAAATATGTCAGAACCGAGACTAGACTGTTAGTGTCTGCTAGTTTGTTAAGTATATTGTTACTAACACTATGAGCCTTGTTACTTGCAATAAATGATTAAAAAAAAAGGTATTAAAATGTACCCTGGAGACGGGGGTATTTTTTACGAGTATCTGGGTGATGGAGTTGCCTTGGCAGAAGCTATTTATTCATATTTTGTTTATAATAAACTATAAAGGCGTTCAAACCGATTGCCGGCCGTGGCAGTTGATTTCTCTAAGGAGATCAGCCAACTGCCCAGGACATATCATAGTACGCACTCCACCACGACCGGAGAGATATCAGGCTCAGGACTGACATTTCGGTGCTCTTCGATGCACGGGTTGACTCCGGGCTGCTTTATGAAAATCTCTTAAAACCCACAAAGTGATTTCAGACTCGACCCAGGAATCGAACCCGAGACTGCAACAGCTGTAGCACAACTGCTGTGCACGGGGCACGGCAGTTGTGCTAGGCAACTATTAGAAAAACAAAGCAGACATAACATACTACAGATGATAACTCAAGATTTTTTATATCAAGGCCACTGTTCAACTACTTACTACAAAAACCTACCATTGATATACATATGTCACTGTGACACCTTTGAAATCAAGCGACGTTTTATCTTCAGGAAGCGGGACCCCAAAAAATCTTTCTCAGCGTTGAGCAAATAGCTGTTCTCATTTTGCCAAAGCGTTTTAATTCCTCGACGTATCGAGTGGATTTGTCGGAGGTTGGCCAGCGATAATATTGAGACTCTTTGGAACTACACTTTATAAGGATGGAAATAAATTAAATTGCTTTCTCTTCATTTGTTGGAGGTTTAGGAATTTAAATCGTCTTAGGAAGGGTATGTATTGTATTGTATTACTGTATATGTATTGTATTACTTAAAATTGATATATGTATGTAGGTATGGTAAAATAATGGCATTTAATTAGACGTGATAAATAGCAATATTTGAGTATGTGAATGATTAAGTTGTCGAAGGCGATGACAGTAAAAACATACAAGACTATTCTTTAATTATAAAATAAGTAGCTTCCTATATAATTACCCACAAAATATTCCCTCTTATCTTTTAACATCATAATTATCAGTCAATCTATAAGAAATAAGCATATCCTTATATGTATATTACAATGCGTTGTCACTTATTTTAGCCAAAGCAAAAACACAAACAAAAAAAAATCGCCAACAATTACAATAGTATACACTAAGTAATATTTTAAAACGGAACACGTTCGATGTAACCGGGAGTTACTCGCAATAACTGTAGCATTGGAAACTAAGATCATTTTACCAACTAGATCTGGCATTAGTACTAATTATTATTTGAAAATATTCTCTCTGATTATGTACTGGAGGCGAGGCAATGCATCAAATGGTGAAAGCTCACTCATTAATTTCGATCACATCGGTACGCACCTATATACCTACGATAGAATGGTCAGTCCCAAGCTTAAGGTCTAACAAAAATAGTGCACCATGATTTTATAGGTCATCTAGTACATGCATATAAATACATACCCCAAAAAAAGTTGAATGAGCTAGGGATCGACGATCTACCGCGTTCATAGAGGCCGACCTTTTGCGTAAGAACATAATTACAATGGCGAATGTGATAATAACTTTAATAAAATATGTTGTTGTTTTCATGACTTTTTTGTGGTAAATATGATCCTTAGCATGTACTAGATGACCTGTAAAAATGTAGTGCTCAATTTTTGTTCGATCTTATATATCTATATAACTCTACCAGAATGGAAGGCACGACAATAGCGTGTCCGGGTCGTTATACGCTCTATGATTGGAAACTGCAACGTAGTGCGCATTAAATCATTTTCTCGCATGCTGAATATTAATAATGCGGCTCAGCTATGTTGGGTTATGGAGTCCCATTATATGATGTACACGATAAATAAATGTTTTATTTTTTGTTTAGTTTTGTGCGGTATCTCTTTGAGGATTTAGTCTCTATTTTAGGATGCTCACTGTGGGAAATTTAGGTGTTTATGGCTTTGAGTTTTTTTAATCCTATGATAGTTTCGAGTCGTGATGAACCGGCCTAATGTCTATGTAATGTACGTATGTCGGATTTAGATCACCAGCCTTTTAAGCACGGGCAAGTACCAACATACCTTATGAAGTAATATTTACTTTTTATATAGAACTTTGATACCTATAGCTATAAAAAGGTGGAAGAAATTATCTTGGGGAAACATGGAGTTTAAGGTCTGAAATCGCCAATCCATCTTTATTTTTTTGTATGAGAACAGGCCTGATCCTTGAAGTGGGATGATAACGAACTCTGAAAATGGTGATTTCTACTAAGTCAGTTCAGTAAGAAATCAAAGAAAAAAAAATCGTTTGAATCTTAAGAGAACTACTTTTTACCTGGTCATAATTTTAAATCACCATTTATACTTTCCCAGGTTTCAATTTTTTATCAATATTTTATCGATAAATCGAGATCCATTACACCGATTTATAAGTCGTATTTTTGCCCCATAACGACACTCTTGAATCGAAAAGTCCATACCACTATTAAAATTTGAACCCTTTACCTACAAATTCTACGTCGAAATTATCGATGGTCGACAAACTTAGAAAAAAAATATTTTCATCTTCTTTTTGTTGTCCGTAACTAAAATTAAGACTTACCAAAGAGTTAACGTATTTATATTATACGTAAGCAGGTTTATCTGTTTTTACTTAATTACGTGATGGGGTTGCACGCCTTATAATAAAGATAAGGGTGTGGTTTTGAATTGGATTTGCTTTAATGTTCTCAAACAGTTTATCTTAGACGACACTGATTAAAGGTGACGGGAACAGCGCGATAGAATCTGGGTTCTTACTAAGCTTCCATACTCCTTAGTTGTTGTGTCAGGTTTTTGAACTTATTGAGAAACTTATTACAAACTATTGAGAAAGGTCAGTATGGTGCGAAAATTAATCAGCCAGTATAGAGTGGATCACCATGTTTGGATAGGAAAAAAAATATCCACCTTATTATAAAGCGTGGTTTTAAAAAGTAGAGAGCTAAGTGCTATGTTTAAACTAGGGTCTACTACAAAAATGTTAGGCAGACCTTTGACTAGGTGTTTACAGATTTGAATTTGTCCTGTCAATTTTTTTTGTAAGGCCCTAAATTTTGTTTTAGATGGTGGTCATTTTAAGACTACCTTTATTAAAACATGGTATAAGACCAGCCTTTAAACCATGTTTGAATCATTAATACTTAGTGTATTTTGTATCTTTCTTAGTCCTTAATAAGGACGGAATAACAAAAGACGGTGAAATTCGAAAAAAACAGTACTTACCTACTCGGTATTCCAAGCCCGACCTCAAAGAAAATACATGTATAAAATTGCTGAAATGAATGAGAAGGTATTTTTTACTCGAGATAATAAGGCGTAGAATTACGTGACTTCTCGTTATATCTGGAGGTTATTTGTATGGATCAAATAAATTAAAGTAAGTGTATGGAAAACTATCAATATAAACCCTACAATATGAAGTCTTGAGTTCTATTTTTGCTTATTAAACGAAATACAATGTGTTGATAACTAGCTTCTGACCGCGGTGTCACCCGCGTATCATTGGAAACACTGCGCACCTAGATAACAGCTAGCCTATAGTCTTTCTCGATAAGTGAACTGTATAACATTGTAAGAAATTTCCAGATCCAGTAGTTCCCAAAATTAGCACGTTCAAGCAAATAAACAAACAAACGAACTCTTTAGCTTAATAATATTAATATAGAAGTACTCGTAAATATAATATCATGACCTCAAATTTAAAGTCTCTAAATAACCAAATGAAGCATTGTTCACAAATAGTACAAACAAGACCATTGTTACTCAATCTATGTTACTAAGCTTTTATGAGTACTGAGGGAGCAAAAAATCAATAGCAGACATCAAATAACAAACAAAGATTTTAATCTATATTTAGAAAAATATTATATTGTCAAAATACGTCTAACATTTACAATAGAAATCAAATCATGTATACGAATCTGTTTACAATGACTGTAGCAAGGTTTGTTTTAGATGTTATCACTATGACATCACTTCTTATAGTGTACGTAACTGTGAGGGTATATGCTTCCAGTTGGGTACCCAGTGTTAGGGTATGCGCTACCATACCCGCTAAGCCCACCTTGAAAATGACCTGGACTACCAGGATAGCTTTGTCCATAACCCGGATGTATACTTTGAGCATACACTTCAATGGCAAACTTGTATCCTCTTAAAATCGATGGGCTCTTCAAAGCTATGGTTACTGTTTTACTTCCAAGTCCTCCAGCTTCTATATACGCTTCTCCTTCTTTATCAGGTCGAAGGTCTGTGATATAAACAGCACTTATCACTTCATGGTTCGGAGTGCTAACCATCACGTCATCTTCTCTCCTCCATAATGCAGGATTAGCTATTTTAACAGCACTGTAAATCTTTTTCGCGTAAGGTGACGCAAATCCAAGCATAATGTCATTTGTTTTCACTGAAGTTAAAAATAACAATGAAAGTAACAATATTAGGAATTTAGAATCCATTATTAGATTAGATTTTGGAATTGACTATGATAGCACTAAACATTACAACTATGTGAATATTGAAATACAAATGAAGATCTCTTGAAAGGAGGGTCTTATAAATAGGAAACAAATTAGCACATTGTGATGTATTTTCTAGTTCACGGTAATTTACGAGTTTCTATATGGAGTATCACAATTATGGCTGTTACAAGGAAATTACGTCACACTATTTAAATGGATGCTAAATCATTTGTATTGTACTACCATCTTGCATAACAAATAATATTTACGTTTTTCCCATTGACGGAAAGGTTGTTTTATATTGATGATCAGAGGGTGACGTATTAATAAGATGTATGATAGTAATCTCGTTTACAATTCGATCAGTTGTAGTATTAGCTTCCTGGAGATCAAACGCATTAACAAAATGGTTCTAATTATCGTCTTCCTGAATTTTATTACTCTCATCACGGTTAGTTGCCACGATGTGTTCCTTGGGTACGTGGATTTGAAATCAAGATTGATCTATAGTAAGGGACATGAACAAAGCCCGGCTGTTTGGATGAGATCTGATATTTTTACCGTCAATTGTTCGAGGAACGAAGTTATAAGTGCTATACAAATTCTGGATCTACGAAGTGACAAGTCGGGCGAAGTAAACATCAAAGACGGCGGTATTGGCGCGAAATTTGTAACAATAGAACTTTACAGTCCGGGAACTTACCTTGGTCTCAACTTTTGGGTGGAAGTATTTGCATTACGAACGAGTTATTTCCTGTACAACCATGGGAAGTGATGGAAAATTTACAGTTTGTAGTATTGTGTTGTTGTTCCCTAAAATTGTAATGATGTCTCAGTCAAATTTGCATTACTTCGAATGGTTATAATGTTTAAGTCCTCATGACGCGAATTAATATGCGAGCTATATGATGAAGGAATGTATAAAATATCAATGTGAAGTAAAGGTATGTCCTAATTTGTAGCTTAATATTTTTTTATGAATATGTAAATAAGTAATTTTCATTTCATTAATACAAAGATTTTCAAATTACTTATTGCTTCCGAGTTTTGTTTTAGGATTGGTATTTTGACTGGGATATGTCTAATCCGTTAATTTTGAGTTTCAAATGAAATGCGCTTCCTGAGGATAATTATTATTATTAATGGTATTTAAGTTTGTCTAATTGTAAGTTTCATAAAATGTCGTCATAGGGTTGCTCCCACACTGCAGTTATATAACATTATAACACGATAACATTTATAACATTACCGTGTTACACAATGTTTCATATGGTTATAATATAACTGCTGTGGGGAGCACCCCTGGGATCCTACTGCGTGACAATTTTTAAAAGTTGTATTTTAATTAAGGTACAGACACCAGACACCTACCTCAATCTGTCATATGTCTTTAATAGATTTTCAACCTTATTACAATACCAGAAGGTTAATATTTGATTGATAAACTTTGACAAATTCGGGTAGGTTGACCTGCTGGCGTCTGTACTCTTTTTCATTTCATTTTTGTTGTTTAAAACTCAGTTAATAAATAATAAATTTACAAATATGTTTTTATGTTTTATTACAATTACGAATATCAAATAGATTTAAGAATTGTCTTAAGAATCGCGTCTCATCATCTTGTGCCAAGGTGTGGAAGTTTTTGCCTATATTTTTTTGTCTGTATTTCTGAGTGCTCATAACTCAAGATTCTTTAGGGCAAGAGTGAATAGGCTTCTTCTGGGTAAGCTCATACCACCGTAGATCTCATCCTTGCCCTCTGGGTTGATCGGGATCAAGAACAATCCCATTACTAATAAAAAAAAGAATACCCCACACAAAACTACAGGATATGATTTATTGTTTGCCCGCGCTTGTCTCCCGTTGATATCGCGATTTCTTCGGCAAAATACAGACATGTTATTCAGATATTGTAAGATCTTATAACTCTGTAGCTTTTGTGTTTAGGCTCATAAAAATAATAATACATGGTTTTAGGGGGCATAAGAATTCCTTGTTTTGGTTGCAATTGTTTTTTTATACGGTCACAGAGAAATGAAAGGGTTTCTTTATGATTTTTGAACCGTGTTAGTGTCTTTAAGTGTAGTGTTATTTTTTCTTCATAAAGGGTATTTTGTATGATATTTTTGGGTTCTCTCTGTCCATCCTACTACTATTATAAAGGCGAAAGTTTGTAAGTATGGATGGATGGATGTATGGATGTATGGATGTATGGATGTTTGTTACTCTTTCACGTAAAAACTACTCAACGGATTTGAATGAAACTTTACCACAATATAGCTTATACATCAGAATAACACATAGGCTATATATTATAACGCTATTAACTAAGGGGGATGAGCAATAAAGCATTTTTGGTCAGTTTTAACTAAACGCCATCTACATCTTTTTAATTACAACACATTTAGCAAATTTGACTGTACCAGCTGGGTAAATAGTTATTACCTACTGTCATAGATGGAGTTAAGCTTTTCATACAATTAAACCGGGCTAAAAATTTTTAAATTTATTTTTCAGTTCAAAGTATATACCTAAACATGCTACATATGTTATTTCGACAGATAAAAATAATTTAAAGACAAAAGTATTAAGGCAAGTTTCAACCTAATGCCATCTTTAGCTTTTCAAAACAATCTAATTTGACAATCTGACATTGTTAGTAATTATAGCTGATCATAGATGGAGTTCATAGTTTTATTTTCATAAAATTAAATTATATTGGGGTGTCTTCCAGTCTACAATCGTAGTCACAAGTATTAATTTTGATTATTCAAGTTCCAAGATAACACTCAAAATCGGGGACAGAGGATGAGAGAAAAAAATCTGTCTTTGGGTAAGTTAGTCATTTAAGATCAAAGAAGGAGTGCTGTACTTTCTTCATACAATATCAGTCTGAGGTAATATTAGCTAAGCTTCCAGTATACCACACGTAACAAAGCAGTATGGCTTATCAATATTTTTATTTGATTTTTACGAACGATTACTGATCAAAAATACATACATATGTATGACTAAATAATTCTAGAGAAAAGGTCAACCTCTTGGAAACGATTCAGAAAAGAACAGATCTCTTCGAATAGGGTTGGCTGCTGTTCTGACTCTAAGTGGTCGTAAAAGGAAAGGGAATAAGTAATAATCTAAGGGTTGACTACGATGTTCATTACAATGTAGCCCCTTAGATAGACATCTCAAATTAGAAAGACTCGACTTCTTTCTTCATCCATGTCCAGCAGTCATTTGTTGATATAAACTGCCTCCTAAGAAACGGTCAGCGCATATAAGGGCTCTAAGATCAGGGGTCAGGTCAGGGTCTAAGATCAATTAGCTGTGTAAGTAATAAGTATTTGTGTGGCCACAGGTGCACTCCCTATTTCCTTACTCTCATAGCCCGACACGGACGACAATTCTGACATAACCGGAGAGAGATTAGGCACACGATCGATGTTTACGTATTCTCCGACGCACGGATATATCAATCACCAACTTTCAGTCTTTTTTTGTGGGATGTCGTAAAATAACCTCTCCAGCTAAGGATGCAGCTGTAGGAAGTGTCACTCTTACTGATTAAAACCTACTATGTGCCTTCTGGAGATCCCTGTATGCCAGGGCCACGGTAACTAAGAGGCCCATGTTGCTGACATATCTTCGAGGAGCGCGTGGAATAGAACGCGCCGCCGACACGGGCTGTCGTCCTTAGACGTACGGACGGTGAACCAACCAAAACCCACCGCCCACAGACCCACGACGCCTACGGTGGTCGGGAGTCATAGATTAAAAACGAATACTGGAAGTCGTCCCTCGACACTCGGCGCCCGCGGTGTCGACCAGTACCAGCTTTTCCGCTTCGGCTGGAATGAGTGGTGCTGTTTCTAAACCACTCCGCCGCCTCCTTCGCTAGCATAATTGCTTCGCAGAAGGAGGCGGCCGCTCCCATTCTTTCATGCTCCGGACCATGGCCTGGACCAGGGCCGAATGCGAAAACTCGCCGCTGTGAGGACACGGTGGTGCTCCGCCCAAGCAGAGCACATCCCCACCGTTTGCTCCACCGCATCCTTTACCAACTTCCAGTCCCCGGGCTGCTTTTTCAGTTTCCTAACACTCACAAAGCGATTTTGGTCCGACCTGGTTCGACCGAATCGAACCCGATACCACGTCGTGTACAGCAATTATTATGCTATGTTATGTTATGCGACTACTAGACTAGCGATGAAGAGCGCATATTTTGTACCTAAACCAACTTTACCGACCTCGACGCGATCGACCTGCAATGTAAGTTCGAAGTGACTACAATATTATTTGAAGTAGTGACGACATCGTATATAAGCATAGGTTCAGAATGTATTCCGCAACAACATACACATTTTGTACCTTCGAAGTTCAGTTCAATCTAAGACAAAGATCAGAGCGAGAAGCAGCGGGAGGCCACACCTGCATGTCCAGTCTTAGTAAACGACGCGTGTGTATTGTTGTGATATGAAAACATAAGTCAAATGTCCGCCAAACTTTGCAAAGTAAAATCAGCCCCAGAACTCTAATGCCCACGCGGACGACGTCGCGGGTAGCAGCTAGTCATTTTGATAAAGGATTATTGTGTTTGGACTGTATTCAAGGTTAGTGAAGCAAGTTTCTTTTTTAGTAAATATAAAAGAAAATGTAACCGACTTTTTGTATTGGAAGTAATGTATGGAAGATAATTATGTTTGAGGCTGAATCTAACTAAGTCATGAATAGTACAATGGAGTAAGAGAAAAAAGTAATGGTGGATCAACTTTGAAGCCAATTATTTTCAGTCTTAATAAACTGAATTTTCAAACAATTAGAAATAACAAACAAAAAATATAACTGAATTCTAAAAACATACAATGAACAATACATCTCTCCTCCAATCTATACCAATATTAAGTTGAAGAGTTTGTTAGTTTTTTTGAACACGCTAATCACAGGAACTACTAAACCAATTCGAAAAAATATTTCAGCGTTAGATAGCCCATTTATCGAGGAAGGCTAAAGACTAACCAGATGCGCAAATATCATTTCATTCCCACGGTAGGCGAGTGAAGCCGCTAGTGAAAGCTAGTGTTTTATATATTACTAATCTAGTTTTTAACATGGTGGTCGTAAATTTCGAGTACTAATACTTATGCTTAAAAACCATACAAAAGCAACGTACAGACACCAGCACATCAAGCTACTACAATCTGTCAAATTTCCTTAATAGATTTTCAACTTCATCGCTGAAGCTTACGGTTTAAAGTTGATTGGGAAAATTTGTCAGTTTCGAGTAGCTTGATGTGCTGGCGTCTGTACAGAGCATGTCACAAACATTTGGTCATGTACCTGCTTAATACTTTTTGTCACGTCTGACTTCAAGGGAATGAGTCACGTATCGACATCGTGGATAATAGAATGACGTCAGAATAATCTATTTACAGTTATTGTGAGAATAAATAATGCGCAAAGAGATGTGCTGAAGTCAATACATTTGTGATATTAAATCGGTAAATCAAGGATACTCTAAGCACCGCATTAACTTAGATAGAAACACAAATACTATATCTATAGAGTTGATAATAACGGCGTCCAGACCGATTGTGGTGCGCACAATCGACAGCTAGGTGCGTAGGCCATATTATACTGCTAAAGCATTTGCGCAGACACAGCTGCACTCTATACACTCACTTCCAAAGTCCGATGGGACTGCAATTAGTTAAGACCGGAGAGAGATTAGGCGCAGGACTGATTTTTACGGGTTCTTCGATGCACGAGTGTATTAATCATCAACTTCCAGTTTCTGGGCTGTTCTTGTGAAATATTCTTAAAACTCACAAAGTAATTTCGGCCAGATCTGGGAACCAAACCTGAAACCATGTGTACAGCAGTCGCACTATGCGACTATCAGACCTCAGAGCCATAACAATGCGTTGATAATACCTTTCTTTGGATTTGACCTGTTCGTTGTCATTCTAATTTATAATTGACTTTGCTTGGTAATTACAGTAATCATACTGGCCATGATTACAATTTATGTTATATGACATATTATGTAGCTGTAGCAGATATACACATACTCGTATAAATTATGTTGAAAAAAGATTCACTCTCAGCTAAACGAAGCGTGCCATATTTGTACGCATACTTCTATATCGCTCTTTAAAGTGTGCAATAAAACAGTAGAAATTTTTATTAAAAACATACCTGAACAAATGCATAACAAAGCTATCAAAGCAACTGCGTAAAGCTTTTAAACTCATACACGACACAATAATACGAGTTACGAACAACGACATATAATTAGTTGCCCTAACTTCTTGAACGTGTAAACGCAAGACAAAGGAAGAACTAAAATGTTCACACTTGATCCTCAGGTATGCAGCACTCGGAAATAAAAAGCCCTAGGCTATCTCTCGTACCATAAAGAACTTAGTAAGTTGGAGGAAATTGAATGTGCTATGAAGGTAACAGGCAAATGAGGTTCATTATATTTGTCTAAAGTTTACTTAAGAGGGAAAATGCGTCAGACAGATTCTTTTACGAAAATGGATACACGTGTTCTTAGGGGGTAAAAGCTATTGATTTTATGTGAATGTATGTCTACTTAAGTTAGTCTTAATTAAAAAAGAGCAAGTTAAATCAATTTTTGTGTTTTTTTTTTGTAAGACAAATTTAGTGATACAAAAATACTATACACGGTTATATTTTGGTCGTTTTAAGCCAGTGGAGGGTCGAACCCATCCAAAAAACACTATCGATTTGTCAAGATACAATTTTAAAACAAAGTACTATTTTTTTATAATACGAAGTAATTTTCCCCTGCGTGAATAAATAATGAATTTGAAGTTACTATTCAAAATTATTTCAAATCAAAATTCATCATCCCCCGACCCTTTTTCCCAACTATGTTAGGATCGGCTTATAGTCTAACCGGATTCAGCTGAGTACCATTTTACCACAAAACGTTTGACGTCAAAAAGTGCTGTTTTACAGCCAAGTTTGAATAAATGATTTTGAGTTTGAGTTTGAGTTTGACCAGTGGTTTTTTTTTTCAAATTCAAATATATATTTTGTTACATGATATCTTAAAAATTGAAAATGCCCGATTAAAAATATGGGCATCCTATGAAAAAGTATCGCACACACAGCTCTATAACATTCCGTAACCAATCCCAACAGAAGTATAATATTTTTATTTTCACAGTATTCAAGGGGCTGCCAAGCGGCATGTTATTGCAGCCCACTGGGGGGCGGGTCACAATGTACAAATATAAAAATATTCCCACTACCCCACTGTTTTGGGAGTTAATTCGTTTTTGGAATCTATCCCCGTCTTATTTGTAGTTGGGTTGTTGCCAAATATATGTGAAGTATCTTGTGTCGTGTTGTGTATGAATAAATCTTCTTTAGTTGTTCTTTCGCGCCCTTTCTATCCTGAAGATGAAGTGGTTCCGACTGTGAGTTATATAGTGGCGCTTTATTGAGTCACACGCAACTTTGTTAGGATAGAAGGTCGTATTCTTATTTTAAATAGGCTTTTGGTGTATTTATTATTTTGATGGTATTCTTCTTATTTACTTTTAACTGGAAAATTATATCAGATTAGCTTTCGTTAGCGGTTTCACCCAGGTAAAAAGTACCCAAATGGGCTATCTAACACTGAAAGAGAAGATTTCCCAATCGGACCAGTAGTTCCTGAGATTAGCGCGTTCAACCAACCAAAGCAACAAACTCTTCTGCTTTATAATATTAGCATAGATTCTTGTCAATATAAAAAAAACATGTGAATGTCTTTTGTGTGTGTGTGTGTGTGTGTGTGTGTGTGTGTGTGTGTGTGTATGTACTTATATACTTTTCATAATGAAGTTATTTCATCAATTTTTAAACGTAAATCAGTATTAATGGCAATAAAAATAGTGCGGAGACTATTCAACGCAGCAATGGAGCCATTTGTCAAAACGAATGAACTCGCCAGTTCATTTGTGTAGCAGTTGTTGCTACCAACAAGAATTATTTCATCGAAACTATATTTTATGCTAAATTGGATGATAAGTCTGTGAAATATATTATACGGAAGATATTCAGTACGTAATTATGAGGAAATTTCAACATTTAAAAAGTTTCACAGGTTGCTCATAACTTCCAGATAGATTATCTGACAGATAACTTCATATAAATTCTGTTCCATTTTTTAATTTATCAGGTAGATAGTGGGTATCCGTAACCTGTGAAACTGGCCCTAAATATAGAACAGTTGAACATCGTAATGATGTTAAAGACGTTCTACAACTTTCTAAGTCTGTTAATACGGTATTGGGTTTAGGTTTAATTTCTTTCGTAAAGGTTTACTCCTAACTAAATAACACACAAGGAATCAAACAATGATTTAGGGTCAGTTCCACAATGTCCGAAATCCTCTATCTACCGGATGGTTACATTCAAAGTATAATATAATTTCTATGAAATTAACTAACGAATAAATTAACTGGTACTTATTTGTAGGTGTTGAAATAGTCCCTCAATATCCAAAACTTTGAGAAAAATAATTATTTTATTATAATATATAATAAATTCTATTTCAGCAAAATTCTTCTTAAACTATCCAATGGAGGTCACATGTAGGTCCATAAAAACAAGACAACGTTTCTCCTAACTTATATATTCAACAAAAACACTATCCCAGCCCTCACATAAAAACGCCTCAATCAAGCTAATAAAGCGAAGTCATAGCATTGAGTGCGGACACATAAATCACTCTAACACGACATAGTGAATAAAGCAACAATGAAAAATAACCGTAACACAAAGATATTGGATTTATGATATTTGTATATGGCTGACGAATGTGTGTAGACTGACTAAGGAATAGAGAGGTTTGTTTATTATTCTGTTTTTGAATTTTGTATTTCGAACTATACGTTTTTGTTTTGTTGTTGTTGATAACGGTCAGAGACCACTGCTTGGCGGCCGGACCACATAAATTGTTAATTAAAAATATATCTATTGAGGTAATAAAAATATATTTATTATATTCTGATGAAAGTAGACTTTAGGTATCTATTACTTTGATCTTTAGAATTTGAGTACTAAACTGTGGTCTGGCCACGGGGGAACACACCAAAATGTTCTGTGTGAGAGGAGGCCGTGTAGTGGGATGATAAAAAGGCTGATGATGATGACGTTTTTGTTTCTAATAGTGATAACAAGTGCTAGGTAATTGCCATAGCTAATTGAGACTCATATTTTTTTATGCTGTCGCTATTTTTTAAATAATGATTGAACTGTCAAACCGGTTGTCTAAACTGTAATTTGAACATCTTTGGCAGTCGTTACGGGAAGTCAGAAACCATAA
Organism: Heliothis peltigera; assembly: GCA_958496145.1. NCBI lineage: Eukaryota > Metazoa > Arthropoda > Insecta > Lepidoptera > Noctuidae > Heliothis > Heliothis peltigera. The sequence continues at coordinate 4,112,173 of OY292345.1, read as the reverse complement.
AGTCTAATAACCAGTGGTACCGATGAGTACCTGGTGGCCCAGGTACCTTGCGGCCCAGGTACCTGGGTTGAGGAAATATAAATCACTGGTATTCGGCTGCATCTGGTTGGAATGGAAGCCGACCCCAACATATCTGGGAAAAGGCTAGGTGGATGATATATAAGTAAGGTTTACAGAAACATCCACATTCCCATAAAATGAATAAGACAATAAAGCTATTCCAAAATTCATGTATAATTAAAACATGTTTCTTAATTTAATGATAATAATCAGTAGGTACATTACGATCATACAGAAGCTTGCCAATTTGAACTTAATAAGATTTTTATCAAAAGAACAAAAGCGAAACGTACTCAAATTGTTTAATTTTCCTCCTGGCCATAATTAAATTCATAAAGGCATTGTTTAATGTTTAAAAATGGAATACTTTTGTGCTCCGGAATATTATAGTAAGAAATATTGATTGGTAACTTCAGTAAGTACCTACTTCTGTGAAACAAAGGCTAGAAATATTGCAACTACTCGTAGTAGCCTACGCAACATTCAACATTGCCTATTGTAGATGTTGTGGTGGCCTAGTGGTTAAAGCACCAGCCTTTCGAGTAAGAGGGTGCGGGTTCAATTCCAGGTCAGGCAAGTACCAATGTAACTTTTCTAAGTTATACGTACTTTCTAAGTTTATCTTGGACACCAATGACTGATTAAAGATGAAGAAAAACATCTCGAGGAAACCTGGACTATAAAGCCTGAAATCACCAACCCGCACTGAGCAAGCGTGGTGATTAACACTCAATCCTTCTCCGTGGGAGAGGAGGCCTGTGCCCAGCAGTGGGACGATAAAAAAAGGCTGTGATGATGATGATGATTGTACATAGATGTCATCAATACAAAAAAATAAATCGCTGAATGTGTTGCTAAGCGCAAATCTTGAGACTCAAGGAACCGATTTCAGTTATTCTTTTTTTAACCTTATGACTGCCACGTCGAAAAAGAAAGACGTGCCTTCAGCGCCAAGCTAAGAATTCGTTCATAAATACTTACAATATAGGAGTGAGTTCGGAATTATATCGATTGAAACTGACTTATAATTATTAACTTTGAGTCTGTCATGTAATCGTGACCGTGGCGTAGTGGGCACTTTTTGGCTTGTCATCTATACGTGACTGTGGCGCTCAAAAGGACAATTATTCCTTTATTTACGAAGACGGGCTTGTGGCTAAGTAACAGCCGCACGGGACAATCGATAGGTAGGTCCGCGGATGAGTAACCGTCTGGTCATGACGAGTTCCTCCGTGTTTCAGAAGGCACGTTAAATTGGTAGATCGCAGTTGCCGTTTATACATCTTTGGCAGTCGTAACAGGTAATCAGAAGCCAGAAAGTATGATAGCCAGCCTTATGACAATTGAAATATGACATTCGATATTAATTTCCATGTTTTTTTAAACTCACTTTTCTTGTTTATTAGCTCGATACATTTCTTTTTAATATACCAACAAAATTAAATGTTCAAGTGATAAATTGTAGAAAAAAATGTCCTTGATACTTCATAATATCTAATACTTGGTTGCCGTCACTCAAATTTCTTTTCAAAGGGAATTTCTTCTTAGCTTCACAAATCAAAATATCAAAGGGGTGTCACTCAAACATTTATATCGTGTACCATGTTCTTCATATATCATTTTGTCATTTTTTTTAAGTACAGCCCTTAAAGATGATTGGTGTGACAGGTACAGATGGTGACAATGGTGTTACTGTTTGCTTCTGATATTTTGTTATTTAGATATTTGTTATAAAGTTGAAGAGTTTGTTTGTTTGCTTAAAATGTCCTAATCATAGGAATGAGTTATACAATTTTAAAAATATTATAGTATTCGATGTATATCGAGGAACGCACTGCTCTGTGCAATTTTATCCTGATATTTATATAAATATTTTTATCCGGGTGCGCTTAGTTCCCACTAGGTGCAAATGAAACCGCCAGCAGAAGCTAGTGTTACATAAAGAAAACAAACTTTACGTTATAATAATTATATATATTAATTATTCAAATTCTTTAAATTATTTGAGGTTTTGTTTTAAAATGTAGATAGTGGTTTAACATTCACAACAACATTCAATATTAAAACGGAGCCTAAATAATTTCATTTGAAAAATGAAAAAAAGTTACTTATATTTCACTTATGAACTCAAATGTACCAATTTAAGCGCCAATAAAAACCCCTTACCACATTTTTCGATATCATTTACCGATACAAAATGGAGGAGACATTTCTTACGTTCCATCGCATCTTATCCTTTGTTGGAGTCTCAATCTTTGCCAAAAACAATTGGAATTCTAAGCGTTGGTTGTTACTTCAAATCTTTAACTTTATAATAGGTACTTTATGCTTCGTGTTCACCACTGGTTTTGTTGCAACCAGCTATACTAATTTCCTTCTCTGCATCCAAGGAGCTTGTATCTGGACGACAGGCGTAATTATGACCATTTCTCTAGGCGTTTGTTTGGTCTTCCGAAAGAAGTTTCGAAGCTTTTTGGAGGAGATGGCTTTCCAAGACGGAATTTTATCAATGCCTCTGGTTAAGCATATCTTGCTGGTCCCCAAGAGTGGTGAAAAAACTAATGAGTTAAGAGAACTTGTTATTGATTCGCAAAACAAGTTGTTTAAGTACACAAGGGTTTTGTTAAAGACTTATGTTTTCAGTGTTTTTTTGTGTGCTACGTTGTATCTTTGCACACCGATTTATTTGATGATTGTGAGGGAGGATAAATCTTTGCGTCTTTTGGGTAAGATGTAGCTTTTCATATTTTTGGTGGAACTGTTTAAAATGTTTTAATTTTTAGTACAAACTACCAGTAGGTATAAATTTTACTAATCGAATATTATCCTTACGGTATTGTGATAAGGTTAAAAATCCATTAAAGAAATTTGGCAGACTGAGATAGACCGATGTACTGGTGTCTGTACATAGACTTACAAAGACATTGATTTGTGATTTTATGGATTTATCACTTTTTGCCGTCCATTCCCATATTTTTTCTCTCGTAGTGCTTCTCCGTTGATGCAATCTTCTCATTGTTTTTCAGCTTTCGACATGTGGTTCCCATGGAGTTTAGAAAAATATTCTGTTTACATTGTTTCCTTCATATTTCATGCGTACGCTGGGTATCTGTGTTGTATTGGTAAAGAATAAATTACTTATTTTACTTCTTCTTCACTGTTCTTGCATAAATCACATTTGATCATTTCTTTTTTTTTCTATTCCTACAGCGTATCCAGGTCTACAGTCAACAATTATCCTTCTTATTGGTCAAGTAATTCGTCAGACAAGGATATTAACATTTATACTTCTTCACTTGAACGAATTAGTACTGGAAATAACTGGAGACCAAAATGAAGAGTGGCAAACCTATTGTACTTTGGTTCATTCTCAGTGCGTGGATCATTATGTGAAGATGAAAAGGTAAATAGAAAAGAACTTTTAATACCTTTGACATATTTTTTGAGTGGTAAATCTGTAAATGTGTCCCGATGTGGCTGCAGTGGGAGGGGTCATGCGGGAAGTACAACCCAAGCGAAGTACTTTCCCGAACATGGATAAAAAGTAGCCAATAGGTAATAATAAGCTTAGTTTTTATCAAGTTTCATCAAAATCCCTTCTGTAGTTTTTGCTTGAAAGGTACGAAGACAGGTACAGATAGCTGCTCAACCTACTATACTCGATTCTGTAAAATTTTATCACAATATTCGATTGGTAAATTTTACAGAATCGAGTATAGTAGGTTGAGCAGCTGCAAATTTTACCAATCGAATATTGTGATAAAATCTTTAAAAACAAATTGACAGATTGAGGTACGATAATGTGCTGGCGATATGTACAGTCGCCAGCACATCACACTACCCGAAACTATCAAATTTTCCCAATAACCTTTAAACCATATTCTTCAGCGAAAAAGGTGAAAATCTATTAAGGAAATTTGACAGATTGTAGTAACTTGATGTGCTGGCGTCTGTACATACATCCATTAGGTCCAACTTTCGCGATTATAAAATTAGTTGTATTTGCTATCGCTACACAAATATCGAGATTCAAAATATCTGTTTTTATAGGTTCAGCAATCGGCTCAACGTTATCTGCCGTCCGTTTTACTTAACATTGATATTAGTCGCCATTATGCTAGTTTGCATGTGTTCTGTGAAAATAGCAATATCGGTAAGTAATGTAAACTTTAGTCATTTGAACGATTAAATTTTATTGCCTCAGTCCCTTTTGTAATAACGGCTGTTTGATTTTGGGATTGGAGCTATGTGAAGTATTTCGAAGTTGGATTTTACTTTCGATATAATGCATTGTGTGAGATTCAGTGATTGGGGAAATCAATTTTGATATTACCTAAGTGTGGTGGTTTTATCTCTTATTTGGAATTCGTGCCAATTAAGGCATTATTTTGACTAAATAAAGATGCAAAACTAATTATCTCTCGCTTTATTTGGTATGGTGCTACAAACATTGTATCATTGATTGAAAAAGGTGGCGAGCCTTGGGGGAGGCCCTTGTCCAGTAGTGGACGTCTTTTGGCTAAAACGAACGAATGTGTTCACGCGCAAACGCAGCCATAGCTCCAGCGGGGGAGGCGAGGCACGCGGGACGGAACGCTGCGTGCCAGCGCCACCAAACGCCGAACGAGAAAAACTAGTGACGGTTCAATCTCGCGAGCAAGCGGGCTCATATGTGCCATTTTTTCTCTTAGCTAATTTATGTGTCAATTCTATAATATTATACCATATTATCACCTTAAGGTCCATTTTCATATATAGAACGAAACATTGTATTACTATTTGCCTATTAAAAATACAATAGAATACAGTCATGTTGATCTATCCAAACACAGACTTAGCTTGACCTCAAATTTCACAGCTGTTATGCTACCATTGAATACAGAATACTGATTAAATATCGAACCGCAACATATCGATTGCCTTCACCAATTCTAATCGAGTCAGACAAAACAGCGAATCTTGAAACAACTCCCATAAAACAAACTTTATACAAGTAAAACTCAAGTACAAGAGAATCTGATACCGTCTTACATAAACCTCGACAGCTGTAGTGCAAGTTTTTGTTTAATTAACCCACTAGTTTCTGTTTCAGGATAAATTATCATTAGACACGATGAAGTATTACGTTCATGAGTTCTGCTTTATATTGATGGTGCTCATGTTTTGTTTGTTGGGACAACAGGTTGAGAATGAGGTAAGAATTTGTTTCATTTGGTCTAGTAGTTGCAAGCAAATGCTAGGGCACTACAGGCACTGCGCAGCTTGCTGATCTCCTTAAGAGAAACCAGTAGCCATGGCCGACAATACTATGATGCTGAAGAGTCTGTATTTTGATTTTTTGCTAGCAAGAACGCGCTAATCTCCGTAACTATTAGAGCGATTTAATTGTTTTTTTTTTTTCAATTTTATCGACAAAAGCTTTATCTAGGCTAGTTTAGAACCGGGTGCGCGTAGTAGTTACCCACAGAACGTGGAAGAAAAAGAAAGAAAAATAAAAAAATTACATCTGCGCATCTCACCCTCTTCTTTATTTCTGAATCTAATTGAAACTGAAAGTATTTGTGTATCTATATTTCAATGTGTTGAATGATTACAGTGTGCAGCGTTAGAGAAGGCTGCCACAGAAAAATGGTACATCTTCAACAGGACACACAAGGTCAAAGTGCTAATATTCAACATGGCCCTCAGTCAGCGCATGCCAATATACATATTTGGAACTATTACTTTGTCTTTACCAACGTTTACTTGGGTATTTATATATTTCAGTATTTACTAGATCGATCATAAAATTAAACAACGCTTGGCGCTGTCAGTCCGTGGATGGGTGACCATTTTGTCATGACGAGTTCTTTATAGTTAGGAACGCACCTTAAATTGGTGAGTCCCGATAACATAGCTTCGGAAAAGGCTAAGCAGATGATGAGCTGTGTCTGCCTGAAGTCGCTAAGCTCTGTAATTCAGACTTCTTGTACAACAACTCATATCAAATTTGCAGTAGTGTTTTGTTAGTACTACGGAGATCTTTATATCACTTGATGATAACTGGTAAACCAATAAGCGGAGTTTCGAAGATTGAGCTCATTATGGTCACATGGAAAAGGCTATGTCCAGCCCTGGGTAAACGTAGGCTAATGATGATAAAGACTCTTAGAAAGAAGATACCTCGGCGCTTAAACACGAATGGATCCAAAAGAAACATGAGTGGGCTATCTTGCCCATTCATATTTCTTTCTTAGAATTCTTTTTTTTCATAATATAAAAGTGGAAAAATAAACATTACGAAATTATTCTATTGTGTTCGTTTCAGTTCATCAAGACCGGGATGTCTTTCTTCACTCTAGTGATGTCAGTTTTAGAAGAAGGAGAATATTAAAGTTGTATATTGTAAGTAATTATTGTTAGTCACATTAAAATATTAACACAGACGCGTTGTTTTATTACGGCATTGGACAATGATTTATTTCTGAAAAGTCCTCACATCCTACTAATATTAAAACTATAAGTAAACGAAGTTTGTGATTTTTAATGGTTTTAAGTAGTATATATAATATTGTTAACGTTTATATCGTTAGCTATAAGTCTAGTCCAAGTAAAATTATCAATTTATATTAATTGGAATTAATCAACGATAAATAAAATAGTTCATAAACACAAAATTCTCAGAGTTATCGGTAATTAAACAAGCTATTTAAAACGAATCGAATATAGGTGACGTATTCGATTCATTTTATCCGATTAATTAATTCCGATTGTTCGAAATATTCCGCGTTTTAATTTGTGCATACACTGTAAGATTTAATGTGTACTTTTAAGTGGTTTGTGCTGGAATTTGTAAATTGAAACAGTCATTATCGAATCAACATGGCCATATTTGTATCAGGGATGTCTTTTTGCATTCGATTTTCGATATCTGAAATATATAAACTCATACCTTATTTGTACAGACGCCACCACACCAAGCTCATACAATCTGTCCAATTTCCTCAATAGATTTTGAACTTTTTTTTCTAAACGATATAGTTCAAAATTGATTGGGAAAATGCGACAGTTTCGGGTAGCTTGATGTGTTGGCGTCTGTACATAGGAGCATGTAGATTTATTTTTATTTTAATCAGCAACTTACGCTAATTACTTTCGACTATTGTATTGGACTATTTAATTATTCTATCGACCACAAAGATGTTTCTTTTTTATCTCAAATTTTCATAACATCATCACTTCGCCATATTTTATTTAGGTACAAACAGCACATCAACCTACTTTAAATTGTCAAATTGCCTTAATAGATTTTCAACTTGTTCGCTGAAGCATACAGTTCAAAGTTGAAGAATTTGGACAGTTTCGGGTAGCTTGGTGTGCTGGCGTCTGTTACTTTTATAAGAGTTATCATAATTTTCGTTTCAACCCATATACAGGACGTTCAGTAAATTAACAAGGTTGTAAGCAAATATCGGTTCCATGAAAACAATATCCTATTAAATTTGATTGCAGCCTGTATCCGCTCAGTCATGCGCGGTCGATCTCACTCGCCTCAGTTTTTGGGCAAAATTTTAAACTTACCTGCTGATGATAATTTTTATGAATTATTAATATTTCACTACCCAACTGGGTATTATTACATGGAAATTTTGTATTAAGTTTACAGTGGTTGATTGTGGTTTAATATGTATTGTGAGTTACTTTAATGGACTTTTGTAGGTCCAAATAACTTCATATTACCAGCAGGCTTAGCATGGCAACCGTAGAAATAAGTTTTGTTTACTGGAGATTGGATATAATGTCAGCTAAGTGACAGATTGACGTAAGGTTTCGTTTGTCATTTTTTTAAGTAATTTTTCTTTTCTTCGATTGACATGAGGCTACAAGTGATTATATGCGAGTTGATAGATCGCGCCATGTTCGGGTAGAAGACATGTTGAAATAAATCTGAATTATCATAATTTTTGCTATGGAATTTAGGTAGCATTTAAGAACTCACTAGCGTCTACCAGCGGTTCACCCGTGTCCCATGGGAACTATATGGGAAATCATGGTGTCTCTCAGCCAGCGGAACAACGTATTTCGATATAATTTTAGTTAAGTAGTATTATTTGTTAGATTTTTTTATACAACTTGTAAAATTGTTTTGTATGAATTGTGTACTAAATTGTGTTTATGTAATAAGTAATGTAACTTACTCCAAAAAAATTAGACAGACATTTGACACTTTGTTTAAAATAATTTTGTATACAAATTGTTCTTTAAACACGCACTATGTGTTTAGCTTATATATATTTAATCAATCAACTTTTAAATGAATAATAAAATTAAAAGATAACTTCTGAATTTATTTCCTGAGAAAGAAAAAAATAGAAAATATTTTTGTAATTGTTTTTACTTTATCGCGAGTTGTTTTTCTTATCATCGATGAAGAATGACGTAAGAATGAGAGATAATAAAACGTATTTTATATTTTCGCGCTGACTCACATCGCCTCCGTGGCGCAATTGGCTAGCGCGTTCGGCTGTTAACCGAAAGGTTGGTGGTTCGAGCCCACCCGGGGGCGTTTCTTTTAAATACTGTCTTCAAGATTCTGTGATTTGTAGTAAAACATTTAAAATTAGATGTTTTAAATGTTATACATAACGTATATGTGTCCTTTTTTCTTTCTTAAAATAAGAAACTATTATACTAATAATAACTAATAATACAGTTGATCAGTGAATTGTAAAATGATTTGGTATTTCATTAAATATTTTGCATAGCATATATTATGTAGTACATTAGTAGCAGTATGCAGTATGTACTAGTGTAGGTATGTGGTTTATGCTATACAAAAATTATTTGTAACTGTATGTATTCACGCAATATGTCCCTTTTAATTTGTCTCTTTACTAGTCTTTATTGAGTGCTATTAGCTTGGCTAATTATCGTAATATAACATATTAATTAAAAATCTGATAATTTAAAATAAGAAAATATAAATAACGTTATGAGTACACAAACAGATTTTTTTATACTATATACTTATAATATTACTATGAAAAAAAAAATCTTCATGTAGCATTGCTATGATTAAATGATCAGGAGTTTTCATATGCACGCCATCCAAACAAAATTATAGATGCAACAAAAGAGACATCTCATGTTTGTTAGGTAAACTTTTGTCAAACTATAATAAAGCCTACTATTTTTATCCATGTGCGCGACACGGATGGATATTCAAGATGACGTCACCTTGATTTTTTAGTGAAAAAGTTGGAGTGCTTAAGCAATTTCAGAGCATTTAATAGTTCCCTCATAATTCTGATAAAAAATATATTAAACTTTTGACCGCTATGTCAAAACGTGCCCTCAGCGCTAAGCTAAGAATTCATCCATAAATACCTACAATAGTAGTGAGTTCGGAATTACATCGATTAAAACTGCCTATTAATTTTGAACAAGTTTGTCATGTAGTCGTGACCTTATAGCGTGCTGGGCACTTTTTGGCTTGTCATCTATACGTGACTGTGGCTGCCAAAAGGTTAGAACCAACTAGTTATACCTAGAATTAAACACGCTGTGACTGTCATTCACAGCTTGCATTAATCTTCGATCATAAACCATTACGGATAGACCTGCAAAGTGTAAATAGCTACCCCTGAGACATACTAGATGGATGTCTCAATATGCGTGACGGTCAAGGAGTGTATGGATGTTGCAGCTAAAGTAAAAAAGCCAGTCAATATACGAAATTTATAAATTTCTATTTTGTTCATACGAATAAATTACTAGAGCTAGAATTATTTTCCTATAAATTAATTTCGGTTTAAAATCGATTTTTTTAATATTTTTCTAGAATATTTCTTGAAGTATGAGGAAGAAGAAAGAGAAAAGAAAATTGCCTGTAAAGAAACAAAATATCAGAATCGAATGTTAGGCATTGCAAAGTTTGCTGGATCGGGTAGTTTGATTACAAAAGTTGTGTTCAATACTTTTCTTGTGTATAAATTATGAAATAAAACCAGAGACAAAAAGTAAAATTAATATTCAATAATACCATTTTTTTTACGTTTTCTCTGTAGACGTACGAAAATGAGATTTAAGGCCTGTTTTACCACCTAAGAATAAGTTCCAGATAGTTTATTTGGTAGATAAGTTCATACAAATTCTGTTCTATTCTTGAATTTATCTGGTAGTTAGTGGCTATCCGTAACCTGTGAAACTGGCCCTTAGGGTTTTATAAAGAGCAGTACTTGAACTGCAACATTATGTGGTATTACTTGGACGGCTACAAACGATCATTGAGACGGGCTTGATTACATTCGGTTTATAGAAGCGAAGCCTGATGCAAATGTACCTACCACATTGTATGTATATTGATAGTAATTTGGAACACCGTTTGTATAAGATAGCATAGCAACTGACAAATTTTCCCAATCAACTTTGAACCATATGCTTCAGCGATAAAGTTGGAAATATAAGGAATGTAGTAGCTTGATGTGTTGGCGTCTTAATTATTGTATTAAAAAGGTTGCCTGTTTAGGTACTGTGAAGAAATTCTCAGTTCGTGGCTAAGTAATAGCTACGCGTGTCGATCGACCATAAGGTTAAGCAACGCTTGGCATGGTCGGTGAATAGACTGTAATGACGTAATAATGTAAATAAATAAATATAAAAAAATATAAAAAAAACAATGTAAAAGAAAATATGTAATGACGAGTTCCTGCGTGTTTCGAAAGGCACGTTAACTTGGGACGATGACTAGGTCAAAAATAAAATACTTTATCATATTCATTTTGTAAAGTATTTTAACGCTGAAGCTAATCTAAATAGATATTGATGAAATGTATCTAAAAATAACCGCAGAAAAGCGCACTTTTCAGTTAAAAAAAAACTGCATCCAAATTGGTTCATCCATACAAGACGCATACCGATCAAACTTAGAACACCCCTCTTTTGAAGAAAAAAGATTATTCATTCTAAAAATAGGTAAATAAATATAAACAAGCATCATCAAAATAAACAATCCGTTATTTGAATTAAATCTAAGAGGGATCTAAGGATTGTTACGGCGCTTCTAAGATGTTCAAGTTCAGCCAATTTTATTTCAAGCTTCAATGCACTGGATAACGACGCTGCAGATTATTTCAAGAAAATAATGATAGCTTTAATATTAGAAACACGTAGTGATATTTTTATCTTTTAGAGAATTTAATTTGACTTTTTGTGGCTCACGGTAATATCAGGCGAACAATGTAATAATGTTTGACTTGATTTCTACTGCCAATTTATAAATAATCATTATCTTATCTCTTGTCAATCATGGGTGATTTAATTTCCCATAGCGCAACCTAAACGGCTGTCAAATTTAAGACCAGCATACCGGTATACGTAGATCGTTCATTCCATCTGTATTCGGGCACAATCGTCCGAGCTCATAGTTGTCAGTTATTTAGCCTCGCAGTAAACTGAACGGATGGTAGCCTGCTAGTTTGAAAATGCTTTCATCATCTTCAGCCTTTTTATCGTCCCACTGAAGGGTGTGACAGACCTCCTCTCGCAAAGAAAAGTATTGAGTGTTATTCTCCATACTAGCTCAATGCGGCTTTGTGATTTTAGACTTTAAAGTTCAGATTTTCTACACTTTTAATCAACAGGTACTTGCCTAAATTAGAATCGAACCCGCACACACATTCTTGGGAGGCTGGTGTTTTAACCTGGCCCTGGCCACCACGAGATTTTATATACCAAAATGCTCTCAGCAGCCAAATACATGCCAACAAATTCACAGACAAAGCACCAATTTAACACATCATCATCATCATCATCATCACAGCCTTTTTATCGTCGCACTGCTGGGCATAGGCCTCCTCTCCCACGGAGAAGGATTGACGCGGCGTTTGCTCATGCGGGTTGGTGATTTTAGACTTTACAGTCCAGGTTTCCTCAAGATGTTTTCCTTCACCTTTGATCAGATGGTGTCCAAGATATACTTAGAAAGTAGGTACGTATAACTTAGAAAAGTTACATTGGTACTTGCCTGACCTGGAATCGAACCCGCACCTTCATACTCAAAAGGCTGTTGCTTTAACCACTAGGCCACCACATCCTTTAACACAGTAACAGACAATTATTCCTATTTAGTTTTTATTAATCCACTTATTGGGACAGACGCACAATTTTCCCTATACGGTAATAGAAGAATTCCGTCTTCAGTAAGGATTATTGTCTTAACTGATGGAGCCATTTGTGTTAATGGAATGCCCTCGTAAATATTGCCTTACTCTTGTAAATCTTGATTGACTTATGTTTATTTATTAGGCGTAAATCTTGTTATATTTTTATGTTACTCTTTCATTTTCGGCTATTATCGAAGATGCAGTAATGGTTGATATTACTTAGTGAATTGAATTAGTCAATCAATTATGGGAATTTGAGATTATTTCTTTTTTACTCTTGATGTGGAGAAAGTCTAGAATTATTGTTCTTATGTGATAACGGCAGATAGAAGAGTGTTCAAGAAGAAAACATGCTGCACCAGTAGTCTTAGCATTTTGATTCTATGTCTATTGTATCAAGAAAAGACAAAGCCATTTCTATTAATGTCAACATGTCTTCTGCCTGAGCATGGCGCAACCTGTTAACTCGCATATGATCACTTGTAAACTTATGTCGATCGAAGAAAAGAAAAATTTCTTTGCTACGTGTCAAAAAAAAAAATTTAGTCAATCTGTCACTTATCTGTCATCATGTCTATTCTTCGATAGACAAAACTTGTTTCTACGGTTGCCATGCTTAGCCCGCTGTCCACCATAAAAATTGGGATAAGGACAGGTGGATGATGGTGGGGAAAAGCGCTGAGCCAATTAAGTTGAACAGAAGAAAGCTGGATCTAAATGTTAACGATGATTACGATAAAATGGGTTTCAAGTGAATAAAGAATGTTGATGAAGATAAAGCCATTCCGAATTCTTGATTCTGTACATATAAATAAAATTGGAGTGCCTGTTTGTATTAGGTAACCTCTTTTTACTCCACGCATAATAATATGAATATTGAGAGAATAGCTGGAAGAAATAGACAGATAGACAAAAGTTTAAAAAATGTTATTTTGGTGTTTGTACACAATATGTAATACCGGTATTATATACGGTACATATACCAAGAAAAATGATAACTTTTGTCTGTCTGTTTGTTTCTTACGGTTAATCTCTCAAATGACTGGACCGATTTTGACGGGACTTTTATTGACAGGCAGCTGATATAACAAAGAGTAACTTAGACTGCTTTTTAACCGGGTGCGGGGAGCAAGATCCTTTGGGGATGAAACCGCATCGGACGGCTAGTAGAAAATTAAATATACAGCCTTTTTTTAATTAACATCTTAAAGTGAAATATTCTATTACACAAGCTGAAATGTTTCCATACAAACAAGTAATGTAGGCACGAGTATATATTATTACTTGCAGTTGGTCGCTATGCATATCTTGCGGTGTAACGTTATTACAGCAGAGATCTATGTCGCAGATGTGTTGCCACTTTATATTGAAATGTTATGTGGAGCTGATAACACCTGTTTCATTATACATATTGTACAACACACGGGTCTTACTCGCGATTGAAATTATAAAGGTATACTCTACATGTATTTTTTAAACTATTATATTTTTTAAACTGTGTTTGTGAAGACAAAGACTTTGCAATGTTGCAAAATATTGAAACTGTATTGCCAAACTGATACTAATGTTACCGTCCATAAAGACCAATTTTTTTCAAATAATTAGGGCGCTTACTGTCTAGTTTATACTTTAAGAGTTTGGTGTAGAAATTAAGGCTATTTAAGGTAGCAAATTTACATACACGTTTTAATATTAGAGTAAGAAAATATACTCGTTTTAGCTACTCTATATTAATTTCCATCTTCCACGAATTGCAGCACCCTGTAAGTACATAAAACTTTGTGAACATTTCTTTTAGACTACGCAGTACAGAAATATTTCTTAGGTGGCAATTCGTGTGTCCCTTTAAGCGGAATAAGCCGTTGTATGGGGCTTACTTCTGTCGGAAACAATACCCTTTTATTTATTGGTTAATGATTTAAAAGGTTTTTGTATTGTCACGAAAGGGGAATGCCCAATCTAGGCCCTCAGTGGACAACAGACTAGAGAAAAAATAGTTTATGCATAAATTTTGCCATAATTAAATATGTTTTTACTTTCATCCATATATGCGCCATTATAATCCACAACAATTCTTTAAAAAAAGTAAGTTTACTGATAAAATAAGCTGTATTTTCTAATTTAATTTAACGCTAGTAAAATATTGCCAGCAGTGAAATAATATTTTAAGTGTTATGTTGTGTATGTTAAGACTCATCAGTAGACTAATCGATTTATGAACAAATACAATACAATACCCACGGGAATTTGCGGGTATTTTAAGAACTTAATTTAATAAAATAACTTAACTTTAGAAAACTATATTTGAAAAAATAAAAACCAGTTTGTACTTTCAAAAAAAAAAAGAATGAGAATAATAAATCAATAATCGGTTTACAAAAAATAATCGATTTAATGTTTTTTTTTTCGTCGTTGTGACAACACCGAACTGAATCTGACATTGACAGTGACAGTTACGTAGTATATTGTATACTCTTTGCAATGTGGATGTGTTTTCATTTTTCTTACTACCTGGCTTTGTTATATGGACTTGATTCGAATTATTACCTACGACTTTGGCTTTGCTTACCTTCAACGACAACTTTGGCTTTTGGCTTTGGAATCTAGGATCTTGGCTGCTTTCGATTTTGGATACCGATCGATAACGTTTTATACAATGCCTGAAAACCATTGTGTGAATTGTGGTTTTAACCTGACCGAGATTCAAGAGCATACCTTGGTCATATTATGGAGAACATATAAGAGCCAACGGTATGTATAGTATTGAAATATGTAGAGAACAAAATAGTAACCTACCAAACGAATTACTTCACGAAAACTGCTGGCTTTTGCGTGCCAAAATACAAAGCAGACATGTGAGCGTAAGGTATATTTTGTTTATATTAAAATAAATAATACTTATGCCAGCAGAAATGCAATAGAAGAATATGCATGTAATTGTATAATAGGAAAACGCACGGTAATTTGTTGTGCACATATTATGACTGTGCTTTGGTATATAGGTTGGGCAAGATACGAATCAAATATTTGCCCGCCTGCACCATTTTTAGACAATCTTCTAATTGTATATGAAAATGAAGAAAATATAGACATATAAAATAGTACATGTGTTTTTTTTTATAATTTGATAAAAATATATTAGAAAGATTACTCCTATTATAATATAATTATCAAGTATTGAAAAAAGATAAGTTTTCTAATTATCTCACACTCGAAAACATTATTATATGGAAGAAAACCCCAAAAAGTTATTATGATTTTTTTATATTTCTAAAATAGTGGCGTCAATTTGAATATATTTTTTTAATATCTAATACAGTTAAGATTTAAAAACAATCAACTTTTATTGTAATACTTGATGTCCACTTTGGGCCTAGGATATTATGAACGGTGGGCATTCCCCTTTTGGGCGTTTATTCTGTGTTTTTTTTTCTCATTTAATGTATGTACTGGTGTCGAAGAAAGCTTGTATTTTAAGTACCTAACTAGTCACTTGTAACCAATGGGAACTTAAGCTTATCCGGATAAATATAGCCTATACCTATCCTCCCTCAAGAAATGGGCTAGAACACGGACACCGACCAGTAACTCCTAAGTTTAGTACTTTCAGGGAAACAAGTAAACTCTTCAGCTTGATAATAAAAGTATACATACATAGATTTAAATGAAGTCTACTAGATACCTACCTAGATGAAAAATTTCGATAATTTTGATAAAAAAAAAGGTGGAATAGGGCTTTTTAGGTATGAGATTCTTACTGGTAACCAATTCATTAAATGGACGAGTAAACATATATGTAAGTCTACCTCATGTTCAGTTTGATGATAAACTAATAAATTTCAATTCGATTCATAGAACACAAGAAATTAATCAAACAAAAACACGCTAGAGTAACAACTTAAAACAATAAACTATCAAGACACAACAACAAATGTAGATATTGTAAAACAACTCGAGGGATATCTTGCTGTCGATACAAATACTGTTATTTGCAAAGCAGAGAACTGTACAACCGAACCCCAAAAACAATATTCGCAACAATTTGATATGAAGTCTAGACGACGAAGGATTATGGATCACTCATCAAAGAAGGAAGGCAGATCTGCACAAGGAAAACTTTAATGTAGCGTGATGCGTATAAATTGCTGTGTTTTTGGCCTGTGTTGTGTGTTGAAGTAAGTAAAAGACAGTAATGTCTGAAGATATAGAAAAAAATTATGAATATTTTGTTTAGTATATGGATATGTCTGACGCGACATTTGACATATGACACTCGACATTTTACTCTGGACACTCGACATTTGACACTCGACATTCGATACTAGACACTTGACACCTCACACTCGAAATTTTGACACCTGATTCTCGACATTTGACACCTGACACTCGACATTTGACACTCGACATTCGACACCTGACACTCGACATTTGGCATTCGATACTTGACACTTGATACCCGAAACGTGACGATCGACACCTGACAATTAACATAGGTCACTCGACATTCGACACTTGACACCTGACACTCGACATTTGACACTGAACACTCGACATTCGACACTTGACACCTGACACTTGACACCTGACACTCGACATTTGACACCTGACACTTAACACCTGACACTCAACATTTGACATGTGACACTCGACATTTGACACCTGACACTCGACATTTGACACTCGACAGTCGACACTTGACACTCGACACTCGACATTTAACACTCGACATTCGACACCTGACACTCGACACTCGACATTTGACATTCGATACTTGACACTTGATACCCGAAACTGGACATTTGACACTGGACACTCGACATTCGACACCTGACACTCGACATTTGACAATCGACATTCGACACCTGACACTCGACATTTGACACTGAACACTCGACACTCGCCAGTTGACACCTGACACACGACATTTGACACTCGACATTTGACACCTGACACTCGACATTTGACACTGGACACTCGACATTTGACACTCGACATTCGACACTGGACACTCGACATTCGACACTGGAACTCGACATTTGACACGTTACATTCGACACCTGACACTCGACATTTGACACTGGACACACTTCAAAATCTATTGTTAGATAGTTAAGTACCTAGGTACTCAGATTGCTGTAATCCGGAAAAAATAAAAAATTTACAGATAAATTGGTAGCTACGATTTGCTATCAATTTCATCTTCTTTCATAATTAGCCCGAAAATGTTTAAAAGCATATCAGTCCTCTTTTCGTAAGAGTTACCGCGACCATGGCACACAAAGATCTTCAAAACGAACAAAAGTGAGTTTTAATCGGTAATACTCCCTTTAGCTGCATCCATAGGGGAAGGGTCATTTCATGATCAAAATGCCTTTAAAATAACTCAAATCAAATCATTTATTTGCTTAAAACATGGTAGGTAGCAAGATGTTTTTGACTTCTCAAAAGCATATCATGTCTTTCCGAACTCTGGGTAAGACTACGCTTATGATGCAACGAATTTGTCTCAAAATCCGTGACGGTGCGGTGGCCGCAGCATAATCCGTGGAGAGTGCAATATGCAGTGTAAGACGGCAGCTTACATTGTTTTTGGCTCCGTCATGCCTCCAGCTTTATGGAGTATGGTTATTACGTATATTTATTTGTTTGTCTTGTCTGGTAAATTGTGTCTTGGGTTATTGAGACTCGATATGGTTTTTTGCTGAGCTTGTTTTCATGTAGTTTATTTTTAAAACTTCTTAGCGGGATCTTCGTTTAATTTTCCATTTTTTGATTATGAAAGTCACTTTACTATATTATAATAGCTCAACCATATGTACATCCTGATTGTTTTTTTGATTTTAAAGAAAAGTGGTACAATGTCTAAGGTTTAAACAAAATAATAAAAAAAAATCTGCCCTAGAGAAACGAATACGACAGTTAATTGTTTTTGTTTTAGTTAGATTTAAATCACCAGGACTGTGATCTACATTTTAATATTAATAGTTTCATTATAAGTTATTTAGTAGTAGTCTAAGAAGTAATTGAAATAATCAACTGTGACAAGGAGAGCGTCAACCAATGGATGACCTTAAGGGTTCTATAATTATTGCCATAGTTGACCAGAAAGATTTCCTTCGACCTTACATAAAGCCACTGAACACTACATTATCAACACACAGAAGAGTCAATACAACTGACATTTTGACGGACGTAGCCGTTACGAACATGCGGGCTTTCACATGGATTAGTATCAGACATCGGATGCCCATTTGTCATGGCGTATTACCATAAATCAACTAAGGGTGATGAATGCAGACTGTGTAATGCTGATGCAGACTGGTCATTTGAAAGGCATTAGTAGTTGGTATTGGAATTTTACTGGAGGTGGTAGTCAAGGTCGGATTCTAGCTCATCAGCAGTGGCGGGAGATATCAATGCAGATATTGTATATAATTTTGAATATTTATTTTATTCAATTAATAGTTTACCCGGCTTGACACGAATTACATGAACCACAGTGAGTTTGTTATACTAAGTATAGTTTAGTTAGTAAGAGTCTCACTCCCTCAGGCCTAGCATGGCGATTCTATATCTATTCTGTCAAGAAAAGACAAAGCTCTTTCTTTCAATGTCAACATGTCTTCTGCCCGAGCTTGGCGCGACCTGTCAACTCGCGTATAATCACTTGTACACTTATGTCGATCGAAGAAAAGAAAAATTTCTTCATAAAATGTCAAAGGAAATCTTACGTCAATCTGTAATTTTCTGTCATTATGTCCATTCTCCGGTAAACAAAACTTGTTTCTACGATTGCCATGCTAAGCCTGCTGCTGCACCCTCAGCGGGGGCGACCCCTGTCATTTGATGATTTCCCACGAAAAAAGGCGACTCCTACGGGACACGGGTTAAACCGTCGGCAGAGGCTAGTTCCTTATATAATTCGATCCCGAATGCAAACAATGTACCATAAGAAGTAGTTTTTACTAAGTTCCAGTTTATGTTTCTACTTTGAAATTCTATCCTAAAGACAACGCCCAACCAATTAGTTTCAGTTTATCTTAATTTTAGGCCGAGACTTATCTTTAAGAAACTTCGAAAGTCTCTTTACTTTGTTTGCTTAGGGTGATAGGACGTTATGGTCATCATCATAGCCTTATTGTCGTCCCACTGCTGGGCACAGGCCTCCTCTCCTATGGAGAAGTTTTGAGCGTTAATGACGATATGGTTTTGTGGAAAAATTATTATTCTTTACTCTAACCTTGTGATTGAGGGTGGGAGCGTCCTATTAAACTCAAAATCGTCGAACGTCCTATTAAACTGAATTATATAGAATCTTAACCTTGTATACGACCTGACTTTGACTGCCTCGTTAATCTAGTGGTCGCAAGGCGCGACTGCTGTGCACGGGGTCTCGGGTTCGATTCCCGGGTCGGGCCGAAATCGCTTTGTGGGTTTTCTGAAACTTTCATAAAGCAGCCTGGAGTCTGGAAGTTGGTGATTGATTCACCCGTGCATCGGAGAGCACGTAAATGTCGGTCCTGCGCCTGATCTCTCTCCGGTCGTGTCGGATTGCCGTCCCATCGGACTATGAGAGTGAGGGAATAGAGAGTGCACCTGTATCTGCGCGAATGCTTGTGCACTATAATATGCCCTGCGCAGCTGGCTGATCTCCATAAAAGAGAACGGCCGCCGTAGCCGACAATCGGCCTGGATGCCATCATCATCATCATCATACGACACCGAATGTGGAGGAGCTCGTGGCTAAGCAACAGCCGCACGAGTTGATTGATGATAAGGTAAAGCAACGCTTGGCGTAATTGATCCGTGACTGGGTGACCATCCTATCATGACGAGCTCCTGCGTGTTTCATATGCTACGTTAAATTGTTGGGTCCCGGTTGCCATTTTTACATCTTTGACAGTCGCTACGGATAGTCAGAATACAGAAAGTCTGATAACCAGTCTTGCCAAGGAATATCGGGTTACCCAAGTAACTGGGTTGAGGCGCTCGGATAGGCAGTCATTCCAAGTGAAACACTGATACTCAGGCACATTAGACTGAAGCCGAGCCCACCATATCCTGGTAAACAGGTTAGTGAGATAAGATAAAAACAAAAAAAAAATAAAAGTAAATTAGTTTTGAAACTATACCTCCTAACAAGTGCCCGTACAAATCAGCAGCATTGTAAAAATACACCAAATCAAACTGACTTAACTCGTCCGACCTAATTCCAAACTTGAAAACTCAAATTATATTCGAATAGAAACTCCATAGTAATAAGTGAAGGTTTCCATTTTTTGTTGTAAACGCGAAGAGCGCAATATGCCGGCGAAGTGGCACTTGGGTGCTCTCGGCTTTTTATGGCTCGAGTCGGAATGCAATGACGAGCTCTAAACAACTAAGGCTTCTCAACCAACTTATGGGCTCGGTGCTTCAACATCATATTTTATCGTTTATTCTTTTTCTTGTAGTATACTACAATCTCAGTCGCTGTGGCCTAGTGGATAAAGCAACAGCCTCTTAACTATGAGTGTTCAGTTTTAATTGCAGATCAGGCAAGTCTTAAAACCAATGGTTTACTAACTTATGTACTTTTTTAGTATATTTGGGACAACAATAATGACCGATTAAGGATGAAGGGAAGCATCTCGAGGAAACTTGGACTGTAAAGTCTGTGTCATAGCCGACAAAAAGAAAATCTTACCATGGCATGGCACTTCTAGAAGGAGCAGAAGCGGCCTCCCTGATACTTCCTTAGGCTACACACACAGCGGGAGGGATCGTTTATTTGATGATTTCTCACTCAAAACAGGCCCGAAAACCAATATTCCGCAGAAACTTCAACATCAATATTCGGTCTACTTCTAAAGCAATTTTGGATAAAGTGCCCAAACTCTCACAGATGCATACAGTTCAAAGAAAGAAGGTCACCCGTTCATTCATTGCCGTTTCTTATAAACAAGAGACTATTAGTTTTTCTTACGGGTGGTTAGTTTTGATGTTTACCTATTATATCAGGTTTATGTCAAATTACCTACCTACCATCTGAAACCAGAGTAGGTAATCTTCTTTTTATAAGAACTGGGTATTTGTACAGACGCCAGCATATCATATATATATGTCAAATTTCCTTCATAGATTTTCAACTTTATCGTTGACGCATATTGTTCAAAGTTGATTGGGAAAATTTGATAGTTGCAGGTAGCTGATATGCTGGCGTCTGTACTTTAATAGCATAGCAGTACTTATTGAATATCTTCTATGATTCTGCTGCTTCTGACCACCTTTTTTAATCAAGTCATCTCCTCGATCTCTTATAACTGAAACTACAATCATTTGTCCGTAAGGTCATTGACTCACTGCGCTAATTTGTAATTACAATTCATAGAGCTATAAAGCGAGCATTCGCAATCAGGATGTTCGTCGATTGACGACAAAACGCAATTAACTTAATTGGGGAAGACTTCATTTGTCTTTTACGAGGTTTTTGTTTGTTTTTCTCTTAGTTGTCGTTTTGTGAACGGATAGAGATGCAATAAATGTGGTCGTAGTACTTGTACAATCGCATTTGAGGGACTGTTCTATAGATCACCCTTATTCGAATTTTAAAAACGAAGTGCTGCTTACTTAAACTAAGACACCTTTTTCTAATAAGTGAAACATAATACTGAGAAAATTATCCACCTGAATCTAAATTTTAGACTTTCAGAAATTTCAGGCTTCAGAAGCTCCTCAAAGAGAACAGCAACATTGAAAGGGCCTATGGTATAGGTCGAGGCCTATCGGAGCTGCGAGTTCTTCACAAGAGTTATCGTGGCCCTGGCACACGAAGACTTTCAGAAGGAACATAGTGGGACATTAAAGTCTGACACTCCCTCCAGCTGCGCCCTCAGCGGGAGGGGTCATTTTGATGATTTGACATAAAAAGGAGCTCCCCTAACTTACAAGGCAAATATAAATAATTAGTAAAAAAAAAGATTCGTTTTTATAAAACTCCTAATTTTCTTAACGGTCAAAGACATCAAAGACAACGTTGATGACATAAAAATGAGCTTAATTTTTTTTTTGTATAATTAATTTATTAAGCACCTTGAACCTTCGGAAGCCTCTCGTTTATCCTATTGATTTATTTCAATGTAAAGAAATGAATTCTAGTCTAGTTCGTACTTCATCGAACATTGAACTTATCCTAAGTTGAAAGACACCGTAACAAATAGAACTTCTTCTTTTAAAATCGTTTAAAAACTGATACTGGTCTTATATAATGGAAAACAGGATGGATGCCCTTAAAATTCTCGAACCCTAGTCAAAGATTACAACAGTAATACCGATACTATCTTTGGGAAGGTGTCATTGTTTGATGAGCCCGTGGCTATGTAGTCTCCCGGGACAATCGATCGTAAGGTAAGCAACGCTTGGCGCAGATAGTCCGTAGATGAGTGACCATGTATGCCATGATCAGTTCCTCCTTAAATGGGAATGGAAGGCTCGTTAAATTTGTGGGCCTCGGCTGTAATTTTAATAGCATTGGCAGTCGTTACGGGTAGTCAGAAGTCAGAAAAACTGACAAGCAATCTTACCAAGGGGATAGTCGGGTTGGTCGAGTTGGAGGTCAGATAGGCAGTCGCTCTATCTAAAACACTAGTACGCAGCTGCTGGATTTCAAGTCGAAGTATTATATAGTTGGCAAAAGGCTCTGATTTCCCATGAATAAACTGAAAGCATCAACAGTTTGTCAAGTTATCCTCGAAATTAGTAGAGTGATAAGAGGAATACCTTTATAAACTATTAAACACTAAAATGTGGAATCGCAAATGTTTATTACTAGAGGAAATTTTGATGAGGCGAAGTGGTTACAGAGAAGTTTGCTAATATTTCGATATGAGCTGTAGTATGTACTCATTTATTATTATTTTCGAGGTTTAATAGAATTATTTTGGTTTGTACATTTAACAAAATATTATTTAAATTTGTTAGATTGTAGTAGCTGCTTGATGATGGCGTCTATACATTCCTCATATTTTACACAATCCATCTAAATTTCGCTTTCAGTATTTTTGCTAACTACCCTTGGTGTCTATTGATGACCTTCGTTTACCCCATACTTGCTTTGCTTAACTAGATTTTAATAAAACAAAAGGTTGATATTACAACCTATTTAAAGTTCCAACTTTTCTTGAACACAAGTTTCACAAATATTTGCCTTACCTTGAAAACAATTTGGACTCAACAACGTGTGTAGGTGTACCTTATGAGAGAAAAGCAATGCAGTACTGAAAAATAAAAGCGGAAAATTCCAAATCGCATAGTCGTACTGCCAGCAAATGTGATACAGAATTTGCTAGAAAGAAACAAAGGAAAGTCAACGTATACTGCACAAAGCACAAAGTAAAATAATTTGGCCGCTGCCTAACTTGGACATTTTCGACAAGTAACTCCGACACAAGAATTTTAATGGGGAATGTTTCTGACATCGCTATCTCTCGTTTGAAACTACACGTCACACCTCCCCTTTCACCGTATCCCTATTCTAATTAGTGCGAGGGAGATAGATGATACATTGAAACGACAAATACGAACGGAAATTGAGTGGACCCTTTTCACTTTAACGCCAAACCTCACTAAGTCGTGGCTAAGAAACTTTTGGGTTGTGAATAGTTGAAATATTTGGAAAAACTGTTTCCTGGTTGAATGTTTGTCAAAGCGATTTTGTTTACGACTAGCACCATTTTTTGCTTCTATTTTGACATATGGAGGCTTTCCTCTTGAAGCACATTTCTGTAATCAAATTATCATCAATATACTTAGATTTTATTTTTAAAGTTTATCTAAAAAAATCCTTTGTTCAAAACAACAGAGCGCCTTCATAATTTTTGTTTCTCATTAAAAACAAACTTCGTGTCCAGCAGTGGGCACAAATGGTACTGTGGACAAAACAAATGGCTAGCGGATGAGTGCCACGAAGTCACGGACCACAAATTGTTTTTGTGGCTGCCCTAATTATTTCCACTTGATGATTTTATATTGGGATACAGAATATGGAAGTGACTGGTTAATTGGATGGTCGGATTGAGCGTGGTTTGTGGTTCTTGTAGTACATGTTTTTCTTTATGCGTCTATTATACTTGGATGAGGAATGCCTATACTATTTGGACGAAGTATTTCATGGAGATCACTTGCACTTTGAGGGAGAACATACTATGAGATACTTTTTATCCGATCACATAAACTAGTTACCGATTTGCGCGCGTTAGGAACTACGCAATAAAGCACCTAGCTTAACTACAGATTTTATCGAAAAACTTGTTATTCTGAAGTTGGCAACTAATTACTGCGATATATTATAATAGAAAATTTATGATCAAAAACCTACTTACTGCACATCCTCGAGACTTTAAACGGCGAAATTAGGAGCGGTGAAATTATTTAATGAAAACTCTAAGGCTGTTCTAGGTAAGTTTCTACATCTATAATGTAGACTGCAAACGCAGCCACTATAGCCCATAAAGATGCAAGCTTGTCAACGCTTGTACTATCTATTTTTGTTCTCATAGTTAATTCTGAGAGGGTGACAAAATATGTGTGCGTTTATGACGCTTATTTCCTTGTTCCGTCCTTACTATGTTGCAAAGAAGAATTAAGTTTTATTTTTATATACCTATTTCAAAAATATACTCCCAAATTGTTCTTTTTGATTGAAAATCCCTATTTTGTTTCATTGCAAAATAGGTAAAATTTTTGACAAAACAAATAAACACGCACAAGGAACAAATTTCTGAAAACAGCGTCGAAATTGGTTGATAAATGGAGCAGCAATCAACATTTTTTATATTCGTATGATGAAGAGTAGGAATATAGTGCGGGGGGGAAATTGCTATCTTTTTTGCGTGCGTGATCAAATAGCGTTCACGTCACAAGCTCACGGCGCAAGCCTTTTTTTCCCAACTATGTTGGGGTCGGCTTCCAGTCTAACCGGATTCGGCTGAGTACCAGTGTTTTACAAGGAGCGACTGCCTATCTGAGCTCCTCAACCCAGTTACTCGGGCAACCCAATAGCCCTTGGTTAGGTTAGGTTACCCGTAACGACTGCCAAGGATGTTCAACGACAGCCGGGACCTACAGTTTAACGTGCCATCCGAAACACAGTCATTGGTGTCCAAGATATACTTAGAAAGTACATACAAACTTAGAAAAGTTGCATTGGTACTTGCCCGACCTGGTATCGAACCCACGCCCTCATACTTGAGAGGCTGGCTCTTTAACCTCTAGGCCACCACGAATAATAACAGAAAAAGGATGCACATCCTTTTTCTGCTATTTAACTGTTTGACTTTAAAGAAAAAAGAGTCAAATACCCTATTAAGTGCATCAGAAATCAGTAAGCTCGATGCATGTTTTTACCATTTTACTCTTCCTAGAATGAAAGCGATGGCTGTTTCATTGTCATTCATCATTTATTGATAAAACTATGGGACGATTATCAACTTGTATAGGCACTTCTAATATAAATTTAATAACATTGACATAAAGAAACTATATGCCATTCATTTACGTTTTAAAATACCCCTGGACAATACTCTTTTCTAATAAAGAGAACCACTTAAACAAAGTATCCCCTATCTCCAGAGAATTCAGATCCTTCACTTCCCTGATTGCTCATCTACTAACAAAATGGAAATTCAAAAGAGCTATTGTTAACTCAATCAATACTGGTCCTCGGAAATCCTTTAATAAAGATTACAAGCCCGAAATTTCCAAGTCGGTCCCATCGCGACCGCGAGCTCAACTAATGGTCGATAGAACGGCATTTTCAATTTTACCTGAAATTTGCATACTCAATGAGAACGAAGCTTGATGGCGTTTCGACGTTGATCTAAGAATTTGCATGAAACTAAAAAAAAGGCCCGCTGTTTATGTTTTAGAATATTTAATTAATTATGTTGGGTAAAAGGTTTGTTTTTTATTTGACACTGAAGATCTCATTAGCATGAATTGAATAAAAATAGCCTTCTCCGCTTTAAAAACAGTCAAGGAAAAATTATTAAAAAAAAGTCAGTGGCGAAATAAAATCAACTGTGACCTCTAGACACCCCGGCTTTTATGAAATTACCACCTAAAATTGTTTTTAGAATTTGGTTTAATATATTTTAAATTCGTTTTTGTAAACTCTCCTCAAGAAATTATCAAACACACTATGACTTGCTTAAAAATTATAACTAAACTGAAATAAGATTAGGTGGGCAAGACCAACTGGTCGAAGATAACGAATATCAAATCAATATAATTGATTAAGGCTTTACAGAGAATAAATAAATGAAAACAATTACGGAGGACGTGACATCAACTTATAGACACGGGAATGATTTTGTGATTAAAAAATATATATATGTGGGCTAGACAAGTATGTTGCAGGTTCCTATCGGGGCCAAGACCCTGTACTCATCAGTCGCGCTTTGCGATCATAAAACCACTGAGGCAATGATGATTTAGTGAAAATGCAATAAAAAAAAATAAAAAAAACTCAAAATCATTTATTCAAACTTGGCTGTAAAACAGCACTTTTTGAACGTCAAATATTACAAAGACAGCCCCCAAAACGCCCACCCTTCACCACTTCCTATGTGTTTTTGCTGGGAAGAAGAAGTGGGTTAATTAATAGGGTGGTTTTCAATAATAATAAATGTAGTCCAGTTATTTATGTTTTTTAAAGATTCTTTTGGATTAATAAAATTTAAATTAAAAAAAAATTATAACCATCACCAGAATCCACACAAAGTAACCAAAAACCAATAGATGAAATTGCTACCCAAACCGCAAGAACTCACTAGCCGTAAAGGGTTAAGATTCCTTAAACCAACCCTTACCCTGCAGGTCATGTTCTATAACTCATTTTAAAACGTTCGGCGAATCGTTTCAGATCATTTCAAAGGTCGGGCAAGTTTCAGACCGTCTGTACCCAGGACATAAACTTGTTTACACGTTCCGATATAGTAGCGTTTTAGGGTTGAATTCAATTTAGTGTATTTGTGTTCGATGGTACTGTTTATGTGAGGGTTGATGCCCTGTCTGAGTGTAATCAGGTTTTGCTTAGAACTAGTTTTCATTTGTTTTTTTTTTCCGTTTCATTTTTCGTTTTGATTGAATTGTTTGAATAATTTGACTTGTAAATATTTTTGTAAATGTTTTTAGTGAGTTGAAATATTTATCAATGTATTTTTTTTAAATACAATTATGTATTTAATATAAGGTAAGGCTAAGCTTTATCTGTAATAAAAGTAGAAGTAAACTCGAATAATATATCTACCTCCACTCAAGTTTGAGCACGTCTTGGCGGCTTCATGGAATGTTATGGAAACAGAAACATTTAATCAAATATAACAAAATAAATTATAAAGCTGGTCAGGTCGTTCGTAAGGCTATAGGTCATTTTGTTATGTATTTTATCCGGTTGCACCAAATAGTTCCCTCGGGACGCGGGTAAAACAGGCGAAAGGTAGTTAACAATCAAACAATATTCGACCAAGACATTTGATAAGTGAAGCTAGTAAGTCTGACGCCAGTCTAACCAAGGGGTATTGGATTGCCCAGGTAACTGGGTTGAGGAGGTCAGATAGGCAGTCGCTCCTTGTAAAACACTGGTACTCAGCCGAAACCGGTTAGACTGGAAGCCGACCCCAACATAGTTGGGAAAAGGCTCGGGAGATGATGATGACATTTGATAAGTGAAATACTATACTAACGTAAGTAATCTCTAATATTATGTTCAAACAATAAATATTATCCATATAACCCTAACTGCACACAACATTACCTATATGGACATATATGTATGAACAAATATATATGTACGTTTGTGCCTACAAAGGACACAGATGCGCCACTGTGATTATCCGATGCTAGTTGTAAGGCGCAAACAAATTGCCTATAAACTCGTTATTGCTTGGTAGAATAATATACGAATTTCAATCACCATCGGGATTGTTATGGCGTCATTATTAAAAGCTGTGAGATAATGTTTGGCAATGAACTTGTTATCCGTCATTTAATTTCAATGAGAAATATTTATCGCTTTATCCATCTTTATGTACAGACAGCAGCACATCAAGCTACTACAATCTGTCAAATTTCTTTAATAGGTTTTCAACTTTATCGCTCAAGCATTATGGTTCAAAGTTGAATGCGGAAATTTGACAGATTCAGGTAGCCTGATGTGCCGTCTATACAGCTTTGAGAGATTTCGGACTAGCTTATTATATGCACGTAAGTTTTTTTGCGAAACTTGTCATTAATACGAGCGTCAATGCCCTTGTCAGCTCAATCGAAAATGTTGGGAACATGTCTTTGGATTTGTTCATAAGTTATTTTTAAAAATATTACTGCTATACCTAAATTGCCACGATGGAAAACTTTTAAATTCCTAATATCCCAATCACATTTTTTTTTATATATTTTTATTTTTTATGCTACAATTGTATGTATTAGTTTATAAAATAATATTATGTTGTTTTTTATATATGTATTAGATTTTCTATGGGCCCTAGTTGCCCGGATAAAATAAAGCAATAAATAAATAAAATAATTGGTTAATGTTTGGGAAATCTTTGACGTTTTCAAAATGATTTTGATTAATGATGAGGGCTGATAGTACCTATGTGAAAATATATCATGAATTATCACGTCACTTATATAATGATATGCGGTAATCCGATTAAATAAAGGCCATCTATGCAAATCTGTGAATACAGGTGAAACAAGTCTCTTGGTCTAATTAAAACTTTTATCGCGGAGACTTTTGCTCTTTAACTTCCATTCGTAATGTTAGAGATTTGCATTTAAAGATGGCGGCGTACTAGCCGAGCTTCGAATTAAGCTAAGCGCCTCTAGATTTACTTTTGAGTTAAAGGACAATTTTTTTATGGATTTTTGTGTTAAATAAGTGAAAGATGATGTAAAATGTTATTGTTTGTTTCGATTGGATATGAATAGTTTGATTAAAAAAGAATACAAAAAGTTTTTCCAAATATATGTATATAGCTTGGCGGCGACACTACCGTGCACCCATACAATTTTCTTTAGGAGTTCATATCTTTTATTTAGAAGGGCTAACACAGGGTTTGTTTTAGAAATATATCAATTAGCTTTGTCATTTAGAACTATAATCCTTAGGGTACAGACGCCAGTACATCCAGCTACCCGAAACTAACGAATTTTCCCAATTTACTTTAACCCATAATGCTTCAGTAATAAAGTTGAAAATCTATTAAGGGAAATATGTCAGATTGTAGTAGCTTGATGTGCTAGCGTCTGTACATAGACAGCATAGGTTCTAGACGCAGCCTAGTTTTAGCACAAACAGCTTCTGGATAATCCACAGACGTTTCACAAAAACTATCGTAAAACGCTACGAAATAACTCAATCAATACTGACCATATATCAGGCGAATGAAAAGTTTGCCGGTCTGAAAGTGCTCTAACAAATTGTGGATATAACTTGCTTAGCTCCCAAATGTATGGAGTTTTTAGTGCGATTCAAACTTTGGCTGGTTTTCAGTACAAATATAATTTTTGATCTAAAAACTTACGGCGGGTGAATGAACGGAGCGATTGGTTATTGGATTATTCGCACAAATTTTACCAATTATTCAAATTATTTATACCCGATGAGGAGGTGGATGTTTATTGTTTTTTTCTGTAGGTGTTAATTTATTGTTTGACAAAGCTTTCCATTGTGACCAATTAGTACGGGTAGCAGGACTAGGAGCCCAATTGCACACTGCTTGCAATAAAAAAATTAAGAGCTGGCTTAAATTGACACCTATTACCAATTACCAATTGTATGATAAACAGAAGGAATTATTTAATGTTGCATCGATCGTATCTGTCGTGTCTTAGTTTTGTGAAGTAAAAATTGCCCTTCAAATGATGCAAATAACAACACTTCGGATGATGATGATGATGGCATCCAGGCCGATTATCGGCTACGGCGGCTGTTCTCTTTTATGGAAATCGGCCAGCTGCGCAGGACATATTATAGTGCACAAGCATTCGCGCAGATACAAGTGCACTCTCTATTCCCTCACTCTCATAGTCCGATGGGACGGCAATCCGACACGACCAGAGAGAGATCAGGCGCAGGACCGACATTTACGTGCTCTCCGATGAACGGGTGAATCAATCACCAACTTCCAGGCTCCGGGCTGCTTTATGAAAGTGTCTCAAAACCCACAAAGCGATTTCGGCCCAACCCGGGATTCGAACCCGAGACCCCGTGAACAGCAGTCGCGCTTTGCGACCACTAGACCAACGAGGCAGTTGCGGATGAACCGTTCCACTGAGGATCCAGCTGGAGACTAGAGTTAGATTTTTACTTACTAAATCTCACCTGTATTCCTTGCGGAACCTTTCATGTGCTAGGGTTGCGGTAATTCATGTGAACTATCCCACAGCTGAGCAGGACTATCCCAGAGTTTGCTGCCCGCTCTTTGAGGAGCGCGGAATGTCTAATACCTAAGCTTTACTTCAATGGCGAATTTTCGTAAAAATATTTTATAAATTCACTGCAAATTGTGCAAAAATAATCTCTTCATTCAAAGTTCGAAGGCAAGTAGCCTAATAAATAGGGTAGATTGATATCCTCATTCATGTTGAAATATCGACGGAGCAAAGCTTTAAACTTAATCTCTTTGACTTCAAAAGTGAACTTGGTAACTGCATTCAGTGAGCGGATGCCATTTCTGATAGTATCTTTAAAATTATTTTAGTGTCGACACTTTTGAAGTGTAGGCTTTAATAGGTGACTCATCGGACTGTTGGAATTGTATAATTTTTAGTAAACGCATCCTGTTAAATCTTACCTCAATATATAACATTGAAAGGTATACTAACGAGTGTTCGGTGTCTCAACCCTCTCTGGACTTTTCTCTTCAAAAATTGTATTCTGTCTTGTGTGTGTCGCTCTGATTAAATATAGCAATATCCATTCGAATCTTCGTCTCTCATTACTACAAAGCAAACGATCTTCTCTAATACGGACTTTGTGCCACGTAACAGTCGATTCTTTTCTATTTATTATGTTTTGATTTTTTTATTTATTTTTCTCAGCGTAATAATTCTATCCTTGTACTTTAAGAAATAATGTTTAAAGAAAATAATTAGCAAAATTGGAATAGCTAAAAGTAAAGATTAATTTTTATACTATAGGTATATAATACGAATTGTGACAAATTTGAATTGAAATTATGTATAAGTTTACACAAACTGTTTAAAAAAAGTAAATTTTCATCTTTTTAGCGAATTCATTTCTTACAAATTTTACCCATACTTATACCAGAGCTTTATTCCGCCGGAGTTACCAAAGGGAGATCTCCTTTTTCAGGGTGGCTTTTTATAACTGAATAACTGAACTGAACTGATGAAATTATAACTTAATAACGTATAACCTAATAACATAACCCTATCGTGTCCGAGTCTTAGTACTTTTATTCACGAGATCATAACTAGTTGGCTAGTGGTAATGTTGAACCAACCAGTTGGCTAAGTACCGTCTCGTTGTAATTTTGAACTTTTCAGTAACCGAGCCAACTAAACTACATATAGACGAGTGATTGAATGCCGTTGTTTAGTCTAAGGGCTAGCTATTTGATTAAAACGGTTACATGTCTGTATCAAACGTGCAAACAAATGTGACTTGTTATCGAACACCTTTGCACTAATGATACGTCTATTTATACAATCAATTTCTCACTGATAGTGTTATCTTTAATAACATGACAGCAATTATTGAGTATCAATCATGTCAATCGATGATTAATACTATACTTAACGTCAATAATAGGAATAAACTTAATTCTCTTATTTGAGTTACTTTGTAAAAATAGAACTACCTCACTGGTCTAGTTGTCGCATAGCGCGACTGCTATGCACCGGGTCTCAGGTTCGATTCCCGCGTAGGGCTGAAATTGCATGGTATTTAAGATACTTTCATTAAGAAGCCGTTAAGTATGGAAGTTGGTGATTGATACATCCCTACATCGGAGAGCACGTAAATGTAGGTCCTGTGCCTGATCTCTCTCCGGTCGTGCTGGATTGCCGACCCATCTAGCTAGACGAGTGAGGGAGTCGAGAGTATCCCTGTGTCTGAGCTAATGCTTGTGAACTATAATTGTCTTGCGCAGCTAGCTGATCTCTTTAGAGAGAACAGCCGACCATGGCCGATAATCATCAGGCCGATAATCAGTCTGGAGCCCATTATTATAATTATAAATGGTAAATATTTTCTTAATTGAATCTAATAAAACTATACTTTTGAAGGTACGTAAAATATTAGACTATCATGAGATAAGAAAATATTTGAACAGACAGATAAAGAAATTACGTCTCACACCTTAATTATTATATAGAAAGGAAAGAGATAGAGATATAACATACTTCAAACAGGTAAGATTGATACAAAGTACTTGTACTGTTATATATAAAATTGATATTTTCTAGATAAAATTGTCCATTATTACTCATTTTTTCACTAAATATCTTGGACCGGTCACAAAATATAATTTTAACTTTCCAAAATTTTCTTATGTGTAACCATGAAGTGCAAATTAATAACAATAGTATTACTATGCTTTGTGCTATGCAATTTATGCATGAGCAAACAATTTACGAGGTGTCAACTATCACGGGAACTGATGAAAATTAAAGGAATACAAAAAAGTTATCTGGGTACATGTAAGTATATAGAGACTTTATATAATTTACTTCAATTGGGTTAACGTACTGTTATTATAGGATATATACTTATATATAGGTAGTCCACCGTTATAATAGGAAGTGGTGGTGGTGATTTTCAGCCTACTTCCACTATCATTCCCAAATATATTTAATGAATATTTCTATATTTTTATAAGTATAATTATCCTATAAGAACCTTATTAATTTATTTAAGAACCATCTGATTTTATAAATGCTTAATTAATACTTTTTTTTTAATCTATAAACAACACTTATTATTATAAAAAATACTCAAAACTAATGAACTATAACTAGTAAACATAAATAACTAAAAAGCATCAAAAAACTCATCCCTATCCTGTCTACTGGGAGCGTACCCAAGAGGCTGGCAGCATTGCCTCGTTGTATGGCAATGCTTATTCTCTGACCACAGTAATAGCCAGCCTTTGGGCCCAGCCACTGGAAGCGTCAACCAGCCGCTAAGATAGCTCTTTAAATATATAATAACAATATATTAGCTATACTCTATGTAAACATAACACATCTGTTATCTCCCAAAGATAAAAAGTTTGTTTTTTAGGAAAAACAGTATGTTTGCAATTGGCCCAGTAGTTCCGGAGATAATGCCTTATTTACCTAACCATATTACCCCAAGAATGTTTATTTTTATAAGACTGTTAAAATACACGTGTCAGTGCGTTAAGATAACATAAAAAAATGTGGTAACATCGGGAAAAATAATTAAAAGACAGAATAGAAAAAATAGTTTTGTCATGTCACTGTCACTATCTATCCGTACTGCCACTTATCTCTACTGCTACTGTCTATCCGTCCGTATATCACAACCAGAGAAAAATCTAAAGAAATAACACTTTCAACAAAAATTGGTCTGAACGCGATACAGTAAGCAGTTGTTAAAATATAACACTTTTCTGGAAAACGCGAATTATAAATTTGTTATTCATACAAAGAGTATGAAAAACACAGTAATGTATAGCAGTTCAAAATCAATTATTTAAACTTGGCTTCAAAACAGCACTTTATGCAGGTCAAAAATTACAAAAAAATGGGCCTAAAACAATTGCCAATCCCTAACCACTTCCCATGTATTTTTGCTGGGAAGAAGA
This sequence comes from Heliothis peltigera, assembly GCA_958496145.1. Lineage (NCBI taxonomy): Eukaryota > Metazoa > Arthropoda > Insecta > Lepidoptera > Noctuidae > Heliothis > Heliothis peltigera. The sequence goes on along the minus strand of OY292345.1, from coordinate 4,078,134 downwards.
TGCCACGCAAGCAACTCATGTCTAGCTATAGGTTTGAAAAGCCACTAAACATTTTTTACTTAATGATAATTATAATTTCTACGTAATTATAAATATTAATATATAAATAATCTCTATAATAATCCCATTTATCTTCAAGCTTTTTTAAATTTAAAAATATGTAAGCAATGGAAGTTAAGATATTATACATTGTATAACAATACCACGTCTCGACTTACAGGTAATTACACACATAAAACATACATACATAAACATTATTAGGTCAAACTGATTCCCAACCGGTATATTTACATGCAAAAAATCTTCGCGGAAAATACGTCTCCCGTTGACCAATCAGCTGACTTTGACATTGAACTCGTCACTCATTGAAAATTAGACCTTATTACCATGGAATAAAGACTAGTGTTATTTTAATTGAATAATCGTTTGGTGTGTTTACGTTCATATATAGAGACTGAGCCATGTGGAACGTACGTGTGTTAGTTTTTGTATTGTACTTTGTTGTTATTGTCAGTGATGCAAAAATAATTGAAACGAGGTGTAAGTTAGTGAGAGAGTTACTCAAAATTGGAATGCCAAATGATATGTTTTTGGGACAATGTAAGTTTTCATATAATTTTTCCTTATGTAAATACGAAAAAAGTTAATAATTACATCTGCAAAATGCCAAAAACAGGTGCATTTCTGAATTTTAACAGAAAGACTTCAAAAACTATTCATAACTATTGCCGTCGAGTTCCAAAAATATAGTCCTGAACAGAGACCTAAGGTATCTATGTGGAAATAGAACCAAATCTTTGATTGTTAAGCAATATAATGTATGGCAATAGATGCCTATGGCCATAATGAGGTCTACTTCTGGAGAAAATGATTGCCTGAAAAGTGGCATGAGTAAGAAAGTTTTGTTTGTAATTAATAATACGGCTGACAGAGAGAAATGTCAGACTTATTGAGCCGGTCACAACTTGGAAATGGCAAGAAGAAGAAGATGAGGCTAGCTCATTGTAAGAGGATTTAAGCCTTTGGTGATAAAATGGGAGGATAGTCCAAGTCATGATCAATAGCCTAGTCCTAAAAAAAGAGGCAGGTTGTTAGGTAGATCAACGGGTGTATTGAATTTCTCATATTATCCTCTTAAATCATCATCAGTCATCACTCGCAACATGCAGGAAGTTTTATTATGATTTCTGTGAAGTTGGAGGAACAATAAGGAAAATAAAGTTTCTTTTATTTTAATAATTTTGTCATAACACTAGCTTATTGACTTCCATTTTCTTCACATTACTTTTGTGGTTAGATAATATTATTATTGTTACGACTATAATAGCTTTAATTGTAATTTTTTATTTTTACTTTATTGGCCAACCAACAATTGTTTACACTGTAAATAACATAAATTACATTCAAACACAACATAAGATTAGTGTAACAATTTCCTACAGGCTAGCACTGTATGCTCCAACACAGCACGTTATACATCATTCTAACACGATGTGTAACACGATTACATTTATAAAATTATCTTGTTACACAGTGTTATACAACTTTATATAACTGCTTTGTGGAAGCACCCTTAGGGTAACCCATCCATTACCCGATCGCATTAAGTGTCGCTTTACGTCGCAGATCGATCGATCAGCTTAACTATAATGCACACGAGATCTCAACGTTTCTATGTATGATAAATATCTAACAAATTGCACAATAATTACTATGCGATTACTGGTTTTCTATTACAGTTACTTAGAGAATTTAATCAACTGGATACGTCATTGAACGAGAGCGTCGCGCCGGCTGCGCGCCACTCGTACTCGTACGCACCTTTGTGCGTCAAGTTTAATTTTGTTGTGTGCGTGTGTAACGATGCGATTGATAAATTGATAATTCATAAGTAAGCTATCAGTTTCATTGCTTCGGGCGCCGCGTCAAAAATTCATTTTGTAAAGAATCTTAAAATAAAGTCAGTTTAATTTATCGTTTTGGACTTAAAATTCAAACTAAAACTCAAAATCATTTATTCAAACTTGGCTGTAAAACAGCACTTTTTGGACGTCAAATATTACAAAAGACAGCCCCCAAAACGCCCACCCTTCACCACTTCCTATGCGTTTAATTTAAATTGTTTTAATTTTTTTATTGCTAATATAATTTAAATAAGCTTGCGGCTAGGTGTGAGACGTCATAGTTTGTGTTTTTATAGAAATAACATACAAAATAACCGTTTTTGACAGTTCAATAATATATTGAATTTGACTTGTTGTCAACTACAGTTTTGGCAGACTTTTCCCACAAAGATTTGTGCTCACGGCGGTTCATGTTAATTAACCACTCTAAGATTACCTACTTATAATAATTATGTTAAGAACGAAGTAATTTATTATGATGTATTAGTTATAATTAATGCATCAGCATAAAATGCATCATTCCTCATTATAATGCAATTTTACTGTTCATAAAAACATACCGACTATTGTTCGCTAATTTTAAACAGAAAATTTGGTTTTCCTTTTATTTTTCAAGCTTTATTATACCATTTATTTGTAGCACATATGTATAATCATGTAATTACTCATAGGATTTATTATTGTAGGTACTTAGTAAAAACAGTGGAATAACTTAGTTATTAATTTGAAATGTGCTACAATTTCGCATTGGCTCTTCATTGCAGAGATATTTGCATGTTTGAAAGAATAAATTATTTCCCACACATAAATAAAATTGATATTAATTAATGTACAGATGCCCAGATGCACAGGTCAAGCTACCCGAAACTGTCAATTTTTGTTTCCCAATCAACTTTGAACCATATGCTTCAGCGATAAGGTTGAAAATCTATTAAGGAAATTTGACAGATTGTAGTAGCTTGATGTGCTGGCGTCTGTACTAGAACCATTTCAATAAGCTTCAAGTTTCCGTAGTTTAGCACATTCCAAATCGCCAATTCCTGGAACCATTAACGCTCTCCTGAACTCAAACACAGGTCTTGATGTGTTTGCAGATGAATGGAAGATTATGATGTCAGAATGTTTGACTTTTTGTAAGAAGAATGCATAATTGTGTTAAAATTAGTAGTTTCAATTTTAATATTAAATAGTAATATAGGCTTCGTCCGTTCTATTTAATATATATCTATATCTATCTATCTATACATGCAATAAAATCGTAGAACAGTCAAAACGGTACATTGAATATTTCTTTGAAAGAATAATTGGGGTATGATCTACAATCGATATAGAAGCCGAAAATATAGTTTTTAGAATTTTTGTCTGTTTGTTTGTATGTATGTCCGGGATAATCTCAAAAATTAATGCAGGGATTTACTTCAAATTTTGCATGAATATACCTGAGAGGTCGGGTCAACATATAGACTACATATTATCACGCTATCACGTACGGGGGGGGGGTGAATGTTTAATCACCTAATACCCACGCGGACGACGTCGCGAGTAACAGCTAGTGATAAATAACACTCTCAAAATTCTCGAATTATTTTATATTAACATGCCATTCTTAAAATAGACTATCAGCATTAAAAACAAAACGATTTAAAATATTGTTACAAAATATTACACGTCCAAGTCAAAGAAAAAAAGTTAATTAAAAGTCATTAGTTTTGCATAGAAGTGTGATTATGCAGTAAATGCAATATTTAAGTCACGTACAGACCGACTATAAAATTGTTTTGCATAATAAAAATTATGTTCTTCAACATGAACGTTCTAGCTTCTAAGAAATAACTTCGTAGTTAATTTTGTTCAGGCTTCATTTAGCTTTTTAGAGTAAAGATTTTGAATATTTTGAAGCGATTCTATGCTTTTGATAATATGGACCTGTTCTAATTTTTTTGATTTCAAAGACATGATCATAAACAGACAAATCTCACTTACGAATTTTAAAAACATTATTTTTTTGTATGTCAATAATCTGCCTAGACTTTTCCCAATTATGTAATTTTGTTGGGGTCCGCCCCGTTTCACGTGCCCCTGACTACGTCCTGGGCCCCTGATATCGTCTCCACTGACTACGGCCCCCACCAACGGCGGAACTAGCGAGACTCCTATGTCGCTAACGAATTTGCCAAAATTAAGTATGTATCTATTTACAACTTACTCGAGAAATGACGTCCAAAAGGTTTAAAACTTCAAATAAAACATGCCTTAAAATGTTTATAATAATCAAGAAATTGTTTATAGAACAGATGATTTATTATCACAAGCAAATGATATTCCGTGATAACCTAGCCAATTCAGTAATCTGTGACCTAGCGATCGTTTCACACGTGCTCCCTATGTTGAACTTACTTCTTAAGTGGACACTGACGTAAATGAGAGACTATAAAAACTTAAGATATTATGGTTTCAATATTAGTGAATGCTAAAAAAAATATGCGATATACTACGCTATGAATAAAAAAATTCTATCAATGAAAACAATGTTTGTAAGCATGTATCTATCTATACGGCCATGAAAAATTTACTACAATACAAAAACCACAATACTTTCTATGCATCACATCGCTATTTAAAACACACAATAGTACTCCGCGGTGATCACAAACGATAACCTTGACCGCAGTATACAAAGCAGTGACCTTGAAACTTTAGTTTTAAATAGAACCCCTTGGGGTATAGACAGGGTGATGTTTAAAAGTACTCGAGTAGACGGATTTTCTCGAAGATAAATTTAAGATTATATTGAGCCCTGTCTCTGAAATATTTTTAGTCAATTTATCGTTAAATTATTCCATTGTAGTGTTAACTAGAATTTAAGGCTTAACAATTGAGATAAGATACAGACTTATAAATAAATATTTTCAAGTGCAATAAATTTAGATTAGCCTTTAATAAACAATTTTGTAGACTCTCAGGTGTGTCTGTGAATATTTTTTGTGTTAATACATACCTACGTATTAACCTTTATTACCTTCGATTGACTCAGTCGTATGCCATATAAGGCCTGTCGTGTATTTCTGTGTACTCTATATCTTAAAAATAGTTTTTTTTTTCAAGACATAACTAGAACATCTTTGTGGACACTACTGCCACAATTTTCAAGTTGGCTAAGTAACAGTCACGCGGGTTGATCGATCATAAGGTTATGAAACGCTTGTTTCGGAAGGCAAGTAGAATTGGTGGGTCCCAACTGTGATAAGAAAATGTTTAGCAGTCTTTACGGGTAATCAGAAGCCAGACAACCAGTCTTGGCAAGGGATAGCTATCAAGTCGTTCAGGTAAACTGAGTTGAGGAGGTCAAATTAGAAGTTACTCCATGTAAATCAATGGTATTCAGCTGTATTTATTTGGTTAGACTCGAAGCCGACCCCAACATAGTTGAGGAAAAGGCTAGGCAAATGATGAATTAGCACACCTTCATTAATTGGTAATTATGCGATTCCGTACCAATTTGTCGTACCACTTGCTACGTCATGGTATTAAACGTTATCAGAATAATACAATGCAATATTACAAATTGAGTCCGGATCCCTCTCGGGATATTATCTCTCACAAATTGATCCCTAGTATTTGCAGCGTTGTGACCTTGACCTTGAACTTCTCGTGTTAATGACCTTTGCAGAGTTAAGTAGTTCTCGTTATAATAATAAACATTAGGGAATATCTAGCGAACAATGAGAAGGTAGTTTGAGGGCTTGTGGCTGCATAGTTAGTAAGGAGATCAATTGAAAGGTTAAGCAACTTTGTCCGTCAAGCTTTTGTGGCTTAGCCTCGATTTTAGATATCTGGAATTTTAAGTAAGTAATAAGCCTGTCGGACGAAGTTGCTTAAGCTTAGAATCTAAATAAGCCTTACTACAGAAAAGTTATACAGATGTTTAACACGTGTTTAAAAAACAAACATTATATAATTATTAATAATTATAAATAATAATAATAATAAGCACGTGTCGAAAGATAAAAATTAAGCACTTACAAAGAAAGGAGGTGTTTCAATATGGTTGTTTATTTGCCTAGTAGGATAGATAAAAGAAAGACTTTCAAACTTCTGGCATTCATGGCTCTAGAAGCCCGCGACAAACTATATTTTTTTCTTTTAATCGTTTATAAAAGTCAGTTTTAATTTTTATTAAACATTTATTTCAAATGGAAGTGTCGTGTTTAAATCACAGTTATTGAATCATTGTTCCTTTGTTTCAGGGGTATGTTTGATTGAAAAAGTTAGCAAAAGAGACACGAGCCTATTGACTGTCAAATCAAGTGGAAAGAAACTTTATGGATTGTATCAGGTAAATGATAAATATTTGATTTTGTTAAACTTCTTTGGTGAAATTTATCACATCTTGGAAAATTAATTATAGTGTTATATTTATTAGCACCCATGGATTTTCAGTAATGATGGCATTATGATTGTCCATTGTCCAATAAAGTAAAATTAATGATACAAGCTGATAATTATCTTTACTATTAATACGATAACGGAGAAAGAAACTTTGTCTATCTTTATTGTTGTCTGTCGCATTTTCATTGCGATATACTACTAAACTGATTTCAATAGAATTTTGGTATACTATCTACAGCCTGAGAAAGGACATAGGCTACTTTTTATCTAGGTCATATGATACAGATAGATAGATAGATCGCAGGGAACAGCTAGTTTACTTAACTTTTAACATTTATTTCGATTTCTAGATTCCAAAAGAGTGGTGTCGTGAGAAGAAACGTGGTGGACTCTGTAATATATCCTGCGAAGGTGAGAAAAGAGTTGCTTATACATATATTTATACGATTCATTCGGTGAGTTTATTTTATTTAATAGAATTTCCGTGGACTCCTACTACTGACTTTTAACGTAAATCACTTATTTAACGATTTCTTCTCACATACATCATCACTATTTTGGAAATTTATCTTTATTACACTCGCCTGTTCAAATACCTACATATCTATACATATAATAAAATCATAGAGCAGTCAAAACTGTACATTGAATATTTTTTTAAACGAATAATTGGGGCGTGATCTTAAATCGATATCGAAGCTAAAAATATAGTTTTTAGAATTTTTGTCTGTTTGTCTGTATGCATGTTCGGGGTTATCTCAAAAAGCTGCATGGATTTGCTTCAAATTCGGCATGAATATAACTAAGAGGTCGGGTCGACATATAGGCCACATATTATCATGCTATCATTACGGAGGGAAGGGGGGTGAATGTTTAATCCTAATGCCCACGCGGACGGACGTCACGGGCAACAGCTAGTTTCGAATCCATTCATCGTTTTGGTCTTCTTACATTCTCATAATCCACACTGCATACTTCAGTTTTATTCGGAGCGAATTCTTTATCACTATCTTGAACACTGACTACCATATTCCAATCTTTATGGTCGGAATTCTTCAATTCTAAAGCTTCTGATTCTGCAACTAATGTAACTGTCACTATAGTTACAATGTTGATAATTGACAAAGACACGATTGTAGCAATCTGTGAACGACATAGCAAACAATTCGTAGCTCCCAGATTTTATGGGCTACGTTTTACATCAAAAGTTTATGGGCTATGGTCAAGTATATAGGATAGCGTTTTGGTTGGATCTGTTACTAGTGATTTGTTTGTAGAATCTAAATTTCGATTTAATTCTTTCTCATTATTTTTTTATTTTTCATCTTTAGCTGCCACGAATAAAGAGTTGGTTTCATCATCGTCTTTTTTATCACTCTTTCGTTTTCTTTACACAGCTACATAAATTAACGTAAATCACATTGAATACCGTATGTAATATGCAAATTCATAAGAGAATAATTCGTTTATAGCATGATAATTTAATGACCTCATGACCTCAATACGATTTTGGAAGGCATGTCACCATGACTTATCACCCCCCTAAAAGTCAAATACGACATTATGAGCATTTATTTAGATCATGATAAATTGCTCATCAGAAAACAGGCTCATATTTTATATCGTCGTGTCTTCCTTTTAAAACCAACATGATAACCAAGATTTTCTTTGTTCTCATGAGGAAAGATGGCAACAAAAGCTTAAGTACCTATTTGTATTACAGAGGTAATTTTGCCAACATAACGTTGGAGTTACGGCCTTATTTTTTTACGGGTTGGCACTCTCCGTGTTCTCTTATCACGGCATTGTAAATCATAGTATAGGGGAGTAAGTCACGATATTTAAAAGTTCGGATGTTCGAGATTTCGTGTATATGTGTGAGTTATCGAGAACCTATGGTAGGTCCCACGGTTATCTTTGTACCGCTCGAGTGGAAATATTAAAGTAGGAAAGTATAAATCAGGATTCTGTAGTGGCGGGAAGTTAAGCAACATTTTTACGAGCATTACTTTAGTTTATTTGATTCCGTGAGTTTCTGGTTTTCTGTAATAAGGATTTTGTTGCTAAATCTTTGTTGACATTGTGCGCCTGAGTGATTTAATGGCTCAGCTTATTAGTATGAGTAAAGTAGTAAAACAGACTTTTATTTTTCATCATAATATTTTATTTATTTGTGTTAGTTAGTGGCATTCTGCTTAGTTTGTTGTTAGCTTCTGATTTTATTTCTGCTCGTAATTTACTCGTAAGCCCTATTTTTTTATTATTATGCTCTATTTAATTGAAAACTAAGTTCTAAATGATGTAAGCCAATGATGGTGATGTAACCATAATACTTCTCTCAAAATACCAAATACAGGGAAAATATAATAATAATTAATCCAGACATCAAACTCGCAAAACAATATGTTAAACTGTCAATTTGTCAATATATTATTTCAATCTATCTGTTTACGAAGTGAGTTAATGAATATCATTAGGTTATCATGCGGCCGCATGCGTGTGCATAGATTGATCAACTTGTTTATATTTAAATATTCATTCATTAATTAACACAAGCAGTAGGCAGGAGTTTGCATTGCAAAAATAAATGGCATTCTGGGATCAGGCAGAAAATCTTTCCTTTGTACAGACGCCAGCAGGTCACCCGCTTACCCGAATCTGTAAATTTTTATCAATCGAATATCAAACTTCCCGTATTGCGATAAAGTTTAAAATCTATTGAAGATATTTGACAGATTGAGATTGATTAGCTGGCGTATGTACTTGTATAGTAGTAGGCTAGTAACCTAACAAACGGCAATCGTATTATATTTTTAAAAATCTTTTTTGCTCCTAGCCTTGCTAGACGATGACATTCGAGATGATACAGCGTGTGCACTCAAGATCGCTCAGGAGAAAGGCTTCAAGTACTGGCCGCAGTGGACAGCGAGGTGCAAGAATGATAACTTCATTACCAATGAGATTTACAAGTGAGTAACTGTTAAAATTAAATTTATCTGGAAAGCCGCCTTAACATCACAAGGTGGCAATCCGGCGAGGATACTCGCCGCATTTCCGAGTACCGTGTGGTAACCCTACATTAGCCTTACGACTATCATCTTTTGAAGAACATGCCCGTTCACTTAGTGGGTGGCTTGCTGTCCCAAACAACGTGCCCATACCGGAGCCGCGTACCTAGTAACTCCGGCGTACAATATGCAGTAGGAGGTGTTTGTACCCTCTAGGTTAGGTAGGCCCCTGCCTTCTTCAGGCAGGAAATGGTCCACAAATGCTGAATAGCTGTTGGATGGTATATTCAAGGCATGAAATGTATGGTGGTTACCTTTCCGCATCCCACCGTGATTGACTCCACATTGATGGCGTCACGACCCCGTCATTTAAAAGGACATTACTTAAAGATAAGGTTCAAGTTTTCGACACACGATTACATTGTGTAGATTTGTGATAAGCGTTTAAAGCCCCATAAGGATATTATTAGTTCAACTATATTATTTTTAGAAGTAAGGGTGGCGGGGCCAATCCCTTCCTTATTTGTTCAGGCCACGATTTAAGGCCCAGTTTATTTCCATAAAAGGTTAAGGGAACCTTTTTCTGGGCTTATGGAAATGTAATCTTAAAATCGGGTTTGGCGATTTAGTTTCAATAAAATATTATGGAAATCAGTTTTTCAAGTAGGAATTAGTCTTTGAAGATTTATAAAGTTGAAGTGTTCTACGTAGATTTACGTTTTAAGCGATATTTTAAAAATGAAAAACATTGAATATAAATGTATGCTTTTGGGAAATGCCCAACCAGTTAGTAGTAGTTGGGAACAGTAGTTGGTACAGATATTATCTGTTGTTTTTACACTAGAACAAAATAAACTTTCAACAAATAAATGTGTTAGGTATTTGAGTCCTCATAAAGTTCATGTTGGTATAGGTAAATGTTGGGTTTCCCACCTGACCAATGATCAAGGGCAAGTACCAATATAACCTCCATTGTCGTTCGCAAATGACACTGGCAGCTATGTGACAACGAGAGCAAATTTATGGCTTTAGCGCTGAGGGCAGGTCTTTCTTTTTTTAATTTTATTAAACAAAATGCATAAAGTCGAAATTCAGGAAAAAAACACAAGATCACACAAAGAAACCGATTACTAGCATGTAATGTATTTTACTTCGCTATCGTTACAGATGCCCAGACTTGAATCGTCTAACTCCTGAACGAAGTCTCTCAAGCAGCCCATACAGCAGAAGTCTCCAATTAAGAAGAAGACGTTCCATTCGGAGACCATTTCCTAAGGTCACGAGACTGCGGCGATCTAGACACATTCATTAATGTCCAAACTGTTTGATTATCTTTGAAAATAAATACATGCATGACAGTTTTTTCTTTTGCAAAAAGGGATTGTGGATGGCGTGGAAGGAAGCGACAGTCTCTTACTAACTAATAATTACCTACATTCCTTCTGGAGCCTTTTGAGGTCAATCCTGCAGCTGTGGCATGTTTTGGCTTCATAGGTGCCCTTAAAGAGGTAAGCATTAAATCCGCACACCTGTCTCCAAGTCACCAGATACATTCATGAATGTCTAAATTTTTTATCTATTTATTAATTAGAAACGCTTATGATACTTTTCTTTATTTAGAAATTGAAAAGTAATTAAAAATATGTTGCCTCCAGGTTGGCGCCAAAGAAATTGTCAGTCCCTAATAAACTCAGTCATATTTCCTCTGGTCACTTCCTAATAAACTGATACCCAGTCATATTTCCTCTGTAGCGCTCGAATAATCCCCGCTAAATTGGCAGTAATCAAATCATAATATTTTTATTATCACAGCCTTTTTATCGTCCCACTGCTGGGCACAGGCCTCCTCTCCCAGAGAGAAGGATTGAGCGTTAATCAAATCATATAAGGAATCTTAAAAAAGTACAACCAAAAAATACAATTCTATAAGATGAGTTTAGTTCTAGATGAAAGCATTCACTTCGAAGCCTGTTCCCCAATGTCACCAGCTCGAGGTCTAGACACATTTATTAATATCTAAACTGCTTGTCTATCTTTAAAATAAATACGAGTTTCAAAGTTTGTTTGTTTATTTGCATGACACTACGGAGAGCTTCGGAATACTTAATCAGAAGTGGTAATTTAGTATTAGTGTTTGTCAAGTAATGATTTATTTATACCAGGTTGATAGGTCGTTTGAGTTTGTTCGTGTATTAAATGTTGATGTATAAGCAGAGCATTTTAGACTAAAATATTTACTCGTCTATGTTTTGGAGTACGATGCATCTAGAGGTTCGAATTCGTATATGATATAATAGGTCTCAAATTAAATAGCATCAATGAGAAGTGAACACAGCTAATGATGATGTGTTGACTAGTCTGTTCTTCTTTTATGATTTACACAATTATTGCCCGAATTTTGTGGTTTTCTTTGTCCAAATAGCAGCAGCTCTAAGAATATATAATCATAATTATCTAATACATTTTTAAAGGAACACAAACTAGGAACCTTATCACTAAAAAAAGTTAGCAAAAGGGTAATAAAAAATTAAGGCAAAGGGAATTAAAATTTAAACCAGCCAGCGCTTCTTCTATATTTTTTCGAAGAACTTCGTTTTATCAAGAGGCCTCCTTAACTCTGAAATACGAGGCGTATTCCTAACTCCAGTTCATTCTGCAATGAAACCAAGGTTTCAGGATAAACGGGCTTACTTCCTAAACTATCTGTTTTATTTCACAAAGAAAATATCAAACAGTTTGCTCAGTAAGTCTTCGCTTTTTGTTTCCAACTCTCTGAACGCTCAAGCTTCACTTAAATCTGGGTTGTTTATTGAAGAAATGTGCATTGTTATGATACCTTTTTGCAGCTATCTTGTTTCTTAAATCTAGGGGATGTGTGTTTTGGACGATGTTCGAATTTTAAAAATAGCTGTATTGTGCAATTTAATAGTGTTTCAAAATATTTTATTTCCTATCCTCACCAAATTATGGAATAACGCTTATAGTTTTTTTTTTTATAATGTAAAACTTCACTTTATTTATAATTATAATTATGAATGGCAGCCTTAGCAAAAACATAAATTACAAATGTCCGTCCTCAGATTTTATCAAAATAAATACTGTGTCATTTTGTTTTAGCTTCACTCCATCTGATGACGCCAACATTTTGATGAAGGACCCAAATCATAAAATCTTGGTTACATAACAATTATCGTTTATCGTATCACCATCAAAATATGTCCTTTACATATTCCTATTCAATTTTGTACCTTAAACATATTGTTATAAAGCATAAAACAGCATACACTTTAAACTTTAATTTGTTGTTTGTATCCATAGGCCTATGGTCCCTCAAGCGTCAAATAAACGGATTAACTCCCCTTTATTTTACGTCTTTATCTTTAATAGGCTGTTAAAAAGAGAAGAAAGAACCGGGATAACAAAGACGTTCCCCTTTATAATCTCTGTAATTATCGCTATAAAACTTGAATGCAGGAGGTGCGGAACACACAGATGTGGATGTTACCCGCCCGAGCGCTTTCTTGTGCAATCCAAAGGAAATTTCAGCTATTTTCTGGATAAGGCTTTTGAAACAGGTTATTTAAATCCTACTAATATTATAAAGGCGAAAGTTTGTAAGTATGGATGTATGGATGTATGGATGTTTGTTACTCTTTCACGTAAAAACTACTGAATGGATTTGAATGAAACTTTACCACAATATAGCTTATACATCAGAATAACATATAGGCTACTTTTTATCCGGGTATGGAAAGTACTTCCCTCAGAAAGCGGGTGAAACCGCTGGCGGAAGCTAGTAATGCTTATACGTTCATTTTAATTGTGCAGCTGTTAAAACGATCTGTTCGCGTCGCGTTTGTGAGAATTCGTGTTTGAATTATTGTGAACAGATTTGAAAGGATGTGTTATTGGATTGATTTAGAGCTATTGCAAATTGGATTGAAATCATTAACGTGCTATGTTGAATTTTCATTTCTTAGATTGCTCGCAAAATAATGTATAGAGTTCGTGGTTAAGTAACCAATTGGTGGTCCGATGGATGACCATATTACACCATGACAAGTTCCTACATGTTTTGGAAAGCATCTTGTTGGATCTCGGCTGTCATTAGTACATGTTTGACATTCGTTACGCGTGGTCTAAAACGGGAAAGTCTGAAAACCATTCTTACCATGGGGTATTGGGTTGGCCAGGTTGAGTTGGGTTTAAGAGTTCATATAGGCGGTGTTAGACTGGAAATCCGACTTCGACATAGCTTGGGAAAAGTCTAGGTAGAAGTATATTACTAACACACAAGGTAAGAGATATTCTGGTTTTATAAAGGGCCTAAAATACTACCTTGTGAAACAACAAAATAATTTCTTATAGAATTTAGATCAATAAAATTGCTAACCACTAAAATATCACAAATAAGTTACTAGTCATTGATATCAAACCAACTTATAACCAAAATTAAAACAATGGAATAAAAACCTTCAAACAGATAAAGGAAATTAATGTGAAGAACTGTATCGAAAGTACTTTAGATTACTAGTCGTAACTCCTTATACCACGGAAGCCGCGTTGCTTTCGAGAGATTCAACCATAAAGGTACGATTGATTTTCATTCCAGCCAGCATTAACGGATTCCTGGGAAGAGTTTAAAGCCGAGCTCTTGAATTGTTGAGATAACGAACCACTACTACGTGTGAGTGGTTTTTTATGAATGCCTGATAGGTATTATTTAAAAATACGATGTAGGTATTTAAGTTTGGCAGAACCTGTAACATATTTGTCATCATTTCAATGAGAGATTGCATTGACTGGGTGAAAGTGTATTCAGTATGTTGCAATACCTGCCAAGTCTAATATAAAAAGTAAATTATGCATATCAGTCTAGTCTCGTCCACTGCTGAACGTAGACTCCCCCCATTGAGCGCTAACCAATCCAATTTTGGGATGCTCTCGGTACATTAATTGGGAAATGTTTGCTTGAAACCCATAGTGTCTGCAGTCTGCTAGTGCTGTGGGTTACGTCTAGAAGAAACTAAATGCGTTTTACTCTTAGGAGACTGACACGCTCTCCAGCTGCACCCATAGCGAGAGGGGTCATTTGATGATTTCACTCTTAAAAAACTATGTCATCCATATACAAAAATCTGTCTACCTGTCACCTTTGTCTGCAATGTGAAATTGCCCAAAAACAATTTCTGAAATACAAGAACATGGTTCTTAAAGAAATAAATGAGGTATTCGGGGTTGATGTTAAAAAAGCAACGGTACATATAAAAAACAAAGCCTTCTTACAATTTTATTGGGTATTTCGTTCGTGTTTCAATTCCAATAGCTAGCCAATTTCATGGTACATTACATAAACACATGTCGAGTGTATTCGATAGGCTTTCAAGACGCCTACACTTGCTGTTGATTTCTCGTTTTTGATGTTGGTAAAAACATAGCTAAAGATAAACTTAACGGTTCAATGTCCAGAGGCCGTTGAGAGGTTTACAATGCTGGGGGAATGTTCGAGAAGGATTTGGAACGTAAAACGAATACAGATAGGTCTAGACACAATAATCATCTTCTTTGCTCTCCTCGAAGTAGGGAGATAACATTTTGATGATTTTCACCTATGAAAGGATGTATTGTCTCTATTTTTTATAGGTATACCATAAATTGTGTTATTCAAAAAGGTTGACCCTAAGCAAAAGAAACTCAAAAGTACACTTTAAAAATAAATTATTTTGTAATTTTTTATAAATTTTCAAAAGGAAAGATATTTTTTTAATGCTTTCTACTATATTTTGATCTAGAAAAAAAAAATAGAAAAAAATGCATACAATACGAGAAAATATTCACAATCGCCATCTAACAGTCTACAAACAAAATAATGTTTTTCAAAATACTCACAAAAAATCTAACTTCATTGGGAAAACAAAAAGAAAATTCAGTTTTGAAAGTTTTCCAGTCGCGAGGACACATCTGCGTCCAAGCGTCGCGTCGCTTCCACCGTACTATGTCTTTGAAAATGGAGAGCGGATTATTTTAAAGCTTATTTTAATGGTGGCCATTCGGAGAAGTTATGTCGGGAAATGCGACAGTGTGTATTAGGTGTTATTCTAACTGATAATAATATGTTTGCTCTATTATTTTAATTGTATTTTATTTGTTCTTTTACGCTTTCAAATTATGATTTTGATCATAAAAAATAATTTTGTAAATATAGAAGTTATTTCTATAGAAGGCTACAAAACCAAGAAAATTTATTTACAGTTTGATACAACATGTAACGTTATCAACGCACTTCCTGAAAATAGTTTATTCATCGTTCACTGAAACGATTTATCTAGTTTTTAATATAGTAATTTTTTGACCCTAAAACTACGGACATTATTGTCATATAACCCTGTACTGAATGTAATAAGACAGTTTTATTTTATTAATAGAAATTCCATAATTCAATAAAAAATAAAGATAAATAAACATTATTCCAAGAATGTTAAGGTCCTTATAAAAATGCATAATACATGTTAAATTAAAACCTCAGTGTATCTATTACGATTATAACATAATATTCTAATTGGGGTGTTTTAGGGTGTGCGTTAATTACGTTACATGTTGTATATTATGGTATATTTTTCCTAACATATTATTAAAACTAAAATAGGTCCCATTATGTAAATAAATTATGAATCGGGTAAATATTTTTTATTCTGTGTGTATTTCGATAAACCGCATAAATTTAGCACACGGTCCGTGCACAGAGATGGAGGTAACCAAATATTTTCTTCTGTAGTATGTTTATTTTCCTGTTTACATTTTCGTGTGCTTTTATGTATTGTTTGTGTGTATTGAATAAATATAGGCAGCTTGAAGAATGTTCGAGATGTTTTGAAGACGACTGCACGGTCTGTAATATTGTAAAGTTTCATTTAACCATAAGACTGTTTATTAAACACTAAATCTAGGATCGAGCCGGAAAAAACACATTTAGAATTTTGTTCAAATTACCAGATTTTTTTTTGTCTGTTATAAATATTTAAAAATTATTTTCATTATTTATTAATCTCTGGTTCGAGCTTAAATGGCTTCGTGAGTTATAAAAAACTTTCACATAAAGAATCTGAGAGTTGGTGTTTGATAAACATGCATCGCGATCGCAGTGCACGTAGGTGTCGGTTCTGCGCCTAATCTTCTTCAATTCGTGTTGGATTACCGACCCATCAAGCTAAGAAAGTAAGGGAAACCTTTTAATTCTGTATATGATTCTTATAAATAAATCATACAATTAACAAAAACAGCTCCAATAACAATTACCATTAGGTAGGTTTTTCAACTTCAAAACAATCCTGCCAACTGACACCTTTGGCCACAGTCTTGTAATTGCCAGATTGACAATTGGGTAACGTATTCACTCATCATCTCTATGGAGTAGTGGTAATCGTGATACTCAGTCATCGAACCCTCAGTCAGTCAGTCAGTCAGCCTCGTTGGTCTAGTGGTCGCAAGGTGCGACTGCTGTGCACGGGGTCTCGGGTTCGAATCCCGGGTCGGGCCGAAATCGCTTTGTGGGTTTTGAGAAACTTTCATAAAGCAGCCTGGAGTCTGGAAGTTGGTGACTGATTCACCCATGCATCGGAGAGCACGTAAATGTCGGTCCCTCACCTGATCTCTCTCCGGTCGTGTCGGATTGCCGTCCCATCGGACTATGAGAGTGAGGGAATAGTGAGTGCACTTGTGTCTGCGCGAATGCTTGTGCACTATAATATGTCCTGCGCAGCTGGCTGATCTCCATAAAAAGAGAACGGCCGCCGTAGCCGACAATCGGCCTGGATGCCATCATACCTTTTATCTTACAGTCAAAGTTTTCGTGGACTGTGGCACCCACCCTAGCAGTATTCAGTACTATTGTTCTATAATATAGGTGTTGGTATAACTTTACTATGTATACTCCAGTAAGCATAATCTTTGAACCTTTTTTAGAACAAGATGTCAACCTATTCAACGCGGGTTCGCATGTTTTCACCCAAATATTATTTAATAGGTACAGAATTCACAAACATGAAATAATAAGCCTTAAATAAAATGTTATATTCTCGTTGTTTTGTTCTCCATGGTAATATCTATTTTTGAGTCTTATTTAAATTAGTACATACATTGTGAAATGAAAAGGACGATCTTAGATTCGTAGAAAGGATATTTTCGTAATAAATACATGGAATTATTCCACGCGAAGTTTGAACCCACCGACTAATTGGATTATTAAAATATATTCTATTAGAATGAAAATAACAAAAATTACCGCGCTAATTAAGTTTTATGTATGTATTTAAGTTTATCTAGGGGCATGGCAGTGGCCTCGCGCCAAGACGAGCTTAGATTTGTTCATAAAATTTTAAGTTTGTATATTTCTTGAAAAATATTAATTTGAAAAAGAAATAAAATAAATTGCAAAAAAACAAAGATTGTAGGTTCATTGCACATCGCAAAGCCCGTACCCTTAGAGCTCAATAACTTGTCCAATTTCGTCTGGACTTAGTTATAACATAGTAGCTATTGAAGCGTCAAGAAAAGCCTTTCAAAATATTATTTCAACCTTTGTACATATTACGTTAAATATTTATTTTATTTCACGCAAACAAATCGAAAATATCAACTCTTTCGAAATAGGTAATTTTTTCTTTCAACTTTTGTAAAAATAATGATCGGTTTTTAGCTTGCAACTTTTTTCCACGTAGTCGAAATTATTGTAAAGATTATGACGGTGCGTTTTCTTAGCTCTGGATATGTGAAGGTTGTCTGCAGGTCAGATATTGAAGATGTTTTGTGTGAATGTAGCCGAAAAAAGGATTACGGCACCTGTTTGAATAGGGTTAAATCGCACGTATTGTACATTTTTGTGATTGTTAGTCGGGTTAGAATTGCACTCTTACTTTTATGCGAACAGATTTGTTTTTTTCATAGAAGTTTTTCTCTTTATACTGGCCACTGTTAATGTCTAAGTTACGGAATAATCACAACATGTAGTTTTTACATGCTATGCAAAAATTGTTGTTAAAGTACCTATAACTTGTGCTACTGACAATGGTAGACTGGTCTAAAGTTAAGCGAATGTTCATAGTTCATCGTTGAGTGACCATTCTTTTCATGACGCGTTAGTTCATATCTCGGAAAGCATGCTAAGCTATGATTTCAAGCTGAGGTATATTTTGGGTTTAAAGCATGAAAGTATGTGCAAATTTTTGTTATCTTTTCTCTCTTAATTCAAAATTTAAATGCGTTTACGAATAATACGAGACCTAGATTGTGTATTTATGTATTTATAAGGTGCTATAAAAATATCTGCCACGGCTTTAATGGGAGATAGTATTGTGTTTAAAGATTACGATAGTGAAAAACTTTCGTACCCCGGAGCAGTTAATTCAATTTAACATTGGTTCTACTCTGTATAACGTGGTACACAATTTATACGTACAATTGTTTGTATGAAAAAAAAAATGTGACGAATAATTTCTAATTTATCTTTACTATTGTAATGTATAAACACAATACTACCTCCCATTAAAGCCGTGGCAGATATTTTTATAGCACCTTATATATCACAACTCAGCCTAAGCTTTTAATACTATGCACACATGAATATAACATTTATGTCGCAAACCATCCTGCTAATTACAAAGAGACCATAAGATAGTTCAAATTGTAGCCAAAACGAGGGTAGGGTTCTCAAAGATAAGATTACTTAAAAGATAAGATCCACAATTATCAACATAGCCTGCACCAGGTAAAACTTGTGTTAGAAATTAATTTTATGGATAAGACGTTTTGGGACCTTTGCTCTGAGAATTTAAAGTTTTGGCGATAATAGTGGTATCCTTATCCAAATAATATGGTGATTTTAACTAGTTTTATTGTTAATAATAGGTTCATCATCTACCTTTCCTTTTCCCAGGCTTTGTTGGTGTCGGCTTCCAGTCTAACCGGACGCAGCTGAGTACCAGTGTTTTACACCGAGAAACTGCCTGTCTGGCCTCAGTAATCCAGTTACTTAGACAATTCAACGATCCTTGGTAAGACTAAGACTGGTTGTCAGACTTTCTGGCTTCTGACTACCTTATACACATGACAGTCGGAACATACCAATTTAGTGTGCATTCCGTTACACGGAGCACTTACCGATGACAGCTATAGGTTAATTTTACTTGATACGCGGATATCACATGGAACACGGGTGAAACCACTGGAAAATGCTAGTATATTATAAAATTGATACTAAAATTGTGGAAACACACAAGACATGAAATAAAAGTTCAAAGAGAAACATAAATTACTAGATTGCAAAGTCAATAACACAATGTCATTTTCATAAACAAAAATTTCCAATAATTACTGATTTTCACAAGCCATCTGCCGTCGACAGTTCACTCCACTCAATTCAAAACAAACGTAAACCGAACATCTATTTAGTAACGACATTAACTAAATACCTCGTCTGCACTCTGGCGGTGACATTTCGATAAATTATCGTCAACGTCGATGAGGGCATCCATATTTCATAAAACAACAGGATCCGTTGAACAAACTTCGTTCATAATGCGGAGTATCATTGGAGTTTGTAGACCCTATCCATCAAAGTCCCTGTTTTCATAAAGTTACTTTAAACTCCTAATAATTAAGTTATCCGACAAAAACCGGGATAAACCTTTGTCGTATTTTCGTGAGCGTGTATAGGACTTCCTAATTTTGGAGGATAATGCTTAGGTGTTGAACAGTATCGATTATAGATTACCGCTTTTATAGGCTTAGAGTTTGAGTATGTGTTAAGCTGTAGAGCGCATTTGTAAAAAGTATGTAGAAACTGTAGGCACAAGATTATGTAAACATTTATAAAATTCCTAGCGTGATTTTTAGCGAATATCAAGGACGTGACAATGTTATAATTAGATATTTTTTTAAGTGATTTTCCGCACAATGATACAAGAGTTTTGGTTTTAAATCTCATTAGGTTACAAAGTATGTTACATGGAATAATTACGCTGGAAAGTTATACTTTTAAAATTAACCGTTAAATTCTATTGTGTAAATTAGTATCGTAGAAATAAAATAAAAGTACTTATACTTTCTCAAAATATTATGTTGCTTATTAGGCCCCACTGGCTACACCAAAGCGTCGATATTTTTAAAATATTAAGCTTTAAATTTTTCATTTTATAGGTACATATTTTTCTCGACAGGTCTACTTTATGTATTATAGTTGCGGACTTATATATTGATTTAACTCTAAAATTCGCTGTTAGAGAATCCAACTCTGTTTTAAGCTCTCCTTTGTACATAGCCTTTCAAATTGTATGTGCAATAAAAGTATAAATAAAAGTACCAAAAAAGTCTTGCATACCTTGTCTCAATTCCTACTCAGACGCTGCAACTATACGCAGTGTGTATGGCAATCAATCAGTCGACCCAATTGTTTCCGCGTCGCGTTTTATTTGTAAGATGCGAGGGTATTCCACTAACGGAGATAACGGAATTTTCTAGAAGGTATCTATACTTTACTAGCTATCCCTAGTACGAGTATTCATTATTTATGTTAAGTTTATCGCGCGTAGACAGACTTTGTTGTATATAAAAAACTAATTTTTTATTACTTAGTTTTAAGATATTATTAGATATATTTTATTATAGATATTATTTTAAGTATTTTATAAGATTGTATATATTTATGTTAATTGTATGTAGATATAAGTATAGATTTATTCAATAAAAGTTATTTTTATTTGCAATTACATAATATAAAATATGATATAGATTCTTAAAGACTTATTAAGATAAAAAAATAACCTAAATAATATACATATAATATTTGAATCATTATCTTCATCAGCCATTTTATTTGTTCAATTGCAGGGTATGAGAGTATTTTTTCATGCAGTGGAGGAATGAGCGTTAATCACCACTCTTGCTTAAGGCGGATTGGTGATTTCAGATGTCAATTCCAGGTTACAAATATTGTTTACGTATTTTGCGCATTTTTTATGAAGGTAATGTTTTGGATTATTAAAAAACTGAAGTTTGGTTTTTTACAAATGACGTAGTTTTCCATGAAATATTCCTGTAGGCTTTGATCAATGCAATGCCTTTAATGTAGTTCTCATTGCTTTGGTTGTAATTTTCTCAGAATATTTTTTGAATAAAGCGTGGTTTAAAATTATTGGAATGCACGTGAACAAAAGACTTTTTTACATTTTGCCGGTTTACCTTTTAGCCAAAATATAAATCTCTGTTTAATTATGGTTTTAATTTTTTTTTTGTATCCATGAAAAATCCTACTTTTGTTAATCCATAGCTTCGTATAAAAACGCGCTGCTGAAGCGTTGCTGCCGTGTTGCAGTTGCGTCCAATTACAAGCTTCCATATTGCTATGTAGCAATCTCAACTTTATTATGTTAGAAAAGTTCTAGAATCACGATTTAAACACAAATTACACTTTATTCCACCCAGATCTGGAAGTGGTGGCAATGGGACCACCTCGGAAGTATCTCCTGTCAAACAAAAAAATAATTTTGAAAATCGGTCCACAATCGGCGGAGAAATCGCGTAACAAACACACAAAAAAAAATTAAAAAAGAACATACCGTCGAATTGATAACCTCCTCCTTTTTTGAAGTCGGTTAAAAAGGTAAAAAATAAACTAAATACAGTCTTGAAGGTCCATCAATAGATCGGTATGCAAGTCGAGCTTATTACAAAGAATTTAAAACTAACAACAATTCCTGCCATGCACAGTTCTGCCATCGCGTATCTCCATTCAAATAAAACAGCACTTACGCCCTTTTCGCTCGCAGAATCCCCGAGGCCTGAAACAAGCGGCCATTAGCCGATTTTGCCCATTAACTATGTAAATACAGGTAGAAATGGGAATGCTCATTCTGCGCCAATTACAACACTAATGATGACAAAAACTTCACCGTCCTAATTTGATGTTGGTTAATTGCTTAATTTTAAGCTTTTCATTACCACCCGTAGTAGTTGCTTTGCCACTCAGAGACGTTTTACAACGGCAATGAACTGAATAAAAACAAAAGTTTAGACTCTATTGTTATTACAATCCGACTTTGCTTCTAAGAAATATGTTTGAGCGCACATTTCATACAAAAGTTCATCGGGGAATATTGGTTTTTATTTAATCGTGACATGATCGATCCAACAGACAAACTATGTTTATAGTTTTGTTGGACATTATGTATATTATACAATATAACATGTACCTTGTATTCAATTCAATAAATAAATAAATCATGAATAAATAAAGTAATGAGCAAATTAAAGAAATAAGTTTGATCTTTACGATTATATATCGCACTTTATAATAATATCGCGACCCCTTTTCACACACGGTCAGTTAGCCCCAAGGTAAGCTATTAATTAGCTTGTGTTATGGGTGCCAGCACAACTGATAAATCTTTATACTACATATACTTTCCAAATACTTATAAATACATATTGTAACACCCAGATCATAGTGAACAAGCTTACTCATAACAAAAATGTCGACCGTACCGGGAATCGAACCCCGAACAGCTCATCTCGGCAGTCCGGCGTAATTACCATTGCACCAACGGGGTCGTCTAAACGTCTAAACTTTGTAGTTCCACAATTTTTTACTTCCCATAACTACATTTATTTTACGCCTAAAATGTCTTACTAAAAACAAAGATATATCACCGTAGATATACCAGATGACCATAGCGTATATAAACCCGGCATTATAAGTAATCTAGGGTCATCAGCGCGACAGGTGTGTATGTCATACGCTGTCCCCCACCTGACAGGTGTAGGGCCCATCTTACATCGTAGCCACAGGTATAGGAATCTATAGAAAGGACATTGTGAAAACCAATTACCGAAGAGTACAAGCAGTGTATTTTTCACGTTTCAGTGGATATAAAAAAAAACGCACGCAAAAAATACTTAGGGAATAACTAATGCATAATAAGGTTTTATACCTTTCCCCGATTTATTTTGTCACGCCGAAAAAGAGTAACCGATGCTATAAGAAAATGCTTACCGTCTTTATGGCCGGTCATTTTCATTGGTGCTTAACAGCAGGCGGGAAATCTTCATACACTACCTAATAACCAATACAATTTATCGGTTAGTGTAAAGCCCGCGTAGCGCGGGATACCTTTTTGATCCCATTCCTTCCAAACAAATGCACGTTCAAGAAAATATGACAATCAGCATGCGAGTAATGATTACTGCATGCAGACCCTATGGCAAAGTACAGACATCCTCAGCACCTGAAATTCGACCAATGAAAGTTACACTTTAGATACACATGCCTTTTCTAAACTTTTCTAAGCCTGTGGTAATACCCGAGTCCGGTACCGCTGAATCATTCCGACGATATTATGTAATTGTTCTAAGACTGTTGTGAAGGAAGGAGGTGTAGGTGGTATCTCCATTGTAGACACGTTACAATGTGAACATAGCGAACATAGTGGACACAATCGTCTTAATGATACGAGTAGCAGTGGGTGTGGGTGGTAACAATGGTCTCAAGCAGGGTTATTTTCGGTTAGACATAAAATGTATTATATATTTTATATTTATATTTTTTGTATTATATAATTTATATTACATTATGATTTATTTTCTATTGAACAACCCTATGCACCTGGTTAGGCTATCTGACAATGTGCTAATTTTTATTGTAATTAATTTCCATTCAGTACAGAATTTGTGATATCAATCAAACAAATTTTAGGTAGGTATAGATAAACAAAATCAATCGATTTTTGAGATCATTTTTTAGGTACACCATTTACTCTGAGGTTTCTAGACCAATTAGTGTGATTTTGTTGTTCGATGCTTGCCATTTGCTACCATAAAATATGCATACAATTTGATTCAGTACTTTTATTTTCAGAGCTATTTTTACAACATACATTAAAAAGTATTTATCAAGAAATAAAATTCTTAGTAACAAAAAAAAAAAACAATACAAATATTCAAAAATAGACTAACAGTGACAAAAGTTTTTCAGAAAATCTAATAAAATAACAGCAGATAAAACCTTTCGCTATGTAAATTGATTTGTCCTACAAAAGTTTCGTCCTGAAACGTGCGAGGGCGGATATCCCATCCGTGTTAAACCCTATTTTTAGCACAAACTTTATTTGCTTCAGGAATGTTGCTTTTAAATATTTTTTCCTACTAGGCACAAACTATGTAGGTATGACAAATAAATGACTCCCCCTCCCGCTTAGGGTGCAGCTGGAGGGAGTCTCAGACTCTTACTGACTAAAACCCACTATGTTTCTTCTGGAGGCCCCTGTGTGCCAGGGACACGGTAACTCTTACGAATAAGCCGCAACCCAGGCAGACTCGGCTCTAAGGGACTCCTGTGTTGCTGACAGGAGTATCCATACCTTCAACAGCAATAAACGATTACTTTAATGGTTACAGAGGTGGTGAAAATGGTTGTTAATTTACCTACTTCTAATTTTTACAATTATCTCCAACCAAACAAGCCACCCGTTTTAATATAGTAGAAAAAAAGAAAAATAAATCACAATAAACCTTTTTAAGCGTAATAACGTCTCATTACTGTTGCTAATGGGTACCCAGACCGCCTGACCTCATTTTGAAATAAGAACAATTAATTTACGGCCGAAAATTATTTCGAGTGATTAAAAAAATATAACTAAAACTCATTTAATGAACAAACTTTCTAGAATCTTGAAACAAATTTCTAAGACTCACAGTCTCTTTATAATTGATTACTTTCGAGCTTTTTTTATTAAAATAGTTTTTTTTTTGTTGTAATTTTTTCTTCTCTTGATTTATAGGTGTCGATGAATTTATTTACTAAGAGTCAAATATTATACAAAGTCAAAAGTAAGAAAAATGGAGGCTACGAATATATTTTGACTACGCAGTCGTAGCACCCGTAGCGCGTAGCTCCGTAGCGACCGTCAACTTTACAAAGTGTGTTAGGACCAAAAACCATCAATCATAAGAACAGAAATAGAAATGACACCAAGTAAACCTGTCATCTATCCTATTCTTATATTTAATATGGTAATTTTACGTATATACACAACCCTTTTTCAAATATTATTTTTCTTTTTTTATAAAATATTATATTTTTTCGCTAACTAATAAACACATAGAAAGTAAATGCAGTGGTTTAGATATACTATCGAATGTAAGCCGTACAATACAAATGAGATACTAATAAAAGGGATTGAAGCCCCACTGTGTAAGGAAAAACGTGACAATACATACATAATACGCATCCCTCATAAAACGCAGGAATAATCTTGTTATTGTGAACAAAACATCCCTATTGTCCGCCAACACGATATCAAAGAGTTCGTATCAAAAGACCAAGGACCAAAATTCTTCCGCGGTTCCAAATTCAAAAATATGCAGCAGTGCACACGGCAGTGGTATGCAACGCTCAGCTAGAATCGTTCGGTGAATGTAGACGAACCCATTTTCATTTTCAGTCGTCGCCTAGCTGCCGAACGGTGAGCACGCGTTCCTTCGACGAACGTAACAACGTACCGAAGCCGATAATTGACGAATAAACGTGAGCTTATTAATTGGATTTACTTCGGTGTGATTGAGAAACAGAACGATTTACATAGATATTGTATTGTAAACGTGTTCCGATTATCTTGACGTTTTTAATTATGGAATTTAAATTTTTGAATGTGATGTGGTGGACTATGTGAGTTATTTTTTTATTGTGAATTGTGTTGATTTGTTATTATGGTAAGTTGAGTTTGTGATTTTATTTTATTTTCGAAAAAATATCGGATTTATAGTTAAGCGTACCTAGAATTTTAACGTGTACAATAATTGGTGCTCTTAATTAAATAAATAGTGAAAATTATTGACATCACAAACAAAAATATCTAGGTATTCATACAAAACAAAATAAAATATAATAATCAATTAAAATTATAAAAATGATTCAATAATTTCTTCCGCAATTTTTAGTTCACAAAAAGAGCCTGTTAACAAATATTAAGGTACTGAAATTTCTCTTCATACTGTAGTTACGACCTTCAGTTAATATTGTGTCATTTTTATCATCCGCAAAGGAAATACCCGAGACTTTTACAAGGCTTTATGAAGACAAGGGTTCCACCCACATAGGTTTTACAAAGCGTAAAAATAAAATTATAGATTTGACAAACTGTTACAAAAATACTGAACGATTCTGGATTTTTTAAGTGTCAAATGAAGCACGTTAACATAAAAATACAGACAGACATATTATTATTTAATAAATTGAAATTTTATTATAGATAATAAGTTTTTTTTTAAATATTAACAATACATTTTCTAACTGCTAGGATAAAAAAAAAACTTTAATTTAGTTCACAAATTTTATCTGTCATGGTTCCGGATTAGCTGCATTTAAACAATTCTCAACTTAGTCAAGATCATACCGTGCCATAACAATCACTATTCTTGACCTAACAGCCTAGCCTAACAGCTTACGGGGTAAAGGATATTATTACTGTCATTATCATGTTAATGGCTAAGCTCTCAATTAGCTGTATTAGTTTTTGAAAGGATAAAGAGTGCAGGTATCTACAATTAGAGTAGGAGAGCTGAAGATTGAGCTCATGGACTTCCCTACTCCGAAAGAGACTTTTATTTTATTACAGGAGAACCTAATGCAATAGTGTATTGAAAATTTTTATACTTACTCTAAATTACTCTACACACTTACACTAATCAACAAAAATATACATTCGTAGAACAAAAAACATATACATATGTATCTCTGATGTGTCTGTATGACTGATAATGATGATGATGATGATACATAGCTTAATAATCATATCGTCCGTTTTTTTCTTTTATTTTCTCAGTTACGAAGCTATATTTTTTTCCCGGAATCCAAAAAGGACGAGATTCTCAATCCGGATAGTTATTCGTATGAATTTGATTGCGTATCACTCCCTTGTTTAGGAACAGTATTGTTTTGAACGGTTATACCTGCCGAATTGTCCTATTGTCATCTGGTCAAAGATCTGGTAGCACTCGCTATTCGTAGATAGGCATTGGGTCAAAACTTAATGTTCAGGTATATGTCTGATGGCATTACAAAACGGTAATGATGGGTCTGAAGAGCTGGTCTGTTGATTGACACAACGGAGAGTCGAAGGAACTCCTCAACCGTATATACCAACTTCCTCGTGCATGAGCTCATTTTATTCGTATTGACGAGAACTTTACACTGATATGGGGTTTTGACTGACATTGCGGATTCAATGATGGAGATGAATTACACTCTTTAAATAGATGAATAACAGTTTATGGCGACTACCGTGTGTTTGAGCTTATTCCTTTTGACTAGAACAGCTCCCCATTGACATGAGTGATGACAGATAAAATGCAGGTATGAAGAACAAACACGATTTTGATCCTTTTGGACTTGAAAATATGAAAATAAAAACAGAAAAACCTACTTTCATTGTTTTTTTTCTTGTTTTACACCTATTTACTTTTCTTTGAAATATGAACCCATTTTTAATGTTTTGCATAAACAAGTAAATTACAATTATGGAAGAGTGGAGTCTCCTAACACAGGCTTATTTTCTTAAAAGAAAGCTACCTCAAGTTGTTAAGATGTACTTGTTAAAATATTAATAAAACACTTTTCATTTTCAATTTACTTTCAAAAAACTGTGAAACAAAATAAAAAACACACTACACAATTTAAAATTAAACAAATGACGGATTAAGCTAAAATTTCAGCTACTATCAAACAATTTGGTCTGAGATAAAGTAACAGGAGAATATTTACTAAACAAACAAACGAGAGTACAATATTCTATATACAATACAACTCTGTTATGCCAATGGGACAGTTTGAAACAAGATCCTTAGTAATTAAGGTGTGAATAGACATCCAATTAACACGATTAGTTAAACAATTAATAACACTATAGTATTTCATGCATATTAATTGAATTATAGTAATTGTTAATAATTGTTTACGCAGTTTCAATTAGCAGCTAAACAAGCTGTGTGACACCGCTTAGTGTGTATAGGTGTCTTAGACTGATTGTCCACGATGGTCGTTTAAACTTAGTACTTAAGCTAGTAGTTTTTTAAGACCATGTTTTATAATAAGGTGGTTAGAGTTTGTTTGGTTGCTCGAATGCGCTAATCTCTGGACCTGCTGAACGGATTTGAAAAATATTTTGGTGTTAGATAACCCATTTATCAAGGAAGGTAGAGGTTACTTTTTATCTCTTAGTTCCCACGGTACGCGGGTGAAACCGCTGGCAAAGTAAATTGTTGCGTCGCGACTGTCATTTGAACTTCTTCGGCAGTCGTTATTTTTTATTTTATTTATCCATTTATTTCAGGCATCAAGGCCCATATAAATATATACAATACTATACTAACATAACTTAAAAATACTATAAATACATATAACATTAATTAATATACTAATTTAGTTATGGGTAAGAAGTTAGAAAATCTGACAACCTAGTCTTATCAAGGGTTATAGGTTTGCCTAGATTGAGGAGGTTAGATAGTTAGTCACTAGGCATGTAAAACTAATAAACTTGTAGTCCGATTAGACTAGAAGCCGATTCCAACATATTTGGGAAAAGGCTAGGCAAATGATGATATAGAAGTTATAATAACCATATTACTATCACATAAAAAATATTATGTAATAACAGAATATACGTATGACTGCAAAATAATTTCATTCTTCCTCTGTCGGGTAACAACTTGCGCCTTGTGACAGCATGACATGACAAATATGTTTTTCTACCATTTTTAGAAGAAAGGTAAAAATAATAAAATATGAACTCTTTCTTTTTACCTGAACATTTACAATTATATAAAGAGGTTCGAATATACTTACCTATATCTAAAGTACGCTAACAGAAGGATTTAATATGACGTATTAAAAGTATAGACGCCAGCACATCAAGCTACTACAATCTGTAAAATTTCCTTAATAGATTTTCAACTTTATCGCTAAAGCTTATAGTTCAAAGTTGATCGGGATAATTTGAAAGTTGCAGGTAGCTAAATGTGCTCACCAAAGGACCAACGGTTGACGGATATTAGGACCAATTAATGATTGCTGAATTTAGAGGTAATTGTATAGTCTTGTTTTATCAAATTTTAGTAATACTAACACCTAATACCTACCATAGTAGGATACTAATAAATATTTTAAATGTTCGTTTAAATCCGTGGTGAGTATGGATGTATGTTTGTTACTTTCTCACACAAAAATGGCTGGACGATTTAAATAAAATTTGGTAGACACATTGTCTAGAGCCTATGAAAAGACATAGGTTACTCTTTACCCAGGTGCGGGTAGAAGTTCCTTCAAGCGGTAGGTGGAACCGCGGGGTACAACTAGTAAATTATTAGCAAATTAAATGAAGCGTTATACTATTTGTACTATTATAACATTTGACCAACAGGGACTACTATAAATCATTATTATTCCCATTTATAATAATTTCCCTCAGGGACGTTACTTAAAATATCGTTTTATTTGATTAAGTCAAATAAATCACCCGATAAATGGACTCTGATAAAGATGTATTGGTTAATAATTCCCGTTAATGGAAATAATAATGAACCAATAATTGCTGCGTGGACGTTACGTAAAAAAAATATAGAGATATTGCTTACGATTGGCGTTGGAACCAATAATAAGGAAAAAGGGGTGTTAGAATGTTCATAATATCAAAAATTAACCGCAGGACCAAACGGATTTATCACTTAAGTCATAGGGTATACATATATATAAAATTAAACTCCAATATCATCATCATCATCATCTCCCGAGCCTTTTGCCAACTATGTTGGGGTCGGCTTACAGTATAACCGGATTCAGCTGAGTACCAGTGTTTTACAAGGAGCAGCTGCCTATCTGACCTAATCAACCCAATACCCCTTAGTTAGACTGGCGTCAGACGTACCGTCTTCTGACTACCCGTAACGATTGCCAAGGACGTTCAATGACACCCGAGACTTCGATTGTCAGTTCAATTAAACTCCAATAATGTTAGACAATACGTTTCTTAAATTAAAAGGACTACATCGATTGTGATAGAAAAACATGTCATTTTTATTATCCTTGTTCGTAGTTTATTTTTTTCAGAATGCGATATAAAACAAAAAAAAGTGGAACAGATCTGCTATTAATAAAAGTATTGATTTTTGTTGCCTTTTGCTTGATTGAGACTTATAACACAACACACGTCGATACATTTTCAGTGCTTATAATCAGCCTTGTTTTTGTCTCACTGCTGGGCACAAGCCTCCTCTCACCCAGAGAAGACTTTAGCGGTAATTACCACGCTTGCTCAATGCGGGTTGGTAGTGGAGTGGTTCTAGTGGTTATTATTTATAAAGTTCCACAGTGTAAAGGTATCTTAGCTCAAAAGCTCTTGAAAATATTTTAATTATAGTAAAACTATAAATGTAATATTGTACATTCAAATATGAATCTCGCAAGCTATTTCACTTTTAAAAGAATAAAAGTAAGTTATGAAATATGTATGTATTAGCACTTCAAAAGGCGTGATAAATTATGCATTTGCAAATTAAATTATGCAAATGCATATAGTGCGATGTCTAGACTTACACATTAAGTATACACGTACATATGTAGATATATGAAAATGTTATATGCTATACTTTTGCGGTAACCCATCTGCTTACCTACATATAATAAATACTTTTCCTATTTATTTTGGCCCTACATTTTTATACGACAAGTAATACAGGGGGTTGTATAAAAACAGTATTTTGTGGACACAGTGACAATCAGGACAGAAGGACAATTTTAAGAAAAATAAAACACAAAATCCGTAAACATGATTATGACCTTGACGAAACAAGCCATTTTAGACGTTATCAATATTGCACTATAGATCAAAATGTCTTGACATACATGTATACATTTTGACGTTTATATGTAGGAAGGTATCTGGTTGGTGCCGTGTTTCAAAGCATAGACGATACAATACCTACCTGTAATCTCGAAGCAGAATGAGTTCCAGGAACTGAATTTCAGGCTTTGAAGATACATATAATATATAACATGTATATACATAGGTACATGAATGATTTGAATTGGAGAGAATTCAGTGCAGGTGCCAATTATTTATCAATATACATATTTTTGTTACGCCTACAATTAGAATTGATTGTGCATAATATCTTTTCTAGGAAATGTAATAAGTAGTAGACATCTCATCATCTATCATCTGAGTAGACTTTTCCCAAGCTATGTTGGTGTTTTACGTGGAGCGACTGCCTGTCTGACCTCCTCAACTCAGTTACCTAGACAACCCGATACCCCTTGGTAAGACTGGTTGTCAGACTTTCTGCCTTCTAACTACCCGTAACGACTGCCAAAGATGTACAAAAGGTAGCCGGAACAACCACCAATTTAACGTGACTTCCGAAGTACAGATGAACTCGTCATAACAAGATGGTCACCCGTCAACCGACTGACCACGTCAAGCATGCTTTACCTTATGATCGTTCGTCCTTAGCTGTTCCTTAACCACGAGCTCCTCTGAGCAATAAAGCGATATATTTATCTAAAATTTTATATCATATTGTTGGACTTCTACCTCAATTTTATCACGGCATATACCCACGCTTTGTGCGAGAGTACGCCATAAATAAAGGCGACTAGATGTCGAGTAGTCGTTCGTGTAGTGGGGCGTAGTTTACCCTCGATAGCGGATAGTCCTGAACGGTCAGTTAGGCTGCATTGTTTTTATTTTGGCCCATTTTTTGGTTCAGTAAAACTTGGGCACCATTTTTGCTGGGTACTTGATATGGCACTTGTTTTTTTTTATAGTTTTATTTTGATGGGAGAGAGTTTTGAAAAGGCAAAGATATAAAAGGGATAACAATATAATATAGTATATACAGGGATAATCGTCGGTTTTGTGGCACCATTATATATATTAAAGTTGTCTCAAAAGGGCTTCAGCGTGTAGGCTTCGGCCCCACGTTCGCCTTTTAAAAATCCGGGACTCTGTAGTCCCGTGGTCTAGAAGAGACATACAAAATAATATTTTATGTTATTGCAATAAAAATACTGATTAATAAACTTCATGTGACAAAGTGTAGTATTAAAAAATTTAATTACGGTTTTCGGAGTTACATAAAAAAGTTTCTCAAAATTATTACTAATTATTTGTTACTTTAATAAGGAATCAGATTTCTTAGAAATCTCCTGCTTATTATGATTATCTAATTAAAATCCGTACCTCTCCAAAAATTATGGGCACACTCCAATTTATATATTATGTTTCTTTCCCATACGTCCAATTCAGAGAAAACGTTCAGAATTGTAAGCAATATTTTTTTTTCAAGTACTTTCTTGTTGAATGATTGCTTTTTCAAAAAGATACGTTACAGCTTTCTTTTGAAGACGCCATGGGGATCTATCACAGCTATTGTAAGGTTATATTTGTACATGTTATCTAAGGTAACCTTTTTGGATGGTTGGATAAATATCTAACAGTCCGTTACAGTTATTTCGTCATACATATAAGGAACTTAGAACAGGATTAGATTTAAGATGTATGTATATATAATTATAGTCGAAAAACATTTAAATCGAAATCATTGCATAAGTATTCTCATTTTTCATCCTCTGCCTAGCCTTTTCCCAAGCTATGTCAGGGTCAGTTTTCAGTCTTAACCAGGTTCAGCTGAGTACCAATTATTGACATGGAGCGATTGCCTGTCTGGTATCCTCAACCCAGTTACCTGTGTGCAACCCAATACCCCTTGGTAAGACTGATTGTCAGATTTTCTGGCTTATGACTACCCGTAAGAGCAAAGATGTATAAATGGCGGCCGGGACCCAGCAATTTAACGTGCCTTCCGAAACACGG
Source organism: Heliothis peltigera (assembly GCA_958496145.1). NCBI lineage: Eukaryota > Metazoa > Arthropoda > Insecta > Lepidoptera > Noctuidae > Heliothis > Heliothis peltigera. The sequence goes on along the minus strand of OY292345.1, from coordinate 4,044,921 downwards.
AGGAACTTGTCATGACAAGATTGCCACCCATCTACGGACTGACCGCGCCAAGCGTTGCTTAACCTTATGATCTATCGACCCATGCGGCTTTTACTTAGCAGTCTCCTTTTTATTAACATAATAATAATGTAACAAAAAAGGAATGGATATTATTTTATCCTCAACAGTCGTGCGTACAAACAAACTTTTGTACACATAAACATACCTATACATAAACATAGATTTTATCAACGCTAAGCAAAAGTAATTCCGCCAAAAATTAGTTATTAGCAAAACAAGCAAAAACTTTTTCCGTATCGGCAAAAACTTTTTGTAAACCACACAGATATAAATAAAATGGATAGTCCGGTGGTTTGTGAACTAACATTTTATCTGGCTGCAGTCTTTATGGCCAGGTTCTAAAAGCGTTTTAAATATTACAACATTATTTAGGCGAGCGTGGACATCGGTTTTTTGGGCATTTCTAGTTGCGGTCACGTTTTTACATCTCTTTTTTACAGAATACCAAGAAGGGTTATATTTTTAAAATGCGTGTATATTACGACAGTCGTTGAATTATCGTTGGATTTATGTATCCTAATAAAGATATCGGTATCCTAATTTTTTAAGATAATGTGTTACAATATCAAAAATAACAAAAAAAATTTGCTGCCTCGCGAAATTTTAGTATAAAGACGAATTTCACAAATTGTAATATTATTCCCTCATAAATATCGTATTGAAGCACGCTGATCATTGTTGAACCGATAAAATACATTCAGTTTGGTACTGAAGATATATTTCGATAATGCACACACTTCTTCATATTCATGAGATGGTATTTTGGCACAAAAAAATGTCGTCGGCGTACAGTTACTGACGAACATTCTTTACTAGGAGTATAATACATAGAGCTTGTTTTTTGAAACCTTTTTAATGTTTGGAATACAGTCAATATTTTTTAAACAATAATAAAAATCAACGATTTTAAAACCAGAGTGATTTTTAGGTAAATTTTATTAGCCTCTTGGCTTAGCTTTTAAAGCAATAGCGTCTCAAGTATGAATGTTACAGTCTGTTTCTAGTTTTTTTATTACTTTTAGAGGAGGCTAACAGACTAATTACATAATACGGGTAAACACATTCATCTTAAACATTACTATAACAAGCCTGCACATATAAATACTTTCTGGGTATATCTTGGGCACGAATGACTGATAAAGGTAAAGAAAAAGATATCCAGGAAACCTAAACAAAGTCCGAAATTGCCGGCATTCAGTAGTGATGACCGCTCAATCCCTCTCTGTGTAAGAGAAGGCCTATGCCCAGCAAGTGGGACCATAAAAAGGCTGATGATGAACCATTGGTTCCCAAGATTATTGTTTACAAAAATTCTCAGCGTATAGAAAAGCATTTTATGTTACCCCAACAACAGAATTGTTCCAGCAACGGCTAGACCGTATAAAGAATACCGCGATCCGTATACTTAACAGTTGCGCGAAGTGTACATTTCAAACTTCGACGGAATACTTCAATATTGTTCAACTTGCAATGTAACACAGAATATATTCTCCTTGTTTTACGGTTTTCATAAGTTTTGTACACACTTAGTAGTTTTTTTACAGTTTAGTCCGTCTATTTTAACACCCGCAATCAAAGTACATATATGTAGGACTATCACCATTATAATAGAAGAGAAAAGTATTATATAGGTCTTAGTCAGTAAAAGTCTGACACTCCCTCCAGCTGTACCCACAGCGAGATCAGTAAAGCTTATTTGCAAATTATGAAGTTCATTTGCATATGTGCCAAAATAATTTATGTCCGCTGACCGGTTTTACATTCGAACCGAAATAAATGAAGAAACTCACAATTTTATTTTAAGGTATAGTTAGAATGTAACTGTAAGACATTCTTCGAGAATTTTATATTTCTGCTAAATCAGAAATGAATTGTCACAGCGTTTCTTTTGTGGCTTTGAGCTTTTGAATATCTTTTGTATTAAAGTCTAAGCGTAGTAAGAAGTTACATTCATAGAAAGAAGTATTTCTAGGTTTGACGCCAAGAATTTTTTGACGCCATTTATTAATAAGGTTTTTTTTTTACTTGTATATATTAATTTATATTTTATTTGTAAATATATTGTAAATATTTATGTGAATAAAAGTATAGATATTTCTAGGTTATCTTGTGACATTCGCATTATACATACCTGCGTTTAAGATTTAAAAATATCCAAATTTTGTCCTCGGTCAAGCTTAACTTAAAAATTGTTCTGGGTATCATACATTTTTGGAAGCAGACAAGTCTACAAAAATTGATCTTCTTTATAATGCGACCTTGAATATTTGGTTAACCGTGAGGCATAAGTTGGGGCGAATATCCCACACATACCTACCTACTTGGTATCAAAGAAGCGTAAGGGCAGTATTACACTTAGTAAGTATCTTGGATACAATGTTGTATTTCTTTTGTTTATAAATTTTTCAATAATAATTGACCAAGATATATTACTTTCAGACAATAGATTTAAATGTCATAAAACCTGTTTCCATTAAATAAACTCATCATTTATGATGTTCTATTATATGAATTCTCGCTAAACTTTTTGTCATTATGGAACGTTTCTTGTTGATGGGCCATAAAGGTACACACGTGGGTAATTCTACTCCAATTCTACTTCTGGACTACCACTTAGTTTTCCGAAAACAGTACATTATAGACCATGTCCCATATTCAGGACTGCAGGACACCTGTCACACAAAGAAGAGCCCTACAGCTCCCTACAGCTGCACCCTTAGCAGCACCCGTAAAAGACATTTGATGATTTACCACAACAAATAAAAGCGTGTTAAAAAAAACAATGATCATTCCAAAATAAAAAAAAATATTATATCTATTTGGTGCAATACCACCCTAAGTCTCAAAGCTTGATGAAGCTGAAAGGCTTTTTTTCTCTCTAAACAAGTACATAAAATATGTAACGAACCGCGAATATTTCTGTTTGTAGTTCCACTTGGATGGATGCGTCACGTCTGCGTATATGTTTTGGCGGAATGTCACTTTGATTTGAGAGGGGGCTTGTGATTGGACGTCCCAATTTGTTGTACGAGGGACCCTGTTGTTAATCGAGAAGGTTTTTGATGAATTTTTGGGTTAAGCTGGGAATATGGATAGTTTTGGATAAAATTGTGAGGGCTAGGCTGTATTAAAGGCAACATAAATAACAATAGATAACACTAAAATGGTGAATGAACTGGATGGATACAAATAAGACAGATGAAGAAGTCTATCATAAATGTTTTTAGATTTTCACGACTTGCACACATATCTTTATAATTTTCATCGCCACTAAGACCCGTGTGATGTGTATAATAAGTCTATCATTAGATCAAGCAACTCTTGGTGCGGTCGGTCCTTGGGTGGGTGAATGCCATGTCGTTGTTCACCTTTAGCAATTGTTACGGGTAATAAGAAGTGAGACACAGTGACAGACGCAGCCAGACAAGCAGTTTTACCAGCATGTATCGGGTTGGACAAGAAACTGGATTACGGTGTTGGCATAGGCAATCGCTCCATATAAAACACCGACCCTATCTACACCACGTCATAGCTTGGGAAAGGGCTAGGCAGATAATATTTTAGAATAATCCTCCTGCATCAGTCAATCTGCTCCTAGTATCCTGACAACTGATATATCGTAATAACTGATTTTCATGCGGTTATTACAAATGTTTATTATACCTAGGAATTCACGGAGAAGGCATAGGCGTATAATATAATTCATTCTTGTGAAAAAACGGGGTTATTCTGTAATAAAAACATTCTATTTTTATATTTTCCAGACTCCTCTTCGTAGGTTTTCGTCAACAAAACGATAAATCTAGACGCGTTATAGTTGAGCTTATAATACTCAAATAAATATTAGCATCACGTACATGATATAGCGTTGGTTCTACAAAGCTGTAACCCTAGTTCTGTACAGTATTCTATTACTGTGCGATGCGGTCTAAGGCTTCGAGTAGATATCATTTTCAGATAAACGCTAACCAGAAATATTTTGAAAGGATATATTTATAGAATTGAGGGGGAGCTCGTGGCTAAGTAACAGCCGCAGCGATCGGTAAGGTTAAGCAACGCTTGGTGCGGTCAGTCCGTGGATGGGTGGTTATTTTGTCATGACGTGGTCCTCTGTAATTCGAAAGACACGGTAAATTGGTGTGTCCTGGCTGTCATTAGGCAGGAACTCTGACAACTAGTCGTACTAAGGTGCATCATTGCCCAGGTTGCCCAGGTAACTGGTTTGAGAAGGTCAGATAGGCAGTCACTCCATGTCAAATACTGGTCCCAGGTAGGTAACTGAATTTGTAGTTTACATTCATAAAATAACCTCTAGTTCACAAGTCTATACTATCTACACAAACTTTTAACTCAAAGAATCATCAAAAAGGCTTTAAAATTAAAATTTGAACTTAAAACAAGGTTATAGCATATAAAAATATGCAAAATTATAAATTTAAAGTTGACCAAGTGAGGTGGAATGAGGTTTTCATGAATTTTAATTCGTAACGTAATTTATCTATCAATATTTTAATTGTTGACGAACTTGCTTTATTCGTGAAAGTTAAAATAATTATAAAAAATATATATACATAATAACTGTTATTGTATAATGGATTATAGAGTGCATTTTCGTTTACATAATCCTGCGCTGGTTAGTCTCTTTTGGAAACATCCAATTTTTTTTTCTTGGGAAATCATCAAAATAACCCTCCCGCTGACGGTGCAGCTGCAAAGAGTGTCAGACTCTTAATTACTGACTAAAACCCACTATGTTCCTTCTGGAGGTCATTTTCACGATGTGCGAATAGCCAAATAGAATTTACAGAAGAAATTAAAAAATGGAACAGAATTTGTTTGAAATTATTGACCATCTGCCGGCTTAGCATGGCGATTCGATATCTATTCTATCAAGAAAAGACAAAGCTCTTTCAGTCAATGTTAACATGTCTTCTGCCCGAGCATGGCGCGACCTGACAACTCGCATATAATAACTTATAGACTTATGTCGATCGAAGAAAAGACAAATTTCTTTAAAAAATGTCAAAAGAAATCTTACGTCAATCTGTCACTGTTCTGTCATTATGTCCAATCTCCGGTAGACAAAACTTGTTTCTACGGTTGTCATGCTAAGCCTGCTGGAATTTATTCGCGGGTGGTGAAACAGGCCCTTAGTAGCAGAGTAAACAGAAGAGACTTCACACAATTAAACATACCAACATTATGTGCGTCATGATGACCCGTTCACGATTCGATTCCTAACTCTACTGATAAATCAAACTGACCTAATTCCATCGCTCTGTAGTGTACATAAACGTGTTTACATTATCTAAAAAGACATCATTAATAACGCTCCGAGATTTAACAAATGTTTTGAACTTCCCTAACTAAATGAGGCGAAGGGCTTCATGTATAATCGTTTAATTAATCATGATTACTCAACACTTCAGTAGACAGTTACTTTAAACTAAAATTGTTTGTGACAACTCGCAAATTATAGTAGCTTACCCTCTTCCCGAAGCATTGTGTAAACGTTGTAATTATGCCGGATCAAAACTTTGTATCTAACAGTCCTTTAGTGTTTTCCTAATGAAGAAACTTCGAGGGAAAGATAAGGGCTACAGGCTTGATAGCTTGGAGGTCCGGTACACTGATTTAAATAAGAGGTATTTTTGCAACAAAATTAGACCTTGAAAAAATATTTCGTGATCTTTTTTTGTTCTTAATCAAATGTAAAGAAATTGTTGCCCGTGATTTTTTTCAGTCTGAGTCCACAAGATCTACTTTACTTGGGTTCAGATGAACATGTTTAAGTGATTAAGACCAGCAGGCTTAGCATGGCAACCGTAGAAACAAGTTTTGTCTACCGCAGAATGGACATAATGAGACATAAGTGACAGATTGACGTAAGATTTTGTTTGACACGAAGCAAAGAAATTTTTCTTTTCATGGTTGCGCCATGCTCGGGCAGAAGACAATACGAGTATGTTGACATTGATAGAAATGGCTTTGTCTTTTCTTCATGATACTCTCGACGGAAAACGAGTTTAATAAGTTTTATATGTCTGTAACAATGTTGCTACTAACCGCATGAGTTGAGTTCGATGAGGTTTTTTTATAGTTAAAAGCTGAGTTTGTTCTAAGATCTACATCAACTAAGCAATTTTAAAGTTCTAAGCTGTTTGGTCAACTTCGGTGAGACACAAAATAGAAAATTACTATTCTAATAAATTATCGTGTTAAGATTTGTTTTGATTCCAAGTTTGAAGAGTTCTAAAAATTGAATTAAAAAAAGCAAGCGTCAACGTCCAAAACTCGAAGGTTAAAAAATATAAATAATACAAAGCGCTATATCTACTTTGACGTCGGGGTTGCTTCAGTTTTTATCGATTAAGGTATTTTTTTGATCCTGGTTAGTGTACCTCGCATTATTTAATTATTTAAATGTCAGCTTTTTGCTATGGATTTTTTTTTTGTACTGGGAACTTCACCTTTTTGACATCTTATAATACAGCCTCGGGCAAACCAACCGCAAAATTAATTCCGGTCAAAGATTAAACCCTGCATTCAAAATAAAAGTTTAACTGTGGAGCTATTTATAAAATCATTTGATTACACATCTCTTTCATTTTCACTTAAGTAGAAATTACGGTAATAAAAAATAAATTGGACGTAAAAAGGCCAGCCTTTATGAGTTTCAAAAGCATTATCATTCAATCAACTTGCATATTGCCTGGGTAATGCATGGACGTTCATTTTTTTTCAATATGGCCGACAAGGATAAGTTGACATTCTCTTTAATCAAATATGCGTAGATTCTAGCAAATGAAATAAAATACAGCGAGAATATAGCGCTAAAATAATAATATGAAGATTAAATTTTCTATTTATAAAGTTGTTACAAAAATGTAGATATGAGTAGGAAAAAAATATACACCATTATTTTTATTTGCGAGCGATAAAATTACTTTTGACAAATCTGCCTAATCTATTCTGATTAGTATTTCAGTTTCAATGGGCCCAAAACCCAATTCTTTGATATAAATAACTTAGTAAAGAAAAGTGCTAGGCTTCAGCAGGCTTAGCATGGCGATTTTATATATATTCTGTCAAGAACAGACAAAGCTCTTTCTGTCAATATCAACATTTCTTCTGCCCGAGCATGGCGCGACCTGTCAACTAGCATATAATCGCTTGTAGCCTTATGTCGATCGAAGAAAAGAAAAATTACTTCAAAAAATGTCAAAAGAAATCTTACGTCAATTTGTCACTTTTCTGTCATTATGTCCAATCTCCGGTAAACAAAACTTGTTTCTACGGTTGCCATGCTAAGCCTTCAGGTAGATAATCTACTATAAAAAAAGCAAGTATCAGCTATTCAAATTTCACAAAAAGTAATTGGGTTCTTCGATCGCGCCATAAACTTTGCCTTTATCTATTTTATTTCTACAAAACCGTGCTTCCACCTGGATTTTTTACTGTGTTAGTATCAATTTAGCACAAAATGAAGCTATAGCAAACTTCGCCAAAGGAGGGGTGAAATGAAAAGTTTGCAAGCGTTGCTCTTGCCCTCTGCTGTTTGGTAAAACCAATATTGACTTGTAAAATTTTACCCGTGTTGTGTTGGTTTTAATTAAACAAAGATTTTATTATTTATTTACTTTTTATAACACCATAAGTTTTACAATATACGTAAACTTATTTATATAATTCGATTCTATATTACTAATGCATTTTTTTGTTTAGGCTTTGGCAATCATATAACGATGATAAAAATTATTTACGAATCAATATTTTCAAAGGATCTTTTTCGTACGATCAGCATAAAATCCAGTAAAATATATTTTATCAGACTTCAGGTTCAGAGGCTACGTACCCTGTAATATACTAGTAAGCGCTTCCATCATCCCCGATACTGGATGGTACCCCATATTAATTTAATAATACGCAAATTTTTCATCCCCCTTAAATCTGCAAGGAAGCATATAAAATAAATTACGACCATGTAAGTATAATATTATTCCACATTGTTCTCTTAAAACATGCAGATTACAATTTACGATAACAGATTTTTATGCATTTTAATAAAAAGCGATGTTTTAGTGTCGATAGAAGTTATTACGGGCGCTTATCGGTAATTGGGAACGTGGTCCCATCCTTATTCCTACACTTAGTTGCTATACGTTGTGAGAAAAATGTGGTATCATTATGAATTCTGGGCACATTGGCACACGTTGGCTACATTTTAACGTCTGCTCCATTAGTATACAAAAGGTTTATACCGTGGTTATGTCTTCACAGTCGATATAACGAGCGCAGACCGTACTGAGTTCAGAAATAGAGGTTTTGGGAACATTTAAAAAGCAATCTTTATCGTTTTGGGCAAGGGTCTGTAAGCTGTAGAGTGTAGTTACTTTAAATAAACCAAGGTTGGTTTAGGTTGTTGTTATATCGTTGGGTATTCAATGTTCATCCTTTTCAGGTACTTGAAGCTGTAGCAAGGCTCCCAACCTAGTTGTTGCTACTCTATTCTCGAAATCAATACGCCAAAATAAATTTTAATACAATTGCCAGCACATGAATATACCGAAACTTTAAAATTTTCTCAACCATCTTTGAACCACATGTTTCAGCGATAAAGTTAAAAAATCTATGAAGGTAATCTTGACAGATTGTAGTACCTTAATGTGCTAGCATCTGTATAATATCCATTACTCCACTGTAGAATTGTAGAAATAATTAATTCACATACTTAATCTTTGTCCACTGGCTTAGATTCCCATATGATAATGCACATCTACAAATTTAAAATGCTTACTTCAAAAGTCTATGTTCAGATCGGTACGAGATGGGTGCATTTATTTTCATCTAGCTTGCCTACTTCAATATTAAGCAAAAAAACATCAAAAAATGCAATCTCAGAATTGAAGCCGCAACCTGGCCAAATACTGGAGAAGTACTGAGTAAAAAAAATGTCTTAGCAGGCAAAACAGAAATACAATCAACGGAGGCAAATAAAAGCGCAAATTAATTAACCCTACTCAGTTTCAGCATCAAAATAAGCTACAGCGGGTTCCCCTTTTTAAAATTCAACTCCCATTTTTTGCGCTGCAGAGTTCTTTTGCGCCAATTCGGAGTTCGATGGTGCCTCCGCTACAGTATTAGCATATTAATGAACGGCAGCTACGAACTAACATTTGTAATTACTTTTGTCCTGACTCGACGAGTTACGCCTTAGGTAACAAAGGCCTGCTATCTGCGTCAGAAAAAGTTACGTTTGTGCTTTCTGAAAATGTTAACATGATGCAATTCTAGCGTTTATATTGTTCTTTGTAATCGTTTCTTTTGAATTCTTGATTTTAATCTTCAGCAACTGTTTTCAAGGTTTTTGTGCTGTCGTTTGTGTTCCATTCCATTATTTGAATTCTAAACGCTGCTTATTTAGGTTTGGCTAGCAAAAATAATAGCTTATACTTTACTTAGTAGCTGAAATATTCAAATGTTAATTTAATACACTTTTTACAGCTTTTCAATAATCCTCATCTCCAATTCTAATCCTAAGATAATTTCGGCAGAAATCATCATACAAAATCTACTTCGCTTCAGGCAGAACAAAAACGTTTTGCGAATTTTTGCCGAGAGAAAAGCTCAGTTACGATTGTACCACAGCTACCTATCGATGCGTTATTTAAGCCTCGTCCACACAAGAACGGTGGAACGTGAGGGGGAACCTAATACTGACAGTTTTTGCCTGAATATTATGAACGGAGAAGAGGGAAAAGACATACGAACAACCTTTTTTGTGGAGATTGTAAAGGTAGAGGATTTTTTAGGGTTCGACGGATATTTTATGACGCGTTTTTTATTGGTGTCGCTTTTTCTTCGGGTGAAATCGTCCAAATCTATTTTTCATTTACTCGGAGTGTCATCGGTGAGTGAAGGGTCGGGTCCCTTATAATCTTGTCTAATTTTTTTCGTGCAATTTCCTGGAAAATTTGCATCATTAATTTCCATTAAAGACTAAATCATTGTGTGTTTATAGACCCTTTCTCAAAACATTTATGTTTATTTTTATAAAAGCAAAATTTTGTAGCAGAGGAAATATTGAAGAAAATTTCTAACCATATTACTGACGGAGTAATTATCTGGATTCATTTCGTAAATTCTGACAATCATATTAAAGCCATATGATACAGTATTTATGCCTTTTAGGCCTCAGCTCTTAATACAACGTTCAACGTTGATGAGTTGCGTAACTCCATTTGTGAAAATGGGCCGCATCTTTCACCGACTTTATTCATCGCAATTAAATTTTTCATTAACGCCGGTAATGATACTTTATTTTGGGACAATATTACTACTAACAATGTGGTTTTGAAATTCTCTAAATGTTTTGCGATCTGAATCAATTATAATAAAAATATAATCAAAGAATACCTTTGATGGTTAAAAGACGACTGGCTGTTGAATCAAAAAGTTTACTTCCAAAATCAAAATCATCAAGAAGGTTTATTTTTGGTGATACTGCAACTTATAACTTATCATCGTTATAATTGTCTAAAACGTTATCAGTCAACTCTTTATCTTTTTCTGTATCTTTATTATAATTATTTTATTTTTGTATCTTTTCCTTAAATTCATCGCCACTACAAAAATTCACAATGTGTTCAACATTACATTCTTTTACAGCGTCCTTTTTATGGGTATCACTAGAAACGTTCAAATTGTCACAGAACAGTACAATCTACGCCACTTTTATCACAAAGGACGCTCAAAGACAATTGCGGGCTGCGGCTAACAACTGGGTGTTTATGAAGGGTAAATTGTAAAGAAAGACAAATTTAAAATTGTAGTTCAAAGTAAAGGGTTTTTTTGTAGAGTATTTTACTTCTGTATTAAGATGCTTATGTTATTAATACGGTTTAGTATTATTTGAAATTATTAACTTAAGATCTTATCTTCTTTAACTATGATATTTTAGTTAATATGTTACGTCAAACGGTTTCCTACGCAAAACGTTGTTTTCTTTGTTGCCTCATTATTATTAATTTGATCAATTAACATTTTGGCGTATATTCAGTATGTTTATCTTTATGTGTCAAATTTGCGTATCAATGTGATGGAAATTAAATCAATTTAGAATGTTTTTGATAATATTAATTATGCTTAGTAGTTAGTCTTAATCAAATTCTACAAATTACACTATCTATCTCAATTTGAGCATAGATTGAACCTGTAGCTATTAAGCTCTTAGAACAATTCTTGGCAAGTACAGTCGTGCTCATAAAGCATATATCAAATTAAATCGTTATTGCTATCCTTCGGCCTACTGCCAACTATAAGTCAAAACTCGAAATAATCCAAAAATATATTGTCCATGATATATACAGCTCACTTATTTTAAAACAGTTATGTTAAAAAATGTGTCACACTCAAAATGATGAATGCTAGTGCCTGGAGCTAAAGGGATTACGATGCTCCAGGCCGGCAATACGATACCGTTGACTTTTCCCAATCTGACAATTTTAATCTCCATTTTATGGGATTAAATCAACAAACAGACTCAAATCACTGCCGTTTTTCCATTAGTGAAGCGAGTACGATTGATGTGCTCAAATTTGAACGAGGGCTGATAAATGTGGTTCGGGGCACCTCTGATTGAATGGGTTATTTCTTCATTCCAATTGTGTTTTTACACTGCAGAATTGGAGGATGATTGAGCCCCATTTTTCTTTGTTCAACTTAAATTTTTTAAACCTTAATTAAGTGTTGCTTATAATTTAGTGTCTAAATTATAAGCACACTAAATTATAAGTAGAAATACTTATAAGTTTGTTTCTAAAATTAAAATTACTTTAGCCACTTACTCTAGCTACAGATATCATGACAAATTGTGCACTTGTGTGAGCTCAGTTTTTGGCGCGATAACTATTTGCAATGCAGTTATGTTTTTTTAGTTGGTGTCATGTAAATACAACTATAAATCGCGTCCGTTGGGATTCCGTCGTAAAATATCGAACCAGATTCGGCGAAATTTAATTAGATTAATTTGTAGACCTTTGCTTTCCTTTTTTTAACGTTTAATACGAGGAGCTATGTTTGGGTTGAGGAGATCAGACAGACAGTCGCTCCACGTAAACACTTGTACTCAGCTGCATCTGGATAAGACTTGAAGCTGACCCCAACATAGCTTGGGAAAAGGCTAGGCAGATGATGAGTATAGTATATATGCTTATATACGAGTATGTCTCTTTTAAAAAGATGCTTGTCAATATTGTTATAGTTTAATTACTTCATTTCTAATTTAAATTGTTCTATTTCAAGTCTTAATTAAACTACGAGTAAATAGGCAATGGTAATGACAGTAATATTTATACAAAACTAGTATATATGTACACCACTATAAAGTACATATTGGTTTGCGTATTTGCATAAACATATACGTATATTGGAACGGAAATTTTCCCGATAGCAATAAAATTATTCCGTGCGATTAAACTGTTTTCGGTAAAACCACGAACAAACATACTTTCGTTATTGACATTTTAGTAGTAACATATTATTCCCACTATAAATGCGGTCAGAAAGGTTTATAAAAAGTTTATTATTTTACATTTTTATTATATTTTTTGTTAAGTGGGTTATCACAAATCACATAATTAAAAATCTTTATTTAATTTTTTTATTTATTTATTTAGACTTACCAACATTTGTTTACACCATTACAAACTAATAAATACATTCAAGTTCTTAAAGTAAGTGTAACAAAATATTTATAGGTAAATATAGCATTATCCACTATACCTTACTGTTATATAATATAATATTAGTGCTTAGTAACAGTTGTTGTATTCGACATATATTATACAAAAAAAAAAAAACAGAAAAAACAGGCTTGCAAGAAAAAAAATTAAATTAAAAAATAAAGAGAGACAATAACCCACATTTATACGTTATTACCCACGTTTATGTATTTATCACTGTGTCATTGCTCTAGTAGCCTATTCTCGGGTTCGAATCCCGTGTCGGTTGGTTTCAAGAGACTTTCATAAAGCAGTTCGGAGTTTGGAAGATTGTGATTGATACACCCGTGCATCGGGGAGCGCGTAGTTGTGGGTTCTGTGCTTGATCTCTCCCCGGTTGTGTCCGATTGCCATCCTATCGGAATACACCTGTGTCTGCGCAAATGCTTGAGCATTATAATATGAACAGCTGGCTGATTTCCTTAGAGAAAAAGGCGCCAATGGCCGACAATCAGTCTAGATGACGTTTTTATTATTAACATAGACGAAATATATACCTATTACGGACGTATAGACAGACTGGTGATTATTCAAAGGCGCTTGCTAAGTGATGGGCAATGTTGCATGGGCCCACAACTGTTGGCCATTTCCTCATATAAAATGTACATTTATTTGTCTGCCTGATGCCAGTATGTAATACACACCTTCGCAAATGTGTCTAGTTGTTTACCCATAATTCCGTAAGTTCATCTAAAGTTATTCATTATTCACTTGTAAAATACGTGTTTATTTTCTAGTTTACATAAGTTTCTAAACCTAAAAAGTTCAAAAATGGAATAAAAAATATGTTGCATGTTGTTTACTCCATAATCTGAATCAGAAATCGTTTATTTGCGTAATGTATGTATACAGATATGGTGGAGGGTTTTGGTAATTAGTTTCAATACATTTTGCCTTCATCATCATCATCTCAGCCATAGGACGTCCACTGCTGAACATAGGCCTCCCGTTCTTCCCGAAGCGACCTGCATCCAGCGTCTTCCGGCGACCTTTATAAGGTCGTCTGTCCATCTCGTTGTCATTTTGCCTTACGGCGTGCAAATGTATGTTCACAGAAAAAAGACCTTAGACAGACAATTCCATTCCATCACCTACTATCTATAACTTTCCATTACATAACAATATATTTAAATCTACATAAAACAAGTACCTCTATTTTGTACATACTAACGGACCAAAAGGGCAAGCCAATAAATTGTTGGGCTCCTATTTGGTCCTTATTTACGCATATTATATTCCCTTTTTAGTAGTAAATACGTGAATTATGATCGGCAATCGGTGCTTATCAGACTTTTAGGGCTTTACGTAAATCTAGATTGTAAAATCAATTTTGTAGGTACAAAGTTAAATGGATTCCTTCGATATGGGTCAGGTATTGAGAAATCGTTTTTATTGCTTCGCGAGTTTTATTAAGGATTGATAGGCAGAGTAAATGTTTTTCTTTTCTAATTTAATTATAGCCTCAGTAAAACCTTTAGCTGTTATTCATGCTGTGATACTGTTGAATAAAATATTAATTTTAATACAAAAATAAGAGTAATAACCATGCATACTATGTATAATTTTCTTCGTTTCATGTTTTAGTCTTTCCATTTTTTTTAATCTTTTTATTTTATGAGGCTTGAGCACAGTACATCTTTGGCAGTCTTGGCGGGTAGTCATAAGCTAGAAAGTTTGACAACCAGTCTTACCAAAGGGTATCGGGTTGTCCACGTAACTGGATTGAGGATCTCAGATTGACAGTCGCTTTACGTAAAACACTGGCACTCAGCTGCCTGTAGCCGATCCCAACATAGCTTGGGAAAAGGCAGGTGATAATGTATAATTATGCCACATTTATTTCTACCAAAGCAGAAAATATCCATTAAAAAATTACAGCGTATTGTAGTCAGGCAAACATTATTGCATTATTGTAAAAATAAATCGACAGCTACAAAATATAACACTACAACACCCATTTAAACAACTTAACGGCCAAAAAGTCTTCTATTAAAGTCTGAAGATGTGTTCCCATCACACCCAAATCCCTAGAACATACTAGTTACACGAGCAAACTTCATTAGACCAAGCGATCGTGTGCGGAAAACGAACATACACTGTTTGTGCCAGAAGTTCCGTACACTGCTGAAATATAAATTGTCCTTATTCAGCGGTTAGTTTTAGGTACTTTTAGGTTCATTTTTTTAATGTCGGGGAATAACTTTGATGATAAGTTGGCACTGGAAGATTTGGAAGTTTCCACTGTGAAATAACGATCCCATTGGCGCAATGGTAACCACGCCAGACTGAGAGTCTTGGGTTAGATTCTCGGTACGGTCGACATTAAAATTTATGCTAAGATACGCGCGAAAAATTCATGTCTAGCTTTGATTATTGAGGTAAAGCTTCTGTCCTAAATGAGTCCCGTAAGCAGAAATTTTGTCATAGTTCATAGTTTTGTAAAATGAAAGTTATAATTCAATAATATTATTTAAATAGAACGGTAAAAAACTTATTATACCTACTGTTTAATATTTAAAACAAAGGTTCCTCATTTTATTTATTCTATACTCGTAGAAGCTTTATTTCTTGTAGTTTGAGAAGCTCTCTTAAGACGCATCGAGAGAAATACTTTCTGTATCCACGTATCTATTAATATTAAAAGTAGATAAGTCAAAACGTATTGTAACTAAAGACTAACCAAAAAAGATCTACCTATCTGTCTTTTTATTACCGATTTGTATGACAATCACAAAATATCTAACATCTTATAATTACTCTTTCAAGAGGTTAATTCCAATAATTTGAACTTAACCGTTACCTGTCCACGTGACCGCCGCCATGTTGTTTTTCGCCGCCGTCCAATCTATCTAGACTGATCGTCCATTAGGCCGGTATTTGTGCGGATCGTAACTTACTGTCCTTATTTGGGTTTGAAGTATAATTTATTGTCTTCAATTCTATCCGTAAAGGAAGAAAGGTTAAGCAATAAATTGGACACAGCTGCGTAACGGACATAAGCTTGGAATTAGGTAACAAAAGAGGCGATTTGTGAACGTTCACTGCTATTTGTTACCGTGGATGGTGTTGTGAGGTATTGCTCCACTGTTTTCGGGACGCTTAGGACAATACAGGGAAACATTTTTTTCTTCTTCTGCGTGTTAGTTCAGATCTTTAGATATGATTTTAACCGCGTCTCGAGAGAATTTCTTCCCTCTCATGGATAGACAGTAGCCTACACGTTATGTATACTAATTTTATAAAGCTGAAAAGTTTTTGTTTGCGCAAATGCGCTAATCTTAGGAACTATGTATTGGACCGATTTGAGAAATTATATCAGTATTAGATCGCGCATTTATTAAGGAACGCTAAATAGGCTACTTTTTATCCAAGTGCGCATTTTAGTTCCGCGTAAACCGCGTGCAGAAGCTATTTCGAACATATAAGCTATATTACTGCCAGGTTTAATCAAGATACATTCAGGCGTTTTTCCGCGAAGGTTTTTCCGTGAAGGAGTAACAAACATATTATACATATACCTCCATACATTCTTACAAATTTAAAAAACAAAGGGGTATCGTATCCTTATTTGGATATATTTAGATTGATGGGCTATAATTAATAGTTTGGCTATTCGATCCTACAGCTGTTTATGTATTGATAAATGCTCGTGCTACTGAGATTAAAAGTCCATGTAAATCTCTATCAAAATCCAATGTTTTACCAAAAAAGTTATCTGAGAAGCCAGTTGCCGTACTGGCTAACACAACATAACAAATTCCAACGTGCTTCAAGTTTTAGTAGTCATTACTGAGGTCAATTACCTCACGTAGGCCAAGACCACGCTGCAATAGTTGGACGATCGTCAAGTACCTACAGTTTAGCACTAAAAAGAATTGCTAAAGTTTAATTTAGTCTGAGCTAATTAGAGTTTTGGGAAGGGTGTTTTCTTTTATTCGGTTTTATGAGTCCGAAGTCGTGTGTGGTTGTAATAAAGTTCTCATTTCAATAGATATGTGATGTGATTTTGGGATGGTTCTGATTTTGTATAGATATTCTTATCTTTTGTTAATTTTAATTGCTTTGGTTTATCTTACTTCTAAAATCAGTAAACTTTTTCGTTAGATAGCTCTCTGTATCTCTCTATCTGTATCTGACTCTCTCTTTTAGAAAAGTATTTTTCCCGAATTTATTTTTGACTAAAATTTCTTCTAGGCTTCTCTATTGTATGATATGTAGATTTTGTTATTTTAGTTTTATATTTGTGACAAAAAGGAATTTTCTTTTTACTTAATAATGACATAATATCATGACATGATTATGACGATATTGAGTAAACTAAACAACCCCCAAAATGAAAGCCTCGGCTACAAAAATCTCGTAAGATAAATGGTAAAAATATAAATATCAAAAATAAGACTCCCCGATTCATCGTTTTTGAGTACATTACGGCAAAAAAAAAACTCGTAACAAGATAAATTCCGCTTGACGGCCTCAACTGTACAATTTCTAGATTGAGACAAGACAAATCGAATAAAAAGAAGGTCATTTTTTAGTTCAGCGAGGTCTGAAAAAGTGGAACAAGAAATGTAGGAGCAACCCTCTATTACGATTTCTTTCTTGTTTGCCGTCTTGTTACAAAAAGGCTGATATTTAAGCAGGCAGGTTGTATTTCGAGTTGATTAACTGTTGCTTTTGGAGAATCGAAATCTATCAATTTTTATAAAATTGTATGTATATTGTATGTATTATATATGTATATACGTATTTTTCGATTCGTGTTATTATTTTAACATATTGAAGAATGTCATACAAACTTGTTACTGTTAAACTTTTTCTTTATCTTGCTGTCTAAATAGTTTACGTTTAAAAATATAGGTAATCTATCTCTCTAAGGGCCAGTTTCATAGGTTACGGAAAGCCATTATCTACCAGATAAATTAAAAAATGGAACAGAATTTGTGTAAATTATCTGCTAGATAAACTATCTGTAACTTATGAGCAACCGGTGAAACTGACCCTAAAAGGTATTTTTGATCATCATGTTGTGAATACGTGCACCTATTGTTTCGAGGTTTGATGATTTAAAAAATATTAAGAATATAGGTAAATGTTTGATAACATACAAAATAGGAAAGTCGGAAATATTTTTACAAGGCGAGGGATTGTTTCACGAGATTCTGTACGTTGGATTAGATCTTGTAATATTTTTGAAGTAAACTGTATTTTGTTCCATACAAAAATTATTTTCTCCAAATAAAAAAAAAGAAAAACCTAGTAAGTAAAATTTACGAACAGTCGCTGTTCCTTTTTCCCCACTAAAATTCAAACTACGAGTGTATTAGAAAAACCAACTCTTTTTTAAAAGCAACACATACCTAAAAACGATGAGTCGTTTCGCGGGCATATATCAAATATGGCGGCCAACCAAATGGAGATTGCGCGTGGCTCTGAATATAGCAGGCCTTCCTAATGCACTAACGACATTCGTTTGTTAAAGTTTCAAAACACTTTCACAGATTGAGTTTTATATATATATAGGACATAGGATATTTATTAAGGATATACCTACTAAATTATATTGGTGTTTATATTTATAGTATAGGTATCATATTATATTTATGTGACTTTCAATCAATTAATTAAATGTAACAAAAAGAAACCTTACTGATTTTTTTCAACTATAAGAACGAGGTAAGGCTATGTTGTATATAAGTTGAATCGAATAGAAACATCTTCAAACGAAAATACGAGATACACTATCAAAATGTAAAGGCAGGGATCAATAGTTATGAAAACAATATTATTTAAATTATATAAAATTTTCTTCTAGAAAATTCAAGTACTTAATATGACCAGAAATATTATTTGAAATAAAATTAAATAAATCACTATAGATTTACTTGACTATAACAATACAAAAAGATAAAACAAACAATGTACAGACATGCACATCAAGCTACCGAAATTGACAAATTTTCCCAATCAACTTTCAACTATACACTTCATCGGTAAAGTTGAAAATCTATTAAGATAAATTGACAGATTGTAGTAGCTTGATGTGCTGGCGTATGTACGAATTTCTAACTAAAAGTACCAGGATGCTATAAGTGGCAAGAGGTCGGCTGTTCGCCACAACTAGGTCTAACATGATTGGAAATTTCATCGTCATTTATCGAACACGATTCTAATCTCGCAGTGAAACTGAAAATCCACTAGACTGGGTAATCCAATTATACTCTTTGCTAAGTAAGACTCGAGGTCAAGGCGAGGTCAATGTAAGTAATATAACATATCAATTACATAATCTAATATTATGTAACAAATCTCTTGGATTATTCTATGAGATTATTAATTTCAGCTCATATACGATTCCACAAGTATTTATTGCATAGATACAAATGACGACGAGATGGCGTAGTAGTAAGTAAATCTGCCTGCCACGCCGGAGGTCGCGGGTTCGATTCCCGCACAAATTGAACATTTGTGTGCATGAATATGGGTGATTGACTTAGTCTGGACTGACTGTATTTTACAAAACAAAAGTATATAAGTACATTTATCAGTTGTATCAATAGTACAAGCTCTGCTTAGTTTGGGACTAGATGATGTTGTGTGAATGTGTAAAAAAAAATATTAAACTTAAGTTTGTTGGCCGGTTGGTTGGTTGGTTTGTATTACCGGGTGCTCGAAGAGATCAGATTACTCGTTTGACCTCACCTCATGAAAAATTATAACATGATTTTAGTCTCTTATTAATCTTGTCTTAGTGATTAATAAACTAAGGTTTTGCTAAAACAGCTTCTGAATAATAAAATGTGTTCTTATATAATCCGCTAACAGTGCCATTTATTTACATTTCGTTGCTTCATTATAGTCGACTTCAACACGACTATACTAACGCAGAGTGCAAAGAATACTGATTAAATTTCTCGCGAAATGGGTCATAAGAACTGCACTGTTACTGACGTTTTTCTACTCTTTCCCAAATCAGGCCTTTATTGTAAATGTAATAAGATTTAAATTCAAATGCTTTGTTTGAATTTACTAATGAGTAGGTATACTATTTCCTGTTACGTGGAGTAAAAGGTTTCTGGAATTATGAAAGTCAAATGATCCATATAGCTAATTGTTGATACTCAACTTAATATATTAGCGTTACTTAATTTCTTTGTTTTCGTTAAAAAACATAATAGAGTACCGTCATAAATAATAGTTTAATAATCTCTCGTTGGTCTAGTAATCGCATAGCGTGACTGCTGTGACTAGATCTCGGGTTCGATTCCTGGGTTGAGCCGATGTCGCTTTGTGGGTTTTGAAAGACTTTCATAAACAAGTCGGAGTCTGGAAGTTGGTGATTGATCTACCCATGCATCGAGCCCTTGAGCTTGATCTCTCTCCGGTCGTGTCGGATTGCCGTCCGTTCGGACTATGAGAGTGAGGGAATAGAGAGTACACCTGTGACTGCGAAAATGCTTGTGCACTATAATACGTCCCGCTCAGCTGAATGACTTCCTTCGAGACAACGGCCGCTGTGCCCGGCAATAGATCTGGATGCCATTATTTATAATCCCACCATATTCAAAGTATCTTCAGATAATTAAACATTCTTTTATTTACAGTTTTAATTTTATCGGTTTGTGTAAATTGGCGCCTTTAAGCACACTATAAAACAACATTAAGACAATACAGCTATTCAAGCAACATGCTAACAATACCAATTACCCAGTTTGCAATACAAGAAATTCACTAAACTACCAATTTATTTTGGTATCTTGTACGTTAAAAAATTCCACTATACGGGTCTAATGCGGACTTTAAAATCTTGGACGGAGAGTGGCGTGGGCGCTTCCTGATAGCACTCGTGACTTGGGTTTGGGATCAAAGGAGTGTTTGCACATAACTAGTTAGTATATTTAATAGGCGAGTGGTACGAACTTGTTTGTAATATAAATTTCTCGTTTTAATGCTCGAAGCTTTTAAGTGTGAATTTGGGTTTAGCATGGGACAAAGTCATTCTGTTCAATATTAACTTGATTGTTTAAACGGCCAGCCTTTTGGGCACGATCCCCGCTGACAGCGAGATGCGACTTGATTGAAATGACTATGAAATTAAAATTATTGTTTTTTTTTGTAGGTACATATTGTGGAAAGGACTAGTAAATATTTTGAAATCATACAAATATGTACAAATACAAGCAAAAACAACATGTTTGTATCCCATTTAAGAATACAAAAATATTTATTTCAAAGTGTATCTAAGGCTAAAATAACAAAACTAAAAATCCATTTGCTAGTTTCATAGCCAAATAAAAATAAAACCACAAACCAAAACTTTCACAATAAAATTATAAAGCAATAAAATCTTATTCTATTAAACTAAAATCAGAGTTCAAACAAAGTTTTACAAGACAGAGATAATAATGTGAAACGACGGTCCAAAGTTAACTGTTTAGGCGAGTTACTGGCCCAAGTTCATTCAGTAGAAGAGATACGTCTAAACAAAGCTTGGAAGATTGTGAAATAGATACTTAGACATCGCATGAAGTGTTTTCAAATGGATTCTTATGCTATCAAGATGACACTGTTCAGTTCGAAAACAAGATAGGATATAATAAAAAAAATATTGCTTCGAAACTGTTTTGGAAGAGACGATTTTATTTTTAGAATGTTCCAAGAAGTTTTGGGTTTATGTTATCGTTTTTAAAATTCACATTCTATTCTTGAGACAACTAACACAAGCGAATCATATTTTTATATAAGTGTCCTCTGATTTACAGCAATTTAGCAGTGTCTTGCGGTTTCACTGCGTCACTGGGAATTAGTGTAAATTCCTAACCTCATCATTAGCCTTTTTTATCATCTTTTTTATCCACTGCTGGGCACAAGCATCCTGTTAGCCACACTTCTCAAAGGTGAAATAATTTTTCAAATCGGTCTCGAAGTTTCAGAGCCTACTCAATTCAAACAATCAAATCTTCCTTTTTTATACTATTAGTATACCTAGATGAAGTTCGTAATAAAAGTTTACTCCAAAATTTCGTAACGTCTAGCACACAAAATTGCACTGCACACCAAAATAAAGCCACATACATACTACATACATATGTAAATACTCTCAAACTAGTCCTAACTTCGGAGAATATAATAACACCTAACTACTTCAACTTCATAATCCCATATTATAGCACGTAGTCTTGCAACGTCATTTATTCATACTGGCTTTTACCCTGCCTTCACTTGCAGGGAATTTGATACCGTCCCCTGGGAACATGCGTCACACCTATATTCCCATAGAAGGTGTTGAATGTAGGAGCGTAATATTACACACTTGAACGTGTGTATGTGCGGGTGTGTGAAAGTCTCGCAATTTCGATATTTAAACTCTAGGGAGATTCGGATTTTGAAAGAATTCTCGTCACTTTGTGTATTTATTTAATTAAACTTTATGCAACAAATGTGTACATAGGCGGACTAGAATAGAGAGTAGATACACTTTTTTTAAAGCGCATTTTTTTCTTACATTTTATAACAGAATCTGTATTTGGATCTTCCTATACAAAAATCTACTATTGTTAAAAAGTAAGAAGGTAAGGCATCTCCATCATCCGGCTAGCCTTTTCCCAACTATGTTGGGGTCGGCTTCCAGCCTTACTGGATGCAGCTGATTACCAGTGTTTTACATGGAGAGACTGAAATCCTCCAGCTAAATTCTCTGTGTGACCCGATACCCCTTTGGCAAGAGATAGTTAGACTGGTAGTCAGATTTTTCAGCTTCAGACTACCCGTAACTACTGGTAAAGATGTTCCAAAGGCAGCTGGGACCTAAATAACGTGTCTTTCTGAACGCTGAGGAACTCGTCATGACAAGATAGTCACCCATCCATGGAACAACCGCTCCAAGCGTTGCTTAACCTTATGGTCGATCGATCCGTGCAGCTGCTACTTAGCCACAAGGTCCTCAAGGCAAGGCAAGGTATGACATCTGTACAACTATTTTGAGTAATCATGACTAGAAAACAGAGAGTAAGAAAAAATTTGAACTATCGAATGAAACTAATTCGATTTACCGAAAATCAAATTCCTGATCGGTTACCTTTATATTAGCTAGGGTATCTTCTAGCTTACTCAAGTTTCAACCAGGAAAGTTGAGTAACTCACTCAAGACCGACTTACAACTAGAACTCAAGCTACATTGAACCTTAATCAACACAAAGTTGCCGATAACTTTGGTACACCTACAGCAAAAAAATCGACTCGCTCCACCAAGTTTAATTGCAACTAACTCGTTATACATTGTACAGACGCTAGCTTATCAGGCTACTACAATCTGTCAAATTTCCTCAATCGATTTTCAACTTTATCGCTGAAGCATACGGTTCAAAGTTGATTGGGAAAAATTGACAGTTTCGGGTAGCTTGATGTGCTGGCGTGTGTACTATTATTTAGAATAAGAAGTCTATAATTTTTGGCTGCTTTATGGATAGGTTCAATAATATTACAATTTATGATAAACATAATAGGGTATTTGACTCTTTTTTTTTAATTATCCATACAAAAGTAACATTTTACAAAACCAAAAACAGAAATAATTTTCGGAACCCGTTGAGAAATAAATAATTTATAAACCTTTCAAAAGTCAAACACTTGAATAACAGAAAAAGGATGCACATACAAGTTTGTGACGTCAACGCTATTTGATCACGCATGTGCAAAAGAGATAGCAAGATGTCCCCACTATCATCCCACTCTTCATCATACGAATATAAAAAATGTCGATTGCTGCTTCATTTATCAACCAATTTCAGTTTTGTTTTCAGAAAAATGATTCTTATGCGTATGTTTATTTGTTTTGTTAAAAATTTTGTACAATATCAAACACAGGCAAATGCCCTATTATGTAACTTACGTATACAAACCTCTACACATGTCTACACACCACTGACATAAATGTAATTACGAGGGGTCTGCAAATATTTTTCATGTAGACAAACATGTTTTTGATCGAGAGCTCGGAAAATAGATTTACTATCTTGATAGCAATCATTTCGGTAGTTCGATTGATTTACTATAGCACTTCAGTGAGTTATACGAGTTTTGTCAGTTTAATGACCTCGGAGGTGAGTCAACTGTTTCAACTATAGATAGACTTTTCCCATCAGATAAAAATCTAGAAGCAGCAATAGCTAAAGAATAAAACTACGACAAAGAAGCTAGCTTCCGTACGTAAAACGAGTTACTCTGAGTTGAGGAGGTAAGATAAGCAGTCACTCTATGTAAAACACTAGGTCTGCAATTGGTTCGACTGGATATCGACCACAATATAGCTTAGGAAAAAGCTAGGCAGCTGATAATATCCTCGTCATCATCATCATAACATCAAATACACAAAACAAATGAATAAAAAAAACAAATGACACAAAATTACAACAAAAACAAAAACGAATCAAAAAAATAAAAGAAATCATCCGTTCACACCCCATAACAAAAGCTCAGGCATATTTGTGAATCAAAAAAAAAGTCAACCGCAATTTTCATGGGACTCATAAAAATATGAATAGTATTAAACGCGAAGCAAGACTGCTTTCATGAAACAAATTTCACCTCATTCCCTCACTGAATGAATAGTAAGTGGGTAGGCAGCTTTTTAATTTAGCGTCGCATTTATTTACTGTTAATTCTAACACTGAATTAAATAATAATAATGAAACTAAAAAAATCACAACTTCATTTAGCAAAAAATATTTCAGTTAAAATTTATTATTAAGGTGTTAGTATAAGTATTTTAAAACCTTTTCCTAACTTTGTGTAGGCATTTACTTATGATAGTGACGAAAAGTGCAAAATATAATACCTATTTTAAATTTTAATAGCTGTCATTGTTTATCACTTCTCAAAAATATTCTTACGCTGATAAACTAGTAATTGACTCACCAAAATTACTCTGAAAATGTCCTATTTATTCATTAAATATCAATGTTGCAAAATTGGTGAATACATCAATATTAATGCCAGCATTACGTAACATATCAAAACTAAGTACCAACTTAAACTGCTTCCATATAGAACAGTTTACAATTCCGACATCCGTTACGAGTGCCTTTACCGTTCATAGTTTGACAGCACCCTAAACACATTTCCATTGACGCCACGTTTCATTGTCAGCCTATTGGGTGTTCCAGTGTTTGACCACTTTGCCTACACGCTACTTGCACCTAAGCATGATTAATTTTGTATATGTTTGACGTACGTGTCAAAATTAAATGCTTTCCAAATTGTGTTTGTGATTTTGTTCGTCATCGTAGAGGAATTATTGAACACCATTCCTAAAGATGCTTAACTTTTTTCCGACTAAGCTGAAGACATTTTTACCGGGTGCAGCTTTATATGGTCTGTATTTTATACAGTCACTTCCTATTTGACTTCTACAACCCGGTTACCTGGTGACATTAACCCTTTGGTGGTAAGAGAGTGTTAAGAGTGGTTGCTAGATTCTCAGGCTGCCCACCAATCGCAATGACTTTCAAAGACCAAGGAGTACATTCTGCCGGGGCTGCGGGATCGTTCATAAGAGATATTCCGGCCCTGGTACACGAAGGGCTCAAGGAATACGAAAAGTGGATTTTAGTCAGTAAAAATTTTGATTATGCCTCCAACCGCACCCACAGCGGGATCGTTTGAGGATCCTTGTCAAAAATAAAGATCTAGGTACAAACACGAGCACATCGACATGCTTTAAAGATAAAGTTTTAAATCTATTAAGGTTTGACAGATTGTCTCAGCGAAATATTGTAGAAAAATGTAACCAACAACATTTTCATTAACAAAACCATTCGAACCAACTATGTATAAGCTAGCTTCGATCCTCAATAGACTCCTATTTGTGACTCCACCTAATAACTACTAGAATCTTCATCGTAACAGTAAAACAGTGCTACAAAATGTTCAATCGACCACAACGTAATGGTTCCGTACATTTTACAGCCAAAGACGTTTCTTGAGACATCCGAACAACATAAACGACACCTGCTAGACGATTTGTTACAATAAACTTGACAGCCAAGCTTAGAGCTATTGTTCACTGGGTTTTAGTGTTTTTATTGCATCTACTAAGCTTTTTCGTTTCGTTTCACACATGGTGCAAGTGAAAGGCTGTTTGTAATGTAATGGAATGGAATAATAGAAGTCACATTGGAGTAGAAGATAACTCAAATTTCAGTCAAGATTGATGTATGATAGTCTCTTTTACATGTGGTATGTTGTTGGTTCAACAGCTTGAGATGTGTGCAGGCCAGTATGACCTGCAGGACAGAGGAGACGCCAAAAAAACTAATTTCTTCTTTTACAATATCATCATTAAATGATAATAAAAAGCTAAAAGAGTAAAATGCCCCCAAAATACTCGACAATATCCCAATTATCCTTCAAACACCAAACTTTAATAAAGGAAGTAAATTGAGTGTTGTCTAATGCCGTGAAATTTCTAACTTTTTAACAAAACTGTTCTTTGTCTTCTGTCAGTTTTAAACGCCTTCCCTGGGTAGACGACATTTTGGAAACTTCATTTATTACTTTCTGTTTTAATTTGCGAGTTGAAAATTTAGAGGTCGGCTAAGTTTAGGCTATTGTTTAAACTTGAAGGGCGTACCCACTAATACAATAATAATAATGGTGCCCAGACTCGTTGCCAGCCATGGCGGCTGTTGACTCTGAGGTGGCTAATCGCCAGCGGTGCAGGACAAGCATTTGCGAAGACACAGGTGCACTTTCTATTCCCGCAGTCTCCTATACCGATGGGTCGTCAATTCGACATGACCGAAGTGAGATCAGGTGCAGAACAGACATTTTTGCAGAACGTGCTTTCCGATGCACGGGTGAATCAATTATCAACTTTCAGACTCCTAGCAACTTTTGTGAAAGTTTCTTAAAGCAATTTTGGCCTGATCCGGGAATAGATCCCAAAATCCCGAGATCAGCAGTTGCGCCATGTGACTACTAGACCAACGATATTACTTTACTGAAACACGGTGGGAAATAGATACACGACATCATTTAATTAAGTAAGGTTACCTGAAGTATTACAGGGAACGTTTTTTGGTAATTCCCAATTTCAAAGAGAATATTTGATATGGGTTTCTTTTTATAATGGACGAATAGATGCCGTGATCTTCACTAAAAATTCTCAAAGACGTGCGAGTAAAATCGCGGAAAATAACGAGTCATTACTACAAGCAGGAAGAATACCAACACAAAAAATGTCTCAAACATAATTTAGTTTCCTCATTTCACTCTTAACACAGTCATCATTAAGTCGTAACCCGTTTTAAGTTTACCCAGTAAAACACGTTCAATTTGCGTCAGTACCACAGAAAGATGTTCCCTTAGATAAACTCGGGGAATTCAATTTTGCCGGGTAAACAGTTTAAAAGCGTCCCGAGTAACGAGTATCGAATGGTAATGGAATGAATTGGACCTAATGTTCACAGCAGCGGTGCTCAAATCAAAATGGTTCGTATCGTTAATGGTTGTAAGTTTAATATTGCGTGAGTAATTTAGGTGTGTTTTATTTGAATTTTTGGACACGAAATTAATGTTTTCCTTACAATTTCGAATGAAAATTAGAAAAAAATATATTTAAAACTTCAGAAATGCACAAATGTCTCTTTCGAGTGTGTGACAATAAAATAAAAAATGAAAATACTTGAAGTATCTATCGATGACATAAATACCGTAAGCGAGAATCGTCAAACACACCAAACAAGAACGGCCAAAATTTCGCAGTTACGTCCTTTCAATTTAGCACAAACGTAGTGGCAAATGGAATGTGCTAGGCGGAGCGCTCTCTCAAATATGCAAACGATCCGTTACAAGTACTTACCAGTCGTAAATGATCGTAAATGATCGTAAATGATCGTAAATGATCGCATATGATCATATGTATCCTTTGCGAATGACATAATAGCGCAATGACTGACGACGGTGATGTCATTGAGTGTAGTGCTCGTTGCTAGGCTTAGAAATTAGTTTTAGTAAGGAATGTTTTGAGTTCGTGTATTAATGTAAATGAACAACCACGAAATTTTTGGAGACGAGGTTTCTTTAGCGTGGCTTGACGAAAGAGCTGAATGGTTTTGGTCTTCATAAATATGGCTTTTGCCCTTGACTATTTTCCTCGTTTTACAGTTAGTTAATCCTGCTTATACATACATATGTATATATGAGAAAGATTGTGGAATTGGACGGTTGTTCCTTAATCCCGCTTCAATGTCTAAACAAAATGAGCTGATAATTGGTACCTATTTAGATTGCGAAACAACCTAATAAATGGGAGTTTTAACCGGATGCGGGAAGAAGTTCTCTCAGGACGTGATCGGAACTGCATGTGGAAGCTAGTAATATGTACGAAACTCAGTCATAAATTAGGGAGCTCATTCTTTTACAATTAAATATTCCTTTATAGTTCAAAGAGAATCATGAGAAAGAGCATAATAATAGTACATCATACACTAGCAAACTCAGAACACACAAAGTCAGAACTACTACTTGCATAAGAAGTTGAAAGCCCCAACGGAGTAGGAGCTAAGAATAACGAAGATATTTTACCACATTAAAATATGATTAAAAGGAATTGAAGCGGTAAGATTTTAGTTTAATAACACTGCGCCATTTTATGTAGGGACTTAATGTATAGTTCGCGACTTTGCTGTTCATAAGATTTTGAGAAACTAAAAACAAATGACAGCCTTGAGAGAGTACAATGATCATCATCATCATCAGCTTTTTTACCGTGCTGGGCTTAGGCTTCTTCTAACACAGAGAGGGATTGAGCGTTAATCACCACGCTTGCTCAATGCGATTTGGTGATTTCAGACTTTACAGTTTTCCTCGAGATATTTTCCTTCACCTTTTATCAGTCATTGGTGTCCAAGATATACTTAAAAGAACATATAACTTAGAAAAATTACATTGGTAGGCACTTGCTTGACTTAGAATCGAACCCGCAAACTCATACTTGAGAGGCTGGTGCTTTAACCACTAGGCCCCCACGACATTTTAGAATACCATAAAGACCACGAATCCAAAGCTTATCGCAAAACTGATCAAGGTTTTATAGACTTTGAAGTTGTTTGTCCTTCTTTTGTCGCGAAAAGACACTATTTGAAATAAAATTCAACTCATGAATTAGTTGCTTTAATGCTTTACGTAATGTAGTATTTCCACTTCATCTAAAGCACGCGTCACGAAAAAGAACGCAGGTGGTCAAGCTGCGCATAGGCGATTTTTCAATGTAAAGTGTAAAATCGACAATAATATAAGAATAACAAATATGTAGGTACGAAGCCACGACTCGCGAGCGAAAGCCTAGCTCAAAAAGAAATTAATAAGGACACAACTTTCGTGCGAGACTGTACCCATGCGCAAACACACTCCCACCACTTTCTTCCAGCGTTCTTTTAACGTAACGCGTGCTGTATCAAGGGCCTACTGAATCATCCTATTTCCCAAATCTCAAATATTATTCATCAAACCAGAATTCTTCAAAGAAGCCTAACCTAATAACGATCACATCTCAAAATCTAAAAATAAACCGTCAAACCTTAACCTTGAAATCCGACAGGATATGTATAATCCGATGCAAATGACTGCCTTAATCTGTATACAAAACATCAGAAAGACCCGTAATATCACGTGTAATATTTGAAAGGCAAAATTTGCTTTCATAACCCTCAAATACCCGCTTTGAATCCAGTCTGTGTAGAGTACAAATTAACGGTTAATAGTGCCAGATAGAATAAGCAGCTTATGAATGAATGCATACAGTAATAACCTAGTATCGAATACGACTTAGAAATAGATGCAGGCTGCTTTATGCAATTTGTTTAAAGCAAAATTATTTCATTATGTGTGTGGACTCTATCAGACATAATCGAGTCCTGCAGGCTTAGCATAGCAACCGTAGACACAAGTTTTGTTTACCGGAGAATGAACATAATGACAGAAAAGTGACAAATTGACGTAAGATTTCCTTTGACATTTTTTGAAGAAATTTTTCTTTTCTTCGATCGACATAAGTCTACAAGTGACTATATGCGAGTTGACAGGTCGCGCCATGCTCGGACAGAAGACATGTTAACATTGACAGAAAGAGCTTTGTCTTTTCTTGACAGAATAGATATAGAATCATCATGCTAAGCCTGCTGATGTAACAGAGCTTCGCTACCCAATAAAAATCTCTCGTGTTCAATGTTTATCTATCGGTTTATGAATCATTGAAGCATAGTAAATTATGTAATAGTCATTGTTTCCATTAATGCATAAACATTTACACTGTGTAAGTGCTGTCGTATGAAAGAATGTCAAACCGATTTAAATAGTTTTTTTATAGACAACGAAATCTACTAGATGTGATTTTAGGTCATAATGAAAATGAAATAGTAGCCTGACATTCCTCAGCTATTATTAAATTACAAGCTTTCGCCCTTGGTATCATTGGCATTCCATGGGAACTACTCTATGTATATACTTATATGAAATATTTTTTTCAAATACATAGTTCACGGTCCAGTAGTTCTTGAGATAAGCGTTCAAGCCAACAAACTCTTCAGCTTCACAAAATTGTGGCTGCTACGGGAAAACGGGATTGGTTCACTTGTTCTAAGCTTAAAATAAATTCGGCGTAACAAAATGAATTAGATTATCATTATAAATGCTCCTATAATTGAATATTATAATGAAACAATAAGTCTAAACATTAAATCACCTACGACCTAACCTAGAAACGGAATCGTGTTCACCCCGGGTGTCGTCAAATTAACATTGCATTAAAGTTTGTTTCCTAAATCTTGGTAGAAATTATGCAGTCCGCTGAAATATTCATAAAATGGCTTCGTAACACAACTTGGAACAGAGTAGGTTTGTAATTATGCGTAGACTATATTACAAATTATATGGGCTTTGTTTTAGAAAAGTTTGTCTTGAGGAGGGCGATGTTTGGCAAGAAAATTTGCAAAATTAAACTGCAATTATTATGAACATTAAATTTTCTGGTAACATTTATTGTACTCATCTCCCGAGCCTTTTCCCAACTATATTGGGGTCGGCTTCCAGTCTAACCGGATTCAGCTGAGTACCAGTGTTTTATAAGGAGCGACTGCCTATCTGACCTCCTCAACCCAGTTACCCGGGTAACGCAATACCCCTTGGTTAGACTGGCGTCAGACTTACTGGCTTCTGACTACCCGTTACGACTGCCAAGGATGTTCAATGACAGCCGTGGACCAACAGTTTAAGGTGCCATCCGAAACACAGGGTAATATTATTACTACTACTAAACAAAATAATTAATATTTTAAATCTCATGTTCAGATTTCACACTAGTGATATCTTTATATTTGTGAGTGGATATTTATTTCTCTTTTAAGCAAAAAACATTTCCGACATCAAAATGATATCTAGGCTACTGAACTGAAAGAAGTTCATTCATAAAATAAAAAACATACAAATTACTTTCATTCATCATCCAATAGTCAAATAAGCTGAAGCAATTTCGTCGTAAATAATAAAGTTCCTTTTGATCTGAGACCTAAACGATCCAGATTTTTGCTGAATGAATTATTTAGGGTCAACGGTACTGCCCATATCGTTTATTTGATTAAAGATCAACTGAGTGAAGAAAAAGGTAAGGTTGAATGTCCTTCGGGCTATGCCTGAACAGTTTTGTCTGTAGGCATGGCAGCTCCTTTTTACTAGAAAATGCCAGCAACCTTTTTTATCGAATTCATTTGCGGAATAACACCATGACAATACAATGACATAATAACATAATAGTGTGCTTATAGAGGTAGTAGGTACATAGTTATAGGTACTATCAAAGAATTACTCACATTCTCCCCAAAGAAATGCTTATTATAAAAGGATATTATGGCTCCTGATTTCATTGATTGAAGGAAATCCGAAAGGCTTCGTTCATTCATTCTGTTTTCTTTTTTTTCTGAATGGGAAATCATCAAATTACCTCTCTCGCTGTGGGTGTTGCTGGAAGGTGTGTTAAAATTTCACAGACTAAAACCGACTGTTGTTTCTTCTGCAGGCTTAGCGTGGCAACCGTAGAAACAAGTTTTGTGTACCGGTGAATGGACATAATGACAGAAAAGTGACAGATTGACGTAAGATTTCTTTTTGTCATTTTTTTAGAAAAAAATATTTTCTTCAATCAACATAAACCTACAAGTGATTATATGCGAGTTGACAGGTCGCGCCATGCTCGGGCAGTAGACATGTTGACATTAACAGAAAGAGCTTTATCTTTTCTTGATAGAATAGATATAAAATCGCCATGCTAAGCCTGCTGGAGGTGTCTGCGTGCCAACGTCGCGGTACCTCATTTGAACACTTCCTCTAAGTTTTTTAAAGCAAACTAGAAACCGAATTTTTGCTTATATTCTCTTCTGCACCAATGGGACCTATTACTTACAAGACGGGTACGAGAACAGAAAGTTGTCCGTCAACCAGTAAAGAATTATTATGGTGAGAGAACCAACAAGTATTTGGTCCCTACGTTATATAATAGTAATGATTGGCTAAGAAAAATCCCTAATAAGACTAGTAAACTAACACTAAAATATAAGTTAAAAAAAATGTTACTTACCAATTCCCTTATAAATAAATAATTAAGAGTATATTTAAAATACAATAAAGTAGTAAATATCATACAAAGAAGTAAAATAATAACATTATATTTTTTACCTATTAAGTTCGCTGCATAGATTTAGATACACAGAATTGTTAAATACCAAATTATTGTTACCTACCTGTACTTACCAAATGTTTATTCTGAGCGCTATCCCCGCCGACAAACTGCTACACAGTTTGGCGGGTTTAATTGTTTTGTATTGTTTTTTAATAACCAATAAAGTATTTTATTATTATTTATTTTTATTTACTACTGTTATTGATGTATCAAATGGAACCTATATCTGGCCTAATGTAACATGTTCTATAGTCAGAAAGTCCTTTGCCTAGTGTTACACTAAAATGATTTAACAAAATGTGTGCCATGATTCTATGCAAGGCGTAGTGCGATTTCCGCACAATGGCAAACAATGTCCTACAGATGTTTGCTTGAAGTCCGAATGTTTGTACTCATGATTTGTATGTGTGTTCTACGACATACGGAATTCCAGTGTTGTCCCGTGAATGTGAGCTGTTTGTTTATTTACCTACGTCATAAATGTTGCTGACTGCCTCGTTGGTCTAGTGATCGCAAGGCGCGACTGCTGTGCACGGGGTCTCGGGTTCGAATCCCGGGTCGGGCCGAAATCGCTTTGTGGGTTTTGAGAAACTTTCATAAAGCAGCCTGGAGTCTGGAAGCTGGTGATTGATTCACCCGTGCATCGCAGAGCACGTAAATGTCGGTCCTGCGCCTGATCTCTCTCCGGTCGTGTCGCATTGCCGTCCCACCGGAATATGAGAGTGAGGGAACAGAGAGTGCACCTGTATCCGCGCGGATCCTTGTGCACTATAATATGTCCTGCGCAGCTGGCTGATCTCCATAAAAGAGAACGTCCGCCGTAGCCGACAATCATTCATCATCAATTTCAATACATTCATCAAATGTTGCTGGGGTGTTGATGAGTTATTCCGTGCGTATAGGTTTTTACTGCGCAAATAACATTTTAATGATCCAGCCATCAAGTTTATGTTGAAAATCTTTCTTAGTGTTTTGTTAGCGTATTTTTGGGGAATATTGTTTTAAAACAAAGCTCTTATATTTTTATGCTTATGTGTCGCTATTACTTTAACTATCCTATTTTTCTTTATAGCAGTAAAAGTTAAGTATATCATAAGTCATGCTGAGAATAGTTCGTCCAAAACACTTAACGAGTGCGTTTTCAGTATTTAGACTTTATTATAGAAAGATCTTGTTTATACATAACAAATATCGGGACACCTTTTTCACACATGGTCAGTTAGCCCCATTGTAAGCTATTGATTAGTTTGTGTCATGGGTGCCAACTCTACTATTAACCCAGACCATAGCCAACAAGCATGTACATCACACAAATGTCGACCGTGCCGGGAATCGAACCCGGGACCCACAGCTCGGCAGTCCAGTGCGTTTACCATTATTAGTCTTGAAATTAAGAAAATTGACATACTCGACGAAGACAAATAACAAGTCATGGCATAAACAGATACAGCTAAGCCAATACAACTGAATTAATTGAAATCCCTTTGGCCGCAAACCCCAATTCTTAAAACTAATCAATCTTACAAACTAGAAAGTTTTCCAAAACAGTCGTTACTGGGCAAGTTCCAGAATTTGTGGTTTTAGTTTCGACCGAAACGAATGTACAAAATGTATACTAATGGTGAAAAATTACTTTTCTTACTTACGCTAGTTTTTCTTGTTACTGTAGGTAGTAAAATATTACAATATTCTGAGTTAATTTCATCGTTTCAACACGTGATTGATTAGAATATAATGGGGACTATATTATTTGGCTCCTTCATTGGATCTAAAAAAAAATTGAAGGCAATCAATACCTATACTATACCACCCCTCAATATATTAATTATCCAAGGGCAATACATAATTTTTGACTTGTACTAAATGTATGAACTAATATTCAGAAAATATTCTTTCCATTAAAAATTTCAATTCCACTAAGCACTAATAGATAGGCGTTTCATTAACAATATTAAAATCTGTACTATTAACTTATGTAAACGAACCTTAAAATTCATAATATTCTTACTACTTCTCTCCCTAGTCCATGTTTTTCTTTTATCGCCGGATTAGCATGGGAATCATGGAAATCCACGGTAACATCTTTCGAGTACATCTTTGGCGCACACCCAAGGTTTAGCGTGTAAGCATCCAGTATGGAAATCGTATTCAAATTCCTAGACTTGATCAAATTACTCCACTTTGTTACAGGAGACTTGAAACGTGGCAGAACCCGCAACGGATATTTCGACCTCGCCATCTTGGGAAAGATTATCTCGAGAATCGATTCTCGATAATCAGAAGACCGGCTTGATTCGATTGTTAAATGTGATCGAATCGCTCGGACGAAACATGAAACTGTTAGACAAGGACAAATAAGTGTTGATTATGTGAGTGTTGTGGATAGTAATATGGATAAATATAAAATCGATGTGGATAATATTGAATAAAATGAATAGTGTGTCAAAGAGACTGGCTGTAAAGAAGACTCAACAATGATCAAAATGACAACGCTACATTCGGTGTTCGTTTGCATAGCACTGCATTTCATTGGTAAGTGAATATTTAAAATCCTTGGAATAATTCCAGAAACTTATAGAATTTTAACTAACAATAACTTCGAATAATAGCATTTTCAGCGCATAGTGAAATGTTGTTTATTATTTTTGTGATATAACTGTATCTATTTCTTTTATGCTGTTTTATTAAGAGTTCCAACTGTTAGGCAATAAGTACATCGTTTGTGATTTCCGCAAGAAAATATTGATATTACATCTTCAGCTTTTTATACTGTCCCAAGGCGGATTGGTAATTTCAGTTAAGTCCAGGTTTTCTTAAAATATTTTCCTTGAATTATATAATACGCAATCATTGGTATCAATGATGTAGTTGGAAGGAACACTAAGTTAGAAAAGTTACATTGCGACTTGCATGACCTGAAATTGAACCCGCGACCTCGTACTTGAGCGGCGGGTGCTTTAACCACAAGGCCATAACAAAACCCATACAGGTTAAATATTTTGAGAGATAATAAGAAAAGACAGCGACAAATATTTAAAATTTCTTTGTATGTGCGTTATTTCAAAGTCAAAACAAATCCAATTTGTTCACCGCATTCAAGTCTATTGCTAACAAACACGATAAAATATTCACAGCTATCTCGAAATCCTCTTAGCGTTTTCTCCAAAAAAATTACAACAAAAGCATCAAGGTACAGAAAAAGCAAATAACGCACAAAATATACGCAAAATGATCCTTCACGAAACACAAATCCTTACATTTTTAAATCTGAACGGGAAACGTGTTCAAGTGTCCGGCGAAAATTCCATTACCTCAATGTGTTTCAAAGATTCCTTCAACATCTGGAAGAGAATATATAATAATATCTTTCTACATTGTTAACATTCGCCACAAGATTTTGGTGTCTCATTATCGTTTATGAATATTCGTTTGTTCTCCCTTATTCGCTTATTTCCCCTCAACATTCTTTCAAACAACTCCCTCTGGTACGTGTAAAATTGAGATCCTATCTCCCGAAGTATTTATATTTTTCTTTATTCTTATAACTTTCTTGTTCGGTTGATTTAGATTAATAAGGCCATAATTACTTTTCTTTGGCTTTGAGTTTTCTTTAAGTGGCAAAGATCTAATTAGTTGATAGTTTGTGAAACATGAGGGGCTGAGCGGTTTGATTAATTGCCTTTTTAGCAGAATAGAAGTAATTTATTGAAATTGTTCAAAAATCATAGTTCAAAATAATGTTTTCTTTTTTTACACTGTTCATAATCATTCAACGGATTATTTTCACGCAGCAAACAATTAGATATAACACCGATTGTTTGCAGCTATTTGAACCTAAAATAATACCTAAAAGAGCTCTTTCAAATTGAATCATGCATTTGATAGCTATCATGACACACACACATATGCATATGTTACATAAGTGCTAAATTTTCATCTATTTTAAACGTAAATGTATAAAAAACTGTATGAAAGACCGCAATCTCCGAACGCACGAAACTTCAATAGCAAATACATATCTGATAAAAGATAGCTCCGCGCATAAGGAGCAATTTCAATCTTCCATATTCGAAATGTTTCGAATCGTTCGATACTGCCAAGGAGGTGCGTCTATTTATTATATTTATTTGTTCTATATTCGAATTCTTTTATCGATCTAAGCCGAGTTTTTTTTATACCGGGGTGGCTTAGCATGGCAACCGTAGAAACAAGTTTTGTTTACCGGAGATTGGATATAATGACAGAAAAGTGACAGATTGACGTAAGATTTCTTTTGACATTTTTTGAAGTAATTTTTCTTTTCTTCAATTGACATAAGGCTACAAGTGATTATTTGCAAGTTGACAAGTTGCGCCATGCTTGGGCAGAAGACATGTTGACATTGACAGAAAAAGCTTTGTCTTTTCTTGACAGAGTAGATATAAAATCGCCATTCTAAGCCTGCAGGAGGAGAAATAAATAATTGTATGATAAAAATAAATATCATCAACTCTACAAATCCACCCGAAAGAAATCATCAATTTTCATAAACAAATATCACAATTATTTAGGCCAACAAACAAACTGAATCAGTTTCCTATATTATGGAACATTAAGTGAGGACGTTCATCGGCCTGACTCTAACAGTAATTTCTATTAGTACAACCATTAACTAAAGCTTCTTCAAAATGTTCACAGAATCCATTCAGACACAAGTAGGTCCTCATACAAGTACCAACACATACGGGACCATTAGTACGAGAGTGGTGCTTGACCGATATATATTTTATTTTTATTTTGTACACGTTATCAAGAGTATCGAATTTAGGCCCATTTTCACCAATAATGTAAACGTGCGATTAAGGAATACGCTGTTTATCATACATGAAAACCAAAATCGAAGATGACACATTTTATTTGGGACTTTTCTTCATAAAGCGATTTATTCCCAAAGCAAGCTTGGGTAAAAAGGTTTTGGGGCAAGTTGTACAAAAATTCCAGCTGTATGGAAAAAAAATGTGTTTAATTCGCCGATTAAATAAACGACTATCGGAAACATTGACCCTTAGGGCCAGATACACCAGTTGCTCATAAGATCCAGATAGTTTATAGAACCATTCCATTTTTGAATTTATTCGGTAAATAGTGGTTATACTGGATTATATCTGGATGCGAGAAGCCGAAAATCGATCTCAGTGGCGTGCACTTGGAGAGGCCTATGTCCAGCAGTGGACTATGATAGGCTGATGATGATGATGATGATGAGTGGTTATACGGAACCTGTGAAACTGGCCCTTAGTATTGTTTTTCTATCGGTCCTTTGACAAGAGCAGAACTTTAATCAGGCATTTTTACGACTTATTCTAGAACAGAAAGTATTAGTTGTTTTTCTTTCATACTTTATTAATAGGAACTGTAGCCTAGTTAGTTCTTGAGTTATAGGTCATACCAGTGCCACATTTTATTGAGTTTAATTTGTTCTACTGCTCTGAAAACTGAAGGGGAAGTTTAAAAACTGGTATGTTCTACAAACTAAATCAAAGTTACGTGACTCGGGCTAACCCGAGTTGAGCTTGCTGGATGGCTCACTTCATTTTAAAGAAAAGAGACTTGACTCATCGCTCTTTACTGATGAAATGACAAGCTAATAACATTATTCTTTTAAAATTATTGCTCACTATGTAATATAAGTAGTATATACAAACCAACTTGGAAGTAGTCAAATTAATTCACAATCAGACTGAAAATACCAAAGTACCTACGTCCAGACGCAGCACATCAAGCTACCTGTCCGTCCGTCTGTACGGAAACTGACAAATTTATCCCAATCAACTTTGAACCATATACTTCAGCGATAAAGTTGAATATCAATTAAAGAAATTTGACAGGTTGGCGTCTGTACATAGTAAGAAACGTCGATGCGTCTCGAAAGACTGACAGACCAAATCAATTGCCCAAACACTCCACTCCCGTGCATGATGAAACGAATCAAAATAAATACACAGTAATCCTCATTTATGTTTATCCAAGCTTTCTACCTAATAAGTCTGACGAAGGAATAGGAATTTTTTATTGTGACATCGTAAACGGACGCTTATTTCGTTACATTTACAAAGAAGATAATTTAGACCCTATGTTCACGGTACTGCGGGAATAAAAACGTTTTGTACGTTATTTTGTTTGTGTTCAATGTTTTGAAAGATATTAAGTATTTTGGAGGGCTGTAGTATTTTTTTCTGAATAGAATAATGTCGGCTGAAGTAGAAATTCAAGTACCAATAAATTTGTTAATTTAGGATGTACCCTAGTTTAGAAGAAGTACCTAACAACGACAGCTACCTACTTCATGCATCTTTTGAGACTGTATAACGAGGAGCTAGTGGCTAAGTAACAGCTGCACATGTCGATCGATCATAAGGTTAAGCAATGCTTGGCGCGGTCTATTCGTGGTTGGGTGACAATCTTGTTATGACAAGTTCCTCCGTATTTCAGAAGGCACGTTCATTTTTAACATCTTTGAAAGACAGAAAGTCTGACAACCAGTATTATCAGGCAAACGAGGTTGAGGAGGTCAGATAGGTCATGTAAAATACTGGTACTCAGCTGCATGTGGTTAGACTGGAAGCGGACTCCAACATAGCTTGGGAAAAGGCTAGGCATATGATAATGATAATACTATGGTTTAAAAATGGATTTTCTATCTCTTTTTCTTCCATGGCCGTCACTATGGGTACGCGAGAGATTATTCTTAATATTATGAAGCATTTTTATTTTTGCATACCTTAAGATAATCAAGTACTTAATCTTGGAGAACCCGACTCTAAGCAATAAATCTTCAGTGTGGCTCAGAAAAGGTATTATCGTAATCTACCTGTTAAATGTGATTATGTGTATGTATTTGTGTTTGTAGATATGTGTGGGTAAGGAAAATACAATCGCAGATAGAAATAAAACGTCTGGTCTTTTTATACGAAAATATCAACTAGTTTTGTTGTAGGAATTTACGAAGCAACGATTTAAGATTATTATACCATTCAGTGTGGTTATTGCGGATACTATTTCACTTTACTTGTGTGTTTTTGTACTATATAAGTAAATGACGATGAAATGAAAGAGATATGCGTAACATTCTTTTTTTGAATGGGAAATCATCAATTTGACCCCTACTGCTGTGGCTACGACTGGAGGATAGGAACTTTGGTTCTATATCCATATGGATACCATTTTTTAACCGACTTCCAAAAAAGAAGGAGGTTCTCAATTCGGCCGGTATGTTTTTTTTTGTGTTTTTTTATGTATGTACACCGATTACTCCGAGGTTTCTAGTCCGACTGTGTAATTTTTTTTTTAGGGATAAACATTTAGTGACCCCCTCTAGCTCTAGGTGGCAGACTTTTACTGACTGACTAAAATCCACTTTTGTTCCTTCTAGAGAGCTCTTTATGTACCATGACTGCAGTGACTTCACATGTGTCAGTCTTCATGTGTAACTTCACGTTTTTTCGTGAAAATAGTTACGAAAGGTCTTCATACAATCATGTCTCTTGATTTTCCATGCAAGCAAGGTACCACGAGCCAAAGTAATAGGAACTATTTTAGACATAAGGGATCAAATGGCCCCTTCCGCTGAAGGTGCAGCTGGAGGGAGCGTCAGACTTACTGACTAAAACCCACTATGTTCCTTCTGGCGGTCCCTGTGTGTCAGGGCCACGGTTTCTCTTACGAATAACCCGCAGCCTAGGCAGAAGACATAAGGGCCTTACAACTACTACAAAAAAAGTTAGACAGACGTTCGACACGACGTGTTTAAAATAATTTTGTATACATTTTTTTCTTTATACACGTGTCAAACGTCTGTCTTACATTTTTGTAGAAAGGCCCAAGAACTTTCTGCCATTAAATTCGAATTTTCAAACTTGGCTGGTCAAAATTATAACCAAACAAATCCGGTGGTTCTTTCAATTAAAATTGAATCATTGCAACAAAAACAAGCTGCGGTGTAGAGGTTTTCTGGTTTTGTAACGCGACCTCAGTCACAATTGGCAATTAACTTTAAAAATTATTCTCTTCAATTTTCATTTTTGCGCTCGCGGTCATAATGATTTTCCTATGTGAAACCGGAGGCTGGCTACTACATCAAAAACACGAATTACAACCGGGCAGTACAAATAAAAGCCTAATAAAAATACTGTAATCGCCAAATTACCATTGCCTTTCCTTTGTTTTAGGCTTGGAAAATCCTTTGTGAGCAATTATTCTGTACAATAGGTCAGACTATTTTAATTTTTTTCTCTTTATTCGATGCCGTTTAAGCGTGTAACCTCGAGTATCAGATATATAATTACTGGACTTTGAATTTGTATACCGAATTAGCGTAGAATTTTTTAAAGGTCATTTGATTTTGAATACTGCTGCAGGCTTAGCATGCCGATTTTATATCTATTCTGTCAAGAAAAGACAAAGCTTTTTCTATCAGTGTCAACATGTCTTCTGCCCGAGCATGGCGCGACCTGTCAAATCGCATATAATCACTTGTAGCCTTATGTCAATCGAAGAAAAGAAAAATTACTTCAAAAAATGTCAAAAGAAAAGTTACGTCAATCTGTCACTTTTCTGTCATTATATCCAATCTCCGGTAGACAAAACTTGTTTCTACGGTTGCCATGCTAAGCCTGCTGGTAAATAAATTCCAAGCCTCCAAAATAAAAAAATCCACACAACATGTTGCAATTTTGGTAGGCTTTCAGTAAAACTGACTCCCTCCTATTAAAAACGAGTTCTTAAAATGTACCACCTTTAATTCTAGCTTCAACCCATCTTCTTGAACAAAGTTAAGGGTCTTAATCTAGCACTAAAAATGGCAATTTTTAAGACCACGTTTTATAATAAGGTGGTATATGTTTAAAAAAATTTGGTGTCACATTGAATTCTATAAACAACTTTTAATCTTTTACTCAAATGTTTCAAAATTCTTAGTATGATAAAGATGAAGAGTTAGTCGGTTTGTTTGTTTACTCGAACACCCTTACCTCAGGAACTATTGAATTGATTTACTGAAAAAAAATATCCCATTTGTCGGGGTAGGCAACTTTTTATCCGTGTGCGCGGTTTAGTTCCCACGGCACGTGTATAAAACCGCTGAAGGTGACTAGTAATTAAATTAATTTACGAAACCAACTAAATTACACAAGACCACCGAGATTTAATACTTAATACACATTCCTACGCACACAGTTACTGCTACTTCAAAAGATAATTTTAATTACAACACAAACGTATTGCAAAAACCTTTTGCCGCAAACTCACCTGAGTCTGTTGTTAAGCAGAACACAGATACTCCCACGCAAGAATACTCCAATGTGGCTAATAATAACATTCCAGACACAGTATTGTTCAATACAAACCCATACCAAAATGTAATTAACAGCATTAAATTCACCATACTCCTTAGAATTAATATAATAACATATTTACATCCCATTGTAAAGGATCCCTCTGTGCCCAAGGCTGTTGTTATTTCTCATACAAAATTGCCTCCCAGAGGTCCAAAAGGATTTTTGAGAGCAAAATCGCGTGGCTATAAAGAAAGAAAAGTGTTGAATAAATAAAAAAGCTTTCATTTTTATTGCGTGCCATTTTTTGGTACACCCAAATTTTTCTTTGGTGCTTAAAATGACTGTTCAGCTTGACTTATTATAGTTATCTGTCTTGCTTTACATTCTACGGTAGCTACAGAACTATTAATTGGTCTTCAGGTACTTGCCCTACTTGCTACAGTGATTACTGCAAAGATTTCTCCACTGCCCGCTTCATCACTTTCTTTAAAAGCATTGCAATCTGATTCTTGTTTTTCCTTTGTTATCTCAGAGGTCTGTCTTTAAGACTCCGTATTTTTATTTCCACAATCCATTAACTCTTTCTGAGTAATTCAATTTTGAGTGTTCTTAACCAAAAAATGTACTTAGTACTGTTTGTTAAATTAAATTTTGCTTTATATGAGAATTCGTCGAATGTTTACTAATCATGATGGAACAATAAAATCATCCAGTTAAAAAAAATATGTTACTCTACGAGTATTTAAAAGACTGATACTCAGCTGTATGCATTTAGGCTCAAAACCGACCTAAACAGAGAACAAAAAGATACGCAGATAGGTCTCAAACAATGCAAGCAGTTGTGGGGGTCAGATAGCTATCAATCACTATATTTATTTTAAGCAAAAATAATTATCTTTTACTTTACTTTTACTTTTATCAACAAGTTTTATGCAAATATAATATAGTAAAATATTACTATACTACAAAGTACTCTAACATTTACCGGGTCCGGAGGTTTTTCGCAAGAGTTACCGTGGCCTTGGCAAATAGGGACAGGTCAGTAA
This sequence comes from Heliothis peltigera, assembly GCA_958496145.1. Taxonomy (NCBI): domain Eukaryota; kingdom Metazoa; phylum Arthropoda; class Insecta; order Lepidoptera; family Noctuidae; genus Heliothis; species Heliothis peltigera. The sequence goes on along the minus strand of OY292345.1, from coordinate 4,001,990 downwards.
GAGTCTAACACTCGCTCCAGCTGCACCCTAAGTGAGAGGGATAATTTAATCAATTCCCAAGAAAAAAGATCTCCTAACATAATATGTACGTCACGCCGAAGCACGGACAATATAGAACACCTTAAGATAGAACTACATACATATGTGCGTATAAGAAGAAAATTACTAGTTCCACCCAATATAGCTATACCAATAGACATTTAGAGCTCCGATCCCTTCGGAATGAAAGAGATTAAGTGTAAGACGATCTATGTTTCCTCTGCCTTCCGTATACACATTTCCAGCATTAACCTACAATATAAATAAGGGACAATAATCGGCAAGGGAACGTATTTTTTCGTCTTGGTGTTTATTTCTTTTGTTTTTATGACTGGAATTGTTTACAGTGTGTGATCACGTTTTGTATTTAGACTATCGTTTTGATTGTATCGTATCGCCGAAAGAAGGTATATTTTTAATAGCTTTAGTGACTAAGGGCTAATAGACGGCTTTTGGATAATCGATCAACTAAATTCTTGTTTTTATACTAGTCAGTGTGAATAAATTTTAAGTACAGTCAAAGTAATATTTTAGAGTATTAATTTGCAATTTGTAAAAGATTATGTACCATAATTATTTAAAAAAAACATAAAAGAGTGACCATCTTGTCTTGACGAGTTTCGACGGGTTTCAGAAAGTACTTTCGTTAAATTGGTGAGTCCCAGCTGTCATGTCTTTGCCCCAGAGATCGCTACGGTTAGTCAAAAGCCAAAAAGTCTGATAACCAGTCTTACCAAGAGGTGTCGAGTTGCCCGGATAACCAGGTTTTTGGGGTCAGATAGACAATCGCTCCATTTAAAACACTGGTTCTCAACTGCAACTGGTTAAAAAACTAGAAACCAACTCCAACATAGCTTGATAATAAAGGATAGAAAGACGAGACAAAAATATCTGTCTAGCACTCCAAGAAAAACAACCGTGATATTATGTCTTTACCAGTTTCAAATATATTTTCTTCTTCCCTTATTTCTTGACGCCTCACCCATTTCGGAAGGCGTTGTTCGTCGACATATCAATCAATCAAATACCCTCAGTATATACGGACGTTGCGGTTGCCTAACATTTAAGCTTTATTGTAGTTTGTGTTGTATCATGCTAAAATGATGATACGAACCATGAGTCATAGCGAAGATATGGAATTCAGGTCAAATGGAGGTTTGTTTGATATAATTCTGAAGAAGCTGTTGTGTCATCTTACTGGTTTATCTACTAATAGTTGGTTAGGAAATTAGAGCTTCTATTTGTTTTTTTTTTTTATATTTTTCAGGTACATGAGAAATAGAACCTCCATGACCAGAAACTCTAAGTAGTTAAACATCCAACAGTGCGAAATGTCTAATGAGCAGTTAGTCTAAAAACTTATTTTATGACGTCCTATCTGGCTTTCAAGTTGAATTGGTATCTACCAAGAGTTGGTGAAACTCACTAAAATTATATTGTTATATTATTAAAATGTATGTATATTAGTCATGTAATGAGTACTTATCGTTTGCAACTTATGCCTCCAAAGTAAGCTATTGGATGCTAGTTTTTCTTTTCCGTTGGAAATCATCAAATGACCCCATCTGCTGTGGGTGAAGCTGGAGGAAGTGCCGACCAAAACCCACATGTTCCTCCTAAAGGTTCCAGGGCTACGGTAACTCTAACTGTAGTTAGTGTTTTGTTTTAGAGCTGCAAATTTATTTATCGTTTTATTACAGAGATCAAAATGTTATCTGCAAGTTTATTTCTGCCATGCCATAACGACAATCACATGCTTTATATATAAAAAAATATATATTATATACATAGAATAATATATTCAGTTCCTTATTCAAGGTGGTCGTAAGTATTGTGTTACCTATTCACGTGATTTTCTTTACGTGAAAACCGTTTTATTGGTAAATTTCCACCAATAAATCTTTTTCTTGTTGCCAAGTCATTTGTCAATCTTTATTTAATGCTAAAAGGTTGTCTTGTTCGTTGGTGGAAATGTTAATGAAGTCTACAGTATAGTGAAATAGTTTGATTCCTTTTGTTTGTGCAAAAATAAAGACCTTGTTTTTGTTATCAAAATATTGTGTACATATTGTGTAGGATATTACGATAAAGTCGGCAGAACAGAAATAAATATATTTTCCAAATAATTAATGAAAACTTTTGTCGAAGGAAAAAAATATGAGTTTCAATATAAAAATTTCCTTTTGATCGTATGATGTCTTGTTTAATTTATTGCTCTTCATTTTGGTTTGATGTCGGCCATTTTTTTACGACTTATAATTATGATGATAATTTTTCCGAAATCAATCTTTATGCTACTATGGAAACGTATTTTTCTAATTTATATAACAACAGAATGAGAAATACGAGATCGAATCAGAAATGAGGAGATCCGCAGAAGAACCAAAGTCACTGATATAGAAGGTAGAACAGATAGCCGATGGGGGATAAAAGGTCTTTTGTGGTGATCACGACTTGGAAGACGATGAGTAGGGCCCCTAACTAGGTGGACAGACAATCTTGGTAAGGCCTTCGGGAACCAAATGGATGCGGGTTGTCGAAGACCGCGCAAGGTGGTGAGCAATGGGGGAGGCCTTTCTCCAGCACTAGACGTCTTTTCGCTAAAAGTACGACTAACTGCAGAATAGTTGTTAAATAGGCCAATATATTTTTTGTTTACGTAATAAAATAAACACAGAGCTCCTACTTATAATAAAACCAATATCAATAAACTTAACGATATTTACGATCCGAAAAACCACTAATATAGGCAAAAATAACAAGTCAATCACTTTCAGGAACGAGTGCCGTCTGAGATGAGGGCTAATAACATTATCATAATATACCATAACTATAGTCTCTTCGTTTAATCCAAGTAGGTTGGGTAGGATGCCAGGCCAGCGCTGACCAAGCCCGCCTATAAATTGCTCCATCGTTTCATGAATCATTCGGACCAGAAAATGGAAGTGACACTAAGGTAAGCAAAGATCTTAGATCCTCTAACCGATCGGAACCGCTTTAAGTATAATCCCAAGAATGTCTCCCAATCTTTGCGTGTGAGAGGGGCTCTACAACATTATAGTCATGGATACGTCATTACGGGCGCAAACGATTAAATTATTGACAAACAAAAGAAAAAACTTGACACACACATATACATATGAGTATGAACGGCGCTTTTATACCTTTAACTGCAGTGGCGTCTCCGGTTGGCTGTATTATCTAAGGCCATGATATATATACTACGGAAGCTCATGTGTTTTTTTCGTAGAGATTTTTTGGGAAATTTCTGCTGATTCGATAGGATTTGAAGGAAAACAAATGTCTATTTTTCTGCAAAAATGGTTGTGGCAAAACGAATGTTACATATTATACTCTTGGGAATGATACGGATTTTTTGGGAGTGAATTACCATAAATTGTAATAACCATAGAACGAAAGTTATGTTATGGAAACAAAATTCTATAAATTCAGCTATAGAATGTATCTTTCTGTATAATTCTTTAAAAGTTCTTCAAACCAACAGACAGACATGTGTTGCTAGGAAGTTTGTTGCGCCACTTCTTCTTCCCAGCAAAAACACATAGGAAGTGAAGAAGGGCGGGCGTTTTGGGGGCTGTCTTTTGTAATTCAAAAAGTGCTGTTTTACAGCCAAGTTTGAATAATTGATTTTGAGTTTTTATCTTTTCTATTTTATTCTTCGAATAAATGAATTAGTCTTAGCCTTTTTATGAAAAATGCATCATACTTCTGTATTTTTCCGGTTATTTATTAATAACTATTTTTATGTGACGTTTGTATAGCTCTTCAATTCAAAGTTTTATAATTTCAACCCTCATTTTCTGCAATACTAAAGCCTAACTTCGAATAAATGAATTCCAAGGAAACATTGATTCCATAAAATTAAAAATAAAACAGTGAGCGTTTAACGTAATACCTATCTTATAAGCATGCTCCTTTACAAAAAAAAAAAAAATATATTATTTCTTTTTAGGCGATTGAATTAGTGAAAATTGGGGAAGTAACACAAATATATTTTAATTCGTGATATTTTGGAATTGCCTCTCTTACGCTTTTCTGTATCAATGATTTTTAGGGATCCGTGCACGTTATAAAGTATTGGGAAGACTTTATTTTTACGAGTGCGAAAACAAACAATATATCAGTCAATTTGTGGTGTCGTCAGTCTCGACTTGAAGTAAGAAGTCGTCAATAAATAATATGGGTTTTATTGCTTTTTTATTATTATTGGATTGCGAGAAACTTGAGGGCTTTCATGCCCCGCCCGCCATTATCTTGGTTATAAAAAGGTGGTAATAGAAAATAGGTTTAAAAAACAGGGAGATTGACATGTTATATTGAGTTTATCGAAAAGGAAAATACCACAAAAAGAAACAATTCGAGAATGATAATTATGTATCTAATATTGTATACATAGAAACAATATATTTATTTGTTTTGAATAAATAAATAAATAAAATCTAAAAAAGTTAAAAAATATATTACATATCAAAATTATTTAAAACAAACATTGTTTATTTAATATTAATATTTATATAATATTAATAAGAATAACCAACATTTTGCAAATAAATATTTATTGTTTATTTAAAATAAGTATGTAGCTTATGAATAAACTAAATTCTAATAATACGTACTGTGTTACACGCCTTCCCCTCTTTTATGTTGCTGTGCCCATCAGGGTCTATAATTGTGACCATAATTTAATAATTTTCCACCTTATCTACATTATAGAATGCAATAAATATTATTATGTACATTATTTCACAAATATATTCTTTTAACAATATATAATATATTTTATATTTGTAAAAACCAATAATGTTATGTAAAAGTAGTTTCCATCTCCTGATCTAATCTTAGTATAGGTATATTCAAGAAGCCACATCGCGGAGCACAGGTGCCAATAGCTTCATGTGAAATATTGTTATTCAGCCGCCATCTTAGAAGCTGACACCAACCTCGTTTAGGGAAGGTTTCGGTATGAACAGTTCCCGATACAATATCAGGCGCTATCGTTTGCTCTCACAGTTTGCTTATATATGGAGTTTTTGGTCCTTATCAACTGGTCCTTCGATACATTTTAGAAATTTTGTAAATTTTAAGTAAGAGCTTTAAGTCAATTATGTGAGCTGAAGCATAAAGCTGAAGAGTTTGTTTGCTTGAACGCGCTAATCTCAGGAACTGCTGCCATCGCTCAATAAATATTGAAGAAAAAAAGAAAAGAAGGAAGGAAAAGAAAAGAAGGAAGGAAAGGAAATGAAGGAAGGCTTTTGGCTAATTTTATAAGGTTGCACGGAGTAGTTCCCTCTGGAGTCAAGGTTACCGCTGGGGGAAGATCCCCTATTTCCCTTAGTTATGCCATCACACGTGAACTGCTGGACTCATTTAATTTTTTAGTGTTTTTATTATAGTTAGGAAATGTTCCTAGGAAATAAACAGGACTTGTCTGTCGAGTTAGCTAGTTGGCTATAAACTCAACAACAAAGATCTTAAAATACTTAAAAATCAACTTTTTTTTCTTAAAGCTCTCCAACTTCATTCTCCACTTCCAATAATCCTTTGCCAAACCAGATTATGTAGACAATTACATATTTCCACACAAAACAGACCATTTATACACCAATAATAAAATAGAGTGGTTACTGCCCCCAGGTTTTACGAGAATCTGTAATCGTAAAATACGATACCAATATTAATACGTACGGAACCTTAATACGCTGTTTAGTTTATTACTACCGCCGTTTACTGCCACAGATTATGTATGAGTATGCTGCCTAAATGTATGGGTAATGGTTTGTCTCTAATATGCTGGTTCTGGAAGCTTTTTATTTGATTAAAGTTGTAGGGTTGGCCCGTGATAGTGTCTCTTTTGATGATATTATGCTAAATCAAATTATATTATGTATATTATAGGGAAATTTCTGAGAATACGTGGAGCGGGGGAATGGTAGGCACTGTCGTGTTTTGTTTTGTCATCGTTTTGAATGAAATAATATTGTTATACGTAAGAAAAATATTAGTGAACGAATTGCATATTGCGAGTTCTTTTATGGAATCACTTTGTGAAAAAAATACACGTTTCTTAAAATAAGAAAGTACATTATTTATTTCTTTTTGGCATTAACTATTTAAAGACTAAAGTAAAAACAACTAAGGTGACCTGTCAAAAAAATTAATTGTAAATCACAGATGGAGGAAATATGTAAAAACTTAAGAAAACTTTCTCTATTAATTATCTAAGGTTATTATATTCTTTCCAAGTCTATCTTGGACACCAAAGACTTCGTAAAACTGAAGTAAAAGTTGTGCAAACCTTTTAAGGTTAAATATCTTAATTAATCAATTAATAATAGAAAGGAAAACTTTATACAGGTTAAGTTATTAATAATTATATAAGGGAGCAAATATTACGTGATCTACATAAGTAATAACCATTTCAAAATACCTACGTCATATAAATGGTTAAAAATATACGATGTCTTTGGACTTAAGCCAAGATTATCTTGATATACAGGATACGATTGTCTCATTACTCCCTGTTACTGTCAGCGTAGAAATCGCTAGACCGTTTATGGTGGTATTTTATAAAGTGTTCATCATGATTTCTGAATACTTTTCTTTAAAATTGTCTTGTCAATATTACTACAGCTGCAACTGTAGTTAAAATAATATTTTTTATTACATATACATATGTATGTGTTTTCTTTCAATATTTTTTCTTTTTATTTAAACTTAGGGTTGATGAAGTCACGAATATATAATGACCTTGATTAAAAGTCTCCTTAATTATGTTTTTTTTTCACTTGATTTTATTCCGTTAAATGTTCGAATAATATTCAACCGTTAAAAAAAATGCGTACTTACTGTTTAAAAGGCTGGCAGCTCACTTTTGACTCTTCTAGCCTCTTATAACCGCTATCCATCAGGGTGTCCATCTGCTCGATTGCCACCTATCAAAACAACAAATTTGAAGATTTGACTCCATATCCATACTCTCTTTTGATTATATTTATACTAGCGACCCGCCCCGGCTTCGCACGGGTGCAATGCTGATACTAAAATTATACATATAAACCTTCCTCTTGAATCACTCTATCTAGGTATTAAAAAAAAACCGCATCAAAATCCGTTGCGTAGTTTCAAAGATTTAAGCATACAAAGGGACATAGGGACAAAGAAAGCGACTTTGTTTTATACTATGTAGTGATAAGCAAAAAAAAACTAAGGAAAATGAAAATGCGAAATCCTTACACAAAAAAATAGACGATCATATTTCCTTAACTAATAATAATCATACTCGATGAACAATGTAACCAGAGAATTGGAATAAAACAGGCTGAACCTTATAACTATGCACTTAGCGTATAAAAAACAAATAAACTTTCCGAGAGCCCATTAACTGAGGGCCCGACATTCTACCGATAAATTGAATTCCATTCAATTGAGGCTATGACTCTTCCTTATTCTGCCTCCAGACAAATCACCTCATTAATTCGGAGGCACGGAACCTCGCCGTTTTGTTTTTACACTAAAGTACTCCAAAAAAATGACAGAACTTCAGAGATATCATGTAACGATGTTTTTTTGCGAAAATTTTTGTTCGAATTGCTTCCTTGATTGTGGTTCATTTTGAAGTTTAAAAAAGTTTATCCGCATTTTAGAAGGTAGAAGCAATTTTTGGTACATTACGATATCCTGTAGACTCAATGATTTATTGCCATTTTGCTTCTGTACTAAAAAATACAAAAAAACTGTTTCGTAGTTGTAAATACCTAAATTTGGTCCTCATGCAGTTAAAAATCATTCAATTTCCTTACCAACATCAAGTACCAAGGCAATCAAGCATCAAGCTACCCGAAACTGTCAAATTCATCCATCAACTTTGAACCATAATGCTTCAGTGATAAAGTTGAAAATGTAGTAAAGAAATTTGACAGATTGTAGTAACAAAGTTCTATAAACCATCATACCATAGGCCATTATTCTAGAACACCGCCCTTGAACATTCAGTTCAGAAACTTCTAACAGACACCTCCAAACTTATGACAAAGCCTTACACCTTGTCACACATATCAAAGTTAACATACTTGTACTCCGAAGTTTCTAGAAATTGATACTGTTTCTAACGTTATTGCATCTACAGGCAACTGTGGCCGGGTAGACAGCTCGTGTTTCAAAACCAGTTGTTGAAAATATATTCAAGAAATGATTTTAAAAATATTGTTTTTCGAAGATGTTCGATACTGTAAGTACATTGTTAGTAGAGTAAGATTCGTCAGGTCTCCTAAATAATCAAATTAAAGTACCTAAATAACTTAAAAAAAAATCGACTTCTTAAGTTTACTATAAAATAATAAAGTAGAAACTGTAAATAAAGTAGAAAAAAAGTACAAAAAGTAAACTCAGAAGGTGCAGACGATATTTAACTATATCAAGCTACCGAAACTGTCAAATTTTCCCAATCAACTTTGAACTATATGCTTCAGCGATAAAGTTGAAAATGTGTCAAGGAAAGTTGACAGATTGCAATAGCTTGATTTATAAATACGCAACAGAAAATAATGTACAATAATACATTTTAATCACAATCTTACAACATTTTTTGTTTATGGCTTAAAATAATTAAGCATAAATCGAACTTAAAGCCGAGTTGCTACTGAAAATGGAATAAACTTTTCATGGAAAACCCCAATAGCCTTTGTACAGACGCCAGCACATCAAGCTACCCGAAACTGTCAAATTCTCCCAATCAACTTTGAACTTTATGCTTCAGCGATAAGGTTGAAAATCCATTAAGGAAATTTGACAGATTATTCTAGGTCTGTACATACACATGAAATTCCTATAAGTTACAAAACACGATGAGATAAAATTGATACGAGTAGAAACTTTTGTTTGGATTAAAATGGATGAAGTTCTAAAATTAGTTTTAAGCCCTCATAACAATAGTTGTAGCGAATTTTATCCAATCTAAAGTAGTTAAACCAGCTGATGTGTTATCAGGTTTTAGTTTAGATTTTTTGGTATATTTTTATTTATAGTGCAGTTTCTGGGAGTTGGACCTAGGAAAATATTTTTACTATGAATAAATCCCTATTTGAGGTGGTTTTTTTTTTACTTTATGCCATAACTTGAGAAGATTTGAAATTATTTACAGTCTTGATTTTGAATTAAGAACCCTCTAGACTTTAATTAATTGTATGTGATACCCTCTGATATGACCTTTTTTTTTGTCGCTGGCAAAAAATGCTGTAACGCATCCCCTTCCCGTCGAGGGACGGGAGAGGTGTATGTTGGGCTCCCCGGTAAAGTCAGTCCCGGTATACTTACTAAAAATACCAGATTCCAGACTTCAGCTACTTTTTTTGAAAGTTTCTTCAAACCCACAAAGCAATTTCGACCCAGGAATCGAAGCTGAGAACCCAACCTTAGTAGTAGGGCCATGCAATTAGTAGACCAACGAGGCAGTCAATACAAATAAGTTGAACCGAAACGCCATTTCTTTTACTAACAAAAGCTTGTTATTCCAGTGTCTTTAGATATTATTTCTCCTCATTTCGACCCTCAGGCGATTCTTTTAAATAAAAATTGCATCTTCCAAAGTAATACTTGAACTCCAATTTCAACCTAACAATGATTTTTATTCCTTTGTTAAAACCGCGGTCGCAAGAAGATAGCCTGATTGAAATTCTCAGTTCTATATAAAAAAAAAAAACTTGTTTCTCGAAACCTGGAGGATCGAGATTATATCGTTCGTTGACTCTTTTAATAGAAATAGTAATTGTGGAATAAGATTTTCTAGAGGCTGTAGTTATACTTGAACTGAGGAAAAGTTTGTGAGAAGTATTTTTCACCATATCAAACTGGAGACTTTGTTGAATAACTTATTTCAGGAACATTTTTTAATTGCTCAACAATTCATTCCAATATATTTCTTCCTGCCCTGTTCCCAAGTTATTTAAGGTCGGCGCAGTACGTTTTTAACCGACTACCCAAAAAAAATCTCAATTCGACATGTTTTATATCCTTTTCTGTTCCCATTTTTCTCGTCTTCGTTAGCTTTCATACTAAAATCCACTCCCTTCTTAATCATATCGTCTTTTAGGCAATCAATCCATTTATCTTTTAGTCTACCTCTACCTCTCTATCCATTCACATTTATACTTAACAGGTTCTTTGTAGCAAGCGTTTCACACCTTCTAATTACACGTCCTTACCACGTCAATCCATAAGTAAAATACAAAAGAACTTGCCGAACTGATTCGATACATCAAAAAACACTTCAATGAAATAAGAACACCCTTTAAAAATTTTAGCTCTTTCCTTGTTGCATTGAACAATTGTCGTCGATGCGATAACGACCTTCTATCCTCAGTCTAACTTTAGTATTCAACTTTCTCTTACGTCTTTATCTCTTTAATTGAATTTAAAACGATCACTTTGGAATTCAAGCAGTTTCCAGTAGACTATTCAATTCCAAGAATGAGATTTGTAATGTATGTGTTTTTTTTTTGTTATTATTGCTAGCTTTTGGCTGGGACTTTGTCCGCAACTCATCTCATATCTACATTGGACTGGTTGATGGTTGATGAGCTCTTGAAGCTTCGAGCTCGATTGCCGATCCAGATTTTTTTGGGATTTTTCTGAGAGGAACACTTTCGAGTAAATATTGTCAATATCGGTCCAGCTGATAACAACTTAGAAAGATGTACAAATACCATTTTGGCATTGATTTTCAGCAAATGGCGGTGTGAGCATGAAACCATAATAATTTTGATGTAACAAACAAATATTTTTTTGTATAGATATTGTTTTATATAGATTATTCTTTCGCCTGATGGAACCTAATAATGTTGTAAGTATATTGAAAGGCAATCAGACAGAAATAAGAAAATAACTCAGTTGGACGGGTCACGAAATAAATTGGAAGACGACGTTGTTCCATGAAATAGACGTACTGTTATGAGTCCATAAATATTTGAACATTCCAAAAATATCATATTTTTTGTTTTACTTAATTTTTTATCTCGCTTTTTATAATTTTGATTTTTGTTCATTTGTTATATCTTTCGTAATGCATTCTTTTTCAACAATTTTATTTTAATCTACAGGAAAATTTAAGGAAACAGAATACAATAACAACCCTATTATATTTGGGTTCAAAAACTTGGATATTATCTTCTTTATTCTAGGGCTAGCTTCTGCCAGCGGTTTCACCCACCTCCCATGGGAAATTATATGTATATAAATAAATGAATTTTAGCCTTAACTGATAAATAGGCAGTCTAACACTCGTTCAACGGTCCAGTAGTTCCTGAGATTAGCAAGCAAAACAAACTCTTCAGTTTTATAAATATTATTAGTATAGATTTAACTAAGCTAGCTACAAAAGAATAGTGAAATATAATTCAGTTACTTCAACATACATCGCAGCTTTATAATTATGGTACACAATTTTCCCTATTGTTCTCGTATCAAAAGAAAAATATGAACTGTATTAGCTCGTTACATCTAGTTTGTTAAAGTCAACAAGAGCTAGCGAATAATACTCAAAGGAACCTATGATTAATGATGTAACACTGTAATTTCGTTCACTAACAAGCGTTATTTTGTCCTGGTTTTAATCAGTATTAATTGTCGCATTGCGTATGTCGATGACATTGTGATTACTAACATGAACTGTTTTGATGTATCGATTTGTGATTGGGGTTGTATTTTAATCGCAGAAATTATAGTAACAATTTTCTATAAACTAATCTAAATAAACTAATAATCAAAAGGGGTCAATTAAAATATTGCGTCATAAAACTCATACGTATCGCTGGCAGCCGGGATCGTGCCCAAAAGGCTGGCCGCATTGCCATGTTGGATGGCGATGCTGATTCGTTGGCCAAAGTATTGGCTAGCCTTTTGGTCACGTGTGGACTCCTTAAACAGGCTGTGGGCACTTGGGCCCAATGATCCCAATGTTTCGATCCCCAAAATTTTGTTTTGTTGGAGGCATGATCATATTATTTATAAAACTTAATAATTATATAAATGTAATTATTACCAGCACAGCAAATTTAGATATTATCTATAAATAGAGAATGCTTTACTCTTAACGCAAAAACCGCTTACGTAAACATTCCCAGCGTTCCGATACGTCAAAATTATTCAAGCTACTGGTCTTTTGGCTTCAATGTTCACTGTATTGAAATTCATTTTACTGATTTCCTTTTTATATAAAATATATTTTCCAACGTAGAATTTTATAACAATCCTAAATCAGGTTACATTTAATGAGATGTTATAAGTTTTTCTTGTCGAGGTAGATGCTTTATTCCGTTAAAGGTTATGTTGGTTACGTTCTTATTATATTTTTTTTGCCTCGAGATATAAAATCATCCAAGGAACTCAGTAATAAGAAGTATATGATCTGTGAAAGTATAATTGTACCTCTAGGTCACCAAATAGCCCTAGGCCCTTTGCGTAACTAAAAGAGCACTTTGCCTGTAGAGGCACTTTTACAAAAAACCCCCATAATTCCCTTAAAAGTGGCGCAAAAGCCCTCCAAGATATTATCCTTTTAAAATGTCCGACGCACGTACACATTTTACTCGCAACCATATAATGTGGGTCGTTTTCTGAAGTGAGGTCCAGCCTTCATTATTTTTTGAGGATATCATTTGCAACACAGCGTTTTCATTGTTTGCATTGAGCCCTTTTTTGGTCATTTTTTCGTGACGTACAGTAAGTGTGACAATCGCACAATTACTTTCGAGTTGTGGGACAGCCAATGGATTGATTTCATGGTCTTTTGGTACGAGTATCTGAAGTAAAAGATTAATGTTCGGGGAAATAGGTCGAGCGAATGAAATTAGTTTTACGGGCTGAGAACGGGTGAGATCATGTTGAACATAATTGTTTGAATGACGTAGATATATCCACAACTTGCGAGGAAGGAAGTGGTTTATTGCGAAGCTTATAGGAATTTGCTCACAAGTTTTCACTACCGATTCCTATCTATGATTTATAGACTTGCACGTACTTCTGGTAGTTTGGGAGTTCTAGTTTCATGTTTTATGGTTAGGCTCTATTGGAATTATGTGAGAGCATTAATATGAAATTGACTTTGAATAAAGACGTGTTTGTTACAAAAGCTTCATTTAATGTTTTTGGTCATTTAAACATTTTTGGTCCTTTTGGTCTTAATTTAATCTTTAGGGTTAATTTATCTTTAATTATTGTTATTAAGCTTTTGATTATGAAGACCCATTATAATAAGTATTGTAAAACAGAATTTTACACAAAATACTACAATCTGTCAAATTTTCTCGCAGGATTTCAACTTTACTGTTGAACCATATGGTTTAAAGTTGATTGGGAAAATTTGTCAGTGTCAGGTAGCTTGATGTGTTGGCGTCTGTACAACATAATTTTTCTTACAAGACGACAACACATCAAACTACTACAATTTGTGAAATATCCTTAATGGATTTTCAACTTTATCGCTGAACCATATGGTTCAAAATTGATTGGGAAAATATGACAGTTTCAGGTAGCTTGATGTGCTGGCGTCTGTACCACTTAAAACTAAGTGGCTTAAGCATCCTAGCCTTAATTTATTAATAACAGACATTCAGACTTATTTAATTTCCTAATGTGAATGTAAATAATGCGACTTCATTTTTCTGGCGGCTTTCACCACCTTTTTTATATGACCGTAATAAATAATGGTTAATCCCGACTTAAATGCGTATCTTTATATTGTGGAAGTAAACAACGTAGATTATATTTTGTTAAATGTACTAGAAATGACAGGAGCGGACTAAAGGCATTTGAAACATAAAGAGAAAATAAAAATATATTAGGGTTTAGGTCACTTTATTTTAGTAGAAAAAAAATGTTTGGTCCTTTTGTTCTTAAGTTAATCTTGGTTTCTCCCGCGTACCAGGGACCTTCTTCCCGTACCCGGATAAAAAATAGCCTATATTCACAGGGGATAGTGTAGCTTTCTCCTTCTTTGAAGCCTAATGATTCCAAACAAACAAACAATCAAATCTTGTCTTGTCGTGAGTATGGATAAAGGATGTTTATTTATGTTTTTTAGTCTTCTGAGATCCTTTTTGATAGAAAAACACGCTTATACTCGTAATGTCGTTGCCTGTTAATAAAATTAAATACCAAATGCATTGAAAATAAACCGGTTTTAACCAGATCGTGTGAATTTTACACCTAAAACATTATAGCCTTGATAGCCAAGTTTGGTAGCCATATGAAATTCCGTTCCATTTAAATCAGCCGTTTTTTTTTTCTAAGAACGTTTATCAAACAAATACTTTCACAACCATCATATCAGTACCGATTTCAACGGGGTAATTTTGCGTAGAAGTAACGCGATGCTCCACAAATGATTTAGGAAAGCTTGACCTGAATATTCTCGCTGAGTTATGAGTTAATTTATATGCGGAAAATATGGTGCGGACACATGACAGTCTGATTAGCGAGTTGGAATGTTCGCCTATTTGTTTAGATTACGCCGGGCTTTTAACCCAATTGTGTCTAATAGCCAGATTATGTACGGATAAATGAGCTGAGGAACTTGTTTGGATAATTCATTTGTGAAGTCTTCATTGTTTTTTCTCAAGGTATGTGGATATTAGGAAAAAAATGTTGTTCACATTAAAATTCTTTAAAAAAATGCTTTTAGCGATAAGACATGTTTTGCGTGCGTTTATGTTTTGTCACTATATATGTGTGTATATATCTGTTCTGTTATGTTCCTATAAACATTATGATATTCATTTTATTAATTCATCATCATTATTTTTTTTAATAATCATGTAGAAGTTCCTCATGAACAAATGAAGATTCAAGTCTCAACTCAAATATTTTTTAACCTGATTATCCTACTAATGCTATATAGAATTTGAAATACAAATAAATTGTTTATTACAGCAAAGGACAACCTCAACCTACATATATGTACATAGAAAGATATACGTAGATATGTTATGAGCTGTAGCTCATAGTCTTATCCTAGCAGATATTATCTAGTAGAAGTTTCTCGTGCTGCTTTTGCCTTAAATCAATTGTAGATTCAACTGTGAGACATACAATAAGACAACCTTAGCAAGATAGACCTTTCAGAACTAGTTTCCTTAGAAATACGTCAGGATTGTTCTAAGTATCACACGTAACCTATAGCACAACATACGCAGAAACAAAGACCTCCTTGTAGACAGCTTAACTGAGCTGTGACGTCATGACTAAGCCAGCAATTTCTTGAAAGGGGGCAGTTCAAGCCATCATCCCATCTTAATCTACACTTCATCATATACCAAGACTTTAACGCCGGTTAGGAGAACCTATCTTCTGTGATCCGTTTATTTGTATGTAAATAATTTAGTATAAGAAATGCTATTTTCTGATATGACCATTAAATTTTTTGGTATATAGTCTATATTATCGCGTCTATATATTGTAACAAGTGAAGAAAATCTGTTTATTTAACTTTTTTTACTTGTGTCATTTAAAAATAAAAAGCTTAAAAAAATAATGTAAATATCTTGTACGAGTATGTTGAGATGAAATAAAAAAATATTAAAATTCAAATATTAAGATTTGAATTAAATAAAATTTTGTACTTGAATCAAATTGCAATGCAATTAAGGGCAATTAAGTTCTACCTAGATTTTGTTAGCTTATCATCTTTATATTTTATACACTAAGTCCGCAATAAAGAATTCAAATTATACGCAAAAAAAAGGATAAAACATCTACATTTGTATACACTGAGATTGCAATAAAGAATTTGAATAACATGTAAGAAAAAAAATGGATAAGGTGTCAAAATCTTAAACTTTTAAATTTAATGTAAATCTATTTATCGCTCCGCTATCATCCCCGCTCATAATGCCGTCCTCATTCCAAATCACAGTGCTATTACGAGGGATATACGCATTCGCACAATAGGCTCTGATTCCGATTTGCATTTTAACGCAGTTCGTGCCTACCTAAATATTGTTTCATATAATTGATACCGGCTCTCTAATATTGTAAGCGTTTGATTCCACTTATCGCCGACATTCGTCTAAATTGGGTTCAGCTTGGTTTATGTTAATTGTGACGTAGTTGCTATTGTATTCGTCTTTAGCTTCTACTGTCTTATCTATCATTGAGGAGCTCGTGGCTAAGTCAACGTCACACGCGTCGATCGGTCATAAAGTTAAACAACGCCTGGCAACGTCGGTCCTTGGATGGGTGACCATCTTGTCATGACGAGTTCCTCCGTGTTTCGGTAGGCACGCTAAAATGGGTCTTCTGTCATTTGCACACCATTGGCAGTCGTTACGGGGTAGTCACAAGCCAGAAAATCTGAAAAGCAGTCTTACCAAGGTCAATCGGGTTGCCCAGGTAACTGGGTTGAGGAGGTCAGACAGGATCCGGTTAAGACTAGAAGCCAACCCCAATATAGCTTGGGAAAAGGCTAGGCAGATAATGTCTGATTCAGTTCCTTATGTATTGTTCCTGTTTATCACATGTAATCTAAAAACTAAACACCATCCAATACTCTTATTTCTGTAGTTAATCCAAACCGCGAAATGTGGTGATAGTTACCCGTACCTATTTGCAAGTTTTTCAATTCCAATCCCATTAGTTAGTTTGCGGTTGATAGTTTATTTTTTAATCCACAAGAACCCATTACCGTAATATCTTGATCTGAAAAGCCTTCAATTTATTGGCGGCTAGCAAATGAAATGCACTTTTGTGGTACCACCTCCTTTGATGGGGCGCCAGTCGCCACGCTGGAAATTTATCAACCAGATGGTATCATTCGAAGTTTATTTAATTTATTTTGTTTGGTTTCAGCTTATAAAATTATTGATTTTTGCGTTTATTTGAAGGGATTGTCTTGAATTTTAATAAGAGTTGAGTTTTAAAATAGGCTTTTGATCCGTATCTATTATTTTGGTCTGTGTATGGCCGCATCGGTCGGTCGATCATAAGGTTAAGGTTAGGTCAGTCCATGGATGGGTGACCATTTTTCATGACTATTTCCCCCGTGTTTCGTTAAATTGTTCCTGGTTGTTATTTTAAATCTTAGGCCATTACGGAATCAAGGAAAAAAAATATGATGGGATTTTTTTCACTTAATAGATAAACAATACTTTTATAAAGCTGACCAATTAATTAAATAAAACTTTCTTGTGTAATTGCTTAGCAAAATTGTAATTAAAAAAATGACCAGGGAAAATAAAATAAATAGTTACTTTGCATAACCAGCGTACTTAGTAAAAAATACACTGAATTAGTATAAGACTGTAATTTGTTCAAAATTATATCAAATTCCATACAAAGTTCATTCGACTCAAGTCTCAAGCCATTATAAATTCTTATAAATGGGGCTCCACAAAATGTACTGAACATTTCTTTAAAATCAAATTGAAATTAAATTATCACCTGACACTATCGCGTCATTTATCGCGTTTTGAGTCACAATATTAACCGTATTTATGTCACGAATACCATTTTCTTGAAGCTAAGGGCCAATTAAATTTAATAAATTATAGCCAACATGAGGTCCACGTCAAAACTTCTGACGTGCAAAGTTATGTGAAGTTTATGAACAAAAGTTAAGTCCTTGATTCAAGAATAATAAATTAAAAGAAAAATCTTTTTTTTAAAAAGCTTTTATAGTCCGCCATATTGGATTTAGAATAACGTCAAATTATTTTTTAAGTCACTCTCAATAAGCCGTTTCATTTGATACCCATATTGTTGAAATTAATAAAAAATAACTACTCCGCCATCTTGGACGGTCCGCCATACTGGATTTAGAACAACTTCATGTAACATAATATCTTGCATTGTCATCCAAACTGAACGTTTATACAAAATTTCAGCTCAATCAGTTGAAGATATCTACTTCAAAATTGAGTTCAAAGAATCCACCGTAACATACATACACGGCAAGTTAAATAAAAGCTTTTAAAAAGGAAAATAATGTATGCTGCAAAAAATCTTTTAAGTTCACCGTAATTAATCAAGTTGACATAACCTGCACCACTGTGTTAGTTCTAAGTGATGTAGCTCGTTTTGAACTAAGTAACAATAACTGTAATTTTTTTTATAATTATTTTTATGTTACATAAGGGTGCGTTTAGGAGTATGAAGTCTGAAAACACCCACCCGCATTGAGCAAGCGTGGTGATTAACCCTCAATCCTTCTCCATGTGACAAGATGCCTGTGCCCAGCAGTGGGACGATAAAAAAGGCTAATGATCAATGGTGCGTTTAAACCGTAATTATCCCTATGATTTTTTAGAGAGTCAACGAAATAATGCTCTGGGTTTATTTTCGATATTTCGAAATTAATTTTAGTATTAGACGCCAAACGAATTAATTTAAAGTTGTATTACTGTCCTTTCGGTTAAATAATGATATTAATTGGACAAAATTATTTTTAAAAAAATATTAAAAAGGATTTATAATTGGCAGTACATTTATTCCCTTCTCACTCGCACACTATTTTAATGTATACCCCACTACGCAGTACCGACTGACAAAAAAAAATAATAGCATAAATAATGATGCGTAATGCACTAATTAGCGAATGGTGTCCATTTACGTTTGTCATGTAGTAATTACTGAAATAATTAGTCCCAAAACTATCGCAAATGAATATTACTTTAATTAATAAAATAACCCCACAATCACAACGCGACAAAATTTTATAACGGTGTTCGTTATTAGTTAAATAAACAGCTGCTTTGTTGGTCTAGTAGACACATGGTGGGACTGCTGAGCACGGAGTTTCAGGTTCGATTCACTTTGGGTTTTAAAAACTTTCACGAAAGCAGCTCTGAGTCTGGATGTTGCTGATTGATACATCCATGCATTGGAGAGCACGTAAATTTCGATCAGAAATAAGGTGCAGGCTGTCTCTCCGGTCGTGTCGGATTGACGTCTCGTCTGGCTAGGAGAGTGAGGATATGGTGCACCTATGTCTGCGCAAACTTTTGCACACTATAAAATGCCTTGCGCAGCTGGCTGATTTCCTTAGAGAAAACTGCCGCTGTGGAGCCAATCGAACTGAACCATTATTACGTTGGTACGTCGTATGCTGACGGTACCAGCCTAATAATCCACCATTTAGAATTCTTTAGCCGTAGTACCTGTAACTTTTCAACAGTCAAAATGTAGGATCACCATATACACATACCACATAGCGCGGGGTATCAAATAGCTGGCAACCTTAAAACGGCAAAAATATTTATTTATTTATGGTTTATGTACAAAGTCCATGAGATAAGAAGTAAAATAGAATCATCAGGTGCAAAGGCACTGCTTATTTCTAAGTAATCTCTTCTAGCAAGCCCGCTATTGGGAGAGTTAGAATAAGAACAATGTATATAAATTATTTAGCGATACATATACAATAGCACGAAAATTAAAACCCTCAATAATTAACAAGAGCTAAATTAAAGTTTTCAAACATTATCCTACATAAGAGCACTGGTAACACGCGGTTAGCAGATCCCAAGATAAGCTAAGACTGATTTAAAGTGAACGTTGTGCTAAACTTCGCTAAGTAGTCTAGATTGTTCGCGGAATGCCAGTTCAATTTATTTGTGATAACTTCTTATTAATTTTAGATAATATTGCGAATGAATTGAGTTTGTGTATTGAAAATATTGAACATAATATGTGATGATCATGTTTCAGTCATGAATTATGGTTTTCTTAATACAAAAATTAAGAACTAAATATGGTGTAAGTATGGTGTCAACTAAGAACAAAAATGATTTTTTTTTTAATATTTTTTAAAATATTTTATCGAAATCTCCAAAATGTATCGTTTATCATTCAAAAGTTTGATTAGAAGTTGTTTTATTATTTTTAGTCATATTTTTTTTTCGCTATCTTGTTCAACAAAGTCTGGACAAGAAATGGATCGCAATATAAAAATATCATTTAATAACAAAAAAAAATGTGTGTAGATACTTTTTTTCAACGATAGTTGCAAACAGCTAAACCAAACGGTTTATTAAATCTATCTAATACCAAACATCAAAGTACCGACTATTTAATATTAGATACGAACCAAACATCTAACCACGTTTAGCCATATAAATTCCATTTTCGAGCAACAAACTGACAAGCAATAATTAATATTCACCAAAACGCACACTCGACTATCACAGGCGGGTTCCGTACTAGTAAATTGCACGAGTTGCCCCGAGTGAGCCAATTCACCCCACCACCGCAAGCGTTTGCTAAAACTTTGCTCATATTTAATTTGGCAACGTACTCTAGGGACTAGCCTGATTATTGTTACACGTTAAACACTATTAGTTCAAACTTCGGGTTGTATAGCATCAATATTGTCGCAAAGTTTTGCTGGAATTTGATTATTAATTTTCGGTGTATTTTTTTTTCTGTTCCTTTTTGTGTTAGGTTGCTAATTTTATGGGAATCAAAGCGAATGTACGGTTTGTGAAGTAGTTTAGTGGAATTCAAGGAGAAATAATACAATCATCTACCTAGCCTTTTCGCAACTATGTTGGAGTCGGCTTGCAGTCTAACCAGCTGAAGCTGAGTACCAGTATGTTACACACAGAAACTGCCTATCGGACCTCCTCAACCCTTTTACCCGGTGATCCCGATACCGCATAAATAGAATTTCTCTATCCAGAAAAGAATGATCAGATTCAAGCTAATGCATTTCAATGAAGGTCAACAGAACTACACAGGACCCTTTAGAGCCAGGGTCTGCTTGGGCTGCGGGTTGTTCGTAAGAGATACCGTGGCCCTGGCACACAGGGACCTCCAGAAGGAACATATTGGGTTTAAGTCAGTAAGAGTCTGACACTCCCTCCAGCTGCACCCTCAACGGGAGTGGTCATTTGATGATTTCCCACGAAAAAAAAAGGTCAACAAACCATCACTTGTTCAATTACCATCGGTTCTTTTTATTAAAGATACTAGTGAGAACACGTCGGACAGAGAAGTAGAAGGCATTCTGAACACAAATAAAATTTGTATAAAGGCAGAATGATAATATTGGTTCTGTATATTTATTATGAGTTAAGATGTTAGATTAAAATTCATCGCAGAACATCGCATACAAGTTAAAGTTATTCGTACAACAGTCTGCCAAAATCAATAAGCGTCGATGCCGACCTGCATTGAACGCATAGCAATACTGGTTGGTACTGGTATAATCTAGTATCAGGATCCCTATGATACCTAACGAGTACCGACGTTAGTTAAGCAAATTTCGTCGAATTTGGCACAAAGCCTTCTGTCCCAAGTTTCGGCTCAAGTCACTAGAGAATTGAGTTTTCTTCGGAAATATTCTAAGTACTTAATGAAGTAGACGTTCTTGGTATATTAAATCTGGAAATATACTTAGGTACTCGTTACTTTTAAATGTTTAATGTTATAAGTGGTTCCTAGAAATAGTATCTACTTTAATATTTTCTACAATACCCCGAATGCTGTTTAAGATAATCAATAATAAACAGCCATTTTGACGACCCCGATGGCGCAATGGTTACCACGCCGGACTGCCGTGCTAAGGGTATCGGGTTCGATTCCCGCCACGGTCGACATTTGTGCGATGAGTATGCTTGTTGGCCGTGGTCTGGGTGTTATAATATGTATTATTTATAAATATATAATATATGTAATTTATCAATTGTGTTGGCACCCATAACACAAGCAAATTAATAGCATAGCTTACCATGGGGCCAACCGACCGTGTGTGAAAAAGGTGTCCCGACATGATATTATATGATATGTAGCATTTCTTGTTAATATTTTGTATTTTGTGCTGATATTGTGGATTTTAATTAATTCAATAATAAGGACGTTTGTATCATCCCACCCCTAAACACAGGCTTCCTCTCACACGTAGAAGGATGGTGAGCGATAATCACCAAGCTTGCTCAATGACGGTCAAAAATCATTAATTGGTGTCCAAGATTGATTAAGAAAGTACATAGATTTAAAAAAATACATATATTTGATTCCTAAAGTACAAAATAATAGAAATATACTTAAACTAAAGAAATGTTCTCGAACAAAAACTATTATTAATTGCATCTGAAGAATCGTTTTGCCTCAAAACTTTATAACTGAGCAAAATTGCTTGCAATAAAAACTTTCCAAGTTGCAAAAATTAATTCCGCTAATACCCGCGTTCGTACACTTGTGCCAAGTTTATTAGAACAAAACGCAGTAAACCAGATTCAAACAAATTCGTACTATCCATACTTGTAGATCTTGGAATTCAATATTGAAGATCCTAAAAATGTAGGCAATAGTAGTAGTAGGTATTGGATGGAATTATTAAGAAAATATTTAGGACTATATATTATCCAATCACATAAAACAACAGAACTTGAACTATGAAAAAAAAAAACAGACAAAATATAATACGGTAACTGTGACTGCTCAAAATACAAAAAATGATGCTGTAAGTGAAACAAAGCGTTTTAAAGTTACAATTAGGAAATCGTAAACCCACATGAAATCCATACCGATGGCATGGCTTGCAAAATGTGTAGTAGATATTTTTAAAGTTACTTTAGAAACTGTAATTACTATCATTATGACCCTTTTTATAGGGCCACTCCTGGGTACAGAAATAATATCTAACTTGAAAAAAAAACCAAATTAATATCACAATGTTATTTTATTCAGATAATTAAAAATAGCGTTCAAAATTCTATCAAAAATATTTTTTACAACTAATCTAAGTTGATCTATGATTCTTATAACATTTACGTATCATTAATTAGCTATACTCACATGTCTCTGTTAAGCATTTTAACTGGTTAGATTTTATTCTTCTCTTCAATATAATAAAACCTGTAACCAAGCAGTTCTTGTAATAATAGCTTTGCGCCTCTTAGCTATTCTTCGGGGTTTAATTGCGTTTCAGAAAATGTGTTTGCTTTGATAAAGTTGAAAATTATAATCTTGGTAAATTTTAACATATTGTCATGTTTCCTTCTTATTGGATTTGACCCAAATTGGTTTTGTAGGTTTTAAATTTATACACTATCTCATTATCCTCATCTTTCTTAATGCTGATGGTTTCTTGTCTAGTAGTTCTATAGCACGACTACTGTACACAAGGTCCCGGGTTTGAGTAGAGCCGAAATCGCTTTGTGAGTTTTAAGAAACTCCCGAAACAGCCCGGACTCTAGAATTTGGCGATTGGCTCACCTGTCAGAGTACATAAATCTGTGCTTAATCTTTCTGAAGTCTTATTTTGCATTTCGTTCCTATCGCACTATAAGAGTGAGGGAATACTAAGAGCACTATATATGCGCAATTCTTGTACTCTATAATGCCACATGCAGCTGGCTCATCTCCTTAGAGACAATAGCAGCCATGGTCGACAACCAGTTTCATTATAGGCTTATTAAGATTTTCACAACAAAACTTCGAACCGAATTTATATTAAAGCCCAAAATACATCCCTAAACAAAACACAATCACAATCAATAAAAAATTCATCCACCTAATATTTTCTGCTCCAAAAGCGTATCCGTCAATTTCCTTAATTTGATGTTGGCAAAAGAAAGCCGTAGTGACGTCGGTTATAACAGAAACTGTAGCTCGGTTGGCATGTTTTTTAAGCAAATTGTAATCCGAACCAAAAGCATCATCGTATCCCAGGCCACCTTTTACTTGTATTTCTCATTTGCCAATATCAAAACAAAATTCAAAGCTCGGTTTCCCTAAAGGAACTATTTTCGATCTTTCATTTGTTTTTTGTTTCGTCTATCGCTGAAGCGATGAATTGTTTTCATAGGCTTTTTGTTGTGTTTGTAATTGGATTTTTGATTTCTTTTAAATATGTAAGTCAATAATTATAATGTGTTTGTCGTTATTTGTATTATGCATTACGTAATAGTGTTCCTTTATTTTCCTTAGCTTGATTTTATCACCACAAAATAAAGTCTTCATTAATTAATTTAATTAATATCTACACTTAATATGATTTTCAATTAACGTTATTGCGATATTGTTTTCTCGTACAAACTGGTTTAATTAATTACACTCATTATTATTCTCTTTTTTACTTTGATTCCTTGCGCATAATAATTGACCTTTATGAGATTTAAAATGCATTTATTTGTTAAGCACCTTATTGAAAATTTTGACGACAATTTTATCTGTTACTGAATTCTTGAAATGAGAATGTAATTAATAACTGATATTAAACAGTTACGTATTAACTGTTTTTGTTTCAAACAAAGCGATCTCGTCCGTTTCAGAAACAATATTCTTATTTCATTATTTTCTTTTGTTGCTATCCGAAAATCTAAAATGAAGTTATTCTAATAAACAATTTTATCATTTCCATTATAAGTATACTGTAATTGTTTGTCCGTTACGTAATTTCCATTAACTTTGATTCATATAAATTATTATCAAGATACAATATTTTTTATTAAGCTTTTTTCATAGAAATATCAATTTCTTTTCTGAACTCGCAGATTTCTTTTCTTAGCCTTAATTCCTTTGGGAACTTGTTTTCTAATATTTCTAGCCATTCAATACTTAATAATATTTGTTCGTAATAGCTTCGATACACGTAACGCCACTTATTTCTCCAATTTACAAGAAGAAATCGTGCAAAAGCCTTGCCTCTTGGTCTCTGGTGGGCAGTCCTTATATATTCCAGTTGGGTTTATAGTACAATTTGTGAACAGGAGCAACATGCTTCGCTTAAATGTATTTCTACGTCTAACCATGTTCATTTAAAGTTGAAAGAATTTTTGAGACTGAATTTATAGAAAAGTTAAACAATATAAGACACAATAATATTGAATCATCATCATCATCTCCCGAGCCTTTTCCCAAGTATGTTGTGGTCGGCTTCCAGTCTAACCGGATTCAGCTGAGTACCAGTGTTTTACAAGGAGCGACTGCCTATCTAACCTCCTCAACCCAATTACCCGGGCCATCCGAAACACAGTCATTGGTGTCCAAGATATACTTAGAAAGTACATACAAACTTAGAAAAGTTGCATTGGTACTTTCCTGACTTGGAATCGAACCCTCGCCCTCATACTTGAGAGGTTGGCACTTCTACCACTACGCCACCATGACTTTTATTGAATATTATCAATATTATAATATTGAATAACAACAACAATAGCAATTATAAGCTACATATGCATATAAAAATGAAACCCTGTTTCCCTTGGCCAAGCCATCACGTGTGAACGTCTTGACCGATTTCACTTGACTCATTGTTTATTATACACTCATTAAGAGCCATTTTGATTTGATGCTATTTGGTGTACCCATTCAAAAACAGGCATTGTCCTTTGGCTTTTCAATATTAACAGCAACTTTTCACCAATTTTATACTGACCATGTTGTTATGAGTAATTTATTGTCGCTCGTTTTATGACCTGTATGACACTCTCCGGATACATTATGTGGCAGATAGGTTAACGCTTTAATTATCTGTAAAACTACAATAATATCATCAATAACCGTAATAACGGAGACAACTCAATACTTAAAGGATACCTACATAATTATGTTTGCATAAACACGTTTTGTTTTATTCAAATTATATTTCTACAAGGAGTAAAAGGAAGTGTCAAAAAGCCTATATTCCTTGAATTGATTCCATTCCATACATTCCATTTTGAAGACAACATTAAAAAAGAAAGTTCTAGAAGCGCTTCATATAAATAGGTTTGAAACCCCACGAAACATGAAAGTTACAATTTCTCATTTCCCATATTCAGTTACGACACGATATCATGATTTTTTTAAACGTCGAACCACACTAAACACTTCTCTTTTTAAAACCCAACAAAACAAATGAACAAAAACTAAAATATTGGCGTTTAACGTGTCTCTCCGGGAGGTATTCTGGAGCACATTACTGACTGTATCGCCGTATCAAGCCACCTTAATGCAACTTGCTTTTAACCTACATCGGATGAAAGCACACCACGTTATGCCTCCAAGGGCGTAATCGGGCCGTTTGTTACACCGTACTCGTTATAAGTACGGCTTTAAACATTCCGCGTATTTATTTTTAAGGTTATGTTCGGTGTGAGAGGCACTCCAGTGACGCGGGGTTATTAAGCTTAAAATTGTTCCTTGAAATATTTTCGAGATATTTTTGTGCAGTATTGAGTTCTCAGCGTGAGTCATCTTTTAGAATACTAGTATTTAAATCTCTTATTAAAATTCAGTGTATGGAGTGCAACTATCCAGACTTCTCTTTTTCTTTTCATTAACATGGCTCCAAGGTTAACAAGCCCAGAGTTTTGTCAAATCTGCCTGACGGCCTCTCATATGGAATGGTAACGACTGCTACTGAGTATCATTCGAGAGCGCGATAACGTGCCGACCCGAGTACGGGAAAGTTACACAGCCAACTTCTAGATTCTGGGCTACTTCATGAAAATAATGTAAATTGTCTAAACCCCACAAAATGATCTGCCCAACCCATGAATCGAATCCAGTCATGCTTGCGAACACTGCAAGCTACAGGGCGGTTTTATTGTCCAGTGTTTATATCGATTTCGCAGTTAATGGATAGACAATTAATTAAAATGTATCCCGTATCAAAAGGGACTTAAAATAATGATGACATTTGAACCACCACACCAAAGCAAATTATTAATCAGTCCAATAATTAATCCAGTCCATAATTTACTACGATGAATTTGCCATCCAAAATCTACTTTTATTACTTCCAATAAACATGGCAAAATGACCACTGTGACCAAATAGATTGAATGTATTAGGTACTAATGTAAGTGGAGTGATTAGAATTTAACGCTGGCAACATTACGCTGGGAAATGTTGGGCAGATTTCGTGATATCGCATAATGTGCGCATATGGAGCGCGTTTAGATAGTGATGGTGTAATATAACTGTTATGGTGTGGAAAGCAATGGGTAGATTATTGAGAGAATTAAAACTTATTGATGCCGTATTATCTGTCAAAGGGTAGAATTTATTGCGAAAGAAAAACGTCCTGTAAAACGCTTCTATTAATTTTACCTCCTTCTACCTCCTGATTAAGTAACAACCGCACGGGTCGATGGATCATAAGGCTAAGCAACGTTTGGCGTGGTCAGTCCGTCAGTGGGTTTTTGTCAAGTTGTTACTCCGTGTTTCGGAAGACAAGTTAAATTGGTAGGGCCGGCTATCATTTGAACATCTTTGGCTGTCGTTGCGGGTTGTCGGAAAGTCTGTAAAACAAACTTACCAAGGGGTATCGAGGTAACAAGGTTGAGTAGGTCAAATAGGCAACAGTTTTATTTATAACACTGGTACTCAGCTGCATCTGGTTAGACTCGAAGCCGGCCCCAATAGAAGAAGGAAAAGGCTATGCAGGTGACGGTGAGGCAAGATCCTCCTTTTTACTATCCCTGCTCAAAAATAGAAGGGAGATGGAGTTGAATGCAATGAATGTTTTGCAGCGTTTAAAAATAATTGTTCTATTAAGCCCAACATAAAGGTCTCGATAGTAGAGGAATATGCCATAAATATTATCTTCTAAATAACATTTTGCGAAATTACTCCACGGTGTGACTCTAAGTTACACCATGTTGTGGCTTGTGGGTACAGCGCGTCATACAGATACTTTGCATATTCATTAAGCAGGTCGTTGGAGCTTGCACCTATTTGCCTAAACTCATTGTACCCTACGCTTCCATCAATCGTGTTAAAGACTTGATTTTGATGTTGAAAGACTTATTGTATTGGGGATTTTGATAATGGTATTATCGAAAACCTTGAATAATTTATATCCTATCTTTAGATTCTTCTACCAAGCAAAGAGACTCAACAACGTGACTCAAAAAAAGCTTTACAAAGAAAATAACCTACAAATAATCATAATCACTAAAAATCATTAAACTGCATTAAGGAAACAAATGAAGACTTAAATAAATGAATTTGAAATAAAAAATTTTTACTCATTACAAAGTTCTTTTCGAAGAATACGGTTTTAAATATTCAATAGTGCGGTCAATGCTTAGGAACTTAGTAAACTGGCAAAGCTGCATTTTTTATATTTCTCAGAATCATTGAGAATCTGGATTCAGGTCTTTGAGAGGATAAAGCTTCCGCGCCCGTTTATACAGTGCAATTACTTAAAATTGCTTTGAACAAAAAATGTCATGCAAGTAATAAGCTTTATTTCTGTTCTTAATGATAATATATGCGCAAGTATCGAGATTTTAGAAGATGAATGCTGTAGAGTGTTCTGTATTGTTAACAAGAAGTCTCATTCCTAGAATTTATCCCCTAACCTCACACGTTTTAAAAATGTTACCTTCTCTGCGAGGAGTCGTGACAAATTGCGCAAGCGACTAAACATCTGATAAGCACGGTCTGGGAATGGATCGCATCTTGTCCTACATTTTGTCTCATAAACCAAATCAGTGGGTTAAAAATGTGTTCACTTTATTTTTAGTAATGGGTGCTCTTTTTCTTTACGGTGAAACAAGATTAAGTTACGCTTATGCGTATGAGTCAAAAATAAATGAGCTTATTACAAATGCTCGTTATCTACATGAAGAAATTGATGAAAACACTTTCACTTTAACCTCAGACAAATTTATATACACCGAGACCATTAAAATTCTGATGTCTATTAAATTTGAAAATGTATCATTTTTATTACCATAACCATCGTAATTGACAACTTAGTTGGTGTAATGTTTCACCATGTTTGACATGGATTGTTAACATCAATGTCAAAGTCATCGTCAATGTCAACAATGTGGCAGCTGTGTCTGGGAGTTATATGTCTCAATTTATAAATTAAATTTTATATACGTTTTTTTAAGTAAACATTATGTAATGTAAAATATCAGTTATGTTAACACCCACACCACAAGATAGTTTACTCTGGACCTAACCAATCGTGTGTGAATGGTGTCCTCATAATATTATTATAGACAGCGTAACCATTCCAGTTTGTTCTAAATCACAAATATTCTTCTCTTCTCATTTATCTCTTCCACCATGATAAAGAGATCCTTCAAGATATTTAAGTTGAAAGGCTGATCTAATACAAGATCTCTCTGAAGCAGCTAAAATTTCAGTATCTGCAGTGACCTGCCTTCTATCAAACCATAAGATGACAAACATTGATGGTTCACTGGAGCGATCGCTACCAACGGCGCGCGGCGTAGCGTCTTAGACTAACTCAGTTAATACAGATTTGATCGCCACAGATTTGATCTTCGATAGTGATAGCAATACGGTTTGAGTCGGATCGAAGCATTCGCAAAAGTAAGAATATTATAATTATAGGCTTGTAATACCAGAAATAGTTCTCAAATACTGATAAATAGACTTAAGAATAATGGTCCTCCGTTGATTTTCTTTTTTTAGGTATTTTTTATTCAAATTCGTTTAACGATAAGATTTTTTTTATTAATAAAAAGCTATTTGGAACCATCATTACTTAAAAAGCAAAAAAAAATGTTAATAATTGCTGTTAAACTGTAAATTTGAGAACGGATAATCACAAAAAAACAGTCAGTATAAACCTATAACATCATAGGGTACCTATAGTACTCGTGTATACTACAGAGATACCAAAATCGATCAAACAGTCACATCCAAAATATTAGCAAAATATGAGGAATAAGAATAACAATAACAAAGCAAAGAACAAAAGAATGAGAAATGACACATGACGACACAGTACACTTCATTATTCCTTCAGCATCAGATAAACAAACCCAAACAAAAGAATCAATGTACAACGCAAACGAACCATTAAAGAAACACAGCGATAGTTGGTATTAACGTGTCGGCATTTGCTAAGCTGCTTTCGGATTCACTGGCAATTTTATTTGCTACCCAATACACCTCTGGCAGCTAGCTTTAAGTCCCAGTATTTACTTGGATTTATTACTCCGCCGATATTTCGGCAACTTCCCTCACGTTCGCTTATTTTGTTTCCACTTTGTTTCTTCAATTCTGACTTAGTAAATTAAATAAAGTACTTCAAGTCGAACTTGGCTTCGAGTTGTTTAATTAGCGTAGTTTAGATCCTTTTATAGTTAATTAGCGTTTGTAAATTTAATATTAGGAGTTTTAGAGTTTCGAGGATTTTTGTAGTACTTCTTTCTTTCTTGTTTTGCCATAAGTTCTAGGCACAGCCTGCAAGTAAAAATTTATAAGACTAAAAAAGTGAAACCTTTAATATAGCAGAGCTAAAGCTGTTTGTGAATACCAATTTTCTGGATCGTTGAATAACTGATAAAAAATGGCTACTACTACTTTATACAGAAACATTTTTCGACCCTTAAATAGTACCTTCTTAAATTTCTCCAAAGCAAAACCAAACGAAAACAAGCTGTACACGTGAACAAATCGTCTTTTCCTTCTCATATCTTATTTCTGTCACCCGTTATTGTACTAGGGATTTTCTGTAACGTGATGATCATTTCATAGAAGCTTAAAAACTGCCAGGTACCATAACATTTAATAGACATTTTTTTCTAGATCTATATTTACAATTTTTATACAATGTTACAATATTCTATACGAGTAGTCTCATTCTGAATATCTTTATAACTAAAATAAAATTTCTCTTCACCGATAGTAATAGTGGTACAAAAAAAAACAGATGTGGCCATTCACGGCTTATTTCGACCTCCTTTCGTCCTCCTTTTTTAAACTCTTAAAGAATGGGAGTGAAAAGTTGGAAGTTCTAGTCGGAATACTGCAGCCCAACCGTTCTTTTCTCGTACATTTTCAATGTGAATTAAAATCTTACGAATGTATGTTCTTGCTTATTATGTGGGCACGTAGGGTTCTTTATTCAGCTCGACGTTGTTAGCTGTGAAACTAAGTTTTAGTGTTTTAACTAGATACTTTTGTGTGAATTTATTCTAAGATAGGCAATAATTTACTATCTCTCTACATAAAACCGTATTACTACAGAAAAACAGCAAGTTTTGAAATGAATCTAAATCTAAATTGCGGCTGTTTCATTCGAATCAAATAATAGTATTTCATAAGCTAAGTAACAAGTCCCACATAACATAGAATAGAAGATTATCGACACCAAATCCAAGCTCCTAAATGCAAATTAAATTGTAATTATCGGAATTTAATTTCAATTTTGTAATTAGGAATCAACGTAAAGGGGCAATGACTGTAACTAATTGCCACTTGCAAGAGTTGCATTTTAAAAAGAAAACGTTATAAAACTTTTATCTCAAAACCATCATTATTCATGAAAGCCGTGACGTCGTGATTAATGTTTAAAACAAAGTTGAAATTTTATTTCAGTTGCAGAAATGGTAGCTAGGATTGTGACTACCATTTTTCAATTCGTGGGAGACAATTTTATGAAAACTGTTGAAATGTGTTTTCGACAATTTCGTATGGCACGGACTGTTTGCTAATTACTGTTTGCTTGTGTTTAATGGGTTTCTTAATCAAGCGTTTAATTTATGCTCTTGATAATTTGAGAGGAATAGAATTTTTGTTTGATCCTTACCATATTGGAAATTAACTTTTAGTAGTTACAATATTAATGATTAAATTTAGGCTCCAGAATATTATATTATCGATAAGTGTTCCAAGTAATGTTACTATTTTCAACTTGTCACTGATGATTAATGTAAGGTTTCGTAGAACTTCATCTAGATCTTTAGTCCAATACCTACAAATGCACTATCACCTATCAAATGTCGTAAGACGCGTAGATTGATGACGTCATTAATCTTTGTATGATCATTAATCTGTCTATCTGTCCATATAATCTAGCCATCTTCCTCGAGGTGTCCCCTGAGGTGATGGCTAGCGTCATTTGTCATATTAAGCATGAGCCAGTGCAATATGTCACTACTTAGGACAGATGTGATCTTGCAACGTAGATGTAGAGAGATTTAGGCTACCGTTTTCCAAGAAGTAATGTTATATAGAAATTATTCTTAAAATAAAGAAAACATTTCCTTTGAAATCTTATAAGTAATTTATAAATATAATTACATTAGGTTTAATTTCAAATTTAAGGGTACCCCTTCACCATAACGACACCTACTTTACATACCACAAAACCTTACTAAGCTCCATAAAGGATGAATATGAAGATATCATCGAGATAAGCCAAAAGTGCTAAAACACAAAAGCCTCAGTCTTCAACGGTTATACAACGACAATAGGGTCCTTAACAGTCCTTACAGTCGCAATTAATAGAACAAAGGAGGGTAAGGCAAAACCTCTAATGTTCGGCTCACTGTCTGCAACAATGTGTTGGGTAATTCCAGCTGTAAATATCCACGTACATGGTCTAGCATTTCAAGTCTTGTCAGTCGGAATTTGTAATGGGAATGCAACTGGTTATTTACATTTGAGCGCACATTATAAATAGTGTTTCCCTAGACGCTGCACATTTGGTTGCTCGGTACCGTCTTTAGGATCCTTGCGTAGATCATGTTCACAAAACATACTACACCCTTGAGTATTATCTCGGAGATGAAATATTGTAAATGTTGGATCAAGATTGCTTCATAAAAAACATAATGCACAAAATTGCGTCTAGACGTACTTAAATTACTTCAATGTATTTGAATTTATACATAATGCAACTGGCACAATAATTAAACTCAAAAGCGATTTACGTCATCATAAACATCAGAAAACAACCTCTCAAAAAATTAAAAAAGCCATTAAAACTGTCGTTTCTTGGCGTACAACAAACAGAATTATATTATTCACAGTCGAATCGTAAATTTTATAACTTCCATTCGTTTTAGCGAGAAATAAAATTTGAACTTCTTTACAACATTCATCAAGCCGTCACGGGCAAAGCTTTTGAATAATAAAAATCTTTGCCTCGAGCCACGCAACGAAGTTTCCATAGCCAAGACATACTTCCCCTTTACGGATTTTTTATAACTTTATTATAAGAGACGAGAAGTAATTTCTTACATTTATTATTATTGCCGAAATCCCATTTATCATGTCAGGTATCAGTGATAAATATCAATAACGATGCTTGTAGAATTTGTTCCTGCGGGTTTTTTGTTCAGCAAAGTGAAATATGTTGTCATATTTTATCGTGGAATCAGTTTTTGTGTTCGATATTAATGCGAAAACAATTTTGATATTTTTAAACTCTTCGTCTACGTGTGAGAGTGTAAAATATCGTGTCGTCATTGTCATTTATTAATTCGTACAAATTCAGCAACAGAAACTTTTTTGTAATCATTTGAAGAGCAAACAAATTTTTCTATGGTTTAATTTTGTGGTAAATTATTATTCAAATTCAGACAAGTCTATTTGCAGGAAATATGATACAAAGTTTAAGGAAGGTGACTATAGTTGCAACATTGCAGACTCTGGAAATCAAAGTTATTTAACTCATCAATATAAGCTCTTACAGATAAAAGAAACAGTCCTTTACAGTATAGAAGCAGAGAGCCGTTCAAAAGTACCTAAAACATATACCTAAAATGACGATGTTTTTACCTGTCAGCTACCTAGAGAACTCTGCTCTCAAATCTGTATCCATCAATAAAATAAAAGATACAAAATAATGCAGAGAATCCGTCAAAACGGGATACTTTTATTTTTCGATATCATATCACTTTGCGATGATTGCTTTCTCTGTTACTTTTAAAGAATATTTTATTATTAATTTATATCATGATCATTACTATTTTAGCGAATAATAAGTTGAAGTTGGAGTCGCTTAACTTTCTAATAAAGCAGGAACTTATATATACTATGGACTTTTAGATCATCAGGAGTAAAAACAATATTTAAAGTTTCTTATACCAAAAACTTCATAATAAGGCTATACCCGACTATAGAACCAAAAAATCCAACACCTATTAAACTCATTAAAAGTGTACACGCTACATTGGAAACACGAGAACACAACTCCGTATAAGACATTATCGAAAACTTAAGTGATTAACTGTTTTCAAGACTTCGTTGGTAGCAAGAAAGAGGTACAATAGGCGAGAAGTTTGGCTATCCGCATATTTTAGAATGCTAATGCGATTTTGCACTTAGCCCACGTGACTTGACAAAGGGAGCGCTTAAAATATAGGGAGAAGTTGTGAGTTAGAAGGTTGTTTTTGTATTTTCATATTATTTCGCGAAGGGGTGAGAGGTGGTGAAAACTTTGTTGAATACACGAACATAGAAAAGAGTAGTAATGGTAATAAATAAGTTTATATGCCCAGGCTTAGTGCCTCAGGTATTCTTTCCAGTTCTATCTAGAAATTCAAAACTGATGTCTGTAGACGACAATACTAAGAAATGTTTGTCCTAATAGAGCCAACACATTGCCACATACTCAGAACTAAAATTCATCTCACATTATTCGGTCATGAATGTCAACGTCATCACTAATTATGGTCTTGCACAAAAGCCTGCAATAATGACGAAAAGAGTATAAAGGCACAGTATTTATTTATTTATTACGGTACAACAACAGCTTCTATGTAATAATAATTAGCTTGTACAAGTGCTAATTATAGATGAACCAACATTAATAACTGATAACTTAAACTAAAAAGTATATACAACACGCACTAGGCACTTTGTTGTGCCAATTTATTCAGCTTATTTAAAAAAAAGAAAATGGAGGTTCCTATGGCAAGATTTTGAATTTTATTCAGTAACAATTTACATTGAGTTTCGCGCACATCTCTATGCGAAAAATAAACGTGTGTGCGTCGGCGCGAGCCCACTGCTGCATGTGTTCGCACACAAAGGTTGCATTTTCGCGGACATTTCAGAAATTTTCACACGCAGTTTGCTAGAGTGAATAGACCTGAAGAAGCATTTGTGTGCGTCACTGTACCACATACCAGTCAAATGTTGCAATTATAATTATAATGTACAGTCTTTTTCAATGATCAAATGACCCCTCCCCATGAGGGTGCAGCTGGAGGGAGTGTCAGACTCTTACTGACTAAAACCCACTATGTTCCTTCTGGAGGTCCCTGTGTGCTAGGGCCACGGTAACTTTTGCGAACAACCCGCATCATAATGTATAGTCTTGAATTACCAAAATTCTTAAACATACAGAAAACCTGATATTTGATGTTAAATCTAATGTCAATATATCTTCCGATATCGCAATATCTGGTCTTGTTTCATCTAAAAGTGGTCAGGTATTCATTTTGTTTGCAAATCCATTCTTTTCCAGTGTCTAGAGATTGCAATTTCCAGTCAGTGAGCCTGATCTGCATTGCACAGCCTTCATCGATTTTATTGCCACTTAGTACTATAACTTTCCAACCTAGTTCTTAGATTTAATCTATATTCAAAGTTATTAAAAGGATAAGAAATTCAGATTGGTGATGATAAAAATATGAGTCCCTGTATATAGTATCTCACGAGGCAACTAAAATTCAAGTGGTATTGACAAAATAACATACTTCTTTAGAATACTAGCGTCCTAAACATGGATAAAAATTAGCCTAAATATTATTCTGATATACAAGCTACATTACTGCCACGTTTCATCAAAATCCCTTCAACTGTTTCGACGTGAAGAGGTTACAGACATATACACACACTCATTAACTTTTGCATTTATATATTAGTCCGATAGTGTGATCATATTCAAAAAACCTTTCCTATATTGATAATTCTATCTTCATTTATTTATTTTTAATATTACCCGTAGGTACAAGAAAAATATAGACCTACGAACTCAATATCTCAATAAACGGTATTAATCCATAAAATATCCGACTCACCTTAAAATAAAATATCGCAGCGTTCAAATGTAAGACAAGTACTTAATGGGCCGAATCATTTCGGCACGCTTAAGTAATCGAAGTGGAAAGCTGATAAATTAGAAGGCGTTCGAGAAGAAAGATCTCGAACAATCTATGGATCAAAGTGTTCCCGTGTGAAATATCATGATTGAAGACTCACTCACCTTTTGTTTATCGGAGGATTTGAAAATTTAAATGGGAACTTTGGAATATAAAGGGAAAATCGTTGTTGTAGATAAATTACGCTAGGTTGATGTTGAGCTGAAGGTATATACATTGAGAAATTGTTTTTAAACTTTAACGACTTCTAAATATATTTATATACAATCTTTAATATTGTACTACAGACAAACAGACAAAAATTCTAAAAACTATATTTTTGGCTTCGATATCGATTGTAGATCACGCCCCAATAATTCTTAAAAAAAATATAATCAATCTATAGTTTTGACCTTTCTACGATTTTATTATCTGTAAAGATTGATATATTATTAGAAAGGTTTGATAGATACCTTATTCTTTACCTGACGTTTCAATTCATTCATATAGAGGAAGGCTCCCTTAATTAGCTGTCTAAAACTAAAATAATTTTCTTTTTTTTGGAATTATTTGTACAGTAAAGAGCAATGCGAATGCGAGTAAACCAGTGGCAGAAGCCAGTGGTATATATTATCATTATAAAGTAGTAATCTGGCGAGGCACGTCTAACTACCAATGCGTTAACTATGAAGAATAATAATTTAGTTTTTAATAAACAGACGCCAGCACATAAAGCTACCTGAATCTGTCAAATTTTCCCAATCAACCATATATAAATCAAAATTGAACCATACGCTTCAGCGATAAAGTTGAAAGTCTTTTAAGGAAGACAGGTTGTGGTAGCTTGTCGATTGTGATGGCGTCTGTACTTTACATTCTTGAAAACCGACTATAAAATAGCTGATTAACATAAAAAATACAATTACATTTTTTTAAGAACCACAGTGTCCTAAAACCTTTTAGCTTATAATTCCAAATCGCCAATTCCAATTTTATAACAACAGAATGGAAAGTAAAATAAACTGATTATTTTATGCCTAAAGCAATTTATGCAAATGCCTTGTAAAAGATTACAATTAAAATAATCTTGTTACATTTTAATTAATTCACTTTGGGAATACGGATTTCAATTAAGGTTTTGTATAATCATAATAATGGCCCGAGAGAATTTTGGCCCTTACTAAGGTACTTCAAGGTTTGCTATGAAATAGTTAAATAGGTACAAATTAATATATATACCGATTGTCAGCTGCGGTGGCCATTTCCTCTAAGGAGATCAGCCAGCTGCGCAGGACATATTACAGTGCACAAGCATTCGCGCAGATACAGGTGCACTCTCTATTCCTTCACTCTCATAATCAGTAGGGACGGCAATCAAATACGGAGAGAGATCAGGTGCAGGATCGACATTTACGTGCACTCCGAGGCACGGGTATATCAATCATAAACTTCCAGACCCCGGGCTGCTTCATGAAAGTTTCTCAAAACCCACTAAGTGATTTCGGCCCGACCTGGGAATTGAACTCGAGACCCCGTGCACTGCAGTCACGCTGTGCGACTACTAGACCAACGAGGTAGGCCTTTTCACGGTCGGTTAGCTCCAAGGTAAGGTTATATATAATATATCTATATTATATATATATTTAGATACATTATTATAAAACCCAGACCACAGCCAACAAACATGCTCATCACATAAATGTCGACAGTACCAGGAATCGAACCCGGGACCCTCAGCTCGGCAGTCTAGCATGGTTACCATTGCGCCAACGGGGTCGTCACATCTTCATTAAAATTGTATATGTTGATTTGGTTTCATATAGCCTGTTTTCTTGCTTTAAAAGTAGATTTTACTGAATACCTTTCCTTTATAAAGTAAAAAGCTTCATCAATATTTCCGTTATATTTATTTACATAATGTGAAGATATAATTGGAGTTTCCAAGGCGGTATTTATAAAAAGTACTTCCTGACTTTGTATGTGATTATTTATTTATTTAAATCTAGCTATCATCCTCAACCAAATTACTCTATTTTGTTAAAAATTAAGTTGGACACCAATGACTGATTAAAGGTGAAGGAAAACATTTCGAGGAAACCTGGACTATAAAGTCTGAAATCACCAACCCGCATTGAGTAAGCGTGGTTATTAACGCTGAAACTTCTCTGTGTGAGAGGAGGCCAGCCCAGCAGTGGGACGATAAAAAGGCTGATGATGAAAAATTAAGTTGTGAAAACTTACCTCTGATGGATTGACACCCATACACGGACAGACCGCGCCAAACGTTGCATAGCCTTATAATCACTTGACGATAAAACCTTGAAAAAAAAATATTTCCTTCAATCTTAAAATAATTAGTCTACCTATGTACTTATAATATCCCACACACACCACCAAAAACGATAATTATATTTATTCAACCAAACCTCTAAAAAAATCGCTATACAAAAATAGCATAATATGTAGGAATAAACGGCTCTCCAAACAACATTACGAAAAATTCTTTTCTGCGCTAATCAGTAACGGAACTTCCTCTACCAAAGCAGTTTATCACAACTTCCCAACAAAAAGTCTCTTTTGTGACATCGAAACGGTAGGGTTACCATGAAAAAGTAATATATCGGACAATAATGGACCGTCCCGTTTTCCTGTTGTTGAGATGCTTTTGAGATACCATATTTTTGTGCTTGGGTAAGTAGAATGCATCAGTTTGTTATCGTTTTCTTATCATAAGATGTATTTTAGTGGGGATTGTAGGTAAGCTTCGTAAGGGAAAATGATTCTTTATTGTGGTAACTGGAAAAACAGGATTCAGATAATTTATATACATATGTGAAGGTCTTCGTAATAATAAAAGATATATTTTTTAAGATAATTATTTTCTCTTGAAACTTCAACCAGCCGCTTACAATACATATTTATAAATCGAATTTTATTTTTAAGAACAATATGGACATTTGGACCCCCAGAACGAGACTTTTAACACCAAATGGCTTAACAGTATAAGTTCCAACGAGGTTACTATATTTGCGCTATTTAAGGCTCTCCCCAGCCGCAGCAGCACAACGCCAAACTAGGAAAATAGCATAATTCAAAAACATCGACAAAAGAAAAATACCACACACAATCTCCATTAAAATTCCCACCTGTCAACAAGCCGGGACTGTCCCACTAACTCTCGAACCGCACACACACTAATAAAGGTTGCACAAAGAGATGTTACTAACATATAAATTGCAGAAAACCGTCACACGCTTCCTGCGGCGCCATAATTAACGTGACATAAAAATACGGCGGGTAGCTTTCCACTGAAGATGTCAGTGTCTAGATTATTCATGTGCTCTCACATTTTATTCACCCTGTATTTAAGGGTTACCGCGTTATAGTCGACGGCGTTTACGTTTCTTTTGTGAGTTAAAATGATAGCGCCTTTGCGTACCCGTATAGTTTATTTCTGACTCCTTCAGAGGAATGTGGTTTTGTAGATAAACTATATGCTCGTGTAAGCTAATTATTTTAGCTCACAGCGAGGATGATATTTGTGTAGGTACGGGTAATTAATTTTAAATTAGTGTTTTGTATGGTGAAGAAAGCCGCTGACTACTGCCAATGCGCACTTTTGTGATGAGTTATTAAGAGAAAAACAGAACAGTAATTGTTTGTTGTAACTTTTTGTATTGACAAACTTAATTACTGTACAAAAAGAGCTAATTGAAATAATACATCACTGGTATGCTTAGAATAGGTGCTTATGTTTATGACTAAAAACAAAATAGGTAACACAAAAGATAGGCATACCGAGACCCGATCGAAGTTATAATCATTTATTTGGTAGTTAAAATAGATGCAGTACGTTCTACTAATACGCTTAAATATATAATTCGCGAATGGAAGCGAAAATTAAAATCGTATTCGCAATCCAGAGATATTTGTTCAGCTAATCACGCTCGATAGTTTGAGCTGGAAATTTGATGCATTTTCAAATGCATCGCCGATATGCTGATTAGTTAATTGGTGGTGCTGATTATGTTCTAAATGAATTTTGTTAAAGTCAGTTGTATGTTGTGTTACATAAGTAAATAGCTGGTTATTTTTTTAATTAATTTTGTCAAAAATAAAATGCACTCTATCGACATCGTAAACAGCTTAAGATACAATCCACACACCAATATTGAAATATTAACTTCAGCCAGTGGTTTCAACCGCAGCCTGGGGAAACAAATTCGCCAACCTGGATAAAAAATTGCTATATTGGACGCATAGCCTTCCTGGATAAATGGGTTTTCTAACAATGAAGAATTTTTCAAATCGGACCAGTAGTTCCCGAGATTAGCGCGTTCTAGTAAACAAATAAAAAAACAGTTGTATAATATTACATAATTATATATTATTAACAATAGACAAAATGAATTTCTCCTCAAGCACTGTACATAAAGAAAAACATTTACGTAAACCTATAAATACCATAGAAACCTTAATAAAAACCCATAAAAATATCTTAAAAACCTGTTCAAAGCAACACACAGCTAAAAAAAAACGCAATAAAGAAACATGATCTCCTCTGTACAATTACCGGTTTTTACCCCTTTTTACTGCAAGAACTTTTACTTCAGGTTTTCCTATTTTTATTGAAAACAATATCGGGGCGAAGCAAGCTATCGATGTTTTTATAACTCCACTTGGCGAGTGAAATAATAAAGGGCTATATGCTGCTGAAGTTCGTATTTTATTTTTTCTTGTAGTCTAGTTTCATTGTGGCCTATTTACGTACACTGTTAGAATAAAAAACCTAGAGAATCATCAGAATATAACAATATATCAGGACACCTTTTTCCGAACGGCCGGTTAGCCCCTTGTTTCATGGGTGCCAACACGACTGATAAACTACATATACTTTACACATATGTATAAACAAGTATTATAACACCGAGACTACAGCGAACAATCATGCTCATCACACAAATGTCGACCGTGCCGGGAATCGAACCCGGGACCCTCAGCTCGGCAGTCCGGCGTGGTAACCATTGCGCCAACCGGGTCGTCATATCATGTCATATTGAAATCATCAATTAATTTCCCATAAGCAAGCGTCAGTTGGATGATGTAGAATTTATTTTCAATTCAGTAAAAAAAAATATATAAATACATTTTAATGACGAAGAGAAAAACCAACTGAAAAAAGCAAAAAAAAAAACATCTAAATACATAAAAGCTTAATTTTCAAATAACTCGATAGCAGAAAATTTTCTCT
Source organism: Heliothis peltigera (assembly GCA_958496145.1). Taxonomy (NCBI): domain Eukaryota; kingdom Metazoa; phylum Arthropoda; class Insecta; order Lepidoptera; family Noctuidae; genus Heliothis; species Heliothis peltigera. Next base: position 3,960,899 of record OY292345.1, on the reverse strand, counting down.
CCATTAGCGTATACTCGAACGCACACACATACAAACATTAATTCGAATCAAGGAACCCCTCACGTTACCTCCACGGTCGGTTAAATGGCTCGGAATTATATATTCAGCTATTTAGCGAAGCCTATTGCATAGTATTACCGCAGAATTTTGCTTCATATATGTGTACCTATGTATATGTATGTACGTACAGAAGGGAGCTTTTAAATTCTGCGTCGTCATTATGGTATAAGAGATATTGCTCAAGTATGCGAGACTATTATGAACGTATAAAAAGCAAATTGTGAGATATTTTTTGTATTAAGAATTCATACTAATACTAGAAGATCCGGTCACGCGTTGCTGTGGCTAAGGTTTTTGTAACTATAAATTAAGATGTTAGCTTTCCATCTTTCAAGTTGGACCAAATTGCTCACGGTGTGCAAATATGATTAAAATCTGTTTAATAGTTCAGGAGACTATCGCGGAAAAAACAACTTGAGTCGTCATTCATACGTGACTAGTTCGTATGTTTGTTTGAACGCATTAATCGCAGAAATTACTAGACTGATTTGAAAATTATATTAGCTACTTTTAGACGGGTACGCGCAGTAGTTCCAACGTGATCTAGATGAAACCTCTGGTGGAAGCTACAACGAAACGGCGCCATATGTACCTACATGATATGGCAAAACTAATAAACCAAGACGTTTTAGACTTTTGAAAAAAAGCAAACTTAAAAAAAACCGCTATTAATAAAAATTCAATAGCAGTCAGGCCAGGCAAAATTGTTAATGTGAATGATTACTAAGACATAACACTAAAAAGAGTATTAAGGCTTCAAAATTCGGAACAGGATTTTTTCTCCTACATAGCAACAGAAAATAGACCTTTAATCACAGGACTGTATACATCGCCAATAGCTGACAGAACTAGCAAAATCCGTTGCGTGCACGCACACAACAAAGGTCCAAACAAAAAACAAATAATACAATAGTCCCCAACATTCCACCGCTTCCACTCCCTTTGGCTAACATCCGAAATCGTGATTGAAAACGTATTCAGGCGTCTATAGTTTTTATTTTAAAAACTTGTGTCAAACGAGTTTCGGTCGGACGGCGAAGTGAAATTGGTTTTCCACTTTTGAGCCCACGGTTCGTATCGGCGTGTTTTGTTTTCATTCGTTAAAACTGACGCAGAGTGTGTCAGCGCATTGTCGGACGTACGGCGCTTCGTTAAAGACACGTGGAGAATTGAATGTTTGGTATTCGGAGTTTTTTAAATAAAGTACCTATCAGGAAAAGCGGGTTATATTAATTTTGTGGTTTGGTGTGAAGACATTTTTTGTTTTTATTTTCACATGTGTGCTTTATTTATATTCGTAGAAAATCTTTGCACTCTCGTAATATAATTATATGACTTCATCATCATCTCCCGAGCCTTTTTCCCAACTATGTTGTGGTCGGCTTCCAGTCTAACCGGATTCAGCTGAGTACCAGTGTTTTACAAGGAGCGACTGCCTATCTGACCTCCTCAACCCAGTTACCCGGGCAACCCAATACCACTTGTTTAGACTGGCGTCAGACTAACTGGCTTCTGACTACCCGTAACGACTGACAAGGGTATTCAATGACAGCCGGGACCTACAGTTTAACGTGCCATCCGAAACACAGTTAACGATCCAAGATATACTTAGAAAGTACATACAAAATTAGAAAAGTTGCATTGGTACTTACCCGACCTGGAATCGAACCCACGCCTTCATACATGAGAGGTTGGCTCTTTAACCACTAGGCCACCATGACTTTTTTTTGGCTTCTTGCTTGAAATGTTATTTCAATTACATAAATATAATCTTAAAATAAGTATTTTTTAATGGACTCTAAACCAAACATTACATACATATGTGTAATAATAAATGAAAGCATATTATTATAGTATATTATGGTTAGTAATGTCTCTTATTAGTGACCGCCGAAATAAAATAACATAATAATTATTAGCCCACTACTAAATAGGAATTCAAAATAATGATTTCCTAGAAAAGGTATCATTAGTGTATATCGACATTGACTAGACTTCTGCGAATTGCTGTTTAGTGCATTAAACTGTAGTGTACTAGCTTCTACTCATGGTTTCACGCGCGTTCGGTGGGAACTACTTTCCGCACATAGACAAAAAGGAAAGACAAAAAAGTAGCGTATATATTATTGTGAAGTTATATTACTGTCAAGTTTCATCAAAATCCATCGCTCACAACTACAGCAGGCTTAGCAAGGCGTTTCTATATCTATTCTGTCAAGAAAAGACAAAGTTCTTTCTGTCAATCTCAACATGTCTTCTGCCCGCATATAATCACTTCTAAACTTATGTCGATCGAAGAAAAGAAAAATTTCTTCAAAAAATGTCAAAAGAAATCTTACGTCATCTGTCACTTTTCTGTCATTATGTCCATTCTCCGCTAAACAAAACTTGTTTCTACGGTTGTCATGCTAAGCCTGCTGGTTGGATTTTTAGAGTTAGAGTAATAAACATCCATCCATCCATACTTATAAACTTTGCACGTTGTTAATGTATGTTATGTAATGTAAATTAGTAGAATAATACAAGTAGGATTTTGAAAGTCAAGGGTGAAACGTTCACCTGTCGCGTAGTTTGATAATTGGGATTTCCATATTTTGATTTTGATCGTCATTTTTAATTATTGTTATTAGTTTTCTTGACAATATAACATTCCAACATTAAAATAAAACAATCCATCAAGAAAATAGAATCATTCTGTTTTAGCACTGGACGTACACACTGTTCGTACTTTTACGGATTTGTGAAAGCCACAGTCAGAAAACGGGGCCCAATAACAATTGTCAAGCTGACCAATTACAATATCCACTCGTTCGCCACTATCTAATCTACTTTCCGGTATTTATTTCACATTGTAGACGCGTAAATTCAAACGATAGTGTTCCACGTTTAACCGTATCAGGTCTTTACAGATCACTGAATGCGCTCCGGTTCCGTTCCGTTTTATTTTGTTTTAATGGCCCTCGATACTGGCAGTTGTTTTCTGGGAGTTAGAAATATGGACATTGGTAGGGATCATCTTAATTCGTGGAAATTTTCAATAAGTTTAAAAAAATATTTGTGTAAGAGAGAATTTTTGGAAGGTTACATACGAGTAATTTCTGATACACCTGATACGAATAGAAGCTGCTATTTAGTTAGAAAAGTATTTGAGCCAGTATTTCGACACTTAAGCTCCGTCGATCTAGCCGTAGCGTAAATGCATGGGTTCTCAGATATTCGATTCCTGGGTCCGGCCGAAATAACTTTGTGCGTTTTAAGATACTTTCAGAAAAAGCAGTCCGGAGTCTGAAAAGTGGAAGATTGATACACCCATGCATCGAAAAGTACTTAAATGCTGACCCATCGGGCTTGGAGAGTGAGAAAATAGAGAGTTCATCTATGTCTGCGCAAATGATTATGCACTATAATTATGATCTACGCAGCTGGCTGATCTCCTTAAGAGGGAACAGTCACCAAGGTCAACAGTCAGTCTGGAAGTCTTTATTTGAAAGTATTTTAATTAAAAGGTCTGTAGTGACTATGATAATAAGCAATATACGGACCCAACGACTGTATGAATAGGACTAGGTTTTAATGAAAAAAAGTGAGAATGAGGTATTTCCTCCTGTTCCGCCCAAAAGAAGAGTAATTAACGATTTCATATTTTTCCCATTAATACATAAAAGACCTCTCATTGTTCAGAATCAAAGGCCAACCTAATCTTCTCTCTGACCCAAAATTTGACCTTTTGCAAAAGATCAAAGCTGATTAAAGTCCTTAAATAGCTCCAAGCTAAAAATTAAGGTTCGTATTGGTTTTTAGATCGCTTCGAGGAAGGCACTTTGCAGTCGACAGCTCGGCAGTGGCAGCCGAAACGCGTCAACGTCATCTGTCAGTTGCAGAACGTTGGCGGCCTGTCGAATCATAGCTGTATTTGCTTCGCAATAGGGGCAAAATCGCACTACATAGCTTTTGGTGTAAAACTGCTTTAGTGGGAGATTCTAAATGTATGTTAACTTGTGTCATCCTACTTATATTAATATTATACATGCGATAGTTTTGTGAGGATGTATGTTGGTATATTTGTTACGCTTTCACGCTAAAACTGTTAGATGCATATTGGTGAAACTTGTCAGTAATGATGATGATGATGGCGTCGACACCGATTGTTGGCTACGGCGGCCGTTCTCTCAAAGGAGATCAGCCAGCTCCGCAGGACATATTATAGTGCGCAAGCATTCATGCAGATACAGGTGCACTCTCTATTCCTTACCAATATAGATTACAAAATAGAATAATATATAAGTTACTTTTTATCTATGTACTAGAAGTAGTCCCCTCGGACAATAGTAATACTAATTAATCTATACTTCTATCCTAACACCATAAAGACGTAGTTTGTGTTGTACTAAAGGATAATTTTAAGATTTCAATACTGAACTTATTTTCATTATTCTTTAAATAATAGAAAGCCACTTTATTTTGTGAGTATCATAGGCTATTATTTTTCCCGGTTTGGGAAAAGTTTACATGGAGCGCGGGTGAAATTATTCGTAACGACTACTTCTTCATTTTGTTAAATAGCTATAGCTCAAATTACTGAAACAAATTCTTACCTACGTTACATTAGATTGAAACTTCAAAATACATTTTAATCTGTTTCAAAAATGTCAAATTGGAATAAAACAATTTTCAAACACAAATCACTGCAACACAAAACCTCATCCATCTAAATTTTTCGAACGCGATCTCGCACCGAAGTTTTAGCACAAAGTAATCAAACACGTGATTCAGCATAAAATATGTGTCCTACCCTCCATATTAAAATAATATCGGTCCACAAACGCTAGGATTTACCAAATAGTATTCCGTTTGCACAAACAAACCATAAATTTGGAGATTTAAAAAGCTTTTATCTCTTTGTTTGCCCTGCTGTTTGGCGCTATACCATGTTGAATATAAAAGTCGTGCTTAAAATATCATGCCTCAATGTGGATACGTTTAACTGCGATTTCTGATATGAATATCTTAAACCTGAGCTGAAAGCCGTGGATGTATGGCCCATTCTTCATAGCAGTTGGCGATAAAAGAAGAAAGATCTGTAGTTAGGTGCCTGTAATTCATAGGTTATGCTCGTGTTATTATAGTCGAATTTTGTTGAAAGCATCTGTCGGTCTTCCTATGAGTCGTAATTGTAATCCTATAGGCTTAGCATGGCGATTTTATATCTATTCTATCAAGAAAAGACAAAGCTCTTTCTGTCAATGTCAACATGTTTTCTGTAAATTGATCCTATCTATCCGTTGTTTTGCTTACTAGAGATAGGAATTTGACACAAATCATATGGGACTAATGTCAAAATTCAGTCTCTAGTAAGCAAAACAATGGATAGATAGGTTATTAATTTCGGCCGTAAAAAAACATAATTATTACAGCTTCGCATAAATTTCGATACTAAATACGAACAAAAACTACCAGGCAATAATAAGTTGAAGTAGTATTAAGTGGCAGATTTTGGAGAGAGCAAAAAGCCACGATAACAGCAAGGACGTCGTTTAGCGTTATAGCCGAACTTCTAACGAGCTGTCATAAACTGGGTATTTACTTGACGCACCTTCAACAGTGTTCAAGGTAAAAATGTACTGTACGAGCGTTATCGTAAAGTCTTATGATGTTACCTCCTTGCAAGACTGGTCTCCTGGTAGTGTAGAAGTGTTTTGGCATTTTAAAATTTTTAAGCCGGGTTTTAAAGTGGAGTGTTGGGATAGATACCGCGTGTTTTCTAGGTTAATTGGTGTTTGTGAAAACTTAGTTTGTAGATAGCGCGATTTCTGGTTCTATCGCTGTTTTGTTTCAAATTCATTCTCTTTGTTGAACTGTCTAATTACATTAATGACCTCATTTATTTGTACTCATCTTCTTTTGTTGTCATTCCTACATTGTATTAGTAATTATTTTACAGTGCAAAATCTTTTGTTATATTCAGAGGTCCTGCAGATTTTTTAATTATTTTAGTCAACCTGATATGAATTTGTACCTTGATGTCTGATTTTAGCCATCTCGCTGAAATAAGTATCATTTTATCATTTTTAACCAAAAACAAAATAATTATTTTATTTTACTACAAAAAATACCATCATTGCAAGGCTACCTATTATTGGGAAAATTTAAAATTTTAATTCGGAATGCCAACAATATTAATGCTTCTATAAATGCTGTAAAAACGTTAACATTTTATCGAACTTTTTACCAACTTTAATCTTTTATTCGCAAACATATTATTATAATTTTTGTTACAAAGGATTTTTTGTATACAGAACAAAAGAACGTAATTTTATACATAATTATGTTATAAATTACATTTTGTTTTGTTACTAATTGGAATTCCATATAAAGAAAACATAAACATTAACTTTACCTCGAATACAAAATGGAACCTCTATAATTATTTTATGTTGCAGACACAAAAACGTTACCAAAAAGAAGAAAAGACATGTCTAAATTTTCGTAAGTCTGTGGTACTATATAAGAAAAAAACGTTACACAGAAGCTTTTTCGTCATTTTCAGTGCCGGGGATAAGTTATTAACTTTTATACGTAGTGTCAGAGAAGTGACAATGAAAATAAATTGCCTATTACGACTTGCTTTATTAGCAAGACCATATTTTGTATTTTTGTAGATTCCTGACTGTTTTATTGATTGCGGAGTTTCTATTACGCATTTTTCTGTTTCTTTTTCATTACATAGTACTTCGATATTTGAATATATTCTGAACTTAACTGTCGAATTCTTCTTCATTATTCGACTGCACAAAAATGCCATTTTTTGTAAGTTTAACAAAATGAGGATTAACTCATCTGATGGGGCCATAGAAATAGGTATTAGTAGTAGCCTTGAAGATGAATTCATGATGGCAATCGATCTTAGTAAAAAAGAAGCAAAGAAAACAGTCGCTCTATAAACAGGCCCCTCAACAAAATCAGCAGCTTCTTCATTCAAGCAAAGCTTTTATTAATATAAACTTATATCCTTGTTCCCAGGTACAGTCAACACGTTGAAATCCTTACACATACACGTGCCCAAAGCAGTTCTGACTGGCCACGACGCAGAACTAATGTGCACCTACGAGCTGGAAGGTGCACAGCTGTACTCCATCCGATGGTACAGAAATATGATTGAATTCTACCGGTTTGTGCCTAAAGAATCGCCCGCAACCAAAGTCTTTCCAGTAGCTGAGATTAAAGTTGATGTAAGTACTGTATTAGTTTTTTTTTGTAACTGCAGTATGTAGGAAATGTGGATTTTTTGACATATTCAATTTATAGAATAGATTCTACACAAGGATCTTTACAACAATCATCATCATCATCCCAGCCATAGGACGTCCACTGCTGAACATAGGCCTCCCCTTTAGATCTCCACATACACCGGTTGGAAGCGACCTGCATCCAGCGTCTTCCGGTGATATTTATAAGGTCGTCTGTCTATCTCGTTGGTGGACGTCCTACGCTGCGCTTGCTAGTCCGTGGTCTCCACTCTAGCACTTTTCGACCCCATCGGCCATCTGCTCTGCGAGAAATATGGCCTGCCCATTGCTACATCAGCTTGCTAATCCGGTGGGCTATATTTACAACAATAATCAGGGCTTAATAGATACTAAATTATAGGACTTCTTACAAACCCGAATTAATATCCTCATTTGTCTCTCAGATGCCAGACGTCAAACTTCAAACGTCAAACAAAACATTAATACTATGCAATATAAGGGTCTAAAAATCACGTCAATAAGGCGTCATGGGTGCCTTAGGAGAACAGATTCTCAATGAGTTCCATCTACAACAATAAATAAATAAATTGATATTTGCATGACAGTATTTTCAATCTAGTGGAAGTAACTTACAAGGGTTCAATGACATCTACATATAAAACTGTAGAGAACGGATCTAATAGAATTCTGTTCTAATCCAATCCTAAAGGGTTGAACGTAGTCCGAACGTGATGACTCCGTTAGCATAATGGTAACCACGCCGGACTGCCGCCCTGAGGGTCCCGGGTTCGACTCCCGGTAGTGTCGACATTTATGTGATAAGCTTGCTGGTTGACTTTAGTCTAGTTGTTTTAATAGGTATTTATATATATGTGTGTGTAAAGTATACATATGTAGTTTATCAGTTGTGTTGGCACCCATAACGTAATCTAATCCATAGCTAATCTTGGGGATTAAACGACCGTGTGTGAAATGGTATTCCGATAATATATAATCTTTTTTCGCAGGTAGCAGCATCAGACCAAAACCGGGTGGTGTTAACAGAAGTGGACCGCACGTTGACTGGCGAATACCAATGTGAAGTGTCTGCAGACGCGCCGCTGTTCCACACGGATATCAAGGCGGCTATGATGGTAGTAGTCGGTGAGTTTCTTGTTTTCTACCTTCCCAATATTCATCATCATCATCATCCTCTTGCCCTCATTCCAAATTGTATTTTAGGTCGGCGCAGCATGTTTTCTTCTTCCACACTCTTCTATCTGCCTTCATTTCACAAGTAACATTATTTCCAGCCATATCAACTTCTCATAATCCATCCATCATTTCTTTGGTCGTCCTCTTCCTTTCTATTCATCCATGTTCATGCTCAAAACCTTCCTCACAACATAATCCAACCTTCCCAATATTATAAAGAAGAAATATCTGATTGTTTGTTTAAAATGAATCGGCTCCAAAACTACTTCACCGATTTGAAAATTTCTTTCACTGTCAGAAATCTGTGAACATTGGCTATGTTTTATCCGGGTACGGGAAGAAGTTCCCTGGGGACGCAGGAGAATAATAAAGGTATTTTATAAAGCTAGCCACGCATTGTATAAAAATATGCAGTCTACAGAGCTGGATGCGAGAAATCGAAAATCGATCTCAGTGGCGTGCACTTGGAGAGGCCTATGTCCAGCAGTGGACTACGATAGGCTGATGATGATGATGATGATTCAGTCTACAAAGTTGCAGTTATTTATATGTATAGAGGTCCGGGTAGTTAATTGTATTAATAGGTTTACTTTCTTAATACAATTCAGAAGAAAAATCCTCTGATCCTTTTTATAAGCTCCAGGATTTAGGAATATCTCAAGATAATATAAATAACACATTTTTCAAGCCTACACCTAATCCGTCCAGCTGTTCGCGAAACTCGTACACTTTTAATTCATTCCTTTGAAAAATTTCGGTTGAAAATATTCCAAAATCCAACATCCAACATTTACATAAATAAATTGCAGTATTTCCTCACCAGCGGAAAATGTAGGGTTAATGTCTTGTAAAGCAAATTTTCTTTTAAATTCCACTCTTAGTTCTTGTGAATAATTTGTCGGGTTTTTACGGATGTAATAAAAGGTAGGGGTTATTTATTTAATAATGTTCCTTTCGTTTTACTTCGTTTAATTAGGCCTTTTTACTAATCTGGCAATGCCAGGCACAAACCCGTTGATAAATGACATTGCCCGATGTATTTTTACATTTAAATTCAAATATTCATTATACTCTTCTGCCTAGCCTTTTCCCAAGCTATGTTGGGGTTGGCTTCTAGTCTTAATCGGATGCAGCTGAGTGTTTTACGTGTCGTGACTGCCTATCTGAACTCCTCGACCTGTTACCTGGCCAACCCCTTGGTAAGATTGGGTATCAAACTTTTGGGGGTTCTAAACTACTGACGTAATGACACTCAAAGACATTCAAACGACATCCAAGACCATTCAATATAGCGTGCCTTCTGAAAATTATAAGAATTAAAATATGTATTTTGCGTAGTTCAAACATTGATTTATGTTATAAATAAGATTTTTTTTTCCTTTCAATTTTTTTGCTGCTGATTTGAATAAGCTGTGGTAAAATAATTTATAATTCATCGAACCAAGTGCCTGCATAATCATTCTAACAAATCCGACTTTCCAATTGATATAGTTATGAACAAAAGCATCCAGTTATCAGTCAGGAAGGACCGGTCACCATCTGCCACCGTACCCTTTCCCCGAATCTTTTATTAGGTTCGCTGAAATATTGCATATTCACAATACAGCTGGCATTTTGTCGGCAAAAATAAACCTAAAAGTTCGATTTCAATGGAAGAGAAAAGAGTTTTCACCAGGCAGTTCTAATTTTGGAATTGCTGCACTGTACTTTTAGAGTGTATATAGCCGGAATATTTTATTGAAACCAGCCCGTATTGTTTAGTTTTGTGTTGAATCGTGAAAACCGCTCAATATATGTACTTATAAGGCAAAAGTTTTTAACAATATATGGATGTATGCAATTTGTCACGCAAAAGCTAATGAATAGATTTTAATTCTGGTATCTACGGTACGGTATTGTTTTTTTTTTAATTTTTACCTGACATAATTTCTTGCATAAACAGATGATTTCTTCTATCAAACATTTTCTTGGTATTTAAAATTAAATTGTTCTTTATGTTGTATGTACGTTACGTGTACGTTTTCTTTTGGGCCCAAAAGTCAAACCATTAACTTAAGATATTCTTAAAGACTACACTTGAAATCAGAAAAAAAATCTTTAAGTCGACTAGACAGTCCACGTCTATGAACGTATGACGAAAATTTCGACACAATTATTACAATTAATAAGATCCAAAACAAAAATACTAACACCTCTAATTTCTTTACAGAACCGCCTCTAACAAGTCCAAACGTGACGTCAGATCGTATCTCATACATCGGCGGGGACCACATCAGGGCGAACTGTTCGTCACCACCTTCGCTACCAGCTGCTAATATCACGTGGTACGTCAACGAGCAAATGGTGAGTTATGATATCAGAGTAGGACCACTGATTATGTAGTATACAGAGATAATACATCAAAATATTTTCTTGTTCAGTTCTTATTCTTTTCGTCTATAGAAATAATACTTTTTGTCTTTATAAAAGTAGACTTACTTCGTATTACTATTAAACATAGGAAAGACAAATTTATAATTAAAATTTATATGTCAATCTTCACAAATCACTGTCATGCTATGATCGCCTTTCTAATATCAATCAACAGAATATCTCTACTTAGCAAATTCTAAGAGTAAAAACTTAATTATTATACATAGTTTTCATTAAATATCTTATTAAACACACTGCGCAACTAACTTCAGATCGGAAAATTAATTTGACGAGCACTACAGTGTTTTGTTTTGATTACTATGAAGTCACAAACAACCAAATTCAGAGCGGCAAAGCTATTAACGAGGAGAATAAACAAATGATAGACTTTTGTTTTACCTACTTTTCATGGGAAAACATCAAATGAGGCATCATCCCTGAGGATGCAGCTAGAGGAAGTATCAGACTCTTACTGACTAACACACTATGTTCCTTCTGGAGGTCTCTGTGAGCCAGAGCTTGACGTGTTATTTTACTCTTAGGTGCCCGGCTTCACCGCCAACCACGTGCTAAACTTCAGCAACGGCTATGCATCCAGCTTAGCAACGCTTGAGCTGGAAGCTGCCGTACATTCGCCAGTGCCTACACTCATGATTCGGTAAGCTAGCATCAACTATTCTAGTTTATCCACATTTCTGTCCCTTACTTCATTTATCCACTTTCATATAAAACTAAATAGATAAGCTACTGATACAGTGCTAAGAAACCAATAAAACTTATTGTTTTAGATGTGAAGCGTCAATTTTCGACGTATGGAGGTCGACAAGTCACACGATAGTATTACGAGAGAGGAGCGCGAATCCTGCATCTGCTTTGGGCAGAAGTTTTACAGGTAATTAAAATACATATTTGGGTAATTAATAAGTTATTACGGTTAGTTAGAAAATTAGTTCCATATAAAAAGTGATACTCAGCTCACAGCTGCACTCGGGAAGCTAGGAGAAGATACTAACGAATTTTAGAAAAAGACTAACCATCTACTTACTTAGGTTTTGATAGTTAGTTCAAATCTGTTCTCTAAATAATTTAAGCTTAAGTTTAAGTTATTTTTCTAATTTACTTATTTTTTTAATTTAATGTCTTATTTATGTATGCAATTTCAGCTTTAACTTCTGTGTCTTCTGAAAATATTTTCTCTAAAACAGCAAATTGTCATACAAGAGTTTTTTTTTTATAAGGCTGGGAGCAGCCTAATAAAAAACACAGCCCACACAGCAGTTATAAAACATTAAAACACGATGTGTAACACGATAACATTCATAATATCGTGTTACACAATGTTTTATAACTGCTGTGTCTGAGCACCTTAAAGCTTTACATTGATATTGATTTTCGTACAGTATGATTATAATTACGTATTTTTTTATTCTTCACACAGGAGCTGCGACAGAAACCTGCCTGCCTACTATAATGGTGTTGCTTCTCCAATTCTTCCTTCAACTTCTTCTCCAAAGATACAGCGGTACGTCAATAAGATAGCTGTAACGCTTACATGTTATATAGAGTTAATAAATTGTACGTTTAATACGAAATTTAGATACGTCAGGGTTTAAAGAAATAAAGGGTTTTGGTATATGAATGGAGATAGGATACTATGAGTATTTAGAATTTTATTTGTTGATGATGTTTTTATTTTTATTGGTAGTAGTTCCTTTTTAAAAATGGAATAGATTGGAAACCCACTAAGTTTTGTAATTTTTATTGACTATTTTTTTTGTTGTCAGAATATTTATGGAATTGAGGGTAAATCCATTGTCCCGATGTTTATAGTTAATGTCTAATTAAATTATACAATAGTTATATTTCAGAGTGCATTTTTTTATATCTTTTACACAAAAGAAAATATATTTAAAATCATAATTTTATTTTTACCATATAAAAATTATATTGATTATATTTTGTTTCTTATTAATATTTTTTAGTAATAATGCTTAAAAATGCACTCTTAAATATAACTGATGAACATAGAAAATAATATTGTTAACATAGACTGATTATATAGAATAATTTGTGTAAATAAATATAATAGTTACTACTTGTGACTTACAAACGAAATTATTAATTATGTTCATTTTTAATCGTAATAATGTTAATATTTCATAATAATAAGATGTTAGTCCAATTAATAATTGTATTCGAGATGAATGAGGATATTAATAACTAATTGTTGTATTTTATCTTTAGTATTTGTACGGGTGCCCACACACCAGTTATAACGTTATAAAACATTATAACACGATGTGTAACACGATAACATTCATAATATTATCGTGTTATACAATGTTGTATAACGTTATGTAACCGCTGTGTAGGAGCACCTTACGATTTTATCATATTTTATAAAGTTATATTTTTTTTTTCTCTGCCTAAAAGATTTTATTTTTTATTAATAATTTGAGACTGTTAATACTTATTTGGAAAAATTTTATAAAAAAAATTACGTGATCATTATTGTTATGTTGAAAAATTTAATAAATTGAAAAGTTAGCTACAAGGCTGTGTTTAAAAATAAAAGGTCGAGCTGTTGACGTTATTAATTTAATTAATTTGCTATACTATACTTTAAGATTGATGGTGCATTAAATAAAATGTTAAATATTGTAAACGATATTATTAAATGTAAATAATTCTTTAAATGATAAGAATATTAAAGTTTTTAAGACCTGAAATTTGTGCATGATGTGATTTATTTATTTCGTAAAAACTGTTTAGGTAACCCTAGATACTTGCAAACTATAAGCTATACAATTTAAGTCATATACCACTAAATATTAATTAAACAAGCCAACACTCAAGCAAGCAAGCAAGATAACACTCTGTGTGTTATCTACAAATAAAAACCAATACATTTTTTTTTATTAAAAATGTATTGACATTTCCTTATTCCTACAATTTAATTATTGGTTCAAAAAGTTTATGCTTGTATTTCCATTTCTTTAATTATTTTCAAAGCAAAGCTGCCAGCAACTTCTTCACATATATAATTCAATGAAAACCACTCCACAGTTTGTCTTATTCATACTCATTTACACAACATGCTTACATTCAAAATTCAGAAACATAATTTGAGAATAGCGGACTTTTCACAATAACCAAATCATAGCAAGATTATCTTGAGTCCTTTATATTAATACTTTTTCCACTAAAAACCGTATTAATATGATCTGTCTGTCTACTTGTCCATTAAAGCCTGATGAATTCCTTTAATAATAAATAGTCTCATTTGGATATCAATGAAAAACTAAAATATTTCACTCTCCCTTTGAATCATACTAATATATCCGAGGAAGGGCAGAATCCCTTAAGAAAATGAATGATAGTGATTATTAAACAAATCAATTAATTATTTAAAAAATGCGTTCTTAAATTTTAAAATAATTTAATTTATACTATAAAAAATCCTGTTTGTATTACCATTCCATTTATTTGTGTTTTATAATGACAATTCTGACATTCTCGTCTGCAATATATTCACCTAATTGTGCATTAAATTGAACATAATTCTAGTTGATAATGTATTAAAAATAAACAGGAAATAAAAAAAATAAAGAAAGTAATAATTGTAAACATGATATTTTTATTAATTTACCTTTTTTTTCTTAAGGATCTGATAATACGAAACCCTTCGGGCCCTCGCCCATGGCGACTTTTTGTAGCGATGCAGTCGCAATACTGTCGCGCGTAGGCATGTATACAGATGCGCAGCCGTAGCTAGCTGTGTGCCCTCGCCCACGGGACCACATTCAGTCGCCATGCAAACGCGATTCAGATTGCGATATACATAATTATATAAAAAACACAAATAGTCGCCGTGGGCGAGGAGCCTTACAAATCGAGGACAACTAAAAATGTAGACAGGCATTGAGTAATAACGTGATAGTCAGGTGTATGTCTGATGACACTATAAAACAGTAAAGGCTCAGAGCTAACTTGATGATGGAGATTTATTTCTTTATTTAATTAATAGCAAAAACGGCCGCAGCCAATAACATTTGCTTAAAAACGAATACATTCATAGATATAATATAATAATGAAACATTCACACGCTCATCTCACAATACTCGAGACATACCTACAGAATCGTCTACCAGTCGTCCGCAAACAAATCGCAGTCAGGCTTGGCGTCCAAGAGTGCATTGAGCGCGGACAGGGTGCATGGAATTGGGTAGTGGGAATGCACGACGGTGTGGCTCACGGGAACTGCAAAGAGACTATGACTCCTATTTCAAGAGATGATGGAGAGTCGAGGGAACTCCTCAAGGACCAGCTATTTCAAGTATAATTTTTATTTAATTACCGAGAACACCAAGATAAATCTTGACTACTATTGCTTTTTTAATTATGGAGACAGAGTACAGTTTAGGAAACTTTTTAACGTTTTCCTTTATGAATGAGAACTAGAAACTTATATGCGAGTTATGATAGTACAAGTAATAGCGGTTATGAATGTATGGCGAAACACAGTTATGGACCTCGACACTGACACACAAAATTAGTGTCTTGTCATTAAAATAAAAACGAAGCCGGTGGCTAAATAAACACAACTGCAACCTCTAGACACCGACTTCCAAAGCGATGTACCAAAAAGTGTATGTTAATTCCTTTTAGTATTTTAGAAGATGGTTTTATTTTTTTATACAACAACATCAGTTACATATTTTCTATATGGTCACATTTTCCATTTTCAATAATAGTCGATCAATGGAACAAAGGTAATGTTATCTTTTATAAAGTAAATATGCTGATATTTAGATACATTGTTATTACGAATTTATCTTTTCTTAATTCTACGTGCTAAAGCCTTCCTAGATAATATTTTGATCACGACTTGAAAGCAATCATAAATAAACCTCTACAAGTATCGCAGTCCACATCGTTAACAAATCCTTGACCCATTAAAAAAAAATATCTAAGAAGAATTATTGCGCGTTCTAAATTCGAAAGCCCGATTTTTTTCTGAAGAAACAAAACTGAGGGAACAAATCACGACCACTGGGTGCCTACCTTTTGAATAATTCATATTTCGAATTTTCACCACAACAATAATAGCAGCACAGGTGAACATTATTTTTCTTTTTGTATTGCCGGTGCGTCAGTGAATAGACCGAGCGCCTGCGACCGACTGATAATAATTCATTGATTGTTTACTACAGGCCGGTCGAATGGGGCGTTCTTTTTTTAAATGATGAATTGTACGTTATTGAGCGTGGTCTAAGGAAACAGTGCTAGTGTTTTCAGATTGATGAGTGTTAATTTTTGGAGTATTGAGGTGTCATTGTGTGTCATGCCATATTTTGTCATGATATTTTTGGGCAAGTCTTTTATTAACATTATTATTTTTTTAATAATGTGTACGTTCTCAATTAAAAAAATTAACGGCAACAAATTAAATTCAAAATTTAATTTGTTGCCGTTTACCTGACCTGTGAGGTGTCTTTTTTATAGTTAAGGCAAGTTTCACAATGTCTGAATAAATTCAAAAATGGAACAGAATTTTTATGAAATTATCTACCAAATAAACTAACTGGAACTTATTCATAGGTGATGAAACAGGCCCTTAACATCATAAAATAATCAGCAGTGTATTAATAATAATAAAAAAATATTAACATACTTAAATAAAATGCTACTAATTCAACACTCAGGCCTAGCTCTTATACAAAGACAACCCCAGAACACTTTATGTATTAATTCTTTTGTCAAAAAACATCTCCTTGTAGCCCTAAATAAACAGCAAAAAAAAACAGTTGCCAACCAAAATACATTAGGTACGCATGCCAGCCGCAACTACAGCTCCCAAATAGTTGGTAGGAAAGAGGAAACATTTTTATAACACGACTATCTCTACGCCTGTCACTTTGTACTATATCCGCATACAATTCAAGTACAAAAACCTTCGCGTATCGTTAAAAATACGAGAAATTTCCAGCTTTTGTTTCAAGTAGGGAAAAGCTAGTATCGAAATTGTTCAGTGAGGGAATACATCGATGTCCTAATTCTAGTCTATTTTAATTGGATGGCTGTTCAATATTTGAAATGGTTGCCAATATTTCAAATGATTCTGTTGTGATATAATAAAGGTGAAGAGATTGTTTGTTTGTTTACTTGAACGTGGTAATCTCGGGAACTACCGAACTGATTTCAAAAATTCTTATAGCTTTTGATAGCCCGTTGGTAGAGGCTTTTATCTAGATGACGGAGTATGAGGTGATATACCAAGAAAATGTTCGTTTCTCAATACAAAAATACACTTTCACTCCATAGCTGAATATCTAAAAAACGATGAATAGCCTAAAAAGCAGCATGTCTATAAATTACAGCTTAATGTATAAATAAATTTAACAAACTAAATTCTGACGATGATAAAAAAAAATTGAAACATTAAAAATTTTCCACCTATAAATAAAATATCGATATAATCGACTAAAAATCGAATAACAACTCGCCACTGCACATCGCTAGTTGTGACATAGTGCACCGGGGCGTTTACGCTGAGATAGTAGTTCCGGTATAGTGCGCATGAAATTTATAGCTGTTTGTTCCCTCCGTCAAGTGGAAACGGCAACCATTTAACAATTGCGATCTACGATATTAAGTTGTATGATTAGTTTAGGGTGTACGAATCGAATCGATGTTCAGTATTGAAGTTAGTAAAATATTTTTTTATGTTTGAATTTAGTTTAGTAAATAAATAATTATTAATTACAAGCAGTCTCCCGCTGCTTCGCCCCCTTTTGAACCTTCCCTAGACCTCCACGAACATTTCAAGACCAAGATAAGATAAATCCATTCTGCCGTTCTCGAGTTTTAGCGAGACTAACGAACAGCAATTCATTTTTATATTTATAAGAAGAAGAAGATATATCTATATATGTATATAGAAAATAGAAAATGAGCTGCTACTGTCCTGTTTCCTCTCCTCAAAATCAAAATCAAAAATCATTTATTCAAATTAGGCGATAAATCAGTACTTTTCGAACGTCAAAAAAAGACAGTCCCCAAAACACCCACCCTTTCCCTCTTGCTATGTGTTTTCACTGGGAAGAAGAAGTGGCGCAACAAACTCACCGCAACACATGTCTGTCTGTTAGGTTAGAAGAACCAGATTTATATAGTAATATACTTCTAAAAATAAAAAGTGTTCAAGGGAGACATTCATAAGGTGGCTGTTTTGTTCTTCATTTAAATAATCGAGTATACTCGTAGTAACTGGGTTGAGGAGGTCAGATAGGCAGTCGCTCCTTGTAAAATACTGGTACTCAGCTGAATCCGGTTAGACTGGAAGCTGACCCCAACATAGTTGGGAAAAAGGCTCGGGAGATGATGACTCGTAGTACAATAATTTTAATACTAGAACAATTGCAATTTCTACAACACTATCCATATAACTTGTGACTGTAATTAATATGTAGGTATTATTTAGGCCTTCGGTCACAATTCATAAACATGTTATTAATACATACCTGTGGGCCCTGAAACTTTAATCAAAACCACAGTATATACATGTAACTACACATTACAGAGTAATGCAAACTAATTCAAATTTAATGTATTCACGGCGGACATTAAAAGCTTTGCAATAATTGTTTTATTAATAGATTCAGTGTGAATAGCTGTTATCACAAATAAAGATATATATATATGTATGTATTTGCAGATAAGTGTTGTATTTGGCTATTGTTAAATCATTTCGTTAAAAGTGAATCTAATCTATTATTTAGCAAATATACTATATACACGACCGCATCGCCGCGTCGGCGCACCATCCCCCCTATTACTATGCATTTGCGTGTCACAGAATGGATACCACTTGTAGTGGAACTCCAGGATAAAAATCTTCAAAGATATTTATAAGTAGGTACGAATGAATGAATTTACAGACCAGCACATCAAGCTACTGAAACTGACAAATTTTCCGAATCAACTTTGAGCCGTGTACTTCAGAAATAAAGTTGAAAATCTATTAAAGTTTGATAGATTGTAGTCTCTATTATGTGCAAAAAGTATTTAATAAATTATAAAACAAAAACCAAACACTAGAAGACTGAATAACACAACAACTTAATAACTGTCTGCAATTATATTGAACCAGGAAATGTTACCAACCAAAATTTAATTTACAGCCGAATTCAAATTACGGTTTCGATATTTATTACCACAATTTGAAACATCAGTTAGCTTACATTAATAGTGAAACTAAATATTTGCCGTTCACTGAGTTTAGACTCATATTGTGTATGGTCCAACTTATAAGCGACTGCCGCTTTTACCATGCCAGAGTGAGAAGGCAATAGTTTAATTCGCATGGCGATTTTATATCTATTCTGTCAAGAAAAGACAAAGCTCTTTCTGTCAATGTCAACATGTCTTCTGCCCGGGCATGGCGCGACCTGTCAACTCGCATATAATCTCTTGTAGCTATAATGTCAATCGAAGAAAAGAAAATTACTTAAAAAAATGACAAAAGTCTCAATCTCCGGTAAACAAAACTTGTTTCTACGGTTGCCATGCTAAGCCTGCTGTATATTTCCATCTCTCTCCAATTCCATATACGCAGAAGCAATGTAATGTAGATGATTTAAATCAAACTTTAAATAAAGAATTCGATGTGCTTTTGTTTTGTTTTTCTTTTCGTCCAAATCATCAAAATTCTTAGGGCCTGTTTCACCACCTACCAATAAGTTCAGTTTATTTGGTAGGTAATTTCATACAAATTCTGTTTCATTTTTGAATTTATTCGGAAGGTAGTGGCTTTTCGGACATCGTGAAACGGGTCCTTATAGTAAGTAATTGAAAGATAAGTGATACCCAAGATATACCCAATTATTAAAAACGCAACAATCCTAATACTTGTACCAATCTTATGTTCTAGTCAGTGACTGGTGTACTACAATTTTGCCACTAAAGCTATCAAGAACTTTACTATTTACCACGCAGCACAACACTAGCTATTAGCAATTTATCGAAATATTATGACCAAGATTGGCTTAGGGTGCATTACCAAGAAGCTGCGAGTTGTAGAATTGCATAAAATTCTGTTTTGTTCCTCAAAATATTGAAAAATCAAATCATATTAAAATTTAATCCATGTTTCAAGTTCCAGGGTGTTCATGTTTTTTTTTGACTCAAAAGATTTGGTAGAGAGATTGAGAGAGTTGGTTTGTTTGAATGCTAGTCTTAGTTACTACAGGTCCGATTTGAAAAAATATTTTAGCGTTCGATAACCCATTGATTGAGGAAGACTATACATAGGTTATTATAACCGCTGGCAGAAGATAATTATATAAACAAGATATACATTCGGAACTTTCATTAATTATGTGTTTCTAAATTAGTATGTTTGGCATGGCTCTCAGAACTATCTCCTAAAATCACGTTGAAATTATCGATTATTATTTTCACATAAAAAAGCTTTTGGAGGCCCTTAGGCCGAGGTCTGCCTGGTCTGTGGATCGTTCGCAAGAATTGAATATAATGAGTTTTAGTCAGTAAGAGCCTGACACTCCCTCCAGATGCAAATCATCTAGAAATCATCAAATGTCCCTCCTCCTGCTGCCCTCAGCGCTACCATTTTTTTTTCCCCCAAAAAGGATAGTTTCAGTGAAAACTGCTGAACTGAATGCGGTGGATTTAAACTAAGGAGTTCTCTCACTGAGCTGAAAAGGAAGTTTTGAGTAAAATTTAATACCTAAATATAGAAGAAAACTTCTATTTTCAACGGACATTACCCAATATTATACACCATTACCTGTTTGCATACATCAAAACTTTTTATCCAAGTATAACATTACCGATTTCTTCAAAAACGTTAACAGTCTCGAAGACTATTGTCACAGAACTTACAATATACGATCTATACAGTAGGTAACCTACTTGTTAAATTTCTTGGAAGAATTTAAGAAAAATATATGATGTAGCGAAGCGTTTTCTGAATTTATTTCTTTTCTTAGTACGAAGTTATTAAATGTTGGAGTTCCGTTTGTAGGTGCAAAACGTAGTCATATATTTGGACTGTTGGCAATAATTTGTTTCTTGAATATTCTTTGTTGCGAATATTATGGGAGTGGGACGTTTTTTGTATTGATTAAGGCTTTTTATATATAGGACGGTTCTATCGTTCGTCTTGTAGTCACATGGCGTGAGTGACCGCGTTGTCTCGAGTTATGTTCCCGGCTCGGGCTGGAATTACTTTGTGGGTTATGAAACTTTCACAATAGCAGCCACACGCACGTGCACACACGTGCATCGGAGAGCACGTTAATATTTGTCCTGCGCCCGATCTCTCTCCGGTTTCAAATTGCTGTACCATCGGTGCTAGGAGAGTGAGGGAATAGAGAGTGCACTGCGTAGATGCTGGTGCACTATAATATTTATCAGCTGACTAATTCACTTAGAGGGAACAGCCGCCACGGCCCACTGTTGGATATTTGAAATACCACAATATTAATTTAAAGCAAATACATTCTTTACCTTCCAGCCCCGTCTAACCAAGGGTTCAACTGGGTTGAGTAGGCCAGATAGGCAGTCGCTCCTTGTAAAAACACTAGTACTCAGCTGAATCCGGTTAGGCTGGAAGCCGACCCTAACATAGTTGGGAAAAGGCTCGGGAGATGGACATTCTTTACCTTCCATTTTGTGTGCGACGGACGTGTGAGACGATATTTTACTTTGTCCGTCGTTTTATTTACAAAACCTGGGGTTCCCAGCACCAGCAAACCAGTACCTGCTATCTACACACTGCTGCTCACCGAACGTCAGTATGGAAGCCGTTATTTTGGAGAAAACCGTTATATCCCCAAGAATGTCTGTTGAACGTGAGCTAAGGTTTGTAGACCTAACTTAGTTTGTACAAAATATTGTTGACTAGACTACCAAAAAGTAAGTTCTTAATTCAGCCAACTTTATATTAAGCAAATGAAATTTCAAACACCTTTACAGAAGAAGTGATTAATGTATTTATTTCCAAATAAGAAATAAAAGAGAGCTATTAAAAACTTTCTTCAAACTAACGTTGAGTTATATTCAGCACGTTAGCCGGCTACTTTTACTTAAGTGCAAAAGGAAATTCACCTGAATGAACTTTGTTATAACTCTGCTAAAGTTTATTTTAATTATTTCGGCTAGTTGGACTATTGTTCCGCTCCAATTAATCCACGGATATTTTATTGTTTTAATTTCATTAGTTAGCGTTTTAAAGTTTGAGCCGTAAATTGTACAGTTTGTTCCGTGAAATGGTTATTTTTTCTTTAAGTTTAGAAGAGAATAGTATTGAATTTTAATCGTACATTAATGTTGTATTTTATTTTTAATCTATAGTTACCAACACTACATGCCGCGTTTTGGAAAGCATTTTAAATTGGTGGGTCTTGGCTGTCATTTGTACATCTTTGGCAGTCGTTACGGGTAGCCAGAAACCAGTAAATCTGACAACCAGTCTTACCAAAAGTTGCATCCGTCTAAGACTGGAAGCTGACCCTAACACAGCTTGGGAAAAGGCTAGGCAAACGATGAAATACTAACATAACATAGCTGAAAAGTTGGTTTGCTAAAACCCGCTACTCTCAGCAACCACTAGACCGATTTTTAAAAAATTACATCACCAAACAGACAAGACAATCGAAACAAACAGAATATAACCATTAATTTGGATGTATTATTAAAAAAAATGCAATAGCATAAGAGTCAGCTGGAATTTTAAAGAATTAAATAACATTTTAAAACAAAGGTTGAAAAAATACCAAAATACAGTAAGTGCATCAACCTCAGAATTCACCGTACCTATCATTAAAGCGGAGATATGGCCGAAAATAACGTATATATTTTTGGTCCAATATTCATTTTATGTTACATTTTCATATGTATTTTTACTTTATTATTTAAAGTACTGACTTATTAATGAAATTTACGTATATTCATTAACTTACTTATCAGCTTTCATTGAACATCGACCAACCTCGCTTCTGGTAATCTTTCTGTTCCTGAAAAATGCTTTATAACGAAATATTTTTTTCATGAAGAAAAAATATGAATTTATAAGAAATAAGAAATAGTAACTTTACTCCCAGTAATTACAATTGAGTTGAGGAGCTCGTAAGTAAGGAACAGCCGCATGGGTCGGCCGAACATAAGGTTAAGCAACGCTTGGCGCGGTCGGTCCTTGGATGAGTGACCTTCTTGTCATAAAGGCACGCTTCATTGATGGATCCCGGCTGGCATTTCTATATTTTTGGCAGTCATACCGGGTAGTCAGAATCCAGAAAGTCAGACAACCAGTCTTATTTACAGACCAGTGTTACTTATGTAGAGGTATCGGCTTGCTCAGGTAACTGGGTTGTCGTTGGTCAGACAGGCAGTTACTCCACGTTAAACACTGGTACTCAGCTAGATCTAGTTAAGACTGTAAGCTGACCCCAACATAGCTTAGGAAAATGATAAGAATAAGAAAATATGGTATAAAAGCTGTTACAATCGGTCCAATTTGATAACATGTTTGGCTAAAATGTAGCATGCAAAATTTTAATTGAATGAAATAGTTAAGAAACAGAATATTTTACAGTTTTATTTAAGTTTTTCTAAAATTGGGAAAATCTTAGGCATATGATACGCTTAGAAAGTACAAATAACTGAGTCAATACAAATGACTTCTATCGCAAATTTTAAGAGTAACTTTAAAATAAAAATACATCAGATAAACATTTATTTGCGTGAAATACATAATATAACGTCCATTCTCTCCAAAAGAATTACATAGCATACATCGATAGATCGTAGCCTGACTTTTAAAAACGACCTTGAAACAATACCAGCATACTATCAGTATACTACCAGTAGAACCACAACTTCATCAGTTAAAACATAACACTCACTAGTGGTCACGTAAATTATTCAGCTTGTGGTCGCTTGCTGACCTGAGACTCACAAATAGAATTCTATAGTACCTAGTTCAGTCCTTTCAAGTCAGCTCTCAGGACATTTTAGTTGGCACGTGAAATTATTTGGTCATTGTTTGTGTTTGTATTGTTTTTGTCACGATCTAATTTATTTGTAACGCTATTTTATTGTGTACAATTTTTTTGGAATTTTGTGATTGAATCTTTCAGGTAATCTATTTTGTTATACTCAACATTACTTATTACTTCTGTTTTTTCTTGTGATGAATAGATCAATCATTTGTTTTGCTTGGTATAATCCTGGCAGGTTCCAATAAAACCTATGCTTCTTATAGGACATTTTCACCAGCTTGGATTTTTTTTATTGACCCATATATTTCCAATCTATAAATGTAAGACGAGTTACATTTCTACTTACAGATTAAAACATGTTCCTCCAGCTGCATCCTCAGCGGGATGATGACTCGATCATGATCGTTTGATGACTTTCCACGAAAAAAAAATCAATTTTATTTTTTATAGTTAATCTTTTATAGCACACTTGAGATCGACGTTAGATCTCCTTTTTAAAACGAATTAATCCAGTACCGAACAAAGGCACCAAGACAGATGTTACATAAACCGATAAGCTTACCAAAATCTTGGTACAAAACATGAGCAGGAAATCAAGCAATACATATAGTATAAAACAAACAATATCAGAATGTTTCCGCGTAAGAAACAAAGAACAAAATGCATTTTTACATTAGCAACAATTCTAAACACCACTGCGCTGTGGCGTAATAGCTTAGCGCGACACACTGGCGAATAATTTGTTTTTATATGAATAAAATTATTTAATTGGCTCAACTAAAAAATAACATGGAACGTTAACTTGCTTACTATAATAGTAAACGATGGATGTTTATCACTAAATTTAGTATGTACTACTTTTAGATAACACTATGTTTATTTGTTTGAAAAACGTAAAACACTGGTACCCAGGCTGCATTCTAATTTGTGTTTTATGCATTTAATATTAAGGTTTTGATTTAAAAAAATGATAAAGATAGCATAAACCCTTTGAAAAGATATCAGGACTTCCTGTATAGTCGCCAGCACCTCAAGCGAAACTGTCAAATTTTGCCAATAAATTTTGAACCATTTCCTTTAGCGATAAGTTGAAGATCTATTGAGGAAATTTTACAGATTGTAATAGCTTGATGTGCTGGCGTCTGTACAAGAGTGTCTATGACATATGTATCGACAAAAAAAAAACATAAATTGCACTGTGTATTAAAAAATAACTATACAAATACGACGACATTTTAGGCCGAAACATAAGGCAAAGATAATAAACAAAGATCCTTCAAGCTTGATCTTCAAGTTGATTACGCAATGCATAGTATAAACTCCAAATTGTGCGCAAGGGAGCCACAATTTTTACAATGAGAGTCATTGCTATTCCTTCATTTGAACCCCGAATAATCTAGTCAGGAATTATTAAGACCATCGCAAGAAGACTTTTAGGGAACTTTTATTCCGGTAATAATTTCCAAGAAATATCCAGGTGTTTTTTGGAAGTTTAGGCATTTCTTTTTGATACTTTAATGGATCTACCGTGGTGTGTCGGTGTTGTTCGAAAGTTTTAGTGCTTTTGTTTTATTTATCGATTTTCCGTCAAACTTTTGAATTTGTACCGTTTTCGTCCTACGTTCCAAAAAATGTATTCGTTATGTCCCATGTTAATTTTTATTCCCTTTTCGGGTCATTTTATAAAATTTTATATTAGAAGAGTAAGAAAAAAAAACAAAGTTAATCATAATTTACTCGACAATTTAATAATAGAATGAAATAAGTGGATAAACGCTTTCTCGGAGTATTAATAAACTGTCTTGAGAAACTTGCCATGAACTACATATCTGAGTATATTTTTAAATTTTATAGTATCTATGGATGGACAATTAAATTGTTGAAGACGGTACCTATAATGGATTTTTCGCGGGACTTTGTTCCCTTGAGCTATTGCCCTTTCCTGTTCCCAGGACTGTTTTCGGAATTTGTAGAAGTTTAATTAATTTAAGTAGTGAGACGTTTGAGTTTGAAATCAATAAATTAAAGAAATAAAATGGAAAGAAAGAGAGCACAAATAAAATGTATGGCAATTATTGAATACGCAAAATTATAATGTCTTGAAAAAAAAATGTCACGAATCAAGAATTAAATGAAAAATTATTCATCTCCCGAGCCTTTTCCCAACTATGTTGGGGTCGGCTTCCAGTCTAACCGGTTTCGGCTGAGTACCAGTGTTTTACAAGAAGCGACTGCCTATCTGACCTCCTCAACCCAGTTACCCAGGCAACCCTATACCCCTTGGTTAGACTGGCGTCAGACTTACTGGCTTCTGACTACCCGTAACGACTGCCAAGGATGTTCAATGACAGCCGGGACCTACAGTTTAACGTGCCATCCGAAACACAGTCATTGGTGTCCAAAATATACTTAGAAAGTACATACAAACTTAGAATATTGCATTGGTACTTGCCCGACCTGGAATCGAACCCACGCCCTCACACTTGAGAGGTTGGTTCTTTAACCACTAGGCCACCACGACTTTTTTTTTGAAATGAAAAATTATTATTTAATATTAATTTCGAGATGAAGTGTGAGATTTTATTATGTGGGACGAATCTCGTGGAGCGAATCTAGAACAAATCAGTTTTTGTGGTAGTGAACTTTTCATATGTGTCTTTTCTTTGATTTTAACTTCCTAAATTGTCTAATCATATTAGCCATTCTGCGCTTGGGGTACCTACTCATGTCATTTACTAGCCTGGCAGAAAACCATACAGAATACCACTTTTTACGTCATCTCATACTTTTTTATCCGTCAAAATCTCGAAATCAATTTAGTTCAACTCGCAAACACGCTCGCAAGAGTAGCGCTAGTGTAGCTTCGAATTATGAACCGAATTTCAGAACGACATGCAAGAAACTCACAGCGGATTCATAGAATGAAGTCTTAAAGAACCATTTTTAGCACCACAAACTTCTAAGGCAGGGACAATAGTCTTCTTAAAAAAAACATAACCCGTAGAACGCCCATCGGTCCGTGTGTCCGAAAGTAACATTTCCCTCGCCACGTCTGCAGCTGCATCTAAAGGGTTATTTCTCAAACACGTCGCGCGCTCCGCCGTAATGGGGATCATTTATACCGGTGATCACTACTGTCGTTTACGAGTGGTATTCTATATTTTATGACGAAATCAGGTTAAAACGGCACTGTTGGATGTTTGACTTTGTCAATGTGAATGGAAATGTTTCTTGTTGCGATATTGAATTGGGAACAAATTAGCTTTATTTGAATGCGGGCTTTGTTATCGACGCTGGAGCGTAGTTATTTTTTTTTTTAGTTAGTACTTTGGTGATTAAATGACCCCTTCCGCTTTGGTCGCAGCTGGAGAGAGTGTCAGACTGTTTCTGACTAAAACCTACTATGTTCCTTCTGCACGCTTAGCATGGCGATTTTATATATATTCTATCAAGAGAAGACAAAGCTTTTTCTGTCAATGTCAACATGTCTTCTGCCCGAGCATGGCGTGACAAGTCACATATAATCTCTTGTAGATTTATGTCGACCATCGAAACAATAAAATTACTTCAAAAAATGTCAAAAGAAATTTTACGTCAAACTGTCACTTTTCTATCATTATGTCCATACTCCGGTAAACAAAACTTATTTCTACGGTTGCCATGCTAAGCCTGCTGGAGGTTTTTGTGTACCAGGGCCGCGGTAACTCTTGAGAACAACCTATGCATAAAATATCGTGTATAGAAGGCAAAAATGTCATTAATGGGGAATATGCATGAAAATAATATTTGCAATCTAACTAGTTTATCAATAAATATACAAAAATAGAATACTAAATGTGAAAAAAATATCGAAATCAGTAGAAAAACAAACAAGATATAACAATTTTAAACAAGTATACCTGTCTCTCTCACCAAAACGCTATATTCAATGACAGCCTTACGGGCGTGTGTAGTTGTGACGTAAATTTTACCCTCGGACTCTTTCTTATTAGCAGTTTTGAAGCTTATAACTTCTTGTCGATAAATAATATTTAAAAAATTCTTTCATATTTATTTATTACAGCTAAAAGTGTATTAATTCAGTGAATAAAAAAAATATATGCATATTCCCTATTGGTAGTGAAATCAAATATTTTAGGATCTCATATCATCATGTTATGCGCAGATCAAGCGTCTTTGCCCATTTTTTTTTTATAAATGAAGAAGCAGTGCAATGAAAAAGCAAAAATACTTTGTAATATAATATAATGCATTTCAGCTCTGTCCGGGCACGAACTTGCATAAATCATACTTAACGATCCTTTCGCACTGTCACTTACCAGGGAAAGATAAGACAAACGCTAAATAAACAGATGCGATATAACATTGAATCATTCTTATTCAGTCTAAAGGTCTTGAAGTAAAATGCTGGCGAATTTAAATTGATATTGGAAAGAAAATTGTTAAATAATCACTAGTTTTGAATATACCATTATTCGAACAGCAACAGATGCTTTGAGTGATTTCAGACTTCGGAGCAGAATGATCTTCTGTGGATCTATATTTATAGGGGTTCGTCAGGAAATATACTCCTTCTTCCTTTCTTCAAAAAACATTTTTTTTTTCAATGTTAATTAGTAAGACAGAATGAAATGAGCATCGTTGGTTCTTGAGTACGCATTTCAATATCTTTTTTTATAATTTGTGTACTTCAAACATAGACTAAACTACATAGACTATGTTAAAAATGTATATTCAACCATATAATTAATTAATTCTTTCTACTTAAGCAATTGTTGCGTATTCCATAATAGATAACAATAATTTTAACCCTAAAACTTTACAATTAAATAAATGACTTTGAACCTTAAGAGTTTACCAAGTTAAAAAAAGTGACTTCTCAACCAAAACACTGCTGAGATATACCCGTGTAAAATACAATCTCATTAAGTAAAAAATATAAACAAACATAGACATTAAGAAAAATAATTTTTTGGAATAAATCTATCCCCTTTTAACCTCGGCAAACATGTTTAAGGATTTCGTATGGATTAATGGAGCGATCAGATTACGTATCGACCAAGCTACCTAAGGGAATGGAAGGTTGTATAATCGGAATCACTGCCTGGCCTTTCGTAATACAAAAACAAAGGATAGGTTCTATATTAATGTTATAAAGCTGAAGACTTTGTGTTTGTTTGCTTGAACGCGCTAATCTTGGGATTTACTGGATTGATTTGAAAAATACTTTTGGTGTTAGATAGCCTATTCATCGAAGAAGGCTAAGCGGATACTAAGCTACTATACGTTTAGGCTACGATTGTTTTAGGGTACTGGTGGCCTAGTGGCTCAACCACCAGCCTCTCAAGTATGAGTGTGCGGGTTCGATTCCTGGTGAGGCACTAGTACTTCCTAAGTATACCTTGGAGACTGTGACTGTTGAAGGAAATCATGTCTAGACAGCCCGGATTATAAAGTCTGAAGTCTGACAACCCGTAGTTATTAAAGTTCACATCTTGTTTGTATAAAAGGAGGCCTTTGCCCAGTAGTGAGACATTAAAAAGGCTGATGATGATGATATTTTAGGCGCACAATGTAGTTCCCCCGGGACGCAGGTGGAACCGCTGACGGAAGCCAGTATTAATAAATTAAACGCATTAAAATGCAATAAAATTTTATGATGTAGTTCAAGTATTTAAAGTTCATGAAAATTAATAAAATATACACGTGTCTGATTTAATATGGATGATCTAATAAGATTTTTTTGTTATATCTATGCATAAATAATATTTTAGCTAAAAAAGGTAAAATTGACCAAAAATCTACGAATGGGATCTACGAATATAAAACAATTTTAAAAATATTTTACCCTACGTATGATAATTCACTGTACCTACTAATCGTATCGATTCTCAATTAAATAATAAGAACGATATTAAAAAAGCCAGGTAACTATATACAATATTTTGTCTAATAACAATTCTATTGACATTTTATAATAAGTTATTTTTTTTCTCCTCAACTCGCTTCTTATAGAAAACATCATTCAACCTTTTAAAAGCTGATAAGTAAATCCAAGAGTGTATCTAGTCTTAAGCATAATACCATTTAACTCATAAACTTAACGATAAAGCGATTTCATATCTGTTCGAGTTATTATCTTTTCAAAATATGGATCCGATGTACACTCGTAAAACTGACGGGAATTTAACGACCTCAAACGCTTTGAAGCCTGTCAGAGAGGTTTCATATTGCAGCGTCCTTATATCAAGCTTTCAACTTTAATATATTGGTTTATCGTATGATATGTTGTATGCATATGTGGAAATTTTGAGCACGTGTCAATAATACGAGTAATAGTTTGGTAAATAGGTATATGTCATTTATCGCTAATTTCACATTGTCCGAACCAGTTTCATAATGTCCAAATAGCCACTATCTACCGAATAAATTCAAAAATGGAACAGAATTTGTATGAAATTATCTACCAAATAAACTAACTTGAACTTATTTGTAGGTGGTGAAACAGAAAGATAGCTAAATATAGTCAAAATGTACTGAGAAAAGTCTAAAGACTGACTCATTACTGTTTTTATTCTTCATTTCTATCCGTTTATATTCAGGAATATATTTTAGGCATAAGTAGCATTTAATATAAGTATTTTCTTGATTACGGTTAAAACTAGCTTTATGAGCAAAACCATTCGTGACCATTTTATTTTAAGCACGCATTGAAAATTTCATCAACGCTTAGAATGCTTTCAAACCGTTAAATTATAGTAAGTCTTAGTTTTAAAATATTGCTATTATTATGGTGACTGCCATAGTTGTTAAAATGACTAAGCAACACTTGGCGCGGTCGATCCGTGGATGGGTGACCATCCTGTCATGACGAGTTAATCTGTGTTTTGGTAGGCTCGTTGAATAGATGAGTGCCAGCTGTCATTTGTGTCTTTGGCAGTCGTTGTCGGTCGTCAGAAGGCAGAAAATCTGACAACCATTTTTATCAAGGGGTATCGGATTGCCCAGGTAACTTGGTTGAGGAGGTCAGATAGGCAGTCGCTCCACGTAAAATAAAAACTGGAGATGCATCTATTAAAGATTGGAAGCAGACCCCAACACAGCTTGGGAAAAAGCTAGGCAGATGAGTGTCTAAATACAAACTTAAAAAAGCATGTCTTAAGGGTCGGTTCATATCTAACGGAATATGCGTCGCGTATTATCGGTCGCGTAACGCCAGAACTGACAAATGTATAGAAAAACGCTTGACCGTTAAGACTCAACCGATGATACGTTAGTACGATGATTGATGATACGCTCGGCGTATTTTACGTCAGATATGAACCGACCCTTACTCCTAAAAATATAATATCAATTTTCCATCCCGCAACCATTATCATAAACTGGAAAAAAGCACAAATCCAAAATCCAATCTTATTTACATTATATAAACATGGTTAATAAAGTGGAGGGACCTTGAGTGGCATATCAAGACGTTGGAACAAAAAAGACCTCTCAGTCGGAGGCTCGGTCATTACTGAAACACACCGACCGTAAAATGAAGTTATAAAATGAAGGGGAGGATGAGGGAGGGGATGTCACCGAATTATGTGTTTACTTTTAAACGGTAACCACGTAAGGTTCTATTTTTGATTATTTTGTGGTTTAGAATATTCCAGAAATTTAAATCCTTTATTACTTACATGAAAATTCTTTTTTTTTCGGCGAAAATCTTTCAATGTTATTGTGTAATTTATAATAATATCGTTCTATGTCAAAATGTTATGTGACCAAATGATAAAAATAGGGAGATAGATTAAAACCTGTAGGTCAACCAACCCTAGTCTGCCAAATTTTACCAATCGAATATTAACCTAAGATATTTGATAGATTAAGGTAGGTTGATGTGCTGGCGTTTGTACTATGCATAGTTTTATAAACGTTTGTGAAGTTTTTCTGTTAGCTGTAAGCAAAGATGATTCTCCAGCCATAAATCTTTCATTTATAGGTACTTAATATTTCTGAGAAAATACACCTTTTTTACAAGTACATACAATATGCTACGGTATGGCACACAATATTTGTTCCTCCAGGGTCCGGAACAAACAATTGTAGTGCCTGCAGATATTTGTAAAGGCTTTGAGTTTATCGGGCACTTTTGGAAATTGTGGTCAAAGAAGGCTTTTTATTAAATAATGAGAATTAGGATTAAGGTCCAAACTTCAACATGAACCTAGGACACGTATTTAAAGTTTTATTTTTGTTTTGTAAATGGGATAGAGTCAATAGCTAAGTAAAAGCTACACGGCTCATAATTACATATAAGCAGAGAGTTTGTTTGGTTGAACGCGCTAAACTCAGAAACTACTGGTCCGATTTTAAAATAATATTTCTGTGTTAGATAGCACATGTGTCGAGAATGGCTACAGGTTACACTAATGTCTAAGTCACCTCAACGGTCGATCGATTATATGGTTAATCGATCCTTGGCAAGGTTTATAGACTGGAAGTCGATTTCCACGTAGCTTCGAAAATGGCTAGGCAGATAAATACCAATTTAAGTAAGTACAGATCATTCAAACAAAGTGATCAGATATGTAGCAATTTTTCCGTATACCCAGTAAAGCCAGTAATCAAAACGCAGGCTGATATTAACTCAATTTAAAGTACCTACTGATACTAAACATAATGATATTAAGGGCCTCATAAAATCAGACGGTTAGTACATAAATTCTCATAAACAACTTAGAGGCAACCCTACAAATGTTTATGGCTTACACACATGTAATAAAATTTTTATGAAATACTTGCTGTTTCTAACGGATTCACCCGCGCCTTGAAGACTTTTTCACTGAGAGTGCACACTCGATAAAATATAGTCTAGTAGCAGACCCGGTTATGCGTTGCTGTGGTTTATACTAAGGTTTATACTATAACAATAGACAAATAATTTGCAATTAAATGATAATTGTTAACTATAAAATTAAGATGTAAGCTATTCTATCTTTCGAGTTGGATCAATCTGCACACGGTGTGCAAATTTGAATAAAATTTGTAAGTAGTTTAGGAGCCCATCGCGCACAAAAAACGTGCCATGTAACTGATTTTAAAGTTTCATTTACCTCAGTACAGTCACAATAATATAACAAACAAAGTTTGGATGAGTGTATGTTTGTAAATCCTTTACATAAAAAAAAACCAACAAATTATGATGAACTTTTGCTGTTAGCACTCAAAATAACATAATTGATATAGCTACTTTTTATTCGCATGGAGGAAGTACTTCCTTTGGGACAAGGGGGAAATCAGCCAGTTTTATTGTAAAAATTGGTTAAGTGGTACTGTGATAGCTTAATGTGTAAGACACACAACCTGACATTAGCATTGATAATATTAGTAGGGCTTTACGTATAGTACTTATACACTAGCGTGCAATCGTTCACGGTACGGGGGAAAATTTATTTTTGATTTCCTATATTTTATAAGCCTTTGCTGTTTGAAATATGTTTGCGGTTTCATAACAGACGTTCAGTTAAATTGGTTTTCAAAGTTAACCGGTAGACGTCACGTATGGTTGGTTTGAAGGCTGACCGTCTTTTTGATGTAACATTTTTCTTTCGTCTGTACTGTCTCACTGCTGGGTAAAAGCCTCTCCACTTTCTTTCAACACCTCCCAATCTTTAGCGCGTGCCCAATCATGATAGTAGGCGTCGAGGTTGTCCGAGGTATAAAGAGGTCTAATAGTGGGGTATTATATGGTAATTATAATTTTGAAAAATATTTAATTATCGCTCGTTATTCTTCAGTATTAAGCCATAACAATACAATAATGTGTTTGGTAATAATAATAGCGCATTTGGGAGAACTTTGAAACCTTATAAATTAAGCAGCGATAGAGGCTTCGTACAAAACAACACATAGTTCATTCGGACTGAATTGCCCGCTCGGTATAAATTATTCAAACACAACTTTCGATTCGGCCGCCGTCTTTCAACTTTACTGCCGATAAACATGCGTGTAGACAGCCTCATAAAGTTAGTGTATAGTTTTTAGAGTTTTCGTCAATATACAGGGTGATTGGTACTTTATTAGTTCAAAAGCTCCAATGAACCTTGATGGAGTCGCCGAGGGTTATTTGACGTGTGCAAATGTTTATAATTTCTGAGTAATATCATATTTTCATACCGTGTGAAAATTTTAATCCTTGCTTAAATATTTTATTATCACCCTGTATATGTGAATCCAATGTATTATGATTGGTTCAAAGCTACAAAAAAAAAATCATTGCCTTAAGCCAGGGATTCTAAGTTACTGGGAATTTTCACAAGAAAAATTCCAGTACTACTTCTAAAACACATGTTTTTATATCTCTTTAAAAATAAATATATCACAATAAATTCAGATGTTAAACTACAATAAAAAAACTAACAAAGTTACGTAGTTACACATATGTGTAAACTAGTTATAACGACACATTCCCAAACCCAATAAGTGACATACGACCTGTAAGCCCCTCAAAGTCACCACAACGTCTTTCAAAAAACTTTTCCAACCCGCAACCTATTCACCGCATGTACTTTATTACATAATACAATAATACAATTTACTTGAAGCTTTGTTCGTCTCACAATGCGTTCAATTGCATTAGAAGAGTACCGACACATAAATTGTATCACTCGATCTCAAGACCCCGATTTATCTCTTTCGCTGCGAACCAAGCAATTCAGTCTTAAATTGAAAATCGTTTAAAGTTTTATTATACTTTTTTATTTTTCCATTGTGGTCGGATTTTATTGGTTGTCAGTTGGAGGGTTAACAGATTTGAGATGATTAAGGGTAAGTTATTTGAAATAATAAGATTTAGTTTTTTTTTTTCATTTTGTTCAATCTAAACTCTTTTTTTTACCTTAAAGAGATCAAGACTGGTAAGATCTTACAAATTATTATGTCCGTAAAAGTTGAGTGCATTTTCGTATACTGAATTATAAAATATTGAATTCTTACGATGTAAATGTATAAAAAATATGTATAATAACTTAAGAAATAATGATACATAATTATTAATAAAACTCCCGGAACGTATTAAAAATTTGATAATTTCCCAGACACAAATTTCTAATCCTTCAAGATTTTGCATGTTAAAAGATTCCAAATTCGTTTTATCCTTCGTTAAAACATCAAAATACCGGATAAATAGCTGCTGCTACATATGAAACGGTTGAAATTCCTCACAAACTTCAAACAACCTCAGAAGCCTTAAAACGTGGCTCTTAAAATGGTTTTAAAATTCCTTGTTTCACAAAATGCTTGCACCGCAGTCCCTATTAGTTGGGGTGGTCTGCCCACAACTATTAAGCAATGTTGCGTTAAAAATGTGAGACGTTACCACAGTAAAAGTTTACGTAGAAGGTTCACATAAAATTATTTCTAGGTAGATAACCTTTATTATCAAAATCAGACATCTTCAATGAGTTATAATGTAAGTAACCAAGAATCATCGAAACAATTATAGTGATTCGTCGCAAATGTAATGCTCTTGTCGTTGAAGTTCAAACAAAAAAAACAAAGATGTCATGGTGGCCTAGTGGTTAAAGAGCCAACCTCTCAAGTATGAGGGCGTGGGTTCGATTCCAGGTCGGGCCAAGTACCAATGCAACTTTTCTAATATTGTATGTACTTTCTAAGCATATCTTGGACACCAATGACTGTGTTTCGGATGGCACGTTAAACTGTAGGTATCGGCTGTCACTGAACACCCTTGGCAGTCGTTACGGGTAGTCAGAAGCCAGTAAGTCTGACGCCAGTCTAATCAAGGGGTATTAGGTTGCCCGGATCACTGGGTTAAGAAGGTCAGATAGGCAGTCGCTCCTTGTAAAACACTGGTACTCAGCTAAATCCGGTTAGACTGGAAGCCAACCCCAACATAGTTGGGAAAAGGCTCGGGAGATGATGATGATGTTCAAACCAAGAGTGACGTTCAACATAGCAGCACTGACCATCAACAGACGAACTAGCAAAGACGTTGCTCTCGAAAAGAAGCATAATAAACTTCAGACTTTAATAAGAATTAGTGCGTTTCTTCGACTCCAAGATCCTCTACCCCTCATTAATCATTAATTCATCATTCATCACAGCCTTTTTTTCGTCCCACTGCTGGGCACAGGCCTCCTCTCCCACGGAGAAGGATTGAGCGTTAATCACCACGCTTGCTCAATGCGGGTTGGTGACTTCAGACTTTATAGTCCAGGTTTCCTCGTGACGTTGTCCAAGACAAACTTAGAAAGTGCGTATAACTTACAAAAGTTACATTAGAGTAGGTACTTGCCTGATCTGGAATCGAACCCGCACCCTCATACTCAAATGGCTGGTGCTTTAACCACTAGGCCACCATGACTTAAGTACAATTAATAACATATGGTTAAATATTATATAAGCTGCTATAAACATATCTGCCACCGCTTTAATGGGAGGTTGTATTGTTTTTTAAAAAAATATTTTTTTTTTCATACAAACAATGGTACGTATAAATTGTGTACCACGTTATATAGAGTAGAACCAATGTTAAATTGAATTAACTGCTCCGGGGTACGAAAGTTGTACACTACTGTAATCTATAAACACAATACTACCTCCCATATAAGCCGTGGCAGATATTTTTATACCACCTTATATGTATATAGTCAAAAATAAAATTCAACAGTGACCACATGTATACCACATAACCGAAAGCGTGTACATTTAATTCAACAATAACCGCCATATTTTCCTTTTCACAAAACATGGTGAACGTGACATGAAATTCTTTTGGCTTCACAATGCTAATGCTAAACGCTGGCCGGTGTTAGCCCAACTGTGGCCGTGGGCTCAGTATTGAATATTCAGATACCCAAGCTGTGTTAGCATTTAGGATTTTTTAAATATTTTTGTTCTGTTAACTTGAAGTGAAGAATGGATCTTATAAAGATTCAAAGATTGGTTTTGTTTATCAACCGGTTTAGGCTTTTTTTATAAGTTATTTTTTTTATATCAAAATATGCCTAGAACATGTTGCAGTCGGTTTTCAGTCTAACTGGGTGAAGCTAAGAACTAGTCTATGACATGTAGCGACTTCCTATCTGTCTTGCTCAACCCGATACCCCTGGCAAGACTTTTTGGCTTCTGACCACTCGTAACGACTGCAAAAGATGTTGAAATGACAGCAAGGACCTATAAGTTTAACGTGTCTACCGAAACACAGAGCGAATCATAGTGACAAGATAGTCACCCATCTAAGGATCGATCTTTTTTACGTTTCATTTAATATTTATTATTAAAGTGTGTTCTATATTTATGCTAAAATTAACTAAAATGTTCATGTAAGCGTTTTTTGTTTAATCAGAATTTGTATACGTTTACTAAAAAGATTTCAAGGTAGGATTATTCCCTTGGCCCCATAGACTCACTTCACGAAATTGAACCTGAAAAGCAGATTTTGCAAATTCCACAGCCAGTTAGGGCGTGTTCACACTTTGTTTACAAAAAATTATTTGATCGTGAAGCTATATAATGTGGAAAGTGATGATACACACAAAAAATAGATGAAAAATGCAACATAACTTTGAAAATACACACAATGTTTATAAAGCTGAAAAGTTTGTTTGGATAAACGCGCTAATCTCAGAAATTACTTGACCGATTTGAAAAATCCTTTCTGTGTTAGATAGCCCATCTACAGAGAGAGATGAGTGGAACCGCTGCCGAAAGCTTTAAGAATACCATTTTAAATTTTGGTATAAAAAATATTATCTTTCAATAATAAATTTAGTCACATAAATACGTCCATAAACTAATCCATAAATAAGCTAAAAATTTTGCTTTTTTTTCAATGTACCTGTCTTTTTAAAGCTTTTATTTAACTTGCCGTGTATGTATGTTACGGTGGATTCTTTGAACTCAATTTTGAAGTAGATATCTTCAACCGATTGAGGTGAAATTTTGTATACACGTTCAGTTTGGATGACAATGCAAGATATGTTATATGACGTTATTCTAAATCCAATATGGCGAACCGTCCAAGATGGCGGAGTAGTTATTTTTAATGAATTTCAACAATATGGGTATCAAATGAAAGGGCTTATTGAGAGTGACTTAAAAAATTATCTGACGTTATTCTAAATCCAATATGGCGGACTATAAAAGCTTTTTAAAAAAAGATTTTTCTTTTAATTTATTTCCCTTAGCGTAGTAACGACCGAATACTTGTCGTATTATCTAAAGGTCAATCACCTATTCTGTAAAATAACTGCTAACTACTAAAATGTCATCTTGCTTCAATAGAAAAGCGTGAACGTAAAGTATATCATTAATCATCATCATCATTCATCAAAAAGGCATTAAGTTTAGCCTCTTTACAGTTTGTGTCCTTGTGTTGTACGGTTTGTAATTAATTATGGAATAACTAGCTATTTCTTGTGGTTCTACTAGCACCTTAGAGGAACTGAAGCTGTATCAATTTTTTATATTTAAAGGTTAGATCTTTTAGGTCAGTGTGACTGAAAAGCCTAGCCTTTTCCCAACCTGTGTCAGCTTCTAGTCTTAACCAGATGCAGCTGAGTATCAGTGTTTTACGTGCAGCGACTGCCTATATGACCTTGTGGAGGTATGCAGTTAATACTGGTTGTCAGACTTTCTGGTTTCTGACTATCCGTAACGACTGCCAAAGATGTACAAATCAGAGCCGGTACAAAACCCACCAATTTAGCGTGCCAAGCGTTGCTTAACCTTATGATCGATCAACCTGTATGGCTGCTACTTAGCCACGAGCTCCTCTCAGTGTGACTGAAAATATTTTCTCAAAAATTACATCGTTCTCGATACAATCACAAAAAAATAACAATGAAAAGTCAATCACAATAAAGTCAACGTGATAATAAAAAAAAATATTTGTGGTAACCTACACCTCTATTTTAATAAAAACTCATCAACTTAATTTCGTAAAAAAAATTGCTATCGAGCTGCCATATGCACTCAGGTTAAAACTCCTCGCAATAAGTTTAATGGAGGCTGCGGGCAGAAGCATGTCCGTTCTGATCCGAAAACGCTTAGGTAAATCATTTGTCTGCCATCAGTTTTATTTTTAACAGCACCAGTTCAAATGTGGAATTTTCTTCTCGTATCTGAAAATTTATGAAGGAAATTTTGGTTAGCTTAATAAATTGTAATAGCAATCATCTGTCTAGATAGAGGATCTTAAGGGGACTAAAGCTTTTAATTGTTTGTGTTAAATAATATTTTTTTATATAAGGTAATAGCAACGTTTTTATTGTTTGATTTCTAAGTAAGTGGCTTCATTTGAAACAGAAAAAAGTACATGATACAAAACTGATTTTGATATGCTGATAGATTGCATATTTTTTTCTACTTTTAAGATTCATAATTAGTTTTTCAAACGTATCTTCCTTAGCATGACATTAATTATTTTCCTTAACAAGAAGACTTATTGTCATAAAAAGAAATCACGACCATCGATCTACACAAGAATAAAGCAAAACCGTGTAAATATTTTCTAAATAACGGATCGCTACGCGGTGCTACGACGTAGCAGACGTAGCGCTACGCCAGCTACGCGCTGATTTATTTTCTGTCTTTGTTGTGCATCGGACATGTATGTGGCTGTCCGATGCATTGTATAGGAATACGTATAACATGCAGTTTGGTGCAGTGGAGTCCTGGATCTAGGGATACCAATTTGTTTGGTTATTGTTGTTAGGATAGTAAAGCTTTACGTCATATCCATGACCTGTGATATTTTTAACTAAAATTATAGATGTAGCGGTCAATGACAGACTATGGAACTAATTACTAAAAGCTTCAAGTTTTCTTACGAAACTTCAATCTGATGATTTGCTCCGAATCAAAAAATTTTTTTTTTATATCATACAAATTATATCCATGTTAGGGCTTCAATTTTTTTGAAATGGCTTGCAACAAAAGAGACAAAAGATATATGATCACTACGCCTATCCTTTATGCTTTGTTGATCAGTTTTATGTCTGTAATCCATCACCTGTACAACGACGGCCTACACAAAATGAAACCTGTGAAGTGCAGGCCAATATACTGTGGGTTCCGTACGCTATTGTTGTTGAATTAATCATCATCTCCTGAGCCTTTTCCGAACTATTTTGGGGTTGGCTTCCAGTCTAACCGGATTTAGCTGAGTACCAGTGTTTTACAAGGAGCGACTGCCTATCTGACCTCCTCAACCCAGATACTCGGGCAACCCAATACCCCTTGGTTAGACTGGTGTCAGACTTACTGGCTGTTGCTGATTTAACTATACGAAAACTTTTGCAAATTCGCGAGACATCAGATAGCTAACTTTAGACGATAAAGGAATGTAGTGTTTTGTTTCTATATTTTGTAGGAGTCACTTGTGACCAACTTCAGGTTGAGGAGGTCAGATAGGCAGTTGTTCCTTGTAAAACACTGGTACTCAGCTAAATCCGGTTAGACTGGAAGCCGACCCCAACATAGTTGGGAAAAGGCTCGGAAGATGCTATTGGGTGGAGGTATATTCTATAGATTCTGATTCATAACACTATGACGTCACAAAAAATATGCAGTGCAGACCCCCAAAAACCGTTGTACATCGGAAAAACTAATCTAACACGTACGTTTTCATGTAGCCAAAGCAAATACAAGTGACAATATCAGTTCAGTTAAAATTAAAGCAACATTCCTGACTGGCGAAGCGTGAAACAGTGGAGTTTAGTTTGATAAAATAAAGAACAAAGAAGGCGTCGATGCGAGTGGATCCGACATACTTGGTGCAAGTGTCCTGATTATTGTCAACGTTTTTTTAAAGTTCCTTTTTAAGTACGTCCTACTTAGAATGCACTAGGATTAGAGTCTTATCATTAGACAGATGTTTAAAATATTGAGGAGATACGATAGTGTGAATGACGACGTCAAAAAAGTATGTTTTGGAATTAATAGTATTTCATTAAATCGAGTAACATAATACCATTGGAAGGATTTGGAGTATTATTGTTAAAGTCTGGAATAAATGATGGGGTTGGATAACCTTTATTAGATACCATGAATTGCCTAAATGCAAAATAGCAAGATTTTTTAAAGTCCAAATAATGATGTGGAACTTTCGATAGAGGTCTTCAATCTATGCTAAACTGCCAAATTTTCCTAATCAACTTTGAACCATAAGCTTCAGCGATAAAGTTGAAAACCTATTAAGGAAATTTGACAGATTGTAGAAGCCTGATGTACTAGCGTATATACATGTTAAATAAAAAAAAACTGTAGTGGAAAATTAAAAATAAATAAATAGACTTAAAAAGAAGATAGATATTTCTTTAATTCGATTTCTAAATGTAAGTCTAATTTGAAAGATTAATTTATCTTTCCTTATCACAATTTATTTAAGACCTTCTGCAATTAGTCTTAGTTTTCGAGTTCCAACTGATAAATAGTATTCATTAGCTAGGATTAGCAAAAAAAAGATTGTTATTTGTTAAGCTGAAGTTTTCAATATTGATTTAGATAAACATTTTGTATCTTTGTTATATATTCACTTATTGGGTCTATGAGTATAGAATCGTACTAACATTATTAGGTACATATCGGGAAACTTCAAGACAAAGGAATGTAACATCGCCTTTTTCAAGACTCATGCCTTTATTTATTTTTTTCGTGGGAAATCATCAAATGACACCTCCCGCTGAGGGTGCAGCTGGAGGGAGTATCAGACTCTTACTGACTAAAACCCACTATGTTTCTTTGGGAGATAGCTGTGTTCCAGGGCCACGGTAACTCTTATATCTTATATCGAAAACTCAGGTTTGCATTGCTAAAATTCCTTAAATCCACAAAATTTAAAGGACACTATGCAATTGCACAAAAACATCAGATAAAAACAAAATGACAGTACCTTACAGAACTACCAAAAATACATCTAATATTGAGCTCAAAAACAAACTTAAATTTCTGCTCAAACGCTAAACGCTCCTATTGTTTCAGCTAGCCTTTATCTCGTCAGAGACAGACAACATTTTTGGAATGAGTCCAAAACAGGAATTGATATTTCCTTGCGTACAATGAATGGGAAAATATCAATATGGATTTGTTCTGAAACATTTTTCGTGGTGCTTTTAGCTTGAGCTAATAAAGTCTTGCTAATATAATATTTTCTTATCCATTTAATATGTTAGTGGGTATAATGTGGGCGCCTCACATTTGGACGATTATTTATGTTACTATAGCTATAGTCTATTCATGAATGGAATTACTTGATTCATCAAGATAAGAGAAAGATAGACCTTCGGATACTGTGTTTCGGATGGCACGTTAAACTGTAGGTCCCGGCTGTCATAGAACATCCTTGGCGATCGTTTCGGGTAGTCAGAAGCCAGTAAGTCTGACGCCAGTCTAACCAAGGGGTATGGGGTTGCCCGGGTAACTGGGTTGAGGGGGTCAGATAGGCAGTTGCTTCTTGTACAACACTGGTACCCAGCTGAATCCGGTTAGACTAGAAGCCGACCCCAACACATGTAGTTGGGAAAAAGGCTCGGGAGATGAGAAAGAGAGACTTTGAAATTCAGTCACCAATTTCTTGAAATATAAGTATACAGAATAGGCCAAATAGACAATCATATCAATCATCATCATAGATCAGATCTTAAAATAATCAAAGGCATATTTTATACTTATCTTCCCTAGTGACACTGTTGACTCAATTTTAATGATATTTTGTACGAAAAAAGGGACTATTACGATTGTAAGGGACAGTTTCACAGTATCCCAACAGCCACTTTCTACCGAATGAACTCAAAAATGGATCAGAATTTGTATGAAATTATCTACTAAATAAACTAACTCGGACTTATTCGTAGCTGGTGAAAAAAACTCTTAATTTACTTCACATATACATTGCATAAATAAACACAAACAAGCGACTTTATAAAATAACTAGTTTCAATTATTTTTCGAGAATATAAGCGACTAAATCCTAACATATATTATTTTTTTCAGTTGAGTGACAGAAGCCGGTTCTCAGAACTCGTTACTCGGGCTGCTAAAGTAATCCTTCGCAGCTTATCCAATTATCGTTCAGTATAAGGTAACATGGTAATAAAGTTGAGTTTTAAAACTCTCTTCTTATTGAATTTAGTGATGATGTCATTCGAGTTTCAGATCTGCCTACATTTTATAGTGCTCTTAGTTTTAAATGCCTTGTAATAAAAATTACATCTCATGA
Source organism: Heliothis peltigera (assembly GCA_958496145.1). NCBI lineage: Eukaryota > Metazoa > Arthropoda > Insecta > Lepidoptera > Noctuidae > Heliothis > Heliothis peltigera. Next base: position 3,917,732 of record OY292345.1, on the reverse strand, counting down.
TTTTATTTATTAATATCAATTTACATTTTCCCAGTAGATAGCGATGGGGATGATTTTTTTTGACGTCTTTTATTTATTATTTTTTTATATGTAAATAATAAGAGGCTTAATTTTCATGAAATGGTCACATTTCACTGTTTACTGTGTAGTTGCCACATTACGATGTGGTTTGAACAGACAAACAGATGATTAACTTTTTGATGATCAGATAAAGAACTTACCCACATGATGAAATACGACTATTTGATCAAATGATATGGATTCATTACCCATCTTTATCCACTGTAGGCAAGTAAGCATATAACAAAATATACAATACTATATTAAAAATACCTAATGCATATTATACCCTAGTAGAAATCACCAACATTTAAATCCTAACCACTCTATCGTATCGCAAAATACCAGGTATTCAAAAAACCGCAAAACTATTATCAAATAAATGTTCAAATCAAAATCACTGTTCCAAATGAATCCAAATTAGGTAACTGTTTGAGGCAAACAAAGTTATCTGTGATTCCGGAACTGAATACTCAGATACCGTACCTGTTATTAATAACAGGTATTGTACTATCAATTGTTATTTAGTGTTTGGTGTTCGTTTTAACACGTTGTTAACGAATATGTGGTTGAGTGTGAATAGTTAAATTTTGGTGATATTTGAATTATGAGGCATGTGATAATTGTGACGCTTTGATGCTTCTATCTGATTTCCTATTGTTTTATTATTGATTGCGGTTAACGTGTTGATAATATGGTCTGTTATTGGTTTTCGGAAAACTGCACATCGTTAAGCATAACCAATATAACGCTCGCGGCGGTTTCCAAGATATCTATTCTATCAAGAAAAGACAAAGTTCTTTCTATCAATGTCAACATGTCTTCTGCCCGAGCATGGCGCGACCTGTCAACTCGCATATAATCTTGTAGACTTATGTCGATCGAAGAAAAGAAAATTTTCTTCAAAAAATATCAAAGGAAATCTTACGTCAATCTGTCACTTTTCTGTCATTATGTCCATTCTCCGGTAGACAAAACTTGTTTCTACGGTTGCCATGCTTCTGTTAGCGTCACATTAAAAAGTAAAGCTTACTAGATATTCTTCTTAATATAACATAAACGGCTTAATAATGTTAGCAATAGGCACGAATGTTGCTACCAACCCGAAAGCTATTTCCTATACTAATGACTTTCATAATAGGATACTGTAATATTGTTTTAATGACCAACTTAAGTTTTGTGGGTGCGGGATTAAGGTGTGGTCTGACTTACAGCGATTTATGTAAAGACAACAGGCCAACCTGGGCTGGCCATATCAGCCGAAGAACCGATAACCGTTGGGGTAAACGAGTTCTAGAGTGGAGACCACGCCTTGGCAAACGTAGTGTAGGACGTCCTCAGGCACGGTGGAGTGATGACTTGCGCAAGACGGCTGGCAGGAGCTGGATGCGAGAAGCCGAAAATCGATCTCAGTGGCGTGCACTTGGAGAGGCCTATGTCCAGCAGTGGACTGCGATAGGCTGATGATGATGATGATGATGTAAAGACACTCATGGAGAGGTTGACTGTCATAATTGGTACGCAAGCTTAAGTCTTGTAATATGACCATCCATACTGGCCATGTTTGTAATACCTGGTAACGACACATACAACGCGAATGTTACATCACCAACTTTCAGACATCGGGACTGCTTAGTGAATGTTTGTGTGAAATCGGTTCTGTAAACCATACAGATGGAATTGTGGTGCTGGGGAGTTGGTTCCACCATTTCATCTTCCCTGCGATAACACATAGAAAGTGGTGAAAGGTGGGCGTTTTTGGGGGCTGTCTTTTGTAAAATTGACCATCAAAAACTGCTAATTTTTAACTTTTATCTTATTTTTTCAAAAACCAAGGCAAACTCACCACCCGGTGTACACCAGTCGCGCTATTGACCACTAAATCAAACGGGGCATGGAGCTTGTAGGTTATGAATTTTATTATTAACCCTATTAAAAATATTTTTCTCTATCATGCTATTACTGAAACCACACCTTAACCCATACATTCACATAATCATTATAAGTTTCGCAGCGAAATCGCCCGGTATCACGTGAACGTCACATTATGGATGAGATGTGTACTTTATTCAATACCTCGCGCCGTTTGTACGCGTTGTTGCTAATAAACAACTGAAAATATACTAGTTCATAACTATTATTTACTTGCTCCCACCAATAGTTTCACCTTCGTCCCGTGGGAACCACTCCGCGTAACCGGATAAAAAATTCCGAATAGCCTTTCGCGACAAATGAGCTATCTAAAATTAAAACAATATATTTACCTAGTTCCTGAGATAAGCGCAAATAAACAAAGAACCAGTCAACCTTTTCTGTTTTATAATTTTAATAATATAGCTTTATGTGAATTTATATTACTATCACTAGCATAGTTTTAGATGTAACTCAGTTTTAGATATAATTTCAACATTCGATAATAAAACTTATCTTCGTGGAAACATTCACCTGGTACGATACACAATACCATCACCAATACGAACTCGACTTACAATTGAATAATTCAATTAATTGAACCTTAATGAAACATATAAAAGGTAAGGAAACCCGTGCACTAAATTATCCTACAAAAAAAAAACGCTTGAATTCCGTGAAACAATAAAGAGAGCCTTAGAGAATCAGCAATTATCTCAGAAAGTTCCCCTTTACTGCTAATCGTTAAGGGTTAAGTCTCAAGGTAGCCAAGTTCTTACATTTACTGAAATAATTACCTTCGGCTATAGGACATTAATGGCAATCCTTTCTGTTTACCCGGACGGCGCTTATTGAAAAACTTTTAGATACATTGCTTCTCAGACAGTCATCTGTTTTTTTTTTGGTTAAGCAGTAGAATAAACAACGGTGTTCTATTGTAACAATTAATTGAGTAATTGTACTAAAATCAATCAATATTTATTTTGTATTCTAGCTTCTTCTGGTATTTGTTTTTATTGATTTTAATTATGGAATTAAATATTAGAAAACTTATTTTTTTTAATAACCAACTAGCTTTGAGCATACGTGGCAATTAACGCTAAATCCTTGTTTGTGTAAGAGAAGGCCTGTGCCCAGTTGTAGGACGATAATAAGCCGATGAATTAATGGAAATGATATCTTTTTCTAACCGACTTACAAAAGGCGGAGGTTTTCAATTCGGTCGGTATGTTTTTTTTCCTTGAGGTGTCTAGGCATCAGCTTTAGTCACAACCAATATCTTTCCATGAAGATATATTGATAATATACAAACGATAAAATAATTAAAACACCGAGGCGTACCTCTACATCTAATTCCAATTAATTTCCTAACTTATTTAAAACTCTGCCTGAAGCAGCGCGAATGTGCGAACAAAATTTTGCGAAATCCGCCACTCGCCGCAACTTCACGGCGAAATTTTCCATTCCGGTGGAGAAAGGATTAAGATGGGAAGTTAGAGTTTTATCTATGTTATTGAAATATTCGGCCAACTTCGGCACAAGCATGCGTAGTTAAAATGTTATACGTTGATAAATATCCCTATCCGAACTTGGGTAATTACAATATATCTTATGTTACGCGATTGGTGATTTTGCCAATAATTAAATTTGGTCGTATATTTATTGGTAGCTTTTACATCGTGTACTTCCCAAATTGGAAGTATTTGAATCTCGCTATTTGTTTACGTAACATCAATTACACCATGTTTAGACATCTGTGTATATAGATTACCATATTGGCAAATATTGAACTTTCTTGTCTTTCCTTTTCATCTTTTATCACTTTCATACGTATTTATTTAGACTACAGCTCTGTACCATACTTCTTCTAGGTTTGGTCCTATTTTCGTTGACGTTTGACGTTCGATTCCCTGTCGAGTCGAAATAGCTTTGTGGAATTTGAAAAATGGCCATAAGGCAGCCCGAAGTCTGGTAGTTGGTGATAGATACATATGTACATCACCAACTAACAGACTTCGGGCTGCCTTATGGCAATTTCTTGCCTCGGACCCTTGCATCGGAGAGCACGTAAATGTTGATCCTGATCTCTCTCCGGTCGCGTCGGATTGCATTTCCATGGGACTATGAGAGTGAGGGAATAGAGAGCGCATCTGTGTCTGTGCAAATGCTTGTGCACTATAATGTCCTGCGCAACTGGCTGATCTCCATAGAGAGAACGGCCGTCGTAGCTGACAAAGCGGACAATCGGAAAGCCAAATGTAATATTTGTATGTATGTATATCATGATCATGAAGAATAATACCTATTTATCAATTGAATATATCACACATCTGTTATCTCCCTATTTCTCAAAGAAGTACAACAAAACAATATTTCACAAGCATTTGCAAGTTTTCAATATTAAAATTCTCAATTCCATGATTTATGACGAACTTCTCCGAACAAATTCTCTTCAGAACTTTTGCAACACGTTGACTTGGAATTATTTATGTCTCGCGTCGTCTGTTGTTTTGCCAAAAATGTTCTAGAACATTCATGCATGGCTTCGTAAGTGCGTCAACTGAGGTGCAACCGAGTAAAAGATTGTGAATAAGTTTTGGTAATAAAATTAAATTTGTTTTTGGTACAACCATGAGATATGCGCGTCTTAAAAACTATGTTATCGAAGATAAGTATCTTTTGGATGGAATTGGTTATAGATTTTGCGTTACTGTTATCAATGCATTATTTTATTTTACGAATTGTTCTGTTGCATCTTAATTTGTGATGATGTGATGATGATCACTTATTTTTAATTTATATTTTCGAAAATTATTGATTATAATGTTTTAATAAGGGTAAAACTATATACAAAGAAAATAAAAAAGAGACAAATTAAAATTAAAATATTGCATCAAAAAATTCATCCGCATCGCTGTCAGCGGGGATCGTGCCCAAAAAGGCAAATATTTAATCTTACCTCAAATTGGTTTAACAAAAAAAAAAGCATTCTATTCCTGTGTCATTACTGTGTCAAACTAAATTTAATTAATTTATTTATTTAATGGTATATGTACACAGTTTGTGGGGTAAGAAGAAAAATAAAGCATTCAAGAACAGACGATTATTTCTTAAGAAATATCTTCTAGCAGGCTCGCTGTGGGAGAGTTAGAATAAAAAGAGATGTAGACAGACTGTATGAACAGAAAGTAAGAAATCCAATCCTAGTCTTCATTCAAAATTATTTACAAAGCAATACCGCGTTGTTTGTTGAGCTCAGTCACCTGTTTGAAGTGGGACAGTAATCCTATAATCTGTATCCTTGGTTCAAATCCGGTTACCGTCAACGTGAACAATAGGTTTTTTGTTGACCATGTATGTTTTCATGTGTTCACAAAAATGTGTAACTCCATAGACGCTATTATGCTTTGATTATCATATTAAACTTCAAATCGGATTAATATTACTTAAGAACACTTGAAATCTTATTCCAAGTGAACTTTAAAAAACAAAAGGTTAATGATCATCGGCCAATATCTGGGCACAGGCCTCCTCTCATATAGAGATGGATTGAGCGTAAATCGCCACGCTTGCTAAATGCGCGTTGTTGAATTCAGACTTTATAGTCCATGTTTAGTTCTTTGAGATGACTTTAATCCGTCATTGGAGTCCAAGATATACTTAGAAAGTACATACAACTTAGTTGCATTGGTATCTTAACCACTAATCGGCCTGCACTCTCACACTTGAGAGGCTTTAACCACTAGACCACTACGACTTTGCAATAAAATAATCAAAAGCTTATCATACTTTATTTAGACACCATGGTATTAAAAAGCATTATGGCACGGTATTCATCCAAAACTAATGCTAGATCTACAAATTCAAGAAAAATATATTAATTTTATAAACTTTTAAATAAGTGAGTGTGCTATGTGTAAATGACAAAATATTACTATATTTATTTATAAGTATTCCTAATCTGTTAGGAATCTGTCACACGAATTACATGTTTGAATCGATAGGAAAAAACCTTATGACGAATTTCCCCAAATTACCTATATACTACATATTTCCCAAATTGTATATTCCTAGTAATTCCAATATACCAAGCGTTCGTATCACATGTTCTATTGTGGCTCAACATACCTTGTTATGTAAGTAACGTGAATCAAGTCGCTGTATTGAATTACATACAATTGGATTACTTAGATTGGGGATCAATAAGTAATGTATTAGCTGGTAATTCTGTTGCTTGGGCTTGCTGGTGGAAAAATACGACCAAGTATTTCAAAGGTCAATGTGAAGGAAGGATTTCTTTGGACGACTCTATTTATAGTTGCTTGATTATATACAATTATATATAATGGAGCTTGTGGCTAAGAGACAGTAGCACGGATCGATCGATCGTAAGGTTAAGTAACAGTCAGCGCGGTAGATAGGTGACCATCTTATCATGACGAGTTCTTCCGTGTTTCGGCGGGTATGTCAAAATTGCTGATAGAAGATGTCATTTGTACATCTATGATAGTCATTACGGGTTGCCAGAAAGCCAGAAAGTCTGAAAATCAGTCTTGCCAATGAGTATGTTTCGGATGGCACGTTAAACTGTAGGTCCCGGCTGTCATTGAACATCCTTGGCAGTCGTTACGGGTTAGTCAGAAGCCAGTAAGTATGATGCCAGTCTAACCAAGGGGTATTGGGTTGCCCGGGTAACTGGGTTGAGGAGGTCAGATAGGCAGTCGCTCCTTGTAAAACACTGGTACTCAGCTGAATCCTGTTAGACTGGAAGCCGACCCAAACATAGTTGGGAAAAGGCTCGGTAGATGGTGGTTGAGGAGGTCAGATAGGCAGTCTACAATACTAAAATACTAGTATAGTCCAGTTAAACTGGAAGCCGATCTCCATCATAGCTTGGGAAAAGGTTACTTCTAGCCAATATTTTTACCATAGCAGTAGCTACTTCACATATCTTAGTAACAAAAAAAAAGGAGGTGCCTTTAAAAACACACTTAAAAAGTTCCCATACTTATGTCTTACAAACATAGAAAGGCCTTTTAACGAACCCTTTTCCCTCCCATTCCTCAGTCTCCATCATTAAATTAAAGCCTATTTTCCTCCATCAGGGAACAGAAAAAACACGAAATAATAAGACGATTAAATACCCGAGAATCCTAAATAAATAGAAGCAGCCCGTTGAGATTTTTGGTGGAACCGTCTAGGGACAATAAGTCTGTAATTAAATTTTCTTCTCCTTAGTATTTTTTGTTTTTGTTTAAAAAAGAGATGATACGTGAATATGCCTTTGTACAGCAGGCTCAGCATGGCAACCGTAGAAACAAGTTTTGTCTACCGGAGAATGGACATAATGACAGATAAGTGACAGATTGACGTAAATGTTCTTTTGACGTAAAAAATATTTTTTCTTTTCTTCGATCGACATAAGTCTACATGTGATTATAAACGATTTGACAGGTCGCGCTATGCTCGGGATGAAAACATGTTCACATCTTAGAGTAATTACTAAACAAATTACTCTAAGGTTCATATTGACAAAAAGAGCTTAGTCTTTTCTTGATAGATTAGATATAGAATCGCCTTGCTGAGCGTGCTATAACTTGCTATAACAATACAATAGCCGAGAGACATAGCGTAGTCAAATACGACTACTGTTACTTTTTTAAATAAACTACTCGCTGTCAATATTATATTTTTGCATTCAGTTATTTTTTTATCCAATCAAAGGTTTACTTTTACTGAATGTAATTAAAGCCACGAAGAATTTGTGGGTTTTTCATTTGCCTTTCAGAAATTACTATATCAGTTGCAAATAATAGTGTAGTAGACACAGTCCATTAATTTAGTAAATCAAGTTTCTACAATCTGTCAATTTTTTTTAATAGATTTTCAAATTTATTGCTGAAGCATTTGGTTCAAACTTGATATAGAAAATTTGCCAGTTTTGGGGTAGCTTGATGTGCTGGCGTCTGTACTATAAGAACCAAACTTTATTTATATGGCACTGTTAGGCAGGTATTAAAAACATTACTAGACAGAAATCTCTCAGGGCAAAATTGAAAAATTTTAGTTTTAACCACTACTAAAATAGCAAAATAAGCTTTAATGATAAACGGTACATTGTTTGGTGTCTAAATTGTTTGTTTACTGACAAAGCTTAGTAATTACACCTTTCATAAGCAAACGAGTAATTCTACCTATCTTACACAAAGTTTCACAAAAGCAACTTTCACACAGCACCCTTTATCCGAATGAAATAGCTAAATAGCGTATTATTCAAGCTTCTACTGCAAACCAGATACTTCACCGTATCATTTCGTTTTAAAAAGAATTTAATACCTTCTGAGACTGTTAGCGAATTTGAATAATGTTTTTCTTGAAAATAATCACGAGTTGGCAGTTTCAGCCATTTGTGGCGCTGAACAAAAGCGCTTTAAAGCGAGACGCGGGTTCCAACCAGTTTCTCTTTTTTTTGTTTAAAAATTTAAAATGCAAACCTTTATTTAAGTTGTATTCTTTCGAGGAGTTTATGCAAATGGCCGGGTGTGTGATAAGTGGACGGCTTTTGGAGACAAATATTACCTAGAATTTTGTAGTCGTGAATACGAATCTAACCACAGGTAGGTTTGTGTGTAACGGATTAAAACTGGGTCAATCCTGTATTAAAACACCTTTAAAGAGTATAGAATATTTTATTCTTCAAACTTTTGGAGGAAGACGTGCCCTCAACAGCATTTATACATAAATACCTGCAATACTTTAGTTAGTTCGGAATCATATTGATTAAAACAGACTATAAAATTTGATCTTCAAAAGTTTGTCATGTAGTCATGACCGTGGCGTGTTGGGCAATTTTTATCTTGTCATCTATACGTGACTGTGGCGTTCAAAAGGTTAACTAGCTGATTTTTTTCTCCTGACAATAACAAACATTACAAAAAGTGAAATCGGTTCAGCCGGCGTTAACAAGGAAAATAGCGATTTTTATGTAAATATTAATAAATATAGACGACTAGAGTATATTAATGAAAGTAGATATAAATTAGATGAACAAAACCATTTTTTGATTAGGAACTCAATTTGATTTGGATGGTAAAAAACTACTAGCGGTACTTACATAACACATGAGTCTATTATTTTCTCTCAACACTGTTCTTGTAACGTACTTCGTAACAGTTGTTTTAAGTCCATTTTACAATGAGCTCTCCCCTCATATTTCAGTACAAAGCCTCACTTACAATGTAATGTTGAAACGTTACAACAGTCTTCTATCTTAGTCGCGGTTTCAAGACCAAATTAATGAGACCCCCCTAAATTTGGACGCACAGGTCTATTTTACGGACACTAAAATTTAACCAAAATGCGTCACAAATCTTTGGGGATCCCATAATGTAGATTTGAGACAATTTCGCGACAGTTTGCTGTTAATTAAATGTATGTTTATTATAATGAGTCGTGTACTTGAACTAAGATATGTGGTTTTAGTTGGGCCGCTTTTTTCGTAAGAAATCATCAAATGACATCACCCGCTGATGGTGCAACTGGAGAGTGTCAGACTAAAACCCACTACCTTCCTTCTGGAGGTCCCTATGTACCAGGGCCACGGTAACTCTTACGAACAACCCGCAGCCCCAGCAGACCTTGCCCTAAGGGCCCTCCGATGCTGCTAACTTCTCTTCGAGGAGCGCGTGGATCAGAACGCGCCGCTGACACGAGCGGACGGTGAACCACCCAAAATGATTTAACTTTTTTACAAGATTTACGGCCAGTTTCACCGGTTGCTGATAAGTGCCAGATAGTTTATCTGACAGATAATTTAATTCAAAATCTGTTCCATTTTTGAATTTGTCTGGTAAATAGTGGCTATCCGTAACCTGTGAAACTGGCCCTTTTAGAATAAATGAGAGTAACCTTAATGTTCTTTTGTCATAAAGACTTCATCGATAATCGAGATAATTAACAAAATGTTATCATTTTGAACACATTGAAGTGAAATGCTGAGAAATTCTTGGTCACGCTTTCCACTCAATATGACGGATTTTACGTATAATAAATGCTCTTAATATTTAAAGTAATGCATAATTAAATTTTCTTTGAAAACAAATTTACGGAATCACACGAAGTAGTTTATCTGATCCACAATCCAACGTAAGTAACTTTCCAAGAAGCGGTAATTGCGAATTCTGGAGTCACATCCGAGAGCTTTCAACCTTAAGCAATACATTAAGCGCTATGAGCTTCAAAAGCTAATACATTTTAGAAAATTAAAACTAAATTTCTTTGACACACTCAAGTTTTGCGTTCTAAAAGTCTTTGCTGGGTAAAAGTAGTTACTGAATTAATTCGGATTACCCAGTAAATGTATGCAGTGCATTTTAGACTCTGCGCTTTTAAATCATTTTTCATTATAATTCATTGCTAGCTGTAGTGAGTTTGATAATTGAAATTTTTTCACGTTATTGCAATTTTAATTTGGTCGTCAAGTTTATTTTGTATAACATAATATGGCCCGTGAGTTGTACGGACGCCAGCACATCAAGCTACTACAGTCTGTCAAATTTCCTATATCGATTTTCAACTTTATCCCTGAAGCATAATGGTTCAAAGATGATTAAAAAAAATTGGCAGTTTCGGATACCTTGATGTGCTGGCGTATATTTACTTAAGATTTTAAAGTTCGTAAAGTAAAAGCAACAATATAATAGTCACCTATTAAAAGAATTGCCAAGACGTTCTCAACCTTACCTACACCGGTTCCTCGAAATACAGACGCCAGCACATCAAGCTACTGCAATCTGTCAAATTCTCTTAATAGATTTTCAAGTTTGTCGCTAAACCATAATGGTCCAAGTTGATTGAGAAAATTCGACAGTTTCGGATATTTACTTAAGATTTTAAAGTTACAGTAACAATATAATAGTCACCTATTAAAAGAATTGCCAAGACGTTCTTAACCTTACCTACACCAGTTCCTCGAAGTATACTTAGGACAATAAGCATACATTTTTCTTCATGGCAAGACGACTCCGGGAGAATTACACAATTAAATAAATCATCCTTTCTTTTCTCTCGAAACTTGACGCTATAAAGAGGAAGCTAGTAGCTTCGCTATTATTTTAACTGAAAAACAGTGAGAAAACTTAAATATTCAGAGAATCAAGGCAGTTTTTATTTATTGTTTCCTTAAGGAGCCCTGGGGAGTCTTAAGCGTGGTAATAAGTTTGTAGTTGGGGATCCATTTTACTGAGAACTGTGTGGGCTTTGAACGTGCTGGGTGCGAATGGCTAACATATTTATGGGGATGGTCTCTCACCGACTAAAGAAAGAAGCAAGTTATACTAAGTTGTCTATGCAGCAAAGAACTAAACTCTTATACTTATTTGATGACCCCGATTGTGCAATGGTTACCACGCCGGAATACCGAGATGAGGGTCTCGGGTTCGATACCCGGCACGGTCGACATTTATGTGATGAATATGCTTGTTGGCTGTGGTCTGAGTGTTATAATATGTATTTATAAATATATGTGCCAGTTGTGTTGTACAAGCTAATTAATAGCTTACCATGGGGCTAAACGACCGTGTGTGAAAGATGTATCCCGATATTATATTATGTAATGGCCTGGGGGTTATGTGCAGACGCCAGCAGGTCAAACTACCCAAATCTGTCAAATTTTCCCAAACTTTCGTTTCAGCTTAAAGTTGAAAATCTATTAAGGACATTTTACAGATTGTAGTAGCTTGATGTGCTGCCGTCTGTACACAAAGATGTTCAGATTGATGAACAATAAAATGCGCCAGCCACACATTTTAGTATTGCTTATTTTTTTTTTCATAACTAAAAAAATGATATATAGCTAAAATTGGCATTCATATTTAGAACCCTTCTCCATAGCCAGTAAAAGATTTAGCATGACAAAACTGGTTTCCCACTTCAGATGTTAGGAGATAACCCATGCATACTAGTAGAACTAAAACAGGCTCTATAAGGCTGTAAGGTATGCGTAACACGTCCAAGCTATGACTTGAAATTGCGCCAAAAAATCTCGTGGTCAGCATTTAGAACGTTATTCGAGCTTGAAGTACTTACGTGTGTTGTTCTGGGAAGTTGACACCAGAGTATATGCTAACTAGAATAGTAGTACTTTTGCAATGCAAAATAAGCCGGTAAAGATGTAAGTAAAACAAATAAATATTGATTATATAAAGTAACAGCTATTTAGCAAGAGATTATTATACCACCTCCATCGTCTTGTTGCTAAATATTTTATTGTCCAAACTATTTTTTTATGAACCCTACTAACACGGGTCCATGTTATATTTTCATTATTTTAATAAGATTAAATCAGATGCATAACTATGCACTTTCTGAGATCAAAAAATAAATAAGATACTAAGAGACACGACTCCGTCGGCGCAATGGTTACCACGCCCGACTGCCGAGCTGAGGGTCCCGGGTTCAAGGTCAACATTTGTATGATAAGCATGCTTGTTGTCTGGGTTCTTTAATATGTATGTAATTAGAAACATACATGTGTCAAGTATATGTGTTGGCACCCTAATCAGCAGCAGTCAGCTAATCAATAACTTACCTTATCACTAACCAACCGACTATTTGAAAAGGTGTCCCTAAATAATATTATTCAAAGTCAAAACTCAGTCAAGACACATTCTTAGACTCGCGTAAAACAACTAAACTTCGCGAAGCTATCAATTTGCGAGACATCAAAACCACAAAACCCACTTTGTTAAAGCAAGGTTCATACAATCCGCATTTATAACTGAAGTTTCTCTTTAAGTTTTTACGTCAGAAAAATAGAGCGATTAATCGCTAAAAGCCGTAAGCCGTTCCCTTGATACTTGTATAAATACTGGGTCGCGTTCTTACAAAGTCGCTTGCTCTTGGCATACTTCAGTGCGCTCAATTTTATTGTTTGCAGCTTGCCTTACCTTATTTTAAAGTGCATGATGTAAGGAGATATTTTTTACTCGAAGCCCTTAAATTCCTTTAGGCTTTTTAAGTTAATTGAATGAATATGTACTATGAAGAAAACAAGAGAAAATTCTAAACCCTATCAAACGTGAGGCATATACACTCTTACACTGGCCCAATGCGGTCGCGAACGAGTTAGGAGTAAGTAAAAACCACAATCACTTTAACAACTTGTATTTTGAACACTTCGACCACATGGGACATTTGGAACACTTATTAGAACACACCTAAAATTCAAATCACATCGCGGGTCATTAGATTGCGGAAAATCTTAACACCGCGATGTAATTTTTTACAAAAATGTACAACGCCATCTAGTTGGAAAATAGAAACTAAATTAACCAAATTTCTTATAATATTATACAAGGCATTTAAATCAACTAGCAATCTTTCTCTTTGAAACGAAATTCATTGAAATTGGGAAACTCTAATAATAGTGATTATTAGAGTTTCATAATCTCAATGAACTTTGTGTACCAAAAACACAACAAACTTACTTAGATTTTCAACTTTATCGCTGAAGCATAATTATAATTATGGTTCAAAGCTGATTGGGAAAATTTTACAGTTTTAGGTAGCTTGATGTGCTGGCGTCTGTACATATGTACATATGGAAACTAAAATCTAATAGCTAAACTAAAATTTTCAATTTTTGCATAAAGTTGTGATATGACATCGTATTTATCTAGAATATTTCCAGAAAATTATGACGAAAAAGTTTGATAACCAAGATTTATACATACGAGAATACAATACATATGCACAACGTTTATCTATACGACTGTACATCACTTATAAGCAGGCCGATGACGCAGTAAGTTAAGATATAACGCGCTTTTGGCTAAACATACAGGTAACATTTTGGAGCGAAGACGTCGCGTCTTAATTTCATTGTCAGAGATGAAAATACCTACGTATCTTTTTTAGATATTTTTCAAGAAATGTTGTGTATTTTAGATCTATCAGTTTTTTTTACTTCAAAACAGCTAAGTGAAATTTAGATTTAGAGATCATGTACCTAATAGTAAACCTAGCGAAAGGTGCTCTTGTTTTTTTAAGATAGGACTTCATTATAATATACTCTTTACCAATATTACAAAGATGAAGATTTTGTTTGTTTTGCTTGAACACGCTTATCTCAGGAATTATTGATCCAGTTTGAATAATTCAGCATTCGATAGCGCATTTATCGAGGAAAGGAAAGCCAGCTCTATTCATACAGTCCTTACCCGATTTCGGCAGTTTTGAACACCTAGAAAACCGCAGCGGCTTTCCGAATATTTTTCACCCGTATATCTAGTGAGCACACTTGATCCAGATATCGCTAATCGCCGACGGCCATCAATGTAACTAATTGGGCATATAATTTATGCGCCGGTCACTTTGACTAATGACAATGGTTTACGCAGGCCGTATGCTTGAGGCCAATCCTGAGAGCGCTGATTATGCGATGTATCGGGGAAATGGATGGTTTCCAGTTCGCTGTTAGTCGATATTATGATGGCCCGTCACTAGTGCTGGCGTGTATGTTTTGGCATTTATGTGATGCATGTATATAGGGTGACTGATAATTAGTGACCGATATTTAAACACGTGATTGTACTCATGATTACAAACAACTTTCCCCAAGAAACTTTATATTTTTATTTTATCATTACAGCAAAATTATAACTTCGCGCGCGCCGTCGCCCGATCAGCTGTTAGCGGCGAGGCCCCGCACCCGCGTTGTCAGTAATTTTGCTATAATGATAAAAAAAACTTTCTTTGGGAAAGTTGTTTGTCATCCTGAGTACAATCACGTGTTTAAATATCGGTCACTAATTACCAGTCACCCAATATATGGTGGAAACCAAAAAATTGACAATGAGTACCTGCTATCAAAGAATTGTGGGATCACTTTTTGATGAAGCTCATTTAAAACCATCTTATGTTTGGTTTTCCAAAAAGGTGGTTTCAGGCCCAAAGCATGCAAAGCGTATCGCGCACGGTGAACTACCAAACTACTTCGAGAACAAACGTGCGTTTGCAGTTTTCAACCGCATGTCATGGGAGTTAAGGTTTATTTTAAATTGATTTTATTCTTAGCATCTTCACCGCGCCTCCGCCGCTATGCATTGGGCCTTAAATGTGGATTTCCATAATACCGACAATTGTTTAAATCATTAATAAAATCCCTGAAAGTTCCCGCTCAGTGGCTCAATACCTGATTATCTTTGTCTCAAACGAATCTAAAATTATCCAAAAACTTACACCCACTTCGTCGTCATACTTTACAAGAAGTTCATCTCTTATATTTACCAAGAACAAAACTAAAGTTCTTTGTAGCGAAACGTAATTGAAAGCAAACTCTTATAAACATACATACTACCCACATAACAGCGAACTAAAAGGATTGCCCATCTTACAGCACACAGTTCAGAAATGCTCAGAAAATTTATAACTAGCTCTTGCCCGCGACTTCGCTCTCGTTATGAAGTGTTATTATTAATTAGGTACAGTTTTAACTTTCATCCCCTATTTAATCCCCTTAAGGGTGGAATTTATCAATATCCTTTCATAAGGGATGCCTAGGTCATAGAAGCTGTATTCATGCAAAGTCTTAGCCCGGTTTAAAATTGACAAAGTTTCATACAAACTTTCAATGCCTATTTTATCCCCCTGGAGGTAGAATTTATCAAAATCCTTTATTAGCGGATGTCTACGTCATAACATCTACCTGCATGCCAAATTTCAGCCCGATCAGCAAAGTGGTTTCGGCTGTGCATTGATAGATCACTATGACAGTCAGTCACCTTTCAGTTATATATTAGTTAGTTAACATCACTGACAACGCGGGCGCGGGGCCTCGCCGCTAACAGCTGATCGGGCAACGGCGCGCGCGAAATTTGAATTTTGCTGTAATGATAAAAAAATAAAAAAAATGTTTCTTTGGGAAAGTTGTTCGTAATCATGAGTAAAATCAGGTGTTTAAATATCGATCACTAATTACCAGTCAGTATATTTAGAAAAAGTAAAAAAGGAATCGTTGCGTTTGAGATAGCTTATAACTTAAATTAACGATATCAAATATTTTGAATATAGAATCTTAGGATGGAGCAGCTGGATATTTGAGCTCACTTCATCTGCATTGCATTAGACGCGATGACGTTAGAATGAAGATTGCACATCGTTGCATTGGCATTTGCAAGCGCAGTCGTCTTTACCAATCCTATCGGTTTAAAGGAGAAGATATTTGCACAAAATATCGGAAACAAATGACTGTAATACCTATATAGAATACATCAGCTTTTATCAAGTAGGAAGAGAAGACTAAATATAATATGATCATGTGATTTTAATTCATAGAAAAAAATATATCTGTTATACACAATATCATATAAGATTTTTTATACTTTTATGTGTATATTTATATTTTGTTAAAGGAGCTCGTGGCTAAGTTACAGCCGCACTGTTCAACCGATCATAAAGTTAAGCAAAGCTTGACTCGGTGAGGATGGATGACCATCTTGTACTGATGAGTTCCTCCGTATTTCGGAAGGCACGTCAAATTTGTGGGTTCAGGCTGTCATTTGTACATCTTTGGTAGTCGTTGCGGGTAGTCGGAAACCATAATGTCACACAACCAAGGCTGCTCAGGTAACTGGATTTAGGAGGTCAGATAGTAACTCCATAAATCAGTGATAATTCAGTCAATGATTTATATTTTGTTTGCGTTAACATTCCCAATAAGTATGACCTACCATCAACTCTTAAGAATTTCCTCTTAATGAAGCTTTAAATAAATCGAACCATGCCGTCACGCCACCATCGCGCTTGCACCAAATCACTTCATATCAAACTTGCAAACGACAACCGACTCATTCACAAACTTACCAACTTATCACTAACTACATAACCTCTGACTTAACACTAACCCAATAGAAGAGTAGTTATTACAACCGATACAAAGTCCTCGCCAACACTTGGGCCAATGTTTGCCAAACTTATGGATCCGCATCACGTTCTGTTAAAGTAGTTAGCGCAGTAACTTTGATGCAAGAGCTCCAACTTTGGTTTAGTGCCGGTTTATGTTGTGTATTGTAGTTATTGGGGGCTCGTTTGAGGTTCATCTGGTGTTTAACCTTTCCGAGGTAGGTTGCATGGGGTCTTTGTAAAGACGGCTTTTAGTGGGGAGTATTAATTTCCCTAAATATGATATACTAATAAATACTTTATCTACATATTATGTAAGGGTTAATGTAACATTATTGGGGACATACTTGCTCAGCACAATGAATTAGACCCATTTGGACCTTATTCTGATGGATTGGTACACTTATATAATAAATTTAAATTAATTCTAGGTAAGGCCTTTCGTATTTTTTGATGTTTATAAGTGCTTTGGACTATCTTTTAACTATAAATAAATAAATTATTGAATATAAAATTGAATGAAAAATCTGCCTGCCACGCCGGAGTTTTCCCGCGTAAGTCAAACATTTGTATGCATAAACGTGGGTAAAATATGTATGTATTTACAAAAGAAAAGTATATAAGTACGTTCATCGGTTGTCTAGTGCCCATAGTACAAGCCCTGCTTAGTTTGGGACTAGATAACGTGTGAATATGTGAGATACAATATAATCATATAATATAATACTGAAAAAATAATAAGAGCCTCAAAAAATCTTGGAGATTATTGAATATCATAAAACTCTAGCTCCAACGATTTCAAGCAGTTACAGAAAAAAATATCAATTTAGCCACTCTACAGAAATGCAATCCAATATTTTCCAATAATAAATTAAACATCTCCAAACCGACATACTAACAGAAACAGAACTAAACATTCTTCAAAAATAAACAAGACCGCAACAAAACTCAATACGATTCTCTGAAATCACAAAACAGCACAGTCCGCCAACAAAACCATTTCTTCTCCAAAATAAATCCGTACGTATTTCAAGCCATTGGACTCAGTACCGCACTAGTTTTA
This sequence comes from Heliothis peltigera, assembly GCA_958496145.1. Taxonomy (NCBI): domain Eukaryota; kingdom Metazoa; phylum Arthropoda; class Insecta; order Lepidoptera; family Noctuidae; genus Heliothis; species Heliothis peltigera. The sequence goes on along the minus strand of OY292345.1, from coordinate 3,899,797 downwards.
AAAGTCAATAAGTCAATAACTTAAAGGAATCTCGTGGTTCCGTACGATGGAAAGTTTTTAAAGTTACTAAACAAGATACATTACTGTTTGTAGTCGAATATAGATGTACTGCCGTTCTCTGTACCTGTGACTTGGATGAGCAATTATTTTGTCGTTCTTTGTTAGGCTCGTTGAGGAGGAGCTCGAAGCTAAGTAACAGCCGCATGAGTCGACGGCTTATAAGGTTAAGCAACACTTGGCGTGGTCGGTCCGTGAATGGATGACCATAATATTTTCTTGACGAATTCCTTCGTATTTCGGAAGGCATGTTAAGCTGGTGGGTCACGGCTGTCACTTGGACAAATGTATCAGTCGTAACGGGAAGTCAGAAGCCAGAAATTTTACTTACTTCGTTGAGGAGGTCAGATAGGCATTCGCTTCAAGTAAAACACTTGCACTCAGCTTCATCTGTTTAAGACTGCAAGCCGACCCCAACACAGCTTGGGAAAAGGCCTGTGGTTCCTTGTCGTCTCGGGAAATGTATTGCTATTTCTGAAAACTTTGTGCTTATGGATAGTTGTTGTAACTATATCAATATCTCATTCTTCACAGTTACCACGAACCTTTAATATCACTTAAAAATTCTAACATCATTAATTTACCTTCACACAATAGAAGCGAGATTTGCCTGAGTGTTTCTTGGAAAACAACATACGAGCGGTCCTGAAAGGCTTTTAAAATTTTATGGAGCAAATTAAAAAATAAAATTGTTTTATGAGAATTCTTAAAACTACTTTATAGTGTGCTGTTGTATATTTACGATTCTTCATGCTTATGGCAAAACAAAAAAGCATCGCAAAATTGAATAAAAAAGGCAGGCATTTTAACTATGAACGATGATAAATAAATAGTAATAAAAATAAAGTCGTGGTGGCCAAGTAGTTAAAAGCACCAGCCCTTCGAGTAAAAGGGTGCGGGTTCGATTCCTGGTCAGGCAAGTACCAATATAACTTTTCTAAGTTATACGTAGGTACTTTCTAAGTTTATCTTGAACACAAATGACTGATTAAAGTTGAATGAAAACATCTTGAGGAAACCTGGACTATAAAGTCTGAAATCACTAATCCGCATTGAGCAAGCGTGGTGATTAACGGTCAATCCTTCTCCGTGGGAGACGAGGCCTGTGCCCAGCAGTGGGACGATAAAAAGACTGTGATGATGATGAATAAAATTGTTGATTCTTCTGATCAGTCTTGAAATTAAGACTGACTATTAAGACCTCCATCAAGTAGGCCATTACTAAATGAGTCATTAAAAAGCTTTTGTTCATTCCTAGCCTTGGTTATCTTAGTTTGACGACCCGGTTGGCGCAATGGCAACCAAAGCGGCCTGCCGAGCTGAGGGTCGCAGGTTCGTTTGATTCCCGGTACACTCGACATTTATGTGATGAGCATGTAGTTTATCAGTTGTGTTAGCACCCATAACACAAGCTTATCAATAGCTTACCTTAAGGCTAACCGACCGTGAGTGAAGAGGTGTCTCGATATATTAGATATTATACATATATTGTATTATCTTTCTCAATTTCCAACGTATGACAAAATTCTTTGAGAAGCCAATAAATTCTTAAGTCCTTGAAAAATATTTCCAAATTGGAAATCGAATTCATAATAGCTGTCACCATCAAACTGAGTCCCGAAACTTTGCAGCTTGTAAAATTTTCTCTAACCTCGATTTAAAATGAATTAAGTCCTATCCCAACGGAGTTTGACTAATGAATCAGTAATGGCACACGATTTGCTTAAATATTTTATAGCAAGTAACCCCGACTAGAGAGCGCCCCTCTCTAGTAGTAGTAGTATCCGAATTTTATGCGAATTATTCGATTATTCTAATAAATAAAGTTCGATTGAATTTGATAGGTCTTAGTCGGGATGTTACTTAGATCAGTTAACAAACAGGTGAGAGTATAATTTATTAATTACAGTTATCTTTATGAAGTATATTTTTTTATCACAAATAACGATATTTTTGTTACACATTTTAATTTAAATTATCAGCGAACATCATCCTGAATACATTTTCAATAATGGCTTGGATTAACTAAGAAACGACATGACATTGAAATTGTCACACGTATTGTAGAACCCATATAAATCAAGCGTGACAAGGCTCACTAGTGCCGAACAAATTAAATCGAGCAGCTCAGAGTCAGTCAAATCGAATAATTCGAATAGCAACGCGATTGTTTATTCGATTTCGAAATTAGAATCTACCGCACGGAATGTACAAATAATTTCAGAATTGTTTATCTCTGACCTGAGCTGTAGAATCGTCTGATGCGGGCATACATTAATACTGGGCAAGTATTTATTTGGGCCCATTTACTGATCATCTCCGTTACTTAATTAAAGGACGTCCTTTAAGCACTCCAAGTGATTGAACGGCCAGGGAACCGGAGACTCCGTTTGGACTGTCTCGCTTATTTTTTAATGTTCCAATTTTACTTAGCGTTTTTATGGGGTTATTTTATTGCAAAAGTTCTAACAGCAATGAGATAGATTTATGTGTGTGTGTGTGTGTGTGTGTGTGTGTGTGTGTGTTTGTGTGTACAGCTCTAAGAGAATACTGTAAGATACGTGAGATTAGTTCTGTCCATAAATCACAGAAAAACACTATAATAACGGTACTCCATTCTGTCTTAGCTCATACGAAAGATTACCACATAATTTTAGTTAAAGATTCATTTAAAAGGGTGTACAAAGATAACTAAATAACTATAAAAAAAATATAAAGAAAAATACGCCGCGGTGCCGTGTGTCTTAAGTTCAGCTCAGCGTGCGTTAGGTAGAATACCTGACGCTGATATTCTGTTACAAATATGTCAGGTAGTCGAGTGGACCAAAAATTAAATATCAAGGCGGAACAAAAATTACATTTCGTTTAACATTTTTTATTTTCTTTATTAGCATCACAACTTTATGTGAAAATGTAACATTAAATTGTCCAATAAAATACACTACTCTAACATCAACGTTATCCATTCTCTATTTCTATCTAGCCTAGCTCGAATAAAAACACTCAAAGTTAGTTGGATGTTGTTCAAATAAGTTAATCAAATACATCGCCCATTCCAGATCACTAGGTCTAGCAATAAAAAAGTCAAAATGATACATCGCCCCTCCGGTTAATACAGCCAAATATTTCATAAAAAATAACCATTAAAATGAACGTTAACCCAAAAATAAAGTTATTCCAACTGGCGAAGTTAAAAGTGGCGGGCGGTCGACTTCGCGGAAATATGCAAAATATATTACACACACTAAATCAGTTTTGCAACGAGAAAAAAATGGTAGTTTTTCGTGCAACTGCAATGAGGTTCTCATTGCATATGGAAGGATTTCCTCCAAATGTGTCTGAAAGCGGTGGAGCGACCTATCCTCGAGTTATTACTGCAGAAGTGATGTAGAATTTGTTATCTATCAGACAGGGATCGCATTATTTTACATACCTGGTATTTTTTTCTTTAATGATTACTATGATTTAGGTAAGGTTCATATCGGACGTAGAATACGCCGAGCGTATCATCAGTCGCACTAACGTATCATCGGTTGAGTGTGAATGGTCAAGTGTTTCTATACATTTGTCTGTTCTGGCGTTACGCGGCCGATAATACGCGACGCATGTTCCGTCAGATATGAACCTTCCCTTAGTCTTCTCAAATGAAACCAAGTAACGGTAATTTTTCCATTACGTGAATTTAAGTAAAGTGTCCGCTTTAAGCAATCAATGAAAATTTTAATTAATTTAAACCATTTAATAAAAGGCATAAGGGTAACCGGGTTAGGGTAGACAGTTGTTTTTGAGGAATTACTGCATGCAGCTGGTATAAAAAGTAGCCTATAGCCGCTCCTTTATAAATAAGCTACCTAACTGAAAGTATTATTCAAATAGGTCCCGTTTTTTTTTTTTAGATTAGCGTGTCCAAGCAACCAATCAAACTCTAAAGCTTTATAATATTGATATAGATTCTTGAAATATTATGGTATCCGTACTTAAAAGGATTTAAAATATGCCAGGTCTATTACAACCATAGCCTCATTGGCAATCTTCACATGAAGGAAACTGCTAGAGGACATTGAATTAAATAAAATAAATTAATTCTTCGCAACATTATTATATCTGTATGAATTTTATTTCGTCCGGTGTTATGATACATTTTAGTCTTGTAAGTATTCGGTAAGATGTCTTTTTTTCGTGGGAAATTATCAAATTACTGCTGAGGGTGCAACTGGAGGGAGTGTCAGACTCTTACTGACTAAAACCCACTATGTTCCTTCGGGAGGTCCCTGTGTGCCAGGGCCACGGTAACTCTTGCGAACCAGACAGTATTGGATGCACCCAAATAATACCTGCGCCACAACTCAATCTGGACGTAGAAGCTGCTTTACCATCCATCTTATTCTTCTGAGGTATGTAATAGAAAAGATGTCTTAATTAGTAAAAATTTTAAAGATGTTATATTTTTATTTGATACTAGTTGTTGCTTGCGCTTTTACTCGCTTCCCGTGAAAACTAGTTCCCGCACACGGATAAAATATAGCCTATGCTACTCAGAATGAATACAGATTTCTAACGGTGAAGGGATTTTAGAATTTGGAGCTTTGTCTTTGATTGTATTGATTAAAAACATACACACATACAAAAATACTAATTTTTCATCTTTATTACAAAGAGATTTGTGTGGAAGTATAGATATGATATTTTTTTTACTTCGTTCCCTATAGGAATGAGTGCCACAATGAGTGGAAAGTAGTAGTTGAGATTTTTAGTATTCCGAAATTCTAAGTCTGTTCTTGGTGGTCTCTTCAGCCTTTCAGATTTCAGCCCTCGGAAATAACCTTCTACCCGTATCGTAGCCACAATTTCTATATCCAATATCCATCAATAATTTTATTATACTAGAAGAAAAAAGCAAATAAATAAACGTAACGTTAATTACAAAAGGCCAAGTTGTCAAGGTCTCGAGTTCGTCAAGTTTTGAGCCAAGGCGTCTAATGTTCGTACAGTTACCACGAGTCAAAGTTGGCAGTTTAACTGGGTCTTGGCAGATGATAATAGAAACGCGGGCGAGGTAGCGAGAAGCGGTAGCAGCAGCTAAGAAGCTTAGGGTCTAAAATAAATAATTATATTCTCTACTGCTACTACTTCTGTCCGCGATATCACTTGTATCCAGAGGGAACGTCTTTCCAAATATGGATAAAAATAGTCTATTAATTAGTCTCGTTATTATATGTAATGGTAGTGATTAGTAGAGTAGATTTTTTGTCATAGATTTGTCTTTTTGTTTTTTTTTTATTCTTATTCATATTTTATTGATTTTCTTTCTAATCCCATGAGTACACTTGTGCAAAAATAAATACTTTATCTTTTATTCTTCTTCTTTAAGCCATATTATTGCAAAGTTTCATTAACTTACATATACTGTAGTTTTTGCGTCAAAGAGTAAAACATTATTGAAATAGATACACTGAACAACTCAGAATACCTCTCACATAAAGAGCCTTTGGTAAATATTAAATAATTTCACTAAATTGTATATCATTTTGCAAGGAAATAAAGATAGTCGCTCACGTTTCCTTTCATCATTGTGTCCGCAGCTTTATTGGACAAGGGCGCAAGGTGCCGCGAATTTTACCTAACTTGGAACTTTGTCATATTTCAGGGAAAACCATTCAAAGAGCAATTCAAGCTATTCATGAAATTAAATATCGACGACATTTTAGTGTCGAACGAATTTCACATTAACAGCTACTAAATTATTCAAAGGGTTTTTGGGTGAAATGATTGCTAAGGTTTTTGATAGATTTGTAAGCGTAAGGAAACTTTACTTGCCACAGTGTGAAAAAAGTTGAATAATATCTTCGTCTTAAAAATGATGTGAAAACAATAGTATCTAAGTACTTCATCATTAGCCTTTTTTATCGTCCCACTGCTGGGCACAGTCTTTTTCTCACACAGATACGTATTGAGTGCTATTCACCACGCTTGCTCAATGCAAATTGATGATTTCAAACTTCATAGTCCAGGTTGCCTCGCGATGTTTTCCTTCACCTTTAATCAGTCATTGGTGTCCAAGATATAACTAAAAGTACGTTTAACTTAGAAAAGTTGCATTGGTACTTGCCTGACCTGTAAACGAACCCTCATACTCGAAAGGCTGGTGCTTTAACCATTAAGCCACCACTTTACTAGTAGTTGTTAAAGTACTATCCAGTATATAATTGCACAAAAAATAATTTGGATGGTCACCCGTCACCCCGTCCGGGCCAAGCGCTAAAACTGTAGCTTAGTCCAATTGACTACTAGAAGTCAGTAGCCAATTTTATAACCCTCTTGTCAAAGTTGTCTGTCTAGGACAACATTACTGGACATAATACTGCAATTCATTACGTGCGTACCGTCTTTTCACTAAGTAGGTGCATAGTTTACTCGACGGATAGGAATCTCACAAAGGAATCGTTCGCATTGCAGGAAAGGGTAGCTTCTTGAATTATGTACCTCTATGTTTAATGTTTATTAAAAATTAGCTGACCTGGCGAACTTCAGACTTCCTACTTCACTTTTTTTGAATACTTAGGGCCAGTTTTTCGCAATGTCCGGATAGCCAGTACAGTACCTACCGAATAAATTCAATAATGGAACAGAATTTGTATGAAATTATCTACTAAAATAAACTAACTGGAACTAATTTGTAGGTGTTGAAACAGCCCCTTATTTTATTATACCGTTACTGTTTGTTATATGGTATATATATGTATATTATCAGAGTAACTTATCTATAGGTTTATTTTTATCGATTTTCTTCGAATCCAATATAACAACGCATTTAGGGTACTGATGGGGCTGCCGCGTTTCTATAGTGCTTCAGGGATGTTTGCAGAAGCCTGCGTAGATTCCTTTAATTCAGTAGTGCGACTGTTTTAGTGAAAATAAAATATTAATAAGGATAAAACAAAAAATACCTATCTCACTGGTACTCGGTGGCATCAGGTTAGGTAGGAAGACGATCCCAACAAAAAAAAACGAAAAGGTATCCAGCAGGCTCAGCATGGCGATTCTATGTCGAAAAGACAAAGTTCTTTTTGTCAATGTCAACATGTCTTCTGCCCGAGCGGGGCGCGACCTGTCAACTAGCATATAATCGGTAATCACTTGTATCGGTCGAAGAAAAGAAAAGTTTCTTTTCTACGTGTCAAATGAAATCTTACGTCAATCTGTCACTTATCAGTCATTATGTCCATTCTCCGGTAGACAAAACTTGTTTCTACAGTTGTTATGCTGAGCCTACAGATGATGATCTATCAAGTGCCAAAATCCAATAAACAAAATACAACAACGAACCCTGATTACAAAGTACCCACATGTTGCTATTAAAGGCCGCAGTGCTTACATATTCTACCGCTGTCCGTGACTACTTGGAGGCTCTATTGGCTCGCCGGAAGTTCCGGTCGGCGGCGGAAGTGACTGACGCGATACATCACATACACAGACGTTTGAACTTCGAACGTTGATTTGTTGGCTTGTCGCGTTCTGAAATATTGCTGAGTAGGGATGACAAATTATTTGATATGTTGTTTTTTTTTTTCATTTTATCGCTTGTAGTAATGGTCGTGACCCAAAAAATCATGGCGCGTTCTTTGGATATGTTAAAAATAATATTTTAATTTTTTCAATAAATAATTTTGTCAATGTGAATACAATTTTTTACGCTTCTACGCTTAGACGGACGGACCAATTAATATGAAGATGTGACTGTTATTCCTAAAGCCTTCTAAGGCTAAAAATAAAATGATCACATTTTGCTGTTATCCATTGTGAAAGTTTAATAAAAACAGATTAAGTAACAGAACCCGGGACCCTCTGTTCAGCAGTCCGGCTTGGTGACCATTGCGCTAATGGTATCGTCGACTTTGCAAATGATTAACTAAACATACATTCATACTCACAACAGAAAAACTATGTGTACATTTAGTGCCAACCCTGGTACATCGCAGGCGTCCAATTGTGTGCACATTTCCGGTAGTGTGAGTGTTTGTTTGTTTGTTCTGGTATTTTATTAAATATATTTTTGGGTGCCAATGTAGTGATTGTTTATTTGTGTTTGAACTATTGAACACGTTGTGAGTTGAAAAATTACGGTTGAAATATGTTTTTTTGAGAATAATTAACAGTTTGAAATACGAATACCGTACGAGTGTTAGGTATGAAAAAAAATACAATACTTTTCATGAAAATTGGAATGCTAGGGTGTGTTTGGAGACGGGGATTTCTCGGCTAAACTACGATAAGTTGAGGTATGCCTTAAAAAGGGTTATAAGGATAAAATGTTCTTAAGAATATTAATAAAAGCCGTATTTTGTGGTATTAATAGCAAAATAGTGTTATAAGAAATGTCCTTTGTTCCTATATACATTATATACAAATACAACTTATTTAATAAATTCTTAACTTAAATATTTGTCAACAAAAGGTTGCCTTATATGTCTTCAAACACACCGAAGCAATAACGCCTATTCATCTCAAATAATCCCCAACAAATTCTTCAAGAAACTAAGGTCAGAACACACCTAAAGCTTCCCTCGAAAGATTACGGCAAGTCCCAAGTATGAAGTACACTCAAAGTCTATACAGTCGCGCCTTTTTTCTAGAAACTTCAAACGCGACATAGCTAGAACTAAAGCGCACTTGGTCGGTACCATTTTATCGTGAAATAGGTCAGAACCAGTCTCTCTCTCTCCTTAATGTGAAGAGAAGCGAGATTATTATTTTAATGCAATAAACCTTCTATTCAAATGTAAAGTAGGGCTTGCAGCCCTTTTGTCTGTTCAGATGACTTATAGCCCTCGACTTTTGAACGTAGAATTCGTCAACGACAATTTTTGTTGAGATATTTTTTTTGTTTATTGTGTTCTAGTTTTTTAACAAGTGACGGTTTGCGAAAAGATAAAAATGAAGCAATCAAACTTTTGATAGAAACAATATTGAGAATCGTCTTTCATAATATTTTGTTGAATTTATTATAGGTAATGGCTATGTAATATAGCCTATATGTAATATAGTATTGTATGTATGCATGACAAGATACGGGGTTATTGTGTCGCATTTATAATGAATATGATTATTTTATCAAAAGTGCTAAATAAATTAATTTTAGTATTAGGCCTAATAGAATATTATTCATAGTTAAATTAATTATCATTAATAGTTTAATTAATTTTCTTCCTAAAACTTCGTAAAAAGTTGTAGGTATATCAATGTTTTTTTAGAAATCTCATTTATTTAACATTCCTACTTAATTATGGTAATCTCACTGAGTCTTACTCAAATTAGTGAAATCTGAATAAAATTTTGTAGTAAGGTTCCGTATCTAAATAAGTATTTTCGCTGACTCAATCTTCAATATACTCGTTTTTAATAAATACTAGCTCCCGCCGACGGATAACATGTAGTTTATAATATTTTTTAATAAGTGAGCTATATAATACTGAAAGATTTTTTCAGTATTTTCCGAGATTATCGTTTTCAAGCAAATAAACACATAAAACATATTCCAGCCTTATCGTTATAGTTTTCCAGCTATAGTATAGAAATATAGTTATTCCATAAAAACCAATACTCGTAGTAAATATGTGAAAAGTTATTCTAATAGACATAGAGTGTAACTGAAATAATGTGATCCTTCAGTATTACAAGTAAGAGGTCTTATTTATAAAGGCAGAATTAAACTATAAATTTTCTACAACATTTTATATTATAAAAACAAAATACAATTCATAAAAAAGAATGCTGAATGAAATGTCTTTTATTAATTTATATTTCTAAAATAAAAACAATACAACTTTGTCACAACGTCTACATGACAAAATCAGAACGGTTCGTTGCCCACATTTCACTAGAGAACTCTAAAAATGCTCTTTTCATTCGCCATGAATATTTTAATGTTATCATTATTTATCTGGCTCTGAATTTAATTTGGCAAGATAACGAACACTCGTGTTGGAACTTAATTTTATTTTGCTTCATTTTCGCGTTGAAATAATAATATCGGAATCTGGATGCTGGACTGCCTGCTAGCTGTTGCATTTGGTAGGTCAAACATAATAGTTTTTCTTTCGCATAAAATGTATGGATAATGTTTTAATAACTACATTTTGCGTATTTTTATTACAGTTTAAATTTCCATTATGTCTTTTATTATCGTCATTAACTATTTTTATCCGACTTCCAAAACAAGAGGAGGTTCTCAATTCTGTTGGTTTGTTTTTTTATGTATGTACGTACACCGATTACTCCGAGGTCTTTCTATTCCGATTCTAGAAGATTCGAGATTCTAAAAGTCGATGGCAAAATAAATACAGCTGCAACCTCTAGACACCGACTTCTAGAGCGATGTATGTAGGTACTCAAGTTTTTTTTTGTGCTTTATGAAATTGATTTTATTTTTAAGTAAAAAAAAATCAATATTAAAATCAGTTTAATTTCCATTGAAGCCTCTTTGAAAATCATTTCGGCAGTAAGCTTTAATTTTTTTGGATCAGTAAAGAAGCCTTTATTTGTATGACATATTACTTAGGAAAATATAAATTTACACCAGTGCAAAAGTGGGGTAGTTAAATATAAGAGAAAATGAATGCTTAAAGTTTAAAGCGTTTACAAATACGAAATGATAATGAATTTACGACATCAGATTTTTTTTCCACGATTCAGATTTACCTGGCACTGTCATTTCGTGTTTGTACCACCAAAAAAAGTTTCGAAAAGGAGAAAATCTTATAAAGAAATTACTTATTTCAATATTTTTTGTTAACGTTGATGCAGATGTATGAATATTTTTATTTATTACAAACAACTTTCCCAAAGATTTTTTTTTTATATTTATATTTAGCAAAATCACTGTTCAGATTTCGCTCGCACCGTCGCCGTCGGTCACCCGATCAGCTGTTAAGGGCGAGGACCCGCACCCGCGTTGTCGATGACGTAGGCGCGAAAATGAATTTTGCTGTAATGATAAAAAATAACAAAAAAAGTTTCTTCGGGAAAGTTGTTTGTAATGATGAGTACAATCACGTGTTTAAATGTCGGTCACTAATTACCAGTCACCCTATATATCTTCTAGTTGCCTGGCTCCCAATAAAATGAATTAAATGTCAATAATAAAATAAACAAAAAATAGATCGAAATTCAAGAATTCAGAAATTCAGGCATTCTTTTCGAAGAAAATTTTGTGTTCAGTGGACACAATATTTCCTTCAGTAAAAAAGAAATCAATTAAAAGAGAAAGATGATACTCTTCAAGTGACTACGGAAATATAAATAATTCATTCGTTACATTTGACTTTCCTAAACAGATTCTCAAGTAGGAATATCCCAAGGTGATTTAAAGATCCAAATTGAAGGTAGGACTTGACTTCTTAAGAAATCCCTAGAGGCACTCCTGTAGGCCTATAAATCAAAAGAAATCTCCACCAGTATATAGCGTTTATCTGAAGGATAATCCAATCTTTTGGTAGATACAGACGCCAAATTTTTTGGGTTTTGAATTTTTGAGTTTTCATTGGGTTGAGAAAGTCAAATAAGCAGTCACTCCTTGTAAAACACTGGTACTCAGCTGAATTCGGTTAGACTGGAAGCCAACCAAAACATAGTTGGGAAAAGGCTCATTTCATTAATTCTAAATTAAAAACTTTAAACCCTTATACCATCCCATGTAATTAAGATAAACTAAATTATTTTAATGCCTTTAAAAAACATACTTCCATCGCGGCTCGCTACAGAAAATAAATGTATGTAGATACGACCAAACATATGCTTCGTGGGAACCCGTATTCAATTTATTTCAACAAAGCAAATAAATTTTTAATTTCCCTTGCACATGTTACAAGCTTATAAACGAATGTTTTACCACTAATAACAGAAAAAAATATACAATCTATATGTACATACATACAATAAAATCGTAGAAAAGTCAAAACTGTACACTAAATATTTTTTAAAAATAATAATTGGGTCGTGATCTAAAATGGATAACGAAGCCAAAAATATAGTTTTCAGAATTTTTGTCTGTTTGTCTGTATGTATGTAGTCCGGGATAATCTCAAAAAGTACTGCATGGATTTGCTTCAAATTCGGTATGAATATAACTAAGAAGTCGGGTCAACATATAGGGTACATATTATCACGCTATCACTACGGGGGGAGGGGGGTGGGGGGAATGTTTAATCCTTATGCCCACGCGGACGACGTCGCGGGCAACAGCTAGTTTAAAATAAATGTGGCGCTATAATACGTTAAAAGATACGATACGAATTTGTTTTGTGTCCAATAATATTTTTATAGCTTCCCGTTTCAGATGGTCACAGAGAATATAAATTGAAACTTTTGTATCATTTAATTAAATCTGTTGGTCTTTTTTTTCGTAATCGGTTTATTGTCGCATTGCTGGACAAGATTCGAATTCATCGTCATTTTTTATTTTTTTTTCGTCCAAGTTTAGTTGGTCAGTATTGTTTGATCTTGAAATGGGTACATTAACCTTAAGGAATTCTACAAAGTTGCATCAGTACTACTTTTGTCGATAACTCAAGTACAAAGTTATTTGTTTGGCTAACACACACAACAGTATGCTGTGTCACCTCACAAATCATGTTTTTTTTTTCAATTCTTACTATCTATGCAAATATTATAAAGCTTATGAGTTTTTTTGTTTATTTGAACGCGAAAATCTCAAAAATTACTGGACCGATTTGAAAAATTATTTTAGTGTTATATAGCCCATTTTTATCGACAGAGACTTTAGGCTACTTTTATCCGGGTAGGCGAGTAGTTGCCACGGACACAGGTGAAACCGCTGTCAGAAGGTAGTAGCATACAAAATACGTATTTAATCATTTTAACTTCAAAAACGAGGTCCAAACATATTTCTAAATAACAAAAATATTTCAACCTACAAATCCACTGTCAATGCCATTGACTTCAAACAAAACGTGAAAAATGAACAATACTTTAAACCCTTTTACAAATCGTACGTTAAAAAGCGAAGCTCACCCACCGCCCGTCAACACTTCACGTGCAAAAACTGATGAAAAATAATATTCATGAAACCTACACAAAAATCTATTGAAAAAAAAAAATCTGGTGTAAATGTCAATCGCCGTGAAAATATTCAGTCAAAAATGCTTTGTGTGAAAGAAAAAAAAACTGGATCTCTTTTTTTCAAAGTACAAAGCCAATTCGTCAAAGCTTTTGGTTCGGAAGTATGAAAGCGACATGTGTGATGCGTTACAAAGTGACGTAGTACCACAACATCAAATAGTTGGTGGAAACCGGTAAGGATAATTGTTGATTTCTGGGAAACCATTGTTTTCGATAACGAGTGAACTTGCCAATATTATTATAATGGCCCAGTTTAACTGTACGCTGGTTTAAATTAAATCTACGGATTTGGCGTATCCATTTAAACAGTTTAAATAAAAATCTTTCAGAAACAAAATGTAATTAGGTACATGAATTTGAAAAGTCGCTCGCTAAAAATGGTTTAAAAAAATTTACGACCTAACCTATAATTACAAAAGTGATAAAAATTATAAAGGTATACGTTACTTATTTTCTGCGGACGTTTTGGCTGATTTAAAAACGCGTGTAAGGGTGCTCCCACACAGCAGGTTTACTTTAGCGTAATACAGCATTGTGTAACACGATAATATTATGAATGTTATCGTGTTACACATCGTGTTATAATGTTGTATAACGTTATATAACTAAGACTAAGACCCTTGTATTGTGTAAAATGTATTCAAGTCGCGAAAAACTAAAAATATTAAAAGTGATAGGTAGAAGTTTTAAAGATCATATATTATCCCTTTCAAATACAAACAAACATATAGTTACACATAAAACATCCTTCTAACCAACTAATATAATAAATTTGAAAGTTTATCACATCGGATGTACCTACGGATGTAGGTTTATAACTCTGTCACGCAAAAACTACTGAATGGATTTTGATGAAACTAGGCATAGTCATATAGACTACACAACACAATAACATATAGACTACTTTTCATAAATATTCTGGAAGTACCTTATGAAGCGAGTGAAACCGCTAGTGGAAGCTAGTAGTTATAATAGTTTGATAGTTTGACAATTGAAAATTATGTCATCTTTACAAAGTACTTTAATCTAGATACACAAAAGTTATTAAGCCAACCCTCCGCCGTACATTTTCATCTGGTACAATAAAATTTGCATACCGAATGCAACTCACACTGCCGACGGATTTCCACGTCACGTCGCCTATACTCGTATTTTGTTAGAACGTTGCAAATTCGCTTGATTTATATCAACAAAAACAAGCATGGTAACATTTGTGTTGGAAGTCATTAAATATGTTCACATTAATAATTGCTTTATTTGATGGCTGTTAATTGTTAATTTTAGTGGTATAATATTGAACTATTTTTTTTATTAAATAGAAAATATGACAGAGAATACCTACCGCAAAACATTATTTCTGTCTTCATATATTCACATAGTGTAACCATTAGATATAGCATTAGCATAGCCGCGCGCGGCTGTCTAGAGCCTCCTCTATCCGAAAGGTCGGTAAGCCCCGAAAGCTACACCTACAATTGTTTGTCAAATTTCCTTAATAGGTTTTCAACTTTATCGCTGAAGCATATGGTTCATAGTTGATTGGAGCAATTTGTCATCTGCTGGCATCTGACCTATACTTCTATATTAAAAATTTGGTGCAGAGGAACGGTAGACTCGATTAAAACCTTATCTGATTAATAGCACATAAAAAATAAGAATTTTGGATCAACAACATAATACATACTGAAAATTTGTATTGCCAAGTGTTTTGTTAAATTTCAATGGAAGGTACTAGCAGACAAGAGATACCGCGGCCCTGGCACACAGGGACCCCCAGAAGGAACATAGTGGGTTTTAGTCAGTAAAAGTCTGACACTCCCTCCAGCTGCACCCTCAGCGGGAGGGGTCATTTGATGATTTCCCACGAAAAAAAAAAAAAAAAGAAAAAAAAAAAAAAAAAAAAAAAAGGTACTAGCAGACAAATCGCAGTATCCATTATTAATTTTGTCTATCACTAAATACAAGCGGAAAAAGTCATGACCTATTGACGCAAAACTCAGTAACGCTAAGTGCATAAATCCAGAACACTAGTCGTCCCCAACTTTTCAACAAAACTTGACTACTTCATCAAATGTGCCAAAATATAACTCATATCCCTTCAAAACTAATAGTTTCATGTCCAAACAGAACATCCTATAGATTGATGCCACATCATCTGAACATACATCACAGAGTGTAGGCCATTTGTTATAATTTCTTATACAGGGTGTTCCAAAAGGAAATTTTCGTTTTTTTTATTATTGTTGAGTGATTGATCACTCAGATTAATACATGACAAGATAACACCTAATATTTTGATAATACAGAGGTTTTTTGAATAAATTTGAAGAGTATACTTAAAGACAGTCATTTGTCTCGACTGTCGCTTTATTGAAGGAACGTGAATGAACGATGTTTTTCAAAGGTTTCCTAAACGTGTGAAGTCCATAAAATATTTTTGTAAAGGACTTTCTATTTTTCCAATAAATGAATATAAAGTGCAAGGCAGACAGGCACTTAACTGTGTTGCTGTGGGTTGTTTGCAAGAGTTACCGCAGCCCTGACACACAAAAACCTCCAGAAGGAAAGAATAGGGTTTTAGTCAGTAAGAGTCTGACACTCTCTTCAACTGCACCCACAGTGGGAGGGGTTATTTGATTCCCATGACAAAAAAGACAAGCATTTATGATACAATAACGATTGCGATGATTATTGATGAACTAAATCTAGTATACAGATACCGCCAACGGTTTCAACGCGCGAGCGTTCTGTAACAAATACTTCGCACAGATACGTAGAAAGTGACCTATAACCTTCATTGATCTATCGGATCGACCATCGATCGACTATCGGCTATCTAACACTGGAAGAAAAACAGTTCCTGAGACAAGCACGTTCAATCAAACAAACTTCAGCTTTCTAATCTTAGTGTAGGTAGTGACTATAAATATACTCTATGGTGTAAAAAATACACTTTACCATCTATACATAATAATTATAATAAAATCGTAGAAAAGTCGAAACTGTACATTGAATATTTATTTAAAAGAACAATTGGGGCGTGATCTACAATCGATATTGAAGCCGAAAACATAGTTTTTAGAATTTTTGTCTGTATGTATGTCCGGGCTAATCTCAAGCACACCATGGATTTGCTTCAAATTTGGCACGAACATAGCTAAGAGGTCGAGTCAACACATAGGCCACATATATACATATTATCACGCTATCACGTAAGGGGGGAAGTGAATGTTTAATCGCCTAATGCCCAGGCGGACGACGTAGCGGGCAACAGCAAGTATTAAATATGCATGCTTGTAATCATCTTTTTGTTTGTGAGAACCTGCCTAATAATAAGGTAAAGATATATTAGGTATCACAAAATACATAATAAAAGCAGTGAGTTCCTGACATACCACACAATAGCTGGTTACACTACTCATAACAATTCAATCCACACATATTTACGATTCTGTTTTGTTCACAAAGAATAACATGGTCGTGTCACTAACCCCAATATTTGAATAAAAGGTATTTTTAGTTTTGTCTGCATTTTTAGAAGGGATAATGTACATTTTGTTCTAATGGAGAGTTTGTTATAATTTGGTTGTGGATTTAGTTTGTTATAATCTGATTATAATTAGCAATGTTCTATTTGCAAAATAAATATCATTTATCATCATCATCACAGCCTTTTTATCGTCCCACTGCTGGGCACAGGCCTCCTCTCCGAGGGAGAAGGATTGAGCGTTAATCGTTATCATTTATCATATTAAAAAAAAAAACAATATGTTCAATATCTGTTTCGATGCCAACAATTAAATGAACCAAAGTTTACATCCGACTTCCCTAGATGGTGTTGGCGTCGAATTGCATCGCGCTATGGTTTCGTTACCAACATTTTACTAGGTCGTTGATAGATTAAAATAAATTCTTTTGCTCTGAGGTATATTGTTTTATTAACAAATATCCCTGGCTTTTGGGTACCTTGTACGAAAATAGTACACAATATCTTCATCAGACCTTCAGATCAGCGTTAGGATAATAAAAGTTCTATATGTTCAAACTACTATGGTTATTTTTTTTTAATGGGAAGTCATCAAATGACCCTTTTTGTCTTGCTGTGAGTACAGCTGAAGGGAGTGTCAGAATTTTATTGATTAAAACCCACATTAAAATTTGTTCCTTCTGGAGGTCTTAGTGTGTCAAGCCCGCGGTAACTCTTGCAAATAATCCCACAGCAAACACTATGGCATTCTTATGGATGGTAATAACTTTTATTTCTTCAAACGTCACTTATAAAACAAATGTTCATAAAATAAAAAGTCCTTAACCAAATTAGATGAATTTTTTATGGGACCAAATGGCAAGTATACTGCATCGAACAAAAAATAAGAAAATAACAAGAATTACACTAATCGGACTAGAAACCTCGGAGTAATCGGTGTATATACATTAAAAAAAATACATACCGGCCGAATTGAGAACCTCCTTTTTTGGAAGTCGGTTAAAAATACAAAAAGCTTCCGTGAATGTACTATAAGAAAAAAATGCAAGTGTTAATAAACAAATATAATAAATTTTATATTCAAGCACCCTGTAGCCGGGCCTATAGTTAATACGGTATAGTGCTCGACGGGGTAGCGTCAGCAATAATGCAATACATAAGTCTTCCCGCCGTAAACAAGCGCGCACATCAATAATATTGTAAATACTTACTAGCTTTTACCGGGAAATGTGCGTTTTAACCAGTTAAAATGCAGAGTATATAGTGGCAACACGATTTTCGTTATTAAATTGTAATTAATTTCTATAATATTCGAAATTACTTTATTTAGTATTATTATGTGTCTACTAGACCAGGGGACTATTGAGTCTCAGATTTTTAGAAGGCGAACGTGGGGCCGATGCCAACACGCTGAAGCCCTTTTGATAGAACTTTAATAAATGTATATATGTATATATACATGTCATCCAGAACATGCTAAGGATCATGTTTACTACAAAAAAGGCATGAAAACAACAACATATTTTATTAAATTTATAATCACAGTCGCCAAATTGTACGCATAACGCCGGTCTCTAAGAAGGCGCTCGATCGTTCACCCCTGGGTCATTTAACTTTTTTTTGTGGTAAACATAATTCTTAGCATGTACTAGATGACCTGTAAAAAATATGGTGCACTAGTTTTGCTACACCCTATATGATGTGATGAAAAAATAAATATTAATAATTCCGAAAAGTCTTAATCTGCGCTAAAATGACTTGCTAAAAGAAAACACTTTCAATATAAGTCGACCCGCGAACAATGACTGACAAGTGCCGTACAATGGCGTGCAAAAGTGACAAGGCGCGGCCGGTACAGTAGAGCACAAAATCGCTTTTGTACCAAACGCGTAAACACGGTGCTGACATATTACTCGAACTATCGACCGTTGGCGTTAAAGGTTACTTTTTTTTCAACGATAAAAAATGTTATCCCGTACATTTTAGATGAGTATTTATTTCTTGGTCTTTGTGTCGTGTTTTTGTTGAAAGTATATTGTGCTCGATGGTACTGTCACCCACACAAAGGCTTTGATAGTGTATAAAAAATTCATGACTGTTTAGTTTAGTAGTTTTTGTTCTATCAGCAAATACTTAACGGATCCTAGGAAAAGTTATTTTTAAAATGCCTGAGATGATGATAATTAACGTTTCCCTTAACTACGTTAAGAGTCTCTTGGCCAACAAATTAATACTAAGCCTTGTTCGTGTTTAGAAACGCCTATAACCGTGTAGTAATATTTCAAAAAAGTTTTGGGTTATTTGCTTATCTTGTAAATCCGACACCAAGCAATGGATAAATTGTGTGAAAGTTAATTACAGCTAGAAAGAATGTTACTTGTGAGATGACGGCAGATAGAAGAGAGTGGAAGAAGAAAACATGCTGCGCCGACCCCAAATAAAAATTGGGATGAGAGTAGGAGAATGATGATGTGCTATCCCACACCATGACGATACCAATAACGCTATCAGCTCATTCTAAGGGAACACCAAAAAACATTCCCTTCCCCACATAAACAAGATCCCTACTAATTAACTTCGATGACCGAAATGTTCTCTAAAATTAAGCTCGGAACACCAACAAAAACCGGTATGTCGACTATACCAGCACTTATAGAAACCGGATTGAACTGGTTTCATCCTGTTTGCAGAACTGGTAATTACCGGTTCAATTTACGTGAATGCTTTACATTGTGCGGTCAGTTGTTCGGTTTGGGAAGTATGTTTCGGACCTTTACAGGTAATTAGAAAATGACTTTCTATTTGCAGCGGGAAGTAGGGGTTAAATGGCGCCCTTAGATATTTCTGGACCTCTTTCAATGGCTCTTTTGGGAAGTGAATTACTAAAGTAACCATGTTTTGCTACAGGGACAAATAAATATAAAGAGAAAACACAGTAATATAGACAGTAGACGTCATCCAACAAGTGTGGTATCCAATAATAGTAAAGTGGGTTCAAAATATTGAAGTATCTAGACTACTGTCTTGAAGTTATACAATCGCCTCCGCTCCTGGCAATAGTCTATTCTTCAAATTTGGTCTCTAAGTATTGCTCACTAGGTATACTTTATATTGACATGATTTGCTAATGTACGTTGCCAATGAAAATTAAATAATAAAAAGCAAAGCTTAAAGCCCACAATTGAATAATATTATTTTTTCCAGATAGGAATGGAGGCAATATTTGTGAGCTATAGGTATATAGTCTTGTACCTGTACTGACAACATTCCTTTGAGACGCGCTATTATTTTCATAGCTATAAATTGTAATGTTCAGCTATACTTCAATGTTTTAAACGTTATATTATTAGGTCTAGTGATCACTAAGTGGATACCTACATAATTAGCAGGTAACTGACTTGTCGGGAACTGAGCATTCAAGCCTTGAATTAAGTATTTAGGAATTTATTCATTTGATAAATTATATATCCACATACCGCGTTAAACGTAGCTTTATTTTAATTGTGAACAGGTGCGGCTTTTAAGCCATTTTTCCATTTAAAAATAAAACGCTAAATTAAATGTACGTGATATATATTTTTTCCACAACGATGTATATGTCATGTACTGTTAACCTCTCCCCAAATTATTATGTAACACAGTCAGGAAAAAACACCCTGACGTTTTGTTAGCATCGGGACAACATTCATCAACTGTCAAAAAATACGTCAAACGTTGTCTCACTTTATTACACTGGCGAACATCGACACTGTCAACAATATAAACCTACCCAGCGCAATGCTGACACGTCACCGCTGTGACGACAACCTTGCCATGATAAATTACAACGAACAGCGTATTACCTGCCCAAACAAACATTGCTACCAACTGATATGTCTCCGAGAAGTTTTTATTTTATTTATATTCCTACCGTAGCGTGTCCCAAATAAATACACGAGTTTAGCTCCCAGTGTATCAAAGAAAAGGTGGTTTTAAGCAAAATACTCATATTAATTCTACCTGAAGTTTCGCCATCAACTTCCTTCCGAGGCTTTCTTCATTAAGAAACTTCGCGAAATGTTTGTATGGCCCATTGTTTAAATATAATTCATTTGGATGATTAAAATTTTGTTTCAGTTTATTTATTTTGCGAATGTGATGTTAACTTTGGTTGGGCTTGCCTGTTATTTTAATGAGTGCTCTCGTAACAATGTTACGTCACGATTTACTTTCGACTCGACATTGTTTTTACTGACAGTCGTATTATAAGCCGTTTTGCCAGCTTTTGCTTGCGTGAATTTATTTGCGAGTTCAGGGTTTTAATTTTCATATTCATATTTAAATTTAAATTCAGAAGAACTTTTGATTAAGGAACAGCCACAATGCTGAGTCGAATGATCGATGATGAATGAAATCGATGAGTGAAAATCTTATCAATACGAATTCGGAAGACGCGTCAAATTGGTGGGTTCGGCAGTCATTTCAATTTTTATAACAGGGGTCAACTGGGTTGAGGAAGTCAGTAAGGCAGGTTATAAGATACAGGCAGTTAGACTTGAAGCCGATCAAAGTTGGGAAAAGGCTAGAATGGTGATGTAAAAAGTGCACCTAAATGATAGCGTGTTACGATATTTTGAATTTTGTATAGATTAAAGATGTAAAATGACCTTTAATCATGTAGCTTGTATATACATAGAAAGTAATCATAACTCAGGAAAGTTACATTGGTGCTTGCCTGACCTGGAATCAAACCCACAAACTATTATTTGAGAGGCTGGTTGGTGCTTTAACCACTAGGCCACCATGACCAATGTGCCTACCATACCAGGAAAGAAATAAAGGACATATTATTTAAGAAGATTTTCCTAATATTTGAATCTAGATCATCGCTATAGCCAAAAAAATGAATATTTGGCACATTCCATACAACAACACTATATATGAAAACCGAAATCATTAACTGCAGTATTACAATTCATTTTATGAAGAGCACATCAAAACCAAATTAGGTCAGCGGCATAATGATTTCAATGTAATTACTGATACTGCAATCATTTGTGTGACGTCAATCAATCAAGAGTTGATCATTAACATAATGATAGCCAAAAATTTGGGGACTAATGCTTTAGTGGTAGCCTCAATTTTATCACTAACTAGGTTCCGTCAGCGGGTTCACTCGCGTCCAACTCCGCGCAACCGCATAAAATATGCAGCCTTCCTCGATAAGTGGGCTATCTGACTCTGAGAGAATTTTTCAAATCCTTCCTGAGATTATCGCATACAAACAAACGAACAAACTCTTCTGCTTTATCATATTACTATAGATGTTAAACAATCCAAATAAATCCTCAATTATCAATTTCCTGACCCTTCGCTTCATTGTAAACATGAAATGAATGAAATTCCAAATTTGATAAAATAAAAAAAAGCCATTGTTGCTATACAATCACCAGGTGCCTTTGAAAGTCGCCAAAACGTTAAATTATTTCTTAACTAAGGCTCTATTGTATGAAATAAAGCACTACTGAATTATCGAGCAATAATATGTAGTCAGCAAAAATTTAAAGCAATTTCTTTGTGAAGTAATGATTTATGCATTGACATGGGACCTACATATTTTGTAATAGGCTTCCAAAATGCTTTTCTAGTGAAAAGCTTGAACGTCAATCAATACAACAAGAGGAAAATGGTTTTTTGCTAAACGTATAGATATTATTGCAGTACAATAAAATCGTATCATCAATATTTTATGTCGCCTAAGGAACTTGAAATCATCAAGTCCTATTGCCGTGACAAATAAAAATATTGGCCTATAAATGCGTTTAAGCTTTACTAGGAAAAGATATAATATTGTATTGTACACCTAAACAAAACGACACACTTCCCTCTATACATAGATGAAAGCTTCTATGTTCAAATAATTCGTAAGCCGCACACCCGCGCGAGATACCAACACAATAATATAATAAAGCGGTAGTACATGACATATTTGTTCGAGAGGATCAGTAAACACTCGAGTATTTAGAAGGACCCTCGCCCTAGATTGAGCTCCAAATATACTCTTAACACCGCCTCAGTTCACAGAGAGCGGCAAACTTCGCGAATCGTCAGTCAGTCGTCATTGTTCCAAAATTGCGTTGAAACAAGTCCTTAATTGTGACTTTAACGTTAAATTTCGAGCTCCAACAATTTCGTTAATGAAAAATGTTTTTTGAACTTCTGAAAGTAAGATAAGGTCCGCGTTAGCTTCTAGTTTTACATATTCAGGAGATCACGCCATTAATTAAGCATTTTAATTGTAGTTCGTTGGACGGGACTTTGCTAAGACTAAAAAGTTAGGGTTCAACGTTGTAGCGTTTTTGTTGAATATATGCTTAGTTTTAATCGACTTTGTTCCCCTTTTTGTGAGGATAGTGTTGAAATTTTGTTGAAAGTTAACGATATTGTCCATGCTGATATTTTATAGGGACTCTCATCATCGTATGCGAAAACTATTGATAATATTTTTTCAACAAAAAATAGTTGCTTTTATAAAATACCCTTAAAAATAAACACAGGGTCTCTTTTCCCCAAACTAATAGAGACAAATCTTCAAACATACATAAAAAATATTCCGAATTGCGATTCTTTATTGGCTGAATATAATTATGTTCAGTTAACAAGATGTTCTTAAAATTAAATTATAAATCGCCATAATCAGACTCACGCTATGCAAATAGAATATCATGCAAACATATCGGGGAATAAAGTTCGTACAATTACTAGCAATGTCAAGCTTACAATAATTTAATACATCATTACATTCAGTTAATAATCCTAATTACACGAAAAAATGCAAAACATATGTATGTCAAAACAGCAGAAATAGACTCCTCCACCTTTCTTGGGAAGTTGGTTAATAAACAGTCAATCATTTTGCATCATCATCATCATCAGCATCATCAGCCTATCGCAGTCCACTGCTGGACATAGGCCTCTCCAAGCCGAAAATCGATCTCAGTGGCGAGCACTTGGAGAGGCCTATGTCCATTTTGCATACCAAAAGTAAATCCTACATTTCTACTTAAAGGTCTGCATTTAAAGTCTCCAAACAGTATAAAGAAGGTTTGAATATTTTAATGGTATCAGATTTATCTAGCTTAAAATTTAATTTAAGAGGATTTAGCGGAGCTTACGGCTTACAATAACATACAAGACTTACTGTCATCGTGTTTATCCGTGAACAGGCTGCGAGGAAACTTCCTTAAAGCCTTAAGTTTAGATTCACTCGTGTTTTCATTTAGTGTTTTAAAATGTAGAGAAGCCTTTTTTATTCTTTAAATAATTTGAACAAAAAGACATACACATATTTTTATAGTAATAACAAAATAAATAAATGTTAAGAGCTTATTTTTTAGTGGGAAATTACAAATGACATGCAGCTGGAAGGAGTGTCTGACTCTCACTGACTTAAACCTGCTATGTTCCTTCTGGATGTCCATATGTGCCAGGGCCACGGTAACTATTACGAACAACCCGCAGCCCAGATAGACCGCGGCCCTAAGGGGTCATGTGTTGCTGACATCTCTTCGGTTCATCACAGACATTTTATCGTCCCACTGCTGGGCACTACCTCCTCTCCCACGGAGAAGGATTGAGCGTTAATCACCAGGCTCGCTCAATGCGGGTTGGTGATTTCAGACTTTATAGCCCAGGTTTCCTCGGATGTTTTCCTTCACCTTTAATCAGTCATTGGTGTCTAAGATAAACTTAGAAAGTACGTATAACTTAGAAAAGTTACATTGGTACTTGCCTGACCTGGAATCGAACCCGCGCCCTCATACTCGAAACGCTGGTGCTTTATTAACCACTAAGCCACCACGACTACTGTTACAATGTTAACGAATATACAATATTTTACGTATGAATTTATTGAATTAATGAATTTTATATAAAATTAAACATTAAAATTTAAGGCATATGAGTTAATATCGCACTACGTTTACCAAGAATATTTTATTAATTTTAATAAATTAAATTAATGAACAAAAAATTTGACCTAACGGATTCAAAAGGGTTGGTTAAAAATACGAATTTAAAATATTTCGTTTACAATAATGAATATCGTTCAATTGATATATCCCACTCACGTGCACAAAATACTCCATTTATCATTGTACCAAATAAATATTGTTATAATTGATATCCATAGCGATGCACACACTTTAGTTAATTTTCACATATTCATATTCAACAAAAACTATCGCTTTATATCGAATTCATTCGGCGTAGGCCAATCAAGATAAATTACATTCGTCATCTTCATTATCCTTTTTATCATCCCACTGTTGGGCTCAGGATTCCTCTCACACACAGAAGGATTGTTGATTTTACTAGACTATTTTACAGACTTTAGGAGTCCAGGTTCTGGAATCAAACCCGCACGCTCATACTTGAGCGGCTGGTGATTTAACCACGATGCATTGGCATAATGTACTACGTAATACTGTTCAGTAAGTATATATTTTTATATATGTGTGGCAGTCCCGACACACACACATTTAAATAAACGTTATCTTCCATGGAGAACCAAATAACGAGTTATCTTCGCTATCTAATCTACGACGAATCTCCATTTTCTCCTCCATTATCTCCTTTTTTATAGACTCTGTACCTAACATATTATAAACTACCCGAAAAAGTATTATATTTCCTTCTTTTTCGTCAAAGCTGTGCAAGCATGTGGTTAAATCTTGAAATGAAATATTATTTTTTTATATTGAACGTGAAAATGAACTGTTTTGCCTTTAGGAAGGTAAATCAAGCACTATATTACTATACAATCCTCATGCCCATCAAGACGAAATCTCCTGATGATAATGATGATACAATGAGCACTAAAAAGAGAGAAATAAGAGGGATCATAACCGCTGCAGCTTCGAGTATGAACACGAAACCTTTACAAAAGATCTCACATAAATTGCAGTGTCCGAGATGAGAAACTTAGCACTCTCGCTAACGTGAATGCATTCGATACTGTGGTAATTTTTGC
This sequence comes from Heliothis peltigera, assembly GCA_958496145.1. Lineage (NCBI taxonomy): Eukaryota > Metazoa > Arthropoda > Insecta > Lepidoptera > Noctuidae > Heliothis > Heliothis peltigera. The sequence goes on along the minus strand of OY292345.1, from coordinate 3,874,106 downwards.
ACTCGACATTAGTGATGCCAGAAATATAACCAATCATTCAACAGCCTTGAGAAAATATGTTGGTTTTAAATTCTCGAAGAAACAATATCGGGACACCTTTTTCACACACGGTTAGTTAGCCCGTTAGCCCCATGGTAAGCTATTGATAAGCTTGTGTTATGGGTGCCAAAACAACCGATAAACTACATATATAAGTATATCTACACGTATATATTTATGGATACATATTATATCAGCCAGACTACAGTCAACAAGCACGCTCATCAAATAAATGTCAAACGTGCCGGAAATCAAACCCGGGACCCTCAGCTCGTCAGTCCGGCGTGGTAACCATAGCGCCAAGGGGAACGTAAATCGTAAATTTTTGGAACAATGGTTTTCTACTTAGCTTGACAGGTCGAGGGAAATTCTAGGTAAGGCTTCTAGTTCGAAGTCTGGATTTTATATTCTCAGGTTCATACATGGACCTTAAATGTAACTGGCCATATTTCCACAGAAAAAAAAACCGGCACATATTTTTATACAGAACTAGAGTAGCTGACCTGGCGATCTTCGTACCACTTTTGTTATCTTTTTAAATCTTTCCCGGACTTCTAAAACAGTTTTAAAATAGAAATAAGGCAAATCAATCCAGGCATTCTCGAGTTTTAGAGAGAAGATATAATAGTGAGAGGACAGCATTTCGTTTTCTATACTAATAATGTTTTTTTTTATTGAATAGGCTCCAAGACTACTTGACCACCATCCTCAGAGAACGTTTGATAAGCTATGTTTTCTCAAGTTACACGAAGAAATTCCCCGGGGACGAAGGAGGAACTACGAAAAACTACTAGGTATATATAAAACAAGCTCATCCCACCGAAGTTGTACTGTTTTTTCTTTTATAAGAAACTTCTCCAGACCTAAAAAACACACACGACAAAAAGAAGTGGCAAAAGTGACCTACAGGCTTAGCATGGCGATTCTATGTATATCAATTCTGTCAAGAAAAGACAAAGCTATTTCTGTCAATGTCAACGTGTCTTCTGCCCGAGCATAGCGCGACCTATCAACTCGCATATAATCACTTGTAAATTTATGTCGATCGAAGAAAAGAAAAATTTCTTCGAAAAATGTCAAAGGAAATCTTACGTCAATCTGTCACTTATCTGTCATTATGTCCATTCTTCGGTAAACAAAACTTGTTCCTATGGTTGTCATGCTAAGCCTGCTGGGGAAATATGGATTCATATATGTATATATATTTTTAGTTTTTTATTCTTTTTTTTATTATGTAGAAGTCCTGAATACAGTAACCTTACAGCGATTGCGCAACTACGTATAGTACCGGACTCACAATTTGTCTTGCAATACAGCCTTTACTGCACCCAACTGGAATGCACAAGTTGGCTACAAAAGAAATCGTTCAGTTACTCTCACTAGAAACTTCTGCTTTACTGAGTGTGGAACTAAAATGTTCTTCATTAATTTGGCAGCTTTTATTAAATCAGTAACTTTTTATTAGGTTCTATAAATGCTACTTTTCATTTTTGATAGAAACTGTAAAATTTTCCCAACCAACTTTGAACCATTATAATTATGCTTCGGCGATAAAGATGAAAATCTATTAAGGAAATTTAACCGATTCGAGTAGCTTGTGTAACGACGAATTCGAGTAACTCGAGTAGTATTTTTATGTTTATAAAACAAAGGTATAACTATTGTCCCTATTCCTTTTATGCAAATGAAAGAAGAAAGAAAGAAAGTAAATAACTTTTATTTCGTTACATGAATTTAAAAATTTTTGACATGAGCATCATATAAGTACCCAGGTCTGCCGATGCTGCGGGTTGATCGCAAGAGTTACCGTGGTACTGGCACACAGGGACCTCCAGAAGAAACATAGTTGAATTTAGTCAGTAAGAGTCTGATACTCCCCTCCAGCTGCACCCTCAGTGGGAGGTGTCATTTGATGATTTCCGACGAAAAAAAAGTCTCACATTCAAAAATCAATCACCCCAAATTCCAACATATAAATATTTCATAAAATCATCCAAGAAAAAGAAAAGAGGATAAAACTCCACAAGATAGCTAAATCCCATCAATACAGAACTACGGACTACTTTAGTCTCGCTCAATGTATTGACCTGCTACGAATACACTAAACTAAAAGTTTGGAAATAAATTTACTGAACGTCCGTACCAAGAATTGTAGAATATCTAGACTGCAGCGTTTGACTTAAATTGTTTCAAAACTTTCCACCGAAAATATTTGATTACGCGAACTTTATAAACGTTTCTCTTAAATCAAATAAATTTATTTCAACGAACGTTAGAAATTCGATATTTCAAATCAATTCATTTATTTGGTGATTCAATATGGTGGTAGGTATGTACATAAAAGGTGATGTGTGTGTGAAGGTGTGTTTGTGTGCGCTTTGTGTGGCTAGTTTAGGATTTAAAGTGAATTTGATATTGTAGGCGTTACAATACTTTTACATGAACACAGCCGATATTAGGATTTAGCAATCACATACATAGATCATTATCATTACTAACGTTCAAAAACGCTTTTTTTAATAGTTCTTAGAAGTAAAAAGATTGTCAATATTTTTTTTGATCTGTCAAAAACGGGCACACTATGCAATTTGTTTGAAAATGCAAACTATGGCGTCACAATTTTTCCAAACTAAGCTGTGTGCTTATAGATACAAATAAATATTTCACCAAAACGATAAACTAAGTGATATTAGTTTCAAAATTAAGTGATTCTTTATAAAATTAATAACCTCTTCAACTACCTAATTTTATACACATAAATGATTATTTTTTTGGAAGTCAGTTAGTGGTTACCTATCTAATAGAAAATCCTCATTATTTGTGGACGCGCCTATTACCATAATGTCGCATACAAGTCCAAACTACTGACTAGCACAAAAAAATCGAAAAGGAAATATACCTATGTACATAAGTACAGACGCCAGCAAATCAAGCTTTACAACAGTCTGTCAAATTTCCTCAATAAATTTTCAACTTTGTCGCAGAAACATACAGTTCAAAGTTGATTGGGAAAAATTGAGTTTCGGGTAGCTGTGCTAGCGTCTGTACATCTGTATATTTGATTCACAGCTCTATATGATATAAACTGGGCCACGCATTCAAAAGATTTTTTATAACTCATAAAACTGGTCTACTTAATATCAAGAAATGAAATCAGAGGTCCGCTTCCATTCTCGATAATACACTTTATGCGAATACCCCATCGGATGAATTTATTATCTTCTGTTTTTTACGATACTGGACGAAGGGTCTTATATTTTAGTAGATTTTATATGAGGAATTTCGGATCAGGGTGTTGGATCGATTGACCAGCAGGCTTAGCATGGCGATTCCAAATCTATTCTGTCAAGAAAAAACAAAGCTCTTTCTGTCAATGTCAACATGTCTTCTGCCCAAGCATGGCGCGACCTGTCAACTCGCATATAATCACTTGTAAACTTATGTCGATCGAAGAAAAGAAAAATTTCTTCAAAAAATGTCAAAGAAAATCTTACGTCAATCTGTCACTGTTCTGTCATTATGTCCATTCTCCGGTAAACAAAACTTGTTTCTACAGTTGCCATGCTAAGCCTGCAGAAATGTTAAAACTGTGCTTACTCTACGTGGTCTATCGATGGGGGTTTGTAGAAGACTAATAAGTGTTTTATGGACTAACAGCTGTTATTATTTCCTTAATAAGTACATTAAAATATATATTATATATTATCAGCCTTTTTAGCGGCAGCGCGGCAGCCGCGTGCTGCCAGTCGACTTCGAGCTGGTCGCGCGGCTGTATTTTGTAATGAGAAGCCATCCGCTGCTATCGCGCGGCTGCTGAGCCGCACTGCTTGCGACGTAATGTGAAGGCGCCCTTATCATATTTTTTAAATAAAAATTGTTTACAATGATCGTGCGATTATAGCGACTATTTTGAGAGTACACCTTATTAACCTCCTTACAGTATTAAAAGGTCGCGATCACAATTCCTGGCAAGTATTCCGAAAACGTGACCCAAACAAAACAAATTAGAACCTCTTCATAAAACGGTCCAATTAAAATAGTAACTGTTGAAGGTGAAGACATTGTTTCAGACATTCCAACTTAATTAGTAAATAAACAAAATATAATTTCAAGAATTGAGCCTCTAAATGGAATAATTGTGCTCAGACTATGGCGCTAATTTGAGGCTTTCAAGAATATTTCTCCCTTAAAGCAATTTTCCGAGGGATGGATAAAATTATTTGGATGAATTTGAAGTAATTTCGTTTATTTGGATACGTATTTTCAGTGCAATATCTTCGCTATGTCATGAAGGCAGGAAACTCATAACGAAATGTTTGCTGCATCGCGACTTTTGATGTATTAGAGAACAATTTCTTTGGAGTATCGCTTTTCATCTGCTGTGTTAATAAGAATAATATTATTTTATCTTAATCTCTTCTGTATGCTGTTTTAACTCCTTTGTATAGTAGCTGGATATTGACTAGCCTGTGCCTAAGTTACAGCTGACAGAACAGATCGATCGATCGATCATAAGGATAAGCAATGCTTGGTGCGGCCGGTCCATGGATGGGTGACCGTCTTGTCATGACGCGATCCTCCGTGTATTAGAAGGCACGTTAAATTGGTGTGTGCCGGCTGGCGCTCAAACACCTTTGGTAGCCGTTACGGGTAGTCAAAAGCCAGAAAGTCTGAGATATAGGTGTGTTGCCCAGGCAGCTGGGTTGAAGAAGTCAAGAGCGCGGTTGCTCCATGTAAATACTGGTACTCAGCTTCATCTGGTTAAACCATTAGCCGACCCCTACAAAGTTAAAAGAAAAATCTAGGCAGATGACGACCTCCTTCGTATCGCAAAAGACCGGTTATCCATCAGCATGGATTTAGGGTTAGACCCTCTGGGTTTTACCTGTTATAGGGTTACGATATCTGCTCGACTAATACACTGCTAATCCTTTGACGCAAACACCAATTCTATTTCTCTTGCACTCACTAACTTGCTCCTCCTAAAGTGTCAAAACAAAATTCTTCCAGCAACATATCATATCAATTCCATAAATTCTTGCCCAAATTTTACCGTCGTTGCCAGACAATAACACAAGATGCATCCCATAGTTATTTATACCATTATGGGCCGTGACATCGTTCTCGTAACATTTGCATTTGAACGCTACTTTTGTAAGGTTACGGCGGTGCCAAGTGGTTTTGGCGAGGCCAACTTAATTGTCAAGTAATTTAGATATGAATTATAGCCGGTTGTTGCGGCCTGCAAATGGGATAGCTGCGGGAATATTTTGTTTTATTCCAGCTTTGAATTTTTGGAGTAAGTGTATAAGTGATAAGTATTTTATTATTTTATTTGTGGTGATTTGTAGGCTATATCTTCAACCCTAGGCTGCGCGTTGTTCGTGAGGGTTACCGTAGCAATAGCACATAGAGAGCTCCAGAAGGAACATAGTGGGTTTTAGTCCGTAAGAGTCTTACACTCCCTCCAGCTGCACATTCAGCGAATTTCAGCTTCCCATGAAAAAAGGCGTTGTCTTCAATATTATTATTTACATAGACCGATTGCCAAAATAAACTCAGTAATGGATCGATTAATAAGAATTCAGGATTTTAGAAAAGACTTAGTGTATCAAAAATAGTACGGGTAGGTACTTACTTCGACACTACGCAAGCCAAACCACTGAAGATATTAAACCTGCTAAGAGTATTGCTACCGCCAGTTCAGACGCAATCTATAGCCACATATCACCCCTAATAAAATAAGTAGCTTGTAGGGGTATGTATATCATATGAAAGTTCTTTACATAAATTTCTTAGCGTTTTGTCACCGAGTAGGGCCACCATACGAGTGACAAATGAGGGATTTGTCAGTGTAACATTTTTGTTGGCTGTTCATTACGTATTTTTTGGACGTTGTTCTTTAACAACTGATTATCACTTACTTGTATAAGATTATGTTTTTATCATTCAATAAGGTTTTTTCAGTCTTGATTGGTTTGTTCCTAGTGAAACTAGACGACTACAGCATTTTAAATTGAACTAGCAGTTTCTCGCGGTTTCTCCAACGTCCCAAGGAAAATTCTTCCCTGGTCACCGTGGATGGTGTAGCTTCCCAACAGTGAGAGAATTTTTCAAATCGGTCATTCTCCTCTTAATAATATTAGTATAGATAAAACAATTCACGATCAGTAATTAAAATTAAATTTGTATCACGTGAATAGAACGCTATTAATATATAAAAAAATGAGCAAATAGGAGCGTGTATGAACTCACACAAACACAGGAGGAGTCGTGAGTATTATTACGAACTTTAAAAGTTTTGAAGATAAGCAATATTAAACTTCATCCACTAGGTACTCTTTTCCCAAACAAAATCGTTCACATTTCACAGCGGGGAGCACCCTAAGCCGTTCTGATATTACATCTGCTCAGAAATCCTTCACTATATTTCCTATCGACCGACAACTGTTCAGCAAATAGAATAAAACATCGCAATTTCCTTGGGACCGTGCGTGGTTCCGTACTACCACCTATTTCCTACCGAGTCATACCTTGACAACTCTAATTTACACTTAACTCTGACTATCTTCGAGGCAATTTCAACCTTATGACATAGTAGTAAGGTTGTATTTTTTATTCAGTAGTAAGCAAAACAAAAGTTGTAAGACAACACATGCTTGCCTCTAAATAAATAAGAACAATATTGCAACTAGTCTGTCTCGTCTGTTTTTCTATTTCATTACCTCGGTTTTATAGTTCTGAAGAGTTTGGCGTTTTGCTAACAGATGTGTTTTTAAGAAAATTGTCGCTGGAAATTCTTTCCTTGTCAACAAAAGGGATGAAGACGGTAAGCAAGTATATAGGAAATGAATTTACTTGGAAGGCATCGTTTCACTCAAGAGATGACTAAAATTATTCCGAGTATAACGTTTGATTGGCATGTAAGATTACGTAAAATATCGTAGGATATTACGTTACGTTTGATAAAAAAAAACACAGGAGAACTGCCAAGTGATCAAAAAAACTGAAAAAAAAATCTTACAAAATAACTTCTATATTTTTTCTTAATTAAATTAATTTTATCAAATCTTGTTTGAAACGCGAAACTTTACTAGCCCACGCAGTTGCAAATATATCTTTGTTATCGCATTGTAGGCCAACCCCAGAAATAAATTTATATCTTATTTAGCTTTGATCATTATTTTTCTTACTTTTATACCACTAGCATCTCCCCGCAACTTCGCTCGCACTTTTCCATTCTTAGATAGGGTTTAAAGTGAGGAAGTGAACAAGGTGAAAAATCGGAAATGGAAAAGTCAAAATGCTGATGAGATCGAAAGAGCTACAGCTCTTTCGATCGAGGTATTATAGACCAGTGTAACCAATGTTTAAAAAAAATCTCCGCAATTTCTTTGTGTCAAAAGAATAGGCCAATAGGTACAAAGCGCTGATACTCCGCTGCAACAAGTAAAACTGCCACAAATGAATAAGGAAAACTCCACAAGAGGGTAAATGCGAGTTATTTCCAAACACCATTAGAACTTCACCCGGTCGAAATTATGCGGAAGCATACACAACATATATCAGATTTCATATTGTTATCAACGAATTTCGAACTGAATATTATAATAATTATTTCTTCGAAAATAACTTCGAATTTTCCTCCTTGCTCTCGGAATTCAGGTAACAATTGGATGTTTTCACTTATTCTTTGCGTATTGAATGTAAGATATTTCCGATTTATAATGCAAATAAAAAACTTGAGGGTTCCGCCTGGTTTCCACTCTTCTGATCATTAAAAACTGTTTTTCCCATTATTCAATTAAATTAATTTATAAAAAAAATATTGGAGTGGTTGGAATCCCGCGATATCCTAAGTTATACAAACTCCTCGTCAATCTATCACAATCTGTCAAATTTCCTTAACGGATTTTCAACTTTACCGCTGAAGCATATGATTCAAAGTTGTTTGGGGAAATTTGACAGTTTCGGATAGCTTGATGTGCTAGCGTCTGTACATACTATTCCGCAAAAATAACTCTGCAAAACTAGTTACCTGCGTGTGATACAATTCCCGAATACTCAAAGTTTGTCTTAAACTACTACTAGAAACGCTCAAACTGAAAATTGTTCGAATTCCTCACAAGTTTCGGGATTATTTCAACCAGAGAGGCCGTCGGATAGTAGACAAGTTTAATCATTATGTTTCAACCGCTTTAAGGACTGACATCGTCGACGTTTTTGGAATGAAAAAGGACATAAAGCTTTTATATTTCATCATCATTATCATCATCACAGCTTTTTTATCGTCCAACTGTTGGGCACAGGCCTCCTCTCCCACGGAGAAGGATTGAGCGTTAATCACCACGCTTGCTCAATGCGGGTTAGTGATTTCAGACTTTATAGTCTAGGTTTCCTCGAGATGTTTTCCTTTACCTTTAATCAGTCATTGGTGTCCAAGATGAACTTAGAAAGTACATATAACTTAGAATAGCTACATTGGTACTTGCCTGACCTGGAATCGAATCCGCACCGTCACACTCGAAAGGCTGGTGCTTTAACCACTAGGTCACCACGACTTTTTATATTACATACCTCAGAAGAATAAGATGGATGATAAAGCAGCTTCTATGTCCAGATTAAGCTGTGGTGCAGGTATTATTTGGGTGCATCCAATACTGCCGGGGCTGCGGGATTGTTCGCAAGAGTTACCGCGGCCCTGGCACATACGTTCAGAAGGAACAATAGTGGGTTTTAGTTAGTAATAGTCTAAAACTCTCTCTAGCTGCACCCACAGGGAGAGAGGTCATTTAATGATTTTGCTTTCAAAGAAGACAAGGCATCCAAGATCTCATGCTCAGCGTACCAGAAAATCATCAGAATTTGTCATTAAAATTGTATCCTTCTCGATCACCTGATCTATTTACTAGTGACTCACAAACCTTGAACAGAAAACCAATCCCCCTTTTTGTGTCACTCAAAATTTATATATGTTAGTTGTCAAGCAACACCACACACCGTTATATTCGGGATGGCACTGATGCCACAGTCTATCAGTCACCCTTAAGAGCCTATCAATCACCGTGATTTACTCGGAGACGCATCATTGAGACGTCCAACTCAGCGGTGTTTACGACTGTGGTCCGGGACGCACACATCATCAATCATTCGATAGATATGTTTCGTTTGTTTGTGTGAGTGTTGTGGAGAAAACGGCTGAAGTAGAAAGTCACTTTGAGAAGTCCTTAAAATATAACATCTCATATTAGAAGTAATCTCTTTGTTGACGCAGTTGATTTTAAAGCTCGCCATTAAAAGAATGACTATACATATTGTTTTGATTTAAACTTTCATGGTTACTTACATTTGAATTAATTGTTACGAGATTGATTTGTGCTTGGTATATGAAATTAGTCGTGGTGTCCTATATTTCAGGACAGGCAAATACCAATATTACTTTTCGTGCTTAAGTTATTATGTACTTTCTAAGTGTATTATTGACACCAATGACTGCATTGGGGTGAAGGACATATCTTTAAATCTGGACTCTATATCACCAACCCGTTTTGATCAAGTGTGGTGATTAACGCTAAGTCCTTCTCTGTGTGAGAGAAAGCCTGTGTCCAGAAGTGGGGCGATAAAAAGCCTGATGATGATAATATTATAAAAAGGGCTTCATAAATAAGGGTCAGCGATTGTCAACCACCAGATAACGTGTTTTGACATAGGGTTGATGTCAGTTATTCCTGATACCACTTGGGACATAATAGGGTAAATGTTTATTATGTGTATTTTAATAATAACTTACATCTTTGGAGGAGATGAATAAAGATTATTTGAAACGTATTTAAAATATCTTCATAGGGAACTAATTTCCGCATCCGGATAAATAGTAGCCATTGTGTTATTTTGAAGTGTAGGCTATTAATGCCAAGTCTCATCAAATCCATTCAGTACTTTTTATGAGAAAAAGTAACAGACTTTCCATTCATCTATACTAACAAAACCTAAACCTTCGCGTTTATAATGTTAAGTAAGATTTTCACGATTATAAATATACTGATTGATTATTATCGTTGTCATTAATTGTTACTGTCCCCGTGAAATAAAAGAAATATATATAATTTAAACGATAAAAAATAATATTTAAAGAAATATTTAAAGAAATTATATTAAAAAAATATATTTAAAGAAATATTTTTAATGACTATTGCGTCTTGAAGGAATTTTTTTTTGTAGATGGTGATTGCTTGGTGAATCTATCGTCAGTTCTGGGACCTTGACCAAACTTAGTAATTTATTCGCCTTAGTACCCTAAAAGCACCTTCCACAATGATGCGAGCCCGAGACACTCTATATATAACCAAATGTTTTTGCAATTCCTCATTAACCCATCAGTCTATATTCGATCAGTCGAATTGACCTCCATCTTTGGGGCTAAACGACAAAATGAATAAATGTATTCTGACCTGACTAATTGATTCTTGCGAGATCTTCTTGGTACGGACCCAATGCTTCGTCATGAGGCCTGTAGGGTTGCTGAAAAAAACAACAGGTCTAATTATTATATTTTTTATAAAATATGGCAAAATTAATTACTACTTGAAAATTAATATTCTTATGAGATGAACTAGTGATTCCTATTCAAAGACGGTAATTTGAAATGGGTTATCTACTTATTGATTGAAGTTTTAAAAACACGTATACCCAATATGGGTGCCTCTTAATTATTCTTAAAACTATTGCTAAATTATTTTGAAGACTTTGTTACAAATATTATTAAAATACTACCTAAATGGGATGATGACTAGGTCAAAAATAAAATACTTTATCATATTCAATTTGTAAGACATCTTACAATAATAAAATGTAAACAGTTTCATTTATCGTTTTGAACTATAAACTGTTTACATTTTTTTATTGATAATATAACCGAAATAAGTGTGAAAAATCTGTGACGTCATAACTTAGTATTTTCATACAAATTTTATTGAACTGTCAAAAACGGTTACTTTGTAATCGTTTTTGACAATTAAAATAATGAATTTGACTAGTTGTCATCTACTGTATTATAATCACAACACATTATAATATTATGTCATCATTACATAGCATGCCTTTACATCAAATTCGTAATCTGAAACCCCAATTAAAAGGCCGAATAAAATAAATGAACACCGGGATTATTGATAGCATAAATTTAATCAGTAAACAGTATTACGTGAAAATCGGAAACCTCACAAAAAAACTTTTCGGTAAATAAACCTCTATTCTAAAAACAAATGCAAGTGCAAATCGATGCACTACTCTGAAATATAATAACTATACTGTGAAACAAAATATTCTGAATTGCTTTAAAGTTTTATTGAATTTTAGGTTGAAATTAATTTACTGATTGATGTCGACATGTAAAATGTAGCTAAAAGCTTCACGTTATATATTATAATTAACTTTCTCTTTTAATTCTTTATCATAATTATCATTATTTTTATTTTCCCACTGTAGAGTACAAGCCTCTCCCGGGTTGTGGGTTGTTCGCAAGAGTTACCGTGGCCCTGACACAGGGACCTCCAGAAGGAACATAGTGGGTTTTAATCAGTAAGAGTCTGACACTCCTTCCAGCTGCACCCCCAGCGGGAGGGGTAATTTGATGATTTCCCACGAAAAAAAAGAAAAAATAGCCTCTTATTATACAGAGAAAGAATAACGGTTAATCACCTCGCTTGCTCAATGTGGGTTGACAAGCCATTTTGGTTCACCTTTATTCAGTCATCAAAGTCAGTCAGTTGGACAACAAAGTATACTTAAAAAGTACAGACGCCAGCACATCAAGCTGTAAATTTTTTCCATTTAACTTTGAACCATATGCTTAAGCAATAAAGTTGAAAATCTGTTAAGAAAATTTGACAGATTGTAGTAGCTTGATGTGCTGGCGTCTGTAAAATTAACATAGAAATTTTAATTCGTATACTTTCAAATTCAACCTCCCACTAAATTGCTGGCATCATTTTCTACCTTTACTATAAAATATATACTCACTCAGGACAAACATACAAACATAAAATAATTACTCAATATATATAAAAATATAATAATTTAATATAAATTTGACGGATTGATATTATAATGTTTGACTGGTGCCATAAAATATTAGAATAGTAATGTTCATAGATATAAATATATTTAATAATATTATGTACTAGCATTAAACGCCAAATGTTGCTGTGCCCTAACAGGGTCCACAATTGTTCATAGCTTTAAGCATCTTGTAACACCTATAAAAACTTGTGGAATGCAAATAAAGAATATGAATATGAATATGAATATGAATATGAATAAAACATCACCCTTCTTATAGCCCGCAGTGGGGTAAGACACCAAAACGGTCAAACAGAACGATTTTCACACTAAACTTTTTGTTTTAAACTGGTATATTTTTCTTGGCAATGCACTTACACGCGATGTTTCTTTGTTCCTCTATCCAATTTGTTTCTATTGACGGGAACAATTTTATTGGGCTCGTCTTGCAATGTTCTCGAAAAAGAATAGAGTTTTTCTAATATGTTTCTCTTCTATAGTGTAATATGCGGTTCTTGCTATAACTACTGTTGCTTAAGATGGCCTGATAAACGTAGTGTTATTACAAGGTTAATCACAATTATTTGAATTGTATGCGTCATTGATCTATTAGAATAATTTAAATTATTATATTCTTTCAAAAGAACTGAGCCTAGATTGGGGGCAATTGCAAACTTAATAGCCACATGTTAGATTGTTACACGTAATCGTTCATGACAAAAGCTATTAAAGAGAAGAAAACAGAAGACGGTTTTCTGATTCTTCATAATATTCAACTCAAAAATCTATAATTATATTATGAAGCGATAATATTCTGAAACTGACGAGTTTATTTGTTTGCTTGAAGGCACTAACCTCAGAAACTACTAGGCCGATTTGAAAAAAATAACTCTCTCTTTTAAACAGTTCATTTATCAAAGATCCCTACAGGCTACAATTTATCCGCGTGCGCGGAGTAGTTCTCGCAAAGTTAGTAATAAATTTAGTATATATATAATAATTATCAATAAATATAGATCTTGATTAGAATAGCGAAGTAGCAATATATAACATCTATGTGGACAGTTTCATCCTAACCATTACAGCCGTATAGGCGTGAAATAAAAACAAACTTACTTTCGTGTTTTAATATACGATATAAAAGATTACACAAAGTAAAACAAAAAAAAAAATCTTGTCTTCCGAGGCAACCCTACTCACTTCTACCTGATGCATATTGAGAGGGGCGTAACAACCTCAGCTCGATTGTCGATTGAATTGTAATTGTCGACTTTCAGCTGTTTTTCCCTGTTCTGTATTTGTATCGCTCAGCTGATCCTTAATTGGTGGTCTGTGATGACGTGCTTTTGAAATTTTACATAATGTCTTTAAAATAATATCATTTTATAAGTATACTTAATTGACTTTTATTAAATTTAAGAAGCAATTTATTGGAATTAACCTTTTGAGCACCACGTCAAAAAAAGAAAAACGTGCCCTCAACGCCAAAGCTAAGAATTCATCAATAAATACCTACAATGTATTAGTGAGATATCCATTCAAACCGACTATTCATTTTTAACTTTAAAAGTCTGTCATGTAGTCGTGACCGTGGCGTGCTAAGCTCTTTTTGGCCTGTCATATATCCGTAACAGCTGTGATGGTAAAAAGTTTAACTACATTTACCTTAAATAAAAAAACAAAACTCGATCATATTCATATTATTATGATGATCAATTTAGTATTCGCATTCGGTTTCACCCGGCTCCCGTGGGAACTACTCCACAACCGAATTAAAAGTAGCCTATGGCCTTCTTAGATAAAAGAGATATCTAACACTCCTGGAAGAATTGCTCAAATCGTTCCTCGATTTATGAGATTACATATATAAGAATACAAACCAATGAACTCTTCAGCTTTATAATATTAGTTGGTGTAAATACCTCAAATAGTCGTTCCCCATGACTCATTTGCTCATGGATTTCATTCTCGCTGGTTACGTAAGCATCAAAGTATTATAAAGCACACATCTTCGAGGTACAAATCACATACACTAAAAACACAAGAGTTTTTGCTAAAACAATCGCATTTATCGGTTTTCTAAAATAGCACAGTCCACACACAAAAAAGACAATTGACGATTCGACGCGGCGACGCGACTTCGAAGCATTTTGTTGCAACTACCGTCTATTTTAGAATCTTCTAACACTAACGGTTAGTTCGTTCAAAAATCAAGTAATAACTGATTAACTAAAATTAGCCAAGATAATATATTGGGTGACTGGTAATTAGTGACCGATATTTAAACACGTGATTGTACTAATGTTTACAAACCACTTTCCCAAAGAAACTTTAGTGATTTTTTTTATCATTATAGAAAAATTACTAGCGCGCATCAAAGTTCAAATTTCGCGCGCGCCGACGCCAAAAAAAGATTCTTCGGGAAAGTTGTTCGTAATCATGAGTAAAATCACGTGTTTAAATATCGGTCACTAATTAATTACCAGTCATCCTATATATGTGGATGAATGTTAGTTTTGAAAACTTAACAAGAGTTGCCATCATCGATTGCAATAATTTACAAAAAAGAAACATCTAACACTATATATCTCCAACAATTTTATCGTAAGACCCACTGGTCACGTCGGCACACTTATAAAATATTCAAACGCAATTCCTAAATAAATAGAACAGTATAATTAATTCCGAACTACCCCCGTCACTTGAGGAAACGCACAAGAAAATGTTTATGGCAACTCTAACACTAAATTCCCTTTAGTAATCGGCTTACAAATAAAATTGTAATGAAGGTAGAATTGGGTGCTTTTAACACCTCGTCTAAATAAGTGGAGGGAGTTTTATTTGGTCTTTCTGAAATGATCATGGATAAGTAACAGTCACACTATCAAAGGTTGAGCAACGCTTGGAGCGGTCGTTCCATGGATGGGTGTTGTTCTTTGTTTCGGAAGCCACGTTAAATGGTGGAAGCCAGATAATGTTACAATCATTTTTAAAGTTATCGGATTGCCCTAGATAACTGGGTTGAGAGATAAATATAAAAGTGTGAAAATTATCATTCTTTACAAAGGCCCCTAAGACGACCTACTGACCAGGTTTGGCTTTTAATAGTAATGAATGAAAGCTATATATCTATATGTGTGGAATTGAACTTTAGCTTTGGTACCGTAGCAGTAAATAATTTTTTAATGAATGTCAGGTAGCCACATACATAAGGCATACAATAGACTCTTCAAAGTTCTCCCAAATTAAGGCCAAACTTTCTAGAACCCACAAAAACCGAAAAACACTCCTAAAAATAAAACCACTCGTAAATAAATAACTCAAAACATTTTCATCGCGAAATATTTTTCACTAACACTCAATTGATTTCCACCGACAGAACTTTCCACTTACCTTTTTAAAAACTTCTCACTCGCAACTCGATTCATCACCAGCGCACGTCCCCAAGACAGTAGCGACATCTATCAAAGTAGAAAAGAAAATAGCACTATTACCTCGCCAACACAAAGAGAAATCAGTCTAGTAATAATTCAAGGAAAACTACATATCTCGCGAAGCGTCGGAAATAGAATATTTAAGTGGGTAGGTACCTCATACATCTTAGATTGGTACAGGCCATTCTCCTCATGACTTCGTATTTTGCGGACTCCTTTTGTCCTTTTTACGATGACAAGCTCGTAGTTTTTGGTTCTATCTTATTGGATGTTTCTTTAGATACCAGTTCAGTGGTTTTTATTTATGAAATTTAATATTTCATTGAATTTTGAGAATATTGTTTTAGACATTTTAAGAAGCTTTCAAATTTTAAAGCTTTTATTTTTCTGTTTTCCGTCTTCTGCGCCGTTATTATAAATGCCACTTCCATGCACAGGGTTTGATTCCTGGGTCGGGTCAAAATAATTTTGTAGATTATAGACATTTTCATAACAATACACTATCAACGTACAATAGTTAATTCCATACTTTGGATGTTGGTTATTCAGCATTGGAGTTGTAAATCGATAAATAAAAAAAGTATTTTCTAAACTTAAATAGCATGGTCTCTCATAAACGCGACATTGACCATACATATAAGTTCATTTTTTTAACTTTCTATGGTGTAAAGCAAGCAAGACGTGATCTGTGAAAAATAATAGTAATCTCTCTTCTTAAAATTCTTTCCATATACATTTAAATTTCCAAAAAGTTTATTATCCCGTTCCCAAAAATTCAACCAGTGAAAGCTACGCTTCAAGCGAACAGCGGGCTGAATTCAAAATTCGAACACTGTAAACGTCAGCAAGATTATTATTGTTCCATTACTTGTTGCGGGCCAGCGGTTAACGTTCGCGGAAGGCTTGTAAATGACGTCATTATCAACGGAATTCCAGTATCGAATTCGGATGTATCTTACGGGAATCCCGGGATTATGATTGGCAAGTGATGTGAATTGAATTCTGTGTTTCGGGTGTTTCGATTTATCAGGCTAGTTGCTGATAGGTTAAATGGTGTTCAGCTCGTCTTTTGAGTGATGGCCATGGATGGTGCTTTCTGTTAGAAGAAACAAGAGATCGAGTGGATTTTGTTACTTTTAGTCACAGCTTTATAGTTTCTGTATGCTTTGCTTTAATGTGTCAGAGTGACTTCTATGAAGTTTGAGTGACAGTTGTTTTTATATGGAGAATAGTTACAGTGGCTTTTTGTTGAATCTTCCCTTATAGTAAAGACTAGCCTCCACCAGTGGCTTCTCCCGCGTCCCTTGGCAACTACTAAGCGAATCAGGATCAGAAGTACCGTACAGCATTTTTTGCTTGAAACGCTAATCTCAGGAACTAATGAAACGATTTAAACATTTGTGGTACATTGTATTTGTACATACAGATTTAACACAAGATAATAATATCAGTGATTGCTGATCTGTTACAGGAAAAAATATAGTGGAATTCTGAGCAAAATCTCATCCAATCCTTCTTTCTGTACCAAAATATACTGTATCTACAAATTTCGGGGGAAAAATCACTCCCAAAATACAAAATGTCAACTTAGGTTCCTGTCACTAGCATGCAATCCACAAATTCTACGAAGTTGCACCAGAATCGTCTCCATCGTTCAGTGGCGGCCAACAAGCCATTACGTACACAAAGACGTAACAAACAACGAGCTGCGATGCTCTCCGTAGACATTCTAATTTATAAATATGTGGCCACGACTGTGTAGGCGAAGCGGTCTGGTTTTCAGCATTTTGTAAAGTGCAATATTGAACATGAATGTAACAATATCATTGCAGGATGTAAGCTTTCGGTATGTTGAGTTTATTTTGATTGATAGTACTTGACACCTTTTTTATCAAAACGAAATATCAAAATGAGCCCCCACTGCGGGTGAGCTGGAGGTAGTGTCAGACTTTTACTGACTAAAATCCACTTTTGTTCTTTCTGGAGGTCTTTGTGTGCCAGGGCCATGGATGCTATAGACTCCCAGGCCCCCTCCACTCAGGCGAGGTCGGAGTGCCGCTGGGTATTTTTAGTGGGTATACCGGGAACAATTTTACCGGGGAGTCCCATATATCCCTCTCCCGTCCCCCGACGGGAAGGGGATGCGTAACAGCATTTTTTCCCAGCCACAAAAAAAAAGAGCCATGGTAACTCTTGCGAACAGCCCGCATCCCCGGCTGGCCTTGGACCTACGGGGCCCTCAGAATTCTTGACACCTAGATCTTTGGTTACGATTTTCTGGAAGAGCGTAAAAAAATCACTACCCTTCAAAACAGCATGTTTCGTGGCTCCAAAATAAGCAGCATCGACTACCGAGCTCGCGGCAATCATAACTTGATACAAGACTTTACCTTCACATCGACTTCAGCAAGCACTTGCCTCAGAAGCGAAAAGGTCGTATCTCCATCTTTGTCCCACATTACTTACGTCCTTTTTACAGGTGATGGTAGGAATGCGAGCATCTCTACTTAATTAGATGATACGGTTAGTTGCACTTTGCAGTTTTTACATGCATCGTGTGTTGTTTTAATGTAGAAGTAGTTTTTGCGCTTTTTATGTCACTAAGAGGTAACTTTTAAAGCGAGTTTAGTTTGCTATTTTGTTTTTCTAGTAGGTTTAGATGGATTAATGACGAGAATAGGATCTCATGGTTTGATTTGACTCAATTTGATTCAAATTGAGGGCTATTCTGTGAGAATATTATTGACAAGAAAAACAAATAGACATAAAGTGTTAATTCATCAATAAAAAAATACTCAAAATTATTGACAAAAGGAGAAAAAAATCGGGAAAAAAACTGTCACTAGTAGGGTATTGGTTGATTTGGTTTATTTTCTTATTTTTTGGGACGACAAACAAACAAGAAAATTTAGTGTATATAAAAAAAAACTTAAAAAGTGGGAAACATAAACAACACTAAAATGACTAGCATTAAAGCTGACATCGAAAACCCTTCTAGAACCTTCCAGATAAGCTGAGATAACAACTTAATCACTAGACCCAAATTCGTGGTACAATACATTATGTACTAGGTAGGTATAGCTTGTCATTTATTTAGTAGCTTTCAGTTGTTTAAATATTCGATTACTGCTACTAATACAGTGCCGGGTGAGATTAAAGTGTGGTTAATCTTACCACTTACACTTACTTACTTACCTGTGTGTCCAAGTCACGGTGGGTTAGTGATTAAAGCAAAAGCCTCTCAAGTATGAGTGTGGTTCGATTCCAGGTCTGGTGAGAAAAGTACCAATGTAACTTTTCTTTGTTATATGTACTTTCTAAGTATATCTTGGATACCAATGACTGATTTAAAGGGGAAGGAAAACATTTCCAGGAAACCTGGACTATAAAGTCTGAAATTACCAATCCGCATTGAGCAAGCGTGGTAATTAACGCTCAATCCTTGTTCGCATCTCAAATGCAGTCATAAAACTTAAACGATTTGGATAGTTTTTTATGGTCATTACTAGGGCTTCTAATGAATTCATTACACATTCATAATATAATGTCATCTAGCACGAACTAAGCACAGCCTGTAGGTACTAGACAACTGATAAACATACTTATAAGTATACTTTTCTTTTATAAATACAGACATATTATTATACAAAGGATATAGTTATATACATATTCTAAAGATGAAAGTATGTCTTTTTCATTTGTATATTTAATTAAGCATGGGTTCGTACCAAAAAAAAACAAATTACGTTTGAAGTTGTATTGCTCATATTAGGTATTTAGTTTACCTGTACTTATTTTATATACACACATATTATAAAGAGGTTTACGGCCTGTTTTACCACCTACGAATAAATTTCAAATAGTTTACTTGGTAAATAATTTTATACAAATTCTGTTTCATTTTTTTATTAATTCGGTAGATAGTGGCTGTTTGGACATAGTGAAACTGGCCCTACGTGTGAGATTATTAGACACTAAGGTTGTAGGGTGATCTTCTGGACCGATTTTCAACATTTTACACTAAAAGAATTGCTTGTATTAATTTTATTTTATAGGCTATATTCTAGTAGGTACTACATATTTTATGAAAACAAAACAGCATCAGGTACTTAAATAAACTACAATTTATTAAAAAATTCAAAAGACAGTTCCATCTCCCAAATTCTAAACAAAAACACATCAAGAAACAATTGAAAGGTGTTTCCTAAACAGAAAACAAGTATACACTGGGCTATTGAAATATCCTTCTGAGGACTCCACTTGAGAGTTTACAGTTTAGACTTTTGCCACGGACGTGGAGCGCGAACTTTCGTTCGGTAAACCGGAGGAACTTTGAATTACGTATAACCAGGAAGGCTAGATTTGTATGTCATTTACAGAGGCACATGGTCCAGTGATCCTCAAGCTGTTTGCTGCTTTAGAGTTACGCTTTGGAAGCTCTTTTTGTGGGCTACATAATGGCATTCGTTTTAATGGTCATAAGTTTTAGTTGAAACTCTCCCTGGTTTCGCCAACGCAAGCAGTATACACATTATGTACTGTAGTAGTATAGTATACTATTCTGTGTATGTTGAAATTCAAATATCTTCTGTTAATGCGGTTCACGATAAGTACCTACAACGTTTTCAAAAGATTCGGAAATGCAGAGATTCACAATCTCTGAATCTTATATCATCTGAACAAACTAACCTGAAATTCTCTGAACAATGCATTGCATTCTGCAAAAACAAATCATATAATCAAGGTCCTTGTGGTTGATTAACAGACGCCCAGATCGAACAATCATAAGGTTAAGCAACGCTTTGATTAGTCCATAGATGGGTGACTAAGCAGATTGTTATGACGAGTTCCTCTGCGTTTTGTATGGCAGCTTAGATTGGTGGGTCCCAGCTTAGTCGTTACGGTCAGAAAGACTGACAACCAGTCTTACTAAGAGTTATCAGGTTGCACAGGTAACTGTGTTGAGGAGGTCAGATAGCATCCGATTAGCCTGAAAACAGACCGCAACATAGCTTAGAAAATGGCTAAACGGCTGATGATGAAAAACAAAGTCTAATCACCATATCCTATCTATTAAGGCTTTCTAAACTGCTTATTGAATTTTATAAACTTGGATAGCCAGAACCAGGAAATTTTTGATAGAAATTACCTAAAAACTACAGCTACCAAATTCGCAAAATCCAGAAAAAAATCGCAACCCAAATAACATTTATCATCCGCCTTATAACGATGCGAAATGATTATTCATACACACTCAGCCATGCATATGAATGTGTGCTGTATTAATAATTGAGAGCCAAGATAAAACGTTCGGTAGCTTGCATCACGTACAACTTTCGCAGTTTTCGAACTGCCGAACGTTATTGTGTAATTTGGAATTGCTGATAATTGTGCAACTGGTTGCTTTTGATATTAAAAGCTTGAATTCGATTATGGGTCTTATATACAGGTAGATAATGATCATGATCTAATTTCAATAAATGTATTAAGTAGAATTCTGAAGGATGCTGTTACTGTGATTGCTGAGGACATTAAAAGTTACACGTTGGTTTATATGCTATACTAGCGGTCGCCCGCGGCTCCGCCCGCGTGGATGTCGGTTTTCGCAACAAAAAGTAGTCTATGTGTTGTTCTGATATATAACCTATAGAGGACTCCCGCGGCTACGCCTGTGTGGATGTCGATTACCGCTACCAATCCTAACTTTTGTCGGGATGAGAAGCTCGCGCTCGGACCTCCCGCCTTATTATACCTACCGACCGACCCGCTGATTATCGTATTTTATGTATAAGTTTGGTATTTCTACACCGATTTCTATGATTATTTTTTATAGAATATGTTATAATGTTATCTTTTGTTAATTAGGAATGAGCGAGAATATTATAAACATAAGAGTAAACAAATCAATAACAAATAGTCAGAAAGCTCCGAACTGGTAAACTATCGGAAGTTATACGTGTTATTGTGAGTCAACCATTAAAGATAGACATATGCTGTTGTGGAATATTTTTTAGATAATTTTATGTAGAACATTTCCGTCATACATGATTTCTATGTAGCTTTAACTATTAAGGCTGCACACGCGACGAAAGCTTAAAAAATGGTGTAACTTCTCCCGTTTTCCCAACATTTTCCTTCACTGCTCTGCTCCTATTGATTGTAGCGTGATGAAAAGTATCCTATAACCTGCCCAGGAGTATGAAGAATAATTGTACCAAGTTTCATTAAAATCCGTCCAGTAGTTTTTGTTCCTATTAATAACATACAGACAGACAGACAGACAGACAGACAAAAAATTTACTGATTGCATTTTTGGCATCAGTATCGATCACTTATCACCCCCTGATAGTTATTTTGAAAATATATTCAATGTACAGAATTCACCTCTCTACAGATTTATTATAAGTATAGATTACTGCGAGAACCCTTTGAAAAATTCAATGTTATGGTATAACCCATATATCGAAGAAGGCTATGTCTATGTATTAATGTATATGTGTGTGTAACCTAACAATACTATATATTATACAGGATACAATATATATCTTATTAAGTGACCTGAAGTGAATGGACAAATAAACAATATCAGAGAATGTGACTTGATTTCATATTATTTAAATTGATTTATTTCAGTAACAAATTTCTACATGGTATCGTTTTACACCTAATTATAGAATACAACAGTAAATGAAAAAAAAATACAATTTACCAAAAAAATCTGTTCATTACTGAGTGATTTTCAATTATTATCCAAATATCCGATTGCAATCACAAGCAATCATAATCGCAATCACACGTTACATACTACAAGCAATTGTTCCAAACTTTTTATTGAATTCATCAAGAGACTTGAAGATATGGAGTATAGCGCTTTCAGACTTTAATTAATTTACCTAGTACACGTGAGCTTCATTCTGAACTAGAACATTTTGTGGCATGAACTTCCACCTTTCTCTGCTAGCAGAACTATTAATATTAATGAAATTGGAGAATTTCATAAGAGAATATTAGTAGTAATGATCACAAAGTTGAATCTAGAAGAATTTTAAGGCTATTATAGACATGTTTATTGCTCATTTGTAGCACAAAACCGTTGTTATAGCGAGTTTCTATCCATTTTCGCACATGTGCATATCTTATATAGTCCTCCTTATCGGTTTCGATAACGGCGACCTACGGCAATTCATCTCCTAGCGTGAGCCCTGATATGGCTGGCTAGACCGAGTTTGGATCTAAATACTCGGTCGCATATATGTGCATATACATATAAAACCTTGTAACTTAAAACTATAACAGAAACCTCTCGGCTGGAAACAGACTCTCAAGTTTTTGACTAATTATGATGAATTAAGATTAAGATAATGAAGTCAATTCTTTTCCCAAGCTACATCGGGGTAGTATTCCAGTCTAGCCGGTTGCAGCCGAATACCCATGTTATACATGGAACGACTGCCCATCTGACATCCTCAACGGTATTACTTAGGACACGCCCATGGGCCGATAACTTGGTAAGACTGTTTGTCAAAGTTAATGCCTTCTGATAACCCGTAAGGATTACCAAAGATTTTCACATGATCGCTGGCAACTAACAATTTAACGTGCCTGCCGAAACATGGAGGAACTCGTCACTCGGTCACGGACCGAACAAGCTTTGCCGAGCATTGCTTATCCAAAAAAAATCGACCCACAATTGATCGCGCGACTATTATTTAGCCAAAGCCTGAGCTGCTTACGACGTGTAAATTAATATCAAACCTAATATCCAAATCTGTTCTTACTTTATTTGATCCAAGGGAATATTCGTGCCTTTGGTTTTTTTTTTTTATCCCTCATACATTCACACAACGTCATCTAGTCCCAAACTAAGCAGAGCTTGTACTATGGGTACTAGACAACTGATAAACATACTTATATACTTTTCTTTTGTAAATACATACATATTATACATAGAAACACCCAGACTACGTCAAACACCCATGTTCATGCACACAAATGTTTGACTTATGCGGGCAGGCAGGTTCACTAACCACCACGCCATCTGGTCGTCATATGGTTGCTGATCAAAAATATACCAAAAAGTACTCTGTTTCCTTGAATACCTGTGTATCATCTCCTTTAAAAGCAGTCGATTGTTTTAGCGAGAATTCATAATTAATATGTCCTGAACTTGGTCTTTATGTAAGTGATAAGGCTGGTAATTGAGAACAGTTTTCATATAGTTTGTGCAGGTTGTTGTTCTGAAGAAGTTAGCGCTCAGTTTAAAATTGATTAAGAGTACTTTTACTATGTTAAGTTGCCTTTCTCTTAAACACATTTATGAAGAAAATATTTAGTTCCTGCTTAAGTGTTTTTGTCATGTTTTTAGAACTAAAAAACTTTTTCGGACTAAAATCCAAACCGACTTCACAAAAAAAAAAATACTATTGTCATGGCTCTAGAAGTCGATGTCTCGAGCCTGTTAATTAGTTGGCCACTGACTAATAGTTTATCTAATGCTCACCTACAATTTTCGAGGATTACCCTCGACTTTTCAGGGTTTCCATCATCAGATCCTGGCTCGATCACAAAGGGACAAATCAGCACGTATACCCTTTCATATTTTGTTTTTTTTTTTTTAAATTCGGTCCAAGTGTCTGCGAGAAATCGAATAACAAAGACAAAAAAAAAACAAATAGTCGAATTGAGAACATATTCCTTTTTTGAAAGTTTTTGAAAAGAAGTAGATGAGATTGCATTTGAAAGGATTTTCATGAACGTGCTAAAAAATCCTGTGTATGCATTAAAATAGGTGATGAACTCACAAAATTAATTAAGAATATAAAAACTTCAAAGCTCCTCAAAACAAACCTACAGTGAATACCCATCAAATAAAACCAAGACTTCAAACTAAGACTATAGACTCAAGCAAGACAGACAGAACACAATCACTATTCAACAAATACAATTTGCCGAACTCAAATAAGACACGTTAAATTACAAATAGGAATGTTGATTCATTACTGATTCACCTTCGCTTGTGTGTTCAAGGCTTATCAATATTGAAATTGAGTTATCAACAGTTAATCGCGAATATGTTAGAGTGGGTTCTGTTTGATTTCAGTAGTTATTGGAAACTGGTGTGAGTAGCTGAAGAGATTAGGTTTGATGACATATTTGGTTAGAGGCCGGAGTTCAGGTTATTTTATACCAGAGATATTTGCTTGGTAATCTAGGGGTCGGATGCAACCAAGAAGATTTTTAGGGAAAATATCCACCATGAAGTCAAAAACAAATCAAAAAAAATCCACCACAAGGCGACAGACCAAAAAAACTTACATGCACGTGTAGTAAAAAAGAATAGACAAGTAGAGGTAGTTCATAGACAAAATTAAATGTAAATTCTAGACGTTGGTTCAATTTTAAATAAGAAGTTGTTGATATTGAAAAAAAAACAGACGTATTAAATCTAGCTAACCACTGACGATTTTCTGCTTTTAAGTTAAATATACATTTTTATAATAAAATTTTGATATATTATATTTGTTAAATTACGTCATAAGAACGTATGATGCAGACTGTAAATAAATTGCTTTTTGATATTCAACAAGAGCCTTAATAGTAATAAAACTATATAATATTGAAGTTTATTAAATATTATGTTCATTATACCCTCCATTTTGTGCTAGTGGCAAATAATAAGGCATATAACATGACATTAGTATTTTGATTAACCGCATTTCGTCTTATATTCTACGTACAATATTTATGCATATAAAATACTGTTCTCTGGAAGTGGCCAATAATGTATATTTATGGTGTA
This sequence comes from Heliothis peltigera, assembly GCA_958496145.1. Taxonomy (NCBI): domain Eukaryota; kingdom Metazoa; phylum Arthropoda; class Insecta; order Lepidoptera; family Noctuidae; genus Heliothis; species Heliothis peltigera. The sequence goes on along the minus strand of OY292345.1, from coordinate 3,848,774 downwards.
TACATTATATGTATGACGACTCCGATGGTATAATGATTACAAAGCCAGACTGCCAAGCTGAGGGTCCGGGGTTCGATTCCCGGCATGGTCGACATTCGTGTGATGAGTATGCTTGTTAGCTGTCGTCTGGGTGCTATAATATGTATGTACTTATAAATAAAATATATACATATGTAGTTAGTCAGTTGTTTTGGCACATATAACACAAGCTAATCAATAGCTTACCATGGGGCTAACCAACCGTGTGTGAAAAAGGTTTCCTGGTATTATATGTATTATGGAGTTTCAAATAATTATCTTGATGAGAATAGTACTTTGTATGCTATTTGCAATATACATGAGATCAAGGTCGATATGCAAGTAATACTTATTTAGTAAATCCCTTAATCCGGGGTAATGATGTAATCTGAAATCGTTCAATTTATATTGCTGTTTTTTTAATGCAAGCCAAGTCTATATTCCATATAATAACTTACTCGGGCCGAAATCGCTTTGTGGGTTTTGAGAAACTTTCATAAAGCAGCCTGGATTCTGGAAGTTGGTTGATTCACCCGTGCATCAGAGAGCACGTAAATGTCGGTCCTGCGCCTGATCTCTCTCCGGTCGTGTCGGTCCCATCGGACTATGAGAGTGAGGGAATAGAGAGTGCACCTGTATCTGCGCGAATGCTTGTGCACTATAATAGATCCTGCGCAGCTGGCTGATCTTCATAAAAGAGAACGGCCGCCGTAGCCGACAATCGGCCTAGATGCCATCAATAACTTCCTAACTAACACAAACTCAAAAGACCAACTCTTGCAGGCCTTTCCACGTTCCATAGATCCTTGGCCCTCATATACGTAACACATACCACGTCTCGACTCATGCCTTATGAGACGAATATTAAGCACCCGAGAGATATTTACAAGGAAATAAAAATGCTGTGTCGTCATTCTATTGTGAACTGTGTAGATGTGAAAAGACGCTCTGAAAACGTCGTGAGAAATTGTGACAGATGGCAAATTGCTCTATGGATTATGGTTCTGTGAATGAATAACGAATTCAGGGGTATTTCTTAGACTTCTAAATTTAAACTAATCATGTCATACATTTTTGATACACATTGATTAACATTCAATCCTTCTCCGTGTAAGAAGAGGCCTGTGCCCAGTAGTGGGACGATAAAAAGGCTGATGATGGTGAGTCATACATGTCGATTTTGACGTCATAAATCTACGAGATTATAGTTTGAAGAAGTCAATTAAAAACAAAACTTTTTACAAGAAAATAGAACACTAATTCACAAAACACTTAAAGGAAAAAAAAATATTTTCGCCATAGCTCGAGAAGTCGGTGTCTAGAGGCTGTTATTTAGTTTGCCACCGACTTCTAGTACTGTGTAGAAAGGATTTTTCCCTTCTGCTTTTCTTATACTAACTTATCTATACCAACACTAGCTGTTTCTAGCGGGAAATAGGGATTCATTTTTATCTGTACAGATTTACACTTGGTGTCTGATGATTGGTTTACACGAAACTCAATAACGTGTGTAAACTTAGACCTTAGCTTAACCCTTTGGCAAAAACCAGTATTGTTATACTATCTATGGTAGTGATAAAAAAAAACTCAATGAAATCTTAAAATACGACCGTTCATATAAACGACTAGTCCAGATATCTTTGTCCCCATAATTCTATGAGATAGTAAATTTGGTCGCATTAGAGTGTGGACAGCTCAAATCCGGTGCTGAATTATTGAAATGACCTTAGCCAATCATCAATTTCAATGGTTATATCTCATATGCTTGGTTAGAGAGAAAAGATTTATTAAGTACTTAGTACAGTATGGACAGCTTTATAGAATTTTCTGGAATACTTGTTCCGACTTATAGCTATAGGATATTTGATTCGCTTAGAAATAAAGGTTACTACTAGTTTTCTGACCATCTAAATACAAACTATGCGTTCAATAATACAAGACTGAACCATTGTCTTAGCAAAATTTGAATTTAAAATTATAATTTGAAACTAGAATACACTCTTGCGAGGCCATTCTGCAGTCACTATAATACTTTGAAACATGAATAAAGTCTTCAAAATCATTACTTACACAAGTACATTTCTACAAAGTAACATGTTTATTATATACCAGCGTTCATCTGCATCCTGAAGGAATTATTCCTCGAACCTTTCTCGATAAATGTAATATTTAATAATGAAAGCTTTTTTCTGATCGATTCAGTAGTTACTGAGATTGGCGACTACAAACAAAGCTTTACAAAATAGACCTCATCTCCCGAGGCTTTTTCCCAACTATGTTGGGATCGGCTTCCAGTCTAACCGGATTCAGCTGAGTACCAGTGCTTTACAAAGGCGACTGCCTATCTGACCTCCTCAACCCAGTAACCCGGGCAACCCAATACATGTAACAAAATAGACCTAAAGTTTCAAAAATCTCTTCAATGTAACACACGAACAAATAGTGTATTTATCAATTCCGCTAAGTCATATAATTCTAGATCTACCATAAAACACGATTCTGATGACCTCATTCCCTGAATTGTAAACCATGTATCACGTCTTTTGGCTGGCCCAGAAATCTGGTTAACACAAATTAGAATAGGGCTTTATATCAAATTAAGCTTCGTTGAGCCGTGTTGGCACTCCGCAAACTAAGATATCTTATTTGCATCACAGTGCCGTTAATTCGTTTTATCTTTTGCCCTCGTTTTAAGATGTAAACGGTGGAAAGTCTTCTAGGAAATGGATGCTGTCTTGATAAAATTGAAACTAGTTTTGCATACATTTTCTTTTCTGTTTTAGCTTCAAGGCAATTCTTTTCTTTAGTTGCAAGCGTTGTTTGCGCATTGGTTGTTAAATATTGAGATGGAATTTTGAATGTGTCATTATTTATCCAAACATATTTTTATGTTTTTACGCAGTAATTGTAGTAAGTAGTTGGTAGGCCTATTTCCCCTTACTATAAAATGTGGTTTTAAAAAGTACAAGGTTTAGGGCTCGGTTTGGAGCATTAATTTAGTTTAATATGGTGATTTAAATCTATTACTAAAGCTGGTATTTTTTTAAAGCAACGTTTAAGGTGTGTTACGTGTAAGGTGGACTGAGGTTTTTTTTGTATTAAGTGTAATATTTTGTATAATTGTATACAAAATATTTTAAAAAAAATATATTTTAATACACAATTTTATATTATATAATCGAATTGGCAATGCGATGTATTATATACTCCTATTAAAAATTAATTTTCTCTCACAAATTTTCTCCACTAACAAACAGTTGCAATACAATTCCTATACGAAATCCAAGCTCGAACCTTCTCGAACATCAGACACGATCTAAATAATTCTTAGTGGTCGACGGTTGGATCTCGATTGTCAATGTAGTGAACGATTTATTGCCGAACTAACGTACGACTAAGTTTAAGGGTCAACTCGAAGGACCAAAAACTTTGGTCCTTTCGTCCGACATGCAAAGAGTTTGTTTCTTATTTGTATTCGTCAAGGATAAAGAACAGTGGATAGAATTGGGATTGGGACACATTGATTACTATAGTTTTGGAAGGTGTTCGGAGTATTTTTCAACCGACTTCCAAAAAAGAAGGAAGTTTTCAATTCGGCCTTATGCTTTTTTTGTTACTCAATTTCTCGAATTTGCTTGGACTGATTTGAAAAATTCTTTACATCACATGTCATCACATTAAATAAAATTTAATTAGAGATTAATTTGCTTACGCTATGTAAAATGTATTTCGTATACTGAAAATTAAAAATTATTCTGGGAGTTTTATTCCTTTACTGAAAATTTACCACCAGCATAGTCTTATATTCATATTATGTAGTTTTTTTTTTAAGTTTTATTTATCACATTAAGAATGCTGGTCTGTGTGTATAAGTCCACCTTTAAGTTCCTACTTATTTTTTTGTTCATTTTCATTCAGAAGCTGTTGGTACAGCTTAATGAATAAATATACCTACTAAAAATATACCAAACATGTGAACGAAATGTAAAACATCTAAAGACCCGCACATCGCGTCATATTTATGCACATTTGTTAGGGGCCGAACTCAAGGTGTTGATTCTGACTACTACCGTTGGCAACCTTTGGCGGGCGGGCACAAATCAAATCAATCGGTAAGGCAGGCAAACATTTTCCAATATTCGCCGCAGAAAATATTCCTAGAGGTGTTCGAGAGCGAACACTTGGATTATGGAATAGGGAATTCTATGGAGTAGGTTTTTTTATGTGTTAGGTCATCTTTATGGAGTCTTTCCATGTGACAGTGGCATCGTCTTATAAGCCTATGCGCAAAAATCAGCGTGCTTGCACGACGCATCGTAAGGACTTGCGAATTGATTTGCCTCGCGCATTTCTGCGATGTTAAGTCATCTTGTTCAAATTTTTTTTCTTCATTTAGCTTCTTATCAATGATAGTGGCAGTGCTAAACAATTTAAACTAGTATAAAATATTATGTTTTGCGCGGTTGACCGTCGTCGAAGGAATGATCACCCGAATCATGGAAGACAGACCCTTGCCGCTCGAAATCGCATTGCAACAATAATTCACATCGCAGTATCCTGCGTGGCCTCTTCTCATACTGAGTAGGAAGGAATGTTAATTATCAAGCTTGCTCAAGGTGGATTGACGACTTCAGTCTCTAAAGTCCAGATTTCATCAAGATGTTTTCCTTCACCGTTACTTAGTGATAATATCCAAGATATTCTTAGAAAGTACAGATAACTAACTTAAAAAATAACATTGGTACCTACGTGAATGACCTGGAATCAAACGTAGCTGGTGCTTTTACCACTAGGCCACCACTATGACACTCTAATCTCTAAATTATAACCTAATTATTATTATCACCTCTTTCCAGTAGACAAAAAAAACTTTTCCTGACCCGCTCCATGCCATTCGCTATTCGCGCGACAATCATATGTACCAGTGTCACAGTGTGGTTATTTTTATTCTACGCCTTCGTGACTTCTGTTTATTTTGTAGCTAGGATCGCTGCCGCTGATTTTGTCTTGTACAACAATGTTCAGGTTATATTTTTACATCACTCTTTCCCTTGTTTCTCTGAAGAAGAATTGGTTCTTATGATGGCTACAATATATTTCTTGCTTAACAACTTGAAGGTTTAGTCATTAGGTATTTTTACGTGGGTTGATGATGTTGTTAAATCATCGAAACATTGGTAGTTAGTAGAACGAGCTAGAAGCTTAGGCCACCGTTTCGAATGTTCCAGAACATTCTATAACATTCGGGTACTTAATGATTCTTCAAATCGGTCTAGTAGTTTCTGATGGACTGTGTTCCAGCAAAAAAATAAACAAAATCTTCAGCTTCAATACCATTATTATCGTATTCTCTTGAATTTATTCAAATGTACTAAGAGACATTCACCGACTCAACGTAAAGAAACTGTCAAATTTTCCCAATCAACTTTGAACCATATGCTTCAGTCATAAAGTTGAAAATCTCTTAAGAAATTTTGAAAAATTGTAGTAGCTTGATGATTAGGCATCTGTACATCTAAGCAGACATAACTTCATAAACTCAAATATAGTTAAACTTTTCCATAACTTTAGACTCTCAATTTATTCCAAGAACACGCTGTTAAGTGTAAAAATCATTAAAACAAAACAAATTACTGTGAACTCGTTAGCTCATATATCATAAGTTCGTACTAATCAAAGTTCTTCGCAAGTAATTTTGAAAATCGTATAAACTGTGACCTAACTATAAGTTGGGTAAAACTTGTTTGATGTTGGTGCAGCCATATTGTTTTATTGTTTTCTTCTTTGACAGACTGAAATAAATCAAGAACAAAAATGCATTACACAGCCCTATATTTTTTTTGTGTTCAAAATCATCATATTATGACCAAACCAGCGACCCGCCCCGGCTTCGCACGGGTGCAATGCTGATACTAAATACGGTACAGAAGAACTGTGAACGTTGTATATAAAAACACGGAAAAAATGTAATTATTTACGACATCACATCAGAAACCTCAAAAATAACAGTACTTCTCCAATATTTAATGGATGTTATTGTACATATAAACCTTCCTCTTGAATCACTCTATCTATTAAAAAAACCGCATCAAAATCCGTTGCGTAGTTTCAAAGATTTAAGCATACAAATGGACATAGGGACAGAGAAAGCGACTTTGTTTTATACTATGTAGTGATAGTGATAGTGATATCTCCAAAAGTGACCAAGTGGGTTTTACAGTGGAAGGCCACTGTCGGTGCAGCTGGAGGGAGTGTCAGACTTTTACTGACGAAAACCTACTTGGTTACTTTTGGAGATCTTTGTGTGCGAGGGCTACAGTAACTCTTGCTAACAATCCCGCTGCCTTGACTTGTAAACTTCTATTCTGTAACCAGCATCCGATAAGGAGCGTACTCCGTGCACCCGGATAAAAAGCAGTTATGCAGCACTTTTCAAAATTATCTATGAGTACCTGGGATTAGCGAGTTCAAGCGAACAAATAAAGACACTCTTCAGCGTTATAATATTACCTAGTATAAAATGTACCATTCTTAATAGGCAAAAGTCTAATCTTTTATCAAACAAAAATTCTACATGTAATATTTGGACACGTCTCCTTACATTTTTGCATTAGAATAAGGAAATTTTAAAATAAATGTGTATTGAAGTTTGTTAACATTATTGAATAAGGCTTCGAGAATAAAAAATCCATCAATAACAACAAAACGCTTCGCCCGGCTACGTAACCAGTTACATACGTAAAAAGAATAATAAAAAAAATTCCACAATCCTAAAACACTTGATCCTTTATTTTTCAAAGAATACGCAAAAAATACTATGTCTTTTTTCTACTTTTTTTACATTTAAAATAAAACCAACACGCCTAGAATAAAACCCCAAACTTTCGTGTCCAGTTTTTTCGCAAATCTACGGCTCTAGCTCTGTTTTTTATACACATCAGTTTCTAGTCAGTTACGAAACTCCCTCGCGGTTACTACGCACGTCTGAACATGTTACCTGTGCTGTTTCACAAATAAGACTCAACGTGTTGGCTGAAACATATTGCTAGTACAAAAATAGGAGGATTGTAAACACTAAACTTGTACTTTCACTGTATGAGACATTTCTACTGATGCCGTGTGATATTTTTTAACCGATTTCAAAAATAGGAGATGGTCCATTCGATGTTATGTTTTTTATTTAAATCGGATTCCATTTTTCTTAAAACAGGAACTGCTTTAATATATTATATTAAAAATATTTAGGGCCAGTTTCACCGGTTGCGGATAAAGTTTCATTTAGTTATCTGATGGATAGTGCTATCTACCAGATAAGGACTGGTTATAACTTTTTTCTGTTTCACACTTAAACAACACTTTATCTTACAGATATCGCTATCCGACACCTGACCAAAAGCTTAAGTTTATCTGTCAAATAAGTCCCTGATAGGCTATCAGTGACTTTATCCGTAACCGGTGAAATTGTCCCTTAATGTGAAAAAGTAGATAAAGCACCAACCTCTCAAGTATGAGTGTACGAGTTTGGTTCCAGGTCAGGCAACTTTACTAATAAGCTGAGATGTACTTTCTAAGTATATCTGGGATACCATGACTATAAAGGAAACCTAGACTATAAAGTCCAAAATCAACAACCCTTTGTTGAGCAAGCATGGTGTTTAACGCTCAATCTCTCTCTATGAGAAGAGGCTTGTACTCAGCAGTGGGACGATAAAAAAGATGATTCAATGAGAGGCCTGATATTTCAAAGAAAACAAAAATGTTCAAAATACTTTTGAGGAATAAAGCTCAGATCCAACTTTAAGAATTAAAGAAGTAGCTATAGATACGAGTACTTAATGGCATCAATCATTACGAAGAGTATTCATCAATCATTTATTTAAGTCGCTCAAATCCGAGGGCATCGGCCTTTCTTTCTTCAATTTTAAGAGTTATCACAGACATCCGATAATAAGTTGGTCCGACAAAAATTTGATAAAAAACCTCTCTAATTTAGGGACGATGTCTTTATTCCTTCAAAATCTATAACCGAAGCACTTTCAAATTGTATCAAGCTCTTATAGAGTAGGAAAAAATGACCGAAATTTTTGCATAACATGCGGTAAACAACTTCCTTCGATGATCGGCTTCAATCGGATAGTCCGATATTGGATAAAAATCGGTTGCAAACAAAAAGGTTCGTCTGCTTCCGACCTTAGCCGAGAACTCGTGTTCCAAATTCAAAATTTTCAGATAAACCCCAAGCTTATCTGCAGGATTAGGATTATTCCGAACTTTATAGAATGCCTGTTATCGACTTTGGGAGTTTGGACCGTGTTTTTTTTATGTCAACCCTGGTAAATTCGAAATTAGTTTCAAATACCTGGCTGGCTATGAATTTTGACTTTCAGTATCAGAATTTGTTATTCAAATTAGAATTGCTTGTTTATTTTAATAAAAGTTCTTCATACTATGATTTAAACATATTTTGTGGCTTGAATAATTTTAAAAGCTTTTATTTAACTTGCAATGTATGTATTGTTCGGTGTATTCTTTGAACTCAATTTTGAAGTAGATATCTTCAACCGATTGCGCTGATTTTTTTAAAGTTAGGAACATTTTTTATTAATACGCCCTTATCCAACAACAACAACAATTATAGAAAATAAATATTTTATAACGAGGAGTTCCGATTGGTCATTAACATTTAAGGTCTTATCCATACACATGTATACTTTCGCCTCCCTGTAGCCTATTAAAGCATCCTTCCTTTAAACACTCTAATTAAAAGACAGAGGACAAAGACATTTATCGTATCCCATTATTTGATAAGTCAGTTTCTCAGTTTCTTAAACTAAGGTCAGTCTCAAAACGCTGGCATTATACCCCTATATCAGACAAAACACAACTCCAGTCCAATACAACCAGGTCACTCGGAAACTGTTGTAGCGACGCAGACAATGGTGACGTCACTTCACTTAATGTATTGCTGTCTTTTAGATACACCTGGGCTTACTAGGGGTATAAGAAGTTGGTGATGTAATAAAAAAAAATGGATTGATTTTGTTGAAAGAAAAAATAGACTTGACATTGTAACGAATTAAGGGTAGTTAAGACTGCTTGAGGTTTGATCGCTTTTGAAGGCACGAATCCACCGGTGTGTGGCTCTGTGACGACCACAAGACAGTGTGTCTTCTCGTCTACCGACTATAGTAGGTAATAGTAGCAAATTGCATGCGAAAATTTCTAAAATGTCCACAAAATTGCAACCTTTGTACGCGAACACATGCCAGCTGTGAACTCGCTTCAACGCGTACACATTTTTGTAGAATTTTTGCCTTAAGGGTGCTTAGACAAAACGAAAACTATCAAAATCTTCAAGTTCTTCTAATGTTAACGGACGAGGGCCATTCTTTCCTTGGTATCTAAATGAATTTTGTTCCTTTTTTTGTGAAATCATTTAATGACCCCCTTTTTGGTGGAGGAACGTTTTGTGAGGAATTTTGGTGTCTTTTAAAAGTTTTTATTTTTTTCTTTAATTATAGGCACTAATTGTGTAAATAACCCTAGTATACCAGAGAGTGTGTGCAATCCAAAGGCCGTGCTATCAGGACAGCAGTCCACCAGACAGAACATTCGTCTGATTGGTGGATCCTCCCCATTTGATGAGGTGTAAACCTGTCGGGTGGCAGTAAATAATTATTTTTTCGGGACAGCGCGATTGTTCTCATGATTCACGTAGAACTCACTCAAGTGAGAAATAAAAGAATCGAGAACAAATAGTACGGGTGGCTAGTTTGGACCACTCAATTTGCAAAATTAGTGTTCTTGTTACGTGGATCTTTGAGAGACAGTAAAGTTACAATGAAATGTTTAGTTTCACCGACCAGGCAATGAACATAACAAACTTCAGAACGATTGAAAGGTACCAAAAATGTTATTTATTTTGGTATTCCACGAAAAGCAAGAAACTACATTTTTATATCTTAGGAAGGCCTAGCTTTAAGAACGGCGATTGATCTTCAATACAAGGTCAATAAAATATTAATATTATAAGATCGGTGTACTGCCTCTGCTCTGAAACCCCCAAAAAAATTTTAACTTCGTTATCGTAGATTTTTTTTCATGTATAATGCGATCTAAGCTATTCAAATTGTAATCAAATAAATTATCTAGACATGTGGGAGTGTCTCAAGTTACATACATTACATTATATTAAATCAAACTCCTCCCTGAAGACACGTTTTTATAGTAAACAAAAATTTTAGCAAAAGAGCATCACAGAATGTTTTCTTAAATTTTCGCATTACTATTTCGAACTTAAAACATACTATTTTTAAAATACAACTTCCAAAAACAAATTCCACTCCTTAGCTTCGCTCATAATAAATGAGCAGAGATATAACAAATGGTGAGTTTTTGGTTCCAGAAAACGTTGTCCTAAGGGAAATCAGGATTTTGGCGTATCATGTTATCAATGTAAAGGTAGATGAGGTTTAGTATCACTGAGATCCCTTGGTTGGCTTAACGACACCTCTAGAACAAATTGGGATAGAAAAAATTTGATGCGGGATTTTTTAAGAATTTTGCGACAGCTACAGTACGCCAGCACATCAAGCTATTACAATCTCAAAGTCAATTTACCTTAATAGATTCCGCGAAACAAAAATCCAGGATGGCACTGCATCCTGCATCCTGAGCCTGGATTTTTGTCTTTCGGAATTGAAACTCAATATTTCCTAAATTTGGATCATTCGCTGGCACTTCCCGTGACCCAAAGGCTGGCTTTTATTTCGGCCAACGGTTAAGTATTGCCATACAACGTGGCAATGCTGCCAGCCTATTGGGTACACTCCCGGTGAGCAGCAATGAGGAGTGACGTTTTTCTTTAAAATTGTAAAAATTTATAATATAATTTTCCGAAAATTTCAATGTTGGTTTTATCGATTTATCTACTGAACCTTTTTCCTTCAGACCCGATGAATAACTAAATATAACAAAATAACAACACAACTTGCCACTTCAAAGAGAACGTGCCCAAAAATTCATTACAAAAAGTGACGCGACACTTTTTGTTTGATAAAGGAGCCGTTCCATTACTGCGTAACATGTATTATAATAATACAATGTTCTGCTGTGTTGGTCTATTTCTTCTATATCAAGTATTGGGCATAATATTAAAGGAGAACAATGTTTCGCCTACCATAAAAAAGTGGAAAACTTTGCCCAGTGACGTCATTAAGTCAGATGCAATTTATTGGATTACTGGTAGGTGACAACTAATCAAATTCAATACTTTTAATTAACTGTCAAAAACGGTTACTATGTATGCAATTTGTATGAAAACACAAACTATGACGTCACAGATTTTTCACTTCAAGGCGTATATTTATTTTGATTATATTATCAATATTTTTTTAATGCGATTAAAAACGATAGATGAAATTGGTATTATTTTAAGATGCTTTTCAATATGAATATGATAGTGTTTTATTTTTGATCTATTCATCATCCCAATTCTTAAGATTTTAAGGTGATACAAATACAGAGAGCAAGCTACGTCGCAGTGTAAGCAGTAGTCAAACGTCACCTTTAAGTTGTCAATACCAAGAATGATGTATTAGCAATATTATGGTCATTTTTGAATACTTCCCTGTCAACACGATAGTCCACTTTCTTCCCTGAAAATAGATCACAGTAGATTTTGAGATTAAAAAGAGATTTTTTTTTTAATAGTTCACAGAGTGGCATTTATGTTATAATTGGTGTATAATTTCTGATGCTGAAGTTCGACAATTTTATTTTAAGTGCGACACTAACAAAAGACTTTGTTGAAACGTCATGTGCATGACAAATTACATATTATTCCAGTACCTGCAACAGTGCAGTACTCAGTTGACGATACTACCCCCTCATGTTTGATTTTTATATACATATATATATATTTTTTATTATTATATCTTTTTCTTTATGTTATATTAGTATGTATGCGTTCAAGTTCGCAATAAAACACTTTTTCATTATTTCTTTCTTTCTATATTAAAATTTTAAGTCAACTATTTATTTTAGAGCTTCCTTAATTAATCAGAATAAACGGTAAAAATATTGTCCTTATTATAATGTAAGAAAATTAAGAACAATCTTAAATTATGAACTACGGAGATAAATGATTAATTTTCTTATCGCGTAATTGGATAACAACTTTTGTCCTACTTACAATAATTGCATATTTAAATGCTGCGTTCTAAACTATTTTTATGACCGAAAATATAAAATCGGACAGTTACACTTAAAGTTTTATTTGTATCGTTACCAGAAATGGTCCCGCGTACACTGCGTAATAAATTAGACTTTTCACCTGTAAGGAATTGAATGTTACGTGAAATATTGCACCTATTCCCGAATGGGGTGAAATTGAAATGTCTGCTAAAGACCAATATGTCTTTACGTTTGCGCAATTTTTATAGGTATTTGCATAAATGTAAAAATTATACGAAAAATATACAGTTTAGGATTTCTGTTTCGTGTTTTATTTTTGAACATTCTATTCATCATCTCCCGAGCCTTTTCCCAACTATGTTGGGTTCGGCTTCCAGTCTAACCGGATTCAGCTAAGTACCAGTGTTTTACAAGGAGCGACTGCCTATCTGACCTCCTCAACCCAGTTACCCGGGCAACCCAATACCCTTATCCCTTACCCTTAACCCTTGGTTAGACTGGTGTCAGACTTACTGGCTTATGACTGCCCGTAACGACTGCCAAGGATGTTTCATGATAGCCGGGACCTACAGTTTAAGGTACCATCCGAAAGAGTCATTCGTGTCCAAGATATACTTAGAAAGTACATAGAAACTTAGAAAAGTTGCATTGGTACTTGCCCGACCTGGAATCAAACCCACGTCCTCACACTTGAGAGGTTGGCTCTTTAACCACTAGGCCACCACATCAACATTCTATTGATTTATGTTTTTAGACTTTCGTGACTTGTACACCTTGACTTGTTTTCTATTGATACCTCAGATATTTTTTTGATAACGGTACTGTCTTCAAGATCGTCATACCGATCAAACATGACTTTAAGACCAAACAGATTCCTGCTGGGGCTGACGGTTGTTCGCAAGAGTAACCGCGGCCCTGGCACACAAAGATCTCCAGAAGGAACAAAGTGGGTTTTAGTCAGTAAGAGTCTGACATTCCCTCGATTTTCGCACCCACGAGAAATAACTCTCACGAAAAAAGACCAAACAGTTTCAATATTATCTATCAAATTAATGATAGACAAAAAATATTATTCCAAAACAGTTCAATACCTACACCAAGATCTGTATTTGATGATGGCATCCAGGCCGATTGTCGGCTACGGCGGCCGTTCTCATTTATGGAGATCAGCCAGCTGCGCAGGACATATTATAGTGCACGCACATTCGCGCAGACACAGGTGCACTCTCTATTCCCTCAATCTCATATTCCGATGGGACGGCAATCCGACACGACCGGAGAGAGATCAGGCGCAGGACCGACATTTACGTGCTCTCCGATGCACGGGTGTATCAATCACCAACTTCCAGACTCCGGGCTGCTTTATGAAAGTTTCTCAAAACCCACAAAGCGATTTCGGCCCGACTCGGGATTCGAACCCGAGACCCCGTGAACAGCAGTCGCGCCTTGCGACCACTAGACCAACGCAGAAGCCAGCATCTCAACTACTCGAATCTATGAACTTCACCAATCGAATATTAACCTTCCGGTATTCGTGATAAGGTTGAAAACTGATTAAAGAAATTTGAGAGATTGAGGTAAGTTGATGTGCTGGCGTCTGTACAATCATAACATTTTCTACTCCATAAACGTGAATTTACCCTACAATCTCCGGGTGAATCCGAACTTAATTTCCCGCCATAGACTATGTAGACTCTTGGATCTACATCAAAATAAATATCTCTTTCGATGTCCCAAGTGATTTTAAGAGGTATTGATCGTTTCTTAAGGTTCATTATTCACTGGCAATTGAATTTACTATCCGAGCCTGAATTTTGGGTCTTTTGCATTTCAATGACTTGAATGTATTGATTCCTTTTTTTGCTAAGTGCTATACAAAATAGTTTTATTGGTCCATGGTTATTTTGAGAAGGTTCATCTGTAAGGTCTTCAGAACAGGGTGTCTTTTAGGAAAATGCTAATGTATTTTTGTGTGAATGAAAGAACCTTCCTTACATTGCTGTGCATTTAAATAAGAATGTTTACTTAACATAGACTGGACCTGAATAAAAAGCTCTCAAAGCTCAACAAAGCCAAAATTAAAAAGTGTTATTCGTAGGTAGCCTCTAAGGTTTTGATTGAGGAGCCTTCATAGACTGCCAGAGCTGCAGGTTGTTCACAAGAGTTACCGTGCCCTTGGCACAGAGGAACCTCCAGAAGGAGCATTGGTTTTAGTCAGTAAGAGTCTGACGTTCCCTCCAGTTGCACCCTCAGCGAGACGGGTCATTAGCACAAAAAAAGGAGTCTTAATAGACCTACAAGTATCTAAACTACCTACTGTAGCTTATTTAAAGTGATTTTCCAAAGATTTATTAACAGCAAAAGCAGCATAACCACAGAACTTTATCAATTAAGACATGATAACGTTGGATTCAGCAAGAAATCTTTAATGAAACCAATAAAGCCAGTGAGATTGACAAATGGGGGTTACACTGTCGCCCGCTATTATTCCGCTAACAATGTAATGGTCGGTCACTTCCTAATTATTGTCGTATCGGCATTCCTTTTATGTTGAATTCCTTTTAGCGAACCGGCCTTTTCTTGGATCCAATATTTTCTTTACTGGGGTAGAAATTTTATTTCAGTAAAATTTTGGACGAATGACCAATCATTTGGAAAATTAAGCTCCGTTTTGTTATGATGCTGTAATAAAAAAGTTACCATCTTATGATTTTTAAGCAAAATATTTTAAGTTCATGTATCATTTACAGGATTTCTACATCCTTTTTGGGAAATAAAAAGTCATCATCAAGTTTATCAAATACTCAACTTAGAGATTTTCACAATTTCTTTAAGAAAGAGCCTCAAGACTAAACCTCAACCTCAACCCTTTTAGATGAAAAGTTCAATCAGTTTTATCTCTCTCTCCTAAAAATCATTCAACCGCATCGCAATTGCTCTACAAATCTGGAAATACAAACCATACCCGCTTTTTACCTCTTTTGTACACATGTTCCTACATTTAGGCCACAGGGAGTCCCTAAAGCCTCGTTCACACTGTCCAACCGAGATAAAACTACTGGAGCGAATAATGTCGCATTACAATGCATTGGGTGTCACGTTAGGATTACACGAATGTGTGTAATGGGCCGAAGATGGGGCGAGCATAATGTGGACATGACTTACTACTGCCAAAGTTTTTTTTTATACATGATGGACATCATAAATATTATACTTCTAAAATTTTCTTCCGAAGTACTTCAAGTCAGTGAAGCATAATTATCACTACGTAGTATAAAACAAAGTAGCTTTCTGTATGTTCCTATGTACGCTTAAATCTTTAAAACTACGCAACGTATTTTGAAGAGATTTGTTGTTTTTAATACGAGAGTGATTCAAGAAGAAGATTAAATGTAATTTAGGTTTATGTTTAGAGAAACACTGATACATTTAAAGGCTTAGGTAGGTATATTTAGTATTAGCATAGCATCCGTGCGAAGCGTGGGCGGGTCTCTTGTATAGAATATGTAAAAGATTTATTTTTATTTAACGTATTATTTAGCGACATTTTAGCCACGTCACGATAAAGTGTTATTAAGAACGTTTCTAATATGAACACAAATTTCAACTTGAAACTTAAGTCTCAACTTTGGTTGAAGTCTATCATATCAGACACCTACAGACTAAAATGGAAAATTAATACCTATCTAGCTTAATGGCAAGACAGAACTTTGCACTTAAGTTAACTTCAATTCAATTTTACTTAACGCGTCTTTATTTTATGCCAAACTTGATACAAAGCGTTTATTTTGCCAGTGTCCCTCATGTACAGACGCCAGCATATCCAGTTACTACAATCTGTCAAATTGCTTTCATAAATTTTCACCTTTATTGCTGAAGCATATGTTTCAAAGTTGACTGGGATTTTTTTTAGTTTCATGTGGTGGTAGCTTGATGTGCTGTCGTCTGTAGATACGTGTATGATTACTTAGAAGAAATTACATATAGTAAGTGAAAAAATATAAAAATGTTTTTAAGGATAGTAACCATCTTTAGCGTCATACAAAATGGAATATAATTTATTTAAAACACAACCCGTAAAATATAAATCAAACATAGAATCTCATCCACATTAATCTGTCTTCATGATTGGCCTGAGACTGAAATCTCCGTTGACCAATCACAGAGCGCCGTTCTAATTGGACGAATAATATATTCGTTGTTAGTCTTGTCTGTGAGAGGAATTATCGAATATAAAGGTGAAACCCGTGAAACAGTGTCGGGTGTCATTGTAAAATGTTACGTGAAAACCGAAACTCGATTCGTTAAATTTCATTATGATGGCGGGTTGAAAGGGAATGAGAATTTGGCGGCTGGTCGCGCATGTACGCAAATTTTTTTTGCACTTGAAATGATACAAAAAGGTCTTGTTTTTTAACTTTGAACTAGCTATTCTGTGCTTCCTGAAATCTAATAAATCAAACTCACAAATATCGTGGCTGTCTAATCTATTCATTAAAGATTTTCCTAAATCAATTTAGTAGTTCCAGTGATTATCCCTTCTTCATCGTCACCATCATCTCAGCCATAGGACGCATCCACTGCTGCACAAAGGCCTCCCCTTTAGATCTCCACATATACCGGACCTTCTGTTTAGACCACGGATTAGCAAGCGCAGCGTAGGGTGTCCGCAACAAGATGGACAGATGACCTTATCACCGGAAGACGATGGATTATCCCAACATCACAAACCTTACATTTTTATTATATTAGTATAGAAGTATAGATAAGGCTAAAATCAAAACTGCACTTAAAGAATAGTTTTTTTTCGCCAGAAATGAGGCTTTAAATCAAGATAAAGGGCCAGGATGATTTCACGATGTCCGAAAAGCCACTTTCTACCGAATCCATTCAAAATTGGAACCGAATTTGTATGAAATTATGTACCAAATAAACTAACGAACTTATTCGTAGGTGTTGAAACATTATTAGACCAATAATTTCGGTATCTGACAATCAATATTGCACAAGATATAACAAGCTATTGAAATATCAATAAACACACTCATCATCATACTCTTTTTTATTCCTATGCAGTATCCACTGACGGCTTTCAACTTTATCTCCCAACGACACTCCACCCAGATACCAAGGTTCTTTGTGCTAACAAAGCAGCAATGGACATCGAACATTGTATAAAGGTCTATTCATCTCTTATAAGTTAAATACAGATAGAAACTATTGTGTTTCAGAGAGCATATCCATTACCGTTCGCAAAGGTAACATTACGATAAACTTGATTCAGGTTGAAACTGGTATGACGACTGGTATTGACCAAAGGTTTTGAGGTGTTGGGGATAGTCCTGAATTATTTTTTGTAAAGACCTAAGCGTGGCTTAACCAGAGTGTTACCAGACCAATGGGGAATATGCATGAAAAAAATATTTGCAATCTAACTAGTTTATCAATGAATATACAAAAATAGAATACTAACTGTGAAAAAAATATCGAAATCAATAGAAAAACAAACGAGATATAACAATTTTAAACAAGTATAACGCTATATTCAATGACAGCCTTACGGGCGTGTGTAGTTGTGACGTAAATTTTACACTCGGACTTCTCTTTCTTATTAGCAGTTTTGAAGCTTTATAACTTCTTGTCGATAAATAATATTTTAAAAATTCTTTCATATTTGTTTATTACAGCTAAAAGTGTATTAATTTAGTGAATAAAAAAATTACATGCATATTTCCTATTGATCGACTGTCGATAGATGCCATGTATCGATGCTAAAATAAAATGGTCAACGTCTATCGATAGTTTTCACCATATTGATAGCGTCGACCAATTCCTTCTACCTACGATCGATGGTCTTGATCAATGGTCTATCGATAGGTCTAATAACACCTTAGTCAACTTTTGCGGTTGTTACTTAGATATGAGGTTCTCTTGTTTTTATCACGTGAATTGGTTTTGCAAGATGTAATGCATTTTATGCCTCGAGCAAAAATTCGAGAACTATAATAACCTACATTCTTGCATCTTCTGAATCGTCTCAAAACTATGTAAAGACGCCAACACATCAAGCCATTGCAATCTGTCCAATTTTCTTAATAGATATTCAACGTTCAAGTATATGGGTCAGTTGTAGTTGATTGGGAAAATTTGACATTTTCTTGTCACTAATTTAACGTGCATTTGTGATAAGATAGTCATCCATCCACGGACGGTCTGTGCCAAGTGTTGCTTAACCTTTAATCAATCGACCCGTATGGCCGTAACATAGTCAGGAGCTTCTCCTCTTTAAAGGTACAATCATTTATCAGTAACCGATATTTTTTTATTCGTTAATCAATCCGAAACGCAACCGATAGACAAAAAGCTACCCTATGTCTCTCAAAGTAGATGTATGAAGGAGCACCTAGCATCGTAGGAATATTGGCAATAAGCTCTCCTGGATAATTGAGTGGTGCGCCCTCCGATCCCATTAAGGGATCTGTCAAGATACGAAGTCGATAATCGTCTAGGCGCGTCTCTATTTCTCCATCTTAGTGTGGGGAGGCCACTAAACTAGCGGGTGTAAAAATCTGAGCGTTTTAGACTAGACAAAAGGTTAAAAGATGGGACCAATAAATGCTTATTGATAAATGAGGCTATAATAAAAGCGAAAGTGAACCACTCTACGTATTTAAAATCTCAATAATAAAAAAAACGCTAAAATACGCTAGTATTGTATTTTTTTTTCGAAGTCTTATTTTTTGATCATTAAGAGCGCTTTTAAACTAGCAGATTTTGTTACGCAACACACAATGTGTGGCTAGTAGCACGGTTCCATGTGTCATACATAGTTTGAAATGGTAGCTTTTTCGATGACCTAAACAGCATCGTCGCCTTTAAAATCCATCTATTTGAAGCGCTTATACCCAGTCTAGAATATTCTGTCCCAAGACAACTCATAAGATATTTCATAATTTACAACTGTGGCTTTAGAAACACCAGATAATTTCAGAACACCTCCCTTTTTTATCACAATCAGAAGAAAAAGAAAATAAAATTCTAGCAATAAAAACCAAACTTCCTTACGTAATAAGAACCGCTGTTCTCAAAGTCACACAACTTAGAATACAAAGAGGCAATAACATCTAATTACACATTGAATTTAATTACAAGGTATAACAATAACAATGCATTCGTATCTTTGTTCCACTGTATGAATTGAACTCCAAACAGAAATGCTTTCACATAAACGAGATGCAATATGTCTTTATTTAAATTAGTAAGTGCTTTGTCAATATCATGAAGGAATGAATTGGATCAATTTAATTGAAATGCTACGTTGTTATTTGCTAGACATATTGCGATATTGTTGATTAGTTAACTGGGCTGAGAATGTTCTAGAAAGACTGTGGATTAATTGTGTTAGCGTACCATCTTTAGAGTGCGTTTAATTTTATCATTGTTCCTTACAACGAAAAAATGTTTTGCATGTTTTTACCTTAAAAGAATTTGATATTTAAAGAATGCTCTTCTCTTCTATTCTAGCTTCTAGCCCTTGTTTTTTGTTTCCTTAGCCAAGGCCTGTTCCATAATTTTCAATCGGATTCTCTCGAAAGCTTGATGTAGCCAATTAAAGAAGATGCTATGAAGATTTCCTCAATTTCCTCACCAAATCTTCTAGGGTCTGCCATACTCATCACCTTCTTTCAACAGAATTGTGGACCTAGCGCTACCTGTAGACATATGTTACAAACCTAAGTACGAAATATGAACAAATACAATCAGCGAGATATAGCCACAATGATGAGCCAACCCAATCGTTACAAAAACATTCCGTACCCACAAATAGGCATCGAATGTAATTGAAAACATTCTTAATTTTATTTACGCGAACCACTCGACCAGCATTCCCTTGCACCCAATATCAAAACAGTCCCAAAACTCGAATAAATCATTACTGGAAACATTCGCAATAAGCCGTCGATAAATAAAAAACAAACAAAAAACGCTATTTATCGGTACAGGTCAAATAAATTAAAGAACAAAAGGGGGAGCTTTTAATTTGTTTGATCCGTTCGGCACAAAGTGGAAAGCCCAAAATTGCCTGCGACCGCCACGAGTACCTACAGTTTAGCTCAATACAGTTTTTAATTAAAAACTGTAAGACGCAAAGGCGGCCTTAATTAGGAATATGGTGGATAGTAATAAAGATTCGATTTTTAATCACGTCTAATTGGTCAAAGGATGTAGTTTTAGCTTTGAGGGATATGAAGTTTGAAATAAAATTGTACTACATCGAAAACGTGGTTTGTTAGCGACGATACAGAGCAAAATTTATTTAGAAAAAGAATCGAAAATTGTTTATATTGGGTGACTGGTAATTGACCGACATTTAAACACGTGCTTGTACTCATGATTACAAACAACTTTCCCAAAGAAACTTTTTTTTTATCATTATAGCAAAATTACCTACTGACAACGCGGGCGCGGGGCCTCACCGCTAACAGCTGATCGGGCGACGGCGCGCGCGAAATTTGAATTTTGCTGTAATGATAAAAAAATAACAAAAAACGTTTCTTCGGGAAAGTTGTTTGTAATCATGAGTACAATCACGTGTTTATATCGATCACTAATTGCCAGTCACCCATTATGTGCAAGATTTTCTAAGAAATTTTTAATTACTACAATAATAACAAAGTACAGAATCTCTCAATCGAAATAAAATAGTTCAATACCTATATATTTTTAATGACCTACCTCAATCAGTCATATTTCTTTAATAGACTTTCAACCTTATCACAATACCGGAAAGTTAATATTCGATTGGTAAAAT
This sequence comes from Heliothis peltigera, assembly GCA_958496145.1. NCBI lineage: Eukaryota > Metazoa > Arthropoda > Insecta > Lepidoptera > Noctuidae > Heliothis > Heliothis peltigera. The sequence goes on along the minus strand of OY292345.1, from coordinate 3,827,749 downwards.
TTGACAGATTCGGGTAAGTTGACCTGCTGGCGTCTGTACAAATGTGTCTAATTTGAAATATTTTTTTTATTACCAAACAGTTGCCGACATATTTCATAGAAGAAGAGTATTTATTAATAATTCTGCTTTAGAAACTAATTTATTAATATGATGAAGTTGAAAAAGACGCGAGCAAAACCGCAAAAAAAACTAGTATTATAAATTCCAATGTGCTTATTAATAGGTGATTTAATTGTGTTACGTAAAGCGTTACATTAGGGGGAGCCATCAATCAACATCAGTGCTTAGAACAAATACTCTTAAGGGGTAGATATTGTGACACATTGATATTAAGACTATCTCACAAACTTCTCCTAAGGACGAGATAGGATAGCCCATTAAAATTGTGAGGTTAAGCTGCTCTTGCTCTGGTCAAAATGTGGATGGGTCACCAGAAACGTGGACGGTTAAACGTCACCTTTAATATCTATACGAAAGTATTAGGATTTTACGTCTAGTTTTGCTAGGCCATCAAAAATATTTTATAAAAGAGATCTAGGAAAATTCATGACCACAATGTACTATGTATCTAGTCATACTGTTTTAGAATGTTTCATTTCAAAAGATCGTAAACGAATATCAGTAATATTCAGTTTTGATTTTGACTGAACTGACCGCCATGATACAAATTAAAAAACGAATTTACATTAACAGACAATACTAAAAAATATACTTCATTTTTAACGTATGAATAACCAACATTAAGGGCCAGTTTCACAGGTTACGGATAGCCACTATCTGGCGGATAAATTCAAAAATGGAACAGTATTTGTATAAAATTATCTGCCAGATAAACTATCTGAAACTTATCAGGAACCTGTGAAACTGTGAATACACAAAAAAATACAACAAAATAACTTTACTATAACACGACACATAAAAAACCAATCCATCGAGACATCATCACCCGATCACTTCCGAACATTTCCGAAGCTATCCGATCGCGAAGGACTTATGTCACGGCCTGTTTACAGCTTCCGAACGCTTACCACATTTATAACAATTCGTAGAATGATTAATGTTTACAAAATTGATATTTAATTGCTTGTAAACATCGTGTGTCGGCGATGTGGTGTGTTGCGGTGTTAAATGACATAATTTATGACAACGTGTAAGTTGGATTAAGTGGGGAGTGCGATTGAGGAGTTTTGAGGGATAAGAAGGAGGATTCCAAGATAAATTTACAAATTTTAAGGCTTAAATTCAATTTATGTTATTGGATATTTTCTGTAACTAAAACTATTTCTGAAGTTAACGCATGGTATAGACGCCAGCACAATAACCTGAATCAATTTGTAAAATTTCTTTAATAGACTTTCAACCTTATCACGATACCAGAAGGTTAATATTCGATCGGTAAAATTAGACGTATTAGGTAGGGTAGGTTGACCTGCTGGCGTCTGCGCAAATGTGCCGTCGAACATTGATAGCAAGCGTTTAAAGTTCAAGCAAAAGAAATATTATTTTATTAGTATTTATAGACATACAATCCTACTTAATCCTATTTCGAGTTCTTTTCTCATCTATAACCGGACGGTGTCCATAACCACTTCAATTAAAATGACAATAATAACATTTTTTTTGGTATTTTCAAACATCGCTGGCATATCTTAAAACTGTTACCTTTTCTAAAGAAACAGACATTTAACTAAGCCTATTTCCATTTGTCTAGACGACACTGCCAAAGCAATCACTATCACTCACTGACAACACAAGATGGATGCCCACTTTACAATTAGCTGCAGCCTAATTCGCAGTCAAATCCTGCAAAGATTTTAAGCCAATGGCTGTCGTACCCTCATTAACGAGTTGTTTGAACATGTCACGGTTAGGCTTACACGATGGAACGTGTACCACTGTGTAGATTTGATTTTAGAACACATTTTTTATTTTCTTTTTGTCTAGAGGTTGAAAAGAGGTTATAAACTTTTTTGCTGTTTCTTCGATGCCATTTGTTAACTTTAAAGGAAGCCTGGAGTTTAAATATAGAGCAAGTTCCGTGATCAATGCCAATGAGTTCTAGTACGAAAAGCATCTATTGTTCATTATTTTTTATACTAAGGTCCAATTTCACAATGTCCGAATAGCCACTATCTACCGAATAAATTCAAAAATGGAACAGAATTTGTATGAAATTATTTACCAAATAAACTAACTGGAACTTATTCACGTAGGTGATGATACAAGCCCTTGCTATCTAAAATTATCAGATACACTAGGTTAAAATGTACCAAGAAGAAAATACTTATACAAATTTTAGTTCAAAATTAAATTGACTAAAAAAGTTTTAAACGAAAATGACTCTAAACTAGAACTCAATTTGCATTCAATTGAAAACGTCTAAATAAAATTACAACTTCCAACAAATAAACTTTCTGTTACAATTTCTTAGTCAACTCGACCTAAAATTCCCTGTAGCGCTTAATCTGAAGTCGTCACACTATAAGTACTGGTTGAAGACGGTGAGGGCTTACCACAGCTTTATGATTGACGTTAATTGCTGCACTCACTTAACGACGGATTTGTTCCCCAGTTGGACTAACGGGAGACTTAATTCTGAAGAGGAGTGTTCGAATTAAGGTCGTAATGATATAGATTTAGGTGATTGGGTCATTAATGTAAGTTTTTATAGAAAGAGGTTGCTTATATTTTGAGTTGGCTGGCAAACGATGACATTGACGATCATATGGCGTACCTAGTAGTAAGGGTCGGTTCATATCTGACCTAAAATACGCCGAGCGTATCATCAATCGTATTAACGTATCATCGGTTGAGTGTGAACGGTCAAGCGTTTTTCTATACATTTGTCTGTTCTGGCGTTACGCGACCGATAATACGCGACGCATATTCCGTTAGATATGAACCGACCCTTAGTGAACCTGCCTGCCACGCCGAAGAATTGTTTTGAAAATTGAACCTGTGAAGGGTACAATTCCCGCATAAGTCAAACATTTGGGTGTTTGACTTGGTCTGAGTATTTCTATGTACGAGTATAATATGTATGTATTTACAAAAGGAAAGCATATAAGTACGTTTATCGGTTTTCGAGTACCTACTCATAGTACTCAAGGTAATCAAGGTTAAAGGGTTATATAGGAAACATTTTTGTCTGGTTTAACGCGACATTCTCCGAAATAAAATTTAATTTCTCAAAATCAATTTCTCTTAAATCATCAAACTTTACAAGCTCAAAAAAAAATAACTTTCCAATATTTTAGCAACCTCACCTTTTAAAGGTTTCCATCGCATTTTCAATACAAAACTAGCCTCATATTTAGATCATGAGCTACGAAGAGAAAATTCAAATTTAGAGCTTAATAGAAAAACGGACGAATTCGTTTCATGCCAGAGCAGAATATTAACGGTAAAATAATGGAATAGCATTAATAAAATGGGGTATTTTACACAGTTTCAAGAGTCGGCGACTCAAAGAAAAAGCTGATTGAATTCCAAATTGCAGTTTGTAGTCGCCTTTAGCTTTGTGAAGGGAGATCAATCGGGGGTTTGCAATAGTCTGAAGGTAAATTTGTTACTTAATGACGTCTGTGCTAGGTCTGTAGGTAAATTTTGTTGCCTTTATGACCTTTATTATGTATTTTGGTCTAGTGGTCACAAAGCGAGACTGCTGTGCAAGGGGTCTCGGGTTCGAATCCCGGGTCGGGCCGAAATCGCTTTGTGGGTTTTGAGAAAATTTCATAAAGCAGCCCGAAGTCTGGTAGTTGGTGATTGATACACTCATGCATCGGAGAGCACGTAATGTCGGTCCTGCGCCTGCTTTCTCCGGTCGTGTTGGAATGCCGTGTGAATGGACTTTGTGAGTGAGGGAATAGAGAGTGCACCTTGTGCACTATAATATGTCCTGCGCAGCTGGCTGATCTCGTTAGAGAGGCAATCGGTGTGGATGTCATTATTGTGTTTGGCCTTTTAAATTTATCTGTTCAACTAATTTTACAAAGATATTAGAGTAAATTCTACGTTACACCATGGGGTTTATTGACATGTCTATAAATTAAACTGAAAGAAGTTATTTTTGATTCATCTCTGACACGAACTATCCGTCGTTTCTTTGGTTCCATCGCGCCGTTCCTCTAAATCCATCCATGTTCATGCCAAAGGTAAGTTACTACCTATAAAACACTTTCCACTTTACCAAAATTAAAACTGCGTGAACAAAATAAGGATAATCTGTATTTGTTACAATGTATTTTACTCGTCACAATTATTATTGAAGTTATATCTGGCGTCCGGCTGATAAGAGAGTGTCGCTTCCTCCATGATCTGCTCTGTTCGATACTGATGTCACTTACACAACTTACAGCTATTTGCTGATATTCGATCAATGGTAATTTATATCATCTCATCAATATTCAGATCAATGGGTACAGATGCCAACACTTCAAACTACTACAATCTATAAAATTTCTTTGATAGATTTTCAACTTTACCTCTGAAGTATATGGTTCAAGGTTGCTTCGGATTTGTCAGTTTCGGGTAGATCTATGTGTTGGGGTCGGTATAATTTTGTTCAAATGACTTTGCTGCTCCGAACTTTAGGACTTCAAGAACTGTATCATTCATTGCCGTTCGTCTCGATTTTATCAATAAAAAAATTAAATACATAAAAATACGAGTAACAAGCTCATCGCTTAGAGATATCAAGATGCTAGCCACGCTAATAATTATTTTATAGAAACCTGAACATTTGGACCAAAAGCTGATTTATCTTCGGATAATTATATCCCGGTCCGAGTATTTCTATATTGCGAACACAAACGTACACTATTTTTAAATTTATCGCAGCCACAGGAAACGATAGAAGATAAAATGCATTTTACAATAATTGAACCAGTAGTGGGGTTACCACCATATTGCACACATCGGACTGATGTTCTAAATTCAAAAATCGTTTGTTTTAAAAAAGGAAATTCGTTTTTTATAGTGAAAATGTTAAGAAGTTTGTGTATTGTATTTTGTTTGTTTTTAAAATGTGTGACGGGTGACAATGATACGTTCATTTTAACACCCAAAAGTGAGTTTTTTTTTATATAATGTTATACTATTGGTTTAAATGACGTCTTCTAATGGAAAATACTTTCCAGATATTTAGTACTTATGGTCAATATAAATTAATACTAGTGGCTCTCATTTTGTTTATCGAGCTCAAAAGACGCTGTGAAGTGATTCTTGTTACTGCTAAAAAGAATTTGTATGAAATTATCTGCCAGATTCACTATCTGGAACTTATCAGCAACCTGTGAAAGTGGTCCTAATAGATTTACCATTTTCATTTTTCCTCAGTGGCCCAGCAATGTAAAGAACATATATGCCGCAATGGATATAGCTACAATACTTTCTACAACGTTGACAGCGATAACTTAAAGGCAGTTGCTAAGGATGCTGACGTAGCCTTCGAAATGCACATAGGCATACAAGCCGGGAGCAATGGACATATCTTACTTTCTCCCATTTATAAACCTGGGTATAAAGATCCTGTCTATGAAATTGGTAAGATAACTATCATTCACACAACATCATCTAGTCCCAAACTAAGCAGAGCTTGTACCTACTATGTGTACTAGACAACTGATAAACATACTTCCATATCATACTATACATAGAAACACCTAGACTAAGTCAATACCTATGTTTATGCACACAAATGTTTGATTTATGCGGGAATCGAACCCGCGACCTGCAGCATGGCAGGCAAATTCACTACCCACGACGCCATCTGGTCGTCATAGATCTTGTTGAAATTTAATATTTTTTTGTCAATAAAGTGTATTTAGTAATGAGTATGTGACCACGATATAATTTTCCTATGGTCCAAAGCTGGCACTAAACCGGTACTTTCCAAAATTGCATCCTATAATAAGGTGGTCTATATTTGTTGAATCTACGTCTACATTTACAGCAAATCTAACTACGCCAAAACTCTGTCAGAAACAAGCGACAATCACCGTCATTTACAACAATATTAGCGTAACTAAATGTCTTCTAATCAAATTGTTTGCCAGTGGTCGGCGGAGGAGGCAACCAGTTCACGGAACTACGTCGCAACTTGAAGAGAAATGCCCGCAGCTCTATCAAAACACCAAGAATATTATCCAGTTTGGAAGTCAGGGGTTTCTATATTAAGATTTCACAAGGTAAGTTTCTTATGTTTTGATCTAAGCTATGTTTATTTAATGTGTTCCTGACTTCTCCAGAGAAAGGTTCGGTTTTAGTGTGCATGTGGTCTTGTGAAGATTTTTTGTTTGTTTTATTAATTCGTCTTGTAGAAAGAAAAGAAAGTCAATATACATCTAAATCATCTTTACATAAATAGAGAACTATTTGTATATTTGATACTATTGCTTTGGTATTCTCTGAAACTGCTTAACTAGTTTGATTATCATAATAAGCTACAAAATTCTAGAACGGTAATGGCTTAATTAGTGACCATAGAATACAGATGGTGCTGCAATCAGAACTAATACAGTATAAAATTTAATTAGCACACACTTGGATGCCTACTAAATAATATTTCAGATCATATTGATAAAAAGAGATTTCAAAGTCAAATCAAAGATTTATTTGCAGATAAATATGGTTACAAAAGTTCCTAAGTAATACTTAGTAAGTAGCTTAGCATATGTAACCATAACATAACGACAGCTTCGCCTATATATAGTTTTGTTTTGATTCTGGTATTTATTAGTCTGTTGGGATATCTTGTTTAGAACGGACATTTATCTCCCAGTTTTTAAACATCTCTGGTTTAAGGTTGATCGGTTAAATTTAAATTGTAAAAAACATAAAATGAACAATACCTATGTATTTATAATTCTTTGCTGAAACTTCACCAACTCTCCTTCCTTCATTCTCTTTCGCTGTAGCATGTAAGTGTAGTTTGATGATAATAGCTTAATAGCGCCACCTGGTGCAACGAGCATGAACTACTTCTGCACGTGACACGAATACATCAAATTGGAATGTTCGTTTCATATTGTTTCATATTAACAGCGTATTGAGAACATTCTAGAAGGTTTTAATCGTATAGTGGTTGTTTTAGCTAGATGCCAAATTACTTTTAAAATATTGTGGTGTTTTAAAAGCATAATAAAATATGTTTTATGACTCTGACCAATTTAAAAATACTCAGTTATTAAACTCGCTTCTTATTTCGTCAAATAAAGATGTATCCTATAAAGTTGTTAACAAAAATATTTATTTACATAATGTATTAAACGTTTTTTTTTATGAGGGAGATTTTTTCAGATTATTCACTAGTTTATTAAGTGAATATTTAATATTAAATTGTAAATTATGTATAATAAAAGATAGCTAAATAAATTATTAATGACGATTTACATGAAGTGATTCAACCGACCCGCACTGACAATAGTTGTCAAGATTTACTATCGCATATAAAATATGCAAAAATATCACGTTTCTATGCACCATATAAAACATTTATACATTATAGTTTCTCTATAAAATATGAAACGAGTATAAAATTTTAGTGCAAAACATGATTTTTTATAAAATAAATTGAAAATAACGGGATCCTCGGATTAACTTACGAGGTCAGGTGGATTTTAAACTACCTACATACCTCTACAATTTGTTACACACAATGCTTTTTCGATATTGAAGTTCTACGATACATTAATCATAGGTATCATCATCATCACAACCTTTTTATCGTCCCACTGCTGGGCACAGGCCTCCTCTCACTAGGAGAAGGATTGAGCGTTAAATACCACGCCTGCTCAGTGCGGGTTGGTGATTTCAGACTTTATAGTCCAGGTTTCCTCGAAATGTTTCTCTTCACCTTTAATCAGTCATTGGTGTCCAAGATAAATCATAGTATAATGAGTATCAATTGTTTTAATTCCTTTTAACTCCGTTCACGCCTGATGGTGTAAATTAAGGAAATAGGGATTCATTTCTATTATATAGATTTGTTAGCATTAAGTGCCCCATGCATTCTAATTTCTTTCTAAAGGAACAAACACACACAATACTACCAAAAACTTTTGTCTCAAGCAGTCAGGAAAAATTGAAAGAACAGTCTAGAACACTAAAGAACCCTTCCAATACACGCATCAGCCGCACGCGACTATAGGTTAACTCCGACTTTAAGCTTAACGTTTTCCAATATCTAATTACAGATGGTCATATTGAATTTGGCAAGGAGGGGTCAGTTCTACCTTTGCTAAGCTACATAGATGTGGACCCCCTCGAAATTAAATACTTTAGCTTCGCAGCGTGGACAGGAGTAGAAGCGAAATTTCTGTATGACTGTCCAATACCAAGTGCAAATGGCACAGAGCGTAAGTGTTACGAATATCGTATTTTTATTTTATAGTATCATTATTGCCAATAATGGAAGTCAGCGGAAAAGGTTAGTGAGAAAGTGTCCTTTTTGCATACTCGACTTTACATACTTGGAGAGCGATACAGAATCTATACTAAAATTAAATAGGAATAATCATCCTTTTGTTAGATGTTAAATGAAAAAAAAATTGTCTCTATATAAGGCAATTAACACATAGCACGTGTGGATGAAAATAGGATTTACTCGTACTCCATCTCCCGAGCCTTTTCATAACTATGTTGGGGTCGGCTTCCAGTCTAACCGGTTTCGGCTGAGTACCAGTGTTTCACAAGGAGCGATTGCCTATCTGACCTCCTCAACCCAGTTACCTGGGCAACCCAATACCCCTTGGTTAGACTGGCGTCAGACTTACTGGCTTCTGACTACCCGTAACGACTGCCAAGGATGTTCAATGACAGCCGGGACCTACAGTTTAACGTGCCATCCGAAACACAGTCATTGGTGTCCAAGATATACTTAGAAAGGATTTACTCGTACTAGCGGTATTAATAATGTCAATGAGACATGAGCTCCAATACGCCGTTATTCGCCTAAGAATAATAACTTCGATTTTTATTAAAAAATCGGACTACCTCTGACTGGGAATGTCTGACTATCGGTTACCCTCGATAATAAAATTGACAAGAGACAAACTATTGAATGACCCAAAAAGGCTATTATAATCAATTCGCTTCTACTGACGTCACTGGCGACTAATGGGATCTACTATGTACACTCGAATAATCAGTAACCTCCCATAAACACAGGCTTCCGCGATAACGGGGGTATCTAACATAAAAAAAAAACATCCAAGTCAGATCAGTTCTTGACATTAGCGCATATAACCAAGAAAAAAAAACAAATAACTTAATAATAATACGCTAGCTGCCACCAACACAAACTTCACCCGCGTCTCCAGGGAGCTAATAATATAATGAACTATTCTTCCAGCAACACCAGACTCAAAAGAAATAGAACCACCCCTTTCAATATCTGATGAGCTGAAGAGATCGCGCTTGTTGTACCGGTTGCCATGGATACCGCCAAAACCACAAATGGATGTGAAGTTGGGAATCAAAGTCACAAATGTGAAATATGATGCGTTCCAATCGAAACTAGTTACTGCTATGTCCGTTGTTATTGTAAGTGCTTTAATGTTTTTTACTAGATTTCCTGCACCTGGCTAAAAAGTATGCAACAATCAAACAGTTTGGAGTATTTTTTACCACGGAGGCGTATTACGGGCCAGCACACTAAACTATCCGAAACTGAAAATTTTGCCAAACAACTTTGAACCATATGCTTTTGTGATGAAGTTGAAAATCTATTAAGGAAATTTGACAGATTGTAGTAGCTTGATATACTGGCTTCTGTACAACGCACTGTCACATTTATAATATCTTAAAATCCGACTAATATGTATTATTAACGCGATAGTTTGTACGTATAGTGCTTATACATAAAAACGACTACATGGATACTCTTTGACATAAAAATGACTTAATAGATTTTGATGAAACTTGTTAGTAGATAGATATTTATAGATATTAAATATAGGCTACTTTATATCCCTGTGCGCGAAGAAGTTCTCTCAAGACGCGTGTTAGTTAACAATTAAATCTTTTGTAAATACTTCCAGAGTTGGACAGACGAGAGCATGGCGTGGTTTCCAGGAAAATTCAATAACACACTCAGTCTTAAATTCAGACAAGGACAAATTTGGAGACCGAAGTTCCATGTTTTTAAGTAAGCACTGATTTTTTTTCTTGACCCCCTAAAACAATGCAGAATTTCTTCAAAGCTTTTGTCAGACTGCTGGTGTTGTTGATATTCGCAAAATAAGAATTCTCTTTTTACTGATCGGTAACGTACGATGCTGTAACACGTGCTAGTCAAATATCTTCAAGCTCCATGACATGAGTTGTGCGCAAGAGTTACCACAGCCCTGGTACACACGGACCTCCAGAAGGAACATAGCGAGTCAGTAAGAGTCTGATATTCCTTCCAACTGCACCCACGGCGGGAGAGGACATTTTGATTATTTCCGACGAAAAAAATAAGCTCCATGTCATAAGGTTGACACGCTTAGAAAATTTCTGCATACAACTTAAAAAAAAAACTACATTGGTACTTGCGTAACCTGGAATTGAACCTGCATAGTCATGCTTAAGAGGCAAGTGCTTTAACCACCATGCACATGGAACCCTGAAATTGTTTACGAAATAAGGTTATAGATACGATGCGACACCTCGAGCACGTCTCCAACCCGCTTATAACTCTGTGATCCGTTTTATTCACGGATTTAATCCAGGATTTAAGCATCTACTACTACACGTGGAGTTGTTTCCACGTGTAGCACTCGCGATAGTGTTGACACCGACCTTGTGTTCATGAGGCACTTATACCCCTATTCCTACAATATTACGCACTGAACACACTGTTCAGAAGTGTACTCATTTCTGCCCTTATACGTAAAATATGAAATTGATTTATATACATACATTTTTACTACATTGGTGAGTCCTAGCTGTTATTTGAACACTTTTGGCAGATGTAATAGATATTCAGATTCCAGAAAGTCTGACAACCAGTTTTATCAAGGGGTATCGGGTTGCCCACGTAACTGGGTAGTGGATTAGATAAGCAATCGCTCCATGTAAAACACTGGTACTCAGCTGCCTTCGATAAGACTGGATGCGAACCTGAACATAGTTGGAAAGAGGTTAGGCAGATATAATTTACAAAATACCGCCCGCGGTTTTGAAACCCTGAATAATCTATCCTAATGTTATAAAGCCCATACATTGAAATATCTCATCAAATAGAACATAATGGTTCCTGTTCATTAGTGCGTCCAAACAAAAAAAAAATTGGTTTTATATACCCGGTATCCTTAACAAACTTCATGGAAACTAGGTTGCGGTTAGAAGTTCGTATTACAGTAAATTAGGCTGTTTTCAAAATCACTTTACACTTGAAACTTAATGAGATAAAAAAGTACTAATTCCTTTCATTAAAACGAAATCCTTTCTTCACACAAGCATAGCACAAGCTAATTATAAACCCGTAGCCCTCAGCCGTTTGAAGTTCTTATATTTGATTAAGACATCGGTATGCCTGAGATAGCCTGCAGCTCAAAGCTATCACCGCCTCATGAATATACTATGAATAAATAATTCTTTAACGTACCCCCGTCTTGTTGGGACCTCGAATTGGTAACGCTATCGTCTTATCGACTTCTCAGGTTCTGAGGAGCCGATGATATAGAGTTAAAGTAACTTTATATAGACTTGGAGCTGATAATATATTATCTTCTAATGAAAGTGTGAACAGCCAACCTAATAAATCAATTCAAACTTATAAAACTGGCGGACAAGAATTCCTTTGTCTTTTCAAAAATGGAATTCTAGTTTTCAATGAATGTTGATAATAGCAGCGAATGGCAATATACCAGGATACCTATTGCTTAAACACGCATGCCACTTATAAACTATGGTTCCCATGCATACAGTTTTATTTTTATTCCATGAGAAATCATCAAAAAGACCCCGCCCATCGTGGGTGAGGGAGTGTCAGACTCTTACTGACTAAAACTCACTTTTGTTACTTCTGGCGGTCTTTATGTGCCAGGGCCGCGATAACTCTTGCGAACAACCCGCAGCCCCGGCAGGCCTCGGCCCAATGGGTCACCTCCAATTTTGCTGCAACTTCGAGGAACGTGTGGAACATACCCGTGTTTGAAAGCTAGTTGATCTTGGCGAGAACTATGCTATACCAAACTTTAAAAAATAATGTTTTAAATAAAAATAATTGCCTGTGTCATTCCAGTTCGGACAACGAAGGCGTGTTTGACGCGAGGAATTCAGATCTAATTTCGATGTCGCATACCGGCGAGGCGACTTTCCATTTCCAGACCAAGGTTTACACATGGTGCGTTGATTCCCCACCGGGCTTCAGCAAGTACGTATCCATTCAATATACACTGTTCTCCAGAACTACAAAACCATGTACAAAACGCTTTTACATGGAAATAATCTTTGTGTGAATGTTTGAATGTTTTATTTAGGGCCTGTTTCACTACCTACAAATAAGTTCCAGTTAGTTTATTTGGTAGATAATTTCATGCAAATTCTGTTCTATTTTTCAATTTATTTGGTTGTTAGTGGCTATTCGGACATTGTGAAACTAGCCCTAACTTAGATAAATTATGGAGGCTTATTAATTTGTTTAGGAATATTTGAGTAATGTAGCCAAACATGGTAACATCTGGTAAAATATACATCTATTTCATTTAGATTTCTTTTAAGGTGAGTAATTGAGCATTAAACTTTTTCTAAATAATACTTTACCTTCCCTGCAACACCCTACAAAAGCATTTTCTTATTATTGACAAAGTTTTTTTTATTAATTTGTTTTGTTTTATTTTAACAATAGATGGCCCCACGACGAATACATGTGCTCGATAGTAATTCAACCCTGGGAGGCTCATGAAAAAATTGCCATTGATCTGCTGAATTCCAAAGACAGCCAAATGCATATTGTAAGTACCCACTCCTACTAAAATATCGGGACACCCTTTTTCTTAAGCTATTATATTAGCTTAGTCATGGGTGCCAATTCAACTGATAAACTACATATAATTTAAAAATATATATGTATTTATAGATACATAATACATATTATGACACCAGAGCACAGCCAAAAGCATGCTCATCACGCAAATTATGTCGAATCGAACACATGACCCTCAGCTCGGCAGTCCAGCTTGGTTGCCATTACGCCAACGGAGTCGTCAAACTGTCGTCGTTTATATAAAAAGAAAACTGGTACTAAAACCTTTGGGTCTAGGTGTTTCAATTGACGAGTAGTTAATAACGCGTACACAGGAACGATAATTTAGTATAAAGTTTGAACACGCGGCTCCTGCCTGCCTGATAATACTTAAGATTGTGATTAATAGATAAGGCTGTAAAATGATAGATTTTCTAATGTCTGTTTCTAGTTTTCAGATATAGACGAAGTCATAAAGAACGAATGGGAAGTGACTACCAAGCAATTGGTGATAGGTCCGACAATCTGGAACAAAGTATATATCAGTGATGACAATGAGACACATCAGAGTGACCGTTTGATTATCAATGTCCAAGTTAAGAGGAGAGCAGAAGCGTATAATATTGTCTTTTATACGCCTTTGATTGGTAAGTTCTACAATGATTTCAAAAAATTGCAGTGGGCCCAATAATGTCCCTTGAGGAACTCCTTACCTTGTTAACTAGTACAAAATGCTATTGAATCGTTACTTTTGAATTATTGCAGATCTTATTAAAACATAGATCCGGTAATTTTATTCAGCCTAGCTTGTCGGGCCAAAAAAAGTTCAGTAGTATTTTAGAAGTTGCTTTAGTAGTAATAGAATGTTGACTATGAAACCATATTTTTTAGTACTGATGTGGTTTGTGCTGATGTCTTTCTGGAGCGAACCCCTGACCATGAACAGAATTTGGTTCCTCACTTCCTGCACCATCGTTGTATGCATGGGACTCTGTTACGTCGACTACTTGATACCTTCTCATACCACTCCTTCAATATGTAAGTACACGCTTGACTGTGGAAATTACCTGTTGGATCTAAAATTGCAGTTCTATTATAACATCTTACTCCATTTCCGTGCTTTTAGTCGTATCACTCATCATCAGCCTTTTTATTGTCTTAAATTTTTAATTGGCCTTTTCTCATAAAGAGAAGGAATGAGTGTTAACCATTCATTGGCATTAGTGCTTAATCACTTAGGGCCAGTTTCACAGGTTACGGATAGCCACTATCTACCAGATAAATTCAAAAATGGAACAAAATTTGTATGAAATTATTCTGCCAAATAAACTATCTGGAACTTATCAGCAACCTGTGAAACTGTTCCTTAGCCTTATTTTTCAATCATTAACTTTCTTAGTTTTCTTTTGCTGCAAACAAACTTAAGTATCAATAATTTCATCATTTATTTATTTTTTTCAGTGGTGCTCTACACTACAGTATTAGCAGGAGTATTGCTCGCATTACTAATCCAAGTGATGCTGATGACTCCCGAAATGGAAAACATTCGAAAAACCGCGACAGTGCAGAAAGTTATAAATACCAATCTTTTACGAACTATACTTTGTATGCCTGGTTATTTGGTAAGTATATAATTCAATATTATTTAAAATATATATATCTACATAATTGATTATAATTATAATGATTTATGAGACCAGCATTTTCAAGTAAAACATTATAATGAACTCAGAACCATAAATCGAAGTGCAATTAGATTGGTTAAAAAAATTAAATCGAATAATATTATTTTAGCAAGAGATATGTGTGCCAGGGCCGCGGTAACTCTTGAGAACAACCCGCAGCTATTTTAGACCACGGCCTTACGGGGCTACTCCGATTTTTGCTGATTGCAAAGAGGACACATCAGACATCTCTGTCGAACCTAAACTCATCAGATATTTTGGTTTAATTCTAGACATCATCAGACAGAAATGGTGGTTACTCTCTTCAAGAAGACGATGACCCTCAACCAGTACCAATAACCAGAGACGTAGAAGAAATGGAGGCTGAAAGCCAAAGGATGCTAGGAGACAAGAAAGATTTGGCAGAATTCATAGACAGAATATTCTTTGTGGTATACTCTATTACTTTTGCTGCTATGTTGGCAGCACATTTTTAATGTGATTTTTAAATAAAAGATCTTTTTTCAAATTGTTTATTTTTACTTTTTTGAATGGCTTAGCCGCAGGTGAAAGATCACAGATGATTTAATATTAAGAACAAAATGAAGAGTAAAGTAAGGATGTTCAATTCTTCACCCTGACCTTAGCGGCTATGTGTATTTCAATAACTATAAAGTCTTATCATTTTACAAGACTCTATGGATCCCTCATTTTACTTTCGTCATCATTAGCCTTTTTATTATTCCGCTGCTGAGCACAGGCCTCCTCTCACACCAAGAAGGATTATGCGTGAATCACCACGCTTGCTCAATTCAGGTTGTCGATTTTTTACTTTATAGTCCTCGAAATGTTCCGTCACCTATCAGTCATTGGTATCAATAACTTTGAAAATTTGTATCGGTAATTTCAACCCACACACTCGTACTTGGGAAGTTGGTGCCTTAACTACTAGTCCAACACGACTATCACACTTAGATAAAATGATCATACCTCCATTTTTTTTTCAGAGAAATTAAAGCATTCAGAATACTTGTTAAACTCTTTTTATACTGATTCAATTGCGAATGTTGAAGTGAAAAGCCCAATTTCCATAGTTAAAGGAATCAATGGATTTTTATCCAATGCTGATGATTGCCAAGCGTTGGTATGCAAATTCCTTTCACAGCATTCATTGTTGTGAAGTTGAATTTACTTCGTTATATGCACGAATTATCATTGATTTCCGAACATTTTGTGTTTAAAAGACGTATGTGTATTTTCTCCTCTAGTTTCAGAAAAATAATTATCAGAAGATATATAAACCTTTACAGAAGCCCATCATATTTTGACAAAACTAAAATTGTGTGACGTCAGTTCTGTGGAATTTTGTATTTGTGTTTATTATGTGAACCTAAAATATTGGTATACATTTTATAATTTAGTAACTAACCCATTGTGAATAATTATTTAAAATATCATTCATTAAAGCAGAAACCCACAATACATACATTTTCATATAATAAACTTATATTGAGCTTTATTTGTATTTCTCATAAACAATCGTTTTAAATAGCAACAGCGGACAAAACAACTACTTAAAACATACTCGTAGGTCCTCATTGTTCCAATATTTTGTAAGAAGTGTTTTCATAGCACATAAATGCTTGCAGAAGTCCTACTTTAATCATAATTTTAAAATTACCTAAATACTAAAAACGTAAACACAAAAAAACCTAAATACAATTTATTCATTTTACTATTCATATATGACCCATGAGATTTTCGACTTAGTTGCACTATTTCTTCGTTCCAGCGAAAACAAATACTTAGGAAGTGGTGAAGGGTGGCCGTTTTGGGGGTGGATCTTTTGTTTTGACGCTCAAAAAGTGCTGATATATCAGTCTAATTTGAATAATTTTAATTGTATATATTATTATAATATAAATTTGAATGAGCTCAGCTACTATTTATCTGTGCCAAAACATGTCGTCAATGTGGTCCAATTTGTGATGTTTCAAAGCTACAATTTCTTTCACCTTCTGAATAATCTGTTGAGTCTGAATAAACAACAAATATTTACAAACAAATTTATAAAATGACTCATAATATTCCTATAAATCTTAACGACAAAGCATATAAAGTGTTTTCAAACGCTCACGTACTGAAACAAACATCGCTCTTGTTTTGCAAATAGAAAAAGGCTTGCTATAGCTTATGCGATTTTAATATGTTTATTTGCTGTACAATCGAGAAAGATAAAACCTTTATTTAATTGAAGATCATACATTGTTAATTAGATTACACTAGGATTTGTATAAATTGCTCTTTTTTTAATATGTATGCAATTTATGTTGATAACATGCATTATTGATATTGTATTCCTGTCTCTATCATTCTTGTGCTGTTTTTTTAATCGTTTACACTCAAGTGACTTTGTCTCTCTAAACTTGGCCACTGGTGTCGTAACATAGTTCATCGATGTTCATTTTATTATTCTCTTTCTCAATAAGGCCCTAATCGGCCATTTTGATTTTCCATTCGTTCCATTTATGAAAAGAAAACAATTGCATCATTATGACAATCAAAACATGTCATTATTTTTTCAAAATTCACTAACAGCTTTTGTCTGGCTAGTGCTTACTAAAAATCTACACACATACATAGTCGTAAAAACGGCTAACCTCGCTTATGCGGTGCAGTCGGCTAAAAATATCGTACAAAGAATGGCAAGCTTTACGCCATGTTCCTGACGATTGTAAAATATAACGCCCTCTGTTTTCAGTAATGGATTAATAAATGTTCCTCAAGTCAGCAAATGTTTTCCTATGTAATATATTATTTTGATAAGCACCTGTGTCGAGTTTTGTGATTGTCTGAGAAAAACACGTACACAAAAGATATTTCAAGATGGTTCAACATGTTTTTTTATTCAAATCTTTTGTGCGTATCTATTTGCGGGGAAAATGCAATTGAGACAGATATAATATTAATGCTTAAACTTGTAAATTACTTATGTTCAAAACCTACTGATTTATTTTTTGTCTAGAAGATGGAAACTTGACACGGAGTTCCTTAATGTGTCAAAAAATTAATCGCTCAATGTGTTGCTACGCGCAAATCTCGAGAACAGCTCCGAACCGATATTGCGTCTTGATAAAATTATTTTTTTAGAATATTTTTTAAAGTATGAAGATAGTTCTTGCGGAGGAGAGAGTACAATGTTTAAACAATCAAAGAATCGACTGTTAGGTAGTTCGCTGGATTACTAGTCATCAATCATAAAGCAGAAGTGATTGTTGACACGCTAATCTCAGGAACTACTGGTCCGATTTGAAAAATTATTAGATAGCCCATTTATCGGGAAAGGCTATGGGCCTTTTATCCGGTTGCGCGGAGTTGTACCTACGGGACGCGGGTGAGACTGCTCGCTGAAGCTAGTAAA
Organism: Heliothis peltigera; assembly: GCA_958496145.1. NCBI lineage: Eukaryota > Metazoa > Arthropoda > Insecta > Lepidoptera > Noctuidae > Heliothis > Heliothis peltigera. The sequence goes on along the minus strand of OY292345.1, from coordinate 3,809,712 downwards.
ATATAAAATACTGGAATCAAAAAAACGAAATGTTAAAATAATACTACAGAACGGGATTAATATTTTTTCTATCCGCGCATCGAAATTTTTTGTGTACATCACGCCACTAGAAATTATGTTCTAAATCCAACTGAAAACGATATCAAAAACCAAAACGAAATATAAAAATTTACGCGCCCAATAAATATCAAAACTGTTCGTTAAGGCTTTTGCAAAACAAATTCAATATTCAATGGTGATGTTAGGTACCAAGGGTTTACGATCCCATCAAAATGTTTATGGTGGTTTTAGTTACGCTTTGGGACTAAAGAGAAGAAGAAATCATTCCAGATATTACTTTTATTGTATGAATATTGTAATGTAATCGCATTGCCATTACATAAAAGCTAGTATTAAGCTTTTTACTGAAAATTACTGTACAAATTGCCGCGCTTGTATGCAATCATTATAACAGAGAAAGCTTGTTCGTTTGTTATGTTACACTTTCAGGCTTAAGTGATTGACATGTAGTTTGTATATCGGTAGTAGGATATGCCTTTTATCAGGTTGTGGAACATAGGACGAGGCCTGCTGAGAGGCTTGTTCGCAAGAATTATCGCAACCCAAATACCTTCAAAAGGAACAAAAGTAAACCCCACATTCACAGTCAGTGAGTCTGACTATTTTATCAACAGCCTGAAGTGATAAAATCTGAAATATTGAATCTAACTTAGTTAATGAAATTTCTCAATTGAGAAACTGAAAAATTCTAATTCAAATCCAGTTAGAACATCAACTATTTTTGGGAACTCACAACCGTAACCACATATCCGAGTATGTCGTACTTGGAACGAACCCGAAGAGAATTTTAGGCTTTCCCGTGAAGTGCACCAATCAATCCAATCATTTGCAATGGGCACGTTCAGGGTACGGAACGAATTCACCACCGTTAAGGACTTTTCTTTGCCTTGTTAAACGAGGAAACTCGAGAATCTCACAATGAAAAATCTTTGGTATTCTTGTGAATTAAGTCCTTCGTAAAACCTGTAATAATGGTACGTTTAGAAGAAAAGTTATTAGTAAGATTTTCGGAAATCCAGCATAGAAATACTACCTACTTAGAAAGTTATATTTGGAGGAGCTCGTGGCTAAGTAACAGCCATACGGGTTGATTGATCATAAGGTTAAGAAACGCGTGGCGTACCTACTACGTGGCGGACTGTGGATGAGTGACCATCTATGTCATAACGAGTACGTCCGTGTTTCGGAAAGCAAGTCAAATTGGTGGGTTCCCGCTGTTGTCCCAAATTTTTTATCAGCTGTTTTGGGTAGTCAGAAGCCAGCAAGTCTAACCAATGGATATCGGGTTGTCCTGAGTTGAGGACGACAGAATATAGACAGTGTACATAAAACACTAGTACCTAGATGCATGCGGTTGGACTGGAAGCCGAACCAAACATATTTGGAAAAATCGCTCGGTAAAAAGTAAGTATAAATAAAAATATAATAAATAACGTTATGACGTCAGTAGCTACTCTTATTTAATAATGATAATTTCGATGTTTAAATATCGTATTTTGTTAAGACTATTACTCCTTCTTGTTTTTATGTGTATTTTTGTAGAACCCTTTATGTGGAATCGTACGTATGTCGTCACTTTATTCAAAAAATATCTCGATATTCAATCGACAATACATAGTAGAACAGTTTGTTAACATCGATTGAAGTGTAGCGAGCATGACCGTCTAACTGTCACGTTCAGATCACTGCGTGATTACTGATGTTTTACACAGACTCACAATGTGCTATGATTGCCATTGTTACGGTGGCCGTGTAAAAATATTTAATTTTAATATTGGCTGGAATAATAGACCTGTGGTCAGCTGGTTGGTCGGCTAGACTTTTTCGAAATATGAAAAAAAGAATTGCTGTTTCAACTCCCTCTTGGTTTTCATTTATCTTTTTCAGTGTATGTAGAATTCAATATGAATGGGTATGTTAAGGAAGTAGGTGTTTATAACTCTTCAACTTCCCTGTACGGAAGATATAGGCCATAGGCCTCATTTCAAACTCGATTTTTGCTAACCGAATATAAGGGGGAAACAGTTCAGTTTCCCCCTTATTATAAGACGTGGTCTTAAAAAGTACCGTCTTTAGTGCTAGTTTTAAACCGTGTTTTAGACACAGTTAATTGTCTAAATCTAGTACTAAATCCGGTACTTTTTGAAACCAAGTTTTTTATTAAGAGTTGAAGTCTACACCTCATCTATTATTGGTGAAAACTGTAAGAAAATCCGTGTAGCAATTTCTTGAGTTAATACAGACAGACGTGACGGAAGACATTACATAGCACGACAAACTTTAATTAGATTTATCAGATTTAATATTTAGTCACCACCTTGCTAATTGGCTAGCAATACAATGGCGATATATCTAATTAATATTATGTACACTTGAATTAATTGGGCTGCAATCTGATAATACTGATTAGGATCCATAGCGATAATATAATAAATACTAGTACCTATATTAAGTTCTCGAATATTACCTATAACTTCTTACAACGAAAAAAGAATAGATTTGTCTCAGTCTGATGGTGTGACCAGTCATGGTGGCTTAGTGGTTAAAGCACCAGCCTTTCTAGTAAAAGGGTGCGGGTACGATTCCAGGTCAGGCAAGTACCAATGTAACTTTTCTAAGTTATAAGTACTTTCTAAGTTTATCTTGGACACCAATGACTGATTAAAGGTGAAGGTAAACATCTCGAGGAAACCTGGACTATGAAGTCTGAAATTACCAACCCGCATTGAGCAAGCGTGGTGATTAACGCTCAATCCTTCTCCGTGGGAGAGGAGGCCTGTACCCAGCAGTGGGACTATAAAAAGGCTGTGATGATGATGATGATTATGGTGTGCCCTGGGAGTTTTTGCGGATCACTTATTTGGGAATAATAAAGAGTTCATGTATCGTGTCCTTATTTGATTCATCCCAAAGTTCTAATACACATTCACACGCGTCGAACTGTGCGCAGTAACTGGCGACGGCCATACTCATTCTATCTTTCATACATACAATTGCTGCCATCATATCATTCATGCTTCCACAGTCCCTACAGATCAGCTCAATTTAAACAAAGAAATGATTTTTATTACTACCCTATTGAACATGGCCGTATAATTAGCAATGCTGTAAAAAAAACAATTGAATCCTACAAATACAGAAAAAGCAATGGCTAAAGTATAGATTGGCAAAAACTGGCTCGAACACTTGAAAGTCAATATTCGGACAAAGAACTCCGAAACCCACACGGAATCCATTTAGTCGGAGCCAGTGTTCGTAGATAGAAAATACATGGACAGCCCACATAGGCCGAAAAAGCGCATGTGGCCGTAGAGACATTTTTTCGACTTTTATTTGAGCAGCTAGCCGTCGGCCTAGCTAAATTATTACTGCAATGTTTTTCGAAATAAAACTAGACCATACTCTTGCATAAAAGCCCTGTATGGTTTTAAAAATTCAATTTTCTCTCGCGTGTTTTCAGCCAGTTTGGATTTTTAGTAATCAATTTCATGCTGAAATGCTTGTAAACAATCGAGTTTGGGCGCTGACTGAAAATGTTCCCTTGAAGTAAGCGAACTAATGAGAATTTAAAAATGTACTTCTGTTGGACCGGTATTTTTTTGTTTTTTCTCGCTGCAAAGAGAAATACGAGGCGTGCCTTTTGTTGTTTATTGCACTTTAAGTTGGCATTTGTTTCTATTTTTTATCAGGTTTAAGAAAATGTGCCGTTTGTATGCAGGCTCTCTTTAATTTTTAGAGTGTTTGTTGTTTATAATAGAGACTGATGATAATAAAGTTTTCGCTGAGAGGATTTCGTTGTTTTCTTTTTTAAACACTTCCATTAGTGTCCTGCTAACAATTTACAAGCTCACAGCACAATTTTTATAGTGTGAATAGAATGGCTAACCGGATATTAAGTAATCTACCTACTATTATAAAGCTGACGAGTTTCTTTGCTTGAACGCGCTAATCTTAGAACCTACTGAACCGATTTGTAAATTTCTTTCAGTATTAGAAAGCCCATTTATTGAAGAAGGCTATAGGTAGGCTGTTTATCCGGGCGCGCGGAGTCTTTCCCTCAGCACGCGAGTGAAATCGCTGGAGTATGTTAGTTAGTAAAAAAATTCGTGATAATTGTAGACCTACCTGTACCTATACGTCATCCTATCAGATGTTTGAACTGATAACAATAAGTGCACGTGTTTAATTTGATACAAGTCAAACGTAGTACAAATAATGGCACTTCTTGTGGTGGCATGGTGGTTAAAGCACCTACCTGTCAAGTATGAGTGTGCGGGTTCGATTCCAAGTCAGGCAAGTGGCAATGTAACTTTTCTTAATTATACGTACTTTCTAAGAATATCTTGGACACCGAAAGCAACTCGAGGAAATCTGGAGTTTAAAGTTGCCAACCCGCATTGAGTAATTAAGCATGTTGATTAACGCTCAATCCTTCTTCGAATGAGAGGAGGCTTATGCCCAGCAGTAGGACGATAAAAAGGCCTATGATGAAGGATGTTGAATGGCACGGCTGAACAGAGGTATGTCTAAAAAGATGTCTCTCTTTTATCACGTCTCCTATACGAGTAGCTTCTGTCAAGATATTGTAACTAGATTTCCCTCAAGATTGGAGCTGTGCGAGATCGCTTGATAATATAATATCACCTCTTATGCTCATAATGCTAAAGTTATTACCAATAATCCGTGTTAAGTAGCATCCTGTCAGTCGATTAATTGGTACGGATAGTAAATTTTCTTAGATAATTGAATGGCCTAATTTTTTTCTGATTGTCGGCTACGGCGGCCGTTCTCTTTTATGGAAATCAGCCAGCTGTGCAGGAAATATTAGTGCACTAGCATTCGCGCATATACAGATGCACTCTCTATTCCCTCACTCTCATAGTCCGATGGGACGGGAATCCGACATGACTGGAGAGAGATCGGGTGAACCAGTCTCCAACTTCCAGGCTGATTTATGAAAGTGTCTCAAAACCCACAAAGCGATTTCAGCCCTACCCGGGAATCGAACCCGAGACCCCATGCACAGCAATCGCGCCTTGCGACTACTAGACCAAAGAGGCAGTCTCTTTAGATAATTGAATGACCTAAATTTTTTCTTGGATAATTGAATGATCTAATTTTTTTCTTAGATAATTGAATGACCTAATTTTTTTCTTAGATAATTGAATGACCTAATTTATTTTGCAATTCATGTGCGTTGGGGTTATAATGATTCAACGACATCATCATCAATACTATCTCTAGTGTTTATTGATAATTTCATTGATGACTGTAATTACAAGTAATTAAATTGTAATGTATTTTTTCAGTTTACACTTTAATCATACTGATTTGATTGCGAAGTCATTATTGCTGATAACAATGGGAATAAAATAATTGTGAAACGATATTTCTTAATTCATATACGTACCATACTACTACCATTATCTATAAATGCGTAAGTTTTACGATAAAAATCACTAAATGGATTTCAATGATGTTTAACCATAATATAGCTCATATATCTGATTTAGATTCTCTAACGGCCGAAATTAATAACCTATCTATCCGTTGTTTTGCTTAGTAGAGTCTGAATTTTGACATGAGCCCCATATAGTGTAAGCAAGACAACGGATAGATAGGTCTTTAATTTCGGCCTTAAGTCTTCCTCTATAAATGGGATAGCCAAAAGTAGAAGAGTCTTTTAAATCGGTCTAGTAGTCTTTGGGATTAACAGGATCAAGGGAACAAACAAAACTCTTCTTAGCATAGATACCATATTGGCTATTCTTTATCCAAATTCGGAAAGAAATTTCCCCGGGACACGGGTAAAAACGGAGGCAGAAGCTATGTTTAAGATAAATGTGATGAAAGAACCATGTTTATGCTTTCTTGGTGATAATAGTGCCTTGACATACACATATTGCATAAACATGCATGTATCTTCTTTTGTTTTCAGATTTCATAAGGAATAAGATATACATAAGTTTAAGGGCCTGTGCAGACTCGCATTTCTAGCAATACAGTACCTACATATACGCACGCAAGTTAGATGGAGCTTGTAGACCTTTGCTCTGTAGCTGTAGTATAAAGGAGCGCTGTAGACGCGCTCTCATAAAACGCGTTCCGACGGTGCGTTTGAAAAAGATAGTGTACACATTCCCTAAAGGTTTCTTTGCGTTGTTGTCACCTTAACGAAGAAGTTTAAATGCATTAATGAAACCGACTTCGCAAAAAGAAGGAGGTTCTCAATTCAATTCAAAACAAAAAGAGAGGACGACAATAAAATGTAAATTAATCGCTAATCTTAGCAAAGGGATTAATAGTTAAATTATGCCATAAATAAACGGATAAAAGACGCTTCTGACATTTTTCTAAAGGGATTTAAGATATGTTATCCAAAGCGTCTAAAATAGTTATGACGAATCACAAGATAAAAGTAACGACTATAAATTTATTGCGATAGTTTTTGCTATCAAATGTAGGTACACTATGATATACGTAGTTAGGTACTAGTTGTGGCCAGCAGTTTCGCTTGCAACCTGACAAAACATTTTTGCCAAACCCGCTTTGGGAGTACGTATATGTATAGAAGAAGAATAATCTTTATTGAGGAAGGCTTATACATATATTATGCTTCCTCGATAAATGTAAAATTCGCAATTATGGGTACAATACAGGAGATACACAGAAATGACACAGGAGATACATATAGATAGTTTAATGGTTCGGTCATATTTTGCCATGAAGGCATCCAAATTTTAATCATTAGGAATATACCTACACAGAAATAGATGAGCTATCTGACGCATTTGTTAGAAATTATTCACAATGTTTGCTGTCCCCAAATAATGACTTCAAATATTTCACGTACTCATATGTAGTACTTTAAGATTGATACATCGCCAAATCATGAATGAATTGAGCAATTCTGTGTTCTGGACTTCGATTCAGCGTGAAATAATCTACAAGAAATTATGTTTCACCTTTTACATCAAAAACGGTGTTGATTAATGTAATATTAGTATAGATAAAGATACTTAAGATAAGAAATAGTTTATAAAGGAAGTATTTTATACAAGCAATAAACAGTCCAGTAGCAATAAGTGAAATGTTGGCCGCCAATGTGTGTATATTTGTCGTGCTTGCTATAAGCCATTTTGTGGCTAGCGAAAGTAAGTGGGTATATATTTTTTTTGTGTGTTTAGGTCTTGCTATGAGCAGAAAGCTTATTGTTTATGTGTTTTTTATAAACATACTATAACATTACATTACATATTCCTATTTATTTCTTTATTGAATTTATTGAATTTTCTCCTTCATTTAGCTTCTTATAGAATGTATGCTTTGCTGTTCACGTCCAAACGCTTTCCGGGTAGATAATCCCTCTATCACATTTTTAAGGGGAACAAGGAATAATATTATTCTTTGCCCAAATTAGTATTAATACAGAACTAAAACTGTAAATGCATTCAAGCATGGATCGCAACGAAAAAAAATTGGATTTTCCGAAAACCATATTTCCTCGATTCCGGATAGAAAAAAAAAGCTAGGCCTTTTTTCAATAATAAATACTACTTCACAGAAGCGGTAATATGCTACTATGGTACCTGGGCAACGTATAGAACTGGCCTCGGCAAGTATGACGTAGCAGATATCAATCCTAACCTCTGTACACACTTGATCTACGCGTTCGTGGGAATCGACTCTCAAGGAAACGTCATCTCCTTAGATCCTTACTTAGATCTGCCTGATGATTATGGAAGAGGTAAGGTGTTATTACCTATTGTTTTTCTACACCCAAAAGACCTTTTATGTGAGTCATCAAAGGACCAAAGACCTCCCGCTGAGGGTGCAGTTGGAGGGAGTTAGATTCTTATTGAATAAAGCCCACTATATTCCTTCTGGAGGTCCCTGTGTGCCAGGGCCGTGGTAACTCTTGCAAACAACCCGCAGCACCGGCACACACCAGGGAGGCCTTGATTCCTCAAGAATTTGTACTCCACCAATTGTTGCAGAACTAAAAAAATATTCGTTTTTACAGTTTCGGGTTTTACCTTAATTATATTTTCAAAACATCTACAACGTTAAATTCAATATAGAGTGTTTTTCGCCATTATGATAACAATAATGTATGTCTGTCTATGTTTTAGATAACTTCGGAAAATTCAACGCTCTGAAGCAGAAAAATCCTAGTTTAAAAACACTTGTGGCTGTTGGCGGATGGAATGAAGGGTCTGCTAAGTACTCCATCGTGAGTTTCCTCTTCCGATAATGGCTTTTAATTTGATTAAGTTTTTTTTAGATACGGTCATTGATAATTTTAATGTCCTCGTATAATTTAGCTAAGATGATAAAGAGATTTTTGTTTGTTTGTTTTTATCCTAATGAATCCGAAACTACAGCACCGATTTGAAAAAATCGTTCACTGTTACTAACTGCACTATCTCCGGGTAACATAGGCTATATTTTATCCCGTGCTACGTGAAGCGTATGGAACCAAGGACGAAAGCTATATTTTATACTTAAATATCTTTAGCAGGAGAACTATGAGTTGCTGGTAGGTTATTTGCTTTTAGTTCATAATGAACTGGTGTATGTGTAATACAGTTTACCTCCCCAAGAAAATTATTAATCAAGGCAATATAACTGCTCCTTTTCTGATAGAAAACATTACAAAAATCGAACCTTAGAATTCTCAATTGCTGACCAATCACAATGTAGCTACCAAACTTTCCATTACAGATGGCGGCTGATCCCACGCTACGACAGAACTTCATAGACAGTGCTCTCAAGATGATAACAACACATGGTTTCGATGGCCTAGATATAGATTGGGAGTACCCTAACAGAAGAGACACAGTCTACGGAGTTGCTGATATAGAAAACTTCACTACTTTGTTGAAGGAAATCAGAGAAGTGTTTGATAAGAAGGGTCTTTTGCTAACTGCTGCGGTATCGTCAGTAAGAGCCTCTGCGTCACAGTCTTATGACGTCAAGGCTATTTCCGAGTAAGTGTCTTAACTTACGTAGTTTTATGATAAAGTAAAGGTTCCAACAAGTGGTGTGTGCTTAAGTACAGACACATCAAGCTATCTAATCTGTCAAATTTCCTTAACAGATTTTGAACTTTTTTGATCAAACTTGATTACGAAAAATTGACAGTTTCGAGTAGCTTGGTGTGCTGGTGTCTGTATATAAAATAAAATCCCAGTAAAAAATGTAATTTGCCCTATCAAAACCCTTTAAACTAGAATATACTACTTAAAATGCAACAATCAGTTAAGGGGTTAGAACTTGCCAAATAAATACATAATTGTTATTGTAATTATATATGTATAACTACTCAATGAGTTTAATACATTTCTGGCCGATAGGTATCCGTAAGATAAACACTTTGTGATATTCATAACAACATTCTAAAATAGAATCAAATGATGATTATAAAGATTTCCGCTACCTTCAATCGTTTACCAATTAAATGACTTAGTCACCCATTCTCAAATTTCACATATCTTTCAATTTATCTCCTACAGATACTTGGACATAGTGAACATAATGACATATGACATGTACGGTGCTTGGGACACAGTTACTGGTCACAATGCTCCCCTACACAAAGGAGAAGGAGATGATGGAGCTGTTGTAGAGGATTTGTTTACTGTGGATCAAGCGTTATACTATTGGATTAGTGAAGGTAAGTGTGTAAATAGGACTCCTTTTGAAAATAAAGAACACTTAAAAGCAACGCTTAGTCGAATGGTTCCTGAGATCAATGCCTTTAAGCAAATAAACAAAGAAATGGTCTTCAGCTTTATAGTATAAGTTATGATAAAAAGAAGGAAGATCTAGACTCACTACTCGAGTGGGAATTAAATCCCTTTAATTAGCTTTCGTCATCATCAGCCTTTTTATCGTCCCACTGTTGGGCACAGGCCTCCTCTTACACAGAGAGGGATTGAGAGTTAATCACCACGCTTGCTCAATGCGGGTTGGTGATTTCAGAATTTATAGTCCAGGTTTCCTCGAGATGTTTTCCTTGACCTTTAATCAGTTACTGCTGTCCAAGATATACTTAGAAAGTACATACAACTTAGAAAACTTGCATTGGTACTTGCCTGTCCTGGAATCTAACCCGCACGCTCATACTTGAGAGGCTGGTGCTTTAACCACTAGTCCACCGTGACTTATGCTTATTTATACTTATGCCTTATTTTCTTTTCTTCCTTACTCGTTTTCTCCAGGTTGCCCTCCAGAGAAAATAGCTGTAGGCGTTCCTTTCTACGGCAGAACTTTTACATTGGCGAGCGCTAACGAGAACGGTGTCAGAGCCCCGGCGACTGGAGCTGGCATAGCAGGGCCATATACTGCTACAAGCGGCTTCATAGGTTATAACGAAGTCAGTATCAAATATCTCAAAGTCTTTAATGACGGTTATGACTATTTAACCAGTTTAGTCGAAAATATACTTATTGTACATATGATATAGAAGCTGACGAAAACTTTTCAGATATTAGAAAGGCACTATATTGTGTCTTCATTGAGTTCAAATGGATTTGTGACAAAGCACTTGAAAGAGAGAACACAATAAATAAATAAATCTGGTATAACAACAAAAAAACAAGAACACCATTAAAACACGCATTCGAAAACTTAAACCACAAACAAACTTTCCTCTTGTAACTTACAACCAAAGTGAGCCAACAACTCATCACACATCTTATGTGCATGAACATCAAAACAATACACAAGTACATTTGCAGCTCACACAACTGAAACATGATGCGGTCCCACCATTTAACTACACAGAAGAAAGCTAGGCAACACCCGACTCATATCTAACTTATCCTTTAAGAACAACTGACAGTCAAGTTTCCAACTTTCCCCAACGACTCCAAGCTGCAGATGGCATAAATTAAATTTTGGTATTTCGTTTCACAAGGAATATTACCTTTGTTGAGCAATCAAGATTATTCTGTGATAGAGCTATTCTCAAGTTCGTGCAAACCGCAGAACTATAATTACGTTTGCAAAGAACTCACTAATGGATTAGCTAAATTGCAACCTGTATTTTTGCATGTCAAACAATTTTCTCGAACATAACGTTTATAATCGAATACAGTCCTAGTTTAATTTTGATCGTGTGTTACAAAATAAAACATTTTCATTTTCAGTTCTGCAACAACCTCCAAACGGAAAATTGGACGCAGCGCTTCGACTCCCTAGCTAAAGTTCCATATGCCTTCAAAAACACAGACTGGGTTTCCTTCGACAATGTCAACTCTTTAACCGCCAAAGTCGAGTTTGCCAAATCCTTAGGCATCAATAAAATCATGATGTGGAGTATTGAAACTGATGATTTTCATAACGTCTGTGGTGATGGGGCCAATCCATTGTTAAGTGCTATCAACACTGCACTAGGTATTGGATCTAATGAAACTATAACTACGACTGAATCGATTGCAACTGTTGCTTCAAGTACAACGGAATCTTCTACTACTGTTGCAAGTTCTACAGAGGCACCAACAGTTGCACCAAGTTCTGCGTGCAAGGTAGAGGGGTATATCGGTAAGCCAGGTGATTGTTCATCTTTCCTCTATTGCTTGAAAGATATTTCTGGCAACTTAGTGCCTAAAGAATTTAAGTGTCCAGCTACTTTGTATTGGGATGATAGTATATTGGCCTGTAACTATCAGAGCTTGGTTGAATGTAAATAATATAATTTTAATTTACAAAGACAATATATCTAACTAAATAACTTGTATATTTTTTTATCTGTTCTGCCAAACTAGAATTATACGTTTATTATGCGTAAGAGTTACGAATAAACAAGTATGTTCTATTGTGTTCAAAAAGTTGCAATGCAGAAACAGTTAGTTTCACATAAAACCAGTTATAAAGTTTCTGTAAAATTCTCTAGCTGTATTTGCTAGGAAATGCGTTTCGAGTTGTATAACTGTCACCTTCATGCGATGCTCGAGGTGCTTGGAAATGCTCGAAAAAGGTGCAAATGTACTAGATTACATAACGGTATCTTAGGACAACTTAAAGTAAATATATATGATTCTACGGGGATGACCTGCTATCCCAAAATAAAAGGACAAGAATGAAGCGAGCACTACTTTGATCCTAAACTATCTATAGACAACAAACAAAGTAATGTTACTACCAAATTATATTTTTTTCTCAATTTCACTACTATGAAAATGTGTGTTGCGGAAAATAAAGGCTAATATTCAATTTCAAAGTTATGGTGTTATATTTACTATACACGTTTATCTAGAACGAATTATGTTAATATTTAAAATGTTGCAATGAATTTCCATTTCTCAAAATCCCAGTTAATTAAATATCTCCTGCATTATCAACTTGCAAGCAAAACTCAACAGAAAATTATATTACGAATCCACCGAAATCCGGCCAGCTACAAATATCAAGCAATATGTTTGCCCCGTCTTACCTAGTCAGACGCGAATATATTTTAGCAAAATTATGTAGCTCATTCAGAGGTAATAGCCATCGGCTTGCGTACCTATATGCGAGATTTTTGTCACAGACAATTTGTTACAATGCTTTGTATTTTGGTCGTACATACGAGGGGAGGCGATCCGAAATAACCCTTATTACTATGCGTTTAAGATGTAATTTATGATACCTTTATTATTCATAATAAGTTTCTTCTTATTTTTCTTATAATGTCTTAGACGTTTGTTTATCTGAATTAGTTTCATTAGTTTTTTGTAATGCTTTCGACATTATTTTGGTCTTGACTTTAAAATCTGAAATCGTTAGTCATGAGTGAGCGTGGTGATGATGAGAAGAGGCTTGTACCCTGCAATGGGACAGTAATAAAAAAGGCTGATGATGATGATGTAACCGATCAGGACTGACATATTATTACTAATCAGTGATGAATATACTGCCATCTGATGACGTTATAACCACGTTCATGTATCCAAAATACGAAAAGCTATTTTTCCTATGCTAATAAGCAAATAACATCAACCAAATCAGGAAGAAATACAACTTTTCTCCTATATATTATATTGGCTTCGGTAAATGTATAAAAGGTCTGGTGTAAGCAATTTTCGGTTCATCTATAGGTTCATCCAACAGATTGGCTTATTTGGTTCCAATTTGGCTCCCCTACTAATATTAGTTCTTGAAACGACGCTAGCAACGTCAGCAAATTGTCCTGAATATTTTCTTATTCTTTCACGAATAGATTTACCTAAGCCTTTGTTTTGCAAAGAATCGAAATTATCATGTGAGCCATCTAGGGTATTTAATCAGTATGTAGCTTTCGATGCTAATATTTGGCTATGATTTATCTTTTTGTCTGTGTGTCTTCTCTATTCGTATGTACAGATGCAAGCACATCAGGCTACAACAATCTGTCAAATTTCCTTAATGGATTTTCAACCTTATCGCTGAAGCATAAAGTTCAAAGTTGATTGGGAAAAATTGACAGTTTCGGGTAGCCTGATGTGCTGGCATCTGTACATCTACATTATTACCCTTTTCATTTAAGTCGGCTGAGCCATTAGTCCATAAAAGCCTTACAAAGTCACTTTGAGATCTTTTGCTCTATATTTTGACTAGAAAAATGAAAAAAAAAAACGTTTCCTTCAAAATTCGCAAAACAAAAGAACACAAAACATTGTTTTGGAGTTATTAGACCGACACTTAATCACAAGCCGTCACGCACAACACGACAGGGCCTTCTAACTCCGTCACCGAACTCTTCAAAACTCACTCACTGCCTCATAAATTGTCACTCTCAAACACCCCTACTAAGATGTTATGGGATATTAATTGCTAAATAATAACGAAAGAGGATTATTGAAAATTGTTCTTTAATTAAAATTAACTCGGGAGTTATGGTTGAAAACTTACGATTTAAATGTTAAGATGCATATAGCTCTAAAAGTACCTAGGTATCTCCTAAGAAAACAATTTCTTAATACTAAATTCATTTATTTAGTTATGTTAAAACGGTTTACAGACCAATTACATTAACATAGAATGAGATAGAAGAAAATAAAAGAACATACATAATATAAAAGAAAACACGAACAACTCAATATAAAAACAATATTTGAAAACAAAACAAAACGTAAATATACAATTTAAGTTACATATTAAACTATTCGTTCGCAGAACTATTAGTTCATGAACAAATAAACTCCCACTTTTTTCAAAAACTTATACATAACCACACATATTATACCCAATTTAATTAACTGTTATACAGTTACTGTATAACATCATATTGACGAACTTTCTAAGCCTTAACCGCACACAAATCCGTCTACATAATTTGCTATTGAGAAAATCGAGATATCAATAAAAACCAGACGACTTCAAAACTTCCCAGTTCACTCTCCCAAAAGTAAGACATTAAGCTCTGGAAGTATCCATCGAACTCAGGTCCGTTAACCGTTTGATTATACCCCTTTCCGATATACTAAAAGAATCCCACGTTCATCCCACTTTAATAAAATCTAATGGGGGGCCATACCTTGAAGATAGGAATGGGTTTATTTTGCTAAAATTTTACGGGACGTATAAAACTGTGCTACGACGTAGCGGCTACGATGTCCGGCTACGAGCGTATACGATTTTGTTGGTGACGATTTTTGCTACGAGATTGACATGGTTAATCAAAACTTTTTAGTAAAAGTTAAAAGGTTTTGTTTTTTTTCTGTAAAGCGTACTGCGCTTGAGTAGCAGACTTGTTACCACTTCCAATAACGCCAAGATGTTTGTATCTGAAGACAGTGGATATCTTCCTAAGTATTTGTCAAGACTTTAATATGAATTCTTACTCATACAACCATAAATCATGATGTTATCAACCAAGTACTCAAATAGTAGGGGCTCTTATACGTGGATCACAGAATTTACAAACTTCACTCTCACAAGTCGTGAACTCTTACAAATGCTTGTTTTATTGCCACCACTTTTTACTGGTGGCAACACCGTCTAAAAACTTGCCAGAAGACAAATTTGAGGGACGTGATGCCTTTAGTTATGTCATACATACAGTTGGTTACAAATAAGATTGTGATACGCATTTGTAATGTACCATTGTTATTATTAATGGCAGGTATATATTTGAAAGGAGAATATTATACTTCTTTACGTGGGTAGAACGTATGAGGATAGGGTGACAAAAGGATTGGAATATTAGGGATATGTCTTAGATTATGAGGAGCTCGTGGCTACGGTACGCAACGCCCTAATATGAGTTCGTCTATGTTTCGGAATGCACGTAAAATTTGTGGTCCCCAATGGACATTTCGCAAAATCTTTAGCAGTCGCTATGGAAAGTCTGAAGCAAGAAAGTCTGGTTGTCTTACGAAGTGGTATTGAATTGACCAGAGAACTGAGTTGACCAGGTCCGATATATGTAGTCTCTATGCCTTGTAAAACACTATTACTCAAATCCATACAGTTCGACAGAAAGCCGACCCCAACATAGTTGAAAGATAGTAAATTGGGAAAAGGCTAGGTAGATGATGTCTTAGCTTTTAAGTCTGATGATAGATAAGATAAGATAAAACGTCATTTATTCAAAGTAGGCTGAAAATCAGCACTTTTCTAAGGTCAATTCTACTAAACTCCCACTACAAAAGTTGAAACAGTTAAACATGGCTTGAAACCTGAGAAAGAGAGAGTACTTACTTACGTTCTTTAAATAATACCCTTAAAGTAGTTCATAATGAAAGCAATTGAATCCTCAGGAAACAGCAATTACGAACCAAACATACTTAACATGCCTAGTACATTGTTGGTACAAAATACCATTTCGGCAATACAGTGACCGATACGAAAATAATTGCTACACCGCAACATATTAAAGTACCTACTACTAAATATAATCAAATGTTTTGTAAAGGACATCGCAATTTATTATAATTAATCAATGGAAATGAGTTTCAATATATTAATGGCATGAATTCCGACAGGGAATATATGGAGTGATTTTTTGCTTCAAATATAGATATTTTTATTGCCTCGTTGAGCAGCTACGGGAGTCAATGTCAATATCAGGATTTTCGAAACGGCCTCTTAGGGCCAAGGTCTGCCGGGGCTGCTGGTTGTTCGCAAAAGTTACCGTGGCCCTGGCACACAGGAACCTTTAGAAAGAACATTTTTAGTTAGTAAGAGTCTGACACTTCCTTCAACTACACATCACAATTTTGCAACAGGAAATTATGAGGAGCAGTATTAATTCGATTTGAATTTACCAGTTGATGACAATCAAGAATCGGGGTGTACCAAATACTCTCTAGACGCGAGTGTAGTATTGGTAACAAAAAAAATATATATCGCAATGGAATATCTTATCGTAAATGTTCGAAGTTCGAATAACGAAGACACGAAGAAGTCAGAAAAAGGACCCTATGCCAAAAACTATGATAATTTAGAGTACCACATGAGAAAGAGCATAACAATTCCTCATATTTTCAAAAATAAAGATAGAACAAATAATCCCCCGAATCTTCAATAAAAGCTTTCCACAAACGTTTCAAGGTCGTGGCTCCGAGGTTTAATAAAAAATTTGATCAGTTTAAACAAAGCAATTCATATTCATGAATGACAACAATTCTTGTGGAGGCCGAATAAATTAGATACTGGGAGTTGTTCACAAGGATCAGAGAATGGAGGTTAGAGATATAGATAAAGGAATGTGGCATTTTATTAATCAGGGGCTGGACTACAAACTTGATAGTTATAATTTAACAGGAGTGTTAATTCAGATAAATATAGTCGTCCTGAAAAATGCTTGTCCTAACAATAAATGGGGCTTTTTGAAGTTGTTTAAAATTATATTTTTAAAAGCAGGATCGTTCATCGTAATTCTTACAAACCTGGTTTGTAATTAGTCTGCACATAACACACATAAGAAATTGTTCTTTCTTCACTCCAGGGTTTTAACGAAAGAAAAAAACATTCCTGCCCCGAATTGACTTGCATCTCACGTACCTATTAGGGATGGGGGACAAATAAGACGTTTATTTAAACAAGGGTGCAATGTAAGGGCGCAATATAAAGTGAGATACCCCTATTAAAGTAAGAGAATAGAATTACGTAGAGGTTCGTCGTGTTCATTTGTTTTGATGTTAAAAGAATAGTAAGATTGGATATCAGGTTATTGTGTTCAATTGTAGACCTGTTAATGTTATTATCAGTGTGGTTTTGTTGCATCATTGTTTTATTAATTTTCTTATTTAATGTCGATTTTCCACCTCATTCCGTTCTTAACCGACTTCCGAATAAGGAGGTTGTTCTCGGTTGGTATGTTTTTTTTTTATTATCTAATAAGAATGAAAGCCTCGACGTTAGGTGGAAACCAAGAAGTCGGTTAAGAACACTACCTACCTGAAAGAATTATTATTCTTGGTTGATTGCGTCTCATCAAGCTTAGGTTGGGCTCTTTTTGAGTAAGGTCTACTTATTATCGCTGCTGGCAACATGCCTCGTGTTCAAATCCATAAGTCTAAAGTAATATAAGACTGGTATCTACACCATGGTCATCTGAGCAACATGAACACTGCACAGACACCGATGCACAATCTACCAAATTACTCCGATTAAACCTACAAGAGTTCCGCCAATATTTTCTCACGGGACATTACCGAGAGGTCGTTTATATGAGTAGGTAGTACTCGCTGGCATAGGACCTACAAGAGAGGAGTTATCAGTGCCTTCCGCATGGTCGGCCTTGACGCATCGCCCGCGAGCCCCTGCGTCCAATCGTCGACAATTTGTTACATTATTCTACTTGAATTCCTTCCCACGTTTCCACTTTCAGATACTTTTGTTGGAGATAAGGGGTATTGGTGGTAGGTTAGACTGTTTCAAGGGGTCTGTTATTTGAAGAGATTGTTGAACTATTTTTGGTTCTATTGAAATAATAATACTCAATTACATAACACTTAGGTTAGCCTACTTCTAGTAGTAGGTCCTACCTTCTATTTAACTATGGGGAACAAAAACACTTAAATACCCATACTGACGTCTGTCGTCTGTAGGGTGGTACCGACCTGCATGTAATTAAACTAAGTGTGTTGTCTCTGTACAAACGCTTAAGAAATAATTTATTCAGGACTAAATTAGTTCTACATTAATTTTGGAGTGCGGGCAGTACGGTGCGAACTAAATTATTAACGACCATTGTAATTATCAACGTGAATTTAAGCTTAATTTTATCTTTTGTCTAACATAAAACAAAATCTAGGTCATAATATTACATTTTATAACAATAAATAGGTTTCGCTCGCGTACCGTTAAAATTATTTACTTTGCACGCCTGGATCAAAAGAAGGCCTAAAACCACGCGTCGCATGGTAACTGCTGCGCAGTGGGTCATGGTTGGACCCGAAATCTCTTTGTGGCTTTCACAAAGCAGCCCTGCATATCGGACCTGCGTTTGATTTCCCTCCGGTTGTGTCGGATTGTCGTTCAATCGGAGTATGAGAGTGCCTGTGTATACGTAAATGCTTGTCCACTTAAATATGTCCTGCGCAGCTGGCTGATCTCCACAGAGAAAACCGCCTGAGAAGATGAGCAAGTTAACCCAAAAAATCAAACTTTTAAGCTTTGTAGTAAGTAGTAGTATAAATTATAAACCAATTTAGAATGTTTTCTGTTACAGTTCAAGTTACAAGCGTAATCGTGAGAAAACATAGTCCTATTTTTTAAGATAGATCGAACAATACAAACGACTGGACGACTGGACGTTATATTTAGAACATTTAGGTAGAAAAGTGTCATCGACCCCGTGGTATGCCCCGTAGCAACCTTTGTACATATGTTATGAAGACCTTGGGAGCACCAATCAGAATACAGTGTTCCGCTTCCTCATTCCCCA
Source organism: Heliothis peltigera (assembly GCA_958496145.1). Taxonomy (NCBI): domain Eukaryota; kingdom Metazoa; phylum Arthropoda; class Insecta; order Lepidoptera; family Noctuidae; genus Heliothis; species Heliothis peltigera. The sequence continues at coordinate 3,790,793 of OY292345.1, read as the reverse complement.
GTTCATTGACTAAATTCGATGAGTTTTTTTTTTTGTTTTGAATGCTGAAAAAAGGTGCAGACATTTTACAAGAACACGGCAACATTTCAATTTTCCGTCAATGTCAGATATGTCAATGCCAACGCAATGTCATCGTGACAAAACACCCCATATTCCTGCGTTCCGAACCAAATCTTATTTCCCAGCATTACAGCGAAATAACCGATAATAAACGTTCGAGAGTGAGAGAGAAGACAAGTGACTAATTGTTTTGTAACAACTTGAATATGGAACGTTACATATATAACATTATTGATGCCGTCTCGCAGTTGTAAAATATCTTTTAATAATTTATTATTTATTTAAAAATTACTCATTATGGCTTCCACATCTAAAGACGTTCCTACGGTAATCATTCAGGACAACCCTCCAGATGATCTGGAACCGGGTGCATGCTACGACAGCATCCTAAATCCTACAGATTCGTTTGAAGAGTTCGCTTCGGAGATGAGCTCGAGTTTACAAGAACGGAATATATCTTTGGCGACCAAAAATAGTACTATTAGTGAGATTCAAAGTGAAATTGGTGAGAATTCTGCTCAAATGAAAGCGACGAAGTCTACTGATGATTTACAGAATAAAGATGTAAGCTTTTTAAAGTAATTTCTTTCTCATTTCTTTGTAACTATATTTGACGGCAAACAAGATGATCTCAGTATTATCAGATCATTTATATAAGTCAACTGTAACTCAACTCAACTGTCCTAGGAGGCGTACTAACTCAAATTGTCAATTTTCTCACTATACTTGGTTACAACGTAATAATTACAGTAGAGTGTCGATAATCCAACCTAAGAGGAGACATTGGTATTCCGATATTGGAATTGTATCATTTGAGTTTTTTTTATTATGTACAAATGAATGAAAGGTAATGCTCTACCCTCCACCAAAGGCTTGTTGAAGACTTTAACTAGAATTTATTCAATTTAATTACTTCAATATCTTATTTAGAGGAGGCTTAGTATCATTTTTATTTAATTATAAATGGCATCAACTATATATTTAATGACTTATGACATCATAAGACCATCGGCAAACATGCAAACCAACTGTGTTATTAGTACATACATCATCATCTCCCGAGCCTTTTCCCAACTATGTTGGGGTCGGCTTCCAGTCTAACCCGTTTCGGCTGAGTACCAGTGTTTTACAAGGAGCGACTGCCTATCTAACCTCCTCAACCCGGGCAACCCAATACCCCTTGGTTAGACGGCGTCAGACTTACTGGCTTCTGACTACCCGTAACAACTGCCAAGGATGATCAATGACAGCCGGGACCTACAGTTTAACATGCCATCTGAAATACAGGTTATTAGTACATACATACTAACTTGAATTTATTTTTATTTCCAGGAGTCAATATCAGCATCGACAAGCCACTCCAACTTAGTGGAACAGAATGGCGATGACACAGACAATGACAAAGATGATTATCTTCAATCGCCGGAACTGGTGAACAAAGAAAAACATGTGTTCATACTCAGTTCTGCTGGTAAACCTATTTATTCAAGGCAAGTATTTTATATAAATATATTTTTTTTATATTGTAATAGCGACAAGGAAATATGGTTATTGTCTTGCCCTTACATAATAATTATAAAAAAATAACTTTGAATTGAGAATCTTCTTTGACTTTCCTTAAGGAGATTCAAGAGAAAAGTTTAGTGGTCTCATTATACAACATGTAATGTAATCCACTATCAAACCTTTGAAGGTATTTTTATCAGTATGCGATTCCACTAACAAAGTATCACCAGCATCAGCATGCAAGTAAAAAAAGCCTTTGAAAAGCTCAATAATATTTCATAATATTACAATGTGCTGTCTCTTTTTAATAATTTGTGTAGTTTTTGGGAAGTGGCAGCAGTTTCGAGGCAAATTATAGGTATTTCAAAATACATTATGGAAGTCACTATGATGCACATACACATAGTATCAAAAATTTATTCGTAATAAGATTTCCTAATCTATCCACTTGAGAGGGTAATCTTTATAATATACGTTGTATAACTTGTCATAATTTCAGATACGGTAATGAAGACAAGTTAGCAGGCCTCTGCGGCGTCATCCAGGCCTTAGTGAGTGTAGTAGAGGAACAAAACCAGGATATATTGAGATCTATCACCACAAAGGACTGTAAGGCCGTGTTCTTGGTAAAGGGACCTCTGATACTGGTTGCTGTTTCAAAGTCCAACGAGAGTGAAACACAATTAGTGCTACAATTAACGTAAGTTCGGTAATGTTATAAGCTTTAAGAGGCATTTTTTTTTTAATTTAAGTATTCATATTAGATTATTGTCGTTTATTATGTGAAGAATTTTGTTTCCAAGTCAAGTGAAGAAGGATAAAAAATTGTGATATTTTAAGGGGTGGGGCCTTGTGACGTCACAGTTAAGTAAAACAGGTGCTGAAAAGTGACGTCACACAAAATTTCAACGTGTTGTATCCAGTATCCTGGTCATTATTATAATAAAAAATAGTTAAATAAAAAAAATAATATATTAAAATTAAAATAAAATGTTCAATATTTTAGTCTTAACTGAAACACGAATTCATATATTATTTTTTAATAGGTACCTCTTGACTATTATTAGCAAGCAATACATTTTTGGATCCCTTATTTTCATTATCACTATGCCACGCCAAGTATTCTAGCTTAGACGATGTTGATCATGGAAATATTGTGTAACAAATATATAAAGATACATAAGATACTAAAGGAATCACTTAACATTTTCAGGTATGCATTTAATCAAATAGTTTCAGTACTTACTCTAACACAGTTGAACAGAATATTTGAACAGAGAAGGAACTATGACTTGCGACGACTCCTGTCGGGGGCCGAGCGACTTATTGATCACTTACTTATATTTATGGAGAAGGATCCCGCATTTTTATTGGGTAAGTTAACAATTAAATTTCAAGTAAAATATAGGATCTGCTGTATTTTTATTCCACTTACTAGCTGTCCCCAGCGGTTTCACCCGCATCTTTGGTTACTGCTCCGCTCCTCTGTTTCTTAGCGTGATGGTATATAGCCTATAGCCTTCCTCGATAAATGGGCTATCTAACACTGAAATAATTTTTCAAATCGAACCAGTAGTTCCTGAGATTAGCGCGTTCAAACAAACAAACAAACTCTTCAGCTTTAAAATATTAGTATAGATTTCTCAGGTAACAAAATAAGTATGTGATTTTATTATGTTCAAGGTACAGAAGCCAGCATATCAAGCTGCCACAATCTGTCAAATTTTCTTAATAGATTTTCAACTTATCGCTGAAGTTATCGTTTCGGGTAGCTTGTTGTGCTATCTGTACCTATGTTTCAGAAATTATAGACTGAAACACGTGCTTATATCTGAAATGCGTACTACTTAAGACAAGGAAGATAGATGATATTAAGGGCCAGTTTCACAGGTTCTATCTACCAGATAAACTAAAAAATGGAATTTGTATGAAATTTTCCAATATCCTACCATAACAGCCTATTACCACATATAAAACTTTTATCTAAACAGGCGCCGTTCGCTGTCTACCACTCCCCGAAAAAGCTAGAGAGAATATAACGAATGCTATACAAACGACCTGCAACAAGATAAGGGATCTGGTCTTCGCTATAATGTTAGCTGGCAATCAGCTCATCACGTTAGTCAGAATGAAAAAGTATACGTTGCACCCGTCTGACATACATTTGTTGTTCAACTTGGTTCGAAGCTCCGAATCTTTTAAGACAGCGGAGAGTTGGACACCGATCTGTTTGCCAAAGTTTGATTCTACGTAAGTAGCTTTATTTCATCTGTTTTTTTCTGAATCATAGAATAAACTGTCTATAAAGGACATGCGCTAATGCCCATGATGTGTGCGCGATGTCCGATATTGTATACTTGGAGGAAGCGGATATAAACAGTAGTTCTAAATTTAAAAGTGTGCATTTAAACATATATGCTGACAATGGAAAAATACTAACAATCTTAAAGTATGGTGTTGCAAAACCTGTGCAACCTGTTTTTATGATATGACGTAAAATATTGTCTTTGCCCGCGGCCCGTAGCACGCACAAAAAATTTCAAATAGCCTGTCCGCCATCTTGGGGAGGCCGACATATTGGATTTGTAATGACATTTCTTATCTAGTCATGTATTTGTAATCAGAACTCAGAGCGTGTGCAAAATTTAATCCTAATCGAAGACCGGCAAGTGGGTCAAATTAAGATTCCAAGATTTTCTTACATACATAGTTACAAGTGAAGCTGTTAATGTAATAAGCGTGGCTAAAAATACCCTAATACGCTAGTAACATATTAAAGGAACTAAATTCCACTTATATTTTCAGCGGCTTCCTCCACGGCCACGTATCCTACATCTCAGAAGACTGCCAAGCTTGCCTTCTCCTTCTAACAGTACAACGCGACGCCTTCTTCCCTCTCTCTCAAGCAAAGCACACGATTGCCGAAAAACTTCGCCGAACGAACTGCCTGGTTGCCATTAACGATGCCTTAAACAGAAATGAAGAATTACCTACAACAAATCCCTTAAAACATATAGGAATACCAGAAATCAGGCATTTTATGTACAAATGTAAATCTACAGCTCAACTGTTCACTTCAGACCCGATAAGTCTAGATAAACTACAGGATTATAGGATGAGGCATAAAGTGGGGGGTGATATTATGGTGAAAAAGGCGGAAAGGTTGTCAGATATAGATTATGTGAGGAATTATAGAAGGTTTAGCAGTTCCATACATTGTACTTCGACGCCGGCTAAGCTGATATTTCGGTCGAATTCTAGTGACACCGTTTTGGCTTGGGTAAGTCAATTTATTTACTTGCTGGGGAGTTTGTTGCGCCACTTCTTCTTCCCAACAAAAACACATAGGAAGTGGTGAAGGGTGGGCTGTTCGTTTTGGGGGCTGTCTTTTGTAATATTTGACGTTCAAAAAGTGCTGTTTTACAGCCAAGTTTCAATAAATTATTTTTAGTTTGAATTTACTATTCATAAAAGATCCTATACCATGTACAGACGCTAGCACATCAAACTGCTACAATCTGACAAATTTTCGTAATAGATTTTCAACTTTATCACTGAAGCATAAAGTTCAAATTTGACTGAGAATATTTGACACTTTTGCTTGATGTGCTGGCGTCTGTACCTTTATGATATGCTGCATAATCTATGTAAAACTGCTATTTGTTCGATTATAAAATCCAATCTATACAGGCTATGCTGAATCAAAGCTGTAAATCCTTAAAATAATCTAAGAACTCGTACTTATACTACAACAAATTAACCCACAAAATATTTTTAGGTAACAAACGGCTTCGAACTCTACGTAACATTCGACCCTCTAATGGAAAAAGACCAAGCTATCAAAGCAGTAGACCGTCTCCTCAAATGGATTAAGAAAGAAGAACAAAGGATTTTCATAATGCACGCGCCAACCTTCTAGCTAAAATTCAGCGTGCCGTCGCTCAGTGGCATGATTAAAAACTCTTTGAATCGCAACTCTAGTGCTGAGGAGTGTCTATGATTTTTTTTTGTAACCATTTTTCTTTTTTATTGCATGTTCTGGTAAAATTATATAATAGCAATTTGGCAGGGATGACAAACAGTAAATTTAATAAGATTCGAGTATCGATGAAATTACATATATTATATTTAAATAGATTGGGTAACTCTAACTAAAACACTCAGCTGAATCCGGTTAGACTGGAAGCCGACCCCAACATAGTTGGGAAAAGGCTCGGGAGATGATGGGTAACTATTCGCTTTTCAAATCAGGCAATAAATAAATGAAATGACGACGAATTAAATGCTTTGTTTAGTTTTTATGTGATATTACTGAATCCGTTAAAAATGTATTTTATATAAAAAAATAAAAAGTCGAAGGCTTTATGTGCATCGTGCACGTGCGCACTCATACATGAGTTTTGATCTTGTCACTATAGAACTGCATACATAAATTGAAAAACCAAAACGTACTTTTAAAATTCGAATTATTATCTCCCGAATGTGCCACAATTTTTTTTGCATTCTTTTCATGCTACTTACCATGTATTCGTTGTCTAGAAATTCCTTTTTTAAAAACTTACTACAAACTGTCCAAAAAAAGCATACCTTGTTGTTTAAAAGCATACTTTATCATGCTGTAATTAACTTTTTGACCGCCACATCAAAAAAAGAAAGACGTGCCCTTAGCGCCAAGCTAACAATTCATCCATAAATACCTACAAAATAGTAGTGAGTTCGGAATTATATCGATTAAAACTGAATATTAATTTTGAACTCTATGTATATATGTAGTTGTGACCGTGGCGTGCTGTGCACTTTTTGGATTGTTTGTCATCTATAAGTGACTGTGGCGAACAAAAGGTTAAAGTATGTTTTTATTGCGCTGTTCTTTGCTCTATGTGAGTACCCTAATTCTATATACAAATGAGTTTACTTCTCTCTCTATATTAGTATGCACTGTTGCAATCAAGCCTTCAGCCAGACATGCTAATCTCATACTTCTTTATGGAAAATCCTAATCTAATCTTTAAAGAAAAAGCTAAGCCTTATTTTTTTGCCTCATAGCCTCTATGGTAAAATAGACTAAAATTACCTACTTATTGTACATCTGGTAGAAACATGAACAATAATATAACGTATTATTTATGAAATTAGGGCTAATAAATTGTATAAAATAAAATTGTTATAGATATTAAACTGTAATAAAAAATATAGGTACAGACACCAGCACATCAGGCTACTACAGTCTGTCAAATTTTCTTAATAGATTTTCAACTTTATCGCTGAAGCGTTATGGTTCAAAGTTGAATGGGAAATTTTGACAGTTTCGGGTTGCCTGATGTGCTGGCGTCTGTACATTGAGAAATCAGGTTAGAATAATTTATTGATTGAAAATGAAATTATTGAAATGCATTTAGCATGAATTTATAGTGTTAATAGATTTTTAGAAAGATGTTCAAAGATATATGTACAGACGCCAGCATGTCAAGCTACTATTTGTAGAATATACCCAATCAACAACCACATTGAACATTAAAGGGACTTAACATAAAGTTGAAAATTGAAAAAATACAGTTGTTAGTAACTTGATTAGCTGGCGCCCGTACATAATTATGTAGATAGTGAAATAAAATTAATAGATAATATGCTCATATTTATAGTATAAATTGTTCTTCCTATTAAACATTAACACAACAAACAAACATTAGACTTTCAATCTTGAAAGATTTCAGTTCTCAGATCTCTCTCGTTAAATGGGCTTTTTTTTAATCAGACCAGTAGTCCCAGAGATGAGCACGTTCAAACAAACTCTTTAGCCTTATAATAGAAGTGTGAATTTCCCGCAAATTCTATTTACAATGAAATCAAAACATTATCTAAGTATATCAATATAATGAACTATTTTGTTTAGCATTTCTTTTTTTTATTCAATGCTTCTAATTTGTGGGAATTAAATAAAAATCATCAAAATTCAAGTGCAAAATTAGATGTCGCTATTGTATGCATATATTATAAGGTGCTATAAAAATATCTTTCCATTTAATGGGGAGTGAAGAACTTTCATACACTGGATCAGTTAATTCAAGTTAACATTTTTGTATGAAAAAAAAAGACAAATAATGTAATTTATCTTCATTATTGTAATCTATAAACACAATACTACCTCCCATTAAAGCCGTGGCAGATAGTTTTAAAGCACCTTATATATAGCTTCGCATTATGTAATATTGCATTTGTCATAATATGAGCTTATTATGTCCACTAATAGTTTAGCCACATAGAAATAAAATATGATGTACATAATACAAAATGATTGTACTTGTAAATTAAATGTTTACAGAGAATTATTTTTATGATATTGTTATCATGCCTTTTTTTTAATATACATGTCAATTCATTGGTATTTGTCTGTATTTTGTTTTGTTTATAATCCTTACTGAGCCCCATAGAATATGTAAATTGTATGTTATCACGAAGTTCCAGAGGTCTTCTGATAGATTACTCTATAGAATCTGTATATTATGAGTGTGATGCGAGACTTCGAAAAGTGTAACACCGAAGGTCATGTCCCCGCAAGTTTACGAGTTCGAGTCTTAACAACGAATGCACGCTACCTCGAAAAACTTGACAACGAAGGCACGTTACATCGAAAAACAGAACTGGGCTTAAGTATTCTTTGGACTTAAGTTTTTTGAGGAATATGCATTCATGGTTAAGACTTTCGAAAAAGTGAATATTCGAGATCGCATGACTACGGCGTTACGTAAATTAAATGGTATAGTTATTGGAAAACAGATTTCTTAGTATACTTTGAAATATGTCTGGACCACAATAAAACTACCATCATGTACTTCACACATTTATTCTTATCAATATCTACCCCTATCTCTTCTTCTGTCAACATCGTGTCTATCTCTGTCCCTCCTATCCTTCTCTCTTTCCCTCTGTTCCCTAGACCTATCTTTTTCTCTTTCTTTCTCACGCTCCTTCTCCCTTTCGCGTTCACGTTCCCTTTCTCTTCTGCGGTCACGGTCCCTGCTGCGTGACCTATCCCTTTTGCGTTCCTTTTCACGCCTATCTCTTTCCCTTGACCTGAAAGTTAAGAAGTAGAATGATTGATAATATGACACAATAACATGATAGGAGATGCATCAATCCGTATACCAGTAGGTAATTATCATGGGGGATGATTCAATGGGCTGCAGTATGATTAAAAGGTGACTTAATAAAAAATAATTTTCAGCTAACAAGAAATATATCTTGCTAGGAACAATGCTGCTAAGATTTTCAATATTACCATGTGTGTTACGCAACATTGAAGGTTGAGTACATCTGAAGGACCGTCAATTTAGACCAGGTTGATGAGTCCTGGTTAACCTTGAGGTGACTGACCCCAAAAAGATAACTAGGACAAGCTTTAGAGATTACTTATGATGCTTATTAAATACATCATTCTAGTTATTAGGCTGTTGTTCAATTATACTGTTAGGTTAAATACTCTTTTGTATTTGAAACTGAATAGAAAAAAAAAACAAACCGGTCCCTCCTTCTATCTCTGTCTCCTCTCCGTTCCTTTTCTCTTTTGTTTTCTTTTACTTCGGTGTCAACATTTTCTTCATCAGACGGCATTTCTTCGTCCAAATCGTCATCCAGGGCCGAAACTTTAGGCTCCAATTCATTATTCTCTTCTAAGAAGTGACGCTTCTGTATTCTTGGCAGTATCACGTCGCACAGACGTTCCTCGCGAAGGAGTTCGTCTATAAACTCATCTACGTGCACAATCTCGAATTGACCTTCCCGGTTTTGCCTCCTCAACTTCCTATTATCGTTGTAGAGGGGTTCCAAATACTTGTAACAATCTACTGACGATCCTGTGAGCCTCATGTAAAATGCTCCTAAGGCACGCACATATTTGAACTCCTCGTTCTTTATGAACTCTACCACAATGTCCTTCTCAGGCTGGATCTGTAACATTTTTAAAACTAAACACAAAAACGGCGTCGGGTAAATGAAACCGCCGTGCACGCCACCGACGTATCGCAATTCCATAGCTTTGTCGACTAGCAGTTCTGCAGTTAAAGCGAAACATTCTTCCTTCCAATATTTGGAGTCGTAAATACGCGATCTGATAATCTTTTCTATCAAATATTGAGGATTTGTCCCTCGTATTGACTTCGCATCTTTTACCGTGCGGTTCGCCATTTTTGTTGTGACAGAACTGAAAGTGACAGATTGTTTGACAATCAATCTACTTTTTTTTATGTTTACAGTGAACTGAAACCAAAAACGTTTTTTAACTGTGATTCTAGTGATTCGCACAGGCGAACTTATTTTGAAGTAAAGAAGTTTGGAAAGAAGTAATAAAAACTTCTAATTTGAGATAAAAACGATAGGAATCGGTTATTGGTCCACTCCTTTAAATCTAAAAATATTGTTAACATGTACGTCCTTATGCACCACTTTTTGGACAAATCAATATAATTTTTATTTACATTTGATAATAATTTAAGATATTTTGTTGAAGATGTTTAGAAGATTTTCAATTCAGTTCAGATACTGTTGTGTAGTAAATTAAAAATATGTTTCTATACTCCTCTCGGTTAATATGAGAATTGCAATAATCATGTTAAACGCCTGAGCTAATAGGTAGTTAGTAGCGTTTTGTGGAGACCGTTTGGAAAAATATGAATTTAATAAAGTAAAAACGCTGATCATAAGATTTATTCCAGCGTGGAGATATGCTAGTATATAATTAAAAGCTAATAATAAAAAAAAGATTTTCGACACGTATAGTACAAATATAGTCTCTGGGAGTATTATTTTCGAAATTGACACCAAAATAAGCAACTGTCAACAGTGTCAAAGTTAAATCAAATAACGCCGTAAACGAGCGCGCTTTTACTTTAAAACGTTTCTTTTGTTTGTATTTCCTTATATTTCTAAGCAAATAGTGATTAACCTAATAACTTCAAACAAGTTAAGTCTTTCCCGATACAATGCAGAAGACAAAAAAGCGAAGGGGGGAGGAGGAACCGATGGAAGTGGAGGAAGAACCAAATGGCGGGCCTTCGAATTCAGACGAAAACCACTTAATAAACGGTGATATAGACCACATATCGGATGACGAAGAAGGTGGCATACGTATTGGTGATATCTATATACCGCCTGCGCCGAAACCAGCTCTTACTTTCGATACTACAGGCCCGAGGCTTATTATTACGCACATAGTAAACGAAAATTTCAAGAGTTACGCTGGTGTGCAAGCTTTGGGACCTTTTCATAAGGTAAGGAACATATTTAATTTGAAATATATCGGTATAGTTACCATGGAAGTACTCATATTCGCTCTAGAATAAGTTCATTAAGTTGAAAATTTTGTGATAACTTAAAAGTATTTATATTCTTCTAGTATATGTACAGAGAAGTACAAAAGTTCTTGTTTCTTGACGGTATGTATAATTAGCAAGAAAATTAATGGATTCTGGATGTTGATAAGTGCTATATCCATGCAATGGAGAGCACGGAAATTTATTTTGGTCCTGTGCCTTACCTCTGTTTGGGTGTGTTGTAATGCCATCTAATTGGACTAAGGAATAGAGAGTGCACCAGTGCAATATCCTAGTAGCTGTTTAGATGGTTACTGGTGGGATAATCAGTCTGAACACCAATGTTATTATTCCCATAGGCTTAATATTTAATTTGAAACTTTCTCATGTTGTAAGAAATATCTGATTCACTACTTTAAATAGTCTTATCAGCAGTTTCAACTTGTTTATTGTCACTGCTCATACTAACAAAACTACAATCCTTACAGAGTTTCACAGCAATCATTGGACCCAACGGTAGTGGAAAGAGTAACGTAATAGACTCTATGCTGTTTGTGTTTGGGTACCGAGCCACCAAGATCCGATCTAAGAAGATTTCTGTGCTCATCCACTCTTCCAGCAAGTACCCTAATATTTCCAGTGCATCTGTTGCGGTACACTTCTGTCGGATAATTGATGGGGTATGTTTATTTTATTTTAAAAACTTAACTCAGAATTTAATGGTGTTAAATAGAAATATAATTACCTATGTTATTAATTTTTGGTTTCTGATCATTGTTTATCAATCATCCTTTTTCATTTTTTTTTATTACTATATGGCCACAATTTAATTACAGTGTGAATCTCTATGTTTAGTAGTCTATTTGTAACAAATATCATTCGTTGTAGGCGTTGAAAAGTTCATTTATTTATTTATGTTTATTGTTTCACTGACGTGTTTCACAATCGTTCACACAGGTTTTATGCTACGAGTGTCATGTGAGAATATAATATACATTATTCTGTGTAACAATTGGTTAAATTAAAACACCGCATGTATTAAGGATGTTGTCCAAAAAATTAAAACATGTAATTAAATACTTCTTGCAGGAAGGCGAAGATTACACAGTAGTACCAGACAGTGAAATAGTAGTTTCTAGAACAGCCTTCAGGGACAGCTCCTCTTATTACACCCTGAATGGAAAGAGGGTGCAGTTCAAAGAAGTCGCAAAGCTACTGAGGTTCCATGGCATTGATTTGGATCACAATCGGTTCTTGATTTTACAGGTAAACTAATTACATGCAATAGAATAATTGGATTACATAATTTAAATTACATTTGGTATTAACGATTACTGTGGCCTGCTGTTTCACCTATGTCTTGTAGCAACTACTTGACAATCCTATATCATTCCTTAATAAATATGAGAATAAAGATAGCCCATCTATGACTGAATTTCTAAATCAGACCAGTAGTTCCTGAGATCAATGCGTTCAACCAGAAAACAACACTTTAGCTTAACAATTTTAGTACCAGTTAACAGTTAATTAGTAACAGTTTTGAATATATTTCTATGCTATATTTTGTTTTCATCGATCAGGGTGAAGTGGAACAAATAGCAATGATGAAGCCGAAAGCAGCAAATGAACACGAAGGAGGCATGTTGGAGTACTTAGAAGATATTATTGGCACATCCAGATATAAGGTAAATTTTTCCTTAATAGACTTTCAACTTTATCGCTAAAGCATTATGGTTCAAAGTTGATTGACAAAAGTTCGAGTTGCATGAAGTGTTGGCACAGCCAAATTGAACCTTAAAGTTGTAGTCATAGAATCCTCTTTTATTATGTTATTTACTACTAGTGTCCTGTGGACAGACTTTCTAACAATTAAAGTATTTTCCAAACTGGATGAATTGTGTTATGGGATTAGCGCTTTTAAGCAAATAAATTCTTCAGCTCTAGAAAGTAAGTATAGATAAAAAACTAACACTGTATTCTTACTCCACAGGAGCCCATTGAGAAACTAGCAATAAGAGTAGAAGAATACACCGAGATGCGTAAAGAGAAACTCAACAGGGTCCGCTTAGTTGAACAAGAGAAAATCAAACTGGAACAACCAATGAGAGAGGCCGTCGATCTCATGAACTTAACTAACACTACTTTACGCACTAGGAATATGCTGCTGCAGAAATATATGTAAGTAATTATATTCACTGAATACTCTTGAGTGTCATAAGATGTCATACTCTTGAGTGTGATAAGTCATAAGTGACCCAGCCTGCCACGGAGGTCGCGGGTTCGCTTCCCGCATAAGTCAAACATTTATGTACAGATTCCAGACGTCAGGCTACTACAATCTGTCAAATTTCCTTGATTGATTTTCAACTTTATTGCTAAAGCATTATGGTTCAAAATTGAATGGGGAAATTTGACAGTTTCGGGTAGCCTGATGTACTTGTGTCTGTACATGAGCATGAGTGTTTGACTTAGTCTATGTTTATGAGCAGTATAGTACTCATAGTACGGACGGCTACACATCAAGCTATACAAAACTAGTATAAGCTGACCTTTCAATTTCTAGAAAGGTCATATAAAGCGGGTCCAATTCAAACTGGTTTTGTATAGCTTGATAGTTAAGTCCTGCTTAGATGGGACTAGATGACGTTTATAGCAGACCCTGACTAGTCTAATATATTCTTTTTAGCCATGAAACAAACAAAATAATAGAAACAAAACAGCAAGACTTACAAGATCTGAGAGAGAATTTGGCAGCGGTTGATGAGAAGCTAAAAAAAATACAAGAGGAGCTACAGGAGAAAACGGGAGTTCTTAAGGCTGGTACCCAGTAAGTATTTTGTTGTATTTTAAATCAATTTTACCGAGGGCTCCTCTACTTTAACCTTTTGATTGCCAATTCAGAAAAAGAAAGCTGTGCCCTCAGCGCCAAGCTAAGAATTTACACATAAATACCTACAATATAGTAGTGAGTTCTGAATTAAATCGATTAAAATTGACTATTAATTTTGAACTTAAAAGTCTGTCATGTAATCGTGATCGTGGCGCGCTGGGCACTTTTTGGCTTGTCATCTATACGTGACTGGCGATCAAAATGTTAAATTTGATATTCAAATATCTCTTACAAAGGTTCCAGAGTAGCTTCAGCTTCAGTTGTAGGAGCTGCAATCGTTTCGTGAGTCATTAGCTAGTTGTTATTTTAAAAGCTTTTATTTAACTTGCCATGTATGTATGTTACGGTGGATTCTTTGAACTCAATTTTGTAGAAGATATCTTCAACCGATTGAGCAGAAATTTTGTATACACGTTCAGTTTGGATGACAATGCACGATATGTTATATGACGTTATTCTAAATCTAATATGGCGGACCGTCCAAGATGGCGGAGTAGTTATTTTTAATGAATTTCAACAATATGGTTATCAAATGAAAGGGCTGATTGAGAGTGACTTAAAACATAATTTGACGTTATTCTAAATCCAATATGGCATACCATAAAAGCTTTTTAATAAAAGATTTTTCTTTGAAGATTTATTTTATCGAGGATTTCTTCCCTTCTAGAAAGTACGACGTCCTCCAGAAAAAGAAGGAAGAGATAACAGAAAAGCTGCAAGCTTGCAAGCGCAAGACTGTGACGACGCAAGCTGATCTGACACAGAGTAATAAGAAAAAGAAGAATCTCGATCAACTGCTAGAACAAGAGAAGGGAAAGCTCATTGATTTGGAACTTGTAAGTGTTTTTATACTACAGAATAGCTTAAAATGCTTTATGGGACATTAGCATTCGCGTACCTCTGTTTTAGGCCCGGGAAGGGGGGCGGAGGGGGGGGGGTAAACTTGTATGGTTTAAGAACTTTATTTCCTCAAAAGAATTTGCAAAAATTCACTTACTGAGAAATATATCTAAATTTAAAACTAATTACAATGAGCATACACTTAAAACATGTATTTTACGTTTACAAATAATCAGCACACGTTGCTCGGCTAGATACGTAAATGTTCGTGTGTGGTGCTTGTGGCAAATGGCAAAAAAAAAACCTTAACTTATCGACAAACTATGATAGTTAAAAGTAGCAGCCCTATCCTGCTCTATAACAAGTCTCCAGTCAAGAAGGTCAGGGACGGTTTTCTCCTTTAAAAGTAACTCCGACGTCCACAGATACCAGAAAAGAACGCGAGAGAGATAGAAGACTGCGAGAAACTTCTTGTCAAACATACAGAGCAGAAAGCGAAGGCCGAAGAAGAATTACAAACGGCTGTCGCAAGTGTCAGGTAAAATTATTTATCTTTCATCTAGGGCCAACAGATAACAAAAAATACTCTATGCAAAAATGCTTAATATTTGCGCTGGTTCATTTTCAGTCAAACCCAAACTTATTTGATGTTAAAAAGCCTTTACGGACTCTTAAGAAGTGACGAACTGGTAGTAATTTTGGTTTCAAGACTTCAGATTTTAAATTAAATTATTTCTGTACATATGAACTCAACACATTCGTAATTATCAATCACTTACTTTAAATACTGTCTTATTACTGAATTCTGTCTCTAGATTGAAGAAGTTGACATAATATCACATTTTAACAGATTTTCAAGTCCCTAGTCTATCTATAACTTGCCTAAATTAAAATCAAAGTCCACTACAAAATCTCTACTACCCCTACCAGCCAAAAATAATATTATTTAAATATGACCTTTAGGTACTGCTCTTAAGATATAATTTATATTGGCAACTTGGCAGTTTAACGGCATTGACATCTCTGCCCCTACCAGGCATTTTTTTAAAATTTAAATATATGACCTTTACATTCTTAAGATGTACATTGGCAGTCTAATGCCACTAAGTTCGCTGACAGAGCATGGTCTGCTAATTAGCGCACTACTTAAAGACCATATTTGAATCATATTCTTTTGGTTGGGTGGGAGTGGAGTTGTTCATGTGGCCAATGACCTCAATCCTCTTTACCATCTAACAGAACAAAAACCCAAGGCCTTCAGGAAACAAAAGACCGTCTCCAAGCTAAACTAATGGGTTTAAAGAAAATAGTAGACGAAGCGAACAACAAATGCAAGTTAGCGGAGTCCGAACTGAAGATATATTTGAGTACAGAACAGAAAGAGAATGAAAAGTTGGAGAAAATGAAGGAAGCTTACGAAAAGGCTTCTATGGCTTTGGACGAGAAGAAACCGTGAGTATATTCGAAATATTTTTTAAATAGCAATTAAATATATATAATATTAAATATTTTAAATAAAAATTTTTCCGTCACTTGTCTTTTTGGCGCAATATAATACTTTTTAAAGTTTCTTAACTCTAATTCTTGAGGCTTAACTTTTATTTTACTCTCTTTACTTGTAACCTTTGTCATCATCATCTTTTTATTGTCCCACTGCTGGGCATGAGCCTCCTCTAATACAGAGAAGCATTGAGCGTTAACTAAAACTTAGTAAAGTTACAAAATATGGCAATAAACTACCATAGAAGAAAAAAATAATCAGAAATGTATTTTCAGGTTACAAAATGAGCTGTCGCGAACGATACCAGAGAACGAAGGTCGACTGAACGAAATCAACACAAAACTGCAGAGAATAAAGACAGAAGAGGCGCAGATTATAAATGAAATTAGACCATTAAGGTATTTTATATTTATATCAGTAATTTTTTAGGAGGATTACCTTGAATTTTTGACGCAATATAGCATTGTTTCTTTTATATTTAACTAATTCAAATCGTTTATAATATTAGTTAAGGCAGTTGAATCTAGTTTTTAGGGTGATATTCACTGTTATTTTAATTTTAGAGCGCAATTAGAAGAATCTCGTCAAGCGATGCACGCCAACACTTCGCGTGACCGAGTGCTCAACGCTCTAATGAATGAAAAGAGGCAGGGTAGACTACCCGGGATATTTGGACGATTGGTAAGCCCATTATAATGATTTTAGATACCTACACTAGCCCAAGAACTAAGTTAGAAAGCGTTTTCTTCTTTTAAGTTATGCCTTCTCGATCTGAAAGGACTGCGATTTCAATAAGTCTAAACCGTTTAACTTGCCTTTGAATTTAAGTTAAAGTAAAAATAATTTTACAACTGTATCTAATATCTACTTAGATGGAATAAAGCAGACAAGATCTATATCGATCGATAGGATAACTAATTAATCGGTCTATCTATTCATATAACATATTCGCTTATATATACGCGTGTAACTCACCATCAGAGCGTCACATTGCGCAAACTGCGCAAACATATATTTCGAATGCGCAAACTTGCGCAACATTATCTTGTTTACCTTATTTTCCAGGGCGATCTAGGTGGTATAGACAATAAATACGACGTAGCCATATCAACATGTTGCGGTGCGCTAGACAACATTGTAGTCGATACGGTAGAGACCGCCCAAGCTTGTGTGGAACATCTGAAGCAGCACGACATAGGTCGCGCTACCTTCATAGCTTTGGATAAGCAAGAGCATTTGAAACAAAATTATGAGAGGAGACGTCAGTAGTGAGTATTTTGGAATATACATGAACACCCACAACTTATTAACTAAAAAAAACCTTAATTGGTAAATAGCTTAAATTAAAATGTCAATGTATAAGTTTATGATAACTGGTTAGCAATGAATCGCCGGTATATTTCTAGTTCCTCTCTTACGGCCGAAATTAATAACCTATCTATCCATTGTTTTGCTTACTAGAGACTGAATTTTGACATTAGCTCCATATAATTTGTGTCAAATTCCTATCTCTAGTAAGCAAAACAACGGATAGATAGGTTATTAATTTAGGCCGTTAGACTTTGGCGTTTTCTTAAATCTACAGGGAAAGTTAAGGATTGCTTTTCAGGGAATTTGCGAATTCAGACTACGTTCACATCTACTTATGTTCTGATTAATAACTTCTGCGGGTATATAAATAAGCTAGTATGTTAAGTAATCTATACATATAATAAAACAGTAAAAAATCCGTGTCTGTACAAATAATATATTGACAAAAATAATAACCGAGGGGGGTTTAGAAAAAGCAATAGAACACGAATCCGAAAAAAAAATATGTCTGTTTGTCTGTATGTCTGTTTGTCTGTTTGTCTGTATGTCTGTTTGTCTGTTTGTTTGTACGCGCTAATCTTCGGAACCACTGGACAGATTTGAATGATTCTCTTTTTGTTGTATAGGTGTTAGGTCGGGGCAACATATAGGCTATAAATTATCTTGGAAACTTGAACACCTGATGCAGAACAGCAACAGACCAGCTTAACTATAAGAGATAGAGAAATGCTGCCATAGCAAAAACTGTTCCACATGATGAACATTTTCTTCTGCGAGATAAAATTTGAAGATCTGGAACAGCTGTTTTGGACCTCCTAGAGCCCAGCTACACCATTACACATATAGAAATGGCGTCTTAGCAAAAGTTGTTCAGCCTGATGAGCACTCGCTGTTGACGTATAAAAATTGAAGATCTAGAACACCTTCTATGGAACCCTAAGAGCCCAGCTACACCATCAAACATATAGGACTGACGTCTTAGAAAAAGTTGTTCGGTCTGATAGGCATTTCCGGTTGACTTATTAAAATCTAAGATCAGAACCAATTTTTGTGAAGAACCTCCCTTTTTTGAAGTCGGTTAAAAACAACATCAGCTGAAAGTACCTCAGCGCGGTGAAAGCTGTAACAGTTTAGGACTGCGTTTCGTATAGACGCCAGCACATCAAGTTACCCGAAACTGTAAATATTTTCCAATCAATTTTGAACCATATGCTTCAGCGATAAAGTTGAAATTCTATTTAGGAAATTTAACAGAATGGAAATTTTGACATTGGTGGCTTAATGTGCTGCATCATTGAAGATTCCGGCCAAAACTTCCATTTTTTTATTTTATCGCATTAATATTCCTTCGCATTTACGTTATTTCAGTTTTTAATTTTCTTTTGATTTTTTGAATTGACACGGTAGCCTGCCAGGTTGTGCAATAGAGCAGACGTTTAGATTTTTTAGGACCAAGTATCTTCACAACAAAACTATGACTATGCTTACAAAAAGTTAAATTGTTTCCATTGTCCAAAGAAGCTAAGATTCATCGGATCATAAGATCCCTAGAATCCAACGAAGAGCTAATTTAAGTATGGAGAGGCTTGATGCTGTTCAAGGACATAAGGCTGCAACTCGCACCGTTGAAACCTTTTAGGATCGAGAATTACGCCTGCGTGTTCAGCGTATTTACTCTTCCACATCCAGTTCTCTATAAAGAGACCAAAGAAGGGTATGTTGCGCCACTGACCGCTGGTTCGGAGAAACCAATTACCGATACAGAATTATGCTTGACTTCTCAGCGTATTCGCACATCTACTAACGCTTATGAAAGCAAAAATGAACCTAATGCACGACTAATTTCTGATCGAGATTATCATACATTGTCCAGAATGATGGCATCCAGGCCGATTGTCGGCTACGGCGGCCGTTCTCTTTTATGGATTTATCAACTTTTTTATTTATTTATCAAATTTAAAAATGTATCAACCAGCTGCCCAGGACATTTATTATAGTGCTCAAGCATTCGCGCAGATACAGGTGCACTCTCTATTCCCTCACTCTCACAGTCCGATGGGACGGCAATCCGACATGACTGGAGAGAGATCAGGCGCAGGACCGAAATTTACGTGCTCTCCGATGCACGGGTGAATCAATCACCAACTTCCAGACTCCAGGCTGCTTTATGAAAGTTTCTCAAAACTCACAAAGCGATTTCGACCCGGGAATCGAACCCGAAACCCCGTGCACAGCAGTCGCGCCTTGCGACTACTACATCAATGAGGCTGTTCAGAATAAGCACATAACGAAATATTCATAAGCAGTTAGAAAGTGGAAGAGACGTATAAAATTGAAGCTCTGGAACAACTGTTATGGATTGACGTTAACAAAATGGTCAATTTGAGGTATTACAAAAAGAAATCGTCTCGCGCATCCTGTTGTTTTCCCGTCCCCGGCCTTATAGAATTCGATATCAGACGTTTCAAATCTTCGATTTTGACGGCCCTGTAGTCGCTGGCATAAGCTACTGGATCCGCGTACGAAGTCGCGGGCAGAAGCTAGTAAATAATAAGCGTAGGGTTTTTTACTGGGTGTAATCTTTAAAATTGCTTAAGAAATTACACGTTTATTTATAAAACATGACTCAATAAGCAAGAATACAGACAAAAAACAACAAAAGAGAGATGACAGAAGACAGGTGGGGGGAAAATGAGTCACCCGTCACATGGGTGTGTAACCTCCCTGATTTTCGGCGAAACCCGGTCTTATCACTCAGAAAACTATCCTTATTTTTGGTACTAACATTTTCCTGATATTTTCATCAAAAAAGAAAAAACAATATCTTTTTCTAGCCCCGAAAACGCACCTCGCCTCTTCGACCTAGTAAACGTAAAAGACTCGCGCGTCCTCCCCGCGTTTTACTACGCGTTGCGCGACACGCTGGTGGCGAGCGACCTGGAACAAGCGTCACGCATCGCGTACGGACACACGCGGTACAGGGTCGTCACGCTCAAGGGTGATGTCATCGAAATTGCCGGTAAGTGTCATTTCTTTTGGGATTATGGAGGACAATTAATAAATTAAATTAATAACTTTTTAGTATTTCCGCGTAATCTACATATGTACTGTCATACCGTTCATTATAAATGATATAAAATCAATACAACTGCCTTTTCATCAATTTCAAATCAAATCAAAGTTCTTGAGTTAGTTAATATAAATACTAGCTTACGCCAGGAGGTTCACCCAGATTCCGTGAAAACAACGCCGTGCACCTAAATAAAAAGTAATCTATGTATAGCCTTCCTCGACAAATGGACTTAAAAAAATAATTCAAATAGAACTGGTAGTTCCTGAGATTCAAGCAAACAAAAAACTCTTGAGATTTATATTGTGGAAGGATCTTGATGGGGGGAGGATGCTACGAGATAATCGTTGCGCGATAAATTCGTGACAAAAGACATAGAACTTCTTAATTGAGCGTGCAAAGGTGATGTTCAATGGCAATTTAATATTAACTTACAGGTACAATGTCCGGTGGTGGTAAGACTACGATGCGAGGCAGAATGTCCAGCTCTGTACAGCAAGACACCAGCGAACAAGACCCGAGGGTTATGCAAGCCAATGAGGAGAAACTGGCTAGATTGGAACAAAGGTATTCTGTGCTCTTAAATGTTGTTCCACTGTTATAGTTTTTGGCATACTCTTTAGAACAGTTTTTGATTACACCAACTCGTATTGAGCAAGCGTGGTGATTAATGCGTTGCTTATCTGTGTGAGAGTAGGGCTGTGCCCAGCAGTGGGACGATAAAAAGGCTAACGATGATGATGAACCATTCTCTCTGGCTCATTCGATTTTTTTTACCCTTTTCACACACAGTTGGTTAGCCCCTAGGTAAGCTATTGATTGTCCTTGTGTTATGGGTGCTTACACAACTCATAAACTACATATTATTAGACTTTACACAAATATACATATATTTACAGCCAACAATAATGCTCATCACACAAATGTTGACTGTACCGGTAATCGAACCCGAGACCCTCCTCAGCTCCCCAGTCCGGTTACCATTGCGCCAATAGGGTCGTCAATTTATAATTTATATTTAAATTATTACAGGTTAGCAGAAATCCGTAGCGAACAATCGGAGCTAGAAGAGACACTGGCAACATTACAGCGTACGGTTCGCGAAGGGAAAACTACGCTCAACAAACTCAATATAGAACTCAAGAGTTTGATTGAACAAGTGCCGGTTATGAAGGTAAATATTAATATAAAAATGACTGTTTGTTAGTACGGTAAAGCGTGATTTATTTATTTAAATAGGACCATCAAGGACATATGACACTATTTATTAGAAAAAAATAAAAAGACAAAAACTCAGTCATGCATTTTTTTTCACAAAAAATCTGATATTCTGATAATATCGCCTTCATTAATTTAGAGTACTTTGTAATTTGTTAATATTATGAGTTTGTTAGGGTACCTCTACCACCGTGATTGGTGGAAACACTAAAAAAATCGGGAGGTGTGGAAATGACGTGGGGTGGCCTTTGCCCATCAGTGCAGGCTAAATAAAAAAGTTAATCCTGTGAACTGGTCCGATAGCCCATTGATTGAGGAAGGCTTTATTTTTATCCAGATGCGTGAGGTATTTGCTAGGGAACGAGGGTGAAACCACTAGCAGAAGCTAGTCAAATTATAAAATAGCTATGTTGGCGCTACTCAGAGGTCAGGCAGAAATAAAATAGCGAATATATTGAACTTAACCCCTCAAATGTCTTAAGTAATAAAAAACAAATGAGATATGACATTTCCCAATTTAATTTGAAAATATTCACATTTTCAAATGAAAATTACCTAAATACTTAACTTAAGTTCTTTATATATATTTATTTTTCATTATTCATAGGACAAGTGGAGATTTTTTCTTTTTTTTTCTTATGTATAAATGGTAATCTTAGACAGTCGAAAGGTTTAAAGAACGCTCGCTTCTGGTCCGTGTCGTATGAGTGAATATACTAGCGGCGGCCGGCTCCCGGCACCTCGCACCCCGCTCCCCGCAGGCACCTCTCGCTCGCCCGATCCGGCCGTCGCAGTGCTATATTTTGTCATGAACAGCTATCATGAAAAGAAATAGTTAAATGAAGTGGTTTAATGCAATTATTTGTACTGAACTTTTGGTGTAACGTAACTATTTACTCAACAGAATCAAATAAAGCAACAAGAAGCGAAGGTGGCGTCTAGTAGAGTGGACCCGGAACAGAAAGCTAGGTTGGAAGCCACCGTGGAGGCGACTACAGAGAGACTTGATAAAGCTAAAGAGGATGCCGGCGAAGTAAGTTAATTATTGACTAACTGAAAAACTAGTCTAGTCTAGTCTACACAATGTAGCTTGGGAAAAGGCTTGACTTTTCCCAAGCTACATTGTGTTTAGGTTCCAATTTAACCGGATGAAGCTCAGTACCAGAGTTTCACATGGAGCGACTGCTGGTCTGACCTCAAACCAGTTACCTGGGCTCCCAACCCGATGCTCGTTGGTAAGACTAATTGTTAGGCTTTCTGACTTCTGACTACCTGTGTCAACTGGCAGCAGCGCTGGGCGCGATCGTTCCATGAAATGGTGACCATCATCGTCACGATGACGAATATCTCGCGTTTTGGAAGGTTCGTTTAAATGGCTGATCCCGGCTGTCATTTTAACATCTTTGGTCGCCGATATCCAAGCAGCAGCCAGAAAGTGTGATAACCAGTCTTACCAATGAGTATCGTGTTGCCCAGGTAACTGGAGAGTAAAACACTGGTACAGAGCTGCATCCGGTTAAGTCTGGAAGCCGACTCCAACATAGTTGACAAAAAGCCTAGTCAGATAACTTCATAACAACTTTACCAAAGATTATTTTACAAACATACTGCATTACCCATTTGTAGGAGTAATAATCGTATATAATATTTATAGTTCAAGTATGGCAGTTGCTAATAATTTTTTTTATTTATAAATTGTAGAAGTGTTAAAGATCTGAAATAAACGTTTTTTTTTTATTGACGAGAACAGACAGGCAGTCGCTTCATGTGTAAAACTGGTACCCAGCTGCATACATTTAAGTCTGGCAGCTAAGCTAAGTCTAGGCACAAAATCATAACTTTAGCAAAGATTATTTTACACACATACCCATTTAACAGGTAGAAGAACAAGTGCAAGAGGTCGACGCGCAGATATCGGCGGTCGCCGGCGGCAAAGTAAAAGATTTACAGAAGACTGTCAACGAGCTTGTCAAGAAGATAGACAAAGTCAACTCTGAGACCACTAAGCTTAAGGTCGCTATTAACACCAGCAAGAGGTTCGTACTGCTTTTGTTTTTAGCCCAGTATATCTACACTAATCTAAATTTTATTTTTCTAAAAGGCCTTTTTTCTAAATTAAATTTTATTATTTTTCTATTAATATATAAAATAAAAAAAAGCTTTTTTGTGAGTGTGTGTGTGTGTATGTAATTAATAAACTCAAAAACTACTGAACGATTTAAAAAATTCTTACACCATTGGAAAGCTACATTCGTCCTGGGTAACATTGGGTATATTGTAGAATAAATAAAATAAAAATTAAATATTTTGTACTGTTAGGGGTAGCAACAGGACACAGGTGAAAACGCCAGAAGTTAGTTTATACATCCTACTACTATTATAAAGGCGAAAGTTTGTAAGTATTGTTACGAGCTAGGGGTTCTAGATAAATTATACTCGATTACTTTTATCGAACGATACTTTATTTAAACCAAAAACAATCACAACAATCACTAAAAATCACTACACACTCTTATATTCACTAATCACTTCGGTAGTAGTCGCTAGAAAGCTCACGAGTTAGCTTTGCTAGTTCTTCACTGTTTCGTATTCAAAACTGAACTGACTCACCGCGCGGTCGGCCGTCTATTTATATCGCGCGCGTAGACATCTAGAAAGTTCAAAGGCCGAGGCAGATCGATAAGGCCCGAGAAAATTCCAATAGTTACTTGAAGGTCAGTGAACTACTAGTATCTACTCATGCTATTGTTCGGAGGTCGATGACCCGTACTCGAGAGTGTTACGCAAGCGGTCGAATGTTTTCGAACTTTTGCAACTATGTACTACATTACTGGACATTTCTAGACCACATATCTAGAACATTCTACTAATTTCTAATTATTTCGAGATTTTACTTTTAAACAACATTGTCTTATCGGCCTACGTAACACTGCCCCCTCCTTAGACATGCTCGTCCCGAGCATCGTTATTCCCGAAATATCGCGCCAATCGATCAACATGAACAATCTTGGGTACACTTCGCACGTTCTTCTGTATTCGGTAGGTGACGTCGTTGATCTTGGTCACAACGCGGTATGGTCCATCCCATTTAGCCTGCAGTTTAGGAGACTTCCCTTTGCTTCGTACAGGGTTATGCAACCACACTAGTGACCCTTCATCGAACCCACTATTGTTCATCTTCCGGTCATAACGAGTTTTTACTCTCTCGGACATCTGTTGGCCTGATTGTCTGACATGCTCGTACACGTCATTCATTTTACTGCGCAAGTCATTCGCATAGTCTGTTATACAACGTGGCGTATCAGGAGGAATGCCGGTTATCAAATCCGCTGGTAACCTTAACTCTCTGCCAAAGTTAGCAAACGCAGGGGTCACGGTCGTACTCTCATGAACAGCACTTCGGTACGACAGGAGAAACGGTTGAATGTGCTTGTCCCAGTCCTTTTGTCTGCTTGACACTACTTTGGCCAGGTATCTTTCCAACGTTTGATTAAACCTTTCCACCATTCCATCAGACTGTGGGTGGTACGATGTGGTTCTGGTTTTATGTGAACCCATCACTCGACATGTTTCCTGAAAAACTTGCGACTCGAAGTTTCTTCCTTGATCGCTGTGGATTTCCAGGGGTACTCCAAATCGACAGAAAACTTCGTGAACCAGTTTATCAGCAACCGTCGTTGCCTCTTGATTAGGAATGGCGAAAACTTCCGGCCACTTGGTGAAGTAATCCATGACAACCATGAAATATTTGTTACCTCTGTCACTTTCAGGGAATGGCCCGGCGACATCCACTGCTATCCGTTCCCAGGGAGCTCCAACATTGTAGACTTTCAAAGCACCCCTGCTACGGGTCTGAGGTCCTTTTACTGCCGCACAACTGTTGCATTTGCGACACCAATCCTCCACATCCTCACGACAGTGGATCCAGTAAAACCGCTCCCGTATCTTCAATAGAGTTCTCTTTACTCCCAAGTGACCTCCTGAACATCCATCATGGTAAAGCCGTAAGATATCTGGTACTTTAGCTTTTGGGACAACCATCTGCAGGTGACAGTGGTCCCCACGTGCATTTTCCCATCTACGGCACAATACGCCATCCTGGATAACCAAACTCTCCCACTGTGCCCAATAGCTCTTAGTGATCGTGCTCATCGATGCCACATCACACCATTTCGGCTTGGGAGCGCCGGCCTCGATCCAATCGCGAATTGGCTTAACATCTGGGTCACTTTGCTGAGCATCTTGCAAGGTTTCCTTCCACTCGTCACTAAGATCCGTCCTTAGCATCCTTACAGGTACTGCTTCTTTATTTTCTTGCCTGACACAATGCTTGCAGTCCTCCGGACAAGGTCTTCGTGATAAGGCATCTGCGTTGCCGTGTGACTTCCCACTGCGATGTTCGATGGTGAAGTCATACTCTTGTAGCAATTCAATCCATCTTGCTACTTGCCCTTCTGGATTCCTGAATTGCAACAACCACTTCAATGCAGCATGATCAGTTCGCAAGTGGAACCTACGTCCTAGCAAGTATTTACTGAAATGCTGCAAGGTCTTCACAACGGCGAGAAGTTCACGTCTCGTCACACAGTAATTCCTTTCGGGTTTCGACAAGGATTTGCTGAAATAAACTATAACAACTTCATGATCTCCTTTCCGCTGGGACAACACTCCTCCAATTCCAGTATTACTTGCGTCTGTGTCAACGATAAATTCATTTTCTGTGTCAGGGTAGCCCAAAATAGGTGTATCACACAGACGCTTCTTTAATTCTGTAAAAGCGATGTTACAGCTCTCATCCCAACAGAATGGTCTTTTCTCCTCAGTTAGCTTGTGCAGAGGTTTGGCGATATCAGCAAAATTCTTGACAAACCGTCGATAGTATGAGCACAAACCTAAAAATGCTCTAACCTGCGTCTTGTCTCTCGGAATTGGCCAGTCTTTCACAGCGACGATCTTTTCTGGGTCGGTCCGCACTCCTTTTTCCGAAACTACATGACCCAAAAAACTGACTTCACGCTTGAAGAATGAGCACTTCTTCGGACTAAGCTTCAGGTTGGCTCCTCGAATCTTAGAGAGCACACGCTCCAAATTTCGAAGGTGGTCTTCAAACGTCCGGCCAACAATGATGATGTCATCCAAATAGACCAGGCAAGCATCACCAGTCAATCCGGTGAGCACTAACTCCATTAGCCTTTCGAAAGTTGCAGGAGCATTGCACAATCCGAATGGCATGACGTTGAATTGCCATAATCCTTTTCCTGTGGAAAATGCTGTCTTCTCTTTATCCCTTGGGTCTATCTCTACTTGCCAGTAGCCACTTTTTAGGTCCAAAGTGGAAAACCATTTCATCCCTGACAGCGTGTCCAGTGTGTCGTCTATCCTTGGCAGTGGATAGCTGTCTTTCTTCGTGACGTCATTCAGCCGGCGATAGTCTACACAAAACCGCGTGCTGCCATCTTTCTTCTTCACGAGAACTACAGGCGAACACCATGGACTCGATGAAGGCTCAATAATCCCATCCTTTACCATTTCTTGAATCATGGTGTCCACTTCTCTTTCTCTTGCCACTGGTAGCCTTCTTGGACGCTGACGAATCGGTAACTCATTCCCAGTATTGATTCTGTGCTGAACCAATCCGGTTTTTCCAATATCGGCATCATTCGTAGAGAAAGCGTCGGCATACTGGAGCAACATCTTTCTAGCCATCTCCCTTTCTGTTTCAGACAAATCTTTACAGCAATCTTTCAACAGACTTGAAATGTTGACGTTATCACTTTGGACGTTCTTTTTGGAATGGCGCTCATCGCACTTACGCATCCAAGCCACTTCTTCACAGTTACCCATTAATGTACCCTTCTTGATCACTAGATACTTTTTGCTTGGATTCAGTATGCGCACAGACGCGACGTTGTTTGCCTTCACTAAAGTACGTGCCATCTTCCATGCAAAGTCTCCATCTGATCCTTCAATAAGACTGCATCGATTTCCCTGTCCAGAATTCTGTGGGAGACGAACTGGAACCATTGTCTCTGACCGTGGCGGAAGAGAGACAGTCTTCAGGCAGTACACTTTCCCTGATGGTGCACCTTCTATGAAGATTTCTTCTGCACCACATTTTAAGACTCCTTGGTTCACGTCAATCTCACAACAGTGTCGTCGCATGAAGTCTAATCCCAGGATACAATCATCCACTATGTCAGCTATTATGACCTTATGCTGGTAAATGATGTTCCCCAGCTTTAGATCTACTTCCCTCTCACCTCGGACGGTTATGTGCTGACCAGTAGCTGTTACCAAATTAACGTGGTCATGTTTCGCAGAGAAGTCCCCAAGAACACGATTCGCTAGTTGGGAACTGATAACCGTGCGAGAAGCTCCAGTATCCAAGGTCAGTTTACATGGTCTTCCATTCACTTCGCCTTTGATGATCAGGCTGTTCCCATCGTGGGCTTGTGAGATCGAAATCCTCGGGGCTCTTTTAAAACCAGTCAGCACCCGCCCCTCAGTCCTGGCGTTTACTCGTTTCCCTGCTCCTGGGCGGCAGCATTAGCCGTCCTTCTTTCTCGGCTATTATCTTCGGTTGTGCTGCTTCGCTTCGGGCAGCTCGACTGAAGATGACCCTTTTCTCCGCATGCGAAGCACCTGGGACTGTATTTGAAACGGTCCCGTGAAGCCAGTGCAGGTGCCGCAGAAACCTCCCTGATGCGATGAGCACGATTGTCTTTTCTTATTGCCTCAACTTCCAAGGCGTGAGCTACGGCACTCTTCAAAGTCTCGTGGTGCCCAAGACTTACAATAGTTCTTACTTCCAGATCTCGTATGCCATCGACGAATGCCTGCACTATAGTCGGTTCGATGGGCCCAGTCGCGGACTGATTCGCTTTACGAACCAGCTTTTCAATCTCTGTGGCCCATTGCTGCAGATCTTCACCAACACGTTGTACCCGATCCTTCAGCTGAGCGCGATATACGCGTTCCAGGTGTGCATCGCCGTATCTGATTTCTAAAGCCTCAATCAGCTGATCGTAGGTCATGTTCGGGCCAAGGGCATCTAGCACGGATAAAGCCTGGTCGCGGAGACCCAACTTCAGTGCCGTCATGGCTTGTTTTTCTGTCCACCCATTAATTTCTTTAGCTGCTTCAAATTGGATCCTATACGACGACCAGGGAGATGTTCCATCAAAAGGCGGCACCTTAAAGTCTCGCATTGAAGGCGCAGCCCCAACCGGGAGTGCTATCCTTTCTCCAGCCTTTATGCTTCCCAAGGTCTTCTCCATATCGGCGATCTTGTGCTCAGCCTCCGAGATGCGGTTCTCATGGACCTCTACTTTTTCCTTGACGGCCTTGACTTCTAAGCCGAGCTCCGCCTTCATGTTTTTCAGTAGGTGCGTGTGTTCCTCTAACTGACGGGCCTGCTCCTCTTTGTCGCGCTGCAGCTTTTCTTCTAGACGGCGAGTTTGTTCTTCTCGGTGGCGAGATTGTTCCTCTCGGTCATGCTGCATCTGTTGCTTCAGTTCCTGCATTAGAAAGATCAGGGCTGAGAAATCCATTGCCGGAGACGGTGTAGAAACATCCACGAGCGGCGATGGTGTAGGTGCACTCGAACCTTCAGCAATTGGCTCCGATGACGGCTGATCACCAGCAGGCGTCTGCACAGGAGTAGGCACAAACCGTCTTTGGTCCACTTCTTGCTGTCGTTGACTTCGGGTACGAATACCCTCCATATCGTCCTTGGGTAACACGGGCATAATTTATCCCACTTCTGACACCAAATTGTTACGAGCTAGGGGTTCTAGATAAATTATACTCGATTACTTTTATCGAACGATACTTTATTTAAACCAAAAACAATCACAACAATCACTAAAAATCACTACACACTCTTATATTCACTAATCACTTCGGTAGTAGTCGCTAGAAAGCTCACGAGTTAGCTTTGCTAGTTCTTCACTGTTTCGTATTCAAAACTGAACTGACTCACCGCGCGGTCGGCCGTCTATTTATATCGCGCGCGTAGACATCTAGAAAGTTCAAAGGCCGAGGCAGATCGATAAGGCCCGAGAAAATTCCAATAGTTACTTGAAGGTCAGTGAACTACTAGTATCTACTCATGCTATTGTTCGGAGGTCGATGACCCGTACTCGAGAGTGTTACGCAAGCGGTCGAATGTTTTCGAACTTTTGCAACTATGTACTACATTACTGGACATTTCTAGACCACATATCTAGAACATTCTACTAATTTCTAATTATTTCGAGATTTTACTTTTAAACAACATTGTCTTATCGGCCTACGTAACAGTATGGATGTATGGATGTATGGATGTATGGATGTTTGTTACTCTTTCACGTAAAAACTACTGAATGGATTTGAATGAAACTTTACCACAATATAGCTTATACATCAGAATAACATATAGGCTACTTTTTATCCGGGTATGGAAAGTACTTCCCTCAGAAAGCGGGTGAAACCGCTGGCGGAAGCTAGTAAACTTATAAAATCTTCATGTTTTTATAAGCTCTGAATTTCGTGATTTTCTTTCTCACAGAAACGCAAAGAAGTCAAAAGACAAAATCCAGCAGATGGAAGCAGATCTCAGGGAGACTGAAAAGAATTTGGAAACATTGAACAACCAGAAGAAACAGCTCACTTTGGAGACTTCTCAACTACAGAAGGATTTAGAAGAAGTAAGTAGTATTTTTCTATTCTATAAAACATTTGATTATTTTTTTTACACAATTAACGGTCACTCGTGACTACAGTCGGCTTTCTTCGGCCGAAACGTGGGAAGACAAGAGGTACCGTATACCTTTATAATGACATCGCGAGTAAGACTCGTTTGCTGTGTGAAATACGTTTACAAGTTGCGAAAGTTTAAAATCATTATTTTATATTAATAATATAAAGCTGATGAGTTGGTTTGTTTGCTTCAATGCGCTAATCTTGGAAACTACTGATCCGATTTGAAAAAACCTTTATTTTAACATAAAAACCTTGCTCGATAAATAATCGAACAAGGCTTTTTTCTGGGTGCGCAGTGTACTTCAATAGCGCGGGTGGAACAACTAGTAATATTATAAATCCGTAAAAAAATCGAAAGTTGCTTTGTAAGTTTTTCTTTGTCATTCAAATATCACCTCCAGAAGACCTCCAGAAAGAACGGAGTGGATTTTAGTCAGTAAGAGACACTCGCTCCCTCATTTTGATCTCAGTCTTTCCATGAAAAAAATATCAAAGCTTACCAAGAAATAAATTTACTAAATTGTACAATCGATCTTTTTTCAACTTCTAGGTAGACGAGCAAATAAACGAAGGTACGGACGAGTTCTCAGGACTAAAACAAGAAATACAGAAGCTTCAGAGCAAAGAGAACAAAATCAAGGCCGAGCGTTTAGAGTCTAACAACTTGGTCACCAAAATGGAGAAGAGTATTCAGGACTGTCAGAGTAAAACGCCCATGTGGGATAAGGAGGTATGTAGCATACATTTTTAAAGCTACAAGTAAATGGAACAGCTACTGCTTTGGTTTGTAAGAAAGTTCAGAATTTATAAGACGATTGTTTATTACGTCAGAAAATCTGTAAGATAAGTATAAAATATTAGGTTAACAAAACAGTAAAAAATGGCCTAACTACATTTAGGTTTGAGTTTATAAACGAAATATCTTCATTACGCACGTTTGCCCAGCACGCCACGGTCACGACTATAAGACAGACTTTTAAAGTAAAAAAATAACAATCAGATTTAATTGATATTATTCCGATCTCACTTCTATATTGTCGGTATTTATGGATTAATTCTTAGCTTGGCACTGAGGGCATGTCTTTCTTTTTTTTTACGTGGTGGTCAAAAGGTTAAAAAATCACAGTAGCCAAAAAATATTTAAAAAAATAAAAGTAATTAATTCATTAAAACATTTTGTTCACAGCTAAAATCACTAAAACTGGAAGACCCAGGCATAGAAGGTATACCAGGAATAGAACCCATAGTGCCATTGCCACGTCACACTCCCGAGGAGTTGGAGGAGGCCGAAGTGGAAGAGCTGAGGAACAGACTGACTGCACAGAAGAATAGGATTGGTGATAAGAAGCCTAATCTACAGGCTATACAGGTAAGAAAAGCTATCTAGCATTTTCTGGTTGTTTAAGTACTGATGGACTTGGTTAAAGCATTAGCCTCTGAAGTACGAGTGTGCGGGTTCAATGCCAGGTCAGGTGAGTACCACTGTTAATTTTCTAAGTCATAATGTACTTTCTAAGTGTATCTTGGTCACCAATGACTGAGTAAAGATGAAGAAAGACATCTTCAGGAAATTTGGACTTAAAAGTCTGAAGTCGCCTTGAGCAAGCGTGGTGAATGACCTTCATTCCTTCTCTGTATAAAGAGTGGCCTGGGTCCTGCATTGGGACAATGAAAACGCTGATGATGTTATTTTCAGCTCTATGTGTTAGGATTAAGGTTCATATTTAGTTCATACTTAGCAGTGAGAGTGTAGACAGCAACGTTTGTCTCTTCACTGCTTCACAGATAAGAATGCAGATAGCAGACATTTTTTTTGTAACATACAGAATAGAAAGAATATTTTTGGTGTTATTATCTATACATACGCGTGATTTAAATTTTTTGTCTGTATGTATGTCTGACTGCCCCGTTGGTCTAGTGGTTGCAAGGCGCGACTGCTGTGCACGGGGTCTCGGGTTCGAATCCCGGGTCGGGCCGAAATCGCTTTGTGGGTTTTGAGAAACTTTCACAAAGCAGCCTGGAGTCTGGAAGTTGGTGATTGATTCACCCGTGCATCGGAGAGCACGTAAATGTCGGTCCTGCGCCTGATCTCTCTCCGGTCGTGTCGGATTGCCGTCCCATCGGACTATGAGAGTGAGGGAATAGAGAGTGCACCTGTGTCTGCGCGAATGCTTGTGCACTATAATATGTCCTGCGCAGCTGGCTGATCTCCATAAATGAGAACGGCCGCCGTAGCCGACAATCAGCCTGGACGCCATCATCATCATGTCTGGGCTAATCTCAAAAAGTACTGCATGGATTTGCTTCAAATTGGCATGAATATAACACTAAGAGGTCGGGTCAATATATATTCTACATATTATCACGCTATCACGTACGAGGGGGGGAGGGGGTTAATGTTTAATCGCCTAATCCGCATGGGCGGACGAAGTCGCGGGCAATAGCTAGTAAAACACTAAAGTTAAACAGACGTTCGATACTTCATGGGTCGTTACGGGTGGTTAGAAGCCAGAAAGTTTGACAACCAGTCCATGTAAAACACTAGTACTCATCTGCGTCCGGTTAGATTGGAAGTCGACCCCAACGTAGCTTGGGAAAAGGCTACACAGAAGCAATAATGAATTTGTTCCAGGATTACAAAGCCAAAGAGGAGCTGTACATACGTAGGGCGGCCGAACTAGACGAAATAACGACGAGGCGAAATGAAATGAGAGCGCTCTACGAACAGCTCAGAAAAAAGAGGACTACGGATTTCTTAAGCGGTTTGTACATATCTAACTATCTGAATAAAGTAAAACGAAATGAAGTTTTAATAAATAAATACATTTTGGATGTGAACAACTAGTCAAATTCAATACCTTTATAGAGCTGTCAAAAACGGTTACTCTCCATGCAATTTGTATGAAAACGGAACCCATGGCGTCACAGATTTTTCACTAATGTATACTTATTTCGATTGTTTTGTACGCCAGTCTAACCAAGAGATATTGGGTTGCCCGGGTAACTGGGTTGAGGAGGTCAGATAAGCAGTCGCTCCTTGTAAAACACTGGTACTCAGCCGAATCCGGTTAGACTGGAAGCCGACCCCAACATAGTTGGGAAAAGGCTCGGGAGATGATGTATATGTACTTATTTTAATTATATTATCAATAAAATAAATTAAAACAATTTTCGGTTCAAAACGATAAATTAAACAGACATTATTGTAAAATGCTTTACAAAATGAATATGATAAAGTATTTTATTATTGACCTAGTCCACATCTCAATTATTGTAACATTGTAAAAAAAAAAATGTAAAATCGAAATACTAGAAATCTAAAATAAATAAATATAAAGTAAAATAAATTGCAATTGGTTGTATACAGTATCAGCACTTATTTATCTATGTATGATTTTAGGTTTCAACACAATAACAGCGAAGTTAAAAGAAATGTACCAAATGATCACGTTGGGAGGTGATGCTGAGCTGGAGCTAGTAGACTCCTTAGATCCCTTCACCGAGGGTATTGTTTTCAGGTAAATTTAATACAATAAATGCAGGAAATTCATCCATAATATTATTAATATCGATCATCACATTTTCCTGACTACAAAACGTATTTTTGCGAGTCAGGATCTTTAGCAGCATCTGTTATAATAACTTTTAACTCCTGATGCAAAAAAGTGTCTTAAGTTTGACCAATATTTATATTAAGTTTCTCTGCTATATCTCGCTGCCTCTTTGAGTTAGTAGTTTAAAAATGTAAAAAAAAAACATTTTTCATTTATTCAATTTTTATTTGTCCTATAGAAAAGAGAAATATGTATTTCATTTTAGTAACATTATTGTTCACTGTATTTCAAGCAATAGATGAAATTCTCTTACGCAATGACACTAACCTACACTCTCTCAAAATCCTTTTTTATCAAGCGCTAATTCTCCCAATTTGTTCCCCAGCGTCCGTCCCCCAAACAAATCTTGGAAGAACATTTCAAACCTGTCCGGCGGTGAGAAGACACTATCGTCCCTAGCTCTAGTATTCGCGTTACATTACTACAAACCTACGCCTTTGTACGTAATGGACGAAATAGACGCCGCATTGGACTTTAAAAACGTGTCTATTGTCGCTAATTATATTAAGGTGAGTTTCTATTCATTTACTTATCACTTATCACAATTTTTATTTAAAATTCAAAATCATTTATTCAAACTTGGCTGTAAAACAGCACTTTTTGACGTCAAATATTACAAAAGACAGCCCCCAAAAACGCCCACCCTTCACAACTTCCTATGTGTTTTTGCTGGGAAGAAGAAGTGGCGCAACAAACTCCCCAGCAACACATGTCTGTCTGTTGGTTTGAAGAACCTTTAAAGTTTAAAAAATATTTGTAGTCTGTCTACTTCTATACTTCTCTGGGTCAGTTTCACGATGTCCGAGCCAGTACCTATCAAATAAATTTAAAATGGAACAGAATTTGTATGAAATTATCTACGAAATAAACTAATTGGAACTTATTCGTAGGTGGTGAAACAGGCCGTAAGGGCCTTCGGTAGATAGTGGCTATTCGGACATTACGAAACTGACCCTAAGTCTTCTCTCTGACGTCATCTCTTTTGTGACTTGCATATCATATGAAAATATCCTACATAGTTGATTGAACTTCACACTGCATACAGAAATATACCTATTCTATTTTCAGGAACGTACCAAAAACGCCCAGTTTATTATAATCTCGCTTCGATACAACATGTTTGAAGTATCAAATCGTCTCGTCGGCATTTACAAGACCGAAGATTGTACAAAATCTGTTACAATCGAGAACAAAATTCCCGATCCATTGCCAAATGATATTGAAGTTTAAGTGTATAGGAATAAGGTTCATTTTTAGTTTAACTATAAAAAATGTGAAATATCACGTCAGGTGAGATCTGTATAGAATATGGTGACTAATAAATGTAATGATATTACAGTTGCAAATGTGTTTTGTCCATCTTGCCTTGAGTCGTGGTGGCCTAGACGCGAAAGCACCAACCTCACAAGTTACGAGTATATCTTGGATATGACTGAGTAAAAGTGTAAGACATATCTTGAGGAAACTTGGACCAATCCGCCTTGAGTAAGCGTGGTGATTAACTGTCATTCCCACTGCGAGAAGAAGCTTGTGGGATAATAAACAAAGATGATGATGAGATTCCTTTTCCTAAATCTTCGTTCTGATTTTGACTGACTTCATAATAATTGAATAAGGACACAATAAATAATATCCTTCTATTCTGATATACTATGTGAGATGACGGCTGCCACCGACTGGTGTCGTTGGCTCCATCTATCAATTTGCCCTTCGTTTATGTAAGCTCAAGTTCAGAGACACCTATACCTAGATGTTTCCAGTATCAGCAATTTTTTATAACCCCATTGCAGCTACTTTAAAAAATACTTATGAATAAGTCGTGTTGAGTGGAAATAAAACACAAAACCAACATTTTTATCATAATTTATTGTTAGAGAACATGTCAATATAATAAAGGTGTAATTAACACAAATGGTACAACTCTGTGAGGCAAGCGAGCGTCGCTTGCAGAGCGAGTACCTTCGCGCGGCCGCCGACGTCGCGCGACACGCGCCGGCACGCTGACGTCACCAGCGATGTATAGTTCACCCTGCCGCAGTTTACTGGCTTACTTTAAGGTCTAACAAAAATAGTGCACCATATTTTCACAGGTCATCTAGTACATGCTAAGGATCATGTTAACCACAAAAAAAGTTGAATGACCTAGGGGTCAACGATCGAGAGCGTTCTTAGGGTCGGCGTTATGCGTAAGAACACAATTACAATTTGGTGAGTGGGATGTTTTTAATGGATTTTATGGGTTTTTTGTGGTAAACATGATCCTTAGCATGTACTAGATGACCTGTAGAAATATGGTGCACTATTTTTGTTAGACCTCATGTATTCGTACTACATGGTACTATATTTGGATGTTGTATATTTCCCTTTTAAAAATGAAATGATGACACCTGTCTCTTTCCAAATTGATATTTCAAGCTGTTTTCATAATACAATCGTAAACTGTATAGGAAACGTATCAAGTGGTCATAAAGTGATTTTAAATGTCTACATAAAATATGTTTTCAGTTGAAAAAAGAATCTTAACCAAGTGCTGACATTTTTTGTGCACTGTTCCGCGACACAAGGAGTCAAAATAAACGAAAATCAACAAATAACACCAGTTTTGCCATTCGTGATATTTCAACACAAGTAAGCCTTTCATATACCCTGTCTTTTCCTATAAGTATATTTTAAACCACGTTGATAATATTTATGTCTGGTACGCAAATAAGATCAATTGGCTGTCTTTGCTTCCGACTTCCGAATTGTTAGGTATTAGTGAGATTTGACGCGTAAATACTTAGTTTTGTTACATTAGTATTATAATTGATTTCAATATTTGCGGCCGCTAAAGGTAGCGAAAATTACAGTACTAAAGAAATGTGTGAGAGAAGAAACGAGTCTCTCACGTTTCTTTTCTTTCGAAATGAACTGTCGATCACTCGATATTAGCTACCCACAATGAAAAAGTAGTTTTATTAAAAAGTGCATAGACAATGGAAGGAATAGAGGTGAGGGAATACTTTTAAAAATTGTAAGATTATAACAATGAATAACATTTAAATGCTATGGAAGCCATTCATCTGTGTCACAGATTTTTTTGACAAACCATGCCTTCTAGGCGTTCTCGTGCAATTTTATATTAATCTACCTACATTTACATTATGCAATTATATGTAGACTTTAACTTGCTGAAAAAAGGTATTTTTTCTTTTAGCACAATTCAATTCTAAAAGGTGAACACCTAAATAAAATATCTAAACATATTCCATAATTTACAATACATTTATTTAAATAATTTTCAATTACATACACATACATAAATATGTTACTTTCAGTTCGCTTATCACAAGTTTCACATCAAATCAGGCTTTTTTTCAAGAATATGTCTGGATATAGTGCGACATAAATTCTAATATACACACTGACTTTTAAAGAACAAAGTTTTGTTCAGATTATTTACTTTTATTGATAATAATACATAAGAAAATGCTTTGATTATCCAAAACTGTATTTTCGTTTCTGATATCGACACGACCGGAGAGAACGCGAAAATACGTCGTATTGTTGGATTGCGGGAATAGTGTACCTGTATCTGCGCACATATAATAATTATGTCCTGCGTAGCTGACTGATCACTGACGCCATTGTTATTATATAAGTTTAGCCCAAGATTGTTACAACTCGGATTAATTCCATTCATCATTGCCTTAAGAAACAAAAAAAAAGAATCATCTTGAAACCAAATATTTTAAATTGTTTTGAAAATTCTTACTTAAAAGTCAGCATGTAATCATAGATACTAGTGATGCAAAAGCAATGCATTTTATCAATACTCTCACTAACTCCATAGTTCTACGGCTCATGACACGGAGTAATTAACAAATGAAGAATACAATTGACACAATTTTTTTGTGGGAAATCATCAAATGAGCAGGAGTGGGTGGGACCCACTGTGGGTGCAGCTGGAGGGACTGTCGCATTCTTATTGACTAAAATCCATTTTGTCCTTTCTGCAAACAACTAGTAGCCCCGGCCGACCCCGGCCCTACGGGGCTCCTTTAAAGGAACACCCTCAAATGATGAAATGAATTGAACAGAAAGTACCTATTATGTCTGTATTACGCAACGCGTCTATATATGTGTGCGTAAGCGGGAACGCATGCGCGATCCCCCGCGCGCGCCCCCTTGCGAATAAACAGTGTGCAATTGACTCGCTTGTTTGATTGACATGTGCGACCACCCCCCCTGTCATCCGGAACGCATACATAACAGTACCAATGACTTATGAGTCCAAAAGAAATAGTGTTACTTGAATCATCATGAGCACCAAAATGCTTGTAACGTAAAAAGAAGAAATCTGAATTTTGAATAGGCATAGATTGGTAATTCATTTGTTAATTCCTCTAAAAGTTGACTTTGAGCCAAATCGATAGCCGTAAAACTACAAGTTTTTTAAACATCAATTAGTCAACAGTCGTTTTATTAGATGTAATTAAAGTAATAACTCTTTGCATACAACAAAAAGGCTCTATTACAAAATGGCCCAGCACTTAATAAAATTAATTAATCATGATCAAAAAGTTATTAATGGTTAGCAGTTTTTGAAGTTCGTATTTTTCGCATGTTACATTTGAGATATCCATTTGCTAACCAATCTGTGACCAACTTAATTTTAAAGGGACAATTTTGTTAAAGAGCCTTAATTACACGATCAATAACAATATACCTTACACTTCTTGCACCAAGACCATGACTTCTGGCTTCAAATACACGTCTTTATTCGGGCTATTTTGTATCTGTTCGGCGACAGATGAGTGCCAAGCAAAAGTGAGTATTGTTGCCGGTACAAGTCGTAGGTCAATAAGGGTCTTATTCGCGTCTTCTTCGGGTATCAACTTGTGACCTGTTGGCGTGTTAAGGACGAAAGGTAGGTCATGTTCGAGGTTCTCTCGAACGAATTCGTGTATTTCCATGTAACGTTCATACACTGAGAATGTTCCCTGTAATTAAATGTAAAAATAATGTTGAACTATAAAAATACACTAAAAATTAATTGATATTTTAGTGACTTTTTTTTTAGTAAATAATGATTTGATTAAAGAAGACTTTATATCTTGATATTTTAATAAAGTAATTCATGTCTGAACCACTAGTAAATCGAACTTAGTTATGAAAACTGGACCCAAACATCACTTTTGCCAATATGATAATAATCTCACTAGCTACGGTCAGCGGTTTGGTTTGCCCCGTGTCCCGTAGGTATTACTTCGCGAACCCATATATTATGTATCTTATACCCTTCCTCGGTAGATGGGCTATCTAAGACTGAATCAATTTTTCAAATCGGCCCAGTAGGTATATAAGTATAGATTGTTTACCTGTAAAAGAATCCCGTCAGGGAAGCGTACCCTGATGATAGCGAACTTGTATTTGCGCATTTCTCTGAGCTCATCCTTCTCTCTCATCGCTTTAGTTCTAAGCATCTGACTTCTCTCTATAGCCTCCGTTCTGTAGATTAACAAACATACTTTATGAAAATTTTATTATGTTATATTATTATGTGAAAATGTTTTTTTTTTTATAAATTGATTGAACTTTAACGAGATAATGTAATGTGTAATCATAGATATGGATATGGAGTAAAAAATGTAATCATAGATATGGACATTTTTTGGCGGACTGCCGTCCCATCGGGCTAAGAATGAGGGAATGGAGAGTGCACCTGTGTCTGCGCAAATGAGCATGCGCTATAATATGTCTTGCGCTCGCTCCTTGACCGCCAGGTCATTCAACTGTTTTTGTGATAGACATGATCCTTAGCATGTACTAGATGACCTGTAAAAATATGGTGCACAATTTTTGTTACACCTTACTTATTTTAAACACAACACACAGGTCTTACTCGCCATAAAAAAATATTATAAACGCACGTACGCTTCCTCTATTTCTCCCGAGTTTCGTCCGAATTACACCGACCGTGGTCACGGGTGTTGTTATTGTTTAAAAACA
Organism: Heliothis peltigera; assembly: GCA_958496145.1. Classification (NCBI taxonomy): domain Eukaryota; kingdom Metazoa; phylum Arthropoda; class Insecta; order Lepidoptera; family Noctuidae; genus Heliothis; species Heliothis peltigera. The sequence goes on along the minus strand of OY292345.1, from coordinate 3,750,742 downwards.
TTAACACCTTACGTAGTTGAAACACTATACCTCAATTGTTGTTCCCTCTTGATCTCCTCTGGCGACAGCGCATAGAATGACGGTGGAAGTTGCACTTTGTTCGCGGCTTGTGAAGGAAGCAATACTTGTAGGTTCCTATCCAGTTCTAATTGTATGGGTTCCGCTGTGCGAAGCGCTTCAATTAGATTCTGTAATTAATGGTCATAATATTTGTTAATGAAGCCCGTGACTAAGTAGCAACCGCACGGCTCGACCGTTATAAGGTTAAGCAACGCTTGGCGCGGTCGATCCATGGATGGGTGACCATCTAGTCATGAAGAGTTTCTCCGTATTTCGGAAGACACGTTGAATTGATGGGTCCCGTCTGCTATGTACATCTTTAGCAGTCGTTACGGGTAGTGATAAGCTAGAAAGTCTGACAACCATTCTTACCAAGGGGTATTTTTATGCCTTGGTAACTGGATCGAGAAGGTCAGATAGGTATTCGCTCCATGTAAAACACTAGTACTCTGCTGCATCTGGTTAAGACTAGAAGCTGACCCCAAAAGAATAGGTCACCTATCCACGGATCGGATGCTTAACCTTATGATCGATCGACGCGCTTATTAGCTATGCTTTTAAAATACCACCAGATAGTACAAAATAAAATACCTACCACTAAACTCTCAATAGTAGGCACATTTTCCTTCTGGAACACTAGAAAATCCTCTTCAACCCCATCTGCGTTCATCACCTTCTGTTGTACGAAGCCGGCCGCTATAAGTAGCTCCATTGACCCTTCGATAGGTTGCACGCGCTCTGTGAATGCTCTGAAAATTTATATACTATGTTAACTTCTTTTAATCTGCAAGTATATAAAAGATCTAACAATATTACTGCACCATATTTTTACAGGTCATCTAGAACATGCTAAGGATCATGTTTATACAAAAAAAAAGTCATGAAAACAAAAACATTTATTTTATTAAATTTATCATCACAGACGCCAAATTGTACGTTATGCACGCCGGTCTCTATGAAGACATTCAACTTTTTTTTGTGGTAAACATGATCCTTAGCATGTACTAGATGACCTGTAAAAATATGGTGCACTAGTATTGTTAGACCTTAAATACGTAAATACTAGCTCTAGTCTCTCCCAGGAGATACTCCCATCTACCGGATAAAATATAGCCTCCTCAGTACCACCTATCTTTGTGACAAATTTTATCCTATTCGGTTTAACTGTTTTAGCGTGAAAGGATTAATTATTTATTTATTATACTTTATGCACACATATTTTGTACTATGGCGGACTTAACACCTTAGGCGTTGTCTACCAGTCAACCATTAGGTGGAGGGGAAATAGACAAGGCAGGTCCTCAGTAAAGAAGTACAGGAATAAAGACATCCAGATGTATAAATAAAAATACTAATTACCTATTGCTCATCCTAATTTTCTGAAACTTCTCGTCTTCAGGCTGTGTTATTATGTTCTCTAAGTACTTGCACAGTGTTTCTACACATGTGTCAATCTGGAAACAAGTGAAAAAAAAATTAAGAATTGTTATGAAAATATTTTTTTTATATTTAGACGGTATTTGTTCTCTTTTGAGTTTTTGAAATGTCCAATATATTGGGTGACTGGTAATGAGTGACTGATATTTGAACACATGATTGTACTCATGATTACAAACAACTTTCCAAAAGACACTTTTTTGTTATTTTTATCATTTTATAGCAAAATTACTGAAAACGCGGGCGCGGGGCCTCGCCGCTAACAGCTGATCGGGCGACGGCTAGCGCGAAATTTTAATTTTGCTGTAATGATAATAAAAATACAAAAACGTTTCTTTGGGAAAGTTGTTTGTAATCATGAGTATGAAAGCATCAAATCGGCTTCAAAGATTTTAAAAACTGTAATAGTGACTAATTTGCGCACCATACCTTTTCCCTATTATTGTTACAAGACTGTATGATAAGACAGGCGGTGAGCCCCCGTTCTTCTTCCAGCTGTTCATACAGAAACGTCTTGATATTCTTTTTCCACTCCTCGCGCGGGAGAATATCATTGCTTATCAATGGACATCTAAAATGGAAATAATATTTAGTGTTAAGTAAGACCCTACTTCTCTCTGCCGGGGTGGGGGGTGTGCGCAAGAGTTGTTGAGAGTGACCGTGGCCCTGGCACAGAGGGACCTCCAGAATGACATAGTGGGTTTTAGTCAGTAAGAGTCTGACACACCTTCTAGCTGCAGCCTAAGCAGGAGGGGTCATTTAATGATTTTCCATGAATAACAAAAAAAGACCCTAATACTCACATATAGACTACACACTATCGTCATCTGACAATTCTTTGCATTCTGTATTGTGTGTCACAGCCGAATGACCACAGTAAAAGTGGGCCTATATCAAGCACATTCCAGATCTAAATAGTCAAATGGCTAAGTAACAGTTGAACAGGTTGATGAATCACAAACAAGCAGATCACAAAACAATAGGTTGTCAGAGAAGCCAGAAGGTCAGTACAAGTCCTACAGAAGGTTACCTGGGTTTCTAGACTGTCAGATATTCAGTTTCTCTAGGAACAATACTGGTTCTCAGCTAACTAGAAGCCGACCCCAACATAGTTGGGAAAAGGTAGATAAGGTTGGTTCAGAAAAAATCTTACTTGAAATACACCCCACTGGCTGCAAAGTTTCTAGGCAAGTCTTCCACAGTCTCCGTCCTCTTATGCTCTGATGGATTTGCTTTGGAGGCCGAAGCCTCCGCTACCAGGTTAGCTCTCTCATTTTCTAGCTCCTTCTTCACTTGTGCCTGTAAATGTAATTAAAATAGTCAAGTTTGTATACTTTGTTTATGGTATAGATTTATACAATGTTATCATAATAAAAATTTACGAAAAGATTTTTCTTGCTTCAAATACATAATTATTTTTTTAAATATTATGTAACAGTCCGATTCTTAATATATGATTACTCATATACACATAAAAATACTTTTTTATTTAAAAACAGCTTTTTCCTGAGAATGAATGCAACAACACAACATTTTGTCTCTTTTTTATTTTCATTACATATAGTTTTATTAAGTTTGTAAATATAGCCCTTATAATTTAGTTATAAAATAAAAGTTGAACATCCTAAGCCTAAATTGTGGTATGCAATAAAGAATTGAGACACAAACTCCACAAAATTAAACTAAGTAATCTGTTGGATCAACAGCAATGATTGTTTTATATAGTTCCCATAACTAAGAAGGTTTTGTCCAGCTGTGGGTACTGGAATGCCAATTTAAACCCTAAACCTACCTGTATAGCAGCCAGAGAAGTATTAAAAGATGGATTCTCCCTCTTTGACTGTAGCCTCTGCAAAGCAGCTTCCGCAGCCACCTTACTTTCCTCCGATAAGCCAGACCTCTTTACAGGTGCATCCTTCTTGGACACATTAGAACTTTGACTACTTATTGTAGACTCGCTCAATTTATGGCCAGGTCCCGCCATTTTGAATTTGGCGTCAACTTTCTTCTTTTGAAAGAATTTCTTTATTCGGTCGGCCATTTTGTTTAGATTCTCGGTGTGTGTTCTTTAGGTAGTTTTAATTTGGACACACTTTCTTTCAGTTGCTCTATTGTGGCTGATGTTGCTGTTAACAAAAAAAAAAACACTTTTAGCAGCTTTAGGAAGATTTGATGGCATTATTTTTTTACAACAACAATCATGGTATTACGGGATTTTTGTATTTTTGTGAAGATAAACCAAATGATGATTAGCTGCCAATTTGATTGTGAATGTGAAACCAAGATTTTTTCCATCCTTCTCAAACACGTAACAAAAGTATTAATCAAACAGTAACATTAATTGGTATTTTAGTAATAGAACATTTAGATAACTTATATTCCACTATGCTTATAAAAAAATATGGCCATGAAGAACAATCAGGGATAAAATTCTTACAAATATTGTTACTGGTTCAGATTTTTTACAAATTAATTACTAAAAATAGTGCTATCAGTTCTGAAATACTAATTTAGGGAACTTGCCACTGTCAGGTAACAACAGACTATACCTACTTAATAATATTATGATCTATCCACCTTTCTAACATGTAAAACTTTTTATTGACATGTTTGTTACTCTTAATCAATTATTTTGATTAAAAAACGTTAACTTGAGTGCCCTAAGGGTTCATTAGCTAATCTATACTGACATAATAAGCAAAAAATAGGAAAATTTAAGCCTTGTGTGTTTTTAGCTTAATAAACATGGAAGTTATCAGGTTACCATAGCCAGAAATTGGTATAATAACAATATAAGATGTCAACAGCATTATATAAGTATTTTTTCTATTTCTATATTCACACTATGCACTAATAGTGTGAAAAATTAATACTATTATAGAATAATAATCAGCTCTAATGAATATGCATTGGTAGAGATAACATTCACTGTTTGTAAGGTAGGTCACCTTAAAAACAATAAAATATTAATCTCTATAATCTGCAGGAGGTTTAAACGCCTTTTATACATTACGTGAACCATAAAGAATATAACGGATAGCAAAAACAAGCGATAATAGTGACTCACCTGGTTTCATGAACCTTTCGGAGATACGATTACCGTACACTCGCCACGAAATAAAAATCAATAACAGTGTAAACAACAAAATCAAGAAAAACGTCTTTAACAACAGAAATTGGAATTCGTTGAAGTAAAATACCTCTGCTAGCTCGTCGTAGAACGATAGTTCGGTGAAATTAACGATAGATTTCGGCAAACTTTCAATAGGCAACGATGATACGCACGAATCAAAGAAATCCCTTGCGAACGACAAAGTATCCCCTATTTGAAGATACAGAGCCTCGTAAAGGGTGGAATTGAAAACAGCGTTATCGAATAACGACATTACATATGAAATTTTAATGTTTAAACACAAATAATTTGAATAATATAATAGTTCATAATGAAATCTTCGAACCGCATGTCACTGTTCTTTGACACATTTGACAGATGTAGCTGGATGTAGCGGTCAGCGGTTGATTGCAGTGTTGCCAAGTTGATAAAGGAAAGATTGATTTATTTATTTTTAGAAAATGTTTTGTTCTTAGAGGAATAATTAACTCAGCTTTTAACATTTTTTTGATTTCCTTACGACATTATTATTATATTATTTGTACTTATATTGCAAATACTTATAAGCACAACTTTTTTTTGCGAAAAGGCCTACCAATATTTGCGCGGGGGACGACGAAATGCAATAAATAAGTTACTTATGCATTTTTGATGATATCTTATGAGTAGCACTCTCTGACCTTTGGTAGAGGGGTAAGTAGGTACGAAAATGGCATTCCCGGTTGGTTAAATAATTTTCAGTAAAATTGCTAATATTTATTTACTTAGTGCGGTGGGTATTAACAGCAAAACCGTTAACACTATCTTTATTTACAAAACGTGATCTATTATAGAAAAGACCTTGGATTTTAATTGTAATAAAAATTAATGACAACGAGGAACATTGCATGTAGCAAAGGCATGGTAGGTAATGTATGCCCGTATGGCAGTATTTAAGAAATATTTGTCAATTATTGGACGATTGCGCAAACCGCGTTTACCTTAATGAAAACACGCACGCTACGAGGATATTAATCAAGTCTTTACGTAAGTCCTGAGACGCCATTTGTCTAGGTCTATGAATCAGAATGATTCTCCACTTATTACTGTCTATCAACATTTTCCTTGTTGTCTTATCCCGAGCTAGGTAAATAAAATTGGGTAGGCGGCTAGGCGCACCATATTAGGTAATGAAGAAGTAAGGTTGTATATTAACACATCACAAGTTATGATTAATCTACGTAAGCACGATATAATAGGTACTGGCCAGTTGAGATATAAATTCTAGAAGATGAAATTACAACTTTATTGACAAGAATTAGAACACTGGCCACTTAACATTAAATCACGTTTCCAATGAGTGGTTAGTTTAACAAAGAGTGTAACGTCTTTTTTTTACCCTTTTTACACTGTGGGTTCAGCTGGAGGTGTCAGACTTTTACTGCCTGAAACCGACTTTTGTTCCATCCGTAACTTGCGAACAATCCGCTGTCACTACAGATGATTGTAACGTCTTACTTTTACCTACATATTTTCAGTTTTGAGAGCGTTCTCACTAGGTAATTGATCATTTTCGCAACTTTCATGCTTTTTACATTACACTATTCCTGCCAAACCATTTCTATTAATGATTACAATGTACCTATGCCTGACGTCACGATTTAAGAATCATAACAGTCATTCCAACTTTGATCTGAGTCAACTCATCGAGTCTTTTGACAATCGAGAATTTTGACCAGTATTGCTTTTTTTAATTCCTCAATGCGTTTGTTCCCAAAAACATTGTAGCCTTGTTTATAGTATTTTTATCGAGCCTGTGGGTTTAATCATCTAACAAGTCGTCGTGTCAGTCTTCTCAAAACTGTCTGCTACTCTAAAAGTTCGAGGCTTTGCGTTTGTTTGTGTCCTCCCAGGCGCCTGGTACACAAACAACTTCCAGACAACGGAATTTCTTTATGAATTTGAAGTACTTCCTCAAGTGTTTTATGAAGAGGTACAAAGTCATGATCACAATCAAGACATATCGATGTGTATGACGAGATTCATCCTATCTTATCTGAAGCAAACTCAACATAATCTTGATAGTTTGTTTCAGTATCCCCCGTGTTACCGTTTAAATATTATGTTAATGTTGTAGTTCTATTAATTAATTATTATTTGTTTGTGAAATATAAATTTGTCGATACTTTGGACTTAAGGTGAGTGCATTTTTTTAGTAATTTGCCTACTTGTAGCAATTTTTTAATTAAGTTTAAAAGTGAACAAAAATTTTATTTCAAGAAAACAATGATATATAGGTACCTATTTTTCATACACAAGTACGAACATGTTGAAGCGTGTGTCTTGGTGGTTTTTGGGGAGTTTAAAAGGTTTTTCGAGAAGTCTTTATTTATTATTGTGTTATTTATAACTAAATTGTAGTGAAAGTCAAAAATATTTATTTATTTTATACAACCATTAAAATTTAAAGTACCTAATTAGACTAGGAGTTGACGATAATACATAGTGAACTTGTATAATATTCTCTTCTTCTGCTATGGGTATAACGTGTCGTAAGTAGGTACGTAATTATCTGGTTTTGGTAAAAATAAACCGTCAAAAATATTTGAAGTTAAGAATGTAGAAGAATAATAATTTGTAAAGCACTATGATTATGAGTCTTGAATTACCTTACCCAATATTAATTTAAAGTACTTATTTATTAATAAAAAAAATTAACGCTGGGTGTGTTGTAGGTACCTACTGAAGTGGAAATCTCAAGAGCGATTGAATAGATTTCGCTAATTCTTTTTTAAATTATTTCTTGAAAAACGAGGATGGATACCACAGGAAAAATGCCTGAAAAATAAATAAAAATGAAACAAAAATTCAAGAATCGCCTTTTAAGCGGTACCTACAAAGTTTACTAGGTCAGTAATTAATGATTAATAGATTTGAGCAAAATCAAAAAATCGAAATCCCTTAGGTAGGTAAGTAATAGAATCTCCTTCAAGGCAACCTTTTCAATACACACCAAAAAAATCATAAATTAAAAAAATCTACGAAATTATTGTTCCACATTTGAATCTTCGACAAAAATCCAGTAGGCACCCATTAATAGCACTTCGGACCACCAATTACTTTATTATTTCTTCGCACCCCGTCAAAAAGAGATCGTATAATTAACGAGGCCATAAAATGACGTCACCCTTCAAATTATCCCTATAATATAGCCATTTCAGCCTCGTGAACCATAAAATGGCACATTGAAATGTCTTTAACAGCTTTTCAGAGTTCCCACAATAAAATTTTAAGTTAGTAAACCGTTTCTTAATGAGAATTATTTTCGTTTTGCTTGTTTTGATGTTGGAGAGGAAATGGACCGGGCAAGATCAATATTGTGATTTGTTGCCAAAGCTGAGAGCAGTTTAGAGAAATTAATTGGGTAATTAAGGGTTTGGACTTTCTTCGCGGTTAGATTTATAGTTTCTGGATTTTATATTGTTTGTTTCAATCTGCACTTTGGAAAATCTATCTGCTTTCAATCCTGACGTCATTTAAAGAACGTACCGACTTATTTTGTTAGATGTACACTATATAAACCTAATTTTATATTATGTATATTGGCTCTTTGATGTTTACTGTCGAACGTTGCCCCCCCCCAATGACCGCCAACCAAACTGGTCTGGAACCCTTGTATCCAATAAATATGGATTTTCGACGATGTAGTTTAGTACCCTGAAACTAAAGTTATAAAGCATAAGAGTTTTTTGTTGTTGTATGTTTGTTTGCTTGTACGCGCTAATCTCTCTCAGAAGCTACTACGATTTGAAAAAATAAATTAATGTTAGATAATCCATCTATTGCGGAAGGCTTTTCATCTGAATGCGCGCAGTAGTACCCAAGGGACGTGGGTGAATCGGCTGGCGGACACTAGAATTTACGTTAGTTAGATGCGGTTTGAGTAGTGACTAGACATATTGTGAATTTCCAGATAAAACTGGTTATAGGTACCCAATATCAACAGCACTTGAGCAAAAATATACGAAACTAATAACGTTCTCACAAAGTTTCAGTATAAAGTCCAGCGCTCACTTTTAAGGTTGTTCATCCATTTATGGTACTATCGCAAATACTCATAAACTGTTTGCATATTATGGCTCAGTAAAAACTGGGAGGTGATCGTGATAAGGCATAACACCCTACATAGAGGGAGGGGGGGAGATACTGGTTTAATGGCAAAGATAGTGTGGTGGTAATGTAGTGTGCTTTACGAGGTCTTGAAAGGAATTTAGCTGGAAGAGATTATTTTGAATCTGTTATATGTAGATCAATCAATCGTTAGAGCTAGTCAGAATATATGCAGTTATTCTAAAATTTATTAAGTCATGGTGTTACCTATGGCAATAAAAATTTGGATTTTCGGAAAATGTAGGAAAAAATGCATGCAGCACTAGTATTCATCTGCCACTGATGAAACCGGGGTCCATCTTAAAAATAATTTAAGAAAAATTACAATTGTCTTAAAAGGGCTTCAGCGTATTGGCTTTGGCCCCACGTTCGCTTTCCAAAAATCCAGGACTTTTAAGTACGTGGTCTAGAAGAGACATACAAAATAAAAAAAACAAAAATATCTTTCATTTCTTTTTGCTTTTTTACTGAAACTGGCGAATTGAGGTTTCGCTCCAGGGGTGTGATTCTGTAAGACTTCATTCTAAAATTCGAATCTGAGTCCGCTGTGAGTTTCTTGATTGGCATTCTATAACTCGCTTCATAATTCGAATCTACACTAGCGCTACTCTTGCGAACGTGTATGCGAGTTGAACTAAATTGACTTCTAGATTTTAACGAGTAAAGATGACGTAAAAAATGGTATTCAAGGTATTCCCCCGTTACTTTGACGCTTACTTCGTACTCAAACTCGATTAAAAGTGTGAAACCTTATGTGAAGTGAGAGCGAATAGCGAAGTGAATGCGAGTTCTTGTTCGAATTTTACAGAATTGACGTGCTGGTATGTCCCAGGTGTGTACTTGGACTAAGGCCATATAATACCTTACATGTTATGGATAAGATAATACATCACTACATGAAAGGATTTCCCGGAAACTATGAACTAGACTGTAATACAGTCTGTGTGTGAGTTCGGTCATGCGTATTGAAAGAACATCAGCAACAATCTCGCATGTACGCCTTTGAAATACCGACAAATGATGCTCTCAGCTAAGCGTGAAGTTTATGCTCACTAGTGAATGTAAGAGGTGGAGGCAAAGGTTTTTTCTTTCCTTTTTATGGCCTGTATTTTGTGAACCAAGTTTTGTCTTCATCGGTTGAAATATATAAGTGAGAAAGCTTCAAAACAAATGTTGCATTAACATCTATTACGAATATTTAAAGCAGTAGAGTTTGTTTAGAATTTTGATCCCAGGAACCAGTAAGTATAGTTCCTGAGTCCGGTTGTAAAACATCTTTTAGTGTTAGATAGTACCTACATTTGTTAACAAAAGAAATTAACTTTTTATCTAGGTTCGTGAAGTAGTTCCCACAGAGCTAGGCTGCAACCCTTAATGGTGCCCAGCAGTAAATAATCGTATCAGAAGATTGCATGGTTTATTAAATAAATTTTAAGGTGGGAATAAAAATAAATGGGAACTTAATTAGTACTGAGTTGATTAGACTCCACTATGGTCTCAACAATGTTCTTTCCTTAACCAAAAAAAATACCTAAGGATCTAAGTTTTCCTTCCTGGAACAATCAAAAAGTATTTTCTAACACAGGACAAAGCATGCTACACTGATTCACATGTTAATCCGTTTAAAAATATCCTGATTGTGACTGACAAGCATTCAACGTCCCTTCACAGAACGTCCGCTAACGACATTGAGACGGTGACGTCACAGTTCAGGTTCATTCAAAGTGACGTCATAGGTTGTGCATGTGTGAGTGGAATATCAGGGACATGAAAAGAATGTCTTCTTTCGTGTAAGTTTGTGTGTAAGGATTATGCTATTACTATTGATTCGTTTTGTTTGTCTAGGAAAAAAGGGTTGGATGTTATCCCTTTTTTGATAATATAATCGTGATTTTAAAAACTGGGAATTTCAAAAGGCTGTCACAGCTAGAGGCAACGCAGTAGACTTTCGTGGTAAAAGAAATATATTGTAAATGTCAATCTATATTCATAAAGTTGAAGAGTTTATTAAACGCTTGTTTTGCACAAGTTTATTTGAATTTGCTAACATAAGTGATAAGTCCGGTTAAAAAAAAAACAGTTTTAGATAATCCATTTATTATGGAAGACTATATAGGTTTGCCGTGGCTGCGGGTTATTCGCAAAAGTTAACATGGCCCTGGCACACAGGGACCTCCAGAAACAACATAGTGGGTACTGCCTCCAGCTGCACCGTCAACGGGAGGGGTCATTTGATGATTTCCCACAAAAAAGGCTGTAAGGATTTCTTTATGTCCAAGCTTACGGTTGCAATTTCAAAATGCCCAATACGTACTTTGGCGGTCTGCAAAGATTATCCGTAGCAAAGTGTACTTCATAATAATACTCTTTGAATTCTCAAATTAATCTCCCCTTTTTGTTAACAATAGGACCTACGTTAATCTTCTTTGTATTGTTTAATCGTCGGTTTATCTTCATCTGTTTTGTTGACAGTACACATCTGTACTGCCGACGCTACATTCTAAGGCGTACCCGTAGGCGGCGCTCGTTCTAAGTACAATAAAATTATTGAAACAAGGCTCTTGTTTATATGCTATAGAGTTATTGTAACCACCTTTAGTTATAATTGTTTTTTTACAATTAAATGGAAGATTTGGATAAATATTTTCACTAAAATTAAAGGATTGGAAATTCAATGTAAATTAAACGTATTGAAGAAAGGCCACATTCGGAAGGAAGATTATGTAGGATTTTTTTAAATTGCTCTCTTCTTCAATGCTCATGGAACTGACACCCATTTTCAACCGACTTCCAAAAAAGGAGAAGCTTCTCAATTCAGCTGTATTTTTTTTCGTACTCAATGGTTGCCCTTTAAAATTCATCAATAATTTCTCAAGCTTTTTATATTATTGTTACTAAACAACATCTCAACAATTTTCCACACCCCGTATCTGTTCTTCAGGCTGTCAGTATACAGGGGGTGATACATATCTGATAAGATGCATATCTTGTAAAGTTTGTATCAAAAGATATTGTATGTACCTACCTATTTCCCTATGTAGTAGGTACATTAGTAGACCGAGATAAGTATACAAGTAGCTAAGCAACAACAAACCCAGCTTCTTTTGTTTTAAACAAATAATTTTAGCCCCTTCTTCTTTGGGTGGAACAAAAGAGAACTCCTCCTTTCTCACAAATGTTCTTTTTGGATCTTTTCAAATACAGACGCCAATCAACTTTGAACCATATGCTTCAGCGATAAAGTTGAAAATCTATTAAAGAAATTTGACAGCTTGTAGCAGCCTGATGCGCTGGCGTCTGTACTTGTGTCGTGGTAACTCTTTCAAACAATACCACAGCAGGTTTAGACACTAAGGGTTCCTCTCGATAATGTCGACCTCTCTTTGAGTCTCGCGTGGGACACGCTCTCGATGACGATGCATAACATACTTAAATACCCAAAAATGTTACGTATGCTTTTATATCTTTAGGTAAAGTATGTCGAAAAACTGAAGTGAGACTAATAGTAGTATAACACGATAAGATTGGATATAAAATAGTAGTCATTCTGCTCTCGGAGCCTTAAAAGATTATCAAATGTCAAGTTGAGAGGACAAAAACCTTTTGAGAGTTAGGAAAGAAAAACTGGTGATTTAGGTACATTTTATCAAACATTTATTTTTATTTTAGCTACCAGACTATATTGATTAGCAACCAAATATAGATGCCTTAAAACAGAGATGGAATATATCCTTGAATTCAGTTTGTGTGTAAAATATCTCTTCAGTATTCCAAGAAATTTGTCTATGGGTACCTCCCCGTCTTATGAAGACCAAACCTGAGCGTGTTGTGTTCGACTTTAACTTGAAGAAGCTGCAACAGAAAAACAAATGAATCTCTTTAACCTTTGCGTCACGTTCTTGTTGCAGACACAGAGGGTGCGAATAATTTTGACGAATTCAGTCCAACAGCGTCTTCATATATTTTTTTCCTTCCTTCCTTTCCTTCCTTAGTTCTCCCTTCACCTATATTCTTCCTTCCTGGGTAAAAGAAAGAACTGTATACAATATAAAAATTGATGTAACATTACCCTTGACATAAGACATACCGAATGTTATCTCAACATCTCAGCTACTCAGGTTATTTACAGACGTATGTAATAAAAAGTCTGTATGAACTTCAATTCCGGATAAGATATTCTTTATCATCTTTTAGATAATGTTCTCATGTAAAATGATGTAAATAGAGGAAATCTTTGATATTGTCGGGTTTTTACTGTTTTTTGGAAAACTTAGAAGGTTTTTTAGTTTCCTAGATGTTTATAATCTGATCTCTAAATAATAAGGTCTATCCCCAACGTTATATTATTTTTGCCAATTATTGAAAAAGGCTTATATAGGGTCAGGATTATTGATTATTGCGGTATAATATTCATCATCTGCCCAGCCTCTTCCCAAGCTATTTTGGGGTCGACTTCCAGTCTTAAACGGATGCAGCTGAGTACCAGTGTTTTACATGGAGCGATGCCTCTCTAACCTCCTTAACCCAGTTACCTGGGCCACCCGATACCCTTGATAAGATAGGTTGTCAGTTTTTCTGGCTTCTGACTACCCGTAACGACGCTAAAGATTTACAAATGACAGCCCATGCAATTGGGACCCATCAATTTATCGTGCCAACCGAAACAATTTTTTGCGGTATTATTACACCTTGTAATATTGTTTATAATTTCAGAGTAGCTAGCATTGTAGTTCACAATTGTGAAACTAAAACAGTAGAATCAGCTATCAGTTTTAGGATAAGGTTAGTTCTACCCAATAGGCTAAAATAGAGCAATAGGCTATCCGTACCACATGGAACGAAATGATATAATATCCGCAGTCATTGAACTATGACTACGATAGAGCGAACATTTGTCATGGAGTCCAATTTGACATCCGTGATATATAGAATTACTAGATGAGGCACGTTTGTAGGACAAGATATATTATGAACGTTCACGCAGAAATTGCGAATAAAGGAAACCTAGTCCTACGCAGTTCTTCTAAATAAGCCATTCTTTTCTCTTAATAAAGGTGGGAATTTATGTACGGAGAGTCTATAATTTTACTCTTGGGACTGAGGATTTCTCTCAATGTCAAGGAATGGGCTGTTATTCACCTTTTGTGTAAAATCTCTGTGGAGTCCGTGGCTCTTCAATTATAATACTGATCATGGATTTTTGCTTTTCCTTATTTAAAAATTTTCTTTATGCTTTGCGAAGTGGTGAAATTTATTTCAGGATCGTTTCATCCCCTCAATATCATTCTCAGTGCGTCACACATGTACTCAAGTGTCATGTGAGAACGCAATGTACAGAATCCCATATTATATACACTGGTCTTAAATTATTAAACTGAATATTTGTCGACTCAGACGTATGGGCCTCAGTCGTTCACGAATGTCGCGTGGGCACAGATGCTCTACGAAATGCTACGCACCAATCACACCATTAAAGACTAATTTTCCAATAGAAATAAATAATGCACAGTAGAGGAACGGTCAAAATAGCTACCACTTAACTATTTCCGTACGGTAGTCGCCGCCATATTTGTTAAGTGACGCGTATTCGGTACTATTTTTGAATTTTGCCGCGAAAGTTCAATCTAATGGCTTCATCGATTGGCGCGGGTCGCGACTCCTTCAGCCAGTGACTTTTTAAAAAAAGGTTTTAGTCAGTGAACTTTTTTTTTATAATTCGGTTGAACAGTCTGAAGATTGTCACAGTGGATCCGTTCGTGAAGAGAAAAATGAAAATTTTCAAAAAGAAGCTGCGTTTTTCAATAGCTTCGAGTTACGTTTAGACTTTTTGAAATTTACTGACTGAGAAGAGTTAGAAGATTTCACATATCAGCAGCGACGGTTTCTTGTTCTTGGAGTTTTTTAAGGTAATATATATTTTTTATTATTTGTATTAACTATCTAAAAAAGGAAATGCATGAATATGACTGTCTTTCTTTTGTATATTTCTCAAACAAATAAATAAAAACCTATAAGCGGGTATTATCGTCGAAAAAAATTCTATGTTAATTATGTAGTTAATCCTAGACAAATTTACGTTTCAAAAAGAATTTTACCTAAATATCTAACTAAAAATGATATTGCAAACAGTTTGAGTGTAGCGTGCATGATAATGAAAAAGATACGGTAATACGGAGATCGATAGGGGCATACACTATAACCTCATTTTGAGGAACTTTTTCAGTGGCTATAAGCCAGATATGACAAAAAAAATTATAAGCTTTGCTTTTTTTTAACGTGGGATATCATCAAATGATTCCTCTCGCAGTAGGTGCAGCTGGAGGGAGTGTCACAAGTAGGTTATAGTTTCTTACAGACTAAAACCTACTTTGTTCCTTCTTGAGGTTTTTGTGTGCATGAGCCACGATAACTCTTGCGAATACCCCTAAAGCCCCGTCAGACTAAGAGCCAGGCCTTCAAAAAAGAGTGAAGTTCATGTCATGTTATATTTAAAGGTTTTCTTTGCTGTAAACATTAATTTCAATTGCCAACATATTGAAAAGTAAAAATAACTATTTTCGGTACGTAAATAATAGCTTGAAACAAACACTTGATGGTAAAATGTTTTTACTGATATGATAATATTTCGCTAATGACAGCACTCGAGCGAACTGATAAAGTCGTATTATCATTTACTATAGACATTCGTAGGTATAGTTTGAAAGTCATCATCTCCCGAGCCTTTTCCCAACTATGTCGGGGTCGGCTTCCTGTCTAACCGGATTCAGCTGAGTACCAGTGTTTTACAAGGAGCGACTGCCTATCTGACCTCCTGGTTACCAACCCAATACCTCTTGGTTAGACTGGCGTCAGACTTACTGGCTTCTGACTACCCGTAACGACTGCCAATGATGTTCAATGACAGCCGGGACCTACAGTTTAACGTGCCATCCGAAAGACAGCCATTGGTGTCCAAGGTATACTTAGAAAGTACATACAAACTTAGAAAAGTTGCATTGATACATGCCCGACCTGGAATCGAACCCATGCCCTCATACTTGAGAGGTTGGCGGTTTAACCACTAGGCCACCACGACTTTTTTAGTATATAGTTTGAAAGTCTCTTGGTTAATATGAACAATAATAACTGCTGTTAATCTTTTGAAGTGCTAGAATAAATCTAAGGAGGTATGTTTTCATCGCGATGAGGAAGCGCAAAAAGTCAAGGCTATGTGGGACCACCGGCTATCACGGTATGGGCATGTACTGCGGAGGAATTAGGATCATGTTGTGAGGAAGGTTTTGATGAAAATTACTAATGTTTTAGTAATTTTTATCGTAACGATTTAACAGCACCTAGTTTTGAAGTTTAATATTAAATTAAGCAACTCTGAATACCATGGGCTTCTGTGCAGGGTGATCCATCAATTTCACTTTCTAACTAGTCGTTTCTTAAGGTTTCTGGTACCTAGACATATAGTTATACATATTTTCAATTGTTTCTATTTAAGTTGGAATACCTATCTAAAATATTTGCCAGCATTCAATCACCATTTATTATGGAATTTTTGGTTTGAATATAATTCTACATAATAACATACATACATTACATAAATTAATTGCAGTCAAAAATTACTTAAATAAAATCGAAGAAGTTCAATAAGCGCCTAATAAAATAATAGTAATTGAATATTATCGCTTATATGTAAAATTGTTATTAAGAAACTGTCAGGCGTCATATAAAGTTATGGTTATACAATGGTTGACGTGTTAGTTAAAGATGAACAACTGCTGTTTACTACTTAATATTATTATATTGTCTTTTAAACCTTAATTTTGCTCCGAGTGTTGTCTGTGAATGTTTGTTTGTTTGATTGGAGTTTTTGCTGCTCAATGACCAATTGACGTAGACTATACTTGGTATAATAACAAAAAAGTTAGCACGTTTATAGAAATAAAATTTTATAGAAAAATACGTGTTTTTTGTTTTAAAGCCATTTATATCCGGTAAACTCGATCCAATTTTAAAGGTTTAAATGGTGGCCAGTATCCACTTCCTAGATAAAATAATCTGTTATCTAAATGGCCCAGTAAATACTGGGTGCAGGTACTAAATAGGTATAATTTAGTTTCACATATTAGCGTGGGAATAATATATTATTAAGTGGTAGTAATCAGGTTGTAATATTATCGGATTATGCTAATCACGTGTAGATTTGATCTCCTGATAGTATAGTGTAATTACAATGATCGGTAATTACTTAATTGAAGCCATATTTGCATTTGAGTATGTAGCTGTTGATAGATAATTTACAAATACCCCTTGACAGTAGGTATAATATATCAGGACAACTTTTTCACGTACTGTCTGCCGATTTCAATAACCTATCTACCTGTTGATGTGCCTAATAGAGACAGGCATTTGACATTATTCGTATGGAGCTAATGTCAAAATTCCATCTCCAATAGGCAAATCCATAGTTAGATAAGTTTTTGAAATTCGCCGTATAAGGTACACACGGCAAGTTATTGATTAGCTTGTGTTATGGGTGCTAACTCTGATTAACTACAAAAACCTTACACATAAATATTTGTTTTATAAATTTTAAAACATATTATAACATCCAGACCACAGCCCACAACCATGTTAGCCACACAAATGACAACCGTGCCGGGAATTGAACCCTGGGACCCTTGGCTCGGCAGGCCGGCGTGGTTACCATTGCGCCAACAGGGTTGTTGTCGGAGTAACTTGCTCATAATCTATTTCCCTCTCTTGCTATCGACCAATCTCCGAGTTTATCTAATTTGGCTAAATCATTTTATCACGATAAGCATAATGTCGCAATAAGGTAGACTGACTAATTTATTTTATCGGTTAGGTTTATACCTACTTTTTGTTTTCGTTGAAAATCATCAAATGACCCCTCCCGCTGAGGGTGCAGCTATACTTAGCCACAAGCGCAATCTCGCCTCTTAATGCAATTTTTGCTAAGCTTAAAGTATACCACTTCTCTGTTTTCAGGTCCAATGTACTTAAACATACATAAAAAATAAAAGTAACTTCCTAGTCCTTTACTTAATTCATTAAATAGACACTATAATAGCTTAGATGAGCAAAAAGCTTTTGCGTTAGTACCAAAAAAATATAAGTAGGTTTATGCGTGTTGCGGTAATGTATCCAAGATGACTATGCGTTTATCTTTCCGGAACTTGGGCTTTTTGGCAGAACTTTAGTTATGTCCTTGAGTGGGACAAACACGTGCTTCGTACACAGGATGGGTATATATAAAAATAACAGACGCTAGCACATCAAGTTACCCGAAACTGTCAAATTTTCCCAGTCAACTTTGAACCATACGCTTCAGAGATAAAGTTGAAAATCTATTAAGGAAATTTGACAGATTGTAGCAGCTTGATATGCTGGCGTGTGCAATGAAATGACACTGATGTCACAAACGTGAAAGTTTTGGAAAAACTACTGAGTGGTTTAAGGAGTCGTTTTTTTAGTAGTAGCTTTGTGTGATCCCTAAGCACAGGGTCTCCGGTGCTATTCCCGGGTTAGGCCGTTGCTTTGTTGGTTTTAAGAAACGTTCACAAAAAGTAGCCCCACGCGCATTGGAGAGCATGCTAATGTCGATTTGCGGTCTTATTGGATTGCCAATCCATCGGTCTAGGACAGTGACGGAATAGAGAGTGCACATACTGTGGAGTGGAGTGGACATAATGTCCTGCGTAGCTGGCTGATTATGAATCGAATAATTATTGCAATGGTGTCCTAGGCACCGGCATACTACTTCTAGACTTCTAGAATTACATCAGCATATCAATCAGCTTTATGATATTAAGTATAGATAATAATCATCTTCTCGCGTGATTCCCCGTACGAATGGAGCGCGTGATGCATTTTTTTCGCTTCAAATTGAAATACATACACTATGTATCTAGTGATAGATAATTATGTATATTTTTGCATAGATGAAAAATTCCAAAGTTGATGTGTCTAGCTACAGTTTAGAATCACGTGGCTCGTTATAGAGACTCCCGGATATAAGTTTTCGTTTAGATGGTATTTTTGCTCTTCTTTTTCCCAACAATGCTCGGGTCGGCTTCCAGTCTAACTGAGTGGAGTTGAGTACATGGATGGATCATAGTAGTTTACATGGAGCAACTGCCCATCTGACCTCAACTTCAACAACCTTCAGCCCAGTTACTTAGGCAACCCAATATTCCTTGGTAGGACTAGTCAGAATTTTTGGCTTGTGACTACCCATAATAACTGCCAAAGATGTACAAATGATGGTCAGGACCCGACAATTTAACGTACCTTCCTAAACACAGAGGAATTCATCATGACAAGTTGGATAGATCGCGCTAAGTGTTGCTTTCATCTTATAATAATAATAATAAAACAAAATTACAGTCAGTGCCATCTTATGATCGATTGACCTGTGCAGCTAAGTAACAGTCTTACTTAGTAGTGATTGTTGCCGAAGATCCCTAATATAAAAGTATTTGAATTTTTCAAAGAACATCTATTTATCACTATCTGAGGAAAACAGATACAGCAAATTGTAGTTCATTATTATATTAACCGTTATATCTTACATCCTTATTCTTGGAAACTAATCGAGTTGGTAAGTTACCATTATTATCGTCATCATGGTCAATGATATCATATAGGTACAGACGCCGCATATAAAGCTACTACAATCTGTCAAATTTCCTTAATAGATTTTCAACTTTATCGCTGAAGCATACGGTTCATAGTTGATTTGGAAAATTTTACAGTTTCGTAGTATATACAAGGAAAATACTTGTATGAGGTGTATCTACCCTTTTGTGTAAATTACTAAAGGATGATTAATTTGTTAAACTGTTAATAGATGACGTGAAGGTGGAAAGGAAAACCAAGATTAGTAAAATGGGTAGGTAGTTATGTGTCCTCAAATGCGTGTATTGTATTGTAAGTCAATTAAATATCAAAGAGGACATCTCCATAACCCGATGACTGTAAGTTGAGTTTGTGTTAACAAGAAATCCGGGAAAATTATATTTAGGTAAGAAAATTATATTAAGATTTGTATTAGACAAATCTTAAATGATATAGCTATCTAATACTATAATTAAAGTTGATTTACAAACAATATCAAAATAAAACACAGATCCTTTTTTACGAAAAATTACAACACAAAAATTTCTTTTTCGCTTCAAAGGACTACAATATGTTACATGAAATTTTCACTAATTACGTGGTTCATTACTATAATTCGTTTGTTGTGGTGTATATGGCCGCAAATAGCTGTCAAATATATATATACGTTTTAATTAATTTGGCCAATTTTCTACCTATATGAAAATAAGAAATATGGCTCTGTAAACTAAAACATGTTGTAAACGTTTTAGGTGTAAAAAAGTTTTTTACATTATCGGTGTTACGATATTAACTATTGCGCTCATAATTTTTTTTAGTGTACTATAGAACATTATTTCTATTTTCATACACTAAAGTTGACAAATTAAATGAAACATGTAAACATAATTTGACAGCTATTTGCGACGTTGCCAACTTTTGGAATACGCGCTCTTAAGACTTTGAAAATTTCGAATACATATACTAAACAAGTGACTAGCGTAAGTTCCCGAGTTGTCTGCTGAATGAATTCATACGAAGACCAAAGTGTCAATGGAAACAAAACAATATAATATTTATTATGGGACGTCCGGTCTGAGCGGGAACAAAATGTTCAGCACGTGACATTAACACGTGTTAGCCAGAGAAAAAAGTAATAATTCTCACTGTCTCTTTCAAATATATTACTGAAATAGACGTTTATTTGCATTTCAATGCAATTACTCTACATTTGTATTTATCTAACAAGGTTTTATTTTAGCTTTGAAACAGTTCGATTTGATAAAGTCAAAGTCGAATTTGTATTTGAAAGTGGGCTAATATAATTAGCGGTTTTTCACGTCAGAAAATTACAAAAGGACAATCCACATTTCACCACCTCCTAGTGTTATATACCTATATTTTTGGACTTCATACCCTAGCCTTTCTTAATAAGAATTTATAAGATAAAATATAAAAAGTCAAAAACGCCCACTCTTCACCACTTCCTATGTGTTATTCATCGCATACTACTCGTATAATATATAAATTTAAGGGCCAGTTTCACAATGTCCGAATAGCCACAATCTACCGAATACACTAAAAAATGGATCAGAATTTGTTACAAATTATCTATCAAATAAACTGACACTTATTCGTAGGTAGTGAAACAGGCCCTAAGTCTTAAAAATTTTCTCAACAGATTAAAACAATTGTAAAATCACGGCTATCACCTGAGCTAACAGATCTACCTTCCTGTTAGCTAGACATTTGCACGGGCACGTCTGGCGACAATAAGCCAATTGCCTGGCACTCTGATTGGGACACAATGCTGCGCCGAGGTGAATCGCTAGATTAGAAATATTTTATGAACACCGTTTGTGTTAGGTAGTTGAATGTCAATGACAGAATTCTGTAGTCTAAGGGCGATTTACACGATGTCCGAATAGCCGCTATCTATTAAATATGCAACAGTATTTGTATGAAATCATCTACCAAATAAACTAACTGGAACTTATTCGTTGGTGGTAAAACAGGCCTTTGCTTAAATTTTAAGTTGATATCGTGAAATTTTGATTGTGTAGAAGGTTTTATTTGTTCATTGCTGATTAGAGTGTCTCATAAGTCATGTTTTTTTATATGACTGTTCTTTATTATTAACTTAAAAGGTCTGGTCAAGTAAAAATCGGACTCGCGCACGAAGGGTTCCGTGCATTTGAATATAAAACGTCCAAAAAAGAATGTCGTGTTATACGGGAGTTTACCTGGAATATTAATTTCCTTTTAATATAATCACTTATTTTCCAAGTAAGAAATATACTCTTTATACTTATAATATTTAAATCAACACGTTGCCATTATCAATATTGAGTAAAAACTATCAAAAATACCTACATATTTTGTTGTGTGGGAACCATTTATTATTTTTTATTTATTTTATTATAGTTTTCAGTATTTTTTTATTGTAGAGTGGCAACAATAGTTTTTTGTGGCTTTAATATACATATATTGTGAGATATAGGGCTAGTTTCACAGGTTACGGATAGCCACTATCTACCAGATAAATTAAAAAACGGAATAGAATTTGTATGAAATTATCTTCCAGATAAACTATCTGGAACTTATCAGCAACCTGTGAAACTGGCCTATAGAGTAAATTTTAAATATTTGCGAATAAAATCTTCGTAAAAAATCACATATTATGTACGTACCAAATTAGCGAAGAGTTTAACTGCATTGTTAGCAAGCTCGTCTAACAAGCGTGATAAATTTTTGTGTTTTAGTTATATGGTCTTTTGCTGCGTGCTTATTAAGGCCTAGGTTAGTTAGTTTTGACTTGTTAGTATCTTCTAACATTTTTATTTGAAATCTTACATCAATTGCGGAATACCAAAGATTGTTTTTGTCAATACAATTTATTTTATATTATTACTTTACAATTGAAAGGAATCCATTATCAAAACAAATATTCTTAATCTACAGAACCCTAAATACTGACCTAAATTCAGCATTAAAATTAAAATTGTTGAAAAAAAAGATGAGTAAAAAAAATGATGACGTCTTTTTCAAACTAATTAATTCCATTTACGCAATGCATCAATTAAATACGGAAGCGTAAAATATTTTTTGCTAACCGGTATTAGGTCATAATGACTGTTATCCCTAAAAACATAATTTCTGACGTACGTAGGCAAGCTCGATTACTATTTTCGTCTTTCCTCAAAATAAAACAACCCTGTTGGGAAACTACGTGATTTTAATTGGATCAATCTTTTGCAGTACAGAAATAGCCATGAGATACAATTACTTTATTGTTTAAAGTTACCTGTTGTTTTGGCATATTAAATCAAAACCTAGACATAGTTTATCCTGTCTATAATTATTATTTACAGACGCCAGATTAAGCTACTACAATCTGTCAAATTTCCTTAATAGATTTTCAACTTTATCGCTGAAGCATATGGTTCAAAGATTGGGAAAATTGCAATTTTTTGTAGATTTGCAGGATACCTACTTAAAAATATTAAGTTACTGGGGCCCTAAAAGATGTAGGACTTCAGAAAGAATAAGGGTGGATTTTATTTTATCAGTAAATAGTAAATACACTCTCTTGCGGAGTGCAACCACAATCCACAAAAATATTATGTTGCTTTTACCCAAAAGTTTTGATCCTTAGGTGACAAATCTACTTATTAAGGGGTCAGAAGAAGATTGCCCACTTTAATACTAAGAAAGAAGTATATAAAAAGATCAGATTTTTTTATAGGAAATTTCGAATATTGGTATCTTCCCTTAACATAACAAGAGCTAACGGCAAACATTTAAAAGTCCAATAACTCGAGACGTATATAGTTCATTGTACACGCGTGTGCGCAAGTGACAATGCTCTCGTCAAAGCCTTGAGTCTGCTGTAGATTTGCCATTTCCTGAAAAAAGATAGTGGTAAGTTAGTTTTTTTAATATTATCATTATGAGGAGCCATTAGGATTCCGCGCTTAGGAGGACAAACAAGTGCCTTTTTTCATACAAACGTATTCCTCTGTTTCCTCAATCCTTCTATGTATAAGAGGCGACCTGTGACTAAGAGTGTGACGATAAAAAGGCATAGAAGATATAATTTTTTGAATATTCATGGCCACTATTAGCATGTCTCTATGATTTTATTATTTTTATATACCTAATAGTTATCAAGTAAGATATGAACGTTTAAACAAGAACGTTAAAACCTTAGAAAAATGCCAGATTTTCCGCTGTGTTAAAATTTCCAGAAAAACAAAATTTCTCTGAATGTTATAAAAAAATTAACTTACGTTCTATAGCGCAATCAGTTTGACATTATCACTACATTATTATAGAAAATGGCCTTCGCGAAGTCGATTTCTGTGTTCGGACCACCTGATTTATGTGGTCACCAATTGGTAGAGGAATGCATAAAGAAGTGTTTGGGATAAATAAAATATCTACCTATTACCCATGCCGGCCGCTAGTAGTTCTGTGATACTTTCATATCGATCTCAGTACCTACCTATAAATCACTGGCTGTCATTTACAAATATTTGTTTTTAACGCGTTTATTTAAAAAATACCTTTCGTGAAAGGTAATGTAACCGCAGGAATGGATCACCCAACCAACTAGGTACCTACTAAATTATCAAGGTAAAGACAGCACATCAAGCTACCTACGAAACTGTCAAACTTTGCCAGCTAACTTTGAACCGTATGCTTCAGCGATATAGTCGAAAATCTATTAAGGAAATTTATAGATTGTAGTAGCTTGATGTGCTGGTACATTCATATTTTAGAAGTGGCGTCACAAGTTACTCACAATTTTGTACTAATTGGTTTTGGTAGGTAAACTATTAAGTGAACAATGAAATAATAGAATATTTTACCGATTATGAAATGATGACTTCATTATTATTTATTAACAATATTTTTTCCTGTAACAAAACCACTATTTTGCAGGTTGAAGAATTTTTAGGATAGCACGTCTATGACGTAGTAGGTTTAAAATAATGTTAATTAAATCGGATTTTTTTCTGACTGCCAAGAAGGGTCCTATGTGTTATCGCTCGCGCTGGGAAGAAATTTAAGTGAAATAGTAACTAATAAATATCCATCCATCGTTTATAATATTAGTAGGATTAATTTTTCGCTGTAAAAACCAAAAATATTTAAATAAAAATTGCATATTATCACAAAAATCACCTATAATATAAATGTGAAGCAAAAGCAATGTCTATGTTTTTGTACGCAGTCACGCTAAAACGGCTGAAGTGATTCAGAAGAATTTTATAAAGAAAAAAAAATTGCGTAGACATAGGTGGTAGGTACCCTGGAAACAAACAAAGGATACTTTCTATCCAGGTGACGAGAATTACTCCCAGGACGCGGCAGAAACCGTGGGCATAAGCTAGCCAGCTATTATCTATCAAAAGAATGTTACATGCTTTACATAATCATAAACTATTCATCATTTTTTATTATAAAACGTCTCGAATATTAGAAGCGGTGACGTCATCATAAGTTTCTTCCGTATTATCCTTATGAACTCATAGGAAATACCATAACGCTCTTTGTATAGATACCATTAATTTTTTTATGTAATTTATTTGAGAAGATGAGGTTGTTTGTTTAGTTAAAATTAATTTATATCAATACTATAATGTGTAAATCAAA
Organism: Heliothis peltigera; assembly: GCA_958496145.1. Taxonomy (NCBI): domain Eukaryota; kingdom Metazoa; phylum Arthropoda; class Insecta; order Lepidoptera; family Noctuidae; genus Heliothis; species Heliothis peltigera. The sequence continues at coordinate 3,725,715 of OY292345.1, read as the reverse complement.
TATTAATATATATAGTTATTGATCACGCTCGTATTTTGCCTCGGCTTTACACTAGTATTAATTAAGAAGCTTCTTCAACCCAAGAAGATTTAACCAAATCAACCAAAAATAGTAAAAAAAAAATCACGGATTGTGAATCTCCTCCTTTTTTTAGAAGTTAAAATCTTTTCTAATATTATAAAGCCGAAGATTTAGTTTGTTTGCTATGTGCAAATCTACTAACTACTGGTCTGATTTGAACATTGAACAACTCTTACGAAGGCTTTAGGCAATTTTTATCCAGGTGCACGAAAAAGTTCCTACGAGATGCCGGGAAAACCGCTGTTGGAAACTAGTAACTTGTATATATGTACGTATAACTAAGTGTATAGTATACTAAAATAATTGAAGGTCAAAAAATATTTTTTCTTGCATTATCAAACTTGTAAATTAGAACGGTCCGGGAGATACGATGACGTTATAGTGAAGCAAATTATAGCAATTTTCCAATTATGGACACATATAAATTATATATTTGTGGCTTTCCATGGTCAAGAATGATTCTGGTTGTCCACCATCATGATTATCAAGAATCATGTAATACATATGTAAGTTGATTCAAGAGTTTAGTCTTATACTTCTTATAAAGTGAGATAAGATTTTTTTTTAATAACTAATAAATTAATTTATTCACCAACAAAGAATAAAGAAAACCATATGCGAATCAACAATCGTTTAAACTTTTTTTTACAGACGCCAGCACATCAAGTTACTACAATCTGTCAAATATCCTTAATAGCTTTTCAAATTTACCGCTGACGTACATACTATATGCATGTATATTTTAAAGTTGTTTGTAAAAATTTGACAGTTTCGAATAGCTTGATGTGCTGGCGTTTGTAAGTTTCGGTATGTATCGACCTGACATGTTTTTCTAAACGATTAAAACGTTAAATCTAGGAGTAAAGCTCCACTTTCATTATTTGAGTGCCAAAGAGGCGGTTCGATTCGATTTGCCTTTGATGTAACTGTGTCGAAGATTAATTCGGATAGTCAACAATTTGGGATGCCGAAAAATTTGGTCCTTTGAAAGCTTTTGGGTTTTACCGTCATAAAGTACTAAGTTTTGCTTACATAACTGTCGCTAAAAGACTTAATATACGCCGTATTAAGTATGACCGTTATGTTTGTCTGTTTGTGGCTCTTAAACGGGTGAATCAATTTGGATGCGGATTTTTTTAAGACGAAAGCTTAGACATGATCACTCCTGATCAAAATCGGTTCAACTGTTTTAAAGTTTTCAGCAGTTTTATTAATCTAGGGATTTTACATACAACCTAGATAATTATGATTATTATGTTAGTGTTTGGATTCATTTCGATTCGTAGTTTAAAAATGATAATATGAAAAAAAAGACGAGCTGAAATTCAAAAGTCATAGGTACGAGACGCTATATATTTTCGTCAGTTTTATACTCAATCGTTGATAGGTGCTTTTGATTTTGATAGATGCTTTTTATTTGGCGGTACACCGAACTGAATACACAGTAAAATTTAAAATGAGCTTTTTGCGATGAGGTTTTTAATTTTTTTATTATTTGACTCGCACTTGTGAGTTTCCTTTAAATTCGTAAAATTCTATAAAGAGCTTTTTGTCTATCTCAACTTTGTATCTATTTTAATGCCAATTGGACATTAATTTTTGTTTTCAACCTACGCAAAAACATCTGAAGATGACGTATAAGGCTTTACAGTGATATAGCTTATACATCACATCAGTATAACAAGGTGGCTACTTTTTATCCATAGGAGAAGTATTTCCTTCGATAAGTGAGTAATCCGAGGGCACCAGATAGTACTAGAACACCTAGATGAGGTAACTTATAGGTACATTGCTGTTGGAAAACTTTGGTTAAAAAATCATATCTGGGGAGGAGGTCTGGGCGGGTCTTCCCCCAGACAAAGAACTTTTTATGACGATTGTTTACTGTGGTAGATTAAGTGTTTAATTGGCTCATTAATGAGGACAAATAAGGTACTGGCAACCATAACAGTTTTTTCCAATGAACTTGGTTGGGGTATTCAATCTGTTAATTCATTTGTTTTTTATTATAATGTATATTTTCATAACTTTGTATATAGGTAAATTTAGTAAGTCTGACGCCATTCTAACCGAGGGGTATTGGGTTGCCCGGGTAGCTGGGGTTGAGGAGGACAGATAGGCAGGCAGATAATATACCTAAGTGAATAATTTCATCGGTACACAAACCGTGCATATAAATGTCTTTATCATATTTTCCTCAATGATACTGAATACCTAGGACTAAGTTACAATAAGCCAATTATTTATTTATTTTGAGGAAATTATCTAATTTTAAATATTTCAACGACAAACTATGTAGGTTTGTGCATATATTTTTATATTATTATGTAATTAGAAAAACCTCGTTGCGCACTTCGATTTATTTTGTTACTAGCTTCCGCCAGCGGTTTCACCCGCTTTCTGAGGGAAGTACTTTCCATACCCGGATAAAAAGTAGCCTATATGTTATTCTGATGTATAAGCTATATTGTGGTAAAGTTTCATTCAAATCCATTCAGTAGTTTTTACGTGAAAGAGTAACAAACATCCATACATCCATACATCCATACATCCATACTTACAAACTTTCGCCTTTATAATAGTATTAGGATCATCTAGGTACAGAGGTATTGCATCAAGCTATAATAATCTGTCGTCTCTAGACTATAAGGTTCAATGTCAATTGGAAAAAAAATACATTTTTGTGATCTGGACGTAAATTACATTTTCAATAAATCAGGTTATTACAAAAATGATTTCTGATTAACAGATTTGCGCAATTGGAAAAATATGAGCGTAATGTTGTGAAAATACTAATTACTGAATGTTTTATGAATAACGCTGTTTACCTTAAAAGGTTTAATTGACGTCACTCTCTTTTTACCATAAAGAATATTGACAAGCTAGCTATATTTCTGTGGTTTCTCATTGTCTTTATTTACTGAGGAAAGGAATAGGTAGGTGATTCAAAGTAAAACCATAGGCTGAGAAATCAGTACCTTTCGAACGTCAAAACATAAGACAACCCCAAAACACCCACCCCCCGGACGGACCGTGGTCTCCACTCTAGCACTTTTCGACCCCATCGGCCATCTGCTCTGCGAGCAATATGGCCTGTCTATTGCCACTTCAGCTTGCTAATCCGGTGAGCTATGTATATTGGTTTAGTTGGGAAGAAGCGGCAAAATCAAAAATAATTTACGAGTATTCAAATCAGTGTGATAATTCAGGACTTACCTTAAAAGGATTAATTTACGTCACTCTCTTTTTACCTTAAAGAATATTGACAAGCTAGCTATATTTCTGTGGTCTCTCATCGTCTTCATCGTAAGTATACTGAGGAAAGTAATAGGTAAGTGATTCAAAGTAAAACCATAGGCTGAGAAATCAGTACTTTTCGAACGTCAAAACATAAGATAGCCCCAAAACGCTCACCCTTCACCACTGCTTTTTAGCTGAGATCATCATCATCAACTCAGCCATAGGACGTCCACTGCTGAACATAGGCCTCCCCTTTAGATCTCCACACATACCTGATGGAAGCGACCTACATCCAGCGTCTTCCAGCGACGTTGTTGGACGTCCTACGCTGCGCTTGCTGGTCCGTGGTCTCCACTCTAACACTTTTCGATCCCATCGGCCATCTGCTCTGCGAGCAATATGGCCTGCCCATTGCCACTTCAGATTGCTAATCCGGTGGGTTATATCGGTTTAGCTGGGAAGAAGTGGCAAAATCAAAAATCATTTACGAGTCTGATAAATCAGGATTCTTCAAACGTCAAAAACAAGACAGCATCCAAAACGCCCATCCTTCACCACTTCCTATGTGTTTTACCTTAGTTTTATGGGACGAAGAAGTGGCGCAACAAACTCTCCAGCGACACATGTCTGTCTGTTAAGTTTGAAGAACTATAAGTATAAATCTTATACAAAACAACTTCAATATCTAAATTATTTGAGAAAAAAGACATTATTTGGCGATTAAGGCACGTTTAAAATAAGGGGGCTACTAACGGGACTAACAATCAGCCCTAACAAGGGGTTAAAGAGATCGCTTTGTTGGTGTGTGACCATCTTGACATGGCGAGATCTTCCGTTTTTAACCTACCTTGTTAAATTGACGGTTCCTAGTTCCCATTCGAATATCTTTTGTAGTTGTTACGTGTAGTCAGAAGCCAAAAAACCTGCCTTATCAAGGAGTATCGGGTTGTTTGAGTAACTGCAGTTAGGCGATCAGATAAATACAAGTCAGTCAACTTTTCGAAAATTGTCCCTTAAAATTATTAACGATACAATTCAACACAGTTAATTCATAATTTTGACATCGATTATCGAAGAAGATACGTCTATCACTATGACAATTTTTTATTGTAAAATGTATAAATTAAAGATAACTTTTACTTGTTTTGAGTACTGGGCCTATATTAAAGGACAATTTACAACAATTAAAATTAAATATTTACATGTAACGAAACAGATATAGCGTGTAATAAATACTTCAAGAATGTGACCTGTTTCGTAAACTCTGTCGGTAGCTAAACTTGTTTTAATTAAATCCGGCGCCGAGACGTAGCGATTTCGTAACTGATATGTTAGTGTTTCAGCATCATGAGCTCTTTTGCAAATTTCGTGTACAAAAACTTAGAAATGTTATCTACAACACAATAGTTACTAATTTGATGTCTAACCTTTGTTCCAACTTTAATATCTGCCCCTTGATTAACCATAGGGGCAATCACAAACCGCCAGAAATTACTGATCCCCTGAAAAGAGGTGCTTATTCACCACTAGAAAAATATCAAAGTGGTTTTTTATCATCCATTCAAAAACAGCCAAGATAAAATGCTAATTAATTTAGAATGCACTAAATTCAAATTAAGAACAACTAGTAATTGATTTCGGTTTTTTTCATAATCTATTAGTGTTCGTATAACTTAGCCTAAGAGGCACAGTTTTGTTTATTATAGTAATGTGTTTGACTGCTAGAAACCTGATGGCAAGTTATGGTGTGGTCAAAGGAATTTTCTAATATTACATCAGTTGTAAGACTTTCAGGATTCAACCTTGGTCAGCAGAATAAGCCCCACAAATAATACTGATGTTACCGAATACCTCCTTTTCAAGGAAATCTCGAATAGACTTCCCGCTTGCCATTGCCATCTAACGTGGCAATGCTGCTGCCCTATTAGGTACACTTCTAGTGAGTAGCGATGAGGAGGATTTTTTTGACACCATTTTTTTATGTAAATGTTCTTCTAGAAATCTTCTCCTGCCCTGTTCCCAATTCTATTGGGGGTCAGCGCAATGTGTTTTCCTCTTCCACTCATTTCTGTTAGACGTCATACTACTATCCACTCCCTTCTGAATTATATCGTGTTTCAGGCAGTCAATCCATCTCTTCCTTGGTCTATCTCTATCTCTCCAGCCATTCACATTCATAATTAAGACACGCTTTGCAGCATGTTTCTCACATCTTCTCATGACATGCCCATACCAAGACAAACGCTTACCTCTATTTTTTTCTGTCACTGGTGCTACTTTCAGGCTTCCTCTGATATACTCATTCCTCACTTTATCCATCCTGGTTACTCCAAATATCATAAATATTATAAATAAAAAATATTACTTTATTATGTTAGCGAAAATATTATTACTATGTCTGATCTACTAACACAGTCTTACTCCATAATGAAATGTGAAGTGGTTAAGTAGGGTCGTGATAGATCGCATCTGTTTAATCTAACCCATTCTTGTTAACTACTGTCTCACAGTCAAGGCCTTAACTATTGTTATTGCGGGTTATTAGCCAATGTCTAAACTCATAGTATATTTAGATTACATTTTTACTTTTACTTTCCTTGTGTTAAATTTTGTAGTTCAATGTTAGCATATTGTTCAAAGTTGATTGAAAAAATTTAACGGTTTCGGGTAGCTTGATGTGCTAATTTCTGTACAAGTCTGTTGTTTCGTAATATAAGCGCAACACGTGCACTATATGTATGGAAGATTTTAGCCGGGGATTATACAAAAAAAAAAAAATTCGTTAGCGATGCCAACTTGCATAGAAATTCTTGAATTACGTAAATGAATAGCAAAATTGGAGATGCGTTTTGACTGTTTTATCAATCACTACCTAATTATGTAAATTTATTAAAAAGAAAGCGTAATTTATTAACCTTCTATTTAAATTATTGGATTAAAAGATTTATTCGTGGAAGAAAGTAATGACATAAGGTACCTATACGTAAAATTATTTATTGTTTCTGATTTATCATACTACTAGCCAGCGGTTTATACCCTGTCTCCTTGAAAATAAACCACGTACCTCTATAAAAAGTTGCTTATAGCCTTAGTCTTTAGCTTATAAGTCTAAGGGCCTGTTTCACCACCTACGAAAAAGTTCCAGTTAGTTTATTTGGTAGATACTTTCATACAAATTCTGTTCCGTTTTTGAATTTATTCCGTAGATAGATGCTATTTGGACGTCGGGAAACTGGCCCTTACCTTCGATATAAACTATTTTCGATATAAACGATTTTTTTAAATCAGTGCAGTTGTTTCTTAAGCGTTCAAGCCGACAGACAAAGCTTTATGATATTAGTTTAGAAGCATAGATAAGTCAAATTTTCTACGAGAAAAAAGCTAATAAATCTTTTTATAAACTACTTTCCATGGCTGGGGGTACTAGAATCGCATATGCCTTGTCTACATGTACAAGAATTTGAAATAAGTATAAGTATCTTCATTAGTTATGCAACATAGATGTTCGCCCTTGATGATGGCATCCAGGCCGACTGTCGGCTACGGCGGCCATTCTCTTTTTTTTATGGAGATCAGCCAGCTGCGCAGGACATATTATAGTGCACAAGTATTTGCGCAGATACAGGTGCACTCTCTATTCCCTTACTCTCATAGTCCGATGGGACGGCAATCCGACACGACCGGAGAGAGATCAGGCGCAGGACCGACATTCACGTGCTCTCCGATGCACGGGTGAATCAATCACCAACTTCCAGACTCCAGGCTGCTTTATGAAAGTTTCTCAAAACCCACAAAGCGATTTCGGCCCGACCCGGGATTCGAACCCGAGACCCCGTGCACAGCAGTCGCGCCTTGCGACCACTAGACCAACGAGGCAGTCATCGCCCTTGATAGGTACTATGGAAAACCAGTCGGTACCCTATCAGCAAGCTAAGTACACACGTGATAGATGCAAGCTATGCTTGGCGCCAAAAATCGCCTCTCACGCGACAAGGTCGCGAGTGTACGCTCGGCTTAAACGGAGATGCACTGGTTAGGGTTACCATATTAAAGATTAAATTTAATTATTACTGGCTGCATGTCTCCTGTTGCCTCTGTCATCCTTGTACTTACTAATATTATAAACTAGCTGTTGCCCGCGACGTCGTTCGCGTGGGCATTAAGTGATTAAACCCCTCAGTACGTGATAGCGTGATAATATGTAGCCTATATGTTGACCGGACCTCTTAGTTATATTCATGAAGCAAATCCATGCAGTACTTTTTGAGATTATCCCGGACATACAGACAAAAAATCTAAAAACTATATGTTTAGATTCGATATCAATTGTAGATCACGCCCCAATTATGCTTTAAAAAAATATTCAATGTACAGTTTTGACTTTTCTACGATTTTATTATATGTATTGATGTGAAAGTAGCTCTGTCTGTCTGTCACGCTAAATTTAATGAACCCATTTAAATAAAATTTGGTGCACATGTAATCTTGGGTCTGAGAAAGTATATGGGCTACTTTTTACCAGTTACGGGAAGAAAGTCCCTCGATAATAAACCTCCTAAATAAACTATTACACATTTTTATTTATCTGATTATTATTGACGTTGTAGACACGCCAGCACATCAAGCTACCCGAAACTGTTAAACTTTTCCAATCAACTTTGAGTCATATGCTTCAGCGATAAAGTTTGAAAATCTATTAAGAAAATTTAACAGATTGTAGTAGCTTGATGTGCTGGCGTCTGTACCTTTAATTTAATTAGATATCAAACTCATTTCGCGCATTGCGCTTTCTTATTCTTACACCAGCTATCTAAGTATAACAAGGACTTCATTTATAAAAATAAAATCTTCAACAAATTGTATTTATCTACAGCTAGAATAAAGACAAACAATTCATATATCATCATCATCATCAGCCTCTTTATTGTCCCACTGCTGGGCACAGGCCTCCTCTTACACTGAGAAGGATTGGGCGTTAATCAACACGCTTGCTCAATGCGGGTTGATGATTTCAGACTTTATAGTCCAGGTTTCCTCTAGATCCTTTAATTAGTCATTAGTGTCCAAGATAAACTTAGAAAGTACGTATAACTTAGAAAAGTTTCATTGGTACTTGCCTGACCTGGAATCGAACCCGCACACTGTTACTCGAAAGGCTGGTGCTTTAACCATTAGGCCACCACGACTTAATAATATTGCCATGCCTTTATAATATTTTTTAATCGCGAGTAAGACCTGTGTGTTGTGTTTACAACAACGACTTCTCCAGTAGGCCACCACTTATATAAAATGCTGCATAGAAAAGAAAACCTTTTAATTATCCGTGCATTATTATTATAGATTTGATGGTGACCAACACAAGATGGCAATCACCTGTGAACAAAAATAGATTTTAGTATCTATTGTTCCTGACCTTACATTTCACATAAGTGCAAGGCCAAAACCAGTTCTAAAACTGGGGATGCTACATATACAGTAAAAGTATCGATATAATTTTACGTTTTATTTATGAGTAGTGTTAATTTAATTGATCATTAACGGCATAATAATATTTATTCTTTCTAAGAAAAATGGTCCTTTGAGTCCATACAATATTTTGGTCCTTAGCGTCGTAGGTACTAGTTTTTTTTTATTAATAATATAATATTCCTCACACATTCACACAACGTCATCTAGTCCCAAACTAAGCAGAGCTTGTACTATGGGTATACAAGACAACTGATAAAAATACTTATATACTTCTTTTTTTAAATACATACACATTTCACATAGAAACGCCCAGATTAAATCAAACACCTAAATGTTTGACTTGTGCGGGAATCGAACCCGCGAACTCAAGCGTGGCAGGCAGATTCACTGCCTACTAAGCCATCCAGTCATTACATTGACTTCATCGAGATGTTAGTAAGAAGTCAATTAAATAAGAAAGCAATAATTTTCCACCCGTATGCCCTTAGCAATGAATCGTAGGTATCAGCGGTGTTTACGTCATCATAATCCGCGTCACGGATTCATCACCCACGACATACATAAAATGGTCCTCTCTCAAAACTAGACCGTAAACACGTTTGTAAGCCAGTTCCCTTATAATAGCCACGGAGTGCCAACCCTAGCCTCAACAGGTGATATGGAACGGCTCAATGGTCATTTACCGACTACCAACCATATGTAGCGTTCGCGAACGCGGTTTGAAATTCGAAGTGTTTGAGTGGCGGTTGCGAAAAATAAATAAATAAACATTCGAATTATTTGAATTAAAGTGTAACTGTTTTTTGTTTTTATTTTTTGCTATAATGCAAATGTGAGTGATTGTTTTTAGTGATATTTTATTGGTTGTTTTGGAGATTTTTTGTAAGTTTTTTTTTTTTTTTTTTTTTTCTTAAGATTACACGTCTTCTTCTATGTGTACTAATTTGGAATACTATGTTAATTGGACTTTACGTAGAAGTTACTTTTATTTATTTGTATAAGTTAATCAAATCATTAAACATAGTATAAATTGATTAAAAAAATATTATTAATAAATATATTTTTGTGGGACGATCTTAATAAGAGTTTTTGCCAAAGTTGTAAAGTAAAACAAATATATAAACATTGCGTCTATATTATTATGAAAAAAAAAAACAGAACCAACACGCAGATTCGTGATAACAACAATAATAATTTACTCTCACTTTTACAATTAACTAAAGCATCGTATAAATGTCGTCCAGTATATTTTGACCCTTCATACCGTCTCTCTGCGTACTCAAAGACACGCAAAGCGCTAACTTGCACTAATTTTATCTATACTCACATAGACTGGTCCTTACGTCCAAATATTCTAAGCAGTTTACTAGCTTGCTCAATACATATTACCTTGACCGTATATGAACCAGGTTAGGAGCGCATATACCGAAAGTTGGCAACGTCGTAACTACCTGTCAAATATTTAGATTTGTTTTAACTAATTTGAATTAAGTATGAAAATAAAAAATATGGGTCTTTAGTGCACTAAAACATTGAAAATAAATTGCAATTAAGACTCTTAGGGCCAGTTTCACATATTGCCGATAAGTTTCAGATAGTTTATATGCCATATAATTTCATATAAATGCTGTTCTAATTTTGAATTTATCTGGTAGATAGTGGCTATCCGTAACCTGAGAAACTGGCCCTGAATTTGAAGTTTTAAGTGTAAAAAAGGCATTTGACAAGGTTCCAAATACTTTTTTTTTACATCTAAAACTATGTATTCGATGTTACAAAATTTATTACTGCATTCTCTATATTTTTTTTTTCATTTTATATTTAATATTTTCATACACTAAAACTCCCAAATTAATTAAAACATGTAAATATTTGGCAGCTATTTGCGACGTTGCCGACTTTCGGTATACGCGTTCTTAAGTGCGTTGCAACAAATTCTTAGCCGGTATAATGTTGAGTTTAAGCCATCGTCTCAATAAATACGCGATTACAGAACCTACGCAGTGGGGACTTCCTTTTGATTCATCGCACTTTATAAGGTTGTCTGCTCTTTATTAGTCTTGATTGAGATTTGCGAATTTTGTGTGATATACTCTACTTGGTGATACCGTAGATAATATTTTTTTTGTGATTTTTCAAGACTTTTAGATCGCTAATTACTTTAGTATTATATTAAATATTTAACGATAAATGATATAACTAATGGAACTATTTAGAACTTATTCCCTATATAAAAATAAGTACATATATACCCAAGATAATAAATAGTATTATATCAATTTTAGTCTGTTTAAAATTATAAAGGAGGTATACTTTTTTTTTTCTTGGGAAATCATCATGACTCCTCCCGCTGAGGGTGCAGCTGGAGGGAGTGTCAGACTCTTAATGACTAAAACCCACTATGTTCCTTCTGGAGGTGGTTTCTATGTGCCAGGGCCATGGTAACTTTTGCGAACAACCCGCAAATTTAGTATCATGCTATGCCAGTTAAAAATAGATACGTTTAAGGTAATAAATTCTTCCATTAAAAAAATATGCAATTACAGTCAGGATTTTATTCACAAGTACTGCAATGTATTAATCAGTCAATTATAAGTTTATCAGTTATCACAAGAATGCATTACATCACAGCTATTGTCAAGTGCAAGAACTCGTCCCTATGTATATTCTAGTTCATCTTTAATTTTTTCCTTAAATAATAATGATTCTTAATTTTATAAGGCCTATGCGGTATTTTGTTCCATTAAAAGTTAGTTCAAAATCTGACTTAATTTAAATACAATACAAATTAAAAGAAAAATATACACATTTTAAGAAAAATTACCTATAAAACAAAGAAATAAACCTACGACTAATAACCACAAAAAACATGGTTGTCGAACAAAAAAAAGCCATATCAAAAAATATCCTGCGAGAGGTCAAACCCGACTCTAAAAGTCTCTTTAGTCCTCAGAGCCGCGTTACCAGGCAATCATAAAATTGTTGTAGCCTTCAAAACATCTTCAATTCCGATATCCGTTTACAAATTAAAATGCCAGAGCAACCTACATTCGATCGGCGAGACACCAATGCATCCTGGTGTCAATGTGTCGTGTTTTCCCAGGATCCGTTTGAGATGATTAGTATGCAGTATTAAAATGTTACTTACGTGAGAATTATATCGCTATGTGGTAATGATATCATTCATCAAATTGACGGTTGTAATGTAGCAGGTAGTTTTAAATCCGGATCGCTGGACCAATTGCAAATTGCTAAGGGCCTTACTCTAAAAAACAGTTAGACAGACGTTTGATACGTGCTTAAAATAATTTTGCATATATGTTTTTCTTTAAACATGTGTCTTAGTCCTAAGTGTCGTGCGGACGCTGCACTTGCGGTACCTTTTATGATCGAATTCTATGAACAAGAAAATTTGACGTTTATTCTATGGGGCTTATGTCAAAAAACTGCAGTCCGTAAACAAAACGAATCGTTTCTTTTTACAGGAATCGGGCATTAGACTCGCTCGGAATATGTTGCGGATTAAATACCTTAAGTTCATAAAAAATGTCTGAATCGCTTCCCTAGTTTAATTAATACAGTGTTGCAGGCATACAGATTGATGATTACTTTCGCATTTATATTTATTAAATAAGGATTACGGCATAGTTACTACACTAATAATTATTTTATAAAAGTAAAAGTTTGTTTGTGTTTTGCATGCGGTAATCTCAGGACATACAAGTTCGATTTGAAAATTTCTTTCATTTATATCGGAAGGCTAAGGCTACCCTATTTTTTATCCAGATTCACGGAGTAGTTTCCTTAGGACCGCTGGCCAGTTGAACAATAAAACCATGGTTGGTATATAAGTAGTTCCAAGTCAATTGGGAATTTTGCACCATTGAAAAAACTTAATAGTACGGCAGTAGTTTTTTTCTACCAATCATGATTCGATTCATCTGACGCTCATAGTTCAGGATGTGGTTATTTCTTTGTAATTGGGCTGTGAAGGTCAAGATGGCGGCTGGTCCTAGTAATATATTCAATAGGCTAGACTGGCCCGTCCTAACACAACAAAGACTTACTGAAATAGTTTGACTGGAATAGTTACAAACGCATGTGATATTATTATTGGAAATGCGGGCTTTATCTTACGAAGAATTTATTACTATATCCTACATATTTGGATACTAGCTTCATCCCACGGTTTTGTTCCGTATCCGGATACAAGTAGTTCATTTAGTCTCCTGTGATAAATGAATTATTTTTTCAAAACTGACCGATGGACAGTCGTTTCTGATATAACAAAAACCGGCCAAGTGCGAGTCGGACTCGAAGGGCGGAACCCTTCGTGCGCGAGGTACCATTATTTATAAAACGGACAAAAAATCATGTCTGTTTAATGGGAGCCCCCCTCAAATATTAATTTAATTTTAATGCAATTACTTATTTTTGAATTAAGTAATACATTCCATATTCTGTGAATATTTCAAGCATCTACCTGTTGCCGTTATCGATATCGAGCAAAAATGAACAAAAAAATCACGTATGTTGTGTGGGAGCCCCCAAAATATTTATTTTATTCTAGTTTTCAGTATTTGTTGTTATAGCGGCAACAGAAATAATCTGTGAAAATGTCAACTTTCTAACTGTCACGGTTCATGAGATACAGCCTGGTGACAGACGGACGGACGGACGGACAGAGGAGCGAAAACAATAGGGTTCCGTTTTACCCTTTGGGTACGGAACCCTAAAAAACAAAATTGAGCTATATAACCAATACTAAATATTATAAAGCTTAAGAGTTGGTTTGTTTGTTTGAACGCATTAATATCAGGAACTACTCGACCAATTGAAAAAAACTTTCAATGTTGTACCTATAGTCCGTTTCTGATAGAAAGTTTTAGACTACTTTTTTATCCGTGTGCGCGGAATAGTTGCCAGGGGACTTATAAAAGTGCTGTATCTAGGTATTATCTGTATCCTGATTAGTACTTAGTGCAGTTGCCGTGAGATTGAAAAAACTATAGGTAGGTAGGTATTTAAAACCGTTATTCATATACTCGTATATCTTGTAAAAAGGTATTCACCTGCGGGTATTTTTGTGGTTTTCATAGTGTAATAAGGTTTTACCATCTCATTGTCATAATGATGATTTATAACAAAGTGTAATAAATATGCGGTTTTCATCTGATCTCATTTTTTTGTAATTAAGTTCCCATAGTAATAAATAACGTTTGTAGTTATTTTTCTTTGTATTTATGTGTAATACCTATCTATGTAGAAATATATGTATAGGAAAATTTTGAAAAAAGAAATAGTTAAGTTTTATATACCCTGAGAAGGGATGAACAGTCGTGGTGGCCTAGTGGTTATAGCACCAGCCTTTCGAGTATGAGGGTGTGGGTTCGATTCCAGGTCAGGCAAGTACCAATGTAACTTTTCTAAGTTATACGTACTTTCTAAGTTTATCTTAGACACCAATGACTGATTAAAGGTGAAGGAGAACATCTCGAGGAAACCTGGACTATAAAGTCTGAAATCACCAACCCGCATTGAGCAAGTGTGGTGATAAACGCTCAATCCTTTTCCTTGGGAGAGGAGGCCTGTGCCCAGTAGTGGGACGATAAAAAAAAGGCTGTGATGATGAGAAGGGATGAGGGATTATCCGCAAGAGGTACCGCGCTCCTGGCACAAAAAGACTTCCAGAAGGAACAACTTCAACTGAACCCACAGCGGGTCATTTGACGATTTCCCACTCGAAAAAAAAGAGTATACATATGTAGATGATGTAACATAATTTAGGCTTACAATGCGTAACACACTGACCTTAGACACTGGCCAGTATGTTTTTTCACCTCGTTTCTTTTTTATTATGACGTATTTCTTGATTTACGAGATAAGATTTATGCAATAAAGCCGTCGTGCTTTGGATCATAATGAAGATTACCATTGTGTAAGCAGCAGTTGAACTTGGTTACCTCTATAGTAATCATCTCCCGAGCCTTTTCCCAACTATGTTGGGGTCGGCTTCCAGTCTAACCAGATTTAGCTGAGTACCAGTGTTTTACAAGGAGCGACTGCCTATCTGACCTCCTCAACCCAGTTATCCGGGCATCCCAATAATCCTTGGTTAGACTGGCGTCAGACTTACTGGCTTCTGACTACCTGTAACGACTGCCGAGGATGTACATGTAAACTTAGAAAAGTTGCATTGATACTTGCCCGACCTGGAATTGAACCCACGCCTTCATACTTGAGAGGTTGTCTCTTTAACATGTTTTTACGTGTTATCTCTATAGTAAATTTATCTTAAAAGGTATTATTTTGAACGATTTTTTTTGTTAAAAGAAACTAACAAAAAGTTTTTATCTATTAATCTGTTACAAAAAATAAATGAAGAATTCAATATTTTATTAGGTATTGACCCGGATTCATAGCTCCCAAGTGTAATTACAAAAAAAGTGATCAACTGATAGCACTCGATTGCGTGTAGTATCGATTCTTTAATACAATCGATTACGAGTAGACCGGTGAGATAATAATTAAGAGCTATTCTCGCTAAACGTCAATTACATGTTCAAAGAAAAAATCTCACGTTATTGGTTTTAGAATGCATTTGATGCATTTCATGGTTTTATAATGCACAATTGTTTATTGTTAATTTATGTAGGTTTTCATACTTCATATATATCATCTAATATTTTTTAAGAGCCATATTTATTTCATAAATACGGCCTATTCGGGAATATCAACAGAATAATTATAGAATTTAAAATAAAACCATTCATTTTTGTACGAAACAAATTTTAACTGTTTTCAATACAATAGTTTCTCTAATGCAGTAAACTAATCCATTTTCGTTCGTCTAGGGCCCCAGTTGCCTGAAAAAATGGAAAAAATAAATAAAACAACAGGTTCTTATATTTGACTTCTTGACCAGAAATAGCTTTGCCCGTAGTCTGGAAGTTAGTGATTGATACACTCGTGGATCGCAGAGTACGTGAATGTCGGTCCTGCGCCTGATTTCTCTCCGGTCGTGTCCGTTTGCCGACCCATTGGGCTAGGAGTGTGAGAGAAAAGAGAGTGCACCTGCACCTTGCGCTAATGTTTGTGCACTATAAATTATGTATACAGCAGCCATAGCTGAGAATCGGTCTGGACGCCATTTTTATTTTCACACAAGTAAAAAAATACACGTAATGTCTAAGCCGTATTTTTAAATTGAGAATTATTATTGTAAAAGGCCTTTTTATTTTACGAAAAACACGTTCATCTCAAAAAAAGAATAAACAAGCGAAGTGCTTGATTTAATTGTGCTCCCTCAACCTTAACAGACGTCTTATAAACCAGAAAAAAGCGGGAAAAAGCCAAAATACTCGACATTTGTACAAAACGTTAATTTTCCTTGTATTTTGCATTCCCCTTAGCGAAGGGAATTCCCTGTGGTGAGAGCATTTTAATTGAAGGCCTGAAGACTTTTTAAAACCAGTCTTCGAAGATGCTGTGTGAATTTTGTAGTCTGACTAGTTTTTATGGATACGGAAATTTGGTCCTAAAGTTTTGTTCTGTTCCGAGAAATGAGAAACGAGTTTTTTGTTGTATTATAAATATTTTAGTTATATGTTAGCATAATAAATTATGAGCTATTGCTTAGCAATATTTAACTAAAATTAAAATGTCGTTTTGTACGACTCTTTTGTCATATTAAGGGCCAGTTTCACAGGTTACAGATAGCCACTATCTACCAGATAAATTCAAAAATGGAACAGAATTTGTATGAAATTATCTACCAGATAAACTATCTGGAACTTATCAGCAACCGGTGAAACTGGCCCTAAGCGTTACATTATCGATTGTTTTTCTAGCTTTACCTGATTTAATAAATACACCCTAATATACATAATGTATAATACGCATAATACATAATTTGCCGACTGGCATGATTATTTTATCGATCGTGCAATCTTGAGTGGTAGGCTTACAAAAAATCATCTCAATTAGTGTATAATTGGCTGTAATTACAATTGAGGCGTTAAACGCAAACTTTGGTCTCACACCTCGTTGTTATATTAGTTTAATGATTATCTTGCCTGCTTTTTTATCCTGAACTAATTTAAAGGCCGTGGGAATATGTCCTGGGAGTCAGTGTCATGTCAATTGAATGCCCCAGCAGGCTTAGCATGACAACCGTAGAAACAAGTTTTTGTCTACCGGAGAACGGACATAATGACAGAAAAGTGACAGATTGACGTGATTACTTTTGAAATTTTTTGAAGAAATATTTCTTTTCTTCGATCCACATAAGTTTACAGGTGATTATATGCGAGTTGACAGGTCGCGCCATGCTCGGGCAGAGGACATGTTGACATTGACAGAAAGAGCTTTGTCTTTTCTTGATAGAATAGATATAGAATCGCGATGCTAAGCCTGCAGAAGGAAACGATCCTTATCCTTCTTTTGTTTTTTCCAATTTCTAGGTTTATAACCATCGCCTAAATAATTCAAACTCGGATAACTTTTTAAAGGCGTATCGGGTTGCCTAGGTAACTGGGTCGAGGAGGTCAGATAGGTAGTCGCTCCATGTATCACTAGACTGGAAGCCGACATAGTTGGATTAAGCCCAGGTAGAAGTTTACTGAGGTAATATTTGCAAAAAAAAACTGAACTAACGCATCCAAATGGTCAATATTTAGATAGATAGATACATCTCAATTATTATTCGCTTGATCATTAATTCCAATATCCTCTCAGAATACCTAGTGATACAGTCATCGTGTTTTGTAGACAAAAAAATAATCACTATAAACTGCAAAAAAATCAGCCTTCAACTTGATTAATTAAAACAGTTAGCCGTCAGCAGACTGTGCAGTGTGCATTGCTGTGTAATTTTTTATTTTATTTTTTCTATGCAAGTGTGTGTCCGGCCCACTGGGCACAGTTAGGTCTTGCACGGTCTTGGGTGAAGTGAGCTGCATAGTAATTGACAGATGCATCTGGTTGCATTGCTAATGCTTTCAATATTTTAAGAACGAGGAGAACCACCTTGGATTTCTCGTTGAACAAAATAGGAGGATTTCACATTGGTCAAAATAGGAGGCTTTTCTTTAAATTTAAAAATAAATGCTTGAGTATCTAATGTGATAATTTTAATTTATAATTTATTACTATTTATATCATATTTATTTCTCTCTTTTATTTAAACCTGGTTCTTCAAACCTAACAGGGATACATGCGTTGCTGGGGAGTTTGTTTCGCCACTTCTCCTTCCCAGCGCGGCAGCGAGAACACATAGGAAGTGGTGAAGGGTGGGCATTTTGGGGGCTGTCTCTTTGTTTTTGAGCGTAATTTGAACAATTTAAGGGAATTTTCTTAGTTTCCATTTTAAATGCATTGCAAAATAAAGATGTTTTGTCTTTGTAGTGTGTTTGTAAAACATTTTTGTTGACATTGTTTTAAATTGCTGTTTCGACAATAAATTTTATCTTAATTGTATGTTTTGTCTAAGCAATCATTTTTGTTATTTATTGTTAAAACAAGAGAAATGTTGAAGTAGTAGAACTACATGATATCTTACTTTGTTGGGGTTCATGTAAATATTGAAGATGTGTAAATGTAACGAATATAAGTCTTCATTCTTAATGGCTTTATTATTTTGTATAATATTCTAAGATATATTTATAGATAATTCTTTACTTTATCGTCTTGCTTCTAACCCAGTAGTAATAATAATGGCATCCAGGCCAATAATCGTCGGTCACGGCGGCTATTCTCTCTAAGAAGATCGGCCAGCTGCGCAGGACCTAATTATTATAGAGTACAAGGATTTGCGTAGAAACAGGTGCACTCTCTATTCCCTCAGTCTCATAGCTTGATGGGACGGCAATTTGACCGGTGGGTGATTAGGCACATGTTCTCTGAGGCAAGGATGTATCAATCACCAATTTCCTGATTCCGGGCTGCTTTATGAAAGTTCCTCAAAACCCATAAAGCGATTTTGGTCCGACACGGGAATCGAACCCGAGACTCCATGCCGAGACTTCACTCCTATTTAGGGTCCGATTCCCCTACCACAGGAAGTCTAAGGAAGATTAACAACTCTTGCTTTGAGTGTCTCACGTTAATATGGTACCAAATGGTACCAATAACTAAGTAACCTTGGCCTCGACTAGCGGCTCTATTGAAGCGTTGAGCCATCTTCGTTTAAGTGTTAAACAAAATACCCAATGCATTTGCTTACGAAACGACCGTATTGGAATAAAATAGACCTTCAGTTTTATTAACTAGTCATTCTATTGAGAAAATTACTTTGAATTAATTTAAAACTGACTAAAATTTCAAAATTGGTCCTAAAGGTAAAAATGGTGCTTTTATCCAGTATCTTAAATTTTAATAAATCAATTAATCTTCCTGTTTTGATAATGAAACAGATAACTAATCAGTTAAAAGCAACAACGATACAACAACAGATAAAATAAAAAATCTTCAATCTCTTCTTAAATCCAAAAAAACATCAATTCGACCTTTACTTAATTTTAGATTTTAGACAGGCATTCGATACACTCATTCATAATTCTCAAACAATGACCGTTACGCGTGATTGCTCACGTCTCTTACCAATGTCTATGACAAGGCCCTAGTAGCCTTGAACGTTTTCCTCAACCATCACTACTGAAAGGAAAGTCGATTGATAGTCAAAACAAATTCGGTGTCCCGCAAGGCATTTTTTGATAAACCTTAAAATATTTTGGAGGTCTCTTTATTCAATTTCCAAGGCTTAGGTTAAAACAATTAGTAGTGAAGATAACATTTTCTTAGAAAATTAACATTTTGCCATTATTAGCTTAGATAGGATCTCTGGAAACCTAAGACATTGTTTGTACATCTGACATTGAGCGGTATTGTAAAACCTTCCTCAAGATACCAGCCTATGTAATTTGCATAATGTAAAGAGGCCTATGTTTTTTTCACCTTTTCTTAGTCTCATTATCTTCAAATACAAGCTGGTTAATTAATATTCAAGTATAGTTAAAATAAGAATAATATGTCGAGTGACTCGAGTCAAAATTCTCAAATAGATTATTTTAGAGGACCGCACAGCAACTGACCATGATAAATAAATAACTTCTTTATTGATACTACTACTAGGTCTGACGCCAGTCTAACCAAGGGGTATTGGGTTGCCCGGGTAACTGGGTTGAGGAGGTCAGATAGGCAGTCGCTCCTTGTAAAACACTGGTACCCAGCCGAAACCGGTTAGACTGGAAGCCGACCCCAACATAGTTGGGAAAAGGCTCGGGAGATGATGATGATACTACTACTAGGGTCAAAATGTGTTAGTAACAATAAAACTTTAAATGATGGTAGTAATCACAGCGACAATACATATATCAGATTACGGTTTTCTGACCAGCACTTTCATTGTATGAGACAACCAAGGATAGTCATACTTCTCAGATAATGCAGTCAAAAGACTGATAATATTTATTTTTTATTATGTTTTACAAAAACCTACATGATTGCACTCAATATAGTCACTGACGTATACTTTGTTAAAAAATCCTCAATGATAGGCTATTTTTAGCAACAATTATTGAATTTAAAGAAACAAGTAAAACAAAGGGCGACTATCAGTAATTTGCCAAACGTGTCTAATTTTATGTATGCTCATATGCCGCGGTGATTAAAGCGTACAAACGTTTAGGATGAAGTTAAGTTGATTGCCGTGACTAAAGTAAAGACAGATATGATAAGGCATAAAAGTGCACAGGGTGTTTTTTTTAAGCTTAAGGAATATACGATAGACTGTGGGGTCGTTCTAAAAAGTTACTGCAGCCTTGTTACAAATAGGGCTCTAGAAAGAATAAAGGTGGGTTTTGATCCATAAAAATCTGACACTCCTCACTGCACACACGACGATAGGGAGATAATTATGAATTTCTATATAAAGGTAGATAATGGAGGAGAATATTTGACTTCATATTAGTGGGTACTTTAGGATAGCACAGATTTGATCGATTTTTTAGAGATTTAAGTGCAAGGACTGGTATTGAGATTTAGCTTTTAATTAAAACTAAAAATCCCAACTAATAACAAAACTATGTTCATATCAAACAAAAGACAGATAATGAAAAATAAGATTTTAAAATTAGTAGGTACAGCACAAAACTATTCATGCAAAACTATTAAAAAAATTAAAAATACTTGCTTTTGTACACACGCTGTATTAAATTGTATTGTTAATAGTAACCAGTGCGATAAAGAGATATAATTAATGACTTTTCAAGATCATGAATAGGTGTGAAACAACTTTAAGTCCCATAAAGGAACTCTCAGACAATGCTTTAATATTCTTTTATATGAAGCACGTAAAGGTATTAACGATTGGAAAATACGTGACCAATTCTCTTTCAGATGTTGGCTATAATTTTCCAAAGAGTTGTCCATTTAAAATTAAAATGTCAGTTAAAATTGTTTAGTATCGATTCTCCTGCTTTCGGGTTGTAATGACATTCGATGGTCCTTCGAGTCGAAATTGGATATTGGTACGTGTTGTTTCAGATTACTTAATACTTCCTGTTTAGTGTTTAATGTGTAATTTCTAAAATAAGTGTGATCTTTTTGGATGCTATTAAAATAACTGTCTTTACTAAAGCAAACGAGTTTGTTTATTTAGATATAGCGCGTACAGATGACAACACATCAAGACTACCACAATCTGTAAAATTTCCCTAATAGATTTTCAATTTTTATCGCTAAAGCATAGTTCATAGTTGATTATTAGCAAAAACACATAGGAAGTGGTGAAGGGTGGGCGTTTTGAGGGCTGGTTTTTGTAATTTTTGACGTTCGAAAAGTGCTGTTTTGCAGCCAAGTTTGAAAAAATGTTTTTGAGTTTTATGTAGTTGAAAGTTTTAAAGTTTCGCTTGATGGTAGATTGAAGGTAGCTTGATGTGCTGGCGTCTGCACAAACAAACAATTGAAGGAAACCTTACCGTTCTGCTTTAATGTATCTCATAAATAATATAGATAATTATAGATACGTACACATAGCTTATAATACCAACCCCGGTTCAACGGAAGATACGGGGTATTAACCGTCTGATCTATTATAATGATTTTGCTTTTCAATTTTATCACTACGGAAAGATAAGTATTATATTCTTTTGTTTTCTGGTTTTATTCACCCATTAATTTCCGTTAAGAATATTTTTTTTTTCGTATCTTATTACCGTTGATCCAGTAAAATTTATCTTATATGAAGCCAGCTGCTTCGCGTGGATTTATTTTATTCGTATTGACCAGAACTACTTGAGGCACTTAATACGACTGATGATCACACCTGTCTTTGTCAGCTTTTCAATATGTCTCCATACTTTATTGTATCTTAATTGGTTTTAATTTTAGTGTTAGATATTTTAATAGGACAAAAGTACAAACCAGTCTTACCAAGGGGAATCGGGTTGCCGAGCTAACTGGGTTTAGGAGACAGTCAGACAGGTAGTCGCTCTACGTAAAACACTGGTGCAGTCAGCTGCCTCCGGTTAAGGCTGGAAGTTGACCCCAACATGGGAAAAGGCTAGGCACGTGTTGATAATGTAAGGCATACATACAGCAAAAACAGGCATCGAAAGGTCAAAATTGAAAAAAATATATTTGACCCATAAGCCTAGGTAATAGGACACAAATTCCAACGCGACGCAATGCTTCAAGGATGCAACCTCATACTTATAGTATCATGATAACGATATTATCCTATACTTAAATATACAGTCTAAAAATAAACGTGATTCCAAAACATCTCACGTATGTACTTCATTCAAACGAAGTAAGCTTAAGTCGTGGTGGCCTAGTGGCTAAAGCCTTTGGAGTATGAGGGTGCGGGTTCGATTCTTGGTCAGGCAAGTACCAATATAACTTTTCTAAGTTATGTGTACTTTCTAAGTTTATCTTGGGCACCAATGACTGATTAAAAGGTGAAGGAAAACATCTCGAGGAAACCTGGACTATAAAGTCTGAAATCACCAACCCGCATTGAGCAAAAATGCTGATTATCGCTGAATCCTTCTCCGTGGGAGAGGAGGCCTGTGCCCAGCAGTGGGACGATAAAAAAAGGCTGTGATGATGAAGCTTAATACAAATAATCGCAGCACATCAGTTCAATGTCAAAATAAACCACTTTCTATTGTAAATCAGAGAAGTGTAATTATGTTCTTAAACAAATGCATATCCGAAGGTCTGCTACAAACAAATGAATGTATTTTTCCGACTCGAAGGACCAAATAGATTTCCCTTGTATCATTGCTTCTCTTAGGGCCAGTTTCACCGGTAGCTCATAAGTTCCAGATAGTTTATCTTTCACATAATTTCATTTTTGAATTTATCTGGTGGATAGTGGCTATCCGTAACATTTGAAACTGGCCCTTAAAATTTTATAATGTCATATCGAATATGCTGCTACGAGTATATGTACAGACGTAACAGGTCAACCTATCCGAATCTGTAAAATTTTACCAATCGAATATTAAGCTTCAGGCATTGTGATAAGGTTGAAAATCAGGTATCATTGAGGTAGGTTGATGTGCTGGCGTCTGCATAATATAGATTAGGAAAAGTAGTCTTATATTTTTTATTTTTTTTTTATTCATTTATTTAACATATTATTACATTTTTAAATATTCTGTATATAAAAAACATTTAAAAATATAAAAATAGTGTCCCACCGATATTGGGAACAGGGTTTTTTCATTATTATTAATAAGTGCAAAGTAACAATATTGATAGATTGATCTTAATATTTGCTGTCCTCTACATCGTATTTTTTCTGTTTACTGCATAATATGCAATGATGGCCTTAAACTTTGCATCTATTAACTAAGATATATCTACTCGTAATAACAGAGGATGCACCTTCTGAATAATACATTGTTTGTCAATTGACAAAACAGTAAATCGTTGGTAACGTCATTGACACACATTTGTTTGACGTAATGTCGATGTAACCGTATTCTGGATTCTAGAGGCGATATTACAACGAGAATGTTAAACTGATTAGGAATTTTGATACAGATGTTAGATCAGTGACTTTGATTGCGTTCTACATGGAAGATGATGCATGAAACGTAGTTTAAGAGGTAAATTATAGACTGCTGTGCACGTGGTCTCCTGTGTCTCCAGGGTGCACCTCGGTGCACCTGTGTCTGCGCCAATGCTTGTGCACTATAATATGTCCTGCGCAGCTGGCTGATGTCCATAAAAGAGAACGGCCGCCGTAGCTGACAATCGGCCTGGATGCCATCATTGACTGCCAAGGCGGCGTCATTTTTCGTAAGTGACCACAAAGGGCTACAGCGGGAACAAAAGTGGGTTTTAGTCAGTAAATGTCTGCTGTCAAGAACAAAGACCATCCAAATATTCAATACAATTTGTATTCGGAATACAAGAGAACTGTTCCAAATTCATAAAATATTATCATCATCTCCCGATTCAAATCACGTGATTTGAATTAAAACGTAAACAAATTTCAATGTGTGCGTCCTAGAAATGGCATTGAACATTAAAAGATATCGATTTTAAAATTCAAATTAATTGATTTAATAATGCATTTTATATCGATACTAAATCCATGAATATTATTATGTCTCAATGTGTTAGTTACTCATATTATTTTAATAACCGATAATCTACGTTATTTGAGTCGTAATAAACGTTTAATTGAAATAATTTCGTGCTCAAAAAGTTCTTGAAAACTTTGATTGTAAAAAATATTAAAGACCTTCAAAAGCTTCAAACTGCTGTTTGTTGTGTTGATAATCAAAATACCAAACGAAGACAACATTAGTTCTATTCGAGCGAATGTATCCGATTCATTCTTAAAAACTTCTACCAGTATATTACATACGTATATGTATGTATATCATTTACGTATCACTTTGTTTGGCATCGGTGGACTTCTCAATTACTTAGCCGATTTGTTTGATCTAACTTGAAAGATAGGATAGCTTACAAAACCGACGATTATCCCTATGGAAATATACCCAAGGAAAACCCCCGGTTTGTGCTAAACTATTGCTTACTATGGGAGTAAAACTACTTGGCCAATTGGGATGCTAGTGGACTAGGGAAGGGAAAACTTTGGGGACTATGGCCCCTGCCGATGACAATGTAAAAAATACACGTAAAAATGGCAGGAGATTATTATAAGATAAACCACAGCAACGTGTGGCCGGGTCTACTAGTATATAAGTCTACTAATACTGTTTGTATCACAACAGGCATTTGAATCTATCCATCCTTTTTTATGACCCCTTAGCCACCACTTACGATAGTCACAGGATGTGTATAGTTTATCTGTTCGCATTGAAGCACCGCATACCTCGTATATTTTAATTAATTGCTTTTTTAACTCCACGGAGAGGAACTCATGGTTAAGTTACAGACGCGGGTCGATTAGACTCTTCATCGATTGGTCAGCAAAAACACATAGGAAGTGTTGAAGAGTGGGCGTTTTGGGGGCTATCTTTTGTAATTTTTGATGTCCAAAAAGTGCTGTTTTGCAGCCAAGTTTGAATAAATGATTTTTGAATATGAGTTTGGTTACACACGGTAGGTTAGTAAGCATAGTAAGTTAGGTCCAAAGTAAGCTTTTGTTTCGCTTGTGTTATGGGTGCTAAGAAAACTGATAAACTACATATAGGTACCTCTTTACACCCAAATCACAGCCAAAAAGCATGCTCATCACAAAAATGTCGACCGTACTGAGAATCGAATCCAGAAACCTCAGCTCAGCAGTCCGGCGTGGTTGCGATTGCGGGGTCTGGATCTAGGTACCTACAGCTTAAGACGATCAGACAGGCAACCGCTACACAAAACACTGGTATTCAGCTGCATCTGGCGAGATTAGAAGCACACTCCAACATAGTAGGCTAGACAGTAAATTTTAAACCAGACTACGGAATAAGGACAAAGGTCATTCAACGCGCCGAACCGTCAAATAACATGTCATTATGCACTTTTAGTCATAAATTAAGTGTGATGAGAATTTGTCATTGTCATTTATTAGTCATCATTCATGGTTTTGTGGCGTGTGATTTGGGTGAAGGATATTTGGACTATCATAAGTGTAGATGGATGTACATTATTTATAACGTATTAGCGCCATCTCATTTGCCTAGCCTTTTCAAAACGATGTTGCGATTGGCTTCCAGTCTGAGTACTAGTGTTCTTCATGAAGTGACTACCTATCTAACCTCCTCAACCCAGTTACCTGGGCAACCCGATTCCCCTTAGCAAAGATGTTCAAATGCGAACTCGTCATGTCAAGATGCATTGCCAAGCGTTGCTTAACCTTGTGATCGATCGACCTGCGGCTTCTATTTAGCCACGAGCTCCTCTTACTTGTGTATAAAGTAAATGGGTATTTAAAGGAATGTTTATGTAGTTATTTAGCAGTAAAGATATTTCCCTGAACTTATTTGAAAGAATAATGTATTTCAATATTTAAGATGCCAAATATTTCTGGCATTTAATAATTGAAGGTTAATGAGTCATTAACATAATTTGGCCTTCTTCCTAATTAAAATTGCTTCATAAAATATATTTGCCAAAGTTAAAAATGTATCGGGTTCTTTAATTCTATTAAATAATGTGGTGCAAGAGCAAATGACAAATCGTAGGAAGGGATTTTTTTTTTATAATTACTTGTTAGTGTGATTGAATTCGTTATTCAGGACTTAAGTGAGACGATTTACATATTTGAAGACAAAATGTAGCTTAATATTATTTTTATACGTATATCTCACATAGTGCAAAAAATGGGGTCCGAACTCACAACCTCTTGACCGCCAGAACAACTACTTGACTATAATAATAATATGATTGCGTTCCAATGTCCATGTAAATATTTGTCAGAATATATGATGAAGGGTGGACGTTTTGGGGGTTGTCTTTTGTTTTGACATTCGAAATCTGAGTTATCGGCCTAGTTTGAATAAATGAGTTTGATTTTGAAAATTCGACTAACGCTGGAGAAATCTTGTACGTGTCTACTTCACAAACTAACAAAATGAACCAGTTTAAAGTATGTACAGCGAATGACATAACTCATAATGCGTTGCCTAATTGCGGTCAGCTGTTATTTGATGTGTGTTTAAAACATTGGGCCCAAAGATTATGTCAAAATGGTACACATTATTTAAGCACTTACAAAGGTGATTAATATCTTTTCTGGGTTAGATTTATGAGGTGTAAAGTTTTAATTGATCTGTTTTATTGTGTTTTTGGTGTTGTAATGACCTGGTTAAAGCACCAGCCTCTCAAGTATGAAAGTACGGATTCGATTCCAGGTTAGACCACTGGGCAACTTTTCTAAGTGACATGTACTTTCTAAATATATCTTGGACTGAAAACATCTTGCGGAGATCTGGACTGTAAAGTCTGAAATCACCAGCCCGAGTGGTCATACTCTATATGACAGGCGGCCTGTGGCCAACAGCGGGACGATAAAAAGGCTAATGATAATGTGCAAGTTTAAAGAAAGAACTTAAAATGAGGCGAACGCCCCTGATGTATGGAATATTGGCATTGCTAAGTTTGATAACAAAAGCTGCACACATTTGTTATGGTACTATACTTTGTACAGGAGGAAATCCATGATAGATTGTTTACTTAATCTTCGATGTTGGAAAAAAAAAAACAGTTTGATTAATCACTTTGGTTCTGATTTTCTGACGCGTTTTCCTTACGAATCACGTGTCAAATATACGTAATGTTT
This sequence comes from Heliothis peltigera, assembly GCA_958496145.1. NCBI lineage: Eukaryota > Metazoa > Arthropoda > Insecta > Lepidoptera > Noctuidae > Heliothis > Heliothis peltigera. The sequence continues at coordinate 3,698,171 of OY292345.1, read as the reverse complement.
TTATTAAATTAAGAGTGAATATTTGAGGTCCAAATTTGAGAGGTCGCTATGGGTTAAAATATTGGCTTTTTAACAAAGTAAACCTGTTTACAAAGATCACTTAAGAATACTGCAGAATAGAGTCACAAGTTCTCTCACTCATTTTGTAAGTCCGAAAATCAGTCTTATCAAGACGTATCGGGTGACCCAGGTAACTGGGTTGAGGAGGCCAGACATGAATTTGCTCCACGTAAAACGCTGGTACTCAGCTGCATCCGGTTAAGACTGGAAGCTAACCCTAATACAGCTTGGAAAAGGGCTAGTTAGATGACAACTCTTCTGTGAAAAAAAGGGAAAAAAATAATTATTTGGGCAAAATAGAATAGACAAATATTAGACGACCAAATGGTGTAGTAGTCAGTGCTTGCCATGCCGGAAGTCGCGGGTTCGATTCCCGCAAACATGTGTGTATATGAACATTGGTGTTTGACTTAGTCTGGGTGTTTCTGTCTGTGTATAATATGTATGTATTTACCAAAGAAAAGTATAATATCTATAGCTCTGCTTAGTTTGGGACTAGATGATGTTGTGTGAAGAATATATTATTTATTATTATGTAATAAGTAATGTATACATACATACAGGTCACATAAGCTGATCTAATAACAATAAGAAACGCGTCACATAAATAATTTGCTATTTGTACTTGTGTGTGATTACTCATGTATATGATAACGAGATCACGATCAGATTATTTAACACAAAACGGATACAGAATAGGAAAATACACGTTTTTTTATTATCTAATGGATTGTGATGTATGGAATACTAATAGATCTTCGTGTGTTTTGTTGCTATAGGGATATACGGACTATTCATTATAATAGCTATACTATGTTGTGTTAGGTCCGTACGATAGATAGATTCGTACGATATACATACGTAGTATTATTTAATTGTGAATTCATACTAATATTATACAGCTCGAGAGTTTTTGTTTCTTTGTTTGAAGGTGCTAATCTCAGAAACTATTGGACCGATTTGGAAAATTGTTTCAGTGTTGCAAAGTTCACATTTTATAGAGGAAGGTTCTTAAGGAAGGCATGTAAAAAAGAAGCTGTAAAGCTAAAGCTAGTTTAATTATAAAATTAGACTAGTGATTGAATGGCGTCATAAAGTCAAAGGGCTAGTTGTATGCCTGAAAGTCTGACAGTTCAACAAACTAAAGCTAAATTTACTATATTCAATAAATCTTGTCGATTCCGATTTTGTATTTATTGAATATTTTGCAAAAATATTTCTATTGAACGACCAATACTTGATTAATATAAGTAAGGTTTAGGTAAAATCATTTGTGAAGCTGGGACGGGTCGCTAGTACAAATCAAATAATACAATACAAAGTATTCCTCCATATCGCTCTCATCCGGTAACAAGCCCAGAAGATTGTAGTTCAATAGATAACAAAAAAAGTTGAAACTCATTACTCTTTTTTATATCCACACCTACTTAAAAGCCAAATCTTCAAATGGTTTAATTATCATTTATCATTCTTACGACTTAAGCGTTTTTCCTCATGGGTATGCAATGTGAAATACCGTAAAATTTTGCTCAGGACAGGACGAAATGTTAATGGGGTCTTTGAACTGTGTTTTTGGCAATGTTTTGTTAAATCCCCTGTGACCGGTTCGACAAAATTTTGAAATTGTCATAAAGTATTTTTGATTGCTGTTATGTTTAGCAACAGTTGCATCATAGTGTTGTAAACTTATAAACAATATCAATGATTTATCAAAATATTTTACTAATTTATTTAAATAAAGCTTCCTATAAGATAATTTTTAAATAATACACAATCTTACTAATTATATTTAATTAGGAAAACTTGTTTAAGGAGAATTTCTTTCATTAGAATTAAGCATAAAATAATATTATCCTAGACCTACAGTTCAATCGAATCCGCACACTCATACATGAGATGCATGTACTTCAACCACTAGGCCACCGCGACATTTTTCCCCGATTCGATTGATTTCCAAGTCAAGCCAGTACAGACGCCAGCACGTCAGGCTACCCGAAACTGTTTAATTTTCCCAATCGATTATGCACTATATGCTTTAGTAATAAAGTTGAGAATCTATTAGAGAAATTTGACAGATTGCAACAGCCTGATGTGCTGGCGTTCTGTACCAACTAAGAAAACTACCGCCGTAGCCGGCAATCGGTCTGGACGCCATTTTTTTTATACTGTCTTTCGCGACGAAAAATATGCTTTCAATATGTAGAATACATACACATATTAAATGTAATTTCTATATTCGCAATATTCCTATATAAATAAGTAGGTATATAGTTACAAACTCACGTATCCTTCCCCCCCAAATCCTAGGGGTTTAGACGCAACATCCAATAACGAATGTGTATCTTTGTTTCAGATCCGCCAAGATGAATCAACGGAGCTTTAGCCGGTTCATCTCGACAATATCCTTTGTTTTGCTTATAAGTGAGTAAAATCCAAATACAATATATTATAAGTAATTAATTAATTAATATTACGTGTGGGTTTATATATTACCTATATTAAAAATACAATGTAACTTAAATTTTTCATAGGCATTTGAAAACAAAAAAAAAATTAAGAAACGTATTTCTATACAATTGCTAGAAAATCAGCTTTAATTAAAGAAAACCTTGTCCAAATTGGTTCACCTATGTAGGAGCTACGGGCCACAAACAAACAAATACCGCAATTTATAACACCCATCTTTTTACGTCTTGGGTTAAAATGTCGATAGTTTTTCATTCCAAGCTGTTTGAGATTATTAAATTATATTATATAGCGTAATGAATGAAAGTTCAAGATTCATTTGTTGAGGAAACTGGACTGTGGTCAGATAGGCATTTGTTTCATATAGAAACGCGGTACTCAGCTCCATTGGGTAAGACTTCAAGACTGAAGGGTAGTAGGGAAAGTTTAAGCAGATGGGTAAATGATAATGAGTATAAAAGGACTCGATTAGTATACAGACGCTAGCACATTAAGCTACACGAAACTGACAAATTTTGACAATCAATTTTGAACCATATGCTCCAGCGATAAAGTTGAAAATCTATTAAGGAAATTTGACAGATTGTAGTGTGCCCGTACTTTGACAGTCAACATTTCACAATGACATGAAATTCACATAATGTGAAGTGGCCGTGCAAACCGATGCAATAGTGTGTTAATTATCTTCTATACAGCCTTGTTGCTAAAGTTCACGATACGAGAGGTCACTCTATAAATAGCTGTGTTTTTTAACAACATGATTCATCATTCATGATTATTGTACTTTACTTAGATTTGGTAAATGACAAACAATGAACAAAGTAAAAAAAAACTTGGTCCTTTTTTTATGTTTTTTCGTGGGAAGTCATCAAATATTCCGCTGAGGGTGCAGCAACCAAGCCTCCTATTGACTAAAACCTACTATGTTCCTTCTGAAGGACCCAGTGTACCAGGGCCAAAGTAACTCTTGCGAACAACCCCCAACTCCGGCAAAAATTTGGTCCTTCGCTCTGGAGTTACGAAGGTAATCGCTTCGGGTAAAAGGACCAATATAGAAATACGAAATTATTCATTGTGTAAATAAGTAGGTACTAAAACTATAATATGATTCAATGGGCTTCTGTTATTTAAGGTTTTCAATTAGAGCCATATAGTAGAATTTCAAAGTTTTTTGTATTTTTTTTGATCTAGCATACAGACCGAATTCAAATATTTTCAAAATAATGGATTACATAATTTCAATTCTATAAACACTCCAAATTAACTTTTAATAAACTCTAATCAAAATATGTTATTTAAATAATAATAATGTTAATTAAATTCTCACCTAATGAGGTATCGTGTTAACATTATGTTCATAATAATTATTGAAATCAAATAATGGTTGCATGTATTTAATTGACAGTGATATTGATGACCCAAATAGGTATAGTGACTATTATTTCAATTATTACCGAAATATAATTTAATAAATCCAATAGCGATTTCTGTAGCATATGTACAGTCACCCGCACATCAGTAGACACAGTTTGACCTTGAGACCGCCTTTATTTCCTACGACATAAGAGCTGTTTTCGCAGTTCAAATGTTTCCACTGATGTGCGGGTGACTGTACATATGGCTTGATAAGTTTTATAGAAATTCGTTTAGAATTTTTCACATCCGTAAAAGAAAACTTTTGCGTTGATATAATTAGTCTGGTTACACAAAAAAATGTACGAATGACATTTTAATACTTATTTTTTTATCCCTGTCAGTATTTATAATAATAAGCACTCACGCACACAAGAATAAAAAACTGTGTGTCCGTCTTTTAGTTTAGCTTAAAATATTGGACAATATTTCTTCCACAATTTATAACTTTTTACACGCAAGTAATGACGAAAATACAACATGTTTTATTACTTTAAACGTCGGAGTCATTGCATAGAATCACTATTTTTTATCCTTGTCGTCACGTCTTTTATAAATTATTATTATGAGAAGAGGACTTTTGTAATTAGGTAGGTAATATTACCTAATACCAAGTTTGAAGAATATGCAGAATTTCTTTATTTGATAACCATTTCTTTAAATAGGTAAATATAAAGCAAAAACCTCCCTATTTGGGCCAAGTTTCGAAAGCAGTCAAAAAATACCTCTGATATTTGCATCCAAAAATAAAACTGTAGTACTCGTAGTAAAAGTACAAACCTTTAAGCTCCTTACATTTTCCTGGAATATTGAAAAGCTCCATACTCTATTTCAAACTAGATTTTCCCCGCGGTTCCACCCGCGTTCCAAGGGAACTACTTGACACGCCCGGAGAATTAAGTTCTAGAGTCTAGAACCTACTAAAGAACATAGGCAATTTTTCATCCACTCTAATCTAGAAGCTATTCAAATTCAAAAGTCAAATTTCCTTAACAGATTTTCGACTTTATCGCTCTAGCATAATGTTTCAAAGTCGATTGGGACAATTTGTCAGTTTTGGGTAGCTTGATGTGCTGCAGTCTATACCGAAATTATTTAAATCGTATTTGCAGTATTGGCCTGAAGGTGCGACAGACAGATATATGTATATACTTGGGCATGTGTATTATAAGTAAGGATTATATACTGTAACGCATACGTAGGTAATACCCAACAACCCACTCCGAAATTAAGCTGGTTGCCGATAGGTTATCGTTGGTATTCAACAGACGCTTTCGCTGTAATTATATGCGAAAATATTATTTATTGCAATTTCTAAAGATGAAATTGTGTAATATTTTTTATTAAGTTTTCTAGCGTCTAGACTCTAGAATTAAACGTTATAAAAGTTTTAAAATGTTTTAATGACTTTGGATTGTAAATATTTGTCTTTCTTAAGACGATTATGTCTTATGGGAAATTAAAAAAAGGTAAGAATACAGTTAGACTAAGAAATTTAAAATAAGTGTATAATATTATGTAAAGTATCCTACATCAAGAGCCAGAGACTGCCAGTCCTTCTACATTTTATAAAGAATGAAACATTGTGTGGGCTTATCTATGTCACAGTGGGTTTCAAATACTGTTCAGGAGTTTGTCTGACTATAGATTTTGAAGTTAACAAAAAAATATACCTAATATCTATTTTTAGACAACTTATTTTTTTATAGTTTCACTACCTACGTTTTACGCCTATCAAAGAATGGCAAACTATGAGTCAAATTATGAAAAAAAAAACATTGCGACGGGTTATTTTTTTTTTTTAATATCTCCCAAAATCACCATCAGTCGCCCTGAACAAAAAATTTATACCCACTGTAGGATGCATGCACTAAGTTTCAGCCTTCTTAAATATCTGAGGTCTTGCAGTCGCTGGCTCTAGCTCTATTTGTCCTAAGCAATACGGGCAAATAAGCAATTTTTAAGGGGTGGTTCCTAACTTAAAGTGTCTTCAACATACCACCAAAAAAACAAGTGACTATTTTCGTTATGCATATCGAAGGAAAAATGGATAAAATCAATATTAGGTACTCATGCGTTATGATTATTTCGTATAAAAAAGTATTTTTCTCTATTTATAGTTAAAAGCAATTGATTTAACTTAAAAAAATATTATTTCTAAAAGCCTACAAAAATTCGAGGACGTACTCAAACAAAAATACTGTTGACCCATTAAATTAAATGGAAACAAAACGGAAAACGGTACCCAATTTGACAACTCACCCGGAGTTTCCTTAACGGGAAAATACAAAAAAAAAAAATGTACACAGTATCGGCCTCTCAAATTATTATGAAAATCTCCTTAAAGCTGGGGTTAAGTGTGCGACCCCACTTATATTGAGAATTCTCCATTCAAATTTTACGTGAGTACTCAGCGAAAAATTAGCTCAAAATCTCAGTGTGGGCTAAGCTTAAGAATAATTTTGAATTTACTAAATAATTTTTTCTCTTTCTATTTTTGATATTTTTCCGGCCTCCAAGTATTTTAAAATCATTTGTTAGAACATGTTTGTTTTAAAAATATCGGAAAAAATACAAGCACCAAGTATTTTCCGAATTTAAAAACAAAAGAACAAAAAATATAAAAAGTGAGTACAACATATGACGCCCACAATACAAACTAACTTCTATTATTATTAACACTTAGTTTCAAATTCCTTTAACACACCCGAGAGTAGTGTGAAATTCAATTCTGGAAGACTAGATTGCCTTGCAGCCAGAATACCAATGTATTCACATCAATTTGATCTATGCATAGTGCGCGCAGGTATGAGTGTTTAAGTTCAGGTAGTAAATGTAATCTAAGCTTGATCGGGGAGTGATGCTGTACTTTCAGCAAGTTATACAGGGAGACATCGAACTCGCACGTGATATTTATACCACGTGTTCTACTTATGGTCGATTACCAATTAAGGTAAAATAACTCATTAAAAGTGACAAAAAAAAACTTTTAAATCGACTTAGAACATGTTAATAATGTTAATATTTATGCTAATGAATTCTTAGTAAGTCTTAATGAGCTCACAAAATCTTTCCAATAAAATTGTTTAATAAAATATGTTTGAGGTTTAGAACCTCTTTCCACTAAGCTAGCACTTAACATAGACTTATTTTCTATTACTTTCTATAAAAACTATTGATAAGCTTATGTTATGTGTGCCAATACAACCGATAAACTACATTATGCTCTACACATAATTATATATTTATAAATACCTACATATAATGACACCCAGACTACAGCCAACACTCATGCTCATGACACAAATGTCGACCCTACCGGGAATCGATCCCAGGACTCAGCTCGGCAGTCCAACGTGGCTATCATTTTGTCAGCGTTGTTTAGGTTTCCTAATGAAACCTGCTATTCACAAAAAAACCTCTATCTAACTACCGATACCTGATAATCAATTTCCTAATGTGAGCCTACTGAACTAACTAGATAATACCAATAACAAAACACGTGTGCTATCTCGTGTAGTCGTTTCGGACACAGCGTGAGACTCCCAATGTATTGCGGAATCTGTGTACGCCGAATATGTAGTCTTGATACTTGAGATTAGAGTAGGTATATTGTCGTGAGCCTAATACTTTCGCAATTTAATTATAGCACATACAGCGGTAGCTATGCCATAGTGGTTAAGAGTGTATTTGTTTGCTTGAACGTGCAAATCCCAAGAAAAAAAATCTTGCAGTATTCGTAATCTCATGCATAGCCACAAATATTAAATAATTTTATTTTCAATAGAATAAAAAAAAAAAACTTTAATGTAAACGATACAACTTGGTCCTTTATATACCTAGTAAAAAAAAACACAAACGTAATTTGCAAATAACGTCTTCTATGTACCTATTTATTACATTTTATTGGTCGTACTATTGAAATTGTTACAACCATAATCCATTAAGTAAGAATACTTACAATACTAAGATAAAATGATGAGTGCATTTTTTTGCTTAAAAATTTATATATACCTCCTTAAAAAGAACTCGAGAGAACAACCACAAAACACATAAGCAAAAAACACACAAGAACTACTAATGCACATAATTTTTACAAGAAAATTGAATAAACAAACATCCTTTATTATATTTTAATATTTACTCTGCCAATAGACGTCAATTATCATGTTCACAAACAAAGACCAACTTCTTGTTTATAATTTAAAGTTAAAAATAAAACATATTTACTTAGGTATTCATTCAATACGACCTTCAACTATCTGCCTAGCCTTTTCCCAACTTATGTTGAGGTCGGCTTCCAGACTAACCGGATGCAACTAAGTACCAATTTTTTACATGGAGCGACTGCCTATCTGGCCTCTTCAACCCAGTTACCGGAATAACCTAATACCCCTTTGTAAAACTGGTTGTCAGACTTTCTGGCTTCTGACTACCCGTAACGAATGCCAAAGTTGCACAAACGGCAGCCGGGACCCACATACATATTTAACGCGCAGAACTCATGACAAGATGTTCACCCATCCACGGACCGACCGCGTCAAGCTTTGCTTAACCTTATTATCGATCGACCAGTGCGGCTGTTATTTAGCCACGAGCTCCTCTCTATATAACCTTTTAAATTATTGCACAAAAATAACACCGTCATTATGTCGTAATAAAGCCGATAAATCCTTCACATTTGATAGCAAGTATCAAGAGTATTTGGTTTGACTATCGGATCTGAGATGAATGGAGCGATTACCTCGAGAGTCGGTACAACCTTGATTGGTGGGGGACGATAGTCGCGCGACTGTCGTACGATTGAGTGGCGACTGAAAGCAGCAATCGTGGTTTCTCGTAACGAGAATAAGCGTTGGCCAAGAATAAGATTGGGGTTTAGATACAAATACACCTCATCATCATCATCATCACAGCCTTTTTATCGTCTCAGAGCTGGGCACAGGCCTCCTCTCCCACGGACAAGGACTGAGCGTTAATCACCACGCTTGCTCAATGTGGGTTGATGATATCAGACTTTATAGTCCAGGTGTCCTCGAGATGTTTTCCTTCACCTTTAATGAGTCATTGGTGTCCAAGATAAAAGATTAGAAAGTACATATAACTTAGAAAAGTTACATTGGTACTTGCCTGACCTGGAATCGAACCCGCACCCTCATACTCGAAAGGCTGGTGCTTTAACCACTAGGCCACCACGACTCAAATACACCTACACAGTTACATTTTGGTTGCTTTAATCCCGTGAAAGGTTGAACCAGTGCATGAAACACTATAGATTTGTGAAGAAAAAATTTTAAAATACTTTTTAAATAATAGTTCGAATTGTTTTTTCACGCAGGCGAATATTGCTTCGAGTTATTAAAAAAAAAGTACTTTATATTATATACATTATAAATGTTATCTTTACAAATCGATATTGACGCGCTTCGGTTCGATCCTCCACCGTAGAATGTAACCATGTGTATAGAATTAATTTGTATTAATTGCTAACAAAATCTCTCTCAACAATAAATATTTGATATTATCAATTTAATGTGTTAAGTAGTCGGGCTCTTAAAAATTAATTCTTCAGGGGAAGTACCCTCACAATATCTGTTTTAAACCAACACGTAGCGTGTCTGATTTGAATTGCATGTCTATACTTATATTATTCAGCTGACTGCGCCTCATCTCTCTCCGGTCGTGTCGGATTGCCGTCCCATCGGACTATGGGAGTGATGGAATAGAGAGTGCACCTGTGTCCGCGCAAATGCTTGTACACTATAATTTGTCCTGCGCAGCTGGCTGATCTCCCCACAAAAGAGAACGGCCGCCGTAGCCGACAATGGGCCTGGATGGCATCATTCAGCTGAAGAGTTTGTTTGTTTGCTTGTTTGTACGCGTGAATCTCAAGAAATACTGGTCTATTTGAAAAAATATTTCAGTGTTAGATAGCCCATTAGACAAATAGGCTATAAATAAAAGGTGGCCTTTTACCCCGGTGCGTGAAGAAGTAGTTCCCACGATACAAGTGAAACCGCTGACAGAAACTGGTATACGACATGAGAGCCCTGTCTCTGTGATCGTATTTAATTTGGGATTCCTTTGTGTCTACAGATGTGCATAGGTCAATGAACTTTAGAAGTGTGAAGTTGATTGTAAATAATGCAGGTTAAAAAATACTTTTCTGATTCATTTTCTTGCGTATATACTGGAATAATCATAAGCTCTACATTACTGTAATTTAATATTTGGAATTGGAACTATTTAAAAAACTAATTAAGTAAAAGAAAATGGTTCTCCCCTGCCCTTTAAAAAAAGGTCGGATTTGAAAAAGTATTTCATTTTGTCCGCTTGTTTGTTTAATAAAAAAACAAATGGCGAACCATAAATTACAAACATGATTCGTCTTGTGTTTTCCAAGGCAATTATTTAAAGAAAAGTTTTTTCCTCTAATTAATGAAATACCAAAGCCATTCGAACTAAAATTCAAACTGGTTAAAAGAAACACATTTCGTTTTCCAAGAATTTAACTTATAAAGGATAAAAAATTAGAAACGTGGCTTGTATTTTTTATATCAATAAAATTAATAAGCCCATGATTTTTATAAGCTGCTGTTTTTACATAAAAAGATGGGTATTCTTTTTTATTGGTATCACGTTTTGATTCACGTGAGTAACGGAAAACCTGTTTATAATGGTAAATCACGAGAAGTTATTCGTATCTTTATTATTTAGCTGGGACTGCTGAGGAGCTTGTGGCTAAACGTCGCACGGTTCGATCGATCATAACGTTAAGCAACGCTTGGCGCGGTCGGCCCGTGGATGGGCGGACGACAGTAGCCAGAATGTCTTACAACCAGTCTTGCCAATGGGTACCGGGTTGCCAAGGTAACTGGGTTGAGGAGGTCAGATAGGCAGGCGCTCCACGTAAAGCACTGGTACTCAGCTGCATCCGGCTAAGACTAGAAGCCGACCCCAACATAGCTTGGAAAAAGGCTCTCAATTAACATTTATCTCATATAAACATTCAGCCTTATCTTCGCTTCTCTGTTGACTTAAAGATTGTATGTGATCACAAGCTTCTTCCTGTAGTAACATCATTTTTTTCATCGCCTGTACAGTACCATTACTGGTCAAAAGCTTTCCTATCTCGTTTCTATACTTCAACTTCAACTTCCAATCTTTCGTAGTATCCAGTCTGGATGGTAAGCGTCCTGGTCGTCACGTAAATTCTTCGTTGTCCACTGGGCGACAGTGGCCCGTCTTTCCGGTTTGAATATAATAAATATTATAATTTTATATAACTTAAATTCCTCGTGCCATAAAAATCATGCTGACCTGCACGTGACTATAAGATAAAGACGTCATCACAAAAAACTGGATTTTAAGATGAGCCGTTGACTTTGGTAACTTTATTGTTAGGTCGGCAGACTATCCAAAGATGTGCTATAACATCGTTACGATTCTTACTAATACTTTCTTGACTAATAATATTTTAATAAGAAAGTAACTCTGTCTGTCTGTCTGTAACGCTTTGACGCCAAAACTACTGAACCGATTTAAATAAAATTTTGTAGAAATATAGTCTAGAGTCTGAGAAAGGACTTTTTATCCGGGTTGCGGGAAGTAGTTCCATCGAGCTGCGGATGGAATAGCTTGGAACAACTAGTGTTTTAAAAATATGTCTGATACGCCCTCGTTATTTAGCTCTCTGCCTTAATGTTAGAACAGCTGAACAGATTTTGTATGAAAAAAGGTGATTCCTTACAACTTGACAGTATTAAACTACTTATTTCTCGGCTTCATGGAGTCATTATCTTGTACTTCTGGTCAAAAGTTATGTTATACTAGCAGTTTCTTGCAGTTTTTCCCGAGTTCCCGGAGCACTTCTTTCCGTACCAGGGTAAACATAGCCTATGTTTACCGGGTATAGGGTAGTTTCCCATGAGTGGTAGAATTTTTCAAATCATTCAATTTTGGAGGCTATTCAATTCAAACAGATAAACAATCAAATAATATATTTCCTCTCTATAATATAAGTACAGATATAAACGTTCAGATCAGCAACTTTTATACGATAAATCAGCGAATTGCCAAAATAATAGTAGTTTAGACAATGTGATTATTATTATTCAAATATTGTTCAGATTGAAGCAGAGATACTAAATTCATTGTCTTAGAAATTTTCCAATCTCCATTTTATCTAAGTGCCCACTTACTTATTTAAATAAAATGTATAATCACCTTTTCTTTAACATTATAGATGCATCAGTTTAGAATGCATTAAATATTTTAGACTTTTTCAGATTAAGTATGAAATCTGAATTACTATAAAATTATAGTTTCCAAAACAAGGTAGTTTTAACGCCTGTGAAAATTATTGCCGCAATCAGTTGCAAGAGCAAAAGGTGACGCAATTTGCTTTACCTTTTTGTTCAGGGTCACTATGTAAGATTTGTATTAACATGTAAACGAGTTTATTTCATTTTGCATTTAAATATTATTTATTGTTTGGAAATTTGAGAGCTTAATTTCATCATTAAAGTTTAAGAGATATCTTTAAATAACATTATTTTGCTCAACAAAGTCGTGTTCACCAATTATAGCTCAATTCCGGAATGAAGCTCAACTCTAGTGTAAGAAAAGTTGATCATTTCAAGTTGAATCTCGTTTACGAGTAAGTGCGATCAACAAACTCACCTAAGATGTTTGGACAACTTTTAGAACTTAATCAACAGTTGAAAGCGGAATTATTTAATTAAAATTTTGCGAAACAAAATTTCCGGCCGTTTAAGTCCTTAGAACAAGTTTTTATAACTTCGAGAATCCGAATCTTTTGAGAATGCTCGTCTGAGAATTACATGCTGAAACATTGGTTAGAAAATGTTCTTTATTTAGAAAGATCTTGTTTGGAAAGAGATGCAATTTGTTTACTTTACTTTCCTATTTTCTATTTATAGTAAAAACAAAAAAAAAAAAAAAATACGCGCTTAAAATTACGCTTAAAATGCTAAAAATATAGTGCAAAAAAGAGCGTGTATTATTTATTTATTGGATGTAGACACTCCTCAAAATCACTGTCGTCTGGTTACGTGCCTAAATTGGCTGCACTTACTTTTAATTTTTCCTAACAACATTAATTATTGATAATGGATGTAGATTGGTTGCGTTTCTTGTTTATTTTAAACGTAAATGTCTACAGCTAGCTGCCTCAAACGGTTTCACGCGCTACTTGAGAGAATTCCCGCATTCAAATAAAAAATTGCCTAAATGTTATTCTGATGTATAAGCTATATTACCTATTGTCAAGATTCATCAAAACCCTTTCAGTTTTTTTGCATTAATTATTATTTTTACCAACTTTCGTGTGTAGGTATAATGTTAATAGGATGTCGTTATAAAATAAAATATCTAAAACTGAAATTGAAAAATATCCCAGTTTCATATGTTCATTTCCTAAATGTCCAGAATGTCGATAAATAAGCTTGTTTACAACAAAATACAGACCAATAAATAAGGATTTCATAATATCGATACTAGTAAATTGGTGTTATATCGAAAATGCTACCGAATAATGTCTGTTCAATTATTCAAATCGATTTTGTATGAACATATTTTGGTTTAGAATTAGAATTTATCGACATATTTTAACTGTATAAAATGCTTTGGATTGTCTATAATCTTTGATATAATACATCTCGTTTATCCAACCAAAACAGTCATCAATTATCTACTCTTACCAATTTTTTTTAATTTATTGACATGATTACCTACTACTATATAATGTAGATGCATGTCTTCAACAAGGTGGGGTTTATCATTTAGTTTCATTTATTTATTGTTTTAGAATGTAACTGTCTGAGAGTTTTAGTGTTATAAGTGGCCTACCCAAATGTCCTTTCTGATGGTGTACCTATGTTCGTCGGATTGTCGAAGTCCTATCCTGTTGAGTCCAACAAATGCTGACCAGCTAATTAGACAGGACCGTTTAAGTTTGTATGACACTTTCTTCAAAAGGTTATTCCAGGCACATGCCTTCATTGCTCATCCATGCAGTAGTATATTTTATTTATACTACTTTAAAAGTTTATTTCTTAAGTTTATTTCGGCGTTTCTTCTCAAAGTAGTCAGTTAGCAAATGCCGACCTCATCTCGGTACAAAAATATGTCCTGATAATGTATAAAAGTGTTGATTTCAACCTATTTGCGTAATAATTTAATTTACAGAAAAGATTTCGACATAGCGAAAAAAGTGAATCACTTTAAGTACTTCATAGAATTAATGTAATATCACTTAAACCCTAAGCACTGTATTAACATAATCCGCTCTTTTGTAGTATTAAAACAAAATTGTTTCCTAAAGACCTGCTAAATGTTTAATGGACTAGCGGACGGGGTAAGTCAACCAGCTGGTACCAGATTTACAATGCAAATGCTTCTATAATGATCTGTGATCGGGTTGGGGATTTATCTACGTCACTGACAAGTGATTTTTGGGATCATTTGAAATGTGAGTTTGCGTAAATGGAGCCCATATCGCTAAGCTATTTGGTAATGTTGAAATTACGCTATCATTTTTCTGATCGTGTAAATTCTGAAGAAATAGAAGGCAATTGGTGGAATTTTTCATGTGTCTTTGATAAGTTAAGGTTTTTGTTTAATTAAATAAAACAATATTATGATTTATTGCTGTTCAAATAAAACATTATTCAACTTTTTAATATAAGCCGATTTCGATTCCGACAAGATGATTTTTTTACACACTGTTTAAGCGAACCTGTTTGTAGCAAACCATTCATTTATACTTACACAAATCCTATCATCCTTGATAACAAGTATAATCATTGTTGTTACAGGTATCCACGGAATTAACACACAAACGGAGACAGAACAGACATTTGAAACCACAACATTAGAGTACAACTTCAAACACAACACAGAACCAGATGTCAGACAACAGAGTTCAGACCCGCCTGCAGACACCGACCAGATCGGACAAGACGTTAAAATTTCAGAAGAATTTACCCACGATGCACCTCAAAGTGCTTCCAGAGTCCTTGTTGCTCCCAAACCGAATAACACCAATGAGTTAAAGTTTGATTTAAACCGCAAAACCGTTACAAATGTTCCAACAAAGCATCCAATCAGAATGCTACAAGAACATGGAGAGCCATCTATTAGCAGAAATGTGAAGGATGCAAAAATTAGAGCACATGTAAGGTATGACGAAGTTACAGGAGAATTGATGAATGGAGAACACCCGTGTCATAGAGAATGTAGAGAAGGAGAAGAACCAATGATTTGCTATTATCATTTTGTGCTTGAATGGTACCAGACGATGAGCAAAGCTTGTTATGATTGCCCGTACAATGTGACTGACTGTTCCCGCCCCGACTGCATCCCAGCTGATGGAATGAATAGACCTTTGAACGTGGTTAATAGAAAAATGCCTGGACCCGCAGTAGAGGTGAGGCTCAACCATCGCGATTTTCTTTTAGAGTATAACAAAGCTATTTCGTTTCCCGAAAATATTGTTGGATGAATTTCAGACTGTGACAATTAGTGTGGTAGTTTTAATTTTAGGTGAAATTGTGAGCTCGTTTTAATTGGCCTTCGTTAAATAAAAGTATGGCAAAGCTATTGTTAGTTAACACTTTGGAACTGTCGTCTGGTTTTATGCTAGTGTTTTGTTTATTACTTTATTGGCTCGGAGAGATTTCGCTAAATATTTTAGTTGGTGGCGAAATGGCTATTGTTGACATGTTTACAAACCGAATTAAAATATCTACCTCTATAGTAATTCAGCTTTTGTTCTGTTTTAAAATAATTTGGCTTAAAGGACAGGAAAAGTTCATCAGAGTGAACAATTAACACTGAACTAGTCGGGTCGGGCTTTTCCATACTTAGGGCCTGTTTCACCACCTACGAATAAGTTGCGGACTATTTTATTTGATAGATAATTTCATACAAACTCTATTCCATTTTTGAATTTATCTGCTGTATAGTGGCTATTCGGACATTGTGAACCAGGCTCTTAACATACCATTCTTTCTACATAAAACAACAGTTCTATCTTAAAAAATTTCTACGTTTAATTCCAGGTATGCCAACATGATCGTGTGATAGTAGATGTGGAGAATGATCTGATGACAGAAGGTACTACGGTACATTGGCATGGACAGCACCAGAGGGGAACCCCATATATGGATGGAACGCCTTATGTGACGCAGTGCCCTATATTGCCTGAGACTACATTCAGGTAAGGATTTTTGACCAATACTTTTGAAATTATCAGCTGTTGAATAATTTCTTTTTATACCCTTTCTTCTACCTTTTGTGGGGACTTTTTAACGGAAGCTGATGATGAAAGAACATTGAAATCATTCATTAATTTGGAAGCTATAGTGACTCAAAGAGATACATAAGTAAAACTTCTCTAAAAATTCTCTCGTCTTCTAAAAATCCTTTTTCGTCCTCTCCAGGTACCAGTTCAACGCTACACATGCTGGCACTCACTTCTGGCACTCTCACTCTGGTATGCAGCGAGCTGATGGTGCTGCTGGCGTCTTCATCGTTAGGAAGCCGAAGTCTCAGGATCCTCATGGAAGACTGTATGATTATGACAGGTGAGATAAAAAAAAGTTAGTAAGCATGGTTGTGGTAAAAGTAGGCTCAATTTTTTTAGTACGGGTTTTCAATATTTCAATTAGATATTATTGTTGAATTGATGTTTGGGTGTAAAATATGTTTCTCAAATCGCATTTTTATGCTATGTGTTATTATAAAAAGTTAAACAGACGTTTGACACGTCGTGTTAAAAAAATGTATTTAATAATTTCTTTAAACACTGATACAGTATAAATTAACTTAAAACAGACCACTACTTCCATTTATAAAACCTTAGAATTACATGTATGTATGTATGTATATAGTACCTAAATTAATAACACTCTAAACTACCCTTTCATTTAAATGTCAGTACCTTGGTACTCAACCATTAATCCAACTAACGTTCGTTTTAACCCGTTTAAAATCCAGCAATATTTCAAAGGGTTCTATAACACAATCCATAGTTTACCTTAAAGGGTGTATCTTTTAGTGAGCAAATTGTATTAGCTACTAGCTCCGACCCCGGGATCCGCTTGAGTCAATATTGAGAGTGTACGGAAAGGTGCGGACAAATAAACAGTTGGTGAATGTGCTGGAAAAGTCGGTGTTGGTTTTACTTGTTTGGCTATTTAGTTGGTTACCGGTTAAGTTGCTAAGTTAGGGGGATTAGGTTCAGTAGTGGACTTAGGACTGTTAGCGAGGTAGGGGACTTCAGTCGTCAAATTAGTGCCATAATGAGAAAACTTGGGTTGGATTTACAATATTTTGTAATCATACATTTTTGGAGGTATCTTCCATGAATCACTGATTCCTCATATCCATATTGGCCTTGGATTTGACTTGGGATTTTAGATAACTTTACACGGAGTTAACAATATTACATTTCTTTGTCAATTGAAAATTGAAAACAAGACTTTAATATCACACCACAAAATATTTACAAGCCACGCAACCTTAAACTCTATAACCCATCAATTAAAACACAATTTCCTTTACAGATCCGAGCACGTTATGCTGGTGACCGACTGGATCCATGATCTGGCAATAGGGATGTTTACAGATCATCATCACTCTACGGGAGATAACAAACCTCCGACGCTGCTTATCAATGGAGTTGGACGGTTCAAGATTTTCAATGAAACAACTAAGCCGGTTTATATGCCGGCAGCTAGATTCAATGTTGAACAGGTGAGGCTTGGTAGCTATTATGATCTCTCGAAAGCATTATGCACAAGAGTACAGGAGCTGAACACAAAATTTGGACCCCATTAACCATTAAGAAACAAAACTTTTTTTGGAGTTAAGAAGAAAATTCTAAAACCACTCGAAGTAGAATATTGTGCTCAGTTTTCAGATTTGAATTTAGAAAATGAACCCACACATTATGCCAATTTTATTGGGCTACAATGACAGTTTCTGACACTAAAATTGAATCACTAGAGAAGATAAAAGAATCTCGAAAATTTCTGACTTATATACCAACTTCAACAGATTAATTTCAAATTAAATCTTCCAGTTCATCAACCAAATCTTTATCACTTAACTCGAACATTTAAGCGATGCCTTCAAAGAAATCACTCCAACAAACCCTAAAGTTCTCCAATCAAAAACGATTCTTATTTCCAGGGCTACAAGTATCGTTTCCGTGTGATCAACGCTGAGTTCCTGAACTGCCCTATAGAGCTGTCTGTGGATGGTCATAATATCACGGTGATTGCTTCAGACGGTTACGACTTGCAGCCTATTACAAGTAAGTGATCATTGTAACAGTTATTGTAATAGGTGCAGCTGAAATGAATGGACTTGGATTGGAGATATCGAGAGAATTGATGTTCATTTTGTGAACTGTATAGTATTAGCAGTTGAGTAAGGAAGTGTTCTAGCTCAATACTATCACTATCTCGATACGATATTGCGTCATCGTTTACGTGAATTTTAATTAGGCGTGGTTTTCAGACGTATTGCCATTTCTCTTAGCATATGAAACATACAAGAGTGGTGAAATAATTGGATTTAACGAAATAAAGAATAGACAAAGAGATGGATCTATCAAATGTTGACCCTTAATATTTAATCGTCAAATACAAATACCTTATTCAAACATCTTTCAAAGAATAATATATGAAATTAGAAAAAAAATACAAAGTCATTGCAGCCCACACATAAAAGCGTAGAACATTAAAGAAATCCCACGATCACAGGCCATATCAAACATAATGAATTGAAACGTCCATTAGGAGGCACAAAAAACCTCCAGGACTCTCGCTTTGATATTTTTCATTTTTGTGTTCATTTACATTCAAATCTGAGGTTTCTTTTGTCGCTTGGCCTGGGGTCGTCTACGCTATTTTTTCCTCATTACCCGCCTATCTCTCCATTCTTGGTGTTGCCACTATGTAAATTCTTTCAAAAGTTTCGTTCGAAAATCCGAGGAAAGTTTGGAACTGATGAGAATTAAAGTGTGGGACAACAAAATTTGTCGTCGTATTTCGGGAGTCTGGCGTCCTTTATGTTTTATATTTAATATTTTGTTGTATTAAAATAAGCCATGTTATCAATTTGTGACTCTTCTGTTGATAGGTCATCGATAGAAAAAAAATGTCAAAATAAATGATTATTATGGAATCGTAATCGTTGTCAAAATAATAACACCAGCACACACACGATATAGTCCTATAGTCCTTATTTGACCAAAGTAACATAAAAACGTAAAAATATAAAGAAGATCCTATAAATGCCTCAATACTATTTCTGTCAGTGGCGTGTATATTCACTACAACATACAATTTAATAAAACTCTCAAAAATAATTATTGGCCTGCTGCATTCATCTACACGAGGGCCGATCACTGTAGCGTCGATAGCCTCAGGCTTTGTTCGAGCCAGTGTGCCAGTATTACTGCTTTTTAATCGTTTGTGCAAATTTGCTGGATTTAACAGCGTTTCGCGTTTGACGACTAGCTAAGATATCTTCGAATTAGGTTTAGGCTCATGGGATTTTGAAATGCCTGTTCAAATCGTATGGTAAGTGCTTATTCATTATCGGTAGATTGATTTGAAGTTTGGAGGGCCTATTTTACCAATCAATTTAGTTTCGGAACTTGTCAATTGGATTCGTTGATTTAGATGGCATAAATGGACTAGACGGGGAGATAAGACTACCGAGCATGGGGTCTTAGGTAAAAATTCAGCGTTAGACACAAATTCATTTGAATTTATGTACAGCAGCTCAGAGTCGATTTCGAGCTAGCGTTTTTATTACAAACACAGAAACTTTGTCCTGTCTGCATAAGTTTATCTTCCAGTAACAACATTAAACATAACTCGATAACAAAGTAACTCGATGGCAAATCTAAAGTTAAATTCAAACTCAGTTAAATCAACTGCATCCCTCACATGTAATGTAACCATTACCATAACTAGCAAAACTCCAAGAGATAGAATAATTTGCGCGCGCATTAGTGCAGTGCCGGATACGCTATCGCATCGTTTGCGTACATACGTTCCAGAAACTTCGTGTAGCTTTCAGTTGAGAGATTGTTGGTCAAATAGTGATTATTATATTGTGAACCAGTGTTTAGTACTGATAAAAGATCGATTTCAGCATATTATTATTAGTCTTGATAACCATAATTTATTAAGCTAGTTAATCAATTTTAGAGTAAGCTGTCAAGTATCTTAGTTTGAAGTTCTTTATTGTTAAAAAAAATCAGCATCTGAAAGAAATTTTTTGAGTGATATTTTTCTACCATTATAATTCAGAATTGCAAATACGAAATAAAAAAAATCAAAATTGAAAAATAAAAAGTTGTAGAACGCCAAAAACATTTTCCAATAATCCGTTCGGGGCACAATCAAAAATTTAAAATAATACAATCAACGGAGCAAACCAGTCGACTAATAGGAAAACAGCGAATCGAAAACTCGAAACTGAAAATGTAAGTTAGGTAAGGGCAGCAGAACAAATTGTCGGGAACACGGAAACTGGAAAAATGCATGCATCTAGTTAACAAAGCTGAAAAGGGAAAAATAGTAAAAAAGCCGTTTAATTTAAACCCTTGTCGTCTCGTTATTAAATGCAAAATATATTCATTCGTTGACTATCCTGACAAACTTGACAGGGTTGGCTAAATTTGGAGGATTTAAAGTATTTTTCTATAAAATCTGTGTGCATGGGATCAGATGTGAAATAATCATTAAAGAAATTATTGCTAATCTGTTATATTTCCCATCAGTTAATGTTATTTAACCAACAGAATGATTCTTTATCTATCTAGTCTTCTTAAATGATGATCAATAAATGGCCTTAATTATCTTCCGTGTTTCAGATTATTTCATTACGTTTAAACGTTCACAATTAAGTGTTAAGCGTCTGCAATTAGATAGAAGTACAGATTAATTCCAAAATTGCCTTCAATGTTGTCTGAACCCTAAAGATATTTCCCTCCAATATCTGAAACTCAAGCTGCTGCAATATCTATTACATCAGCCATTTGCATTTAGCGAAGCGCAACCCTATTTTCATTTAAGCGTGGTCCACTTTTGCTTTATTAGATTACTCTAACACCTACTCTAGGAAAATCTGATCAAACATTCATTGATTATTCACTACTAACGTCTCGTTTGCTTAGCCTTTCCTTGAAACTTTTCTCTTTATTTTATTTCAGATGAAAATTTTATGATGAATAGGGAAGATGCAATATTTTTATTTTTGTTTTTATTTTAAAGAATTCCATGTAGAATAGACCACAAATATATAAAAAAAATTAAACACTGCAATTTATTGTAAAAAAATGCAGTTTTAAATTGACAATTTAAATTTTCGCGCCAAAACGGGCCTACGGTTCCGATGACGTCATTCGCGTCTGACACTAGTCGTACTTGTTCGTTGCCGGCTTTCATTCATTTGCATTTTTCTCGACTTTCGAGATATTTTTCAGTAAAAATTTAAAATGGATTATCCGTCAACATCAGGGGATCATAACAATACCACAAATGCTCCGAAAAAAATCCGCGTTGAGTCATGTTTTGTGTCCATCTACTTCAACAAAGTTTTGAATGGACCTTCTGACCCAAAACTAAGAAAAAAGTGGTTCCAAGCTGCGAATGGGAAGGATAATTATTATTCTCCAAAAAAAACGCGAAATTCTTGAGAGCATTTAATTCATTCCTTCAGATTTATCCTTATTATACTAGAGACAAACATTTAAACTTTCACATTTGTAATATTATTAAGATAGTACTTGCTGATGAAGAACTGAATTATTATTTCTTTCATGTTTCAGATTCATCTTTAGAGTGTTCATTAAACACAGAAACACATGATTCTGAAAATTTTCAAATATCCAATGATAAGAGTGTACAGGTGTCTATATATCCTCAGAAACGATCGAAACAAGCTCAAGTAGAAATGGAAATACCCCAAAAGACTGTAGCTTTATCACCTAAAAAAAATCAATAAATCCAACTTCCATTTTAATCTGAAAAACTCAATTAATTTTCGCACAAACTAATTACATGAATGTTCACCTTTACAACTATCTATAACCTCAAATAAGTTGTCATAACGAGAGTGACGTCACTGAACGCTGATTGGTGTTTTGAAATACGTTTCGTTTCAAGTCACTTTAATTTTTAATTATTCGTAAAAATCAACATTATGTAAAATAAAAACGTTAGAGTAGTCTTTCTTTTATACTTTTTTAAAATTTTAATGATAAAATTTTCAATAATATTACATTTGCATCTTCCCTATTAGACTGTTTTAATCTAGATTTTTAGATTAAAAGAATTCTGTTGGGGGTTCTATAGTAGGTTTGCTAGTGTTCTTTTTTTAATTCAAAACATTTTATTACTTTGATTAAACTCCTTTATTGTTTTACCTGTGTATAATATTCTAGTACTTGAAGAAAATCTCTTTGTTATTTCTAGTTAAGTCTGTTTTGTATGGCAAACACCGTTATATGATTCTCTTAATCCAATTGCTACTCTATTATTTTAGTAGCTGTATGTTGCAAAATCCCCGTTGAGATTATATCTCTGAACTTTTCCGTAAGTTCTGGAGCATAGTAGTAACTTGGCAGCTCATCTTCTATGTACGCAACAGTAAATCCATTTGCCCTGATTTTCTCACTTGCACGAAACAAGACGTGTGTAATATTTCAAATCCATTCGAGCTCCTCTACAAAGAAAATGTGGAATTTTCAAGCACAACAATATAAAAATAAAAAAACTATAATGTGTTTACGTAATATCCTAAATTTTGTATTTCCGTGTAGTTGCAGAGGATTTTTAAAATAACGACCGCTGTAGATGGCGCTCGCCACTAGAATGGTCGGTGTTATGCGACGAATTACACGAAGCGCTCTTTATTTTATTATTATTGTACTCGGAAATATGTGGAGCTACACTGTTCGTTAGAAATAAATTGTTGCAGAATTTCTCGTGTGAGTGGCTCCCAAGTTTTTGTGATGCATGTAATGGAATTGTGTAGACCGCCAATTGTTTTGGATGCTTAGCTTTAATTTTGTGGAAAGTAGGGGCTGAATAAACTGTGTACCTAAACATTTATTAGCTTTATTTTGAGATTGAACTACAAACAACGAATTTAGATTGATATCCTTTCGGTACGAGTTTGGGATTTGAATAGCGCGTCCTATTTACGAACTGAAGTAGTTACGGTAATTTAATATAGAATAGTAGTAGGTATCAGAGCTGAGGGCGTTTTCAGATTCGTGACAGTGACTATACGGACAATAAAATTTCGGTTTGATTGTTTTCTATGGCTGTAAATACTTATTTCTTTATTTTCGTTTTTATACATTTAGTTCATGATATATTATCAGATTATTATCTTCTTAATTACGTCTCTCAATAACCCTAACAGCTTTCATTAGTGCACATGTTTACGTCAGTGTACTGTCGTTACGGTAAATTTTGTTAGATCCCCGTAACACCTCGGGTCAAACTGTTTAGGTCAAAAGGTGAATCATCCCAGGGGTAAACAAATAGGCTAACGAAAGTAATCAGAGGTCAAACACACGAAAAAGGTTGAATATTTTTTTCGGATTTTCGCTATATTTTGTCATGTGTGTTTGTGCGAATTACCTGGTAACTGTAAGGGTTGCTTACGTTTCTTGGTGTTTTTTGTGTAACCTCTTCATTGAAAAATATTACTCATACATCATCATCTCCCGGGCCTTTTCCCAACTATGTTGGGGTCGGCTTCCAGTCTAACCGGTTTCGGCTGAGTACCAGACTTTTACAAGGAGCGACTGCCTATCTGACCTCCTCAACTAAGTTACCTGGGCAACCCAATACCCCTTGGTTAGACTGGCGTCAGTATTACTGGCTTCTGACTACCCGTAACGACTGCCAAGGATGTTCAATGACAGCCGGGACCTACAGTTTAACGTGCCATCCGAAACACAGTCATTGGTGTCCAAGATATACTTAGAAAGTACATACAAACTTAGAAAAGTTGCATTAGTACTTGCCCGACCTGGAATCGAACCCACGCCCTCACACTTGAGAGGTTGGCTCTTTAACCACTAGGCCACCATGATTTCGAAATATTACTCATACATTCACACTATATTATATAGTCCTAAACCAAGCAGAACTTGTACTGTTTGTACTACACAAGTGATGGACATACTTATACTCGTATACTTTTCTTTGTAAATATATAAATAAATATGGTACATAAAGCACACACACTAAACCAAATACCTATATTATTGCGGGTGTAAGTTTTTGTTTGCTTTAAGTACTCAATCTTGGCAATTGTTCCTACTGCTTATATTATCTTTGCATTAGACTATAAAAAACATTTATTTATTTAGTTCCATAAAAATCTTGATTCTCCTTTAGCGTAATATGAGAACAAAGCTGATACTTGATATTCCATAAATTCTTAATTCGGAGATGGATTAAAATGTGGTATAACAACCAGCTAAGAGGGAGTAGCTATTATTTGTTGTATGGCAAAGAGACAAATAGACTCAATAAAGTCATCTACATATTTATTTATTTATTTATTAGGGTCAACCCACAAATTCTGTATAAAAAAGTGTTGTGAATGGTTATAATAAGTATGAATCTGACACAGTTGCCAATTACTGGTTAACCAGCAATTACAAAAATTATAATGTCAATAGAAAAAGAAGAAGAAAATAAAACTAAAATTAATGGAAAATTAACTAATAATTCAAGGCCAAAACTTTAGTGGAACGTCACTTAAAAACTCAACGTAAACAAGTTTCGTCTTAAAAAATCCAACCGGCATCTCAAATGAGCTGTATCGGAGCTATCAAACATTTTTACACTGGCTGCCAATTTCATTGGGCCAGCTAACGTATCCACCAAACGTCTATGTAACAGAACCGGCTCTTTGATCCTGCTAGCACATTTGAATATGTAAATTTCAAAAGGGGATGAGCCCGAAAGCCGTCCAACTAAACGGCTGCTACTAGAATTTAATGTTGATTTTAATTCTAATATTAGTTCGTCGTATTCGGGTAGTGAGCAAATATAGGATTTTAATTTCCTTTTGATGGTTTGGCTTGTTTGTTCAGTTTTTTTTTCACTGGTCTCTCCGAGTAATTAGTATGTGAATTGAAGGATGTTTGGCCAATGTTTGTATGCAAATATGTGTGGAGTGCTTTTAGGAGCGTAGGTATATTTCGGTCCATGATAAACTATCGTCGTAGGTTCGTAAGATCGTAGGATTCAAGTAGAAAAATGTTTTGGCTATAATGGCGCTAACTGGAACTATAAGCTTACTCTCAGGGACTATTGAAACGAGTTAAAATTAAATCTTTCTGTGTTGAATTGAGAAAAGTTGATTTTTATCCAAGTGCAAGGTGTAGTTCGTACGGGGCGTGGGTAAAACCGCTGGCCAAAGCTAGTATTACTTTGTATAACCCTTAACTATGAACTGACTGCTATGTTAATAGATAAGCATTCTTTTTTGTGCATAAAGATAAAAAAGATAAAAAGTCATTTATTCAAAGTAGGCTGAAAATCAGCACTTTTTGGTCAATTTTACAAAAGACAGTCCCCAAAACGCCCGCTCTTCACCACTTCCTATGTGTTATCGCTGGGAAGAAGAAATGGTGGAACAAACTCCCCAGCAACACAATTCTGTTGAAGAACCGTTTTATACAAAACAAAATAGGAATAAACAAAATAAATATATGTGCATCGTTTTCAAATTTTTTTTTCTTCTTCATCATCTAACAGATGATTGCTCAATATTACCATCAGCTTATAAAATCCACAAGATATTATCTAATGAACTAAAACAGTTCTCAATAAATGAGTGACCGATCTATTTGTAGTAAAAACCACATAGCCGAAGCTAGAAGTAAACAAACCCACTGGATTGAATAAATTCGAACCGCATTTAGTTTGAATTCCCTCTATATCTCAACTGACTAACATCTACTTCTACATACATACATATGTATCTACTTTCCCGTTCCGTTCACCGTCCAACTTTTTCCAATCTACGAGATAGGATATTTTAAAATGCTTATTGGAAAATTCAAGTTATCTGGACATTAGTAAACGTGGGAACGATTGACTTGAAAAACTTCGAGTTTGGAAAAAAAGACATTTCTATATTAAGTTGCGATCAAGTGGCTAGCTTTTGAAGCGTGGCTTTTGTTTAAGATTTAATTTATTCCTGTCGATTGTTTATTTTGTGTTGTTTGAGTCAATAAACTTTGTAAGTGTAAGGTTTGTGGATTGTTCGTACAGATTGACTCTTAAGTATGATTTGATGAAATAACTAGGACGTTGATTTGGTTTACTACCGAAAACGAAGAATGTCGTAAATTAAGAAGTCATATACCAATCAGGCAATGTATTAGATTTACCATTGAGCTTATTTATAACTACATTCTAAAAAAAACAATTGTCGATTCGCTTATAAATAAAATTTTTTACACACTAAAATATCATGTATAAAATAAAAGTAAAATACAAATATAAAATAACTACATACTTTTTGTTCAACCAATACCCCAACATAAAAACTACATCACACGGTAAAACAAAAACAACATTTCTGCAATCAGCCAGCTTACTACATTCGTAGCACACCAAACTTTTCTTCATGTCAGTAAAGATATCATCTCTTGTAGTTATCACAAAGAAAACAATCAAATCAGTGCTAAAAGAAACTCGTTCAAAGAACGTGTTATCTCCAAAAGATTATCTCGATACTAGTGGTGGACCTTTCGCCGAAACCGCGTATCGAGAACGTGCCGATTCGGCTATTTTTCGGCTAAAAGGGATTTGTTTATTGGGGGTGCATATAAAGGCTTAAGTATTGATGGACAAGCAGTTTTATGTATTATCTTTTTTATATTTCGTGATGAGGTAATTTGTCAAGTAAAATATTTTCATCTATATTCTATACTCAGTTGGTTTGAAAATTTTGAACGGTTTTATAATTTAATTACGTTTGAATGAAATAAAATTAGGTGTTAGGTTAGGAAAAAAATACGAACTCCTAATTTTTATGTCTCTAAATGCTCGTTATAAACACTTATTCTATCTACAATTTACGTACCTATGTGTGAAAAAGAAATGTATTACCTAGAAATAATGAAATTCATACGAGCACAGACATAAATAATGAAAGACATGTATTTAGATTTCAACAATCATTGTATCATTAATACTGTCCTTTCGGGCACAATTTTTATTCGGAATAAATAGAGTTTGGTTTGCCGAATAAATGATAGCAAAAGTTTCGGCCTTCAAAACTCACACCCATCACTATTCCTCGAACTAAATGAATTCTTTGTACCGAATTTATTTTCTTAACATAAATTTTGAAACGAGAATTAAGAATTAATTAGTTTCAAATCGTTCTTATTTGCGACAACAATTCGTGTCTGTGGTAATGTATTAGCCTAGTCTAGTGAAATAATTACGTTGTTAGAGTTAATGGAATTTTAGTGTGGTGTGGCGGTTTTCCATTTACTTGAGAATATGGAGATAAAGCTGATTTATTTGCTACAAGAGAATAATAATTAATGTTTGATGAAGACTCAGCGAACGGTAATAAACAGGCGTTTTGTCGAACGCCTAGTGTGAACAATGATAGACCAATAAGGGATATTATTTTAGACTTTAAATACTAATAATGGCGGTTCGGCTGTTCGGCCGTCGGCATATCGGCCGGTTCGGCCGTACGCAGGACATATTATAGTGCACAAGCATTTACGCAGACAACGGCGCACTTTCCACTCCCTGACTCTCCTAGTCCGATGTGACGAAAATCCGACTCGACCGGAGAGAGATCATACGCATGACCGACCGATCATGCTCTCTGCTGCGCGGTAGTGTCGATCACCAACTTCCAGACTTTGGGGTGCTTTATGAATGTATCTTAAAACCCACAAAACGATTTCTGGCCGACCCGGAATCGAAACCGACACCCCGTGCACAGCACTCGCGCTATGCGGCTACTAAACCAACAGGCACTACTATTGTAAGAAATAACGTGTTTGTTCCCTGCCTATGGCTAAAACACATGTCTTTTAATATTTACCTTCGGGATTTTTTGTTGTTTCAACTTCAGTGTTTCAAATTTCTAGCTAATATACCAAGAGACTGAATTTACTTACTAAATATCTTCACTAAAGACCGCTATCCACCGATTCTGGTGCACCAAAGACATCTTACTCCATTACAAGATTAGCTGTACCCATATTTACTTCACATTCAGAACATTACCTTCTTCGCGTAAATATCTCAATACAAAGTTTGTGAGCTCGCCTCCTGCTGAGGTCATGAGTTTACCGCAATTCAATTTACTCGGGGGAATGCATGAGGAAATGAAATATACGCAGATGTCAAAGGTTTTTGTGAAACATTTTTAAAAGATGTATGTTGTTGGTCTTATTTCGGTTGGCTGGATTAAGAATTTGAATTTTTGAAATTGGAATTTAGTGTGGATTTTGATAAACTTCAACTGTTATCATGTTATTTCTACCCGCGTCCCGTAGTAATTACTCCGCGCACTCAAATACTAAGTAGGTAGTCAATTGCCTTTGCCGATAAATGGAATATCTAACACTGTAAGAATTTTTCAAATCGGTCGAGTAATTTCTGACATTAGAGCGTTCAAACTAATGAACACAAAAAAACTTCAGATTTATAAAATACTGTGGATGGTAATTTTTTTTTTATTTCGAAGACTGTTCTTATAAAATAACTGGAATACTAAAAAGTGCCAAAATATAAAAAATAAACGGAACAGATTGAAAAAAAACCGCCATGTTCAAACTTAGAACAGTTCCATAAGCTTCGCTGAACTCAAGGTACACACAAATAAGATAACACGAGAGGAAATACTATGTAAAATAATAACCGCACTCCAGCTGTTGAAAGTTAGGAACGCAGCGCAAACGCCGCTCACAATAATTTCTGTCGAACTTTTTCGTAGAAGTTCGATAAAATCCGCCATATTTGAAGAAGTAGTACAGCATGATTCGAACTTATATCGAAACGAAATTAAACGGCAAACGAATATGAAAGGACAGAGCCAACAAAGTTTTTTAACCCTTAAATTGGCGGAAAATCGCAAATTGGCTGGCTTTTTGATTAGTTCGGCGATCGATAGGTTTAATTAAAAATCTCGGAACACACGGTATTATTTGTTTTGACAAATGGACTTTTGTAAATTGGGCTTATATTTTATTTACGTGTGTACACTTTTTAATTAAATGCGCAAGGTTATGGATTACTTTGTTTGAGATAGACCAGTATCTAGTAAGTAATATCAATAATAAAAAAAAATGTTTTTTTGATTTGATGATCATTCGTAATGATGGGTAGTTGACTAGGTCA
Source organism: Heliothis peltigera (assembly GCA_958496145.1). NCBI lineage: Eukaryota > Metazoa > Arthropoda > Insecta > Lepidoptera > Noctuidae > Heliothis > Heliothis peltigera. The sequence continues at coordinate 3,668,775 of OY292345.1, read as the reverse complement.
AAAATAAAATCCTTTATGATATATTATGACTTAAGTAAAGCGTCTTGAAATTATGACACTTGCATTATTCGTTTTGTAGGAAAAACTATTAATTTTTTTTATTCATAATTTAAGCAAATAATTACATGTCTTGCTGTGTAAAAATTGTGACGTTATATACTTTCATATATATGTATAGCATAGAAGGTAACCGTCTTTGATAGTTCAATAAAAGTAATGAATTCGACTAGTTGTCTATACCTACTAGTTGTCTATAACTACCCTTATTATACCATACATCATCGTCATCATCAATATTCACCATTAACCATTCCTTAAAGTTTAAAATAACATTGTATTGTTTTTTCTTCTTTTTTTGGTATTATTATTTGAGCCGTACCCAAAATCCTGGCTGGTTTTTATTCACTTCACCACTTGTAAGCTGAAATCTTATTTACAAAAAGGACAAATGAAAAAATCGCGATTTCCACGAAGATTTTTCCGAATCGTGTAGGTAGGTGTTTGTGTATTCCTTAAAAGCGAAATCGTATGTACGCAAAACAGAAGGGATAACTGTTTCTTTTTCGTATTTTCTTTTATATAGATTTAGAAACAATATACAAAAGACATTTCGTACGCATATTTGAATAATAATATAAGAACAGACTCAGCGTAGAACGTTTTTAATGAGACGTTCCATATTTTGATATTAGCTAACGAAGATTGATCATAGATCATGCTAAGTAAATTCAAATATATGCGTAAGCGAGATTTAATTCTAACTTATTTTGATATCGTATAATGAATGTCTACTTATCATTAAAATATTCATTAACATCGTACAATTTTATAAGAAAACAAAAATATCATTTCTTAAGCAATGAAATGTATGCTACTAAGGGCCAGTTTCACGATGTCCGAATAGCCACTATCTACGGAATAAATTCTAAAATGGAACAGAATTTGTATGAAATTATCTACCAAATCAATTAACTGGAACTTATTTCATAGGTGGTGAAACAGGCCTTAAATCTAGTACCAACTTATTCAGACGTGGCTAACTTTAACAAAAACATCTCCGGAGCGAAACCCAGATCATCTTACACAACAGTCCCATTATATCAGATAGGAGATAAGCATGACATTCAATAGTACAAGCTTACCCAATCCAGTTTAATTCCAGGAATTGCAAGCACCTGTAATCCATGCCAGTCGTAAGACATCTATTATAGTGTCCAGTGCAAAATGGCGGCCATTTTGGGAGTTCTTGTTGCCTTGTCTAGTTCAATTAAGTGAGATTTGAGATGGTGGAATTTAATCTTATTGCTAATGGTTTTGGATTGTGGAAACGTCTTGAGGATGGATAAATATTTGAGATTGAACTACTTCTTGAAAGCTTTATACTGGTAGTGTTCGTAAAAATAAATTGTTGAAAAAAAAATATGTTTAAAATACTTGTTTTCAACAGAAAATATATATGCTTCAAAATGTTTTTTTTTTACCTATTACGTAAAAAAAATACGTAGGCTTTTTTAATACTAGATTTAGACCATTAACTTTGTTCAAGAATATGGTTTAAATGTATCGAGAGTATGGCTAGCCCTAAAGGCGGTACTTATTTAAGACCACGTTTTATTATAAGCGGGGAATATATTTATTATAAATTGTAAAAACAAAAAATATACATCCAATATACTTTGCTGTGCTTTGTCACGCCTATTCTATATATAAAACCTATATTTTGTTACAGGCATCTATATGCATATATGTAATATCTATGTTTTGTTACAGCAACATCGCTTGTGACGTACGCAGGAGAGCGCTACGACTTCATATTGGAGGCCAACAATGAGATTGATAACTACTGGATAAGATATCGCGGTCTTATGGATTGTGACGAAGTGTGAGTACTGTTTTTACTTTTCGATTGAGTCTCGAAGATATTTAATTTTCAAAATGCATTTGTGTTTGGATGCGGTTAGACTCTAGACATACCTTGATAAATTAGTAAAAAAGTAACTAAATAGTTTTTAAAAATGTTAGATAAATGAAATATCCGTGAACCAGACCCAGATATACGTAAGTGAATTTAACATTTCACATATTTTTATCCTAAGTCATATTTTTAAATTCCAATTTAAATAAGATCCCGTGACCATTTCAGGTGTTACATAATCTTCCAGCTTCCATACTACTCCAAACGAGAAAACTATTCATACATTTTTAGTGCAAGAAGTAGTTGTAATTCCTAAATGTCATCAACGATTTGTGAAAATAGGCAGTACTTTCTAAATAGGCTAATACACTATTTGAAACATATAACTCTTGAATATACGATAGTCTTCAATAAAATCATTATTGTACACAGATTCACAAAGGCGAAGCAGGTTGGCGTTCTACATTACGAAGGCGCCATGGATTTGGAACCTCCCGGTGACCCGACGTGGGAAGAGCTGCATAATGAGGGATTGGTAAGTTCATAATTATGATAATACTAGCTTCTAGTAGTAGGGTATCACCCACCTCACGGGGAAATAATTCCGAACACCCAGAAACTTATAGCCTTCCTCGATAAATGGGCTGTCCAACACTGAAAGTAGTTTTTAAGTCAGTCTAGTAGGTCCTGAGATGTTGTCCTGAATGTTCAAGCAAAAAAATAAACTCTTCAACTTCATAGTATTAGTCATCATGGTTTTTCAAAATACATAGATACTACTGCTTATGACAATAATTGCGCATCATCAAATTTTAATACAAGATCCAAGATTAATACTATAACTGCACAAGGCGGAATGTGCTATTAATTTCAAATACGCTGTTGTTAAAATAATAATATACGTCTATGGCATATAAACCGCCAGAAGAAAAATTCAAAGCTTTTAAAGAAGAAAGAAATTCAACCGATAAAATTTTCGTCACCATTCCACCGCATAAACACAGAAATAAAACAATACACCTACCTACACAAAAAGGCAAATACCTTCACAAAAGGGACACATTACTCCAACCCTTCATTTAACACCTGAACTACCCGCCCGTGCAAATATTTAAATAATAAATTCCATAAGAGCCATATCATTGCATATTCACCAACATTCAAGGTCACTTTTAACCCTATAAAAGCGTACAGGGTATACTTTCTATACATCGATGTTTGCTCCCTAAAGTATCGTAAAAAGTTAAGGATAGTGAAGTTCCCTTTATCTTGATATGACAGCTTCTTCGGTTATCAAAGATACGCATAATAAAGCTATATTTATGGCCATCTGTTATGTGGTTTGGATACTTGTTTAGGGAACCGAAGTTTTTATGGCGAATTGAATGGGGAAGTCTTCGTTGGCGTTCTTGATTTTTTTCTTCTTTTATGGTAACTTTTCGTTTAAATATGTAGGATAAGTGGTTTGTTGTTTAAAATTTTAGGATGTTAATGATGCAGGTAAAATAAATCACAAACTGAAGTCAATTTATTACAAAAAAATATAAAAGTTGTCACCTTAAATTACTACCCGTATTAGTCAAAAACGTAAATACGAAATAATTTCCAAGCCTAAGAGTATCAAAAATTGAGATGATCTTGAGAGTAATACAATCAGTTAGAGTATCATTCCTCCTGGCGCATCACAGTATCGGCGAATGTTAGCTGAGAATTTTGGGTCTTAATGAATGACGAAGATTCTAAAATCCAAATCCATAAGCGTATCATCCAGATCGACCTGGGAAAAAAAATCTGAGAGCGATTCACAGCGATTTCATTGTCGACCACCAAAAACATAACGCAATAATTTTGGTAATTTCATTCGACTATTTCCTCTTTAATTGTGTAACTGGATGATATTCCACATTGCCCGTCTTATTTGAGCGCCGTCGTCCCTCGTTCTAATATCACAGCATCGCAGAAATGTTTGATGAAATTCTAACATCGATTGTAAGACGAATATTCGAACCGACTTGCAGCTTCGCCAGCCAAGTCTAAGATATTCTTCAAATTTCTCTAGCGTAACGGGTGGGTTTAGCAAAACGCATTCTGGAGTTGTTTATGGATCTACTGTTTATAGAAATTATATTTCAGTGAAATGCCGTGCAAGTATTGGACTCTGGAGACATAGAAAAAAAAATTCATGCGCCACTAAAATCCACATACAAGCACTGCCACAATCATCTTACAAAGATGCTGTGTGGCCAATGATGAAATGCTATGACTGAATTGTAGGGATCTTTGCTTGTTTACACCTGAGTTATTCATTTTCGTCATTATTATCAGCCGACTAGCTTTTGCCAGTGGTTTCATCCACATCCCGTACGAACTTCTTCTCACTCATCGATAAAAAATAGCCTAAGATCTTTTTCAATAAATGAGCTATCTAGCACTTAAACAAATTTTCAAATTGGACCGGCAGTTCCTGTGATTAGCACAATATCAAACTCATCATCTTCAGCATCTTCTCATACATAGAGAAGCGAAAATTAATCACCACGCTTGCTCAAGGTGGATTGCAAACTTTGTAACACGATTAAGACGAAGTAAGATTTTAGAAAAAATTCGCTTACTTGCGAAAAATATCCTTATAGGAAAATTAATTATTATATTATTTAATTGTACCTTGAATATAATATAAGGTCTCTACTTGTATACCCACACCTAGCTATTAAAATAACACGAGATATTCTAACAACGGTAATCACAATAAGAAATATCAGAGCTAACACAACCATTTCCAACTAAAGACCATATTCCCAGTCTCATACTACCTCCGTTTAAACGTAGATGTCAGTGTGCTCATTAGTAAGCGTGCATATTCCTGATATTTTGAAATCCCGGCCGGAATTCCCGTTTGCACGGCGTGACTACCGGCTGTCAACCGCAACGGTTTGCTAAAACTGATTTTCACTGCGACTGTTAAAGTGACGACGTGTTATAATCTATTTGGTCTTACATGTTAGAGATTTGAATTAAGAAGATTTTTTGTTTTAATTTCGATGTTTTGATAATATTCCATACTTGAATTGGTGAATGTGAAAAATAAAATAAACATATTTTATTCATCTTCAGTGAAGACAAAGATTGACTACTGAATGAGTGTTCTGTTTTTAATTCAGAAACTAACCGAAAATAATTCAAAAGGGAACTTGTTAGAGATCATTATAACGCTAAAATTTGAGACACAATTTATGAACAATAAATTAACTCTGCTTGATTTATGACTAGATCATTTTTTATTAGATGAACGTTTAATAACACTATCTTCAAATAACGTGATGTACGATGTAATTCTATTAACCAAGATAAGTCTAACAAAATTAATCTGTATAACATGGGGCTTTCCGCAAATGTTTACCCACATTCTTGATAAAATCATACCCAAGGAAAATGAGTCACATAATTTCTTAACGCAAACTTCCGAACCCACAATCAATTTCGGGACACCAGAACCTAATGTAAGAAAAAAACTATAAGATTATACTCTTATCTGTACAACGAGGATATTAGGCAGGTCGCAAAATCAAATAGTCTGCAGATGCGGTAAAATTATCCCTTCGTCGTAACGACAGAGTGAGTTGGCAAACGGCCAGATAGATACTATCTGGTAGAAGGCTTTGCATGGAACGATTAGAATAATGTACTGGTTCCTAGTAAAATATGCTGGAGTTACTATCTCAGTTCTTTGAAAGATCGATTGCCGTAATGCGTTTGGGTGTTGGCCTGGATTTTTGCTAGAGAAATGGTTACGCTAAGTCAGAATTATTATTTCTGGGGAATAATGGTGTGGTTAATTTAAATAAATGGAATGCTTTGGGAATTCTGGAGATTTATGAGGAAGCCTCTAAATATTTTGGTTATTTTACTGGATTCCTCCGCGACCTAGATTTACTAAACTCCATAACATCATCATCATCAGGCTTTTTATCATCCCTCTTCTGAGCACAGGCCTTCTCTGAAGAAGAATTGATTCTAAAAGTTATTTATGTGCTTTCTAAAAATGTCTTGGACGTCAATTACTCAAATAAAGGTAAAAGAAAACATCTTGAGAAAACCTGAACTATACAGTCTGAAATCACCAACCCACATTAAGCATGCGTGGTGATTAAAGCTCAACTCTAACCCAACGTTCAACTCCATACCAATGTCATTTAAAATTTTTGAGTAATTTTACCGTGATTAAAATCAAATAACGTTGATGATATTGATTAGAATTTCACACAAACTGTATTCCATAGTTTCTCTTAAGAACTGATATCGTTCAAATGCCTTAACATTATGATCAATATTGATATGAACTAAGCGGTACATTGCTATGCTATGGTTCTATAAAAATGGAGTACATCGTGAACGTAGCATTAACCTCATTCAGTTCTAGTTCAGGGTAAGCTCCTTACTGAATATTGCTGGGGTATTACGACTGGAGTATTTTTTTCCATTATGCATTTGGTGGTACTTTCTGATGTTTACGTCAAAATTGATGAACTTTTCGGGACTGTTTTTGCTTATCTAGTGGGAGAGTGTAACACAAATGTATATTTTTGAACTTTTTCCGAGTTTTGTTTGGACAATAAAGATTTATGAATGGTATTTTTCAATAACGATATACCATTTTGAAATCCTCATAGTGAGCCCTTTAATTTGATAACCATATTAAAAAAGATGTTCTTTCTATTTCAGTCTAAGAACCCTTAGGTTATTGAGACAAATCTAACTATACTGTTTTGAATACATGAATACTAAATACTCATAACCCTTCCTGCAATCGGATAAGCAGTGTACAAGAAAATCTTTACCAAACTAATCAGTGAAATTCTTCCACAGCAACTGAACGCTCTGAACAAGGGAGAAGAAGATGATGAAACAATAAGCGTGGCTGAGATGAGATCTCTGGAGGGCTACGACGATAGTCTTAAGGAAGTGGCTGATTACCAGTTCTACGTGGCTTACGACTTCTACGCGAAGAACAACTCTCACTTCCATAGGTCTCCTTATTATGGATATTACCAGGGTGAGTTTGTATAACGTTTTCCTTGATTATTGTTAAGAAGAAAATGAGTTTGTCTGTTTCACTTAAACGGCTCAACTGATTTACACAAAATGTAAGTCAAAAGATAGCCATATTCTGAGTAAAAAAGACTGAAATAACCGCATAAACTAGTCTTTATAAGCAAGGGGGAACAATTTAAATAAACAATTGAAGCAATTACGAACTTTAAAAGGCTTAATTAAAGCAAAAATAATTTATTAATAGCAACACTGCTATGAATTGCTTTCATTTTACCCAAAGTGTTGCTAATTAACGGCATTTATACAACTTAATAGACCAAATTCGAAAACAAGAAGGGAGAAAATGAATTCGATATTACTTAGTTTTGGCAACGAATAGAAGTGATACCATTGATAGATATTGTATCAATAAAAAGTATAAATATAAAAAATATATATTTCCAATAAAAAAATAAACGTCTAATCAAGCAGCTTCGATCGAGGTGTATTAAAATAACACTTTATTTCTTTTCACAGTCCCAAAGAAAGACAATCGTCTATACACACCACAGCTGAACCACATCAGTATGAAGCTGCCTTCAAGCCCTCTCCTGACTGCCAGACCATCAACTGACAATTTTTGCAACTCTTCAAGCATTGACGAAGCTTGCACTGAAGGTTACTGTGAATGCTCCCACGTCTTGGCAGTCAAACTCAACTCTGTAGTAGAAATCATCATCGTTGATGAAGGAGTCACGTTCGATGCCAACCATCCCTTCCATCTACACGGACATAGCTTTAGAGTAGTTGGACTCAGGAGACTAGCTAAGGACATCACGATAGATGAAATCAAAGAATACGATAAAGCTGGTTTGCTTAAAAGGAATTTGAAGAATGCACCAATCAAGGATACAGTCACCGTTCCAGATGGTGGTTATACAGTTATTAGGTTCAAAGCTGACAATCCTGGATACTGGCTCTTCCATTGCCATATAGAATTCCACGTCGAAATTGGAATGGCCTTGGTATTCAAAGTTGGTGAGCACAAAGATATGGCCCCAATACCTAGAGATTTCCCTACGTGTGGTAGCTATCTGCCTGATAATATGTTGGAACATGCTACTACAGAGAAACCAAAGAGTGATGACGTCATTTCTATATCACATTGGTGGCCTGTAGTATTCATAAACAATAGTACATCATCGAGTACTAGTGTTCAAGCTTCTGTATTGGCGATCCTATTTAGTAAATTGATAGCAGCATTAAATTCGATATCATAGTTTAATTTTAAGAGTTATTTATAAATTATAGATTGTTGTGAATAGTCCAATTGCAATTTTCCTATGAATATTTGTATGCGGTTACTATTGGAACATGTACTTACTTGATTCTTATTTATTTCTTGTGAAGTGTTAGATTAGGCATTTCTTGGACATTATAGCGACATAGCTGATACTACTGATATGAATTTAAATGTTAAAGTAGTAAAGCAATCAAAATAAAATACTTTAATATTTTATTCCAAAATTGCTTGTCTTGATAATATATGTCGTGTTTCAGCCACTGTAGCAGTTAGTGCAGTAGATAGTATATTCTATGCCATCTTTTTTATCTTGCCTTGTCCCAATCTGAATGTACTGTATTTAAATCTAAGCATAAACCATCTTCTTTTTAAGTATCGCCAGCAGTCGGGCAAAATGGTATACGAGTAAAGAATAAGATATTTTTTTTAATTTAAAATTCGAATTAAATTAATATTGTTTTGTTAATTCCTAGTGAATATTGGAATAATCTTTGAAATTGCCTTTAGGCTTTTCTTTTGAACTACACAGAGCTTAGCTTGACTTGTATTGTCTCGTGCATCAACGGCCTAAGAGGCAGGAGATTTGTTTTTAAAAAAATCTATCTTTTGTTTATATGTTTCCTCTTTTATTTTCAGACTTTCCTTTCAATATAAAATTGTCTTTTGTTATTTCTGTACTGTTACCTGTGTCTGTATATTGAATAGTACTTATTAATTGTTCATCATTTTACTCTGCTTCATCGCAATTATTAATACTTACATCAGGAGTTTTATTTAAGTCTGTGATTGGTTTCAAACGAATCGACCAAAAAGTAGTATTGAACATTTTCAAAAAATGTTTAGGTTTGTTTGTCGTTGACGATATGTGATATTATTTAGTTTTCATAAAAGTTAATGTTAATTTTATATTTAAGTATTTTGTAATGGAAAAATAAGTACATTTACTGCAAATTTTTGTTTTATTTTAGTTTCTGTATCCCTTCTGACAAATTACAGTGATTTATTTAATATTGAATAGTGCACACAAGACTTAAGAGTCCCGGACTTTTGGAAGACATACGTGTAGGCGAAGCTAACATGCTGATTCCCTTTGGAACAAGTTTAATGAAAGTAAACCCCAGTTTGTGCTAAAGGTGATAATTACTAAGGCTGTGTGCTTGTGATGGGATGCTAGTAGCGTGAGAAAGTATAGAAACTAAGCCGTTAAGAATCTATACAATACATGTAAAAATGCCAAGTGGCCACTCGCCAGCTGGCTTACCAGACCCTCCAGGACTAGTCGCTAAATCAGACAACCTATAAAAACTCTTGATTTCAAGTTTTGTTGGTGCTTGAATTAATAAAAAAACAGTTTGCGGCGTGTAAGGTAGACTAGAGAACACAATGTTATTGAATATTATGAAAAAAAGTACTGCTCAATCTCAGTTCTTCCATCGGGCTATGAAAGTGAGGAAATATAGAGTGTATCTGAATATGCGCAAATTCTTATACACTATAATGTATTGCGCAGCCGGCTGATCTCCTTAAAGAGAACAGCTGCCATGGTCGACAAACTAAAACTCAAAATCGTTTAATCAAACTTGGCTGCAAACCAGCACTTTTTGAACGTCAAAATTTACAAAAGACAGCCCCAAAACCCTTCACTACTTCCTATGTGTTTTTGACAGTTGGTCTGGACGCCATTTGTAGATGTAAATAAAAAAACAGTTCAGCATTAATGTAAAATACATTACGACAACACTTAAAATTAATATTAAACGTTCACTAATTACATTTGAAACTTTAACCTAACGAATAAAATATTCAAAATGGTGTACAATAAATTGAATTTGGTATGTAAAAGTCAAACGCTAACTACATTCATGTCAACAATCAAAACTTTAAAACATGTGCGAAGTTGATATACACAAATAATAAAATTTGTTTTTGTTCAAATTAATATGAAATAATATGACGATCTGACACTTTTTTGGTTGATAAAGTTGACTTGGCTTTATATTAAGGTCTAAAACTACTTATATTCATACACAGTTGGTTTGCCCCAAGCTATTGATTAGCTTGTGTTATGGTACTAATGCAACTTATAAACTACACATACTTTGCACATATATAAATACATATTATAACACCCCGACCACAGCCAACAAGCATGTTCATCGCACATGCTCATCGCGGCAATCGAACCTGGAAACCTCAGCACAGCAGTTCGGCGTGGTTACCATTGCGCCAACGGGGACGTCATTTGTAAATAAATCTATTTAAAAAAAAGTAATTCGTAATTCAAATTTATTTTCCAACTAGATAATACATTTTTCTATTGCAAACCCCAGTTATGACATTATATAATAACTAGCCAAATTGGATAAACATAGGAGGCCCATAAAACTCATTAAATCCGTGACCAATCTAATAAAGCAACATTTAATATTAAAAACACAATTAGGGATCAGCCAAATGATTAAGTCAGCCCAGCGAACGCAGATTAGGGTGGTATAACACTTATCAAAATATCTTTATCCATTTTTTTTCTTAATTGACATAAGCATTTATTTATTTGAGATTGGAGTTGTCGTTAATATTCTGTGCAGGCTTTTTGATTTATACATATTATGTCATCAATATTGTTGATCAAATCTTGGTTTTCCTACTGTCTAAAGTACAGACGCAAGCACATCAAGCTACCCGAAACTGTAAACTTTTCCCAATCAACTTTCAGCCATATGCTTTAGCGATAAAGTTGAGGAATTTTTTCAGATTGTGGTAGCTTGACATGCTGGCGTCTGTACTATTTAATTGTAAACTAGGTGAAAAAGGCTCTTTTTAATGTGAAAGTTCTAAATTGAGTTATTGCTGTGGGTCTAAACATGAAAAAAGAAGCTTCCACATTTTTTTATAATCTAAAATGTAGAACCAATGAGTGAGAAATTATAAAAAAAAATCTTATTTCATATATTAACTTTCGAAAGAAGTCTAGAGCAGCAGTTGTTGTTTAAATTAGGTTGAAACAGGTCAAAGTATCCATCTTCATCCAAGTCGTTATGTGATCAAATGTACAGACGCCAGCACATCAAGCTACCCGAAACTGACAAATTTTCCCATTCAACTTTGAACCATAACGCTTCAGCGATAAAGTTGAAAATCTACCAAAGAAATTCGACAGATTGTAGTAGCTTGATCTGGCGTCTGCATATTAGGCCAGGATATTTGATAAGTGTGATACCCACCCTTAGCTATCGGACGTCCGTACGTATAAATTGAAAATGTATTCATTGTCCATACAGGGGTTATGCTCATGTTCGAATAATCCCATCTCAGTACCTAAATATATGAAGCTTCCTGCTTTAAATATTGTTTTGTTTATTTTGGGGATTACTTTTTGTTTGTATTTTGATTAGAACTTCGTTATACCTGTATTTTGAAATGAACTTTGTTCTCTGTTTTCTGACGGAGAAAAATTATTATCTTCTCTGGATTATACAGTGTGTACAAAACGAGGGATTTTGAGTTTTCGGTTTTCAATTCAAATATATAATATATGTGGAAACCATGATCTAAGTTTGTTATATGATTACCCAGCGCAAATTTCTAGCGCGCATGATTTGATTTTATAAACAGCAGAGTAAATTATGTTTTTTGACGGTTTTGGACCTGGGCGGTAATAATAACGCAACCAAAACATATAGATATTTTTTTTTATTTAGTAATATTTTTTTAAGTAAAGAGACCAGCACGTCAAGCTATCCGAAACTATCAAATTTTCCCAATCAACTTTGAATCATATGCCTGAGCAATAAATATCTTAGTTTTTTTTTTATAGCTTTTTTAGCTTTAATTTAATAGCTTGATGTGCCGGTGGCTATACATTAGAAGATTGATCTCAGACAAATAATGAGATCAAAATTTGTTTTTACAATATTATGGGCCTTTCAAGTCTAGTTTATTTCGATCTAACAAAATAGGATTTTAGTGCCCAAAAAATGAGCTTTTTTTTCTTTTTTCAATAGCCGGTATTTGCTTTTTCGATTAGCGAAAAAAAAAGTGTTTGAAACAGATCATTGAAGAATCACATCTCTTGGGAACTTTACCAATTAAGATAAGGGAAGGGCCTAAATCAAGTCACAGAAAGAAAGGTTGGACCAATAAATATAGTAGAAAGATGGGTGGTAGCTCCTTAGGGTGGTTGTGAGAAAAATGGGCCTATGTTGTCCGTTATCTGTGATCTTTGCTAGCGTATATTATGCCGTGTGGCTGTTATTACACCGTTGCATTTCTCTTAAGACAGAAACATAATATTTTAAACATAGGACAGACAGAAATGCAGTGGCAAATGATAATAACATCAATGAAATGCTTTTTTTATTTTTTATTGCAATAGAATCTTGTAACCTGAGGTGTGATTCTGTAATTTCCTACTAAAAGAAAAGGTGTGATTCTGTAAGACTTTATTCTAAAATTCGAATCTGAATCCGCTGTGAGTTTCTTGATTGGAATTCTCTAACTCGGTTCATAATTCGAATCTACACAAGTGCTACTCTTGCGAGCGTGTTTGCGAGGTGAACTAGATTGACTTGGAAATTTTGACGGAAAATTATGAGATGACGTGAAAGTGGTATTCTGTAACTCGATCAAGTGTCAAACCTTATGTGAAGTGAGAGGGAATAGCAAAGTGAATGTCAGTTCTTCTTCGAATTTTACAGAATCGTCGTGCTGTATCAGACATTGCTCCAAAAGTCATGTAAACACATGGTGAGCTGAGCGCATGAACTTGGACCTGAACACTCACCATAATCCCATCAATACGGGAAATCAACCCCAATATGGTTTGGGAAATGACTAGGTAGATGATAAAATATCCAGCCGTTACGAAAGATATCATACAATATTACAGTGTGGTGTAAAAGCGGCCCTCATGGCCCTCTTTTCTTTGGAGTTACTAAATAGATATTAGGTTTGATGAAATTCAATGATATTGATTATTTGCTACCATTAAGGACAGACTGTGAGGGTCCTAATTACTTATTTATGATTATTTGTGTCAGCACTAAGAATTGATAGCTTATAGCTTTGTTAGTGAAGCATCAGGGCTGGGCTGAGGTTCAGGGTTTGTTTTTGAAACTAGGATAAATGTTTTTTGGGTGTTATTAGATTTATCTTGCAATTTTTCTAAGTTGTATGTACTTTCTAAGTATATCTTAGAGTGAAGGAAAACATCTCGAGGAAACCTGGACTATAAAGTTTGAAATCACTAACCCGCATTGAGCAAGTGTGGTGTTTAACGCTCAATCCTTCTCAGTGTGAGAGGAAGCCTGTGCCTAGCAGTGGGACAATAAAGAGGCTGATGATAATGGCTTTATCTTAGCCTAGACTCTTTTTCAGCTCGATTGATCTCAGTAAGCATGTGGTAATAATGTCCTCTAGGCCTATTGTCGTCTTTAGTGACTGTACTTACTAAGGAGACCAGCTAGCTATGCAGGATATATTATAGTGCACACGCATTTGTTAACACGCCCGATGAATAGGCAATCCGGACCGACCAGAGAGAGATCAGGCGCAGAACCGACATTTACTTGCTCTCCGATGAATGGGTGTATCAAAGACTAATTTTCAATATCTCGCCTGCTTTGTGGAAGTTTTGTTAAACCCTCAAAGCGAATTCAGACCGACCAGGGATTGGAAACCTAACAGGTCCTAGACTAGGCGGTTCACAGTCGGCAAAGATGTGGTCTACGGTTCAGATTTATTAGCATGTCGTGAAAAAACAAGGTTGATTCTAACTCTTCATCAAAGAGGAACTGACAATATTAGATCTCACATAAACTATTGGCCATAACTTCAAATCACCACTGTTTTAGACCAGGGAGATAGTGTAGTGGACATGAATGTGGCCATTAAAAGATTGACGTAAAAAAATCGTTGGTGATAAAAGGGAAAAATAAAAATAAAAGTTTGAATAAAGAAATTCTAATTAATGTTTCCAAAACAAACCACCAAATGGACCAACAACAAAATAATTATAGTATCATAAACTCCTTGTTTCACCACAAAGATCCGTTTTCTTTAAAAAAATAAAATTAAAAAGTATTAATAACAAATTCCCGCCATAAAGCTCGAGCTCAGCTTGGAGCAATAAATAAGATTTTAATTAATTGTCCTCGTTAGCAACACAGGATATTGAAAATAAAATATAATGAACAAAATTAAAATGGTTGACACCCGCCTGTTAGATGAGATGGTTAGAAAAAAAGTTTAGGAAACTGGAGGGCTCGTTGGTGTCATGATATTATTTGCAAAAATGAAGAAACATTAAGGTGGTCACAAAGCTTTGTAAATATATTAGGTAAAATTTAGCGTCTGCGTGGTTTACCTACACTCTGATTTTAGTGAAAAGAATGCACATCAATGGTGTTTTTTTAGAAAGTCATACAGTGATATAAGGATTTTAAAAGATTGATAGTTGATTCATGGGACAATGAAACCCACTTTTAGCTTTACGTGTAGGTATTTTTTGTAGCATCCTATATAGAGGTGGGACCAATTTTTATAAACTTCAGATTTTGATATTTATATATTTTCCTTGTGCCTAGAATACGGCTACGGCTACATTAAAAATATAATTTTGATAAATGTGTTCGACATAATTATTATTTACACTACCGGGTGGCAACGATGAGGATGAGTTTTTTGACGCTCTTTATTAGTTTTATATTATTATTTTAGTCGTAAGTTTTGTATAAGCTTGTATATATTTATAGCATAATTAATGTATATATATGTATATCTGTAAATACACTCAAAATTACAAATTAGAGTTCATTAAAAACATACTTATTTCAAGAGCTTACAATCTATTACATCATTAAAAGGAAAATCAGAGTTCCTTCGTAGTGTCAAAAATATATCTAGGGTTAACAAAGATTGAATGACATTTTAATGTCAATAAAAACAATCTAAGACAAAAATCTTCACATTTAAAAATAGAATCTCCCAAAAAAATCTTACAAAACCTCGTGCCAATTTTTTTTTCTTTTCTTTGCAATTATCGACAGCCAGGGCTAAGTTCCAGAATTCATAATGCCTTTATAACAAAGAGATGACCCTATAACTTCTATAAGAAAGGGACTGACAATAAGTACAATGGACTGCAGGCCTTTTGTATTACAAAAGAATTTTCTGAGGAATAAATCGACTCCATGATATTTACGTCCCATGGATTGACTAATTGAGGATACAGGCGTAAGAAAGTTGGCATGTTCTATTGCAGGGACGTAGCTATAGCATTAACAAAAAGCCGTAACTCCAGTTAAGAATCATCATCATCAGCCTTTTATCGTCCCACTGCTGGGCACATGCCTCTCATACAGAGAAGGATACGTTAATCACCACGCTTGCTCAATGCGGGTTGTGGATTTCAGACTTTACAGTCGAGGTTTCCTCGTGATGTTTTCCTTCACCTTTTATTCAGACATTGGTGTCCAACACATACTTAGAACAGTTGAGTATATCATTTACAAATAAAACAATGTCTGTGACTACGAGTATAACACGCAAGCACAGATGGACACGCTCCACAGCAACTATCGTTTTCTACAAGAGGCTCGGCTCATATATTTTTTTCTGTTCGACAAGTAAGATGATAATATGAATGGGGCGAACCCCTAACCCCCCCCCACCCCTTATATACATCCGTGTTCTACTGAATGTAGAAAGAAACAAAAAAAGGTAAAAGAAACACTAACTAGCTGTGGACTCGTGTTTAACTAATTTGGTGAAATATCGCCATAAGAATAACAGGGCCAGAGCTGTTATGACCAACTTTTATGATTCTAAAGTCTTACCGAGGCATTTTAAACTATAAAAGCACACCGTAAAATACTGTAGCCACAAGAAAGCCCATATAACTACTTGATTTATTGACAAATAAACGAACCTTGTTATGCAAACGGTTTATAACTAGTGCGGGGCGGGAACTTTTATTGAAACCGTGTATGAACTAATTAATATTATATTTGGGTACAAGTCCATAGCTTGAACCTGTGAATGTAATTGAAAATTGTATTTTTTTTATTGTAGTAATAACTTTTTTCATTCATTTTAATATTATGTATGATTGTTTTTTGTTTTGGAATGAAGTATAAGTCGGGTTTTCCAAGATATTAATATTTAGGGCAGGTTTCACAGTCTACGGATAGCCACTATCTACCAGATAAATTAAAAAATGGAACAGAATTTGTTTGAAATTATCTACCAGATAAACTATCTGAAACTTATCAGCAACCTGTGAAACTGACCTAAATTCCATTTGGATTCCCACAGAAAAGTCCGGTTAAGCAGTACACGGCCTCCCTGGATGATCATTAAAAATATAATTAAAAAACTTGGCATCATTGTGAAAATAAAGAACATATTTTTTTTTTGACATGTCTTGCAGTTCAGCCTAGGAGGCCGTGTACTGCTTAACCGGGCTTCCACAAAAGAACATAAGTAGTCTTTGTGGCTTTTATCCAAATCTTAAAAAGATGGTTTGATTGTGAGAACTTGACCGACTGATTTATTTACTTTTGCTTTGTACAGCCATCAGCACATCATGCTGTGCACTACAATCTGACAAATTTCCTTGATAGATTTAAAACTTTATCGCTGAAGCATATGGTTCAAAGTTAATTGGGAAAATTGACAGTTTCGGGTGGGCTTGACGTGCTGGCATCTACATACACATCTACAAAAACTTTTTATCTAGGCTTGTCTTGTCAACAAGATCATTCTTCATGAATTAAGGCGTAAATGTTTAAACAAAATATTTTCTCCTTATTTACTTTTTAATACGTTCTACTCTCAAAATCTTTTTCTTTACATAGAAGTGTTACATACAACAAAATATGTGCACTCCATTTTACACGGAATTATTTTTAAACACGTGACTCCTTGTCGCAATGCACACCCGCAATGCATGAATATTTGATCCGACGACCGACTACCGACACTAGCTTAGTGCTCGTACTACAGTATAAGCTATGCTTGCTTTTCTGTCGTAAATAAAGGAACGAAAAATTATATTCGTATATATAAAAATATATAATAATTGTATTATTTAGTTAGATTTTCTATGTAATTAATAACAATCTTGCTAGGTAATTTTTGTAACGCATTGTATATAGATGACCTTCGTGTTCGCTGTGGGAAGTAAACGATACCTTGTCATAAATGCTTCTTCAACTTAATTATAAATTGTTTATTAATGAACATTACTGTTTATGCTATACTAGCTTTACCCCACGGTTCCACCCGCTGGCCGAAGGAATAATATGTACTTTCTCTGACTCTAGACGATGTGTTTACCAAATGTTACTTAAATCGCTCCAGTTGTTCAGGCGTGATGGAGAGACCAAGGGAAATACATATTTTTAATATTTATGTTATTCTTATTAAGCAATAAGACAAGGAATAAAAGATAATGAAGTCTACTTTAGTTTGATTCGATACCTATCATTGGGTAATATATCTTCACATCGCTTGTCTCCCAGTTTCAGTGGAAACATGACCTTATCTGATCGGATGTTTTATTTGCAAATAGCTATCATTCAGGGTTGTGAGGTGACGAGAGCCGAAAAATATACGAGCATGTTGGGCATCCCACACGTCAAATTTGAAAACTGAATGGGTGTCAGGTGTAGTGGGATTTTTGGTTTTCTTCTAACTTAGTCACGGAATCTAGTATTTATTCTTTTTAGACTTTGTAGCATTAAAATGGTTTACTTATTACACATATTTTTAGAAGAAGAAGAGAAGAAGCCAAAAATGGTATAATTTTTTTGTTGTAATTTTAATATTGTATATTTTATTTTTAGGTTTTTAGTGCCCAGGTCATCATGTTTTCTCATGCTTAATGCATGAGAATTTTTTTTTCTAATAAAAGATTCCGACGAATCGAGAACCTCTTTTTTTAAAGTAGGTTAAAAAGTCAAAATGTGTGGTGCAATTCATGACAATTTACAATTTTCATAATGGCGACCAGCTCATAAATGACGATCACGAAGAGTAAATATCAAGGTTTATTAAATAGCCGACCAGATTACAACACATCTGTCTCACACACTTTATATTCAAAATGTGGTGGACTTTTGCTTTGACAGAATATTCAACAAATATGAATTTAGAAATAAGATTTGTAGTCTGCTCGTGGAATTTACTATGAGGCGACTTATTTTTAGGGCTTCGAATTTACTGTTGGATTTCAAATAAGACGGTATCAATTTTATTGGCTACGACCAGATGGCGTAGTAGTAGGTGAGTTGATCTTTCTGCCAACGCTGGAGGTCGCTGGTTCGATAACTGTAAGGGTTAAACATTTGTGTGCATGAACATGGGCGTTTGACTCAAGTCTAGGTGTCCGATATATAATAATCTATCATCATCATCATCTCCCGAGCCTTTTCCCAAATATGTTGGAGTCGGCTTCCAGTCTAACCGGATTCAGCTGATTTAAACCATATATAATATGCATGTATTTACAAAATTATGTGAGTTCGTTTGTCAGTTGTCTAGTAGGTGCCCATAATATACCTAAGGGGACTAGAACACAGATTACTGAATAGTTACTGACGTTGTGTGAATGTGTGAGGAATTATTATTAGGTAAATATGAGTTTATAGCAAGGAGGTCCGTGCATCGGAGAGCACGTAAATGTCGGTCCTGCGCCTGATCTCTCTCCGGTCGTGTCGGATTGCCGTCCCATCGGATTATGAGAGTGAGGGAATAGAGAGTGCACCTGTGTCTGCGCGAATACTTTTGCACTATAATATGTCCTGCGCAGCTGGCTGATCTCCATAAATGAGAACGGCCGCCGTAGCCGACAATCGGCCTGGATGCCATCATCATCATCATCATCATAGCAAGGTATAAGATTATTTTTTCCGATCATACCAAAAGGACGATAATGCTTTTTTTTGTGTCTTACGAGTATGTTTTTTAAGAAGAGTCGCTGAAACTCCTGGCAGAAGCTAATAAGCTAATAAGCCATAGAAACGATACGATCCATCAGAAAAACAAAACAATTCCTAAAGGTAGGTAATCTAAAACTTGACCGCCCAAGTTCTAGGAACCAACAAAACAGTTGAATACGCTAGAAACTTCTGGAAACGTGCAAGTTCTAAAATGCAGTGTTACTTCATGAGTACTTCGCAAATTCCTGGTACTTCCAGCGGTCCGTTTTCAAAGCATATATTTTTATTGTTTCGTGATAACGTACTGTGGGGTTTCTCCGTATATCTGTTTGTTTGGATGTAATTTGGATTCTTGGTATAATGGAACATGTAATCATGTACCAGAACATCAAGCTACCGAAACTGACAATTTTTTCCAATCCATTTTGAACCATATGCTTGAGTGATAAAGTTAAAATCTAGTAAGATTGTATTAGCTTGATGCACTTGCGCCTGTACCTAGCTATGTTGAAGCGGGTCCAGTCTAAAATGATGCAGCTGAGTACTAGCATTTTATATGGAGCGACTGCATATCTGACCTCCTCAACCCAGTCATCCGGATAACCCGACATCGTCTGTTAAAACTGTCTGGTCTGTCTGGTAAAAATATCGTATGGTATCAGACTTTCAGAATTCGTCGGGCCTTTAAAAAATACAGAACTCGTTGTGATAGATCACCCATCTACTGACTGACCGCTCCACGCGTTGCTGAACCCTATGATTAAACCATTTGTGTTTGTGCACAGTTGTCTAGTAGGTGCCCATAATATACCTAAGGGGATCAGATGACGTTGCGTGAATGTGTGAGGATAGATAATTGATAATACAATAGATAATTTATATTAAAAATACTTTAATGGAACGTGTGATACATAATTATAAGTTCGGAATAACTTTGAAGGTTTTTTTTATCGACATATTATAAAGGTTCACGAGTCAAATTATTGATTACATAATAAGCATTTCGGACACGTGTCCGCACCAAAGTTTTTCTTTTATTAATTATTCTTATCGTAGTAGGTAGTGGTCTAGGTAGTAATTAAAACCTCTCTAAATTTCTTAGATATAACGACGAAATAAGCGATCATTAACCATAATATCAAATGACCTCTCGCGCTGGGTGTAGTGGGAATGAGTGATACAGTTTTGCTATCTCAAACCTCTATCTTTATCCCTTAAGCAGGCTTATCATGGCAACAGTAGAAACAAATCTTGTCTACCGGAGAATGGACATAATGACAGATAAGTGACAGATTGACGTAAGATTTTTTTTGACACATAGAAAATATTTTTTTTCTTCGATAGACAAAAAGTCTATAAGTAATTATATGAGAGTTGACAGGTCGCGCCATGCTCGGGCAGAAGACATGTTGACATTGACAGAAAGAGCTTTGTCTTTTCTTGATAGAATAGACATAAAATCGTCATGCGAAGCCTGCTGATGCCCTTTGCGTATCAAGACTTCGGTAACTCTAGATATTCTCAAAAATAATCAATATTTTCTACTTACTAAAAATTCGTTGCGATAATATACTCATACCTACTTTCCCATCTTCCATTTTATTAAAACATAATCACGAGCATAATAAAACGGTACTCCCGAGCATAATTTTGTTAAATAAATTTAATATCAAATTATAATTATATTTCACACGCAAATGGGGGACGTGGAAGACACTTTCCTATTTAAATAGGTTTTTGATTACTTTGGTAACAAATTAAATTGGGTTCAATGTAATGATTACCTTTATGGTCAATTAAATTGATTAATTGGGTGTCATTAAATTTGATCATTCTTATTTTAGTACCTAGTAGGTTTGTCCGTTTTTATTTTCTTTGTATATAGTTTTTTTTTAAAGTTTGTAAATATGTGTAAATATCACTGAGTATATGATAAATAAAAACGACGGCGATATGTGCGAACAAACATAAAAAAATATACATGTAGAATTGAGAATTTCCTCCGTTTGGGGAAGTCGGTTAAAAATACGACAATAAAAACTATAAAGTTTCCTAGTTGGTTCGTTGACCACAATAATGTTTTAAAACCCCATTGCTAAAAGTGGACATTTTATTTGAAGAGTTAAAAATGAAACGAGTAGCTTCTACTTCCACGTCGGGTTACTGCCAAATTTAAAGCAATATCTTGATCAAAGAGAACTGAAGCGATACCCCGATATGAAAGCATGGCGTGTTTTATTTCTAAGTTTGTAAATGTAAGCTTTATGTGAAGTGTTTTTTTTTTATTTTAACCATTTTACCTCGAAAACCCCTATCGCGGTTGACAAAACTGAATCAGACCTATTATAAACCCAGCTTTCAACTAAAAAAAGCCCCATCAAAATTGGTTAATCTGTTTAGGAGCTACGGTGCTACAAACTGACGCAAAACGGCAGAGGTTTTAAGATCCAAAGTTCGATCATCAAGATGGTAAAAGTATTTTGTTTTAAAAGAAACTCTAATTGAATAGAAATAAAGTTTTGTTTAATAAATAAATGCAAATTGACTCTAGTACTAATGGTATTGAAAAATATGCAGGATTTCATAGTCTTAATAGGATTTTCTAAGTCAGTTTACTGACTAAAGGTTTTTATTCTGAAAATATGAATAAATTACAATACTGCAGGTTAGTGACTCTAGTGAGGGCGAAGACTACCCTTGTGTAACTAATAGTGAATATATAAGTTTCAGTGCACACTACGCAACTATCAAGTTTGTTTTAAAATTTGTATTAAATTAAGCGATTGTGACAGGGATAACATAAGTTTTATCATTTATAAAATGTTGTATTTTCTTTATTATTGTAAATATTTTTATTTTATTGTATTCGCGTTGCTGTTGGTGTATTAGTCGCTTGTTGCATTAGGTTAAGTAGTAAAAAAAAAGGGTTGTATAGAGTGCTTAAGAAAATAAATAAATAAAAAGAATTTTGATTGGAACCATTACAAGGTGTTTATATAAATATGGAACCTAAGATATAAATTCATGTTTTTTGAAATCATGGAAATCATCCATTTAGTGGTATTAGTGAAACAGAATATAATTCTTTAAATCAAAACTGTTATGAAAAGCCGTAAGTTACACTATTTATCTCGTAAAATTTACCTTGTAAATTCATATTGGCTGGGGCACTCCCGTGCCCTCAGATAAATTGAATCAATTATTCTATCTATACCATCCCAACACAAAACACGAAACGTGCACTTTTTAAATTTCAATTAGGAATAATAGTTGTTAACACTGGCCACTAAAAATGGCATACTTTGCAACTATACTTAAAGCTTAAAGATAAAAAAGAATAGGGTCCTATCTAAGTATATACCATAGGTGCGCTTCACCATTTTAGTATAAAAATGATTAATGTGCAAATTTCTCGACGGTCGGCGACCAAATTGGTTTTAATGAGATTTTTTATAAAATCATTCCCAAAAAAATATATTGCTTTATTAAAAATTGTTATAATAACGTCGGGGTGTTCAAAGAATACAGATTTTAAATGTAATATGAGGCGATCTGTTTGTTTAATTTGATATTTGGTAGACAATAATTATGTAAAGTAAATATTATGTCTATCTAATTGTTTATAGAGAGGCCATGTTATTTTGTTATTTTTTTAGCAGCATTTTCTATCGTAAACCAAACAAAGTAGCTTTAGCTCAATGGTCAATAGCAAAAGTAAATAGAATATATTATAGGATTACTTAGTATTCGAAACTAAAGGTACATAAAATCGACAATCATTGCGCGTATTTCTAAATAACATCGCTTTTGAGCGTGGCCTGAAAATGGACGCCCACTCTTCGAACGTTCAAGCTTTTACATTAAGTCAAAGTTTTAAGCGGTAGCGAGAAAGGAGAATGGCTAACAAGATGGAATGTGGTTGGTACCCGCTCCAATCATGACCTATGATACACTATAAATATATACTAAAAAAATTATAGGGTTTATCTCAATCCAGTGCCTCGGCACCTGATTTTTCTATTTTTTTTTAATTTCCAACCTGAGGGGTATTCTCACCTGCTGGGGCTGCGGGTTGTTATCGTGTTACCGTGGCCCTGATAAGCAGGCACACCCAGAAGAAACATAGTGAGTTTTAGTCAGTGTCTGACACTCCCTTCAGCTGCACCTTCGGAAGCTCATCATCATTTACGGCCGAAATTTATAACCTATCTATCCATTGTTTTGCTTACTAGAGATTGAATTTTGACATTAGCCCCATATAATTTGTGTAATGCAAAACAACGGATAGATAGGTTATGAATTTCGGCCGTTAATGATTTCCCACGAAAAAAGGAGTATTCATACTCTCTGTATGCTTTTCACTTACACCCTTTTTCAAACAATCCAGCAAGTCATGTGAGGCGACCCTTGCGGTGGCTTTTACTTACAACCTCTACACATTAGGTGGACCGGCTGACAGTGCTGATGGTTGCTTCGTGTCATAGGTGAGCGACTAATGCGATCCGAGGCGACGCGGTAATGTAACGCAAATAATGTTCATTGACTATACAGACGCCAGCTCATGAGCTAGACGAAACTGACCAATTTTCCCAATCAACTTTGAACCATATGCTTCAGCGGTAAAGTTGTAAATCGATTGAGGAATAATGCGTATGCCACATTGTTACTGCAGAAATAAGGTTCGTAGAGGTAAATATAATATTCCTCATACATTCACACTAGATACGCCATCAAATTCCAAACAGAGCAGAGCTTGTACTATGGGTACTAGTCGAAACTGATAAACGTACTTATATACTTTTCTTTTGTAAATAGATACTATATTATATATAGGAAGGCCCAGACTAACATCATGCACACAAGTTTGACTTATGCGGGAATCGTACCTACGACTTTAGAAACACGAGGCAGATACATTAACTGCTATGCCATCTAGTCATCAAGGCTAAGGTGATGCGAATATTCAGTTTAGAGAATACTTCAAAAACAGGACTGGTTAAGATATCATAATCATCTTCAGCAGGCTTAGCATGGCGATTTTATATCTACTCTATTAAGAAAAGACAGAGCTCTTTCTGACAATATCAACATGTCTTCTGCCCGAGCATGGCGCGACCTGGCATCTCGCATATAATCACTTGTAGACTTATGTATGTCGATCGAAGAAAAGAAAAATTACTTCAATCTGTCACTTTTCTGTCATTATGTCCATTCTCCGGTAGACAAAACTTATATCTACGGTTGCCATGCTAAGACTGCTATTTATATCTTGGAAAGCTAGGCTTTTTTACAGCACTTAAGCAATAAGGAGAATGGCGAGGTCCAAACGAACATTTTCAGCTGAGTTATAAAAAGAAGTCTTTAATATTTTCGCATGGCAACACATTCCTACGTAGGGCACAGTTCAAAGGACCCAGACGACGCCAGTAAACTAAACTTATAATGATACTACACGACCTTTACGATTCACTATACAACACGTAGATACAATTTCAGACGTAAAATTTCAACGATTTGCTTTGTTTGTTGGACCATTGTATATCACTCTTTAGAACTAAAAGTACTTGATATAGGATAGCGTTTTATTTTGCAAATGTGAAAAAACAAATAAATAAAAAAACAATAAAATTCAGGTCAGCTATATTTTGCAACTTAGCATGCATATATTAACATTAATATTTCTTACATGTCTCTTTCTGGACCACGGGACTATAGAGTCCCGGATTCTTAGAAGGCGAACGTGGGGCCGAAGCCAACACGCTGAAGCTTTCTGAGACAATTGTAATGAAAGTAAGGGTTACACAAAACTAGTACCTATACACTATAGAAATGTACCCAAGGACAACCCCCGATTTGTGCTAAACTATTGCTAAGTATGGAAGAAAACCTACTTGGGTTATTGTGATGGGATGCTAGTGGACTAGGGAAGGGAAAACTATGAGGACTATGGCCCCCCTGCCGGTGACGATGTAATAAATACATGTAAAAATGGCAGGAGGAGACTCGCCAGCTCACTTACCGGGCCCCCGGGAACTAGTCGCTAAATCGCAACAAGGGGGCAACGGGTATATTTCTTACATTATTATTATTAAATTTAATGTTTTTAAACTTTCGCGATTTGTGATATTAAACACAACACACGGGTCACGGGCGTCTGTACTTTGATCGGGTAAAAAATGGTACTATAGAGTCAGAGATCAAAATTCTCTTTTGAGCAACAAAATTAGTCCTAAAGTTAGGACATACTAAAATAGTATTTTTGTAGCTCTTTCAATACTTTAATCAGTCTAAGAGAGACGCTCTTCACGTTCTGATCACAAAAATTAAAATAAATAAACCCTTCACTACTATTGAGTTGTCAAATTACATATTTCAAAAACAGATTACCTTTTGAAAGAAAATAAATTAATTACATTCTCTTTGTACGCCAGTTCTAATTTGTCAAGTGACGTGCAACAAATGAAACTTGCCATCAAAGGCGATGCATGCTATCTGCACTTCCAATACAGAATTGTCAGCGTTCACTTAAGGTAATTGAAAAATGCTTGACTTTCAGAGCTTTACGTTATGTTAAGGTCTTGAATTTTCAGGTTGTATTTTTAAATATTAACTGTCTAGTTTTTGCTGTACACAAATATTTCATTTGTCTTTGTTCCTACCTAAATTGAAACTATATTTACAAATTAAAGTAGTAATTCAATGGTATTAATCACTAGCGTCTCGGGAGATCCACTTCCTGTACCCGGATAGAAAGTAGTATAGGTATGCCCTCTCTTAGGCTATTGACTATCTCAGTATCTCAGACAATCGGCCTGGATGCCATCAGATGGAGGGCTAAGGATACGTAGTAAGGATTACAGATTAAGTTTGTCCCAAGTCCTTCTTCATAATGCTTGAATTTGGCTAATGTGTAAATATCAATGATTAGAATAAAATTATTTAAAATTCCTTTATATATATTTTTTATTATAATAATAAGCACATTTAAAATTTCCGTGTTATTTTCAAACGTAAAAACTTAACAAAAAAAATATATATCCGCATCACTGTCACCGGGGATCATGCCTATAGTAATGCTAATTTTATGATTAGAGTGTAGAATGCTAGTAATTGCAAACAACAAAATATATCAAGCTATTATTTGCCATACAACGTGGCAATGCTGCCAGCCTCTTGGGCACGCTCCCAGTAGACAGCGATGGGGATGAATTTTTCGACGCCTTTTAGTAAATACTTGTATATATGTATATTTTTTTATTTTTTATTTTTCTTTCCATTAATATTGTAAATAGTGTTTGTAAATAAGTTGTAAATATAATAATACCTATTAAAAAAAAAGCTATTAATTTTAGTTAAATTCCAATTATAAAATAAATTCTCTAAGTATCCGAAGTACCTACCTAAATTCTTTACAGTATAAAGATTACATGGGCGGGCAATTTTATCATTTTTATCATCAGCCCTCTTAAAGGAGCGGGATTAACAGATTTTAATCTTAATTTTACTCTTAGGGGACAATTTTAATAACAGAGTTGAAGAGACTCTTAAAAGGCTAGGCTCGAAAAGGTTTTTGTATAAGAGAAATTTTTATTGAGGCGTTTTTATTTTTGATACACTTGTCTGCCCACCTGATTGGTTACGGTAATTTCTGGTGGTAATCTCATTAGTCACGGTCGGTATTATCCTTTCTAGGCTCTAACAGACGCCAGCACATCAAGTTACCCGAAACTGTCAAAATTTTCCCAATCAACTTCAAACCATATGCTTCCGCAGGCTTAGCACGGCAACCGTAGAAACAAGTTTTGTTTACCGGAGATTGGATATAATGACAGAAAAGTGACAGATTGACCTAAGATTTCCTTTGAAATTTTTTGAAACAATTTTTCTTTTCTTCGATTGACATTAGGCTACAAGTGATTATATGCGGGTTGACAGGTCGCACCATGCTCGGGCAGAAGGCATGTTGACATTGACAGAAAGAGTTTTGTGTTTTCTTGACAGAATATATATAAAATCGCCATGCTAAGCCTGCTGTAATAAAGTAGAAAGGTACTTACTACTAACCATTAAGAAGTAATATTCTCATACTGCCTTGAATAGTTTAAAACATCTTAGCTACTTAAAAACGTGGTCAGCAACATTTTTCGATGATTAAGTTAAATAAGTAAAATTGTACAGGCGCCAGCATATCAAGCTACTACAATCTGTCAAATTTCCTTCATTGATTTTCAACTTTATCTCTGAAGCATATGGTTCAAAATTGATTGGGAAAATTTGTCAGTTTCGGGTAGCTTGTTGTGCTGGCGTCTGTACCTAATTAGCATTTTAATAAGGAGTAATTAAACGTTGAGTACTCAAGCGTAGAAAAGGTGGAGCCAATAAAAATGTTCAAAGATTTTTATTTTCATTTAGAGGAACTTTGGGAAGTAATTACCGTTTTAATTTTTATTAATGCCCTGTACCAATATTGTTACATGAATAGAATAATATATATTTTTTCATATTACGTTTAGTAGGGTCGTTTTTTAATTGGAATTTAAAATTAATTTTTTTTTTGACTTTTTTTTTTTGGTATTTTGGACATATAGTTATAGGTAAGACATTTCTTTCATCATCATCATCATATAAGCCTTTTTATTGACCCACTGCTGGGCACAGGCCTCAGGATTGAGCGATAATCACCACGCTTGTTCAATGCGGGTTGGTGATTTCAGACTTTATAGTCCAGGTTTCCTCGAGATGTTTTCCTTCACCTTTAATCAGTCATTGGTGTCCAAGATAAACTTAGAAAGTAACGTATAAGTTAGAAAAGTTACATTGGTACTTGCCTGACCTGGAATCGAACCCGCACCCTCATACTCGAAAGGCTGGTGCTTTAGCCACTAGGCCACCACGACGTCTACACATGTCTGTACTGTCGAGCTATTCAATCTATAGAGTTGAATCTAGCGAAGATTACATGCTTGGACAGATTTTGACTAAGGGCCGATTTCAGTCGTCGATCGAAGGCGTCTGTCGCGTGCATTGAAGATGACACCATGCATTCCTATACTATTGACGCATAGCCATGGGTCGTTAGACTTTTGGTACGAAAAGCCATCCTTAAAATAACATAAATAATAATAGAAAAAAAAAAACTTTATAAAGACATGCACAGACGCCAGTACCTCAAGTTACAACAATCTGTTAAATTTCCTTAATAGATCTTCAACTTTATCGCTGAAGCTTAGCAAGCAATTTGGTCCAAAATTGATTGGGGAAATTTTACTATTTTGGATAGCTTGATGTGCTGGCGTATGTACATAATGCATTTTATTTTCCTGAAAGCGCAAAAACGATTATTAATAAATTCCCAAAGTCTTACCAACAAATTCTCATTATGCAGAGCGCAAGTATTTGTATAGATAGACCCACAAAATTCGCAACTGTCCCCAGCGTTAGATAAGTAGGAGCAATTAATACACGGTACATTATATGTACAAATTGACGGCACAACGGCTAAGTAACTGAGATTAGGGTGTAGGCGCAAGTTGGATGCGGGTCGGATACTGAGTAGGTAGTAAATGGAGATCTTTATCTATTTCGTCCCGCAACTTACTCTGCGTCGTAAGAAAATTACGTTGCACCACTGCATAAAAATTTGCCTATCTCCATCTTCAAGTTACCTCCTATTCTAACCATTTGTTCATCATCATCATAATCTCAGCCGTAGGACGTCCACTGCTGAACTTAGGCCTCCCCTTTAGATCTCCACATACACCGGTTGGAAGCGACCTGCATCCAGCGTCTTCCGGCGACCTTTATAAAGTCGTCTGTCCTTCTTGTTGGTGGACGTCCTACGCTGCGCTTGCTGGTCCGTGGTCTCCACTCTAGCACTTTTCGACCCCATCGACAATCTGCTCTGCGAGGAATATGGCCTGCCCATTGCCACTTCAGCTTGCTAATCCGGTGGGCTACATTGATGACTTTACCATTTGTTCATGTTATAAAAAAATATGTTTGCTATATTTTCAATTTAAGTAAAGCCGTCAAGTATTAAGTCGTGTCGTAGATAGATTTACGTAAATTTGAAATAATATCAGAATTACCAAAACAAGATAACGGTAACTGTTCTATGAAGCCCCGATCAACTTAGCACTCCATTTAGTCACTACTCCATGTTCTTGTCCCACAATTCGTCCTCAACCCACAGACTTCACGATGTAAATATATTGTCGCTAGTTTGGGGTACAATTTGCCTAAATTTCCGACGTGGATAGATTAAACGGTCATTAATAAAATTGTTGTGGAATTAAGCTTTAATTATCTCTCTTGATTTTATTTGTGATCCTTATTTAGTTGGATGGTTGGGTGGTCAGTCTGCTTATCTCATTAAGTCTATTGAAGTCCTCGCGAATGCTGCTGGTTCCTTATTAGGATACCGCCTTAGATGATCTTCGAATTAGTCTAGTTTTTTTAGATATTTGCTATTAGTGGTATCTGCAGTTCGGCCCTCGGTAGTTGGCCACGGCAGCTGTTCTCTCTAAAGAGATCAGCCAGTGGCGCAGTCAGGTAAACACTCTATTCCTTCAATTTCATAGCCCCACGGCCGGCCGACATTTACGTGTTTTCCAAGCCATGGTTATATTTATAACTGGTTGTTTCTTAAAACCGACATAGCGATTTCAGACCGAAACGGGAATCAAACTAGAACATCCGTGTGCAGCAGTCACGCTCTGCGACTACTAGATCCACGAAGCTGCAGTTATTTGTAAGGTAGTGGTTTTATTTCACAGTCAGCTACACAAACAGTCGGATTCAGTTTTTATCAAGACAATAATATTTTTTTTAACAGTGAAACTGTCATTTGTCTTAAGGCATCTATGTTGTGGTAGTAGGCCTCATTTATACGATAAAAGATGAGTATCTGTATTACGTACATCTTCTTTTGATGAAAAGAAAGGGCGTTTGAAAAACTAGTGTATTTATAGGAAGCAATCTATGTTCAAATTGATTCTTAAAAATTGTGAAGCAACACCTGTTGTAGGTACTAAAGTGTATAGAACAAAGAAGAGGTACTTGTGGTCCTAATTAGTTTTGCGATCATCTGGTTGTTATGGACTCTACTATACCTACTGTTTTAGAAAAAACCTAAACTGGGTTTCGATTTCCATCGTCCTTGCTGCTTATCCTCTTGCATGTCTTCTATCATTATCAAAGATTTCATACAAATTAATACAGTAGTTATAAATACAGTATACAGTAGATATAACAATGTTTATAAAAGCACACTCTTTTTTTTTTTAGGAAGTAATTTGTGTCCTGCAATTGTACAATAATAAGGCTGATGATCTTACGATGATAATAATAAAATTAATAAGAGGCATCTATATTTCCAAAACAAAAACAAATCTACAGAAAACCTGCGCAATTCTAGAAATAAAACGTATCACTTGGTATTTGCGCAAACAAACCTAAATAACGCTGAGTACAGCCTATTTTGCGAAACATTTTATTATCTGTTACAGCCGGAATGTCCCATAAATTGTTATTTGGCTGCCGCAATGCGGAAATCGCACTTGTCTTCACAACTATTTGTAAGAATTAAAAGTGCTTTCAACTGAAAACATTTCCAAGCTGCATTTAAATTGTTTAAAAGAACATCAAAAATTATTCTTGTTTTTTTGTTTGTTTTATAGTCATCGTGTCAATAGTCGTGGTGGCTTAGTGGTTAAAGCACCAGCCTTTCGAGTATGAGGGTGCGGGTTGCCTCTTTTCTGTGGGAAATCATCAAATGACCCCTCTCCTTGTGGATGCCGCTGGGAACTGACGAAAATCCACTGCACCTTATTATAAAAAGTGGTCTTAAAAAGTGCCAACTTTAGTACTAGGTTTAAACCACCCTCTAAACAAAATTAATGGCCTAAACTTAGTTCTAAGCCCGGTACTTTTTTAAACCACTTTTATAATAAGCGGAACTATGTTCCTTCTGGAGATCGCTGTGTGACCACGGTAACTCTTGCTAACGACCCCAAGCTCCGTCAAAACTCGAACCCTTTCAGAAGACTGGCATCTACAGTTTACTAAATAAACAAATATGTACATGAATCGAAATTTAATAGCATAGAAATTAGTCTCCATTTATCAACGCCCTCCACAGCTTTCAAAGCTATCTATTATATTAATGTCGATATTTCGACACTTCCATAGCGAACCAAATTGTTGTCCCAAGTTTCATTGTCCTATGGTTTTAATTTTCGAGTATATTTTAACCCCTTATTACTACCCCAACAGCATGTTTGATTAATTTCACCCCCGACAAGGGGAATTAATAAAATTTCAAAGGTTTTTGTTTAAGCTGACAACAGACAAGGCTGGGTTTATTTTCTGTTTAGCTTATGCTCGCGACTTTGGTTGCGCGTAATTATCATTTAACCAGACTAGTATGAAAATCGAAAACAAAACAAATAATAAGTTAGCTGAAAACTCAAAAACTATTATTCAAACTTGACTGAACAAAACAGCACTTTTAGACTTCAATAATTACAAAAGACAGCCTCGAAAACGCCCAACCTTCACCACTTCGTATGTTTTTTTCTGCTGGGAAGAAAAAGTGGCGCAACAAACTCCCCAGCAACACATGTCTATCTGTAGGTTTGAAGAACCTTTAAACAATGTTTTCTTAATACATAATTTAGATAATAATTAATTTAATTAAAATTGCTATAAAGAATTTATAAAGCTTATAACTATATGTCAGTTGTGTTGGCACCCATAACACAAGCTAATCTGTAGCTTACCATGGGGCCAACCGACCGTGTGTGAAAAAAGGTGTCCCGATATAATATATTGTCCCGAACTCCTACATTTTCCACACTAAATTTCATCCAAATCGATGCAGCCGTGTAAGCGTGTAAACATAACAAACGGACAAACCTTCCAATTTATTATTTTACCAGTCAGGCCGTGGAAGCAGCCGAAGTAGTAACATTTACCGTTGTTAACTACAAAAATGTACGAGGCACGCAAATTAAACTTTATTCCTTTTTTATATATGTACATGTAAACAATTCTTTTGTAGTGGTCGTGTTTATCAGGCGTTCGGATATTGTGTTTTTAATTAAATGAGTATTCTTCAGTTTGTTCGTGTTTTTTACTCGACTGCACAGATGGGTTGTGTTTTTTAATTCGTATTTGAGAATTCTTTTGTCACAAAAAAGTAATGCTTGTCATTTCTAATAATATTCTAATATAAGTATGTTTAGTAATATTGGAAATCATCTATATGACATCTGTATCACATACATACATACGTGCTAGTCATTGATTACAAGGATTAAACTCATTGAAAAGTTAGACAGACGTTTGACATATTTTTAAAGAAAAAAATTGTATACGTGTCAAACATCTGTCTAACTTTTTTGTAGTAAGGCCCATAGTTTCGCAATAGAAGCTGAAAATAGTCAAAGCTTCTAAAAACGAGAAAAATAAAATAATCTAAAAGGTCTCATTCTAAATCGTTCACACCATTTTAGAGTAATAAAAGTCTTAAAATCTTGAATCAGCTTAAAACTAGACCATACTTTGATAGATTTAGCTAAAACCACTTACTTTGAGATAATCTGGAAAGCAATAATATTAATAGGTGAACGTTACAAATGAAATATTTCATGGCCATTATAATCACCCGATCAAAGAATCTGAAGACAAGGCCAGTACATTGTTAGTCGCTATGGGTTCCGTACGAATATAATAAAGTTACTTACTTAAAGTTTGAACTTCAACAGATGAATGTTTGTGTTTACTTTATTTAATTGAAGGAGCTTTTACAACAAGCGTGTATCAGTCATGTCGTATTGTACAAACGCCAGCACATCAAGCTACCCGATACAGACAAATTTTGCCAATCAACTTTGAACCATATGTTTAAGCAATAAAGTTGAAAATTTGTTAAGGAAATTTGACAGATTGTAGTAGCTTGATGTCCTGGCATCTGCATTTTCAGAAAATTTTGGTCATGGATTTGAACAGCTGTATAAGTAATTGCTTGGAAGTTTTATTAAATATCAATTGTTTCCTTCGGTTTCACCCGCATGCAAAAGAAACTACTTTCCGATGAAACCCCTGACCCGACTTTAATAAAAATATATTTATCGATCTAGCTATTTCAGGCATTGGTAACCACAAACAGAACGGACCTCCAACCAATTATAAGACTCTGGGCTGCATTGTGAAAGTTTCTAAACCCGCAAAGCTATTTCAGCCTATCTCGGGACTCGAACCTGAGACCGCATGGGCAGCAGTCGCGCTTTGTGACGACTAGATCAACGGCGCAAATTGCTTAACAGAAAAATATGCTGCTATATTGTAATTCATATTAGATTATTTTTTGAAGGCATTACCTCCTTGTAAAACACTGGTACTCTGCTGAATCCGGTTAGACTGGAAGCCGACCCCAACATAGTTGGGTAAAGACTCGGGAGATGGTGATATTAGATTATTTTTTGTTGAACGGACCCTGGTGGCGTATCAAAGAGAGTCCTGTTCCACTATATACGTACGGAACCCTAAAGAGAGAGTCTTTCACAATAATAGCCCCATTTTTCACAGGCCCGAGTAGAAAATTATCAGTAATGAGATGCTCAAAGTAAGTATTTCTATTAAAAGGCTTCTTTTATAACAATTTTGGTTCTTAATTGTACGATTTGTTGATTAAAACGCCCGAGCTAAGCAAAAAAATATTTGAATTTGACTTCTATAACTGTTGGAAAATTTTTAGGAATGACCGCTTTTATTGTTAAGATTTTTTTGAATGAGTGAAATGGGAATGAAAATTAATACTTTTTTATCAGTATGCAATTTATAGATCAGCAATTTATAGATCAGTGAATAAAGTGCCCTCATTGATAACAATGACGTCATTGCCGGCAATGGCGTCTGTTCTCATTAGGGAGATCAGAGCGCTGCGCAGGATATAAATATTATAGTGCACAAGCATTCGCGCGCATACAGGTGCACTCTCTATTCCCTTACTCTTATAGTCCGATGGGACGGCAATACGACACGACCGATGAAAGATTAGGCGCAGGAACGACATTTACGTGCTCTCCAATGCACGGGTGTATCAATCACCAACTTCCAGACTTCTGCCTGTTTTATGAAAGCCCCTTGAAACTCACAAAGCCATTTCGACGATTACTTCAGTCGCGATAATAATCACTACACTAGATAAACGAGGTACATACGCCAGAACATCAAGCTACTATAATTTGTAAATGTTCTTTAATAGATTTTCAACTTTATCGCTGTTGCATATATATGGTTCAAAGTTGATTGGGATTTTTTTACAGTTTCAAGTAGCTTGGGGCGCTGGTGTCTGTACTCTGTATAAGCTGGAAAAGTACTATAGTAAAGTAGCAAGACTTGGTAAAAAAGTAACAGTAGAGGCAATTTCTATGAAAAACAATGTTCGAATTAATTTCGTACTCTAAAATAATATTTTGAGCAATATTTCTCCGTATTTACACAATGTTGTCCATTCTCTTTGTGTTTCAGAGATTCACAAAGCTGTCTGAAAGTCGTCATATTGTATTTGATGCTCAGATTCGGTCATTGAACTTAAGGTTCTTAATACAGGATGGTACACAAACGGCCCTAGAAGGAATAAAGATGGGTTTTCGGCAGGAATAGTCTGTCACTTCCTCGCACTGCACTCACAGCGAAATGCTCATTTTGATGATTTCCCATCCAAAAAAAGACTCCAGTCATTTGTAGAAGTTGGCTATTAGGAACTGCGGAATAAAACACTATTGCGCATTGCTTAGCGACTTCAGAGCGTAAAAGTTACGCTGCACCCAGCGGCATAGTGAAGCAAATACGATCTATTTTCTCTTTATTGCATGCCAACTCCGAATTTTATAAGCGTTGGCAAAATTGTGACCTTTGTGTTCGAACACAAGAGACACGTGCTGTCAACTCATAAATATTATTTGTTCGCGAATAAATGTGCGCTAACAATTTTGGTGGAATCTCGCCATAACAAGATAATCCTATGCTAATAATGCAGCGTGGTGTCCCGTGGTGCAGTATTCAAATCAAGCAAAAACTGTTAGCAGATTTAGCGTTATCCTTATCTGTTATGTTTCTTGCGCGGTCCGTACAAGTATGGTATGCTTGAGGCTTATCTGGTCTAAAAGCAGAATTATCTTTATTAAATTTTAGAACCGAAAATACAATGATGAACACTACATTTTATTATGTAAATATTTGCAAAATTTTTTTTTGCTCCAAATTTTTTGTTTTACATATTATTAGATCATAAAAAACTGGCTCACGTAACACAGATATTGTAATCAAAGGATTAACTTATTAGTGCCAATAAAGAATTTATTATTAAACTAGCTGTTGCCCGCGACGTCGTCCGCGTGGGCATTAGAATAGCGAAAATGAGAGACTTGCTCAACCGTTCTTGAACCCGTTACCATCACGCTATAATAACTAAGCTATTTATGAAATTAACACTAAAATATGTGGAAATACTATTATCTGATTCATTATTAAATGAAACGATAGGTAAGTACTACTTACAGTTGCTGTGATAGAGCTGGTACTGGGAGACACCACTGGCGACGGGGCCTTGATGGTAGTAGGAAGTAATAACTATACATAACAGTAAAAACTTAAAACGGATAGTTTTAGACTTTTGTCTTTACATAATAAAGTTTTCGCAAAACTCAATGGCGGTCCGCAACTAAATTCAGAGCGCAAGAACGCGCACGTAGCCCATACCCCCCATCCCTTCCAACAAGTCCGTCACACAATTTTTTTTCTGCGAAATTACTCGCGCATTTATCGTGACGACAAAAAAGGTTTGGCTTGGCGAGAACCATACAAAATACAATATCCTTATTCAATATAAGGAAAAAAAAATATAATATGAATTATTGTATCATATATCACCAATTTTCGTAAAACTAAATAAGTGGTAAAAACAAGGCGTTTATCATTAGTAACTTCGAGGGATTTACATTCGAGAAGTTTTTACTTAAGCCTTTAGGGATGTGAATTGGTGACGTTATGAGACACGGATATTGCAAATGATTTTGTTTAAGATATTTACGTATATTTTTATCACGACACTAAAACTGACTTTGTTATAAGTGTTTTATGTTAGATTTTGTTTTGTACATAAAATAAGAAAATTTAATAAATAATGTCATCTTTGGATACAGAAATATGAAAGAAGAAGACATGTTGCGCTGAGGAAGCGCAAGAGGATGATCTGCCGGGGCTGAGGGTTGTCCGCAAGAGTTACCGTGGCCCTGGCACACAAGGACCTCCAGAAGGAACATAGTGAGTTTTATTCAGTATGAGTCTGACACTCCTTCCAGCTGTACCCTCAATGGGAGGCAGGAGGATGATGGTAGGTAGGCATTTGACATAGAAAATATATTTCATTGTTTATTATGAAATTTTTCGTGTTGTATCTCCTATTAAAGTTTTTGGAGCTTTGTATCTTCCGTCTGCAAAAATCTCAGATTAAACTGTAGATATCCGCAAAGATCTGAGCATGTGACATCACTAGTGGGGACAAAGGAAGCTTCGCGCCGTTCCGGTAATATTGTTTTCTGAGCCCCTTCCGTGATAATAGACCCTGATGCTACGGTTTTTGTTGTCAACGCGGAGCTGGCAACACTGACAACTCGAATTAAGGCTACTCGGCTCCGATGGCGTTATTTAAGCATTTAATTCTGTTAAAGTTCTTGAAAATCTCATCAGTTAAATGGTGCCAGCTCCCTGTAGCCTTTCATAAAGTTGACGTGAACTTAACAATTATATATAAATGGGTTATTCATAATGGCTTTCATTTAAATAGTAATGGCCAACTTTTTCTTTAATCTTGTTCAATACCGATAGTTCTACTTTTTAGTGAGTAAAGCTTGCATTTTACTACCAAGGGGATAAACACACTGCACTGTACCACGTTTATGATATGAGTTCATTTTTTTTTTCGATTTTTGATGTATTTATTTTTTGCTTATTGTGGCTTTGGTTTTCTTTTTGCAAGAACCTCGTTTTATCCAAGTCCCTAATTTACAAATGTTCGGTAATTCTTATTGATAAATGGTGTCAAAAATAATAATAATTATTGATATTATTATTCATTGTTATGTATGTCTGTGCTGTGCACTCGGGACTATGGCGTACTTTTGGACCCGGACTTTTGGAAGGCTAACGTGGGTCCGAAACCACCACACTGAAGCCCTTTTGCGACTACTTTTTATTTATTAATATTGGACAATTTATTAAAATAAAAAAAACTTGCTTACTGTAAATAAAATACCAAATAATTCAGTGATATTTTAGACATGGTTATTGTTAATGCTTTACTGAGAATATTCTCATGTATTTATGATATTTCAGATTTACTCAGAATCCATTTGTTAAGCTGATAAAAGCACATTTGCAATGGGAATGAGCTCATTATTTAAATGGATTTTCCCTTGATATATTTAGTTTACCATAAAAAACGTGGTGGCCTAGTGGTTAAAGTCAGCCTTTCGAAAATAAGGGCGCTACGATTCCAGGTCAGGGAAGTACCAATGTAACTTTTCTAAGTTTATCTTGGATACCAATGACTGATTAAAGGTGAAGGAAAACATCTAAAGGAAACCTGGACTATAAAGTCTGAAATCACCAACCTTCCTACTCCGTGTGTGAAGAGGCCTGTGCCTATCAGTGGGACGGTAAAAAGGCTGATGATGACCGTAAAGTACAGATTTTTTTACTATTTCGGAAACAAAAAGTTTTTAAATATAAGGTACGTAATGGTTAATTTTATAACAACACAAAAATACGAAAGTGCCAGCACATCAAGCTACTACAATCTGTGAAATTAGCCTAATATATTTTAAACTTTATTGCTCAAGCATGTGGTTAAAAGTCGATTGGAATATTTTTTTATTTAGATAGTAGTTGTTTTCGGGTAGCTTGATATGCATGCTTGATTGCATCTGTACCAAATTGGCCTCTGAACAGTAAAGATACTGAAATAATATTCCCTTTTAACATCAAAATATACATTTAATTACAAATTGATAAGGACGCCTCCACGAGATACTTAAATTACTTCTTAAGAAAAAAAAATTGAAAGGGACTTTTCTCTCGCCCTCAAATCTATCTTTCAATAAAAGAATCGCTCTTTTCCCCATTATTCAAATGAAAAAGAAAAATTATTCAAATGAGAACAATCCAGTATTTAAAATTGGAACTCGAGGTCAAAGGTCCGATGTGAACATGGTCCCCAAATGTAACAAGCCTTGAGGCTATGGAATTATCTGTTTGGAATTGTAAAAAGAAAAGTTTTTGAAATCGGGCAAAGTTTTCGTAGAAAATTATATTTTACTGTTGTACAAAAGTTTTTTGAAGAAATTATGACTGATTGTTGTATAAAATGTCCAGGTTACCTTTGTATTATTGAATTGATGTTATCTTACATTGATTTATTTATTTAGTATGTTATAAGTTAACAGATAGTCCAAAGCACTTATAAACATCAAAAATACGAAAGGCCTTATCGAAAATTAATTTAAATTATTATATAAGTGTATCAATCCGTTGGCAAATAGGTCTAATTTATTGTGCTGAGCAAGTACATACATATGTCCCCAATAGTGCGGAGTGTACGGTTGGTGGGCGCTTGGCGCGCTCGCTCGGTACGTGTGCGAGGGGACTCCATACATATTTTATAAAATGTTTAATATATAAATAAATATTATTAAAGCATTCCAAAGTAACTTCGCGGTCTTCTGTTGACTTTTTATGGAACTTAAAACTTATTTCTCTGGACTTTTTGTAACCTCAACATAAAATAACACATGTCAGTAAACAGTTATTTATTTTGCATTAGAGAGCACGTTAATGTCGGTCCTGCCTAATCTCTCTCCGGTCGTGTCGGATTGCCGTCCCATCGGACTATGAGAGTGAGAGAATAGAGATTGCATCTGTGTCAGCGCAAATGCTTGTACACTATGATAATATGTCCTGCGCACCTGGATGATTTCCTTAAAAGAGAACGGCTACCGTAGCCGAAAATCGGCCTGGATGCCATCAGTAGTGAATACTACAGTCTATATTTTCATCCATAACTCATAACATCAAAAAAAACTTCACAGTCTATTCTCCTAGAATATGTTTTTAGTAGTTATTATCTGTGAATTTTGAAAGCGCCCATCTTGTTTGTGTTATGTCGAAACTTCTCCGGTCTGCAGTGTTAAAGTTGCTAACTGAATTTAGATGGGTAGCCGACATATTTGCATTTTGTTGTTTGTAAAAAAAACCGGCAAATTGCGAATCAGACTCATGCAAAAAGCGTTCCGTACCATTATTATGTATGTATATTGAGAAAAACATTAAAGTAATGTTTGTTGTATGGGAGCTGATTAATATCTGTTTAATGTCTATTTTGTTGTTTGCAGGATCATTATTGAAACTGCTATATAAATACATCATGAGTGAACATATCGATCGTCTAACTTTATAGTGGCGTCCAGACCGTATGTCGGCAACGGCGGCCGTTCTCTTTTATGGAGATCAGCCAGCTGCGCAGGACATATTATAGTGCACAAGCATTCGCGCAGATACAGGTGCACTGTCTATTCCCTCACTCTCATAGTCCGATGGGACGGCAATTCGACACGACCGGAGAGAGATCAGGCGCAGGACCGACATTAACGTGCTCTCCTATGCACGGGTGAATCAATCACCAACTTCCAGACTCCAGGCTGCTTTATGAAAGTTTCTCAAAACCCACAAAGCGATTTCGGGCCGACCCGGGAATCGAACCCGAGACCCCGTGCACAGCAGTCGCGCCTTGCGACCGACGAGGCAGTCATATACATACACATAAAGACATACATACATCATCAGTGAACATTTATATCGTGTAATTATCACGGTACATGTTCATAGCTCGGACGGACGGACTCAGACGGACGGACAGCGGAGTTTTAATACCTTTAAGGTCCAGATTTTATCTTTCGCATACGGAACTCTAAAAAAATTGTTTCGCTAGTTGGTGGTTTTAGCTGCTGCAATATTTTTGTAACAATACTAGCTTCACGTGTGTGTTCGCGTTATCCTGCGTATTTTATGTACCTGAATACCTAGCATTTTATAGCATTCAGAGACACTATGGCTTTCTCCTAATGTAATGCATAGGGCATGGATCGCTGCAGGATTGTTCGCAAGAGTTATCGCGGCCCTAGGACTCCAAAGGGAGAACCAACAAAAGTGGGTTTTAGTCAGTGGAAGTCTGACACTCCCTCCAGCTGTATCAACAGCGGGAGACATTTCATGATTTCCCACTCAAAAAAACATGGAGATAAGATTTTTAGGTCTCTCTCAGTCTGATGGTATGCCCTATGAGTTGCTGCGTATTATTTGTTTGGGAATAAAAAGAATTCATGTATCAAAGTTCTTATTTATTTATACCATTATTATAACCCACAATCACACGCGTCGACCAGTGCCCAGTAGCTACCTACGGCTATACTCAACTATCATCTCTTTCATACATGCAATTGCTGACACCATATCATTCATGCTTACACGGTCCCCACATACTCATTCATGCTTGGTTTATCCAAAACTTCAAGCTACACGAAACTGACAAATTTTCCCAATCAACTTTGAACCATATGCTTCAGGGATAAAGTTGAAAATTTATTTTGAGAATTTGACAGATCGTAGTAGCTTGATGTGCTGTCGTCTGTACCTACGTTTTGTCTTTTCTTTGTAAACTGTGTACAAAATTGAAACATAAAATGTCACTGAATGACTCTGTTGTCGTCTTACATAAACTGAAAAGTGAATAAACTGAAAACGAGATAAATATGTGTAAGAACCTTGTATACAATGTTGTTTTTATAGCGTAAAGTTGTCTTTTTAGCTAAAGATTATATATGATAAGAAATATTCATTTTGAAGTTGTATGTACTCACGGTAATTCATTA
The DNA here is from genome assembly GCA_958496145.1 of Heliothis peltigera. NCBI lineage: Eukaryota > Metazoa > Arthropoda > Insecta > Lepidoptera > Noctuidae > Heliothis > Heliothis peltigera. The sequence goes on along the minus strand of OY292345.1, from coordinate 3,627,594 downwards.
AAGTGTTTTTCATGATATTATCATGCACTGATTTTTCTAAATTCTGATTTATTGTCACAGATACACCAAAACAAATCAAATACCTTTATTTTCAGGCTGCATTGGCCCATAGATATACACCTTAAAGACTAACCAAAGTTGAACACTCTTAAGTACTTATCCTGCTATTATTTTATCTAAATGTGATAGTTCGTGTGTATTTGTTTTCAATCATTTAAATTTATTTTAAGTCGTGGTGGCCTAGAGATTAAAGCACCAACCTCTTTAGTTAATGAATTTCGATGTTTCGATTCCAAACATACAAGTATCAGTGCAACAATTTCTAAGTTATAATTAGTTTCTAAGTAAATCTTTTAATAATTAAAGATGATAAAAACACTTCAAGATAACCTGGACTATTAAGTCTTAAATCGTCGACCCGCATTGAGCAAGTGTGGTGATTAACGCTCAATCCATCTCTGTATGAGAGAAGGCATGTGCCCAGCAGTGGGACGATAACAAAGCTGATGAGGATGATGATTTTACTACCAAAGTGCTAAAAACCAGTTGCAATACAATTCGACAAGCTGAGAAAAGCATTATAAGTGTAGGACATAAAGAAAACTGATATTATTTATTCAAAGTAACATCAATAATTTCATGATGACAATTAATTGAATTAATCACATAAAAGAAGGAAATTATCAATATTTTACTGTAGGAAAATTAAAGTAAAATTACTGTTTAATTTAAAATACAACAGGCTCCGAAATTATTCAAAGGCTCGATCAATAGTTTATGTAACATAAAAGTCAGGAGAATATCCGAGCATCGGCGCCCGGCCCGTTATGCCTCATATTTTCTTCAAATATGTATATGTTGACATACAAACCTTGAATTTATCTTACTTGTACAAAAAACCCTAAAATAAACTTAGTACAAATAAATGAAAATCTTTACTTAGTATCCAGTATCTGGGTTTGGACTTAAAAACTTTAATATATAGATTTATTTACTAAAAAATTGTTTTCGTCTGTCCTACATAATTAGAGCCTCTCATTAAACCTTGAACTTGCCTGCGTAGTCAAACATTAATTGTGCACATGAACATGGGTGTTTGATTTAATCTGGATGTATAATAATGTCTATGCAAAAGTATATAAGTACATTTTTATCAGTTGTCTAGTAAAAGTTTGTCTTGGTTTGGGACTAGATGATGTTGTGTGAATGTGTGAGGAATATTAGGTATGTATGTTCACTTTGGTTACCAATGACGAAACTAATAAGTTAGGTCTCTGATCACATATACTTTAAGTAGGCTCACTTGAGAATCACTTACGCACTAACGATCCCTAAACTTGGTAGCCTTATTGAAAACCCATTTACATTCCCTCGAGAAAACATCGGCATAAACTGATTTCAGATCTCAAAACACATTTAGTTTGAACCAAAGTTGTGTTGGCCGTTCTTCACTCCCATGGGTCCAGAAATACGCCGAAAGCCTCTACGTTTTTATGATAAATCGTGCAATTCATAGAAAACCAATCGATCAGGTTCAGAGATTTTCCCAATGCAATGGATTGAGATAAATGCATTGCACTTTATTCTGAATGGTTTGAAAATGTTAGTGAAATAAAACATAGAAATAATGCACTTCGTGTAAGATTAAGGTTTAAATAAAAGAGTATTTCTTAAGAATTTTTGCTTGATTGTGTGCTCTGTGTTATGAGGAATATACCTATTGTCATAAGAAAGATTTAATTCTATGTATTATCTTAGACTTCTGAAACTTCTTGTGAAAAATTCTTGTGAAACAAGGTTAAGAAAGAAAGAAAGATTCATACTTACGTTAGATAGCAAATTCTCGATTTTTCTGTCCAGTATTTTTTTTCTTCGTGTGGATGAGTTATGGCAAAGATAAATGAAGTAAATATGGAACCATATCTATCTGCTGGAGTTGCGGGTTGTTCGCAAATCGCAAGAGTAAACGTGGCACTGGCACACAGGGACTTCCAGCAGGCTTAGCATGGTAACCGTAGAAACAAGTTTTGTTTACCGGAGATTGGACATAATGACAGAAAAGTGACAGATTGACGTAAGATTTCGTTTGACATTTTTTTTTTCTTCGATCGACATAAGTTTACCAGTGATTATATGCGAATTGACGGGTCGCGCCATGCTCGGGCAGAAGACATGTTGACATTGACAGAAAGAGCTTTGTTATTTCTTGACAGAATAGATATAGAATCGCCATGCTAAGCCTGCAGAAGGAACTAACACTAATGTAAATATAACGAATTAACTTCATAATGAAAACTGCAATACACACTCTTTATCGGCGCTCGAAGCATATTATGGTTCAAAGTTGATTGGGAGAATTAAGCAGTTTCGTGTGAATAGGGTAGTTTGATGTGCTGGCATCTACCTTAAATAAATAAACATTACAACCTAATCCCAATTGATTCGAACACTTTAGTATTTCATTGAAACAGATGTCAAAGTAGTTTTCCATTGTTTTAAAACAATAGAAGCCTTTTAAAACTATTTGTCAGATGTCAAAGAGAGCGTTTTAAAGGAGTATACAGCTACTTAAGAAATACAACTGAATTTACTTTCAAGTAGGTACCTACTATTTTATTTATCGCTAAGGAGATCTAAAGTTTTTTTCTTAAAAGAAAATTTAACAGTAAATATTGTTATTATTTATTTATACGTCTTGGAGGAGCAAGTGGGTATTTATCTCATTGATAGTTATAAGGACGCAATGTAAATCATTGAATTGTCAAGCTGCAAAATTATTGTAATAGAAAGATATCAGGCCGCTTTGATAATAAATAGACGCGACTTTAAGGACAAGCGTTTAATTACTTTCTATGCTATTTTTTAAGACAGGGTTAAAAACAAATACCTATTTTAGTTTTATAAAAAGTACAGGATATTCCCAACCGAAATTGTAATAATACGGTAACGGACAACTAGTCAAATTGAATATTTTTACAGAACTATTAAAAAGGTTGTTGTCTATGCAATTTGTATGAAAACGGTACCTATGACAGAGATAGTCAGAGGCAATTTTAGAAAGCACTTATCCTTCGAATTTCAAAGCATTATGAAACATATGGTTCAGGTTTCGGGTAGCTTGATGTGCTGGCGTTTGCACTTGGTTTTTACCATGTTTTTACAGTAGAAGGAGAGTCAACGTTATATTGTAAGTAACAAGCAATTTCTTTGTTCAAAATTTTAATATTCAAATGTCCTAATGGTATTCTAGGGATAGAAAAACTATTATAAAGCCGAAGAGTTTGTTTGAACGTACACATCTTAGGAACTACTGGTTCGATTTAAAAAAATCTTGTTCTTCTTAAGTGTTAGATAGCCCATAGATCGAGAAACGGACGTAGAAATTAATTTCTACGGAACGCGAGTAAAACCGCTGGCAGAAGCTTCTAAGTTAATCAGCAAAATTAACACCAAAAGTTGTCTACTATGAAAAAAGACAAATATCTCGACATCTCTATTAACAGCAACAAAAATAGAAAATTGTCTTTTAATATCACACCACAACACTTAGATACACTTACAACATCTAAATAAAATACCATCACAATATAAACCAGAAAACGAGCTATGTATTAATTTATAAAGTGAAACATGTTTATTATAATGTTTTATGAGGGTTGAAATTAATTAAAATTTCAACGTCTGCCTTTAATTTGTAAGCCCTCGAATTAAACACAAGAGTGAGCTCGGAATACGCGAGAATAGCTGTGAATTAAATACAGAATGTACTTTTGCAATAACATTCTTGTTCGTACAAAATTTAAGAAAAATAGTAGGTATATTGTTTATTTATACTTGACGGTTTTGTGTTAAGCAGTAGGTAATTACGTAGTGTCTTTGTTTTATTTAACTGTTTTGTGAGTCTATTCTATTTTTTTAACATTACTGTTTTATATTTAAAGACACGATCACACAACCATGGGATTAATCTCCCATAGGTAACTAAAATATATCTAGATACTAGTTTCTGCCCGCATCCAATTAAAATTTGAACTTTTTCGTGTTTCGTGTGTAAAATGGGCTTTCTAACACTGAATATTTTTTTCAAATTTGACTATCAGTTCTTAAGTTAAGCGCGTTAAGACAATTAAGATAACTGACACTACTAAAATTAGTGGTTATCATTTGAATATCATTGGAATGCTGAAGACTGGAAGTCTGAGAAATTGTCTTACCAAGGGGTAATGAGTTAAGGTGGTCAGATAGGCAGTCGGTCCATGTAAAAAACTGGTACTCAGCTGCATGCAGTTAGACTGGAACCCGATCCCAACATAGGGAAAAGTCTAGGCAGATGGGGATGACCTAGATAGACAATAACTGTTGTAGTAGTACCTATGTGTCCTCTAGTTGGTCTACAACAGCTTCTTCAATTTAATTATAGAAGCCTTATCTATCTGAATAGCATTTTCCAATTAGATTGAAAAACTCATCTTCATTAATTTCTTGAATCATATCGTAGTAATATCACAATTATTTACGGTCATTATCTATGGTGCGAACTGATTGATTTCAGAGTTTTTTTTTTTATTTTAACAAGTAACGTGAATATGAGGGAATTTCTAGTGATATTTGTGCGTAAGTATTGGTATTGTTATTATAGACTTAATAATTGAATGTGTGAATGAGCGAGGTTGTGTAAGTAATTGCTGTAATTGAGCGCAGCTATTATGTATTGAGAGTTCTGACAATTTGGATAGACATACTCTTAATGAACATTTTTTTGTTGGAACGTCATAACGAATGTAGTAAACTATTAGGTACTTGCGCAAATTTAAACTATCATAATTGAGGTGCTGGTTCCAAAATCGATTCATAAAAAAATAACTGTATAACTATTAAATTATATTAACTTATAACCCATACGAACTTAATAAAGGCGTCCAGAGCGATAGCCAGCCACGGTGGCCGTTCTCTCTAAGGCAGCACGCTCTTAGCAGCTCCAACAGGCTCTAAGCAGATCAGGCATCTACGCAGGACATATTATAATGCTCAAGCATTTGCATTGCCACAGGTGCACTCTCTATTCCCTCACTCTTAAATTCTGATGGGATGACAATACGACAGAGAGACAGGCGCCGACATTGACGTGCTCTCCGATGCATGAGTGTATCAATCACCAACTGTCGCTCCGGGCTGTTTTATGAAAGTCTCTTAAAACCCCACAAAGCGATTTCGGCCCGATCCGGTAAACGAACCCGAGACCCCGTATACCAGACCGGTGAGGCAGACTCTATATTAAGTTACGAGTATATATTCGTTTTACAGATGCCACTCTTATTACAATAACATGGTGTATAATGACTCAATTCCTGGTCACGCAAGAACCAGGTAACAACCCATGGTTCCACTCCTCTAGTGATAAGGTCAAAGCATTGAGACAAGGGTAAGTTCAAACTTAACTCGTTTTTGTAATGAACCGCGCCTGGTTTCACCCGCTTACCGATGGATCTACGTTTTGCCCCGGGATAAACTGTAACCTATATCTCTCTTCATCTTAATCAGCGTAGCCGTTTAGCGTGAAAGGTTTACAAAAAAACAAGTTTGTTTCCTTGAACGCGCTAATCTACGAAAATGTTAGTCAATGTATTAACACTGAAATAATTATCAAATCTTCATTAGGATTCGGAGGCCCCCTATATACGGTACGATCGATCTTTCCAATCCGTCCTTTCATACTGATCGAAACAATGGGTTCCTAGTGTATTTCAAGACCATTTAACAGCATTAAAAAAAAAATTGATAATTTTGAAACGAGCTATCGTTACGATATCCATCAGATTGATCGAAATCATGAAGGTGCCGTGTATTCGTCAAGGATTAATTCAGAAACTTATTAGCATTTATAATATTAATAGTAAGTAATGCTAACATCTCCAGGTCCTCTATAAATTTAACTTAATTTAAGTTAAGCGTGCTTACGTAACTTATCTTAACTTACCTCAAGGTACTTTCCCAATTTCTTAAACACACATTTACATTTTACTGGGCACTCGTTTCAGTACTTATTATTAATTCGAAGGTAGTTTTTGCCTTTTAGAGTCCATAAAAAGTGTTCGCAGCTGGAATTTAGCCAACTAGTTGGGTATATATTTTACACGGGTATATTTCATCTAAGGCTGTTGTTACATGAACTGCAGGCTTAGCATGGCAACCGTAGAAACCGTAGTTTACCGGAGATTGGATATAATGACAGAAAAGTGACAGATTGACGTAAGATTTCTTTTGACATTTTTTGAAGTATTTTTTTTTTCTTCGATTGACATAAGGCTACAAGTGTTTATATGCGAGTTGACAGGTCGCGCCATGCTCGGGCAGAAGACATTTTGACAATGACAGAAAGAGCTTTGTCTTTTCTTGACAGAATAGATATAAAATCGCCATGCAAAGCCTGCTGGTATCATTTTGGAAACAGAAGTTATGCTAATGTTATATATCCGAAAAATTAGTTTGTGTGCTTGGTCAAGCGCTAATCTTAGGAAGTACTGGACCGATTTGAGAATTATCAGTGTTATATCTATTGAGAAAGAGTTAAGGCATGAAGGAAGATGGATATGGAGGAAAGGGACGACCAAATAGACAGTGACCGGATTGTGTGAAAGACTGTTGTGAGATAACGTCAGATAGAAGAGTATGGAAGAGAGAAATATGCTGGCGATTTTCAACTTAATTGTTTAAGCATATGGTTCAAAGTTCGTCTGTATAAATTATTCAGTAAACTTTTTCGGTAGGTTTGTACACAGCCTTAGCAATAAACTACTAAATTCATACCCATTACTTAAAAATAAACAGTGTGTTGAACATACCATTCGAATGTATTTTTCACACTGTATGCTCAAAAAGACGGAGTAAACTTCGTCCCAAGAATTTAATAATATACGAAGCCAATCTTTTTTGTACACAAAAAATATTTTGATATCAAAAGTAACAAGTAAAGTGACGATATACTGATTCAATTATCTTACGACAGAATAATCAGGTATACCTTGAAAGTTTTGGAGAAAAAAAAATATATATATATAGGTATCTGAAATGCCTGCCAAAGTCGTTATAGTAGGTTATCCAAGATTTAGATCAAGCCTTTTTGTCTTTTTTAAAAGCTTGTTAGTAGTTGAATTATTTTTATCCGTCCTACTAATATTTGTGTTTGTACTTGCTGACCAGGCAAACTTCGTAACACTTCGTGTCGTTTGAGTCTTACCTGGACCTCTACAATGATATTAATACTAAAATCAGCCAAATCAGTTCAGCCGTTTTCGAGTTTTAGTGAGATAAACGAACAGAATTCTTTCTGATATATTGCTTACGGTTGCTTTCAAAATACGTCTTACACAGAAGATATGTGAATGCCATTATTGGGAAGAAAACAAAATCTTAAAATATTAAAGCCTTTTAATTAAATTTTAGGAGGAATCGAAGGGGAAAATTAAGACTTTTTTAATATTTAAAAAATTATATACTAAATTATTTCCTGATGGTATATTTTGTCTACCTATTAAAGATCAGCCACTAAAAGTATCACTGTACTAGAACTGGAAAAAATACAATCAAGATTAATCTGAAAGCCTTCAAGTTTTTTAACTCCGAATGGAATCCGAAGTGGAATAGGCTTAGGGCGGTATATCCAACTTTCCTTAAAGAAAATTCGAAGAAAAAGTTCACGTCGAAGCCCCTCTTAATTTGAGTGACTCAATCAGGAATTATTGAGGAGGCAGCTGTTTTTTGCTCGAGTTTCGCTTAGGTCCGCCATTTTTATATACTTAATCTATACGTACTTAAAAATATCATGGCTATATTATTCATCGATTTCAGAGAAATGTATCCATGGAGAACAAAATTAATTGATACACATCAAGCTAAACGATACTGTCAAATTTTCCCAATCAACTTTCAACCATAAAGCTTCCGCGATAAAGTTGAAAATCTATTAAGAAAATTTGACAGATTGTACCTTGATTGTAGCTTGATGTGCTGGCGTCAGACGTAAGACTAGGTATTTTAGTTCTCTGCTGGGGATTAAGAATATTACCGGTAGCCATTGAGTACGTGTGTCATGGATTCATTATTTAATAGGGAAATGAGCCATGATACTCCTAGAAATAAACTCAAAGTATAAAAAAAATTGGGAAGTATTTTTATTGATGAAAATCCTCTACTCTGCTCTACTCTGAAGGAGTCTCCCTTCATAACACTACCTACTTAAATACATATATCTTTTCTTCATAATCTATATGTTTGTATATTTTCTTGAACGCGCCAATCTCAGAAACTAATACGTACCGATTTAAAAACTTTCAGTAGTAGATAGCCAATTTAAGAAACAAGGTTATAGGCTACTTATACCCTGGCACACAGGGACCTCCCGAAGGAACATAGTGGGTTTTAGTCAGTAAGAGTCTGACACTCCCTCCAGCCGCACCCTCGGCGGGAGATGTCATTTGATGATTTTCCACGAAAAAAAAGTTATAGGCTACTTTTTTATCCGGAGGCGTTCCCAAGGGACGCGGGTGAAACTACTAGCAGTATCAATTTATTAATGTTAGTGATTTTTATGTGACTTTCCAGGCCAGACAGGGATGAACACCACCAGGTTAGGACGACAGAATCATCAAGAACTGATTGCGTCTGCTCCAAGATCTACGACCCAGTGTGTGCTTCAAACAACGAGTCGTATTTTAATCTTTGTTTCTTAGAATGTAAGGTACCTAAGAAGGATAATGTCAGTGTAGTGCATCAAGGGAATTGTATACCGTTTTAGATGTAAGTGTTGGTTATTAAAATGATGACGTGTTTTGTTTTATTGGTTTGTCTATTTCTCTTTGTAGACTGAGTGAACATCTAGACACTAACACATAACATCATAATGGCGTCCAAACCGACTGCCTGATTTCAAACTTGACAGTCCTGGTTTTTTAGAGTTTTCCTAAAATCAAAATCATTTATTTAAATTAGGCTGATAAATCAGTACTTTTCGAACGTCAAAAAACAAAAGATAGCCCCCAAAGCGCCCACCCTTCACCACTTATGTGTTTTTGCTGGGAAGAAGAAGTGGCGCAACAAACTCCCCAGCAACACATGTCTGTCTGTTATGTTTATCCTTCATCTTTAGTGATTCATATGTGTCTAGATTACACTACATGTAACTTAGCAAAGTCTATTTAGTACTTTGCCTGATCTAGAATTGAAGCCGCACTCATACTTGAGCGACTGGTGTTTTAACCACTAGGATGTGGCTACGCAGGGAACCATTAATAGTCTCTAGAGGTAATGTGTAATCATTTCATTCGCATTAAGCTTTCGCAGCAACCACAAAACTCATATCCATTTAAAATGCAGCGAACATAATTTTTCATTCGCGTTTATATTAAAATCTCGCAAGTTTTTCATGCAATTAAACTGTGGGAAAGTTAAAAACTGCATTATGCAGTTTTGTGAGGGAGACGAAAGAATAGGTACCTACGTTTATTTTATTCGCATTTTTGAATTCATTAGAGGTTGGTCCATTCATAGTGCCTGTGTATTCCTGTGTAGGTGGATTTGTGCCTTAAGCATATCACCTAATTATGTTTATGTTACATTGTCTTCGAAATAATGATACGAAAATAGGTTCTAAACTTAAGTTTTTGTGTACGTATCGCAAAGCGGTCTAGCAACACAGGAATCCCTTCTGTAGGTATTTTAAAGTTAAAAATTAATAGCCAGTTTCAATCGATATAATTTCGAAGTCACTACTATGTTTTAGGTATTTATGGATGTATTCTTAGCTTGGCGCTGAAAGCACGTCTTTCTTTTTTTGACGCGTCGGTTACTCTTTTAATAAATCGGCTGTGATTTAATTTATATTAATATAATTTTATTCTCATTTATTCCACTTAACAACGGTTTTATTTAAAACTAAAAATTTTCATCTGTCGTAATTACTACTACGAGTTGTACAAAATGGCGGAATGTGTCCCCCGGGTATTTATCGCCAACATCCAACACATTAAGCACTAACTTTAGCAGTTTTTAGGGTTCCGTACACAAAATTAGTAATACTCATTGTTTTGTGTGACTGTTTCGGTATAGTAGTCACATGACGCTACTAATGAGCATGGGGTCCTTGATTCGATTTACGAACTGGACTGAAATTGCTTTGTGGATTTTAAGAGACTTTCATAAAAGCAGCCCGTGGTCTGGAAGTTGGTGATTGATACACCCATGCATCGGAGAGCACGTAAATGTCGGTCCCTCGTCTGACTTCTCTACGGTCGTGTGTGGTTGCTGTGCCTTCGGGCTAGGAGAGAGCTTCTGCACTATAATAATTATATTCTGCACAGTTGATCAATCTCCTTAGAAAGAACGGCTGCCGTAGACAATCATTCTGGACGCCATTATTATTGCTAAATTGCCATATCCATCCATCAAAACTTAAAAAAAATGCGGTTATAATATTAGTAGGCTATATCAGAATGGAATTTAAGTCATTATTCATGTACGGGAAGTAATTCCCTCGGGATGGGTTGAGGGCGGAAGCTAGTTATAAAATAAGATACTTACAGAACCCTAAAAAACGCATGGCCCAACACGAGCTATTCAAAGTCTCCTAGAACTTGGAAGTTTACGGCAAGAAATGAGGTTAGAGACGAAAAACTTTGAGAGGCGGAGGACCTTTTTTCAAAGGAGCGAATTCTTTGTGTAGGTATAAAAGGATGTTTTTCACAAAGTTTGTTATTTTCAGAGCCTGTTTAGATGTTGTGCCTGGAGAAGTAATTTGATGATTTCGAAATTTTACTTCGTTCAAGTGTTAAAGTAGAGTTTAAACTTGATTTTTTCAGGGTTTAAGTGAATAAAGTAAGTAGAACAACTTGAATGGAACATGTATTGATATGATCTACTTGGAGCAGTAGAAGTGAGTGCTAGTAGGTTTAGTTTTCTTCTGCCACTTCTGTGTACATATTATATTAAGATTAAGACGATAAATATTAAGTTACTTAAGTTTTTTCTGTGATACTTCTAACATAACATACATCTCCTATATCATGAAAGAAGGAATGATTGACATAAAATGCCGTCATCATCCGGGTGAGTCTATCAGACATAGGTATTATGATATGGCTAACGGCGAATTCTTGTACGGACCCAATGACCAAGATCATCCACTAGCAACTTTCTCAGGAGTATAAACTTGTCGATCTTGAGGTACCGTATTGTACAAGTATGCGCTCAACCCAGTTCTCGAAATTGACCATGTCACGTTGTACTGGGATCGATATATTACCACTGGACTATTATAGGTAATACGCTTGATATAGCCGATAGATCAATTACTGCACTACACGATGACAATCGATGTACGACATGACAAGGATCTTGAGAAAGTGGAACAAATGGAGTATCTTGGCTTAGCGAGTGAGGTTGTCGCCATGTGGAATGTCGATTCACTTATCGTCGTGCCAATTGGTCTAGCGAAGATTCTCGATTAATATATTAAGAGGATCTCGCTACGTGGCTGGGTCAAGGGACTGAATTAAAAAAGCAATAGTCTTTAAAATGGCGCGTATTACGAGGAGATTCTTCATATGGAGTCCTAACGGTCGGTAACTAGAACCCTGTTCCCTACATTGGTGGACACCATTTATTTTAATTTTAAATGTTTTTGAGATTAGAGGATAATGTTATTAATTAAATAAATGTGTTAAAAGCTGTAATTCCTAAGAATTTTTATTGCTCTTATTGACTGCAATCAAAAATGGTTTATGAGGTGATTTCGTTATAAAAAGCAAATAAAATATGCCTCTGCAGATTTTCTCTTCAAGTAAACAGACGATGACGAAGCTACTATGAATTAATAGATGAAGAGACTATCGAATAATCGAATCAAAAATACCTCTAGTTCGAACAGAACTGATCAAACGCTCAAAGAACTTAATTTCCTATGATTTCGAGTCACGGAAACAATCAGGGGATCGCGATAAGGATAATCCGATTATAGCTTATTCGATAAGCAATCTTACGCAAGGAATCGATTCGAGGGACTCGATTAAGACGTTATGATGTTTTTGTGGACCTTTGGGGTTCTTTATTAGATTGTTTAGCCGTGTATTGGATGTTAGCACGCAAGTGCTATGTCTGTGTGTCTGTGTGCTTTTCTTGGCGTAATTCATTGATAGTTATTGATCGGAGCAAAGTAAATAAACACTTGGTAAAATTAATTCAATTGGGTCACCAAAAAATAACATGCCATCTTAGAATCACTGACTTGACCATCTTGAGCCAATTTCTATCACGTTATTCGATGAATTATAATTGTTTAATATTTTGGGTCTCATTTATCAGATTGATTTAATTTTTTACCTTGAATGCTCTAAGTCTTTTTAAAGAGCTATCTAAGCGTCTGGTTGACGCTTCTAGTGACCCAAAGGCTGGCTATCACTTTGGTCAGAGAATAAGCATTGCCATACAACGTGGCAATGCTGCCAGCCTCTTGGGTATGCTCCCAGTATGGGGATGAGGTTTTTTGATGCTTTCTAGTTATTTATGTTTACTAGTTATAGTTCATTAATTTCTTACCTTATAAACTAAATACTATATATAAACTATATATACTACTTATTGCTGTGTAGCTCAGAAAACACCATCTCCTTATAGTAACAACAATTACTAAATCAATGGTTTTATCATTTTATAGAACAGTCGTATTACACACCACTAGTTACACTGCCATTTTAGAGACCTTTACAGCGAAGACACAAACACAAAAGTTGAAACACACGTTGCGCTCAGAAGCGTAGACTACTCTATAATATTCTTATATGCATTGCAATCTTGTTCGGGATCTGCTCTGTTTAAAATTGCTGTGAATTACAGGAGCGTTTCTTAACATTCATAATGGTTACGCATTTTGGCGTCAAAAGCCGCGTCTTTAACTGGAACGAGCGACAATTTTGATGGTATGGTACGGTGACTCTAAGATTTGTGAGGTTCATCTGGCTCGTCAGTACTTAACATATTGAAGGAAAATGACAGTACCATAATAATATGGTAAGTCAAGTTTCTAAAATCTGTTAAATTTCTTTAGATTGGGAAAATTTGAGTTTTCTTTTGGAGTGTAGCAAACTCAAACTCAAACGCAAAATCATTTATTTAAACTTGGCTGCAAAATAGCACTTTCTGAACGTCAAGAATTACAAAAGGCAGCCCCCAAAACGCCCACCCTTCACCACAAAAGGTGTGCAAGGTTTTTGGGACTTAGAACTAGAACTTTTACTACTACTTCTCTCTAGAACATTCATTAATTCATATACTACATGCGCAATACTCCTTGTTTTCGACCCGATTTTCATGTGTTCTTTGCTAACAACCCGCAGCCCCGGCAGGTCTGGGCCCCACGAGGCCTCGCCAATGTTTGCTAACTGCTATTCGAAGATCGCATGGAACCGATCTCGCCGCCGACACGGGCCTGTTGTCCTCACAAGTAGTAATGGTGAGCACCCCAAAACCCACCGCACACAAATCCACACGTACTATGGCCGGGAGTGGTGCCTCGACACCAAGCTCCCATGGCGTCTAATAGTACCAGCTCTACCGTGGTGGGTGGGATGAGACGTACAACCCCCTTAGGTCCAGTTGAAACCTGTCTAGCGTAATGCTGCACTGGATCTATTTGGGATAACATTATTCTCTATTTTTTTATGTACTTTTCCTATATTTGTGTTTGTCATGTATTGCGTTAATAAATGAATTTTCGTTCTTTCTTATTTTTTCTTAATTTAAGAGACATTAATAATTTTTGTTGTTATTGGTACTCAAATATACATTTGTTAAATAAATACAAAGGCATTTGTTTCAAACGGTTTATCCTCGGCAAGTTGTCATAGATAAATACAACTGTACTAAGCTCGTCTTTAACAAAAAAAATATAGAGAGAAAAAGTTTAACAAATCTATTTGCATGTCTACCATAAAAATAATGATTAATTATGCGAATTAGCAAGAATTTCCACTTAATAAAACTCGAGGGGTCGAAGTTTTTATCGTCAGGAATCTATGTAAAAGAGAAACGAGCTTAACTTTTTATGTACAAACTTTCGCTGGATTTGCAAGGAGTTCAGATCAGTTTTTTTAAGTGTCTAATTGCATTGCTCATTAATAAAATACTGTATACATTTTTTTTCAAAGTGCCAGAGAAAACGACGTCTAAATAAATTTTTCATTCAAATTATAGTTCGGTTGTAAACTTGTTATTATTTTGATACACACGGCTGATTTGTTTTTACAGCTTTTGTTTTTGAAATATGATATGCATTTCTAGGCACTCGTTATATTATATGTATGAATACAAATGGCGTCCACACCGATTGTCGGCTTCGCAGCTGTTCTTTCTAAGGAGATCAGCCTGCTACGTAGGACATAATATTATAGTGAACAAGCATTTGCGGACCAATATTGCCGTAATCACAGACTCTGGAAGGCTTTGTGAAAGTTTTTAAAATATGTACTTAAAGAAATCTCGAAACCGATATCGCACTCGAGACCCCTTGCATAGTAGTCGTGCTATTCGACTACTAGGCCAGAAAGGCAGAAAGCATATCCAGACGTTGCATACTTCAACAAAAAAAAGTTATAATTCTTCCCGAAGTCATAAAATGTCCTAAGTAAAAAAACCTAGCATCATAGTTTCCATATTCATTAGTAATCGTTCAGTTCAGCCGTTTTATAATACAACTAATTTTGGACTCATGAAAATATTTTTATATTAATGCATCAAATAATAACATCAAAAATAATTCCTCAATAATATTATAATTTTCTCGTTTAATATTTGGTGCAGTACTAGAACTTTTTGGAACAACTGTGGTCGCCTTTCGCTGCAGCAGTATGTCACACCGTACCAAGAGAATCTAGTTAAATTCCAAGCTTCGAGTTAACCGTATTAAATGAAGACAGACTGACTATGAATAAGAATTGGAATCAGCCAATCAGAACTGTATTTTTTAAATAAATAATACAAGGAGAAACTGATTTGTTTGAAAGAACTTTTTTACTAGTATTTGTCCTTGTAATGTATTTAGTTTGATTTATGTATCTACACTGGATTTAGGTAACGACTTCTTCGGCGCCACGATGGAACTATACCTATGTATTTAAGTTCTGCACCGAAATTCAACTTAGCTAATCTCCGTGTCAGATTTTATTTCGGTCGGTCAAGTAGCTCAAGCATGACAACGTAACAAATTCACTTTCATTTTTCACATTAATACAAATCATCAGAAAAGCGTACTACTGTTGCGATGATTTGATTCAAAACAATCTAGTTTAAACTTGTTATCTGTTAATCTCAAAAATGGCGTGACCAATTTTGATGAAACTTTCAAGTGCAAATAGCTGATGTAATAAGTAGTAACTTAGGCTATATTTTTACGGGTGTAGGAAATACTTTTCTTAGAATACTCCAAGTGGTTCGAGTGTCCCTATAAGACGATTAATATTTGATAAAATAAACACACACAAAAATAAAGACTTTAATAAAATATACAAATACCACGCTGGACAATTTTGGCATCAGTAAAATTCTTGCAAACGAAGAAACACATGTTCATGTATGTTAGGTTTTGATCGCTACACACTGGGAAGTAAACGATAGGACATTTTGCACAAGGCATAAATTTTGATAAAGGGGGAAATAGTACTTCATAACTGCGTGTTGTCCATCGGGCGTGGCAGGCAAGTATGAGAATCAAAACACCATCTGAAAAAAAAAAAAAAACAAAAACATTGTCTTGTTTTGAGCTACGGGGATAATATGTGAAAGAGGTACCACGGCCTTAGAACACCAGATCAGCCAGCTGCGCAGGACATATCATAGTGCACAAGCATTCGCGCAGATACAGGTGCACTCTCTATTCCCTCACTCTCATAGTCCGATGGGACGGCAATCCGACACCACCGGAGAGAGATCTCAAGCAGGACCGACATACACGTGCTCTCCGATGCAAGGGATATAAAATATATTAAATATACAGCTCATCTTTTCTAATGTCAGTGTTTAATCTTGTAAATAAAACTTAAACCATATTGTATTAAAAAAACAAAGTTTCGTGTAATAAGCAAACAGACGACATAAGAATACAGCTGAGTACTCTGACCTCCTCGACCCAGTTACCTGGGCAAACCGATACCCCTTTGTAAGACTGATTGTCGGGTTTCCTGGCTTTTGACTACTTGTAACGATGGCCAAAGATGTTCAAATGACAGCCAGGAACCACTGATTTATCGTGCCTTCCGAGACATTCTTGCCATCCACAGACCGACTTCGCCAAGCGTTGCTTAACATTATGATCGAAAGAGCCGTGCGGCTACTCAACTTCTGAGCATTAATTTATTTATTTAATAATATGGGATTTATTTTGGTCTTTTATTTTTTCTATATTTGGTCCCGGCTGTCATCGAACATCCTTGGCAGTCGTTACGGGTAGTCAGATGCCAGTAAGTCTAATGCCAGTCTAACCAAGGGGTATCGGGTTGCCCGGGTAACTGGGTTGAGGAGATCAGATAGGCAGTCGCTCCTTGTAAAACACTGGTACTCAGCTAAATCCGGTTAGACTGGAAGCCGACCCCAACATAGTTGGGAAAAGGCTCGGGAAGATGTGTGACAGGAAAAAACTTACGGATTATTTTCATTTTTCATAACAGCTTAAAGAAATAAACAAACATCACTTAATCAGAAGGAGGCGTGTCTATAAAGTACACATGGTTGATTTAATGAACAATCAAAGCATATTTACGGACATGCAATTTCTTTGAAACCCTTTAGGTACTACCAATTAAACGAGAAATGATTAACTAATCGTCAAACGTATGAAGACAATGTACACGTCATGAGCAAAGTTAATGTACCTGGTTATTAAGGTAATCATTGAATGAATAGGTTAATGGGTGACCCGTTTATTATAGGAAGACCCCGATGGCGCAATGGTTACCACGCCGGACTGCCGTACTAAGGGTCTCGGGTTCGATTCCCGGCACGGTCAACATTTGTGTAATGAGCATGCTTTTTGGCTGTGGTCTGCGTGGTATAATATGTATTTATAAATGTAAAATATACGTAATTTATCAGTTGTGTTGGCACCCATAACACAAGCTAATCAATAGCTTACCATGGGGCCTACCGACCGTATGTGAAAAAGGTGTCCCGGTGTCCCGATATATTATCATGACGAGTTCCTTCATGTTTCAGAAGGTACGTTATTTATGGGTCCGGCTTTCATTTGAACATCTTTGGCAGTTGATACGGGTAGTCAGAAGCCAGTAAGTCTGACAACCAGTTTTATCAAGGGGTATCAGGTTGCCCAGGTAACTGGGTTGAGGAGATCAGATAGGCAGTTGCTTCACGAAAATACTGGTATTCAGCTGCATCCAGTTGAGACTGGAAGCCGACCTCAACATAGCTTGGAAAAAGGCTAGGCAGCGGGAGATGATGATATTTTCGGCACACATTTTCACATACGGTCGGTTATCCCCAAGGTAAGCTATTTGCCCGGGTATGGCGATTCTATATCTATTCTATCAAGAAAAAACAAAGCTCTTTCTGTCAATGTCAACATGTCTTCTACTCAAGCATGGCGCAACCTGTCAACTCACATATAATCACTTGTAGACTAAAATCGAACGAAGAAAAGAAACACTTCTTTTCTACTTGTCAAAAGAAATCTTACGTCAATCTGTGACTTATCTGTCATTATTTCCATTCTCCGGTAGAAAGAACTTGTTTCTGCAATTGCCATGCTACGCCTGCAGATAGGTAGTCATTTCATGTTAAAGAGACTTGTCCTTAACTGTCTGGCTAGACCGAAAGCCGACCCCATAACGGTTACAAAATACAGCTTTTTGTTTTCTTTCGGCATCTTTTGGTAATCGTTGCAATAAAACAGTAATAAAAATCGAAATTTTAATAAAATATACAAACTCCGCGCTGAACAATGTGCGTGTCTGTAAATTTATTACAAGAGAAGAAACACATATTCATGTACGTATGGTTTTTATCAGAGCACACGGGTAGGTAGACCAACGGACAATTTTTACATGGCACGATCTTATCTAAAGGCGGGAACAGACGATTGTAGGTCTTCGTTGTAAATTGAGATCCTTGAGCATCTAGTTGTTGGAATATAGCTAGAAGAAGAATTAGGTAATCTGAAAAAAGTTTGGACACGTCAGTACACATGAATTTCCTAGCACAGGCTACGCGTTGCTGTGGTTAAGGTTTTTGTCATAATAATAGACAAATAATTTGCAATAAAATAATTTTGCTACTACCAAGGGGTATTGTGTCGATTCCAGGTCAGGCAAGTACCAATGTAACTATTCTAAGTAATACGCACTTTCTAAGTTTATCTTGGACATTAATGAATGATTAAAGGTGAAGGAAAACATCTCAAGGAAACCTGGATTATAAAGTCTGAAATCACCAACCCGCTTTGAGCAAGCGTGGTGATTAACTCTCAACCCTTCTCCGTGGGAGAGGAGGCCTGTGCCCAGCAGTGTGTGATGCTGTGATGATGAGGGAAACTAGCTGGATGAGGTTAGACATACACTCGTTACATTAAAACACTGGCAGGTTACTTGTTTTTTTAGCTGTACTGGAAGACACCAACTTACTTGGGAAATGTCTAAGGCAAATAGTGACGATATAAATAATTATTACACTTGTAACCAGTTTCATTGGTTGCTGATAAGTTCCAGATAGTTTATCTGACAGATAATTTCATACAAATTCTGTTCCATTTTTTAATTTATCTGGTAGATAGTGGCTATCCGTAACCAGTGAAACTAACCCTTAGTTTCATAATTTTTAAGAAAAATATTATAATACTTACACATTAAAAATCGCATGTTTCAATAAAAAATAGTAATTTTAATTCTACGATTCACACAACAACGGTTTTGAAAGGAGCTGAAAAGTCATAAAAGCGTTAATTAGGTACGCATTTATGTTATGAGCAATTACTATGGATTAATTAACTTTGAATATTATTCTCTTAGGTCTTAATTACCCTACATATTTACAGGAATAATATTTTTTTAAAAGGTAAAATGGATGTATAAGCTCACAAATTGGGAGACAACTCCGAAACTACTAGGCCGTCCACAAAAAAACCCACATTAGCTATCATGTTTCTTTGTTTTTAATGGAATACAAGGGATAGAGAGATAGGAGAGGGGTATAAGTTTTTCTATATTCATGT
This sequence comes from Heliothis peltigera, assembly GCA_958496145.1. NCBI lineage: Eukaryota > Metazoa > Arthropoda > Insecta > Lepidoptera > Noctuidae > Heliothis > Heliothis peltigera. The sequence goes on along the minus strand of OY292345.1, from coordinate 3,608,333 downwards.
AATGCATGCATCATGTTGTGAGGATGGTTTTGAGCATGAATGTGGATGGATGAAGGGGACGACCAGAAAAAACGGTGGATGTACTCCCCTGAATCATCTGTCTAGCCTTTTCCCAAGCTACATATGTTGGGGTCGGCTTCCAGACTAACCGGATGCAGCTGAGTACTAGTGTTTTACATGGAGCGACTGCCTATTTGACCTCCTCAATCCAGTTACCTGGGCAACACGATACCCCTTGGTAAGACTGGTTGTCGGACTCTCTGGCTTCTAACTATCCGTAACGACAGCCAAAGATGTTCAAAGCACATACGGGCTGTCGGAACCCACTAACTTAACATGCATTCCGATACATGGAAGAACTCGTCAAGACAAACATCGAGAATCGAACCCGGGAACGGAGACCATTGCGCAAACGGGGGTAATTGTTTACAAATATTTTGTTGGATCTATAAATCTAATCATCTAAAATTCTGGAGTCTGGAATTTGGTTATTGAGTCACCCGTGCATCGGAGAGCACGTAAATGTCGGTCCTGCGCCTTATCTCTCTCCGGTCGTGTCGGATTGCTGTGCCTTTGGACTATGGGAGTGAGGGAATAGAGAGTGCACCTGTGTCTGCGCAAATGCTTGTGCACTATAATATGTCCTACGCAGCTGGCTGATCTCCTTAGGCATCGTTCACACCACGCATAGTGGACGCCGTACGCTCCACCTAAAGTCAGCGACAACACAGTACGTAATAGGGTATAGTCTATTGGTCTATTCACGAACGAACGAATATAAGGGAAAACTATAACTGCGTAGCGCGCGCCCACAGTCAGCGGCCGACAATACGCATGGAGAACGGCTGCCGTAGCCGACAATCGGTCTGGTCATTTATCTTAGATAGATAAAGTAAGCCTCATTTAATAAAAGTCTATTTTATTTTTGATATTTTATTATTGTTTTAATTCTATTATATTTTTTTTTCACTTTCGATATATGTAAGGATCAAAATAACTCATACACATCCCAGGATATAGTACTCTCACTCTATTGGAACCCGATTTTAATAATTTATTATTTAAGCAATTTAATTTGCACACATTTGTATAGGACTGATAATTGGTACCGCAAACTGGGAGATATATTCGGGGACATACACAATTATAGATTTTTTCTAATAAAGGTAGATCATCAGGTGGTTTCTTCATGTACCAGTCTTGAATCTCTTGATTAGTGGCGTCTCTCGCGTCGACCGCCCGTAGTAGGATCGCCAAATACACTGCAACTACAGATGGCGTAGCAGTTAGTGTACCTGCCTGCCACGCTAGAGGTTGCAGGTTCGATTCCGGCATAAGTCAAACATTTGTGTGCATGAACATGGGTGATTGACTTAGTTTAGTTTTTCCTATGTATATGCATTTACAAAAGAAAAGTATGTAAGTACGTTTATCAACTGTCTAGGACTCGTAGTACAAGCTTTGCTTAGTTTGGGACTAAATGACATTTTATGTGAATGTGTGAGGAATATTATATTATTATTATATCTATACCTCAAGTCAGATTTTTGTGATTTTATGAAATACTAGGTGACGCGGCGAACTTTGTACCGCCTGAAAATCAATTCTATTTTTTTACATATTTATTCTGCTATTCGGGACGCCGGATCAGCTAGTAATATAAAAAAAGAAGAAAATACTTACCAGGCAATATTGTTTGTCTAAATAAATTCATATTGATATTGTCTTAAAAAATCTGTTAGATTTCTAGACATACATATGAAGTCAAGGTGTAATCGTTTACTTGAAAAAGTTATTGTTATATTAACCTTCGCATCTCGTTTGCTCTTAAACCATTAGGCAGTAAATGACCAATCAAATATTAATGACTCGAATGCCATTGAAATAATGCAAATGATTTTTTAAGACGTTTTCTTATTCGTATCAATTTTATGTTTGGGTTCTTTCAAATTGAACGTTTTATTGTGCGACTGCGGCGCGGCAACGGTGCGTTTGTCGTGCGGCGCACGGACGTCTCATATCGTCATATGAGCGCTTGACAAGTCCCACGGATCCGCACCGTGTGCTTCATTATAATCAGATCTGCAGTTTTAAATTTATAAGCTGTTTTGAAAACAGTGGCACAAAATAGCAGATATTTTGTGATCGAATTGTTCCCATTCGTTGTTTAAAAATTGTTTAAACTAAAAAAAAATGGCGTCAAAAATTCCTACTCATCGCTGCCCACCGGGAATCTATCCAATAATTAGATATGTATGCCATACAACGTGGCAATGCTGCCAGCCAAATAGCCATAAGTGCACCCACACTTAAAAAATATTCAGGAACAACTTGTAATCGAGGTTTTTAAGTGTGTAAAAATGTAACAATATTCAAGATGTCTTATTAGATCATCTTTTGAGTAACCATAAGCCCTATCTAAAGGTAATCGAAACACTTAGATGACAAAAACAACAAAGCCGTCGATTCTCTTTGAGTCAATAAAATGATTAACCTACTTAGAAGACTAGGGCAACTCCGCGCATCCAGATAAAAAGTAGCCTGTAGCCTTCCTCGATAAATCGGACCTCCTGAGATTAGTGCGTATAACCAAACAAACAAACAAACTTTTCTGCTTTATTACATTATACTAGTATAGATAAGATGATGTTCCGCATTTTTCGGCTGCATAAAAACCTGAGAAGTCGAACACCAACTTGAACAAAAGGTACTAAATGTAATCTTTATTTTGTTATTTTATTAAGAAATGCAGAGTTTGTATTCCGGGAACCGGTCACAGTGTTCATTTGCTGACAATATTCTGAAACGTCTTTTACCTAGCAAAAACTTACTTGCAAAATGCTACCCGAATAAATTATTCAGTCTTAAGTTGGACGGAGCTAGAAGAACCGTAGTTTGCATTATTTTGAAACTTAGCCCAATTATGGGAGAGCATAGACGACTTCTAGAATCGTCTACCCTTTTTATTAAGTTGAATTTGTTGTAGGACTTTTCATAAATCGAATACTCGTTTGCCTATGACGTAACTATTTCGTAGTTCTTAGATAGTTCGCAAAATGGATGCATTTCATGAAGAGGGCGCTATTTTTAATTTTATTTATTTAACCATTTCTTTTAGGCATCAAGGCATATAAACATATACAATACTATACTAAAATATAACTTTAAATACACATATCATAACAAAATTAATTTACACGAAGTGTCGGCGTCCTGTTTCGCTAATTGGTGTCTATATCTGTGCGCAAGATGGTGGTCCCTTGAACACTGACTCGGATTTGTTTTTGTTTATAAACTTCATAATTATTACATGCATAAAAATATATATACAAGATACGCGCGATAAACATATAGGGTTAAAAACATCACAATAGAAACCACCTCGTGTGGAATAAATTGCGTTTCCTTTGCCTAATTAACCATTTGCAAGGATGTCAGGTCCAATAGCTTCAAGTTTACCTCGACATGAAATTTCGCACGCCATATTAGATCCAATGAATGTTGAATACGTATAGATCTTGTCGGCAAGGTCTCCAAATTTTGGAAACCATTGAGCCTGAAGATACGGGATGAACAATGAACATCAGTAAATTTATTCACTGAGTTAACATAAAGGGAGTTTTGAATGAACTAGGCAAATCGGAAATTCTGTTTGATATTGCGTTTCATTCTTGAGTTATTTATTAATTTATTTTTCTTTTCAATTTTTGGATTAATTATTCCCTCTTTTAATAATCTTAGATATGGCCAATAAGGTATTACTTGAAATCTATCGTACTTTATCATCATGACTGATGAATCTCTCTGATCTGATAGCCTAGGTCTATTCTACTTTGGTTCGAGTAAATGACAATTGCGTAGTATATATATAGTATTTCATCATATTCATTTGGTAAAGCTACTCGTACGGTACGGTAAACATAAACATGTAGTGTTATTTTCATTAGCATTAGATTTCTTAAGCACATAGTTGGAAATATACGAATGCAGTTGGACGCTTTTTGTATTTATCAAAGAAAAAGTAAAAGTATAGATTTTCTTTATTTGGACTGAAAATTTGGGTACGAATGAAAATTATATCAAAAAATTATGTCCATTGGGTCAGCTATTATTAGATTGGATCAGATATTTAGCATTATTAAAAAAAAAAAACATTAAATTGGCTCAAATAATTTTACAAAGTGGAATGAAACCCTGAACCCCACACTAGGATTTCCTGTGTCCTGCCGGTCCAGTCTCTTTCAATCCGTAATCATGGTGGGTTCAGTAGCAAAGACAATAGTTAAACAAATTATATTATTGCAATTATGGTAAACACGTTAAAGTTAAACCTTACAAAAAATACATTTTACACTGCATTTTGTATTTAATTTAATTCCTTAACTAACAGAGTTACAGCATGGTACATTCCAATTAATTAGTTCTTGCTGAAATAACTTCTTTATCTACGATAACAAATGTTCTGCTATACATTAAGCTAGCCAGCTGAACGCCATTTTTCTTGTACATCTAGTACAATCTGACGTAGTCTAGTTCTAGCTTATTTCGAAACTAAAATAAAATGAACGAAAAAGGCATATTATTTTTAGTAGACTCCGACTTTTTGCAATGGACCTGTGTACGATAATGGAGTGTGATTTTTTATATTGAAGTTAGAAAAACAACATTAATAAATTTTGTTAAATTACATAGACATAATTTTTTTAGATAAATAATATTTAAAGTTTAGACTTCTATTTAAAGAAATTTGCTGGGTTTGAAAGACACGTAAAACTATGTATTCCAGGTGTGATATGTTAAATACTGCATTTGTTACGGGTCCTAAAATACATTTTCTGATAACCACTTTCTTTAATAATAGCCAGGGATTTTTAAATCATAGGAACATGGCAGAAGGAAAAAGAAAGAACCCAGGATTGACGAGGTCAGATATCTTCTTGTTAAGGCGATTTTCTGCTACTTTTAACTAAGCTAGTCAACTCTTGCAGTGTTCTTCAATTTGGATGCCCTTTTTTCTATGATCTTAGGTTGAGGACGATTTCTAAGTAAAAAAATATTTTATTTTATCGATATAAACGTGCTAAGCACACAGGTTCATAAAAAAGTATATTTTTTAGTCCCCAGAAAAGCCCAGTTGGAAAGTCGACCTCCTACGTTGACCTGCGAGAAGACACAACAAAACTACAGATTCATGATGTACGTTAAAATAACTCAAAGATAAAATTAAAAAGAAGTATCAAAACACCCACAACTAAACATTGTAAGAACCAAACAATTTCCACCACCCATCCAGAAAATTCACTACCGTCTCAAACGTAAAGACATCCATACAATCGAGAAAGGTTCTAATTTTATCTAATGAATAGAAAGAACCCAATATAAGGCAGGTGTTACATCCACGCAATAGTGTCGCTTGCCAAGATTCGAACCCGAGGTAATTTCACGGGGCGTCGCCCTATTAGGCTGGTACATTTACCGTGTCATTCAAATGCGCCTGTCAGGAAAGGATTCCACGAAAGCGTTTTCATCCTTTCAGCTTGGATTTATTTACACCGAACCAAACAGTTGACAGTTCATTAAAAAAATAAAACTTTTATAAGCTTCACCCGTATGTTTGTTTATTTGTAACTCCCTTTTGACCTAAAAGCAAGTGGGTGGTACCTATATACATATGTGGGTTCTAATCTCGTTCTCGACCGAAAAAAATAATAACTAGGGGAAAATCTATTTCCAAAATATCGTTTTTTTTCGATAATAAAAATGAAGATGATGTAGTCAGGTAACAGGTAATTTATGGCAAACTTATTGGAAACTGCAACATTGAATCGAGGATTTTTTTTGTCTCAATTTTTTTAAAAGTTTATCTATACTGGACCGTTTTGATATTTGTCAAAATGATCTTTTAATTTGCCGCGGCGAAAAATTTTCATTAAAATTTAAGTGATACTGAGTTAAAATGCATGTTATCGATACACATAAACTATGAAGTTTTATCGTCACTAAGGTATTACATGGTCGTTAGCTATATTGACATCCTTGTTATATCCTATCAATATAGAATGATACCAATAACAATCAAAAGTTAACTGCTGTAGCTACAACTACTTGTAATCGTGGTTTGTGTCCATACAATAATATTGATTTTATCTATACGACAATGAATAATAACGTTTGCTGTCATCGGTATGGGAATAATGCGGAGGAATCAGGATCATGTTGGTTTTGAGCATGAACTTGTATGGATTTAGAGGAAGGGAACGACCAAAGAAACGATGGATGGATTGTGTGAAAGTTTATATGGCTAGAAATAATGTTACTTGAGAGGTAACAGTAGATAGAAGAGTATGGAAGAAGAAAACCAAACAATATTTGGGATAGGGATGGGATACATACATGGGTAGATGAGGAACACGGGTTGGTTTTTAGTCAGTAAGAGTCTTACAGTACCCTTTGCCCTTCCCCCAGGGCTTTGGTCTCCATGAGGATTTTCCAACCCGATATCACAAAAAAAGGAGATGATACTGGATGTAAACAAAGCTGACGCAATGATTACACTTCGGTGTAACAGGCGGCCCCTAACGGATATTCATACGTAACGACTACGCCTTATGTCAGGAATCCTTTAACCTTTTTGCCTTTTGACCCTTTTTGACCCCTTGCAGGTCAATATAATAATGCCTTTAGTATTATGAAAACGTGACCTTCAGTTAGGGACGTATTAACCGCGGAACGCGAGAAGGCAGAAACATTTCAAATCTAAATTGACCGACTTTTGGGGTCTAAGAGGTTTGCTTATTTCTGACCTCATTACCTTTATTGCTTGAATATTTTAAATTGTGTCAGTTAGTGCTTATGGTGTCAACAGAATTATATTAACAAGTGTAATTTATTAGACTGCTTAACTAGATTCTCTTATTAGCAGTATGAATAAATAATTGGATAAATTTCTAGATATAGGTATTTGCCATCATGCTGAGAATCTTCTGTGCATCGAACATGTAGTCTATATTTGACACTTGTTGAACCAGACGCCAGTACATCCAGCTACTACAATCGATCAAATTTCCTTAATAGATTTTTAACTTTATAGGTGAACGGCATATGGTTCAAAGTTGATTGGGTAATATTTGACACTTTCGGGTAGCTTGATGTGCGTCTGTACAAATAAGATTATGGCGCTTTTTAAAGTATCGTGTTAACCAATAACGGGGTTCCATTCCTCCTTTTTAGAACTTCGCTTTAGTCTACTACATTTTTATTATTACCATGGAAACTGGACCGAATTATTTTCGGCATTCTTTTTTCGCGAGAAATCATCTAATGACCGCCCCCGCTATGGGTGCACCTGGGGAGAGTGTCAGACCTTTACTGACAAAAACCATCAATTTTTCTTCTGGAGGTATCTGGGAGCCAGGGCCACCGTAACTCTTGTGAACAGCCCTCAACTTCGGGTTTCAGTCGGTCTGTCTTTCAAAAATGACAGGATTCTATACTAATATTATAAAGCTGAAGAGTTTGTATGTTTGAACGCGCTAATCTCAGAAACTACTGTGTTAGATAGCCCATTTATCGAGAAAGGCTAGAGGCTATATACCATCGCGCTAAGACACACGGGAGCGGAGCAGTAACCAAAGATGCGGGTGAAACCGCTGGGGACAGCTAGTTACTTGATAAAACTTTGCATTATGCTTTATGAGGGACAAGAATACAATCGCATGTAATGGCATTATATAATTTTGTACGAAAAATAAAACAAAACACTTTTGTGTTAACACAATAAAATTATTAAGGAGCCTTTATACCCTTTATAACTGTAATCTTTTAAAAATCATTGATGTCAATAACATTATCATCAGTGTATTTGCTAGGGACTGCCATTAGGACACTGTCTAATTCTTCTTCAGAAGTTAGGTTTGCACTGGAAACGTTCTTGAATTGCCATCTGTTAGGTATCCTCATATCTAGTATAAGATTGTTTGTTCTTCTGTAAGTGACACATGGACCTGTTCGACGAAGGAGGGTTTTGTTGATACATCGTAGAACGCAGGCGTTTAGATAAGTTTCATTATTGACCCCACAGGCAGGCCAGAAAACTCTAGGACATGTGCAATCCACCAAATTTTCTATATCCTCTAGTAAACGCGAAGTGTTTGGTAGCTCATAAGGGTCAACGAGACTGTACATGTTTTTCAGATCATCGTATTGTGGTGCACTTAAGACATAATGATTGATACCTGTCGAATCGGATTGTTAATTAATTTTAATTTTGTGTGGTCACAATTTGGTGAGAAAAGGTTCAAAAATATCAACAAATACAGCTAATATACATCTTCATCGTTATTTTTATCGTCCCACTGCTGGGCACAGGCATCCTCTAACACAGATTAGGATTGAGCATTAATAAATGCGCCTGTTCAATTCGAGTTTTTGATTACAGACTTTATAGTTCAGGTTCCTTCAAGATGTTTTCGTTCACCTTTATAACATTCGATTGATAAAATTTGACAAATTCGAGAAGGTTGTCCTGCTGGCGACTGTGCGTATAATTTAGAGAAGTTGCATTAATACTTACTTGCCTGACCTGGAATCGAATCCGCACACTCATAATTGACAGGCTTGCGCTTTACCACTAATCCACCAGCCAAATGTTTGCGTTTACAAACATAAACTAAAATAAAAATCAACCCTGGTACAAAACTACTTACTAATAAAAATGAAAATACTCCAACTAGCGATAACTGTAAAGAATTTTAGACATATTATGGTTTCAGGTGATGAACGTGATGGCATAGTGTTTTGATTTTGTTTATCAAATGGCATAGATAAAATAGATTATGATTTTACTGCGGCTTTAAACTGCAATACAACTTGTCAGTATTGCTTAGGTAGTAACTAAAGGCATCTCCATAATAGTATTTCTAGTTCTAATTTAATAACGAAAATGTAAGTGTTAAAATCTTGAGCAGATCTGTCTGGTTGTAGCAACCCTTCGAACTTTTCACCTATTGCAGGGCAATCAGCACATTTTAAGATTCTAATTGGATCAGGGTCTATATTTTTACTAACGCAAGAAGAGCTTTTAAATTAACACTGTACGCAACGTGTTTGGCATAGTGAAATCATAAAGACTGGAAAAGACGTTTCATAAAAAAAAACATATCCATAAAAGCCTGATGAAGATTGAAGTAATTATTTCGAGATCACAGTGGAGGAAACAGCTGCGAAAAAACTACTTTTACACTTGAAGTTGGATAAATTACCTTTTTTTGCGGGTAATCCCTACTATGTTCCTTCTGAAAGTCTGGATAAATGATCTCGGTGTTAAATCACTATGCACTTACCCTATGGCTATAAAACGATATCTAATTCAAGTGAGTCGGTTCCACTTGATTCATTACCATCATCTTGGTAGAATTTTAATTGGAAGTATGATAGATAGGATTATGGTTCTTCAACTTGATCTGCGTAAGAAACATTATCCTATTGCATTTTCTGATAATAAATAATATAATGATGTCCAAAATGCGGCTGATCTTTAAGAAGTCAGCGATAATATGAGCAAGATGTAGAATACAGTAAACAAGCAGATATAAGTCTTTCACAACAATCTGATACGACAAACGAGAGATCAGGAACTTTTTAAAATTAATTCAAGTATGATAGAACGCTGGCGAGACGATTTAGACACTTTCCTCGCTATTTATAGAGATAGATGGAAGACTTTGGGGGAGGCCCTTGCCAAAAAAAAATAATAATATTATACTGCATGTGATAATAATATAATGTGTGAAATATGGGCAGAAGGATGATGATCTGATTAAAGCCCAAAGATATTTCCGAAATAGAAACTTGGCACTCCGATAGGTCATGGCGCTAGTGGTGACTCATGCCACGCCAATGTCTACCGTGATGTACCAGCTTGTTCCCAAAGTAATTACTATAACTGCAAAAGGCTATGTATACTAATGCTAAAGCCTTTTTATCTCCATAAAATTAACGAAGAAGTAAGTAAAAAGTGGGATTATGTTGAATATTATTTGAGTGAAATTTACGTCTAATGCGAAACTGAATATCATCTCGGTCAATGTAGGTTGATAACAAGTTACTAACTTTTATAACATAAAAATAGAAAAATCAACGTTATTATGGACCAATACGCCGTTGAGAATACGAAACTTCAAAAGTTATCCTGCCGATAAGGAAAGTTTTTGAAACATTTTTATCGTCACTATCACAAAAATAAATTTCTAAAAAGGAAAGTAGAATTAACCTACATAACACTATTTATATCTCAAATGAAGTCTAGGTAACTGATGCAAAGTCTTGTACTATATTCCTTGTGTTATTAATGTGCAGCTTGTTAATTAATCACACCTGTACCTTGGCTGCGGATTTAGCTCCAGTTTGGCACACACGTAAGCACTTAAACATCTAGATATTAAACTGAGCGATTCTCATACCCTAAATATGCCAATCCTCACAAATGTGAGTGAAAAAGTTAGAAAAGAAAATAATTCATGCTTGACGTAAGCTCTTTTAAAAGTCGTCGACCCATCAAGTCCCACGCACCTTTCCAGACCATTGGATATCAATGAATAAGAAAATTTATAGGTGTGAGAGCCCAGACAAAAAAAAGTCAAGATTGCATTAAAACTTTTAAGGCTCTCTGTAGGTGCTTAGTTACAGAACGAACTGCCCAGAAAACGGTATGACAAAAACTTGGAACAATTAATAAAAGAGAAGAATAAAATGAAAGTGCAAGGAGATCGTATAAAAAAGTTTTCTCGCCCGATGTTCATAACTCATTCTAAACCGAGCACACACTAGCACCCTTGAGAGAACTGAGCGGACCTACGGGGAAAACTGTGGCTGTGGTGCAAGGTGCAGGCGTTGAACAGACGCTTTAACAGTATTTTTTTTAAACAATGAGCAATTTTCATTTTACATATTTCAAGGATTCTGCTTAGCTTTTTTTGCGCTTGTAAGTATGAAAGAAAAATTATGGCCCAAGTTTTTTTTTTTCCAAATATGTTTTTGTTTAATTCTCGATTAAAGGGTTTATCACAAGGATTCTAATTTGAAATATTATCACATCAAAGAAATATGAAATACGAGCATTACAAACAAAACACTCGTTTGTGGCATATGTAACTTGGTATGTTTCTGATCATTAGAGTAATAAATGTACTCCTAAAATATGCTCTATTTTAGTCATTTATCGTTTCGTTTGAGTATATACGAAACGGATCAAAATAAAATGTGTAATTAAATAAGATGAACAATCGCAGTGAAATTTAGAAGTTTTTTTTTGTGAGTTCACTAACTAAAATAAAATCCAGTCCAAAGATAACGGAAAACTAAATCAGGATATCCTACAATACGCACCAAGTTAGCTCGGAGTCAAATAAATGAATGTAATTCCGTGTGTCCGGAAATAGAATCGAGAAATCGGTTCGATTCGGATAAGCCTTCTTAATACGCGTAAAGGTTCAAACACTCCTTGGATTTTACTGAACATAGGTAGGGAAAAAAGTTTGAGTCCTTTTCTTAAAAATGTTTGGAAGGGTAAGTTAATCGGATTTTAAGATTTCCGAACGAACTTGAATCAGAAATCTAATTGAAAAAATACAATATTCTTTATGTTTACTCTAGAAAATGACATTAATATTACTTTAGGTCTATTAAATAAATAATTAAATCTATTAAATTTTTACCTCAAGATTAAACTCAACCAGCTTCATTTTAATATCAGTCTTTAAGATATCTGTAACTTTTACATTAAAAAAGTGCTGTTTTGCAGTCAAGTTTGAATTTAATAATTTTAAGTCTTTAGTTTTGTAGTTTTCATTTTCGCAAGGTGGAGCCTTAGCCCACTAGTGAGTTCAATAATAGGTCGCTGATGTTCACTAGTTCATTGGCAAGTCCAGTCTGAATGTATATGAATCCTTTGTTTTCTTTCTTCCCTTTTTCCCTTCCTTCCCCTCGTTCTTTTGCAGTTCTTCATGAAAAACCTCTAATATTAAAACCGCTGCCTTCTTCCATCTTAAGTCGTACATTGTGGTATACATCATAACTGGGTCACCCACGATATGTATAAATCACGAGACAGTTTCCGTTTTCGTGTCAACATTGTCAAATGAAATAATAAACATGGTGTTTGTAGGAAAAGGTGGGTGTTTTGAAATAGCCTTTCCTCGTGGCGATATGGCAACACCTCGGTGACGTCCATTTGCCAATAAATCAAGAAGTGTCATTTGACCAAACTAGTATCGATCTTCGAATCAAGTTGTTAATACCAAATATTGGTGGGAGCCTATCAGTATAAAACCTTAAGTTTGATCATGGGTTGCATAGCGATAGCCTAAACTGAAAATCTTGTATCATCATCGTCATTAGCTTATTTTTCTTACACAGAGAAGGATTGAGTGTCAATCATCATGCTTGCTCATTGTGGATTTCAGACTTTATAGTCCAGATTTCCACGAAATATTTTCCTTTACCTTTAATCAGTCATTGGTGTCCAAGATTTATTTAGCATCTACGCATATCACTTAGAAAAGTAACATTTATACTTGTCTGACCCGGAATCGAACCAATACACTCATACTTGAGAGGCTGGTGCTTTAACCACTTCTTCTTCTTCAACCTTTAGTCAGCCAATGCTAAGTGTAGGTCTCTTTCAAATCTTTAACGAGTAGACCACTTAATGTTCTATCAGAATGACCAAAACGTACGTTTAGATTTTTTCAAGATACGATTTAGATAGCAAAGTGGCACCCAAAATGGACCTGAATTTCACCCATAAAACTCGTTCATTCTAATTTAAATACAGTCTAAAGTTGAAAATCTTATTTAACTCAGATGTCTTGGAGATAAATTCTTAGGTTCTTTCTTGTTCAGAATCACGAGATCTAATTAAAGAATTCATTTGATTCAGCGAAATAACTTGATTACAATCGCACACGAGATGAGTTTTATATAAAATTGCAGCGATGTTGGACAAGATTTAGTGACCATTGAATCGGAATGACCTATCACATTTATAGCTTCAATCTATATAAAATATTTATAAGCTAGTCAGTTTTAATGGTTTTATTGTTCCGTAGAGTTTATACTGGAAACTATATTCTGAAATAAGGGTCAGTAAAAGAAGTCATAATCTGTATTATGTTATTTTCAATGATAGTTGTGGGAGGTCAAGCAATATTTTTTATTATTAACCTTTTGACCGCCACTTCGAAGAAAGAAAGCTAAGAATTCATCCATAAATACCTACAATACAGTAGTGAGTTCGGTACTTAAAAAGTCTGTATTGTAGTCGTGACTGTGGCGTACTGGGCACTTTCTGGGTTGTCATCCATACGTGACTGTGACTGTCCAAAGGTAAACCTTACATATAGAAATCTTTCGAAGCATATAATATCAGGGAGTAAATAAAACGTCATACTTCAGGGGATGATAGCTAGCATAGCATTATCAGGTTTTCTTTGTAGCCAACACAACCGATCTTTTTTTATGAAACGTCAAGTTACTTTCGCTGCACCTTGTTTCTCACACTAATCACTAAACTGTAGCCATTCACAAGTTTTAATGTATGAAAATTCTCTTATATTAATTTCCGTCTTATCCCGTATCTTGAAACTAATCTCATACTGTTCGTCTTGACATGATATTCGTTCGCATCAGCCAGTGGTCTATCCAAAACTTAGGACATTAATCTTTGCAGAGTCGATTCAAATTTATCTTTGTTTTAGCAAGTTTCTAAAATAAATTTAGCTCCCCCTCCATTGAAAATGCGAGTGCTCCCAATTGAGGAGGTGGTAGACGCGCAACTTTGCAGTTCTGTACTTTTTGCTCTTTCTTATCGGATGAGAGGATTTCGAACTATGAATTAAGTATTTAAATGGATAGTTGGGTGATTTATGGTTTGAAAGTAATGTTTAAGAGCTGAATTGTCAATACGATAAATCTGTCGAAGCATTTTAATCTATTGAAGTAAGATCGATCGATCGAGAGAGTATCAATAAAAATACACTTCTTTATAGAGTAACAATTATGCATGAGTTATAAAATAAAGGCTCATTCTTTTTTTACGGCAAAATAAAAATATTCTAGTATGAAAATAGCGTAAGTATACCCTTTTCTTATACATAAAACAATAATATTGTAAAATGAATGTACGTGCGCTAGCACATCCAGCTACCTGACAATGTCGAATTTTCCCAATCACATTTGATCCATAGTGGTTTAGCGATAAAGTTAAAAATCTATTAAGGAAATTTAACAGATTGCAGTAGCTTGATGTGCTAGCGTCTGTAGGCTTTTTTCCTGTTGAAATATAGTGCCTATAAAATGTTGCGATGTGTCGATCCCTCGTCTACTTGCCCCGTCATACAACGAGGTCCTAACTTAAAAATTGACAAGTTCGTGAAATATGATATCCAAGATTTCCGTCTGTCGTTAATGCTTTCATTATAAATGACTTTTTCTTGAGTTTTATGCGATTAATTTTTTCGATATTCTGTCATCTGTTAAGTGCCAAGTTTTGAATAAATGATGTTACTTAAAAGATGTATTGTGTTTTTTGTGGGAGTTTTACAAGGTTTTTATGACTTTTTTTTACTGCAAGTAATTTATAGGAAATCCACCCGATATTGACAACAATTGTAAGGATTTGTAACGAAAAAAAATCTCCTATGCGCAAACTAATAAGCAATATTCTAGAGCTAAGCAATGCTTCGCTTCCGGCTGACTGATTTAAGCTGATTTCTCTAGGACATAATACTTAAGAAAAACTATGTTAGATATTTGTAAATAGTTATGTACTGGCATTGTTATGGCCAGTATGATTCCTCCTAGCTATATGACATTGTAACACCTGTAAAAACATTGTGGAAGGTAAATAAAATATTTATATGAATATGCAAAATATATACGACATCTTTGAGCTACGAAGGAAGTCTTATTACTGACAGTTTAGTAGAGGACGGTCACACATCTAGAGAGTTATCCTTACCCCACTAGGTGGACGGATGATCTAGCCAAGGTCGTCGGGAAGCAGTGGATACAAGGTGTAGAAATACTGCGCAAAGTGACAAATCTTGAGAGAGGCCTTTCGACTGAAATAATGCTTACAACTGATACTTAAAATTGCTAATTTTACGACTGTTATTTAGCTAAAAAGCTAATCAATATTAAACAAAATGAATCATTATTCGAAAATAATTTCTTCAACTGATTTTCCTATTGAATGCACTGCTATTTAGTTGGACGCAAAAGTTTTTGCCATTAAGAACTTGGTCGTGGCCTGCCCGCAACATTTGTTTAGTGTTTTCCAAACCATCGGGATTCTATTTAAAACTTGCAGCATTTAAAACCAGATTGAGAATCGAACATTCCAGAATGTTCGATTAAGTTCCATGCCGTAACGAGGGCCTTTGAGTTTGGTATCAAAATAAAACAAGTTTAGGTATTTCATTAAAACTTTTATTTCAAATTTGTAGGTACAAAATTAAAAGCGAAATAATAATTAGCGAAGTAAAAGCTTTGAAAATATTTCGTACTATAACGGTTCCCAAAGGAGCTTTCGTAAATTTAACTTTTACTAAACGAAATTATAATTCTTCCTGCTTCTGTTAGAAATGCAAAACTAGAATTTATTTGGCTTGAACACTCTTGAGGTTACAGAATGCTAGTAATATACATACTAAAAATTGATCAAACATACCCGACTTGAAAATCTCTATCCTCCCTTTGTAGTACATGCAACCTCATGTTTTTTGGGCCTTAATGTCTTTTTCCGCTTTGGGTGCAGCTGGAGGGAGTGTCACACTCTTACTGACTAAAATCTACTTTTGTTCCTTCGGGAGGTTATTTATCGAGGTCAGTCACTTCCAGAGTCACATACTTGACGGGCCTTACGACCTTAGCCGTGTCCGCGACGGCCTCTCTTAGCCTCGTCGCAAAAAGGTCCGCTTTTGTGCCACCTAGGGCCCCCGAGAACTCAAAAATGCGAGCCCCCGTTTGGGTCTTGCGGCATATGACCCTGCCAGCACCAAGTTGTGCAGGGTCTACATTTGTACGAGCCCGACGTAATACGGACTCGTACGTCTCCCCTCGCTCCGCTGCCTCTGGGGTCAAGGTGACCACCACGGCTGCGGTTCTAGGAGGAGGAGCGAGCTTCCTCCTCTTTTCTTCCAGCGATGTGGGCTTAGCCGCAGGGGTCTTGAGCGCCAACTTCTTCCCCTTCTTGCTCCTCACCACCTTAATCCACGGTTGGTTGGAAGGCGTGGTGGAGGGCAAGAATGGGTCCGTCTCTGGTTCGGGAGCAATCGATTGGGCAGTTTGGGCCGAAGGGGTCTTCTTCCCCTTCCCCTTGCCCTTGGTGGTCTGGGGCACCTGGGGCTGCTCCGACTGTGCCGGGGGCGTTGAGGGCCCCGGTGTGCTTAGCATCTTTTTGGACGCCTTATCCGCCGCGAGCGGAGGCCGGAGCCGCTTCTCCGGCAGAAGCCTGTCCTCAATCCCTGCGAGGCAGGCCCTAGTGAAGGCCCTCTCCTCCATGACTACCTTGCGGATGGTATCCTCAAGGTTCGAGTCGGAGGGCATCGTCGCTGGACCTTCCAACGTCCCCTCAGGCCGGGCCAGTAGCTCGGCTACGCGCGCGTGCAGTGCTGACACCTCTTTTTGCAGGTGATCCACTTTCGCCTGCAATTGCCGCGTCTCATCGGAGGTGGTGCGATGCGCCATCTCCTTAACAATGCCGAGCAAGCTTGCTGCCCAGCTTTTCAGGGCCTTCTGAAAGGTCCCTTTCAAATTAAAGGACTTGGAGGCCACCTCCAAGATCTGCTGGTCTTCCAGAGCCATGCGCTCCATTTCCTCTACGGAGTGATCCGCGTAGAGGACACTAGAGGTGCCGTAGCCAGCCTTGGCTCCGGCATTCCGCGCCCGCTGTTCCTTGGAGGCGATCTTCTCCTCCAAGTCCACTTGGGTAACCGCCTGCTTCGCAGGCTTCTCCGCTGCGTCCGGAGAGTCTCCGGAATTCCGCCTGAGGAAGGCCCTCTTCGTCGATTGGTGGGTTGAACCGCAGTTCGACCCACTCATACTAGACTCCGCATCGGAATAATCCGACACTACGTCTCTCCCTCGAACAAGACTGACCACAGATGGCGCGCGGCTGGTCTCTGATGCCGAAGCATCCCGGGACATGGGTTGGCCCTGAGAAGGGCCTTTGGGTTGGCCCTGAGAAGGGCCTTTGGGTTGGCCCTGAGAAGGGCCTTTGGGGATAAAACGTCCGGAGGCGTCCCTCGATTTTTGTGGCATAGCCACCCACAGTATCAGAGTAGACAAACAATAAATAGACTCTGATGCACAGCGTTCGTTTGCCGCCGGCCTGCCACTCCGTTACGGTGGTCAGGCGCGACGTTGCCCAGGGGACTAAACTCTACAGGTAACGCTAGAGTGCTTCTCTCTTCTTCTTTAAGAACAAGTCAAAATTAAGTAAGAAAATCTAAGAAAGATCATAGATAAAAAATATTTGAAATCTAGGAACGGGAAATGCTTTACTTAAAAATATCTTTAAAAAATGCTAATACAGAAAAATTAATTCTAAAAAAAGAATTATAAAGTGTACAATAAATTACCTATCCTAGCTATAGCGGCTCGTCGAGATCATAAAACCTATGAAATATACAAGCTGAAGAAAGCTGTACCTGTGTCAATGTTGTAATATTATGTTAACAAGTTTAAACGCAATTTGGCAGTTCATTTACTCAAAAACCCATAAAGGTCCCTCATTTTTCATGCTGGTGAAATGAGATCCTTTTATCGCGAGCAAAGCCATGGTCTCATCTAGTAAATTATAAATGTATGGTTGAAATTGGATGCGGGGCAGTCTTTCGTCTCTCGCGAAGTTATAATGCAATGAAATTTCTCCAACCGCTTCAACTTTAGTTTTGATATGCACTTTAGCTCGTTATTACTATACATTTAGCAACTTTGTTTGTATAGTGGGGAATATTTTAGGATATTTTTGAATATGTGGAGCGAAAATTCATAGCTGTACTTTAATATCTATCGTCTGTTTGCGGTATGATTAAATAATCCGTTTTATAACTCGCCTCTGAATAGTCACTTGTATGAAAGGGAGTTTTTTTTTATCATTAATTTAATTAGAAACCAACCACCATAAGCTATAGGTATAAAAAAACGAACAGAAAAAAAACTCATTTTTTTCCTACTTAGTAATCTAAATAAGCTTAAAAATTAAATAAAAATAAAAAAGGGCAAATAAAAATATTGCCTCATGAAACTCATCCGCATCGCTGTCAGCGGGGATCGAGCCCAAAAGGCTGCCCGCATTGCCACGTTGGATGGTAATGCTGATTCGTTGGCTAATGTATTGGCCAGCCTTTTGGTCACGCTTGGACGTTCTTAAACAGGCTGTGGGCACTTATTTACATTACACATAATAATATATTATACACCAATTGTTTATATTATATTCTCCAACAATACACATAATATATTTTTTCGAAAACTTGAAAATGAAAACTTCACGAAAAATTAAATATTTTGTCAAGTATTACAATATGCAATCAAAAGGATAATGAAATTTGATACAGAATTGATTTATAACCGGCTTTAATCTAATTTCAGGGGTTAACGGAACTACGAAGGGTCGACGCGGTATAACCGAGGCTTATTGTTATGAAGATAAAATGGCTTGCGGTTTTTGGTTTGGTGATGTTAAAAGCATTATATTATTTCTATTGGCTATTAATATTGAACAGCTTTTATAATTTTTCTAAAGTTTGAAAAAATATACATGTTGATAAATTATATTTTTGTGGTACTTAGTCATTATGGGGAATATTAAATTCATGTATATATCGAAAATTGATATGCCTTATTACAATTTTGTTTTCAGTCAAAAATCTTTCGTTTGACTTAATGACAAGGACATACAAAATTTGTTAGCCTAGGCATTTTAAACTATTTTGATTCAGAAAAAAACATGGATCCAAATCTTGAATCACATCAAAAATTGGCTAATGCTACAAAGAGCTGCTTATAAACACATTTTTAGAGATTTATTAAGCATAATGACCACGTATGCTGAAGACGAATACGATTATTTATTTCTTTTATTTATTAATATTCCATTTTATTGATTATTAAATTTTAAAATATAGATTATAAAATATAAAATACATTTAAAAAAATATACATTTCATATTTAATTATTATTTTACATGTCATGCACTGGTATTTAAAAAGCTTTCTTGCCTTCAAACGCAACCTTTACCATCACTTCTCCAAATAACAAACATTCTAAGCACATGTACATCAAGGTTCCAAGCTTGGCTTGTGCAATTTCAGCAGTATAGTTCGCACCCCCAGGGATTTCATTTAGCGAATTACAGACGCTTCAATAGTGATGCTCAGCTAATTCTGGTAGACATTCATGTGGTCTACAGGGTTTTGCGGTTTCTATTATTATTGTTGGAGTAACTGAGTTCAGTCTGAAACGTTAATGTGATATAACATACCAACGATCTTATGTAAAATGTTATATGAGCTTTTATAAAAACGCTTCTGTCTTCAGTTTCACCCACGTCCAGCAGGCTTAGCATGGCAACCGTAGAAACAAGTTTTGTTTACCGGAGATTGGATATAATGACAAAAAAGTGTAAGATTGACATAAGATTTCTTTTGACATTTTTTGAAGTAATTTTTCTTTTCTTCAATTGACATAAGGCTACAAGTGATTATATGCGAGTTGACAGGTCGTGCCATGCTCGGACAGAAGACATGTTGACATTGACAGAAAGGGCTTTGTCTTTTCTTGACAGAATAGATATAAAATCGCTATGCTAAGCCTGCTGAGGTAGCTATTTCCCGCACACGAATAGACTGCAGCTCATATGTTAGTCAGATATATAAGCTATGTAATTGCCAAGTTTCATCAAAATCCACTTTATAGTTTTAGCGTGAACGAGTAACAAACATGCATCTAGGTTAAGAAAGAGGTTATTTTTGTGTATATATTTGTTACGGATCGAGATGAAATTCATCAAGGAAATAGGTGTTCTGGAAACTGATGTAGGCAGCTTTTTATTTAAGCACGGAACGAAATTTTATAGGGACGCGTACGGGAGCAAAAGTAAAATATGTATAAGGAATGATAAAAAAAAACAATTGACCAAAGAAATACATTATGATGACAAATAAAAATTCTTCGGATTATTTTATACCTTATGTATTATAGACGAAAATCGATATTGTTTCGTAGATTGCGTAATGCGAGCATAAAATATATAAAAAAAATATGATCCTGTAACCAGACCAGGGATTTTTAAAACCTAAAAAAACAAAATCAGATACGCTTCATTATCCAAACAGGTCATTCAACCTCAGTAAAATCCCTCAAATTAAATGGCCGTGCCTTCAAAATGTTCATTTAATATTTCAATAGATAGACCGTTTATATCGGGGAGCCAGACAATGTCTGAAAGTGCGTCTTCCCCAATTAATTTGCTGGCAACCCACGATTTGTCTGCGTCACTCCCTGATTGACGATGTTATAGCTGGTATTGTTTGCTGTACTAGCATTTATTATTTTGTGTAGGGATTCGGAATGCTTTTAATCTGGCAATTTAATTAATTACGGTATATCGATTTGAGTTTTAAACTATAAGGTTTTAATATAGTAGTTTTTTTGCATGGTCCACACTTAGACACCTTGATGTATAGAAATTGTAATCATCATCTCCCGAGCCTTTTCCAACTATGTTGGGGTCGGCTTCCAGTCTATCCGGATTCAGCTGAGTACCAGTGTTTTATAAGGAGCGACTGCCTATCTGACCTCCCCAACCCCGTTAAAAAGTTACCCGGGCAACCCAATACCCCTTGGCAGACTGGCTTCTGACTTCCCGTAACCCGTATAGAAAATGTAATATAATTACAAAAGTATGTACAGAACCCTATCCTTAGCCAAGAAGAATAGGTCAACCTATCCTACCCGAACATGTAAAATTTAGCAAATCAAATATTAACCTTCCTTTATTGTGATAAGGTTGAAAATCTATTAAAGAAATTTGACAGATTGAGGTAGGTTGTTGTGCTTGCGTCTGCACATAAAAAAGCCGGCTGATTTTTCTATTACGAATTGTTTTTTCTGTTCCAAAACCATTTCTGTTTTTTCTTCAACTATAAAATTTACGTACATACTCTACTGGTCTCTCGTTTTTATACTACGCGATAGAAATACAAATAAACAAAATCTTGTACTTAGTTTATATTACTTCCCTAACTTTTAACATTTTAATAACTACATCCCCTCTTTAACCAGCGATTGGTATGCAACCAGCAATAGTAACGCTACTACCAGTATTGACTTTACAGCACAAATGCATTTACTGTAGCCGCCATACGTGTTAACTGGACGCAAACTGCGTGAGAATTGCCCCAATGAAGTTTCTGTGCCAGGGTAATCCTATAACGCCGTGAGTGTGTTTTTGTGTTACACCTATATCTTGTTGTAGGTAGGTTACAGTTTTACTCACATAAACGACTCTATTCAGACCTGGAAATATAATACTGGTCAAATATGGACTTTAAGTAGTGCACTTTAGATATATATTACAATAACTACCGAGGAGTGAGTTTGCTGATAGATAAATGTCTGCGAGATTATGTTGCTTATAAACCTTAAAACTTCCGATAGATTCTTTACAAAAGTATTATAATGACAGGACTGCCTTGTTAGTCTAGTAGTCGCAAGGCGCGACTGCTGTGCGCGGGGTCTCGGGTTCGAATCCCGGGTCGGGCCGAAATCGCGAATGTGGGTTTTGAGAAACTTTCATAAAGCAGCCTGGAGTCTGGAAGTTGGTGATTGATTTACCCGTGCATCGGAGACCACGTAAATGTCGGTCCTACGCCTGATCTCTCTCCGGTCTTGTCGGGTTGCCGTCCCATCGGACTATGAGAGTGAGGGAATAGAGAGTGCACCTATGTCTGCGCGAATGCTTGTGCACAGCTGGCTAATATGTCGTGCGCAGCTGGCTGGTCTCCTTAAAAAAAAGAGAACAGCCGCCGTAGCCGACAATCGGCCTGGATGCCATCAAATATATTATTTTAGAGAAAATTTTATTGGCTACGGCCATTTCTGCTGTTAAATTAAATAAACGAATAAACTTCACATTGCTTCTACAAATTAACATTTCCCATCGAAGACATTTTTTACAAACATCTATTTAAGCTATTGTTTCAGAAACATGAAATGCAAGTCAAAAATAATATCTCAATTTAATTTCGTCCCACCCCTAAGCTTTTCGCGGTTTGCCTTGAAAATTCAATTAATTGGTTTTCTCGCCATTCCGTGTTATTTCGATCACTTTCCTTTCAACTTTTGGTATTTAAATGTTTCGAAATTATTTTACGGAACAATTCCTTTATTGTGAGTACTTTGACACAATTATCGTGAACTGTGATAGATATGTATTTAATATGTATTGTTAGTTGTTTTCTATAATTAATGTCCATTAAGACTACGATTACCATATAACGCGGCAATTTAATATTTGTCGTTTTTCAAATATTTTGTTAGACGATGTTAGACTTGAAATCCAATTTCTACAAATGTTTTGTATCTGTCAATGTAAAATTTATATTTACTATGCTTATAGTAATTGTAAATTCTTATTTTTTTCATAATAATTTTTATTTAATTAAAATTGCCAGCCTATTGGGTACACTCCTGATTGGTAGAGAGGCGGAGGAATTTTTTGATGCTAAAACATTAATTATGTATGTTTTTTTGTTATGTGAATATAATAAGTTGTAAAATATATCAATCAGACTACAATTTAATTTCACAGATTATGAAATTGATACATTCATAATTTTGTTTCTCTTAAATTTACTTTCGATGATCAAGTACTATCAAGATCTAAGTAACAGCTGCACGAGCTCATCGATCATAAGGTGAAGCTACTCTTAGCAAGGGCGGTTCTTGTATCGTTGAACGTCTGATCATGACGAGTTGTTTCTATGTTTAGGAAGGCACGTTAAATTGGTGGATCGTGGCTGTCATTTGAATCACTTTAGCAGTCGTTACGGGTAGCCAGAAGCCAGAAAGTCTGTCGACCAGCCTTACCAACGGGTATCAGATTGCCCGGGTAACTAAGGCAAGCTAGGCAGTCACTCCATGTCACACCGGCAGATCAACCTACCTCAATCTGTCATATTTCTTTAATAGATTTTCAATCTTATCACAATACTGAAAGTTTAATATTCGATTGGTAAAACTTGACAGATTCGGGTAAGTTGACCCGCTGGCGTATCTACAGTAATTAAGAGCCCTGTTAATTACTTGTCTTTCATCATCATCACAGACTATTTATCGTCCCACTGCTGCACTGCACAGGCCTCCTCTCCTCACGCTTGCTCAATGCGGGTTGGTGATATCAGACTTTATAGTCCAGGTTTCCTCGAGATGTTTTCCTTCACATTTAATGAGTCCTTGGTGTCCAAGATAAACTTAGAAAGTACCTATAACTTAGAAAAGTTACATTGGTACTTGCCTTACCTGGAATCGAACCCGCACCCTCATACTCGAAAGGCTGGTGCTTGAACTAATAGGCCACCACGATTTATGTGTCTTTATGCGAGGTCAATTAAATTGCCCTGAAAATTTATTGGAGACTTTTTTCTTTCTTTTTTCTTACAACAACTTGAACCGGGAAAGACAGATAATAATTTACATCTTTACAAATGACCATGTTTTAAGTAATTAAGTGCCTTCCACTCGACATCCAAAAAACTCATCAACATCACAAAAGTCGCGAAGACAATCAGATATTTTTATTTTTAATTATTATTTTCCCTATCTGCGCTCGAAATATTTCAGGCCTCAAACATTTTTCCGTTACGGAAAATCTATTGTTCCTGTTTCTCCTTAGAATTTGTAAAAGGGAAAATGGCGGATAAAATTTTACGTTTTGTTGGTTGGCTCGTTGCCTCGACGACTTGAATTTTTGGCGAAATAGGCTGTAGCCGCAATAAGTATGCGGGCGGACGTTTCCAAAAGTTTTTAACAAATATTCTTGTTGCCGCTAAATTATTTTGACGACAAATATAGATTTTGAGGTTTTTGGTACCGAAATGAAGTTTGTATTCAAGTCCTTGAAATGTTTCGAAGGAAGTTTCAAAGCTTGCATGGGATATTTAAATAGAATTTGTCGAGCAAGAACAGACACCAGCACATCAAGCTACCACAATCTGTCATTCGTGAATAGATTTCCAACTTGACCACTGAAGCATATTCAAGTTCAAAGTTGATCGGAAAAATTTGACAGTTTAAGGTAGCTTGATATGCTGGCATCTGTAGATTCAAGATGTGTTATAAGTATAAAATACCTGATGTTTTTCTCATAACATAAAAACCCACATGCATTTTTTTTTAATTATGTTCACGATAGAACATTTCAAAACAAAACTTTACTACATCCATGTTTGAAACCAACAAAAAGTATTAATTAAAACTAGTATCCACGAGTGTTACTAGAGCAAAATATTGACAGTGCCGCAGCCAAGTCATAATGAGTGCGAAGTACATACTGACGTCACCTGTTTCGTATTTGTTTTAATTGGATTGCATAAAGGCACAGGTTTATTAATTGCTACCGTTGATCGTGTAGTTAATGAGACTCGCTTTTAACTAAGTTCTGAAAATGCTTTTGAAGAGAATTAATTGTATTGCAAAAATATGTAAGCTTATAAAAGAAGATTTATTTGTAGGTACTGAACTTTTCCGCTGTTACATCGTGGTACCTAGCAATGTACAAACGACACACAGGATTTGACAAATTTCCTTAACAATTTTCTGCTTTATCCCTAAAAACTATAGTTCAAAGTAGATTGGGAAAATTTTGAAGTTTCGAGCTTGATGTGCTCTCATCTGTTGTCATCCTTAGAATTTTAGTTAGCAAAAATCACTTCAAAGTCAGTGAAATTACTTGTTGAATTTTTGACACTTTGTGTATTTAATTGACTATGAAGATAATTGTCACCTTTTTATCCACATCCAAAGGCAAGCTATGTATTTTTAAATATGTTATTTTTACATAGCAAGCACAGATGAACAGTTATTATTATGTATATACGTAACTAAAAGAAAAACCCCGAAGTCAAATCATAACCAATCTTTATTCGATCGCAACATCAATACTTTGGGCTAAACTAAAATTGCCTAGTGGGCCCCAAAGCTTAATCGGATTGATACGGATAATGACGTCATATCCCAGGGGCATAAATCCTAACCCGTGTTGTCTTATTGTGAACGTGAATTATTCAGTTCGGTAGCTCGATCGATGTACCAAACAAAGCTCCTTTTTTGGACTATAGGAGAAAATTGGATAGACTTTAAACTTGTTATCTTTTATTCAAAGTGTTAGTTGGGAATATAGAAGGTAGTTTTCAGATTTCGGAACTAAAGAGATGTCAATTGTAGGCGATCTAAGTAAAGTTTATTGTTGACTTGGCGGGGGCATTACCATGCCCCCCGATTTTTTATTAACAAATAAAAATTTCTACATTATAAAAGTTTCAGTTGTTCATTTATAAACTCCAGGTCTCATCAAAGTACTTACGAACAATAATAAAATTTTAATTAGTACCCAAACCAACATCATGAGCGCTTAAGCAGGGCGCGGATAATGCATTCTGGGTCATGCATCGCACGTGATAACTCATTTTAGTTGGCGTGCGTCATACCATAATTTATCTGTAAGTTTTAGAATATTAGCATTTTATCCTTAGTTTCAAACCTATTTTTAGGATATTGTTTTTCTTCCATGGCGTATAAAATAATGACTCTGTAGTCAGAATACTTTACTTCATCTACATACCTTGCCTTTCTCCAATGATGTTGGGGTCACCTGAGCACCAGGATTTTACATGGAGCGACTGCCTATTCAACTCTGAATTTGATACCCCTTTTTTTCGTGGGAAATCATCAAATGAGGGTGCAGCTGGAGGGAGTGTCAGACTCTTACTGACTAAAACCCACTATGTTCCTTGGGGAGGTACCTGTGTGCCAGGGCCACGGTAACTCTTGCGAACAACCCGCAGCCCAGGCAGACCGTGGCCCTAATGGGCCCCACCTATAGGAATAATCATCACAGCCTTTTTATTGTCCCACTGCTGGGCACAGGCCTCATCTCCCACGGAGAAGGATTGAGCGTTCATCACCACGCTTGCTCAATGTGGGTTGGTGATTTCAGACTTTATAATCCAGGTTTCCTCGAGATGTTTTCCTTCACCTTTAATCAGTCATTGGTGTCCAAGATAAACTTGGAAAGTACGTATAAGTTAGAAAAGTTACATTGGTACTTGCCTGACCTGGAATCGAAACCGCACCCTCATACTCGAAAGGCTGGTACTTTAACCACTAGGCCACCACGACTTATAGGAATAACACCTCATTTTAACTTTCAGTGTTATAAGCCCGACTGCAAGTTGCAGAAATTGAAAAGAAAATTTCGTTGCGTACATAAACAAGCCTAATCGTTGGTAGAATCTCAGTAAGTTCCTTATTCTTGGCAGTCCCACTATTCCTCCCCCGCCATTTATCTTTCTCAAGAAACTTGCAAAGATGCGAACAACGTTTTAACTTTTCTATATTTTTCTCGTGAGCATGGAAGTCGTTTTGCGTCAGCTTTCTTTCGAAATTAAATTTGTTGAAGGCTTGGAACAATGGTAATTTGTTTCGAAATTTCTGACGTAAGTGAATGTTTTTTTTTTATTTTATTTGTTTTGTTCAGAAATTTTATTATTGGAATCTTTGTAACACGTTTAGTGAGCGCAAAGTGACTTATTGTATTTTCTTTTTATTAATTTAGACTTTATTTTTCTTTTAGATTTTTATTATTGAACTCTAGCTTCTTTCCACAGATTATTTTTGATGAATTATGAGTATAAACGGTACCTATCACATCTTTGCGCATAATTAATGTTTCCTAATATTCATCCTGACATACAATGTACTTTGACATACCAACCATACATTTAGCCTAATTTCGCATAATAGTGGGACATTGAACCGCATTTAGTACTGACTATGTTGCCAGTAAAAATAGTAAGTTAATTTTGAACTTCTTAATCAAAACTTTTAACGATAAATAAACGAAATTACATAAGTAAAATGGTATAAAGTTTCAAAGATAATTTAAAAAGCATAATTATACAGAAATGTTGCCGTATTAATACCACCTTCCACTAGCGGTTTCATCTACTTTTTGAGGGAACACTTTTCCGCACCCGGATAAAAAGTAGCCTATACGTTATATTGATGTATAGGCTATATTAGAACCAAATTTCACTAAACTCCGTAGTTTTAACATGAAAGAGTAAGAAACATCCAGTCATCCTTACTAACTATCGCATTTACCTAATATTTTAAAAGAAAAAAAAAAAACATTCTCATTTACTATATTAGTAGGATTTGTTTTTAAACAAATATTGTTTTATTTATTTGTCCACTTTATTTATGATTTGTTATTATTCGAATGGGCATAGTTTTAAAGGCTTTTCCAGTAAATACGAAGTTTACTTTAGAACTTTCGCCATATATTTTGTGAGGATAAACAAAATAGTATTTCATGTCAAACTGCTGTAATATCGACATTCGCTTTGAATTATATTTGTTTCGAATTACTTTATTTTACGAATTCGAGTGGTATTTAAGCTTCATTTCACGTTATTTACCTCATAAAGTACATTAACTATTAAATTATTTTATTTTAAACAACATTAAATACATTTTTAAATCAATCCTTATTTCCCTTGGTCACGTCATCACGCGTGGCTTGACCGATTTTACGTTTTTTAAAAGCTTTTATTTAACTTGCCTTGTATGTATGTTACGGTGGATTCTTTGAACTCAATTTTGAATTAGATATCTTCAACCGATTGAGCTGAAATGTTGTATACACGTTCAGTCTGGATAACAATGCAAGATATGTTATATGACGTTATTCTAAATCCAATATGGCGGACCGTCAAAGATGGCGGAGTAGTTATTTTTAATGAATTTCAACAATATGGGTATCAAATGAAAGGGCTTATTGAGAGTGACTTAAAAAATAATCTGACGTTTTTCTAATTTATTTGTTTTTTTGTCAGGATAAGGCTCTTATGAAAGAAAAATAAATGCAATTGTTATTGTTAAAAGAGGACAACGTCCATCGGATCAGCTAATGTTCTTTTTTTTAACGTTGAATTAGTTTCTAATTCTTATATTTATCATACATATTATTTACAACTCATTTATGGCCGGTTTCACAGGTTGCAGATAAGTTCCAGATAGTTTATCTGGTAGAAAATTTCATACAAATTCTGTTCCATTTTTGTATTTATCTGGTAGATAGTGGCTATCCGTAACCTGTGAAACTGGCCCTTACAAAATTAAATGTGTTCTTATAATAACACACTCATAATATGAGCCGTTTGAAGGAGTATCGCCTTCTAAATCAGTCTCTTGATTGAAGAGGCTTTTGAGATGTTATCAGTATGGATGGATACGGGATGCCTAAGACCGTTCATTGAGGGAGGCCTTATCAGTAGGTGGATGGTATTGATAGTTGATGACCCTGTAATTCACACTATGCCATTTTAAAACTAGACATTAATATAGTTTGAGACAGAGAATAAATTTAAAAATCAAAAACACGCTTTTTCCCCTTTTTTTACGCACACGGGTTGATCGACCATATGGTAAGCAACACTTGGCGCTGTCAGTTCATAGATGGCTAACTTTTATTTGACATGAGGAGTTCCTCCATGTTTCGGAAGGCACGTTAAAGTTTTGTTGTTAATTTGATGGTTCTTGCAGCAGGCTTAGCATGGCGATTTTATATCTATTCTGTCAAGAAAAGACAAAGATCTTTCTGTCAATGTCAACACGTCTCATGCCCGAGCATGGCGCGACCTGTCAACTCGCATATAATCACTTGTATGTCGATCGAAGAAAAGAAAAATTTCTTCAAAAAATGTCAAAAGAAATCTTACGTCAATGACAGATTAACGTTACTTTTCTGTCATTATGTCCATTTTTCGGTAGACAAAACTTGTTTCTACGGTTGCCATGCTACGCCTGCTGGTCATTTGAACATGTTTTGCCGTTACTGGGCAACTGTCAAAATAGGCAATAAAACAGGAGTACTCAGCTGCGTCCAGTTAAGATTGGAAGCTGACCCCAACATAGTTTAGAAAAAGCTATGCAGATGATGATATAAAATTACATCATTTATCTGACTCCCATAACTCTAAATGATATTGCAAAAAAAAGTCTTTTTATCTTCACAACACATTCATGTTCAAAGAACAAAAAGAAATATAATATTTTCCGCAAAGACATGGAAGGTCTACTTTAAAGGCATGGATATACTAGGGGACAAATGTCGTGCAACACGTGTCGCCAGTGAAGTTGGGTGAAGTAGCACGACGTTGCTGGACTTCGGTTCACATGTCTGGCAACATCGCATGACACCAGTCGCCAACTACATCGAGTGAAGTAGCGCGACATTGCCGGGCTTCCGTCATGTCTGGCAAAATTGCGCGACAGGTGTCGGCAACTACATGACTACTGACATTGCTGCGAACTTAAGTCGTAAGATATAGCAGGTGAAGTTCCGCGAAGTCGCGCGACTTCGTCTGACGTCGCTGCAAATATAAGTCGCGCGATGGCGCCAGATACATATGTCAGGCGAAATCGGCCGGCTTTACTTGAAATATCGCCGATACATGTCATGTCGTGGCACACTTGTCCCCTAGTGTATCCTTAGCTTTAAAGATTGAATATAATGTTTCCTTGTTTTATTAAGGAATAAACAAAGGGTGGGCGCAATATGTAGCTAGCTTCAATGGGTTTTATTTCACAATATTGCTGACAATTTTAGACAATAATACATGTTTGTATGTGAATGATAAAGTACTTTAATTTGTGTTATTTTGGATGCAAGTTCAGAGATTTTTTTTACAAATAGTATTGTATGCAATAAATGAATAAAAGGGTACGCAATACGACCTTAAAAAGAACAACACGTTTAAATTTTTCAACAAAAAGTTGAAAAATTTTAAAAACTGATGTGAAACATTGACTGATAAGAAACATTCCGTTTAATGAGAATTTCGGAATCGGAGTAGTATTTCCTTAAATAAACGCGTTCAAACGAACAAACAAACGGATAACTTTTATATTATTAGTATTAATAAACAATGAGCAAGAACTCTGTAAGCTTCAATATAATTTCAAAATTATCATTTTGTGTTTTTGTTCTTTTTATATCGAACCCATTGGGTGATAAATAGCAATACAAAAAATAACTTAAAAGTCCTTATTTATGTGACACAAAATTCAAACCTTAAATTAATCCCTTCATTATTTAGTACCCATCATAACTTTTATCCGTCTGCGAAAAAACATTCCTTTAAAAGCAACATTTCACAAACCTTCGAAAAAGTTTCTCAAAATATTTCCATTCATATTTTATTCCACTTCTATCATTACACGTTTTAATTCCTTCGCAAAAAACTTTTAATTTGTTTACACTTGGAAAATAATAAAAAAGTAGAAGGGATCTCACAATTTTACGACAAGGCACGGCGATCGTTTTTATGTTTATTTACACCTTTACTACGAAACATTATTTTCATCCCCTTTCGCTCAAATTATTATTATTTAAGCCTGTTATGTTATTAAGTGGCTTAGTGGTAAAGCCAAGGCTTAGTACCAGCCTTTTGAGTAACAGAGTGCGGGTTCGATTCTAGGCCAGGCAAGTACCAATCTAACTTTTCTAAGTTATACGTACCTTCTAAGTTTATCTTGGACATCAATGACTGATTAAAGGTGAAGAAAAACATCTCGAGGAAAACTGGACTATAAAGTCTGAAATCACCAACCCGTGTTGAGCAAGTGTGGTGATTAACGCTCAATCTTTCTCCGTGGGAGAGGAGGCCTGTGCAGCAGGTGGACGATAAAAAGGCTGTGATGATGAAGCCTCTTAAGTTTACACTGACTTTTGGTACAGTATTTACAAAATATTTATATTTGTCATGTTTTGTTTGAAACTCCTTACAACATGGAGGAGCTCGTGGCTAAGGAACAGCCGCACGGGGCAATCGATCATAAGGTTAAGCAACGCTTGACGCGGTCGGTCCGTGGATAGCTTCCGATATAAATGAGATTGTTTACAACATTTTAACTAAAACATATTGTGAAATAGACAAAGTTTATAAAAAATAAAAATAAGCAGAACAGCTCATCAGATATAATTTAGAGTGCACTTTACAATAAGTGGCAACAAAATGGTCACCATCAAAATGTTTAATATTTTACACTGTAGAGATGAGGACTGGACATGTTCACTGTGAACCCATTAACCTTAAGTTTTCTATGCACACACTATATAAAGGGACCGCGTTTGCAAATTATTTTATGACTTCACTAGCTCTTAGATTGTGTCAACCACTGGAAGCGAAAATAATCTTCTTTCACCTCATTTGAAAATTTCTTCATATCAAGAAGAAGAAAAAGTATACATATATTTAAAAGAAAGAAAGATATAAAGAAAATACATTTATTGACACAAGACCACAAATCAACCACAATCGACTAGGGAGTTTGTCATCATTTCTTCTTCCCAGCGATAACACGTTACATAAAAGTGAGGAGCGGCCATTTTTGGGAGGTATATTTGTAAACTTGACCTTCAAAAACTGCTGATTTCCAGTCAACTATGAATAAAATGACTTCTTATCTTAAAAAAAAATGGTGCATTTCTACAAGTATTTCCGTCATGTATGCTCTATCCTTTTTTTTCGTGGGAAATTATCAAATGACACCTCCCACTGATGGTGCAGCTAAAGGGAGTGTCAGAATGTTACTGATTAAAACCCACTATGTTCCTTCTGGAGGGCCCTGTGTTCCAGGGCCACTGTAACTCTTACGAACAACCCGCAGCCCAGACAATGCAAGCTCTATCCTGTATTTTTTAAATCCATGGCGTAGCTGGCCACGAATTTTACGGGTAATAACTTTAAAATATTCTACCCGTTTGAGAACGGGACCCTTATTTAATGTCAATGGCTGTCATTGTACCCCGTATTCACGTTAATGTAGGGGCTTTTGACGTCAGTGGATGCGAATGAGTATTTATTATTATATTCGAAATAAAAACAAAAGTTATTGCTGTGAACTTTTGATTGGGACAACTAGCTTGATTATGAATTGAATTTTACTGAAGAATTAGTGATCATTGTTCATCGTTGTCTATTGTTGAAGCTTAGAATAAAACATCTTAAAAATGCTAGTAGTTTCATCATTCGGAAACTGAATTAGACAGCTAAACAAAAACATACCTGCATACACGTACATTATTTATAACATATTCTTCAGGTTTCTATTTATTTCCAAAATCACGCCAAAATATATTCTGACTAGCTGTTCCCCGCGGTTCCACCAGTACCATAATAAAATGTAGACGATAGGACATCCCTGACTCTAAACTACGTCTCTACCAAATTTTATTTAAATCGGTTCAGCCGTTCACGCGTTATGTCGTGACCAAGGGAAATAGATTATTCATTTTTATATACGTCTATAGATAATTACGTAGGTATAGTGAGAAGTTATAATTGCATTGTTTTCTCATCTACATCACCGCAGTCGGCTAAAATAACAACAAACCTTGTAATTCTTTTAAACAAGATCTTTCTTAACATTAAACGTAGTTTTCTTCAGTAATTAGCTTGTTCTAATAATGACTGCTCGCCAACTAATGACACTTTGATAAGTGCTATTAAAACCGTCCACGGACTAAGTTCCGCATTTACAGAACTATTAAAGGAATTATTTACGTAATGATGTTTTCCTACGCCCCTTAGGCTTGTTGCACATGGTGCGATAGTTGTTATGCAGGAGTATGTAGTGAACAGATGTAGTGTATACTGGGTGTAACGCAAGGGGGGGCATTCATCAGAAGGAAAGTCAATGTACTCGAAAAACTGAATATCTTTGAACAGAAAAAAAATTGGGAGATTCTCATAATTGTAAAGAAGGAATGAGTGATAATCGCCACGCTTGCTCAGTATGGCGATATACTGGATATACTGAATAAAAGCTATCCAAATCAAATTATCCATGCCACGAGATGTATTTTAAAGAGGAAATGTTTGATTGTTTGTTTAGATTGAACAGGCTCCGAAATTACTGCACCGATTTGAAAAAATATTGCACTGTTGGGAAGCTACTATCCTCTGCCTATATGGCGTACGTTTTGTACGCAACATGCACAATCACAACCATATTGCGTGGTTCTTTTATTTTTGTACTAATTTATTATTTATGCTTCTTCAATTGCGTAATTAAATGCTTTTTTTTTTCTTCTTATGTAATTTTGGCTATTTTATGACATTTTTGACGTCTGTCGTTTCGAACTGTTTTTTCGTACCATGCTTTAGTAAATTCTACTGTAATCTTAGTACTTTCCAACTAGATCTTAAAGTACGTATACACGTTCGTATATGTTTGAGCTAGCGAAATCGTATAAGAACTATACAATGTAGCGATGTGTATAGAAAACCTAAGCTTCGCGTTCTCAGAAATGTGTTCAACTTCTCAGTATTGACTCGATTCAAGATAATGACTAGGGTATGTTTGTTCAAATAAAAACACGATGGTAATGTTGAATTCTGTTATGTATTTTTAATTCCGTTGGTTTGGCTTGTTCATTCTTGGTAATATGTGGTATTATTTATTTATTTTATCGGATTAATCAATATCTGTTTATAAAGCTTAAATAATAATATTACGTGTAATAACCGGTAGCTTCGATCCTGTTCCCGATATCGGTGGTCACCTATTTTTGTGTATTAGATTTTTAAAAACAAAATCACAGTATTCAATTTAGAAACATGATAAACTTTGTACATTTATATTCTTTTAATATGAAAGTACAAATTTATAAAAGTCACAATAAAAATTTCAGGTTAAGTTATTTTTTTTAAATAATAGCATATTGATCTAATAATATGCATAATAGTGTATACAGGGACAGTCGTCGGTTTTGTGTCACCATTACATACATTAAAGTTGTCTCAAAAGGGCTTCAGCGTGTTGGCTTCGGCCCCACGTTCGCCTTCTAAAAATCCGGGACTCTATAGTCCCGTGGTCTAGTAGATGCATAATCATGTATTCATAAATTTACACAAGCTAATCAGTAGCTTAGCACGGGGCTAACAGACCGTGTGTGTAAAAGGTGTCCCGATATGATTAGGTGTCCCGATATATGATAAAGGTGTCCCGATCTACTTCATAATAAAATCCAGCAAAATATTCACTTTTAAAGCAAAAACTCCACTAAAACCATCCGATGTTCGGGTCCTCTGTGAAAATATAAAATTTCCATGCCACAGCGATTGGTTAGACTTGAGTAGAGGCGGGCTTTTTTAGATTTTTTTAACTCGAAAATTTTCTAGCGGCCAGAAAATTCCAATGGTTACTCTTGCGGGGATGTCGTTGAAAAATAATGTTAAATATTAACTGGATACCACGTTATGTCTTCATTTTAACGTGATTTTCAGGTTTATTAAATATTCTCTTTTAGTAATAGGTATTTTAATAAAAAAGAATGGTATTGTATTCGATTTTTATGAAGCACATTAATAATGTTTTTATTTCGTTTATAAATTTTATATTAAACATTTTGCTTGTATATTATTTTTTAATTAAGTTTCATCGCAAAGTTTATTTACCATCTATTGATAAGGACCAATCAGTCCCTTTCAAAATACTTCATTACAGCAGAACACAAAAAGTCACTAACGTTATTAGTATTCATATTCATTCCTAAGCCATACGCAGGGGATAGTATATAACCGAGAATCTACTAGAGTACTCCCACTGTAACGCTATACAATATTATAACACGATGTGTAACACGATTATATTTATTACATTATCGTGTTACACAATGTTGTATAATGTTATATTACCGCTGTGTGGAAGCACCCTTAGGCATCAAAGTACTCTTGTACTTTATATTGTGAATAATACTACGATTTTTTTTATATCTTTAATTTATCACATACGCGGTTTGATCCAAAGCTTGTTACGCGGACTTGCGCTATCCTCGGCGATCAGTAGTAATCTTTCATTAAAATGCATCTACTTCACTATATACCCAAACTTTAGCCCTGCAGAGTGGTCGCAAATGCGCCGCGCTAATTCCCAAATTGCTATGACATGATATTATACGGCAGCTGAAAGTTTCGTACCCCCATCCTTGTTTTGGACGTCCGTCTGAAACTCTGTCCATTACTTCTAATTGGACGAAACCCTTCATAATGACTTTCATAAAAAAAGTTCTGTTTATTGAAGTTCGTGCCTTCACTAACTTATACTTCATTATGAGATTTTTTTTTCAACTATATTCGAATTCCATTGAACATCCTTTAAATCGTCCCATTTCTCCTCTCACTAAGAGAAGGATTTATTTATTCTATAGGGATAAAAAACAGCAGTATATTACAAAGTAAGCATACATTATAAAACATGCAATAAAAGTAACAAATACACTACTCAAGACATTGTCCACAGATTACCAATCCAAAGATTGAGCGTTAATCACCACGCTTCCTCAATGCGGGTTGGTGATTTCAGACTTCATAGTCCAGGTTTCCTCGAGATGTTTTCCTCCGAATTTTATCAGTCATTGGTGTCCAAGATATACATACTTAGAAAGTACATACAAGTTAGAAAATTAGCAGTGGTACTTGCCTGGAAAAGAAACCCGGACACTCATATTTGAGAGGCAGATGCTTTAACCACTAGACCACCACGACTTTTTATTCGAATTCCATTACAGAAGTGATTTTTTCTATATATTTTTTTATCGAAATGTTAGACGAAGCTTAGCTTACAATTCAATTGGGGTAGTCGTTTAACCGTGATGATTGAATATCAATATTTTTCGAATGCTCATAACTGAATTTTCTATAGTTTACCTATATATCTTTTATCGCTAACTTTATTTCGAAACACTTTCGTATTTTCAATTCTGACTATTACTAGTGCCAAAACACATAATAACTATCTTTAATGTAACTAGGTTTTCTCTGCCGTTTTGCCAACTTCCCGCAACAGGATAAAAAATATCCAACTTTATTGTCCTACGAGTAGAGTCCTCAAGATTATTCCCTTGACCTTTATTTTGTCATTGATGTCCAAGATAATAATTATACTTACAAAGGTATGTACTTTGTAAGTATTAAAGACTTAGAAAAGTTGCATTGATACTTGCCTGACCTGGAATCGAACCCGCATACTCGTAGAAGACTAGACTCAAAGAAGAAAACTATGAGCCCATAACTGCAGCCACTCTATCGTATTCAAAATTATGCATCTTACGGCCGAATACTGATACGTCACTCAACTTAAAGACAGCAAACATTATTTTATCTCTTCACACTTATGTAAATTGTTGAGACAGAAAGACTTTAAGTAAGAGTTCAAGTAAAGTGTTATAGAATTTAAAGTTTAAATTCATGTTTACGTTTTGTTAGAGGTGACGTCGAGTGCTACTTATTTTGAGGGTTCCTGAAATATGAGGACTTTATTGAGTGTTGTTTAAGGAGTTTGGAGGGAAATTGTTCCCGGAATATATAAGAAATATTCCTTCAAGTAAATGGGAAAAGTATCTTCTGGTACTAAGTTATTGTAATTGGATTTCATAGAATTGATATTATGATTCAGAGCAAAAACCGTATCAAAAAAATATGATTTATAAACTTCATGAACACTTTGCTGGTATCTATGTAGGTTTGCCAAAATTGCCTGTAAAAACGGTAAAATTTTACTTATTTAGTTACACCATGTATAAGTAAATAAATATTCATAAGATTTGAGAAATACCAGCAGGCTTAGCATGGCAACCGTAGAAACAATTTTTGTCTACCGGAGAATGGTCATAATGACAGAAAAATGACTTAAAGAAAAATAACTTAAAAAAATGTCAAAAGAAATCTTACATCAAGATTTCTTTTGACATTTTTTTAAGTTATTTTTCTTTTCCTCGATCGATATAAGTCTACAAATGATTCTATGCGAGTTGACAGGTCGCTCCATGCTCGGCCAGAAGACATGTTGACATTGGTTGACATTGATAGAAAGAGCTTTGTCTTTTCTTGATAGAATAGACATAATAAAATCGTCATGCTAAGCCTGCTGATAGGTACAGAATGGGTAGCGCAATGTAAGTCAATTCACACCGCAGGTTGTGTGAAAACCTCAAAAAAATATTATGAATTTTCATGAATTCAATTTTGTTTTATTCATACCTCAACTTATACATTTCCAGTTTAAATGTCAAAGGTCAAAACTCCATTAGCATCGGACACACGGGTCTGTGACATATAACAGGTTAATGTTTAGAAATTGCAATCAGCTTTACCCCCTTCCAAATTTCTAATTTAGGTAGAGGCGTCAGAAATATCTTTGGAGGAATACGGTAGATAAAAAAAAGGTTACTTTATATGCATGAAACCACAAACTATGATGTCACAGTTTTTTCACGTATAGCTGTATAATCATTTCGATTATGTTTTAACAAAAAAATTATAAATGTCGTGATCAAACGATTTTACTTTTGACCTAGCCATCATGCCAATTGCAATAACCTGGAATTCTATCGAGGCTAATTTTTATGTACAGACGCCAGCACATCAGATTACCCGAAACTGTAAAATTTTTCCTATCAACTTTGAACTTCATGCTTCAGCGATAAGGTTGAAAATCCATTAAGGAAATGTGACAGATTGTTGTAGCCCGATGTGCTGGCGTGTGTACTATCAACACACGTGAATAGATCCATTTAGTCTATAAAACAGTTGAAAACGTCAAAAAAACTAAGATTTTCCGCTTAATTGTGCATACCGTACATATAACCTTTTACATTCAAACAAACTACGTCAGGGATTCGGGAAAATACTGCATTTTGAACTTTATCATCACACTGCATAAATTAGAGAATACAAAAACAATATATTCACAAAGCACAGATTGCACATGATTACTCAAACTTTATTTTCATTTTCAAACTACCCTAATTACTATTCCACGTGTTTTAAATCCTCAACTTAAACATACTCCAAGTTACTCCATCCAACCTTTACAATGACGTCATTAAGTTCGACAACCCCATCATTCCCGTGTGAACATAGCTTACACGGACAGACAGGATGAGCCCCGAACTACAAATTCGTAAACCCAATTTTACAAGTTCACGAATCTTGTCCGAACTTTTTCCGGGGTTCCTTGAAAGATGGAGTACAGTGAAAGATATGCGACTCCAAGCAGTTAAAACAATTTAACACGTGATTTTTTCTGGCGCCTTTAGTGGTTTATGATTGAAGAAACCTAAAAATTTGAATGGATTTTATGAGACAGATTACAGACTGGATGAAGTTCGTATACCCCACACAATATAATATTCATAACATGATTATTCCAAAAAGTCATGGTGGCCTAGTGGTTAAAGAGCCAACCTCTCAAGTGTGAGGGCGTGGGTTCGATTCCAAGGTGAGCAAGTACCAATGCAACTTTTCTAAGTTTGTATGTACTTTCTAAGTATATCTTGGACACCAATGACTGTGTTTCGGATGACACGTTAAACTGTAGGTCCCGGCTGTCATTGAACATCCTGGGCAGTCGTTACAGGTAGTCAGAAGCTAGTAAGTCTGACGCCAGTCTAACCAAGGGGTATTGGGTTGCCTGGGTAACTGGGTTGAGGAGGTCAGATAGGCAGTCGCTCCTTGTAAAACACTGGTACTCAGCCGAAACCGGTTAGACTGGAAGCCGACCCCAACATAGTTGGGAAAAAGGCTCGGGAGATGATGGAACATGATTATTCCAAACTCGAACAAACTATAGGCTTACTGAAATTTTACAGTGTGTTTGCTTCTAAAAAGATAGGGAAGGGGAGCTAAAAAGTTGGGAACTGATAATTTACATGCTGCTACTAGCTGGAAAGACAATCATATTGCACTGAAGGATTAAAAATTAGGAATGCACGAATGCAAAAGGATGAAGAAATTTCAAATTTTTGTTCTTAGTTTCAATAGGTTTTTAACCAGGGGTAACATGGGTGTTTATTTAAAATTCTGAATGGCTCCTAGTATCGTAAAGACTGTATTTGACAATCTTAAAGGCTATATTTGACATTGTTCTATCGTGTCTTATACAGCGTAAAATAGTGTCTGTAAATACCTCGATTTTCACATCCAATTATTGCCATCCCTCATATGAATAGATCATTTATATCTAAATTGCTTTTGCCAAAATCTCAAGCGATTTCTGCTTCAAGTGTGTTTGATTTTAAACTTAATTACATATGTATTGTTCAAGCAAATGTAATCTTATTCGTATACTGTGTGCTTGAAACAGACATTAGGGAATAAAATGACGATTAAATTCAAAACAGCTTTCAGAATCTTATCGCCGAAAATTTACCAAATAGTTTGTACTTAATGGTTGTAATATCTAAGATTGATTGTGCGCTGAGCGTGGCGTTATCTTGTGTTCAGTGAGTGGAATAACTGTAACAGCACTTTGTTTTGAGTGCATGAATGTTTACTTAACATAAATATTACGTAGAATATAGCTGTCATAGTATGAGTATATGATACGGAGGAATGAGGATCATGTTGTAAAGAAGGTAGAATAGAGATTGATAGAAGCGTGAATAAAAATTGATGTATTGGAATAGGACAAGCAAGAAATCGATGGATCAATTATAGAAAATTCAGCCGAATTAAGGAACTCCTCCTTTTTTGGAAGTCGGTTGAAAAATATATAATGCGCCGATCTAAAATTACATTGAGATAAGGGCAAAATGTATGATGACATATTGTTCAACAACATGGGTACCAAAGCACATTGCCTCTTACAGAATTTCAAGTTTGGATTCCTAAATAATGTGAAAATTCTTAACTTTTCTATATCACATTATGGCCAATAAGCCAGGTTGCATGGGAGTTTATAGCGCCATTTCTTCTTTTTAGCAAGAACACATAGTGTTTTGGGGATGTCTTTTGTTAATCTTGACGTTCTAAAAGTGCTGTTTTGCAGTCAAATCTGAATTTGAGTCCTTACTTAATTCTCTAAAAACTATATTATCTTCTGTGGCCACCATTTTCAACGGTCTTATGAACACATTCTATGTATTCTAGATTATTCAAGATTCACATTACTGGTTCGTATAGATGTGTGCGTGCTATGTTGACGAGATGGTCCTCTAGCTAAACCGAATTGTATACAGCAATCAATCAACTCGGCCTGTAGGCAGAAAGGCTTAACTGACGGTCACCTTTAATCTTAATAACCCAGTAATTTTTCATTGCAGATTACGTATGAGAGTTGCAAATATTTGCCTCCAGTGTTTGTGAATTACAATCAGTGCTAAGTTATTTAACTAGGCTGATCTAAAATGGTAATTTAACCTTAACTTGAGAAATTTCTATAGACTTTCCACAGACTTGAGTTGTTGTAGATCGGTCTATAGTTGTATTCGCCTATTCTAATTGCTGTATATTGAAGATAAAGAGAACCCTTGACCTAAAGGTATGTGACCCGTTATCTACTTAAATATTGATGTAAGCATGGTGTGGTGTGGGCAAGAGGGAACATAATTATCATCTGCCAACCCTTTCCCAAAATGTGTTGGGTTCGGCTTCCAGTCTAACCAAAAACAGCTGAGTACTAGTGTTTCACATGAAACGACTGCCTATCTGACTTCCTCAACCCAGTTACCTGGGCAACACTTGGTAAGATCTGTAATTGTTAGATATTTTTATTTTTGCCAAAAATTTAGGTACAAATGGCAGCCGCAACCCATCAATTTAGCTTGCCTTCCGAAACTACGGAAGAACTCGTCATAACAAGATGATCACCCATCCACGAACTGACCGCTCCAAGTTTAATGTTGCTTAACCTTATGATTGATCAAACCGTGCAGCTCTTACTTAGCACGAGTTCTGTCAGAAAGCAGTTTATATAATAACTGCATTCTCATAATTACTTTAAAGCCCAATCTAAGTCAGATCAATTATTCAAACTTCTAGAATATTCCAGAAGCGATCGCTTGCACTACAGCAAGATCCTTAACAATGTTTTGTTCAACACCTGTTGCGAGCATGCACCAATTTTATGACGAAAATGATGGATAGTGTGGACGCAGGCCCGATATATTCCGAGTTACAAATAGCCCGCTGATATAGTGACGTCACTTTTAGGACTGGATTTCCGAAACAGTTTTGGATAATAAATCTGAGGCTAGAAGTGTAGTATTTTGATTTGTGTGTTTGTATGAGATAAACGTTTGGTCAGTTGGCTTTTTTTGGAGTCCGAATTGAATGAGTTATAGGTTTTTGAGTCGGGAACACGCTGTGTTGATCCGTTAATGGTTCCATAGAAATTGGAATGTGCAACGAATTTTTTAAAGTTCTTTTAGGATGGGCTGCATGATTTTCGTAGTAGCATGAGTGCACTGTTTATTATTTATTTTGTACAAGCTTTCGCCAGAGGTTTCGCTCGTTTTTTTGGGAGAAATACTTACCGCATCCGGATTTGTAGTATCCTATATATATTCTAATGTATAAGCTATGTTACTGAAAAGTTTTATCAAAATTTGTTCAACTATTTGGGGTTGAAGAAGCAACAAATATATACATACAAAATTTCACCCTTACAGGTAATATTAGGTAATGTGTTAATAGGGTTGTATTTCGATTAACTGAAACAGAACAAAAAATAAAATTATATTTGTAAATTACTATTAATATATTTACAATAACGGTATTATTGGTAAATCTAAGTAAATTCTAACGATATCCTTTGTGAATAATAAGAATTAATATTGATTATAACTATATAAAAAAAAACATTAGACTTTAAATAAGTACTTGCGTATAATAAAAAACAAATAAAATATCACCATTTACATTACAAAGTATTGGAAAAACATCAATGTTTATACAGAAGTGTAAATAGTAATGCATTGTAAGTGATTTTGCTCGTACTGTGTGTAGACTTAAGAGTTTTCCAGTGTTTTATTGGAAACTTAATAATTGACTTTTACACGTGCATTTATAAGCCTTTTAATGCTATTATTCAAGTAGTTTTGTTTGTATTTAGGATAAGTAAATAGATTTTTAGAGCACCTATTTTCTTAGCCAATTTAGTTTTAATCGTTTCTGGGTTTTTAGCATTTTTGATTCACAAAGTATTATAGTTGTCTCCAAGCCATAGTCCAAGGCCTTCTTAGTTTGAGACGAGATGATATTATTATGAATGTGTGAGACACTAATATTATAAAGCTGAAGAGTTTGTTTGCTTGAACGCATTAATCTGAAGGACTACTGCAGGCTTAGCACGGCAACCGTAGAAACAAGTTTTGTTTATCGGAGATTGGATATAATGACAGATTGACGTAATATTTCTTTTGACATTTTTTAAAGACATTTTTCTTTTCTTCGATGGACATAAGCTTACAAGTGATTATATGCGAGTTGAGAGGTCGCGCCATACTCGGGCAGAAAACATGTTGACATTGACAGAAGAGCTTTGTCTTTTAGAATAGATATAGAATCGCCATGGTAAGCCTGCTGGATAGATTGGAAAAAATGTTTCAGTGCTATATAGGATTTCTCGAGGGGGCTGTAAGCTAGTTTTTATCCGAGTGTGCGGAGTGGTTCTGCTATTAACCTACTGCAAGGATATGTAAGGATTTAAATGTTTATTATTTAATGTTTATTAGTTATTTAATGTTTTTTTAATTTATTTCTTCACCTATCAGAACCTATTAATGAAACTAACTAATCAAAACTATACTCCAATATATTTTCAGACACCCTTCACACTAAAATTCCAACCTCACCGGAACATTTTTTCCCCAGCACTCCCTTTCATTAGTGAGGCTTTCCTTATCAAAGAAGGTCATAATTTTAGTTATTTATTACATCGCCCCGGTCACCGATCTCACTTTGATAATGTCACCCAAGTTATTAAGTGTTCTCCCTAATAACTGGGTAATACAAACGATTATGTTTATGTAATTTACGCAATAAAGATTACGATCGATGATTTTCTATGCGTTGTTAAAAGTCCGTGGCGGGTGGGGCGGGGAATGTAATCAAAATTAATTGGTCCCTGGTAATTGTGGGTGTTACAAATTAAGATTTTCTGTATGTTGTGTGGGTGAAAAACATTAATTTTCGAATTTGAGTGGGATGTGATAATATAAATTTGGTTTTTGTATACCATTTTAACACGTGGGTATACACATCAATTTATTTTAACAATTTATTCTTAAAAAATCACATAACGGAAAAAAGACGCTAAACAGCGTCAAAAAATCCTTGTCATCAACCGGGAAGCTGGCAGCATTGCAACTTTGTATGTCAATGCTTAGCCGTTGGCTGAAATAAAAGCCAGCCTTCGGGTCACGGGTAGAGCCAGTGAGTCGCTTTGAAAGAACCTTGAAATGA
Organism: Heliothis peltigera; assembly: GCA_958496145.1. Lineage (NCBI taxonomy): Eukaryota > Metazoa > Arthropoda > Insecta > Lepidoptera > Noctuidae > Heliothis > Heliothis peltigera. The sequence goes on along the minus strand of OY292345.1, from coordinate 3,564,734 downwards.
GGTGTGCATTTGGACCCCACGATCCAAGAGTTTCAACCCCAAACGGCTCAAAAGTATAGTTGTCTATCAAGTAGGCTGGTACAGGCGCCAGCTACTACAAATTTCCTTAATGAATTTTCTACATAAAGTAGAATCGCTGAAGCATATCATTGAAAATCCTTGGCAGTCGTTACGGATGGTCAGAAGCCAGTAAGTCTGACGCCAGTCTTACCAAGGGGTATTGGGTTGCCCGGGTAACTGGGTTGAGGAGGTCAAATAGGCAGTCGCTCCTTGTAAAATACTGGTACCTACTCAGCTGAATCCGGTTAGACTGGAAGCCGACCCCAACATAGTTGGGAAAAGGCTCGGGAGATGATGATGATCGCTAAAGCATAAGGTTCAAAATTGATTGGGAAAATTTTGCAGTTTGACAGACACAGTCAAAACTGAATTATTGATTTAACATCTACATTTTTTAAATCTTCATAAAAATGCCATCAATTACTATACAATTCATGAAAACTCATTACTGATAGTGATGAAATGTATCGTAACAAAAATATATCGATAGTTTGTTAGTCAGTTGATTAAGGAAATGAAATCGAAATAATTCTTATTAAGAAAGTCGATTTTCTTCATCGATTTTTCCACTGTTAATACTGTTGACACTAGTTCCATTTGATCTTCTGAAATTTTTTAAATTGTAAAATTATTTCTGTTTATTAAAAAAAGTTAATTTAGTTCGTAAAACAATAAAAAAAAAATTACGAAGACATCACTTTTTTATTGAATGTTTATATTTCCTTACAGGAAAACGAAGGTTCTAAACCTTCGAGGAAATCTTCTTACAAGTAGATATAGACGCAAGAACTAAATACTTTAAGTCCTAAAATATTCCTACACGGGTCTTCATTTAACATAATTAATGTTACAAAAACATAATATTATGTTCGGAGAAACGAGACATTTAATATTTAAAAAATTGATGGCACGAGGAAGCTCAAATATCTTGGATCTGTTCATACATTGCTCTCTTTCTATGAAGAAGTTTTATTGAAAAACCGACTTAAGAAGCAATGGAACCTAAACACCCAGGCAAGCATTAAAGGTGTATACTTAATTATTTATTTCGAATCCATCAAGCATTTCACCCAGAAACCTGTAACAGGTGACAAGGTCAGACTAATAAGCTATTTATATGATAATTCTTCTTTCAAGCTCCGGATATTGGAGATTAGAACGGTTCGTTTTATTAAACACGGTGGAAAAAATCTAATTTGACAAAATATGAGATCGAACACTTCTTATGATTGAATGCGTAAGGTTGATTTTCGCTTGGCAAGTTCTAGGTCACTTAGTATGCGACATTTATTTTAATGATTCTGTATAAGGTCCCGTTCTGTTATGTATTGCACGAATAACGTTCCACCGAGTTTAATATTCTTGAAAATATCACCTGCGTATATCAGTATTTATTACTTAAGGCTTTAGGGAAATAAAGTGAAGGTTTAAATGTTTTGCATTCAGAATTGTTGTACACGTAGATGTGTGTATTGTGTGACCATAATTTATCATATCACCAAATGATGAATGGCTTGTGTAAAAGACTGAAATTACATTTGTGAGATGATGTTTTTGTTTGAGGGAGAAATTATCAAATGATTGCATTGAGTGCAGTTGGAGGGAGTGTCAGACTTTTACTGACTAAAACGTAACCCAGTTTTGTTTCTTCTGGAGGTCTTTGTGTGCCAGGATCCCGGTAAATCCTGCAAACAACCCGCACCCCCGGCTGACGTCGACCTTGCGAGGGCTCCCATCAATTTAGCAGACTGCTCTTCGAGGTTCAAATGCCTGATGATTATTGTTACGGGCAATGTTCTAATGGCTAAGAGTCGCGACAAATATCTGAGCTCTCGTAAGGCGGCTGAATCAAGGGACTGATTCAGAAAGCACCTTGAAAAGGCGCGTATAATGAGGAGAACCACTGGTAGCTTGGACCCCGTTCCCGATATCGGTAATCAAATATTTTTTTTAATGTATTCTATATGTATATGAATAGAATCTTATTACTATTTTGTTTTATTTTTTCCGCTTAACGATCGTCAAGTAAGAAGCTAATAGAAAACGAACATAACATTTATGTTATAACTATTACGTATTGATGCCGTGCCGATACCACATAACACTTAGGACATACGACATTCCGGTGTTAGCCGACTGTGAATATAACATGTGACCTTATTCCGCTGTTAATAATAGCAGCGCCAAACATATTATGAGCTTATGTTAGAGGTTGTGTCAGATCGAGGTCAATTTACAAGAAACTTGTATACTTGGTATAACTGAAGACCATCATAAGAAACATTTTTATGCGTACTTTTCAAAAGTATTAACAGAATGGTGTACCAAGTTTTTTATTGATGTTATTTGCTACGTATTAATAAAACACATTTTAGTTGACACAAATAAATGAAGTTCCTAGTTCTTTTTCGCGTTGGTCTTCAGTGTTTTTTATCCCAATTTTTTACTTCCACACTCTTCTATCTCATCATCATCATCCTCTTGCCCTCATCCGAAGTTTTATTTGGGGTCGGCGCAGCATGTTTTTGTCTTCCACGCTCTTCTATCTGCCATCATCTCACAAGTGAAATTCTTTCTAGCCATATCAAATTTCACGCAATCCATCCACCATTTCTTTGGTCGTCACCTTTCTCTGTATCCATCCACATTCATGTTCAAGACGCTCCTCACAACATGAGCCTCATTCCTCCGCATTACATGTCCATACCATGCTAGCAGGTTCCCACATTTTTTTTCGGTTACCGGTGCCACTTCTATCTGCCGCCATCTAACAATTATTAAAAAAATATATATATTAAATAAAAAATCTTACAAATGTATCTATACAGATAATTTAAAATAAAATTATGCAGTATCATTCCACATAATATACATTCAACCCTAAAATAATGGCTCCCAAAATGAAACAACACAACCGCTCATACGATACACCTAAAAGACGAACAGTAAAGCCCTGCCTATCAATCCAGGGATAGCCTAAGGGTTTCTGTACCAGACGTTTATTTATTCCATGTACCTATCGCTTTTACGTATCAAACGCTCATGAACTTTGTGTAACCATTTTAGGGTTTATGACGTCATAAATGAAGATTTTGGTGGTCGATTTGTAAAGCCTTTGGGTATTGCTCATGTATTGGATTTATTACTTATTGATGTGGGTTTGGCGTCGGGAGAATTCGTATGAAAGCCAAAGGTGGGGTTTTAATTGCGCTTTGAAGCTTCTATATGACATAATTTTGTATTTGTTTGAGAGAGCCTTTGCTTATTTGGACTTACATAAAAAACACCAAATCTGATTATAAATAAAATCCTAACGATTCATATAATGTAAACATTCTTCCAACAGTGTCTTTAACATCACCTACTTTTACAGACGCCAGCACATTAAGCTACTACAATCTGTCAAATTACCTTAGTAGATTTTAATGTCTTTATTGGGTAGCTCGATGTGTTGGTATCTGTGCCATAAGTATTAGAATAAATTGATAAACTAAACTAAAAAAAAATATTTCAGACAGCGAAAACACAAAGCCATATTAAATCACAAAAACTTAAAAATAAATTGTGTATGTTTTAAGGTTACTGTATTATATTTTACCCCGACTTCGTCATTCGTTCTTCTGTCTTCTTCATTCTTCTGTCATCGACTCTTTCAGCAAGCTTAGCATGGCTATTATATGTCTATTCTATCAAGAAAACGTCAATCTGTCACTTATCTGTCATTATGTCCATTCTCCGGTAGAAAAAACTTGTTTCTATGGTTGTCATGCTGAGCCTGCAGGTGTCCCGAGAGTAAAACCCAAAAAAAATAATTTGTCCTACCCGAGTTTAGAACACCGAGTTTTGGAAGTCGGTAAAAATTACCCTCATTCCAAAGAAAAACACCAATAAAGCAACCTGCATCGGAATGCGAAACTCCATTAAAATCGAAGAACAATTCGTTCCCAATATTAGTTTATAACGGCGTGATTTCAGTCCACGTTCCAACACGTGACCCGCAGCAATAAAGGCCATAGCGTGAAACTTTAAACGCAGTGCTGTCTGCAATCTTTATTTATGCCTGTTTGTCTGTTTGTTTGTTAAACGTCGTAATTTATGTTTTTTGAAGGTATATTTCGTTCATTGATTTGTGATTGTAAAGTTACTGTGTACCATCTTAACGGCTAAGGCTTGATTTAGGTAAAATAAAATGAACTGTTGTTTAGTATCAGTAATTTACATGGAGCAACCGCCTATCTGATATCCTAAACCCAATGACCTGGGTAACTGTCAAAGATGTACAAGTAATAATAATATAATATTGTGTTATTACATACATTAAAGTTGTCTCAAAAGGGCTTCAGCGTGTTGGCTTCGGCCCCACGTTCGCCTTCTAAAAAATCTGGGACTCTGTAGTCCCGTGGTCTAGAACAGACACACAAAATAATAATATAATATTATTTCTTATATATTTGTTCTAGCTAATCTCTATCCCGAATTTTGATTTAAAATTATTTCAAAAGACCTATACAATTATGTATGTATACTATTTATGGTTTAACATTTGCGAAATATGCAAGTTAATATCACAAATGTATGGACACAATGTTGATATACTTTATATTCAGAAACATAATACAATACGGATTAATATATATTATATGGAGAATATATTATAGTGGTGGGGTCAGTTGTAACGCTTGTAGTTAATCCATAACACACACATAAAGGTACCTGCTATTGGAGCCACAAATTCGAATTACAATGTTTCATTGACCTAATTTTCAGGCTCAACTGATTTTAACCTGTACTCCCTCAGAGGTTTTAATAGGCTTCTAGATTTTCGCGACTTGTACATAATGTTTTACACAACACACGGGTCCTAGTCGCGATGGAAATTATAAAGGAACATATGTACGCTACCTCTTTTCTCGCGATGTTTCGGCTGAATTACACCGATAGAGGTCGCGAGTGGCTTGTTGAAAAAAAAAGTTCATCAGTTCTCCATGTGATGAGTAAAATATATTGGACACGTATTTTATATTTTTTCAGAAAATCAAATTAAAATGAAGAACACTTTTTCTTTTATGCTAGTTTTAAAAATGTGGACTTGTGATTAGCTGCCAGTTAATCACACGTCATTTATTTCCATTTCATTTGGCTGTAAGTCTTCCGTAGATTTTAATAAATAATAAAAAAAAACCTTGAAATGTTTACAAAAGACGGTCACAACAGCTTTTGTTCAGTCCATTAGTATCCACGACAGACGTTCTACCTCAAGTAAAAAGTATAAAAAGTTTCTTCAAACACAAAGACGTAGACAAACAGCCACCAATCTCCCGAATAACAACACACGTTCCGTTTTTTCTCCGCAATAAAACCCCTCATTCCGTATTCCATCCGATTCGAAGATGTAAAATCTTCCACTTCATTTGGCTGACGTAGAATCTTCGCCATTAAGACATTCAAGAAACAATTTGGCAGACTTGGGTTCAGTTTCGATTTACAAACTTATATTTAACACTAAAATTTAGTAAATACATTCTTATTTTAACACAGTAGAGTCTAAAATGAAGTGTTACAAGTGAATTGGGGTAGGTCGTGAATGCAAAATGGGGCCAATGAGAATGTTCGTCGATTCTGTTCGCTTGAATGTTTACATGTGTGAGTTCGACCGACTTGTTACGCTATTATGCTCTAATTACTGTACTAGTGTTGTAAGCAAACGATTTTGTACTCGATTGTATCTGATACGAAACAAAACAGTGTGTTTTATGTGTACTATATTGTGAAGGAAAATTGATCCAAAAATTTCTTGATTTTTGGCTCAAAGTATTGCATTCTAAAGATTATGTACATAGTTAGGTGCTCTTTCTAGCGTGTGTCTAGCCAAGGAAGAAAGCCAAAGAAAGGAAGGATATGATTAAGAAGGGAGTGGATAGTAGTATGACGTCTAACCGAAATGAGTGGAAGCGGAAAAAACAATGCGCCGACCCCAAATAGAATTGGGAACAGGGCAGGAAGAAGAAGACTGCCTGTCTGATCTCCTCAACCCAGTAACCTGGGCAACTGGTTGTGAGAATTTCTGGCTTCTGACTACCCGCAACGACTGCCAAATATGTCTAAATGACGGCTGGGGCCCATCAGTTAAACCTGCCTTCCGAAACACGGAGGAACTCATCATGACAAGATAGTCAAAACATCCATGGACTATAAGCTTGTAATCGAGCGATCCGCGCGGCTGCTACTGAGCCACAAACTCCTTGTACCAAGTATAGTAAAAAAACAGTTATGGCCGTATATACATACCTATATACATGATGTGTTTACATAAAAAATTCATAGAAAAAAAAAACATTTTGATTTATTCAAGCCTGTAAAAGTATTTTTCCAATGGTTGAATACTTCAGAGAAATTCAGATTGCTAGAAACTGGACTCTGATCCGCCTACTATATAACAGAAAAAAATAATATAAAACATTTGTGTACCAAAAATACTTTTCGACCTACATCATGTTTCTGTTTAATAGACGCCAATAAAGTGCATACAAATGAACCTAAAAATGGGAAATAAATGTCAATGTCAGGTATGAGTATGCGGATTCGATTCCAGGCAAGTAACAATGCTACTTTTCTAAGTATATCTAGGACATCAATGACTGATTAAAGGTGAAGGAACAGATCTCGAGTAAACCTGGATTATAATATAGTCTGATATCACCAACCCGCATTAAGCAAGCGTGGTGATTAACGCTCAATCCTTCTTCTCATAGTGAGAGGAGGCCTGTGCCCAGCTGTGGGACGATTAAAAGGCCCGTGATCAAATATCAACATGATTTGTGAAGACTTATTTGAACTTAATTTTTATAGTTATTTTAAGGTATCAAAAAATCCTATCGTGTCTTTGTGCAGAATTCAATAACATAGGAATATTTTACTACACCATTTTCTTCGCTCTCTTGCAGACTTCGTTCATTTTGATATATGTAATATTCAAGCTTAAAATCCTCTCACGAATAAATATGCTACAATAAACAAAACTCGCGTTTCCAGTGCGAAATTATTCTCATCGCAAAACATCAAAATAGCAGCATTTGGAGTCATATTACAAGCATGCTATGCCTGAACGGAATTTTGTCGCTGGACGACATACGAGCCTTGGTTTTGAAAAGCAAATAATAAAATCACAATTAATTCTAATCAAGAAATAAAGTCTTTTTTTCATGTGGAATAAATATAAATTTTGGGTAAAACGTTTGGACGGGGTTATGAATTGTTCTTTTTTATACGTTGTAAAATTACTTTTCCTGATAAAGAGAATAGTTAAATACATACACATACCTAATATATATTTATTCAAAGTAGCAGAAAGCAAAGGCAATCTCCGAAAACGCCCACCCTTCACTACTTCCAATGTGATATCGCTGGGAAGAAGAAATTGTGGAACAAACTCCCCAGCAACAAACAAAATATACTTTTTTTTTCGTGGGAAATCATCAAATGACCCCTCCCGCTGCAGCTCAGCAGCAGTCAGACTCTTACTGACTAAAACCCACTATGTTTCTTCTGGAGGTCCCTGTGTGCCAGGGCCACGATAACTCTTACGAACAACCCGCTGCCGGGGCAGAAACAAAACATACTTAGGACAGCTTACAATAATAATTTATATTAATTGACTTGAGAAAAATCCACATTGATTTTCACGCTTCCGATGCTTATAAAAAACGTCAACTACAAACATCATACTAACAGCTTAAAACAACACAAAAACCACCAAACATCGCATTTGGCGCATCTCCAAAGAGCTCCGAACAAATACATTGGCCATCCTCTACAACAGTGTGTATGACATCATGATATTACTGCGGTTGTAACAGCTGTTGCCGTATCGTGACACACTGCCGTTAAACATTGATACTCATATTGCATTTTACACAAATCTAACCTGCTCGATTGTGATTTAGTTTTAGGAAAATTACTTTATTTGTTTTTGGAGTTATTTTAGGTCATTTATAAATAAACTTGGATTTAAATGTGTATATTATGTTCCCAAACCTTTTTCTTTTCGATGTATTTAAAACTATTTGGTCGAAAAAAAAAAAACTTGCATGGAATAACTGATAATGGCGTAAGTATTAGTACGGGTTTATAGGTCATAAGGTTAAGCATCGCTTGGCGCGGTCGGTGCGTAGATGGATGACCACCTTGTTGTCATTATAAATTCTTGTTTATCGGAAGGCACGTTTAGTTGGTGAGTCCCGGCTGTCATTTTGTATTACGGAAAGTCAAAAGAAAGTCTGACAACCAAGGGTTATCGAGTTGCCCAGGTAACAGGGTTGACGAGGTTAGATAGACCATCCCTCCATATAAAACAGTGGTACTCAACTGAAATCGATTAGACTGAAAGCCGACGCCAGCATAACTTAGGAAAAGGCTAGGTAGATTATGTAGGCAAATGAATGCTAGTCGCCAATTAAATAAAAAACGATGGTTTAATTAGTGGTATCCAAGGCCGCAATAGTTAGGTATGTACAAGTCATTTGAAAATACTCAGGACTGTTATCTGAGTATACATATCTTAATTTTAACTTGAATCTGTTCGTAGCAGTAAAATGACTGAGCAATTCTCTTTAGTGACCATATCTTATACTAGCTTCCGCCAGCGGTTTCACCCGCTTTCTGAGGGAAGTACTTTCCATACCCGGATAAAAAGTAGCCTATATGTTATTCTGATGTATAAGCTATATTGTGGTAAAGTTTCATTCGAATCCATTCAGTAGTTTTTACGTGAAAGAGTAACAAACATCCATACATCCATACATCCATACATCCATACTTACAAACTTTCGCCTTTATAATAGTATATTAGGAATTAGGATTAGGATTAGGATAATAATTTGTTTCGAAAATATTTTAGTAGCAATAATATGTTTATTACCTTAAAACTGAAATAAAATATTACTTTACCAAAAGTGAAATATGTTCACAACCAAATAAATATTCCTTGTTATAACCCTAATTAGTATGTGTGCACTTGCTATTTGCATAATACTGCACAAAATCAACGTGTACATTTCAAAAAGCTACCCTTATTTGCTTTTGTAGAATACGTTTTAATAAAATAAATATTATGCAATAAGTATTAAATAACATTTTAATTTTAAACCCACTACATAAAGAATTAAATAATGGTTTTATATATAACTAGTCTTCGCCAGCGGTATCGCCTGTTTCTTAAGGGTTCCTGCATTATTACAATTTACAGCGAAGTTTCATCCAAATCCGTCGTCGTTGTTTCAGCCGAAAGACGTCCACTGCTGGACAAAGGCCTCCCCCAAGGCTCGCCACCTTGCACTATCTCCAGCAACCCGCATAATTTATAAACTTTTCAAAATCAATAGAAAGTCAAACAATTAAATAACAGAAAAATAATGCACATACCTACAAGCTTGTGAAGTTAACGCTATTAGATCACGCATGTGCAAAACAGATAGCAAGATGTCCCCACTATGATCCCACTCTTCATCATACGAATATAAAAAATGTTAATTGCTTCTCCGTTAATCGACCAATTTTGACGCTGTTTTCTAAAAAATATTCCTTGTGCGTGTGTTTTTTTGTTTTGTTGAAAATTTTGTACAAAATCAAACACAGGCACATATCCTATTACAGTAACTTTTAAATAAGATAAAACATTGTATCAACAATAATATCGAGTGTACCTACCTATAGCTTATTGTTTTAAAAGGCATTGTATCAAAAACATGAATGAAAGCTACATGTCGCCCGATATATTGTTTATCGTACATTGAAAGTGCATTGTACCTGCATCTGTGTTTCAGGTCAATTGTAGTTGCGTCGCATTATGCGAAATCACGGAATGTGAAGGCGGTTTTGTTAGGTAGCGGACATAGGGTGGAGAGATGGCGTTCTAGATATCGGCTACGTCACATACGAATGCAAATAATCTATGTACATGTTTCTTGTTAAGTTAAGGTAGATGACTTAGCGTATAGGTTGTAATGCTGATTTTTTCCCTATTTTAGGATACCTTTTACACAAGGTCTGTTAGCCACAAAGTAAGCTTATGATTGCTATATGTCATAGCTTACTTTACCGCAGCCTAAATAATTTTGTTCATAAAACAAATATTGACCATACCGGTAATGGAAACCGGGACCTTCTGTGTAGTGTACCTTATGGACAGTACGGCAGAGTCGTCGCGTTATTTTAAAAGGATGGAGTGAATTTTGAGTAAAAGGGATCACATACTGAAGGAGCAGAACAGAATGTGTGAATAAATAGGAAATAGCGAGAAGTTACATAGAAGATGTAAGACTGCTAAGCCGATAAGACGTTATTTTGAATGTATTAAGATTTTTGCCTTTAAAGAACTAAAGACATAAGAATAAAAACTAAAACAAACTGCTCCATTTCATCACAAAATTCCATAGATGACAAATAATGATAAATTATATTTATTTTGCAAATAGGTTGTGTTTGCGAGTAACATTTTGAAAGCTTCTTACGTGCTCGATAGATGGCGTTATCGTCAAATTAGAAGTCGCAAACGTTTGTTGAATCAACACTTTTACACGTCATCCCGACAAGTTAGGCTTTGGTAGGGGTAATCGACATCCACACAGGCGTAGCCGCGGGGGTCCTCTATAGGTTATATATCAGAACAACACATAGCCTACTTTTTGTCGCGAAAACCGACATCCACGCGGGCGGAGCCGCTGGCGACCACTAGTCTATACTAATATTATAAAGCTGAAGAGTTTGTTTGTTTGTTTGAACGCGCTAATCTCAGGAACTACTGGTTCGATTTGAAAAATTATTTCAGTGTTAGATAGCCCATTTATTGAGGAAGGCTATAGGCTATATACCATCACGCTAAGACACACGAGAGCGGAGCAGTAACCAAAGAAACCGCTGGGGACAGCTAGTTTTTTATAAAACACGAGATGAGGTAGGATTGATACTGTCACCATATTTTAAATTAACCCTTTGCGCTCATCACCCTGTCCCCACCCTTATCCAGTTCAAAATACAAAACAATCTCGTTGAGTCACATTGTATACATGCTGATGATTTCGAATGTACCGCTTTGTGACTGCGTCCACCAAAATTACGTATTACTGTAGCTGCCTCGTTTATTGCACTTGATAACAAAAAGTTGAATATTGGAGTCATGTCATTGCAGCTTTATCAATGCTTTTTTGAAATAGAAAACAAAAAAACATTCTGTCGTTTTAAATTTTATTTCTCTTATTACATAATGTATTTAAAAAAAGAACCTTGCCTTTTAAGTTTCAGTTCCACTCTTGAAACGCTAGAGTAGCCAGCACATCAAGCTAACGGAAACTGTAATTTTTTCCCAATCAGCTTTGAACCATATGATTCAAAGTTAAAGTTGAAAATCTATTAAGAAAATTTGACATATCAAAAAAACTAAACCAAATAACTTTTCTGTTTTTGCTAAAATCTAAATAAATTCTTCAATCGAATTGATGTTGTAACTCAATCTAACATTCGAAATTTTACAGAAAACATCCTTATAATAATTAACGTGGCATTTGAAATGGAATTTTCTACGTCCGTTCCCATATTCCGTACGTTTGTAAACATGATACCGTTGTGGAGCTGATTAGAGTAATTGCCGAAAATGGAATAGAGCCGACTTTGTGCTGTGCGATTGCGATTATGTAAAGCTATCGAGAACGCTCGTGTTTTGTTCCGGCAAATTATTTCCTCGAAATACGTTGATTAAATTCTGTATCAAATAACGTAACGTTAGGATATCGAGATATCGACATATCGATGGTTCCTAAATGGTTTTATTATCGATGAAATCACGTCATCATTTCAATCTTTTACAGTAGGTCATTATGAATTTCCTTAATTGTGTGTCCCTTAAAAATCTCGTTTGGAAAATAAAAGTATTGACGTGTAAAAATGTTGATTTCAATCTACATAAAATTTGCAAAATAAATATAATTTATCTTTACTGTAATTTACCTGAATCTAAAAACGTAGTAAAAATTAGTTAATATTTTACATGGAAAAACTAAAAATATCTCTGTATTCCATAACTAGAATCAAATGAATACTAATAACACTAAAGTAAAATTGAAAACATGTGTTATTTTAAAAATATTTTGGTATGAACCTTGACATTTTGCGCTTTGTTTATTTTCAGAAACAATTTCCAAACGTGCAAATCAGTCAACAAATAGGTCATCATTCTCTCGTATACCTCAAACAATGCTATAATAGACCATCTTAAGAGCGCGTATACCGAAAGTTGGCAACGTCGCAAATAGCTGTCAAATATTTACAAATTTTAATTAATTTGGCCAATTTACTATATGAAATTAAGACATATGGCTCTGAAGTGCACTAAAACATTGAATACGAATTGCAATTAAAACACTAAATTTGATGTTTTAAACGTTTCACTTGTAAAAAGGCTACTATTTGCGACGTTGCCATATTTTGGAACACGCGCCCTTAATATACCCGGAAGATGCCACAAAGCAACGTCATTAAAATATCTTCCTGACAATCAAATTCAAAAGAGCATTATAATGCCTTTAGCAATCTATACAAATTTTGTATCCTGTCCTTTCATCCGTAAATAATAATCACATCATTTGGCTTATACCTACAAAACCTGCGCGCCAACAGGACTTGTCGTCAATTTCATCATCTCCTTATCAAAGATTCATTATCATCATTTCAGACAGAGATTAGTTATCTATCAAGGAGTTAAAACATTATTGGTGACTAAATGACAATGTTGTATTACTAGTGTCCCCAGCGGTTTCACCCGCATCTTTGGTTACTGCTCCGCTCCCGTGTGTCTTAGCGTGATGGTATATAGCCTATAGCCTTCCTCGATAAATGGGCTATCTAACACTGAAAGAATTTTTCAAATCGAACCAGTAGTTTCGGAGATTAACGCGTTCAAACAAACAAACAAACTCTTCAGCTTTATAATATTAGTATAGATTAGGGGACTTACTCGCGATGAAAAATTATAAAGGTATGCTATGGTATGCTGTCCACCCCTGACCATGGTCGGTGTAATTCGGCCGAAAAGTCGAGAGAAACAGAGGTAGCGTACATACCTTTATAATTTTTCATCGCGAGTAAGACCCGTGTGGTTAAGTCGCGAAAGTCTAAAATATTTTATGTTGGATTAGATCAAGCTTACGTAGTATTGGTAAGCAGAAGAGCGCGTACGCAAATCGCAGATACTGATAGAAAATTATAAAGACGATTTACACCCAGGGGATTAGCTAAGATGTCTTTCTACAATCGTAATAGTAGAAATAAGAAACATGCATGTTATGAACACGTGATTTATTGATTAAAATCTATCGATTATAGAAAGATATATAAATATGGCTAACCCCCCACGCTGCATCGGCGCGGGCGGGTCGGTGGAGTTGGTGTGTAGACTCCTTTATTATGAAACGGATTACGCATTCATTCAATAAGATGTATTTCATTGAAGGGAATATTTCGGAGCTCTTAGAAGTGCCTTCTCACTGCACACAACCTTGAAGACTGGGAAGGCAGGTATTACTGACTGACGAGGTCGCGTCAAAAATGTATAGCTATAGGACAAATTAAGAATGTTTGATGGATTTTTTATCGATATAATGTGGTTTTGAATTTACTTTGGCCAAATTTGATATTTTAAATATTATGTTTTACACTACGTAAGTCCATTTCTAAGTTTGTATGTACTTTCTAAGTATATCTTGGACACCAATGACTGTGTTTCGGATGGCACGTTAAACTGTAGGTCCCGGCTGTCATTGAACATCCTTGGCAGTCGTTACGGGTAGTCAGAAGCCAGTAAGTCTGACGCCAGTCTAACAAAGGGTTATTGGGTTGCCCGGGTAACTGGGTTGAGGAGGTCAGATAGGCAGTCGCTCCTTGTAAAACACTGGTACTCAGCTGAATCCGGTTAGACTGGAAGCCGACCACAACATAGTTGGGAAAAAGGCTCGGGAGATGATGATGACTCCGTAAGTCCATGGGACGAATGAATATATCTGTTAAAATAAAAGTTATTAGTCCATCTTCTGGATAGGAAAAATCTATCTATTTTCTTCTCAAAATATAAAACTAATTTGGTAAATTATATTATCAAATGCATGTACCAGCACGTTGAGCTACTATAATCTGTAAAAAAATCTTATTGATATTCAACGTTATCGCTGAAGCTATATGGTTCAAAGTTGATTTGGAAAATTTTACAGTTTCAGGTAGCTTGATGTGCTGGTGTCTGTACCTTTTGCCTTTTTATCATGCAAATATAATATACAATCTTGGTGGATGACAAATAAGATATTTATATAAAAATGTATATCTAGAACAATAACTGCAGCAACAAATTTAAACATTTCATTTCGCCACATTGCACGTTCTGTTGATAACTGAAGGATTATTTCGTTTGGGCAGAGAGAAACATCGCCAGCTCAACAATTAACAGTACAAGATATCAAGCTTCGTAATTTGTTGTGCGAGCAGAAATTCTGGAACAAATGCGACGCCAGTTTGGAGCGAAAATGCCGTTTTGTCAAATGATTTTGTGTAATTTATTTAATACGAGTCCCATTGCTTCAAGAATCTTTATGAGAAGGGAAAAATATTAGGTATTAAGTTTTTTTTGAGACCTTTAGGCGGAGCTCAATCTAAAATGTGTTTGGTTGAATACGACAAAGAGGAATGGCCGTCTATTTGGATTATAGTTATCTGGTAAATCTAGAAGCCAACCCCTACATAGTTGGTAAAAGGCTAGGCAGATGATGGTGTGTGATATAAAGTTCCAAATATGGGGTAACATTTTAAAAATGATATGCAGAGGAATGAGAATCATGTTATGGGGACGACCAAACAAAAAAAATGGATGGATTGTGTGAAAGATAATATGGCTGCAAAGAGTCTTACTTGTGAGATAACGTCAGGTATGAAGGTTTGGAAGAAGATGACATCTTGCGTCTATCCAAATAATATAATAATAAACTGTGATAACTAAAGGGAAATAAAGACAACAAAAATAACCCCGCTAATGTGTCTTTCTCTTAATACCTTTGATGATAGGCTCAAAAGTAACTAGGTCGGCAGTTTAAAACTTACTCAGCCCGGTCTTAACACTTCAAGGAAGACAGATTCGCTTCATAATACCGTCGAGTGGAGGTTATTAAGTTGTTTAAGTAATTTTAAGTGCGAGAGTGAGGAAAGATATGAATTTGTAAGATTATATTCAGATTTTTTCTACCAAAATTCGCGCATATTGAAAGTTTGCAAGAACCTCATTTTTTTTGCAGTATTTTCAACCGACTACCATAAGAGGAGGAGGTTCTTTATGTTTTTTCTTGTTCTTGTTACTCGATTTCTCGAAGACGCCTGAGCCGAATAAATTGATTTCTTTTCTGCATGTGAAAGTGTAATATTTGCCGTTTGGTCCCAGGATCTGATGGCGGAAACCCTAAAATCGAAAGCAACTCTCAAAAATTGCAGGTATTGGTATCAGTCGGTGGCAACCTCAATAACATGCTCGAGACACCGACTATAGAGCCATGAAAATAGTATTTTTAAAGTGTTTTGTGAAGTCAGTTTCTATGTTTTCTATTTTAAACTCTAAAACTAGGGCGATGTAGTACAAAGTCATCATCATCATCAGCCTTTTTATCGTCCCACTGCTGGGCACAGGCCTCCTCTCACACAGAGAGAGATTGAGCGTTAATCACCACGCTTGCTCAATGCGGGTTGGTGATTTCATACTATAATCCAGGTTTCCTCGAGATGTTTTCCTTCACCTTTAATCAGCCAATGTACAAAGTCATAATAAACTATTATCAAAATTGCAACTATTAAAACTACCTCAATATTAACGACACCCAATTTGAACCTAAATAAGGTTACTTAAATCCAGGGCATTCAAAAACTTGATCTAGACTAATGTCTGTATTGAAGGTAAAGTTGCTATTTTCAGTGTAAGCATAATGATAATTTTCTTCGTGCCTGGTGCCGGGGCTATAAAATTTCTTTTGTGAATGTTACAACGGATAACTTAATTCTGGAAGTGACTTATCGATTTGAAATGTTTGATCCATCTTCGGTTTTACAAATAGCTGCCTCATTGGTCTAGTAGTCGCAAGGCGCGACTGCTGTGCACGGGGTCTCGGGTTCGATGCCCGGGTCAACGGGAAACTTTCATAAAGCAGCCCGGAGTCTGAAGTAGGTGATTGATTCACCCGTGCACCGCAGAGTTCGTAAATGTCAGTCCTGCGCCTGATCTCTCTCCGGTCGTTTTGGATTGCCGAACTGTCGGACTATGAGAGTAAGGGAATAGAGAGTGCACCTACATCTGCGCGAATGCTTGTGAAATATAATATGTCCTGCGCAGTTGGCTGATCTCCTTAAAAGAGAATGGCCGCTGTAGCCGACAATCGGCCTGGACTCCATCATTACAAATACATAATATGGAATTTTTTGGTCGAAAAAAAGGTTCATTGAAAAATATAAAATATTCAGCGAACGAAATATGGTAATTTTGAACCATTTACTAGAGTATACTAGATATTTATGCGTGGAAGTTTAGTATCGGAGAGATTTTTTTTCTTATTAAATAGCTTAGATTTAAGTAACTGAAGATAATAAGAGACATAATTAAAAAAAAAATGTATGATAATAGGTGTATGTTTAGTCTAGTCACCTAAAAAGAAAGATTTTATTATTTGACATATCTATTTTCAGAATTGAAGCAATCATTCACACGCCAACAGTCTATCTCGTCACAGCTATCAATGTCCCATAAATCAAATCCTTTTTACTTCTACAGGTACTGACATCAGCACATCAAGCTACCCGAAACTGGCAAATTTTCTCAATCAACTTTGAACCATATGCTTCAGCGATAAAGTTGAAAATCTATTAAGGACATTTTACAGACTGTAGTAGCTTGATGTGCTGGCGTCTGAACATAAGATATACATTTCGATGTTTAGACAGTATACAATAATATTTTATTTAGTATTATTCCCGTATTCTAGGCACGTAAATCAATCACGTTGACACATCCAGCAAGCGAGTTTCCACCTGAACTTTCTGGAACGCTGTTCTATGAAAAATATATTAACAATAGGCGCCAAGACGGTTCCGTACAATGATTTATGGCCGTAATACAAAACGCTATTTATTATCAGCTTCCTATAAAATTGATATGAATATTATTCTAGTATTTTTGTTTGAATATAATGTGAAATATTTGAGCACGTCGGCCAATAATAGGAGCTGTTGTCAGCCTTTTCGAATTCGGATTTTATTTATGAACTATTTTGTATTGATGTGTAAATTGTGTTGGAATAGTCGTGGTGGCCTAGTGGTTAAAGAGCCAACCTCTCAAGTATGAGTGCGTAGGTTCGTAAATCAGCCTGAAGCTAGTGACGTGGAATTATAACGAAGGCTGGTGCTGAGTAGCAATCTGGGACGACGGCTTTACGTGTCCTCTCAGGCGCGGAGGTTTAACAGCACCTACTTTCAGACACCGACAGTTTCTAAAATCCACGAAGCGATTTGGGCCCCACTCTGAAATCGAACCCGGGACCCCGTGCAGGACAGTTGCGCTTGTGACCACTTTGACCAACGCAGTATACGGACATTTGGGAGGCTTTTTGTAATAATTATATGCTTTAAGTCTAGTGAGCTACTTTTATCTATTATTTTTTTACAATCTGATGGATAAATAAATATTGTTCTTTCGTTATTGATGTGACGTAATGACAATGTCATAAAGTACACAAATATAAAGAACGTACAGACGCCAGCACATTAAGCTATCCGAAACTGTCAAATTATCCTATTCAACTTTGAACCGTATGCTTCAGCGATAAAGTTGAAAATCGATTAAGAAAATTTGACAGATTGTAGTAGCTTGATGTGGCGTCTTTATATTACAGCTCCATACCATAAGTATGTAATTGAACTTAAAATGTCAAGTAAAAAAAGGCACAAAGCTTTCGCACTAAAGACCGAAAAGGAAACCTTTAAAAGCCTAAAAAGGCCTACCTTACGTTTTTCGCGATATGTAAGGGTGGTACTACACTTATCCAATGGTTCAAATCCGCTTTTTAACTTTCAATGTTTATTAAAAGTGTCGAGAATTGTGTTATTCATATTTTATCAAATCTCGGCATTTCTAGTAAAAATAAAGATAGGAAGTCTTCAATTTAAAATAGACTGCAGCACATTTTGAAGGTCAATTTTACAAGAGACAGCTCCCAACATCCTTTTATATCTCTATTTATATAGTAAATTCAATGAAATATTTAACTAATCATGTTGCTACTCAGCTATCACCTTTCTACCCAGTACCGTGATCAAATGTACATTGGACGAAAACATTTGATAAGTGTGATACCACCTTTAGGCGACCCATTACGTCACTTGTTCCACTTTCAGACGAGTTATAAATTATTATCACGTAGTATGTTCCAAAGTTTTACAAAGAAGATTTTCGTCAAGTTTATATTGAGACGAAGGGAGGTCATTACCAAGTTTCCGCGATTGGATTATCAGTACACGTCACTTGGATTATGTTATCTTGTTTCAATAGTAACGTAGTGGAGTGGATGTGTTGGATTTAGTTTTAGGAGGAATCGGCCTTGACTCAGACATGCTATAAGTTTTTCTAGTGTCTTACACGTGGTACACAAAGCGGCACGTGTGGCCCTTGGTATTTGTATTAAAAGCTGTCAGGATTAAGCAAAAATGTTTGAAGTCGAAACAGAATTTTGAAGCACTGATTAATACTAATATTATTCAAGAACCTTCCTTCAGTAATTACATCAGCGTGCCATGGAAACTAGATACTTATGTCGACAAATATTATGTATAATACTCTTCAAGAAATGGGCTACCAAATACTGAAAAAAAAATTCAAATCAGACTAGTAGTGTTACTCAGATTAGCGCGTTCATAAAAAAAAAAAATCCTTAGCTTATTGAGAAGCTATATGTAGATAATCATGCACCTTATTTTAAGTAAGAATCGTAAATCGTTAAGAACTTATTGCTATAGTATTCTGGCTTTACGGTTCTCAGGTGAGGCCAGATTTCTTGATATTATTACTCCACAGAAATCAGGTCAAAATGTTATCAGAACCTATGTATGTATGTATTAAGTTACGGGTAGCTTAATTTCAATCTAAGTCTTTATGTGTTTTTATATGCAATAATCGAGGTGTCTTTTTCTTTATAAAAAAAACCTTTAAATAAAGAATAATAAAAAAAATAACTTATTGCTAAGTCCACAAGTCAGTACAATGAAAGAAATTTAAAGCACTTCATTATTTCGCACTATTTTAAAAACATGTTTAATGTGTGTTCAGAATGTCTCGAGGAAAATCTAGTACCTACAAATTCCGTGAAAATATACTACATTTGTTCCACCTTCCTATACATTTCCTAAGTAGCAGTAAATCTCAGGACTGTGACCCAGAGATCCGAATTCAACCTTTGGCACAGAAGGCACGCTCTCTTGTGCCTTGTGCCAAATCATACCGTAACATGCCCATAAATTATGTCTTTGCACATGAGTACATGCGCAATTTAGTGCTGGTCTATTATCAAACATACTCCGTGCTTTCTAAAATTCAAGCAATAGAACGTTTTTGATTTAGAAAGGATCGTTGTATTTTAAGAATGTTACCCTACAATAGGGAATATGCATTTAATTTTTTTATTCACTAAATGAATACACTTTTAGCTGTAATAAATAAATATGAAAGAATTTTTAAAATATATTTATTGACAAGAAGTTATAAAGCTTCAAAACTGCTAATAAGAAAGAGAAGTCCGAGTGTAAAATTTACGTCAAAACTACACACGCCCGTAAGGCTGTCATAGAATATAGCGTTTTGGTGAGAGGGACAGGCATACTTGTTTAAAATTGTTATATCTCGTTTGTTTTTCTACTGATTTCGATATTTTTTTCACAGTTAGTATTCTATTTTTGTATATTTATTGATAAACTAGTTACATTGCAAATTTTTTTTTCATGCATATTCCTTATTATTATAAATGTGATTTGTTGGTAGATATTCTAAAATCTCAAGCACATGGTATAGACTGTAATGTAACTTAAAACATAGGATACTGTTTATCCGGGTGTGGGAAGTTGTTTCCTCGGACACTGCTCAAAATCACGAGTGACGCTAGATCTTTATTATATTTTTAATATCTTAGAGGTAAAAACATCGTAATTTATCAACGTCTTTTTTTGCGAAGGAAGTCATTAAATGACCCCTTCGAAACACAGCACGACTCCTGTGATGAATTTCTACTCAAAAACGAAAAAAGGTGGTCTAGCTATTTCACCAACCATCAAGTGCGGATTCACCTTTAGCCAGTGGTGTCCAAGATCAACAGACTCTTTAGATTTCTGAAAGCTAACTAGTCCAAATTTGCCAAGAGCAGCTAGCGACGGCTTACCTGGAAAGTTAAAGGGTGACTTATTAAAACTTTCTAAGTGTGTCTTGTGCCTAAGTTGTGAATTCCAGTAAGTTCAAGAGAAAATCTTCAGGCCAGTAACTTAAACAAAACCTGAAACTGCTGAAAACTCTAAATAAGCGTAGACTTATATTTCGTGGATTTTCTGTGAGAGAAAGGCTTCAATAGAAGAAAAAAGTATTTAAACAGTCCAAAATGCAGGATATTTGTCATATTTTCTGTGTCTTTAGACCAATTCGGAGAATCAGTTTAGTTTTTACGGTATGCAGGCTATCTACATATTTTCAGGTGAATTTCTATAGCTTCTAATTTTCTTTTAATAATATTTTTTATGGTAAGTCATCAAATGACTTCTCCCGCTTAGGGTACAACTAGAGGGAATGTGATTCTTACTGACTGAAACCCACTATATTTCTTCTGAAGGTCCCCGTGTGCCAGGGCCGCGGTATCTCTTGCGAACAACCTGTAACTATTCCGTACCCGAACAAAAACTTGCCTTCCTCATAAAGGGAACTGGAAGTGTTTTCAAATCGCTCCAGTAGTTATTAAACATTAGCACTTTCAAGAAAAAAAAAAACACTTTTTCATCATCTTCAAATGACTCCTCCCGTTGAGGGTGCAGCTTGAGAGAGCGTCAAACTCTTACAGACTAAAACCCACTATGTTCCTTCTACAAAAACAAACCCTTCAAATTTACAATACTTGTAAACAAATAAGATTACAAAAGCCCAAATCATTCCGAAATGTAGTCACAAAATCAATAAATTAACAGCGCATAAATTAAGTACTATGTGACTCGAACAGCCATCAGATAGCTGAAAATCGAATTTCATTCTCGGCTCGGTGTCCGGCTCTGGCACTTACTAGGCCAATTAATAACAGGGCAAATGCAAATTCAATATATCTCTTGGCTCGAACCAATCGAGTCGAGCTTTCACGACTGATATTAGACATTAGTAGTGGTTTATTAGCGTTTTATTGAATCATTTTGCGTCTCATATTTTTTGTTGTTGGCTTGGAGTTAAAACTCTCGGGGATCTGAGCGCTGACCTTCTTGCCAAATATATATCCTAGCGCGGTTGATAATTCCCGTGACCCAAAGTCTAGATCTTATTTCGCTCAATCAATGCTGCTAGCCTTTTGGGTACACTACCGGGTGAGGGCAATGAGGACCAATTTTTGGATGCCCTTTATTAATTTTAATTATTTGGATATTAAGTCTTGGTGGCCTAGTGGTTAAAGAGCCAACCTCTCAAGCATGAGGGCGTGGGTTTGATACCAGGTTGGGCAAGTACCAATGCAACTTTTCTAAGTTTGTATGCACTTTCTAAGTATATCTTGGACACCAATGACTGTGTTTCGGATGGCACGGTAAACGGTAGGTCCCGGCTGTCATTGAACATCCTTGGCAGTCGTTACGGGTAGTCAGAAGCCAGTAAGTCTGACGCCCGGGTAACTAGGTTGGGGAGGTCAGATAGGCAGTCGCTCCTTGTAAAACACTGGTTCTCAGGCGAATCCGGTTAGACTAGAAGCCGACCCCAACTTAGTCGGGAAAAGGCTCGGAAGATGATGATGGATATTAAGTTTGTATATAACATACATTCATGAAAAAGTGAAGACATACATCATGTAAAAAAGAAACAACAGATTATAAGAACAGCAATCAATACATTACCTTAGTTCACCCTACATCGCCCGTCACGCCGCATAGAATTGAATTGCGTTCAACGTTCAGTAATCGCCCTGCGGTTTGCGGCCTCCTGGCATTTGAGGGTTAGATGATGGATAGGTGGTTTGATCAGGTAAGATTGTAATAGTGTAGTAAATATCTTATTGTTGAGGCTGCCGGTTGCTTATTAATTTAAGAAATTTGACTGCCTCGTTGGTGTAGTAGTCGCATTGCGCGACTGCTGTGCACGGGGTCTCGGGTTCGATTCCCGGGTCAGACCGAAATCTCTTCGTGGATTTGGAGAAACTGCCATAAAGCAGCCAGGAGTCTGGAATTTGGTGATTGATACAACCGTGCATCGGAGAGCACGTAAATGTCGGTCCTGCGCCTGAATTCTCTCTGGTCGTATCGGATTGCCATCCCATCGGACTATGAGAGTGAGGGAATAGAGAGTGCACCTGTATCTGCGCGAATGCTTGTGCACTATAATATGTCCTGCAGAGCCGGCTGAGTCTTTGTCGTGAATTTTTCAGTATTTTATTGTGTACCAAAAAGACGGACATCAGTTCTTTAGCAGTTTTAAATCTAAAATTAACTAGCTAGCAATTATCGCAACACCTACATTCTGGGAAAATGAACAGTAAAATTACACTGAAACACGCCTCATTCGTCGAATACAGTACTGCAGTGCAAAACTTCAAGACAAGTGTTAATAAAAAGTTTTTGTCAATAATTTAGCTATAAGTCTATGGGGCATTTTTGCATTTTTATGTTTTTTTTTTTAATTTAGGAAAATTACATAACATAGCATTACTTATTACTAACATAGCATAGCATAACATAGCATTGAGCAAGCGCCATTCTTCTCCGTTCGAGGAGAGGCTTGTGTCCAGCAGTAGGACGATAAAAAAAGGATGATGATGATAATGATGACACAACATAAGAGGAAACATCTTTCATTGCTTGGTCAAAAGGTGTCAAATAATTCCTCCGAGGATATAAAATTCAGTCAGGATCACGAGAACTGTGAACTGTCTTATGGAAGAATCAAAATGTTGGTACTTAAAATATTTCATGCGAGGGTTGTGGGATTTTTTGAAAGAGTTACAGCGGTTCTGGCACGCGAAGGAATCCGTAAGGAACAAATAACACTCCCTCCAGTTGCATCCACGACAGAAGTGTCGTTTGACGTATTAATACTCAAAACATAAATGTATAATACGATTGTGCGGATTCCGCGGGTTACCAACTGTTCGGACTATGCCGTAGACATTTAGCGACTTAGGTTCTACGATTTGCACTAATTGCTTGTAATCTAGTCATTTTAATATCAACTAGAATCCAAAGAAAAACAAAAAAATCTTCAAAAAACTCTACAATAAAAAAACCGTACCGCTCCAAACATCGGAAACATGACGTCATACATTTCATCTTTTAATTCTGCACCATTTCCCATTCACTCAGTTTTCTTTCCCGCATTGACAAGTCAAATAACGCGACGCCACCTGTGAGCTCCGAGTTGCGGAATCAATTGGAGTATTTGTATGACCTTTGACACAAAGGTACAGACGCGTATATTTCTTCCAGTTGGATCCGAGTTTTTGATGTCACAAATTGTATAGATAGTCTTTTTTTTTGAGTTTGAAATATACCTTTTGGAGGATTGGAAATTTGTGTAAGTAAATGCATATTATTTTAAGAATTAATGCTACATATATTTTTTTCTGTGAGTGTGTGGTTTTATTCATATTATTTAAGAACAAACAAACAGAAAATTTATTATTTTATTAATTAACACTCAATCGGTCTTTGTGGGAGAGGAGGCCCGTGCCCAGCAGTGGGACTATAAAAAGGCTAATAATGATTTATTTTTCGTTTGTTATTTGATTACTATATTTTGTACTAGAAAAGAGATTTGAGAAGATTATAGATTATTTGAGAAGAGATAGATATGTTTGAAATAATTATTTTTTTATGAATCACTATCACTACATAGTATAAAACAAAGTCGCTTTCTCTGTCCTTATGTCCCTTTGTACGCTTAAATCTTTGAAACTACGCAACGGATTTTGATGCGGTTTTTTTTAATAGATAGAGTGATTCAAGAGGAAGGTTTATATGTATAATAACATCCATTAAATAGTGGGGAAGTACTGTTATTTTTGAGTTTGAATTTTTCTGAAGTGTATTTAGTATCAGCATTGCACCCGTGCAAAGCCGGGGCGGGTCGCTAGTATTCATTAAAATAACAGTTCTTGTCCTATCCCTTCCTCGGTCTGAAGTTGACGACCAACTACTTCACGATAGTTAAAACGTACAAGCAAAAGAACTCACTTCAGAGATGCAAACTTATCTGACAGGAATCGAATATTTTCACAAAATATCATAATAAAAACCTGACCAATATATTTGCCGTCGTTACTGTAATACGCTAAACTTTCCTTAAACATGAGATTTTACAGAAATAGAAAACTTATTTCCGATCTCAATAAATAAAAAATCACTGAGTTAATTTTGAAACAAAAATAACTTGTATAAACGTCCCAATGTTTATTTATAAAGAATTCATGAAAAACATTAATTCAATACAGACACAAGCACATCAAGCTACTACAATCTGTAAAATTACGTTAATAGATTTTCAACTTTATCGCTGAAGCATAAGGTTCAAAGTTGATTGATGCAAAATTGAACGGTATTGAGTGAAACTCTTCTAAGGGAATAAAATCTATGTCGTCGAGTATTAAGCCCACATACACTTAAACTAGTTATAGATGAAACAATGGATCTATTCGGGTCCCTAAGGAAGAACCTTCCCTTGTAGCTACAGTCGTTAGCAAAAAGGGCACTACTATCATTATTTAAACCAATGTTATAAAAAAGAGGTACGATCCGACCCGATATCTGTTTGGAAATTTTACTTATTGCGACTATTAATGCATAATATTTACGAATATTACTGAGGAATTGTATATTAGATTGCGACCACTCTTTTTTATTTAATTATAATTAAAAACGTGTTGAATAATAATTATTCATTTAACCAAGTTATAAAAAGTCAATTGTACATATATCCTACTACTATTATAAAGGCGAAAGTTTGTAAGTATGGATGTTTGTTACTCTTTCACGTAAAAACTACTGAATGGATTTGAATGAAACTTTACCACAATATAGCTTATACATCAGAATAACACATAGACTACTTATTGTCGCGAAAACCGACATCCACGCGGGCGGAGCCGCGGGCGAACGCTAGTAAAATATAAATATCAAAAACATTTTTTTATTATTGTTGGGCTGTAAGGCCTGCAGAAATTTGGCAATAACGATTTATGATAAGGCAGTCCAATCAACTGGAGATAATTTTTAGGATACTGTTAGTGCTGCGCCGCAGCCTGCGTACCAAGGATGAACAAGGATGAAAACAATGTAATTTGAGAAATTTGACTGCCTCGTTGGTGTAGTAGTCGCATATTGCGACTGCTGTGCACGGGGTCTCGGGTTCGATTCCCGGGTCAGACCGAAATCTCTTCGTGGATTTCGAGAAACTGCCATAAAGCAGCCAGGAGTCTGGAATTTGGTGATTGATACAACCGTGCATCGGAGAGCACGTAAATGTCGGTCCTGCGCCTGAATTCTCTCCGGTCGTGTCGGATTGCCATCCCATCGGACTATGAGAGTGAGGCAATAGAGAGTGCACCTGTATCTGCGCGAATGCTTGTGCACTATTATATATCCTGCAGAGCCGGCTGAGTCTTTGTCGTGAATTTTTCAGTATTTTATTGTGTACCAAAAAGACGGACATCAGTTCTTTAGCAGTTTTAAATCTAAAATTAACTAGCTAGCAATTATCGCAACACCTACATTCTGGGAAAATGAACAGTAAAATTACATTGAATCACGCCTTCGTCGAATACAGTACTGCAGTGCTAGCAAAACTTCAAGACAATTGTTAATAAAAAGTTTTTGTCAATAATTTAGCTATAAGTCTATGGGGCATTTTTGCATTTTTATGTTTTTTTTTTTAGGAAAATTACATAACATAGCATAGCATAACATAGCATTGAGCAAGCGTGGTGATTAACGCTCAATCCTTCTCCGTGCGAAAAGAGCCCTGTGTCCAGCAGTGGGACGATAAAAAAAGGATGATGATGACACAACATAAGAGGAAACTTCTTTCGTTGCTTAGACAAAAGGTATCAAATAATTCATCCGAGGATATAAAAGTCACTCATAGGATCACATGAACTGTGAACTGCCTTATAGAAGAATCAAAATTTTGGTACTTATAATATTTCATGGAAGGGATTTTTTTGCAAGAGTTACATGGAAGGGATTTTTAGCAACGGTCCTGGCACGCGAAGGAATCCGGAAGGAACAAAATTATACTCCCTCCAGCTACATCCACAATGGAAATGTCATTTAGACGATTTAACACTCAAAAAATATTATACTATTATACGAGTGTGTGGATTCTGCTGGTTACCAACTGTTCGGACTATGACGTAGACATTTAGCGACTTAGGTTCTACGATTTGCTCTAATTGTAATCTAGTCATTTTAATACCAACTAGAATCCAAAGAAAAACAAAAAAATCTTCAAAAAAACCCTACAATAAAAAACACCGTACCGCTCCAAACATCGGAAACATGACGTCATACATTTCATCTTTTAATTCTGCACCATTTCCCATTCACTCAGTTTTCTTTCCCGCATTGACAAGTCAAATAACGCGACGCCACCTGTGAGCTCCGAGTTGCGGAATCAATTGAAGTATTTGTATGGCCTTTGACACAAAGGTACAGACGCGTATATTTCTTCCAGTTGGATCCGAGTTATTGATGTCACAAACTGTATAGATAGTCTTTTATTTAGTTTGAAATATTCTTTTTGGAGGATTGGAAATTTGGTTATATCTATACTTATAATAAATCTGTAGAGAGGTCAATTCTGTACATTGAATATATTTTCAAAATAACTATCAGGGGGTGATAAGTGATCGATACTGATGCCAAAAATGCAATCAGTAAAATTTTTGTCTGTCTGTCTGTCTGTCTGTCTGCCTGTCTGTCTGTCTGTATGTTATTAATAGGAACAAAAACTACTGGACGGATTTTAATGAAACTTGGTACAATTATTCTTCATACTCCTGGGCAGGTTATAGGATACTTTTCATCACGCTACAATCAATAGGAGCAGAGCAGTGAAGGAAAATGTTGGGAAAACGGGAGAAGTTACACCATTTTTTAAGCTTTCGTCGCGTGTGCAGCCTTAATGGTTAAAGCTACATAGAAATCATGTATGACGGAAATGTTTTACATAAAATTATCTAAAAAAATTCCACAACAGCATATGTCTATCTTTAATGGTTGACTCACAATAACACGTATAACTCCCGATAGTTTACCAGTTCGGAGCTTTCTGATTATTTGTTATTGATTTGTTTATGTTTATGTTATTTGTTTATGTTTATAATATTCTCGCTCATGCCTAATTAACAACAGATAACATTATAACATATTCTATAAAAAAAGAATCATAGAAATCGGTGTAGAAATACCAAACTTATAATCAGCAATAAACTACGATAATCAGCAGGTCGGTCGGTAGGTATAATATAAGGCGGGAGGTCCGAGCGCGAGCTTCTCATCCCGACAAAAGTTAGGCATTGGTAGCGGTAATCGACATCCACACTGGCGTAGCCGCGGGGGTCCTCTATAGGTTATACATCAGAACAACACGTAGACTACTTTTTGTTGCGAAAACCGACATCCACGCGGGCGGAGCCGTGGGCGACCGCTAGTAAGTAAATAAAATAATAGTAAATAGAATAGAATAGTAAATATAAGAGTAAATGAAATTCTTAAAAAAATATTTTAAGGATTAATGCTATCAATTTTTTTATGTGATGAATTAAAAAGGAGATAAAATTCATCATTCTGTGGGTCTATTCATTTAAGAACAAACAAACGGAAAATTTATTATTTTATTAATTAACACTCAATGTAACTTTGTGTGAGAGGAGGCCCGTGCCCAGCAGTGGGACTATAAAAAGACTAATAATGATTTCTTTTTCGCTTGTTATTTAATTACTATATTTTGTACTAGAAAAGAGATTTGAGAAGATTATAGATTATTTGAGAAGAGATAGATATGTTTGAAATAAATATTTTTTTATGAATATTCATTAAAATAACAGTTCTTGTCCTATCCCTTTCTTGGTCCGAAGTTGACGACAAACTACTTCACGATAGTCAAAATGTACAAACAAAAGTACTCACTTCAGAGATGCAAACTTATCTGACAGGAATCGAATATTTTCACAAAATATCATAATAAAAACCTGACCAATATATTTGCCGTCGTTACTGTAATACTCTAAACTTTCCTTAAACATGAGATCTTACAGAAATAGAAAACTTATTTCCGATCTCAATAAATAAAAGATCACTAAGAGTTAATTTTGAAACAAAAATAACTTGTATAAGCGTCCCAATGTTTACTTATAAAGAATTCATGAAAAGAATAATTCAAATGTACTTATACAGACGCCAGCACATCAAGCTACTACGATCTGTAAAATTTCGTAAATAGATTTTCAACTTTATCGCTGAAGCATAAGGTTCAAAGTTGATTGATGCAAAATTGAACGGTATTGAGTGAAACTCTTCTAAGGGAATAAAATCTATGCCGTCGAGTATTAAGCCCACATACACTTAAACTAGTTATAGATGAAACAATGGATCTATTCGGGTCCCTAAGGAAGAACCTTCCCTTGTAGCTACAGTCGTTAGCAAAAAGGGCACTACTATCATTATTTAAACCAATGTTATAAAAAAGAGGTACGATCCGACCCGATATCTGTTTGGAAATTTTACTTATTGCGACTATTAATGCATAATATTTACGAATATTACTGAGGAATTGTATATTAGATTGCGACCACTCTTTTTTATTTAATTATAATTAAAAACGTGTTGAATAATAATTATTCATTTAACCAAGTTATAAAAAGTCAATTGTACATATATCCTACTACTATTATAAAGGCGAAAGTTTGTAAGTATGGATGTTTGTTACTCTTTCACGTAAAAACTACTGAATGGATTTGAATGAAACTTTACCACAATATAGCTTATACATCAGAATAACACATAGACTACTTATTGTCGCGAAAACCGACATCCACGCGGGCGGAGCCGCGGGCGAACGCTAGTAAAATATAAATATCAAAAACATTTTTTTATTATTGTTGGGCTGTAAGGCCTGCAGAAATTTGGCAATAACGATTTATGATAAGGCAGTCCAATCAACTGGAGATAATTTTTAGGATACTGTTAGTGCTGCGCCGCAGCCTGCGTACCAAGGATGAACAAGGATGAAAACAATGTAATTTGAGAAATTTGACTGCCTCGTTGGTGTAGTAGTCGCATATTGCGACTGCTGTGCACGGGGTCTCGGGTTCGATTCCCGGGTCAGACCGAAATCTCTTCGTGGATTTCGAGAAACTGCCATAAAGCAGCCAGGAGTCTGGAATTTGGTGATTGATACAACCGTGCATCGGAGAGCACGTAAATGTCGGTCCTGCGCCTGAATTCTCTCCGGTCGTGTCGGATTGCCATCCCATCGGACTATGAGAGTGAGGCAATAGAGAGTGCACCTGTATCTGCGCGAATGCTTGTGCACTATTATATATCCTGCAGAGCCGGCTGAGTCTTTGTCGTGAATTTTTCAGTATTTTATTGTGTACCAAAAAGACGGACATCAGTTCTTTAGCAGTTTTAAATCTAAAATTAACTAGCTAGCAATTATCGCAACACCTACATTCTGGGAAAATGAACAGTAAAATTACATTGAATCACGCCTTCGTCGAATACAGTACTGCAGTGCTAGCAAAACTTCAAGACAATTGTTAATAAAAAGTTTTTGTCAATAATTTAGCTATAAGTCTATGGGGCATTTTTGCATTTTTATGTTTTTTTTTTTAGGAAAATTACATAACATAGCATAGCATAACATAGCATTGAGCAAGCGTGGTGATTAACGCTCAATCCTTCTCCGTGCGAAAAGAGCCCTGTGTCCAGCAGTGGGACGATAAAAAAAGGATGATGATGACACAACATAAGAGGAAACTTCTTTCGTTGCTTAGACAAAAGGTATCAAATAATTCATCCGAGGATATAAAAGTCACTCATAGGATCACATGAACTGTGAACTGCCTTATAGAAGAATCAAAATTTTGGTACTTATAATATTTCATGGAAGGGATTTTTTTGCAAGAGTTACATGGAAGGGATTTTTAGCAACGGTCCTGGCACGCGAAGGAATCCGGAAGGAACAAAATTATACTCCCTCCAGCTACATCCACAATGGAAATGTCATTTAGACGATTTAACACTCAAAAAATATTATACTATTATACGAGTGTGTGGATTCTGCTGGTTACCAACTGTTCGGACTATGACGTAGACATTTAGCGACTTAGGTTCTACGATTTGCTCTAATTGTAATCTAGTCATTTTAATACCAACTAGAATCCAAAGAAAAACAAAAAAATCTTCAAAAAAACCCTACAATAAAAAACACCGTACCGCTCCAAACATCGGAAACATGACGTCATACATTTCATCTTTTAATTCTGCACCATTTCCCATTCACTCAGTTTTCTTTCCCGCATTGACAAGTCAAATAACGCGACGCCACCTGTGAGCTCCGAGTTGCGGAATCAATTGAAGTATTTGTATGGCCTTTGACACAAAGGTACAGACGCGTATATTTCTTCCAGTTGGATCCGAGTTATTGATGTCACAAACTGTATAGATAGTCTTTTATTTAGTTTGAAATATTCTTTTTGGAGGATTGGAAATTTGGTTATATCTATACTTATAATAAATCTGTAGAGAGGTCAATTCTGTACATTGAATATATTTTCAAAATAACTATCAGGGGGTGATAAGTGATCGATACTGATGCCAAAAATGCAATCAGTAAAATTTTTGTCTGTCTGTCTGTCTGTCTGTCTGCCTGTCTGTCTGTCTGTATGTTATTAATAGGAACAAAAACTACTGGACGGATTTTAATGAAACTTGGTACAATTATTCTTCATACTCCTGGGCAGGTTATAGGATACTTTTCATCACGCTACAATCAATAGGAGCAGAGCAGTGAAGGAAAATGTTGGGAAAACGGGAGAAGTTACACCATTTTTTAAGCTTTCGTCGCGTGTGCAGCCTTAATGGTTAAAGCTACATAGAAATCATGTATGACGGAAATGTTTTACATAAAATTATCTAAAAAAATTCCACAACAGCATATGTCTATCTTTAATGGTTGACTCACAATAACACGTATAACTCCCGATAGTTTACCAGTTCGGAGCTTTCTGATTATTTGTTATTGATTTGTTTATGTTTATGTTATTTGTTTATGTTTATAATATTCTCGCTCATGCCTAATTAACAACAGATAACATTATAACATTTTATAAGGATATATTAACATTAGGATACTGTTAGTGCTGCGCCGCAGCCTGCGTACCAAGGATGAACAAGGATGAAAACAATGTAATTTGAGAAATTTGACTGCCTCGTTGGTGTAGTAGTCGCATATTGCGACTGCTGTGCACGGGGTCTCGGGTTCGATTCCCGGGTCAGACCGAAATCTCTTCGTGGATTTCGAGAAACTGCCATAAAGCAGCCAGGAGTCTGGAATTTGGTGATTGATACAACCGTGCATCGGAGAGCACGTAAATGTCGGTCCTGCGCCTGAATTCTCTCCGGTCGTGTCGGATTGCCATCCCATCGGACTATGAGAGTGAGGCAATAGAGAGTGCACCTGTATCTGCGCGAATGCTTGTGCACTATTATATATCCTGCAGAGCCGGCTGAGTCTTTGTCGTGAATTTTTCAGTATTTTATTGTGTACCAAAAAGACGGACATCAGTTCTTTAGCAGTTTTAAATCTAAAATTAACTAGCTAGCAATTATCGCAACACCTACATTCTGGGAAAATGAACAGTAAAATTACATTGAATCACGCCTTCGTCGAATACAGTACTGCAGTGCTAGCAAAACTTCAAGACAATTGTTAATAAAAAGTTTTTGTCAATAATTTAGCTATAAGTCTATGGGGCATTTTTGCATTTTTATGTTTTTTTTTTTAGGAAAATTACATAACATAGCATAGCATAACATAGCATTGAGCAAGCGTGGTGATTAACGCTCAATCCTTCTCCGTGCGAAAAGAGCCCTGTGTCCAGCAGTGGGACGATAAAAAAAGGATGATGATGACACAACATAAGAGGAAACTTCTTTCGTTGCTTAGACAAAAGGTATCAAATAATTCATCCGAGGATATAAAAGTCACTCATAGGATCACATGAACTGTGAACTGCCTTATAGAAGAATCAAAATTTTGGTACTTATAATATTTCATGGAAGGGATTTTTTTGCAAGAGTTACATGGAAGGGATTTTTAGCAACGGTCCTGGCACGCGAAGGAATCCGGAAGGAACAAAATTATACTCCCTCCAGCTACATCCACAATGGAAATGTCATTTAGACGATTTAACACTCAAAAAATATTATACTATTATACGAGTGTGTGGATTCTGCTGGTTACCAACTGTTCGGACTATGACGTAGACATTTAGCGACTTAGGTTCTACGATTTGCTCTAATTGTAATCTAGTCATTTTAATACCAACTAGAATCCAAAGAAAAACAAAAAAATCTTCAAAAAAACCCTACAATAAAAAACACCGTACCGCTCCAAACATCGGAAACATGACGTCATACATTTCATCTTTTAATTCTGCACCATTTCCCATTCACTCAGTTTTCTTTCCCGCATTGACAAGTCAAATAACGCGACGCCATCTGTGAGCTCCGAGTTGCGGAATCAATTGAAGTATTTGTATGGCCTTTGACACAAAGGTACAGACGCGTATATTTCTTCCAGTTGGATCCGAGTTATTGATGTCACAAACTGTATAGATAGTCTTTTATTTAGTTTGAAATATTCTTTTTGGAGGATTGGAAATTTGGTTATATCTATACTTATAATAAATCTGTAGAGAGGTCAATTCTGTACATTGAATATATTTTCAAAATAACTATCAGGGGGTGATAAGTGATCGATACTGATGCCAAAAATGCAATCAGTAAAATTTTTGTCTGTCTGTCTGTCTGTCTGTCTGCCTGTCTGTCTGTCTGTATGTTATTAATAGGAACAAAAACTACTGGACGGATTTTAATGAAACTTGGTACAATTATTCTTCATACTCCTGGGCAGGTTATAGGATACTTTTCATCACGCTACAATCAATAGGAGCAGAGCAGTGAAGGAAAATGTTGGGAAAACGGGAGAAGTTACACCATTTTTTAAGCTTTCGTCGCGTGTGCAGCCTTAATGGTTAAAGCTACATAGAAATCATGTATGACGGAAATGTTTTACATAAAATTATCTAAAAAAATTCCACAACAGCATATGTCTATCTTTAATGGTTGACTCACAATAACACGTATAACTCCCGATAGTTTACCAGTTCGGAGCTTTCTGATTATTTGTTATTGATTTGTTTATGTTTATGTTATTTGTTTATGTTTATAATATTCTCGCTCATGCCTAATTAACAACAGATAACATTATAACATATTCTATAAAAAAAGAATCATAGAAATCGGTGTAGAAATACCAAACTTATAATCAGCAATAAACTACGATAATCAGCAGGTCGGTCGGTAGGTATAATATAAGGCGGGAGGTCCGAGCGCGAGCTTCTCATCCCGACAAAAGTTAGGCATTGGTAGCGGTAATCGACATCCACACTGGCGTAGCCGCGGGGGTCCTCTATAGGTTATACATCAGAACAACACGTAGACTACTTTTTGTTGCGAAAACCGACATCCACGCGGGCGGAGCCGTGGGCGACCGCTAGTAAGTAAATAAAATAATAGTAAATAGAATAGAATAGTAAATATAAGAGTAAATGAAATTCTTAAAAAAATATTTTAAGGATTAATGCTATCAATTTTTTTATGTGATGAATTAAAAAGGAGATAAAATTCATCATTCTGTGGGTCTATTCATTTAAGAACAAACAAACGGAAAATTTATTATTTTATTAATTAACACTCAATGTAACTTTGTGTGAGAGGAGGCCCGTGCCCAGCAGTGGGACTATAAAAAGACTAATAATGATTTCTTTTTCGCTTGTTATTTAATTACTATATTTTGTACTAGAAAAGAGATTTGAGAAGATTATAGATTATTTGAGAAGAGATAGATATGTTTGAAATAAATATTTTTTTATGAATATTCATTAAAATAACAGTTCTTGTTCCATCCCTTCCTCGGTCTGAAGTTGACGACAAACTACTTCACGATAGTCAAAATGTACAAACAAAAGTACTCACTTCAGACATGCAAACGTATAATATTTTCACAAAATATCATAATAAAAACCTGACCAATATATTTGCAGTCGTCATTGTAATACGCTAAACTTTCCTTAAACATGAGATCTTACAGAAATAGAAAACTTATTTCTGATCTCAATAAATAAAAGATCACTGAGTTAATTTTGAAACAAAAATAACTTGTATAAGCGTCCCAATGTTTACTTATAAAGAATTCATGAAAACAATAATTCAAATGTACTTATACAGACACAAGCACATCAAGCTACTACAATCTGTAAAATTTCGTTAATAGATTTTTAACTTTATCGCTGAAGCATAAGGTTCAAAGTTGATTGATGCAAAATTGAACTGTATTGAGTGAAACTCTTCTAAGGGAATAAAATCTATGTCGTCGAGTATTAAGCCCACATACACTTAAACTAGTTATAGATGAAACAATGGATCCATTCGGGTCCCTAAGGAAGAACCTTCCCTTGTAGCTACAGTCGTTAGCAAAAAGGGCAATACTATCACTATTTCAAACCAACTTTATAAAAAAGAGGTACGATTGGTATCGGTTTTTGTTTTCATATAGGTTTTCTTTTACGATTAATGGCCGCTTTCTGAATACTGTTATCGGCGGCTTATTTTATTCTAAAAAAACTTAAAACCCTTAAAAAACTGGTCATTAGTCTAGTCTGTCTATTTTCTTTCTTCTACGTGTCTACGTATTGGACGCGATTAGCGTTTAATACATTGAAACAAAATGCTTTATTTAATTATAACTCTCGGAACTAAGTTTAAGGGCCAGTTTCACTGGTTACGGATAGCCACTGTCTACCAAATAAATTAAAAAATGGAAAAGAATTTGTATGAAATTATCTCCCAGTAAACTATCTGGAACTCATCCGTAACCGGTGAAATTGGCCGTAAGTCTTATTAAACAACTAGCTACTATTGCCCGAGGGAACTAATCCCCGCATCTGGATAAATTAAAAAGTAGCCTATGTCCTTTCTCAGACTCTAAAGTACATGTTACCAAATTTTATTTAAATGAGTTCACTGGTGTTGGTATGAAAGCGTGACAGACAAACAGACAGACAGAGTTGCTTCCTACTTCCTTCTTTCTTACAAGAAAGGAGTAAGGATAAATTAACGACAATACAAAAAAAAATACTTATACAAAAAGTTAAGTTAATATCAATATCGAAAAAGATATCACCTAAGCCCTTTTTGTTACCGATCGCAAAATACAACGCAGGTATATTGCAAGGTAAGGTATACGTAAATTAATCAAGCCCTACACGATTAGATTAACCGTCTACCGTGGGGAGAGGTGTTTTATATACCTACTTATGTGCTTCGTTACCTTATTTAATTTAATTTCCCTGAGATTCTTTTATCTGTAGTACGTCGTGTTTTTGCTTATAACTTATGGACAGTTTCTGAGTACTCTTATCAGCATTAAATAAACCGCCGTAAAAGTATTCAGAAATTGGTCATTAGACGTTTGGTCGTATGACAGTGACATAATAATCTTTTCCACGATTATTTTTCTTTTCACTACTGTATGGATTTTGAAGAAGATTAACAGTGATACACCTTAATCCAATTTAAAATCACTTATAGAGCCTAATAAGTAGAAGATAGTGTTTGATATAGAGTATCTTTAAATTAAAGCATGAAGTGCTACTTCATAACTTTAGGAGATATTCATATTCATTTATATGGAATATAAGTTATTAAACTATAGTTCAGCTAATATTATGGATGCAAATACAACTGATAAACTAAGTAATACTTGCATGTATAAAAGACCAGGCCATAGCAATCCAGCATGTTCATCATCATCATCATCATCATCAGCCTATCGCAGTCCACTGCTGGACATAGGCCTCTCCAAGTGCACGCCACTGAGATCCAGCATGTTAATTACACAAAATCTCGACCGTACCGAGAATCCAACTCCGTGCCCTCAATTCGAGTCTTCAATTTCATACTTGCAAAGCCAAAGTGGGACATTATTTTTGAATCATTTTCTTTGATCGCATCAACTCAATCAGATCAATCGTGTTGACAAACTAATCCAAAATAACTTTTATTTTGTTGACTAAGATTCACAGTCGACATTTCAATTTGTAATTGAAAAGCTAGGAAAAGGATTTACCTTGTAATTCCAAACTCAGTGAAGTAATAAAACATTCCTTGAATAGAAATCCTTAAAGTTATTCCCTGTTCCTAATTTATAGTACTCATCTTGTACTTCAGATTCGGTTGCGACGTCTAACGTAAGCGGACGACAGTCAAATCAATTTGTTATTTTATACAAAAAACATATAAAGATATTGGATGTCATTATAATTTGTTCGAAAGATGTAATTTAAAGGTTTTTTTTTATATAAAATCATCAAATAACAATTGCTGTGGGTGCAGCTGGAGGGAGTGGCAGAGTCTCACTGACTAAAATCTACTATGTTCCTTCTGGAGGTACCTGTGATTTTAAAAAGGTATTGAGTGCAATTTGGCCGGTACGTGAGAGAAAAGAGGTATCGTACCTTAATAATTACATCGTGAGATTGTTGTGTAAAATATATATGTGTAAAGTCGTTGTACTGAAATGTGTGATATAAGGTTTAATATTTAAAAAAAAATACTTCTATACCAAACTTTCTTACTTCTAAATACCCGTAACGACTGCCAAAGATAATACCTATGATAGCCGGGATTTATAATTTAAAAATTAATTTCGAAACACGGAAACTCTTTTAGACATAAATCCAAAGACGCCAAGACAGAAAAGACGCAAAGGCGCCAAGCATCGCTTAACCTGTAATCCGTTCACCCAAGCGGCCATTACTTTGTTATGAGCTAAGAATGGTGCAAGAATTATTGTGTAAATTAGCAAGATAATATGAGCTTAAAATTAGAGTCAGATCCTTCTTTTCATCTTCAAATAAAAAAAACATACATTGCCTGACAACTCCTTGAAAATTTAATAAAACCAGTTCGTTAATGGCAATTTTGCCATGAAAACAAAACTAGATCACCTGTCTTTTGAACTACGATAGTACGGCTTAAGTGTGACTAGGTAGCTTGCTCAAATGCGCCGTAAAGCTGACATAGGATAGTATGGAAATGTGTAACATACATTTAAGATACGGCAGACATTTTACACTAAACAGAGAGACAAGGAAGACCATTTAATTCTACCCAAACCATATTTCATTGACAATGACAACACAGGAAAAAAAAGTCGTTCAAACCAAACGCTCACTCCTACTTTAATAGATTTTACACTTGAGGGGGTAATGGAAACCAATTTTGTAAGACCTCCGGCTAAGTTAGCATCTGTCTTCTTTATTGGGATTTATCTTTGAACCAGTGGGGAGAATAGTTTCATCTTATAGTGGCCGTGTTTAATAATGATCAGGAGGTCTTGTCAAGCAGTCTCGGGGTATAATGGACGAAGTTGGACTAAACTTGGACCATCAATAACTGATGGCATAAAGTTTGAGGGAAATTTTTACTAATAATAGAGGGTAAGGACGTGATGGCTTCATATTTCTTTTGCTTGATTATAGTTATGACGATCAAATTGTTGGAGGAATTATTAAAATTTAAGACTCTTGGAACGGGTACATGATTTAATTGCTGAATAGATTTTGATGAAAGTCTACGTGACACAGTGGACAAACGCGTGTCTATCATCATTAAATTTTATAAAACAATACGTCTAATTTAAACAATTTTATAAATCAATCGTCCGTGCATTACGTTAGTTCGCGATTAAGTCAAAAACTAAAGCTACTCGGATTTTCAAGCAGTTTTCAACAATAAACGTGTTGCATGAAACACACTTTGGTTTATACTATATATATGGTTTATACTATATGAATAATACTAAAATACGTAGAAACGACACCATCTAATCCCAAAGAACATTTTGGCCACTAACACCAAGACTTAGAAGTGTGTCATTTTTCACATTTTATAGTCTTGTGAGAGCAGAAACTGTCAATATTAATATAGGGTTAGTGCATTATACGAGTTGTTATGTCAGCACCCATACACTGACCCATATAGCCGTTTGCTTAAGTGGGTAAACAAACTAACTTGCTCTTAGACTATGGGCAGTTTGCAATATGCTGCCTAAATCAATTTGGGTTTTAAGTTTCCTTTAGTTAACAGATTTTCGTGGTAAGAACTTTAGTTTTAGTTAAATTTTGTCGCGTTTCAAGTTACCAACTTACTTCTTGCACTCTGTTAAAACGCCTATGAGGATTTTTTAGGGTTCCGTACCCAAAGGGTAAAACGGAACCCTATTGTTTTCGCTCCTCTGTCCGTCCGTCCGTCCGTCTGTCACCAGGCTGTATCTCATGAACCGTGATAGTTAGAGAGTTGAAATTTTTACAGATGATGTATATAAAAAATACTGAAAACTAGAATAAAATAAATATTTTGGGGGGCTCCCATACAACAAACGTGATTTTTTTGTTCATTTTTGCTCGATATCGATAACGGCAACAGGTAGATGCTTGAAATATTCACAGAATATGGAATGTATTACTTACTTTAAAAATAAGTAATTTTATTAAAATTAAATTAATATTTGAGGGGGGCTCCCTTACAACAAACATGATTTTTGTCCGTTTTATAAATAATGGTACGGAACCTTTCGTGCGCGAGTCCGACTCGCACATGGCCGGTTTTTTTTTTAACCTTTAAGCTGCTGTTTCGATAAGTAAAATACTACAGACAAACAGACCTATTGTCCTCGATATATCACTGCATTGCCCAAACCCTTGTTACTTTATCTTCGAAGGGAAGGGAAATACAAAAAGTCCTGAATAATATAGGAGGAAATAAAACTTCGACATCGCTACCTATCTGCGAACTGGCGAATGAATATGTTATGTCTTGTTCGTGATTAGTATTTCAACTAGTTTTGTATTGGGACTACATAATATGTCCTGTACAGGTGGCGGATTTCCTTAGAGATTGCTTGCACCATAACCGGCAAATGGTTTGGACGGCATGATCATCATACTAGCTTCAGACTAGCTTGTGTAAGCTGTTTCACTCGCGATCCGTGGAAACTACTCTGCGCACTCGGATAAAAATTAGCGTATAGTTTTCCTCGATAGCTAGGATATCTAACACTGAAATATTTTTAAATCGGACCCGAATTTAGTGAGATCAGCGCATTCAAGTAAACAAACAAACATCAGCTTTATAATATTAGGTACAGATTGATAGGTTTATTCTTTGTATTACGGTTGAACGAAATCTTGTACGGTTAAGCAAAACTAATTCCATTAGGGCCAGGGTCTCCCTGGGCTGCGGATTGTTTGAAAGAGTTACCGTGGCCCTGGCACGCAGGGACCTCCCGAAGGAACATAGTGGGTTTTAGTCAGTAAGAGTCTGGCACTCCCTCCAGCTGCAGCTACCCTCAGCGGGAGGGGTCATTTGATGATTTCCCAAGAAAAAAAAGGCCTTCTACTTTCGTCATTCGTAACTTCTACGTATTATTGTTTGGTTTCATTATAATTATGATCCTAAGACAATTTAAGTCCTCTGAATGATAATATCATCAATATTTAATTTCCTAATACAAATTCTCATAAATTATTATTTTAAATTTTGAATATGGAGTTTTGTTTGTTTTTATTATGAGTTTTTTTTATTTGCGTTGTTAATTCTGATAAAAGATTTACTTGCAAGCTTACATAAAATAAAATATTCATAACTGCTTAGTCTAGCTTTTAGTGACTAAAATCTGTAAAACTCTAAACTTTATTACTACAAGCATTTTATTTCAAATGTGTACATTAAAGCGAAATATTTAAATAAGAAACCTAGAAAATGGCAAGCCTTATTTTACAATTACTAGGGCATTAGAATTCACTTGAGAGCTCTCTAAGAGGCTCTTAAAGAAAGTAGCAGACCTTCTTAGCACTAATTGACTTTATGAGATCAATCACCGACCTAACAAAAATACAAGACATAAATTAACAAAAAATCTGAAACAAAAACTAAAGTACGGCAGCGTAATAATTAATGATCATGTACGCACTCGATAGGTCAGAATAATTTCATAAGGGCACATACACAGTAATAGTGATACGGCGGCAAAAACCTTAATAAATGGAGCAGCAATCAACATTTTTTATATTCGTATGATGAAGAGTGGGATCATAGTTGACGTCACAAGCTTGTATGTGCATCCTTTTTCTGTTATTTAACTGTTTGACTTTTGAAAGGTTTATAAATTACTTATTTCTCAACGGATTCCAAAAATTATTTCTGTTTTTGGTTTTGTAAAATGTTACTTTTGATACGAATAAATAAAAAAAATAGTCAAATACCCTATTCTGCGCTGTTAAGTCAGTCATTATCCTTTAGTCATTAGCCTTTCTGACGTTTCACTACTGGCCACATGCCGTTTCTCACACAAAGAAGTTATTGAGCGTTAATCACCACTCTTGTCTTTTGCTCTTTGCCCATTGCATTGGCTCATGGGACTCGAGACATTTTCTTGAACCAACAAAAACACAACGAAAACATTACTTGTGTTAGTTGTGTAAAATACACCACTTTGCACAAGCAGAGTCACATTGCACTCAAACCCGCACTCATGCTTGAGAGACTGGTGCTTTAACGACTAGGCCACCACGATCTTAGAGCACTTTTAGTTTTTTTTTTTTTGTATTTTCTTTATATAAAGTCCGCTTCCTTATAGTGGATGTGCTAAACAATTGAAAACTAGTATAATATGTTCCATGTGGTTGTACGGTCGTCAAAGGTATGCTCAACTAAATCATGGAAGAGAGACCCTTGGCGCACGATATCGCATCGTAGTTCTCCTGCGTTACGATTCACATCGTGCCTCGCAGATTTGTGATCATGCCCTAAGATCAAAACTTGGATAACAAGAGACGATCACGCGAATGGCTTTTCGGAGAAGTTTTTTCATTAGCCACTTCGATTCGCGAAGTCAGGGCATTGTATGATTCATAGTCATTGATTTTTGTATGATAATCGAGGTAAATAAGGTCGTCAGGTAGACGACCTTATTCATATCGATCATATCTGAAGGGTTCGATCGATAAGATTAAGCAAGGATTGGCGCGGTCGATCATCTTATCATGAGGGATTCCTCCTTTTTTCGGAAGGCACAATATACATAATCATAGGTATTTATTTATAAAGCATCTTAAAATAATGTCAGTTTAATTTATCATTTTGAACCGCAAATTGTTTCCAATTTTTTATTGATATAATATAACCGAAATAAGAATACGGCTTGATGTGAAAAATCGGTAACGTCAATACTTAGTATTTTCATACAAATTGCATAGAAAGTAACCGTTTTTGACAGTTCAATAAAAGTAATGAATTTGACTAGTTGTCATCTACCGTATTGGTGGGTCCCGGTGATCATTTGTACATCTTTGACGGTAGTTGCTTGTAGTCAGAAGCTAGTAAGTGTGACACAGTCTTACCAAGGGGTATCGGGTTGCTCAGGCATGTAAAACTGCTCACATTATAATATTTTCCGTTTCCCTCTTACGATTTGCGGTAGAATAGCGAATATTGTTACCATTTTTAACCCAACACTGACGCTTATATTTGCTTTGGAGTGCTGCCATAAAAACCTGTCGCACGAGTATGTAAATCGTCCTATGCATGTTAACAATACCACTCTAACATAGCCTTTCAAACAAAACAGTAATACAATATCACGACTTCAATCCCAGGAGGGGTAAGCAGAATTAAAATTACCAATGGGATACTAATAATTTGTCAATAATTTTATGTCTCATGTGGCTCTTAATTAAAGTCATCGAATAACTTCTCGATTTGGGTTGCAATTGATGAATAATTGCCTCGAGGTAAGCCAGCAGGCTTAGCATGGCGATTTTATATCTATTGTGTCAAGAAAAGACAAAGCTCTTTCTGTCAATGTCAACATGTCTTCTGCCCGAGCATGGCGCGACCTGTCAAGTCGCATATAATCACTTGTAGCCTAATTACAACCGAAGAAAAGAAAAATTACTTAAAAAAATGTCAAAAGAAATCTTACGTCAATCTGTCACTTTTCTGTCATTATATCCAATCTCCGATAAACAAAACTTGTTTCTACGGTTGCCATGCTAAGCCTGCTGAACTCGCCAACCTGGTCTAAATTGACGGTCCTTCAGATGTACTTAACCTTCAATGGTGGTATCATGAACGTGATAACACTGAGATTGAAACGTATATTATTAAAAATAATATCAATAATTACGTGATAAAAAATATTACCTCATTATTACTAAGAGAGAGGAAGTAATAATTGCAGTATT
The DNA here is from genome assembly GCA_958496145.1 of Heliothis peltigera. Taxonomy (NCBI): domain Eukaryota; kingdom Metazoa; phylum Arthropoda; class Insecta; order Lepidoptera; family Noctuidae; genus Heliothis; species Heliothis peltigera. The sequence continues at coordinate 3,521,745 of OY292345.1, read as the reverse complement.
ATTATTTCATCTCTTTTCTTTTATGATGCTAAATTCAAGGATTAAATCTGTATGGGGCCTAACCCTGTTTGAATTGCGGGTTTTTATAAGAGTTATCGCGACATTGGTACAGAAAGGGCTCTAGAAGGAACAAGAGTGTGTTTTTGTCAGCAGAAGTCTGATATTCCCTCCAGCTGCACTGAATATTGATTATTTCCCACTCAAATAAATAGTTTTCCCTTGAAAGGTTCAATCGTAAAATAAGTTACTTAATGTATTTCTTAAAAGATGAATCCTCGGGTAAACATTGTTACATATTGCCGAACTGCTTCTGAAGCAGCATATTTAAAAAAATATCTTAACATCGAAAGATCTGAGACAAATTTCATAAGAGCCAATGTTAAACCAATATTGACGAAACTTACAACCGAAACCGCTTTAACAAAATACACGAAAACAAAACATTTACAAAATATCAAATTACGCGATTATCCCGAGCGAAAATTACAACATTCTTATGAGAAATACCGATAATAAATTCTCCATAAGCGGGCAAACTGTTCGGTTTTATCATGAGCGGGCGAACGGCTCAAATATGTCGGCCTATCGACATTATAAGGCCGAAAGGGTTGTGCCAACCTAACCCACATTTGTTAACAAGAAAATACTATCGCGGAGCCCTATCTCAATATACTTTTTAGGAACATCTGTTATAAGTAGCCCAAAGGCTTAAAGGCAACACTTCCAACTTTGTATTACAAATTCTTGAAATTTCCAGAATTTTGCTGCTCAATTTTATTGGTAATTGTATCGACTTTGTTCTTAGTTTCAAAGTTGTTTCGGTATTTTTTCGACTCCTTGTTTGAATTATGTAATTAGAGTTTTATGAATAAAAATGAATAACGTCTTTACCAAGTCAAACATTGCCTCTCTCTTAGAACCCCCGTAGACTGCAGACTTTAATAGGCTAATGGTTTGATTGGGCTCTTAATCAGTACGGAGAAGATTGGTAGGCAGTGCGATCATTACAACGATCAGGTCTCGTCAGAAAATTGCAGTGTGCGGTGGCTCTTATCGTCCCATGGAACGGCGATGCAAACGACCGGGGAAATATCAGCTAGAGGTAAGATAGTTTTATTATGAGCACGAAGGAGTCTCGATATAGCTAGAAAATGTATTGTTACCCATGAACTGACCACAACGAACGCTATCAAATCTAATAAAATTGATCCCAATGGTTTTAAAATTGAGGGTTTCAAAGACGCAAGTGATGTCCCATGGCAGTGATTTAAATCGAAAGCATTTACTAAATGCAAATAACGGGGATACCCTCCACAATTTACGTAGGCAATTTGTGGCAGGTAACTAGTTAAGACCATTCCGCGAAACAATGCGATAGTAACAAAAGCTATAAATTAATTAAATTGAATTTCTAAAAACAATTACAAGTCAATTGAAAATGTAACGTAAACACGAAACTGTAAACTCTGAATTGCGATTTCAGACACAATAGGGGCCAAAGGTGAGGGCCAAAATTATGAGGTTTGTTGTTATTCCAAATTGTTTCCGATTTTGTGCTGAAAATTACCCCTAACTTTGGGAAATCTGAGTAGAACGGAGATTAATGTTCGGAGTTCAGCTAACTAGCGACACGGGAGGCGCTCCGGACGAAATTTTTTGCTCAGTTGTAAAAGCTTAGGGCCTTATGTTATATGTAAGGCTGGCATCCGTAAAAACAGGTTGAGTGAACATTCTGTTTATAAAGCAAATGGAGGATTCAGTTTTTCTCCATAATCTACGACCTATGTGGAATTTGGGCTTCATGAAAAATATATTTATACTTATCATGATATTTTTTGTTGACGACAAAGGCCGAGACCTAACGGGGCTGCGGGTTGTTCACAAGAACTACCGCGGCTCTGGCACACAACGAACTCTAGAAGGAATAAAGTGGGTTGTACAGCAATCAAGAGGAGTCGTGTTATACATTAATATTTCAATTCTCAACCTTTGATCCATAGCAACATTAACAAGACCAAAGCTAAAAAGGTTATACAATTTTTCTGTCTACCAGTAGATAATTTAAACTAATGTAGGCGAGTACAGGACACAGTGAGTTTAAACGTGGGTCCCAAATCGTGATTGGATATAAAAACATCAAAACGTATATTTTTGTTCCTAACAGGCAGCGAGTTTAATTAAGCCCTTGTATGTTAGACTTATATAGGATTAAGCCTAAAATAAATTTGAAAATTTTCTATCATGCGTATTTTTTATAAATTGGATTAGCTTCGTTATCTATTTTTGATTTCTCTTCCTGCAGGCTTAGCATGGCGATTCTATATCTATTCTAAAACAAAACACAAAAATGACAAACTCTTTCTGTCAATGTCAACATGTCTTCTGTCCGAGCACGACGTGACCTGTCAACTCGCATATAACCAATTGTAGACTTATGTCGACCGATGAAAAGAAAAATTTCTTCAAAAAATATCAAAAGAAATATTACGTCAATCTGTAATTTTTCTGTTATTATGTCCATTCTCCGGTAGACAAAACTAGTTTCTATGGTTGTCATGCTAAGCCTGCTGGAATTAATACACATATGATGATTTAATTTTCTATTATAACCAATCGAGAGGAGACATGATGAGACATTCCTGTTTATTTTGACTGCCTCCTAGGATAAGTAGTCGCATAGCACTACTGCTGTGCAGAAAGTCTCGAGTTCGATACTCTAGTCGCTTTGTTGGTTTTAAGAGACTTTCATAAAGCAGCCCCAAGTTTGGAAGTTGATGATTAATACACCGTGCATCGGAGTCCACGTAGATCTCTCTCCGGTCGTGTTGGATTGACGTCCCATCGGACTATGAGAGTGAAAAAATAGATAGTGCACCTGTATCTATAATAAGTCTTTCGGCCGCCCCATCCGGCAATCGATCTGGATGCCATTATTAAATTCCAAAGTCAGTTTTTTACGTTTTTAGGCTAAAAAATAGGTCGAGATCAAGGTCAAGGTCGTCAAGATGTTGAGGAGGATCCTGGCCAAATCTAGTCACTTAAGCCCTGTGAAAAGCCAGTGCAGGTCGCTAGCTTAAAATATATAATTGTTATTCTATTTATAAAATATAAAAAAAACAAAACTTCACAAACAACAGTAGACATGTCTAATAACATGTATAACACAGAGTAATTTGCGTTTTGATTACACGATACAATTTAATTTAACCTCAATCAGTTCAAAGCAACTGAATAACTCTTAAGTAACGGAAATAAAGTTCAAAATGCTTTAGCAAATATTTTTAAGATGTAAAAATCTGTATTGATTGTCATTTAATGTCGATGTTGCGTGATCGACTGAAGGTTACGTCAATTTGTACTCAATTTGCACTTTGAAAATTCCTTGTATGGACAGTTGGATTAGACTTACTTTTTATTTTATCATTTTTAAAACAGTCACTTATTTTAAACCTGAACTTACTTGTGTATTTGTTTATGTTTGTTATTATGTATATCAGCGATTTTGATAGTTTACGGTAGGTTGATGTGCTGGCGTCTATACATTCATGTGCCGTGTATTATATCCAAAGACCCAATAAAAAAAATAAAAAACACACTAGTAATATAATATAATCTCTGATTTATAAATCAGAATATTAAAAAAAATGTTTACGACTCCTGGCGCCAAAGCTTTGACAGCAAAAGAATTTTTAATACAGCCGCTCAGTTTTAATATTTTTGGTGCCATGAAAATCTAGAACAAATGCTTGTGTAAGATTCTTTCAGGCAATTTCGTTCGTAGCTTTCAGATATTGACTTGGATGCACATTGTGGAAGCTGGGCTCAATGTTTGAAATTCGAGATAAAACGGAGGTGGGAAATATATGAAAACTGAAGTAACTTGGGGACTGTTACCTATAGTAGGAGAGGCGAGGATGCAAAATCTGTAGGAACTCGAGCGTCATGCGGACCTATTGGAGTTTGTAGATTAATGAAACATAAGAATAAAATGTTAGACAATTTTTTCCCTCCTTCGGCGATGGGGAAAGGTTCTACAGACTTTCAAATTTTTTTAATGAACAGCTATTTGTATAAAGTAAAGAAAATCAAATATTGATACTGTAGGTCTGATACTGACATCAAATATCATACTTATCTGCCTTTATAGTAGTGGGATTTCCAATACAGCATGCTTAGCATGACAACCGAAGAAACAAGTTTTGTCTTCCAGAGAATGGACATAATGACAGATAAGTGACAGATTGACGTAAGATTTCTTTTGATACGTAGATTTTTTTTTCTTTTCTTCGATGGACAAAGAGTCTACAAGTGATTATATGCGAGTTGATAGTATCTAATATCTGATATTAAGGGAGTTACTCCCAAACTCCCTTCTAGAGCTCCCCTATCGCTAGTACATTGCTGCTGGGATCTAGGTGAACGGTTTTCAAACCGGCCGATAGATTTGTCAGCATTCTGTAAGGACAGCATTCTATCGGAGAAATGTGGATTTTCAACGTATTTGTAAGTGGTCGTTTTGGGTGGACTACATCGATAAAGTGTGGCGGTATTGCAGTAGTTTTATAGTTTTATATTGGAGGTAGTTTAGGTTTTTAATTTATTATTTACATAATTTTGTTTGCGACTTTATCCGCGCTTCTAGGGGACCGCGTCCCGCACCTGGATGCCTATAACTGCTTTTTTATCAACTATTTTTTTGCTATTTTTTCACTTATAACGATGCAATTTTATGTTTCATCATCATCATTATCACAGCCTTCTTTTATCGTCCCACTGCTGGGTATAGGCCTCCTCTCCACGGAGAAGGATTGAGCGTTAAGCACCGCGCTTGCTCAATGTGGGTTGGTGATTTCAGACTTTATAGTCCGGGTCTCCTCGAGATGTTTTCCTTCACCTTCAATACGTCATTGGTGTCCAAGATAAACTTAGAAAGTGCGTATAACTTAGAAAAGATACATCGGTACTTGCCTGACCTGGAATCGAACCCGCACCCTCATACTCGAAGGGCCGATCTTTTAACCACTAGGCCACCACGACTTCATTCGAATCATAACTATAGACAGTATCAAATCCTTTGTCAAGACAGCGAGTCCACAAAGTTAATATAATTGTCATATGTTGGATTAAAGCCTTAGATCAGCCTGTAATCAGTAGTTTAAACATTAATTAATTGAACTGAAGGAAATCCATTGATTGTTTGTTGACACAATGATTACGCTAAGTAGATTTGATTTGATTGTCATTATTGTACCTATTGATAATAGTTATTAATATATCTATTGTCATGCTATATTTAGTGTTCTTTGGCAGAAAATACATGTTTATAAGAACACGGTTGAAATCACTTCAATAGAAATTTCAAATATTTCCCAATTCAAAAATTTCTTTGCATTAAAATGTGACAATAATGTATTTAAATAGGGGTTGTCTAGTGGTTAAAGCATATGGCTCTCTCGTAGGAGTATGCGGTTTCAATTTCAGGTTACGCAAGTACCAATGTGACTCTTCTATGTTATGTTCTATAAAGAACATACACATATTACAAAGACTGTAGTTAATTTGTTTGCTTGAACGCGCTGATCTGAGGAACAACTGCTCTGATTCCGAAAAATTCATTCAGTGTTAGATATTCCAGTTAACGAAGAAGGCTATAAGGTTTTTGACTAGGTGCGCGGAATAGTACCCACTATAAAATATGACAATTAGTAAGTAGCCCTAATAAGGTTCGATTCCCGCATAACTCAAACATTTGTGTGCATGAACATGGGTGTTTGATTGAGTCTGGGTGTTTCTATGTATAATATGTATGTATTTACAAAATAAAAGTATATAAGTATGTTTATCAGTTGCTTAGTACCCATAGTACAAGCTCTGCTTAGTTTGGGACTAGATGACGTTGTGTGAATGTGTGAGGGATATTTATTATATTATAAGTAAGCTCAGGATTTGACCCATCCTTATTACTATTATTCAAACGTCCCCTGTATATATTTTGCTTGCTCTGCATACAATGTTAAACACAAAAAGTCAAGGGAACATGTAGCACCTCGCTATTTTCATTTCAAACAACCAACACCCAAATATGAGAGTACGTAACCTGTTACCGTTTGAGTATAAATGATACAAGGTATAGTGATTTGTATGGCATTGATTTTTGGGACTAAATAATCGAATTTCATTGAATGCTTAGGAAAGTGTAACTTTTGTATTACAAAAGTGTTGTCTTTAATTACAATTTAAAAATTGGTATTTTTTATTAATTAATCATCATGTAATTTAATGACATCGCTACTGACCTGATTTGGTTTTGTTGCTATGGTTTACAGAATTAAATAAAATAGATGTCCATCATTTGCCTAGCCTTTTCCCAACTATGCTACTGTCAGCTTTCAGTTTAATCGAATGTAGGATTGCCGGAGTTTTACGCGGAGCGACTGCTTCACTCACCTTCTCAACCTTGTTACTCGTCTCAACCCGTGCAGCTGGAGGTAGTGTCAGACTCTCACTGACTAAATACTAAAACTATGTTCCTTCTGAAGGTCCCTGTGTTCCAGGGCCATGGTAACTCTTTCGAACAACCCGCAGCGCCTCCAGAATACTGTCATACCTTGTCTTATTAATACCCAAACAATCACAGTGTCCCCATATGAACTCTTGACCCAATTGCTAACAACCTCTGCGACGGTTTCTCCTCTGACCACTCAGAACTACAACACAAACTCAATTAGACACCGCCATTATGACTGGGTCTTAAATCGAGACCAATTTGTTTTAGAGACCCCGCACACTAAACTCTCGACCGATAGTTAACAATGGTTGGGTACTAGTTTATTTTAAAAGTAATAGTGAATACCGGCCGGATACCTGATGTGTGTGCTATTAATTTCCATTTAGATTTATGAGCTCGAACGAACTGTTGGCTGACTAAAAGTTCTCAGATCTCGGGGGCGCTTAGATTCAAGTCCTTTGGACTTCAAACGAGGCTTTTGATATTGTGCCGAAGGCAAGCAGGTCACAAATCAATCACGCTTTATTTTATTTATTACATATTATACACACATAAACATACTATTTGATAACTTCTTTTTTATTTCAATAGGAATGCGTACCTACAGCGGCTTAGCATGGCGATTCTATAGTCTATTCTGTCAAGAAAAGACAAAACTCTTTCTCACAATGTCAATATGTCTTTTGCCCGAGCATGGCGCGACCTATCAACTCGCATATAACCACTTGTAAACTTATGTCGATAGAAAGAAAGAAAAATTTCATTCAAAAAATGTCAAAAGAAATTTTGCGTCAATCTGTCACATTTCTGTCATTATGTCCATTCTCCGGTAAACAAAACTTGTTTCTACTGGTTGTCATGCTAAGCCTGCAGTACGACAGCGCTGGGTAGGAAAAAAAATCATAATCTGCACCTTCAATTTGAACTTAATAGGCATGATGACAAGGATAAAAACAAAACAAAACGAATCAGTCACGTGTTTTTTTTTAATTATTAAAATTCCGGAGCGGGAGTTTGAGACGTCATGTTCAAGTAGAATTAGTTGCCTAAAAGTGACGTCACACGAAATTTCAATGTGTTGTATCCTCGTCTTTATTAGTTTGAGTGAGAAAAAAATTTGTCCAATATTTTAGGCTGTACTAGACGGACTTATTTTTATTCGTGATGCCCATTGGGAGAATTTCATTTGGTACTATGTTATTTATTGGCTCTGCACTAAGTTACAAAAGAACAGCATAGAAAAATCCGATAACCCTTTTTCAGGATGCCTATCGATCAGTCACGCGGTTTGATTTGACAAATTATACAATCAATTAAAGTCACTCACTGAAACGTTACTTAGAAAAAAAAAACTTTAAGGCTAACTTGTACAAGTTAATCTTAAGAATTCAACATAATTAATCTTCAATTCTTTAGAAATAGGCTCTGCAAAAAGTCCAAAAAATAACTACGCGGTTTTCATTTTAGTGGTAATAATATATCATTCATAGCCGAAAGTCGTGGTGGCCTAGTGGTTAAAGCACCAGCCTCTCAAGTATTAGTGTGTGGATTCGATTTCAGGTCAGGCAAGCACCAATGCAGCTTTTCTAAGTTATATGTACTTTCTAAGTATATCTTGGATTGGACTAAGTAAAGGTGTAGGAAAAAATCTCGAGGAAACCTGGACTATAAAGTCTGAAATCACCAACCCGCATTGAGCAAGCGTGGTGATTACGCTCATTCCCTCTTTGTTGGAGAGGAGACCTGAGCCCAGTAGTGGGACGATAAAAAGGCTGACGATAATGATTCATCATCATCCTCCTGAACTTATCCCAAGTTTTATTTAGGGTCGGCGCAGCATGTTTCTGTTTCCACGCTCTTCTATCTGCCGTCATCTCACAAGTTACATTCTTTCTAGCCATATCAACTTTCACACAATCCATCCATCGTTTCTTTGGTCGTCCCCTTCCTCCAAAACCGATGCCGTTGTTGATGATTATTCGTAGTAGAAGTGAGTATTTCCTTCATAAATTTTAATGTACATCAAGTGTATTGTTTTATTTATTAAAGGACTTGTAATGAGGCGTAAGTTTATACCTCGAGGCAAGGCGAACTGTGTTTAACACTGTTGTTTGCAGTTCAAAGACTGTTAGGTCTACTTGAAACTTTGATCACGACGGATGCAAATTAGAGACGGCATAATTACGTCATGATTAGTGTTTGTTAGTTTGTTAAAAAAAAATCATTTAAAATAGGCTGAAAATCAGCACTGAAGGTCAATTTTACAAAAGACAGCACACGGAAACGCCCACCCTTTACCACTTCCTTATGTTATCGCTGGGAAGCAGAAATCGTGGAACAAAACTCCCCAACAACACTCTTATGATTGTTAATTTTTATACAGAAGCTGTGTAGGTACCTTAAATAAATAAAAATTAATTAACTGCCCCAAAATTTTGTTTAGGTACAATCCACACAATTTTTTTTTAATTGAATAGTATGACTTCGCGGGCCTAAGATTTTGAACACAATTTAATTCCATTGCTAAATTAAATAATTCTTCATTTCATTAAAAAGAAACAGCACAAAATATATTTTTAATCGTTGAACGAAAAATAAAATATCCTTATTTAAAAACAGAATATTTTTATTCCAAACATCTTCACCAACAAACATTTCACACCAAGGAATACCAAAATAAACTCCATATTCCACATCCAACTTCCTCTCGATTTGATTTCCGCATTTCGCTTGGCATTCGCTTTGCCTTCGCTTCGCTTTCGCCTCAAACCGCTCTTATTCGTCTCTGAGTTAGACACGTGATTGACGCTTGGCCTGTGGTCCCGACGTCGGCATCGTCGTCGTCAAAGTTACCGGTATTGCATGCGGTTATCGCTTGAACATTTGGTCGATGCGACAGCGGTTTTCGGCAATGCATTTTGGGTGAGAAGAAATTGTATTTTTAATACGCTTTTTATTAGCTTCACTTGTAACTAACTATGTATGTAAGAAAATTTTGGAATTTTCATTTGATCTACGTCCCGGTCTTCGATTATTATCGTATGTTTGGTTTCTAATAGTTTTGATAAAGTTTACTAGATAATTGTCTTACTAAGATGTTCTAACTCAGTCATCATCATTCCTAGTACCAATTTCATTTAGGGTCGGCGCATCACGTCTTTTTGTTCCATTCTCTTCTATCTGACGAAATATCACAACTAACATTCCTTCCAGCCAGCAACTTTAACATAATCCACCCATCATCGTTTATGCATCATCTGCAGTGGAGGTATGCATTAGGCCTTTAAAAAAAAATGGTTCTTCTCGTATCTGATAAAATTAAATATTCGACTGTTGACATCATACAATTTTAATCCTCCTTCAATTTTAACGTTTCGGTAAAAAAAACAATCAACAACAAAAATTGATCACGAAAAAAAAACATGAATAATTCCGACGCATGCATCAATGGTTCCGTAGTACAGTAGATATAGTTTGAACTTCACTTTATTATTCCAAGTATTAAATTCGAACGCTTTTGGACAATATACACCTACCTCGCGATTGTACATTACATAAATTATAGCCATAAATATAAAAGCATTTAGCATTTTACATTAATTCGAACGAACGAAATAAACGAACCGTACATACTGGTAGGTACCTGAATGGGAAATTGTTTAAAATATTCGCGAGCAATTCAATGAATTTTGCAGTCATAAAGGTTTTTGGTACCGTCGACGTCATAAGTCTACCGTTTTGACGCTTGACTTGCGTAAGCCTAATTTCAAGTTTCTGGGAAGCTGCCTCGAGACGATATTAAAATTCGAATGTACTTATATTTTATATTATTACCTACATATAAATTCTATGTTATTATTTTAATGAGTATGTTTATAAATAGAATTAAATGTAATTTATACAAAATCTCGCGCATGAAACGATTGTCATGAAGGTTGTATTGAAAATGTATAATTAGAGAGTTTATTTTACACAAAAAACGGATCTTACCCGCGATGTTATTATAAAGGTAAACGATACCTCTTTCCTCACAACGTTGGAGGACTGATAGTCCACCTATGACCACGGTCAGTGTAATTCGGCCGAAACATCGGGAGAAAAGAGGTATGGTATACCTTTGTAATAGTACCATCGCGAGCAAAACCCGTTAGTCGTGTAAAAAACTGTATACAAGTCTCATTAAAGAGTTGCCATTTTGGGGTATTTTAGTTTTTAGGATAAACATTGATTATCACGAATTGAAATTACCTTTTAAAAAACATGAAGTTTAGATACTATTTTCAATATGAAAATTCCATTAGGAAACATGACGATAAACGCTAACATTGTATTACTAAAATGCTGTCAACTTTTCATATACAAATATTTGCTGCTTTTTATTTGCGCTGAGCTCTCAATGGTTCACAATAAATAATTGCTTTTAAAAACTTTTGCTGTCACCTGTACTAACGAACAATGTAAGTGCTGAATAAAACACATTGACATACATACACTCGACAATGGAGAGTTAAATTCTTTCGAATGTGTTTGTGAATATTATAAAACATTTTTCTAAGCTGCTGTTGAACTTTTTTTTATATTTAGCGAGGTGATAACATGAATTATCACGCAAAAAATACAGGTGCAGCGAATGGATTAGTAGACATTTAAATTATTTGAAAGAGTTTGCTTTTTACATATTTGAAATCGTTGGTAGTTCGATCACAAGATTAACCAATATCCGGCATGGTCGGTCCATGGATGGGTGACCATTTTTATAACGAGTACCTCCGAGTTTCAGAAGAAAATATCTTCGGCAGTCGTTACAGAAGCCAGAAAGACTGACAACCAAGTGGTATCGGGTCGTCCAGGTAGGTCGTCGAGTTGACGAGGTAAGATAGGCAGTCGCTCCATGTAAAACACTGGTACTCGGCTACATCCAGTGCTGTCCAGCAAAAGCCGACCCCAAAAAAGCTTGGGAAAAGACTAGACAGATGATTCAGATGCATAGGAACACAGATAAAATCATGGAAAACAGTTTTTTTTTGTATTTACCTGTGTGTTAACATTTTATTTGTTTGTGTTCTGTGTATCTTTCTTTTTATTTCATATGTATCCATGTGTATACATACCTAGTTTTTTTTTATAGAAAGTCAACGTAATACTGCCCAAAGTAACTATGCCGCGCGGATAAAGGCGCGGACGAAATTTAGTATAAAAATTGTAGTGTATTTTTTACTATGCTGCAAAGACGGGTTATGTTATGGTTAGGATGAAATTTAAATCGCAAGCCTCTACCAAGGATGAAAGGCAGTCATGAATATAAATAGCTTTTGCTATGGGAGCAACTCTGAAATATTGAAATTATAGGCGCATAAAACTTTACCTGGGACAGGCAACTTGATATTATTTAACTTATTTTTCTTTTTTTTTTTGTATTGACATTGTGTTATTTGGTGTTTTTCATAAACTTTGTGAGTGTATAATACAGTCTCAAAAAAGTGTATTTTTCTAGCGGTGCACAAGAACCTCGTCTGCAGGGTGGGTAGATGACATTTTTGATTGACTGTACCATCTGGTTAGCCTTTTTACAACTATGATGAAATCGGCTTCCAGTCTAAAAAAGTGCAGTTGTGTATCACTGTTTTACATGGAGCTACTGTCTATCCGACCATCTTCAACCCAGTTGCCAGGGTATACCAATACCCCTTTTAAGACTGGTTGTCAGACTTTCTGGATTCTGCTACCCGTAACGACTGCCAAAGTGGTTTAAATAAGAGTCGGAACACACCAAAGGAAATATTTTTTTCATCGGAAATCATCAAAATAATGACCCCTCGCGCTGCTAGAGGAAGTGTCAGACTCTTATTGACTATAACCAACTATGTTCCTTCTGGAGGTATTTGTTTACCATTGTCGCGGTAACATGCGAACATTCTGAAGCCCCCGCCACACCACGGCCCTACGAGGCCCCTACAATGTTGCTGATTTTTCTTCGAGAAGAACACAGAACCACACTTTAGTGGTAACCAAAATAGCAATTGTCCCTGTATTCTCTAACTTTGAGAAACTAAATCCCCTTCTCATTTCATGCTTCTTGTGTTATAACCATTGCTATTTCAAGTGGTTTTTACCTCTATACATATTATATGCCATGGGTAATTTGAACTTGATACCTCCTCTCAATCCTATAAAAAATCTCAAACAGGTACGAAAGCCTGAAAAACCGGGTCTTTTTCCGTATCAGTGAAAACGAATTGACAATAAAGACGGCTTTACGATTCGCTTTCACGTTCTACTAAGGTTGTAGAAGTCATTTCTATATCACTTTGCCTCTAAGTCATTGAAAAATATTGTTTCGAAATGCCATGGAGAGCTCATACATTCACATTACGTCATCTAGTCCTAGCTAAGCAGAGCTTGTACTGTTGTGACTGATACATATACTTTAATTTTTTAAATACATACCTACATGATATTATACATAGAAACACAAAGACTTAATCAAACAATGCACACAAATGTTTGACTTATGTGGGAATCGAACCCTCTGGCGTGGCAGGCAGATTCACTAACTACTAAGTAATCTGGTCGTTCTGTGTTTGACATACTTTGGCCATTTTTTGGCTTCTATTTTATTTTGTCTAACGAACAGTGCCACATGACAAACATAATATGACCATTAAAATAACACTACTTACTTATGACATGAAACTTAGTCAAAAAATTACATGTAGAACATTTTGATGTTTTATTTATATTATAAAGCTGACGAGTCTCTTTGTTTCAACCGGTTTATCTGAAGAAATACAGCACCGATTTGAAAAATTCTTTCAGCTGTAGATAGCCTAGTTATCTAGAAAGCTTACATATTTTTTTTAAAACGGGCGCGCTAATAACTTGCCTCCTAAAGCGGGTGAATTTACTAGTGAATAACAAAATAAATTAAATGGAAGATAATTTTCTTAATTGTCATTATTTATTTTAAATACAGGTAGACAAAACCGCGGTACAAAGCCAGTTCTGTCTGATACATAAACTTAATAAAGAGGGTATGGCTACTACTTTGCCTAAGAGGGTATGTACCGCACTGTTTGAGTTATCCAGCCCTTACGTTACAAACAAAATCTCTTACTCAATTGGTTTGACCTCGTTTGACCTACATCCAAAAAGCTTTCCAAAGACCTTTTTAGATTCCCCTTACGGCCAAGGTCTGTCTGGGTTGTTGGTAAGAGTTACCGTGGCCCTGGCACACAGAGACCTCCAGAAGGAACATAGTGGGTTTTAGTCAGTAAGAGTCTGACACTCCCTCAAAAAGTCATGGTGACCTAGTGGTTAAAGTGTCAACCTCTCAAGTATGAGTGCGTGAGTTCGATTATAGGTCAATCAAGTACCAATGCAACTTTTCTATCTTTGTATGTACTTTCTAATTATATCTTCTCTATAATATCTATTGTTGACCTTGACATAACACATACGGGAAAGGTCAAGGTCATAAAGTAATTAATTTACTTGATATGAAAATACATGGCATTTCACCTTACATTTGTGTTCCTAATTATGTGAAGGAAAATAAGGAAAATAGCAGTGTTAGTTCCGTATGGTCTTCCGCCTTTTGTAATGAACTCGGCACCGACCTAATTATATTAATTAACCTTGTAGGTAAAGGTCTATTCGTATATAGAAAAGAGGGACTATTGATAAAAGTGTATTACATTTCGTAATCAACTTTCATACATCAAGCTTGTTGACGGTTCTTTCGCTTCTCGATTTACTTTTTTATTGATTTATTAATGTTCAGTTTACTCCAAATATTATTAGCAAAATAAAAGTATGATTTCTAGTTCGTAACCAGCCAGAACAGTGAATAAAACGACCACGTTGATTTTTGCGACAGTTTCAAATCTGAATCGACCATAAGGTTTGATAACAAAACAACTCTTGGCCCGGTAGGACGTGGATGGGTGACGATATTGCTATGACGAGGTGTTTTATGTGGGTCGGAGCTGTCATTTGAACATATTTGGCAGTCGTTATGGGTAGTCATTGGTTTTAGAAAAGGTATGTATATAATTGCCTAGGTAACTGGGTTGAGGAGATCAGATAGGCAGTCGCTCCATGTAAAACACTGGTAATCAGCTGCACCTGGTTAGACTGAAAGCTGACCCTAACATCGTAGGGAAAACGTTACGCATCTGCGTCCTTATATCATATTATAAACTCATCATCTGACCCAAACTCAAACTCAAATTCGTTTATTCAAATAAGGCTGATATATCAGCACTTTTCGAACGTCAAAAACAAGAGACAGCTCCCAAAACGTTCAGCACTTCCTATGTGTTCTCGATGGGAAGAAGAAGTGGCGCAAAAACTCCATAGCAATCTCGCTATTGAATTTCAGATCTCAAAATAGACTGCTGATTGCAATTATAAACAGCTTTTTATGTATATAAAATATTAAACTTGAAAAGACTAAAAGACAGCGGCAGTACTTTAGAACAAGAACGACTTGCTACACGTAACAAGTTAAATGAGAAAACTTTACAAGCGTAAAGTACACGTTAATACATTAACAAACATTTTGAAGCTCAATTACACCTGAAGGCTGAACGGTATAAACTTCAGAACAGTTAGAGGCAGTTTGTTAGATAATTTTTAACAGAGTTAAAAACGAGATCTAATCAAATGTTGTGTTCATTATAATCATCATCAGTAGCTTAGTAATCATAATTCATTTGGTAATGCGGCCTAGCCTTTTGAGCACGATCCTCGCTGACAGCGATGCGGATGAGTTTTATAACGCAATATTTTAATTGTCCCTTTTTATTTTTATTAAACATTTGCTTATTTAGATTGATTTGTAATTAAATTGTAAATATCTAACGTTAGTAAAAATAGTACATATATTCATTTATTTGAAAATGAAAACATGAAAAAATATTTAAAAATACATTTTATTTATTTGAATATTTGAATACATTTAAATGTTGATGTCATCATGATCATTGCGAGCCTTTTTGTTTTTCCACTGCTGGGCACAGGGCTCTTAAACAGAGAAGGATTAAGCCTTAATCACCACGCTAGTTAAATGTGGGTTGGTGATGTGAAGAGCTATTTTTTTGGGATCCATGCCATTTTTGACGACGTTGGCTTTGTGAAGTTCTGTTGATATGCAGCAAACAGCTGCTTTTAAGGTTTCTATTCACGCACTCTATTTAATTACTTAACTGACATTTTGTTCTAATAAATTAATATCAAAATCTTTCAAAATTAATAAGTGTCATAATGTTTGTTAATTATGCAATTTTCAACTCTATTACATTTGATACTAGATTCTCTCTAGAACTATACATACTATACTAGAACTCTACAGTTATCCCGTAGTACGGGATACGCGTTTGCGCTTCGCCAACCCTACTGGATCATTGTAAACTGGCCCATTCCTTGTTATTGTTGCGACAGCCGAATAAAAATTATTTTGAATCACCTTTCCTTTATGTCTAAGTACGTAAAAGTTGAGTCTTTTTCTTTTAATGCAGGAATATTTTCTAAGATGATTTTACGTTATCGTATATATATATACGTGAGATGAGGCTTATTATGTAAGATTAACTAAGGAAGAAAATTATGAATTTGTTATATACATAGTTTGTATGTGTAAATTCATGTATTAATGCATTGTTAAACTAGACCAAGTTACCATTACCAGCCCTTTCATCGACCCACAGCTGGGCACAGGCCTCCTCTCACCACGTTTGCTCAGTGCCGGTTAATAATTTCAGATTTTATAGTCCAGGTTTCCTCGAGATGTTCTCCTTCACCTTTAATCATTTATTGGTGTCTAAGATTACTTCGACCGCTACATTGGTAGGTACTTTCCGGATCTGGAATCGAACCTACTTATGAGACTCATACTTAAGAGACTGGGTCTTTAACCACTACTAGGCCACCACGACTTTACATCCAAACATTTAACATGATACACCTGCAAAATTATCGGCAAAATGCTTACTTTAAACCTTCACCATTGTACCAACGTGACCTTAGTGGAAGCAAAGCTTTGTGTACACAAATATTATAGGCCACCTTCCCTCAATGGGGCACTTTCCAGCCAAAAATGACTTCTTTTGTCGTCAACAACAATACATGATTTATTGGACAACGTCATCAAGCTGTGGCCTCAAAGGTTTCTAATATAGGCTATGTACGATGGCTGAACAGAGGGGACTGTTGTTCGTTTAGCAATTTGTAATTGCAATAGTTTCTGTCCGTGACTTTGTCTATGAAAAATAGTAAAAGTTTTGTCCATTTTCGTTTCACGAACGAAGCAAAAAATAGATTTTGCATTTATTGTACAGACGCCAGCAAGTAACCCGTAACTGTTTAATTTTCCCAATTACTTTGAACCATATTCTTCAGCGATAAAGTTGAAAATCTATTAAGGTAATTTGACAGAATGTACTTAGTAGCTTGATGTGTTGGCATCTGTATATAATTAACTAAATTATTATTAAGATTAAAATATTCTTCATGTAGATAATAAAGAGTGTTAAATGGATTTCTCTTTCTTACTTACTCTCTCTCTCTCTCTTTGTTTTGTCTTGAACATTTTTTTATTCAATTGAAGTGTGTATTATTACATTATTACAAGGCATGAAGTGTATATTATTTAGACGCGCTTTTCTTCTAAAGAATAGATTTTTATTTTACATTTTATTTGCGTTTAGGTATCCTGAAGTAGTGATAAAGTTGAAAATCTATTAAGGTAATTTGATAGAATATACTTAGTAGTTTGATGTGCTGGCGTCTTTATATAATTGACTAAATTATTATTGAGATTAAAATATTCTTCATGTAATGATGTAAATACTAAAGAGCGTTAAATGGGTTACTCTTTCTCAAGTACTCTCTCTCTTTATTTTTGTCTCGAACATTTTATTTGTTTGAGGTATGTATTATTACATTATTACAAGTCATGTAGTGTATGTTATTTAGACTCGTTTTTCTTTTAAGACAATTTTTTTATTTGGATCCTACATATTTGCGTCTTGGTATCCTGATGTAATTCTTTCGCAATTCTTTAAGTTTAATTTGCCCTAAAAGGGAAGCGAATAGTTAAGATTTTTTGTAAATCTTTATATAATATGCCACTATGTGTTTCTGTTATTAAATGCTGGGTTTTAGAGGAAATATCGCACTAGAACAAAAATTGATTTTAGAATAAAGCTTCCCCTATTAATCTTATTAAGATAACATTTATAGAATAAATAATAAACGGAAACACCATCTATCATCACATTTTAGCATCCAAGAACATTGACTTAGCATTTTTATTATTATACGAGTTTTTCTTGTTATGGAACTTCGTCATATTTCTGAGAAGGAAAGATACCTAATACGAATATAACTGTCTCTTTTTAGCTTAGTGTCGTTTCTTCAACTAATTACTCTTTGACAGTTACTAGCGACGGAATACAACCTTAAAAAGCTAAATAGTTGGCCTCAATATTTTATAATTTATAAGGCAAGGTAATACTTCTAGTATACTAGGTGATAACAAATAAAATTTTATAATTACAGATGACATTGTTACTGCGAAATTCATTACAAAATAATTGATACTATCATCATGTATTATACTCGGACGAGCAATAAACACAATTTTATAAACTTGTTATAAAGTATTTTCTAAAAAAAATGTGTGTGTAGCCTCTGTATAAATATATTATACTCCGTATAATATTTACCCTGTACAAATATCGAGTAGCTTAAAATATATAAATAGTCAGCAAAACCAATCAATCATACGGTCGGTTTCACCAGTTACGGATAAGTTCCAAATAGTTTATCTGGCAGATAATTTCATACAAATTCTGTTCTATTTTGAATTTATCTAGAAGATAGTAAGAACTAAAAATCCTGCATCACACATAATACCATGACCATAATATTAATTCAGCAGATATTTATTAACACAAACATGATATACCATTAATTAGAAATATCATACATTGTAAAATCCATTTCGCCCAAACATTCATATCAAATTCTATTGTTCGAATATTTGAATATGAAAATATGTTACACAACATACATAATCAACCCTGAAAGTCCAAGGTCAAAAATACTGGTGTAATCCCCTATAGAATTGCCCTATGTGTGAATTCATGTTGTATAAATTAATGCATAATTTTACCTTTTGACCTGACAACTTTGTATAATTAAAACAGATAAAGTATTTCGGTGTAGACCGTCAATATGTTTGAGAATTACTTATAGCGATTTCAAAGAATATAATATTATCGGGACACATTTTTTTAGACACAGTCGGTTGACCCCAAGGTAAGCTATTGATAGTGTGGGTAGCTCATCGTCTGCACGTCTAAGGACGTTAGGCCCGTGTCGGCGGCGCGTTCTGTTCCACGCGCTCCTCAAAGAGATGTTAGCATCATAGGACCAGACTCATTATGGCCAGGGTTTGCCTAGGCTGCGGGTTTTTGCAAGAGTTACCGTGGCCCTGGCACACAGGGACCTCCCGAAGGAACATATTGGGTTTTAGTCAGTAAGAGTCTGACACTCCCTCCAGCTGCACCCTCAGTGGTAACACCCAGACCACAGCCAACAATCATGCTCATCACCCAAATGTCGACCGTGCCGGGAATCGAACTCGGGACATAAGCTAGGTAGTCCAGCAGGGTTACCATTAAGCCAACGAGGTCGTCATATAAAAAAGGTCGTCAAAAGAAACAAATTACAAACGGTTCAAACGGAGGCACTTAAAACCGCGTGACTGATTTTTGCCGCGTGGAATGTGTGTCGCATAGAAAGAGTATATGCCAGACAAAATGCGCTAGTCTGAAAGTGCTCTTAGCGTGTTGGTTAAACTATGCTTGTATGGATGAATTACTACCTTCGCTTATATCGAACTATATACATAACTTCTGCTTAATTCTCCGTTGTCATTTGCAGGTTTTTTTGAATGTTTTTTATATTAATGTAATCTGTATACTCGTAAAATATTGTTTTGCTATTTATATCTAAGAGTCAAGTATGCCATCTCAGTTTTGCATGTAACTCAGCTCTGATTCATCTGTCTAGCCTTTTCCCAAGCTATGTTAGGGTCGACTTCCATTCCGTTACATTATTCACATTCCGTCTAACCGCATGCAGCTGGGTGCCAGTGTTTTACATGGAGCAACTGCATAATATCTTACCTCCGCAATCTAGTTACCGGTGAAACGCGATACCCCATGGTAAGAACTGACTACTTAAAAAAAGACTACTAAAAGATTGGTTGT
Organism: Heliothis peltigera; assembly: GCA_958496145.1. Taxonomy (NCBI): domain Eukaryota; kingdom Metazoa; phylum Arthropoda; class Insecta; order Lepidoptera; family Noctuidae; genus Heliothis; species Heliothis peltigera. The sequence continues at coordinate 3,501,960 of OY292345.1, read as the reverse complement.
CATCTTCTTTCTGACTACCCGTAACGAATGTCAAAGATTGTCCCAATTTAACGTGTCTTCCGAAATATAGATGAACTTTTCGAGACATAATGGCTGAACAGTCAAGACCATTAGAATATATTATACCATAAACTGCCAGGGTATCTGGATATATGTACATACATACATATACTTACATGACCTAATACAATCATCCAACAATCCTTCTAAAAGGAAAGCCAAACTCAATCTCACCCTCTCCTAACACATATAACTTGTTGTATAAAAGATAAACGAAGGGAAGAAATTCAATTTGATATTTGTCGGCAAATGACTCGAGTTCAAAGAGACGCAATCATGAACCGTTGCCACTGAACGAAGTGCCATACACAGTAACGATGAGTTCAAAGCTTAGTTTAATACTGTTATAAATAAATACTCGCAGAATGGTGGCGCTTTTCAAATTAATGAATGTGGCTAAAGATTTGGCTGATAGTCGTTTACAGAGAACTAGTAATAATTTCAAGTAAACAAATTTACAATTTTTGTAGTCTAACAGTCATGTTGAAGGGCAAAAATCTTGTTGCGAAGGTTCTTAAAGACCGTGGTTTTACACTACCCCCTTATTTATCTATTACGTAGTCACTCGTTCAGAACTACATATGTCCAGTCCGACAGTAAGTCCAAACTTTTTAACCATTAGCATTGTTTTAATTATAAGGCAATGAAATTATGACTCATTTTAGTAAAATGTTTTTCTGTGTTTTGGTACTTTTTTTCTACGTTTAGTAATAGACTTATTTGAAATAGAGTTAATATTTTATAATAATAGTGGCTTAGCTATTATTGTATGAGGTTAATCAACCTGTAATGATAGTTAAAAATAAAGTTTAATTATTTATTAAATTGACAGCTTCTCAAAAAGCTTTCATAGTCAATAAAAAAATCAGAGGTACTACACATTTTATTTCAACATCTTCATCTTCTTATTTGTCAACGCATTAGTTCTGTTTCAGACTACTCCCGTTCTACGTTCCCCGTCCCCTATCTCGGTCAAGACTAACAAAACGTTTCGTGTCACGCACCAAACGAAGCGAAATAAAATCGCTTCACAAAAAATCCCTCCAAGCTCTTTCTCAGTGCGCCCGCACTTTGTTTATGTTTGTGTATCAATAAAATGTTAGTATCTATCTTTGCGGCACATCGTCACTCGTTTCACGATATTTAAGAGCTCTTAAAATTAAACGAACCAAACCAACTTCAAGTTGGATTGTCTTTTTATGGTTTTGTAATAAATTTAGCTGGAAGCGATTAAGTTGTAAAAAGTTTTCAACAGCCTTCGTTAGGCCAATCACACACTAACTCGCGTCAGTACTCGCGCTTTGATGTACAGGCGTTTTATTTACAGGGACTATGAGTGGAGCTGGAAGACATACTCATACTGACTAAAACTCACTATATTCCTTCTGGAGGTCTTTGTATGCCAGGGCCTCGGTAACTCTTGCGAACACCCTCGGAAGGCCTCGGCCCTACCGGGCCCGTACAATGACCGTCACTTGGGCCTGGTATGAAGAGTACTAAAATATGTTAACTGATATAAAAAAATAGTTTCAAAAAATATTTTATTCTTAGCTTTTATATCAATGTTAGGAAAATCACTATTAGAGTAGTATTTAGCGTTATTGATACAAGTATATAGTGTGTATAATTAGTACAAAAAGCACGCGTCATGTAACACATGTTTTTATACGTGTGATGTTATTCCGATGGACAGCCAATCATTATTGATAAACGTCTCGCGAGAAACACGCGTAGTTGTGTGAGATCCGCCTTAGACGTAGAGTGTATCGTTGGCTCCCATAAATTTGTTGGCGAAGTTATAAAATATACTGCTTTCGTAAGTAAATGTGAAGGTTAACGTTTTCAAGAGATTGGCGGCATTAGAGAAAGTGTTTGGTTTGCTGTTGAATTTGAGCATCGGGTTGCCACTTCAAATAAATGTCAATTGGACTTTTAGATGCAGATTTGGTTTCACCTGTCTGAAGTTGACTGAAGAGGTTCTTCGACATCTCGTTTACAGATTATTGTCTGTTTTTTTTATGTATTCAATGGAAAACAAATAACTCAAAAATAAGTTTCTTGAAAGTTGTACATTAGTAGATAATACAGCAAATCCTCTCATTATTTTGACGGCCAGATGGGGTGGTGGTTAATGAACCTGCCTGCCACGCTATAGGTCGCGGGTTCGATTTCCGCATAAGTCAAACATTTTTGTGCATGAACATGGGTGTTTCTATGTATAATATGCATGTATTTACAAAAAGAAAAGTATATAGGTATGTTTATCAGTTGTCTAGTACCCATAGTACAAGCTCTGCTTAGTTTGGGACTAGATGACGTTGTGTGAATGTGTGAGGGATATTATATTATATTATTTTTATGAAAAGAAAATAACCTAGGTTTATGTAACTATGTATGTAGTCATATCTATTTCAGTACTTAATTCAAAAGTAGCTTATACTTATAATCAAACATTACACTTATCAAGCCATAACACTAATCAACCAACCCGCTTGTATTCCAAAATTATTTATTTTAAATGTCAAATTGACACCCACTAATGAACCGGTGTAAGCTCGTAGCAAGTGCTACGTTCGAGCTACGAATTGCTACGGCGTAGCAATTACTGGCACGTTATGCGTTCATTTCACACGTTATGAAATGTACCTAATTAATGTCATGTTTTATGTTGAATAATTGGTGTTTGCAATATGTAAACGGGTATTGTTTTATATAATTAGAGTATTAATATTTTATTGATTTGTATTTGTAATTGATATTACTCATTATGCGGCTAGCCGTTTCCCAAACAAGAGCAGGATGCGATTAGAGAAAGTATTTTTGTTTGATATCGATCGACTGGCTATTTCATGCTGAGAGACCGTTTCATACACGGGCTGGCACCTTGTAGAGAACAGGACCATCTATTTGAGGAGAATGCCAAACTCACCTTCGCCAAGGCCCTGGAGGTAGCTTAACAGGCTGCATATACCCGACTGTCGCGGTCCAAGGCTCCTGCAGCATTGGATTGGTGGAAGTTTTATTTCAACAGGCAATAGATCACTTCGTCAGGACGCAATACTAACACACTTGTTTTTTTTTAAGTGATTAAATAGCAGCCAGATCGCTAAATGGAATGAGATTACTGCAACCCAAGGGCACGCAACAATCGTGGAGTCGCAAGCATGTTGCCGACATTTTAGAAAGAGGTACACTCTTCGCTTTAATAAAGAATTTATTTATTTACTAGCTTCTGCTAGCGGTCTCACCCGCTTCCTGAGGGGAACTACTTCCCGCACCCGGATAAAAAGTAGTCTATATGTTATTCTGACGTATAAGCTATATTGTTGCCAAGTTCAATCAAAATCCGTTCAGCCGTTTGGGCGTGAAGAGGTAACAAACATACACACACACTCAAAAACTTTCGCATTTATATATTAGTGTGATGTGATGATGATTTATTCAATAGTAAGGCTGATTGTTAGACCATCTAATTTCAGACGGCTCATTACTACAACAAAAAAATGCAATTGATAAACGGAAAACACAGTTTAAAATGTTTTTTTCTTCTATACCGCGGAGACACTTTTTATGATACGGTCTAACAATATGAATTGGATAAACCCAAAACTTAAACTTGCGTACAAACAAAGCTGTAAATTTAGCCATGAGCTACGAAAATTTAATAAGTCTTAGAAATAACCTAGGCTTCGGAACTAGGTTGGGGTTATCATTTATTCTAGTAAGACTCATCTGAAAATCAATACCTTACATGGAACTGTTGCCTTCAACCCTTACCACAAAACTATTTAACAATTTAGAATATTGCAATCAATTAAAATCTATTTGCACATGAAACATACAATAAATTGGTTCACTGATTTCAATTTTCGTCCATTTGATAGTCATCTATGTAATTTATATTAATTAAATTATTATTAATAATTGAATTAATTATGAATTCATTTGTAACCTAGCCTTTTACTAAATGTATATTGGGGTCGGCTTTCATTCTAACCGCATGCAACGGAGTGCTAGTGTTTTGCATGGAGCAATTACCTACATATGTATATCTGACTTCCACAACTCAGTTACCCGGGCAAACTCGATACCTCTTCGTAAAACTGGTGGTCAGACTTTCTGGCTTCGGGCTACCTGTAACAACTGCTAAGCATGTTCAAATTAACGTGCTTTCCGAAACACGGACTAACTCGTCATGTTAAAGATAGTCACGTTGCTTAAGCTTATGATCGATCGACTTCTGTAGCTCTTACCTGCGAGCTGGTCCTTATTAGTTATTCGTGTCGCTTCAAAATTGCATCGTGTTTTGTTTACGGTCGATCTTACATAACGCAAATCTTCTAGTCCCGACAATTTTGGCCGTTAGTGAGAGCTGCTATAAAAAAATAAAATGTCAGCGACAAGTGCCCATGTATTGAATTCCGTGAGTATGTACTGCTGTCTGTCTGGCTTACTTAATCGTCAAGTATTGAAAATACGTTTTGATTAGATTCTGATGGCATCCAGGCCGATTGTCGGCTACGGCGGCCGTTCTTATTTATGGAGATCAGCCAGCTGCGCAGGACATATTATAGTACACAAGTATTCGCGCAGACACAGGTGCACTCTCTATTCCCTCACTCTCATAATCAGATGGGACGGCAATCCGACACGACCGGAGAGAGATCAGGCGCAGGACCGACATTTACGTGCTCTCCGATGCACGGGTGAATCAATCACCAACTTCCAGACTCCAGGCTGCTTTGTGAAAGTTTTTCAAAACCCACAAAACGATTTCGGCCCGACCCGGGATTTGAACCCGAGACCCCGTGCACAGCAGTCGCGCCTTGCAACCACTAGATCAACGGGCAGTCAATTAGATTACATTCTACAGAGATTATTATTATAAAAAAAAAACAATCTATGAAGGTGTTCCGGAGGTCGTTAATAACTAAAAAAGTTCTTGATATTTTGACAGCCATAGATACCGTAGTAAATAATAATGCAACCCCGCTGATTGTCCCATAAAGCGATGAACTATCTCACTTATATCGATATGGAAGCCTTCAAGCAAGGTCTTACGAAATAAACTTAACTTTAAACAATTTGTTGGGAACATAAACCGCGCAACTTTAACTACGACAAAAGTTAGTCACTGATAAAACAAACTTGCATAGTTTTATATAAGGTCTTAAAAGCGTCCTTTGCGGTACTTACTGCTATAACTTTAACGTTAACTAAGTACCAGAGTGTCCCAGTATCGTATGATCGTTTATGAAGTTCACAAAAACAGCTGAACTCTCTTTAAACTGCATTTTTAGATCATGTCATTACTGGCTTATAACCCGTAAACAAATAAAATGTCTTTTGAAAATGCTTAATTTTTGACAGCCAGCACCCATAAATTTAACGTGCCTTCCGAAAATATATAGGAACTTGTTGTGACAAGAATGAATAATTTGTAATGACAGCCTTAAAACGTAGAGGGCCCTATTTTGTTTTGAGTAGTTTAGATAGACCCATCCACGGACCGACCGCACCAAGCGTTGCTTAACCTTGTGATATATTGACCAGTGAAATTGTCATTCAACGACAAGCTCCTCCAATTTTAAATTACTACATATTATCGGTAAAATGTTTTAAGAGTAATAAATTACAAATGTTATGACATAATAAGAGTAATAAATTACCCTCCAGCTCCTGTCCTCATCTCAATTTTATTTGGGATCGGCGCAGCATATCTACCAAATCCATACTTCTCCATCTGACGTCATCTCACAAGTAATATTGTTTCTAGCCATATCTTTTTCACCCATTCCTTTGTTCATACCTGTCGTCTATATCCATTACAAACCCAAATCAATTTTCAAATCAAAACGAAACAAAATTAAATCGAATGGCAACATTAATCAGAGCTAGTGCATCAAGTAATGGGTTTAACCGCAAAACAGGTGCTCTTTAAGGCAAATTACGGGTTGAACATAATGGAAGATTATCAGTTCAGCGAGACCGCAGCGGGACGGGCATAGCCGCAACTCTATTGTGTGAATGCTATAGTATAATATTGGGTATATTAGGAATTACTGTTTCGTATGGTTTTAGTCGCATTTAGAGTTCACTAGTTCACTTTATAATACTGGTCTTAAATGAATATTGTTTAAGAGAAGTTGCATAATCAAGAAGAAAAATACTTACACACAATATGTCGATATAATTGTGATCTTCAGATCACTTTCAACTTGGTTTTCAGCTAAAATCCTAGTACCTAGCCAGGTCGATATAGCCCTTCACTAGGGTAACCGCGAAGTTGTGAGTGTAGTCCAGCTTATTGCACACCTCTAAAGTTAATTTATTAAGTGTAGATTGTTAATTTCTAACATCTGAAAAATACTAACTGCTGCAGGTTCGGTGTTGTTGGGACTAGTGCGTGGGTGTATTTGTTCTTCATGATACATTCTAAATAATTCTGTTCAGCCATTTTAGACAAAAAAGACCTGACTTTTGTATAAGGAAAAATTTATTCAGATTACATTTATCCGGATTAATATACCTAGAAATAGAGACGACAAAAATAGCCAAACTTACTTTTGCATTTATTTCAGTAAGGATTAGAATGTTTTGGATTGACCTTCGTACGACCTTTGGCTTGTATCGGGTTGCTGTCCCATCGGACTATGAGATTGCAACTACATAATTTCTGCGCACTCAACTTATTTACGGTAACTCAAGTTAGATATAATTTTATTGCAATTCACTGTTGAATTTTTTTTTTATTAAGGACTTACCTATTAATGTTGACATGGCGATGCTTCGTTGGTGGTGGTCAAGAGTTGTTGAAATGGCAGGACTGCTGGACACAGGATATTAGGTTCGATTTCTGGTTTTTGGGGTGATGTATGCAGTCTTTCTTCTTTCTCTCTCCAGTCGTGACGAATTGCTAATCTAGGAGAATGAGAAAAACATCTCAGGAAAATCCGGGCTTTACTAGAACCCAAACCATCACAAACGTATTAAGTTTGTAGATCAACATCGTTTAAAAAGCGCATTAAGCTCTATTTTGAAGCAAGGAAGTCGCAACACGACTCCCATTTAATTATTGAGCCGTGGGCTAATTGCATTACTTGCTGTCGAATGCAATTGGTCTCTCTGATCACATTCGCAATGCTAATTAAAAAAAAGCCCGTAAAATGTCCCCTCGCAAGTATCAAAAAATTTGATAGAATTTCTTCAAAGAGAAAGAAGACTAATGGGCTTTGGTCTAAGGTTTAAATTGGCGTGAAACTGATATTTGTGTGGGTGTTTTAAAGTCAATGCTTCCAGCCTGAGCTTCCACGCGGGAGTCGTGTGATCCATGGGCCTTTACAGGGTCCCGGTGTGGACACTCGCGGTGGGGCGGCGAGCCGTCTACTACATGAACTTGCCAGACTGTCATCGCGGGATTCCCGTCGCGATCTCATGGTGGTATGACGAGATCGGCGGTTGCAGACCTATGTAGTGCACGCTGCAATAACGCAACCCCGGCACACAAAAAGCTCCAGAAAAAACAAAAGTTGGCTTTAGTCAGTAAAAGTCTGATACTTCTCTCAACTGCACCTACAGTGGAGAGGTTCATTTTGATGATTTCCTATTCAAAAAAAAAAATGTTTTAGTATATACATATTTTGGGGGTAAAACAAGAAAAATAAAACAATCAAACTTGGCACGTTAAATTCAAAATTGTTATTTATTCTTAATTTCAAATGACAGATAATTACAGTTCCTTATACATCACTTACATAAGAATATATTTCACATTATTTTTTATTTACATTTATCATTATTGTACTCAATTGGTATACATTTTTTAATAATTTTTATTTATCGACCTTGATAATTTTATTACGTATTTTTTTCAGCTGTAGGTATGGGATATTTTTAACAAATAATGATAACAGCTAATTATTATACAGAGTGTGTATTTGCAGTGATTACAAAAACATAAAATTATTGTGACTACACAATATTAATGTATTTTAATTACTTTAAAAACCATTAAGCTTATAAAATGAAATGTCATAATACTTGTTTTGTTATTGTACATTAATAAATTTTAACTATTCTAAACAAAGTGTAGAAATACATTGTGTTAGCTACAATGGAAGATGTACGTATGTAGGAGCTCTGTATGGCTAAGTGGTAATCATGTCATCGCGAGGTTAAACAAGGCTTGGGCTTGTTCGGTGGATGGGTGACCATCTTGTCATAACAAGTTCCTCAGTATTTTATTATTTATTACTTTAATTCAGGCAACTAGGGCCCATAGGAAACACAATACATAAATAACAAAACAATATCTATAAACTAATACATACAATTATATAACATAAACATAAACACTTTTTGGAAGGTACGTTTAAGTGGTGAATCCCCCGGCTGTCTTGAAGTTTTTGCAGTCGTTACGGGTAACAGGGTTGAGGAGGTCAGATAGGTAGTCGCTCCATGTAAAACACTACTTCAATAATATTAATTTTATTTTGGATTTATTTATCTTTTTCCATAGAAAATACAAATATATTACACAATACAACATAAGTGTATAAATTAACTGCGATAAACGTGTTATTTTCGTCTCAAATGTGTCCAGAGATAGCTGTAAATATCGTCATAATATTCGGTCAGTTGTTACTACTAGCTATAGGAAATTGTACCTACAGTCACATACATTCATAATTATATCAAAATTGAGAAGCGATTTCTTCGTGGAATAATGCTTTATACCTACTCCTCAAAGCCAAAAATACGAAAAAAAAATACGAAATATCATCATCTCAATGATACCTATTTCGTAACAGCAACGTCAAAGTTTATTCAATACAACAGCAAAGTCGCAAATCAATTTTGCTAAGTGTATAGTTACATATTATTGCTCGTGATTGTACACGAGTATATACATACATAGTACCATCACTACAAACAACCGTTTATACATATATTGCATCTCTGTAATCTGTCATCAACTTCCAAACAAATGAAAAATACAATGACATCTACTTTTTTAAAAGTGAAAGACAAAACTTTAGTTTAACCCGACTTGAAGGAAGGATGTAGTGTGGGACTTAATGACGTTTTCCAATAATTTTAAAGAGATATTCAAGTTTGGGATTATTCTTGGTTGACACTTTAGCAACGATCAGCAACAGACAGCGATATACTGGTTTAATACAAACAACCTTGGACCATATTCCCAAAAAAAAAAATCTATTAACCAAACTTGAAGATCGATGCTCATCCCACATAAAAGCATCTTTTGTCACCCACAAAATAGTAACAGCCATCATTACAGATATGTAGGCTTCAGCCATCTCTCATACATGTAAAACCACATCAAACTACAAAAGAATATTAATATCTTACTTCGTCCGACTCGTAAGGAGAGAAATTTCTCATAAAAGTATTGCTTTTCGCTTCAATAAGACTTTCGTCTCCCACAGTGGTCCTTTTATTTCCTTTATTAACGTCCCTGATATTAATATTCGACTTGTAATGTAGATACTTACTTTTATGTGTCAGTTCTTATTACAGCAAAAGACGTGATTTGTTTTAACTAGTTTTAGTCCACGTCTTTGTCTATGTAGACTTGCAACCACGCCAACACATCACGCTTCTACAATCTGTCCAATTGCCTTAATAGATTTTTAACTTTATCGCTTTATTTATATGGTTCAAATTTGATTGGGAAAATTTGTCAGTTTCGGGTAGCTTGATGTGCTTTCGTCAGTGTGACAATAAAGTGACAGATTTCAAAAATATAACAATATTATCAAATTTACTTAAATGGCTAAAATAAGTAGAACGGTATGGAAAGGTTCCTCATTATTAAAAACAAAATACTACCTCATTAAAACAATAAAAAAACGCAGCGCAATTTATTGTTCGTTATTATAATAATGTAGGACGTAATCCATTACGAGTTGTGTTTAATAAAAGCGAAAATTTCAATATTATATTGATTCAATAATGCTTTCTGCAAATACAATGACTGAAATTTCAATTATATTATCAACCATTCCAAAAAGTTATTACAGACCATTACAATATTGTAAAATATATATAAATTACATTTATTGTAAATGTTATTTTAGTTGCTATCCTGGGAGATCTCGCCACATACTCTTATCATTCCATGTTATATTATATTCTTTCAACATAAATTCTTCGCTAACGCACATAAGAAAAAGTTTCATCGGCAGGAATCTTGCATCTTATCAAGATTTTTAATGTAGATAGACCAAGCGCATTCGTTCGTTTCTCTCTCTAAAAGAATTCGATAGATTTGGTCTAAACCTACCCTTATATTCATCTGGAGAGTTTTATATCTGTAATTTTATTTCTACTCTGTCTTCAAGGTAAAAGCCGTTATAATTATTTTCCCAAAACAAGCGTAATCAGTCCCAAATAACTCTAAAGTACAATCAGATGTCACATTCAGCATAAACTGTATTTCAGAAGTTGTTAAAATTGCGATACGGGATGGCATATTGCCAATACATTGCATAGATGCAACGTATGTAATTTCACGAATTGACTAAACATTTGAATGTGATGATGGACTGAAACAAATACTTTATAAAGTAAACTATACAAAAACTATTAAGACCAGATAATCAGTTTTAAGGTCAGTTTTTATATTGAGTTTTAACTTGAAACAAATATTGACAAAAAAGAACATTTTGTCGTCTAAGAGTGAAAACCTCAAAAATTTTATTGCTTTTCTAGGAAGATTACGTCGTGCAGCACACCCTGTATCTTCCTTCTGAAAAGCCACATATTTTACACTTACGAGGTTTCCACTCTAAGGCGTCGATTTATGTTTTGAACCATTTCACAAATTCTTAATCAAAAAGCTTGGCTATTTAGAGATCCTTCAAAAGATATTGACAATATCCAGATACCTACAGCTGAAAACAATCAACATCAGAGAGTATTGTTTATACACAGAAAATTAGTTACAATTATACATACTACATTAATTACAAACGACGTTATCCAAACTCCTGATAATTTCGTACGGTGAGCATTCTTAGAGCAAAGAGTACCATCAGTAAATGTACGATTAGATGAGTTTGAGAAGAGGCCCCAGATGAATTGTTGCCATGCTGCATCGCTGCTGGAGTTTCACCTGTTGACAAAAACAATAATAATCCTGAAGATCATCTCCATAATTATGAACTGGAAGTTAAACATAATGAAAACCAAGAAGATACTAATCCTATTTTGAAAAATGGTAAAATTGACCAAATTATACTGAGGCATTATTAAAACGAAAAAGTTATAAATACTTAAGCCATAGCGTTTAATAATAACGATTAAAAATCAAGACAGTTAGATCCAACAAATAAAACTTCGTCCAACAATTGAAATGAAATTCTATCTGATGTATTATCCGCTATTCTCAGCTCTCGGATGTAACACGGAAAGTACTTATAAGTCTTTGAAACTCACAACTTCATATCGACTTTATGGCTTAAAAGTCTTCATCTTCCGAACACACTTCAATATCAAAATCCTATTTCATAACTATAGCGTTTCCTTTTAAAACTTATCTGGAATTTATCAGTCACGTCTCATCTTTATCTAGCATCCCGAATTTCAATTTGTTCGCTTCAAAAAGAGAGATTATTGATTCACTTTATAGAATCATTGAATAAATTTAAACTTCAATGGGTCGAAATAAAAATTAATATAAATTTAATTTAAGCGAGAGATTTGGATTCAGTCAAGATATTTCTATTTCAAATTATAATTATGACTTAGAAATTATTGCGTGGAACTTCCATCTATCATGCAGCCATATTTTCTGATGAAAATGGCGCACATATATCCACAATTTCTCGAGTGATACAGAACTAGCTCTACGACGAAAACTAATTACATTCTAATCTTTATTCAAAGCAAGTTTACACGCCTCAAGTAACTTAACAGCTTGAAGAACAAAACAAATGACAATAATGCAATTAGCCCGCTGGAATAAATAACAAAAACTTTGTAATTATTAAGTACCTAATTTATCCGCAGACGAATTGGGTGTACATTAAACTTGCCTAATTTTTCACGTTTTTACGAGGCTCTTAAAGAATTAAGGGTACAAAATCTAATTAAGCAGAAGGAGTCCTTGTTTCTGTGACTGCGTTCTGTCTCGAAATGTCATTTTACCTTTGTTTGTCTATTACATTATATTCATTAGCCTTTGAAGCAACGTCTCCTAAATCTTGTAAAGGCCTTGTAGCAGAAACAAAATTGTATTTACAAAATAGATTTATGCCAAATATTTAATAAAGTTTAGGGTATTTGGTATTTGGGTTATTGAATAAAATTCTTGGTGCTTCAAGTTATCTTTAGAGATATTTTTGGCTAAATTAAAATGTAATTTGGCAAACATTCCAGATTCTGAAAGTGAAACGATATCTTTCTAAAAAATGTGACTTATATTTCTATAATGATTTTTGAGAATTTTCCGGTTCTTAATCTTTCATGTCCATTAATATTTATTAATTATTAACACGTTCTACACGAGACTTTTCCTGATTTTATTTTTAAAACTGCTTAAATATATATCATTTTCCTGGTCTCTCTATAATTTCAATTTTATTAGCAATTCTTTGACTAAATAGACATAGCCTACAAAAACCAAATGAAAATTCAATATCTACGCTACTTTCGATGTAGTCAAATAGATTTTTCCATGTCGCCTCATCTTATAAAAGACTATAATCTTTAAATCTGTTACGTTAATGTCTATTTACAAAGGCCCCATCTCCGCTTACTTCACAGGCGGAAAATTGAAGACGAGCTATAACGTCTATACTCTTAGTTATTACACAATTTTCTTCTGTACCTAGTGTTAGGTATATTATTCAATCTATTTGTGGTTTAGGTTTAGCTTGCTCGTTTAAAAGCTTACGTTGCTCAAACGACGTCCATTGATAGGTTTCCCAGCTCAATGCTTTTGTTGAGCCTTTTGTGTGCCCAGATTGAGTTTCTCGGAAATGCTGTCCCACCTGTTCCTTTAAAATAATGTATACATTCGATGTTAATACAACTTATGTTTTGTTTGCTGCTTGTTCGGTAGGGAATGAAAACAAATATTACGTTTAATGTTGTTATTATCTGTTGTTCTCGGATCATGGGACTCAGGTTTCATGTTTGCTTAGTACATGTGCGCTCGTGTTATTTTATTTGTATTGTCAATGACAATAAAATGATCCGCTCAATGCTGGCTTTTCAATTCGAATATTTTATTAAGGTTTAATTTTGTATTAAAACTTCCACTATAATTCCTCTCGTCACGTGAATAAAAATAAAAATATTTCAAGTCTGCACTGGATCACAGTTGAGCATTATTATCAATGCTTAAATGTATTACGTCTCTTCAGGAATAAATGGCACTTTTGCTGTAAGGGACAAAACATAGGAAGATAATGTAGATGATGTTGTTGTAGCAAGATACTTACTTTGTACAACATGAACAGTCACCGAAGCAGCTTTAGCATTAGCAGGCACGCAGGTATAGTTGCCAGCGTGGCGCGGTTCAGCCTTGCCAATCACCAGCTCACTGGTTTGACGCCCATTGTGGACGCTCACGCCATCTGTGACAAAGAAATTATTTTTTTAGTCATTCATAGTACTAATACTACTATTGGGATAACTGGGTTAGGAGGTACATTTTGCAGTGTCTCCATGCCAAAATCCTGGTAGACCGCTATATTTGGCTGGACCAACATCAGATGATTTGATTGTTATAAACAAAATTTTTGACAAATTGATGACTGATATTACAGTAAGGGTAGAGGATAAGTCCAGTGATAATGATTTAGCATTAATTCTTCTAAACAATTTAATGTGGTAAGTGGTGAATTAAAAGACTGGCTAGTATTATTTCATAATTAAAGAAAATTTCAATACGCTTATATTTTTTTCTCTCTAGCTCTTATTACGATGAAGCAAACGCGTTAATTATATACAACTTAGCGTAAAACTAAAAAAGCTAATATACTGAATACTTAATTAAAAACGGCTTATTCAAGCACTCCACCCTTAAGAAAGAAAGAAGATACTCAAACATATTGCGCAAATCATCCACTAATAAACTATAAATAAATTAACATCATCTCCGCCTGTTATTCACTAAGACAATAATAATCATGGCTCGCTCAAGAAAGACATCCACGTTTCCATTCGATCAGTAAACAAGAAAAGCCCAAGGTCGTATGGTACTAAATAAACATTTTCCCAAAGTAAACAATATTATAATAGAAAGAACAACTTCTTCAATGTTTCTGAATAAAAAATGTTTTGATATTATCAGTACAAACATTCATTGTCGTTTCTTTAGAAGTATGACCGAGTTTTAGCTGTAGTAAGTACGGATCAATATTTGTGTTGCTACTAGTTTATGTCCTCGACTTTGTCTGACTTTGGATTGTACATTACGTAGCTTACTATAAATACATGTATGTACATACATATATCCAATACATGCTACGAGATATATATAGATATGAGTATTTTTTTATTTTATATATGTTCAGATATTCTTGCGGGAATGGGTATCGTGTTAAGAGCTTTATAAGTGAAACAGTGAAGAAGGTGCTTGACATTTAGGTCACTTTGCTGTTTTAGATATTTTGTCTAGTCGTTGATAACTACGAAACAGTTTATTCTACTACTGTATAGCTCTATAGTTTCAACGTGTTTTATATGTTTCTTGTTCCAAATAATTCATTATATTTAAAATCGAACACTAAAAAAAACATCTTCTAAATCTTTTAATCGGCATTACCTTCATTTAATCCCTTATTGTATTTCTATTCTAATCACACTATAATATAATATCAGGACACCTTTTTCACACACGGTTCGTTAGCCCTATGGTAAGCTATTGATTAGCTTGTATTATGGCTGCTAACAACACTGATAAACTACATGTAACTTACACACATACATTTATAAATACATAAAATATATTATTATCATAACACCTAGACCACTGCCAACAAGCATGCTCATCACACAAATTTTAACCGTGCGGGGAATCGAACCCGCGACAATCCGGTGCTAAGCACGGCAGTCCAGCGTAATTACCATTGCGCCAACAGGGTCTTCATCACTATCATTCCGACAGCCATTACTTTTTAATCTTACTTCCCAATAGCGAAACAGCCAACATTCAAAACTGTATCATAAATTATTTATTTCTCAAACCCCCACTCTCGAGATTGAAATAAGACAACTGCGTGCTCTTGCGTCCACTTCGAGAGATATTCTCTCAAATTAGGTCACCACTTCACAAGCCTTTTGTTTACATTCGCAGGAATTCTCTGGAAGTTCTCGAGAAATGTAAGGCTTTCGCGACTAGGGATGTTAAATATTACCCTGAGCTTTATAAAAGTAGTCCGAGGTTTCATGTATTTGCTATAATAGAAATAGTTGTGTGTTTGCAAAACCTTTTTGTTGTCAACGGGTTTTGTTTCGAAACAACTTTTTTAAGAATCTCGTTTATTTGAATCTTTATGTCCCCAGTTGCAATATTGTCTGACATGCATATTTATTGTCTTGTTATACTGGACGATCCAGTTAGCGCAATTGCGACCACGCTGGTCTGCTGAGCTGCAGGCTTAGCATGACGATTCTATATCCATTCTGTCAAGACAAAGCCCTTTCCGTCAATTGAATGTCAACATGTCTTCTGTCCGAGCATGGCGCGACCTGTCAACTCGCATATAATCACTTGTAAACTTATGTCGATCGAAGACAAGAAACATTTCTTCAAAAAATGTCAGAAGAAATCTTATGTCTATCTGTCACTTTTTTGTCATGTCCATTCTAAACCTGCTGAGGGTCCCGAGTTTGATTCCCGCTTCGGTTGACATTAAATTGTGTGATGAGCAACAAGCATTGTTTGCTGTGGTCTGGATAGTATAATATATGTGTTTATCAGTTGTGTTGTTGGCACTCGTATCACAAGCTAATCTATTGATTATTAAAGCTAATCTATTAATCTATTGATATTGATTGATACGCAGCTTATCTTGGGGCTAAACGACCGTGTGTGAAAAAAGTCTTCCGATATTTTACTATAATTATTATACTGGGGTAAACTGCTAGCTACATTTATTGGTTTAGGTGCTTCCCTATTTCTAATCAAACCTCCTAACTTATTCAATTTGTGAGATTATCGACGGTGAATAAGCTTGAGTAAACTTAGACGATTTACACCGCGCAATGGATTTCGTAGCGATTCTCCGCGGGATTTTGGGATTCAGGCCAGTGTTTGTGTGAATGGTTCAATAGGATTTCGAAGAAGCTAGAACAACATCAGCCGCGGCGGAGCGTGGTGCTGTGACTTAATCACCTTACTGTTAATACGAGTTGTTGACTGCCTAGTTGGCCTAGTAGTCGGGTGCGCTTCCCGGGTCGAGAAATTCATAAGGCAGCCCGGAGTCTGGAAGTTGCTGATTGATACACCCGCACATCGGAGAGCACGTGAGTGTCGGTCCTGCGCCTGATCTCTCTCCTGTCACATCAGATTGTCCTAACATCGGACTATGAGAGTGCACTATGAGAGTGATATGGGATAGAGAGTGCACCGGTGTCTGTGCAAATGTTTGTGCACTGTACTACGTATGTCCTGCGTAGCTGGCTGATCTTATTCGAGAGAACGGATCTGGATGCCTTTAATAGGTGTTGTTCGTTCCAAATTTAAACAATCATTCAATGCGATACAATACAGTACTTCTTTTACTACAAGTATTAACACATCGATTATACAAATGCATTCAAACACGTTATCACTAAGGTATTAAAACGAAGAATAGGATGCCCTACGATAAATCCATTTGTACTTCCCTGCTTACATCGCAAGGGAAATAACGTAGGTACCCACTATTATCCTTTTGTACATTTCTTTAGCTGTACCCACCTGACTACTAACGAAGTACGGGACCCCAGGGATTACCGCAGCTTATAGCTTTGTAAAGAGTTCGCCAAAATGGCGGCGACCATTGTAAAAAGTAGTGTTTTGCAGATATTTTTTGTGAGTGAAGCTATTGGATTTTAATTAATTCTTCGTTTTCGGTTCTTGGAATTTCATTCGGTGGATTTTTTATTTGGTTTTTATTTCAACGGCCCTTAGATTATTGGAAATGTCTATCATTGGTGGTGTATCATTTTTGAAGCCGAAAAACTATGAGGAAACCAGCTAATCATGGAGATGAGATTCGGATATATAAGGATCATGCTGTTTAGGAAGGTTTTTGAGCTTGAACGTGGATGGATAAAAAAATGTTTTTAAGTCGATATGGCTAGAAAGAATGTTACTTGTGAGATGACGTCAGATAGAAGAAGAAAACATACTGCGCCTACTCCAAGTAAAGTTGAGATAAGGGCAGGAGGATGATGTATTATAATTTTTGAAGGAGGTTTATTTAAATGCTTTAGATTAAGAAGTTATCAACCAGCGAACTCTAATCTCAGAAATGAGACTATGTATTAAGTACGTGGTTAGATAATTTCTAAATTAGATACGTAGAATCTGTGCTATGCGTGCGCAGATTGTAACTATTTCATAAAGTTTTAGATTAACTCAAAACCGCTTTGTAAATTATTAAACTAATAACATTTTACCGATCATAGTAAATTATAATCGGAGAAGCTAGTCTCTAGGTAAAAGCTTCACGGATCGATTTATCATAAGGTTAAGTAACGCTTGGCACAGTCAGTCAATGGATGGGTGACAATGTATGGAAAAAGTAGTTCCTCCGTTGAACATCTTACATAAGCCACAAAGTCTTACCAAGGGGAATCGGGTTGCCCGGGCTACTCCGTTGAGGAGGTCAGATAGTCAGTCGCTCCGTGTAAAACACTATTACTCATCTGCATACGGTTATACTGCATTGAAAACCGAACCTAACATAATGGGAAAAGGCTAGGCAGATGAGTAAATAAAAAATCTGCACATTGGAAAACCGCAATAACCCGGATAGCGAATAAAAATCCTCTGCACAACAATTCAAAAACATCTCAATAATTGTTACATTTTATGCCGAACCTGTGCGGAACTCGTTCAAAAAGAAAAAAAAATGGGAAAACTCGAAGTAGGAATAGCACTAATTATAATTCCACTTACAAAAGCAACGGGTTTAACTTTTTATTCGTAGTTGCAGATGGAAATATGGTAAATTTTAATTGAGTGCATACATACTGGGAGGATTTTATTCTTAAACTATTTTATTCATAGAGAATCAAATATTTTGCTTAAAGTATTGGTAATGCTAAGGCATTTTCTAAGGAAAAAACATGTTAAGAACGGAGTAATTGATTTGTTTAGAGGCGATATTTTGCACAGATTAATACCTTATCCTTTAATCTTTTTAAATACTAAATAAAATGTTTTTACAAAGGAGGTTACAGTTGTTAATGTTTTTGGAGAAAAAAAAGTAGGGCAAATAAATCAAAATATTTTTTATCTGACTCTAAATTGTTTTAATTTTTAAATACATTCCAATTCCGTTTTCAAATTTAAATCATGTTCGTTTAAAATTGAAATATGGAATGAAATTCGAAAAGAACACTTTGACCTGGGAAATTATATTTAAAAATGATGCTTATATTTTTTTATTCTTTCATGAAAGCTTACGTTCAGCAATGGAAGTAAAATTATGAAATGAAATCGATAAGAAAAATATCGAATACTCACTTAAATCATAGTTGATCATTCGGTTTTCGAAGTACCAGAAGACGTAAGATGGAGGCTCCGTGGACCTCTTGACGACGCAGACGAGCCTCAACATAGAACCTTCATGGATAATCTTCTCTGACTCTCCCACTATCTCTGCGTAGGCCGCTGTTGAAAGAAATATTAGTGTTAATAGACCACCCATAGACAATAAAGAGTGTTTAAAAGGATCGTAGTAGCTTGATGTGCTAGCGCCTGTACTTAATTTTTTTTTTTTTAGAAGACGGTTTTATTGTTTTGTAAAAAAGTTATAATACTATATCTTCTTAGTAAAAAAAACCGCCCAAATTGAGAACCTAATTTTTTGCAAGTCAGTTAAAAACATTAAAACCCGTAAGCTCGGTGTTGTAATCGCATTGAAAGTTACGACACTATAATGAAAAAGGGGTGAGGGAAGGCACATGAGTCATTTTAAACACAGCGCTCTTAATATGGTGGCGGTCTTAACCTACTTTCCTAGTCTCATTTTTCTGCCGCAAGAAGTGCTGTAGAAAAATGAGCAAGTAATATGTTGTACGTTTTTAATAAAATATGAATATAAACAATACATTTCATGCATTAATATGAAAATAAATCAAGATTTGGTTATTGCCGTATTTAACAATGTAGATACTGTTTTTACTATGATATCACCCTAAGTATCTGAAACTGTAAGATAATATTCTTTAATACTAAGGCCAGGTTTCACCACCTACGAATAAGTTCCAGTAAGTTAATTTTGTAGATAATTTCATACAAATTATGTTCCATTTTTTTTAATTTATTCGGTAGATATGTAGTGGCTATTGGGACATCGTGCAACTGCGCCTTAATATTAAAAATGTTCACTTAATATTGCTCCCTAGGTAGCTATTAAAGCTATATTTAATTATTAACCTATAATATCCATAACTAAAATATTACTGACGAGTTAGTTTGTTTGTTTGTATGATCATTTGTTTCTTTGCTTACAGGCGCTAATCTCAGGAACAAGTGGTCCGATTGGAATAAAATCTCCAGTGTTAGACAGCCAGTTGACCGAGGAAGACTATAACTTACCTAATTATTGTCCAGGTACGTGTATTAGTTCCCATAGGGCGCGGATAATCCCATAGGCAGAAGCTATTAATTAATAAAACTGATATAACAACCACCAGGAGAGATTACGAGTATGCCGCTAATTAGCAATCACTAACAGAAAATTGGTACAGCGTCCGACGACCAGTGGAACTTTTCATAAATAATTAATAAGACAACAGTAAACAAAATAATGAAAACACTGAACAATAAGAGGAAACCACAGAAATTAATTCTGTTGTAAAAGCTCCGCAAATTGAAAGGCAGATCAATGAATTTATAATGATAATTTTAACTAACAATTTCAACAAAGGTTTTAAAATAAATCAGTGTAATCAATTTTAAGTTAACGACATTTCAGTTTTAAATGAGCATCTGTGTCGGAAATGAAATTATTTATTTGTAAAGGTGGTCCCACACAGCAGTTGTATAACGTTATACACGATGTGTAACACGATAACATTCATAATATTATCGTGTTACACAATGTTGTGTAACGTTATGTGACTGTTGTGAGGAAACACCCTAAAAAAAATTAACAGATATTTAATGGGAACCGAAAAAACTACTGCAAAAATATTTGTAAAGAATTTTATACTTTTGAGTTGATATAAATCTTTAGCAATTGTAAAATTAAAAAAAGTTACAGTAAAATTTATTTCTTATCTGCTTCCACCAGCTACATATTTCATCGTCTTTATACCCTTCCTCTATAACTAGCAAAATTAAATGAGCTATCTAACACTGAAATATTTTTAAAAAATTTTCGAGTTGTTGCTTAGATTAACGCGTACCTGAAAGTAAATAAACTCTTCAGCCCTATAATATTAGTATAGAAACACGAGCCTATAAATAAACACAAACAAAAAGCAAAGAAAACGATGTTTACATAATTAAATACCTACTATAGCTGGTTGAAACAAACAAACTTTTATTTACCAAAGTCTATTTATAAGATGATATAAAAGCAAAAGGTAGAATACTTTCTAAACTTAATGTAACAAATGAAATAGAAGCTAAAATAGGACTTACCAACAAGGACAAGCTTGAAGAAGATACTGGTAGGAGGGTGCGTGGGAACTTGACACTCGTAGTACCCCGCGTCGGCTGACGTTGCAAATCTAATGTGTAACGCCCAGTCCTGGTGGAAATAAATCACGTTAACGGTCTCGAACAGCGGTAACTAGTGGTTATCGCGATAGAAAGTTTCGCTAAGGGTTTTATAAGAATCGATTCGAACACCCAAAAGGTGGGTACGAATGTTAAAAGCAAAACGTAATTCCATTTCAATGATTCAGATGCGCTTTGCAATTTTGAATCAAAGGATAATTATATAGATGATACACTTTTAAAAATTACAGCTGATACTCAGAATTGGGTGGAACAAAACACGACAGAAATGACAGACATATACAATGACAGACACAATACAGAAATGTAACTTCCATAGAAAACAAATTAAAAATAGAAGCAGCAGTAATCGATACCACCAACTACTTAAGTCTAATTGAAACAATCGAATGACAAAAAAGACGAATAAACCACGACGAAAAGCAATAATTCATGGAAACAGTACCGAAAGATCTAACCAAACAAATCTAAAACAATTTTCGATTTCAATCCAAATCCAGTGAACTGTGTTGTAATCAGTAAATTAAACAAAATAAACAGTATAGAAGACTCTGGAACAAACCGCGAGGAACAATTGGAAGGAATTTGACAATAATGGCTGTTCTTAAACTCAAATTCGCTCTAACGTTGAATCGAAGGCCTCGTTTACTTTATTATCTTCATGTATCTTCTTGCGGTACCTAAGTTAATATTGGACATTTAACTTCAAAGTCTTCGTTAAGACTTCAATCAAATTCTGTTTTAATTTATTCAGGTACGTACCTACTAAATAAACTTTGTCATTACCATAAACACCTGGCATTTCATTTTGTGTCTTGTGTGATGTTCCACATTTTAGTTCCAGTTCTTTAATTATTTAAACTATCTTTTCATCAATCAGAAGTATTATGTATATCGTTGTAAACTAGAGTAGGTAGTACTCTACTCTATACAACTTATGATTAAAAATCTCTAAATCCAGGCCCCATTCAGCATACACTTTAATTTACACCAAGCTTACGTAATACATTTCAAAAACTAAATGAACCAGAAATGTAAACAAAGACTACAAAATCCAGACTCTCATTATGTCGACGCAAAGAATGGAGGCAGAAAATTCAAATGGAACGTAACTTTTGAAATGGCGCATGGAGCGAGATCGACGCAAGATTAAATTAATCGTGGGTTCTTCACCGGGATATTTCGAGAGCTCTTGAACCTCGGGACATGAGATGTATGGGGTATAAAAAGTGTTTGTGTAAAGGGCCCCGTGTTGATGATTTTAATCAGCGAAAAATAAGGACTTTTTGAGGTGGGTGTAATATAGCAGCTTTGTGTTTATGCCCTTCAGCTCAACGAAGGTTTAACTGGAGTGAATGTTGTGACGTTAAAGAGAAATAAATGCTTGTTTTTGTTTTTATCACACGATCGTAAAAACATATTATTAAAGCAAGCACAAACGATTATAAAGAAAAACCTAGACCTAACGATAAACATTGAAAATAAGAATTTAGTAAAACATCTATTATCTATACTATACTAATATTATTATAGAGCTGCTGAAAGAAATAAACAAACTTTTTAGCTGTATAAATATAATGTCTAATATTTATCTTATCTATACATATTAATAAAATCGTAGAAAATTCAAAACTGTACATTGAATATTAAAAAAAAGAATAATTTGGGCGTGA
This sequence comes from Heliothis peltigera, assembly GCA_958496145.1. NCBI lineage: Eukaryota > Metazoa > Arthropoda > Insecta > Lepidoptera > Noctuidae > Heliothis > Heliothis peltigera. The sequence goes on along the minus strand of OY292345.1, from coordinate 3,479,289 downwards.
TCTAAAATCGATATCGAAGCCAAAAATGTAGTTTTTAGAATTTTTGTCTGTATGTATGCCCGTGATAATCTCAAAAAGTACTGCATGGATTTGCTTCAAATTCGGCATGAATATAACTAAGAGGTCGGGTCATCATATAGGCTACATATTATCACGCTATCACTACGGGAGGCAGGGGGGTGACTGTTTAATTCTAATGCCCATGCAGACGACGTCGCGGACAGCGGCCAGTTTAAAATAATGCTCAAAATATTGTCAAGTATTTTTCGAACTTCTCTAACAGTCCCCATTATTGATGCAACCGAATCCCCTAATAGTAAGTCGACATCTTAATAACAAAAGAACTTCATACACAGTAACGCTTTAATAAAAAGCTAGACTGAACAGTAGAAGAACCGCAAGAAAATTGAATCAGCCGTTGCAAGCGGATATTTTATGACAGACAAAGACGTTTTATATAATGTCCATGGACAAAGGAAATGCAGACTTTAATACATATTATAGAACAATTTGTATGCATGTCTCGTTTTCTTCATTGGTTAGTCTAGAGTGCCATGAGTGTATAGAAATTTCTTTTGTCAGGTCTAGAATTTGTAAGATGTGTTAGCTAAGGCCATATCTAGAGGGATTGAAAGCTTGGCATTTAATTGATGCTTAGGGAGAATTCCCAAATTTTGTCTCAACCTTAAGCCTCATAAAAATGCCATGGATCAGGAAAGATAATATTTCTTTTAAAAATAACATAATCTGCGTTAGACAAAATAATTCTGTTCATTGTTAAAGTTTCGAAAGCTAAACTATTTTTAACTAAAGATTCCGATTTATGGTCATCATTCCTCTGTGTCTTTGCTCATTGTAGCATGGAATAAACTGCTTGTACAGTTTTGATTTTAGTTTATCAATACTACAGAATCAAGTCCAAGATCAATAAATAAGCGACTACCCAAACACATCAATATGTCATATTTACCAAATGCTTTCTAAGATTATGATTGAGTGAAGGTAAAGGTAAATATTGTGAGGAATCCTGGATTTGAAAATATGGAAGCGCCTCCGCTTTACTCAAGTATGGTGATTAGCTCCGCGTGTCCACATATCATGTCGACTACTGGCAAGACAAAAATATTTATATGAGTACATGAGAAGAATACAGACAAAATGGTGCCGACGCAGTGTACAGATGCCAGCAAATCAAGCTACCACAATCTATCAATCTCCTTAACAGATTTTCAACTTTATTCCTGAAACATAATGGTTCAAAGTTCATTGGGAAATTTTGATAATTTCATAATTAGGTAGCTTGATGTGCTGGCATCTGTACACTAGTCTTGTGTAGAAAAGACACAAAATCTTACAAAGACGCAGCGATTTTTTTTTTTGCCGTGAACCCTCAGCCGATGATACTTTCTCTGTTTGAGAAGAGGCCTGTGTTTTGCAGTTTGATAGTAAAATGCTGATAACAATTTATTAGTATAAAGTAGGTATACTAAATGATATAGTAGATACCAAATGCATTGCGGTTACTGCTATATTAAATTGCCAATACGTCAATGGGAAATTCAGTTATGTGCAATATCGATATGACCATGCACGAATTCATTTGGTGCTAATTTGTACGAATCAAAGGTATTGTTAGTTGCATGCTAATAAGCTTGGTCGTCAGGCTTTGATATTGTGCATTTCGGTTATGCGTGTGGGCATTGGTGGTATTCATATTACAATTAAATTTGCTAAAGATCACCTGCTGTGTTACATAATTTTGCATTTGTTAATTATTACCTCGTAGCTAATAATAAACTAACTTTAACATTTAAATTATATTATAAGATTAAGCATTACTTGGTGAGGTCGATCCATGGATGGGTAAAAATCTTATCGTTCGAGTACAGGTCAGGATTAATTCGTAGTTCTGGCTATCATTTAACAGATTTGGCAGTTGTTATGGGTAGTCGGAAGACAGTCCCACACAGCAGTTATATAACGTTATACAATATTGTATAACACGATCATATTATAAATGCTATCGTGTAGTACGCGGTGTATAACACGATAGCATTCATAATATTATCGTGTTATACATCATGTTATAATGTTGTATAACATCATTTAACCTTTACGGAGGGGTATCGGGTGTCTGGATAACTGGTTCGAAGCGGTCAGATAGGCCGTCTACAGCTCTACTAGCTCTTTCAATGAACTATAACCAGCTTTACAACCTAAAGAGACTAAGACTAATTAATTTACTTCTATAACTTTTTAGATAAACTAAAACTTGTTATAAAGCACACATAAACATACACACCATGTTTGTATCTTTGACAAAATACATAAAATTACAAGCATTTCATGGATGCTTCAATTCCATCATATTTCTATGATAAATAATATTATACATAAAACTAACAGATCTTTCACAACCACTCTTTGATGATGCTGAATGTAACCCAGATAGAGACCAGGGCATGCTTAACGGCTCATGCAATCGATTGATGATCGGTCACACGGAAATAGTAGTCCAGATAGATGGATAGGTCCCAATGTTGATTTGAAAGGACGATTTTACACTGCATTAGTTTTAGGCTAATATTTTGATTAGTACTACCACTTATTTATAAATTAATATACATACATATATTGGGTGACTGGTAATAAGTAACTGATATTTAAACACGTGATTGTACTCATGATTACAAACAACTTTCCCAAAGAAACTTTTTTGTTTTTTTTTTTATTATTATTATTACCCAGCTTCTGTGACGGTCTGACTAACCGTTTTCAGAGCTCGTGAAAGAGGCTAAGTGCATTCGACGAGCTATTCATAAGTTGGTTATGAAATAACAAAATGGCAGCATCTAGACATCAGACCTGACAGCTAGAGAAAAAGATCTCTATAAATAATAAACAAACTTAATTATAACTACAATCAACATAAAAATACATTCTTAATCGAAATAACTTTAACTAACTAAAAAGCTTTTACCCGAAATAGGGCTGTTTATTTGAACAAAACTTGTTGTAAATTAACTTTATGTAACATTTTGTGTGTCGTGCTGAACCCACATTCGACGTCTGCGGCAATTTTTATAACTTTGACGCAAATCGATTTTATGGCTCTCATGAGATAGAAAAATGGTGCCCTGTCTGTGCACATTGGTAGCATGTGATAAATTTCTTAATTTTGAAAAATTATAAAATCTGTATAGCTGTAGCGGACATTTAGAACATAACAACATGGAGAACTCCCATATTATTGAGACTATCATTGACTAAAGACAGTTCATAATCTTTGTGTTCAAATTCTATATCTTTTTTTGAGTTCTTAATAAAACCGAATTCGTTCTCTCTTAATTTATTACAATACATATAAATAGACTGCCTCGTCAGTCTAGTAGTCTCGGTTCCCAGATCGGGCCGAAATCACTTTGTGGGTTTTAAAAGCCTTTCATAAAGCAGCTCGGAGTCTGTAAGTTGGTGATTGATACACCCGTGCATAGAAGAGCATATAAAAGTCGGTCTTACATCTGGTCCCTCTCCGGTCGTGTCGGATTGCCGTCCCATCGGACTATGAGAGTGAGGGAATAGAGAGTGCACCTGTGTCTGCGCGAATGTGCGTGCACTGTAATATGTCCTACATAGCTGGCTCATCTCTTTAAAGAAATGGCCGCTTTAGCCGGCATTCGGTTTAAAAGCCATTATATATCTACAAACGAATCATGTATCGAGACCATCACACACAATGAGCCTATAGTTGTATCCATTAATATCTAATCATTAGTATCCAAAATATTCTCTCATTGTTAAGACCAAAACCTTGATACAACACAAAGGGTATTAAAATCCCTTACAAGACCTTTCGCTTATCATTCTAGTTATTTGACCCTATTCTATTTTATTACATACTGTTATGTTATTCAAACTTAATTTTGCTTTCGGTAAAATTTGTTTTAGTAAACCAATTTGATAGCACCTTTTAATACCAACAGCAGTTGATGGTAGTCAACTGTTTGACAAGGAATGATTCATCATCATCATCATTTTACATAAGCCTCCCCTTTATATCTTTAGCGGGTAATTTGCCTTAAATTGCCAAGTTTGGCAGGCGGATTGGCGATCGCAGTGAGGATGTATTGCACAGTACACGGAGGATGTTGCCATTCGACCTCCGGTTTGCCCCTAAGTCGCTTCTTACGATACCCACGGGATCATTTTAGGGAACGCAATTCTAAGCCGGCTCGCCACGGCTTAAGAATTATTGCCATTAACTGATTCTAAGCTGAAATAGTTTTCGTTCTAAATCTTGAAAATTAAGCTATTTAATCAAAGCTCTTTTGAGTGATATTGTTCGGCCTGCGTATCATTTTCTATTATGATTATCACAGCCTATGGATTCGTATAATATTACTTTTTGAAAGTGTTAACCCTACCCCTCAATTATGCAATCCAAGCTACCCACGAAAATTGAATTGCAACTCACAGTTGATCTAAGCCCACCTAAAATAATGAAAAAATCAAGGCTACACGGAAAAAAGGCTCAACTAGTTTAGATTATATTAAAAAGAAGAGAGAACATATCACTGAACCCGCAGATCCTCATAGGCTACTTTTTATTCAGGCAACTGTAAGGACAAGAACTAGTTACTAAAATAGCACACTAAGGACCAGTTTCACAGGTTACGGATGGCCACTATCTACCAGATAAATTAAAAAATGGAACAGAATTTGTATGACATTGGATCTTACGGCCAATTTCACAGGTTGCTGATAAATACCAGATAATTTATCTGGTAGATAGTGGCTATACGTAACCTGTGAAACTGTCCCTTAACTGACTACTAGACTAGCTAGTAAACCATATAATACAGCCAGCACATCAACGTAATAATATTCTTCAAAGTTCTCGCTCGTTACTACAACCACAAAATTATATGGGTCAAAATGACTAACTTCCCCGCAGAATGCGACATGAAAGTTGATTAGCAGCCAGTCAACTCTTCGAGTTTCACCTAGTTCCAATTTCTCCGGTTCTTATAATAAAATCGATTCTTCTACTATGGACGTCGAAGGCCACAGCCATCGTAAATTTAAAATTAGTTTGTAGAACCACACGTACGTTGTATAATTTCTGAGAAAAGAAATTAGGTTTTTTTGCTGCTTAGGTCGCAGTAGTGGTCGATGCGGAAGGTTGAAAAAATCTGGCTTCATTAGCTTCTTAATTATTGCCGTTTTGTGGGACATGAATATGTTAAATGATGGGAAATAAATTAAAGGACTTTGTGATTTCATAATCATCATAATCATAATCATAATCTTTATTGCAAATCCACAGTGTAAAATAAGATGGTAATATAAATGACATGGTATCAATCATGGACCCTGATGGGCACAGCAAATAGTACATTAGAAGAGAGGAAGGCATTGTTTTAAACAGAATTATGCTCTAGTATTTGATGTTCCTTTTAACTATATCTAAGTATGTATAGTATTGCTGATTTCCTAAGTCGTATGTATGCAAAGCTAAAAGAGATACTACTACCATCGCGCAAATGAAGAATCTCATATTATCGGGACACTATTTCACACACGGTTGGTTAGCCCCAAGGTAAGCTAATAATTAGCTTGTGTTATGGGTGCCAATACAACTGATAAACTACATGTATATTTATAAATACATAATACGATAACACTCAATCCATCTCAGTGTTAGAGGAGGCCTTTGCCCAGCAGTGGGTCAGTAAAAAGGCTGATGATGATGATGATGATAACACCCAGACCACAGCCAACAAGCATGATCATCACACAAAATGTCGACCGTACCGGGAATTAAACCCGGGACGCTCAACAGTTCGGCGTAGTTATCATGCGTCAACAATGTCGTCAAATAAAAAAGTATGTCGAAGGATTCTTACATATTTTAAAGTCAACTTGCGTAGGTACTGAAGCATAGCGCGTAAAAAGACTAAAAATGGATAAACTTTTACAGCACGACCCAACTCTCCTTAAGGCCTTTCTCTCGCATGGAAAGAACTAGTCATTAGTCACTATCAACGTGAACTATTAGAACCTCATTTATCGAGCTCCGAGCGATTAATTGCTTCCGCTAGCCACAACGAATATTTTACAAATTTCCTCAGATTAGAGTTAGTGCCTAACTTAGTGGAGTTGCGAGCGTTCGCGGAATTTGTTAATTATGTAAGGAATTTTAGCAAGTAATTATATTACCGATTAGACGAAGATGTAAAACAATAAAGGATGAAACAATAATTTAATGAAATATTGCTCTTAGAAAAGCGCAGTGTAGGAACGGGTATATAGTATAGTAGTTTATTGCGTAATTTCTCTTTATGTATAGATAAATATTTACGTATCTTATTTATTTATGTTTGTACTTATTCGGTCACCCTTTTGACGTCATATTGTTAGTTTCGGCTATCGCTGAAAATCTGAGGGCCGTATTGCGAGATTGTGACGCATACTACTTGTTCGATTTTTATATTTTTTTATTTTATTTTTGTATATTATATGTTTTTTTTTGTAATATTATGTTGAATTATGTGTGCGTTCAATTTTGCAATTAAACACTTTTCTTTCTTTCTTCTTTCTTTATATCATTCAAATTCATAACACAGTTAAGTCAGAAGATTTTTGTATTAAAATGGTCATTCGTTTTCAATAGAAATACAAAAAAGTTATTTCTATATTTGACTTACTTTAACATACCTTTCCTTTATAATTTATTATTAATTCAAGCCTAAGAAGGTCTAGAATTATTTATTGACGAAGTATTGAAATTTGAACTTTATTAACAAAGTATCAAATAATAAATACATAAAAAATAAAAGGCAACGAAAAGTTCATTCTCATCACCTTTTTCTGTAAGAATTACTTAAGCTTAATCATATAACATACATGGAACAAAATCTTCTATGTCGATACAACGGATTTTGAACCAACATCGAATTTAACAGATTCTTCTCTCGAGCGGTTTCAGATAGCGCTGACCGGGATCGAACTCATTGACCTGTAGTCGATCGATCTGTTTGATGTAATAAATGCAGAGGCTGGAGCTTATCTAAACTATGAGTATTACAAATATGGGTTGCGTTTAGACCAAACATAATATAAACTTGAGATAGATTATAATCATTATTTTCTAGCTTTTTAGTGTTATTTCGCTTATCAAATTATTGCCTCCCTGATCTAGTACATAGTTACATAACGCGACTGCTGTGTACGGGGTCTCGGTTTCGATTCTCGGATCGGTAAGAAATCGCTATATAAGAAATTTTTAGATAGACTGTGTGGAAGTTGGTGATTGATATACCCGGGCATCGGAAAGCACGTTAAATTCGGTCCTGCGATCGCTCTATATCTAAGTAGTGTCGGAATTCCGTCCCATTGGGCTATGAGAGTGAAGGAATAAAGAATGCACCTGTGTCTATGCAAATGCTTATGCTCTAAAAACAGGTCCTGCACGACTGGCTGATCTTCTAAGAGAGAACAGCCGCCGCGGCCGACAATCAGTCTGGACGCCATTATTTTAATGTTAACAGACACAAAGCGTTCTTTTTTTTTCTCTCTACAGGAATTCTATAGAGAGCAACCTTAAATAAATACACATCTTTTTTATATGAAATTATTTGGTGATCGCGTTTTTTTAATAAAATATAAAATTCGAACATATTTTTATCTTTTGTTTATGATTGTGTAAAGCTCTCTATAATACAAATTCGGATTGAATTTTTTAGTAAAACATATCATTCAATTTATTTTTTATTTGTGAGTGAATGACATGAGGATTTTTTTTATTTCTGCTTTTGTACCTAATAATAATATTTTTTTATTTGCAATGTATTACAGCTATCGTTCAAACAATTTATTGGAGCGTCTAACCTACGTTCGATCTAACACAATCCATTGACTGTAGACTTGTTATCATTTTAAGCAATCTTAAATCCATTTTCAAAATAATTTTCGCTTGGTAAATGCAAACCGAATTTGGTTAACAGCTATTAATTCCTTTATACCGAGTTACAAACACAAAATGAAAGCCCAGCCCACTACGCAATGCATTCGGCCATTAACAAAGTAATTATTATGAAAATAAAACCACATCCGTGCTTCACATGGGTATTAATTAGGCCTGAATTGAATTTGCGTACAATAAGGATTATCTTTTTAATTTCTATACAGTTGAAACTCTTCACAAATCTTATGTTTGTGAAGATTTTGCTACAAGAACAAGGTTATTAGCGAATTGCGTCCATAAAAATATTAAAGTAATAATATAGACGAAAGTAATATGCCTTCAATACGATCCAAACCAACTGGAGGTCACCTTGGTCCAGAACATGTAGATTTAGTTTAGCCGACCAGATGTGGGTGAAGTCAAACGATTTTGGGAGACCTTGGTTAGAAGCGTATCCATCACGACAGTATCCCAACCGTATCGTATCGGCCCCAACCGTGTGGAACGCTATCGGACGACGGAAGACGCGACCAAGGTCACCTCTATCGGCGGTCGGTTGGGATCATATAAAACGCGTTTAATGCAACAAAATTTGAATGGCCATGTAGACTATAATACTCACACACATACACACACTACCCATTTGAATCATTAAGGTAACATCCCGACTATCTCTTTAATGTACCCCAAAGGAGCAGTACAGCACAGCTTGCTAACATAATGGCAGTATTTCTCACACTGTCTTACCTTCACATGACGCCCGTGAGCCGAGAAGAATCTGCTGTCAGCACTGTACGTGACTAGCCCCACTGATAGCAGAGAGTAGTCTTTTCTTCTTATCCATGTCACCTGGGAGAAGAATATTTGATTAATAATCTTAATACTCGTCATAAGTCTAGTTTTTCTTTCAACTAAGTAAGGGTTGGCTTCCAGGCTAAGCTGATGCCAATACGAACGTCTTAGATGTAGCAATTCCCTGTCTAAACTCCTGAGTCCAATAACCTGGGTCATAAAAATTTATACGTTTTGACAATCGTCTTTATGTAGGTATGTACATATTGTAGTGGTGGACTAGGGATTGAAGCACCAGCTTTTACAGTACAAGTGTGTGGATTCGACTCTAGATCAGGAAAGTACCAATGTAAAATATCTAAGTTATATGTACAGACAGCATATCAGGCGACCCGAAACTGTCAAATTTTCTCAATCTAGTTTGAACTTTATGCTTCAGCACTAAAGTTGAAAATCTATTGAGGAAATTTGACATATTGTCATTTGTCTGTAGTAGCTTGATGTACTGGCGTCTGTACTTTCTAAGTAAACCTTGGTTACCAATGACGAATTAAAGTTGAAGGAAAAGATCTCGCGGAAACCTGGACTATAAAGTCTGAAGTCACCTACCCTCATTGAGCAAGCGTGGTTTTTAACGCTCAATCCTTCTCTGGGTGAGAGGAAGCCTAAGCCCAGCACTGGGACGATAAAAAGGCTGATGATAATGATATTTTATAATTGTATTTAAATTGTATCGGGCCTAAATGTCTTGAATGAGTTTTCTAATAAAAGTTTTGTATTCAGTGAAAACTTGGTTCGATATTAACTTGTTAAACGTAATGATTTTGTCACTTCGAGTTTGAAGGTGGAATGTTTTAATGATGCCTCCAAATTGATAAGGTTATCAAGTATTGTTTGTATTGTTTAAAATTTTAACATGACATCTTATTTTGTTTGAAGATCAATAATTTTGTAAAGGTCTCTTGTTTTTTTTTTTAATTTATTAAGATTTCTGTGTACAGATGCCAGCACATCAAGCTACCCGAAACTAAAATTTTCCCAATCAACTTAGAACTATATGCTTCAGTGATAAAGTTGAAATCTATTAAGGAAATATGACAGCTAGTAGTAGCTTGATACTGACTGATCCTCAGTTTTCTTGTCTTTGTCTTTTATTCTATCATTATTAGTGCAGCAACATAACCTTGAAAGAGTAACATACAGATAAACAACAATTTATTCGTATTTATTTTTAGCAACTTTTTCCAAACTTCATTAGCTTGATTAATTCATACAGTATTTATGACAGAGGCCTAACAAATGATAAGCTATATCATAAAAGCCCAAAGCGTAATATTAACAGCGTAATTTGTTAGTATATTTGACCATTCCTAGTAAAAATGATACCTACTAAACTACTGTATTAAGTAGCAATATAAACTTCGTTATCGACACTGATGACCATAAAATTATAGCATTTAAAGAAATGAAAAACATTATTTATTATTTATAGTGTGTTACTGTAATAGACCAATTTAGAGTTGGACAATCTGTCGAAAAAGTAAAGTTACTAACAGAATAACCCTTAATATAATAATATTATATTACTATAAATATTCATAGGAACACCCAGACTAAGTCAAACGCCCATGTTCATGCACACGAATGTTTGACTTATGCGGGGATCGAACCCCCAAAATCGAATCGGTACATTAACTTCTACACCATCTGGTTGCCATATTATTGGCTTAGAGTCACTATTTGTAGAGTGTGATACGTTACTTCGAAAGTGTAACACCGAAAGTCATGTCCCCGCAAGTTTATGAGTTCGAAAGTCTTAACAACGAATGCACGCTACCTCGAAAACCTTGACAACGAATGCACTTTACCTCGAAAAACTTAACAACGAATGCACGCCATCTCGAAAAACGTAACGCCGTAGTCATGCGATCTCGAATAACTAAATCTCGAATATTCACTTTTTCGAAAGTCTTAGCCACGAATGCATCTTCCTCGAAAAACGAATGTCTATAGCAATATCGATCTCAAATAACTAAACCTCTAATATCATCATCATCATAATAAGCCTTTATTTAATTACAAAGATCAAAACACAATGATCCAGATCACATGGCTATGGACATAAGTTTTTCGAGGAAGATGCATTCGTGGTTAAGACTTTCGAAAAAGCGAATATTCGAGATTTAGTTATTCGAGATCGCATGACTACGGCGTTACGTTTTTCGAGATGGCGTGCATTCGTTGTTAAGTTTTTCGAGGTAAAGTGCATTCGTTGTCAAGGTTTTCGAGGTAGCGTGCATTCGTTGCTAAGACTTTCGAACTCATAAACTTGCGGGGACATGACTTTCGGTGTTACACTTTCGAAGTAACGTATCACACTCCTATTTGTAGACAAAAGTATTTTTTTTCTTCTTTTCAGACTTTTTAAATAAAAGCTTTTTTTTAAGTTTTTTTATTTTTTAGTTATCGCTAGCTAGGTCTCTGGAGTCTGTTCATCTCGTTCATTTATCATTTCTTCATATTATTTTGGAGTGAATAGGTACGTTTAGAAATATATAAAATTAAATTAAATTATAACCTGTATACACCACTAACAACCAAATCGAAGAAAATTCCTCATCAAATAAAAATTGAAAAAAAAAAGTAAATGTTCATTTAAAATTGGAATGGCATCTTAAAATTTAATCATGAAATGAGATTTTATCAGTCCTTCTGTTCCATAAAATTTAAATCAAGCTTCAATTGGTACATCAAAAAGAATTTCATATAACCATTAATAATTTGAAGGCGCCATTTAGAACAATTTAGGGAAGGTTCATATCTGACGGAACATACGTTGCTTATTATCGGTCGCGTAACGCCAGAACAGACATTAATGTATAGAAAAACGCTTGACCGTTCACACTCAACCGATCATACGTTAGTGCGACTGATGATATTACGCTCGGCGTATTTTACGTCAGATATGAACCTTCCCTTAAGAGTGAGGCCCCATTAGTGCGTTGCGTCGCGTCCTCGCAACCTGCACACCTGCGTTGAGTTGACGTTGTGACAAGGCGTCACAGCTGTATGTATCTCAGTTCAGCCTTCACAAGGGATAAATACAACGTAGTGGATCAGATGTCCGTCATTGCAGCCGAGCACCGACAACGCAGCGCATCACCCTTCCTCCCGCTTCGTCTCTTGTCCGTCGATCCGTTGCGATGTCGCGGGCGATGACGTAACGATCTAAGAGCGGTTGTAGACGTCCGTTTTTTTCGCCGGATAACGGACCGTGTTCTTTGTCGGATTCGCGATGGTGTATGAATTATAGTGAATGTGTGTTCATGCCCCGGACATACATCTACTTGCGTTCTAACGCGTATAGACGGCAGTCCATCCATCCGGTAAAAAAATATGACCTGAAGAGAGGATAGCCATTTATTGACGGCCCGTTATTCGGCGAAAAAAACGGACGTCTACAAGCGCTCTAATGGGCCATGTCTTAAAAATATATGGAAAACGAAGCAGAGATGACGCCTTGTCGCGTCGACGCAACGCAGCGCGACGTCCTAATGAAGCCTCGCCTTTAATAACGTGCAAGAAGACATTGCAGTACATATGTATGTATATTATGCTTCAACCGGTTACACCAGTTAATTTAGATACCTAAACAATTTTTTGTAATTTTCCCCCTAAACGAAACAACAAACATTTTGGTCGGAGTTCTCGAAGTCATTCGAGTTTACAAAGTTACGGCTGAAGTTCTGTGCGTGTTTGTACGAAACTTTTTGAAGAACTCCGTTCTGATTGTTACAGTTTATAGGACGTAGAACAAAATTGTTATGGGAACTCGCAGCTTTCAATTTTGTTTTTCGATTATCTTTTGGCTTAACTGAATTTTGGGTTCGTTTGGATAGCCTAGAAAGGCAAACTTGCATGGGAATTGTACAGACGTTAGCACATCAAGCTTTTACAATCTGTCAAATTTCTTTAATAGATTTTCAACTTTTTCGTCGGAGCATATGGTTCAAATTTGATTGGGAAAAATTTACAGTTTCGGTAGCAAAATAGCTTGATGCGCAGTGCCGTCTATACCATGTCTTTGGTGGAACAGGTTTTTGCTTATAGTCGATTTATTTAATATCAGGGAGAAATAGTTATTCAAATTGTTACTCACCGTATTTTCAGTGATATCACTAACTTCACAATGTAGTATTGCTGTCGTCCCTATTTGAGCTATAACTGTTGTACAGTTTTCAGTCAAAAATATACCAGCTTTACCACCTTTCCCACTTAATTTATTAACGGTCGATCCCGTTGAATCTCTGTACATTTTCTTAACCTTATTCATAGACTTAGATAGCGAAGTTTCTTCTAGTTCTTGTATTATTTCTTTATCTGTTATTCTATCGTGTTTAGTGTGTCTTCCTCTACCTAAAGTTACTTCATCTATAATGTTATCTATATTATGTACATCATCATTATATTCTTTATCTAATAGTGAGGAGAGGCGAAGTGGTTTAGGTAATTTCGGATATGTTGTTAGAACATATTCTGTTGTTGTGTACACTTGAGTTGATTCTTCTCCATTTGTTGTTGAGAAGGTTACTGTTGTTGGCGTTGGTGAAGTTGTTGTTGTTCTTCTCCTGTGACCTGTGAAAGATAAAAATCTCGTTTAAAATTTAAAAATATGTTGAAAAGGTCAATGTGTCAGATTTCATTTTAACGAGCTTGGTAATACTGCAGAATTTGTAATGAGCTCTCTTATTGAGATTTTATTTTATACTAGCGACCCGCCCCGGCTTCGCACGGGTGCAATGCTGATACTAAATACACTACAGAAAAACTGTGAACGTTGTATATAAAAAAATATATAAAACTCGTAGGGTTCAGCCTGCGTTTGCAATGTAAGCGGAGAAAATGTAATTATTTACGACATCACATTAGAAACCTCAAAAATAACAGTACTTCTCCACTATTTAATGGATGTTATTATACATATAAACCTTTCTCTTGAATCACTCTATCTATTAAAAAAAACCGCATCAAAATCCGTTGGGTAGTTTCAAAGATATAAGCATACAAAGGGACAGAGAAAACGACTTTGTTTTATACTATGTAGTTTTATATGCTTGAATTAAAACAATGCTTGAGTGGTGTGCCGTGTATGTGATATTTTGACGGTATTTTAATAATTTAGTTTTTTGACCTTTGACCAAAACTTAAAATTTTATTTAAATGACTCATTTTAGAAAGAAAACTTGCCCTGAGCAAGTTTTAGTTACTGTATTTAATATAGTTTTCATGAACTTTACAAATTCAATATGACACTGATCTGCTTAGTATGTGTAGAGGGAGTTCTAAACATACATACACGGCAAGTTAAATAAAAGCTTTTAAAAACATTTTGAATGATGAATTATTGATGAAGTTTGGATGCAAAAATATTAAATTTCATCTCAGATTTCAATTAAGTTCGTTTATCATATAAACCTTTACCTTTAATTATTGTTTCATACGAGCCATCATCAAATAATTGGATACGAGATACGTTTAATCATTTTTGAATGAGGTCTAAGCCGAAAATTGAATAAATTTTAAAGAAATTCCTTTAACTTGTAACAAGATTTAAATATTGTGAATGTAATTTAAAGGCTTTTAATTGGGATTTGGACTAGGTCAAAAATAAAATATTTTATCAAATTTATTTAGTAAAGTATCGTAAAATAATGCCAGTTTAATTTATCGTGTTTAACTGAAAATCGTTTTCTTTTTTTTATTGATAATATAATCGAAATTATTATACGGCTTGGTGTGAAAGATCTTTGATGTCATAAGTTGCGTTTTCATACAAATTGTATAGAGAGTAACCGTTTTTGATAGTTCTATAAAAGTATTGAATTTGACTAGTTGTCAAGAAAATACTCTAGAGGCATTGGATTTCTTTATACCAAAAGAAAAATTAAGCAATCGAATATTCTTCAAGTAAATCTGCCGTGCAGCGCTTAAAACGCAGATATACATGGGTTTTTGAGTTGAATATTGAATCTTAATGGGCATGACTTAGGGTGCTTACATAAAGAAACAGGTTTCCAGTACAGACAAATCTGTACGGGTCGGTACCGATCAGCGCAGGTATAATATTTCAATATAATCCTATTCACTCACTTATAAAGAAACAGGTTGTAACTTGTCATAATTTTACCTGTTTACCCTTAAGGAACATATTGGTCTAACCTAGGTTTTGATGTGACGATTTTAAATTTCGAATGCAGTATCCTACATCCAGTGCTGACCGCAAGCTTATAGCGAGTATGGACCGCGAGCCTCTGGGTAGGTGCAACTGAGTGAATTAACGCATCGTCGAGCCCATAAATGTGGTTTTATTATGAGGATTTTATAAGGCTGCACCTCAATAATGTGTTTTTTAAATATTATTTTAAAAGTTGAGATCTTTAAATCCCTTAAAACGGAAGACGGCCTAGAGGTAGACCACAAAAACGCTTTCGAGACGATCCATACACTTTCCTCGACGTTTGGCCGCAACACGCTTTAGACAGAGGGATGACTTTGACTGAGGCCTGCAGCCTGTGCCCAGCAGTGGGAAAATACAAGAAAAACTATATTTTAATAGCCAAGACTAAAACTTTTAGGATAGGAAAGATTATATAATAACGCTTGTAAATAATAAACTTTATGTATTATGTGGGTTACCAACCTAACGCCTGCTTGATGAGTGATGTATCATTCTATTTGTACAGACGCCAGCACATCAAACTACTACAATCTGTCAAATTTCTTTGATAGATTTTCAACTTTATCGCTGATACGTTTAGGTCAAAATTGATTGGGAAAATTGATCAGTTTCGGGTAGGTTGTTGTGCTGGCGTCTTTACGTATAGGACTTATGCTTGTCAATTGCCTCACATATTATAATTCATCACCAATATTACGACGCATAGTTTTTACAAAATACTCAACTATCAATCTCAACCACACGATCATAATTCTTAGTTCCAACCAACATTAATCCTAACATTATCTTTAAGACTAACACAAGCCATTGTTTACTCCAAATGACCTCTATAAATGACGTCATCCCTTTAATATCAGGGCCTAATAGCATAACAGTAATACAAAGGCAGGTTCCAGGTAATCCCGTTGGCAATCAGACCCGGATTAGTGGAGTAAAGACGGACCAATGGCGTGACCGGCTATTTGTCGGATGATCAATATTGTGTCATCGTTGTTCAGGCTTTTTGTCAATCTAGGAATTTAGTGTAGGTTTTGGAAGGTACGCTATTTGAATATGTTCTTCATATGTACCTATATTTTTTGTCATTATTAAAGCATTTTATTGGATGTCCTGGATTGTTTTATGCGCATGATAATGCTCTCTTTCTCAAGTTATGTAAGGGCTGGCTACCAGTTTTAACTGGATGTAGTTGAGTACCAGTGTTTAAAGTGGAGCGACTGCCTGTCTGACCTCCTAAACCCAGTTAGTTGCCTGCAATCCGATACCCCTTGGTAAGACTACCTACCAGACTTTCTGTTTTCTACCCTTAAGTACTCTCAAAGATGTTCAAATCAAAACCAAATTACGGAGGAGCTCATTGTGAAAAGATGGTCACTCATTCACGCCGATATCAACCACGACAAGCTTAACCTTATGATCGATCGACCCATGTGGCTTTTACTTAGCCATGAGCTCCTCGTGCCTACCTCGCTTGTCCTTATAATTTATGATATAATAAGATGTATATTATAATTTTTAACTACTTAGTTTACAAGAGGGTAATCTAGAGTATTCTAAAATATATACCTAGCGGTAATTCAATACCCAAAGTTCAAAAGTTCACTGACCGAATCTTCAACCTCACAAAACATATTATTAATTACTTCGAAATATCAAATTATGTTCGCTATATTGGCATACCTTGTGTTATACGAGATGTGACCTTTTGAAACTTAGTTTAACTCGAACACGGCAGGAACAAAGCTTATTGCGCAATATCAGAAGTACTTTACAGAATAATAATTGTTTAATAGACTTTGATATAGATGTGAGGCTAGATGGAGAATGAGAAATGAGTGAATATATTGCAGTTTTCGTGGACTTAGGGGGTTGAGCGCCGTGTCCTCACAAACAAAGTAGGACGACCTGTCGATGACGGCCGTGGTGCGGACGATGGTCGATAGCGCAGAGTCGGACGCGGTGGTGTCCCTTCCCCGGTCGCAGAAGGCGCACCAGGCGCAGGAGAAGGGCGGACAACGCTCTTTTCCGCCCCCCATTTCGATGGCCCCGAGGCTGAGGCCCACGCTTGTGTCATTTCAAAATTTAAAATTTTCAGCCTGTATGCGCAAATACATGCTAGCTTAAAAAAAAATGTTTTTGAGCTAAACGAAAAAAAACGGACTATTCTTCTACATATAACATGTAACGCAGTATTTAGTATTCGCTAATGTACAATTACACAAATACGAAGTCACAGCTAAACTCTAGTATACAATCTAGCGTATATTGTGTCAGTAGGTCGTGCTTCCCGTTGGAAATAGACCGCAGCCGTCGTTCACGGGGGACTCCGGCGATGCGATTAAGGGATCGTATCAAGTAGAGAGATTGCAATCAGAAAATGTTTGATTTAATTTGCCTAATTGCTGTAGAATTTTATTTGGTACGATGTTAAGAAAATTAGATGGAGATATTTATGAAAATTGATAGCGTGCGTGAGGCAGACAGATGTAACATCTTATCTGCAGGCTCAGCATGACAATCGTAGAAACAAGTTTTGTCCCCCGGAGAATGGACAAAATTACAGATAAGTGACAAATTGACGTAAAATAAGAAAATATTTTTTTCTTTTCTAAGACCGACATAAGTCTACAAGTAATTATTGCGAGTTGACAGACCGCGCCATGGTCGGGCAGGAGACATGACATTGACAGAAAGAGCTTTGTTTTTCTAGATAGAATAGACATAGAATCGCCACGCTGAGCCTGCTGTTAGTGTAAAGGATAAAAGCAGCAATTTTGTGATATGGAGTTTTTATAGTATTACACAATTTGAAACAAACAAGAGAACAAACCGGTTCATGCATTCAGGATGCCTTAGAGAGACATATACACACACACACACACACATATACGTTAGACTTATTAACCTAGTCGAAGATTTTGAGTTGGGGAATAAAAGTATACAAAATAAATTCTTTGAAATCACTCAACACACTGTTAATTAAACGCTCATTGACAGACTTTCTTTAACTGATAATTTAGTATTTTACGAAATATACATCGTACTATTTAATACAAAAACCTGGTTATATACCATAACCCAATTTCATCATAATAACATAAAACAAAGGAGGACAAAGTTTTATCGCAATTTCCTCTAATATTCTTTTATTTGAGTTTCATTTCAAATAACTTCTAGCTCTAACGTCGTTCGCAGAGCTCCGAATGTCCATTTCTATGACGTGTTATATAGATAAGGAGCGCTGCGTCAGGAACGATCGAATCTTCTATAGTAGAAAAATCTAGAAATTTCCACAAATTCAATATCGAACAGTTGGTAGTTGTTTGGTAGTTTCTCGCAAAGTTATTTGGTAGGCACAGTAAAAGAATTAATTTTAGAGAAATCAGGTCCTTCGGAATGTCTTGGAAATTATTTATCCCTATAAACTTTCAAGACAGATACGAATTGACTGTGTTTCGGGTGGCACGGTTGTAGGTCCCGGCTGTCGTTACGGGTAGTCAGAAATCAGTATGTCTGATGCAAGTCTAACCAAGGGGTATTGGGTTGCCCGGGTAACTGGGTTGAGGAAGTCAGATAGGCAGTCGCTCCTTGTAAAACACTGGTACCCAGCTAAATCCGGTTAAACTGGAAGCCGACCCCAACATAAATATGTAGTTGGTAAAAGGCTCGGGAGATGATGATGCTTTCAAGACAGTTTCATATTTTTAAAAAAGCCTGTGAACTGAAGAGGCGTATGACAAAGTAGAATTATTGCATGTGTAGGGATGTAGGTACGTATGTACAATATGTGTTGGGATTTGTAATCCAGGGATTATTCTGTCTATGTGTGTATCAAATATTCATATAAATCCGCTTATATGTACCTAGTATATATTACGTTTGATTGAAATTTGATCACACAATACAGTTTTATATGTTTTAGTTTAGTATTTTTGAGCTCTTACGCTCGTGGATAACGTGACCCTGGATGTAGCAGAAATCTATAATGAAATAAAAATTAAAGTGATTTCAATACATTGTACTATAGTTACAAAACTTAATTTAAATATTTACATAAAAAAATATACTTAAAAAATGGCGTCAAAAAATTCCTCCTCATCGCTGCTCACTGGGAGTGTACCCAATAGGGTGGCGGCTTTTTTTGTAAATAAATTGTAAATATTATAATACTCTATACTTATAATAAAAAAAAAAAACATAGATATTATTTACTATAGTTACTAAGTCATTAAGTATGTAGTACATATCGGCTGTTGTGTTTTAATAAAAATAATGAATTAAAAATAATAATAATAATGGTGTCTCAACCCATTGTCAGCTCTAGACCTGCTTTCTAAAGAGATCAGTCAGCTACACAGATATATATTATAGTGCACAAGCATATAATGCAGTCACAGGCGCACTTTCTAATACACCGAAGAGAGATCAGGCACTAACAGGCACTCTCAGGCATCACACAAAGTGATTTCGGTCTGACATGAGAATCGAACCCGAGAATGTAAACAATAGTCACACTAGACAACTTTTAGACCAACGATGCTGTTTGAAATAACAAAAACATAATATAAAGATAATAGAATAAAAGGAGTACATAATATTATATTAACAATTTTCGGACAGTAGGTTGGGCATTGCCTTTTAAAAATGCCCATAGTATATTCCAAAGAGGCCTAGACAAATACTATGATTAAAACTTAATTTAGTAGGCGTTGATATTGAGGCCTTAGATCCTTATTCTAAACCTTAACCTATAATCAACAAAGGCTTAATTTAAATGCATGAATAATGAATTGTATGCCTGGTATAGAGACTTTAAAATAAACTTTAAAGCTGAAATCTTAAGGTTCAAAATTCTATAGCTATAGGCAGTGTGATGTTGTGTCTTTCATGAGTTGCTATAGTCACCCCTAACCTCTGTCTTCGATAGAGCTATCTTATTAAGTTACAACTTAACTTATGCTATAAGTCAGTGTAAACGGCTCAATTAGGTGACCACGTCATAACTAATAGTTTTTGTTTTCTAATTACTGTTTACAATGGAGGTCATGGCTAAGTAACAGCCACTCGGATCGATCGATCATAGGTCCGCCATACTGCCGTGCAGGCCCTAAAGTGCAGTATGAGGAAAAAAGCGGTTTCGAGAAAACCGCAAAAAACTTTTTAACGCTGTTTTTTTTTTATATTATTTATGTATTTGGTGCATATTTTTATTGCTACAAGGACTAAGTGACAACAAAGATGGTATTTACAAAAACAAATGTTAATTTTGTTTATTAGATTTTAATTAAAATTGTTTTTTTTTTAAATCATAGCTGTTACTGCACGCAAAAAGTTACACATACGCAGATTAAAATGCAGTAAAAAAACTTGATACTACAAAAATTATGATTTTTTTACTACTTTGCAGACTAACTTGCAGCATAAGACTTTCTTTACTGCATTTTAATTTTGTGTCTTGAACTAATTGCACATGTAGTATATAACAATCCCAACAAAATATTTACGACGTTGAGTAGACGTTATGGTGGCAACTACATGTTATTTAGTATAATCGTATAAATGTCATAGGATCGTTTTCTCGACCGCATTTGGGCCCATTTTATTCAACTTAAGTCGCTAAGAATTTCGTGTAACAGTCATATAAATACCTAACTTAGTCGAATAGTAGTCATATACACGTCGGCGATTTGACAACATGTCCAGCAATGATAGCTGTCGCGTCATGTATTCGACTTCGAGTCACATAATTCGATGTAATCGTGGTGTTATTGTCATTTAACGAAGTTTTTGAACGAATTATATTTCATTTAGCAGTGTCAAAAAGACATTTGAGTTAATATTGCGTTTTATCTATTATTTGAGGAGATAAAATCATTTCATCAGTTCTAAACCTTTGGGCAATCAAGTTTACTGATTAATGTGAGGAAAGTTTCTGATTAATATTTTGCCTTTAAAATTTTAATGTTTTCATATATTTTTAGTAACAATTTATTACGTGACTGCGTTACATGACAACTATATAACTTCTCGACCTATAAACTGCGAGTATTTTGTAAATGTGAACGCGCTGAAAGTTAATTTAGGGATCAGTAATAAATAAAACTTTTGTTTTAGGTAAACCCCACAGTGATGCATACTTATGCGGCTTATTTCTTAATTATGTATGAATAAGCGGAGTAAAATATACGCATTTCGGTTTATCATTTATCATAACGTCACCTCTCTGGCAAACTTACGTATCTGCATTTTTTGCGAAATCGAGATTTTGATGCAAAAGTGTACCTAATGGGGTACTACACATTGTGGCAAATTTTGGTATTTCTATCTGTAACGGTTACGGATTTCAGGTTTTCAGATTTTGTTCGCATCTGCATTTTATGTTATTACACCCATAGTAAACTTACTTAAGTTATTTAAGATGTTTCAGCGTAGCAAAATGTATATGCTTTTAGTAAAATGTGCCACAGTCAAGTTACGTATCTGGTACTATCGTAACTTTACATTGGTAGCAAATATGATTAAAAGGAGTCAGTTTACCCAAGGGAAACATACGTAACTGACACATTCGTGAATTTACATTGGTAGCAAACATGATTAAAATGAGTCAATCACCGAAGCCAAACATACGAATCTGGCACATTCGTGAATTGACATTGGTAGCAAACATCATTGTACAGGGTCAACTCATCCGAGGGACATACGAATGTGGCACATTCGTGAATTTACAATTGTATCCAGTACTATTTGTTGAGGAATTTACTTTAACCAATTATGCGAAAATGTTATTATTCGTGAAATAATGACTTATTCGTTACTAGCTTTTGCCTTCGACTTCATACGCAGATCCTGTTGCTTATGTCAGTGACAACGGTTGTCATTGTCCGAGGATCTAAAACGTCTGGTATCGTATTCTAAGAGTTTAGCGTGGGGAAACCAACAGGTTACGCGAGACGATTCGAGACGTTCCAGATCTTTCATTTTGTAAGTCAACAGGAATTGCCCGCCAGACTAAACAAGTTTTGCTAACACGACATTCCTTTATGTGTTATGGTATAGCTGGGCTCATAGAATTCCAAAACAGGTGTTTCAGACCTTTTTTTTCGTGGGAAATCATTAAATGGCCTCCCGCTCAGAGTGCAGCTGGTGGGAGTGTCAGACTCTTACTGACTAAAACCCACTATGGTCCCTGTGTGTCAGGGCCAAGGTAACTCTGGTGAACGACCCGCAGCCCAGGCAGACCTTGGCCCTAATGAACCCCTCCTAAGGTGTTTCAGACCTTCGATTTTTATAAGTCAACAGATAGTGCTCATTGGATTGAGCAACTTTTGCCAAAACGTCATTCATATAAGTGTCACTTGGCGCTTGGAATACCACAACAGGTGTTCCAGATCTTCGATATTTATACGTCTCTCTCAACTTCTAACTGAATATATATATATTATTATATTGTGTGCGTAATCGGGACGATGTATGATAATCTCGATTAGCAGTTGTCACCCTTCACTGACATGACCATGACCTGTTTACCTGTCAGAACATCTGCGAATACGCTGAGAACTCGAGCGTGATTCTATATCGAAAAACGTTTCCGATTCTTAAGGCAACATCTCAAATAGCTGTCAAATATTTACGTTTTAATTAATTTGGCAACTTTACTGGATCAAAATAAGAAATATTGCACTAAAAATGTAATATGAATTGCAATTGAAAACCCTAAATTTCATGTTGTGAACGTTTTTGCTGGGAAGTTTGTTCCACCATTTCTTTTTCCCAGCGATAACATAGGACAGGTTTTTTAGGGTCTTTTGTATAATTGGCAGTCGTTACGGGTAGAAGCCAGTAAGTCTGATGCCAGTTTAACCAAGGGGTATTGGGTTGCCCGGGTAACTGGGTTGAGGAGATCAGATAGGCAGTCGCTCCTTGTAAAACACTGGTACTCAGCTAAATCCGGTAAGACTGGTAGCCGACCCCAACATAGTTGGGAAAAGGCTCGGGAGATGAATTAAAACATGTAAATATTTGACAGCTATTTGAGACGTTACCAACTTATGGAATACGCGCTCTTAATTGGTTAGATATCTTCACTATAAAACTACAAGCATGCTTGGAAAAATATTTCTGAATGTTCCAAAGGAGCTTAAAGATTAAGAAAGTAAATATTTGACAGCTATTTGCAAAGTTGGCAACATCAGGAATAAGTGACAGCTTCCCTGCGTTATCGGATAGGCTAAAAATAAATTAGAGTTTGTACTAGCAGAGTCTAATTTTCGATGAAATGTCATCGACAGTTAGTCCTACAGTGCTACCGCCTTCATCTTGTGAAGATATTCTCAGTTTTTATTATTTTATAATTATACAGTGAATTAGTAATATCTTTGATTTCTACATCAGATGTTTTTTATCTTCGATTTTTATAAGTCAACAGAAAATGCTCATCAGACCAAAAACTTTTGGTAAGACGTCATTCCCATGTTAGTTATGTTGTAGCTGGGCTCTTACCTGTAATAATTAGATAGTTTGAAACCTCTGACACACATTTTGTTTTTCAAAATAGTGTTTTTTTTTACTAGGATGAGAAATAAAGACACATTCGTAACTTTACATCACCATGCCTACAATTTAATAGATTTATTCATACCATGGCGAACTTACGTAAGTGGTAGATTCGGAATTTCAGCGAATAATTTTATAATGTAAGTAACGAAAGTGCCACTTAAGTAAGTTTGCCATGGTACGAATAAATATCTTTTAAATTGTATGTATGGTGATGCAAAGTTACGTATGTGCATTTATTTCAGATCCCTGTAAAATATTGATAAACCGTCAATAATATCTAAAAGAATGACTATTTTGAAAACCAAATGTACCACAATACCCATTTCAACTGTTATTAGAAAAAAGTTATCGTTGATGTTTACTTTCAAAACGCTCCCCTGTAAAATGACGAAAATGCAGATTCGCAAGTTTGCCGTAGAGGTGACGATAAGTCACGTTGGTAGAAAATTCGCATCAACCAGCCATAAACCCTTCAAGAGTTCCCTGAACTGTACTTCGTCTATGTCAGCGACACCAAAATTTCAATTAAAACCTACCTCGGTGTAAAGTTCTCGTCAATACGAATAATACAAGATCAAACACAAGGTAGTTTGTGCCTACCGTTGAGAAGTTGCCTCAATTCTTTGTGATCTCCATTTTTAGGTCAGTCCTAAACCTTCACTGTTTTGTAATGTCATCGGACATACATCTAAGGGTCAACTTTTTACTTAATGCGTGCCTACAATTTTCGAAAGTTGCCCTTGGTTTCAAAGTTTCCATCATCAGATCCTGGACGTGACATTGAAATAGAAATAGCTTTGTTTTTACTTGATAGAATAGACATAGAATCGCCATGCTAAGCCTGCTGAACTTCAACATAACATTTAAATATGATATGGAACCCTTCCCATTATCCTCACTCTCGGCTTGAGTTGTATTGCTTCGTATATATAGCAGTCGTATTAGCATATTTGTGATACTTTAGGTTGTATAGAGGTCACTCATAATACTTATATACGATTTTTTACAAATACTACGTTTAAACAATTATTATCCGTGTAGCAGTTGTTTAAAAGGTAATTATATCACCAAATGGTCGGTATTGTGACGATTATACCACGGAAACATTTACACGAGCAAAAATTGTATAAATATATTTTATAGATATCGTCGTGGGCACTATTATATGAAGACAGAAAAAGGAAATCGAAATAAAGTCTGTATGACATTATTATATGATAAAAAATATATATGACTATTCGGATACATAATGCACCAGTACATGACAAAGAGTTAGAAAAAATACTATAAAATAACTTAAATAAGACTCAAAGTCATATAAATGTTGGATAATAATATGACAAAAATGTTTGTTGGGAACAAACACTGATGCGGCGCAGACGTCTTCCTTCCTTGGCAGCGATTGACACACGAACACGACTGATTGAGCTAGAGAGATAGCGATAAATTCTGACTAGAACACAGTAAAATATGACCTGTACTGCAGTGAAATTAGTAAAATTGTTCAAGTTACCAATTAAAATGCAGTAACAGAGTGTCATACTGCGTTTTAATTAGCATAAAACTTATTTTCATCTTTTGAAAAATACCGACTATACTGCAGTAAATAATGAACATACTGCAATTTAAATAGTGTAGTTTGTGAAATAAACTAGTGATCAAACATGCAGTATTCACACTGTTGGTACAAAAACTACTTACTGCGTTTTAATTTATATCCCTCAATATTTTCTTTGGATGTAGAATACAGATTTTTTGTGGTAATATAGATATTTACTGCGTTTAACTTGGCAAAGTGACGGATCGTGGTAGACGTAAGTGCTATAACTGTATTTCAGTTGGTATTGTTATATATTTAGACATTATAAAGTTAGTTACTGCTTTCATAAATTTGATTTTTTAACCGTTTAAAGCATCCTATCAAAAACCTGTTTAGATCATCATGTTCCTAATAACGTGTTCATTAAGGTTCATTATTCAACAAAAAAATGACAAAAAACCTGTTACTGCGTTTTAGGGCCTGCACGGCAGCATAGGTGACCATCTCGTCATGACAAGTTCCTCCATAAATATATTAAATTGGATTAATATACATAAATTGGTAAACAGAGACCTTCAGATGGGACAAAAGTGGGTTTTAGTCAGTAAAAGTTTCACACTCTCTCCAGCTGCACCCACAGTGGGCCATTTTGATGATATCAAACAAAAAAAACCTCTAGACCAACGGGGTCAGTTAAACTTTATTTATATTACTTGGGACGTGAACATAAGTCGTAGAATATGGATTACAAAATGCTCCTAAAATTTTAATTTAATGCTGTTCCGTGATATATAATTCCTGCATTCATCATCCTCTTGCCCTTATCCCAGATTTTATTTGGGGTCGCCGCAGTATGTTTTTTTCTTTTCTGCCATCATCACACAAGTTACATTCTTTCTAGCCATATCAACTTTCACAATCAATCCGTTGATTCCTGATCGTCCCCTTCCTCTATATCCATCCACATTCATACTCAAAACCTCCATCACTTCATGCATTATAATCTAAAGTTCTAAAGTATAATCGTGCTTACCTTTCTTGTGGTGCCTTGTAAAATTTCCGAACACGCTCCCAAGCCGCTGTTGGTTCCTCGTCGTGCATAATTCTAAAGACTTTAAGTCATCCGCGTTTTGCGCAACCAAAATGGAAGACCTCTTCGACTCCATAGCACCTATGTTCACTAACAACTCGGCTTCAAGTAACAGAACAATAGTGGCGTAGAGTAGTTTCAGTTCTCTACAGCAAAGCATTGTTTTGGCACTAATTTGTGGTCACATTTGTAGCACTTCACATGATATACTTAAATTAATAGTCATTTTAGGTGACTGCTATCTTCTTTTGTTTGGATTGCGATGTTGTGGGTGGTGTCGCATTCTGGAAAGAAGAAAAAGCTTTCGTTAATACTTTGTGTAGTGGTATATTGGAAAGACGGTTAAAAAAAAGAATACCATCCAGACCGACTGTCGGTCGATTAAGAAGATTAGTCAACTGCACAGGACTTATTATAGTGCACAAGCATTTACGCGAACACAAGTGTACTCTCTATTCCCTGACTCTCATATAGGACGGCAACCCGATACGACTGGAGAGAGATCAGGCACAGAACTTCCAGATTTCGGGCTGCTTTTGTGAAAGTTTCTTAAAACCCACAAAGCTATTTCGGCCTGACCGGGAATTCGACTCCGAGACCCCGGTGATCTGCAATGACTCCATGCGACTACTAAACCAACGAGGTAGTAAAAAATAAGAATACTGTTAAGCATACGCGATTAAATGAGAAACATAATTATAGCAACAGATAGAGTGCTGATTAAAAATAAATAGAACATATTCCACTAGAATATCAAACACAGAAAGAGAAATGTCTTGTCTGCACAGACATGACTGTTTCATAGTTCTAAAAAAATAAAATAAAATAATAATAAAATGTCATAAGCTAACAGATAATTACCAAAACACTAACAATTTCGTTGCTTTATCTAAAATTATTTTGAATTCATTATACAAATTTAGGTAGGTACTAATCCGTCGGCATATAGGTAATAATAATACTAGGTAAAGTTGTGTACTGTGTGTTTATTCATTTTATCATGTGCTGCTTCTATATTTTCCATAAGTGAAAGATAAGGCTATAATTTTCCAATAAACCAGATTTCCCTTCAATCTAGTCGAAGTATATTTACCGAAGGAAGTCTAATCTCTGCTTTGACTTACATTTTCCGAACCCCTACTTCGTGCTAACCTAGATTGAAAATCAATATATCTTTATCGTTTATACCAAGAAACGAATGTGGAACCTTCGCAGTTGTGTTACCTTTTAGAGAAACCTTCATTCTATTTCGATTTAGATCGATAACATTTGAAATTGAAGTAGTTGTTCAGTTGTGAGAATCATTTTCAGTACTTAGTTAGGTACATATTAAAAATACAATCACTTTCTGTCTGTTTGCGTATTTGCAATATGAGTCAAAAAATTCTTAATTAAATATTTTATGCGGTAATCAATAAAAGAGAAATTGATTTATGAGAAAAATAAAGGTTTATGTGCAGACGCCAGCACACCAAGCTACCCGAAACTGTCGAATTTTCCCGATCAACTTTGAACTATATGCTTCAGCGATATAGTTGAAAATGTGTTATGGAAATTTGACACATTTTGTTGCTCGATGTGCGGGCGTCTTTACATAATAATTTATAGGCTTGCCGCTTGCGTAGCCACGAAGCATCGTAATTATCGTAATTTTTGAGTATTCAATTAAAAATATAATTATGTATTGAATTCAGTCCAATCAGTTATGAGTAGGTACTGGAAACAAACTACATTTCTAGGAACCTCGTTACTGTTTTGTTTGTCAATACGTGGAGCCAATTATGTATCGTTCTTGGAATATGACACGTTCACATTCTCAAAAATCTGAATATTCGTTCTCATTTTAAGATATCTTTAGGGTTCCGTATCTCAAAAAGAAAAAAAATGGAACCGTTTCAAGATAACCGTGTCCGTCTGTAACGACATTTGATACGCCAATGCTAGTATAATGCCTCTCAGTTGAGTAAATTGAAACGCACATTGCAAATTATGCCGCTTTTAAATTAAAAATCAATACTAAGTAGCAATAGTTAAAAATTCAGTTTGACGCTTTTTATAACATATTTTTTATGGATTTAAAAGCAAAACGGTCAAAATTTTGTGTTAAAAAAATAATGAAAGTAAGTTCAAATACTATTTGACTAAGGCTGTGTGTGTGGAGTGAAAAAAAGATTTTATTGATGCTATAATATAGGAAAAAAATATAATTTAAAAAGCTTCTGACAAGCCAAATTGACAATCAGTCTAACCCAAGGGTTAGACTTTTACCCAACCCTGGTTTAAAGATATCAGATTAGCAGTTGCTCCATGTAAAACACTGCTAGAAGACGACTCCAACATATTTTGGAAAAGGCTAGGTAGATGAAGAGGTGGTGCTCGTGGCAAAATAGTTAAACTAAAAAAAAGTCACGTAAGAAAACTATACACTAATAAAATCGTAAAAAAGTCAAAACTGTACATTGAATATTTTTTTAAAGAATAATTGGGGCATGATCTACAATTGATATCGAAGCCAAAAATATAGTTGTTAGAATTTTTGTCTGTTTGTCTGTACGTATGTATGTCTGGGATAATCTTAAAAAGTACTACATGGATTTGCTTCGAATTCGGCATGAATATAACTAAAAGGTCGGGTCAACATATATGCTACATATTATCACGCTAGCACTATAACGGGGGGAGAGGGTTGAATGTTTAATAACCTAATGCCCACGCGGACGACGTCGCAGGCAACAGCTAGTGTTTTATAAAATAAGATATTTCGAAGAAGAGAGTGCCTTCGAGTGCACTATCCATTAAGAGAGACGTCATTATCTCTTGGAAGTGGCAGTTCCAGGATATGTCTGCAGTTCTGTTTTATTTACAATATTATATTCCTTTTCTGAAAAGTAGCTTCCACGAAGTAATTATGTTTGATATAGTTCATTTAAAATTAAAGTGGGCAACGAATTAATGTAAGATTCTTTGCAGGTAAAAATATTGTTATTATTTTTTATCTTTTATAATATTATTTTTGATAATAATACAAACGCGAAAGTAAATCTAAGTTTTTGTCTGTCTGTAGAACTCTCACTCCTAAACTACAAAACCGATCTAAATAAAATTTTGCACACATGGTATTTCCCTCGAAATGTGGGTGAAACCATGGTGAACAGCTAGTAATACCAACAATACATTCTACCTCTACCAATGGAAGGTCAACGATTAGTAAAATTTGACGGGTTTGGCTAGGTTGACCTGCTGGAGTCTCTAATTCATATTTTTCTTCAATAAGATGAATATAAAAGCGCCTCGTTTCTTAAAATAATTTTAATGGTATGTAATTTTTCTTTTTGTTTGATATTGTTCCCTTTTATATGGACTATATGGTCTGAAATAAAGTTTTATTTATTTACGGCTTTCGGTACCAGTAAATAATCATACAAAAAGATACATCAAGGGGAGGCATTAAAAGCCGCTTTTATTCACATCTCTTCACTTAGGGCCAGTTTCATCGGATGGCCACTATCTACCAGATAAATTAAAAAATGGAACAGTATTTGTATGAAATTATCTGCCAGATAAACTATCTGGAACTTATCCGTAACCGGTGAAACTGGCCCTTAGTTTGGTAAAGCAAAATATTTTCCCATACCTACATCTTCTACATTTATTACAGAAAATTTTATGACAAGCTAAAGTGCGAATAGTAGCAGCTTATCTTTATGTTCAATTCCATGTAATGGTGCACTCAGGTGCAGTGCATAGATGCACCCAGATAACATCTGTTCTCTTCTAAAGAAGTACCTTGTTTTATTATTATTATTACAGATCCTTTGTATACCTAACTAAAACATAAAAGCAAGTCAATTTGTTGTACAGACGCCAGTACATCAACCTACCTCTATCTGTCAAATTCATTTAACAGATTTTCTACCTTATCACAGTACCGGAAGGTTAATATTCCATTGGTAAAATTTGACAAATTCGGCCGGCGTCTCTCCTTGCTGCGGTTTTATAAAAAGAGCCCAGCAGGCTTAGCATGGCGATTCTATATCTATTCTGTCAAGAAAAAATAAAGCTCTTTCTGTCAATGTCAACATGCTTTCTGCCCAAGCATGGCGCGACCTGTCAACTCGCATATAGTCACTTGTAAACTTATGTTGATCGAAGAAAAGAAACATTTCTTCAAATAATGACAAAAGAAATGTTACGTCAATCTGTCACTTTTCTGTCATTATGTCCACCCTTTGGTAGAC
Organism: Heliothis peltigera; assembly: GCA_958496145.1. Lineage (NCBI taxonomy): Eukaryota > Metazoa > Arthropoda > Insecta > Lepidoptera > Noctuidae > Heliothis > Heliothis peltigera. The sequence goes on along the minus strand of OY292345.1, from coordinate 3,448,869 downwards.
AAAACTTATTTTTACGGTTGCCATGCTGAGCCTGCTGGAAAAGGGTCCTGGAAGACCAAGGGATCCTGAAGCTGGGTTAAGATCAATGAAAGTCTGACATTCCCTTCTGCTGCACCTACAGTGAGGACATTTGATTTTGGAAATAACAAAAAATTATGTCTGTTGTATTCGCACGAAAATCTATAGAAATATTTCTACAGAATTGCAAGCGTATCCACTGGAAAAAACTTTATCAAAAATAAAATACATCTTTAAAACAATGTTCATTAAACTTACGTATAAAATAGAATACTATAAAAATAACTATGTTAAGCTAAAAAATACATTGATTAAAAATAAAAAAAAAAACTCCCTAATGCTTAAAAATACAATTTATTCATGAAAATATTGCAATAAAAACTGTTATCATCCCGCCAACGTTGCCCCATAAAAGGCCTATTCAACTATTTTAAATTGACAGTGACACTATTACATGTTACGCCCCGTGCCTATCATCCGTAGCATTGTTCAGTAAAAGCCATATATCCGTCAACGGATAGTGACGTCATATTACACTATTTATGTCACGCGTCTCGTTTCAGCTTTGTCACATAAGCCTGTGAAATATAATTTTGGAATTATATAGAAACTAGCTTCCGCTAGCGATTTCACCCGTCACTGGGAAATTCTGATGTGTAAGCTATATTACTAAGAAGTTTCATCAAAATCCGTTCAGCCGTTTGGTCTTGAAGAGGCACACGTAACGCGCACTTACAAACGTTAGGATTTACACATTATAGTTGTTTAGTAAAATGATATAGCGACGTCAAGGATAGAGCAAATCATTATCTCCCGAGCCTTTTCCCAACTATGTTGGGGTCGGCTTCCAGTCTAACCGGATTCAGCTGAGTAGCAGTGTTTTACAGGGAGCGACTGCCTATCTGACCTCCTCAACCTAGTTACCCGGGCAACCCAATACCCAAAACTATTGTCAAGTAGAAGAAAAGTTTGGAAAGCTGACATCACCACCATGTGGGATACATAGCTGGAAAGAGAGAGAGAGAAAGTTGTTTAGTAAAGGGCATATATCCGTCAACGGATAGTGACGTCATATTTCACTTATTTATGTCACGCGTCCCATTTCAGCGCACATAAGCCTGCTCGGATATAATTTTGGAATTATATAGAAAAGTGCCTTCGTACGAAGTTATTTTTGGGTAAACGTAAAAAAACAACGGATATTAAGAAATTTTGTTCTTGACAAAACATAAGCGACTATCGAATCAATCTATACCCTGTTACCATTTTAATCTAATTTCTAAGAAATAACTTATTTTTATTATAAATATAAATAATCAATTTGAAGAAAAAATAAGCCTACATAAGTCTCTTATAGCATCCATAAATATATTTTGTTTTTTTTTTTTGACAAAAAAAAGAGGAAGAATAATATGGAATAATCATCAATTATAAGGTTATGCAAAGCTTGACGCAGTCGCTCCGTGGATGGGTGACCATCTTGACATTCTGAGCTGACCTATGTTTGGGAAGGCATGTTAAAAAGATTGGTCCCGGCTGTCATCATTACCAGAAAGTCTGACAACCAGTCTTACCAAGGAGTACATGAGTAAATGGGTGGTGAAAGTCACATAGACAGTCGCTCTATGTAAGACATTTGGATTAAGCTACACCCCGTTAGATTAGAAGCCGACTCCATAGCTAGGGCTAGGGTATTTTTCATAAAATTATTTGATAGCTGAAAAAACTATAGAAATTTCGATAAAATTTTGAACAATGAAGTAGGTATATAAATAGGGAAGGTATATAATAATAGGGAGTATGCATGAAAAAATATTTGCGATCTAACTAGTTTATCAATAAATATACAATAATAGTATACTAACTGTGAAAAAAATATCGAAATCATTAGAAAAACAAACGAGATATAACAATTTTACACAACTATGCCTGTCCCTCTCACCAAAACGCTATATTCAATGACAGCCTCACGGGCGTGTGTAGTTGTGACGTAAATTTTACCCTCGGACTTCTCTTTCTTATTAGCAGTTTTGAAGCTTTATGACTTCTTGTCGATAAATAATATTTTAAAAATTCTTTCATATTTATTTATTACAGCTAAAAGTGTATTAATTTAGTGAATAAAAAAATTACATGCATATTCCCTATTTTTATTAAATTTTCGTATTAAAGTATCAAACTACTTCTACAGAATTTATTGCGCCAAGTAAAACACAAAGCCGCTAAAATAACGCTCGGCGACGATCGGACGTCGAAAAATAACCGCGGAAAATAAAAATCACATGTTGTTAGACTGTAAAGAAACACAATCTAGATTCTTATCGAGGAGGTCGGAAGCAACATCTTTGTACAAAAAATTGTCCGTTGTAAAGAATATCCTTATGAATTATTCATGCTTGGTAGTAAGATGAGGAAATATGACTCAAACATATTCGAGTACCATTTCGTGCGTGGTACAAGTTGAGTTTGTACAGTCGGATGAAAAAATATTAGGCCATTATTACGTTATTTTTCTTTGCAGCTAAAGGGGTAAATGCGTGTTTTTCTTTTGGATTGTGTTACCGTTGTAAATAATGGTTGTTTATGAAGATGTAGCGCAACTGCTTACATTGAACAAACCTTAAAAAAAAACAAGGAAAACTTCTGCAAAGAAATTGACCGTAGAAAATTAAATAATAGACTTTTTCTACATACATTTTATTTTTAGGAGACCTTAATAAACTTTAATGCAAATGACGTGAGAAAATAAAAAGAAAAACAAAAAGATAAATAAAAAATATGCTAAAAAGTTGAAGCTACGACTAGCACTTAGACACTTTAGATCGTCAAATTGTGAGCACAACATCTTTCTTCTGTCTGAAAGGATAAGCTTGTACTAAAAACACGCTATTTGTCACAGTAATGGTTTTGTTTTTTTGATTGCACGTTTTTCATGGTTAATTTGGTGATAATTTATAGTCTAGCTTTTAGATTTGCCAAGGTGAGAAGGTTAGAATAATAAATAAAAATGTATATGTACTTTAATATTAATTACCAAAATTAAAACAATATATATGTAAAACAGTTAAAAAATTAAGCGGTACCCCAATGTCAAGGTCCTTGAATTCGTTTTGAGATTTTTCTTGTGCAATATTTATTTTTAAAAACATTTTCCAAATCGGCAATTATATGCTTTTAAAATCTACAGTGCCATAGAAAGACAGACATACAGACAGACACACATATTAATCAAACTTACAACTCTCTCGCGTCGAAGATTTAATCAATAGAAGCCATTTTTCACAAATAAACAAAAAACATTTTCGAGAATGTTCAAGAGCATTAAAAAAATACTCTTTACCTGAATGATTCTGATACAGACGCTATTCTACAGAGCATGAATAAAATATTTCAGTAGGTACCCAGTAGGTACGTACATATATTCCTGTCATTTTGATTACAGAGTAAAGGCACGGAACGTCCCTTTTAATCGAATATTTGACCCAATTATAACAATACAGCGTCCTCATACATATCATTTTATATGAAAACGTACTGTCAAAGCTGTTATATTATATTTATTATTGGTTTTTGAGGTTTATTCACAAAGGTATAATGTATTTACTCACAGATTGTTCGAGTTTCTATTACTTTTTGAAACACGTATGACGATTTTATACAAAAAAAAAAACTGAAATTTTACTTGTAACTAAAATTAAAATAATATCCATAAATAATATTTTTATGTTAGGATTGAATTGTTATTCTTATAAATACTAGTTATTTCAAAACACATAATGTATATCAATAAAAATAAAATCGAAAAAGTGCAGAAATTTTGCAGCTGACTGTACGTACAAATTGTACAATTTCAGCGTAGGCCGACAAAAAAGTATGGTGTATTACCGGATAAGAAATAATAGAATTTCTCCTAGCATTTTCTATCCCTTATAGGGGTTCGTTATTGAAAAATGGATGACGTTATGCTATTTTTTCCGTAATGCAAAAAGTGAAATAAAAATGTTTGAAAAAAAAAATACTTAACATACTATTCGATTCGCGATTATTTCGCGATTATTTTGCGAAATCGAGATCGCTCTGAGACAGCTCAAAAATGGAAAAGCCCCTGGCGAGGATGGCATTACAACAGAGCTATTAAAAGCAGGAGGTAAGCCCGTACTGGGGGAGCTCCAGAAGCTTTTTAATGCCGTCCTGTTTGAAGGGAGAACTCCAGAGGCGTGGAGTAGGAGTGTTGTCGTCCTGTTCTTCAAAAAGGGAGACAAAACCCAGCTGAAGAACTATCGACCCATTTCCCTCCTAAGCCACGTATATAAGCTGTTCTCAAGAGTGATCACGAACCGACTTGCGCGAAGACTCGACGAATTCCAACCACCGGAGCAGGCTGGGTTTCGGAGCGGATACGGCACCATAGACCACATCCACACAGTGCGGCAGATTATACAGAAGACCGAAGAGTATAATCAGCCCCTGTGTCTAGCATTTGTGGACTATGAGAAGGCCTTTGACTCGGTTGAAATCTGGTCTGTTCTGGAGTCCCTGCAGCGTTGTCAAGTAGATTGGCGATACATCCAAGTGATGAGATGTCTCTACGAAGCCGCTACAATGTCCGTCCAAGTACAGAATCAGCAAACAAGGCCCATACCGTTGCATCGAGGAGTGAGACAAGGGGATGTTATTTCCCCGAAACTGTTCACTAATGCAATGGAGGATATGTTCAAGACGCTGAACTGGAAAAGATGCGGCATCAACATCAATGGCGAACACATCTCTCACTTGCGATTTGCTGACGATATCGTCATCATGGCGGAAACGCTGCAGGACCTACAACAGATGCTGAACGACCTGGCTGAATCTTCTCTACGCATCGGCCTACGGATGAACTTGGACAAAACCAAGGTCATGTTCAATGAACATGTTCTACCGGAAGCGATTGCGATACACGGCGCCGTTCTCGAAGTTGTTCGGAAATATGTATACCTCGGGCAGACATTGCAGTTAGGTAGAAACAACTTTGAGGACGAGGTGAATAGGAGAATTCAGTTGGGTTGGGCTGCTTTTGGGAAGCTACGTCGAGTCCTAACATCGTCGATCCCACAGTGCCTAAAGACAAAAGTCTTCAATCAGTGCGTCCTACCTGTCATGACCTACGGAGCCGAAACGTGGACACTGACGGTACGGCTGGTCCACAAGTTTAAAGTCGCTCAGCGGGCTATGGAAAGAGCTATGCTAGGCATTTCTCTGAGGGATCGCATCAGAAATGAGGTAATCCGTCAGAGAACCAAGGTCATTGACATAGCCCACCGAATCAGCACGCTGAAGTGGCAGTGGGCTGGCCATATCAGCCGAAGAACCGATAACCGTTGGGGTAAACGAGTTCTAGAGTGGAGACCACGCCTTGGCAAACGTAGTGTAGGACGTCCTCAGGCACGGTGGAGTGATGACTTGCGCAAGACGGCTGGAAGGAGCTGGATGCGAGAAGCCGAAAATCGATCTCAGTGGCGTGCACTTGGAGAGGCCTATGTCCAGCAGTGGACTGCGATAGGCTGATGATGATGAACATACTATTTCTTGATCGATCATTGGGCTGAGAGTCATAATTATAGGTAACATTACCAAAATCTTTTACTCATGTATAAATGTGAAAATGGTTAAGCCTATCGATGAATGTTTCTTCCAGCTAATTTCTGAAATGGGTGGAACAATTATGAAAGGACTTTTATTGGCAGGTAGCTGATGTAACAAGAAGTAACTTAGGCTACTTTTAACCGGTTCTTGGAAATAAGTCTCTTTGGATAACGCGGACGAAACCATAGGAAACGGCAAGTCTAAAATAAAAGTCGTTTATATAATGAAAGAAAAGGTCCAAATCTAAAAATAACAACAAAGAAATGAATCCTGTACCAACCGTCAACGAGTACCTTTTTGTAACCAAAATATCCAACATCTCTTATCTAATCATATCATACGGGACGGAAAAAGCAACAAAGAACTTTAATCATGTAGGTATACGTCACAATAATGCCTAGTTTTCCTTTAAAAATTCGGATGGAATGCGTAAAAAGGTTAGGCAGAATAATAATAATGGCGTTCTAAGGAGATACAGCAAGCTGCGCAGGGCATATTATAGTACACAAGCATTTGCGCTGACACACACTTATAGTCCGATGACTATGAGAGATCAGGCTCAGAACACTGGACATCCTACTGACAAAAACCCACTCTGTTCCTTCTAAAGGTCTTTGCCTGCCAGGACTGCGGAAACTCTTTCGAACAATTCGCAGCCCCATTAGGCCTCGGTCTTACGGAGCTCCTCCAATGCTGCCGACTTCTCTGCGAGGAAAGTTAAGAAGCCTTAGCTTATGCTAATTTTTACTAAACTTTTCTAGGAAGCCCGATGTCTTTACTAAAATTTCCTATATTGTTCTCAGTCAGTGACAGTGAAAGCCTGACGTTTGTACAACGAGAAATATTTTCACATTCCATTTTAAATCAATAATGCAAATTTTGCGTTTTGCAATTCCGTTTAGCTACTGGGAATAACCCAATGAACGTCAGGAGTCCTTTTTGTTTTTATTCTCGATTAAAACATTCACTGTGTATATCCGAAAGCCAGACCTAATCCATAACGGGACGGGGTGTCATAAATTGAAACAGTTAAAAATATGCGGAGTAAATTCCATTGCAGACTTTGTAATATTGATGGTCTTATCTTAAAAAATGCAGCCCTATCTCACGTCTTGGTCACGTCATCACACGCAAACGGCTAGGCCGATTTCAATGAAATTTAGTAGACGCATAGTCTAGAATCAGAAAAAGGACAAGGGCTACTTTTTATCCGGGTACTAGTTCCTTCGAGCAGCGAGTGGAACCGAGGGGCACGGCTAGTTCGTAAATATAATCTAGGCCGACTCAATCTAGGTCTAAAACGTAGGCCAACGACTCCCCAGGTAGATTCTGAATATTCAGGGGCTTGATCTATTGCCCTGAGTTTGGGTCGATTCAATTCTGTCTAATTGGTACTTGTATTGTACTGTCTTCAGTGAGGTTATTGAATGTGTTTATTGGTTTTGCGTAGTTCGGTGTATGGATGGATATTTTGTGTGGATTGTTATTTCAATTATAGTTTCAACCATTTTAAATCATGTTCAATGGTTTCAAATTCATATCGATAAGAGATATAGAGATATTTAACAATAATGGTTTGTACGTAATCTGTGTTAATTATCACCACTTTTAATTACAAACGTATCAAATATTTTTTTATCTTTTTGGATTTAATACTTGAGTTATGACTTATTTGATCTTTTTTTTCGTGGGAAATCATCTAATGACCCCTTCTGCTGAGGGTACAGCTGGAGGAAGTGTCTCTTGAGACTCTTACTGACTAAAACCGACTATGTTCCTTCAGGAGGTCCCTGTGTGCCAGGGCCACGGTAACTCTTGCGAACAACCCGTAGCCCAGGCAGACCCTAGCCCTCAGTTTCATTAGCTTTTGTTACAATATCTGTGAACTGATTCCCAAAAATGTTCTATTAATAAAAGACACAAAAATAAAGCAAGGCCTTTGAAATAATTGCTTGCCAATATCTTTCGATAAACTCAGAATATGGTTGTTGAGAAAAGCTGACAAAAAAAAAAAATTAAATCTTGCAGTCGCTTCAATTTCTGTATTCATTGGTGCAAAAATTTCTTATTCCGTTTCTCGTATCGGAAACTTAGCGGTACGTACGAAGTCTTATTTTTATAAGAGTTTTAACAGACGAGACGCTTAGGATTGAGCATTTGTAGAATATTTCTAGGTCGTTTCCTTTACTGATTTGTTGAAATATTGAGAATTGTTGGAGAGACATTTTTATGGCTTCATTTCTTAGTAGTAAAGTTTTAGATGGATCTTATCCTGAAATACCTACAGCTTCTTATACTCGTATTAACGAGACTAAAATGTATCCTTGCAAACACCATTTTATCTATATCGATGGTTCCCTAAGGAAATTTATCAGTTGGATAGGACATAATTATAGTGCACAAGCATTTTCCTGGACACATCATGGTGCACTTTTTATTCCCAAACACACTTCCATCTACGACTAGAGAGGGACACAGGCCTATCAATCACCAAATTCGAGACTCCGTGGTGCTTCCTGACTTTCTTCTTACCCACAAAATAATTTCGGCTCAGCAGTCGTGCCATGCAACTTCTAGACCAACGAAGTATTTTATTATGTAACTTCAGTAACAGATCTCTTTAATGTTAATAAACGGTTTGACGAAACTGCATGCGTTGAAATGTGAAGGTCATCTGGTCGAATGAAACATCGTCCATGCAAAATTAAAAAGCTTTAAGGACTCAATGTGAAGATCAAAACTCGGTATGAAAAAATATTCGTAGGTATGCACATGTTTTTGGGACTGTCAAAGATTCTTCTGGAATTTAATTGAGGATTTTCTCTGTGCTGACAGAAACTAAAAAATCGCAAATTGAACTTTGATGAAGAGCTCTGAAATGAAACACTGTCAATAGTACCCATGGTTTTCATTTTGAATGGATTTTTTCTCTTGTCAGTTACTGTTTTATTTTTGGAAAATTTCAGTCTGTAGTAGTTCATAGTATCTTTTTGTTACCACTAGAACTTCTTTCTTAATTGCACGTTCACTGTTAGTCCTTTTTAGGGATTTAGAATAACTGAAATAATAACATTATGTACTAGTACTAAATGATGGTTTAGTACGTTAGTATACGGTGTTTGATCAGATATGGCAAGAAAACACAATATAATTGCATTAACAGCATCAGTCCAACTCCATTAACGATATCTACAGTATCAAACGCTTTAGACAGATCCAAAACTGTTTCCTTAATACTGCGAAATGTTTCAGAATTAGCTTTATTCCCGTAAACAAGTCTTCCATTACCCTTATAAATTTCAGCACTATCCATTAGCCATATGATATGGCTTCTATTGTAAGAGTAAAATGTTTGACTCTGATCTCATCGGCAGCCTAATTGAGAGTGGGTAGTCAGATGGATTACAGTCGATACATTTGCGTTTCGGAAATATTGAGGATTCAGGGACGAATTGTGATGATTATTATTAATTTGTTCTGATGTTGGTATCGTGTTTTCATTCATAATTTTTTGTCATTCAAAGTAGGTAATATGATAATAACGAACATAGCTTTTATTCATTTTAAATAAATCATGAAGACTAAGCCTATTGAAACTGTTTGTTGCTTATTGAAACCCTTGCTCATATAGACTTCTAGTAATATCTGATTGCGAAATAAATAAAAAAAGGTTGATAAAGCAGCTCTCAAAATATAGCATTTTTTTTAAATCATTTCTGATGAAGATAATTCACCATTAAAAGAAGAATTATTATTTGTGTCATATTCTGTCTGAGTAGTTACTTATAACTTAGTTGGACAACAAATTATGTCAATTATATCGAGACGCATGCCAAGTTTGGAAAAGTTTTGAACCATTAAAAATGACAGGGGTATTTGACACATCATCACAGGCGTTGAAGACTCTAAGTAAGTTTCTGAGTGACAGCGACAAGAATTAAACTTTAATTTTAGAGCATAATTCGTTTAAAACTAAGACGAAAGTTTTTTCGTTTTGGTTGGTGAACGAACAGGAAATTGCGAAGTAGGTGGTGAGAATTTTAAAATGTTTGATGAAGCTTTTCAAGTTGAATGACTTTAATTTGGAAATTATGCATCTGTAGTACAAGAAAACGTTTATTCATGAGTATGAGCAGTAGAAGCAAATGTATGTTCGTACATTGGTCTTCCAGGCTTAGCCGTAGTAGGAAACGTTACAAAAAATACGGGAATAATTATATCTCGAAAATATAAAAATATATGAAATTACTTTGGCCTTGATTTCCATGACTTTTGTTGATTCTAGCATGTACTCGTAATTGTTCATCTTTACATGGACCAATCTTTGTTTCTTATTTGACCTCCAAGCTCCAAAAAATCATTTCATCCAATTAAATGACATCGTGAAATTGGGACATGGTACCAAACGTTTTCTATAGAACTGCCAGAGCAATAAAATAACCAATCATTCCTTACTAAATTCTACAAGTGAGGTCCACGTAAAACATTTAGATGTATACAGGTGCAATATAATTACCTTAAACCGACCATATAGTTGGAGAAAATAGCAGAATAAGATAATGAAACAGATCCCACATAAGCAATTAAAGCATGAAACCGAATAGTTTTGCTCAGAATTCATGTGGATAATAATGTAATTTCACCAGTTCTGAGAAATTTCGGCGTGGATACAATAATTGCATACTTGACAACAACACAACAATTTCATGAAACGATAGTTAGCAAATTTCTTGTATAGGAGCTCGTGGCTAAGTAAAAGCTGCACGGGTCGATTGATCGCAAGGTTAAGCAATGCTTGGAGTGGTCAGTCCGTGGATGGGTGATCATCTTGTCATGACGAGTTCCTTCGTGTTTCGGAAGGCACGTTAAATTAGTGGCAGTCGTTACGGGTAGTCAGATCCAGAGAGTTTGTTAGCCAGTCTTACCTAGGGGTATAAGGTAGCACAGGTAACTGGGTTGTGGAGATCAGATAGGCAGTCGCTCCACATAAAACACTGATACTCAGCTGCTCCGGATAAGACTGGACGCCGACCCCAACACAGCTTGGGAAAAAGCTAGGCAGATAATAATAACAATTTTCTATGAACAAATTTCTGGTATTTAATACCTGACATAAACTTTCATTGGGTAATAATATGTAGGAGTTTTCAGATATCATTCATAAAACGTTATGTTACTTTTTGGAATTTACTAAGCCGTTTGTAACCTAAAATAGGATTATTTTGGTAGTTGCCTAGCTGGTTTTTGACTTTGACATTCAAAAAGTTCACATTTCCAACCCACTATCAACTACACAATTCGTTTCTGCCCCTCAAAAGTTTATTTTTACGTGACAACAAATTTTGTGCTATCTATATTTCTTTTTATCTTCATTACTTTATACCTTGATATCTGACAAAAAGAACAATTCTAAAGTTGTCGCGACCAAGTCTGACCTATTAGCAATTCAACAAGTCAAAATTCGTGACTTATTTAAGCGTCTGAGAGCAAAGTGACGGGCGCCCTACTTGTATTATTTATTTACTTTGGGACGCCTAAGACATACCAAAGGTACGTTTTAGGTAGACGAATTTAAACTTGATATATTCAGGATGTGTTCAAGCTTAGGATGGGTTGATCGGGTACATGATAACGAAGGCCTATGTCCTGATATGAAAAAGAAAAATTAATTAGCTTGAAATGTATAACCAGCAAAAGCAATGATGACTGTACATTTCATCAGTTTTCATTCACTGCATTGCTTTTATTTAGGACAAGATGGTGCGCATTTTCTGTGCGTATATTCTGCGCCATTTTGGAGCATTCAAAGTGTAATCAAATTTCTATGAAGTAAGTTCGTTTTAAAATTGAAAACCTCTAACACAAGTGCTAATAAAAACCCCAAACTTAAAGATTACTATACTTATAACAATAGTTAGAACACACAACTAGTTTGACCTACACATTCAATTATTCATAATCCCATCTGAATTACACTTGTAATACCCATGTAATCTCGCAATTCCTCCAATACCTTGGTTACATAAGCAGAGGCCAATCTAAAACCTTCGTAAGACTGCTCATATTTTGGACCTTAGAAGTACGTGACCGATTTCGGGGGGAGGCTTGTGAAAATTCAAGTGAGCGCGCATTAAGGCTTAAGCGGCTCGTATGTTTATCGTTTATAAATGTTATCGATATAAGTATTGTTGAAGGTTATGTTTTTATTAGATTTTAGAGCTTGTCTTTATTGTTAGCATAAGTCATACCTATGTATCTTGCTTACGAGTATGTCTTTACCTATAATTGTTATCTAAATATTTCTATATTTGTCTTGTCTCCGTTTCCAGGGGAATAATTGTTCTTTTTATAAACAATGCATATTTTTTTTCCTTAATAATCTTTTCGTATTATTTAGCGGCACCAAGTTTACGGGATTCCAGTACTATGTTTACGGTATCCACATAAACCATAGTAGGATTAATAATAATGTTTGCCATTTATAGTGAGAAATACGTTACACGCTTTAGTTACATTACGATTGATAAACTGAAATAGATTTTATGTTGTAGCCCTTGGAGGTATAAACATCGGCACGAGTCGTCGATCAAGCTTAGAGTTTGTTCCTTGAGACTTCTTTGTTCTTAGAAATATACGATAAACTGTTCTTAACTCGGAGCAAGGATCAGATGCTTAAAATACGATACAGAAATATAAAATGCCTTCAGCTTTATTCGATTTTAATGAAAGGTCAAGAAATTTAGAGAGAAAAGTTAAAAAAACAATATACTGGTACAAGCACAACCACATTACAAATCCCTAACAACAATATACCGTTATTATAAAATGACAAAAAATTTACCGTAACGAGAGCCTACAATTCTAAAACCAAATTTTCTGCCAGCGACCAAATACCTCTGGCAAAGGAAAACGTGTATGAGTAAGCAATTATATTTTAATTTGTGCGTGTCTTGTCACTGGAAATTTTGAATTATTTTGTATAATAAACGAGTATATACGGGGTTCCAACGAGCCGACTCATGACAAAGTTGGTGAACGGATTATTTTTATCAAGCTCTCTCATTAAAATTATTTTGAATTTATTTAGGCACTTGTTTCTCATTTGTGGGATGGTTTACAGGCTACACTCGTGCCAACATGGATTGTGTGGACATGGATTTAAAACAAAATTATGTACTGTCGGTGCTGAGGTTCTTTTGTTTTATTTGGAATTTTACAAGCATTTTCTGCATTAGTAGCTCTTTTTGTTGTACTTATTACTCTGTCTAGACTCTTCCCAACTACTGTAATGGGATCTGCTTCCAGTGTAACCAAATACATCACAGCTAAAACTCCCTGGGATATTCCATGAAAAGACTGGTTGTCCGACTTCCTGGAAACAGGTTCCGATCACGCAATCAGTACTGCTGCCTCCAATTCAATTTATGCCAAAACTGAAAACGTTTAAATCAAGTGGACTTGGGAACTGTACAACCTCGATCTATCAAAGACTCGCTTCGTTATTCCTAATTGCATAACCTTGACGTTTCATCTTATATTCCGAAGTCTGATTGGTCAATAGGTGTATTGAAAACGGTTTTCTGATTATGCTATTTGAATGGATCCATTCAAGATTTCAATTTGATTTTATGGGTTTGGCTTTTCATACAGTTACTTGTTTATTAATGTATGAAAATTTGTCATTCTGTCACTAAGCTGCACTAAGCTACACTAAGCTGCTACTATTTCTCTTCATCAACTATTTTGAATCCAACTGAATGAATAACTCGCCAAAAATAGATCAACTATGCATTATACGACTGGATGCACACTGGACGTGAATTCAACTGTGAAATATCTAAATCTAGACGTCATGATTCAGTTATATCTATCTCTTAAACCATTTCTTCCAATCCTCCTAAAGAAAACTTATATTTGGATTGTACTAAGTTTAGAAATTATTAACATTTCTTCAGTTCACTACTGTTTAGCAATCATCATGTCTAATACTGAATGGATTGCAACTTGATAAAAGAAAACCTCATAAAAAGATGAACGATAGCTTATGTTTGAGCGTGAAGAAGTAGCGAACACACATGAACACACTGATATGACTAACCCGTATTGAGTAAGCATGGTCGTCGTTTTAGCCGAAAGACGTTCACTGCTAGACAAAGGCCTCCCCGAAGGATCGCCACCTTGCGCGATCTTCAGCAACCCGCATCCATTGCTTCCCGGCGACCTTGACTAGATCGTCCGTAACTAATCATGGTTATTAACGCTAAATCCTTCTCCGATTGAGGGGAGGCCTATGCCCAGCAGTGGGACAATAATAAATCTGATGACGATGATAAATCAATCAAACCTAAGAGACAGTTCAATAACAACCTATCGCCATAAAACTTTGAAGTTAACTTGGTGAAATCAGAAGTCTTCAAACCGTGCTCTGAATATATTATGAAGAAGCCGGAGTTTTCCCAATATGTCTCACTTTGCTCTCCGCGTGTGGTAATCATTTTATCTTTCTCCACATTACCCGTGTTTGCACGTATCGTGTCTAAAATGCTGGTGTTTTTTTCCATAAACACCGTACATGGTTGAATATTCTACTAAAGGGATTTAAAATGTTTCATAATTAGTGTATTTATGGGATGGATTTGGGGGATGTAATATCTTCTCTTCCTTACTTATATTGTAAATTCGAAAGTAACTCTGTTTGTCTGTCTGTCACGCTTTCACGACAGAACTAATGAACCGATTTAAATAAAATTTGGTAGACACATAGTCTAAAATCTGAGAAATGTAAAATAATAGTAACGAATATAATGTTACAACCCATTATTTAACTTTTACCTAACTTCCTATGATTGATTATGATTGCTTATTATTCAGTTAAAGACTATCTAGCAGATAAAAAGGCTTGGGAGTAAGCTGTTCCAAAAAAAAAAAAAAAAAAAAACTACTAATGCTACTGTTTTTCCTGATTTTATTGTACAGAATTATTGACATGTAATAATTCTATTAGTTATGACATTCTTTTTTTTTTATTATATTTATTTTCTTATTGACATGTAAACCTACTGTTTAAAGTAGATGCATTTTATTTTGTGAGTGCGTGAACAATGTGGGTTTACTTTTTGTTTTTATTTACTTTTATGTTTAAAAATTTAATTATGTCTGACAGTTTGAATATTATAAGTGGCCTACCCAAATGTCTTTTCTGCTGGTATGTTCGTCGGATTGTTGAGCTCCTATGTTACTGTTGAGTTCAACGAAGACCGACAAATGCTTAACAGCTGACTGGACAGGTCCATTCAAACTTGTATGACACTTTCCTCAAAAGGTCATTTCAGACACAAGCCTACATTGCTCATCCATACTTAAGTATGTAATCTCTTTTTATGTCTGGACTCTAAAAGAGACTGTGACCCTTGAGTTTGTTTCGGCGTTTCTTCTCAAGGTAGTCAGTTAGGAAATGCCGACCTCATCTCGTTCTTTATTTTAAAAAAATGTGTTGACGTGTAAAAGTGTTGATTTCAACCTATTTGCAAAATAAATATCATTTATCATTTATCATTTCTAGAGTTAAAAGGCAGCCTGTTGCAACACTATCAAAATTAAAAATTAAACTAATACATACATATGTATATGATAATCACAGTACAGTAGAATGAAAAATTATAACAGCGGTTTTCGTTTAAATAAAGGCATTAAAACAAGTACCAGTATATTTAAAAAGAAAATATGTTAAAGACATATTAGAACGCCAAGTACATCTTCATAAGACATACATCAGAAATGTCACGAACGATAAGTACGTACAAAATGTTTACTACACCGTCTGGTATGAAAATAACTCAATGTCTAGTATTTTATCGAGCCAAACAACTCCTCCCAAGGACAGTAATATTCTTTGTTAAAGAAAAACAAATGCGATACGGTAACACGAGTACATGTCGGCCCAATTGATGTGTTTGTTTGGTTCGGATGTGTAGGCCGTTTAAAACGATATTGTGTAGCTTTTTGAGACCATTGAGTATGGATAAGACAAAGTGATATGTATGAAAGGGGATCCATATTAAAAAAATATTCATGTACGTCATCCTATTGTCAAGGGAGTATTTTTATGTAAAATTTTCTCGGCAATTTGCACTCGAAAAATACCTATAATTCTGAAAAAAAAAAACTCAAAAATATACAGGGTGTTACAAAACTAGTGCACCATTTTTTGGCCATCTGGTACATGCTAAGGTACATGGTTTACCACAAAAAAAGTTGAATGGCCAAGGGTTCAACGACCGAGCGCCTTCATAGAGACCGGCGGTATGCGTACAATTTGGCGGCTGTGATTGAATAAAATAATGTTGTTGTTTTCATGACTTTTTTGTGGTAAACATGATCCTTAGCATGTTCTAGATGACCTATAAAAATATGGTGTACTAGTTTTGTTACACCCTATATATGACTGTCTGAGACAGCGAGAAAGAGAAAGAGAGAGAGAAAGCCTGAATGTAAGAGGATACCTGTCAATACTTCAATAAGTATAATCACTAATACATAAACTTAGTGACCTATCCTATTACATATTATTTCCCAGAGCTCCACTAATGAAGACAAAACACAAACCATAAACTATTATCAAGCATACATATGTACTATGTGGTCTTTCTAAAAACAGTTCCAAATCCACAAGTAAAATTACTTTTATAATTGGTTCATGAATAAATGCTGCGTAATTCATGCTCTTGGTACCTACAGTAGCAGTATTTTCGTCTTCCTTAGCTTAACTTATTAATACTTTAAGGCGGGCTCAAGACAAATTGAGTTGGGAACGTAATCCAGCTGTTCCAAGGAACAGGTATCATTAAGTCAGTATGTTGTATCTGGGACATGACTAATTAGGATATTTCGTTTTAAAGGATGATATGAAATCCTTGATATTTTGAGTGGATATTAGTGTGACTGCTAATAGAGAAGAATGGAAGCAGAAAACATATTTCGCCGACCTCAAATAACTCGTGTAAAAGGCAGAAAGAAGAAAAAGATGTGATACAGTGTTTTTAATAAAAAAATGATTTAAATAATTTACTAACAACATTTTACTCCGAAATCGTTCAGGTCTATTTTTACTTTTTTTATCTATACATACATTTATAATATTATTACTACTTGTACTTTTGTGATTTTATTGAAAAATCCAGCAAGGCAAGCAAGCATCTAATTATTATTTGCTGATTTCTCCAAATATTGCATTACGAATGTATGAATGGTTTAATAAAAATAAACCATGTGACAAATTTAATAATTTTCATGTGTCAGAAAAAAATGGAATTTAAAATTTTAAATTAAGTTTCGCATAATCACATTAATTAATGTCATGTTTATGTCGAAACTTTGTGCTTATTATTAAAGTATTTTAGATAATAATAAACTTTTAAATAATGCCACCAGTGTCTTTGTATCGCGTAGCGTTATAAATGAAACATTTAAACTTCGGTTTCAAATTCAATAAACTTCTTTAAAAACTTTTAAATAATTTGATAATTTACAGTAAGAGTTCTTAAGTTTTTACAACTTTAAGTAGAATTTGTGATTTAAGTTTTGTTAAAACTTCTTTAGTACTATCTACGTGACAGTTTTAAATGAGTACCTAGAGTTAAAAACACCATTTAAAATGTTTTAAAACGGTTTTTATACATCTAGTATAGTATTAAAATCAGCACTGTTGAAATTATTCGTGTGTTTTTCTTAGAATGAACGTAAGGTGCTAGTTTTTTATCGTGGTGCGGTTTAAAATCAAAATAAAAGACCTTTACAATACTTATTATTTCAAAATAGCATAGGTAATAAATGGAAATTTTGATATTTGAACTAAATTAAATGGCAAGAAAAAACCGGATTGCGCCAACGGATTGTTTTTTGTAAATAACGCTTAGAGATTTATTATAACGAAGTACGAAGCCTAGTGTAGAAATGGGCTATAATAAATCATCATCAGGTTTATTTCCAACTATTCATGAAAGATCTGTGAATAAGTACTGGTAAAAAATACGTTACTGAGTCCTTTTCATACTCAGCCAGAAATAACTAGATTTTTCAACTTTGAAATTCAATTATTGAATACAGAAACGTGATAACTAAAGTAAGAGAAAAAATGACCATGGAACTGCTTTTCTATTAGAACTTCCAAAACTAAAAATATACACTATTAGTATTAAATATAAAATAAAAGAAAAACCTTCAACTTCTTTTACTCATTAATAATTTAAAAGATTTCTGCTGTCGCGTCTGACACAAAGAAACAACAGAATGTCAGACAGATATTTATTTATTCAAAAGAGCCTGTTCTTTAAATATTTTACCTAAAGTCGCGTTCCCACTAAAAGGAAATCTATAATAATCTTTCTATACATAGTTGTATATATCTGGATATCATAATTATTGTCTTTTGCCTTTCCCATATTAAATATACATATTATATAATCATGTCTTTAATAGTTATTGATTTGCTAAACAAAAAAAAAATTGTTAACACAAATAAAAAATCTTGATACAAAAATTGAAAAAGATGAACGTTGATCAATCGCAGTGAGGGGACTCTCTTGATTAGATCTTTGTTTAAGTTTAATAATGTTCGATACATCTATTATGCTAACGGTACATTGCAAAATAGGAACTCGCCCTAAAGACTTTCACTTATGATCTGTCTGTACCTAAATATTATATGATGTCATGTAAGTCAAACCTAAGTCTACGACAGTCAATCATGTGTCCCGCGGCATCGTCTACATATTTTTTATTAAAGACTTAGAGAGACTTAGATTCTTTATAAGTAACTAGTTGTTCCCCGCGATTCTACCCGCCGACTGAAGGAACTACTTCCTGCACCTGGATAAAAAGTAGGTTATAGTCTTTATCTGACTCTAGACTATGTGTCTACCAAATTTTATTTAAGTCGGTCCTGTTTTTCACGCTTGATGACGTGACCAAGGGGGAAAATAGGTATTTTTATGTTGATGATGTTTTTAGATTCTATAAGCACGGTTGCTCTCAACAAGGTTTCCCCAAAATAAGTTTTGCAAGCTAGCCAGAATAAATGGTCAATCAAAAAATTCAAATCGTTATGGTATAAGTGTACTTTTATTTACAAAACTGTTTATTATGCATTGATTCGAATAAATCAATCAGAAATAAAATTTTGCATTTACTAAAAGGCTGTTATTGTTATGACATCACTAACAGATGGTTCATTTTATCTTGCAGACTCAATTTTAAGAGGTATATTTTCGATATGTCTCGAATGATAATATCTAATCTACATAAATATATTATGATATATTGAAATATTATTTGTCTAACACAAGGGTTGTTTTACGTTTGTCATTTATTCAAGAGCCTAACATAATATCGAAAATATACACGACTTTTGATATTTCGATTTTGAATTTTAATGTAGTTTGAAACCGACGTCGCAAATGGAGGTTCTCTTACCAACGCATGAATCGTCAAATAGAGATCGTAGCTAAGTAACGTTTTGTTTAAAGTTTTGAACGACTACAAGGTCAAGCTTCAACGCTTAGCTTGGTCAATCCGTGGATGGGTGAGTCACATTAACTTGTTGGGTTGAGTAGTCACAAGTCAGAAAGTTTGACGACCAGTCTTAGTAATGGGTTTTTGGATTGTCCAGATAACTGGGTTAAGGAGGTCAGATATTATGTTGCACACATGGATTAAAACACTGACACACTGCTGCATCCTGTTAGACTTGAAGCCGACCCCAACACAGCTTGAGAAAAGGCTAGGCAGATGAAAGTAGGAAGCAAATCAGCGTTTCACAGTATCACCATAAAACACAAGAGAATCTCTGAGTCGAGTCAATTCTCTTAGGTTTGACTTAACGCTAAAAACGTCAAAGTCGTCTTAACAAGCATGAATATTAAACTCATGTGTACGTTCGTCTAACGGCCCTAATAAATCGTAAGCGGATTCCCTGAGTATAAAGTGTGTAAGCTCATTACGAGATTATAAGGCTTGGTGTTTACGCATTTGTTTAGATTTCCCTATTGTGCCTGTATTGTGGTTCATTTACATAATATATGCCATTGCTTCGTCGATTTTGTTCATAAATATGACTGCAATCTTTATCGTGTGCTGGCTTGCTTTGTCATTATCTGCTAGAATTCTAAACATTTGCAAATTGTTATCAGGTAACTTTATATGCTCACCTAAGTCATGTTTATCTTTAGTGACCTTGATCTTTATAAATTGAAAGGTTATAGGTATCCAGGAAACTGTGTTCAAGTTGAACTTATCTGGTTGACATCCCACATATGATTTTATCAACATAAGTTTGAACAATTTATGTCCTACCCAGATGGTGCTGCTAAGATGAATAATGATGAAGAAATTTGGGATCAAACAAATCATCATGCATTTGCCCTAAAAGCATGTTTCAATATAAGATAGAAATAAAGCAAGACTTTTCGATTCCCCATTGAGATAAGTATGTACTCTTATAACAACCGTAGGCACGGATACCTTTAAAAAAGATTTAGGGCACATACATAATTGACTTATAAATCTTGAAGGGCTCGTAAAATTCCCAGTCAAAAAGGGTTTATAGTTCTCCGGAGGTAAAGGACGCTGTAGAGGTAGAAACTGAGAGCATTATTGTAAACTTAAGCCTTAATTTGGTTCCGGAGGGTTCGTAATCACATCAAGTCCCAAAGGAAATCAATTAACCTAAGTACTTAGTTGTTCCGATGTTGAAACTATTGAGGGTGGCAACAATGATTGATTTGTTATAATATGGTAATGCATAATTTATCCTGCTTAAGGCAGATAAATCAAAGGCGATGAAGGCAAAATTTAAAGTCGTGGTGACCAACGATTAAAGCTTCAGCCTCTTAATTATGAGTGTGCGAATTCAAGTCCAGCAGGCTTAGCATGGCAACCGTAGAAACAAGTTTTGTGTACAGGAGATTGGATTTCTTTTGACAATTTTTGAAGTAATTTTCCTTTTCTTCGATTGACATAAGGCTACAAGTGATTATATATGCGAGTTGACAGGTCGAGCCATACTCGGGCAGCAGACATGTTGATTGACAGAAAGAGCTTTGTCTCTTCTTGACAAAATAGATATAAAATCGCCATGCTAAGCCTGCAGATCTGGCAAGTACCAATGCAAACAAATGAACACGACGAACCTCTACGTAATTCTATTCTCTTACTTTAATAGGGGTGTCTCACTTTATATTGCGCCCTTATACTGCACTCCCATCTCCCGAGCCTTTTCCCAACTATGTTGGGGTCGGCTTCCAGTCTAACCGGTTTCGGCTGAATACCAGTGTTCTACAAGGAGCGACTGCCTATCTGACCTCCTCAACGTAGTTACCCGGGCAACCCAATAGCTCTTGGTTAGACTTAGTTAGGCTTCTGACTACCCGTAACGACTGCCAAGGATGTTTAATGACAGCCGGGACCTACAGTTTAACGTGCCATCCAAAACACAGTCATTGGTGTCCAAGATATACTTAGAAAGTACATACAAACTTAGAAAAGTTGCATTGGTACTTGCCCGGCCTGGAATCGAACCCTCGCCCTCACACTTGCGAGGTTGGCTCTTTAACCACTAGGCCACCACGACTTACTAGGCCACCACGACTTCTTATACTGCACTCTTGTTTAAATAAACGTTCTACATTATATTGTGTACTTTCTATGTATATCTTGGGTACGAATAACTGATTAAAGGTGAAGAAAAACATCTCGGGAAAACCTGGACAATCAAGTTTAAATCCTTCTTCTTTGTGAGAGGATGCCTGGTTCTAGCAATGGAACGATAAATAGGGTGATGATTAGGGAAAAAAACGGATTGCTTGTGGGAAATGTATTAGCTTGTTTGTTTGTTTCCTTGGTTTTTAGAACTTTCAGGCTTTTAAAATCTAAATTAATTGATTATTTTTCGATATCCATATCAGCTACTTTTACATATACATCACCAATTTAAAAAAAAATGTCATCGTAGCACGCAGCTCCGACTTTATAACCATCCGCATACATGCTTAATGCGAAACTCTCGACTTTTACAAACTACCCCAAGTTTTATCTTGCCTCTATTAATTTTAATGAAAATGTCACCCGACGCTCCAGCACTGAAATATTGTCCATGTTAGTTCAACTCCGTCTGATGGCTCATTGCGATTATAAATTGTCACAGACAGCTTCTGATATCCAGCTTTTTTGGTGTTCCTACAATGGTATGGTTTGCATCATTTGACTTACTTGTCTACTTTGGGTACGCTTTAGAGCCGTTGAATACCAAATCTTATTCTCTGTTGGATTAGTTTGGATCACGGGAAGCCTCACCTAGCCACTTACATAGTCCGTGATAGACATCTAGAGTATTCGATCCTTACGACCCTCGAATTTCGACAACAAAATATTTTGGAAAGAACAGTTTTTTTGAATGACCACACATTACTTTAAGAACTGCAATAAGTATTGATAATCATCATCTCCCGAGCTTTTTTCCCATGTTGGGGTCGGCTTCCAGTCTAACCTGATTCAGCTAAGTTCTAGTGTTTTACAAGGAGCGACTGCTTATCTGACCTCCTCAACCCAGTTACCCGGGGAACCCCATACCCCTTGATTAGACTGGCGTCAAACTTACTGGCTTCTGACTACCCGTAACGACTGCCAAGGATGTTCATGCTATAGATATTGATAAATGAGCCAGAAATTGATTATAGTTCTTTATTTAAATTTATAAAAAATAACCGTAATTGCACTCCACTAATCTTAATTAATAATATTTACTTAAAAAAAATGGAAATTATTACTAAAATGATAACATTGAAGGCTTTTTAAGGCTACGTGTCCATCAGCAGGTTTGCGTCTGATTGAGTACGTCTAGGTGTAAATTAAAACAACCCTCGCTGTCAGTCTGGCTGTCAGTCATGTTGAATGGCTAATCTTTTCAATCACGCCACGGATACACGCCAATAACAAAACAATAATTGATACATCACTATCTCTATACTAATGAAGGTATTAAACTTTGTTTTGCAATACGTGCTTAATAAATGGAATTGAATAATAAAGTTTTTGACTTTAAGATATAATTTAGAGGTATTATTATTAAATTAGGTTTCACTAGTGGTTTTACGTGCGATCTACACCGCGCATCCGGATAAAATGAATGAATGAAAAATGATAACCTTTCTCGAAAAATGTCTTACCAATACTGAGAGAATGATTCAAATCCGTGTTAGTAGTTCCTGAGATTCGCTTTGAATGAAAAAGATTACTCTGCTTAATAATATTAATATTACATGCCAGGTATACGACCTCGGAAATACATAGATAAAATGGTAGGTTAGGTAGATAACAGCAAAAAAAAAGTTAAAATGGTAACCAAAAACCAGAAAAAGTTTAAGAGAATACGTGTCCACAAATTCCATTCACATCACAATGAACGTTGAAATCTAAACATAGAATTTTTGAGATGTGTTCTTGGCCAAATTTCAAATGAGATAGCCTTATGGCTTAATTGGATGCTGGCCGAGGTAGTCCAATTAGCCCCAGCTAACTAACTCAAGCTTAACTAAGACGGAGTATGTTTTGTACTTGTTTGCCCTGAATGATGCATCGCTATAGTGTTCGCTGTGAAGTAAATATCACATTTTTGTCTTGGAAAATGACTAGCTGGAAAGAAAGGTGATGAAAAAAAGTTTTCATCATTTTGAAGAAATCCTATGTGATATTTTGTATAAAAAAATAATAATATTTGAAACTTGGCTGTGCTAGGCTATGTTTGTATCTTAATTTTATTGGAACAGACGCCAGCCCATCAAGCTACTATCTTTCAGATTTCTTTCATAGATTTTCAACTTTATCAAGCATATGGTTCAAAGTTGATTCAGAAAATTTGACAGACTCGGGTAGTTTGATGTGCTGGATTCGATTACCTTCCTATTCAATACAGATTTGTATAACTTTCATATCGCCGAGGAGGACGGTAATTAATTTTGGATGAAGGTTAAAATTGAAGTATTTTGTATATAAAAAAATGACAAATATTGAATAATTTACTTTCATTGTTATAATCTCTAAACACACTACCTCCCATGAAAACCGTGGCAGATATTTTTATAGGTAACACCTTATACAAAGTTGATACGACAGAGGGGCCTTTCTTTTAACTGGCAGGTACCATTTTCAAGCTCTGTACCAAAAATCAATTAATTATGAGCAGTAGTTTAGCCGCAAATGATTTTTTTTAAGTTTTTGCCCTGTTTGAACACGATGTATCTTTTCTAACAGCTGATTATGTCTAAACGCATAGGTCACGCATAGGTCGTGCGACATTGCCGCTTTATTACCAAACTAGGTATCTAAGGTCCGTAAAATTTATATACAAAGGGTGGTTGCGTTTTACTCTTATGGTAAGCTTTTTAGTTACCCTATCGGACTAAATACGTATAGTATACGTAATGTAATTTTAATGCCCCTCGGTCATAATCAACTCTGTATAGTCCACTCTACTTCACAATAAAAAAAGACGTCAGTCGCGTGAAAACTCATATCTATAAACCTAATTTATTCTGATTGACTACTTACATACATATAAGAGAACTTAATAGACATGGCCAACTTTGGACCAGTTGCGCAGTTTAATTAAGCTTCAAATTAAGGGGCGGATGCGCTTCACAAGGAATTACGTACAAAAGGAATTTCCCTGTTTTTGTTTTTGGAAAAACATTGTTTCGTGCTTGACCTTTTTATCTCTTAATTTACTTAGAACGCTTTGTTAAAGTTTTTTTTAATCGTGTCTGTTGAGGTGTTGGGTTGCGAATCCTGGTTGTAGATAGTTTTGTGAAGTTTGATTGTATAGCTCTCGGCTTTTAGCTATAGATCGATTTTAAAATAAAATCTAACATGAGTAGGAACAAAAAACACATACAGATAAGTGACAGATTAACGTAAGATTTCTTTTGACACGTAGAAAATAATTTTATACAAGTCTACAAATGATTATATGCGAGTTGACAGGTCGCGCCGAACAGAAGACATGTTGACATTGACAGAAAGAGCTTCGTCTTTTCATGATAGAATAGACATAGCATCGCCATGCTGAGCCTGCTGGAAATAGATAGACTGAATTACTCAGAAACCTCAGTTCACATTAAAGTATTTATTACCACTATAAAACTGTTCACACTGCGTATGAAAATTTTCAATCAAAATATAAACGCTTTTAACCGTTACATAAGTTGTGTGGTTTGGATAAACCGAGCGACTATTACTGGATGGTTGACCATATCAGTATTTTAATTTCAAAGTAAACCACGTTCAATTAAATATTCAACCGAGTAGGCATCGAATATACTTGTCTGTATGCCGCGCTTTTACACCAAAACTACTGAATAGATTAAAATGAATTTTGGTACAGATATAGTCTAAAAATCGTGGTGGCCTAATGGTTAAAGCACCAGCCTCTAAAGTATGAGTGCGCGGGTTCGATTCCAGGTCAGGTAAGTACCAATGTAACTTTTCTAAGTTATATGTACTTTATAAGTATATCTTGGACAACAATGACTGATTAAAGGTGAAGGAAAACATCTCGAGGAAACCTGGACTATAAAGTCTGAAATCACCAACAAGCATTGAGCAAGTGTGGTGATTAACGCTCAATCCTTCTCTGTGCGAGAGGAGGCATGTGCCCAGCAGTGATGATGATGATGATACATTTATTGCTACTTATTAAACCATAGAAAGTTCGTCAAATTAAATAACACAAAATTTTAAACATATCCAATCAAAAATAAATGCATTTTTATATAGGACATCATTTTGCCAATACTTACAACTTTTCTAAGTTTGTATATACTTTCTAAGTATATCTTGGACACCAATGACTGTGTTTCGGATGGCACGTTAAACTATAGGTCCCGGCTGTCATTGAACATCCTTGGCGGTCGTTAAGGTAGTCAGAAGCCAGTAAGTCTGACGCCAGTCTAACCAAGGGGTATTGGGTTGCCCAGGTAACTGGGTTGAGGAGGTCAGATATAGGCAATATAATAGTCCTTGTAAAACACTGGTACTTAGCCGAAACCAGTTAGACTGGAAGCCGACCCCAACATATTTGGGAAAACGCTCGGGCGATGATGATTTTCCCAATAAATTACCTACATACAGGTAAAATTCGAACAACCACATACTTCAATTACAATTTGCATCATAACACTAGATTAATGAGATCAATATCAATTTGTTTATCTATGATCTACTAATAAATTGACGGTGAACTGCACGAACCAGTTATAAATTCAAATGCATTGAAGATCAATGCAGAATTAAAAATTACAGACGCTATCACATCAAGCTACCGAAACTGACAAATTTTCCCCGATCAACCATATGAAATTTGACAGATTGTAGTAGCTTGATATGCTGGCAAGCTTCTATTAAAAACTTTGTCCGTTAAAGGTGATATCATTTTTTTTTAAATAATGTCTCACAAAAGGTGGCGACTATTTAACGAGAGACAATCTAAAGGTTCTTTTCCAACACCGGCGACTGTCGCTCGCTGCCAGCGACTCATGAAATAAATATGTACTATAGTCAAACTATGGGAATGTATGACACCGTTTCCGCAGCCGTGAGCCAGTGGCCGCGCGATACAGCCGACTATGTTGGAAGAGAAATGTAAAAGAGAGACATTCTCAATTTGTTGACGTCTTCAAGTTTCTCTGACAAACTTGACATCTCCATCATGAAACTTATTTTGCCATTCTGTTTTAATTTCAATGATACTTTGCTTTTCAACTTAAATAGGCGCTGAAGTAATTTGCGCGTGAATATTATCTTTTGTTAAATGTTTTATGATTATGATAACTTAATTGAAATACTAATTAGACGAAATTACGTGAGTAGGTATATTCTTTTGAGTGAAATTCATTAGCGTTTTCATTTATTGTGTCTGTGAATTTAGTAACACACTCATAAATACCTACGTACGAGGTTTTTTGATTACTCTCGACTATACGAACCACAAAGATATTATTGTAATTAATTATTTTTGTATAATAGACACAGGTTAAATAAGCTTGTTATTTATGAAAATCAGTATTTAATATACAAGTTTAGCAGTCTGAAATTAGTCAGCTAAATATTATAATCCATGTAATAAGCTACTGCATAGCTCTCCCACTTATTTAAGCCGTGCCCTACCTGCAGGCTTAGCATGGCGATTTTATATCTATTCTGTCAAGGAAAGATCTTTCTGTGAATGTCAACATGTCTTCTGCCCGAGCATAGCGCGATCTGTCAACTCGCATATAATCACTCGTAGCCTTATATCAATCGAAGAAAATAAAAATTACCTCAAAAATGTCAAAAGAAATCTTACGTCAATCCGTCACTTTTCTATCATCAAATCTCCGGTAAACAAAACTTGTTTCTACGGTTGCCATGCTAAGCCTACTGGTGCATATTGTTTCTTCTATATTATAAAGTGTACCATCTGTATAACATATCAAAAGCTAATAAAGAATTGAGTACTGAGAATTTCTGTTTTAAGCTTTCGATATTTCTTAAACGACCAATTCAAAAGCATTAAAATTTCCACTAACAAATAATTGGACCATCAAAAATTCTTAAATGTCGGCATTCATTAATGATTACGCCAATTAACACGACTGAAAATAGATACACGAGCATGACATTGAAATCGAATATTTAATCGATTTATAAATGTCATCGACAAATTACATGTATACAAGTTGTAACAAAACTAGTGCGCCATATTTTTACAGGTCATCTAGTACATGCTAAGGATCATGTTTACAACAAAAGTTTAACATTTACATAAAAATTCTGTTAGGTTTCTAGAAAATTCCTACCAACAAAATTTAAAGTCAGATGGTATAAAAGGAAGTCCAAAGGACTTAAATATTTAGTCGTAATATACACCTTCAACGGGTATCAGCTACGAGGCTGGCATTGATTCTGAGACAAGCTTAGCGAATACTTTCGTAGGGGCACGTGTTCAGAACCTCTAGCAAGGCATGTCTGGTATGTGAGACAGCTTAGGGTGATTCTACATCAAGACGTAATTGTTTTTTTTATCAATATTTAAATTATCGTTCGTTAATTCTCTTTATTAATTCACTATTAGAAGGAGTGTAACATACCTACTGTTGAACAATGAATTAGTTGTTGACGTGTTGCTTGTGAAAAAAGATATTTTTTTTGCATCCACATTATAATAATGAAGAACAGACCATCATATTTTTGATTTTAGTTTTGAAAAAAAAGAGAAAATGTTATTAATATATATGTAGGTACATTGGAAAATAATAAAAATAACTATTTATTCACACAAATAAATACAAAAACCACAGAACGAAAAAAAATGGCGATAATGCTTCAAACAAAACATGTTTGAAGCATTATCGCCATTTTTTTGCGATAAATACAAAAACCACAGAACGAAAAAAAATGGCGATAATGCTTCAAACAAAACATGTTTGAAGCATTATCGCCATTTTTTTTCGTTCTGTGGTTTTTGTATTTATTTGTGTGAATAAATAGTTATTTTTATTATTTTCCAATGTACCTACATATATATTAATAACATTTTCTCTTTTTTTTTTTAAATTGCGATTGCGATTGCGCACATAAATCATGTGCCATTTAACAATATCTAAACCACGTGGCTCCCTAGTACAAAAAAATATTAGTAGTCAGTTAAAGTTCCAGAAATAACCAATGACATACAAACGAACAATGGATATTATAAAAATAGTAACCAACAAAACAAAAAGTGCCCCCACACAAAATAGGAACACAAATTTATATCCAGTGTGATAGAACCTTTAGATAGCAGGTCGAGGCATGTTCTACGTGTCATTCCGTTTGTGTTTTATTTCTACACAGTTTTTTTTGCTACAAATAATTTACTTTACGCGATGGAATTTTCTAGAGCCCGTTCAGCTCTGATGCCTATAAAAATTCGCAAAAGCACCACCCGTATTTTCGTGAAAAGAAAACAGTATTTTTTTATTAGAAGCGTATCGGTATAATGCTTTATTGTTGTGTTGGTCGTTTTGGAAATTATGGTAGGTTATGTGAATTAGATTTTTTTTATGTTCGAATTTTAAAATACCCATATAATGTAGTATCCATGACAATATTCATTACTAACACATCGACGGGTCCTACGCATAAAGTCGTAAGCCTAAAAAGTCAATTTTTGAGGAGAGCAGTTTTTGTATGCGTTAATGATAAAAGTTATTGTGAACGATTTTCAACAGAAATTTTTGCACTAACCTGTCAATTATTAGTTAAATAATATATACTCAGACGCTGGATATTAAAAGGAAATGTAGTTAACGAAAAAAACTAGTTTTACTTACTTACGACCATATACTTATAAAGAAAAGGTCGTATCTTGTTGTTGCGACTATATGCTTTCATAAACGTAATTATAAACAACACGAATAAAGTCGTAAGTTTGAATAACGACTATATGCGACGTGCAAACTATCGTATCTCTCTAAACGGGGGCTCTAAACGGGGTCGTAACAAGGTACTTGATGTATAAAAACCACCGTAAAATTTAAGTTGAAAACATTTTTATTACTATAACCCTCATGAATATAATTCAGTCTTCTTAACACACAAGTCTTGTTTTTGTAAATTAAAAAAAAAATCGTTAGAACTAGCGGTTTTTAAGAGCCACAGTGTCTCTTCAATACTAGCTGCTGCCCGCGACATCGTCCGCATGGGCATTAGAGTAGTAAAATGATAAATTTGCTTTACTGTTATTGTATCCTTTAACATCATGCTCTAATAACTAAGCAAAAAAACCACTCCTATTGTGTAAGTTGTTACGGTTCGTCTTGCTGGTAAAGTAGATAGTCGATAGTGCGACTGCTGTGCACAGGTCTCTAGTTCAATTCCCGGGACGGACCGAAATCGCTTTATGGGTTTCTTGAATATTTCATACCGCAGCCCGTAGTCTGAGAGTTGGTGATTGATTGACTCGTGCTCCAGAGATCACGTAAATGTCGGTCTTGCGCCTGATCTCTCTCTCCGGTCTTGTCGGATAGTCATCTCGTCGGACTATGAGCACCTGTGTCTACGGAAATTCTTGTGCTCTATATGTTTTGCGCAGCTGGCTGATCTCCTTGTAGAAACCGTAAAGTTAACTATACCGAAGATAAGCGACAGTTCTGCGGCTGATTTTACGTTGCAAAGTATTCGGCTCCTATAGCAATAAGCGCTGAACTTACATTGCAGTTTGCATATCAATCATGGAAGACTTATGTTTTAATATCACAACAAAACACATGCCTCGTGTGCTAAGGGTGGACATACAGGTGTGGACTCCGGGGCCCGCCTACTTCTGCTTCTCGCTCTGGCCTTTATCTTAGATTGAACTGAACTTCCAACGGATTGGCTTCTGAACTTAAGTTCTTATAAAAATATACATGTTTGTTGTCACTACTTCAAATAATATTGCAGGCATAGTCACTGCGAATTGCATCGAGGTCGACATAGTTGGTTTAGGCACTAAGTATGCACTCTTCCTCGTTAGTCTAGTAATTGCATTGCGCAACTGCTGTGCACGTCGTATCGGTTTCGATTCGGTCAAACCCAAATCGCTTTGTTAGGAAACTAAAAAGCAGCCCAGAGACTAGCAGTTGGTGATTGATATACAAATACATCGCAGAATACGTAAATATCGATCCTGTGCCTAATCTCTCTCCGGTTGTATCATAATTGCCGTCCCATTGGATTATGAGAGTAAGGAAATAGGGAGTACAGTATACCTAGGAGGCAGTCTATATTATACATTAATACATTACTGCTGGACATGTATGAAAAAGAGATCGCCATAATTTGGGATGTTTATCTAAGTGGCTATATTCGCCAATCCTTAGATTATTAGATACTTATTCCTTATCTTTTTACGACTAAGTTCCTCGAAAACAGATTACATATATATTTTGGTTGTCACCACCTATGTAAAGTCCACTTCTTTTTCCTTCAAACAGCAGCCGCCAACCCTATTCGAAGTGTTTGTTCTGTTCTGAATCGTTTCGGAAGCGTTAACTGAACTAAATCCATTCACTTGTCGCCAGTTATTAGTCCTATTATGATTCCTATGGGTAAATAATTTCTAAATGATAATAATGATATTTATTTTGCAAATAGGTTGAAATAAACACTTTTACACGTCAAGGCAGACGTTGCTCACACACTCACAAAATAAAATGCATCTACTTTAAGCAGTAGGTTTACATGTCAGCAAGGAAAAAAATATAAATATATAAATAAAAAAATGTAAGTTACTACTAGAATTATAACATGTCAATAAATTTGTTCAATAAAATTAGGAAAAACAGTAGCATTAGTAGTTTTTTTTAAAAAGCTTACTCCCAAGCCTTTTTATCTGCTAGGTAGTCTAAATTGAAAAACTCAATAATATATTGCCTGGTCCGGCGATCGAAACAGACAAATCATGGCCGGCAGTCATGCTCGCGGAAGGCAGTTAAAAAGTTAATTTTAATGCTATTTTAACTAAAATTTGAAAAGTAAAGAATCGTATCTTACTTTTTTAGCGGAGCATAAAGCCGTATGTGTATGATACGTCTATATACATTTATTCATGTTTATATTTAAACATTGTAAATGGTCGTAAGTCTAAGATACGACTTCTAGAATTAAATTATTGTGTAGTATAAAGTCGTAACTAACCAACCTTAACGTTTGGTTACAGCGCATATAGTCGAAACATAAACGTTTCGACGTTATGCGTCGGAGTTATCGTTACATACGACCTGATAGTAGGGGTCGGTACTAAGCTCTGATTGACCGGCCGCGGACGATCGATCGGAGCAAACCGTCGGAACTTTCCGCGCGACTTTATGCGCGGTAGCGTTTAAATGTTAAGACCATTATCCATTAAAAAACTCGTTATTCATATGAGATATTAAAATTTTGATTTTAGTAATACATACTACTCTTCAAGATTGTTGTAATGGCCCAAAAAAACGATTTTAGGTAAAAATAGTGTTCCGACCTTCTGCGTAGGACCCGTCGACATGTATAAGTTTTTGCTAGGCTCAAGATAGACTCAAGATAGAATTTTAACAATGGCAAATATTTTTTGAACTGAGAACTTTTTGCCTGGTTTAAAATATTATGCATGGCAGATATTCCTTAAAACATGAACAGTGCCTTTGTATTTTTAAAAGCTTTATTTAACTTGCCGCCATATGTATGTTACGGTGGATTCTTTGAACTCAATTATGAAGCAGATATCTTCAACCGATTAAGCTGAAATTTTGTATACACGTTCAGTTTTATTGTCCTAGTCTTTCTTTCTGTCATATCCAAAAAATTAAAATAATAAATTTTCAAAATTCTTTCCACAAGCACTAACTACAAAGAAAAATATGAAAAACTAAAAAATATAAAGCCGAAAACTTTAATAAAAAAAGCGAAAAAACAGGTAAGTCAAAATGGTTTTAATAAACGCCGATTAAATAACAAAGGAGTACCTTAATTAATGAATAGGTAAAGTTTAAAAAGTTTCGTGAACAGCGGGTAGGTATTATAATTATCTGTAACGACGCCGGGTCACGCGTTGTTGATCTGTGAAACGTTTTGTTTTGTTTCAGAACCACGTTGAAGGGTTTAGGGAAAACCAATTAGTATACACCATGTTGTTTATTGTTTTAAGGTATATTTTTGTATGTATATACTACATTTAAATTCAATATTTTACGATAAAAATTGCTCATCGTATGATTTAATATCCAAGTTACTCATCGTTTTATGCTTAACGAGTAGTTTGCCAAAATCAGATGCTTTAGATGACGTAGGCATAATAGCCTACGGTTTTCCTTGATAAACGGGCTATCTTAGACTGAAATAACGTTTCAAATCGCACTCTTAGTTCTTAACATTAGCATTCAAAGAAACAAACAAATATTTCATCTTCATAATTTTAATATACACGACACGTCACACATTCTAACGTCTATATACCTCCGTAAAAACCTGTGATATTGTTCAGAGTTCATAAATTCAAAATATCTTGAGTAACTTGTTCTAGTTCTAACTAATTATGTTTAAATTCTTCCAACCGGTATGTGTGTAGTTCTAAAGGGGAGGCCTACGTTCAGCAGTGGACGTCCTATGGCTGCGATGATGATGATGATGATATTTAAATTCTAAATAATTATTACTATTTTCTTCTCTTTTGACAATCTTAGAAAGATACAAATTTTTCAACTGCCCAGTCTGCTAAATAGCTATTTAGTCATGAAAGCCTTCTTGGAACATTGTTTCAGTGAGTCCATAAATGGGCAGTGATATTATCAGATTTTTCCTCAGGCATGGCTCCAATTTTGAGACTGTAAAACTTTACTTGCCAAAAAAACTTAATTGCTTCGGCTATCGCGATCTGAGCAATTTATAAAGAAAATACGTAATCTCCCTGGCGCAGCGAGGTAAAAAGAAAATTTTAAGTGATATCATTGTGAAGAATTGCTTAGTAACAAAGAAAATTGCTTTTAAGTCGTCTTTTTGGAATAATTTTGTTAATTATTGTATTTTATCTTAGTTAGGGCCAGTTTCACAGGTTATGGATAGCCACTATCTACCAGATGAATTAAAAAATGGAACAGAATTTGTATGAATTTATCTTGCCACCTAAATATTGTCGAGTTGCATTTTTTTATCGAATTTTGTTTTTTTTTCTGTTGACAATTGTTCAGTTTTACGAGTACATTAACCTTCCTTCGGATGTTTACCCCCTTTCCGCTACACCCTGTATAGGTTAAAGTTTCAAATTCCAAACATTTTATAGATGAGATGAGGTTTTTATTTAATAGATAAACAAGGCAAATATTTTAATCAGAAACTATTTTATTATTTTATCGACCAGATTTACAGTTATAATTATATTATTTTGTACAAACATTTTTGCTACTAAAACGTTTACCCTTCAGTTTCATTTACAAACAAACCCTTACCGTTACCATGGGAACTGGTCCACCATTATTCTTTTATCAACCTCAAACAAGCTAGAAATATATTTGTACTCCCACCAAAATCTTTTATTTTTATATCCTTTGCGAAAATCGAGAAGAACTTTTAAGTGTTTGCAGAATAACAATTCTTTTATTCCTTTTAAAATTGTATGAATAAGAGTTAGCGGCCAAGAGAATCATAAATCAATTATCGAATACGCAAACAGCTCTTCTCAAACAGAGAAGCATTTTTGATAAAATTCTTACTCTGTAATGAAAGTTATTATTAACGAAGAAGATATAAATTAAATATATTTCTATTTTTTATGTAAATATTTAAATTAAGTTTTGTAAAAAAAACGCAGAAGACGTGTGACATCAAGATTAATTCCAATCCGAATTATTTTTAAGAATTTTACTGAAAAATATGCAGTGTAATATTTCGCTTCAA
Source organism: Heliothis peltigera (assembly GCA_958496145.1). Classification (NCBI taxonomy): domain Eukaryota; kingdom Metazoa; phylum Arthropoda; class Insecta; order Lepidoptera; family Noctuidae; genus Heliothis; species Heliothis peltigera. The sequence continues at coordinate 3,414,747 of OY292345.1, read as the reverse complement.
ACAAACATAATAGATCAAAAAATTGTAGCTTACTCGATAAACCCAACTATCATCTTAAACTGGTAGTTTACAAAAATATTGCTCTAAAAATACCTAATACCTTAAAACATAAATTCTTAAACCTTTTTTTATCCTAAACAAGTACAAACAAAGCCTTTTACAAAAATAAAATTCTATGTAACCTCGTGCTTATTGTAGGTAAGGACAAAGGTACTTCAATCACCATCCCACACGAGTGTAAAGGTCAAAATATTCTAACAAAAAAAACTTACATCTAGTCTAGTCAAATATTATCAAACAAACAAACCTTTACCTTATGGGAGAAATGGGATAGCTAGTTTAAAAAAATAACTACAAAAAAGGCACTCTCACAAGTAACATTATTTCTATCCATATCGACTGTCACACAATCCATCCATCGTTTCTTTGGTCGTTCTCTTCCTCTGTATGCATTCATGTTTATATTTAAAACTTTGCTCACATCATGATCCTCATTCGTCTGCATCACAGATAGTCGGCCTCCACATAGTTTTTTGGTAACTATTTACTAATTAATAAGCGGGACATAATATGTGCACAGGTATTGATGCAGGCACAAGTGCACTCTCTATCCTCTCACTTTATACGGCCGATCGACCGATACGACACCAGCTTCTAGACTTCAAAAAGCTGCTGCAAATTTTCAGCCTACTTTGAATAAATGACTATTTATATTTTTTTTTACTCAGTGCTGCTTTATCAAGTCTCTTATTAAAACTACAAAATGATTTAGGGTCGACCCGGAAATCGAACCCCGTGCAGAGTCGCGCTATGCGATTTGACCAACGATTATTAATACAAAAGGAATAAAAAACATTTTTTCAACTTACCAAACAAAAGTAGAACCTACTTCTCAGTATTATACCTATTTCATCAAGTAACTACCACAACAGAAACGTTTTGAGTCCTGGTCTACTGAATGGGTATCGTGTGACCTCATCGTCGCACCAATTACACAGTCGATAGTTACAAACACTTTGATGATTAAAATGGTTAAAACTACCATCAAATTTCTTTGTTATCGCCCATTAGTGAGGAGTTTCATAAAGTTGAAATGTCTATAAATTTTTGCTGTAAAACTGACTGCCATTGGCCTTGAACTTTGAATTGTAATGTAAGTACAGACGCCAGCACCTCACCTTTCTCCAATCAACTTTGAACAATATGCCTCTGTGATTAAGTTGATAATCTATTAAGGAAATTTTACAAATTTATACTAGTTTAATGAACTAGCGTCTGTACATACTATTAATTTATTAATAATCAGACCGTTTTTGGGCTATAGTTTACAAAGTCGAGCACATGCGTTATGTCAAATTATCAGGCGCTTCCCACCATATTCCGAAGCGTTTTGAAGATGACCTTTTATGGTATCACTTCGTGATCTGCGATCGATTCCGTACTCATTTTCTCACTGTTTATTTACGAGAAAAATCAATTGCTTTTAATCAGGTTTGTTACGGAGCACAAAAGATTTCCCAAAAATATACCTATCAGTCAAAATTATATCATAACTTCCACAAAAAATACCAGCTTTGTTTAACGATGATAAAAACAACCCTTTTGGACAAACGAAAACGTAAATATTGCTATACAAAAATTAAATCCTTTGAAATCAAAGCTCGCGGGAATTAAAAACGCACAATAAAAAATACTTAATACAGGTACGTATCAAGGATATAGGTAAACAAATAAATAAAACAACAAAAGTAGGGTTGAGCTCGGACATAAATTGAAAAGTGGAAAAAAAACCAGTGATCCGTGGCGAACCACACGATTCAATACACGACTGTGTCCGAACGAATGAGCATAGATTATTCTTTTTCCATGAAGCAATAAATTTATTACAATTTTCGGTACGGCCCTGGCCTCAATGAATGTATGTATTGGACCGTGCGAAGTTGCGGTATCGTATATGAGTGTTGTAAAATATTAACGTGATAATAATTATGCCTTTATGATATTATTAACGGGTTGTTTAATCACACTTACCTGTAGGAAAAACAAAAAAATGTGACTTGGATTTTTGGGTCTAATTAATTTAAGTTGGCGGTCTCAAAATTGAGCTACGGTATAGCCGCCAATACATCAACCTACCTGATTCTGTCTAATTTTACCAATCAAATATTTACCTTCCAGTATCGAGATGACTTTGAAAATCTATCAAATAAATTTGACAGATTAAGGTAGGTAAGTTTATGTGATGCGTCTGTTCTCTGGTTGGGCCAACACAGAGTTGCGGAGCGGGGATCGTGATGCGTTTCACGATCTCCAGAAAAGTGGCTTTAAATATATATTTTTATAAATATGTCACGCACAATTTCTTGATGACATTATTTAATTTTATAATCAGGAAGAAAATAAACTCAAATTTGATAAAGTAGGTAATGCTACTCTAACTCGGCTCCTAGATTGCTAAAATCCAAGCAAAAATCCAGTGTTGGCTGAATATACGTTAGCTGTTAATTCCACCAATTGCATAGTACCAATTAAAGAACCAGAAACGAAGAAGCTAATCCATCTCCTTCAACAGTTTTGCCCACAATTCCGAGACAAACACAAAAGCGATTAGAAAAACTACTAGGTCTACACTAGTCGATTCCTACAATCGATATCGCTAAAGCTAGGGTAGGACTGATAAATGAATCGAATGACACACGTTTGTTACGTTAGATCACGTGACATTTATCATTCTATCTGCTAGCGTTCACGATAATTGGTAGCCATTTGTCTAGGTCTGCGGGGCTTATATGGTATACGTCCAAGGATATAGAAAAGTAAGAGATAGGACATATAGACTAGTCGGTTTAATCTAAGTTTTTGATCGCATCCCTGTGTTTTTAATTCGTCACTAATAAATCTTTTTATAGGTGTGAAAAAAGGTAGTGTTTATTACACAATTTATAACTCAAGAACGGCTGATCTAATTTGGTTGAAAATTGGTGGGGAGGTAGCTGAGAAGTAGGAAACGGATATAAGAGAAATTCATACGAGTTTGGAATGTATTTTAGTGCACGGAAGAAACCACGGGTGATGCAAGACACCAACCAACAGTTTTAATGAGAAAAATGCTTAACATTGCAATTCATTATGTAACAATATTAAAATTCACTTTACTTTTAATACTATAATTATTCACTTAATCAAGCTACATGAAACTGACAGATTTCCCCAATCAACTTTGAACCATACGCTTCAGCGATAAAGTTTAAAATCTATTGAGGAAATTTGACAGATTGTAGTAACTTGATTTGTTTCTGTACTAGAAAAATAAGAAAATATTTTATATTGAATGTTCCGACGACTTGTTCAAGTTGTGAACACCAGATGGCATTTCTGACGTGCATACCCCCGAATTTAATGTATAAATATAAATGATAATAAGGGTGCTTGTACACGGTGCATGTAGCTGGAGCAAGTAAAGATGTGGGTTACACGCGTGAGTAATATGCGCAAGCTATTTGTTCGAGTTACTCGCTTGTACTTATACATGGTGCATATAACTGGAGCAAATAATAACTTGCGCAAGCAGTAGTGGTCAAGAGCTACATGTGCATGCTATTCGCACGGTAGTTTTATGAGTTGAACCTGCTCAAGTGACATGCGCGAGTGACTCGCGCGGGCACGCGGATTAGTTGCGCGGGTGGCTCGCTTTGGTACATACTCGAGTAACTAGACCCGCACATGCGCAGTGCCTCAACATGCGCAAGTTACATGCACCGTGTACAAGCACCCTAAGGAACAGGAGAGGGAAAATGATTGGACACCTTATACGTCACGACGAGTTGATTAAAAACATCATAGAAGGGAAAGTCGAACGAAAGAAGGGAAGGGGTCAGCCCGAGACATAGCTACATCAATCAAATAAAAGAGAAGGTGAAAGTTAGGATGTATAAGGAAGTTCAAGAGTTGGCACACGATAGGCAAAAATGGAAGGAGCTGCACCGACAAGAGCTAGGCTCTTAAGTTAAAGAAGAAGATACTTCCGAAACACTTATATTATAATAAATAATTTTAAAGAATATAAGTTTTATATTATAATTATTTTGGCAAGTTAAAAGCATTTTCCACTACATAGCTATTTTAATTAATTTGAAGTTGATGAAGTTTTCATAGAACAAAATATAATGAGCTATTTTATCTAGCGTAGTTTCCAAGAATCGTCTATGAAATTATTTCTCGAAATAAAATATTGGCTTCTATGTCAAAGGAATATTAAAAAAATTACAAGACCGTGTATTTGTTATTTATTATACATCTAGATATGCAAGGAAAACTTATATAAAAAAAAAATCATCATCATCCTCCTGCCCTTATCCCAAGTTTTATTTGGGGTCGGCCCTCTTAATAAATGGCGCCCGAAAATCCTTTCAATCGATGCCCACCAGTGAAATACCTATTTGTAATTATTTCCCAATAAAACAGCTTTATTATTAGAATAGAAAAATCATACTAAATTGATAGAACCAAATGCAAAAACTACGTATGCAGCACATGAAACTGTCAAATTTTCCCAATCAACTTAGAACCATATGCTTCAGCGATAAAGTTGAAAATCAATTAATGAAATCTACAGACAGTAGCTGATGTACTGGCATCAGTACCTAGTTCCCCCAAACAGCAAATATGGACGCAAAACATGATGAAAATTGTGTTACGTTTCAGTCAAATTTGGTCCAACCCTCGCCTTTAAAGCATATTTGCTGTGTGTGTCGAACTGATGAATTTTTGAATATTTTATCATGTTTGGTCGTTAAGACCTGCGCTGTACGGTGTACGCGTGTTGAGGTAAACGGGTTAAGGCTGATAAAGTACCTCATTTTATACTGGCCGTTTCCGTAGTAAGTTCTTTACCATATATGGTAAAGTTAGAAGATTTCAAAAAGTAATCTTAGGTGTTACTCTTTAATATTAACAATATCGGAACACCTTTTTTCACACGCGGTCGGTTAGCCCCATGTTTAGCTTGTGTTATGGGTGCTAACACAACTGATAAACTACATATACTTTACACATACATATATAGTTAACACCCATACCACATCCAACAATCATGCTCATCACACAAATGTCGACCTTGCCGGGAATCGAACCCGGGACCCTTAGCTCGGCAGTCCAGCGTGGTAACCATTGCGCCATCGGTCGTCAAACTCTGGATGACTATATTACCTTTATTTTTGGTGCAGTTTATATTTTTCTTAGGAGAACTCTTTTGGTATTAATCTCACTATTGATAACAGGAGAGATACTTCTTCAATTTGAATCATCTCCCGAGCCTTTTCCCAACTATGTCGGGGTCGGCTTCCAGTGTAACCGGATTCAGCTGAGTACGAGTTTTTTACAAAGAGCGACTGCCTATCTGACCTGCTCAACCCAGTTACCCGGGCAACCCAATACCCCTTGGTTGGCGTCAGACATACTGGCTTCTGACTGCCCGTAACGACTGCCAAGGATATTCAATGACAGCCGGGACCTACAGTTTGACGATTTAAATGTGAGTATAAAATAATAAGTATTTGTTTGTGTTTGGAACCTTACATTGAGCCACTTTCTCATTGAGCTCAGTCAACTACACATTTGATGAGAAATCACCTCAATCATTGAACACGTCAAGAGCTGCTTAACCTTATGATTTACCCACCAATCCGTGCGGCTGTTACTAAGCTCAGAGCTCCTTACACAGAAAGTGCAGATAATAACATCATAAATCGTTTTACAGTCATTTCATTCGATGCTAGCATACCTAGAGACGGTTTCTACCCGGCGTTTGCTACACGAACTTATAATATAACTGCCCGACAACTATCTGGATTGGAATCCTGCCCAATTGTTACTGAAATCAAAATTCTAACCACTGCAAGAAGATTGTGTGATTTATCGAAGTACCGCGTGGTCTTCTAGTAGTGTACCAAAATTTATAGAATATTTTAGTCGTTTATTTTGAATACTTTTTTGTAAATTACAGAAGTTACAGCCGTAAGTTTCTAGTATATGACTTTAAGAACGCTTTCACGCGGCTCAGTTCGTACGAGCAGTTCATATACAAGCGGTAAGAAACAATTGACTACTACTGATTCAAACTACCTAAACTCGCGCAGTGGGTTTTTCATGCGTAAAAAAATAGGGCACATACTCGCGACAAAATCCGCTAGTGTGAATGCGCCATAAGCGAACATTTTTTTACTAATAATGGCACTAGACTAAGCGACCTCCTGACTTTTAGGTTATGTTTCATAAAAGACGTGTATTAAACTGTTATTTGAGATTGAAATATGAGGACTAAAATGCTTCGAGCGTTTATTGCATGGCAAGTTGCTTTGGTAATAAAAACAGTCAAACAAATGATTGGGTATAATGTCAACTTGTGATATTTCCCAAAAAGGCCAAGAGGTTGCATCAAGCAAAACTACAATTGGTTCATTGCAATTATTAAACTTAATAACATATTTCTGATCCGAAAAACTATGAAAATGAACCGGAATAATATTTTTACTTCTCGAATTATCCGAATGTAAAAAAATTGCCACTGCTGGGCACAGGCCTCCTCTTGCACAGAGGAGGATTCAGCGTCAATCACCACGCTTGCTCAATGCGGGTTCGTGATTTCAGACTTTATAGTCCAGGTTTCCTCGAGATGTTTTCCTTCACCTTTAATCAGTCATTGGTGTCCAAGATAAACTTAGAAAGTACATACATATAATTTAGAAAAGTTACATTGATACTTGCCTGACCTGGAATCGAACCCGCACCCTCATACCCGGTAGGCTGGTGATTTAACCACTAGGCCACCAGGACTTTTTAGGCTTCACAAATGTTGAGACAAAATAATCAAAACTATAAAAATATATTCAGTTCTTCATCACACGGAACCCGAAAAACATTAAGAAACAAATGAAAAGCAAGCAAGAGAAAACTTTATAAATTTCATTTCTGTTGACCGAAGAAAGCCACACAAGGCGGAATTCTCATCAAAACTATTGAATCGAAATATTTTTTAACGTTTTCCATCCCTCGGAATATTGAAAAGCTACGATCGTGGTCACGGTTGTACTGGCTTGGAGCCATCTGCACTCAACGTCGTATGAAAAAGCTGCAAAAACGAATAAAAAAAACAACAAAACGACAGCGGACGTAGGTATAATACAGACTACAGAGATGCAATGTATTGAAAATTTGAGAAACTCTAAAGATAGTCACTTTGTTAGACATTAAAGGTTCCGTATCGTTTAACGTTTATATTTTTGTAATGATTTTTGTTTTTAATCTTTATAGAGACAGAATAAAGTTCTATGAAGGTCCTTGAACTTATTACTCTCTCTTTTCTAATAAGCAAAGAAAATCAAGTCTTTTTTCTGTCATTTTTATTATAAGTGAATTATTTTATGTATTCATTTAGTTTATCAAGAGTTATTGTATGTGCACTATCTTTAGGATCTTTTGTATTTAGTAAAACATATACTAGAAGCTACATATATATTTTATTTCATTTTATTTTCATAATTATTTTACTTATTATTTGCTATTAAATTCAAAAGTCATCATTTTGTACTGATTTATATTTTTTGCCTGTTGGTTATAGGAATTTGGATGTAGGGAACCCTAAAAACTTGTTCAGCAATGAAGAAAGGTAGAGTGGTGTCCAATTATCGAGAGTTTTGATCAGGATTTTCACGGTACAAACATTTCCAACATTAGCAACGTATCTCGAAAAGCGAAACTCAACATTAAATTGCAAAATACAGTTTCAAAATTCTAGTGTAGATATTTGAGCACGAAATTCACAAGTACTATTTTGGAAAAGCAGCAAAAAGTAAAAATATCAGTGAGTCACACATAATTTGAATATAAACTATACCTTATCTTAATTTTAGTTTAATACCCTTAAATATAAATTACCTGTCACGCTGTTTGTGTGCGATGGACTTCTAAACTACTTAACCGATTTTAAACAAATTTGCACACTGTATGTTATGTAGATTGATTAAACTTGAAAGATAGGATAGCTTAAATCTTAATTTTATTGAAAATTATAGTCTATTAATATTTTAACAAAAGTCAATTATTAATTAACAAAATTCTCAACTACAGCAACGCGCGGTGCCATATAAAAAAAGACAGATGCCATAAAACAGAGACATTCAGGGAACCACACATAGACGTAGGATGAAAAAATTGCCTCTAAGAGCACACTTCTGAAATTCACAACTAAAATATTATTTTAGGGTTCCGTATCCAAAAAGGGTAAAAGGGACCCAATAAATAAGACTTCTCTATCCGTCCGTCTGTCTCCAGGCTGTATTCCATGAACGCGGACAGTTGAAACACGGATGCTGTATTTCTATTGGCGCTTTAAGAAACAATAGGTACTGAATACTACGACAAAAAATATTTTAGGGGGCTCTCATAATAACAAACATGATTTTATTTGCAAAATTTCTCGCGATAGGTATTGACGCCATAGGTGACCGCTTGAAATATTCCCAGAATAATTCCCGCATTGAGCAAGCGTGGTGATTATCGCTTAATCCTTCTCCGTGTGAGAGGAGGCCTATGCCTAGCGACGATAAAAAGGCTGATGAAGATGATACTTTTTAAGTATTTTAATGAAAAATAGTATTTATAGTAGGCTGCCATAAAACTTATGTAGATTATTTTTGGCTGTTATAATTGTACAGACGCCAGCACATCAGGCTACCCGAAACTATCAAAATTTCCCATTCAACTTTGAACCATAATGCTAGAGCGATAAAGTTGAAAATATATTAAGAAAATTTTACAGATTGTTGTAGCCTGATGTGCTGGCGTCTGTACATACGGAACAGTTTGTGCACGAGCCTGGTTCGCACTTGGCCGGTTTTTTTAACTCAGGTGTGTCGTTTATTTCCATTTAAAGAATGCATAGAATGAAACAGGCATGTAAAATAGAAGGACCGTTCCGTTTTGCTTGCACAGCAGAGCAGTGTAGTCCAATTTACGCATTCCATTGTTCGTTTGTTCAGCAAAATGTTGAGCGTGACGTTTTTATAGCAATATCACGTTGCAGCGTGGAACGGAACGAATAATTTATTTATGATTTTTGAAAATAATTTGGGTAATTTGGTATCGGTAAATATGTGTGGGGAGAAAGTTTTGTTTTAACCGTATTTATTACGTATTAATTTGGAGTGGCTGTGTAATTAATTATATTCCACATGTTATCTTAGTGGTTTGGAAAGAAAGGGAGGATTTTTTTTCTAATAAGTTTCTCCAATTTAGATGTAATTTGTACTCCATTATTTGATGGTACCCAGATGCCAGCACATCAAATTACACAAAACTGTCAAATTACCCAACTTCCCTATGCTTCAGCTATAAAGTTAAAAATCTATTAAGCTAATTTGATAGATGGTAGTAGCTTGATGTGCTGGCGTCTGTACCACGATGACGTACTGCAAAAGATCAGCTTAACCGATTTTTACGTAACTTCATGATATTTGTATGTAGATAAATAAAAGAGTTCTCAGAATCCAGATCAAATTTAACGTAGTCTATACTAATAATGGACCTGAAGATTTTCTTTGTCTGTATGATTAGGCCTTGATCAAATCTCAGGAATATGTCTGATTAAAAAAAACAAAACAGTGTTACGGCCGAAATTAATAATCTATCTATCCGTTTTCCTTTCTATTCTAGCCGTTTTGCTTACTAGTAAGCAAAGCAACGGATAGATAGGTTATTAATTTCGGCCGTTAGATAGCCCATTGAGGGAACAGAGATATTCGCGGATGGAAGCTACTATAACATAAAACCTCATGTTCCATATTTGAACAAAAACAAAAGACAAACTACAAAATATTATCTCCACAAAGCTCTCGGCCAGTAAGTCCAAACACTGGTAGCGTTGTCACGTTTGATAGCAATGCTTATCGTGTGACCAAAGTAAAAGCCTGCTTGGTCACGTTTCGTTGCTCAGTTTTCCAAAGACAGTTTTATAAACGCATCCACATACATATAATACTGTATAGGATGTATTCATATTATGTTCTAGTTGTTACTGGGTGATAAAGTTCAGTTTCAACCGTTGATATGGTAAAAAAATATGGTTATGTAACTGGTTGATGTACGATATACCTAATAATAAAAAATGTTGCCGATTAAAATTACTAAACTTGTGTGTATAGATTATATTTTATATTAATAATAATAAGATTAAGTTTGTTTGTTGGTTTCCTTGCTTGGACGAGCTTTTTTCGGGAACTATAAATCCAATTTGAAAAGTTTTTCAGTGCTAGATAGCCCATTTATCGCATAGGGCTACTAGGAGCATTTTATATGGGTACGCGACATAATTTCTACGAGACGCAGGTGAAAATGCAGGTGAAATTTAGTTTATATTAATTCCTATTTTTAAAAGTTTATTTTTTCTTTGTTATTTTCTGTATTCCTTTTGAAACTAGATTAGCATTACTTTTGTACCGCGTTGCGATTAGTAGCTAGAATTTTTGAAAAAACGCACAAAACCAAATACCCGCTAAGTAATGTATGTATGCAGTATGTATATTACATACGTATGAGTACAGTTTAAAATAATACATTATACCAATTACATTACAAAAGAAAAACCAATTAAACAAAATATAAAATAAATTTTATTTAAAAAATCGCATTCACTTCATTACCGAACACGTCAAGCGGAGTTAATTTTATACATTAAAACTCGCAACATTACGTAATGGTCCTCTTATTTCGGCAAGGGAAAATGCAAAAATAAAATGCAGGGGCAAAAATTAATGATCCCTGAACTGGCACCAATCAGCATAACGATCGCTGCGATGGCGACGGTGGAGCAATTACCAGGCGACTGTCGTTTGCGACCACCCGCCTTTTACTGGACATGAGGGTAGCAAGTCGGGTAAGGGTTCGCTTTTAATGTTTTCTCTTTGAGAAAGTTAGGACTAAACATCTTGAAGGACCAAATTTTTGGGGAGTTTAAAAGGGGAACATTTTATGAATATTTTTTTTTGTAATAATGTTGACGGGTATCCGCGATAAATTTATTATAGTGAGCTTAGGGCCATGATTTTCTGCCGGGGCTGCGGGTTCGCAAGTTACCGTGCCCCTGGCACACATGGACCTCCAGAAGAAACATAGTTAGATTTAGTCAGTAAGAGTCTGACACTTCCTCCAGCTGCACCCTCAGCGTGAGAGGCCATTTGATTTGATGATTTCCCAAGAAAAAATTGAAAAAAAAGCCAAGATTTTTCATCCAACCTACTGAATAAACATTGGGTAAATAAGGGGGTTCTGTATCATAAAAGTAATAATAATGTTAGCTAAAAATAACGATTATTATTAAATCTTCAAAATTGTATTTATTTATTTATTTCACTCAAATACAGCTTATTATTCATCATTGCAAGAATCAAATTTAAGGCAGCAGCAAATTTTCAAATTGATTCTTTACAAAGAAAAACTTATTAAAAACTAAACTTTGCGTGAGAACGGGTGCCAATTTATTCGAATTAGTGTGCGATAATCATAATTTAGTACAAGCCGTTGAACCAAAATGCCTCTAAGTAATAACCCACAATCGTTTATTATGCCTAAGTATATCTAAAAAATTAATATGGTGTAGCCACATAGTTATAATAAAAATATTATAAACCTTATATTGTGAAACACGAAATTGTATTAATTTTGCAAATTATTAAGCATTTACTTTCTTTGGTTTGCATATGAAATTTTCGCGTCATTTTGATTGATTTATTATTTCGTTGCACGTGCTATTTCGTGTACAAAATGTAATTCTGTTTTGGGTTTTTACGTAACCTAGGACCATTCTGAAATGGAATTAAAATGGCGCCAAGAATAAATTCGTAACCATGCCAACATTATAATTTCAGACTGATAAACATAGTATAGTAATAAATATAGTATATTATTACTATGCACATATATCAGGGGGCACGGCAGTGTAGTAGCTAAGTCGTAATTATATAACATATAAAATTTATTAACATATTATGTAATTATAACTTTTTTATAGCATTACATGTAAATCAGTTTTATAATGAACATTAAATAATTGACCAAAATATACTTATTACGAAATAAATCCCTACCGCCTACAAAAACAAAATGGAGGTGTAGTTACTAATTACTATTTTTGTCCAAAAATGGTTCAAAAAATATATTATTGAAGTCTAGAACACATTTCTGTGGCGTAGACCTAAATAAATCGCAAGAAACCATACTAAAGAAAAACTTATTTCAATGAAAAATAAAGGTAATATAACATTTGTAAAAATGTAAGATTAATCTTTCAAATCTAGGACCAACTACAAGGTGTTAACATTCATAAAAAATGCTCTGTCAACGTGTCACCACATTTTAGCATTAACGCAAATGAGCAAAAATTTATTATTCATTTCTAAGACCTAAGTTCGCCCACGTTTGGCCTTCTAACCGACATTAGGGAACCTGCGAACGTATTCAATGGTCACGATGCCAGCCAGGTAGATTTAAGGTGCACGCACATATGCACATATGTATATATTCGAGCCAAATTCGCCGAATAAAAATAATTTTGAAATTTTATGAAACCATACATACAACATGTTCGCGGGAATTCATCCGAATCCCCCAAAAATCTTAAATAAATTCTGACGACGTCATCAAATTTAGTATAGGTGACAGATGTATGTTATGTACCTACATATAAGGGAAATAGAAAAGATTTCTTTTACGTGTTCGATTGGGTGAGAACATGTGTGCGAGCCTTCTTGACTTCGATTCAGTCAGCATATTCAACTCGGATAAATGTGCGCTCACCTTTAGGCTTATCCCGACTTGACCTAGCCATTATAGCCACATAAACAATATTACAACCTCATTTGTACAGGCCAGAGTTTTCTCAGCATGCATAAATGATACGAGAGATGGTATATGTTAGACTTCTAGCTTATTATTCATACAGAGAATAGCCGCTTGGAGAATGCTAGCACTTCTCCGAGAATTTTAGGAACAAACCTTGTATATTTTCAGACTTGAACATGTTTGCTATGTATACTGGTATCTTAAATAGGTATCTCATTGTTTAAAAAAATACGATTTTATCTGCCCAGCTTTTTCCCAACTTTTGAAGCAAGTTCTTCAACTTAACGAAATACAAGGGGTTATATTTTGACACTTATTAAAAAAGTAATTTTATATAATAGGTGTAGATTATCATCTGCCTAGCTCTTTCCCAAGTGATATGAGGGTCAGCTTCCAGTCAAACCAAATGCAGCTGAGTAGGTACTAGTGTCACATGGAAAGACTGCCTATTAGACCTCCTGAACCCAGTTACGCGGGCTTCCCGATACGTCTCGCTAAGACTGGTTTTCAGACTTTCTAGTTGCCCGTTACGACTGCGAAGGCTGTTAAACTTACAGTTGGGATCCACCAATTTAACAAACCTTCTGAAACACGCAAGAACTCATAATGAGAAGATGGTCACCCATCCACCAAGCCAAAGGGCTCGACACCACTGGGCGGTAGGTAATTCAAGCTCGCAGTACCCACATAAAGTGACGGAGGCTTGCCGTCGACGCATCATAATGAAGAAGAGATAAGGCGCAAGGCCGACGGCGTACATGATTTACGGCCAAAAGATAACTAGTGTTTGGAATATGGACAACATAGTCTGAAATTAATTAAGATATTTTCAACTATAGCTTTGTGCCAAGCGATACCTCACGTAGATGCTTCTCTGCAGTAATTTCTGATTGTTTTTAAATATGAATTTTTCTCTCTTTAACCTTTTGACCGTCACAGTCACGTATAGACGACAAACCAAAAAATATCCAGCAGGCTTAGCATGGCGATTCTACACTTATTCTACATATATCCATTCTGTCAAGAAAAGACAAAGCACTTTGTGTCAATGTCAATATGTCTTCTGCCCGTGCATGGCGCGACCTATCAACTCGCATATAATCACTTTAAGAATTATGTCGATCGAAGAAAAGAAAAATTTCTTCAAAAAATGTCAGAAGAAATCTTACGTCAATCTGTCACTTTTCTGTCATTATGTCCATTCTCCGGTAGACAAAGCTTGTTTCTACGGTTGTCATGCTAAGCCTACTGCATGCCACAGTCACGTATACATAGCAAACTTTAAAATATTAAAATTAATGTGAATTTCAATCGATATAATTCCGAACTCATTACTATATTGTAGGTTTTTGTAAAGAATTCTTAGCATGGGGCTGAGGGCACGTCTTTCTTTTTTTGACGTGGAGGTTAAAAGGTTAACACCACAGTCTATCAGATATATATATACATATGTATACTGGATAACATTTTCTCTTCAAAATATAAGTAGTATGAAAATGTTACATAAATATACCGTAAAATATATTGCGTCCTATCAATCTCGACGATCTTTCTGATCATCTGACCCTATTCCTTTTTGTATTATAAATTAATAGCAGAAAATTACTATTAAAATGGTGCTTTCGACTAATACGAAAAGAGTTTTTATAACGATAAATTATTTTAATATTTATTGTTGCCATACACGCATGCCATGTTTGAGAGTGTCGAAATTTTACTTTTAATCTATTTATAAGAGATTTCTCTTCACCTATTTATAAAAGATTCTCGTTTATTGACGCATTTTTGCCGATTGCAAGACAATGACCCCTTCTCGAACATTAAAGGAGTTCACAATACGGTAGGTGACAACTAGTTAAATTGAATTTATCGAACTGTCAAAAACAGTTACTTTGTATGAGAACACAAACTAAATTATAACTATTTTATTATTAACTAGCTGCTACCCGCGACGTCGTCCGCGTGGGCATTAGAGTAGTAAAAATGATAAACTCGTTTACCTTGTATCCTTTAACATCACGGTATGATAACTAAGCTATAAAATCAAGCCCAAAATGTGTAGAAATACTATGGAAATATAACTGCCTCGCTGGTGACTTAGTCGCATAGCGCGACTGCTGTGCACAGGTTTCGGGTTCGAGTCAATCAGGAGCCCATAGTCTGAAAGTTGGTGATTGATAGACCCGTGCATCAGAGGGCACGTAAATGTCGGTCCTGCGCCTGATCTCTCTCCGATCACATCGATATGAGAGAGAGGGAATAGTGAATGCACTTTAATATGTCCTGGGCCGCTGGCTTATCTTCTCAGAGAAAACTCAAAAACACTTAACTATACCGATGATAAGCGACAGTTCTGGGGCTGATTTTACTTTGCAAAGTATTTGGCTACTATAACAATAAGCGCCGAACTTACATGGCGGACATTTGCGTGTCAATCATGGAAGACTTATGTTTTCATATCACAACAATACACACGCGTCGCGTCGTTCTATTCCACGGCCTCCTCGAAGATATGTCAGCAACATGGGCCTCTTAGTTACCTTGACCCTGGCATACAGGGATCTCCAGAAGGCACATAGTAGGTTTTAATCAGTAAGAGTGACACTTCCTCCAGCTGCATCCTTAGCTGGAGAGGTTATTTTCCCACAAAAAAAGACTGAAAGTTGGTGATTGATATATCCGTGCATTGGAGAATACGTAAAAATCGATCATGTGCCTAATCTCTCTCCGGTTGTGTCAGAATTGCCGTCCGTGTCGGGCTATGAGAGTAAGGAAATAGGGAATGCACCTGTGGCCACACAAATACTTACTACTTACTACACAGCTAATTGATCTTAGACGCCCTTATATGCGCTGACCGTTTCCTAGGAGGCAGTTTATATCAACAAATGACTGCTGGACATGGATGAAGAAAGAAGAGTCTTTCTAATTTGAGATGTCTATCTAAGGGGCTACATTGTAATGAACATTGTAGTCAATCCTTAGATTATTATTTTATTATTACTTTTACGACCACTTAGAGTCAGAACAGCAGCCAACCCTATTCGAAGAGATCTGTTCTTTTCTGAATCGTTTCCAAGAGATTGACCTTTTCTCTAGAATTATTTGGTCATACATATGTATGTTTGATCAGTAATCGTTCGTAAAAATCAAATAAAAATATTGATAAGCCATGCTGCTTTGTTACGTGTGGTATACTGGAAGCTTAGCTAACATTATCCCAGACTGATATTGTATGAAGAAAGTACAGCACTCCTTCTTTGATCGTTAAGACAGATTTTTTTCTCTCATCCTCTGTCCCCGATTTTGAGTGTCATCTTGGAACTTGAATAATCAAAATTAATACTTGTGACTATGATTGTAGAATGGAAGACACCCCAGTATAATAATTTAATTTTATGAAAATAAGACTATGAACTCCATCTATGATCAGCTATAATTACTAACAATGTCAAATTGTCAAATTAGATTGTTTTGAAAAGCTAAAGATGGCGTCAGGTTGAAACTTGCCTTAATATTTTTGTCTTTAAATTATTTTTATCTGTCGAAATAACCTATGCAGCATGTTTAGGTATATACTTTGAACTGAAAAATAAATTTAATTTTTTTTTAGCCCGGTTTAATTGTATGAAAAGCTTAACTCCATCTATGACATTAGGTAATAACTATTTACCCAGCTGGTATAGTCAAATTGTCAAATTTGCTAAATGTGTTGTAATTAAAAAGATATAGATGGCGTCTAGTTAAAACTGACCAAAAAATGCTTTATTGCTCATCCCCCTTAGTTAATAGCGTTATAATATATAGCCTATGTGTTATTCTGATGCATAAGCTATATGTTTGTTAAGTTTCATCTAAATCCTATCAGCCGTTTGGCCGTGAAGAGGTAACAAACATACACACTCACTCACAAACTTTCGCATTTATATATTAGTATAGATATAGATAGTATAGAAGTATAGACAACAAGCCCTGTCATATCACAGAGCTGATATTTATAAAAGAAAATGTACCACGATTTGTTTCAAAAGAAATATTCTCCATAATTGAAGATGAAACGAAATTACAAGCTTAGGTACGATGGCAAAATGTCTGGTTATATGGATTTGAACGTGAACATTCGTCCCTTGAAGCGGTATACAAATTATTTGAAGATTGATATTATTTTGAAAGCATTATAATCAGCTAAAATAATTTATATATTCAACTGCTGGGTAAAAGATTTTATGTAGATACACGAGTATCTTAATCTTATCTGTAATCATATTAACAAATTATTTAAAATCTTCATAAGAAAATTTCAACGTTGCTATGCGATTTAAATTGAAAGGTTTTTAAATGTATAAAAGATTTATGGCCAGTTTCATAGGTTCCAAATCAAAAAAAAAAATAGAACAGAATTTGTATGAAATTATCTACCAGATAAATTAGCTGGAACTTATTCGTAGGTGGTTAAACTGGCCCTTAGGATTTAGAAAGTGTACGAAATACTCTTCAAATCATCCATAAAGTATTGTAAACTTTACCAACATTCGAAATGCGAAAGTTAATGTATGTCTGTTTGTTCTTCTTTATCGCCAAAACTAACAAACCAACTTAAATGAAACAGAAAAGCTTGAAAAGGACAGTCTACGTAAAACCGCGGGAATCAACTACAGCTATAAACAAAAAGCATGTCTATACCTATTTTTGTTCGCAACTAAATAAATAAAATATTTATTAGATAAAATCTTGTATTCCGTCCATAAGGCGTAACCAAACTTTATAAATAATGTCAAAAAATTCAAATAATGTAGCTCTATTTTTTTTTTTTTACTTTTACTGCGAATCGGTAAAGAAAACAATTTGCAGGCAATGTATTCGCAATTACCTACAATAGCTATGTTCATTAGTTCCACTAGAGGCGGCTTCTAAGCCAATTACTGCAGGTAGAGTCTAGACAAATCTATCTTGATAGCGCAGTAGTACAAAATGTAATGCCGGAGTAAAAAACTATAGGGCAATGGTGTCACCTTATAATATTAACTAGCGTCTACCAGCGGTTTCTCCTGCATTCCGTAGACACTACTTCATCCATACTAATAGAAAGTAACCTGTGTATTCCTTAATTAATGGGCTATCTAACACTGAATGAATTACTCAAATCGGACTAGTAGTTCCTGAGATTATGCATTCAAACTAACAAAGAAACCCTTAGCTTTATAAAAATATATCATAGACACAACTGACGAGAAACGGTCATCTATCAGTTTTTCTCAGAAAACATAAAAACAATTGAACAAAAAAAAAATCAAAAATGCATTTCTACATTCAAGCCTCGTCACTGATTTTTCATTTTTGTAAGTTCACGGAAGGGAAAAACAAATACAAATACGACCATTTTGATGGTTATGATGCGCAGTTAAAGAACCGCCATACCTTCAAGGTTTACAACCACATCAGCTTTGTGACGTCATTTCAGTAATGTCACCACAATGATGTGATGGGTACATAAGTATTATGCGTTTGATTGACAGTGTAGCAAAAATTGATGAAGAAAAATTTTTAAACAAGAATTCAGACGGATTGAGAATTCCTATTTTTAGCCGACTTCCAAACAAGGAGAATGTTAATAATTCGGTTCGTCTGTTTTTTTATGTATTTACACTGGTCGAGGTTTCTAGCTCGATTTGTGTTATTCTTTTTCTGTTCCACGTAGTACTATACTTGCCATTTGACCCCATATAAAAATCATCCAATTTAGTTCAGTACTTTTTATTTAGTGCGAATTTTTTGAAGTCGGTTGCGAAATAAACACAGTTGCAACCTCTAGACACCGACTTCTAGAGGGAAAAGTTATTTTTTTTTCTTTTTTGTTGAAAACTCATTTGAAAATGCGATAAATAATAATTAATGGAAGGGAATTTTTAACTAAAGGCTTAATAAGGGCTGGATGCGTCAAAATTTCACGATAAAGAAGAGAAAATTCCTAATTATACAAAGGACGACCTTAAATTGCTTCAAGTTGAATTTAAGTACGGCGGAAAGATAACGGATTAATTTACGCGTCCCTTCTTAAAAATTAAGGTAGAAAATTATTTTCTTCTTTTATGTCTTGGATGAAAAGATTATTGGAACGCCTTATTTTGAATTAAACTTTATTAATTTAAACATTTGTTAGTGATTCGTAATTAATAAATAAATGTTATACTTGAAACGAATTATCCTATTATCCAGCCTGTGACAATTATCCATGTTTGCAAATAAATTAATGACCATGACTAAAAAAAACCAGGACTAAAAATCCCTTAATAGTTAGTACTAATCAGGGACTTATAAAAGTATAATGATTTCTAATGTCATAAAAAATCACCTCTATTCTTTTGAGGCAAAAACTCCCGAAAATGTACACAAAATTTGTAGTAATAATAAAAAATACACGATATTTTTTTCTATAAAAATTAAGTAAGATCATTAAAAAAGTATTTACCTCCGAAAAATCCACTAGAAAAATATTATCTCACTTAATCACTATCCTCCGTCACTTCAATCACTTGCAATTAATAATTCAAAATCGAGTACCTTAATTAATTATTTACCACGCTTCACTCTTTATGAAATAAATGAAAAAAATAAACAGTCCTCCCAACAAATCACAATTATTGTTCCGAACTAAAAAGATCGCACCGCGTTCGATCTAAAAATTTTATCGCGATATCCCACTAGTAGGGGTGACGACCGCCAGCGACCGCCCGCAACGAGGTACGAAAACGCACTAGGGTATCTTTACGTACGAGCGTGCGACAGAGACAACGATACTAAAGCAGGAGGGGTAGCTAGTGAAATCTATATGGGCTTCTAAACTGGCCACGGAAGTCTCAAGCCATTCAGTTTGGACATCAATAGGTTCTTAAAGAATATTTTTGACCACGAAGTACTAATGGTTTCTAACATTATGTATTGCATGACTCGCTGGTACTGCTAATGGATATTTTATTTACTTTTAAACGGCAGTTGCATTGCAAACTGAAGCTACAGCTTAGGTTGATTTTTTTTTGCAATTGATAGAGGCTAGCTAAACTTCGGAGTAATATCTTTTTGGCAGCTCAAAGCGCAAATTGTTGAGCCGATCCGATGAAATTTCATACTGGGGGATATTTTACTTAGAAAATCCGATTAATATTTCTTTGATGATCGAAATTCAAAACTGTAACGGTTTTCTTTGAAAAATTATTCTAGTTAAGGAAAATTCTTTGTAGGTTTAATATCTTTGACCAGTGTTTCTTGATGGGTGCACTTAGGTCTGTCGTGTTTTGTTTCCTCTCTTTGATTAAGGGTTAGGAAGGAGCGCTTAGCGAGAAAGACAATGCACATTTATGTTCCTCGTAGACGAGTTACTGGGTTTTACCTGTTTGAAAGCTTTCTTACTGGTGTCGACTGTTTTAATGGAAGATGTTCACTTAAAGCGTTTCGTTTCTTAAGTCACTTCAAAAAACCTTCAATATCAAGTAGATATGATGAGAAGCAGTTGTTTGACGATGTTTAGTTAATCTTATATTGCCGTGTCATTAATTTTGTAATTTTGAGCTTCAAGGCGTGGTGGCCTTTTAGTAAAGCACAAGCCTGTTTAGTATTAGGGTTCAGGTACAGGTTCTATTTCAGTTCAGGAAAGTTCCCATGTAACGTATCTATATTGTACGTACTTTCTAAGTATACCTTGGACACACTTGGTTAATCCAAGTATTAAAGGTGAAGGAAAACATCTCGAAGAAACCTGGACTGTAAAGATCGAAATCACCAAACCGCATTGTGCAAGCGTGGTGATCGCTCAAATCTTCTCCGTGTGATAGTGTGTCCTGTGCCAAGCAGAGGGACTATAAAAAGGCTGATGATGAGCTTCAAGAAAGGGATAGTACGAGCGTGCCCGCCTTGCTTCAGATTTTCTGGGGCACTGCCAATGGCCAGATTAAAAAATAATAGATTTTTCTTTAAATTTTATTTGGTATTTCAGTACTACTTTTGTAGGAGCTCGTGGCTAAGTAAAAGCCACACGGGTCTATCGATCAAAAGGTTAAGCAACGCTTGACACGGTCCGTAAATAGGTGATCATATTGTAATGATGAGTTCCTCCGTGTTTTGGAAGGCACGGTAAATTGGTGGGGCCGGCTGTCATTTCCACAACTATAGCAGTCGTTACGCGTAGTCAAAAACCAGAAAGTTTGACAACTAGTCTTACCAAGGGGGATTGCCCAGGTGACTGGATTGAGGAGGTCAGATAAGCAATCGCTCGACGTAGACACTGGTCTCTTAGCTAAGACTGAAACCGACCCCAATATAGGTTTGGAAAAGGCTAGGCATATGAATATACGGTATTATTCAGTATTATTTTTGTAACATTCAGTATAACATGGTATTCAAAAATATCGGGTTATCGAACTACAGCAGTTTCGGTATGTACGGTACACGTTTTTGCTCTCAAAACGATGTTTGTACTACTAATGCGCCTGTTCCCTCATTTAATTCTAATGGATGGTGTTTATTTTATTGGGGAGAGAAAGAAATGGGCAAAAAATACGCTTAGAAGTTGTATTAATTTTGTCTTTATATTTACAAGTAATATTGCCGAAATAAACATAAAACTTTGCAAGTTTAGCGTTATTTGTACAGACACCAGCACATCTAGCTTTTCAACAGCAGATTTTCAACTTTATCGCTGAAGGATATGGTTCAAAGTTGATTGGGAAAATTTGACAGCTTTGGTTCAAAACAACTACATTTATCAAGCTACTACAATCCGTAAAATTTCCTTAATGGACTTGCCACTTTATCGCTGAAGCATTATGGTTGAAAGTTGTTTGGGAAAAATTTACAGTTTTGACAGCTCGATATCCTGGCGTCAGTATACCGTAAGTGTTGAAAATCATCAATTGAATCGATATGAATGTGATTGTAATCGAAAGATTTCTCGAATTGCTTAGTTACATAAACGAAAAATATAAAAGCGGACCTTGACAAAATAATTCAAGTAAAATCTGGAAAAACGTTCCAAAATGGCTGTATTATTACTGAAAAAATAAACATATTTTTATCTCCCAGTCTACGGAGAGCACGGTTCATTAGAGCCTTTAGCTAAATCTCCAACAAAAGATTCTGTTCAACAATTTTTTTCTTTCCCGCTCCGGAACTCAAAAACCCGTACCTACAATTACTTGGAAGCCGACCTTTCTTCATATAATTTAATTTTTTTACTCTTATTCTTGTATGGCAAATGTTTTTAAGGGCTTATTCTGTCTCATGGCAATGAATTCTTTTTCATAGAATTTTTAGAAAAGCATTTTCCTGTTATTATAATCTTAATGATCCTTTTTTTGTGAGACCATCAGTAATGACAGCCGTATTAATAAGGATTAAGATAGGATTAACCTTTCAGGGTCAATTTCTGTATCCGCTATATCAATATTATTCGTTCAAATTTTGTTTTTTATTTAATGAACCTCATTTTAAGTAAATCCTTATGTTTGGAGGTCAAATAGGGTCTCTAGAGACTCTTTGAAGGGTCTTATTTCGTTTCTTAAGACTAGGGTGCTTAGGCCGTACTCTGCGGTCAGCTTAGAGACTAGTTTCTCTTGAGATACAAATGTTTCATGTTAACAAAACGATAATTAATTAAAATATATACCTAATCATAGCTGCAGACTGAGACTAAGTGGCCTATGTGTGTAGACTCTGTGTCATTTTTTGTACTGATTAAATGTTTTATCTATCTATCCATCTAGACTAAGTAAGTAGAAGATTGGGCGTTTTCCTATACTAATACATATTATAAAACAGAAGAGTTTGATTTTTTGGTTGACGCGCTAATATCAGGTAACTGGTCCAATTTGAAAAAAATATTTTAGTGTTAGTTAGCCCAGTTATCGAGGAAGGCTTATAGCTGTACTTTTTATCCGGATGCGCATAGTTGTTTCTACGAGACTCGGTGAAACCGCTGACGGAAGCTAGTTTTTTTTATTTTTATGTGTTAAGTCCAGTCACGCTAATGTTGATCTTGTAATTTTTTACGTTTTCATAATTCATAATTTACATTCAAAATACATAGTAACGTAGTACTTATCTTTCATATAGGAACATTATATAATAATGATTTTCAATATTCACTACCATTGTGTTGTAAAGAAAATTGTAGTTATTACTTTTAACAATATAAGGTACTGATGACACATCGGGACTACGCAAAATAATATTTTGTTGATATGACGAATCTGTATCTACAGGTTTTTTTACGGTTGACAAGTCAGAACAGTGACAGACCGGGAATAGCTCAAATAATTCCAGGAAAATATTGTTTACGTATATTCCAACAGTCTGTTTTTCGTAGAACAAAAAACTTTTCCATACAACACTTTATTTATCAACTCAACTGTCAGAAAAGTGAGATATAGGTACATTTATAAACATCTAAAATATAAGGATTCAGTACTTGAGACTGGCCGAAAAAATCTAGTGAAATAACAAGCGCAAATTTCTCCGAAGGAATTGTTAGGAACTTTCTGGAACTTTTTTATTACTTTCCGCAAACAAGTTTTGGTCTCGTTTATATTTTTCTTTTAACTTCTGAGTAAATATTGATGATCTGATTGATTGATTGATTTAGGTATGGTTTCTATAATTTTTTATTATTTTTTATTAAAGCGATTTTTCTTTGTTTTTTTTTTTTTTCATTTCGCTACGGTATCTTTGTTTGTTTCTTGTTTAATTGGTATTTAAACATTATAAGATCCATATTCTTTTTGGTATTTTTCCTACATACAGACGCCAGCACATCAAGCTACTACAATCTTTCAAAATTCCTTAATACATTTTCAACTTTATCCCTGAAGCACATTGTTCAAAATTGATCGGAAAATTTGTCAGTTTCGACAGTTAGCTTGATGTGCTGGCGTCTATACACAGTGCAGAACTCACGTATTCTAAAACAATTATCTATTACTTTACAAACCGTAACATTTAAGAATAAAAAGTCAATTACAAATGCAATTTATGCCATTGTATTATAAATTGCGCATTTCTAAAGTTTCAAGTCAATGCAACCAATTTACGTTGCGAAATCGCATACGCTGCATTTGACCGCAAATTCAATTACTAATGTTCTGAAGTTCTAAGATCCATTTGCACTAAAATGAGGGTAGTTATAATATAGCTCCCTCTCTATTGGGAATGCGAACTCTATTAAATCAAACAAGAACTTTAATAGAAATAAGAATCTTCAAGTCACACGTCCATTAAATATTTTATAATTAGGACCAGTTTCACAGGTTACGGGTAGCCACTATTTACCAGATAAATATAAAAATGGAACAGAATTTGTATTTATTTATTTAGTATGTTATAAGTTGACAGAAAATCCAAAGTACTTATAAAAATCAAAAATTACGAAAGGCCTTATCTAGAATTAATTTAAATTTATTGTATAAATGTACCAATCCGTCGGCAAATAGGTCTAATTCATTGTGCTGAGCAAGTATTTTATGAAATTATCTGCCAGATAAACTATCTGGAACTTATCAGCAACCGGTGAAAGCAATTTCAAATAAAAAATTGTCTTGTATTATTTTGTTTAAAATAAATAATTAAGAATTGATGACCTTTTTTTTAAAATCTCAATGTTATCAAACTTTGCGATCACTCTATTTTGATAGGTATTTATAACAACACTAAGTCTATTTTCGAATCGATATTGTAGTCACTAATTCGTCTGTATCGTGTCATTTTCCATCTCTATTTTCGTCTAATGATAGCAATCAAACGTGGCATTTTGAACTGGATGACCGTTATAGAAAAAGAAAAACAAGTATCAAAAGCCATTTATCATATAACATAACATCACACCTTTATTTATGTCATACCCAAATGTCATCAATTGTCAGCCTTACACGGGTATTTTTTTCTTGAAGTTTCACAGAAACTGTCAAATGACCCCAATCGCTATGGGTGCAGCTGGAGGTAGTGTCAGACATTTACTGACTAAAACCCACTATGGATAACATTGTGTGCCAAGGCCTTGGTAACTGTGGTGAAGACAACTATAGTAGCTAAGTAAGTCTCACTCAGTCTGATGGTATACCCTAGGAGTTGCTGCGATTCACTTGTTTGAAACAAAAGAGTTCATATAATATGTACTAAGTCTAAATATTCTATTACTTTCTAAAACACAATCACACGCGTCGACCAGTGCGCAGTAACTAACTACGGTCATACTTACCTATCATCTCTTTTATACATACAATTGCTGACACCATATCATTCATGCTTACACAGCCCCTACACTACGATGTTGAAGCTCATTGAAATAAACTGATTACACTTTA
This sequence comes from Heliothis peltigera, assembly GCA_958496145.1. Classification (NCBI taxonomy): domain Eukaryota; kingdom Metazoa; phylum Arthropoda; class Insecta; order Lepidoptera; family Noctuidae; genus Heliothis; species Heliothis peltigera. The sequence continues at coordinate 3,389,506 of OY292345.1, read as the reverse complement.
TTATAAAACGTGCTCTCAAAAAAGTATCTGTTTTTGTACTAGGTTTAAACCATCATGAACAAAGTTAATGGTCCAAACCTAGTCCCTCTAAAACCACGTTTTAAAATATGATGGTGGTGAGTGTAACCTTGCAGAGTCTATCAAACCTCTTATAAAGGAACTGCTACACGATTCTATTGTAGCTAAGTCTTTTATGAATATACGTTTGAATAATCACACTCTAACAAGTACGCACCTATACGGAATGAAGTAGGCTATGAAAATAGACGATATTTCGTTGGAGAATATTATCCCCGGTCCTGATTCACGGCTTTACCCTTGAACGAACTTGGGTAAGGGTAAATAAATCGTTTTAGTGAATGAATGGGTATGTGAAGTAATAATACCTGCGATGTGATAGACTGTCTCGATAGTTTATATGTGGGTAATAATAGAGTTCGTTCAGACTATTATTTGTAATGAAATGTTAGACTAACTGTATATCGATATTAACTTAAATATAACGGTCGTTGTGTATTATATCATTATCGCGGGGTCACGATGAAGAATTTAGTGAAGAAATTCTGTTTAAGTACTGAATATATCAAAAGTGTAATGGGACCTCGTGTAAAGTTCTCTGGTTCAGTTTTACCCCTGTCGCTTCTGTAGTACAGCACCTATGTCTATGTATACAACCAGATATATTATATTCTTATCTATAAAGCTTCCGAGTTTGGTTGTTTGCTGAAAGTAGCTTGTCTCAGGAACTACAGGACCAATTAGAAAAAATCATTATTAGATAGCTCATTTATAAAGGAAGATTATAGGCTGCTTTTTATCCAAATGCGCGAATTAGTTCCTACGGGACGCCGGTGAAACATCACGCAGAAGTTAGATATATAATAAAGCTGAAGAGTTTGTTTGCATTTTGCTTGGACACGCTAATATCAGAAACTAGTAAACCGATTAAAAAAACTCATTTCTATGATAGCTTATTTCTTGAGACACGCTACGGGATATTTATTCAGGTGCGCGAATATGTACTACGGGACATGGTTGAAACCGCTGGCGGAAGCTAGTAATCAATAACACTATAAATGCCCCCTATTTACGACTTCAACATATTATCCAATAATCACACTTTACACTTACACATCACACGACAAATAAAATGGGGAAGCAAAACTACCAATAAAACCGTTCCAAAAATAACTTCCAGACAAAACGCCCTCACAATACATACAAATAAAGGTATTTTTCCTAGTAATTACTTCAATCGTTAGCCGTAATCTCGACGAGATTCAAGAGAAAACATCTTTCGCAGCTGTCGTGTGTTCCAAAGAGATATTTGAGTGTAGATTAGGAATATTTATGTGTTCCCACAACGATCTTGATTGTGTGGCCATAAGATTGGCGGGTGCGGTGCGAACGTGGGATTTGGAATAATCTTCTTTCGAATACGTATTTGGAAAGCGTCGTTGAGTTGATTGTCGAGTTTGTGTTTGCGGTGTCTTATCGGTGAGGGACATTTTTAGGGGAGGTTTTATCGATATGAATAAATTGTTACGGTACGTACATACATGTGGGTGAATGCTAGGTCATGGATTGTTCATTGCACGACCTCCAGAAGGAACTAAAGTGGGTGTTATTTAGTCAGCAAAAGTCTGACATGCCCTCTTGCTGTACCTACAGCGGGAGAGGTCAATTGATTATATAACACTCAGAAAATATGGGTTAATAATGGTTATTCCTGAAACGTACTAAAATAAAATTTCGTTTTATTCTCATAATATACCTACCTACAGGTTTTGAAAATTAAATGAGAATTTTAAATAAACTGAACTGGTTTATCTTGTGTCTGACACTTGACAAAGACATTTGACATAGTCCGTCAATTTGGGTTACGGATTCCTTTTTAAAAGTTAAAAATTATATTCTTAATTTAATTTTAAAATATCATTAATATAATTAATTTAGCCAATTACCCGCGCGTCTCCAAGCCCCAACTGGCACGCGCTTCTTTTAAAGTGTAAAAAGCGAACGCATCTTTACGAAACCTATACCTTTATTACTTTTGACCGTGAACAACGTAAATTCTTTTTAATGGTCCGTTAAATTGCAGTAAACTTATTTCGTTCACATGTTCGGAATCCAAATGAGGATTTATTTTAATTTGTGTTTACAATGGCTAGACTTTGGTAGATCATAAATCTTCAAATAGTTTATAAAGATTTATTTTATTTTTAAATTTCGAAGAATCAAGACTTACAACATGCATTTTTTTATGTTCTTCGTATCCTACGTGTTGACAAAAATATTCTGCCAAGATAGAAAAAAAAATGCAATAGACACATTATTATTAACAGCAATAAAATATGCTCCAAAAGTAACGGATTTGTAAATGATTAAATGCTTTTGGATTTTACTTTAATTATCACTATATACCATTCAAAAATGGAACAATATTTGTATGAAATTATCTACCAAATAAACTATTTGGAACTGTTTCGTAGGTGGTGAAACAGGCCCTAAATGTAACAACGGTGTATGTTATATAATCAAAAGATATAATATTGTAACATGAAATAGCATAATTTTAAACGTTAGGGTACCAAATATCAGGCTGATTCTTCTTTAATTTTCTTTAAATAATAAAATAAACCACATAAAATATTTCTATAACGTGCAAATTATTAAAATGTCATCTTTCTTTATTTTCGTCTCTTCACATTCACACCTTGCCTTCCCAAAATATACCTAAGTACGATAAAGTTTAAGTAGCAAAGCAAATACCAAATATAACACAGATCCCTGGCTAGAGGCCTAAAATTCTTTACGTACTCACAGGAAAGCCCGGTTAAGCAGTACACGCCCCCTACGCTGAACTGTAAGTGTTCATATAAAAAAAAAAACCCACACAGTTCTTGTAGCCAAAAGCAAATATTATTGGTACACGCATTCGGGGAAATATAAAGAGGGAATAAATTCCCCGCGCAGATGCTTGTAGGCATAATCGAATATCGCCATTCGGAACCCAAACATAAGTAAGGAAAGATGAATAACAGATGCGACGCTAATTTGATGGATGTCGTTTGAGGGTCGACGTGTTTACTGATCTGTGGTGGAAGTTTGCCAAGATTGCGATTGGTTATGTGGTTGGCATAACTTTTTATTTGCAATCTATGTATGTTCATCACTGTCTTTATTAATGGTCAGCTCCATATAGATTCATCTTTATGTATAGAAATCATCATCATCATCACAGACTTTTTTATCGTCCCACTGCTGGGCACAGGCCTTCTCTCCCACGGAGAAGGATTGAACCTTAATCACCACGTTTGCTCAATGCGGGTTGGTTATTTCAGACTTTACAGTCCAGGTTTCTTCGAGATGTTTTCCTTCACCTTTTAATCAGTCATTAGTATCCAAAATAGAAAGTACGTATTACTTAGAAAAGTTACATTATTGGTACTTGTCTGACTAGGAATCGAACCCGCACCCTCACACTTGAAAGGCTGGCTCTTTAGCCACTAGGCCACCACGACTTAATATAGAAGTAATTCTTAGATTTTATTTACATTAAAACCACTAGTTTTTATATCCAAAATAATGCTCCAAACTCTTTTGATTATAAAAATGTCACAAAGCCAAGTCCAACTCATCATGAAATTATATAACTGTTCTAGTAATTAATATAATATCCCCCACACATTCACACAACGTCATCTAGTCCCAAACTAAATAGAGCTTTACTATGGGTACTAGACAACTGATAAACATACTTATATACTTTTATTTTGTAAATACTTATGTACTTATTATACAAATAAACACCCAGACTAAATCAAACACCCACGTTCATGCACACAAATGTTTGACTTATGCGGGAATCGAACCCGCGATCTATAGCGTGGCAGGCAGGTTCACTAACCACCACGCCATCTGGTCGTCAAATTATTTGTAAAAAAATATTCGTATAATTTCAGACTAGCAGGATTTTTTGTGCAAATAGGGTCGTTTCGGCTTACGTACATATGGATGGATTTATACAGACTGGTGTTTATTCGAGCTTATAAGCGCATCAACATTTATACGAGTTGCATGATATACGAAAGGCTAGACGCACTTACCCGCGTTTACAAAAATAAAGCTTGTTTACGTGGTTATAAAACGCAGCTTTTAACAAAGATCGAGAATTTAAAAAATCTGTTTCTTTATACATAATTAACTGATGTCGTCACAATGAAGTAGATAGTTAAGCGAAGCGATTAGTTTACGCGAGTATGTATCGACTTTTTCGCATCTGAATGTAAGTAAAAATAAGCTTGAGGCGGGTCATTAGTTAAATTAGCTATTAATTAATTATTCATTTTTGAATCTCGAACGTAAAAATAAAATTATGAGTAATAATTTTAAAAAAATCATAAATCACACACACACACACAAACACACCCTCACACTCACTCACTCACACACACACACACACACACACACAAACACACACACACTCACTCACACACACACACACACACACACACACACACTCACATTCACACGAGTATTTTAAGTAGGTACTCTATCAAACTTTAATAAAAACTTATAGCCGGTAACACCGGTTACTTGAGTTTTTGGCTCAAATTAAACAGTTTTCTCGTCAATTCGTCAACGTTTTAAAATTTAAAGTCAAAAACACCCTTCAAACAAACTCAACTTACTTACGTTCCTTTACTCCAAAAATAAGTACTTACAACACTACCTCAACGAAGTTTCTTTCCCAAGGACTTTTACTAACACTACCTACAACGGAACGTAAACATATTTTGCTTTGACAAAACTGTAACCGTGGGGAAATCAAATGCAATAAATCATATAACTGTCACTTTGCGATCCCCTTAGTATTAAGTTTCAGATAGGGGGTGGTTCTGTCTTTTGTTATAGGAATCTGATTTCGATGGATAGATACCTATGCCATAATATATTTCGAGCAAATAACGGTGTATTCGGAAAGTGTTATTGGAAGAATCTGTGGTTAGGTAACAGCCACAAAGGCTGTCGTTAATACTTCTTTGACAGTCGTTGCAGATGGCAGGAAGTTAGACAATTATTCTTATGGTGACTGGTTCGAATAGATCAGATAGGCAATCACCCGGCTAGGGAGATGATGATAATGATTACATTTTTTTTAAGTTTAGCTTTTGTGTATCGACCCATGTATTGCCGATTACTATGTCAGTGTCAAGTGTAGAGAAGGGACTATTGGGTTTGATTGTGAGACGTTGTTAGTAGCTGGAAAGGACTAATGATTACATAGTTGTAACTAAATGTAAAATAAACGTGAAAAAGATGCTTGACAAAGGTGGCTGTCAAATTCAGGTTGCAGGTTTCACTCCATTCAGAACGTTTTCACTTCTATTTTGTTTGCTCTTAAATTTTGTATAAAAGTACAAAAACAGATCTGAATTTCCCTGATACAGGGACACCACAGTATCGTGAGTAATTGACGATGCGGTTGCGTGCAATGAGGCGGGATGTACAATGCAATTGGGGCGCGACCTTGAAGTGCATTAAGTTTAATAAACATACATTATGGGTCTATTTAATGTACTCAAATTCTTATATGGATGTTGGCAAATTAATTTAATAATAATAATTACAGACATATTATATTAAAGTTGTCTCAAAAGGGCTTCAGCGTGTAGGCTTCGGCCCCACGTTCGCCTTCCAAAAATCCGGGACTCTGTAGTCCCGTGGTCTAAGCAGAGACATACAAAAATTAATACTATACAAATATAATATTTCGTAAAAAAATTACCCAGAATTATATAAACAAAAAGAAATATATCTATTTTTATTTGAGAATCAGAAAAAAAAAGATGAAAGTTTTCAAAATTGCAAATTGTAGCAGGTATCCACCGTTTTAACTTTATTTGTTTTCGTGAGACCAATTCTTAGACTCCATAATTATCTCAGCGAGTTGTCAAACTTACAAATTAACTCATAACTAATTCTAAGCTTAACAGTTTGATAACATCCTAATTTTAATGAACCTATGCCCTCTTGTCACTAGTTCGGGAAGTATCATAATATATTTACGAACGAAATCCTGACACATCTATATTTCATAAAATTAGGAACAATTTGGGACACCTCTGGCGACCGGGAACAGACAGTGAGTCTGATCGATCTCCCCTGATCCAAGTGACAAACACATCCTAACTAGTTCATACATTCGTGAAATATTTGAAAGTTTTACAACACTTGTAGCAAAGCAAAAACATAATTAATTTAATTTAGTATATAGCAAATGTTTCGTATTGGAACCCCGTAGATAGTGCCAGAGCTGCGGGTTGTTCGCAAGAGCTACTAGAGCTTTGGCGCACAAAGACCTCCAGAATGAATTTAGTGGGTTTTAGTCAGTAAGAGTAACAGCGAGAAGGCTTATTTAATTTGAGGTTTAACCATATTAAAAAAAGGCAAATGTTTTATAACACTTGTAGCAAAGCAAAAACATATTTCATTGATTTTAGTGTAATGCAATTGTTTGGAACTGGAAGCCGTAGGGCCGAGACCTGTCGGGGCTGCGGGTTGTTCGCAAGAGTTACCGCGGCCCTGGCACACAAAGAAGGAATTTAGTGCGTTTTAGTCAGTAAGAGTTACAGCGAGAGGGCTTATTTGATTTGATGTTTAACCATATTCAAAAAAAGGGCAAATGTTTTATCGAAGCTAAACGCCAAATATTTTTCTCAAATTAAGTCCACCTTAAAAAAAAACTTCTTGCTTCAAAATTGGGATAAAAGTACTTAATTATAGGTTAGATCAATGTTAAATAGTATTTTTAAGTAGATTTTAGTTTAAATAATAGTATAATTTCACGTATACATCTGACTGATAAGGATAATGATTCTATACTTACTTCTAGCACAGCTATCGGTATGCGGTTCATTGACCATTATAAAAGGCACTAATAAGCACATGAATGATATGTAATTTGGCGCGAAAATAAAACTCGCATCTCTATCTATTGTCAAAGCAAAAACCTTTGCTCGGTCTGCAGATTTACGCCAAAAGGCGCGTTGTTACGTTTTTAATGTGTAAGTATTCGGTCACACTGAAAGAGCAGCGCGAGAGCGATCGGAGGATCTTATTCTTATTCTAATACATGATGTAGCTGATGGTATGGCATCCAGGCCGATTGTCGGCTACGGCGGCCGTTCTCTTTCATGGAGATGAGCCAGCTGCGCAGGACATGTTATAGTGCACAAGCGTTCGCGCAGATACAGGTGCACTCTCTCATAGTCCGATGGGACGGCAATCCGACACGACTGGAGAGAGATGAATCACGGGTGAATCATTCACCAACTTCGAGACTCCAGGTGAATTATGAAAGTTTAATTCTCACAACCTACAAAGCGATTTCAGCCCGACCTGGGAATCGACCCCGTGCACAACAGTCGCAAGTGAATTGAAATGTTATGTAGTATGCGGCAGTAGCTACGCTACGCTATATCTCTTACAGTATGACTAGATCCTAAGGGCCAGAATTTTAGATAATTTTGTTGAATACATGGAAAATGAACGTTGCTTTTGTTATGGGTTTATTAAGGTTGAGTTTAAAATCCTGACATTGCACGAAGCTTTGTTATGAAGATTTAATCATATTTCCGGGAACGCGAAAATTATTGTTCCTACTTATTTTTTAATTTCACGCGCTGAAGCTACAATGGTCGGTTTTCATTAATTGTGAATCATCATCAGCCTTTTGTATCGTCCCACTGCTGGGCACACGGAGATTGGTTGAATGTTAATCACCACGCTTGCTCAATGCGGGATGGTGATTTCAGACTTTATAGTCCAGGTTTCCTCGAGATGTTTTCCTTCACCTTTAATCAGTCATTCTCAAAAACTTAGAAAGTATACATATAACTTAGAAACGTTACATTGGTACTTGCCTGACCTGGAATCGAACCCGCGCCCTCATACTCGAAAGGCTGGTGCTTTAACCACTAGGCCACCACGACTTAATTGTGAATATCACTTATTAAATTCTCACTGAAATTTTAGTATTGAAGATTTATTTTAAGGTATTCTTGAATTAATTAAACGATATTAAAGATTTATTTTAATGAAATTTCCATGGTTTCGTAAGAATTGTTTTAGAAGTAGCATCAATTGTAATAAAAAGTTCTGGGTAGAAAAAAACTCATTTTTTTTAAGTATCTTATAATAACACATAATTATTTCCTTGAAATAAAGATAACTGCACTTTTTGGGATTTATACGTAAAATTGTTTCACGGAATCCTGGCTACAATAAAATTGTAGCATTGTATTTCGAAGAAATTGTTCATTATCAAATATTACATTGAAGTAGGGTATATAAATTATAAGCCGACTTGTACAGACGCCAGCACATCAAGATACCCAAAATTGTAAAATTTTCCCAATCAACTTTGAACCATACTATTATGCTTCAACGATAAAGTTGAAAATCTATTAAGGAAATCTGACAGATAGTATAGTAGCTTGATGTGCTGGCGTCTGTACCGTTAAAAATAATACTAAGTCTTTAAAACCTAAAAATTATAATCAGGGTTGCATTTTTACATAGTACACATCATAGTGTTGTAAATAAAATTAGTTCACATATCAACTATAAACGACGATCATCATCATCTTCCTAGCCTTTTCCCAAGCTATGTTGGGGTCGGCTTCCAGTCTTAACCGGAGGCAGCTCAGTACCAGCGGCTTACGTAGAGCGACTGCCTGACTGACCTCCACAATCTCCTCAATCTAGTTACGTGGGCAACTCGATATCCCTTGGTAAGACTGGTTGTCAGACTTTCTGGATTCTAAATATCCAGCAAAAATCGTGCAAAAACTGTCACTCAAATAACCTATATCACTAAGATTACAATGTAATTTCTACATAAATACCAACAATTTCCCACACTTAAGATATTTACTAATAAAAAATACCACCTTTTCAATAATAAGAAGCGGAAATTCCAAGATGACTAAACCATCTCCATTATTGCTCGCAAAAAATACGGGAGGAACTCTAAACTTAGTGTGAGTTGCATAGTCAATGGGATCTACCCACTCGCCTAGGACGCTGTAGGAATACTAATATATTTTTTTCCATGAGGTGCGATATTGATCATTAAGAAAGTTTCCTAGTTGCGCCCTGCTTGGACTATTTAACAGTTGTTTTTCTGATGGAAATTAAAAATAGAAGGGTATTCCTGACTGTTTTACTAACTGACTGTACCGTTGGTCTAATGGTCTAAATGTACAGACAGCATATCAAGCTACTACAATCTGTCAAATTTCCTTAATAGATTTTCAATTTTATCGCTGAAGTGTACGGTTAAAAATTGATTGGGAGAATTTGACAGTTTCGGGTAGCGTCATGTTCTTTTTATTGCCATGCACAGGGCCTCAAGTTTGATACCCAGGTCGGGTAGGAATTGCTTTGTAGGTTTTGAAGAATCTTTCATGAAATAGAATGGTGTTTAGAGTTGGTGACACACCATTCGTTGGAGACTCAGGGCCAGTTTCACCGGTTGCTGATAAGTTCTAAATAGTTTATCTGGCAGATAATATCATTTTTTAATTTATCTGGTAGATAGTGGCTCTCCCTAAGCTGTGAAACTGGCGATTTTATTTTAAAAGCATTTTAATAAACTTGCTGTATACAAAAAAGATAGTATCAATTGGGTCTGCAATTAGTTGGCCTGCGATCCCACCTGACTAGCTTGGCACAATACCAACTGTTGTAAAGGATACACTGCAGTACTTTTCGATTTTCACTTAAAAGCTTTCTAGGAATTAAGAAGTCTACAGTTGTTCGGGCTTTGAACTTTTATTTACTGCCCTACACTTTACGAAAGAAAACGTGGTTTGTTTGATATTAAGGCACCTGTATTTTAAGTATGAATGGGTAAAAGTTCTACACGATCCAAAACAACCGCCGATAGAGGTGACCTTAGACCAGTTGGTATGAAAATCTACCGTGTAAACGTTGGTCGGCCGACCAGCTGGCTTAGCATGGCGATTCTATGTCTATTCTATCAAGTTAAGACAAAGCTCTTTCTGTCAATGTCAACATGTCTTCTGCCCGAGCATGGCGCGACCTGTTAACTCGCATATAATCACTTGTAGACATAGGTTGATCGAAGAAAAAAAGTTTCTTTACTACGTGTCAAAAGAAATCTTAAGTCAATCTGTCACTTATCTGTCATTGTGTTCATTCTCCGGTAGACAAAACTTTTTTTTTACGGTTGCCATGCTGAGCCTGATATGAGCCAGATATGAGTGGAGTCAAACAAACGCCTTTGGACGACCTTGGTCGCGGGCGTATCTATTTCCGTGGTCGATCCCAACCGTGTGGAATGCTGTCGGCCGACAAGAGATACGACCAAGGTGATCTACGTCGGCGGTCGGTTTGGATTGTGTAGAATGCCTTTAGGTGTAGAACCTGACAGGTAGTGTGCCGTTTGCGAAGTCATGCCCTTTATTAGTCACTAACGTCTAGTGGGAACTATTGTTTACATTCGTAGAAAAAGTAATAACCTATGTCCGTCTCTTACATAATGAAAGTTTAAAAATTTTACTTAAGAAAGGTAACCAACTAACTTCTACAAACAATCTGTCAAATTTCTTAAGAAGATTTTCAACTTTATCGCTGAAGCATTTCACACTTTCGGGTAGCTTGATGTGCTGGCATCTGTAGGTCTATACTTATTTCTACACCACACCAGAAACAAAAAAAAATCTTTAATGATATTGTTGCCCCTTGGTAAATGGTTTCCATATATACCTATATTTATTCCTAGCTCATATTTTGATAGAAGGATTATTACTAATCTGACATCTACAGAGTTCATATTCAGAGTTCAGAAGGAACGGCATAATAAGGCCACAGGCGCCTGTCTTCTCGTGCCCACTTTCGGAAAAATAGGGTAAATACTAATAAATATTGTAACATATTTTAGTATAGGAAATCTATAAATCTATTTGTATTTATATCTAAGACACCAATGACTGTGTTTCGGATGGCACGTTAAACTGTAGGTCCCGGCTGTCATTGAACATCCTTGGCAGTCATTACGGCTAGTCAGAAGCCAGTCTAACCAAGGGGTATTGGGTTGCCCGCGTAACTGGGTTGAGGAGGTCAGATAGGCAGTCGCTCCTTGTAAAACACTGGTGCTCAGTTGAATCCGGTTAGACTGGAAGCCGACCCCAACTACGTTGGGAAAAGGCTCGGGAGATGATGATGATTTTAGTATAGGGAAGATTTTGGTTTTGTTCGTGAAGGTATTTTCAGTAAATCTATTAAGTAAATACAAATAATATTCAAATTAATTAATTCGTTTATCAGAAGTGGCTTACAAAGTGACTGTTTATTATTTTTGCATAAAATATGAATAAATAATACTGTTTATATTTATTTAAGGTTCATCGCTCGACCTATTTTACAAAGTAAGTTAATATACATTCGGTATTCCAGTATTTTTTGGATTTAACATCTATTTATTACATCATATTATTATGTTTACGTAAGTATAATAGGACCCCGTTCGCGCAATGGTAACCACGTCGAACTGCCGAGCTGAGGGTCCCGGGTTTGAATCCCGGCAAAGTCGACAATAATGTGTAAGCATGCGGCCTCCTTTGTCATTTGTTTTGACGTTTATAAAGTAATCCACCATCAGCCTATCATAAAAAAGTAATGATCCGCCATCAGCCTTATTTGAATAGATATTTGTGTTTGAAAATTAGTTTTTTGAGTTCGAGTTTCAACACGTTTGAGTGTACGGGTAGTCGGAAGCCAGTTAGTCTGACGTCAGTCTTACCAAGGGGTATTGGGTGGCTCGAGTAATTGGGTTGAGGAGGTCAGATAGGCAGTCGCTCCTTGTAAAACACTGGTGCTCAGTTGAATCTGGTTAGACTGGAAGCCGACCCCAACATAGTTGGGAAAAAGCTCAGGAGATGATGAGAATCAATGAAGACTGTTCGACCTGTGTGAGCCTTAGCCACTCGTTCCTGCCAAGGAAAAACATGTGTAATTGTAAATTCACGTGTTCATAACTTCTTTTTTAAACATAATAATCAAAGTTCATGAAAAGCGCCACATTTCCTAGAACAGCTGAAGTAATTACACTTAGGTGCACTATCAGGGAACATGTTGCACCGGAGTGCAGTATTAAGTAGAGCACTGATTACCTCGTGCAAGCGAAAGGTTGAATGCGCACGCGACAATATGCTGTCAGTATTGCCACGAAATCTGTGTTAACTATTCAGTAGTTATGTAGAACTTCAAATAACTTCGAGTTTTAATTTATCTTAAGCTTATATTTATGCCGAGCGATTATCATGCTCCTTTGGGTCAACACGGACTTGAATGCCGCCGGGTGCATTGCGGCTTGACCGGTTGCTTTCCTGGCGGCACTGCTGGTGATGCTTTTTTTTATATGACTTCTTGCAGTTCAGCTTAGGAGGCCGTGTACTGCTTAACCAGACTTTCCTGTGGACACCTAAGATTTTTTAGGCAGCCAGGGTTTTTAGGCCTCCAGCCAGGGGTACTGGTGGTGCTGTGGGAAGAAGGCCTTATATATAAAATAAATTAGATACATATTTTCTCATCTCACTCTCGAAGATTCACCGAATTGGGAACATTGTATTATTTTTCTTAGTATTTTAAGAAGCTTAGAATAATCTTTATGCATAAAATTTGCATAAATTTAAAACCTAGTTAAGTTTGACGTATATTGATAACCTTATATCACCCTTAAAATTTCAGCATACAGCATACCTATATATAAATATATTCAAATAGAAGCAGTGGATGCGACTCGCTGAAGATCGCTCGAAGGGGGAGGCCTTTGTCCAGCAGTCGACCCTGCAAATTAAATCTTCGCGTACATGGTTATAATTATCCATTGGACATATTTAACAATACCACTGTATAATTCATGACCCCACACCCTGAAACAGCAAAGATCAGTTAATCCAACTTACTACTACTCAATTCTTTATTAGCATTCCACATGTTATAAAGGTGGTAAATTTTAGGATAGATACATTATGGTCCCGGTTGGGCACAGCTTAAAGAAGTTGGACAGCTATGCAATAGCTCATTATAGTATACGTAGTTATTTGACATAAATCCTTTCATGGATCAATTATGTTAATCTTATTCACATCTGTACCTATAGATACTACACAACTTTTGAAACAACTGCGATGAAATACATCATCTTCTTAATAAAATAATGTCAATATACTATCTTCAAGACAATGTTTGGCAGACATTATCGATTTTCCGTAATATGATTACTAGTTCAGCATGACAGTATGCGCGATCTACTTCAGTATGCATATTTGAGGCATCGTCAGAGGAGCGAGCGGTGTATTATAATCATAACTTGCTACGTTGCTGGTCCTGGGTTTAATGTAACTATATTGGGATGTACTTGTTTGTTAGATAAGTTTGGTAGTTTTGTTTATGTTTAGTCATCAAATGGTTTTGGTTTATTATAAGCAGTGTCCTGTTCGAAGTTCAAATTTTGGGAATACCTTCATTTATTTGCATTTGCCGAAAATTTTGATACTTTAACGACCTCGTTGGCGCAATGGTAGGTAATCATGCCGGACTGCCAAGCTGAGGGTCTTGGGTTCGATTTCCGGCACCAACAATTTGTGTGATGAGCATGCTTTTTGGCTGTGGTCTGAGTGTATATCTATTTATAAAAATAATAGATGTGTGTAAAGTATAATGTAGTTGTGATGGCAACCATAACACAAGCTAATCAATAGCTTACCATGGGGCCAACCGAACGTGTATGAAAGAGGTGTCCCGATATTATTAAATTAATATTCACGCCGTTTTCAAACAAATTATTTCTGGCTTCAATGATTTCCCACAATTTATAAATCTTAAATCTATATTGGTATAAACAAACCACACGATTGATTTTTCAAATTTAACGTCCAAAACCAAGGTTTAACTATTAAATCTACGCTTGCAATAACACGCCCACTATTTGTGTTACAGTTTGATTAATATAGAATTGAATTTGAAATTCGTCAGGCAACTCATCTATTAGTTCAGACATGATAATTTTGAGTCTAGATACTCGTACTCATTGATGTGTTTTCAGCGGTATCTGAACAAAAAATTTAATAGATTTTTAAGCAAGCAAAAATGTATGCGATTCGTTCCAGAAACAGGTATGTTGAAGAAATTAGCGCTTGAAATTATTAGAATAAACAATAAAAAAGATTTTCGGATTGGAATTATTTAGAATAATAATCTGAACAAAAATTGCGAAGATGTAGACTTTAAGGCTGACTATAATATGCTGCGGGTTGTTTGTAAGAGATACCGTGGCCCTGGCACACAGGGACCTCGAGAAGGAACATAGTTGTTTTAAGTCAGTAAGAGTCCGACCCTCCCTCCAGGTGCATCTCAGCGGGAGGCGTCATTTGATGATTCAAGAAAATGAAAGTGTGTTGTTTAAGATATATTATTTAAATAGAGAAAAAAGAAAGTAAGGAGGAGGCCGAATTACAGTAAGCAAAGAAAACAAAGTTAAACGAAATCATAAGAATCATCAAAAACATTCAAAATAAAAATACTTACAGATTGAAAATAACTACTCCAAGTTCAAAAACCCTGAAACGTTGACGCAACTACAACTCCCACCGACTCCCACGTAACACAGAGTACCAATAATGACCTTAACGTTAAACATACACATAAAGTACTGAATAATATAGCAAAAATACCCAAAATAGCTGTGACAAGTATACAAAAAGGTTCCTTGTTCGCTGTCCCCTGGGACACGATATGGACAAACAAGGAAGAGGAACTGTCCGAACTTTATACGGGTTAAGAGGTCGCGAATGTTCCCTCAGCAATATTTGTGTTATGTATGATAATCGGTGTGTTATGTTTTTGTGAAATAATATCTGCATTAATATCTTGTCCTTTGTTTGGGTTTGGTTTATTTGGATTCTTTTATTGCCGGGCATCCATACTTTTGTATCGATTTACCATGATATAGGTAACTAAATATAATTAATGCTTCTGTACCCAATGACCAAATGGTAAATATACCCTTTTTCAATGAAGAAAGAATTTTTCAAATAGGTCCAGGCGTCTGTCTTCGAGAAATCCAGAAAAGAAGAAAAAAAAAACATACAGCCGATTTGTGAACCTTTTTTGGAAGTAGGTAGAAAAATATGTATTAGATGTAGAAATAGCTGATGAAATAGTATTTAAAACCCTCAAACTTTACCATAATAGACGACCAATTTGTACTAAAGAAATCATTTCAAACCAAAATTCAAACGAACGCAGAAACCCCATATCTATCACTGTAAAGTACTTTTAGAAACAATAAAAACTCCACTAAGCTTAGAATTCTCTGAACTGGGATCGATGGGGGCATTACCGTGAATTACGATCGTAACCTTCCTCCCATCTGTCATAATAACCACAAACTTGTGGGTTTATTATGCACAGTCAATGAAACAATCAGGTGTGACCATTATTTTAAGACGAGTCCCTATTGGCTGAAATCTTCACAAATGGATTTTACTTAAGCATTTGATAAAGCGACCCAGTTCTGGTTCGAATTGACGTTGTTGGAAAGTATTGCGGTGGGATTGAATGCTTGCAGTTTTGTATGGACAGAATTTTAACGGTACTGGTGTTTGAGTAGTTTTAATAATGTCGAGAAAATCTTTTGTGTGATTTGAGGTATTTTTTTAAGTGAGTAAATACTCGTAAAGAAATTTGAGGAGACATCAGGTACATCAAACTACTACAATCTATAAAATTTCCTTAATACATTTTCGGCTTTATCACTGAAGCATATTATGGTTCAAAGTTGATAGGGAAAGTTAGACAGTTTCAGGTAGCTTGATGTGCTGGCACCTGTAGGTAACATATTTTTTATATGTGCATAAGATTGTTTTATAAGATAATAGTGAAAAATAAAATTTTGATGTTTTTATTCTAACACTCAGAAATCATCTTCTTACTAAAATTAGTACTGCACTTTATCACTTATGTTGAGTTGCATATTAACAAACTTTCACCTAAAACACGTGGAAATATGCAACGCTTAAAAATTATGAAAGAAAATCTCCGAAGACTGGTATTAAAATTTACTCATACATAAAATTCGGGCGTACTTAAAAATATGGGTCAAGTGCTAATCATCATTGAAGCAGGTTGTTGGAGCCCCCAAGTGCTTGCAAAAATCATGTTTACGATAACCTGCCGCGTGTTACGGGCATAATAAATCGTGTATTTTTTAATGAGGAGTACATTTAGGCTTAATTCTGTGTTGAATTTACTGTGATAATGAATCTTGATATGGTAGGTTAAGATAGTTGAGAGAATTATTGTTCCTAAGTCGTACGTTTTAGACGTATTATTTTCTTGTGTTCCCAAATAAGGAATTTATCAAGATGTAAGATATTATAATTTTGCGAAAATCTAAAGCGAAAAATTTGTTAATACCGTTTTATCACAATTTTGTTAACCTTCCCACACAAAATTTATCCGAATATATTAGAGACCTATAGGGTAAATCATATTAGAATATTTACCAATTCTAAACTTGAAGAGTTCGGTTGTTAGTTTGACCACATGAATTGAATCTCAGGAACTACTGCAGGCTTAGCATGGCGATTCTATATCTATTCTGTCAAGAAAAGACAAAGCTCTTTCTGTCAATGTCAACATGTCGTCTGCCCGAGCATGGCGCGGCCTGTCAACTCGCATATAATCACTTGTTGTTGCCATGCTAAGCCTGGCAACCGTAGAAACAATTTTTGAAGTAATTTTTCTTTTCTTCGATCGACATAAGTTTACAAGTGATTATATGCGAGTTGACAGGTCGCGCCATGCTCGGGCAGAAGACATGTTGACATTGACAGAAAGAGCTTTGTCTTTTCTTGACAGAATAGATATAAAATCGCCATGCTAAGCCTGCTGGTCCGATTTGAAAAATGATTTCCCAATATTAGCCCGTCAATAGAGGTAGGTTATAGGCTTACTTTTTAGCCAAGTGCACGAAATAGATCCCACAAGATAGATGTAAAACCGATGGCAGTAGCTAGTAAATAATATATTTTGAATTAATTGAATAATTTCGGAAATACAAAACTATTCTAACTAGAGGCTTATATATATTTTGTATCTAAATGCAACTATGAAATGGCCGCACGTACTACACTATCCCCTATCCAGTCATAACTTCTGGATCTATTTAAATAAATACCAATCTAGTTATTTACATAGGCACGTGAGAACTAAAATGGATATACATAATTTTCATTGTTGCAACACCAACATTCAAACGAAACAGGTGAGCCAATCGATAGAGCTCGCAACACGAGATACAAATTATTGTTCCAATTCCGAATATCGGACATGTATAAACATGCAGCCGGGTTCAATGTTGAAGTCGGAATTTTTGGTAAAACAGAAAAGTTTAACTGGGTTGTGGAGGTCAGATAGGCAGTCGCTCCTTGTTAAACACTCACTGTACCCAGCTGAACCCGGTTAAGACTGGAAGCCAACCCAGCACAAATTGGGAAAAGTCTAGGCAGCTGATGAGATGTATTTTAGCCTATCTTGATCATGTCGTATCTTCTACCAGGATCTCAATATATTTCATGGAACAAATTTATAATTCAGTCATAACGATCTGGAATACCAAATTATTTCCCTGAGAGTATTATATCATAAATAACTGTCCCCAATATCCTTTCAACTGAAACCTACTTTATTATTCGTAAATCGTAAATATAAAACGCAGTTGCGTCGTAAATCGGAACGATTAAGTGCCGGATCAATTTTCGGTCATCAAAATGAAAAATATTTAACACAGAACCAATGTACCGGATTATTCAAATTAACTTCATTATTGATGGCAGTCCGCGCTATTATAGGGGAGTAAATGATATCCTTTTACTAAGTAATTTGACCACATTTTAATGGTGATAGTGTGATGTAATTTTTGACAGCGTGGAGTTACAAAAAAAATGAATGTCATGCATTTTAATCAATTTTCCGTTGCAACCTCACTTATATTATTATTATGAGCTTGATAGACATATATTTATTAAGTAATTGAATGAGTTGTTTGATATTATTAATTAATATTCGTGACAATTGTGTATGGTTATATACAAGGATAGAGCGGAATGGAGTAGAAAATTAGGAAGGATGACCCCAACACCTTGTTGGACAGATAGCTGGAAAGAGAGAATCGTGTAAGATCATGTGCAATAGTATAGAATTTGTTTCTTAATGAAATAATTTCCATTTTATTTCCTGGAATTTTGCCAGTACTTTTCCATGGGACGGAGCCGTCCACCTATCTTCTGACTTTTATTAGAACGCGTAATAGATTCTTTAAAAAAAACGAAGTTCACTTCAATCCAAATACTAGCTATACTAATATAAAGTTGAAGAGTTTATTTCTTTGTATGCTTGGTTCCTTACCGGTGGTGACCGATTTCAAAAATTATTTCACTGTAAGATAGCCTATTAATCAGATAGTCTATTATTTTCTTCTTCTATTGTTTCAGGTAAACGGAGTAGTTCCCACGGGTTGCAAGCGAAACCGCTGGTGTCTATTTTAAATTAAAAAAATGCTTAAAAAAGTGTACTTTATTTCATTTGACATGTTCCTGAATATGTCAGCGCAAATTCAACTAAAGCTATTCAGTTACGGTCACTTATCACGAATCCATATGCAGTAAGTAGATTAAATCCGAATCAATTTTCTCTTTGATCATCATTGTCGAGAATATTTGAAGGCCTATAAACTAGCCATTATAGGCTGATGTTGATTATGTACCTAATGTCAATGGGCATCCATAGTCCAATAGGTACTGTGGAGAGTCTACTGCGTTGGCTGCGTTAGAGGTATCCAGGTAGTGTTCCAAGAAAACTCCAGACGTACTTTACTTGAAGTATTTATTTTTGGCTTGAGGGTTGACGAACGACTTAGTGTCAAACTAAAGACTAACTACTTTATTCTTAAGACTATTCTATATTTAATTGATGTTCCGGCCTGTTACAAAATATAGTGTAAGATGTGACGAGGTTACATCTCTACAGTACTATGTTCAAACTACACACATATATACAACTTGATTTAAATTATTCTTCATCATCAGCTACATAATCTTTTATTAATTGTTCTGCTTACTGGACTGGACTTAAGTAGATGCAGCAGACTACCAGTGCTTTACATGGAGAGACTGCCTATCTAACCTCCTCAACCCAGTTACATTGGTAAGACTGGTGGTCAGACTTTTTGGCTTCTAACTAGTGACAGTGTTGCAGCCTGGACCCGCCATTTTAACGCGCGGTTCGAACACAGAGGGATTCGTCATGAGGAGATGGTTACCCATCCACGGATTGCCCGCGCCAAACTTTGCTTAACCTTACAATCGCTAAGAAAGGATTTTGATGAATCCCATCCAAGGGGATTTGATCAATTTTATCCAAGGGGATAAAATAGGGGATGAAAATGTGTATTTTAAATTTTAAACCTACTATGACGTAAGCATCCCCTAAGAAAGGAATTTGATAAATTCCACCCCTAAGGGGCTAAAATAGGGGATGAAAGTTAAAACTATACCTAACCAATAATCTTCCTAAAAAGCGAGCAAAAGCTAGTATTATTATATACAACTTCCACATATATAGGGCTGTCTTACCCTCCACCATAATTGCCATTGTTTCCCCAAATTTATGTATTCTATTGAGGATACCAGACAAAACACGAATAGATTCGGGTGATCGGTGTCCAATACGACGTGACTAGAGTGACAGAGCACCGGATTGTTATGGGGGGAATAATTTAGATGGCTCTGATCGATTTTCGCTGGTTGTATCAGCAGCGAGCTAGTGTTGTGTTGAATACTACTGAGTCAAATTGATGGAATACACACTATTAATAAAAAAGTGGGTTAGTTTGTTTGTTACAGTTGCATGAAAAAACACTGTGCCAATTGAGATGAAATTTGTCAAAGAGATAGGTGAGATATGGGCCGGTTTCAAATCACTCATAGCTTAATTTGGAACTTAAATATACTTGTAGAGAAAGAGATTTGTCGTCCATTCGGATTTTGATGAAACTTTTCAGTAATATAGCTTATACGTAGGAATAACGTCTAAGGTAAATTTTATCCTACAGCGGGAAGAAGCTTTCTCAGAAAAAGGGCGAAACCGCTGACGTAAGCTAGTAGACAAATAATGTTCTTTATTTTATACTGTTTCGTGGTGGCCTAGTGGTTAAAGCACCAGTCTTTCAAGTATGAGGGTGCGGGTTCGATTCCAGGTCAGGCAAGTATCAATGCGTACGTTCTAAGTTTATCTTATACACCAATGACTGATTAAAGGTGAAGGAAAACATCTCGAGGAAACCTTGACTATAAAGTCTGAAATCACCAACCCGCATTGAGCAAGCGTAGTGATTAACGCTCAATCCTTTTCAGTGTGAGAGGCGGCCTGTGCCCTGCAGTGGGACGATAAAAAGGCTAAGATGATGATGATGTATGTATGTATGACTAATAAGAAAATGCAATATTAAGTAATGTACGACCTTATCGCTAAATATTTATAAAATTGGTTTACGGCAGTTTATGGCATAATAAAATATCCCTCGTTTATAAAATTAATCCCAGAAAATTAACACAAAATATTCACAATTACAAAAACACGATGAAGTTAGGTAAAGATAGCAAACAAAACAGCTTCCCTAGATAAACTAACAAAAGGGATAATTATATGCGTAACCAGCCACACGGCGGAATTCATTATAATATTTTAATTATATTCTAGAAATTTTACCCGCGAATCCAACTACTATGCGAAGTTAATATACAGTAAGAGCTTGGTGAGTAGCAAACATTTCTAGTTTGCTTAGTAACTAGTTTTGCTGACGGTACTAGAAAAATATTTAGTTTCTTGTTTCAGGCATTATTTTTTTACCTTATATAGGGTGTTACAAAATAGTGCACCATATTTCTACAGGCCATCTAGTACATGCTAGGGATCATGTTTACCACAAAAAAAGTTGAATAGCCAAGGGGTCAACGACCGAGCGCCTTCGTAGAGACCAGCGTTACCTATGCGTACAATTTGGCGACTGTGATGAAAAATTTAATAAAATATGTTATTATTTTAACAACTTTTTTTGTGGTAAACATGATCCTTAGATAGCATGTACTAGGTGACCTGTAAAAATATGGTGCACTAGTTTTGTTACACCTTATACATGTAGTCACTATCTACCAGATATATTCAAAAATGGAACAGAATTTGTAAGAAATTATCTGCCAGATAAACTCCCTGGAACTTATCAGCAACCGGTGAAACTGGTCCTTAAATTGGTTATTGACACATACCTACCTTATTGGGTAGTTGACTAGGTCAAAAATAAAATCCTACATATATGATATTAATTTGGTAAAGCATCTTAAAATAATGTCACTTTCATTTGCTGTTTTTAAGGAAAAGCTGTTGGATTTTTTTATTGATTATATTTTAAGTAAAATAAGTTTATGGCTAGATGTAAACAAAAAATGTGACGTCATAGTAGGTATATCTTTTATACAAATTGCAAAGAAAGTAACCGTTTTCGATAGTTCATTAACCCTAGAAGCCCAATCATATTTTGCTATCTAAAAAGCCCAATCATAGGTCAAATTTACCTACACAAATAAATACAGGTATAGGATATTTTATGATATTAAATTGAGTAGTTTTCATTATAATTTATTTTTATTGGTTATTCATGAAATTAAAAAACGCATAATTATATAAATATATTTTTATTATATCTTTGAAAATATAAAAATACGTAAACATATAAAAATTTGGCACAAAATGAGACCCTTCCGGTTTTCTTCTTATAAACTAAAAATATAAAGAAAAATCAACATAAAATCATCTCTAATTAACTAATCAATAAATGTTTCAAAACAATCAACAAGTTCCGTACAATAATTATCACATTATAAACAGTTTTGACACATGTCAATATTGTGCTCACGACAAATTGGTCTTTTGCAATTTGTATACTGCGAATCTGTTTTTTTTTTAGAACAATAACCACAATAGCGACGCTTTTTTGACTCTGGTTCTTCTGTGGTATTCTCTGGCAACGGCTGCGGCTCCTTCTCTTCGTCTTCTACGTCACTATTGACTTCGTCATGAGTCACGCAATCTTCTTCTCCCGAGTCTGAGTCGCATGTCTCCGAGTTACTTACATTTTCAAAAAAGGACGCTATCTCGTCAGTTCCCAGTTGTCTAAAGGACGACATCTTGTTTTTCTACCTAAAACAATATTTATTTTTTAAAAACAAACTAAAAAATAAAGTTAAATCCTCCTAAAATAACTATTTCCAAAAACTCAAAACCAGTGTAAAAGTTACACAAAGCCTAAACATAGGCCAAATTGACCTACAACATTACGATATCTATAATATGGAGGTACTTACCAAGGCAATACGGCCGTCTCCTGTTGGCTCGCAAGCTGTACTAAGTTGGTTCGATCAATCACGGCGATCGAAAGAAGTATCCGAAAGAGAAAGCAATTATTCGTTTTCGTATAGGTAAAAATTACCTAGATTGGGCTTCTAGGGTTAAAAATAATGAGTTTGACTAGTTGTCCACTACCATATTTTGCTACTTTTACTAAAAAAAGAATCATTATTGTTTTTGTTCATTGTCAAATTTATAAAAGAGGGCAAAATAAAAAATTTACTGTGTGCCAGATTTGTAAAGAGGTTCACGGAAGTGGATACCGGTCACCAAATATAAATCCATTTATATTTCCCACGTTTCCCTGTACATTTGAAAGAGTACCAAATTTTCGCGTGTATTTATTTTACGGCCCAACAGAAATAAGCGTTTTTACATGTAAAACAAAAAAAAATGTATCATCAAAAAAAAGTCTGTCACCTTTTTACGAAGAAACTCGAAATAAAATTATAATCATTACGTCAGTCAAAATGTTAATTCGGCGATTTATTAGTTACAGGTGTAGACCTAGTTTTTACAGGTATTAGCCATTTGACGGCAATGTCCGACCTACGTCAACCCGGAGATTATTATTATGACAGCATTTCGTACCACCGGCGTTTAGCCATGTAATCCTTGTTTCATTTGCGACCATAGATTTTTAAGCTTGATGTTACTATACGTATATATAAGGTGCTATAAAAATATCTGCCACGGCTTTAATAGGAGGTAGTATTGTGTTTATAGATTATAATAGATAGTAGAAAAAACAATTTGGCCAAAATGAGAAATCTGCCAAATTAAGACTATTGCTCGCTATATGTAGGTATATTAGTGATTTTACTAGAAGTGAAGTAAGTTTCATTTAGATAGGTAATGTTTACAGCATTTTAAGCGAAAAAAAACATAAATTACAAACAAACTACTGCTTTTTTATAACATCATAAAAAAGGAATTTCAGTTTATACGGAGTAATAAAATACCTAGAAAGTCTCTTTTAAAAAACAATATTTAAAGTTAACCAGGTTAAGAAGTTTTGATAAGATTTTTACTATTGAACGCGTAAGCAGTCCCAGTTAACAACTTTTATAACTTTAATTATAAATAAACATTGTATAAGCATTTACTGAAGTGAATTAAAAATAGTTTTCTGTTCAGCAAACACATTTATGAAAGACTTTGTAAAGTCAAAATTATTCACAATCAAATATTAAACTAAGCGATATTTTTAATAACATTTCAAAACCTTTGTTTGCAGATGTTCAACACTATATTAGACCGACCGTACACGGATTGGTCGAGCTGTAGCTCATCGTGTCCCGATCCTTTTCCCAACTATGTTGGGGTCGGCTTCCAGTCTAACCGGATTCGGCTGAGTACCAGTGTTTTTACAAGGAGCGACTGCCTATCTGACCTCCTCAACCCAGTTACCCGTGCAACCCAATACCCCTTGGTTAGACTGGCGTCAGACTTATTGGCTTCTGACTACCCGTAACGACTGCCAAGAATGTTCAATGACAGCCGGGACCTACAGTTTAACGAGCCATCCGAAACACAGTCATTGGTGTCCAAGATATACTTAGAAAGTACATACATACAAACTTAGAAAAGTTGCATTGGTACTTGCCCGACCTGGAATCGATCCCATGCCCTCATACTTGAAAGGTTGGCTCTTTAACCACTAAGCCACCACGACCACACTAAGCCACCATGACCACTGCTCGAGCTATCGCTACCAACCGAAAAAAATGTTGCTCAACTGTAAGAAAATCAATTGATTTTCTTACAGTTGAATGCGACATTCTTTTCAGGTAGAGGTAGGAGAGCTGTCCAGTGCTCTAGCGCAGTCAACGGCTTGAGCAGTCGGTGTATGCGACTACTCGAGCAGTTAACGACTTGAAGCGGTCGCGATTTGTCGAGCAGTCGTGTGTACTTCAGCGAATAAATGACTATAGTTCGTCGTATTAGTCGGAATCAACTGCTTTTTGCCTCGCTTAAGGCTGTCGAATTGCAAATGTAAATGACATTACATAATCGAATTCACAGACCACGAAAATGAAAACTAAATCAGAACGATCCCCTATTTGAATACAATCAGCGTCCAAGCTGAAACGATTCATCAAATCTTAGAGCTCCCTAATCGATTCTTGCGTCGTAATCGATATAAAACCCAAAATTCTATCATTCACGCCAACATCTTAATTCTGCACAATGGATGGACGAACAAAAGCTTCCGATGTGAAATATCGTCCAGGCCTATTGTCCGATGGTCTGATATATCGACTTCTATCTCATTCGCTTGGTCTCTAGACATCAGTTTTACATAGGATGAATTATGACTTCGGTTTCATAGTTCACGCCTTTCGATAGCATGGTTTGAGCACCTCTAATGATACATTTTGACCTACTTCGGCGGTTAGTGTGATTGATAGTTCTTTGAACTCGATCGCTGTTACTGTTTTATTAATACGTTTTCCGTACATTTGTTCTGAAATGTGAGATACGCCATGTGTTTGGGTTTTAAATCGATTATTTTGTTTTGGAAGGTATGTTTGTTACCGTGAGGGCTCTTTGTTTTATGTTTTTGTAAAATGTTACCGAGTTTTGTTTTTATTCACCTTTGTATTTTAATGTACACCATATATGGTGTGTATATGTTACGGCTAAAACCCGAAGTGCGGCTACACCTAGTTTTAGCCGGTTAGAACTAGGTGTATCCACTCACTCTTGGTTAAACCTAGTACTAGCCGATTGTTTTCGGGTAAAACTAGGTCTATCCTTCATCGTGCCGGCTACAACTAGGTCCAGCCATTCCCTGTTGGATAAAACTAGGTCTATTCGATATCATTACGGCTAGAACTAGGTCCAGCCATTCCCTGTTGGATAAAACTAGGTCTATCCGATATCATTCCGGCTAGAACTAGGTCCAGCCATTCCCTGTTGGATAAAACTTAGATGCGTACCCCGTCACGACTTCCGCCTCGCGTCACACTCATAACTCACAGCATCTGCAGCAGCGGCGCGGGGTGGAGGGCGTAGCGAGAACGCCAGGTACTGCTGATCTACTGCAGGTCTACTAGCTAGTGTGACTCACAGCGTCTGCAGCAGCAGCGCGTGCCTTAGTTTTATCCAACAGGGATTGACTGTACATAGTTGTAGCCGGCATGTTATCGGCAGAACTTTTTTAAATATAAAAAAGAAAAACAATAATAAGATGCGTAGAGAGTTTCTTTATTCTTATAAATCACATTGTTTTAACACAAATTATTAGGAATTAATTTTTTTATATAATAGGAACAATCAGGATTTTTTGACAACAGTCAATTTGTTGTATTTTATAATTTAAAGAATATTATTATAATTATAAATCACACTTTTATAATAACACTAGTGACCCGTCCCAGCTTCGCACGGGTGGACATTTATATTATATCTCTAACGAGAATCGTTAACGTACGTGCAGTTTTTTTCGACGCAATTCCACAATTTTCTCTGCCACCAAAAATCCTATTTATTTTCCGGGATAAAATATATCCTATACGGATTCGGAAGAATCCCTCTAAATAATAGTAAAAAAAATTAGAAATCGGTCCAGTAGTTTTTGAGCCTATTCAATACAAACATACAATAAAACAAAGGTTTCCTCTTTATAATATTCGTATAGATTGAATGGCTGGACCTGGTTCTAGCCGTAATGATATCGGATAGACCTAATTTTATCCAACAGGGAATGGTTGGACCTAGTTGTAGCCGGCACGATGAAGGATAGAACCAGTTCTACCCGAAAACAATCAGCTAATACTAGGTGTGACCAAGAGTGAGTGGCTACACCTAGTTCTAACCGGCTAAAACTAGGTGTAGCCGCACTTTGGGTTTTAGCCGTAACATATATACATATACACATATATATATAGAGCAGCACATCAAGCTACTACTTTCGTTCTAATTTCCTTAATAGATTTACAACTTTATCGCTGAAGTATATGGCTCAAAGTTGTTTGGGAAAATTTGACAGTTTCGGGTAACTTGACGTGCTGGCGTCTGTACGATATGAACGACACATTCGATTTTTTATGTATAGAGAAATGTTCTGTTACAAAAAATACCGGTAAAAAATTACCTAAGAATTTATTGAGAAATATTCCTTTTCATTTTTATTTTATCCGAAAATAATGTTCTAATACTAACCAAATTGGTTTATACTCGCGCGTCAATGAACACCAGAAATATCATTTATACTCGTACATTTGCGTGGAGAGATCAAGTTATCAAAACATTATAATGATAATATTGAGTCTTTACAAAATATTCCACGAAATGGAAAAAAGAAGACCATAAAATTATATCGAATGTAAAAATTGGGGAATGTTGGAAGGTCTTACAAATATCAGTACGTATAATATTGAGTTACGTGAGTTCAAGTACAAATAAATATTATCAGAATTTATTAGGAAATTTTTTGTAAGCCATAATATGTAAGCATTTCTCTCTGTGTTGTTAAAAAAAACAAAAACGAATCGCCTAATCTGTACTAATCTTATAATGCTGAAGAATTAGTTTCTTCGCTTAAACGCGAAAATCTGATGAACTCCTGGACAGATATGAAAAAATATTTCAGTGTGAGATATACCATTTATTTACTCAGGGAGGCTTTTAATTGGAATCTTGGAGTAGTTTCCATAAGATGCAAAACTGATGACCGGAACAAGTTTAAATATAGAAAGTTCTTCTTTCAATTCAAAGGTTCAAGCAATATTCATCATCATCATCATCAGAATTTTCGATCGTCCCAATGCTGGGCACAGGCCTCCTCTTATTGATCGGTTAATAGCACGCTTACTCAATGTGGGTTGGCTTCAAGCTTAATAAGGCTTTCAAGGGTCTTAAATAAATCATTTTTAGCTTAAATTGGGAAATGTTTTCTATAGGTGTTATTAGAACAATCGATCGATCGTCCACAGATGGCATGCATCGACACTAAAACGGATCATTGACGTCGATCGCTAGTTACCACCATACTGATAGGGTCGACCAATCTATTCTACCAACGATCGATGCCGTCCATTGAGGATCGATCGATAGGCCTAGCACCCCGGAACACTAATGAATATAGAAATAAATTAAATTAGGGCCTATAATACCTAAGTTGTGGTGGCCTAGCGGTTAAAGAGCCAACCTCTCAAGTGTGAGGGAGTGGGTTCGATTCCAGATCGGGCAAGTACCAATGCAACTTTTCTAAGTTTGTATGTACTTTCTAAGTATATATTGGACTGCGACTGTGTCCAATGACTGTGTTTCGGATGGCACGTTAAACTGTAGGTCCCGGCTGTCATTGAACATCCTTGGCAGTCGTTACGGGTAGTCAGAAGTCAGTAAGTCTGACGCCAGTCTAACCAAGGGGTATTGGGTTGCCCGGGTAACTGGGTTGAGGAGGTCAGATAGGCAGTCGCTCCTTGTAAAACACTGGTACTCAGCTGAATACGGTTAGATTGGAAGCCGACCCCAACATAGTTGGGAAAAGGCTCGGGAGATGGAGGGCCTATATAATACCTATATAATAGAAATATTAACATAGTATCCAATTCTCTGTTGTCACGCTATATTTCCTCCACAATTTTTCCTTATATTTGTCCTCCTTACATTCAATAGATTTTTATCTTTACTCTATATACCTACCAAATTTAAGTATCGGTATCGATAACACTTCTACTACATTCTGAGTCACGAACTGTTTTTGCTAAATTCTTATTTAAATACAAATGTTCTTGTTTGCTTTGTGTCTCCCTTACTAAGGATTTTATCATTCTGTATTACAAGTAGATTATTTTAACTGCAAATGGTATTTTTTTATGTAAGAACTTCTTTCTATCTTCTCGTAAAAGTAATAGTTGGTCTGAAAACTGTATCCAAAAACCGATTGATTGCGAATTTTATCGAAACTGACCAAGTTGCAGTATATATGAATCTGGGTATACATTTAATCTGTATAATCATTAAATAACAATAAAAACCTAAAATTACCAACACGCATTGAGCAAGCGTGGTGATTAACGCTCAATCCTTCTCCATGGGAGAGAAGGCCTGTGCCCAGCAGTGGGACTATAAAAAGGCTGTGATGATGATGATGATGAACAATAAAAAACAATTGACATTAAGAACGTCACTCAAGATACAGTAAAAAAAATTCTAACTTCCAGAAAATCATAAGAAAAACTACCTTAATTATATGCAACATTTATAACAATTTGAACCAAAACAAATAAGCAGTAACACAATGATATTAAGGCAAATGCGACGACAGTTAAAATTTTCCTCAAATATACCAAGACATAAAAAAATAATTTGAAATAATATTTCTAAGAATTTACTGATTTAAATAAAGATGTAGAAGACTATACTTTTTGAAGCCATGATGGCTCCAGAAGTCTGTGTCTCGAAAATTAGAGTCCGTAATTTTTTTTGCCACCGACTTCTAGAAAAGTAAATAAGTACAAACGTATTTTTTTTCTTTTAAGAGTGTTTTAATTGCAATTCCTATTCAATATTTTAGGGAGCTACAGAGCCATATGTCTTACTTTCATATAGTAAAATGGCCAAATTAATTAAAACGTGTAAATATTTGACAGCTATTTGCGTTGCCAACTTTCGGTGATAGCGCTCTTAAGTGTTTTTTTTTTTTTTTTGTATAAAGTGTTTCATTTTCTACTTTTTAGTTTATTAGTAGCGCAAATCATAAGACCATGCCTCATTGCTGATGTTAATTTAGGTATAAAGAAAAACATTATTTATTTTGAATTTGCCGCTACCAAGCATCGCATTCACCTTAACTCACATTTCAAACCAGAATTTAATGAAATACATAAATCATTCTCGGATACAGAAAGTCATTTTTCATTTCGCGAAATACTCAACAGTTCGGAACAAATAGTAAGAGGCAGAGGTGAGCGAACTGACTCAAAGGATTGTTTACACATTCAAGATATAAAGAAAATATTTGATTTGGCGTTTGTTCGTCATCGGAAGGGCTCGACGGATTATGCATTGCTTTACATACGCGCGATAAGTTTTTCTATTGGTTTTTTTCTACATGAAATGTCAAGGATGAAATATGGTTTTGGGTAGGTATTATATTTTCTGAGAATATTTTTTTTTTGTTATTGAAAGTTCGGGTGTCTCTTTATTTGCAGTTATTTGTGATTTGTGAAATTCATTTGTTTTTCCTTTCTCGCGCGTTTTTATTAGCTTCACTTCTAGTAGTCTTCATGGTCTATGTAAGAAAATCTTGGACTCTTAATTTGACTTACTAGCCGGTCTTCGATTAGGATGAAATTTTGTACACGCTGTGAGTTCTGAAACGTTATTACAAATCCAATATGGCAGCGTCAACAAGATGGTGGACTAGCTGTTTGTAATCCACTACCTGGATAATAATATAATATGGGAATAAAAATAATAGTTCCTATTATTTTAATTTAGTAATTCGTTAATTAAGTTTGAATTATAAAAAGACTTCAAAAGTATAAAAATAATACTAAAAAAACACGTGTTTTATAACTTTTAATTTTTTAAACTATCTTTTTTAATAAAACGATATTGAGGACCATGACACTAGAAATTTAATCGCATTTAAGAAATCTCTTTATTACCCTTCAGAACCATCTTACTTAATGAAATGATACACAATGCCTATATATTTCTACATTAAAACTTGTTACTTTTATTTCGTGGATCCCTTTGATAAAAGAAGATAGTACAATCATTGTAAGCCCAAAGATTATATTATGAAGATACTTCATCGTGATTAAAATTGTCTTGCATTGAATACGCTTTGGGCTATCTGGCATTACATTTGAAGCTTTTAATCTTTGTCCAGATAGAAGAATCAGTTTTAATACTTTTGACATTCGTTGCCGAGATTGCCATCCATAGCCACATCACCATGTTTACTAGTACAGACGACATCAAGCTACCCGAAACTGGCAAATTTTCCCAATCAAATTTGAACCATTATGCTTCAGGGATAAATTTGAAGATCTACTAAGGAAATTTGACAGATAGTAGCTTTATGTGCTGTCGTCTGTTCTTCAGCGATAAAGTTGTAACTATCTATTACGGAAATGACTGCGTCATACGTTTCGACGGTTTTAACGTTTATTGTGCAGACGCAAGCACATTAAGCTACTACAATCTGTGGAATTCCTTTTAGATTTCCTTTATTGATTTTCCGTAATAGATTTTCAATTTTATCGCTGGTTCAAAGTTAATTGGGAAAATTGGCCTATTTTGGGTAGTGTAACGTGCTGGTGTCTGTAAGTTCTTTATTATAATGTACTATAAAGACATGGGCAAGTCAGTATTAGTAGATAGATGTCCTTCATCGTAGATATCATGTCCAGAGTAGAGAGTAGGTACAGAGATCCTAGTCAATCTTGAGCTTAAATTCCTGTATTTTGTATATTCATGATCAAAAACCTCGATTGGATATACAAAAGAAAACCAACATTGATACGCAAAAAATGAATTCAATAATATTTAGATATCAAACCTCAATTGTCCAACATAGTCAATGGTTCAACGATCACAGCTCTATGGTACGGCATTCGGTTTTTAAATTTAAATTCGATACAATAAAAACATTTTTTTCCAATTGTGAGGTATCGTTGAAAAAGTTTCGCCGAAACAAAATATTGAAACGTATTGTTTTAAGCTTTTAAAAATAGTTTATTTGTTAATAACACTGAGAGCAGTTATTAATAGTATGTAATAATTCTTTATTGTCCATTAATATTAATGGAATATTTTTGTGGCGCGTTTATTTTGCTTTTATTTGTACTGTTATTATAAAATATAATATAATATATAATAATATAATATCCCTCACACATTCACACAACGTCATCTAGTCCCAAACTAAGCAGAGCTTGTACTATGGGTACTAGACAACTGATAAACATACTTATATACTTTTCTTTTGTAAATACATTCATATTATACCTACATAGTAACACCCAGACTAAGTCAAACACCCATGTTCATGCACACAAATGTTTGACTTATGCGAGAATCGAACCCGCGACCTATAGCGTGGCAGGCAGGTTCACTAACCACCACGCCATCTGGTCGCCAAATGTGATATGATAGAATTTAATGTGGTGACTGAATTTGCAAATTTAGAGGTTCTTCAAACCTACAGTCAGACATTATGTGTGCTATGCATGGCAAAACAAATAAATAAAGAATTCGGGATTAGCCGACATGTATTTCTTCCCTAGCAAGTCTAAGCTCTTTGCCTACATCAGTCAATTTGCGTCTCCGAATATTTTGTCCTCTTCGCGTGTACTTAGTTGGGGAAAGGGTCGACTTAGCTTACCGCAATACGGGCCGGGCACATTCAAATTTAACATAGTTCATTATTTAGTATACTGACGTAACCTTATCGTTAGGAAACCTTTATTGTTCCAAATTTGTTTTATTTTTCCAAAACTATTATCATAAAATCCACACAAACAGTAATGGTGTACTATAATAGCGTAGCTATTATTGTGTATACATACAAAAAACACATCTCATTTTGTCCGCATAACTTGATTATGACGATTATTCAACCATGTTCTTTCTAGACTTTTTAGAAGAACTTGCAGGCTTAGCATGGCAACCGTAGAAACAAGTTTTGTTTACCGGAGAATGAACATAATGACAGAAAAGTGACAGATTGATTTTTTGAAGTAATTTTTCTTTTCTTCGATCAACAAAAGTCTACAAGTGATTATATGCGAGTTGACGGGTCGCGCCATGCTCGGGCAGGTGACATGTTGACATTGACAGAAAGAGCTTTGGCTGTTGTTGACAGAATAGATATAAAATCGCCATGCTAAACCTGTAGGACTGTGGTAACTCTCTCGAAACATCCTGCAGCCTCGAGAGCACTGTCATACTTCCAAAGTGTTTCAATAGAAAGTTCATTTCAAAAGGCTCTTCGAAAATATAACCATAAAATTATATTTTTTTCCCGGATTCGGATCGCTCCCCAGTTTCCGTCCAAATTTGACACGACCGACTTGTATCTACTCTGATAGATTGCATTGCTTCCTAGAGCCATATTTCAAGATAAATAACATCTTGTATCGGATTGCTGACGTGTTATATTGTGTGGCTGTTGAGTATGGCCGTCGGATTATGAAGGGTGCAGACGAGCTATTTGATCGTGCGATTTGTTACTGTGAATGGGTTAAGAACGCATTTCACCAGTGTGCGTTAGTGCGCGGCGTAGTGACGTACACTAAATGTTTCTTCTAGTCCACAATCTAAGGTACCTAAACAATTACTTGAAAACATATCTAAACTGCCAGAGATAGGCGCGGAGGTGCAGCTTTTGGGCGCAAACGCATCGAGTCCTACACATATTTTATTCACGAAAATATGTGCGCTAACAATTTAATTAACAATTAGATTGGATGTTGCGTTTATTTGTTATAATTATATTGAAAATAAAAACGAAATATTTGCAGTTACTTTAGAAAACGCATAAATAACAAACTCGTTGTCAGACACAGAACTAATGGCCTAGCCTAATATAGCATTGCAAATCAGTAAAAATACATCTCGTTTCAACTTATGCAGAATCCCATCAAAAATAACCCGTTAACTTTAAGATAAACACAAACACGAGTCACAAACTTATCAAAAATACCGAAATATAAAACTAACCACCCACAACCTTACCCTACCAATAATTTTCAGAAGCCCGTCTGCAAAGACCGGGATTCAATTCCAATTGTCTGATAAATGCGATGGGGAACCATTACAATTTATGACTGGTTTGCTTTATCTACCAACGGATGGTCGTATGTAACGTGATACTTAATATAAAAGCGGTCAAGTGCGAGACGGATGTGTGAAAGTGTTTTCGGGTAAGCTATACCTACTAATATTATGTATATAACCTATAAGGCTGGAGGGTATCTGTTTGCTTGAACGCATGAACCTTAGGTACAGACGCCAGCACATCAAGCTACCCGCAACTGACAAATTTTACTAATCAACTTTGACCATAAGCTTTAAGACAAAATTTTACTTATCCTGGCGTCTGTACCTTCTACTGGATTTTTTAGAACGAAAACTTATTGATTTGGACATCCCTTTTATTGATGAAGGCTTTATGCTACTTCTTATCCGGGTGTACTAATTAGTTAGTTTCGAGATCGGGCGATTTGAGGGATGTTAGACCCCATGAAATAACGAGCTTGAGGTTTAAATTAATCGCAAGACAGCCTGATCGAAATTTTCAAGAATCAGGAATTTCGTCCCTTTTGGGATAGATTTTTCCCATCGCTGCCTTTTTGCCAAAATCCTTATTCTTTGATCTTTTGGAAGTAACTTCTTACTTAAGAGTCACAAAAGCACTATTTTATTTCAAGATGTCCAAACTCTTTCATATCCTCACAGATTCACAATAAAACCTATTTAGTAAGGAATATCAATAAAAAGTTTCACGTACGAACGCACCCTTATATCACAAAAGGGTGAACTAATACAAAACGACAGCAAGGGGTGGCAAGGCGATGATCTCCCTACAGGATTCCACTAGCATATATTGCTACTTATAATCGGCCAATCATAACTTGACCTTCAATTTCAAGAGGTATCCTAACAAAAGCAGCTCCATATTGTCTGGCGGATTCCCCTTCATAGATTCAGTAAATATCACATTACTTATTGGAATAAGTAAGAATCACGAATGTAGATTTTTGGAGAATACGTTTACGCTTTCAATATGGTTTTAGGGGACTTACTGAAATACATAGTATTTTAGTGAAACGAATAAGCGATATATCTGAGAATTTTCTATCGGCTACATTTTTGTATCCACTGTTGTGTGGGTATCTTTTGTTAGAAAAGCAATTTTATCTCAGGAAATAAAGATATACTTAGAATAAACGTTTTATTCAGCTCCTATAAGATGTATTACCTCTGTAGGTTTTAATGTTTTTCATCGCAACTTAATATTATAGAAACCTATTCTTTATTCTACTGCAAAGTCAAGAATAATTCTTATACTTATGGTGTTAAGCATTAGTGATTATAAAATATATAATTTGTGTTATACTGTACTTACTTGTATTATATACCTAACCTATACATGACTATACAATTTCTTATCATCTTCTTCGTCCTGCCCTGTTTCAAAGTATTTGGACTGGGTGCAATATATTTTCCGCTTTCAATCTCCTCTTTAAGTATTATATTCATATCCACTCTTTTCTTACTTACATTATCTTTCAGCCAATTAATCCATCTCATCCTTGGTCTACCTCTGCCTCTCTATCCAACCATATTCATACTTCACACACTCTTTATAATATGCGTTTCACACCTTCCTATTACAGTCCTATACTGCCGTGCAGGCCCTAAAACGCAGTAACAGGCTTTTTGTCATTTTTTTGTTGAATATTGAACTATAATGAACACGTTATAAGGAACATGACTATCTGACCAGGTTTTTGATAGGATACTTTAAACGGTAAAAAAATCAAATTTATGAAAGCAGTAACTAACTTTATAATGTCTAAATACATTACAATACCAACTAAAATACAGTTATAGCAGTTACGACTACCACGATCCGTCACTTTGCCAATTTAAACGCAGTAAATATCTATATTACCACAAAAAATCTGTATTCTACACCCAAAGAAAATATTGAGGGATATAAATTAAAAAGCAGTAAGTAGTTTTTGTACCAACAGTGTGAATACTGCATGGCTGATCACTAGTTTATTTCACATACTTACACTATTTAAATTGCAGTATGTTCATTATTTACTGCAGTATAGTCGGTATTTTTCAAAAGATGAAAATAAGTTATATGCTAATTAAAACGCAGTATGACACTCAGTTACTGCATTATAATTGGTAACTTGAACAATTTTACTAATTTCACTGCAGTACAGGTCATATTTTACTGTGTTCTAGTCAGAATTTGTCGCTATCTCTCTAGCTCAATCAGTCGTGTTCGTGTGTCAATCGCTGCCAAGGAAGGAAGACGTCTGCGCCGCGTCAGTGTTTATTCTCAACAAACATTTTTGTCATATTATTATCAAACATTTATATGACTTTGAGTCTTATTTAAGTTATTTTATAGTATTTTTTCTAACTCTTTCTCATGTACTGGTGCATTGTGTCCGAATAGTCATATATATTTTTTGTCATATAGACTTTATTTCGATTTCCTTTTTCTATCGTCATATAATAGTGCCCATGACGATATCTATAAAACATATTTTAAACAACTGCTGCACGGATAATAATTGTTTAAACGTAGTATTTGTAGCCATTAGGTATATAAAATTCGAATATAAGTATTACGAGTGACCTCTATACAACCTAAAGTATCACAAATATGCTAATACGACTGCTATATGTACGAAGCAATAGAACTCAAGCCGAGAGTGAGGACAATGGGAAGGGTTCCGTATCATATTTAAATGTTACGTACGAGTATACCCTGCAGGTCATTTGCCGAAGTTCAGCAGGCTTAGCATGGCGATTCTATATCT
This sequence comes from Heliothis peltigera, assembly GCA_958496145.1. Lineage (NCBI taxonomy): Eukaryota > Metazoa > Arthropoda > Insecta > Lepidoptera > Noctuidae > Heliothis > Heliothis peltigera. The sequence continues at coordinate 3,353,411 of OY292345.1, read as the reverse complement.
ATTCTATCAAGTAAAGACAAAGCTCTTTCTGTTTCAATGTCAGGTCCAGGATCTGATGATGGAAACTTTGAAACCAAGGGCAACTTTCGAAAATTGTAGGCACGTATTAAGTAAAAAGTTGACCCTTAGATGTATGTCTGATGACATTACAAAACAGTGAAGGTTTAGGACTGACCTGATAATGGAGATCACAAAGAATTGAGGCAACTATTATTCGTTTTCTGGAATTTCCAAAATAAACGGTAAGTTAATAAACATTGTATATTGTTGTCTGTTAAAACAAAACGTAACGGCCGTCTATTTCCACGGACTATCTGGAAACCACATCCATAACAACGAGAACTAACGATGAAATGAGTTAATGGCCACGGTTAATTTAATCTGCGTTTATCATTTCGATGAAGTCCATCTTTGATAAAAACATATCAACATCCGCATAAGTATAGATCACTGTGGGGTTTACATAAAACAAAAGTTTTATTTATTACTGATCCCTAAATTAACTTTCACGGCGTCCACATTTACAAAATACTCGCAGTTTATACATATGTCGAGAAGTTATATAGTTGTCATGTAATGCAGTCACGTAATAAATTGTTACTAAAAATATATGCAAACATTAAAATTTTAAAGGCAAAAAAATTATTAGAAACTTTCCTCACATTAGTCAGTAAACTTGATTGCCCAATGGTTTAGAACTGATGAAATGATTTTATCTCCTCAAATAACAGAAAAAATGCAATATTAACTCAACTCTCAAAAACACTGCTAAATGAAATATAATTCGTTCAAAAACATCTTTGAATGACAATAACACCACGATTACATCGTATTATGCTCGTATTATGTGACTCGAAGTCGAATACACGACGCGACAGCTATCATTACTGGACATGTTGTCAAATCGCCGACGTGTATATGACTACTATTTTACGACTAAGTTAGGTATTTATATGACTGTTACACGAAATTCTTAGCGACTTAAGTTGAATAAAATGGGCCCAAATGCGGTCGAGAAAATGCTCCTATGATGTTTATACGATTATACTAAATAACATGTAGTTGCCACTATAACGTCTACTCAACGTCGTAAATATTTGTTGGGATTGTTACATACTACATGTGCAATTAGTACAAGACACAAATTAAAATGCAGTAAAGAAAGTCTTATGCTGCAAGTTAGTCTGCAAAGTAGTAAAAAAATCAAAGTTTTTGTAGTATCAAATATTTTTACCGCATTTTGATCTGCATATGTGTAACTTTTTGCGTGCAGTAACAGCTAAGATTAAAAAAAAAACGATTTTAATTAAAATCTAATAAACAAAATTAACATTTTTTTTTGTAAATACCATCTTTGTTGTCACTTAGTCCTCGTAGCAATAAAAATATACACCAAATACTTAAATAATATAAAAAAAAACAGTGTTAAAAAGTTTTTTGCGTTTTTCTCGAAACCGCTTTTTTCCTCATACTGCACTTTAGGGCCTGCACGGCAGTATATGATTGCTTACCTATGCCATAAAAAAACATTATCACACAATTCCAAAAAATCTTTCAATATTCCTTTTCGAGTTCAACACAACCACTATAGCTTCTTTACTTCCATGCAAACAACGAAAATAAAAGACTGAATTTGTAAAATACTGAAAACATATTTAAAAACAGCTAGCTAAAACATGGATCTAATAACGAGAGTTTTTTTGACAAATTGGAAGCTTATCTTTTTGACATGAAACATGCATATTCCATTGTTCACTATGATGAACCTTTAAAATATTAGCACAACTAATGAACTATTTTTAACAAAGCTTGTTTTTAGGACAATACTGCCGTATTAAGCACAAATCATCACACTACTCCCAAAAATCCTCCAATTTTTCTTTTCGAATTCAAAAAACTCACAATAGCTTCTCTATTTTCAGGCAAACGACACTGTCAGGCCATCAAAACACCAATCTGAAATCTTTTAGTCCGCTATCTAGATTTTGCCATCAAAAAAGACCGAGAACGGAGATTGTGGCTTCCAATCTACGTATAAAGCGAGTCGTCTCGTGTCATTCATCACTCAAATCGCAATATGACATGTATTCGGGTACAAAAACTTGTGAGCGTTTCGGAATGCTTAGCCAGACGTTAGCTTTTATTTTCCCTTCACTATTATTGCTGGAAAAACTGTTTGAGAATCATCAAAATAGGTTTTGAAGTTCTAGTACAGTTTTCTGAGCTACAAAACACTTTCAAGAATGAACGGTACAAAGAGAGTGTTCAAAGGAGGTCTGGTTCCAGTTTATGTACAAATAAGTCGTTGAAGTTTCCCTCTCGCCTCTTTATACCCAGCATCCATGAAAGGCCCTTCCTCGAGACCTTAAATTTCTCCGGAAAACGAAGTTCGCGCGAAAATCTAAACATTCTCTTGAACGATAAGCAAAAAATAAACAGAAATAAGAAAAAGGCAAAACGAAAGGAGCCGTTTTCTTCAGATCCTCTTAAAGTACGTACAATACTTCGTTCCGGTTGTTTCGTAATAAATCCCTTTGCACATGTTGCCTCATGCGTATGATAGATCGACATAATATGACGTCGAGAAAAAACCATATTTTTGGCCCAATGCTCCAAATGTTTGCAAAACATATGTGAACCAAATGTGTATTTGTGCGATAACTTCATATCTTATTGATTAAAAAAGGAACTGTCAAAATTTTAATCTTATTGGTCGATGATTCTGACGGCATGGAATTATTCAAATTCAAATCTCAAACAAAGTGCATCGTAATTGACAGTCTTTTCATTTACAGTTGATGTCGGTTTTCGCGACAAAAAGTAGTCTATGTGTTGTTCTGATATATAACCTATAGAGGACCCCCGTGGCTACGCCTGTGTGGATGTCGATTACCGCTACCAATGCCTAACTTTTGTTGGGATGAGAAGCTCGCGCTCGGACCTCCCGCCTTATTATACCTACCATGGAGAACAAAATACCTACCGACCGACCTGCTGTTTATCATAATGTATTTTATGTATAAGTTTGGTATTTCTACACCGATTTCTGATTCCTTTTTTATAGAATATGTTATAATGTTATCTTTTGTTAATTAGGCATGAGCGAGAATATTATAAACATAAGAGTAAACAAATCAATAATAAATAATCAGAAAGCTCCGAACTGGTAAACTATCGGGAGTTATACGTGTTATTGTGAGTCAACCATTAAAGATAGACATATGCTGTTGTGGATTTTTTTTTAGATAATTTTATGTAGAATATAAAATAAATAAAATGGTGTAACTTCTCCCGTTTTCCCAACATTTTCCTTCACTGCTCTGCTCCTATTGATTGTAGCGTGATGAAAAGTATCCTATAACCTGCCCAGGAGTATGAAGAATAATTGTACCAAATTTCATTAAAATCTGTCCAGTAGTTTTTGTTCCTATTAATAACATACAGACAGACAGACAGACAGACAGACAGATAGACAGACAGACAGACAAAAATTTTAGTGATTGCATTTTTGGCATCAGTATCGATCACTGATCACCCCCTGATAGTTATTTTGAAAATATATTCAATGTACAGAATTGACCTCTCTACAGATTTATTATAAGTATAGATTAGATACAACATCGATACTAACAATTCTATTTAAACTTTTCTCCGATAAAGATGATCTCATTCGCAGATTCGCAAAATGATCCGTAATTGAACCCAACATGTTCTACGAAATACATATTAAAGTTGGTTAAACCCTGTTTCACCAACACCCAATAATGTTGGGTGAGGTTGGCTAGTCTTTTTCTTACTTACTTTTTCATAGGGCTCTAAAGAATTTGGGTCGACGGAATGTACTACTTTCGGGGCCTTTACAGTCTGTTACACATTAATAAATAGTGAACTATATTCATTCACGTACTTCAGTGTTTCTTTATAACGCTTTTGTGAATAATAGCGACAAACAATACTCGTAAAAAACGAATATTTTTGGAATTTAGTGGCAGTGTCTAAGCATTGGGCGTTTTTCCACTCACCGGCCCGGCACCGGCACCGGCACCGGCACGGTGTAAGCAAAAATGTACAGAAAAGTATGGCAGCCGGGTCGGCGCCGGCGCCGGCAAGTGTAAAAACGAGCCATACTTTTCTGTACATTTTTGCTTACACCGTGCCGGTGCCGGTGCCGCTGCCGGGCCGGTGAGTGGAAAAACGCCCATTAGGTACCTACACTTTGTACAACCTACCTCAATCTGTCAAATTTCTTTAATAGCTTTTCAACCTTAACCCATAACGGATAGACGATTGATACATTTGACAGATTCGGGTAGGTTGACCAGCTAGAGTCTTTACAACTCTTAGCAATATGTGAATTCTATTATATTATACATATATTTTGAAAAAAACAACTAAATTATTAAAAAAGGTGTCCACAGATATTCAAAACAGGGTGAAAGCTAGCGGTGGTTAGGACCCCAGAGACAGGATTCTCTTCATAATACGCGCCGTTTCAAGGAGTACTCCCTTCAGAATCAGTCCCTCGACCTAGGCGCCTAACGAGAGCCTCTTAACATGTTGATCGAGGGTAAAAGTTAATACTAATTGTTGTTGAAGAAATTGAAAAATCGTAGATTCATGTTTTTTTAACGTGAACTCTTTAAAGAGAGATACATGAATGTCAATAAATAATATTAAAATATTATCAGTCAAAAGTAGGGTTCTTTCGAAAATATAATTTCTTTAGGTACCTATAATATTTAAAACAAAAACTATTTGGTTATTTATGGTAACTGCATCCACAGCGGTGATAATTTCCTACAAAAGAAAAAGACAACTCCTACACTACAAGAACAAGACCACATCCAAGCATAGAAGCTAACATAAATTGTTGCCTTGCCATGCCTTTAAAAACAATTACGATCAGTTTCACAGGTTACGGATAGCCACTATCTACCAGATAAATTGTATATGCTAGATTAACTATCTGGAACTTATCAGCAACCTGTGAAACTGGCCCTTAGTCTGCGTAAGTCTTCCATGAACAGACATGAAGATGTAATTTCCGAGTTGTCACTTTCCTCCAAATCAACCTCCAAAAACAAACATAACATTATTAATCTCAGCTAAATCAAAACAATAGTTAGATATTAATCCTGTTTAATACTTCACAATTGCGTTGGATCAAGACGAATCGCTTTGTCACCCAAATCTAGATTAACTGCGTTGAGACAGTGACTCACTGAGTTTGGTTTCATTATTCCGTCTCTATTGTTTGCTGAGAATGCCCTTTATCGCGTTAATTTTTCTCAGTCAGAGTACCTAACAGCCGTATTACGTAAGACAATTGAGCAGTTGACTAGATCAACAATAAATTTCTTTATGATATTAATTTGGTAAAATTTGGTGTTTCGGATGGCACGTTAAACTGTAGGTCCCGGCTGTCATTGAACATCCTTGGCAGTCGTTATGGGTAGTCAGAAACCACAATTCCGACGCCAGTCTAACCAAGGGGTATTGGGTTGCCCAGGTAACTGGGTTGAGGTCAGGCAGGCCGTCGCTCCTTATAAAACACTGGTACTCAGCTGAATCTGGTTAGACTGGAAGCCGACTCCAACATAGTTGGGAAAAGGCTCGGGAGATGATGATGATGATATTAATTTGGTAAAACATATAAGAAGAAAGACTGTATGTTTTTTAATTATGTGACGTCATAGTTCTTGTTTGTTTTTTACAAATTGCATAGAGAGTAACAGTTTTTGACAGTTCTATAAAAGTATTGAATTTGACTAGTTGTCAATTAACTTATTGCAATTTATGCAGTCATTTTGACATTATAACCAAAAAGTGCCGAAACTATCGTTTTGAACAGATACAGACGCCAGCACATCAAGCTACTGTCACGAAACTGTAAAATTTACCCAATTAACATTGAACCATATGCTTCAGCGATAAAGTTGAAAATCTGACAGATTGTTGCAGCTTGATGTGCTGGCGTCTGTACACAGTCTACAGCGTTTACAAGGTGAGGGAAAAAGGTATGGTTTTTATAACCTTCATTTACCTAGGACTTCATATTTCAGAAATCATTTAATGTTGTACATAATCAGATAAATTCTTACAATTTTCACCTTATTTATAAACCATCTAACCTGTAATAAAAGAAAAAAAAACATAACGGCGTTTATGAGTATTAATATTTCAATGTTACCTCTCTTTTTGAGCCAATAAATTTCACCGCAAATGGAATTATATTTTCACAATTCGCACCTCCTTTGTTGTTACAATAAATACCAATGTACAATTTTTCGTGACGTCATTTTCTTTCGTCGCATTCAGATATATCAAGATGTACATGAAGCTACTACAATCTTTCAAATTCTATTACTGGATTTTCAACTTAATCGCTGAAGTTTAAGGTTCAAAGTTGATTGGGAAAGACAGTTCGATAGCTAGATATCCTGGTTTTTGTAAGTCTTTAATCTAAAGTTAATCTGTTTATTGCAAAGCTGAAGAGTGTGTGTACTTTGTTTGCTTGAATGCGCTTATCCTAGAAACTACCTGACCGCTTTGTACAAATGGGATGATGACTAGGTCAAAAAATAAAATACTTTATCATATTTTTAATGTGTAAAACATTTTAAAATATTGACATGACATGACGTCATTATTTTAAGATTTTTTACAAATTGAATATGATAAAGTATTTTAATTTTGACCTAATCATCATCTCGATTGCATGGAGCGTAACCGTTTTTGACAGTTCTATAAACGTATTGAATTTGACTAGTTGTCCACATCCCTATTTTTGGATAAGATAGAGGAATGAAACAGTGGATTAAAAAAATACCTTTCCAATATAAATCCTTTACTTGCGATATATCATCTCCCGAGCCTTTTCCCAACTATGTTGGGGTCGGCTTCCAGTCTAACCGGTTTCGGCTGAATATCAGTGTTTTACAAGGAGCGACTGCTTATCTGACCTCCTCAACCCAGTTACCTGGGCAACCCAATACCCCTTGTTTAGACTGGCGTCAGACTTACTGGCTTCTGACTACCCGTAACGACTGCCAAGGATGTTCAATGACAGCTGAGACCTACAGTTTAACGTGTCATCCGAAACACAGTCATTGGTGTCCAAGATATACTCAGAAAGTACATACATACAAACTTAGAAAAGTTGCATTGGTACTTGCCCGACCTGGAATCGAACCCACGCCCTCACACTTGAGAGGTTGGCTCTTTAACCACTAGGCCACCACGACTTTTGTACTTGCGATATACTTACAGGTTAATCACTTGACTGTACCGAGGTCGGAGTTCGATAAACGTTCGATAAGCAGCCAGACCGATTATTTTACTGAATAACAAAATGCATTCATTGAAAACCTTTTTAAAGTACAAAAAAAAGTAAATTTTGTTAATAGATTTTCAACTTTATCTCTGAGGCGTAGAGTTAAAAGTTGATTGGGAAAATTTGACAGCTTCTGGTAGCTTGATGTGCTGGCGTCTGTAGGCACCTAATATATGTTTTTAATTTTTTTATTGCACTTATTTAATTATTATTAATTATTAAATAGTGTCAATTCTTAAGCTAAAGAATAATAAAATCAAGTATCGATTTTTTTAATAAGTACCAAACCTATAAATAACTTATTTAAAACGCAATAATACAAAAATCAAAACTCGCGGTACAAATATTAATTTTATTATAAGTATACGAGTACATTTTAGTTTATGGTGATTACTTACCTATAAGATATTCGTAAGCCTATATCGTATTACTAGAATAAAAAATATAGGAAAGTAATCAAGAAAAATAAAAAACGCGCCAAAACGATTCAAACATTGAAATAATAAAAGGCGCGCGTACCGAACAGCGCCAGCGAAGCGATTACTAAAACCGACGCGCTGTTGCCGTTCCGTTTTGCTATGCCTGGCAACAGCGCGGACCGCGCGTACTCCGCGTGACTCGGCTCGGTCCGCGCCAGTTATCCGCGCCCCGCACCGCGCGCGGTCGTATTGCCTCTCAACCGCTAGCGGATTGTATAACCTATATTAACACAATGGTGTACAGAAGTTTCCACACGGATGACGTCATAAACCAAGTGAAGATCCGAGAATGTTTGTGGAACCCCCGCGATATGCATTACGGTGATAAGTTCGCGAAACAACACGCGTGGTACGAAATTTGTATGATTGTTATACCGAAATTCAATAAGCGTCCATTTGAGGAGCAGACTCTTATCGGTAAGTTCAAATCAAGCATTTTATATTTATATACTTAGATCTTTGCTATTGTCGTAACTAAAACAACCACCACGTGTATATACAAAAAACATAACCGTCCTTCTGACGCAGTTGAGTAAAACGAACACTAATTCGATGTTTTTCCAAATGCAACCTTATGCTTATGGATATAAGGTCCATTTTATTCTGTGTTATCAAAGGTCGAAGTATTGGCGCGCGGTTTGCGATAACAACAAAGCCTGTCTCTTTCTTGCAACGGTAGTTGTGTAGGGTGATTGTGCAGCTGCATTATTGCGAAGTAGATAGATTGTTGTGTGTCTATGAAAGTGAATGCAGCGCATCCCGTGGTACAAATTCGGAATCAATTTGTTTTTTGATTTAGTAAAACTTGTTTTGTTTCCACATTTATTTATTTAGTATGTTATAAGTTAACATATTATAGTCCAAAGCACTTATAAACATCAAAAAATACGAAAGGCCTTATCTAAAATTACTTAATTTAAATCTATCGGCAAATAGGTCTAATTCATTGTGATGAGCAAGTATGTCCCCAATAGTGCGGAGTGTACGGTTGGTGGGCGCTTGGCGCGCTCGCTCGGTACGTGTGCGAGGGGACTCTAGAAGCCGCGGGCGGCGCGCGGCGCCTTTAGTTAAAGATTTTGATCTTTAAGTGCTTACACTACCTATTATAGCCCTTTAAGGTTATTTTTTTTATAGAAGTACCTACAATCACGAACATGAATTGTGACTACTTGCACTATAAAAACCCAGTTTATCCTGGACTCGCTTTATATGGTCTTTCTACTAATTGAACGGTCAGCTTATACTAGTTTTGTATAGCTTGATGTATGTATGTATGTTTGAGTTATGTAGATCATAAAAAAAACATACAATATCTATATTTTTAAACGTTGTTTTGTTATGTTTGTGTTATTCATATTATGTATACTATTTTAAAATGTAAAAGGTAAACTTTGAAAGGTAGCGGAGAAAAACAAATATGTATAAAAAGTTATGTTTTTTTTTATATGTTACCTAATTTGTTATCAGATACGAGGCGTGATCTTATCATTCGAGGTAATAATATCTATATCTCAAAGCAATATTTGATAATGACTTTATAATATTATTACATTATTAAAAGGTTAATGTAATTTAATGCAGTTAATAAAAATTGGTACCTACCACCAGATGGCGAAGTAGTTGATGTATCTGCGTACCATGCTAGGACGCGGGTTCGATTCCCGCATGAGGGAAACGTCTAACAATTATCTGTAATCTTTTTTATCTGAGTGTTTCTTTGTATAATATGTAAGTACAGACGCCAGCACATCCAGCAACCCGAAACTGACAAATTTTCCCAATCAGCTTTGAACCATATGCTTCAGCGATAAAGTTGAAAATCTTTTAAGGAAATTTTACAAATTGTAGTATCTTCATGTGCTGGTATCTATACTTATTTCACTTATTTGTAAAAAAAATATAAATGCATTTATTGTCTAGTACCCGCAGTGCACCCATATAGAGCTGTTTATTTTGGGACTAGATGACGTATGTATGTATGAAAAAAAATATATTTTACATATCTTTCTCCCTCTCTTTTACAGCGAAAGCCGTGCAAGCGAGATGGAAGACAGCCCGAGACGCGTTTATGAAATGCATCAATGAGAAAGGTAAAAAATTTACGTACAGAAGCAAATCGAACTACATTCACTTTCACTTACTAACATTTTTGCAAAAAGTCAAGGACTATGAGGATGAGATTAAGAAAGGTAATCATGAAGAAAGTGTAACCCCAGAAGAGACACCAATTGAAGAAGATGATACTACAATACTTTCTAATGATGAAGATGACACAGAAGAAATAGATTTTAACATGGACATGAATGATGCAGACGTAAATCCCGAATTACCTTCCAATGATCCAGATATCAGTACCAACGTCGTCGATAATACCATAGAATACTGTGAACCAGGACCTTCAAATAATGAAGATCAAGCAGAACCAGTAATACATAAACCAAACAAAAGAGCGCAAAGAAATCATTCACCAACTCCGCGCTGTCGGAAAAGAAAAGCAGGCATGTCGGAATTTGAGACTAATCTATTGAAAATCATGAATGCCAGATTTGAATCGAAGTCAGTTCTTCAAGAAGATGATCAGAACTTCTTTAATTCGTTAGCACCGATGATTAAGGATTTTAGCAATTACCAGAAGTTGCATTTCAGGTCTAAAATGTTAGAAATAATAAAAGAAGTGCAATGTATACCGTCGGTAAGGATAAAAGATGAACCAATTTGTGTTGAACTTCACAATACAGGTAATGAAAATAATAATAGTGGTCTAAGGGATAGCATCACGTTTGAATACTGATTAATGAATATTTTTTTTTTGTATTTCGATCTTTTAATTAGTTAATTCAAAAACAATCTCCATTTTGTTTTTCATGTTTCAATTTCAATTTAATTCAAATAAAAGCTGGTTTTATTTTAAATGACGATTCATAAAGATTACAAAAAAAATTGTTATGTCAAAGCCAGTTTCACTGATTGCCGTTAAGTTCGAGATATTTTATCTGGCAGATATTTTTATACAAATTCTGTTCCATTATCTGGTAGATAGTGGCTATCCGTAACCTGTGAAAACTTAAAAATTACAATATAATTAGATACTACGTATGTTTTGTGCTACAACATGTTAATAAAAACCTCATGTTCTAAATAAATTGATAATTCTAAGCAAAATCTTGGTATTGTTTCATTAATTATTTTTAAATGCTAAGTAATTCTGAACTGGTAGGTAATCAAATTTATTTATTTTATAATTTATTTGCACACACAAAAACACATGTATAATACTTACATACAATTTAATATATTATATACAGACACCAGCACATCAAACTATAACAATCTGTCAAATTTCTTTAATAGATTTTCAACCTTATCATAATACTGTAAGGTTAACATTCGATTGGTAAAAGATACTGAGTATTAAGTTAATAGACTGATTCTCGATTCCGTGTCGTTGTAAATCCAGCTTTTGAGCACAAGCAATAACATCCAACATTGCGTAACTAAATTATAGAAATTTTAGAAATTAATTAATAGTTATTATTTATTATTTATTAAATATATAATATAAAAGAAGGTGGGGAGCCTCTTGTTTAACAGGCTCGATATTATAAAATAATAGCTCTGTAATATTAACCCTAAAAGGCAAAATAAAAAAAATCCCAACTGACTGTCAGGAGCAGTAATTAATCATGGCTTATCAAAAATATTCATAATACAAAAAAGGTTAAATTGAGCAACACTGCCTTTTTGTGGCAAACATTGGACCCAAGTTTGCTTTAATTTAGTCATCATCATTAATTATCCAGCTTAAATAATTTTTAAATTACGGTATATAGTCATTTTGGTAGAATAAAAAAAATATACCTATATTGGGTGACTGGACAGTGACCGATATTTAAACACGTGATTCTTTGTACTCATGATTACAAACAACTTTCCCAAAGATCCTTTTTTTTTTTATTATTATAGCAAAATTACTGACAACGCGGGCGCGGGGCCTCGCCGGTAACAGCTGATCGGGCGACGGTGGCGGCGCGCGCGAAATTTTAATTTTGCTGTAATGATAAAAAAAAAATTACAAAAAAAGTTTCTTCGGGAAAGTTGTTTGTAATCATGAGTACAATCACGTGTTTAAATATCGGTCACTAATTACCAGTCACCCTATATACTCTCACACATTGACACAACGTCATCTAGTCCCAGTCTACTAAGCAGAGCTTTTACTGTGGGTACTAGACAACTGATAAACGTACTGATATACTTTTCTTTTGTAAATACGTATATAGGAACACCCAGACTAAGTCAAACACCCATGTATATGCACACGAATGTCTGAAAAAAAAATCAGATTTGTAAATTCCTTTTTTACTCAAAATCTTTGCCTTCACCTTTACGCAATCATTGGTGTCCAACATAGACATGGATAGAACATAAAACTTAAAAAAAAATATACGTTATCACTTGCCTATCGAACACGCATACTCGTACTAGAGAGGCGGATACTTTAACTACTGGGCCACCACGCCTATACCATTCCATATCGGTGTACAAATGAAGCAATTATGTATATCTAGAATTATTATAGTCTAGCGATAATCGAAGCTATTTTCAGTTCAACTCGTCAGTAATTACAAGCTACAACTTATTACAGATACTGTCATTTGTAAATATTACGTCCCCTGGTAGTTGTAATGATGGCTTCAGCTAAACCCATAATTTTGTATTCCCCTTCTGTGGTCGTTGCTTTAGATGTTACGATTTCAGTCGGATCGGAAGGTCTGAGTCGGCAATCAGTGTTTCTAGAAATTTCACTTTTATATTGAGATAATTAAACTGTTTACTTTATAAGCACAGTTTCTTTTACGTGTTTTAATTGATTATTAAACCAATTTTTTTTAAATCTTTTGTTTGATGAGGCTTGAGCACTACTTTACTCACAAAAATATACAAAATCATAAACACAATAATAGATGATAAATAATTAAGAAAATAGCAAGCTGAAGTGGCAATGGGCAGGCCATATTGCTCGCAGAGCAGATGGCCGATGGGGTCAAAAAGTGCTAGAGGAGAGAGTAGGACGTCCACCAACAAGATGGACAGACGACCTTGTAAAGGTCGCTGGAAGACACTGGATGCAGATCGCTTCCTACAGGTACGTGTGGAGATCTAATGGGTAGGAGATGATGATGATGATGAATTGAAAAATAAACAATTTGGAAACCTTAACTGAGATATTAACTGCCAAATCAATAAATCTTATTCCAGTACTTAAGTACTTTTTTCTATTAATTTGGTAGTCATTAGTTATCAAAGATATATTCTGAAGACATTCAGAATATCTCCAGTACAGACGCTAGCACAACAAGCTACTACAATCTGTCAAATTTCCTTAATAGATTTTCAACTTTATTGCTGAAGCTTATGGTTCAAAGTCAATTGTGACAATGTGACATTTTTCAGGTAGCGTGATATGCTGGCGTCTGTTCATACGAGTCTACCATTTAGAAAATTATAATAGACGAAAATATAGGTAAAGTTCTATTCATGTATTGTGTTCTAACTATTTTTATAAAAGAGTTTGTTGGACGCTAAGTAGGTCTCTAAAACACCATGTTGAGACTTGTTTTTGTATTCCTTACAATACAAAATGATTTATGACTAGTCGTACAATATAAACGCCTTCCCATCAAAATTGCTAGTAATTGGCCAACACCGACATACCGCCATAGAATTGCAAGTCACGCTGCATTTTAGATTATTACGATCCCATATGTCCATGGGGTTGTAGGGCGCTTAATTAGAGGGCTCGCAAGGCGTAAATATGGTTAATTTTTAATACAAATGTCAAAGATATACAGTACTAGTGTATTTTTACTTGAATGATTTTTTTATTTAATAAATCTAAAACCTGGATTAATAAACACTAAAAAAAGTATATTTGGCATGCTTAATCAATTATTGGGGTATTGTTCAAATTCAAGGAGACACTTCTCTGTAGGAGACACAAAGTTTAGTTATCTACTGGCCTAGCCATATTACCGAAGAACCCCAGCAGTATCTAATTCATCCTAAGGCGCCTGATTGAAAAATCACGTGGCCTAAATATTGTTTTTTTCTTCCGATTATTGCCTTTCAAAGTGGCGATGCTACCAGCATATTGGGAACACTGCCGAGTGGTTTTTTAACGCCCTTTATTACTTGTTATGTATAAGTATGAAGTTTTAAGTTAGTTTTAATTAGTAAAAGTAAACCTTGAGGAGTTAATTGATATTCACCACATACCAAGAGCCCGCATACTTTTATCTTAAAAAATCGGTACAGATTCAACGAAAATCGAAAACTAATTGATACTTGTTTTTAAAGTATCAAAGTGGATACCATCTGCTCCCTTCGTTGTTGCAAACTTAGACAAGTTGAACAGGCACTTATCTAAGCTATCTGTACAAAAAACTACACAAAAGCAATACATTCTAAAGTGACATTTAAGTGCATAAAAGTCAGATAAGAGAATGGTTGGACTAGACTTGTTAAAGGTTAGAAGTTCTTACACAAAGTTGAGAGCTGTTATTTTCTACATTACAGCTACTACAGAACTTTATATTTCTCCATATTAGCAATTTGTTATTGTATTGTGTTTTATTTTTTTTTTAATTGAAAGCAATTTCATGATTTTTCACCTTCAGGGGAAGTTTCACCCTTTAATAGTCAAATAGTAGGTATACACCCAAAGAAATATTTTTTTTCACTTCAATAAATACTTCTTTATTCTAAGGATGCTCCCACACAGCAGTTTTATAACGTTATAAAACATTATAACACGATGTATAACACGATAAAATTCATAAAATTATCGTGTTACACAATGTTGTATAACGCTATGTAAGGTATGTGGGAGCACCCTAACAAAACCTAGGTATTGGAATTTCTCAAGCAAATAAAAATCTTGAAGCTTTGATAAATAACGCCCATCGTCCTAACTCACAACAACTTAAAATACTGAGATTAATACATCACATTCGTTTTATTGTTATGATTAATGACGACTGTGCGCTTGTATTTACACTTGCTCGCAATTAATTTGAGTCAGCCAGAGTGTCTTTCTAACAATCAGAAAAATCTACAAGTTCTACAAAAATGTTACACTTTTTTAAAATACATGAAAATAACAGCTAGCGGCTTCAACCGCCTCTTGTAGGCTCAACTCCGCGCACCCGGAAAAAAGTAGCCTATAGCCTGCCTCAATAAATAGGCTATCTAACACTGAAATAATTTTTCAAATCGGACTAGCAGTTCCTGAGATTCCCGCGTACAACCAAACAAACAAACTCTTTTGCTTTATAAAAGTACTATAGAAGTATAGATTTATGATAAAATAATTACATCTAAATTAACAACCAAATAAAGCAAGTCTACTTATTTGATAAGATAAATGCGAAATTTAAAATAATAAAACAAAACATAATTTAATTTCCTTATAAGTCATATTTTCTAAAACAAAACTGTCATAATATCTGACCCTGATTTATGGCCGGCAAGTGTATATTAATGACAGGATTTGTCTCGACCGTTAAAATTGTTTTCGTCCGTGAAACTTCGAATGTGCATGCTTTACAAAGATATATTCTTGTTTGAGACGTTATTTATGACTTTCAGTTCATATTTAAGCTTTAAAACGTCCAGAATATTCGAAACTAAACAGAGTTAGTTTGCTTCTAAAACGGGAATAAAATTGTTAATGACTTATTGGATTCGTTTACGCAGCATTTTGTTTTTATATTTCAACGTTTTTATGCAGAATCTAGCACGCAACGTAATGCCACTGCAGATACTCGAATAAAACTAGTTTTATAGATTTTCCAAGGTTTGATTAATTTGTAATATAAATAATTATATTCAAACAAATGTATTCCGTCATCTGCCTAGGCTTTATCTAATCTATATTGGGGTCACCTACACCCAGTCTAGACCAAATTACTAATGCTTTTTAAGGAACGACTGTCTATCTGACCTTCTCAACCCTTTAAAGTTACCTGAGCAAATCAACACGCCTTGATAAGAATTGGTTGGTCTGAGTATAGGACCTATTACTTACCTATTTATTTACATTGAATTAACTGCATCAAAATCTTTCGATTTTCTTTTGAAAATCTCAACAACATTTTACCAGCAAAAAATTTTGAGTCTGGCTTAGGGTGGTGACAAGCCAAGAGTGTGGCATCGCTGCAGTGCTGCGCCTCCATCTTTCGAAAGCGGCGATGTAGCTTAATTCCTTAGTGCAGAGATGGCAAACCTCTGCAATGAGTGTCACCAGTTGCACCCGCAAAAATTGAGCGACTTTTTTTAAAATCAATTTCAACAAATTAAAAAAGGCTATACATATTTACGAAACCATAAAATCTTTCTATGATTAAAATATATATTCTTTACTACATATTTTTACAGCCGTGTATTAAGCTTGTTAATCCATAAAGCATTCTTAAATAAATAAAGGTTGCGCACTCCTTTTTTCTTTGGGAAATCATCAAATGATCATCATCGGCTGGAGGGAGTGTCAGACTCTTACTGACTGAAACCCATTATGTTCCTTCTCGTGTGCCAGGGCCACGGTAATTCTTACGATCAACCCGCAGCCCCGGCAAGAGGTTTAGCACCCCTGCCTTAGCGAAATCCGTGTTACAGTAATAATGTTGCAGCAATATGGTGCACGCGTTGTGGCGACAGAAGTGGTTGACAAGCAAATTAGAATCCTCCCAAGCATTTCCCTCTAATATGTGAATATAGTGTTTGCTTATTCGGTGCAGAATGCGTTAAATATTGCGTTGTCTCTGCACTGAGGGTTTGACGGGTTAGTTGTTCATTCTTAATTCAAAATACTGCATTTGTGTAGGTAGCTGTTTATTGCAGTACATGTGAAGTTTGCTCGGAATGTAGGAGGAACATTCCGAGCAAACTTCACATAGTACAAAGAATTGACTTAATCTGGTCTAGCTTAATTCTACACTTAATTTAACTTCAATATTTTCAGCCGTAGAAGCGTAAAAATAATAAGTCCACACAATTTAAATAAAAAAAAGAGAATAGGATGACTGGACAAAAGATAAAGCACCAGATAGGTACATCTCAATTCTACGATAAAGACGGCTTTTTATGGAAGTGCTTGTTGATAATATAGGAAATCTCACGATGTAGTTCCTGTCCCACGCTAACAACATCACTATGGTCCAAGTGTGCAAACAAACCACTATATCTCTCGCTAAACTTTGCTACTTTCTAAGACATATTTTTTTCACATAATGAATTCGGGGATTCCGAATATTTCGGATATGCAAAACCAGGCTGTAACATGGTGAGACACATCGCGTTTTAAGCACGTATCTATTTAAAAGAAACAGCGATTACTTAATTCACTTCAAGTTAATTTTAAGCTCCTCCATCAATTCACGAGTATGTTGAATGTAAATAGTACCTAAACTTGTCAATTCCAAAAGAATGGGACTTTTCAATACAAAAGTCAATTCCATAATACCTACCCACATTTTAAGGAATATCTCGTAAGCAGTTACAAAGGCACACGAGAGCTTAACAAATGTTATTAATAGAAACCTCAGTATTTCCTACAGATCAATGTCTGCCTATGTTTGCCTGTACCTACAAACATATATTCTTATTTTGTTTGTATTACATTCAAACGCCGGCAGTAGGCAAGGCAATGTATCAAGTTGAGTCAATATATCAAGTGGTAGATATGCTCTGATTACACAAACATAACTGAAACATTCTATATTATTCCTAGCCCATTGGTTTAAGACATTTTGAATTATATCATAGTTTGGTAGTTGGCAACTTAGGGAACATTCATTATTAGTATGTAAATGAGTAGTTTGTTCGAATGTTCTGGCAAAGAAATGGAAGGAATAAAAAAATCTACGTACCTACTTATGAGTATTTCTATAAATAACTAACGCATACTTTTTTTAAAGTAGAGAAATCATCGAATGTAGGTGTAGGTGCAACAAACACAACTGTCAGACGATAGTTAAATCAAGTAGTAGGCAAATTATCTGTCTGAATATTACAAACTAAAACCCACTTTTACTCATCTGAAGGTCTTTGTGTTCAAGGGCCGCGGTTAGTCTTGCGAACAACCCGCAGTCCCGGTATTAGATTGTCAAAAAACTAGGAATGGATTCACGATGATTAACTTTTAGAATAATCTGTCATAAGTGCAACTTTCTCCAAACACTTAAAAACAGTTTTTTTATGAATTTGTACATACAATTCATTTCTATAATTCTTAAGAATATTAACCAAAAAATCAAACAAATCAATTCAATTACTTGAAGAATTTACATTAAGCTTTTTCTTATTGAATGACATAAAAGCTAACTATGAAAAAATAAACGAACTACATTTTTATGCCAATTAAAACTTAAACAACGACCACAAAATACACCATAGTCTACCAATCAACAAATAGTAACCAGCTTAACAAATTCATAAACTATAAAGTAGAGGAGTCTGTTTGTCTGTAAATATTGACACTCACCCAAATGAAAGTTGCTAACTGCTAACTCCAGGGTTTGTTTAGGTACCGAACTAATTGTGAGAGCTCCTACACGTTTTATGAAGATGAGTCGTTTGTAATTTACGAGAGTATAAAGCCATTTGAATTTGGTGAGTGGAATTATTGAATTGTTTCCCGGTCCTGGCTTTGAGTTATGTATGTGTGCTCGGAAATGGTTTTGAATTAAAATTTAATAAAGGGTATTGCGAGTGGGTAGCGGCCTAGATTTTGTGACTTAGAAAATTGCGTTTTTGGGTTTTCTTAAACAATGTTAAACACCGGAAATAATAGACTAATTTTATGAAAGAATAAGATTTAGTTAAAGGATCTTCAACAGATAATAGAAAGAAAATATAAAACATTAGAAAGAGAAACATTGATTGAAAAAGAGTGAGAAAGATTGGGACATAGAATATAAATCAACTGATTTCTTCTTAACAAGTCTTCTGACAAGCAAATGACAACATAGCTCAGATTTATGTATTCACCATTATCGTCCTGCCTTTATTTGGGGTTGGCCCAGCATATTTTCTTCTTCGAGTCTTTCTAGCTATATCAATTTTCAGACAATCCATGCATTTATTTTGTCCCCTTCTTCTATTTCCATCAACGTTCATGCCCAAAACCTTTCTTATAACATAATCCTCATTTCCTTTGAATCACTTCTTCCCTTAGATTTATCTATTCTATTGGTAAAAAACTTAGCTACTTCAAAAGCGAGTAAAGATGCTTGCTTCAAAAAATAGGATCCACGTCACACGACAAATATATGTGTGTGATTATATGTTTACAATTATATGTGCTGAACGAGTAGCACAAACAATATTAACACCAAAAACCGAAGTCAAGAAACCAATACATCATAAGCGAAAAGAATTCATTTTAGAAACTTAACGAGGCGAGCGATATCATCAATTCAAGAGAATGACAGTCTGACTGAAAATTATAATATTTGTATGAATATTTGGGTGAGTCACCGAAGGTTGGTGACACCGCGTCCTGTTATTAATCACAGCATTGTCACATTAGTTGGGAATTTTTGAATTTTACGAGTAGTTAGGTAGGGATTTTTTTTAAACTAACGAGCGTTTTTATTTTTTTGAGTTATATAATATAGCTACGTATATTTTTTCTTTGTTTTCTGATCATTTATTTATTTTTATACATTTTTTTTTTATTTTTAAATATCACCACCGATATCGGGAACAGGGTCCAAGCTACCGGTGGTTAGGGTCCCAGAGACAGAAACCTCCTCACAATACGTGCCGTTTCAAGGAGAACTGCCTTCTGAATCTGTCCCTTGATCCAGCTGCCTAACGAGAGGATATTGTTATTGAAGGAGCTTGAGGCCAACTAACAGCAGCACTGATCGAGCGACCGTAAGGTTACACAATTCTTGGTTTCCGATGGCTAATGGGTAATCTATTTTATAAAGAGTTCCTCCGTGTTTAAAACAGCACACACACAAATCCTGGTGGTCATTTATAACATCATTGACAGTCGTAATGCTAATCCTGCAAAGTCGAACGAGCAGTGTTACTAAGGGTAGACTTGAAACCTATTCCATCATACTTGAGTAAAGGCTAGATAGATACAATGAAAGACAAATAAAGGCAATGTTTATTTTTTGCATTGATAATATTGATATTATTTGAAATGGCCTTTCAAATGTTTTCAAAACATTTCAAAATGAGGTGAAATAAAATGCGATTCAATCAGTTTGCTTTGCAAAAAGATCGAAAATGGGTGTTAATTAGTAAAAATCTGACACTCCCTCCAGCGGGATACACAGCAGAAGAGGTCATTGATGATTCCCACTCAAAAATTGACCTCCTCAAAGTAGTACGTACTTTACTAGAATTAAAAATAAATAACCTAAAAATGTTAACTACATTTTTATTTTCACGTAAGTTGTGATTTGTGATTTGTTGGTAGGTTGTGATTTCAAAAATATCAAAATAACTTTATTATAAATCTGTTGAATTTTCCTTCCGGGATAAGTTTCAAATTTCCAAAAACACCGCCAAGTCGTCGGTAACTTGTAGTGGTGTGACTTGGCCGCGAGCCAAACTTATAGCTCGCATACATTTTAAATGCGTTTTGATAAGGATGCGGTTACACTTGGCCCTGATAGTTATTTGCTCCAAGAGTTTACATTTGTAAATATAGAAGTATCTACTTACCTATATGTAAACATATATGTAAATATTTGATAAAACCTATGAATTGGAAAGTTATATACTTCTACTAACAAATTTTAAGTTTATTCATATTTTTACATCCATCGGTAACTTAGATCCTGTTCCCGATATCGGTGGACAACTATTTTAAAAGTAGTTTTTTAACACTTCCATTTTTTTTTCTACTTCTTATCATTGCTTAGTTTAATCAGAAAGTTCTTTAAACGTCATAATTTTCACTGGATACATAATACAGTTTCAATATAATTCGTAAAACTGTAATGACGAATATCCACAAACAAAATCCAGTATTCACTGATACAATATTATAATAATCTAATATAAATATTACCGTTTTAAATATAATTCCGTGCCATTACGCTGTCCGAATGATAGCGATCCGACCACAGCCTAAACAGAGCTTAGTGCTAACAGTTAATTTTACACCAAATATCCCTAAATTTAATTTAATACGAATTCCGATCCGATTTTATAAAATAAATTGGTTTCGTGCTACTAAAATCGTATTTAGTTAATGTGTGGCTGTAAAGTAAATACCGCGAGCTCTGATTGGTTAAAATATTAATTGTATTTTATTATGACAAGTTATTGCATCATAATGTTTGTTACTCGTTAAATATGTTAACTGGCTGTTCATTTACTGATACTGATGATGATAATAATAATGCTGTTATATTTTATCTGAATGTTTCCCTAAAATTAGAATGGCGCATTAAAACAAAAGCCTGGAATTGCAGTATTGTTTAAATTGATTGTTTTTTTTGTGTATTAATTTGAACTTTATTTAGGTACAGACGACAGCACATCAAGCTACTACAAGCTGGCAAATTTCCGTAATAGATTTTCAACTTTATCCCTGAAGTATATGGTTCAAAGTTGATTGGGGAAATTTGACAGTTTCGGGTAGCTTAATTTGCCGGGCCCTGTACTCGCTTCCGTCAGAGGTCTCACCAGGGTCCTGATGGAACTACGTGTTTTCGGATAAAAATATTTGAAATAATCGTTCAGTGTTAAATAGGCCATTTATTGAGGAAGGTTATTGGTTACTTTTTATCCAGTTGTGCGGAGTAGAACGCATGCGATCTGGGTAAAACGTCTGACAGAAGCTGCTAGTACAATATCAAGCTACCTGAAACTGAATTTCCCAAGCAACTTTGAACCATGTTCTAGAGAAATTTAGTTAAAAACTCTATAAGGGAATTTTACAGATTGTAGTAGCTTGATGTACTGGCGTCTGTATGTACATACCTACATAAAATTAAATGCACAAAAATTAGATTTCCCGATACGCCCGTTGTATCCAATTCCCCACAAAATACCTTTTACCATTTGCATCACTAAAGGTTGATTTAAAATTGTAATAAGCCACACCCCTCGTTCTTGCAACAATCGGGGCCTTACATGTACATTTATTAATGTATTAATGCGATTCACCCCTAAATCTGGAATCTTCTATAAATGGCAACACATTCTAAATGATATTCAAAAAATTGTACACACAATTTTAAACTTTATGTCTTACAAAATAAGGATGGTATTCCTATGTTTGTAATGGCGTGCGGTGTAAAAAATAAATAGGCACAGTTTAATAATTTATCAAGGATTAATTTTATAGCTTGTCATGTTGGGATCATAAAGGCATAAAATAGACCCTAAAAAGCGTAGGGATATAATCCGAATGACGTTCAATTTTAGAATATTTATTCGTTTTCTTGCTTTCAGTGTTAAATTATACATTTACTTTCCTATTTTGAGGTTGTTTAAATTTTAAGTTCTGAAAAATAAGGCACCTACATATATCCTTCCTAAAACCTTATAGAGAGCGAGTTGTTTGTAAGAGTTACCGTGGCCCTGGCACACAGGGTTCTCCAGAAGAAACAAGGTGGGTTTTAGTCAGTAAGAGTCTGACACTCCCTCCAGCTGCACACTTAGCGGGATGTTTTCCCACGAAAAAAATGACCACAATTTTTATTCTTCTTCTTCTTCAACCTTTAGTCACCCAATGCTGAGTGTAGGTCTCTTCCAAATCTTTCCACTTCTAGCGGTTTTGTGTTATTGCTATTTTTTATTGAAATAACGTTATTGTTGCCAGCATTACATAATATACTCGTATAACGATGTATTTATATTTATATTCATAGGTACTGTTTATTTTATTAATTTATTGAAAAGCAATATTAAAACAATGTACATACATACCAACAATTCGTATCAGGATGTCAACCTAAAACAATAAATTAACACAATTAATATTAAATATTGACTAATAAGTTTTAACACAACAATAGTAATTAATGAAAGCACTAACAATATGTGGTATGTCGTACATCAAAATCATAATTTAAACCAGTATAATCTGGCCTCCGCCTCTTTTGTGTCGCAGCTTTAATCCATTGGAATGAGATGTCGGTTTTGAATGGCCGGATCAATTTATAATGGCCGTGTCGCACTACGTTAGATTATTGTCACCCTTGTATTAGTGAATCAATTCTGTTACGGACAGAGGGTATTAAATTTGTAGGATGACCACAAACCTATTGTTCGGATTTAGAGTACAGTGAACAGATTAATGTTCCTGCAGGATTAATTATGCTCAGTGAATTTATACATTAACTAGGATTACGTAACTATAAAAAACAATGCGATTTAATCCAGTATTGATTATAGGATTATGCGGTTTGTGAATAAGTAGGTTAGTGTTAAGTTAATTTTAATATTTCGTAGGTACTTCATTTAACATGATTATGTTTCTATAAGTACGTATATACATATTTTTCTAAAAATTAAACTTGAAATAAAATAATAATGATCTTATTTTATTAATCTTATTCATAACTACCAATTGCAAGGACATTGAGTACCATCAATCTTTTAAAATGAAGTTGCTTGCTCTAAAAAGAATAGACACTATCGCTTACTGACCACATTTAATTGAAGTAGCTATTTAAATAAACGTTTATTTAATAATATACCATAAAATTGGCATTCCTTTTCCAAATTACAACGGCCCTAGATTACATCTATACTGAATTATATTTCACGTGAAATTACGCATAACTTATTTGACAGTTGTGTTGGAACGCGTCCTGCGTTTGACATTGATTCATGGCCAACCTAGTTGGTATAGAAATGAGGGGGATGTATTAAATTGTACGAGATTCATTCCCCTGCAATGTAGTGGAACAAAATAGTGCATTGTTCTCCCAGGATTTAAATGTGTAATTCAAAATTTTAGAATTAACGCTTTGAACATATTCCATTGTTGGTGCGAAATTTAATTAAATAGTCTTTCCGCTAAGATTTTCTTAATTGGAAAATTGAGTGCAAAGAGAATCGTGGAGTTCGTTTGTTTTTTGTAGAGTGCAGTAATGCATTGTTTTATGTTGCACTGTTAGACAGAAAAGCTGGATGTTTATATTGCTTTTAGAAAAGTCGCTTTAGTATATCGGACAATGAAGCGATTTCTTGCAACTCTTAAGTTGAATGTTTAGAATCAAGAATTTTCATTCTTTTGTCATTTGAAGGAACTGAATTAAAAAAATACGGAATAGCATTGATTATATAATCGTCAATGAGCAATAATGCCTTCGCTATGCGTTATGCCTATTTAATTGCTCGTCATTAAAACCTAAGCCTTACATATAACCTTAAGATACGCACAGGAGTGTGTTTAGTATAAATGTGAATGGATGGAGAGGTAAAGGTAGGCAAAGGAAGAGATGGATAGATTGTCTGAAACATGCCACAGTCATGTATAGATGACAAGCCTATAAGTACCCAGCACGCCTTGGTCACAACTAGGTACATAATAGACTTTCAAAGTTAAAAATGTAGTTAATTTTGATATAATTCCGAACTTACTACTAAAGCTATACTTAGCTTGGCGCTGAGGGCACGTATTTCTTTTTTTAATGTAGTGGTCGAAAGTGAAGAAGGGGGTGGATATTAGTATGACGGTTAACAGAGAAGAATGGAAGCGGAAAACATAATATTGCATCGACACCAAATAACTTGGGAACAGGACAGGATGATGAAGATACAATATGGACCAATGTAGCCCAAAAAATAAATAATGTAGTGTGTAAGCCGATCCTCCATAAAATATGTATTTAGTATTAAGCTTAGGTTAATCATAACAGTATAATATACGCCTTAGTCAAGTCAACATGTCTCATCATTTCGGACCTATAACGACCCCCACATTGCATGGCGACCCTGCCTCGATAGCCCCACATTGCAGGATATTTGCTGTTTTTTTTTTTTTTTTTTTTAAATAAGACTCCGCTTTCAATAAGGGAATATTTGCCTCTTCCTTTGTCCTTTATATAAATGTGAACACTCTATCGCCGCAGTTCGCCTCATCGCAGCCATGACATATCGCAACTTTACTCGTTCTGAATCAGTTGAATGTTGTCTAATGAGTGCGCTTGTTTGTTTGTTTGTATGTTTATCTGTTTTCACGGACGATTGCCGCTCTCTCCGAGGGTGTTGATCTAATTATTGTTGCACACATGTTATAGTAGTGTTTTAATAGGATTTGGTTTTAAAATGTCTTATAAAATAATTTAATTAATATCGCGTATGAAGGGTGCGGTTTACATTTTTGTTGTACAAATAAATATCTACATAACTGTCAGAACGGGAGTTCATAGGACGAATATTTGGAATATTGCTGTAAAATTGGATAACTGAGCAAGCGCAGTGATTAACACTAATTCTTGCTCTGTTTAACAAGACGCCTGAGTCCTGCAATGGGACAATAAAAAAGGGCAGATGATAATAATGATTTTTATAACTTAAGTATCTTGATATAGCTCACGAGGTTGTCAACATTTCGCATGTAGATTTTGCAGTCATTGCGCCGATAGTTGTTTCAGCCAATATCTTAATAGCCAAGAGCCTCGATTTACACCTAGAGAGACTCTCGTTAGACGACTGAATCTAGCGCTTGATGCAACGGTACTTCTTTATACACATCATTAGGAGGTTTCTCTCTGTGGGGCCCTGATTGCCATATTCCCGATGGCGAATCTCATTTAAATTTTGATTTAAAAATGTAATTATATGAGGAATAAATAAATGGTAAGAAGAACGATTGTTATACAATCATAAATCCTATCTAAAGTCCAAACGAAACAAAAAACTCAAAAAGTCTTAATATTAACAACTTCACGTTCACACAATATCCATAATTATACAAATCTAAATCGACAATAGCGATTTGGAAACATGCGGCAATGTGCCAACACGTACTGACAATTAGATAATCGAATTATTGAACAGCAAAGTTTAATATTGCAACATTTGTGCAAACTGCGTATGGAACGTGGACAACTGTCGGTGGTCATAGACTAAAAAAATGCAGAGGGAAATTTCTATCACTATGAGTGTGTCTTGATTACTACTTACTGGACTAACTAAAAAAATCCTTCTATATGTATGTTGTAAGTTACTACTTTTTTTCTTTAATAAGAACCTTTTTATAAAAGTGAACACAAAAAAAAATAGTTTATTCGGGTCCAGCTAATCACAAGTCTAGTCGTGATCTACGCTTAAACGAATTTTCTTCCTACCTTTATAAGAGCGATAGTATGTATGTATGTTTATAACCCTTTCACTTAAATGTATTATGATTTGACAGTATAGCACAGATAATAACATATGTAGTTCATATTTAAACTATAGGCAGAATAACATATAGGCAATTTTTTTACGTACAGAAAGTAGTAGGTACCTTGGGGACGCGGCTAAAACCATGAGCGGAAACAGGTTTTTATAATTGAAGCTATATGCCAGCATGTATTTTTTATGTTATAAAATTATGGTGCATTATTACATAATATTTTTTTTTCATGGGAACGACCATGCATTATCTTTTTAGCACTGTTCAACTCATGAAAGCTTTTGCAGAGCGCCTTTCTACATTTAATGGCAAACAAGTTTCTTTCCATCCGAAACATGCTGTTTTGGATCATTCATAAAATATTACCTTCGAATTGAGCAATGTGACACATTGATGAAACCCATGTCTTAAGAAAGCTATTAAAGGCCAAGTTACTCCTAATTCGAATTTTCACCTTCTAAACTGACGATCACTCAAAAAAAAGCTTAAAAAGCGCTTTCAGTAAATATCATTCCTATCGTATTGGAAGCGCTGTTGTCGCCAGGTCTTATGCAAATCCAGCTTAAATCGCTGCAAGCCGCTGCAAATTGTCATTGTTAGGAGTGCACAGTTGTGTTAGCATTCACATCTTTGTTCAACCGTGAGTGTAATATAGCAAGGCTTTTAATACAATGGAAGATTGAACGTATGTTTAGTTAGTGAGATCTTGAATATGAGTATTTAAATGGTAGATAAATAGTGATCCGTTGTACGGTGAACGAATGTTGTTTTAGGGAAATTGGTTCAGGAGAATCTCGGCGTCTCGTAATTGCAATTTTTGTGGTCTTTATTTAAGGTTGTGGGAAGATTTTTTTGTACTTTTTTATATATTTTTTTTGGGCCCTGTTTGCCTTTTTGCGTTGACTGTACTGTTAAGGGCGGTGAAATAAAAATTAGAAATAAAATTTGTTGAGCACACCTATTTATTTATTTATAGATTTTTTTTTTTAAGACAATAACTGAAAATTTTATTTACATTAATTATTACTACATTTATTGATCAGTTTATGTACACAGTTAATAAGACAAGAAGTTAAATATAGCGATCAAGTACAAAAGCACTGCCTATTCCTTAAGAAATCTCGTCCAGCAGGCCCGCTATGGGAGAGACTTAGAATAAAAACGTACACACGATAACTAACGAAGTTATTTCCCAAATTTCTAGCTACAATAATGATATACCTACATAAATGCTTAAAACATAGTATGAAAAGTATTGTTAAAAATATAGAACATGTTTCTCTTAAAACTAAAGCGTACACAAATATTATAAGTTAAGTATTTGAATCAACAAGAAAATTATTAGATTAATACCATAAGCCTCTCTAGTTGCCACCATCACTAAACAAGCGCCCTCAAATCCCCCACACACGGTAACCATACTAGTTACACAAAAACGGGACACTTTTCCCATTCATCGAACAAAAGGGACCAACCCTCAAAACGCGTTGTCACAATCGCGGCACGTGACGAAAGCGTGACGGTAAAAACCGTGACCATAGATAAGTCGTAAATTGTAATCTGCTGTGTGCAGAACTATTGAAGCCAGTAGCGCGCTTCGCCGATGATACCCGAAGTAAGCCGAACTAATAGTTTGATAGACGTTCTGTTTTTGTTATAGTTTTTTTTTTATGGGTAGTTTTTCCAATAACGTACTGGGGTATTTTTTTGGTGTTTCGATATTTAAATCAGGATCATTCTATGTATTTGAATTACTTATTTCAAAATTGCTACCATGTACTTTTTTATTGAGTTCCTGATATTTCGCCACTGTAGCAAGTGCCATGATCATGGAGTAACTAGTTACTCTAGTTATGTTGATATAAATACTAGAAGTTATATCAACATATCATTCTTTGTATACATCGATTTCTCGATCAACTGAAACAGTTCACTAAAATAACCATTTTATTATTAAGACATCATTTCAATAAATACTTGTATCCTTCTCAACATTATTAATTCATCACTCACTTCATTTAATAGTATAGTTTTTAGCGATTCATCATCTCCCGAGCCTTTTCCCAACTATGTTGGGGTCGGAAGTCTAACAGGATTCAGCTGAGTACCAGTGTTTTACAAGGAGCGACTGCCTATCTCACCTACTCAACTCAGTTACCCGAAGAACCTTTTGGTTTATAGCGTCGTTTTTAGCGTATTTAAATACAAATACCAGTTATAAACGACTGTTATCCCTACACTCATCACTCACAACACTATTATTAAAAGAAACTCAAACTATTCATCCCAACATAAAAGATTATAGTAAAATAATTTCTTTAAAAACTCCCCAAGAAATTTCCACCAGTGTCCAAGCAATAAGTTTACAATCTCTCCCTTGAACAACTGACTCGTTCACAGCATAAAGGCAGATCCCTCTAATCAGACCAATCTTACAACAGTACCGCGTAAATCGATTTAGACCTAGATCAGGGATGGCAAACCTTTATTGGCTTTTATGCTCATTTCATTCAAAATACAATGATAGCGAGGTATTTAGCGACGATTCTATACTACCTACATTCGTTTATAAAGTTTATTTTAATAATACCTAATTGTTGTTGAGCTTTTAAGAATATTTTCAGTGTTACATAGTGATTACATTATAATTTTATCTTTTGGAGCTCGTGGCTAAGTAACAGCCACACTTTTGATCGATGATTATATTAAGCAACGCTTGGTGCAGTCGGTCCGCGTATGGCTGATTATTTTGTCATGACCTGTTTATCCTTGCATCGTAAGGCACATTGATTTGCTGTTTTGTCAGACGTGGTTCTTCGGATTCCAGAAAGTCTGACAACTGGGTCGAAGACGTCATATAGCATTCGCTCCATGTAAAACACTGGTTCTCGGCTGCATCCGGGTAGACCAGAAGTCGACCCCAACATAGTTTTAAAAATGCTGCAGATTAATAATTATACATAGTATCGTAGCCAAATTATTATGATAAAAGCCAGAATTGTCACGTGTGCCGAAGGTTCACGCTCTCTGGCTGAGACTTTAACGGTGCCACGGTAACAAAGCGGATAAGTAGCACTGAAGTAGGTTTGTTTTTTTTTGTTCATAGATGTACCTATATGGTGTTATTACAAAAACAATCCTTTGACTTGTGTTTAGAATAAAATTTTGTATGTATTGATTTTTTTTTTACACGTGCATCTATTTTACTTTGTTTGTAAAATTACGATTGAAGTCTTCAAAATTGATTAATTTTCGAAATAAAGCCCAGTAGGAACGATCAACGTATGTAAACTTGATTCAAGCGGTAAATTCTATAAAAATCAGATCCGATATTTTTTTGTTAAAGTTCTAGCAGTAGGTATTACTGATTATTTCGGATCTATATTAATATTCATTATGATTGTCATAATTATTTTTGTTTTGCTGTCTCAAATAATTCGAATTGGACTTTGTTTTTGTATAAATCTGGTTCTTCAAACCTAACAGACAGACATTGTGTCGTTGGGGAGTTTGTTGCGCCACTTCTTCTTCCCAGCGAAAACACATACATAGAAAGTGAAGTGTGGTTTTGGGAGCTGTCTTTGGTATTGACGTTAAAAAAGTGTTGATTTATCAGCCTAATTTGATTTGACTTGAAAACTCACAACTCCATTCTGAATCGTATTGATTATGAAGATATTACATAAAAAAACCATTAACCAAATATTACCACAAGCTTCGTAGACTCAATAAGAGTCAACATTGAATAATGTAGAAATCTATTAATCCGCTATTTCTATACAACATCACTGTTTGATGTTGCCAAGTTTAAAAAAAATAGGTATCCCGAGTAGGGAGGTAAACTCCCTCACCGAATAGAAAATACTTCTAACTTCAGTATAGTACTGGGTTTATTTATAAAAGTAGTTCAGTGTAGTTCTGTATGTATTTATAAAAGTAGTTTAAAAGCTTTCACAAGGGTCGCGTCAAAAGGGATCTGATACAAGCTAGATACCTTCCTGTCTACCTGTAAATAATCTATAAAGTTTTTTGACATCCCAATGGATTTCAACTTTTTGTCGTTGAGTATATGTATATGATGTCAATAACTATCTTTGTGATTAAAGATTATGTTTAATAAAAAATCTACTTATATCATAAATTCGAAAGTTTGTAAGGATGTGCCTATGTCGACAATTTTGTTTGTGGCTCTTCCATGGTAAATCTTGAATACGATAGTTTGTTTTATTATTTATAAAATCAGTTTTTATTTATTTTTATATGTAATTATGATTTTATTTGCATCTTATTAATATTTTTATTTTAGGTCGATTAAAAAAAGTAAAAAAATATAAATTGATCAAAAAAGGCATCAAATTGCCGAAAAATGGATTTTAAATAAATTTAGTAAAAAAAGAAAAGTCTGCACCAGATATAACCAACAACTAGAATTATCATCGTAGAAAATTGAAGTATTTAGAAATAAGTTTACATGTACGTAAACTAACAAATACTTTGAAGAAAATCCTCTTTAGATCTGGAGTTGAAATTACTGGAAACGCCTAGTCTTAAAATAAAAACAGCGTTTTTCGTCAACATAAGCTTGTTATTGTAAATACCAATGTCTGTAGGGAATTATTTGCGTCCATTTAAATATTGGAATGACCTCGAATAAAGTATAATGTAATGCCAAAAGTTCTGGTTTTGATATTGTTATATCTGTTCAAAGTTCTGTGTTTTATCGAAGGCTGATTTTGTGACCTAAATTTATAATATGTGGGTTTGTTTGGCTTTATAATATTATCTCTAGGTCTATAAAATGTATTATGATAATAATTATTATATTTTAGTAAAATTGCTTTGTTTAAGTTTTTTTTTTTTTTCATCATGCGTTTATTTTAATTTTTACACATACCTATACATATTTACATATCCATATTTTTTAAATTATTTTTTTCGTTCGTTAATTCTAAGCTTCGTTTAAATTGATAAAAAACGTAGAAAATGGTAAAGTATGAATACTATCAACGATTATAAAATATCGCATAAAAATAATCATAACTAGTTTTATATAGGCTCTGCCTATACACAAAATAAGGATGAATTTCCCAATTTATAAAGAAACCAAAATAGTAAATCACATGCAAAAATACAAATACAATTCCAAATCTAGGCGACCTAAATCCGGTATACTATTTCGCAGAGATGACGAACCTTCATTTCTTTATTGTATACCGCAATGTATAAAGGTTGTTGGTATATATTGGGTGACTAGTAATTAGTGACCGATATTTAAACACGTGTTTGTACTCATGATTACAAACTACTTTCCCAAAGAAACTTTTTTGCTTTTTTATCATTGTAGCAAAATTACTGACAACGCGGGCGTGGGGCCTCACCGTTAACAGCTGACCTTTATCGACATGTGTACTAAATTAATTAAAAAAACAGGTATAAAGTGTATTTTACAATTTTATAGGATTGACTCCATCGTAGGACTGGATCTAATTTTGTCAATTGCAGCTCATATGCAAAACGTATAGAAATTATTTTGCCACTTACAACCTTAAGAACGTGTACCATTGGTTAGCCACCCCTGCTTATCACGGACCCCTAGGTATTGCCGGTTCATAAATTATGAATCTCGCGACACGATACAATCTGGACCGATGGGAGCTTTATGCCGAGATCGTATCGGACCCCTGCATGAAATGTTTTTCAAATTTTCGCCTCCCACACGTTATGCTCGGTTATCAGTATTTGATTCCTTTTGTGTTTTTTTTTTTAATTATTTTTATGGCGGTTTGGGAAGCCGATGTCGATATGAGGTTTTTTGTTGCCGCATTTTTTGGTTGTTTTTTGAAAATTTGCTTTGTATAAGCGTGAACGGATATGTTTGATGTCTAGACTAGGCTATCTGCTAAAACTACATATTAAAACATAATCCTGTTATGTCAACTCTTCCCAGCGATTTTGAGCACGAACGTGGATGAATATCAAAGATGGAGACGACCAAAGAAACTATGGATATATTGTGTGAAAGTCGATATAGCTAGAAAAAATGTCACTGCACTTATGTATATCACTGATAACGGCATGTAAAAGAGTCATCATATGCCTAGCCTTTTCCTTAGCTATGTTCTGCTAACGGTAACAAGGATGTCCAAATGACAGCCAGGACCCACCAAGTGCCTTTCGACACACGGAGGAACTCGTCATGACAAGACGGCCACCTAACCTGGGACCGACCGCGCCAAGCGTTGCTTAACCTTATGATCAATCGACCCGTGCCGCTCTAGCTCAGTAAGCAATAAGACTATGGAAGATGAAAACATGCTGCGCCAACCACAAATAGAATTGGCAATGGTGATGATGACTCTCATAGATCAGATTCCCTTCAATGCTAATTCACTGCATATTCAAAGCTGCACTAGGTTCCATACATAACAGCCATTAGATGTCCGCTGTCGCGTGATTCAAACACAAGCCGAATCGAGCTCATTAGTAATATTGAGTAATGCCGTCGTAAAACAAATGAGCCCAAACATTAACTTGATGGCAGCTCATTGCAAAGCTAATGCTTGGAACTGCATACTATGTTTGTTAGAATCGCACTAGTATAATGGTTTTTTACGTGCGAGCAATTCTTTCGCCTGTATCATTAAAATAATGTTAGTTTTTGTGAGCTCTTTGTGATTTTGATGGTGTAGTAAAAGCTGGAATGTAATTTCAGTTGAATTTTAAACGAATTCAAAGTGTCGTTCTTTTTTGTTTTTAAGAATGGAATGGGATTTTTCTGTCAAACTAAGGGCCAATTTCACGATGTCCTAATAGCCAGTTTACCTGCCGAATAAATTCAAGAATGGAACGGAATTTGTATGAAATTATCTACCAAATAAACTTACTGGAACTTATTCGCAGGTGGTGAAACAGTTTCTAAGACTTTAATTTCATTGATAATTTCAAAATATCAAATTGTGAATTATATAAATACATGTTACTGAGGCGGATCCCGAACTACTGCGCCAAGCACTGAGTTACACAAGCCATTTCCCTCGCCCAAATGTCAATATTGCATTACGGTTGATTTTTATACCAACTGAAGTACTTTTAGTCTATCTTTATAAATACGGTCCATCTCTTCTGTAGGTTCTGAACATAGGCCTCCGTCGATCTCGAAACGGACCGTTTTTAAGAGAGTTGTCTCCAGCGCCACCTTCAGAGTTTTTTTTGTTTTTCGTCGTAAATCATCAAAAGTGTCAGTCTCTTAGTAACTAAAACCCACTATATTCCTTCTGGAGATCCCTGTGTGCCAGGGCCAAGGTAACTCTTGTGAACAACCCGCAGGCCTCTCTATCAGGGCTTCCGTCAACTTCATGACTCGCCTATGTTGCGCCTGCCGGTCCATGTTTTTCAGTCGCGACCCTAAACAAAAGAAGCGAAGTTTTTTTTAGAGAAGTACATAGTCTTTGAAGTAGGTACATTCGAAATTGCATGTGCAATAGTACAAGTCTTACAGTAATTGCATGTCCAGTAGCCTTCGTCACAAACTAGTAGGACACCGAAGTGATTAGCAAACAATTTATGTACACCAAGTTTATCAGCGTTAAACTTGTGCATACTAATTTTGTTGTCAAAGCGACATGCAAAATCGATGCAAATTGGTACTTGGTGAAAAAGTTGTGAAGTTCTAACTTAATTAACATGGAGTTTATTTAAGCTATGCTGTAATAGTTGTTTAAGTTATAAACCCAATAATAATAAGGCAACACAAATTAGCATTAGCATTAGTTTGATCGTGGAAAAAGTCGTGGTGGCCTAGTGGTTCAAGCACCAGCCTTTCGAGTATGAGGGTGCGGGTTCGATTCCAGATCAGGCAAGTAATGTTGTAACTTTTATAAGTTATATGTACTTTCTAAGTTTATCTTGGACACCAATGACTGATTAAAGGTGAAGGAAAACATCTCGGGGAAACCTGGACTATAATGTCTGAAATCACCAACCCCCATTGAGCAAGCGTACTGATTAACGCTCAATCCTTCTCCGTGGGAGAGGGGCCTGTGCCCAGCAGTGGGACGATAAATAGGCATTGATGATGATGATGATGATTAGTTTGATCGATGAAACCGTTCTGGACATGGTTTTGTAGCTTTATACGTTCACAGTCGGTATGTTGCTATATTGATAATAATGTATTCCTTCTTACTTATGGTTTATATTTATAGTTTTGTCAAATTCCTAGACCTTGAGCATCCCGACTTTATTAACTTTTTTACCGAACACAACATTCCTTATTTACAAACGATTAAAATAATATGCCCTAAATTACCTAATTTATTTCAAGTCATAATTTTGGTTCGATACAATTTGTTAATGAATGAATCTTATCACGTTTACAATAAAGTTTATTTTCTTTTGTAAATTGTGGTTAATATACCTTCGGTTGAAAATGACAATATTAATTCCAGTGAAGTGTTAGGGGCGCATTACTGAGACAAAGATTCAGGTATTTAGTGGGTAGTGATTATGGAATTTAAGTGTCTTAGCGACAGTAAACTAATGTCGTGTTTTGAAACCTACGTCCCTCGCCCACGACGACTTTTTGTAGTGATACAGTCGCGATGCTGTCGCGCATTTGCTACACGAACGACTGCATCGCTACAAAAACTCGCCTTGGGCGAGGGGCCTTAAGAGCGAGTATTCCGTAAGTTGGCAACGTCGCATATAGCTGTCTATTATTTACATATTTTTATTAATTTGGCATTTTTTTTTGTATGATAATGACAAATAATGCCTTGTAGTGCACTTAAAAAATATTAGCGAATATAACACCGAATTATTATGTTAACTATCCAAGATGTAAAAAAATATATATTTGGATCTTGTCAAAATGCCTTTTTTACACAAATACCTGAAAGTTTCAATTTTTTGTGTTCAGGTCCATAAACATTTTTTTTTACACCAGTTTGGTAATTTACTCACACCTTTTAAAAACAGAACGCTGAATCCTCACGCAAATCATTAATTAAATACTCCAGACTTTGTAGTAAAGGCGAGCTTACACGAGTGAATTACCAACGGGTTTGACGTCGCTCGCCTAGAGAATAGCTGGGACGGTAAGCCCGGTATCAAACAATAAGCAGGACTTAATAACGGGTAATCTCCGCAGTTGTGTCCTCGACTTAAGTTTGAGAACTGATCTGTCGAGACGTAGACTTAACAGGGCTTCTTCGTGTCTAGTACATTTATACCCGGAGCAAGTCGGTTCTGCACACCGTAGTTAGTGCACTGGTACAGAGCTAAATTCTATAAAACATTTTTATACAGCAGTCTTAGCATGACGATTCTATATCTATTCTGTCAAGAAAAGACAAAGCTCTTTCTGCCAATGTCAACATGTCTTCTACCCGAGCATGGCCCGACCTGTCAACTCGCATATAATTACTTGTAGACTTATGTTGATCGAAGAAAAGAAGAAATCTTACGTCAATCTGTCACTTTTCTGTCATTATGTCCATTCTTCGGTAGACAAAACTTGTTTCTAGGGTTACCATGCTAAGCCTGCTGGTCCTCTTGCATCGGAAGTCTCTTCCCACCCCTGTAAAAAAATGGTATGTGTCTTTTCACAGGTTTTTAGACTATCTGTGTACCAAATTACATTTAAATCTCTTCATTAGTTTTGGCAAGAAAACCGAACTAACAGATTTACACATGCATAATATTAGTGAGGACGTATTCAACAGTTACCTTTGAATTGTCTCCATACAGCTCCTAAAACATTTTTTTTTGTGGCAACAAAAATACTATACATGGAATTGAATAATACAGGGACTTTGTTCTTAGGCTTCTTCTTCCCAGAAAAATATAGTCGAAGTAGATTTAGGTGGCTTAATTTTGTTAAAATACCTCCAAAATATTAAATCAACAACTCATATGTATGATATGATTATTAGCCGTAATCAAAATTCAGCTTTAAAAATCATAACTGACGTTGATTCCATTAAATGCGGTAAAAAAATCCCCAAAAAAAGTCCCAGTAAAAAAATTGTACCTATTCTGTAAATATATACGTCATGGGATGAACATGACGACTAATCAATCATCATATAAGCGTCCGCAGCGTGCAGCTTCGATTAATTATGATTTATGGACATTTCCGTCACTACTTCGTTTCGTACCATTGGCATGTATGAGGGTAGTAACACTAATATTACAAATGCGAAAGTTTGTGAGTTTATAATTGTATGTAAACTACTTTTCGTCCAAACGGCTGAACGGATTTTGATGAAACTTGAATGTAATATAGCTTATAATCCAGAATAAATATAGGGTAACTTTTATCCAGATTTTTTACTGCTGGCGGAAGCTACTAGTAATAATGTAATTATTGAGCTCGAAATGTTATCTTCAGTTGTCTTGATGAAATTGAATCAGTAAAAATATTTATTTCAATTTAAACATTTGCATAATGACAATAATGAATTTGATGTAGAAAAAAAAAAAGAACCGAATGAAATAATCTTGAATAGGTACCGCTTTAAGCAATTGAGGTAATTAATGCTCATTCCTTCTCTGTGTGAGAAGAAGCTCTGTCCTAAAATGGAACAGTAATAAAAATGCCTTATATAGTTTAAAATTGCATTCCGTATTCGGTTCTAAGCAAAGCCAAAAGCATGCCAGTGTGCCACTAATATGCGCTAACGCAACAAGTGCTACTTCAAATACTCCCAAGATAGATCAATCGACACGACTACCTAGAATCTAGCTCAGTTTGCAAATCAAAAGAGGCAATATTTGCAAACACTTGCATTACAGAGGAATTCGATAGAAGTGCTGCTCTTCCTACAGGAAAACATTCCATTATGACAAGCAACATCGATGACAAATGCCAAAAATATTCATAACACCAGTAAACATTGCTATAACAAGAAGCAACTTTATACGCTCAAACGTCCATAAATAAATTAATATATTATTACAAAACGTCCGAACATCAAAGCGAGGGACATCAAAAAACACTTTTATGTTTGTAAAACGCCCAAAAAGTAGCCATTAACATCCACCGCTAATGGCTTCAAATAATACTTTAAATAGCTTAAGTGCCAAACGATTTTTCAAGTCATAAATTCATTTGCTAATACGAGAAGTCGATGAATCGTTTTGAACTGTACAACCAATGTGAAATCGACCTTGTTATGTAGTGCATAAAGTTGAAAGTCGTCTGTTGACCTCGGGGCTTATATTTTTATTTATGGTGTTTGAAGTATGTTGACATTAAATGTTCTAGTTTATAACACATGGGGTAGTCAATTATACGCTTGTTTTAGCACGTACTGTGTACAATATTTCTCTTGGGAATGTTGCATTCTTAATTGTTTTTTGTGCTGGGTTTTGAATTGTTTTAAAGTATTTAAACTATGGTACTCGTGCATCATTAGCACAGCTTTGTTGAATTTTTGGTCATCATCATCATCTCCATCACAGCTTTCTTCTTTCTCTCTAAGGCTGGGCTCAGGCCTCTTCTCACTCAAATGGTTTGAGCTTTATCATGCTTGCGATTTTTGGTCACATCAAGAATTTTTGACAAGTTTTTCTTTAATAAAGTTTTTAATAGTTCAAAAAATGAAATGAAATTGCTAAAACCTAAAGCAACCAAAGCAGTCACAGATGTTAACAAAATAGAAACACACACGATCTATCGAATCAACGAATCTAGAAATACCCAAGACTAGGACTGACAGAGATGGATTGAACTCTTCTGGTGACGCAATAATATCGTCTAAAAATAACATTTTTCCAACCAATGCTGTCTACAAAATTAACAATCTTAGAAAAGTAAATATGGAAGTGTATCTTATTTTTTATGACCGAAGAATTTGAAGAGCTCCGGAAGTTTATTAATATTAAAACATTTTAATAGCAAGACATAACTTTATGATTGTTTGACGTTCTTGAATTTTTGGTATTATTAAACTATTCCGATTTCAGATTCCTTAGGTATTATCGTTTTGCTTAGCTTTTGCCCGCGGTTTCCCTCGCTTCTTGGATACAATACTTTATCAACTTGAGTAATAAGCTGCGGTATTCTTGCTTCCCGTGGGAAGGTACCTGGATAAAAAGTAATCTAAAGATTTTCTTGGTAAACGAGATGTCTTGCCCTAAAACAATTTTTCAAATCAGACTAGTTGTTTCTGAGTTTGGTGCGCTCAAAATATTCTTCTCAAAATATGCTTCCGCTTTATGTTATTCTATTGCCAAGGCTGATTGGTTTTAGCTTGTGATTATCAAAGACTATCAAGATGTTCAAAGGAAAGCTGAGTCCTATCAACTTAACGGATATAAAGTAGCTTCCCAACTGTTGAAGAATTTTTCAAATAGGTCATTTAGTTTCGGAGCCTAACAAACAATCAAATCTATCCTCTTTATAATATCAGTATAGATGTAACAGCCTAACAAATTATGTTCCGTATCGTTGAGTTTGAGTATTTTACTTTTATATCTGTAACCTCTCTGTTATCTTTTTGGGTCTTTGCCAATGTTAGGTAGGTATCTATTTACAGATTTCTGGTCTTGAGTATTTAGTCAGACTAATTTGGGTTAGCTGTTGAATGCACTGGTCACTCGTTTGGAAGTTTTTCATACATAGATACAGACGCCAGCACATTGAGCTACTATCTATCAGATTTCCTTAATAGATTTTCAAGTTTATCGCTCAAGCATATGATTCAAAGTGTATTGGTAAAATTTGTCAGTTTCAGTTAGCTTGTTGTGCTGGAGTCTGGACATGAAACGAAATGCTATATTTTTCTTCATAAAGGCTTACTGATGATTGATCGAAAATTTACACTTTAGAACAGTTTACAGTCTTAAAAAAGGACCAAACGCATACCTACTGCACCTTCTTTGTTTCGATAAATATATACTACTAGATACTGAGCAAATAAATAAATAATAAAAATATTGAAGGCCAGCCGAATCTCGCGATTTTTACTAGCGTCCCAAAAGACCAACAAACTCTCTCCTGTACCCAAATGAAATATAGCCTATGGCACACACAAATACCGTAGATTTCTTTTGGCAAAAGAATTCACAAAATCAGTTCAGCAGATCCTACAAAAAGTCATTTATTCGAAGCAGGTAGAAAACCAGCACTTTTCGGAAATCTATATTACAAAAGAATGCCATAAAAAGCCCTTCGTCACTTCTTATACGTAAACACTAAGAAGAAGAAATGGTGGAACGAACTCCCCATATATCGATAAAAATATTTCAGAATATCAAAGCGAAAACAACGAAGCATCATTCCAATTTCAAAAAGATCATGCAATAACCATATCGCATAAGCACTCTGAAGTCCAACTCACAAAGAAATTGTACCGACATTAAATTCCTTTTCAAGTTAATTGCACACATAAAAGCAAATGGCGTATTTTACTTTCCATTTTGATGGAAGCGCGTATAGTAATACATTTATAAATAATACAGCAAAGACAAAATGTTGAGGAAACGCGTTCCAACTAATGTTGCTGACAATTTCTGCTTCAATCGTCCAAGTTTAGTGGTTGGACATCAAAAAGAAATTCGCACATACAAAAATGAACCTTATGATAAAGAAATAGAGATAAAAATAGTTTGTAGAGAAGCAGATGATGAAACTTGCAGACCAGTACAGGATGCAGCGAAACTTATTTAATTTTGAATATTGATGGCGGAATTCTTAACAAGCTTGTTTACTTTGATTCAGGGTATTTAAGCTTTTAGTTAAAACTGTTGATAAAAGTTAAGCTTGGTTATGATTATGACTGTAGATTGTGGATTTGTGAATATCTAGAACAGTAATTAAGCTCCGCTCGTGTTGAAAGTTTTCATATTTGCCCCATATTTTAAACGTCCTATTTTTGAGTGAGTAATCATCCAATGACCCCTCCCATTGTGGGTACAGCTGGATGGAGTATGAGACTGACTAAAACGTACTTTAATTCATTCTTAAGTCGAGCCGCGGTAACTCTAACGAACCACTCCGCAGTCCTGGCAGGCCTGCGATAACGATATACATATGTACATAGTATGAAGAGCACGTAAATGTCGGTCCTGCGCCTGGTCGTGTCGGATTGCCGTCCCATCGGACTATGAGAGTGAGGGAATAGAGAGTACACCTGTATCTGCGCGAATGCTTCTGCACTATAAGCTGTTCTGCGCAGCTGGCTGATCTCTTAAAAAAGAGAACGGCCGCCGTAGCCGACAATTGGCCTGGTTGCCATCATCATCGTCATCATACCTAAATATTTAAGCATGCACATTCCAAATAGATGTTTGACTAATTATGTCATTGTAATTGAGGCAATGATTATTCGATTCTATTTAACTTCGCACTTTTATTCTGTATCGTATGTAGCATAAAAGGTCTGAGACGTTTTTATTTCAAAAGTTTCGCAAAAAAGGTATGCACCTACTTCTCTAAATATCAATACAAAATGGTTAGGGTCTCTGTATTCAATGAAAATTTCAATTCCTTTTATTACGTCTTTATTTGTGACCACTGCTATTTCGCTTCAATTCCAAGTATCGCGTTAAATTATTACCATTTTACGATATTTCTGAGCAATACCAGCCCAAATCTAGTACGAATATTTTATTATTATTATTTAAATGACATCATAAATTCATGTGCACAGATGTCTCTGATGTCAGTTCGCAGAATCTCACCGCAAACGGCGAAGTAAAAAAACAACGATCAAGATTGTTCGGATGTGTGCTCTAAAGGTTCCGTAGTGCGTTTATTTTTTATTTATTTTTGGTACTTAAGAATAAGCACCGCGAATAGAATTTTGAATTTCAAGTAAGCATGTTTATTTATGTTATGATCGGCAAACGAGCAGACAGATCCCCTGTTGGTAAGTGGAAGGACATTCGGAATATCAGAAGACTTGCTATGTTACATGTTTGGCTAAAAACCGTTCGACTTACTG
This sequence comes from Heliothis peltigera, assembly GCA_958496145.1. Taxonomy (NCBI): domain Eukaryota; kingdom Metazoa; phylum Arthropoda; class Insecta; order Lepidoptera; family Noctuidae; genus Heliothis; species Heliothis peltigera. Next base: position 3,312,269 of record OY292345.1, on the reverse strand, counting down.
TCTTACTGTTGATAGTTATTGTAGTGAAATTATTTTGGAGAAGTAAACAATTTCATGTAATGATGAGGAATTTTATTTTTAATGTTCTAAATTACTAACACCAGTAACACCTATTAACATCTTACAAAAGAACTAAGGAGTGATAGTAAAGAGTGCATAGACCCTGTAATAGATACCCATTGCACAATCTAGTGCAGAACCCTAATACTGAGAGTGGTTTTTATTGCAGTCCACGTGTTCAGGTAAAATGTGGAGCAATAAATATCTTGACGCAAGAAGCGTTGAGATTCCAGCTGTTTAGCACGTCTTCTACAGACCAACACGAGTAAAAAGGGCGTAAGTGATCTTTCTTACAGGTGCAGATACGCGTTTTTGTTATTAGACTGCAGTTATTGATGTGCTATTGTTTTATTAAGCTTCTTATTTCTTGTGGATTTCTTAACCAAAAATCTTAGCAATCGTTTTATTAAATAGCTTCTATCAATAATAGTTTATATGTATTTTTGTATTGTAACTGCCTCGTCAGTCAAGTAGTGGCATACCACGGCTGCTGAGCTCTCGGTTTCGATTCTCTCTTTGTTTGTTTAAGAAACTTTCATAAAGCAGCCCGGAGTGTGGAAGTTGGTGATTGATACACCCATGCATCGGAGCGTATGTAGGTAAATGTCAGTCCTACGCCCGATCTCTCTCCGGTCTTGTCGGACTGCCGACCCATCGGGCTGTAAGAGTAAGGGGAATAGAAAATGCAAATGCTTGTGTACTATAATATGTCCTGCGTAGCTGATTGATCTTCTTAAAGAAAACTTCTTAAAGACAATCGGACTGAATACCATCATAGTTACGAAGAAAATCCATTTCATATATCAAATTCCAGAAATCAACCAATAAATCACCGACATTTATATTTTACGCGACTACGGAAATCCCAAAAGGAAGGTAATGTTTTCCGAAGCAACTTCTATTAGCCAATCACCTGTCCCTACCCGTGTTACATCAAATCCCCCTTATTTCCTTAGGGATTACACCATTGTTAACGATACTCGCCAATATTTGCACAAACTCACAGATTAAAATGACGCCACAGAGAAAGTTGTACCACTGGATTTTATGTGTTACGTTTCTAAAGAGATATTTTAGACTGTGGCGTTAATTAATTTGGTGTGTGTGACATAGTAATTAATTATAATATAACACCTATGTGGTCCAGAGTGAATGGAAGTTTGGTAGGTATTATGATTATGTTGCTTCATCATGATTAGCTGCCTGTACTGTGCTTCGCTGGTTATTCGGTGCACTTAATTAGATGTAGTATAACATTTTCGTGGGCTATATTCTTTGTTTATAATAGAATACTTGCTTCTCGACTATTATAACATTCATCACCGGACATTTTATTGTATTTGTTTGCAGGGCACAGACCTCTTCTCATTCACCACGCTTGCTCAAATTGGATTGGAAAATTCTGAATATTTAAGCCCAGGTTTCTTCAAGATGTTTTCTCTCACCTTCATACGCTCAATTGGTGTGCAAAGTGCTTAAATTATAACATAGAAAAGTAACATCGACCTGAACAGGAATCGAACTCACACCACGCATTTGAGAGACAGGTTATTTAACTATTAGACCACCACTAGAAACCAGAACACACACACTGAAAATATCTTTGTAATTGCAATAATACATAACTAAACCGATGTAAGAAATTAGTACCAAGTAAAAAAAATATATTCGTTAAATATTAGTCAATTCTATTCCAAAAGAATGAACAGATGATGTTGACATATTGTAACAATTCAATTTAAAAGAGAAAATAAAATGTCGTCAATGACGCACCCGCATCTATAAATATGGACGACGTACAAATTTTAATAAGAAAAAAGTAATTATAAGGGCATAAACTGCGTTAAGCGTGCCTCTCGCGTGTCCATACAAAAACGACCCGCGCGTGCCCATGCGCGTGCACACGCTCGTGAGCCCGTCGCGTGATACTTCCGTGCAACGGGGCACGCATGCACGCGACGTGATCACGCATCACGTTGGACGGGTCCACGCGCGAAGCCCGCTAGCGGGTGCACGCGCGTGCTTGTTCAGTTGACAGCGCTATCTCGAACCGACCGCACGCGCGTGCCCGGCCCATAACAAAAAATGACAAATTTTGATACAGAAAGGGTAATTGTTGAAGTTCAGTGTCGTCCTGCCATATGGGACCAATCAAGCGAAATATTTAAAGACCATTCATTATTATTACTTATTACTTATTCGACTGTACACCTCCAACGTCAAAATTGTACTGAGAAAACTGCTTACGCGGATGCACGCGCCGATGCCCGCGCATAAGCACGCGAACGTGCTCACGTGCGTGCACCAGAAGCGTGGCCCGCGACGTGCTCACGTGCGTGCACACGCTTAACGCAGTTTATGCCCTAACCAGATGAACGGGTGAATTCAATTTAGAATCTTATCAGTTCGAAGGAAATACAAAGTTATGGAAATAATAAGTGGTAGAACTAGGAGAAGCAGCTGGTTGTAGCGATAGCAGCAAACGTTTTTATGGAATACCAAACGATAAAATAATAATAAATATAGAATACCAGCATGAAAATATAACAACAAAATCAGCTTTTGCATTTTTCTTTACTGCTATGAAATGATATATTTTGCAATTAGGAGATTATGTCACTTCTACATGAAAAAATATTTTCAATAATTCAATGGCTCAAAACTGAGCAACCCTGTGAAGAAATGCCGAAGTACTATCAACGTTCGCGTTTATTTTTGCCAGGGCTGCGAGTTGTTTGCAAGAGTTACCGGGGCCCTGGCACAGAGGTATCTTCAGAAGGAACAAAATAGGTTTTTTGTCAAAGAGTCTGACACTCCCTCAGCAGGGGGTCATTCGATGATTACCCAAATATCCACAAAACAAAAATCATAACTTTATTATGTTTTATTTTATTTTATTTTATTGGGATGACAATATAAAATATTGAAAGTACAAGTTAAATTCACTACGTTTCCACACATTACTAAGTAAAGAAAAAAAAGGTACAGGTAGGGGGTGCTTAGAATTCTAGTTAATTACATGAACTCAATTTTAAACTTATGTATATAACATGATTTTAATCTAAGTGTTAAAAGGTTCAGTCCTTAAAAACAAGAAAAATATATTCCATGGTAAGTTTCCTACTTTCAAGTGATTAGAATTGTAAATAGAGATAATCTTATATACTTTGCATTAGTTATTTTGCAATGCAGTATCGTTTTCGTCTTTGTTGGACAAAATTAGCAAGGGTAAATAAGTACGGAACCTTTTACTTTTTGTTTTGTAGCTGTAAGCTGTACTTTTAAGTTTTTTACATTAACTCTTTTGTTTTTTTTGTTATTTTAAAACTGAATTACCCGTCCATATAATCCATGAGATTACGTCAGTGATTTTACTCGCTTCACGTGGGAACTATTCTACGCACCTGGTTAAAAAGTAATCTATAGCCTTTCTCGATAAATGGGCTATCTAACAATGAAAGAATTTTTCAAATCAGTGCAGTAGTACCAGAGATTAGCGCGTTAAATCAAGGAAAAATATGTTTTCAGATATTTAATGTTAAGTATATAGATTATTTATTTTTACTCCATGTCCAATGTTGATATAATTTAGGCAAATGCTATCTATGTGATCGAGATCTGGAATTGGATTCGCAGAACAAGCTGATATATGATGAGTTTTTTTTTTTAATTTTATAATAGCAGATGGCCTCTTTTAGTGGCCTGCTTGGCAGGGTTACCTTTATTATGCGTTCGCTGGGTGCAAGCCTGATACCAGTTTTTCGTACATTTCACAATAGTCGGAATCAAATATATTATCACATTTCTCATATTGTAAGTTCGTTGTACTGTCAACAGCACAAACATCCAAATAACTCGATACATACTAGTAAACCAATAACAGTTTTTCTGCACACAGTACCAGTAACAATCGATTTCCGGCCCAGTTATTGACGTCGAGATGCGCACCGCTCGCGTTTGATTCCCTGATGTTATTTATTTCAGCGACTGTAACTTTCAGTTGAGACAATATGCGGCTTTAGTGAAACATCTTCAATGTTCCGAAGCAGCCACTAGCTTAGATGAAAATCTTGTCTTGTTATTGCTGTTTACTTTTGGTCCTTTTTCTATAGAATAGTTTTTTTTTTTCATTCAATTGCAATAAATTTAATAAATAGAAAAGAAAGTTCCAAAATTCAATTCCAAATATGATGCACTTAAAAGCTATACTATCTGTCTACAGATGCCAGCATATCAAGCTACTAAACTGTCAAATTTTCCAAATCAACTTTGAGCCATATGCTTGAGCGATAAAGTTGAAAATCTATCAAGAAAATTTGACAGATTGTAGTTATAGCTTAATGTGCTGGCATCTGTGTGACTGTAACGTGAATATAAGAGAGGTATCTTTGGAGCTCAAGGGACTGCGGGGTTGTTCACATGTAGGGTTTAGTCAGTAAGAGTCAGACACTCCCTCCAGCTGCACCTATAGCAAGAGTGGTCATTGGTAGATTTCCCACGGGAAAAAAAGACATTAATTTCATTCTCCTCCTGGCTTTGTAATGTCAAAATACTTTCATTGCTTGTTGCCAAAGTGATGATGATGATGTCCTCCTAGACGTTTCCGTCGACGGCGACATCCTGGCATATACTAGCAGCTTGATTTCGATCATGTGCTCGAATATGACTCGCGAAACCAAACTTAGCCTTGAACACGCGGTCACAAGTAGCGCAGTAAAGTTGTCCTTGCGCATTATAGGTGTAGTTGTAGGAAGGCTTGGGGCGGGATTTTCGGAGCTGGCTTTTGGCGTCGAGGTTTTCAAGTCGCCGCTGTTCATACTCTTGCACCCTCTGATGAACAGTTCTTCGCCACTCTGGTCTTTGACTAGGAAGCTGTTCCCAAGAGGTTGGTGACAGGCCCACTGATTTTAGATTGCGCTTCAGTACGTCCTTGTATCGTAAATATTGTCCTCCAGACTGGCGTTTACCGGTACTGATCTCGGAGTAGAATAAGGTTTTGGGTAATCTAGAGGACTCCATACGAACAAGGTGACCGCACCAGCGCAACTGCCCCTTCATTAAGTAGCTCTCAATACCCGATATATTTGATCGACGAAGAACCTCAGTGTTTGAAATCCGATCTTGCCAGCGAATGTGAAGAATAGCTCGGAGACATTAGAGATGGAAGACATCGAGGCGTTTAATGTCACCTTTGTATAGACACCAAGTCTCCGAGGCATACAAAAGCAAAGGTAGTATGATAGCTTTGTATACCGCTAGCTTAGTAACCAATTTGAGATAGTACTGTACAGTAGACATCTCCCTGCAAAGGAAGGCAAGCTTAACATTATTATATAAGGGTGTGCCTATGAATATTTTTGGATGTACTGTTCTTTTTAACGAGACTTGAGCATGCACCTCTTCTTTTAAAAAGGTCTTGTGAAGTAGGTTGTTATCCACGATGCAGGGAAATTCACCATAATGGTCCTCACCACCCCTGAAATTAATTGCAGATTTTGGGGACATCATTTTCCCTACAGCACTATGTATTATTTGGGTCATGTTTACCTCAGTGTAGTTTGCCAAATAATTTTAGTACTGGATCATAAGCTTGCCTGATAATTGAATAACAGGGTTTTACAAGGAAGGACTACGGATAGTCAGAAGCCAGTAATTCTGACGCCAGTCTAACCAAGTCTGTCAGATAGGCTGTCGCTCCTTGTAAAACACTGGTACTCAGCTAAATCCGGTTAGACAGGAAGCCGACCCCAACATAGTTGGGAAAAAAGCTCGGGAGATGATGATGATAAGGAAAGATTGCTTGTCTGACCTCCACGGTATAAAAAAACTTGTGATACGTGCCGGTGGATCATCCAGCTATGTACTGATGCCGCCAAGAACAGTCCAAGCTGAGATCGGTAGACTCGTGTGGCTGTTAGGAACTTGGTTACTAGTTTCTCTGTATCTACTTTTCCTTTTAGGTTGCTCCCACACATCAGTTATATAACATTGCTATGTGTTGTATAACATTATAACACGATGTGTAACACGACAACATACATAACATTATCGTGTTACACAATGCATGCGCTCTAATAATCTTATAAACAGGACCTTCAGATCTTTAAAAAAATTGACAAAGCGGATTCTCTCCCCGTTGGGGAACTGGTGGTGATTAAACTCCTCGATAAGCATGCCTAGAACTTAATCACTTTATCTATTGTACCTATCAAAAAACTACATTCAAGCCCGATCAGTTCGTTAGAAGAAAATACGTATTGGAAGCTGATGACACGATCTATAGACACATCACACAACATCGCTTGTGAACTCTCGTAAATTGGATACATCCATTAATTGACTGTCATGTATTCATGACAATGATTGACGTTCGATGATGGCCCCAGTTTTTTGGGATTCCATCGAAAATTGACACAGTTGGGGTGTGTATCTTGATTTGATTTTTAGCTGTTGTTTTTTTAACAAAAAATACGCAAGTTCTATACAGTATTCTGTTTTATATAAATAACATTACTGTACTGTTTTTTTTTGTTACTGGTTTACACGTAGGTAATTTAAGAATACAAGGATAAATATTGCATGCATCTGTTTAATCAACAAACTTTTGTATGATCACAATATAATATAGTCTCACTATTTCCTAATACTATCTGAATAATATTATGTTATATTCTGGATTTTCGCTAGTTCAATACATCACTATTAAGCTTAGGCCCAGTTTCACAATGTCCGAATATCCACTACCTACCGAATTAATTCAAAAAGGGAACAGAATTTGTATGAAATTATCTACCCAATAAACTAGCTGGAACTTATTCGTAGGTCGTGAAACAGACCTTTAGCCTTCCTCAAAATAGACAGAATTATTTCCTCATTCCTAATATTCAAACTTAAATACGAGCATACAACATTTACTGAAAACTTTTCTATTCCCCCACTTCACTAAGAACGCGAAACAATAGCTGTTCATGCGGCTATAACTTCCAAACTCATAGTTCTTAGTTCGAAAACTTCAAGAACATCAAGAGAAAACTTATCTTCGAAGATCAAATTGAATGATAACATCATGCATGAAAAGTTATCGATGTAACTTTATGTTGAACTAGCTTCCACCTGCGTTTTTCCTTGCATCTTCCATCACTTCGTGCAGCTGGATAATTATATTTTTTTTCTAAATAAATCAATGGGTCCTGATATTTTTACAGTTACAGAGAATATAGGTACAAATACAGAGATATAGATAGTCTACTACATTCCAAAATTGTTAACACGAAAAATAAAAAAAAAAACAAAACATGTCTTGCAATATCGGCTGAAGGAGTAAAGTCTCATGCTGAATTAATAGTAAAGACGTCAGTAGGTCAACCTACCCGAATCTGTCTTTCTAATGTACAAACAATGAAATGAAAAAACAATGAATCAACCTTCCAGTGATAAGGTAAGGTTCCAGTGACAGTTTGTATAGTAGCTTGATGTGCTGGCGCCTGTACCTCATTTTTGAAGTCAGTGAATGTACCCGTAGTACATATCCATGATTCCTTATTATTTTCTCCTCTTAGATTTCCTCGAGGATTTACAATGAGCGCGGTATGATGTTTGCTCATTTCTGGCTATGAAATATATTTCCAAGACTGGAAGCAACAAATTTGCTTGTTCGCGACGAGTCTGAGGAATGCAAAAATAATGGAAGATAGGAATGTTTATAGCAAAAATGTTTTGCTTAAAGATCTTGGGAGGAATAAAGTGCCTTTTTGAAATTCGTTTATAATTTTGTCTGTCCAGTTGTCTTAATAATATGTAAATTATTATACGTGTTTGCAAAAAAAAAATGATTAACTAATTTTAATTATTTTATTTACTATCCGCGTTTATACCCAAACATTTCGTACCTAATCCTTACTAGTACCTAATATTTAAAAGTGAGTTGGTTTGACCCATTGACATGAAATTCTTCGCATAGATGTATCTGGGTGTAGAACATGGTTCCCACGGAAAACCGATGAAGTAAAACACAAAATAGCCAGCAACAAAAAATGTTTTTGACAAGAGTAATAAATTCATACATGTCAATGAATATTATTTTGTGTAGTCTATTTCTGTATCGCATGTTTATTTAAATATCAATTGGTTCCTTTTATAAGTGTATGTATTTTTTATTCGGTGTTTAAAAGCGATATTTATTTCACTCAAACACATATCAACGATTCTTATTAATTAAGTATAGTTTTTTTTCTTTCATAAAAATTTTCTTCTGACAATCACAAAAAAAAACTGTAAAATCTGTCCAGCTGATCACGCGAAGATATATATAGATATATATAGATAAGATAGGTATACTCGTACGAACTTACGGAGCTATAATATTTACTTATTTACAATTGTATTCGAAATTTTGGAAAATATGAATAATACACATTACACTAAAAATATTACACTAATAATCACATTAATTACTTATCTAGTTAGGAGATTCCTCAACTGCTATTATTTAACATATTTCTGCGTCTTCAGTTCGTTAGTTAAGATTTCACATGCAGGTTTTTTCTATACACCGTGATTTTTAGTCGTCTTACAAAAGCAGCCCAGTTCATGTATCCAATGTAAAACGTAAATGTTCATCATAAAAAAATTGAAATTATGAGGTTTGAAAAATAAACTATGTCTTCTGATAAATGGTCTGCTCGACTAGTGCACAGGTATAATCTATTGTTTGATACGTTAACATTTTTAAGCTGTTTCATATTTCTAATTTATTATTATTAATGATATAAAAATAATAATCGCATCTAAAGGTATTTTATGTCGGGTACTTTAGGTGGACCACTTTTGTAAGACGACTAAAAAGTCACGGTGTATAAATATTATTTTTAGTAACAAAATGGTTATCTAACTAACATAATTATTATATATGGTAACATTTCTACCACAAAGTGACCGTTACTGTTATCTAAATACCTCAACAAAGGCACGAACATTGATAAAATGTTGATACCTCACATCACGCGAAGTTAAAATACAACTAAACTTAAACATTTTGTGTTAGTAGATTATCATAATTACTTTTGTCGACACAATTTACTTATGGAATGATGGCTAGCATATCTTGGTCTAAGATTAAATGAATGGCTGCGGGTTGTTCGTAAGAGGTACCTTGGCCCTAGCATACAGGGACCTCCAGAAGGAATGTAGTGGGTTTTAGTCAGTAAGAGTCTGATACTTCCTCCAGCTACACCCTCAGCGGGAGGGTTCATTTGATGATTTTCCACGAAAAAAAAAAAAGTTAAATGCATACTGATATGAAAATTATTCAGAGTAACAAATGGTTGAAAAGTTTAGTAGTAAGAATGCATAGACAGTCTTGGCAATGTTATATGAATTACTCCATGTAGTTTGATAAGTAGTCTTGCTCGACAAATTGACTATCTAACACGGAATTATTATTTTAGGGAAGGTTCACATCTGACGGAACATACGTTGCGTATTAACGGTCGCGTAACGCCAGCAGGCTTAGTATGGTGATTCTATATCTATTCTATCAAGGAAAGACAAAGCTCTTTCTGTCAATGTCAACATGTCTTCTGCCCGAGCATGGCTCGACCTGTCAAGTCGCATATAATCACTTTTAAACTTATGTCGATAGAAGAAAAGAAAAAGGCTTCAAAAAATGACAAAGGAAATCTTACGTCAATCTGTCACTTTTCTGTCATTATGTCCATTCTCCGGTAAACAAAACTTGTTTCTACGGTTGCCATGCCAAGCCTGCAGAATAGACAAATGTATAGAAAAACATTTAACCTTCAAATAAAATTTCAGTTAACATTCAGTTTTTACAAAACGCGAGTGAACCCACAGAAAGTTACTAGTGGTAATAAATATAAGTTTATTTCACTACGTACCAACTTAAACTGGCAACACGCATAAGTTATGGTGTTAATTTGGAACTGACAAGTTAATTAGTAACACGCCATGGCTTCGTGAGACCGTGTGACGTCACAATCCCATGGTGTTTGATTAATTTTATTTTAATTTATTGTTGACGGAAAAAAATATGAAGTAATGGTTGCAGGCAAAGACATCTAACTTTGCATGTTTATTTCATGGAACAAACGTTAAAACATCAAGCGACTATAATCTGTGAAATTTCCTTGATAGATTTTCAATTTAATCGCTGAAGCATATTTGTCATTCATAGTTGTTTAGAAAAAATTGTCAATTTCGGGTAGCTTGATTGGCCCGAGGGTGCAGGTTGTTCACAAGAGTTACCGTGGCCCTGGCACACGAACACCTTCAGAATGAATATCGGTTTTAGTTGGTTTTAGTCAGAAAGAGTCTGATAATCTCTCCAGCTGCACCCTCAGCGTGAGGGGGTATGTGATGATGTCCCACGAAAAAAGGCTCTATTTTATGTATACTCCATTTCATATTTAGAGACGTAAAACCGTTTAATCTTTACTTCTTCTAGTCTTTAAAAGATAAAATAAAGCTAACCCTATCTAATTTGTATGCTAAAAACTACAAAAAAGGAGATCTTATTACAAAGAGCAGAACTCCAGACGAGTCCAAAATATCGTAAGTTGGATAACTTAATTCAGATAAAAGCTAAAACTTGATCGGGGCTCCCAATCACTCACTGACATCGGCAAAAAAAAATTGCCTTAGATTGGTGAGGCCACAGCCCACAGTTATGGCCTCGAATATTCTAATCCAATTTTATGTACAGACTCCAGCACATCAGGCTACCCGAAACTGTCAATTTTTCCAATCAACTTTAAACCATATGCTTCAGCGATAAAGTTGAAAATCTATTAAGAAAATTTTATAGATTGTAGTAGCTTGATGTGCTGGCGTCTGTACAGTCATAATCATGAATTTTCTGTTTTTTTCGTAACATATTTTCTTTAATATAAAGGTTTGAGTTTGATATCATAATTTGGTATTCATGTTTTATCTAAACGTATTAATCTGTCCTAATATTACAAATCTGGAGAGCTTGTCGGTAATTTTGTTGGTTTGAACGCGCTTATCTCAGGAATTACGGGTGCGATTTCAAAAAATCTTTCAATGCTAAGTAATCCGTTCAGCGAGGAAGGCTTTAGGCTATTTTAATGCTTTTTATCTGAGTGCGTGTAGTTGTTCCCACCAGACGGGTGCGACAGCTGGTAGAAGCAAGTATTATTATACACCTAAGTATTAAATTGTTTTAGGTCTAAAGGTTTCGTCTAACAAATTTCGATAAATCGATTTTATTCAACTTAGAAAATTTACATTGGTACTTGCCGAACTGGAATCGAACCCGCACTCAAAATTGAGAGGCGAATCCTTCTCTTAGATTCCTTATCTGTGTCAGAGGAGGCCTATGTGCCCAGGAGTGGGACGTTATAAAGGCTGATGATGATGATGAAATTGATTTTAGAAACCATAAAATTCCAGGTGGTACAACCGCACAGAATAGCTTTTAGTATGAAATCAAACACTGAAAAACCTAAACAGTTTTTGACACCCAAAAGGTCCTAGACCATTTTCCAGGTCGAACTCACCGTTTGACTAAAAGAGAAAATGCTTTCCGCATGTAGGTCAAGAGCGATGTCATGCTCGGATCCGCTTTGAGCATAAAACAGAAAAAATATAACTGTCCACGTACTAGGGGGCCTACTCTTAGTTCACTTGTTTTTCACATACAAAGAAATTCTAACTCAGCGAAGGTAAGCAAGTTTTCGTAGAAGAAAAACAAACGAACGAATAAAGAACCTCCTCTTTTTTGAGGAAGTCGATTAAGCTGTTACAACACACAATCAGGTAATAAGGCATTTGAGTAAATTGGCTAACCAACCTAACTACTGCAAGGTGTCCAATTTTTTTTTGTGGTTAATCATTAAAATATGAATGACCCCTTCGCAGAGAGTGAAGCTGGAGGGAGTGTCAGACTCTTACTGACTAAAACCCACTATGTTCATTCTGGAGGTCCTTGTGTGCCAGGGCCACGGTAAATCTTACGAACAACCCGCAGCCCAGGAAGACCTTAACCCTAAGGGGCCCCTCCTGTGTTAAAAAGTAAGTGTAAAGGGCTGCAAAGTCGTCCGTATACTCACATGCACACATTGCTGATGGGCTACATAAACCTAAAAGTCGCAACAGCGCCCTGCAGGCTTAGCATGGCGATTGTATATCTATTCTGTCAAGAAAAGACAAAGCTCTTTCTGACAATGTCAACATGTCTTCTGCCCGAGCATGGTGCAACCTGTCAACTCGCATATAATCACTTGTAAACTTATGTCGAAGAAAAGAAAATTTTCTTCAAAAAATGTCAAAGGAAATCTTACGTCAATCTGTCACTTTTCTGTCATTATGTCCATTCTCCCGTAAACAAAACTTGTTTCTACGGTTGTCATGCTAAGCCTGGTGAAAGCATTGTTAAATTGGACTTAGAGTATACCTCTTTATCGCCATTTGCATGAAGATTTTACGAACGAGTAAATCTCTATGTTTTGGGCGATTGTTCAGGCACACATGAAATGTTTATTTGTTAAATTTGCCGAATAATTATATGGACGTCAGGGGTAATTGGTTTGTTGAAATAGTGTCGTACTCTAATGCTTATATGGCGGTCTTTTTCTATATAATGTGGTTTAGATGTGTTTCGAACAAGCTGTTTTCTATTGTATCTTATTATTTATCATCATCATCAGTCTTTTTTATCGTTCCACTGAGCATTAATCACCACGCCTGCTCAATAGATGTGGGTAATTTCAGACTTTATAGTAATTATTTTTTTACTTTCGGTCAATAATAGGTGTCCAAGATATACTTAGAAAAGTTGCATTAGTACTAATGCAACTGTTGTAATAATAATACAATTGTCTGATCTAGTATCAAACCGGCACACTCACTCGCTACCCGAAACTGTCAAAAATTCCCTTAAATTAAACTTTGAACTATATGCTTCAGCGATAAAGTTGAAAATCTATTAAGGAAATTTGACAGATACTGGCAGCCTGATGTGTTGGCGTATGTACATACTACACAAAAAATGTATTGCAACAAATTATGATGATAATAATATTGATAAGTACTTATATTCTACTAGCCGTGCCAGTAGTCAGGTTGCAGTTTCTCCCGCCGAAGCCAAAATAAGCAATGTTCCATCTATTAAGGAAAATTTTGTTAATTGGTTGGTAATTGCGAACTCTTTTCACTAATGTTTTTCAAAATAATCAAACGCCTTTGTTTACTAGAAAATTTAATATAATTACGAAGCACTGATTGGCCTTTCAAGATAATAAATCCGCTATTTTGAGTTCCATTCATAAAATGTTTATAATTTGGGACCGCCACCAAAATACTCGGTCGTTGGACTGAAATGTATAGAAACTGATTGTAAACAATTTGTAGCGAAAATTTAATGACGGCTTAATAAAATTTAAATTGTAAAGAAAAGTATGAGTCCAATACACTTTAATAGACGGTGACGTCACGTCACACCTATACTACGTGATAATTATTTTTTTATGTAATCTACCAATACTAGTGCACCAAATTTTCACAGGTCAAGATGACCTGTGAAAATGTACATACTAAGGTTGGTGGTGGTGGTTTTTACTTCATCCATACCGAAGTCATAGTGGCCTGGTGGTTAAAGCACCAGCCTTTTGAGTATAAGGGCGCGGGTGAGATTCCATGTCAGGCAGGTACCAATGTAACTTTTCTAAGTTATATGCACTTTCTAAGTTTATATTGGATGACTGATTAAAGGTCAAGGAAACCTGGACTACTATACAGTCTGAAATCACCAACCCACATTGAGCAAGCGTGGTAATTAACGCTCAATACTTCTCCGGGCGAGAAGAGGCCTGTGCCCAGCAGTGGCTGCATAAAAGGCAGATGATGATGATGATGGTGATGATGATACCGAATTGACATTTCAACCGGTTCTCCCACAATATCAAAAATGCATGACAAATAAATAACCTTAACTGTAGATAACTCTTTATCAATAGGTACTGCAACACATTAACTACAATATATTGCAAGAGAAACCAAACAAAACTGAACTGAACAAATTGAATACTACTTTTCAGTCTGGCTAGAAATAAACCTAATACAAATCCAACTATCCGTCTGTCTGCAGACTGGCCGCGTTCACGAACTGAATTCGCAACTATCCAGGCAAAACAATAGGTATTTCTATTCTGCTGAACTATACGGAACAGCTATTCGTTTACTTTTTTTTAGGGATCCGGTATGGTGAAACGGGTGCCAGTGATTAATACCAGGTTCCTATGAACAAAAAACGATTCGTTTTGCCTACTGGCTGTAACTTTTGACTATTGTGTTATGAGGCTTTTATTTTGTTTCTATTTAAAGCAACCGGCTATTAATGGTAATGTTTATTGGGGTAGTTTTACTTTGTAGAGTGTTATTAATGTTTTTGGAGTTAAGATCATCATACGTGGGGATCGGCTTCCAATCTTTTATGCAGTTAACTTTCCAATAGCTGACCAGTTCCCCGGGAAACAGAACAGTTAATAAGGCTGCTTTGTAAGACAGAGAGAGATGAGTAAAATAATTATTTAATAATTTATAATTATGTAAGTAAATTGTACAAAATCTGCTATTATTAGCCAGTCATGAGTGTTTGTTGAACATGGTGTTTAATGGCATCCCGATCGATATCGGTCACGACGGCTATTTCCTCAAAGGAGATCAGCCAGCACCGCATGTCATGTTATAGTGCATAAGTATGTGCACGGACACAGATGAATTGTATATTCCGTCACTCTCATAATCTGATATGACAACCAGGACCGATATTTAAGTGCACTTAGACACACGGGTATATCACCACCAACTTAAAGACTCCGGGTTGCATTAGAAAGTTACCTGAAACCCAAAAAGTAATTCCATGCACATTCATAGCACTTGGCTACCACTAGCCATGGTGTATATCCATAATCAGACAATGAATAAGAGCGCTTATTCCAAAAGATGGCAATATCGCAAATAGCTGCCGAATATTTACATAATTTTATTAATTTGGTTTTCCTATAATATGAAAATAAGAAAAATGGCATTTACGTGTCAACTATACAAACTAACAAATATACAAATCGTATTTACATTCAACAGACAAAATTATAATATAACGATCTATAGGTAATTTTGAAATAGTACTTGAATATACGGAACCAGTGATTAAACCCGACTTGGGTTGCCAGAATTTTTCCAACATTTAGGGGAACAATTCTCATTTCGTATTTAAATTTACGTAACGACGCATTCGTACCAGTTGCTGCTGAAATTTCAGCCAAAACAGTTACAACTTTCAACGTAATTGGTCAGTTTTTACACGATTACATTGTAGCCATGTTTTATTTTTGCTTTATTTAATGTTTGTCATTTATTGCCAAATCACTCGCTCCACGGGAGAAAGAAGCAAGTATTAACATTTAAATTAATCGGAGATAAATAAGCGATAGAATAGAAATGGGAGATATGAGTAGTATTCTAATGATTAAAAAAATTGTTGAAATCTGTCTCGTAGACTTTTTGGGCCTTACTACAAAAAAGGTAGACATTCTTTAAAACAAATACATTTTTTTCTTAAAACACGTGTCAAACGTCTGTCTAACTTTTTTGTATTAAGGCCTTTGGGTTTATTCATTACTAGATACTTGCAAATGTTTCCAGTTTTTATATAATTTGTAATAGTGTAGAAATGTAGGTAGATAGAGTATAATATTGAATTGAAACTTGTAATACACTAAAATAGCAAATACTGGCAAATAGGTTTTTTCAATGTGTATGACGAACATAGATTCCTCGGTATAGAGATGAAAGAACATTATCATCCCAAGCCTGCATTAGTAGATACACAAGCCAGAATATAAAGCTACTACACTATATCAAATTTCATTAATAGATTTTCGACTTTCTCGCTGAAGCATATGGTTCAAAGTTGATTGGGAAAATTTGACAGTTTCGGGTAGCTTGATGTGCTCGCGTCTGTAGGTACTTAGAAATATTGCCATAACCCCAGCATGTTAATAGACTGTTACACGAATCAAACGAGCCTTAGAAAATCGATAGTTATCTCAGTAATTGACTTGAGGTCAGGTACGCTTATCAATATTAAAGCGCAATCAATTAGCCTGTTGGACTTTAGGTAGATAATTACTAGGTTTTGCTAGCGGTTTCACCTGTGTTCCATGGGTAGGTACTGCGCCGTTTACCTGGGTTATAAGTAGCCTAATAGCCTTTCTTGATATAGGGGCTACTTAACAGTGAAAGAATATTTCAAATTAACCGGTACCGGTAGGTAAGTAAAAATAAGGTAACAGTTAAACATCATGATTAACCCATTAATCAAAAAAGCATAAACAAACGCCAGCACATCAAGCTACTACAATCTGACAAACTTCTTTAACATATTTCAGCTTTATCGCTGAAGTATATGGTTCGAAGTTGATTGGGAAAATTTGGCAGTTTTGGGTAGCTTGATATGCTGGCGTCTGTACGGTACCTTTAATGCTACAAAATGTCACGAAACTCAATCACCGTAAATAGTAAATACGTCTGGGGTGTTCTCGAAATGAAGTACCTAAAAGTCTATGCAGTGTAACTAAGTAACAACTCCAACGCGCTCCAGCCATCTACAAGTTAGTCTATCCCTGATTACATTACAAATGGCCTGAGGTGAATGTTAGTGAGAAAATACGATGTCCTCACTTATTTTACCAATTCTCAAGCTTTTAATATAAAATATAACTTTCTTAGCTGATAGGTATATGTTATGGTATAAAATTAAACCGAGTAAATGTAGAATACAGTTTTATTCTTTAAGATTTATTTCAAAAAAGTAACACACTTAGTTTCAAAGAACAAAAAATATCACAAATTTTACATGAATAATTTCTTAACAATATTATAATATTGAGATATTTGTTGACATCACATAATTTTGAAAACAAACTTAACTACTAATAGCATAAAGCAAACTTTTGTATAGCACACATTTATTGGCGCTTAATCAGCCAGCACTGTAATTTAATAAAAAAAAAATTAAAAGAAAAATATATTTTTTTAAAGCTTTTATAGTCCGCCATATTGGTTTTAGAATGACGTTATATTCATTTCAGCTCAATCGGTTGAAGATATCTTCTTCAAAATTGAGTTCAAAGAATCCACCGTAACATACATACACGGCAAGTTAAATAAAAGCTTTTATAAACAGACTTGACATTCGAAATAACAAATAATTTATATCTGCATCGTTTCTAAATCAACATTAGCAATCTCGTCATCTATATTTGAAGTATAATCCAAAGCCACTTCCTTCGTTTTAGGATTTATCCATTTAATTTCTGTAGAAGGCTTGAAATTAAAGAATAATTCAAAAGGTATACCAATAGATATTTCTTTGGTATCCATTCTCATGAAGGTCATTTTTTTCGTATTTATTTTGTACTGGACCATAGGGAGACACTGATCCCAATATGCGTCACTCATCATATCCATCCATTTGTGTATTTCCATTATCACTTCCATTTCATCTTCGTTAAAGAACGAAGTGTCTTTAGCTAGTTCCACTTCAACATGAGCCACAGGATTTGCAGCATAAATCGTTTGAATAATCCAAACATATTTTTTAATTAATTTACTAACGTACAATTTTGAGGGATATCCGAACTCAGTAAATATTTTCATTAATTCCAAAGATAGTTCCATGGAACTCTCAAAAACTGGTCGCAGAATTATAAAGTTAGTATCTATTTGTCTTAAGATTAGTAAGTAACAAGCTCTGGAGTTACTACTTTGAGGAAGAGAACTGTGCTTGAGGAGATTCAATCGCCATTGTTTTCCTGCTGGCCTCCTGGCTTTAAGTTTTGGGACTGGCTGTATTGATAACGGTTCTGTTACCTTACTGGTTTCTGGCTGAGGTTCTTGAGGTTCTGATGGTGATGGTATGGGCTCTGGTTCTTTTACAGGTTTCGATATAACCTTCTGCGTTACTTCTTTTACTTTAAGCGGACGGGTCGTTTTATTATTCCGTCTATGTTCACAAACATTGCACGCCGAAATAACCCAACTTACTGCAAATGTAGGTATACTGAGTTTGCTTAACAACTCTTTATAAACGATCGCAGCGCCCGTATGACCAAGAGTTACATGAGTTTTCAATATAACGTCGAAGCTTTCGGCAACTGAAAGTACTTCCAATAATAAATTATCTCTCTTTCTGTACAATTTAGTTTTCGAAGCTAAATTTAAAACAGCTAAATCAGGTTCAGTCGCCTCCATGCTCTGAATTTTTGTGATTTTGTCTTGAATCTTCTTGTCAGTACTGAGGGGATGTTTATTCATTAATTCAATATTCTCATTAATAAGATCCATATATTTTTGTTTGATTTCTACGTAGTTTAAGGGCATTGTTACGGAGTTGTCTTTGTTCGTCGCCATTTTGTGTTACGCGTACCGATGCTGGAATGTGATACTGATAACGTGGACGCGACAAGCGAGCGCGGCGGTCGCGTGCAAACTGAGAGAGGGGGAGCGCGCGCGGGGCGGTGCGACGCGCCGCTAATGCGCGACAGAGATAGCATGCTTAGCGAGGCCGGTCAAAGGCGCGCGAGGCGGCAAGACCTGTATTTAGTAGGTATTATCATGTGGTAATTTAGTTGTAATGCAAATATTAATCGGACTTAAAAATAGTTCCTGAGTTTAGTGCGTTGAAGCTTGCAAATATATTCTTTAGCTTAATAAGATTAGTTAATTACCTACTAAGGTAGTTACCATTATTTTTTTTATATAAAAACATGAATTTATCAGTGGGTGTGTGATGTGATAAGGAAACTTCAAAATAGTACACAGAATTATACCTATTTACCTACGTAGGGAGGTAAACTGTTTCTACATTATTTAAAATTGTAGTGAAAAATAGGAGTTCGTTTGCATATATCATTACGTTGACTAAGTATACACTCACAATCACCTCCCTAGTTACATATTATTTACTTATTTATGTTACAAATATTATTTAGATATTCTTATAAAAACATTATTATTAATAATAGCTACATAGTATATTAAAGAACACATAGAAATATCTAAAATATGTATCTAACGAATAATAGCACTGATATCAACTATGCACCTATTTTAAATAGAAACAAACGCAATTTGTAACCAGTAATTAGCTCTAAATTTTTGTGACGCCTGAAGAAGGCCGCGAAGCTGAATAATGTTATCATTACTGTTAATTAAATCTGGTAAGGGTCTGGTAATAAGGTACCTTTCCATTTTTTCGTGGGAAATGATCAAATGACCTTTCCCGCTGAGGGTGCAGCTGGAGGAAGTGTCAGACTTTTACTGAATAAAGCCCACCTATGTTCCTTCTGGAGGTCCCTGTGTGCCAGGTCCACGGTAATTCTTGCGAAGAACCAGGAACCCAGGCAGATGTAATATGTAACTTAACGAGCAAATAAATATTTTGTATTGTAATAAAGAATCTTGTACACTATAATATACAGGAAATTATTTTTAACACAAGGCTGTTGTGATAAATTTACTGTGAATATTAATTTTATCATAGACTGAGTTCAATAAGAAAAAATTGTCAAATACCCATAAGATTAGCTGCTGGAGTCGTATACGGTTCAAGTTAGTAGTATTTTTTTTGCGGTAATACACACCTATATTAATTGAAATACAAACCATTCATGGAACTTAAAATTAGCATGTAGTTTTCGTAATGATATTAGCCACTGCTTTAGTACATTTGATTTCTACATATATTTCGTTTAACATCTAGCGCCTACTTGAATTATAATAGCAAACTGTTACTTCAAGGTGGTAAATTCTACTACAAGGACCCATGTGAATTAATTATTTTCTTAAAAGTTATAGGTTTTTTTTATAATAAGTCTTTAATTTGCCTGCCAACTTGGAGTTCGATTCCCGCATTAGTCAAACATTATTTTGTGTGCATGAACATGACTTAGTCTGGGTGTTCCTATGTATAATATACAAAAGTGTTGTATTAACAAAAGAAAAGTATAAAATTACGTCTATCAGTTGTCTAGTAGATACCTATAGTACAATCTCTGCTTAGTTTTGTGAATAAATATATTAAGTAAAATAATCGAATTAAGAAACTTCCAATTATTAACAGACACAGTGTAATAAACTCAACAGTTAATTCTAAAAACCTTGACGTTAAATTGAAATTTCATTCATAATACAATAGCAATAGGTACTTTTTGCCCTACCTATATAAAATCCTTCCTTAACTTCGTAAATCATGCAAAGCTTGTATAATACTCTTCGATACAGTTACCTGACCTCACTCCACTGAATGCCTTGAGCTATTTGCAAGGCGACAGGATTTCTCGTCGCTTGTGGCTCGCAAAGTTCATTATAAATTCAGTATATTATATAACCCTCGATAAAACATATAGGTCCTGAAGGGTCTAGGGTGAATATACGTATTGCCGCTCAGTAGTAGTGTGAAGAATTATGCATGGGCCAACAAACGATTTTCAATTTAGAATATAAAAAGATTTGGTTTGACAATGTTTAAACTATCATGATCATCTATATATATAAAAATGAATTGCTGTTCGTTAGTCTCGTTAAAACTCGAGAACGGCTGAACGGATTTATCTTATCTAGGTCTTGAAATGTTCGTGGAGGTCTAGGGAAGGTTTGAAAGGTGAGAAGATTAGGGTAGAGTAGGGTAGAGTAGTGTAGTGTAGTGTAGATTAGGGTAGAAGAACGGGAGCGAAGCCGCGCGGGCAAAAGCTAGTTAATGATAAAATTATCATTGATGGCAGTCAAGTACATGTTTTAACCTAACCTTTTCCTAACTATATTAGAGCCTATTAGGCTTCCAGTCAAACTGAATGCAGCTGACTATCAGTGTTTTACATGGACCCAGTTACCTGGTCAATCCCATAGTAAGACTGGTTGTCAGACTTTCTGGCGTAATAACTGTCAAAGATGTTCCAATGATAGCCGGGACTCACCAATTTAACGTGCCCTTTAAAACACGGAGAAATTCGTCATGACAAGATGGTACGCGGACCAGCCTTGAAAAACATGGCACAACCTCAGGTACGCACCTTGTAGTAAACGATAGTTGCTGTGGAGAGTGTCAATCTGTACTTGCGTGTTATACTCTTAGTCGCTGCCATTGTTTCATTTGTAAAGGATATACTGAACTGGAGTTAGGGCTCTTTTATGGGGACCTCCCCGTGTTAAAGCTATAGCTTCGTCCTTGTTTAACCTTTTGATTGATCGACCCCTGCGGCTGTTACTTAGTTGTAGTTTTTTAATATACATATCATTCACATCTCCTAGTCTAATCTTAGTACATACAATACAGTTCCCAAAGTGGTTTCATTCGTCATCTATAAGAGAATAACAAACACACGAATTCCATTTATCATTGTCAACGAAAGCGACATTCGCATTATACTCGACCACACCGTTTGGGAATACCCCTCCTATTATCATAAAGTCAAGATATAAACAGAACTAGACATTGTTATCTTTATGAAAATATACGTAGGTACTTCTAATGGTATAGACGCTAGCACATCAAGCTAACCGAAACTGTAAAATTTTTCACAAAAGTTCAAAATCTATTAAGGAAATTTGACAGAATGTAGTATCTTGATGTACTGGCGTCTGGACAAGTAACACATTTTTTATGGGGAATCATCAAATGATCCCGCATCCTGCTGAGGGTGCAGCTGGAGGGAGTGTCTTACTGACTAAAACCTACTATGTTCCTTCTGGAAGTCCCTGTATGTCAGAGCTATGGTAACTCTTGCGAATAACCCGCAGCCCCGGCAAAGATGGTACCAGGAGCATTTTTATTTAAAAACTGAATTCAAAAACACTTAAATACTTTACATAGCCCCTTTTATTGTCCCACTATAGTGAACAAGGCGTCATCTTATACAAAGAAGGAATGAGCGAAAGTCGTCCTGCTTACTCAAGGAAGATTGACGATTACAGACTCTGGTTTCCTCATTGATGGTTTCCTTTACCGTCAGTCATTACTTCTACTAAAGGAAACACAAGACCATTGAATGCCATGAGAATATTCGAAATAAAGAAAATACAAAAAAATACTTTCTATATCAGTATTCACAACTAGAACAAGGAACATTCACGTAAAATCTTCAATCGACAAGATAAAGATGAATCACTCATGATTTTCTATGAAAAAGAAAATCAGAATATCTTCTCTAAATAGAAACAAAAACAGGTACACCTGCTTTTTCAATAAGCAGCTCAGGTAAGCGTTATATCTGACGATACAACAACGAATGAATATGGGTCGATTTTGAATAAAACATAAGAAACACGAGCCTTATTTTATGGAGACTGTATTTCAGGAAAGGTTTTACGTCATCGCACTTAAATATATAATGTATGTTGTAGTAGGGAGAATTTTTTGGTGACATATATTTCGTCTTTTTATGTATTAGAATGAGCTTGGCTTCAAGCCTATGTATTTCTCCTAGAATCACTTCTACGAAGTAAGTACATCAATAGAATTTCAAATTTATCGCTGAAGCATATTATGGTTTAAAGTTGATTGGGGAAATTTTACAGTTTCGGATAGCTTGATGTGCTGGTGTTTGTACGAGTGTTTTCAAGGAATGTTGCTTTTTAATTTATTAACGTCAATAATTAACTGTAAATAATGTATAATGCGTATTTTCATGCGGTATAAGTGACTATTTGCAAAAAAAAATGTTTTATTTTACATAACATTTAGGATAGTGCTTTTTGGGGCATGCGTTGGCTAATCTAGCATATAAGAAATTGTTATTATTATTTGATACTGTATTAGTACATATAAGCAATATTGTTGGTTGAACCAAATAAATAAAATAAAATACCATCATTGATAAATTGCTTATGTCTTTAGAAATTTCTCTAAATTACTAATCAAACTTTCCACGACAAAATTTTGAAGTTTTAATTGACCTTCATGGCCCGAACTAAACCTTGGTAACACCCTAGAGCCCGTGATAACTACAAGCACTTAAAACAATTTCCGATGAATCTTTGATAATTTATTTGGAGAGCATCTTAGAAAATCGGCGTCTCCGTGCGTTCTCAAGAGGCTTTCCAATTAGGCGAGGTTCGAGCAACCTGTCAGGTTGGAACTGCGATATCGATTGATATGCCAGCGTTCGGCACTTCGAGAGCTTGTCAAATATTATGTAGGTTAAGGAGTCCAAAGTTTGCTTGCTTCGAAGTACTAATTTAATTCACAGTTTGTACTGTATCATATTAATTGGTTCGAAGTTAGTTCGTAGTTCGGTTGTTCGTTTTATTCTTGTTCCTAAATTCAAGTGAAGTTTTGCTGTATCTACAATTTTGTATCTTGTTTAGTTGAGCATATTTTTAACATGGCTAAAAATAAGACTACAGTGTAAATTTGTCGTTTTTTTTCATTATTTACAAACGCAAGAAAATCTTTCTGATAGCTATTGGAAGAATGAATATTTAGGTAATAAGCTCAACTGCCTCGTTGGTCAAGCAGTCTATGTGACTGCGCGACTGTTGAACACAGGGTCTCGGGTTCGATTCCCGGATCGGGCCGAAATCGCTATGTGGATTTTGAGAAACTGTCATACAGCAGCCTGGAGTCTAGAAGTTGGTGATTGATACACCCGTACATCGGAGAGCATATAAATGTCAGTCCTGCACCTAATCTCACTCCAGTCGTGCTGGATTACCGTCCCATCGGACTATGAGAGTAAGGAAATAGAGAGTGCACCTGTGCCTGCGCAGCTGGCTGATCTCCTTAGAGAAAACGGCCGCCGTAGCCAACAATTGGTATGGACGCCATCGAATCGAAAATAAATATTTAATCCAAAAAACTCCAGAAGCCATGGCTGAGGGTCAAAAAACTTTTCTCAAGAGAAACACTAAGAAAACACAACAATACACTCATTGATAAAAACAGCATCAAATACAAATAATTCTTACTCAACGCCAGATCGGGGTTCCTTTTGGAACTCCCAAGGTCCCTAAGGAGGAAATACAACTTTTTGTTCGCGTTAACCTTTATCTGTCCTTTAGGTAAGCTTCATAGAAATTTTATACGTCAGAGGCTTTGATTTACCAGGAGTTTCAACAAGGGATTCAAGGTGAATATTTATAGTTAGTGAAATATTGATGACGTTTTAATTATTATTAGTTTATAAACTGACTAGCCGTGGTAGAGTAGGTAAAGTTATGTCATGTCATCATCTTTCGAGTATGAGGGTACTGGTTCGATTCCAGGTCAGGCAAGTACCTACCAATGTAACTTTTCATACACATAACA
Organism: Heliothis peltigera; assembly: GCA_958496145.1. Lineage (NCBI taxonomy): Eukaryota > Metazoa > Arthropoda > Insecta > Lepidoptera > Noctuidae > Heliothis > Heliothis peltigera. The sequence goes on along the minus strand of OY292345.1, from coordinate 3,287,863 downwards.
TACATATATATAATCTTTCAGATACTTTTTCAAATTCAGGTAGGTAGGTGTTATCGAAAATGTAGAAGCTATTGTATTGGTATCCACTTGAACAGTTTACTATCGAAAATTCTTGCGTAACAAGAATACTTGGAATCGGTCGAGATTCTCTTTTCAACGTATATATATGGGTTATACTGTTCTTGGTACTGCTAGTTGTGTGTCTATTAAATGGGGAACGATTTTGAGATTCCGTTTGTTTGTTACTAAGCCGCCAGTAACAAACCCCGTGTAGGTTTGTACATACCTAGAAATAGGTAATGCTATTTTGAAAGCATTATCATCGTCAGCCTTTTTATCGGTCCATATAGTGCACAAGCATTTGCGCAGACCGATGCACTCTCTATTCCCTCACTCTCATAGTCCAATGGGACGACAATCCGACATTACCGGGGCTAGATCAGGCGAAAAACTGTCATTCACGTGCTATCACCACTTTCCAGACTCTGGACTGCTTTATAAGTATCTTTAAACCCAAAAAGCGATTTCGGCCCGACCCGGGAATCAAACGCGTGCATTGCAGCTGCGCTGTGCGACTACTAAGACTCACGAGGCTGTCAGGACCTTCGCATATACAATGATTAGAACGAAATATGTTTCATAGTATATCGTGTAATATTTAAACCGTTTCAAACAAAAATGCACCACCACTCAATAGAAAACCTATGATGACTGTCCCCTAGCAACATGGCAACCCTTTAACTAGCTGATTCCCATAGCAATGCGGAAGCAATTATAATCTGACACTCTCGATACCCGCCTTTCATTTGCAGATGGCTGCAGAAAATGAAGGCGCTTCTACTGTCATTGTAAAAGGGCATGTTTACTGTTACGTTAACGTGAGTGATTTTTTAATTAAAACGTTAATTTTTAAAGTGGGCATGTAATGAGAAGGGGTAAAAAACTGCCATTACAAGCATGTGTGAGTATGTGTAACAATTACCGTGGCCCTGGCACACAGGGACCTCCCGAAGGAAAATAATGGGTTGATTTCCCACGAAAAAAAAGAGGTGTGTAACGACTTGCCTCGTTGGTCTAGTGGTCGCATACAGCGACTGCTATGAACGAAGTCTCGGGTTTGATTTCCGGGTCGGGCCAAATCGCTTTGTGGGTTTTAAGAGATTTTCATTAAGCAGCCCGAAGTTTGGAAGATGGTGATTGATATACGTTTATCAGTTGTTTAGTACCCATAGTTGTGTGAATGTTTGAAGTAGATATATTATCTTCGAATATTACCTACTGTTTGAATCTATGGATGAAATAAAACAAATTCTTCCCCATAATAACTGCAACCTTGCTGTTACTCTTTTATAAGAATCTTATCTTCAAAGAAAAAATTCTAGGTTGTATGTATTATTTTTATTACCATACAGGTTTTAAGCTAGCTCGACTAGTAACGAAAAGAGGTCTAAAAAGGAACTGCCTAGTCTATTATATGCTAAAATTGTAAAGAACGAAGTGAAGAGAAATAAAAAGTCTCTTGTATTTCAGTTAGACTGTTTTATTTGGACATGCGCATACAAAATTATTTGTAACTTACCTTTACTTTGCCTTTTGAGTATGAGGGTGCAGGTTCGGTTCCAGGTTAGCTAAGTACCAATGTAACTTTTCTGAGTTATACGTATGTATGTACTTTCTAAGTTTATCTTGGAAACCAATGACTGATTGAGGAGATGTCTGATGACTGAAGGAGAACATCTCGAGGAAATCAGCCAGCTACGCAGGACATAGTGCATAAGTAATTGCGCAGACACAGGTGCACTCTCTATAATCCCCCACAACTGGAGAGAGATCATTATCAATTACTAACTTTCAGACTCCGGGCTGCTTTATGAAAGTCTCTTAAAAAAACCCAGAAAGCGATTTTGGTCCGACCGGGAACTGAAAATTGATCAAAATCCTTTCTTAGCGGATGTCCACGTCATAAAATCTACCTGCATGCCAAATTTCAACCCGATGTGGCCAGTAGGTTGGGTTGTGCGTTGTTAGATCAATATGTCAGTCAGTCATTTACATTAATAAGTATAATTTTTATAGATTCCATTTGATGTTTTTGAATCAATTATTTTACCTTTATATAGTTTGTTAAACTATTTCGTTTTTCTTTCTCTCCACCCGATAAAGTTTAATTGTTTTATAATTTTGAACTTTAATAAAATATTTTTATATGATTACAATATGAATAAAAATTAGATTGAGATACAGATCTTTTTAATAATTTTCAAATTCATTTTACCGATATACTTTATTCGACGTATTTATTACTTTTTTTATTCGTCATTTTATTGTAAGCAATATGACACTGATATCTTACTGTTTTATTTTGTTTCCAAATTTAGACACCTCGCCACCAGCTGTCTTTGTATTATTTAAGTACAGACGCTAGCACATCAAGCTACTACAATCTGTCAAATTTCTTCAATAGATTTTCAACTTTATCGCTGAAGCATATAGGTTAAAGTAGATTGGGAAAATTTGACAGTTTCAGGTAGCTTGATGTGCTAGCTTCTGTACATTCACCTTCAGTAAGTCCCTAATATACCGCACTTTAAAATAAAACAAATAAGCATACCACAAAAATGTAAAACACTCTTGTATATAACTGTACTCATATACCTGCCTTTTATAAGCAGTCTTCCATTTATTCTCGCCTATTTAGCCCATGGAAACATCTCGTGTTACCAAGGTTTAAGGTTTGCTACAAATGAGGGAAAGCCTCTATCAAAAGAATATTTAGCACCAGCGTGTGATTACCGACTCGTTTGCAGCAAGCTTTAAAAACTCGTTTTTCTCCTTCATAATTATTTTGATGTTTGTTCGGGTGGAAAGATTCTATGTTTCGGTTGAAATAGATATTTTAAATGATACATTATGATGATGATGATGGCATCCTGGCCGATTGTCGGCTACGGAGGCCGTTCTCTTCTTGCGCAGCTGGCTGATCTCCATAAAAGAGAACGGCCGCCGTAGCCGATAATCGACCTGCAGGCTTATCATTGCGATTTTATATCTATTCTGTCAAGAAAAGACAAAGCTCTTTCTGTCAATGTCAACATGTCTTCTGCCCGAGCATGGCGCGACCTGTCAACTCGCATATAATCACTTGTAAACTTATGACGATCGAAGAAAAGAAATATTACTTCAAAAAATGTCAAAAGAAATCTTACGTCAATCTGTCATTATGTCCAATCTCCGGTAAACAAAACTTATTTCTGCGGTTGCCATGCTAAGTCTGCTGGATCCATAGTTATATCTATACAATAGAAGAATGCTGAGTTCATTCCATGCTGATTATCAGATACGAGAACCCGTAAAGTTTAATCTAGATTCGACCTACTTTCCTCTACCAACTACATTTAAATAAAATGTCTTATATTCTCCCGACATTTAGTAAAAGAAACATAAGTCTACAAAAGGTGAAATTCCAGGCTTCAGACGTGCTGTCTTTATTTACATACTTATTTTCCTTTAGAGCTAAATGCTGACTAAGGTTTCAAGTTTTATTTTCAGCTCACAGAGCACTTGTTATGTATCTATTGTTGTTAAAATTTTATTCGGTAGTCATTTATTTATGTAATGCTTTGTAAAAAGTCTGAAAACTGATATACACAAACTTAATATCTATTGAAATAATCCAAATAAGTTAAAAAAATTGCATTCTAAAAGTAACAAAATTCTAATATCAACACCAAGCTCAGCATGACAACAGTAGAAACAAGTTTTGTCTACCGGAGAAGAAACCAATAGGCTGACAGCATTGAAAAAATATTTTCTTAAATATTATCTTTGAGCGAACTAAAAGCCAGTCTTTGGGTGACGGAATTTTTTTAAATCACTTAATTGATTGAGATGAAAAGCTGTCTGTTATTTTATATGCGTTTATTCTTTTAGAGTGATCTAGAAAATTCTAATGAAGTGTCTCACCATATTTTATTTTTGTGAAGTTATAGGGGATAATCTGAAACTACTGAACTAATTATTTAAAAAATAATTTTACACTACTCTACAAAATTAGAATGGGATATAATAATTTTCCCTTTGGACATAGGGAATACAGCGAGAAAAAGTTGGTATTAAAAAAATATAGTGACTCTGATTTTAAAGGAATATAAACTTTACTGCATACTTCGTCTTCAGAACATACAATTTCGAAGAATTTTGTTCCTGCGACACAAAACGACTTACAACAAAAAAAAACCTTTGATTTCTCTTACAAATTAGAATCTTTTGATGTATGAAACGGAACACCAAATTATTAGATTATCCAAGCAGGGTACAGAGTTTGTTTTGCGATTGACGTTTTGGTATTACAATTCTAATAGATAAGGATCTTGTTTTGAAGCTTAAATCTATCGTATTTAAGTGTGAACATAACACAGTCGTTAATGTAAAACATTGGTACTCTAGCTAAATCTTTTTAGACTGGAAGCCGACATCAATCTTGTTGGAAAAATGTTAAACAGACAATGATGTTCTTGCTTTCTTAGCTCCAAGCATTCGTAGATTCTGTCTCTGAATCACCAAGACCATTCTTTGTTGTATGCCTAAGCGTAGAAGCGTAAGTATGAATATCAACTCCAATATAATCCTGCAACACGTTAAAGTAAATCATCATTCATTTTTTTCTTGGTTTTTCTAAAATTAAAGTTGGCTTCTAATCTTGCTGGATCCTGGTAATCAGTTCTTTGCATGGAGTGACAGAGGTCGGCTCCTACACTGCCATACTATAACAGCCGCGCTGGCTATCACGAGCTACCTCCGTCTTCATGGTGGGTGGGTCATAAGATGTCGTTGACCCCGTCGTCAGAAAAATCTCACACAAATGTTTTATCTAAACACTACATACGTAATGACATAACTCAACAACAAAACCCGAGAACAATAAAACAAAAATTCAAGACAAGGACAGAAAATAAAGTTCCTCTCGAACCGAGGAAATATCGCACAGTTTATCGGAGACAAGAAATATCACGTCTACTCTCCCAGGAGATGTTGCAAAAAATATGGACAGTCGCACGAAAAAGTCTTGCAATGAATTTTTCATTGGACATCGATTCATCGGTAGATATTGGTGGATGATTTTGGTTAGTTGTAAGGGGCTGATGTTTGTTACTAATGGTACTTTATTTATGTTTTAAGCATGTATTGTTATAAAATTGTTTGGGGTTTTCTTTTATAAATTACATGTTTAATTATATGCCAAATTGATAAAGCATCTATTTAATTAATAAATCAATCATGTTTAAGTATCATAGATAAAAAATGACTTAGTAGTACTTGAAAAGATGAATAAGTTTGATCTTATTTCTTAATTTTTTATTGTTTCTTTTAATGTTTATTTATCCTAGCCGTTACAGTATTTATTACACACAGGTTATTAATACGGACAAATAATTCATACAACGAAAAATACAAAAAAAAAAACAAATATTGAAGAAACTTGCTGTACTTTTTCTGCAAAAAAATGCCATAGGTATATGTATTATGTCGTGTGTATAATTTTGTACGCGACTGTACAAGGAAAGATCGTCTGCCCAAGACAGAGGACGGTCCACTTTTTGTTCCCTTGTGTGGCTCGCTGGTAACTTACAAATTCGTTATTTTCCTTCGAAAAAAAATCTTTACTCATCTCGTAGTTGTATTTCGTGACCTTTGAAGGATAGGCTAATTGGGCGATGTTGTCTTTTAATTTTATTAGCCTTTTTGAATGTAACATATAATATAAAATATATAATTTTTGATTATATTTGAATCCCAGTGAATGAAGCTATTGTCATTACACACTATAGTGCTAATCACACGCGTTAGCGGAGATACAGGTACACTCTCTATTCTCTCACTCTCATAGTCCAATGGGACGGAATCCCACACGAACGGAGAAAGATCAGGTGTAGGCCTGATACGTGCTCTCTGAGGCTCGAGTGCATCACCTACCACCTGCTGGCTGCTTTATGAAAATTCTTAAAGGCAAGACATAGGAATCGAACCCACCAATCGACCAACGAGGCAGTATACACACTATACACCTGCCGAAGGTCTTGATGATGAACGTAGATGGATATCGAAAAAAGGAGACGACTAAACAAACGATGCATGGATTTTATGAAAGATGATTGTAGGAAAGTGAATATTTATTGTAAGATGACATCGCATTGAAAAATTTGATAGATTAATGCGTTGCACTGGACTCAAATAAAATTTAAGAGAAGTTTGATAATGATACGCCTGGCACAAATAATCTAAAGTACTTGAAGTTAATGTAGTTTTCTAGTACTGACTTATTTTTTTCTCAACATACAAAAAGCCTGAGCTTAAATTGGCCAACCGCCCACACTTTCGATTTATTTATTTAACTATACTTACTTTAGAACTGTTTGTCTATTTCCATCACGTACGTCGTCTGAATTGACAGAAACAATGCTGAAAGGGCTTTCAAACCAAATTAATGTTTGTTTCGTTTTGTTTTTGGATTTTTCATAAAGTATTTCGCAGGACTTTATAACTTATTCACATAATTATATGGTCAAAGTTAATTTCAAATTTTATAGAAATAAACATTACTTCGCTGGTCAAGAGCTTATCTAGACTTAAAAACAAAATAGAGATCGATCCAATTTCGTATCAAAAATTCCACATGAAGAAATACGTTCATCAATACGTTAATGACGAAATGTATATTTTAAATAATACAATTTCCAATATATACGACACAGCGTCAAAAAACATTGCTACTAAAGTAAGCAAAGCACATCTTAATACAATCCCAAACGTATAAGAATCCATTTACAATACGTATATACATTGAAATAAGATGGGTGTGTCTGTGATTTTAGATTTTATTTTTCTTATCTTATATTTATTGAATATGAAAAGAAATAAACACAATGTTTGTAACTATTTGTAATTACTGTACTGCCCACGGGAATAAAACAAAGATTTTAAATATTATTTTTACTTCGGTTTCCAATCTAACTGCATGTATCTGAATACTAGTTTTTAACATGAAGCGACTGTCTATCTGATCTCCTCAGCCCTGGTCAACCCGATTCCCCTTGGTAAGACTGGTCAGACTTTCTGGCTGCTGACTACCCGTTACGACTTCCAAAGATGTTTAAATTACAACTAGGACCCATCAATTAAAAAAACTAAGCAGATATCAAATTCGTCCTTCACATCTGTAAATTCCATGCCACAACCAAACCCAGGGGCAATACAAATACAAAAATACCATCTCAAATACAAACATAATACAAAAATTTGAAATTCGTATCGGTTCGTTATAATATTCTCATTAAAATTAGCTTCTTTGTGGGGTACCTTATTTGAATATTCCATTCTGAAAATCTCCTCATATTAAAGTACCTGAGAACTTGATTTTGCGGGTGTTCAATACATGAGGCGCTCAAATCTTGGCCTTGGACGGGTGCGGTGGCTCGTGTGATTTACTGTGTGGTTTCACTGAGGCGATTGTACGAATATTTTATCGAATGATAATGTCTTTGGGAAATCATCAAAGGTAGCAATGAATAGATCGTTTTTTTTCCATTTCGCAGCCATGGAACCTGTTAGAATTCTATCAAGGACATCTAATATAGCTAGCTCCCAATATGTAGATATTAAATAAACGCTCAATGTATCAATATTGTGTCATATCTTATCAATATGCTGATTTCAAGACGTGGGTTATTCGTGGGTATTCAGATAGGTATAACATGAATAAAATAAAATATTCACTTATCTATTTTTTTTTATTAGCCTGTGTTGTCCCACTGCTGGGCAAAGGCCTCCCCACTTTGTTTCCACACCTCCCGATCTTGAGCGCATGCCCACCAATCACGGTGTTAGGCGTCGAGGTCATCCCGCCATCTCTTCCGGGGCCTACCACGTTTGCGGTGGCCGTCTTGGGGTATCCACTGAGCGACGATATTGGCCCACCTCTCTGGATGCATTCTGCTAACTTGTCTATAACTGTATATATTTTTTAATTAAGTAAATTTTAATTTATTTACTCTTTCCGCTAAATATTTAAAGATGTGACAATTGTATATTAATCTTTAGCTAATCATTTTGTATTTTATTTTATATTCTCATTTCTTGCAATTTAATAATTGTCTGTACTGTAAAGCTAATAAATGATAATTCAAATAAATAGCAAATGGTGTTCGTCTTTCTAATGGAACGGCACCTTAACCAACGCAAAATGAATTCCAAATTTTCTGTGTCTCAGTTTGATAGCATTTCGTATTAGCATTTTACTGTGTCTGCCATGATTTCATATGAAATTTAAATTCCAAAGACGTAAAATACTAGTCTTTATTTGATTTGTAGAAAATTTGATTTTCCTATGTCGTAGGAAATTAACATCTTCATTATAATTTATCTCATTTCAATATCAATATTTGTTCTTTGTATTAATTGTTAGGTTTGTGGTGTGGGTGGTGAAACCAATAGTATTTTTGGCATTTCAGAAGTAAATGGGAAAATTAATTTCTAAAACTTTCATTATAGGTTTGCAAATAAAGACTCGTAAACAAGTACTGACTACTAATCTAATTTGAGAAGTTATATCAGTGTAGGTTTGTCCATTTACCAAAACTATATATATATAAAACGTAGACTAATTTTTATGTACGAAGTAGGCTGTAAGTTTTATAAAAGCATTTCAACAACTTCAAATTCAACCCTAAGTTCCCGACGATCACCGATCCACGAACCCCGCTGACAGCGATGCGGATGAATTTTTTTGATGCATTATTTTAATTTGTCCTTCTTATTTTCTTTATATAATTTTTAAAGTTTGTAAATATATTATGTAAATAATAACTTTTCATTAATATTACATAGTGATAATAAAAACCCTAGGTTATCGGGGTTATCATTCCACACAAACTACGTCGTCTCCCCCAGTTAGTATTACCATATTATTCTATATTATTCACGCAATGTAATCTAAAACAGAATTAATTAATTCAAATTCACGGCAGTTTCCTATCCAAAATAATTTTGGTCGTATTATAAATGTACATAATTAGTGATACAAGATTTTCGGTAATATATCAAAGCGAGTGTATGGGATTTGGAAATGCGAACAGTTTGTGATTAATTTTGTTTTGTAGTTTGTGGTTATGAGTATAGAGAGTTTGCGGATTGAAATCTGGCTAAAAGCTATTCTTTTTTTAATATTCGCTAAGCTTTTGCATGCTTCAGATAAAAAAAAAATGAAAATACATAAAATCTATTTCTATATTCTGTGCTGTATCCTGCAATGGGACTACAAAAAAGCTGATTATGGTGATAAGGTACTATTTTTTCACAGGAAATCATCAAATGACTCTTCCCACTGAGGGTGCAGCCGGAAGAAGTTTCAGACTCTTAGACTAAAATGCACTATGTTCCTTCTAGAAGTCCCTGTGTGTAAGGGTCACGGTAACTCTTGTGAACAACCCGCAGCCCCTGCAGATGACACCTCATTTATAAAGTATGCTTATTGGGTTTCTCCAAATAAACAAAAATAAAAAGATCGATGAAAAATTTCAATCAAAATCCAGCAATGTATAAGTCGTGGTGGCCTAGTGGTAAAAGAGCCAACCTCTCAAGCATGAGGGCGTGGGTTCGATTCCAGGTCAGGCAAGTACCAATACAACTTTTCTAAGTTTGTATGTACTTTCTAAGTATATTTTGGACACCAATGACTGTGATTCGGATGGCACGCAAAACTGTAGGTCCCGGCTGTCATTGAACATCCTGCGCTGTTTGTTACGGGTAGTCAGAAGCTAGTAAGTCTGACGCCAGTCTAACCAAGGGGTCGCCCGGGTGACTGGGTTAAGGAGGTCAGATAGGCAGTCGCTCCTTGTAAAACACAGGTACTCAGCTAAATACGGTTAGACTGGAAGCTGACCCCAACATAGTTGGGAAAAGGCTGGGGAGATGATAATTTCATATAAAATACAAATCCTTTATTATAAATAGTCAATCAATTAAAAACAACCCAACGATTTAATTTCAGCGGCAATGTTCACTTCAACCTAATATGCCAACTCGATGCCGTACAGTTAGCGAGTTGCATACAACTCCGCAACTAAAGCGATTACATTCTTAAGGCTCGATTCCACTGGCATGCTGCACTCTGTGTTGTACAGGGACGATTGTGTGTCTGTAGGGGACTGTTATGTACAGACACACGAACATCAAGCTACTTCAATCTGTCAAATTTCCTTAATAAAATTTCAACTTTATCGCTGAACTTTGAACCATATGTTCAAAGTTGATCAGGAAAAAATTTACAGTTTCGGGTAGCTTGATGTGCTGGCGACTGTACAATATATGACACTAATGTTTCTTCTGATCTATTCGCTCCAGCAAACAGAAAAAAAAATGCATGGGTACATTTCTATAATGTTGGTGAAACTGTAACTTTTGTCCGCAAACAAACGCTAGCTAGTAGACTCACGATGACGCGCAAAATTATTTTGTTAGCGTATATTTTGGTGGAATCGTACCTTAACGTGCACTGCTCACTCTGATAACTGCATGTAATTAACACTTAGCTAAGCTAAATATCTAGAAACTGCCACGTTCAAGTCAAACTTCTAATAACAGAACGTTTTGATATTGTATTGCGATTAGTATTCATTTTCAGCTGCTGTATTCAATTAAGTCATCATCACAGCCTTTTTATCGTCCCACTGCTGGGCACAGGCCTCCTCTCCCACGAAGAAGGATTGAGCGTTAATCACCACGCTTGCTCAATGCGGTTTGGTGATTTCAGACTTTATTGTCCAGGTCTCCTCGAGATGTTTTCTTTCACCTTTTAATCAGTCATTGGTGTCCAAGATAAACTTAGAAAGTACGTATAACTTAGAAAAGTAAATTCAATTAAGTATTTTTACGAGACAATACACTGATTGGAGTGAACGATAGTGTGCAAACTGACTGCCTCGTTGGTCTACCAGTCGAATAGCGGGTTCGATTCACGGGTCAGGCCGAAATCGCTTTAGGCGACTTTTAAATGACAAATTATATTTATTTTGCAAATAGATTGAAATCAACACTTTTACACGTCAACACATTTTTTATAGAAAGAACGAGATGAGGTCTTTCTTAAAGCAGCCTGAATTTTGGAAAGTATTTATTGATACACCCGTGCATCGGACAGCACGCAAATGTCGGTCCTGAGCCTGATCTATCTCCGGTCGTGTCAGATTCGACCCTTCGGTCTAGGAGAGTGAGGAAATAGAGAGTGCACCTGTGTCTACGCCAATGTATAATCCTACTACTATTATAAAGGCGAAAGTTTGTAAGTATGGATGTATGGATATTTGTTACTCTTTCACGTAAAAACTACTGAATGGATTTGAATGAAACTTTACCACAATATAGCTTATAGTATTTTTTATCCGGGTATGGAAAGTACTTCCCTCAGAAAGCGGGTGAAACCGCTGGCCGAAGCTAGTATTGCATATATGCAATAGTCTTTAAAGGTTTAACCTGCATTCAAATTAATAGAGATACTTGTACACCAACAATATTCTTCGAAACACTATTCTAACTAGGACATCAATACCAGGAAGAGAATGCAATTTCACCTCAAGCGCGGTTTCGAGTAAAATCAATTCGATTGAACGCGAAATTCCCGCATTTCGGACATTGATTAACGATTACCTTTCGAGTAATCGAGTCCATACATACTGGTCAACGAAAAACCGCTATCATTAATTCGGAACATTATTTTTCACTTCATTCCTTTTTACGCATGATAAACCAGGTTTAATTAGGTGCTCAAATACTTTGAATTGAATGTGAAATTGCTAATGTTTAATAAATACACAGAATAAATACGTATACCAGTGTCTAATGAAATATTGGCTCGGATTGAATAAAATAACTTAATAAGCTACACCAACTGTTTCTACTTAAAATTGAGATTCCTATGGTGTGTGGCAATGTTGTGCTACATTATTGTGATGCATACTGCCTATCTGACCTCCTCACTCCTCTCCGTTTTAGAGTTAAAGTTGATAAATTATAATAGCTTGATGTGCTGGCTGAACTTGATGTGATGTAGTGAACGGCGGGCGTTTTGTTTTTTTACCTTCAACAAGTGCTGATTTATCAGCTTAAGGAATTTCACTAGTAGTCAACTACCCTATTTTTTATTTGGTCGGGTAAGTACCAATGCAACTTTTCTAAGTTTGTATGTACTTTCTAAGTATAACTTGGACACCAATGACTGTGTTTCGGATGGCACGTTAAACTGTACGTCCCAGCTGTCATTGAACATCCTTGGCAGTCGTTACGGGTAGTCAGAAGTCAGTAAATCTGACGCCAGTCTAATCAAGGGGTATTGGGTTGCCCGGGTAACTGGGTTGAGAGGGTCAGGTAGGCAGTCGCTCCTTGTAAAACACTGGTACTCAGCTAAATCTGGTTAGACTGGAAGCCGACCCCAACATAGTTGGGAAAAATGCTGAGGAGATGATGAGTCACCCTATTTAGCTATACAACATTATATCATACACACACCTCTAATTTATATTCCATACACTGTTATTAATACCTTTTCTATTAAGATAAGCCAGTACATGCTCCTCATATATTCAAGCTTATGTTGGCTAATGGTACCTTCGTAATAGCCACCTGATTTACGATTAGTGCCACGGCAGAACATGATACTGCATTTGCATACATCACGATTAGGCTTCCAGATTGTTCTATTCTGGTTACATTAGCCATTAGGTAACACCACAAAACTGCCTAAATTTAAGTAGTGTTACTTATAAATGATATGTAGTATATTGTTGTAGGTTTTTTGATTTGATGAACAATAAAAGGAAAGTTTGTAAGATCTTTACACCTTTTGATACTTGCTATGCAAGAGTACATAAAAATTGAATTTTATTGACTGAAATGTACCGTCTTGTCAAGACGAGTTCCTCCATATTTTGGAAGGCACGCTAAATTGGTGGATCCCGGTTGTCATTTGTACATCTTTGGCAGTCGTTTGGTAGTCAGAAGTCTGATAACCAGTCTTATCGGGTTGCCCAGGTAACTGGGTTGAGGAGGTCAGGTAATCGCTTCGCGTAAAACACTAGTACTCAGTTGCAGACTGGAAGGCGAATATTCAGAAGATAGAAGGAAGATTTAATAAAATAAAACTGTATGCTACCACACGGGAAAGTTGTTCCATTTTCACGCCAAAACGGCTTTACCGATTTGGATAACATTTGGTACAGGGATATGTGATAAATTGTAGACGAAGATATGTTTTGCATCCGGATATTAAAAGGAGAATCCCCCGTAAAAGCAGGTCCAAGCGCAGCAATTAGCTATCGTACATACCTAATATGAACGTTAGCATAAAGTTCCCTAAAGTAAATTATTAATCCAAGCGGACAAAATTGCGAACGAAATCTAGTTTAAGGAATAAAAATAATTCATCATAATATTATCTCATGATAAAAATAAACAAAAACGAAACGACGTAAATACACATTTTCCGTGACATTTCTAACTAAAAACACTCAGAAATAAAATGAGGACCGTCCATAAAAGTATCTATTTCATGGCGAAGTCATAGTAAGTTTTTCGCTTCGTTGGACCGAGGAATTGCTGTCGGGCCCGCCTTTCATTTTATTTATACCTTGAAAAACTAAAACTACAGACACTTTTCCGATTAATTATTTATTTTAACCGCCTTTCTAGCTGTCTGCTGAAAGCGCTCTATCGCGCTTGATTTTCCCGGGCGTTTTAAATCAGCTTGCTCATTGGCTTTAAGCGGCTGCATCGCTTTTTTTATTTCACTGTCTGTGATACTTTTTTAATTGCTCCTTGGTTTAATGTCCATTAGTGGATTGTAGTGTTTTAACTTGCTGCAGGTTTCTAGGTTCTGTTTTTATATTTTTTTGCCTCTTTTCAGTTGTGGAATGCAACACTAATTTGAATAAAGAAGACATTATACAACTTGTATTGATATTTCTCAGATGTTTATACAAACACTCTTTTGTGAATTTGGTAAAAAAAAAATGTTGGCGTGATTTTTTGGCGACTGTACGCTTTTTCGGATCCATTGCTGGATTGCAATTTGACGCGGGTCAAAACTGCTTACCTCTCAAATCAAAGCGAGCGTGAAAAACCGAAAAAAAGAGAAATAAAAAAAAATCGCAATCACAACGCAGAGCGCTGAAAAAATGGCTCCATCCAGTTCGGATCACACAATCTATTCCAAACTATTGCGCGGCGAAATCAAACGCATCATCCGCGAACAAAAACTGGATGCACTTGTATCATGGCCTAGATTCTTCCATCATTACATTGCCCTAATTACAATTTAAACACTAGCTTCACTAACTACGCACATCCGGATCAAAATCATAAATTCTTCGTCAAAAAAAAAATTGACTATCTGACAACTAATCGGTCCCGAAGTTCTTGAGATTAACGCGTTCAAGCAAACAAATTCTTTAGCTTTATAATAGTCGCAATCTACGATGCCTTAAAAAAATGTCGCTTATATATTAGTCTTCAGTACAAAATTAAATGTTTATTCGTTTTAGCGTGAACACGTTACATCTTTCAAAGACACAAACACATTATATTTTGTCTGGTAGAAATGCTTAGTCCTTGATATTTATATGTATCGTCATTATACTAATGTGCATATGTATCTAAATTTTATAGCCAGTCATGCTACACCATGGACAAGGTCATGCCAAACCCTGTACGAAAGATCTAAGATTCAAATTAGGGTAAGGGCAGGAGAATGATGATGATGATATATGACGATATATAAAAACCTACATGAGACATTCAACGTACGGACGCCAGCACATCAAGCTACTACAATGTGTCATATTTTGTTAATAGATTTTCAACTTTATCTCTGAAGCATATTGTTCAAAGTTGATTGGGAAAATCTGACAGCTTCAGGTAGCTGGCGTCTATACAAAATATAAACCTCAACCTCTCTACGATCATACACGAATAGGTTACTCCTCATGAGGCAAACCTCTTAGTTCTACGATCAGCACGACATAGACAAAGATACATCTGTATTGCAAATTAAAAATAGCAAGTCAGGACCCTTTCCGAATTGAAGGCAGAGTCTCGAAACAGATGCAAGAAAAAAAACCTCGATTGCAACTTCTGCAATATATTACTTTCACGCCCAACAGCCGTTGTAATCTTAGACTACTTAACCAACTGGATAAGCCATTAACAAGCCTTCTTCTTTATCAGAATTACGAGAGCGCCGCTTATACTCGTATTTACCCATTAATGTGCGACAAGTATACCAAGTACGATAGCATATCAAGCTACCCATAGCTAGCTAAACTGACAAATTTTCCCAATCAACTTTGAATCATTATGTTTCAGCGATAAAGTTGAAAATCAATAATTTCTTTATTGATTTGACACATTGTAGTAGTTTGATGTGCTGGCGTCTGTACATACATTCTTGTGGTTAATCATTTTAGTCAGATCGAAAATAAATGAGTTATCGCTATTTCTGCATCCCATGCTTTAGAGATTCTTGCTCATGGCGGTTCCAATTGATTCAATGATCTAAGTTTCTAATCGCTTCTCTTGTTTATTCCTTTGCGATACGACTGTACAAGGTTGTAGTTGACAGCGGGTGATTTATTCCTTTTCAGATTTTTAAATGCAATAAGGTTTGCTGTTATTTCTTGCAATTTGTATAAGTCGACTTGGAATGGTTGACTAATGAAACATTTGTAGTTTGCAGGTCTAGGTTGATTAAACGAACAAACAAACCACTACATAATTTTCGTATCGACTTTATGAAGATTCTCGCAGTCGGTATAGATTTGGCCTGCCAAGGCCGCGTGATAATAGTTCGCAAGAGTCACCACGGCCCTGACCAAACTAGCCCTTCCATGTCAGCCAATAGCGGGAGGGGTCATTTGATGATTTCCCAATATGAAAAGAGGTGGGATTATTTGAGATAGCTTTAAAGTTTAAGTTTTTTCTGTGTGTTTTTTTTTTAATTATCGTAATATTAATTTTATGTTTTTTTAAAAGAACGATTGTATTTTCTTGTAACCTTGTCACAGAAGAAAAGTATGATCTTGGCTTGCTTAAATATTATTGTTTTTATATTCATGTTAATTTTTACGATAAGTTTATTTTGACAGCAAGCGATGTGCTTTGTACGACAGTAAAGTTTCAAAGATTTTAGACGTCGATACCATGATATAGGAGTCTTTACAAACCAAAACGTATAGTCATATATACTGTGTTTAAATTATTAAACCCTATTTAAGAATCGTTTCCCTGAAATGCTGGTAAAGTAAAGGAATATAAGCTATTGACTTGCACCTCATACGGGTTGCCGACACTTTATTCCTTATCGCAACAAATCCGGGATTAAGGGAAATACCTTTAGAGGAATACTATGTTCAAGGCCTTGAAGGTGCTTTTGATATATTACACTTACCGGGAAATATATATCGCTTACTTCACTCTTTTTTTCGCAGGAGAGAAAAATATGTGGCAAAATAATTTTGTAGGTATGTGGGATTTATTATTTTCTTTGTAAGTTACAGCCTTTTTTTTCGACTGTACCTTAAGCTAGTTATACAGGGTGTAAGGGACAGCCCTCCGCAGACTGGTAGGGTGCATTCAGCTCCTTATTTTGAATCATATTCCATTTGATTTTTCTCGGGATTTTTTTTATAGTTAATTTTTCTTTCTTTCAATGCAAAATTACTTGCTTTGTACGCAGCACTTCTTTAAATGAAAAAAAAACAGCATACATTGCTGTTGAAATAATCGTAACTATCGACGCGTGAAAGCTGTTATTTTTGGTGAGGTTTCAAAACAAGTCAATTTTACATTATTTCCATAACGTTACTGAAACAATTTCATGAACCAGTCTTCTTAGTATGGTATATTGAACTCACCCCATCAGTCTGCGGAGGGCTGTCCCTTACACCCTGTATTTTGACGTGTTTGTTAAGTGTTATGTATTGTGTAGACTGTTTTTTCTTTTTAATTTTACACCGAAAATTATTCAAAACGCGAATATTGTATCCATTTAAGCGTAAAAACCACGACAAATACAGACAAGAAATTGTATTTAATTAATATTAGGCTTTAATTCTACCGCAAATCAAATCATAGCTTTGAAAATTACCATACATTTTATACACAATTTTAAAACAAAACACATTTTGTATTTTAGTATTGCATAAAACAATTAATCCTTGAATCCGTTAATTTAATTACACGCTAATAACTTCACATTAAAATTCCGATGAATCAGATTCAAAGGCTTTTAAACGTATAAAACATTTATATGAATACTGGTGATAGTTTCTAATAATAATAAATGCAGAAGTAAGTTATTTTGTACGTAGTGATTTCACGTTGATATATACGGTTGCGCGGCTTAGAACTAGGTATAGGTTGATAAAAGTCATTATCATCTGCCTATCCCTTTTAAAACTGTATTGGAGTCATCTGTCACTCTATCTTGAAGCTGTTGAAGGATAAATTTTATCTT
Organism: Heliothis peltigera; assembly: GCA_958496145.1. NCBI lineage: Eukaryota > Metazoa > Arthropoda > Insecta > Lepidoptera > Noctuidae > Heliothis > Heliothis peltigera. The sequence goes on along the minus strand of OY292345.1, from coordinate 3,270,306 downwards.
TTATTAGGTTGGAAAATCATTAAATGACCCGCTTCCGCAGTTGGGTGCAGCCAGTCAGACTTTTAATGACTAAAACCTATCTTTGTTCCTGCTGTAAGCTTAGCATGGCGATTCTATGTCTATTCTATCAAGAAATGACAAAGCTCTTTCTGTCAATGTCAACATGTCTTCTGTCCGAGCATGGCGCAACCTGTCAACTTGTAGACTTATGTCGGTCGAAGAAAAGGAAAATTTCTTTTCTACGTGTCAAAAGAAATCTTTCGTCAATCTGTCACATCTGTCGTTATGTCCATGCTCCGATAGACGAAACTTGTTTCTACGGTTGCCATGCTAAGCCTGCTGGAGTTTTTTTAGGCCGCGATAACTCTTTCGAACAGTCTCGCAGCGAGAGCAAGCTTCGGTCCTAAGATTTCTTAGTTGAGATGGCCAAGATGGCTTAGCCAAGATGTCTTTCTGCTATAGTAAAAGCTAGTAGGTGATATTCTATCTAACGTAAACACCGCTGGACAAACCTCGGAAAAAGCTTCATAATCACGTATTTCAGTACACATTTCGAATAAAGGCTTCATAAATTGTATAAAACAAAATAACGTCGTCACGAATTTTTCTCCCATGAATGGTCTTGTTAATGTTTATTAAGCTCCTTTGTTTAAGACAAAAGGTTTTTCACAAAAACTCGGCTATTTTTTGCTCGGTGAACAAATTACCACAGAGCTGTATACTTAAGGGTGAAATTAATTTAATTGTGGTAGCATTATCTAATGTTTTGTTTGATGCAGTTGTGTTAAATATAGGAACAATGTGAGTAATAATGTGGTAAAAATAATGTTTTTATTTTTTACTCTGATTAGTTATACTCGGTAACGAAATATTCATGAGAGTTTCTTTAGTCTTTTACCTTATGTATTTTGGAAGGTAAATTATTTAAATGGAAACGTCTTAAAAGTGCTCTATACTCTCATCTCTTATGTCTCGTCTCTCGTCATCCACTCTCGCATTCCACACGGTTGGGGCCGACGATGGACAATGTCACGATGGATGCGCTCCCAACTAAGTTCGTCCAAAGTCGCTTGTCTCCGCCCACATCTTGTCAGCCAACCAACGTCTACATGATAGATTTTCATACCAACTGGACCAAGGTGACCAGTCAACGGTTGGTTTGCAACGTGTAGAAGGCCTATTATATACACTTCGGGAAGTGGTGAAGTTGAATTGAAGAGCTCACTTTTGAAACTTGCCTACCTGCCACTTGCCTACCTCACAACCCGCCAAGTACCTTCGTATGGCACTTGTATATATTTCCCGAATGTTAGTATACAGACGAACAACTTTCTGGAAGATTGTTAATACTTATTAAATTTGTTTATATTCATACGCGCTAGAACAAATACAATCAGTAAATGCGGATATTTCACTTATAGTAGGTATGACAATTAAAGGAGTGCACAGGACTGACCGTGTGATTTACCTTAAAGAAAAAGAGAAGTTATACACAATCAAATATAGAACACAGAATATAAAAAAAAAAATTGTTATTTCTTTTTTAAATTAATAATAAATGATACAAATGGTTTTGCTCGTTGGTGTATTAAACTTATACCTCTTTAGTAATAGAAAGCGGTCTATATAAAAGTTGTAGAAGTCTGAAACGTTTTCGGGATAAAAAAAAAATACTCAAATTAGACAACGAACATTTTAATGTAGAATAAATGTTTTGTTTCATGTCCTTTTAGTAATGTTCTGAAACCATTTTTATGTCGTCCAAATCTCTAGACAGAAGAAATATGTAGAATTCAAAACAGACCACAAATAGAATATCGAAGTAAAAGAATTTTTACCAATCGAAAAAGCGTGTAGCGTCTTCATCAATGTAAGTTTGTAAATCCTAACGTTAATGCTATCTGTTTTCGTGGACAGTCAAAGGCAAGAATTTGTAGTTACTGTATTGAAATCTTAAAGGAGAATTCTTCTTCTTTCACGTCAATACGAGTAAGGAAGATTGTGAAATTCGCTAGTATTTCGAGCAAGTGGAGTATCTTTCAATGCCTATTTTGGTATTTCCTACATGAATTTTAACTGAAGAGTTTTGTACCTATCTGTATAATTTATGCAAGAAGTGAGTTCTAAGTCTAGTTGCACTTTTATGTTCCACTCTGCGTCAACCGCATCTTCTGTCTATCTTGGTTGGATAGATTGAGTTATAATTTATTTTAAACCGGTTAATGATTTGCCTAGCCCTCAACGATCTATGTTGGAATCGGCTTCTAGTTCTACAAAGAGCCACGGCTGGTAAAACTGATTGTCAGACTTTCTGGCTTCTGAACTGCCAAAAATGAAAAGTTTACAGCCGTGACCTAAAAATTTATCGTGCTTTCCAAAACATGGAGGAACTTGTTATTACAAGATGGTCACCCATCCATGGACTGACCCCGCTAAGTGTTGCTCAATCTTATGATTGGTCGACCCGTGTGGCTATTACTTAACCACGAGCTATTTTCGATGTTGTTTCGATGATATATGTGTCCATATACACACATTATAACTTAAAATACCCTTTATTTGAATATCTGACTTTATAACTTTGCAAGTGATATGAACTGCGTACATTAATGATAATAATAGATGCTAGAACTATAAAGCATACAACGATATAAGGGTATTCTCATAATATTACACAAGATGTGTAAAATGTACAACATTTAGTTAATATTCGAATGTTTCTGAATTCGCCCGCGGCTCACGAACCAAATGGTATCATTACAATTATTACAACGCGGTATTTCCACTAGTTAATTGGGTTTAATCCGAGGCAGCTTTAACCGTTAAAGTGATACTAGCTGTTGCTAGCAATCCAACCCCTTAGCCCAAAGGAAATATTTCAGGTTATCTCTGATCTTAGTTTCATTAAAATCGGTTTAGTAATTTTGGTGTGAAAACGCGACTGACAGACAGACTAGCAGACAGAGTTACTTTTGCATTCATGATAATATTAGTAAGGAACGTCTGAGGACTTTGAAGTAGTGGTTATAATAATGGTATAAAAAGTCGTCATAATCATCTGTCTAGTCTTAGATTCCAGTCTAAGTAGTTGCAGCTAAGCAACAGAGTTTGATTTAGAGCGACTGCCTGTCTGACCTCATCAGCCCACCTGGATAACATTTACACATACCCCATCCCGTAATAGTCTTTTTTTGTGGGAAATCATCAAATGAGCCCTCCAGCTGTGGGTGCTGCTGGAGAAAGTGTCAGATACTAAGACCGACATTGTTCCTTCTGGAGGTCTTTGTGTGCCAAGGCCACGGTGACTCTTGCGAACAACCCACAGACACACAACATAAGTTGCCTTCCAAAACACGCATAAAAATTACCCCAAATAATTAAGATGATAAAGGATATTCTTCTCTCATAATCTGACACGCAGTGATGAATGAACATGTCTGTTTGTGTAACACTTTCGCTTCCTAAACTGCAAACAGATTATCAGCACTAAAGCAAACGGTCACCCATCCTATCTCAGCCTTACCACTACATTCTTCATCACAGCCTTATTTATCGTCCCACTGCTGGGCACAGGCCTCCTCTCCTAACGAGAAGGATTGAGCGTTAATCACCACGCTTGCTCAATGCGGGTTGGTGATTTCTGACTTTGTAGTCCAGGTTTCCTCGAGATGTTTTCCTTCACCTTTAATCAGTCATTGGAGTCCAAGATAAATTTAGAAAGTACGTATATAACTTATATAATATACGTACGTGTATAACTTAGAAAAGTTACATTGGTACTTGTCCGACCTGGAATCGAACCCGCACCCTCATACTCGAAAGGCTGGTGCTTTAACCACTAGGCCACCACTACATTACCAAGGTGCAATTCCCTCAACTTTATACCTACATATGTAGGAGTATACGTAAAGATGGTGCAGTACCACCAGTATGACGAAACTTGCTGTGAAACATGTATATTTAGAGATAGCGCTTTGTCAGCACTGCCATGTTTGCGCTCAAGAACTTCAAACTTACATTAGTTGCGGTGTTAAGGTTCTTGGCTACTGCAAGAGATAATTTAGAGAGCTATAGATGCTATAAATGACGTAATATACCGTTATTTTTTATTAGTGTAAACTTTTTATAGAAGGTCGATATATTTGCGATTGATCATGGTGCCTGCAACAATGCCGAAATATCAGGAACTCAATAAAAAGGTACACGGTATCAATCTCATTATAATTAATTCAAATGTTAATGACCATGCAAGTTTTAATCAACAGGTCGACATTATTTCGTCAATAGTAATATTATAGTGTACGTGATTAAATCTATTATAAACCTGTATATTTGGTTGGTTACTTTGCTTGACCGAGCTAATCTTTGCCAATACTGAACCGATTTGAAAAATTATTTCAGTTTTAGATGGCAGCACATTTATCGAAGAGGAATAATATATAGGCTACTTTTTATCCATTTGCGGGAAATAGGTGCCTCAAGAAGTCGGCGATACCTCTGGCTGAAGCTAGAACATCTTATAACGTGCAGACGCCAGCACATCAAGCTATCCGAAACTGTATAATTTCCGCAAACAACATTGAACCATAAGCTTCAGCGATAAAGTTAAAAATCCATTAAGAAAATTTGACAGATATTCGTAGCTCGATGTGTTTGTATCTCTACTATGTACGAGCTTGTTGTGGATAACAAGCTTAATACTCTAACACACTGCACCTCGTACTCTAGAATTCGGACAAACTCCATCGTTCAACTTCTAGATTTATTACACACCAGGCTACTTTTATCGCTTCACTAAACTATATCGGGCTTGTTTTCCACCAGGGATTAATGCATAATATTATACCGTGCTCTAAAATTGACGGTCTACGTAATACCTACATACAAGTACCTAAACAGCCCGTATTCATTGTTCATAATTTACAAATACCATGTTTTAAGACGCTTTTATATTAGCATAACTTGTAAGTTACGCTTTTTTGAACTAAACGAGCCTTTTCCCAACTACATATGTTGGGGTCGGCTTCCAGTTTAACCGGATTCAGCTGAGTACCAGTGTTTTACAATGAGCGACTGCCTATCTGACCTCCGCAACCCAGTGTTACCCGGGCAACCCAATACCCCTTGGTTAGACTGGCGTCAGACTTACTGGCTTCTGACTACCCGTAACGACTGCCAAGGATGTTCAATGACAGCCAAAAGCAAGTAAATACATCGACTTAAAAACTGAAAAGTAAAAAATAAACACATATATGTAGTTGAAAAAATACTAAAAACTAAAAAGTGTGGGGTGCCTTAGTCAACATTTCTCGTACATAGATTGAGTATGCCATGCCTTTTTTCACAATAATTCTTATATGATTTTTTTTATTTCATTAACATTTTCTGTTTGTATTAAATTATTTATATTTAATTTACTGTGTTAATTAATATAAAGTTAATAGTTAGTTAGCCTATAACTACATTGTATATTCAGAACCATACACTCTCCAAATAAAATTTTATCGCTATCACGTCAGTCGTTTTCAACATAAAAGCGTAATAAACATACAAACTCGTTCTTACAATACTAGTTAAGAATTTACTTCGGCACTTATAATGCTCATTCATTATCATCATCATCATATATGTCATCATTCCGTAATATGATCAGATTGCAGTAAATTTGTTCGGGATTCTCACCTGTTTTGAAGGAGTTTTAAATGAGCCACCATTGTAAGGCGATTAAAATAGCATACGCGGGCTGTATGTACAGTCAACGTCAAAAATGTTTATTGAGAAGAAAGAATTTACATCATAGGATAATGTAAATAATCAATGTGTGGCTATCGAATCTACAGCATGTTTAGTATGTAGTATCGATAGCTATTCTATTCTATTTATGGAAAAATCGTCGACACTGGGTCGAAGATTCTGCCAACAACCGATGAAACGAGAAGGAAGATGTGATTGAAAAAAATGTAAAAGCGAAGGTAAACTGAAATTTAGTATCAATAACAAAATATTTAGTAACATTTTATTTCCAAAGAAATTTGTAGAAGAAAATTTGACAGCACCTTATCATATTAACTACTATGTAACACACAATAAAACGCACTACAACTTTTACACTTCTTTACAAGTTTTATTCAAAACTTTAAGCCCTTGTCCTTATTATACCTAACTTCATTAAACAATCACTCTCCCAAACTTAAAACACCCTCTTTTGTTCGAAGCGAAACCTCTTCGTTCGAGTATACACACTTCTGCCGTTGACTGTACTTCGTTAATGTTGTTCTTAGTTCCAAACTTCTCATAATAATTGGTTAAATTAATCAGGATTTGTTCCGTAGAAAACAAAGTTGATAACCGAGAAGTTTTTGATTAAGTAGTGTGAGAGCCGATTTGTTTTAACTGGAAATTTTGTACTGTCGCGTTTAATTGATTTTAATTATGAATTTGAAGTAGCTGTGTCTGGAGGGACTGAGGAATCATGATCGGAAACTTTGTTTCTTATGTTTATGAGCGAAGTTTTTTCAAGGTCAAGGACACTTTAGTGTCTAATCACATTTTTTTGTTTTGGATTGAAAATATTATCATCGTCCATAGCGCATCAGATGCATGGGATATAAAAGCTAAAATAATCGAGAGTTCATCTGAATTATGGTACCAATTATGTATAGTTAAATTAGAAAAACAACGTGGCAATGCTGCCAGCCTCTTGGGCACGTTCGCAATAGACAGCGATGAGGATGAGTTTTTCGATGCCTTTTAGTAATTATATATGTAGGTATATAATTATGTATATTATTAGATATTAAGTTTGTGTATATGTACTATAAATAACAAATGTTCTTTTACAAACAATAAACTATATTGTGTTTTTTCTTAACACCTTTGATAACCAAATTACATGAACACTGAAGGCTATTACATTTTATTTGAAGTGCTTACTATAAAACGGGAGTATCGTCCTTAACTAGCGTCAAACGGCCAAGTTTGGAGGGTTCGCTAAGTTTGTCAGTAATTTGACAAGTTTAAACAAAGGTAAGCTTTACTTGGTCCACCTTGCATTTGCATTTATATGAGCCATCATTATAGCTCCTACTGAAATTAGGTAAATGTGCCCTTGAGATGGGAAATAAAACCCGCTAAGTGAGGCTAGAGATCTCAAGGTCAATAAAATTTAGGAAAAAATTAGGACAAATAATGGGATTCGTTTCTTGTGGGTAGTTGCGTATAATCTGATTTTTTTATGATTTATGTATCCAAGTTTACTTTCCAAACCAAAATTATTATTAGGTATTACGTATGTAAATTGGTATTCTTGAAAGATGCCATCAGACAGAGAAGTAGGAAGAACAAAATATGCTGCGCCGATCCCAAATAAAAATGGCAGGAGTATGGTGATGATGAACTGGTATATTTATCATCTGTGCTTTCCAAAACTTTTTATAATGGGCCGAGCCTACTGTAATTAATTCACAACTAAAAGAAAAACCCGGTCACTATAAGAAGAAAAAATTTTATTCTGCTGTTTTTACAAAAAGGTTTTAAGCAATAAATAAATAGAAAAGAATAATAGTAGTAATAACATTATTCACTTGATTGCCATAAAAAATTGGTACCTTAAAGTAATACACATGACTAAAAGAAGTAGATGAACATAAAATCGAATCAAATAATATTATTGCATAGCAATATAAAATAGCAATATTTTTGTTCACCTCCAAATATATTATTTACGTTAAAACCCCGCTATTTCAAAATATACAGAATAATTGTAATTTGCGAAGCTATTGCGCTTAATCCACTTTTAGCGTAACTTAAATTAGCTTAGTTGAGATAGTTAACAAGAAAACCAGAGTTTCGCTGAGTAATGCGTCTTAAGTTAGATCCTATTGTGTCACTTGCCGTAACTATTCTATTCTACAATTTCTTAGCTAATCTGTCCGTGTCCTTAATTTTCAAATAAAATTAAGTTGAGTTTTTTAGTAAAGAATATCTGAAGTATATTCAATAGTTCTCAATATAGTGTAAACTTTGTATCTATTAGAAAACACCATTCCTTCTGGGATCATCATCATCTCCTGAGCCTTTTTTTATGTCGGGGTCGGCTTCCGTACTTTTTGGGATAATTTCAAAAATATGACTTAAGTAAATTCATCATCAACATATCAGCCCTAGGAAGTGGTAAACTTAGAGTTTTCTTTTTGACTTCCAAAAGTTAGAGTTAGAAGCGTCTTGTGTCTACTGCCTAGAACAGCATCATCACACTTGGATTGTAAGCTTCTGCAGTATTCGCTTGAGCAAGAAACTGGATGAGAGCTTCCGAAGGATTTTCGGTCTCAGGATTTTTCGCTCGCTTTCAGGAGCTGATTGATGATGATGATGATTCGGTCCTCACAAGGCGCCTTATTATTCAGCTCTTTTAAGGCGATTCTGGTTTTATACTGGCTGAGGTACGGGATATTTTCGGTGAAGTGTCGGGTTAATATAGCTCTTGGATGTGGATCTGATTGAGGTAATGGGGTTTGATTTCATTTAAATTATTTCAAAAATTGTTGTAATAGGTTTAATTTTTTATCTCTTTACTCTATTAACATTAGGTAGGTACCAATAAAATTGAACAATCCTGAGTTTCCAAAATTTCAATAAAACTATAAATTTTCACATTAGAAAGTCACTCATAGCTAAAATGTTCGTTCGCGTCGTTCCAGCTGTCATCATTTGAATTTGTAGTTGTCAATTGTTTATTGTCGAGCGTATACACACGCTAAGTTCCCTAAGATCCGACTCGACACCTTTCGCAAAGCCTAGTGGCAAATCCGCTAGTGTGTAAGCTCTATGACTACTAGTATTAAACGAATGTAGGCCTAAAAGCATTTAACTAGTAATTAAAGCTCAAACGAACATAAAAATGTAAATGACATATCCTATACATGAGAATGAACGTTAAGAGCATCCTGTAAATGAGAACAAACAGCTTATAGTACTTAATTACGGATAATGAGCGAACACTTTTAAATAAATGACACGTTGTGGTAAATGGCACTGGGGCAACGTAGGTAAATATTTATTGTAAAAATCTTAACAAAATATCACTTGTAGTATGTGTAAAAATTTGAGCAAGAATAGTTTGTCAATATCAGACCAACATCGCTATAGGTAGGTTGTGAAACCTGTACGCCATCATCAGCCTTTTTATCGTCCCACTGCCGGGCAGAGGCCTCTTCTCACATAGACAAGGATTAAGCGTTAATCACCACGCTTGTTCAATGCGGGTTGGTGATTTTAGACTTTATAGTCCAGGTTTCGTCGAGATGTTTTGCTTCTGACTTAGAAATTAGGTACACAATTACTTAGATTTTTTTTTCATTGGAAGTCGCCTGACCTACAATCGAACTCACACACTTATAACCTGTGAGGCTGGTGCTTTAACCACTAAACCACCACGCCATTGTTTTCCACAATAAACCTGTTAACCAGATGCAAATCTAGACTTTAGTTTCAAAATAAAGAAACAGAATAAAAACGCTATAAGTACGAGAGTGTAACCCAAACTCCTTAGAAGTAAGTTAGCATAGCATACCAGCTTTATTAAGCTAAACATGTAAACAAAATACTACATTCAAACAACAGAAATTTAAACCAAATATTCTATTTGCCTATAGACAAACAAAATCCTAGCAAATTAAGCCACACCAAACCGCAATTTCACGAAGAAATCTCTAAAAAGTATTTAAAAAACTCCAATCAAAAACATTGTTGGTATTTCTTGTACAATATTCTGTCGCTAAAGAGCCGGTGCTCATTACACGGTAATTAAAACTGCATGGTCGGATTAGTATTTGTAGCAGAAGCTCGAGGGAGACACACTGTTGAAAAGGATGGGGAACAAAGTCGTGAGATGGAATTTTAACTGTCCTTCGCCAAACTGCACACAATCCATCTGCGTTCATCATCGGCATTCATCATCAGCCTATCGCAGTTCACTGCTGGACATAGGCCTCTCCAAGTGCACGCCACTGAGATCGATTTTCGGCTTCTCGCATCTAGCTCCTGCCAGCCGTCTTGCGGCTTGTCATCATCATCGGCATTACGATTAAACATTCGCCACCCTCTCCCCCGTAGTGATAGCGTGATAATGTGTAGCTTATATGTTGACCCGACCTCTTAGTTACATTCATGCCGAATTTGAAGCAAATCCATGCAGTACTTTTTGAGATTATCCCGGACACACATACAGACAAACAGACAAAAATTCTAAAAACTATATTTTTGGCATCGATATTGATTTTAGATCACGCCCTAATTATTCTTTTAAACAATATGCAATATACAGTTTTGACTTTTCTACGATTTTATTATATGATATTTTGTTTATTTTAATACCCGCCTGCGCAAATGCGTAATTGGCTGTAATATGTCCGGATGCCATCATTGAAGATTATGCTTACCATTTTGCCTGTCCGTATATTCTTCTTTCAAGAATGTGCTGAACTTAGTTGCATATGATTAGCCAAGTTGCTTTCAATAGAGGCTGTAATGAGTTCATCCCGACTAATGAACTAGCAACGTAAACACGTTGCCGTTGCCTTGATGGCGTTCATACGAATTTACTTGTCCCAGAATTAGATTGGTTTAGTAATTGCGAAGACGTTTTAGCTTATTCGCTTTCCTTAATTTTCGAAAAAGAAAAAAATATGTGTTAGAAATCATCGATAATATTCTTCTACTTTACAGTATTTTAAGGAGACTTGTAAAAAACAACTTATCTGTGTGGAAATAAAATTGAAATTTCAAGGTTAACTTTTTTTGCGTATATCTAGCGAGTCTGGATTTGAAAACTCAAATTATGTAACTTCTAACGCCACTAACGGCCGAAATTAATAACCTATCTATCCGTTGTTTTGCTTACTAGATACTGAATTTTGACATAAGCCCCATATAATTTGTGTCAAATTCCTATCTCTAGTAAGCAAAACAACGGATAGATAGGTTATTAATTTCGGCCGTAAGAGGACATCAACAGTAAAAAAAGGACCTTTGTAAAGATTTTTAAGGGGGAGAAAGTAAACCAAATAATAATAAAAGAAAATAAGTGCCCTCGTTTTAAATAATGTCAAGAGCTTTAGCGAAAACCTAATTTGAGAACAATTTAAAGTTATAATAACATTCCCCATTCTACACAAATTAATTGCGGAGCCAAGTTAAAGTTGACAATTCTCTTAGGATTTTTGGGGTTTGAGACCAAAATGTGAAACTATAGGAATCACAAAAAGTATTTTCTTCAGTAGAAATCTTTTACGGATGTTTTTGTTCTATCAAACTCAGGCTGCGCCGAGTGACTAGGGACGACTCCCGACCACCGTACCGCACGGGTCTTCGGGCGGTTAGTTTTGAGTGGCTCACCGTCCGTACGTTAAAGACGACAAACCCGTGTTGGCGGCGTCTTCTGTTCCACGCGCTCCTCGAAGAGATGTCAGCAACACAGCCCCTTAGAGCCAGGGTCTGCCAGGGCGACGGGTTGTTCATAAGAGTTACCTTGGGCCTGGCACACAGGGACCTCCAGAAGGAACATAGTGGGTTTTAGTCAGTAAGAGTCTGACACTCCCTCCAGGTGCACCCTCAGCTCTAGGAGTCAAAAAAAAACTTAGACGGCTTGACAGGCGTGACATTTTCACAAATTAACTAACTCAAAATATCAACAACTTTACACTCAAAGGAGAATACAAAAAAGATGGCTAAAAGGCAATTTAAAAAGATCCCCATTTTCCCAGCTCAACATTTTCAGTGTTAATTAAAACAACTAGAGGGAGTAAGATCGCAGAATGCTAAGACGCTAACGATTTCAGCTCGTATAGGCCCATTATCATGCAACGTAATAGCAATTACACGGCTTTGAACAGCACATAATTAGGTGTTCAGACACGCAATACATATTGTTCAGAAGTTTAGAACACATGTTTTTGATTGAAGCAATTTTCTGCTCAAGAGTTTCTAAATTGGATAGATTTTTTTTCAAGTTCATGTTGTTTTTGATTATAAAATTGTTATTCGAGAACGTTATAGTAAGGTTAGTTAGGTTCAATTTATCGACTAGATGGCGTAGTGGTTAGTGTATGTGCCTGCCACATCATTGGTCGCGGAATCCGTTTCCATGTAAGTCAAAAAAATGTGCATTTGCATGGGTGTTTGACTTAGTCTGGGTGTTCAGCAATATGTATGTATTGACAAAAGAAACGTATATAAGTACGTTTATCAGTTGTCTTAGTATCCATAGTATAAGCTCTGCTTAGTTTGGAACTAGAGAAAGCGTTAATGTGAAGAATATAAATATTATTGAAAATTATTTCTAAACTATTTTCTGTTGATTCCAAGCCGAACACAATACAGCAAAAGGTAAGATTCGAATACTTATCGAAGTTCACATTAAAAACCAATTAAAAAGGAAATTCTTTCTTTTGCACGAAGTTTTGTATTAAAAAACGATTTATAGTTGTTTATTTTAACATCGACATGACAGCTAAGTACAACGTTACATAATACTACTGTACCGATTGCTTTGAACTTTCCAAATTAAACTTGATACTGTTTCGCATAAAATCTTTGCTTCAAAGTATGCAAACTATGTTTAATAACATTAACGATCCAATTAGATTAATCACTCTTGAAATTTCATTTGTTTTTATTTCAGTTCAGTGCGTTATCTTAATTGAATTGTTCAATGATATTATTAGAATAAAGACTGTTATATTATTAAAAAGTATGATTGCATGTAATATAATTTTTGTATACGTACTTCTAAATATTTTTAAAGCTAATTTTAAGGTTGTATTCAAATTTTATAAACCTTTATTTAAAATGATCATCATCTGCCCAGCCTTTTCCTAAGCTATGTTGGGGTTGGCTTCCAGTCTTAACCAGATGTAGCTGAGTACTACTGTTTTACGTGGAGCGACTGCCTGTCTTTCGGCTTTGCCTCTTCAACCTGGTCAACTCGAGACCCCTTCATTTAATATTATATAATATTCCTCACAGATTATATATGTGTATATAGTCATCAAGTTTCAAACTTAGCCGAGCTTGTACTATGGATGTGAAATACCATGTTCATGCACAAAAATGTTTGACTAAGTGGGAATTTAACCCGCGAACTACAGCGTGGCAGGCAGATTCACTTCAGGTACGCCATCTGGTATGTCTATTACTTAGAAGTAATCATCAGAAGTAAGTAGCATCATTGCTAGAACCCCAACGAATGATTTCAGAATTTTGCTAAATATCTCAGTATCCATAAAAACAATAATATTTAGAGATCACACCATCGATATAGGAAAGACTAGATGGAGTGTTTAGTACAAAACGGAACGTTCATATTGACAGCATGTTTGATGCGCGTGTGAGTGCCGAAAGTGTATGATTATCGCGTCTGCATTTGTGTGCGTGTCATTCTAATATACCAGCGCAAAGTGATTACCCCCAAAATGTGGGAAAATTAAAATTTGTGCAGTTTTATTCACATTGACATAGGTGATAAAATTATCTTATAAATATAAATATAAATATAAATATAAATATAAATATAAATATAAATATAAATATAAATATAAATATAAATATAAATATAAATATAAATATAAATATAAATATAAATATAAATATAAATATAAATATAAATATAAATATAAATATAAATATAAATATAAATATAAATATAAATATAAATATAAATATAAATATAAATATAAATATAAATATAAATATAAATATAAATATAAATATAAATATAAATATAAATATAAATATAAATATAAATATAAATATAAATATAAATATAAATATAAATATAAATATAAATATAAATATAAATATAAATATAAATATAAATATAAATATAAATATAAATATAAATATAAATATAAATATAAATATAAATATAAATATAAATATAAATATAAATATAAATATAAATATAAATATAAATATAAATATAAATATAAATATAAATATAAATATAAATATAAATATAAATATAAATATAAATATAAATATAAATATAAATATAAATATAAATATAAATATAAATATAAATATAAATATAAATATAAATATAAATATAAATATAAATATAAATATAAATATAAATATAAATATAAATATAAATATAAATATAAATATAAATATAAATATAAATATAAATATAAATATAAATATAAATATAAATATAAATATAAATATAAATATAAATATAAATATAAATATAAATATAAATATAAATATAAATATAAATATAAATATAAATATAAATATAAATATAAATATAAATATAAATATAAATATAAATATAAATATAAATATAAATATAAATATAAATATAAATATAAATATAAATATAAATATAAATATAAATATAAATATAAATATAAATATAAATATAAATATAAATATAAATATAAATATAAATATAAATATAAATATAAATATAAATATAAATATAAATATAAATATAAATATAAATATAAATATAAATATAAATATAAATATAAATATAAATATAAATATAAATATAAATATAAATATAAATATAAATATAAATATAAATATAAATATAAATATAAATATAAATATAAATATAAATATAAATATAAATATAAATATAAATATAAATATAAATATAAATATAAATATAAATATAAATATAAATATAAATATAAATATAAATATAAATATAAATATAAATATAAATATAAATATAAATATAAATATAAATATAAATATAAATATAAATATAAATATAAATATAAATATAAATATAAATATAAATATAAATATAAATATAAATATAAATATAAATATAAATATAAATATAAATATAAATATAAATATAAATATAAATATAAATATAAATATAAATATAAATATAAATATAAATATAAATATAAATATAATGACTGGATGTCACAGGATCAGTCGGAAATCTATTGAAGAAATAAACTTATGTATTATCAATAAGTATCTTACTAAATTACAATAAAATAATAATGTTGATTTCGTAATACCATTTTACAATATTAATCGCAGCATCAAAAAAGAAGGTAAAAATATTTCATACCTTGGCAATACTCAAACAATATGGAGTCGTTTTGTTGTTATTTTGCCGTCGTAATATTTTCAAAGAAATGCATAGATATCTATACATATTTATCATAAAATTTCAAACTTACCTATGACAAGAGATGTTCGTATCCTTATGTTTTTTTGCAGTGTAGTTATTACAAAGTTTCACTACACAAACCGTCATTTTTGAATTTTTTTGTGAAAAATTTACAATGTAAACACGCGGCAAACGTCTGTCGCGTAATGGCGGCCTGTGGGTGGGGTTAAGCCAAATTGATGTCTCTGATCATAATGCATTTTGACAGCGCGTACTAGGCATCTAGACACTTCTTATATCGATGGATCACACAATATTGCACAGAAATAATCCACAAATTTTTACCCCACACAATACAGGCCATAAAAATTTAAAAAAAAAATTGCATAACGTATTTCATTTCAAAAATGGAATTACTTACTAGAGAGCACGTCTATTCAACTTTTTCCGAATTACCCACGCTCATTCCCACTGCAGGAACTTTGAAACGAAATGAGCGCGGAAATGCTCGCAACGCAGTGTTCACATTAAAATATAATAACAGCAAGTATACTTAGCAAAAATCGAATCGTATAAGGTCGTGTAGGTACTGTCAAGAGTATTATTTAATACTGAACTCCTGTCAAGGCATTTTAAACTGTATGTGCTATAAGTTAAGGTGTAATTTTGCGTGGTTCTAAAAATGAAATGTAAGTCTGAAAAATATGGTGCAAAAGCAACACTATTAGCTACTCTTTTTCTGTTTACGAGCGTTTTGTTTGGCAACGTATGTTAAATTGAAATATGTGATTTATTCTGAATACGCTGTAGGTTTTTTCATTAAATATTATAATAATATTCGGCGTACAATGGATTATGGTTTGTTTAAGCTTTAAATGTTAAGCAGGTTTAGAGGTTACTTCGCATTTTTTGTTTGTCTTATGACCACTATTTTATTATGTTGACTTATAAAAGGTCTTAGTGGCCTAGTGGTTAAAGCTCCAGCATCTCAAATTAGAGTGTGCGGGTTCGATTCCAGGTTACGCAACTTTTCTAAATTATACTTACTTTCTGACCATCTTAGCCACCAGTAACTGCGTAAACATTTAGAGGAAACCTGGACTATAAAGTCTGAAATCACCAACCCGCATTGAACAAGCGAGCTGAACAACGCTCAATCCTTCTCTGTGTCAAACTCAAAATCATTTGTTCAAACTTGGCTGTAAAACAGCACTTTTTGACGTCAAAATTACAAAAGACAGCCCCCAAAACGCCCACCCTTCACCACATCCTATGTGTTTTTGCTGGGAAGAAGTGGCGCAACAAACTCCCCAGCAATGTGAGTGTGAGAGGAGGCCCGTACCCAGCAGTGTGACGATACAAAGGCTAATGATGATACGCACAAGTATATTGGTCATCCATTCAGTCCGAGGTTTGAGAAGACACAAAGCTTAATCTCATTGACATACACGTATCAAAATATTGCATACAAGAGATAGAAGATAACAAGCGACAAGGGATACAAGAGAAAGTGCAGTAAAGGGCAAAAAATTATTTTTTTTCGTGAGATATCATCAAATGTCGGGATCCCGCAAAGAGTGAAGCTAGAGGGAGTGTCAGACTCTTACTGACTAAAACCCACTATGTTCCTTCGGGAGGTCCCTGTGTGCCAGGGCTACGATAACTCTTGCGAACCACCTGCAGCTCAGGCAGACCCTGGCCCTATTGGAGGGGTCCTATGTTGCTGACATCTCTTCGAGGAGCGCGTGGAACAGTACGCGCCGCCGACACGGGCCTGTCGTCCTTAGACGTACGGACGATGAGCTACCCACACTCACTACCCACAGACCCGCGCAGGACAAAATGATCTGTTAATAATATAAACGCAACATAAAAATCTAAAAAACAAATTATTATTTACATCATCCATAGTTATGTATGGACAAAGCCAACATTTATCCAAAATTGCGATATCTGGCTTATCCGAAAATATGTTCCTATAAATGTTATTTGTTTGACGTTTGATTTGGCTATCCGCCACTATTAGTGTGGCCGTGAAAACTGTGGATAACAGCACACTTTTTAATGACCCAATAACATGAAATTGTACATTTACATGATTTTCAACCTTTTTGTATCTGACTACTTGTGAAAAATAAGCTTATAGTGGGTCAAGAATAATGTAAGCTACAGAACATTTACAGCCGCCAGTACATCAAGCTACGCGAATCTGCCAAATTTTGCCAATCAACTTTGAGCTATACGCTTCGGCGATAAAGTTGAAAATCTATAAAGGAAAGACAGACTGTAGCAGGAGTCTATACATCGATTAAAGTCTATAATATTAGGATGATTTTGCGCTTTGAGTTTTAAAAGGTCTACCAGCGATTACTGATGCTAGTGGCGTTTTTGTTCGACCAGGACTCAACCAATTTCAAAAAAGGAGTCGGTTCTCAATTAGACGTTACATGTGCTTCATGTATTCAGAGATTACTACAAGAAGTCTAAAACTTTTGAAAACTATTTCACCTCAAAGCATAAATTACAAGCCATGACTGGCAAATATTTACCACCAAATAAAAAAAAGGAATTCTCCTTTCAAGTAAATTACTAGTAACAATTTTATCGAGACCAATTTGCAAGCTAAAGTAAACAATCTAAGCTCCTAAAACCTAGGAAAATTTCGCCTAGTTTACTTAAACATAATAAGTTGTAGTAAACGCCGCAACTTACATTATGCAACCCAAAATTATTACACCGCATGCGCGAAAATGCATTTTAAATCTTCCCGTATAGTTTTTGAACCGCGAGTTTAGTGGCCCCGTTTTCCGAATAGCTGTGAAAACGTAGATAGCATTTGAGCCCTACCATATATTTTTAGAAAAGAAAAAAAAAATCTGATGCCGGGCTCGAGTATATTTTTTTAATACATTCATTGATTGTTACTCTCTTTATGGCTAGATTTCAGCCTGTTGAAATCTGACACGTGTTTTATTCGCATATCCTGGATGCGAAAATAAAAGTTCTTTTAAAAATACCTTTAGTTTTCACAAACTGCTGTGACGGCGATATGTACTCAGTTTGTGTGGCCAATTTTTCCATGTGAAATCATCAAATGATCCCGCTTTGGGTGGTGCAGCTGGAGGAAGCGTCAGACTCTTATTGACTAAAACCCACTATGTTCCTTCTAGAGGTCCATATATGCCAGGGCCGCAGTAACCTTTGCAAACCACCCCCAGCCCAGACAGACCTTGGCCCTAAGGGCCCTCCAATTTCAACTGACACCTCTTCGTGGAACGGGGTACGCCGGTGACACGGGCCTGTCTTCCTTAGAGGTACGGACGGTGAGCTACCCAAAACTCACCGTAGCATTTGTCTATACGTATTTCATGGGATAATATGAATGACCAGTGCTACTAATGGACACATTTTTTTTTTAATTTGAGTAAATTAGCGAATTTCTAGTAGTGAAATTACAGGGTTATCTCCCATACAAATGATGAATGTTCTTGATCATTATGCAGTTGACTAAATATCTGTGGCAGCCACAATACCGGTGAGGTCTGCGGTCAAACCCTTGTCAGACGTGTAACACTCCATTTCGGGTTTGTCATCTCACTTTATATTAGGAGTAATGATAGGGACAGCATGTTTTTTTGAAGGTGTATCCTAATTTCGTGACAATTACATTTAGAAGGAACAAAAATGGGTTTTAGTTTTAAAAGTAAAGGAGATTAGATAATGTATAGTCGTGGTGGCCTAGTAATTAAAAAGCATGTCTCAAGTAAAGTCTGTCAATGTCTCAAGTATGAGTGCGTGGGTTCGATTCTAGATCAGGCAAGTACCAATGCAACTTTTTCTAAGTTTGTATGTATTTTCTTAGTATAAAAGATAAAAGTCATTTATTCAAAGTAGTTTGAAAATCAGCACTTTTTGAAGGTCAATTTTACAAAAGACAGCCCCCAAAACGCCCGCCCTTCACCACTCTTCCTATGTGTTATCGCTGGGAAGAAGTATATTTTGGACACCAATGACTGTGTTTCGGATGGCACGTTAAACTGTAGGTCCCGGCTGTCATTGAACATCGTTAGCAATCGTTAAAGGTAGTCAGAAGCCAGTAAGTCTGACGCCAGTCTAACCGGGGTATTGGGTTGCCCGGATAACTCGGTTGAGGAGGTCAGATAGGCAGTGGCTCCTTGCAAAACACTGGTATTCAGCTAAATCCAGATAGACTGGAAGCCGACCCCCACATAGTTGGGAAAAGGCTCGTAATGTCTTATAAATAGAAATTATAAGACATTACGACAAATAGATTTAATTACCTCTGTGAGCTTTGCATAACCAGAAAACTGACCGCGACCCCGCAGCGCTGAGCCGCGGTCACCCGTTATGTAGGTACCTCAAATTCTGCGGCATGTCTGATATTCAGTGACTAGCTCTGTGGTCGTGACTGATGTAAGGGAGCTGGTAGCAGTAGACTGTAGATATGTTGCTAGTTAGCTGCAGGCTCAGCATGGCAACCGTAGAAACAAGTTTTGTCTACCGGAGAATGGACATAATGACAGAAAAGTAACAGATTGACGTAAGATTTCTTTTGACATTTTTTAAAGAAAATTTTCTTTTTCTTCGATCGACATAAGTCTACAAGTGATTATATGCGAGTTGACAGGTCGCGCCATGCTCGGGCAGAAGACATGTTGACATAGACATAAAGAGCTTTGTCATTTCTTGATAGAATAGATATAGAATCGCCATGCTAAGCGTGCTGGTATGGTCGCAGACTTCAGTATTTGTAAATTAAACTCTGGATATTTTGAACACGTCCCTTTATTGCGCAGAGGAAGAAGGCAGATACTTACAAAAGTTTCAAAGATAACACAAAACCAATACCGATAAAAAACATAATAAACTGTGAAAATAATAAATATAGCGGGACACCTTTTTCACACAACGTCGGTTAGCCCCATGGTAAGCTATTGACTAACTTGTGTTATGGGTGCCAATACGACTGATAAACTACATAATAATATATATTATAACACCCAAACTACAGCCAATTAGCATGCTCATCACACTAATGTCCACTGTACCGGGAATCGAACCCGCAACCTTCAGCTCGGCAGTCCAAAGTGGTTACTATTGTCATAAAAAATAATAATAAGACCTACCTAAGAAACGGTTGTCAGTGTATAAAATGAAAGTAATGACTTGAAATGTTACTCGATCACATTTTAAATAAAAATTTAAAACTTAAAATAAAAATTCTAAAAATATAAAAGTGATATGCACCCTGTACAGTTTCCGTTTAAAAGTGAACGCTAGTTGGCATGAACTTTGATTGTAGTTCACGATTGACAAATAAAATAGGAAAACGTTGGCGCTATACGTAACGAGGAGACGTTACTATCGGTTTTAGTTTCGTATTGAATTTTGTGTGATTTTTTATTTACAGTACAAAAAGATACATCATTTTCGAAGACCAGATGGCGTTGTGGTTAGTAAACATGCCTGCTACGCTATAGGTCGCAGGTACGATTCCCGCATAAGTCAAACATTTGTGTTTCTTAGTATGTATATCTAATGTGTTTGTATTTACAAAAGAAAAGTATATAAGTATGTTTATCAGTTGTCTAGTACCCATAGTACAAGCTCTGCTTAGTTTGGGACTAGATGACGTTGTGTGAATGTGTGAGGAATATATTAACTGTAGTTAATGTGAGGGTGGATTTAGGACAAGTTCAGTATTTATTGACACCAACTGACTAACAAATATAAAAAATGATTTTGCACAGTGATACAATTGTTAAATTAGTACTTGTCACAAAATCAATTTTACTTAGGTATGTGTATTACAAGTTTCAAGTCTTTTGTGTAATGAGCATTTTAGTTGACTGTCTGTTAAAATATATATTTTATACGAATAATTAATGTATGCAAACATTATGTAGGTACACATTTATCAGTGGGTTGTGTTGGCACCCACAACACAAGCTAATCAATAGCTTTCTTTTGAGCTCACAGACGGTGGGAGATAGGTATCCCGATATATTATTATACATTTATAAATAGTATAAGTAGGATTTGTAAAGATAACATTGAATGTAAAATTGTATTTTCTCACAAATTTCAAGAAATACTTCACAAGTCAGTACAGCACAGTCCAAATCAAGTAGAAAAAACCTTAAAAGATCACACTTCACACCAACAAAAATAGTAAACTTGGATGGTTGGAACCGAAGAGTCGCCGTCTGCCAATTTTAAATCTCTCATTGATAGTGGCCTCAATATTTTTCAATTTGTTGCCTAAACAAGCCGTTTGCGACGAGATATGGAGTAACAAACGGGAGTTCCTAGACTATTTATGGGCACTGATATGTCGATTTACGTTAAGTATTTTGTTCTGAATTCTGTGCTGCTAGTGATGGGAATGGAAA
The DNA here is from genome assembly GCA_958496145.1 of Heliothis peltigera. Classification (NCBI taxonomy): domain Eukaryota; kingdom Metazoa; phylum Arthropoda; class Insecta; order Lepidoptera; family Noctuidae; genus Heliothis; species Heliothis peltigera. The sequence goes on along the minus strand of OY292345.1, from coordinate 3,248,754 downwards.
GATGGTGTGGTCATTGGGTTTAATGATATTGCTTAGATTTCAAGTATAGAAGAAGACACTGTGGTTAAATTTAATATTAGAGTTGTTTTGAAACTACACTGAAATGTTTTAAATTCATTGGTTGTGATTAAAACATAATAATGAGGTGAAAAATAAGGTCCAAAAATATATATTGTTGTCGTGTTTTCTGTTTTTTTTTTTTTTTTGCAAAAATCAAACTTCACACCAATATAAAAGTGAAAGTTTGTAAGCTTGTGTGTATGTTTGTAACCTCTTCACGCTCAAACTGCTGAACAGATTTTGATGAAACTTGGCAGTGATATAGCTTAGACATCAGAGTAGCATATAGGCTAATTTTAATATCTGGGTGCATCGAGTGAAAACTTGAATTATGAAATGTATAAACCAAATGAACCCTGCAGATTTTCTCAAAACTGTACCTAACAAATAGAAACAGGATATTAAACAATTATTAACAAGGACAGCATTCGACTCAATGCCTGGAAAACCAAAAATAATATCCAACACATTTCATAGCTTGGCATGGCTCTACAGTAGCATCGTTCCACTGCGTACGTCATTCATCCAAACCAGCACTAGAAATGTGTGCTAGGATTGAACACACATTTGCACTTTGCCATTCAATGTCATTTTTGGGTTTCCGTACAAACATAGTGAAGGGGGAGTCCTCTTTTAGGGTGTTTCTTTTTAAAGTGTGAATTTGTCCATCATAGCAGCTTATTTCGCCAGCAGGTCAACCTACCCGAAGCTGTCAAATTGTATCAATTGAATATTTAGCCTTACGGTATTGTGATAAGGTTGAAAATCTATAAGAGAAATTTTGCAGATTGAGGTAGGTTGATGTGCTGGCGTCTGTACAAGAAACGACTCAGAAGAGTCTTCTAGGATAAATGGGCTATCTAACAATTCAATTCTTGAGGTTAGACTAAACAAACAAATTCTTAAATTTTATAATTATAAGCTAGTCATTTCGTTCTTAATGAACGTAAGAATGACTGACCACGTGTATAGTAAATGAAATATAAAGAAAAAACCTTTTTTGATATTGTTTTATCAAAATGATTTCGAATTTCAAAACGTAAATATATTTTTTTCTATAGTTATGAATTGAGGTTGTACAAAAATTTCACCATAAGCCAGTACATATCATTGACAACGATACCCTTTATTTCACAAGAAAAAGAGGGTCTAGCCTTTATACATACCTATATGTAAATACAACATACACACATACATAGAAATCTCAAAACTTATATCACAGATCATAAAGCTTTCTAAGCCCAGTGCCCACATAACATACATCGGTTGAACTAATTTTATGCTCCAATGATCAAGAATATTCCTTTCAAATGTAGTGGCCTGGACTGATATACTTATTGTACACTAGTTTTATCCCGTGGCTTCACCTGTTTTCCTATGGATCTTTATGTTGCAACGATTTAGATCTACTCATTAATCTAATGGAACACGTACGTACAGACGCCGGCACATCATGCTACTACAATCTGTAAAATTTCCTTAATAGATTTTCAACTTTATCGCGAAAGCATATGGTTTAAAGTTGAATGGTAAAATTTTACGTGATTTTATTCCCGCACCTTGATAAATAGTACCAAACGTCCTCTTTCAAACTCTAGACTAAATATTCTACCAAATTTTATTTCAATCAGTTCAGTAAAGGCATGAAAACAGACAAACAAACAGACAGACAGATAGAGAGTTACATTCGCATTTATAACATAAGTAAGGATAAGGATAGTGAATAAGAATTAATTTTACGTAATATAAGGCGTCACAGCTAAAAGTCTGCATTTGTTATGCGTGATGGTGTGTCCTCGGCTTATGAATAGAAATTGAGCGCGTGAAAATATTTTATTAATAAAATAAGTTTAGGTATTAACTAGCTTTTGAACGTGACTTCGTTTGCGTGGAATTTAATAAAAACCCGGGAATAAAATACCTCTGGCAAAGTCGTGGTGGCATAGTAGTTAAAGCATCAGCCTCTCAAGTATGAGAGCGCGGGTTTGATTCTAGCTCTGGCAAGTACCATTGTAACATTCCTAAATTATATGTACTTTCTAAGTATGTCTTGGACATCAATGACTGATTAAAGGTGAAGGAAAACATCTCGAGGAAAGCTGTACTATAAAGTCTGAAATTACCAACCCGCATTGAGCAAGCGTAGTGATTAACGCTCAATCCTTCTCTGTGTGAGAGGAGACTTGTGCCAGCAGTGGGATGATAAAAATGCTGATGATGATGATGATGATGGAAATACCTCTTCCTCTATAACTGAAGATAACACCAAAGCTACGAGGGCAGATACATAGGAGTTAAGAGGTTTATTTTAAAATGATCTATTGTCAGTATTTTCGCCGCGCCTTCGACGTTTTGCGTTGGACCTTATTCTACTAATGCAAATCAATACTGTATGTCCGTCTGTAACACTAAAAAAGATAATAGAATAGTTTTACTGGGGAGTTTGTTCCACCATTTCTTCTTCTCAGCGATAAAACATAGGAAGTGGTGAAGGGCGGGCGTTTTGGGGCTGTCTTTTGTAGAATTGACCTACGAAAAGTGCTGATTTTCAGCCTACTTTGAATAAATGACTTTTTATCTTTATTTAGCGTGCTTTTTGCATACAACAACCCTTTCACAACATTTTCGCTTGTGATGAACAAAACTTTCCAGCATATAGCAATATAAATAAATACATACCTATTCGTATATCTATAGGTACCTATATAATTTGGAGTTGCAATTTCCACAGCAGTAATTCTGTCAACATCCATGCGATAGTTTTTGTTGGAAACCGGAACAAACATACGAACTCACAGCTCCCAGCTCACAGCCGTTTTTAGTGCAAATAATGTGTCAGTATGTTTGTTTGTATTGTCTCATACGTTACTGTTTTTGTGGAGAAAAATATTGTCTCTTTACTTGAACTTTGTGTTTATGAATGGTGGGATTAGGAAAGTGATGTACAGACAGATAATGCAGTAAAAATATAAACATTAATTTACGAGTATTCAAAGTAAGTTTAATTTTACAAAAGACAGCCCCCAAAAACGCCCGCTCTTCACTACTTCCTATGTGTTATCGCTGGGAAGAAGAAATAGTGGAACAAACTTGTTCGCCACCACGCTCGTGGAACAGGGCGACGGCGATGCCAATCGCGTCGTGGAACGTAGCGTTATAAAACAAAATTTGTCTGTCAGCTGTTCTCCTGTCTGTCTGTGATTAATATATTATTTACAAGTTTTGTGTCGCTTTATCATTCCCAACGATCCCCTAAAGTTTACATTGGCCCGCGAGCCGGATCGTAGTGTGAATGTTTCACACACCACCAGCGAAGACAATGATAACCCGCAGCACTGCTAAAAAAATTCAAGCTGCCGAGACAAGACCTGTAAATGAGCAGAGAGAAGACGATCCAGGCGAAGCTTCCTGTGGCACGAACGTAATAAGGTCGGAACGTGATGGTAATAAAAATCCGCCTTCGATTACGTCACACGCGTCATTACGGTCCAAGAAGCAGTCATCGTCACTGTCCATAGAAACCCAACGCAAGCGGCTAGAGCTTGCAGCAGCCCAAGCAAAGGCTCGGATCGAGATGGAATTGATCGACAAAAAATTAGCGGCAGACCTCGCCGACCTAGAGGAATACAGTCACGAAGGAAGATCACGTGCTGCACATACCGAAGTATTGGATGGTCGAGTCGAGAAATGGATGGAGCAAAGTCAAGAACTGCAGGCCACTGACGAAAAACACGACTCGCACGCGAGCCCGGCCACTGACGGAACAGTTCAACTGTTGATAAGCGCAATAAAAGAACTCATCACTTCATCGGCTATCCAACAAAATACGAAACTTCTCAGTCGTCTCAGCACGCCAAAAGAACTCCCTATTTTCAATGGGGACCCGAAAGAGTGGCTTCACTTTGAGCAAGCATTTAAGGAGTCCACTGAAGTCTGTAACTTCACTGAGAAGGAGAACATATGGAGGCTACGAAAATCATTACGCGGCGCGGCGCATGAAGCCGTGTCAGGCCTTCTTATTTCTGGAGCCTCACCTGCAGATATTATGTCCACACTCAAGTTACAATTTGGTAATGTTGAAGTAATCCTATCTCGCATTGTGACTGACATTAAAAAACTTAACTTCTTATCTACGGACTACCACCGAGACATAGTACCGTTTTCCACTAAGGTGCAAAACTACGTAGCAGCTGTTCGAGCGCTTGGTCGCCAAGAATATCTACAAGGAATGGAAGTAGCTAACATCATTCTGCATAAATTACCTACGACCTTGCTCGCCAAGTGGACTGATTACAGCTATCCTTTCATCACTGATCCAACACCAAAACCGAGACTAGAGGTACTATCCACTTTTCTCACCGAAGAAGCACTGAAAATTTCAACATGCAGTGCAACTCTATTGCAACCAAGAACGGACATGTCAAAAAGAAGACACTTTGATAAGATGTACGTTAACACTACAGAGTCAGTATTAGCGCAAGACAAAGGAAACATGGACAAATGTCGTTACTGTCGTACTTCTCAACATAAGTTAACTGACTGCAAGAAGTTTAAGAAGTCCTTACGTAAAGACAGATGGCGGTATGTAAAACGATACGAAATTTGCTATAAATGTTTAGTAGAGCATCATCGTAAAGAAATGTGCACCGCACCTAACTGTGACGTAAACAATTGTGGACAAATGCATCACCGCTTATTACATTTTGTGCCGCGTCCAGAAGATAATAATGCGCCACCGGCACAAACTGAAGAGCAATCAGAAACAGTTACTAACGTCAATGCAAGCTGTACTGTCATGCTAAAAATTGTACCTGTTCAAATTCACGGACCAAATGGAAGTATTACCGCCAACGCCTTACTCGACGATGGTTCTACCGTGTCTTTGATTAGCGCTCCACTGGCAGCACAAGTAGGATTGCGTGGCCGCCGGGAGTGTTTGCGCATGCGTGGGGCATGGGCTGACACAGAATTAATTTGTGATGCGGAACTTGCGAAATTGAATTTATCTGGTTTTGATAACACGATGTTTACAATCGAAGCACGAATTGTTGAAGAGCTAAATCTGCCTAAGAGTAATTCGACTGTAAATTACAAAAATTATTCGCATCTGAATGACGTCAGCCGATACCTTTGTAAGTCAACACAAGTACAACCGCAAATCCTCATTGGACAAGACAATTGTCACCTGCTTTTGCAATTAGAAATAAAGGTGGGTCGACCTGAAGAACCCTGTGCCACCCGGACCCCTCTGGGTTGGTGCATTCATGGCAGGGTACCTAATACACGGCACTCAAACTCTGTCATATGTCATTCGTCATTGCTTGTCTCCAGTGACACCTTAGAAGCCAACCGTATACTACAAGAACTGCACGAGGAGGTACGAAAGTCGTTTGCTATTGAATCCATGGGAGTGTCAGGAAAGCCAAGACAGAATGCAGAAGATGTACGCGCTGTTGAAATTTTAGAACAAACTTCTGTATTTATCAACGAGCAGTGGCAAGTTGGCTTACCTTGGCGAGATGAGAAGTGTGTGTTGCCAGACTTCTATCCAACAGCCTTGAGTAGACTGAGAGGGGTCGAACGAAAATTAAAAAGTGATAATGAATATGCACAAAGGTACGAAGAACGCATACGACATCTACTTGAAAACAAATTCGCCAAGCCTCTATGTAACTCAAATCATACATCATCGAAAACATGGTACCTGCCTCATTTTGGGGTTGACAACCCGAACAAAAAGAAGCTGCGTTTAGTATTTGACGCCGCAGCTAAAACAAGGGGATTGTCACTAAATGACTTTTTATTGAAAGGTCCTGACCTGCTAATGTCGCTATTTGGTATAATGCTCCGATTTAGAGAAAATCGAGTAGCTGTATCTGGAGATATCAAACAAGAAGTGAGCATACCGAGGTACTACTATGATGCTACCAAACGAAAGAGTGAAACGGAAAACAGAAATATTTCGTTGTCACCGTCCCACAAAGAAACTTCAGTTATGAATGGAGAAAATGCCGAGTCTGGTACAAGTACGGCAAAGGACAGCTGTGGAGCTGCTCATCAAGGTACCATTACTAGCCTAGCTGGCTATAGACACCTACAGATGCATATATTTTGCGATGCATCGAGTAAGGCTTACTGCGCCGTCGCTTATTGGAGGTGGATGGACGAAGAGTCATGTATACGGGTAGCATTCATCGCCAGCAAATGCAGAGTTGTAGGAAACAAACCTATTACGATCCCACGTCTAGAGCTCCAAGCTGCTGTTTTAGCGGCCAGATTAGCCGACTCAGTTGCTAGAGAACACAATATGAAGGCTGAGCAACGTATATTTTGGAGCGACTCAACAACTGTGTTGCATTGGATAAGAAATGATGCTCGTGACTATAAAGTATATGTAGCAAACCGTTTAGGTGAGATCGACGAGTTAACGCGTATTAATGGATGGCGTTACATACCAACGAAACTCAACGTCGCTGATATTGCTACCAGAGAGAACTATGTCTGCCCCATCCTACAAGATAACTGGTTATATGGACCTACCTTTTTATGTTGTGAGGAAAATGAATGGCCTGGCGACATAATATCTGCGGAAAGGATAGACACACAATTGGAAAGTATTAACGTGAAAAACATTGATGTCAAAAATGTTGACCTACCTGTGCCTGATGCTACTCGGTTCAGTTCCTGGCTTCGCTTACGTCGATCAGCTTCTTTGGTACTTGAGTTTATCAACAGATGTAAAAGGCTTGATCTTGAGTTTGACAATACTATGGAGAAAGCGGAGATATTACTACTAAAAAAATCACAAGCTGAATCGTTCAGCAAAGAGTTAGCTGAAATAAAAAGTAACAGATGTGTATCAAAAACAAGCAATATACTTACCTTGTCTCCTTACCTAAACGAGCACGGGGTCATGCGCGTTGGTGGCCGCATCAGTACTGCTGCTGACATTTCACCTGAAACTAAAAACCCTGTAATATTAGACGGGAGAAATTATACTGCTAGATTAATTGTGAAGTATTATCATCATTACTACGCTCATGGAAATCAAGAAACAGTAGTAAACGAAGTAAAGCAGAAATATTGGATTACAAGATTGAGACCTACTGTAAAATATGTTACATCTTTATGCTCAACTTGTAAGATAAGAAAAGCAAAGCCTGCAGAACAAAGAATGGGAGACTTACCAGGCGCTCGAGTGGCACACCATCAACGGCCCTTCAGTTATTGTGGTGTTGATTTATTTGGTCCCATGGAAGTTACGATAGGAAGGCGCCACGAGAAAAGATATGGTGTTTTATTCACATGTCTTACTGTTCGAGCGATTCATTTAGAAGTGGTCACCAGTCTCACCACTGATTCTTTTATAATGGCATTACGGAGAATGGCATCAAGACGAGGCTGGCCAAAATGTTTGTTTTCCGACAATGGTACCAATCTGCGAGGTGCGAACGTAGAACTCAAAAGATCTATACAAAATCTAGACGAACAGAGGCTTAAAGATGAGGCTTCTAATCGAGGTATTAAGTGGACTTTCATACCTCCCGCAAGTCCTCACTGGGGTGGGGCGTGGGAAAGGCTGATTAGAAGCGTAAAGATAAGTCTTAATGCTATTTTAAAGGAACGCGCACCCAGAGAAGAGACTCTGATGACCCTGTTAACGGAAGTAGAAAATATGGTAAACAGCAGGCCATTGACACACGTATCCGTTAACGCAAATGATCCTGAAACCTTGACCCCTAACCACTTTCTTTTAGGGTCGTCATCTAACCTGCCTCAAATAGGAATATTTGACGATTCGGACCTTCATTTAAGGAAACAATGGAGAATTTCGCAGCGGTTAGCTGACCAGTACTGGAACAGATGGGTGAAAGAAGTGCTGCCAGACCTGTTGCCACGTAAAAAATGGAATAAAGAGCGCAAGGAGTGATCTCGTGCTAGTAGTCGTTCCGAATGGTCCCCGCAACTCGTGGCCCAAGGGGCTCATCGAAGAGCTCATTCGGGGAAATGACAACAGAGTGAGAGTTGTCAAAGTAAAGACTAAAGCCGGAACATTAACAAGAGCAGTCTCACGCGTAGCAAAGATATCTATACATGATGAGTGCTGCTGATACAGCACTGGGGTGGGGTATGTTCGCCACCACGCTCGTGGAACAGGGCGACGGCGATGCCAATCGCGTCGTGGAACGTAGCGTTATAAAACAAAATTTGTCTGTCAGCTGTTCTCCTGTCTGTCTGTGATTAATATATTATTTACAAGTTTTGTGTCGCTTTATCATTCCCAACGATCCCCTAAAGTTTACAAAACTCTTCAGCAACACAATTCTGTCAGTAGGGTTTGAAGAACCGGTGCCGTGTGGTTACAACCAGAGAATTCCAGGAAATAAACCAGGAATAATTACAGCATTGACATACCCGTGAGTCGAAGCCATGGTACCTCACACACACACTACTTAAAGATTTACAAAACTGGATGTTCTAGCACCATTCCGCAAGCAAAATGGTACTAAAGCATTCTGAGGAAATACCTGCGCCACATTTTCTAACTTACTTTAATCCCTCCCATTTTTGGTAAGTGGGCTAGTCATCAAATTTTAATGACACCAAGGAAGGTAGTGTCTGACTCTTTCTCATTGAAACTAAGCTATGTTTTTTCTGGAGCTCTTCAAGTAACTATCAGGACTATCAGTCCTCTAGATTAAACTTTCACTCCAATATAGCGCCATAACAAATATATCCCTTCTTCCTAATAAAGTTGTTCAAAACTACCAAAATAATATTAACTAAAACCCTAATTAACGTATCGACCGCAATTAATAGCAGACACATTGCCCGTAACAATAGCACACAATTCATCATTATTAGTTAGCGCCGTCACTCATTATTGTTATAAATTGTTCCCCGTCATGTGGAGGCAACAACGCGACAAATTCAATTAGTGTTGCGACTTTTGTTCGATAAACTCTCTGTGTTGTTTAGAAATATGAGTTTTTTTATTATTGTCTGTTGTGTTTTCTCTTTTTTTATTAATAGTCTTCGGATATTTCATATTTGAAGTTTAATTTACTGAAATATCCAAATAGCCTATTTAATGTTATGTATGAAAAATAAGATATTATATCCTGTGGATATTCTTTTTCGACAAATAAACGCCGCGTAGGACTTTGATTTGTATTGAAATCTAATATTTAAGTCACCAAGACAAGAAGTAGAAGAAGGTCCTGACAATTTTTATCCAATCTAAATATAAGAGTGCACAAATAACCCTTTTAGAAAAGCAAACAGCAGCTAATAAAAATAGTAATGGCATTCAGAAACAAGTAGTAGCTTCTAAAAATAATAGCATAGGTACATATCTATTGCCGGCCGCGGCGGCCGTTCCCTTCAAGGAGATCAGCCAGAAGCGTAGGACATTATATTATAGTGCACAAGCATTTGCGCAGACACAGGTGCATTATATAGATTGAGTGTATAAGTGAGCGACTAGTCCCTCACTCTCCTAGTCCGACTTTATGCGACTACTAGACAACCGAGGCAGTCACTATACACTATAGAGTACACTAAACAGCAGCTACTATACAGTGTGTAACACTACTAGTGCAATAAATAACAAAACTGCACATAAAACAAAATTACATACACTTTACGAGCGGTACTTACGTAGTGCAATGTCGCCGTGCAAGCCGTCACTATTGCGCCAAGTTAGTGCCCCGTACATTGCAAACTGCCAGCCGACGGTTAGCCTGATGGATGGCTGACAGTTTATTTTGAAGGTAATCGCGAATCCAATCAATCCCTTTTTCGGTCTGATGCCGGGGCTGGATACCTGATCGTTATAATGTGCGCAAAACGAATGCTATTGATTTACTCTATACATATACTGACTTACGATTTCGACCAAACTATCAGCCGACTCAAAGTTTACAAATCTGTTAAAATTATTATTAGGTATTATATTTAAAATTGTTCTTAAGAAAACTAAAAAATAAAGGTCTGCTCCAAAAATATTAAGATAATAAAAATAAAATTACAAAAAATACAAACATAAAATTACAAAAATAAAATTAAGAAATAATGCAAATATGCTGCGACAACATTCTTATTTTTGAACTGGTTCTACATTCATGGTCTTACAGCACTTAGCAAGAAGGAATTTAGTGTAGTCGAAAACATTATGTAGATATGGCGGTAATTACCCTAATGATTGAGATATCAAAACTGAATTCTAAAAACAATGTAAACAAAATCAGATCTAGCGTAATAAACGAAGAAAATCAGTCTCAAAGGCAGCGTCATAAACAGCCCTTCCTACCTTTCAAAACAATTATACTATAAGAAATCTAGTCTCCGATATTATTCAAAATGTGTTGCAATAAAGTTTATTACAATCGAATAAATGTTTTAATGGTCATAAAATAATTTTATTTACCGATCTCCTTCATAAAGATACTAAAGATACTTCATAAACAGTACCCTTGATTTACTCGTTAAGTGTCTTGAGAATATTTGACTGGTTATTAAAAACAAATCAAAATGGTATGAAACTCTTTAGCAAGATATAAATTTAACTATAGGAATCTAACCTATCACAAAATAATCGTTACTTACTAACTTACAACTACAACGTAAGTAACATTAAGCTACTACAATCTGTCAAATTTCTTTAATCTATTTTCAAATTTATCGCTGAAATATATGACTCAAAGTAGCGTGATGTAATGGCGTCTATATATGAAAAGAAGAGAAAAATAAATTGTTCAATTGGTGGTAATTAAAACATTTATTTCAGCATAGTTATGTCCAGTATTCTGTACTATTTGCGTCCCATATCACAAGGTACGTAATAAAAAGTGCTGACACCATTTCAATGTCAAGAGAATAACGCATTGGTCCTAAAACAGTCCCTAGCGGAACTCCTTCAACGACAATAAATTCAAGATGATTTCTCATCTCTCGAGTAACAGTAAAAATAAAATAAATTGAGGGCAGGTCACTAAAATATTTTTTATTAACAGCATAAACAGGGGACCATGTCAGTATGTCGTGTCAACGAAAACGAAAGCCAACATGTTCACTCGTAAAACCTTTACGTGAAAGAATTATTATGAACATAAAATTGGGCCGGTCTCGTTCTTTACAATTTTCTTTGTATTATATCGCTTTGGCTTCAGCTTAGTCGTAATTTTTATTTACTGAAGCAAATTGAATATGGACTGGTTATTTTAATCATCTACAATGTTTGTCGGATGTTTTAGGTAAATCTTCAAATGTATGAAACGAAATTAATATACGAGTATTATTTCTCTTCTTAACAGTTTAATGTATTTAGGGCCAGTTTCACAATGTCCGAATAGCCACTATCTACTAGATAAATTGAAAAAAAAATTGAACAGAATTTTTATGAAATCTACTATACTAAATAAACTATGTGGAACTTATTCGTAGGTGGTGAAACAGGCTCTTATCAATATCCAATACACAAATCCTGTCAAAACTATGAAATTCTACAGTTATAAATTTCCCAATAATAATAATAAAAACTGATAAACACTACAACTACTTTAAAATTAGAGTTATTATTTTCGCAAACATGTACATTATTCACAGAACAAGGTTCACTTGGATGCTTGCCCAAAACCACAAGAAACCAATATCCTATAAGACTTGAAGCAACATATATTTCTTATTATACGCGAAAGAAGCTCACACTTTATATGTATTAATATCAAGAATCTTGCGTGGTAACGCTGAGTCAAAAATCAGTGATAAATCTGCGACTCATTGTAACGTTAGGAATGGTTCTAAATCAGCCAAGCGTAGTCTTGGAGTCTGCTTTTAGTACTTCCGTGACTTATGCGATGTTACATGGTCTCGAAGCTATTGTTTGCTTGTGTTATTTGTGTTAGTAGGAGTAATAAAACAATTTGGCGTGTGATTGTTAAAAAAACAGAGGCAGAAAATGTTATTCAGTATAAATAATATAAGTAAAATGTTAAGAATAACTGAATTTTGGTGCTTTTTAGGAGTTAATGAGGGTTATATTTTGAAAGTTTACTTTGATATCTTAAAAAACCGAACCGTGACATTACACAAACAAACTTAAACTTATTAAAAATCGTGGATTTGAAAAGTACCGGCTTTAGTCCTGGGTTTAGGACTTTTATTTCAATTTGATGCTTTAAACCTAACACTATAGCTTGTTACTGTTTTAGGACCACGTTTTATAATGAGGGGGTTTTTGTTGGTACACGCAAATCATTTTACACTCTGATAGTAGCATTCAGATGGAAACAGCCCTCATCTTACGTTGCTAGTAGTTTCATTAATCCATCATTTTTTATTACATACTCAACATCTTCATTTCCTTGTCATCAAGAAAATTAAGCAATCCAAAAAAAAAACCAATAATGTATTTCATCATTAATAATTACGACTGCGAAGAAGACACACTTTTTACAACTTGAGAGGTCCATAAACGCATACCGCAGCTATAAAGATTTGATGTCACCGTAAAATTACATGAAAAGTATTATTATGTTCAGTAAAAATATTTTTTTATTCCGTTCAGAAGTAGGCTGGCCATAATTTATAATAAAGATTATTATGAGGTACTTTAGGTCAGCATTTGTAAATTCTATGTCCGTATATAGAAACGTCGAATGGGTGGTTATCGAAAATGTCGAAGATTATTTTGTTGAATAAATATTGGAATTGGAATTTCGTTCGAAGTTTTGGAAATTATGCCAAGTCATGATTAAACATGAGTAGGTATATTATTTCTACTATCAATTAGTTTTTGGATGTATACCGGGAGTTACTCTATTGCTGATCTGAATATTCTTAGTAAACGCAGTAAACAGTGCACTACTAGTTGTCCTCTATGGAGCTCAGTGCCATTCTCCGATGATCTAGAATTAAGAACAAAATAAAGTCACGTTCGCTTGTAGAGCGTAATTTTTGGATTTACTGGACCGACTCCAAAAATTCCCTCAGCTAAAGAAACTTACACTGTCAGGCTGACCGCAAAATAATAGAATCACGATATCAGTAAAAGATACATTCCTAGGACAAACAAATAAAAAAAACAAAGCTCTTACAAAGATCCAACCAATATTTCTAAAACCAGACGCTGCAATATAATATCACAGGCACGATGTTACGCGAACTAAGTTGGCGCAAACTGCGACGTCAAGTGTGAACACTGATAACCAGCTAGAGATTCTATTTAAGGTACTGTACACATTAAATTTTGAGAACTATACGAGGAACTGTTAGGACAGTTTCGAATTTAATTGCTTGTGAAACTGATATAGATAGATTGGTGTGGTTGGAAGCAGTTATTCTTGGACTGGTAAATTTTAAATTGTTGGAAAAGTGAGCTATGGATTAATTAATTTTTCTATAATGTCATAAAACTTCAGATATTTTCTTTAAAGTCTCCTGCTAATTTTTGGTGTGATAGGGAAGAGTATGTAGTCGTAAAGGAAAGGAAGAATAGTGTTATCGAGTCTAGAATCACACCCGCCTTTTTTACACCGCTGAGAGTGCAGCGGCTGGGAGTGTCAGACCATTACTGACCAAAACCAACTATGTTCCATCTGGAGGTACCTGTATGCTAGGGTCATGGTAACACTTGCAATTTTTTTTTATTTTTTTATTTTTATTTATTTATCATATTTACAGTAAATACAACCAATTTATTAACTTAAAATAGCAACCAAAAACCACTAAGGTTTACACTTATGCTATCGTGAATCAATCTCAAAATCGAAGTCGTAAAGATGAGCTTTTACAAATATACCTACACGTCAATGTGAAAAAAAATATATAAATCACCCAGATACAGATGTTCAGAGCCAATATCTTTAGTGCCTTCACCGTTCATTAAATTTCAAATGAGACAATTGATATTGAAATAGCAAGTCCTAAAACTCAAACAAAATTCACAACTCCACATGAAACGCCCCTAACTAAGCAACTAAATTCAGTGAAATGTGGCGTTTAGTGAGCTGAATACCACAACACAACGAGCTAATTGTGGTGGTTAGTGAACAACTGAACCCATTCATTAATATTAAGTTAACCTGTTTTATGTATTAATTCGCACCCCTCAACTTCAAAATGGGTTAACTATTTTTTTTTACTTTTTTGTAAACGCCACCAAGTATGAATTCAAAGAAGGTTAATTGCTTAAACTGTAGGTCCCGGCTGTCATTGAATATCCTTGGCAGTCGTTACGGGTAGTCAGAAGCCAGTAAGTCTGACGCCGGTCTAACCAAGGGGTATTGGGTCAAGAAGGTCAGATAGGCAGTTGCTCCTTGTAAAACACCGGTACTCATCTAAATCCGGTTAGACTGGAAGCCGACCCCAAGATAGTTGGGAAAAGGCTCGGGAGATGATGATTTTCTGCGTTTAGAGAATATACTTATTTCTATCTAATAAAAAGTAAGAATACATTTTCAGAGTATCCCTTTACCTTTTGACCGCTACGTCAAGAAAAGAAAGACGTGCCTTCAGCGCCAAGCTAAGAATTCATCCATAAATACCTAGAGTACAGTAGTGAGTTCGAAATTATATCGATAAAATCTAAGTATTAATTTTAACTTTAAAAGTCTGTCAGATAGTCATGACCGTGACGTTCCTGGCACTTTTTGGGTTGTCATCTATACGTGACTGTGGCGGTCAAAAGGTTAAAGTTAGCCTTATAGGAGTGCGATATTATTGAAGATTTACCGCTGCCCTACATAACAAACGGTTCTAGAAATTAATAAGGGTGGATATAGTCATTAAAACTCCGACTTATCCGTTTCACCGACGGAGTCATTTGAGAATAATAAACCGACCTCGCTCCCCAACACGGAATTAAGATAGTTTAATTACAAAAAAGTTTTTAATTTAATACTTTTATTTAATCATCAGCCATTTTTTCGTCCTACTGCTGAACACAGTCCTCGTCTTGCGTCGTCTCATACAAAGAAGGATTAAGCGTTAATCACCACGCTTGCTCAATGAATGTTGGTGAGTCTTGGTGATCTAGTGAAATCATGATGTCCTAGCAAATCGTGAGCTCAGGTATGAGTGTGCGAGTTCAATTCCAGGTCAGGCAAGTAACTCAACCACTTTTCTAAGTTAGGTACAGACGCCATCACATCAAGGTACCCTAAACTATCAAATTTTCCCAATCAACTTTGAACCGCATGCTTCAGCGATAAAGTTAAAAATTGACAGATTGTAGTAGCTTGATTAGGCTTCTGTATAATATGAACTTTGTAAGTATTCTTGGACACCAATGATTGATTAAATGTGAAGGAAAATATCTCGAGGAAACCTGTACTATATTTTTGAGTTAAACCACTTTAATTTTGAATGTTATGTATGCTTACCACATAGGACAGAAATCGTAAATCAGACGGAGGGACATTTTTCACAGGGTTGTAGTGAGTGAAGTCCTCTGTAGGACATTTTGTGTGACTGGTTAATAAATCAAATGGTTTTAAACCTTGTGTATGCAATTTGTCTTAAGTTTTGTTGAAATAGAGTGTAGAGGTGATAAAAACCTTAGGTATAAACTCAAACTCAAACTCAAAATCATTTATTCAAACTTGGCTGTAAAACAGCACTTTTTGACGTCAAATATTACAAAAGACAGCCCCCAAAAACGCCCACCCTTCACCACTTCCTATGTGTTTTTGCTGGGAAGAAGAAGTGGCGCAACAAACTCCCCAGCAACACTATTCTGTCTATACGGTTTGAAGAACCATTTCTATACAAAACAAAATGAAATACATATGAAATAGATGAAATGTTATAATTAAATTTATATTTATACGTATTACCTCATGAAAATAAAAACTGGATTCAAAATTAATTCTAGGTATTTTATTTGCAAATATTTATATTAAAAAAATACACGGTTAGCCAATTAACGTCGCTTTATATAGCCTACATATTTATATCAATTTGAAACTGACCAAATTACGTTCATATTTTATTTCAATAAAAACTAAAAATTTCATAATCCCCACGTATATTTACTGTAACCAACACAAACCAGTGTAACTTTACTCCCATTATTACCACAATAATTCTTCCTTACCTTATGTGATTGCACTGTACCTACCCCAAAACTTAGAGAATTTAACAGACTGGAGGCTCCATTGCATTGCCTTCCTTTCTGCCAAACGTACAAGAACGCCGCTCAGTCTCATATTAGGTGTACAGACGCAAGCACATCAAACTACCGGAAACTGTATTTTTTTTACCAAAGAACATTTTATCATATGCCTCAGAGATTAATAATTAGAATATCTATTTAGAAAATTTGACAGATTGCAGTAGCTTGATGTGCTGGCGGATCTACATGCCATGTGCATGCCTTTAATCGAAAATGCATGAATGTGCTATTACTCTTTGTTTTGTTATGTCAAACTTTTTAGCATAGAGCTTGTACTCGTGGTGAGTCCAGTTTGTTAAATAATCTAAGCCCCACACATACAAATTCCACAAGGTTCTAAGTAGAAACATAGGCGAGTATTTTGCCCCCACAAGGAAATCACAAAGACACCATCCGTCCCTTAATAAGACTAGCGCAGATTTATACTGTGCCCCAACGTATCTGTCGCCCCTATTTGAATCACAAATTGCAAACTATGGCTAATGTTGTATGTAATTGTATGATTCTTTCTACTGTGAGGGTAGCTAAATTAAATATTCGCTTGGTGCAATGGATTGGAGAAATACCTTTTAGTTGGTTTGTTGTTTTTAATTTGATTGGATGTTTTTGTACATGCTAAGGACAGTTAGAAGTTGCAATTAAGTACAGTGCACAACATTCCTTTAATATAATGTATTCGTTATATTGATCGTATCGAGGTTCGATTCCTGAACTATAATTTTACTTTTCAATTAAAAGTCTTAAAGTTCTTAAATTTATACAACAGAATTCATTTTCAGCCCATCATTAAATCATCTGCCTAGGCGGATGCATCTGAGAACTAGTATTTGATTCGGAAGGAACTGCCTATCTGACCTTAACATTCCAGTTACGCGAGCAACCCTCTGGTAAGACTGGTGGTCAGACTTTCAGGCTTCTGATTACCTTTAGCGACTGCCAAAGATGTACAAATTTCTGCCGGGACCCACCAATTCAACATGCCTAATGAAACATGGAACAACTTGTCATGATTGTGAAGATGGTTACCCATGCAAGGACCGATCGCGTGAATTGTTATATCCTTGTTACGAGGGAATAAACCAAGAAATGTTATGTAAAACCACAATTTGGGAACTTCAGTCCAAGAATATATTTAAATCATGTCAATACACTGTCAATCAAGAGGTTATTGTATGGAAACTAAGTCAGTTCGTCACGTAGGCTTTATACTGGGTTCTATCCCAAACTTTCATTTGAATAATGATGCCTTCAGGCGGCTTCGGCAAAAGTTTTTGGTTGCCAACCTGAAAATTTATGAAGTTTATTATTCATCTATCGACTATTTTATTTGTCCTACTGGACTTTGCTTGTTGAAAATTTTATTAAACGTATTGTTAGGACGGACTGTTAATGACCAGTATTTTAGGATGATTTAAAAACGGATTAAAATATTAGATATTTTTAATTCATTTGAGTGAAAACTAGGCAAATGCTCAATTACAGATTAAGTTTTTTTTTCTTGATTTTATAGTAGAGAGTTTTGTAATAAATAGAACAATGAGATTGTTGACACTTCTTATGACCAGGCTGGGTTTTATTCCTATGTAATATGGCAATGCTGACTGCGTTGGATATTTTTTATTAATTGTCTTTTTTTTTGTTTAAATAGTTAAGTTTTTTTCCGATTTGTTTTATATTTAAAAATATCAGTTAGAAAATGGAACATAATATTTGAATAAAGAATATCGAATTACAGAATCTAAATTTAAATTTTGATCTGAATAATTGTCTATGATATCAAATATTCTTGACTTGCAGTTTGTAAACATATTTGATTTAACAATACCTTAGTGAAAACTGATATCACAAATGTAGTTTCGTAGACAAAAGTTCAATAAACTTTACAATTATAATTCAGTTGCAATAAATGTTTATTACACAGAGCTAACATCTAGCTACGGAATTTCTAGATTTAATTATATCACAATAGAAAATAAAGTTTTTTAAGCTATATTAAAGGCATTCTTATAATATTAAATTAAATGTTATTTATTTTAATAAAAAAAATATTCATTACAAGAGCGCAATGGAATGAGAATGGCTTTAGAAACTAGATTCAAAATTACAAAAAAAAATACTAAATACAATAAGTAGGTATTATCATCAGTCTTTATATTTTCACACTGCAGGGTACAGACGTCCTCTCATACAAAGAAGGAATAATTGTTAATCACCACGCTTGTTTTAAAGTCCATGTTTTCTCAAGAGATTTTCCTTCACCTTTACTCAGTCATTGGTCCCCGATTTTTTTAGCGATAGCTGAAAATTTGCACTAGACGAATTTCAAAATCCACAAACGGCCCAAAACTAAATCGAAACATCTGGATTCCCAAGCAAGGCTTTTCATCAACCTAAAGAGCTATACCTCTAATTAAGTTCCAAGCGAACCGTTTAACTTGTATTAAATACCTATGAAGTATTACGTAACACAAGTTTGACTCATAAGTAAGTTTTAAGTACTGTCAAAGTAGTTTGCTTTGACTGGATGTAAGTTAGCCTGAGTAAATACTTGGGATTTGACTTAGTGAGAAACTCCGTGTGTCTGAGCGTGAGCAGTCAAATTATTTGTAGAAGTGACTTTTTGATTTGATACTTTTGAGCGCAATTTGGATTTCAAGTCGACTTTGGTGTCGTCACTTACGCTATTACGGGTTGCTAATGCCATCGGCCATTTTATTAAGTTTTTTAAACTTTCGGGATTTGAACACATGTTTTACATGACAACTGTGACCACGGACGATGCATTTCAGACGAAACGTCGGGAGAAAGGAGGTATCGTAAACCTTTTAATTCCACCGCGAGCAAGTGACACATTTGTTGTAAATAAATATATTTTGTCCTATATTTACATGTCTTTTTAGTTTTTTTATGTATTTAATTCTATCATATATAACTATTTTATTTTTTATTTGAAGTTAGTATATAAAATATTTAATAAAATTATACTAGTACATACATTAGATATTAAGTTTGTATGTAACCGTTAAATACCCTAATAATAATATTTTCGTCCTATATCATGGGTGCGATGCATTCTTGTTCATAACCTAAGCTTGTCTGATTCTAAGTTCAGACAACTAAGAAATTGGTGGCCTTCATTCTGCATGTAACAGCCCTCAAAACTCCAATGAGGCGTATTATTAACAATACCAGCTAACGCTGTGTTAGAGCGCATAGCTTTCCGACAGCTGTCAGAACGCGTAACACGGTCGAAGGCACCAGAACATACCCGCACCTGATGTGAGCATGTCGCAAGCTATAGATGTCGCTGTCGTTGATATCAGTTCGCCGAACCCGCGACGTTTCATTAGTTGTTAGATAAAGTGCGTTTTGTGTGATTTCTTTCTGTTTATTTAATAGCTTATGTACACAGTTCGATCAGCGGAACAATCAGGTATAGAGGAACTGCTTATATTTTAAGGAACGGCTAGAGTCCTAGTATCGTGACGCATATCTTCGGGAAACCTGGCGTCGCTCGTGACGCCTAG
Source organism: Heliothis peltigera (assembly GCA_958496145.1). Classification (NCBI taxonomy): domain Eukaryota; kingdom Metazoa; phylum Arthropoda; class Insecta; order Lepidoptera; family Noctuidae; genus Heliothis; species Heliothis peltigera. The sequence continues at coordinate 3,228,993 of OY292345.1, read as the reverse complement.
TGATGTCCAGCTTCGGGATGCCTAGCTTATGAACGCCTAACATTTGTATGCCTAGCGTCGCTAACCTAACCTAACTCCGTGACGCCTAGCGTCGTGATGCCTAGCTTTGGGACACCTACATAGCTTATGGACGCCTAGCTTATAGACGCCTAGCTTTTGGACGCCTAGCTTATGGACGCCTAGCGTCTGGACGCGGAGTTTTGAGACGCCTAACTTCGGGGCGTCTAGCGTGACGCCTGCTGCCTTCTCTTCAAGAGGCACGTAGAACAAAACACGCTGCCAACTGGGTCTAGCACACTATTTGCCATTAACAATAAAAAAAAAACTTTAAATACCCAGCACTTAACTAAACAGATATAACATACAACAAAGTACAAACCTATACAGAGTCGCCACGACTTCAGTTAATAAAGTCCGTGTTGCTGTCTATTGCCTATTGCCCTCGGGACGGTCAAACAAGTGACAGCGGTGGCCCAAATAAAAGGATTCTAGCGCTGTGTCAATGTGGGTACAGTTGCATGATATTGGAGCTCGGCGTTGGTAATAATGAGCTCTGGTGAGAATGAATGAACGAAACCGTGATTGTGGTTAATGAACCAAAACGTTTTTGAAAAGCGTAAGTGTATTTGATGATTCTTTTTTTAAAAGTACATGACTGAAGTCTGAAGAAATCAGAAAGTTTGACAAACAGTCTTCCAAGGGGTATTTGGTTGTCCAGGTAAATGGGCTGAGGTGATCAGATACGCTGCCATTCCTTGTAAAAAACTGGCACTCAGCTGCATCCGTTTATACTAGAAGCTGACCCCGACATAGCTTAGGAAAAGGCTAGGCAGATGTGAGGTACCTGCATATTTGTAAATATTTGAAACATACAAGTTCCAATCGTAATGTAGTATATATGAAAAGGAAGCTACATTATACAGACGCAGTCACAAGTGAACGTACATCGTATTTTCAATACGACAGCTGTCTGATATTCAAAATATTCCCTAGCTTTCGATTAAGCGTCTATAAATAGCTTTAAATATCGTTCGATGGTGCCCAAATAACACTTGAACAACAAATCAAATCAATGTAAACAAGATAGCCAAACATCTAACTATCCTCGAAGCCACTTGTTTTAGAACAATGTGCTTCAGAATCCAGTAGACGTGTTAACGAATACCATTTCACCCCATAGGTCAGCGGTTCTCAAATATTGAATGCCAATCAAATTTCGCTAGTATTAAGATTTCTTATCGTAATTTTATATCATAGAGAGAAAGGCCCAGAGCTGTAACAACATAACCTAGTACTAGGTTTAAAGCGCCATCGCGAACAATGTTCATGGCCTAAAACCACGGTTTTTATAAGGGGGTTTATGTTTTTTTTTTTTTTTTTTTTGCTGTATAGAAAAAGTAAAGTTTTCAAAGTTTTGAAATTGCCGATCTCCTTTGCTGCTAGCTACCTTTAACGGATGTGTGGTGAACTTTTTAAAACCTCAGTCCCTAAAATCGACAATTTGTTATAGTTATCATCAGCACTTCATCATATAATAAGCATCTGCCACGGCACAAGCCTCTTATCACATAGACGTCGATTGTTTAACACTCAATTTTTACCATCTTTTATTTAAGTTTGAGAGCCACTGTCTTCAAAGCCTTCGGCTGTTGACATCAAATTGACCGTGACTTGAAATAAATTTATCTCGTTTCCGAAACTTCGGTCCATTGACCAGTACAATTGAACTGGGCTAATCTTATACCCCAATCAATTAACAATTTTGCTTTGGACTCCAACTGGGGACCAACTCAAAATTACAGTATTATTCAGTTAGCTGACCGGCTTTAGACAAGTTATCTGGATTGATTAAAGCTGTCTAGCTTAGTCTATTCTCGAATATATTATTCTGGTCGAGTTTCAGTATAGCTGGTTTGTTATGTTTTAACTGCCTCGTTGGTCTCGTAGTTGCATGGCTCGACTGTTTTGCACGGGGTCTCGGGTTCGATTCCCGTGTCGTGCCGAAATCACTTTGTGGGTTTTAAAACACTTTCATAAAGCAGTCCGGAGTTGGGAAGCTGGTGACTGATTGAAAGCAGATAAATGTTGCTCGTGCGCCTGATCTCTCTCCGGACGTGTCGGCCGCCGTAGCCGACAATCGGCCTGGACGCCATTATCATCATCATCAGATTATGTTACCATTTCTCTTTATTCATCTACTTGGGTGAATGTTAGATTTTTGAAAACAAATGTGTCTGTCGAGAGTTCTTTTTTTTCTAATTGGCTGTTGGACATTTTAAACTCAAAATTGAGACATTAATTTGACAATCTAATTGGATTTATGATCAGATGCGTACTTATCACACTAAATGAGCTTAGAGATGTCGTGTTACAAAATTATATTAGAAATTAAATTCATTAAAGGGTATTGAATGTCATATTTCTGAAATTACGTGCGAACTAAATGCTTTTGATTAATAAATTATATTGCAATTACTTTAAAACAAAGCGAACTTTACATTGAAATATGATAACTTGACTCTAATATAATACAATTTTAACGTGACTTTGGATTTTAAATGTATTTAGAGTTAAAAATTAAATTCAAAAAGAAGTACCTAGTAATTTAAAATCTGAATCAGCATTTTCGTTTTTAATATTATGAAGTGTATTTATATAATATACACTTGACAATACTTACCGTATTGCCGTTATATAAATAAAAATATATAAATGATAATAAAGATTTACGAGCATCCCCTATATATTTTTTTATCTGCCAATGACAACGTCATTTTTTAAATAGTACAAATGAAGATATGATATTTTTTCGATTTCCAAAACATATCCTTATTACTTAAAAAGAAAATAAAATATATCCTAGATAATCGGTACTGCTTAAAATTGTTTAGGTTTAATTTATATAACCAGAATTTATAATTTCAAACAGCTAATTTATTGTACTTTAAGTAGAGACGACATGAAAATATTTCATTCGAATAAATGGTTGTGTCAAAGATTAACACATTGCAGAGGGTACTAGAAACTTTGATCCGAGCATACTTATTGGTTAAAAAATATTCAGTCTTATTTTCTTACTCCGAAATAGAATATACCTAATATGTACTTACCAACTTAAATATTTTGATATTCTAAGAGATTTCTAATTTAAAAATAAATTTTATTTTGTTAGGAAATTATCCCACGCGAAAATTATACGGTCAGCTATCATACACGGGCAGTCAGTCCCGAGGGAAGTTATTGATTACCTTATGTTATGGGTGCTTATTCAACTGTTCACTACATATACTTAAATATTATACTAGGCATTTATAGATGCATATTATCACAACCAGTTAACTTGCTCGTCACACAAATATTGAACGTTCTTGAATCGAACCTAGAACACTCAGTTCGGTAGTCCGGTATGGTGACCATTGCATACACCAAAGGGGTTGTCAATTGTTTAAGGAGTCGTGTTGCTAATTAAAAAATTAAAGTATTAATCCTGCTTTTAATATTAACTTCAGAAGAAAACATTCTTCCAAAAAAGCCTGAACCTTTTTTATGCCTGTACATACGTCAGCACTTTCAACACTTAACTATTGTAAATTACAACTCTATTTTTAGACATCCTCAAACATGTAGGTGTAACGTACATAGAATATATTTTTCGACGTCCACACGTCACCGCTTAAAAGGTCAAACCCATTACCAAGTATGTATTATCACTTCTGTAAACTATCTACTCTATGACCACGAAATCCACTAAGTGACGACCTTGGGGATGTGCCTCGCATCTAGTTTCCTCTTACAGGAAATGAGCACAGCTTTGCCGACCAGACGGCAACCGAACTATGGAGACATAGTAGTCGTAGATACGTATGGAGTTTGTAACTTCGTGTGTATTCAATTTGGTCGTATGTATATGTAAGAAATGTACGGGATTTTTGTAGGTGAAATTTTTGTACGTAGAGTTATAAAAGATTTTAGATATGGTTGGAAATCTGTTGGTCTGTAGACCTGCTAGGGATGCGGGTTGTTCGCAAGAGTTACCGTGGCCCTGGCACTCAGGGAACTCCACAAGGAACATAGTGTGTTTTAGTCAGTAAGAGGGGGGTCATTCGATGACTTCCTAAGAAAAAAAAAATGGGCCAATGGTAATGTGTGGATATTATACGTACTTACGAAAGTAATAGCCTCAGATTAATGTTTTTTTTTTATTTATAATGCTAATAGCTTCCGCCAACGGTTTCACCCCCGTCTTCTGGAAACTACTTCGTGTATGTGGATGGAAATTAGCCTTTAGTCTTTCTCGATAAATGAAATATTTTTTCAAATCCGGTATGGTGACCATTGCGCCAACTAGATTGTTGAATATTTATTATGTAGGATTATAAAAATCATTCTGCATTATTTAAGGAAAGATAATGACTAAATACGTTCTAAATACTGTACATAATTCCATGATGTTTCATGCATCTACCTGGAAAGCTCTATAATCTATACCTAATGTATCATCCAATCCCTTTGGGTAAAACAAATCGATAAGCTACATTATCTAATAGAAAACACAACACTAGTGCTAGAATATTCCATACTATGCTGCAATAAAATATTGCATAGATTTTATCACGAGCTATATTTTGAAACATTGAATCACAAAAAAAAATATATTTAAAACGAAAAAGAGAGTTGAGTTGTTTTTTTTTTCGTTATGAGAATAGAATGGCCGAAATATCAGCATTAATTGTTACAAAGTACCAAGCTAGCATAGGACGACAGTTCACAGATGGTTAGCTATCCACAGATCGACCGCGCCACGCTTTTCCTTACATTAATATCGATCGACATGTGCGGCTGTTTTTTAGCCACGGACTCTTTACTCAGATTATAGGTTGTTATCTAATAAACATAATGGCGGCCAGACCGATTGTCGACTACGGCGGCCCTTCTCTCTAAGGAGATCAGCCAGCTGCGCAGGACATATTATAGTGCACAAGCATTCGCGCAGATACAGGTGCACTCTCACATCCCTTACTCTCATAGTCCAATGGGCAATCTGACACGACCGGAGAGAAATCAGGCGCAGGACCGATATTTACGTGCTCGCCGATGCACAAGTGTATCAATTACGAACTTTCAGACTCCAGGCTACTTTATTAATAACTCTTAAAACCTGAACTTATAATGCGATTTCAGACCCGAGAGTCGAATCCTGGACTCCGTTCCTAGCAATGGCGCTACGCGACAACTAGACCATAGTCAAAGTTATATATACTGTTGTACAAACCTTATACGAACCAACAAACAGCACACATAAGAGAGTCCATAAATAACCGATAGTTTAACGTACGAATAGTTTTCTATTAAATTTTCAACAACTAATATAACTATTTGTGTCATTGTCGTACATTTCGGCCGGGACGCTCTAGTTTTGAATAATGGTCCAAACACAGAAATAGGTACAAGTTTTAATGTGTTTGTATTGGGACTGGAGTTAATTTAATATTCGTATGGAGTTAGTTATTTGGTACTTAATACACAGAATGCTTTATTTGATGTTATATATTGGGTAACAATTTACTTATAAGTTTTATTCATTACTTAAATTGTAGACGAGCTCACCAGTGTAGTATATGAGTAGGTGCTAAAATAGAGATTTTATTTACCAAAAGAGATAGAGATTGCTACTACTACTCATTTAGTTTCAAAGTAAAAAGTTTCTTATTCTTGCCAAAAAAATCACGCTCTTACAGATAACGCCTGAGCCAATTTAGATGTATAAAGAGCGGGTATGATGAACGGAAGTGGAACCTATAGTGCCACTAATATCCATAACTAGCTACCTACTTCAAATGCAAGATTAACACAAATTGTACGTAACAGCGCATGTAAGATAATATGCTACACATATAATAATAATATAGTTGTACAGTTCACGAATTGAATTCTCTTGTAATAGAAGCGATGCGGTCGGTTTCCCGGTCAGCAATACACTCGAACGTGATATGTTACAAGCTCAATATAATATGCACCATTGTACGTCTAGCGAAGCTGTAACAATCTACTTTGTGGGCGAAGGAGACTATGATTTTCACGGGCTAAAATAAGAGATACTACATGCCTCGTTGGTTTAGCAGTCGTATAGTGCAACTGCTGTGCATGTCGGGTTCCCTGTAGTTCGCATTAGGCTGAAACCGCTTTGTAGATTTCATAAAGCAGCCCGGTGTCTGGATGTAAGGCCCCTCGCCCACGGCGAGTTTTTGTAGCGATGCTGTCGATACAGACGCGAAGCTTTCGCGAGCTGGGTACCCTTGCCCACGGGACCAGATTCAGTCGCATTGCAAACGCTATTCGGTCGCGATGCAAACGCGATTCGGTCACGATTTAGTCACACTGATGTTTGGCACACTCCCTCCACCTCTGTACTTTCTCCGATGTCGTCCAACGCTGTCGCGCGTTTGTATCGATACAATCGCGACGCAGTAGCGCGTTGCAAATGCGACTAAGGGCCCTCGCCCACGGCGACTTTTTGTAGCGATGCAGTCGCGATACCGTCGCGCGTAGGCATCGATAGAGACGCGCAGCTGTGGCTAGCTGTGTGCCCTCGCCCACAGGACATGATTCAGTCGCGATGCAAACGCGATTCGGTCGCGCTGCAGTTACACTGATGTTCGGGACAATCCCTCCCCCCTCTGTACTTTCTCCGATGTCGTCAAACACTGTCGCGCGTTTGTATCGATACAATCGCGATGCAGTAGCGCGTTGCAAATGCGACTAACACGCGTAAGAAGCGATAGGTTTGGGAAAGGCGCGACTGCATCGGTACAAAAAGTCGCAGTCAGCTAGGGGCCTTAGTGATTGATACATTCGTGCATCGGAGAGCACGAAAATGTCGGTCCTGCGCCTGATCTCGTGTGATGCTGTAGTTACACACTACAGCATGACGACAACTAAATGGTTTGATTTTCGTACCTACTGTTATATTGACGGTGGTCGGCCGCATGGATCGGAATTCCACCTTTACGCTACACTTAACTGTACTAAAATGCAGCATCGCATATGTCACTTGAAGTGAAATCCCTTGTATTAGTAGCGTGCGGCCTGTTTGTAGGTGACGTAATGAGCATGTCAGTGGCGTACTGGGAGATTGCAATTATGATTACGTATATTACTGTATGTAAGCTAAAGCATAATATCGGCTGTGAAATATCAAAACCGAGTATCTGCATAAAACCAAATTTTACAGGAGAGCCGAAAAACGATTTCATATCTTTGACAGCTTGCCGTTTCAATAATATTAGTCGTATCTTCTTGGGAGTGGTTGCAAAATTTGAGGCATATAACAGGCTATAAAAGAAAATAGTTTTAATGCGTCTATTACAAACTATGTACGTAGAGGAGCAGTTACTAATAAAAACATTGTTTTCTTAAACCTAACTTTGTGAGTGTGACAATTTCAAAACCTAGTAAGATCACTTGCTTTGTTTTCATCTGGGTTTGAGTATACTGAGTGGGGACTAAACGCAAATTAATAGGCTTAGTAAGATCACTTGCTTTGTTTTCATTTAGGTTTTAATTTACTGAGTAGGAACTAAATGCAATTTATTTAACCTATTTAGTAAAAAACAACAGAATAAATTCATTAAAACCAAACAAGACACGAAACAAAATCTCGCCAGTTACCGACAAATCTTACATGCTTGTGTTATTATTTTGAGGTCATGCTTTTTATTCATAAAAGACATTGAAAAAAAAATCTTGACATTATTATACACTGAAGCGTACTTACATTTCACCATGTTGTTTTTTTAAACCACTTTTTTTTCGTGGGAAATCATCAAATGGCTTCTCCCGCTGAGGGTGCAGCTGGAGGAAATGTCAGACTGACTAAAACCCACTATGTTCCTTCTGGAGGTCCCTGTGTGCCAGGGCTTCGGTATCTCTTACGAACAACCCGCAGCCCAGGCAGACCCTGGCCCTAAACCCTCTCCTATGTTGCTGACATCTCTTCGAGGAGCGCGTGGAATAGAACGCTCCGCCGACACGGGCCTGTCGTCCTTAGACGTACGGACGATGAGCTCCCCACACCCACCGCCCACAGACCCGCGCCTGCGGTGGTCGGGAGTCATCCCTCGACACACGGCGCCCGTGGTGTCGACCTGTACCAGCCCTGCCGCGACGGCTGGGATGAGCGGTGCGGTCTCTCAGCCGCTCCGCCGCCTCCTTCGCTAGCATAACTGCTTCACAGAAGGAGGCGACGGCATCCCATTCTCTCTCGCTCCGGACCATGGCCTGGATCAGGGCCGGACGCGAGAGGTCGCCGCCGCCAATTGCCGCTGTGAGGACACGGCGGTCCTCCGCCCAGGCAGAACACACCTCCACCGTGTCCTCCCGCCCGATGCGATGCAAGTACCTCCCGAAACACCCATGTCCGGTGAGGACCTGCGTCAGGCGGTAAGAGAGGGTGCCATGACTCCTCCCAATCCACTCCTCGAAGAAGGGCACTATGGCTACTTTTGTGGCGTGCCCTGCACGGGGTTGCGTGAGGCGATCTCTCCACTCCACCATGAGATCGCGCCGGAGGACTGCAATTTGCTGCAACAACGGGGACTCCCCCCGACGCAGCGCCTCCTCGAGTTCTTTTAAAGCATTCTAGATCAATTTCGACCTATAAAACTGATTTTTACTCATTTTTAGAGACAAAAACACGCACTTGCAACGAGTTTTTCTCACTTACTAAAGTTGCGCGGGAGTTTTGACGTTTATTTCAACCATTTCATTCACTTAGTATCTACATGAACCATTTTATAACCAAGTAACTACAAGCACTTACTAGGTTTTTAAAATGGTTGATGTTAGATGCTATGTTTTAATCTTGTAATTTTTGTATATTGAAAACGTTTGCTGTAGATACTAGGTTTCGGAATTTCTGTAACTTCGTTTTTGAGTTATTTTTGGGAGTTTTTACTATCCTGGTATGTGGAGAGTGGTCTATAAGGTCGAAAAATGCAAAAACACGTTTTTTTTAAATTTGTCAGATACTAGGTTTTGAAATTGCACAGCCGATATGTGGTATATAGAGTAGAATGAGATGAAGAATGCAGAAAGTTCGTTTATAGTAAATTGTGACAAATGCCCAGTTTTCATTGATTTTAATGCTTGCTTGATCCGAAGACTTTGTAAGAATTGCATCTACGACGTGCGTTATAATTTGGTTGAATTTAAAATGAGAAGATTAAATAAATAGGGAATTAACTGGAATTTTTAATAATAAAAACTGGTTGTATCATCTATTAATTAAATTAATAAAAATCTTAATAAAACAAAAAAAAAACCTGAAATACACTTGAAGAGTTTAATAAATCAAACTTCATTCATGCGTGCAATCCGTACTCCAAATAAAAAATAAAAGAATTTCATATATTGCAATTAATTAATCTTCAATACTCTGTATCGTAACAATTCTTAGACTCATCGCACCATCTATATTTGGCCACATTTTCTAAAGCCCCTTATCAAATAGAATCATAATAATAAATAACATTGATTGCCTCTCATTACTATAAGGCTGACCCCACATTTGGCGTGCGCGATCCTCGGGCGTGCGAGCTGCACGGACGCAGCGCGCGCGCTGCGCGAGCGTCGGGTGTTACCGCCGTGTGACGTGTGTAAGGCGTGCGCGCGGCGCTCGCTTTGGCGTTTAACCCCCTTCAGACAAGTCAAACAGTAGCGGGCGGCGGGGATAGCGGGCGAAGGGGTAAGCACGCGACTCGAGCGTCGCGAGCGCGCCGCGCGCGCGTTGCGTGCACGCTGCATGCAGTCACACGGCCACCCGTGTGTAGGAGGTCACCCGAGGCTCACGCAGCGCGCGCAACGCGCACGCGGCGCTCGCGCTTCTCGTACGCCCGTGGATCGCGCACGCCAAATGTGGGGTCAGCCTAAGAATACACGTAATTAACGTTAGATCAGTTCGCGTCTTGATTGGCCCATAAACACTTTTGAGAACTCATCAATAAGTTCTAAGTGTGCCCTTAACCTTATCTCGTAATCCACATAATTTTGTATTTGGGATTAAATCGTAAAATTGTGATACACTGTAATAGAGAATGGGTAACTTAGTTTAATATTTTTTTTTTTCAGAATTCCATAGTAATATACTGATATTATAAAACTGAAAAGTTTGTTTGTTTGCTTTGCTCAGGTAGTATTTATTGGTTAGTTATTGTGGCATAGTAATTAAAGCTTCTGTCTATCCAGTACCTACATATGTTATGTGTTTGGGTTCGGTTCCGGGTCTGGTAAAGACCATTGCAACTTTTCTAAATATATTTTCGACAGAATGACGAGGAAAAATGAGGATACCTGGACTATATAGTCTGAAATCACCATCATCTCCCGAGCCTTTTCCCAACTATGTTGGGGTCGGCTTCCAGTCTAACTGGATTCAGCTAAGTACCAGTGTTTTACAAGAAGCGACTGCTTATCTGACCTCCTCAACCCAGTTACCCGGGCAACCCAATACCCATTGGTTAGACTGGCGTCAGACTTACTGGCTTCTGACTACCCGTAACGACTGCCAAGGATGTTCAATGACAGCCGGGACCTACAGTTTAACGTGCCATCCGAAACACAGTCATTGGTGTCCAAGATATGCTTAGCAAGCACATACAAACTTAGAAAAGTTGCATTGGTACTTGCCTGACCTGGAATCGAACCCACGCCCTCACACTTGAGAGGTTGGCTCTTTAACCGCTAGGCCACCACAACTATTTAGTCTGAAATCACCAACCTGCATTAATCAATCGTGGTGATTTTCACTCAATCTTCCGTGTGAGTGGAGGCCTGCACCAGCACACTAAAAAAAAACGTCAATAAAAAAAGGCTGATAATGAATACCCAACTATTTAAAAAAGCTGTTTATATCTGTATATTTTTTTTTTCAAAATGACAAAATAATTGCTGCTCAAATTACCCAGCCGTATGTCACAGACATCAAGCACATTAACCTCCACACAATACATTGTGCAGCTGCAAATTGATTGATCAATCGAATTCATGCAGTGTATTGACGGCTGGATCAATCGTACAATTCTTTAATCGTGCGATAATTGTGGACGGTTAAGGGAAATTGATGGAGTGGAAATAAATTGATCATTGTTAAATTTAACGGGAATTTTTGAGACGTCTATGTAGGTATAATATAAAAATGAAGTGCTGAATCGATTTTACTTGTTATTTTTTTAGGAATATTCCTTGAAGCACATCAAATTTCCTTATTAGATTTTCAACTTTATCGCTGAAGCGTATGGTTTTAAATTGATTGGAGACATTTTATAGCGGATAGCTTGATCTGCTGGCTTCGGTTCTTACGGGGATAAAAAATTGAAACAAAATTGGAAAAATATCAAACATCTAAGAATCGAGAGTTAGGTTGTACGAAGTCCACTGGTTCAGCTAGTTTTAGAATAAAAATTGTACAGGAGTTCGGGTGTAGGTAATAGGTATTGGTTTGTTATGTTTTGGCTACTTATTATTCAAATCATCATCAGGCTTTTTACTGTCCCACTACTGGACTTCTCTTTGTACAGATAAGGATTCATGTCTTTCCTGTCACTTTCATAGTCAAAAAGATTCTCAAGAGTGAAATCGGAAAAATTATTCGATATTTCTTTCATTTTATTGCTTAACACGACAAAAAGAAATTCTCTTTTCAAAATATACCAACTTGTTAAAAAGTAATACCATATTACCTAAATAATACAACGATTGAAACTTTTCAATTTTATAGATTTTCTTTTGTCCCCAAAACGGTTTGTAATAAAAGAAACTTCTAGAACAGTGCAAGTATTTGAGCTCAGAAAATAGTTGAAGGTGTTAGACGGCTCCTTATTATTGAAGTGCACTTCGAGAAGTTTCTCTGAACGTTTTTCTTTTAACACTATTCTGTTTCGATAAATATTTATTTCGAGATTTCGTTTTCATTACTTTTAAGCTGTGTTGGGAATTCTAGAAAACTGTTTATTGCGCTTGTTTTCCTGCGAATGGTGTTTTTATGAAAAGATTTTTTATTATTGAGATATCAATAATATATAAAAATCTGCAGTATCAGTGGTATCGTAATTAGTGCTGGTTGGTTAACTTTAATTACTATGTTACTGACGAACATTCGCCTATTCTGAGGATGCCATAAAAACATCTATATGGATTAGCAAGATGTCTTCTTCAATACTGAACTCGAGTGGCTCCTTTACATGATTTCAATTTAGAACTTACTTATTGCCTTGTTGAATTATTTCCTTGAAAAGTTATGAGTAAAAAAGAAAAAAAACATAGTACGTTTCAGTAATCTTGGTCATTGTTTTACATTTTACAAATTAACCACAAGATTAAAAATCAACAACTCAAAAATTACCACAAAAAGTGTTCACCTTCTAAGAAAATGGCAATTTTGATGTCATTCCCGATAACATGCTGTCAGCAAAAATTTGAATATGGAATTTTCTAAAACTAGCCAGTGTCTTCTTTTCGTACGTTGCATTTCAAATAAGACTTCATGCAGCGGGGTTGACTATGATATTATTTTTAATTCTTTCAGAAATATGGCTTTAGGTTACGCGTTTATTTTGATCGTCATTTATCAAATAATTGAGCATTTTTTTTTTTATGTAAATCAAACTAAGCTAAAAATATCGATACTTTAACATAATAGAAATGAATACGGTAGGTGACAACTAGACAAATTAATAAATGGTTACTTTTTATGCTATTTGTATGAAAACACAAATTATGACGTCACAAATTATTCAATCAATAAAAAAAAAATCCAAGTTTTTCAATTTTCGGTTCAAAACGATAAATTAAAATCACATTATTTTTAGTCATGATACCAATTAAGCATCTAGGATTTTTGTAAATAAGAAAAATCAAAATACCTTTATTTTCAGGCTGCATTGGCCCTTAAACACTAACATACATATTATATTATACAAAACTGCTAGTATACAAAAACTTAAATCAATAAGCTAAGCTAAACAGTTGTATACTTTCAAAGAAAAATGTAAGTTAAAAAATTTTCCCATTAATCTTAGTCTAGATCAGTTTTCCGAACATAAGACACAGTACCGAACACCCCCGGGATACTTCCCCAGTCTATCTCAGTAATCGAAAAATAAAAATAAAAACACAACCTCCATATTATTTGCTGGAACATGTTTGCACTGTCTACAAAATGTCATGAAGAACGTTATTACATTTGTCTAGCTTGAAGAATGAGATGTTCTGAGCTAAGGACTATAACGCTTAAAAGTGTAAACGAGAGAAGTTGAAATGTCTTAGCTACATTATGAGATTTGAGAGCTTGAAGAGAATTTTGTTGGGCTTGACGATAAGTTAAGGGTTATTCTTAAACGTGAGTTGTTTATTGTAATAATGCAAAAATAAAATAATAGGTGATACACAGTCTTTTAGTTAAGCGTAAAACATTAAACGGGTATTTTTTCATTTCTTTCACAAACTAATAAGTAGGATGTTGGAATTACGCGTTACGTCATTTTTCGGTACCAATTTTACTTAAACATGACGTCACAAGCTCCCACTCTCGGCCTTTAGTGCATTCTATCTTTTCTACGATATGCCTTGCTAATCTAAAGACAGAGTACTTAGAACCACTATTTTTTATCCTTGTTGTGACGCCTATTTAGGCCAGTAGTCTATAGAGCATAGAGAATCATTTTACTGTATGAATATGACAGTACGGTCTTTGTCAGCTTAAAGCCATCTTCTTAAACAAAGTTGTAGTCTAAATCTAGTACTAAATGAAGTACTTGTAAAGACCATGTTTTATAATAACTGAGACTATATTCTGCTGTTTTACTATAAAGCGTGACAAAGTCTATTTTTCATGTTCTATTTAGAAAAAGAAGCGTGGATGAGCAAACTTCGTTAATTTTCACTCGTTTCCCGTCCAAAAAGGGACAATTTTGAAGACAGCTAATTCCGGAAATTTAAACCAAAGTAGCTCGCCTGACTTGAGGGTTTCCTTAAAATTGTCCAGGGTGAGATAAAAGATTTAATGATTAGATTTAATAAAGGAGATGAACATAGGGTATCCATATAAAACAGGTTCTAATCGGATTTTTGTGTCATCAAGAGTGAAATTCAATAGTTACTGAAACAAGCTAATATTAAACTTTATATCATGGCCTTAAATAAAGTCGGTAATAGTAATAAGGTGTCGGCTGTCTGGAACAGTAGGTAAGTCAATAGTATTTTAGTATCAGTATAATATTATTTAACTATACAAGAATTGTATTTAAATATATGTGTGGGTACTTTCTATACTACAGATAAACCTAAACAATGCAATATATGTTATAAACATTAAATCTAAAGTAATACTATAAAGCTCAAGTGTTGGTTTGTTTGCTTGAACGTGCTAATATCAGAAACTACTGGACCTATCTTCAAAATTATTTCAATGTTAGATAGCTCATTTCCTGAGGAAGGCTACCTCTACTCCGAGTGAGCGTAGTAGTTCCCAGGGGACGCGGGTAAAACCGCTTGAAGCTAGTATTAAATAAATACTCTTTATACTTTGATTATGTTCCTATTTCGAATAAAATCAACATAAGAACATGAAAACTTTACCAATGTGATTTTTCACCAATTCTTCGTAAACAGGTAATACAATTCAAACACATAAACGCCGAAAAAATGCAATCTCAGAACAGAATATCGCTCAAACCATGAATAAGTTTATCCCAGATTTTTTACAAGTATTTCTACAATAAATAACGCGCTCTGAGCAGTGTCGGCGTAATTTCTCTACGTTATACTCCCGTCGAGGCGAACGTCAGAAAAAATGTCCGCCGACCGGGATTGTGGGCGCACATTTATCAACTCGTATCCGTGCATTTTATATAGAAAAAAAAATACAATGCTACCGGCAAAACCAAAAATCGGAAATTCCGGAAAATGACGAGATTTATCGGACGTATCGGACAGACAGTGACACAAATCGGAGGAGAAATTGCTGTATTGAATTTTAATTGAATTCAAATTGCAACCTATCTTGTATCACGCGACCAATTCGTGATTTTGTAACCTTGGAGTTCATTCATCAAATTGGGTCGCGGAGTTTATGCGGGCCCGGGTTGAATTTAACAGCGGCGTCTGATTTAATTGGAAGCATAATAGAATAATCAAGGGGAACAAGCCAAGAGGATTACATTTGCTACATATTTCCTTAATATCTTCAGCGATATATGCTGTATTACTTTTATAATTTTACATTAAAATGTACAAGAAAATTGTATCAAAATAAAATTTACCTTTTTAGACGAGGCCTAATAACCAATCAAAACGGTTGACATGATGTTTTGATAATAACGTACTTGAATAGGTATTCAGACATCCACGTTTCAACCGACCCCTATTAACAGGGGTCAGTTGAATCATATAAAGGTAAGGTCACATTACCAACGTTCGTTTCAATGCGACCATTCACGTGACTACGATTCAATGATTGAGCATTAATCTTATTGTAGTGATGGCTTTGGAGTTCATCGTTCAAAGTTTCTAATAATAAAAATTACATTTATTAGGATAGGTCGAGGTTAAGTGAGTAGCTATCCAATTTTAACAAACCTTTATTTGATACAGAAAGTTTTCAGTACATCGACAACCAACTTTATTGAGTATCGATTTCATTATATTGCTTTGCATTATTACTCTAAAAGGCATACGTTTTCTACCGTTTTAACTATTAATCATAGATGATATGGTATGGTTGTGTACCTAAGCAAATCTTATTAAGTTATGCCGTGATTATAATTATAAGGCAATACACATTAATCAGTCATTTGTACATCTTTGGCAGTCAGTAGTAGTAGTAGGACACCAATAAAATTCTACAACCATCTTACCAAGAGGTATTGGGTTTACCAGTTAACTGAGTTGAGGAGGTCATACAGGCAGTCGCTCCACGTAAAACTCTGATAGTCAACTCCAACATAGCTTGAGAAAAGGCTAGGCAGACACTATGTAAAATAGAAAAAGGATTGATTATATCCGAAAAAAATATTGGAGGAACCGGACCAGTATCTCAGTCATTCCAAATGTACACCGAATGTCGAAACTACCTGCGACATACAGTCAGTTTCATTAACAATGAAGACGGCAGTTTCCTTGTGACCCGCAGCGGACACTTTCTAACTCGCATCAATTATTTAAAGTGTACACTACTGCAATGCAGCTGTGAAGCTGTGTACTTATTTATATTGGGAAAAGTGCATTTTTCTGTAGCTTAAAATTTGTTGTACAAGATGTTGGTATGATATTTCTATACACTTGTGGCCAATAAATTGGGGCCAGCCAAAAGGTTTTACTTTTATGAATATTGTATAATATAATAATTCAATATATGAATTGATAAGTGCAAATTTTGAAGTGGACAATTCACTTTATAATAGCTTGGCTTCAGCCCACGACTATGTCTGTTTTATAAATCATCATGAATACTGAAGTAGAAACTTTATACATATATGTACATACTGCGACCCAAAAAACATTCCGCAAAACATAAATATTCTCACCAATTTGCAAATATCCATACATTTAAATAAAGTGAATATGTCTGTTTGTGTTATTGAAATAACCCCTTTTTACCACACACACTTTTAACTGCATAATTTGTATACAAATAAACCAAGATTAAAAAAAAATATTTTTATTTGTTCCGACTAATCTCCGAAATGGCTAGATCAATTTTAACCGGACCTTTATTGGCAGGTAGCTGATTTAAGATAAGATAAAGATAATAAGTCATTTATTCAAAGGAGGTCACAAAGAAGGAGTAACTTGGGCTACTTCTTGGACGCGGGTATAACCGCGGGGCACGGCTAGCAATACATAAAATTGTCACTTCGAATTTCCATCAACAGGTTATGGTTGATACAGTTCGACATTTGCACATAGTCTCATGATATTCTATGCATATGCAATGTGCTTATATTCGTTGATATAACAGGCTGTCCCTGTTTTTTTGGCGGCATGTTTATAGGCGTTCAGTTATATCGTATTTTGATGACGTCATGAAATATATTGATGGATATGTTGACTTAGATTTACTTTTGTTTTAGCATATTTTTGGTGTTTTCTTTGTGTATGTACTAAACTAGAATACAGTTATGAGTATTTTAGTAGGCTTCTTATATTAATCATAACACCATTGATAATAATACAGTTCAATTTATAA
The DNA here is from genome assembly GCA_958496145.1 of Heliothis peltigera. Lineage (NCBI taxonomy): Eukaryota > Metazoa > Arthropoda > Insecta > Lepidoptera > Noctuidae > Heliothis > Heliothis peltigera. Next base: position 3,211,754 of record OY292345.1, on the reverse strand, counting down.
GACATCAATACTTAATATTTTAAAGCCGAAGAGTTTTTTTTTACTTGGACGCGATTTAAAAAAAATATTTCCGTGTAAGATGCCTATAATATTGAGAAAGATTTTAGGCTACCTATTCTTCGTGTGAGTGACCCACGAAAAAAAAATACATTACATTGAAGACAAAATAAATTGTAAGCCATAATCTTCAGAAGTGCAATCATATGTAGAGTTTTATAAATCTTTTAATTCTTAAATTGTTACCTCCTGATGTTATTAAAAAGTAATAAAAAATACACCACATCTTAACCTTCAACGTAACAAATCTTCAAGCAAACTTTTTAATAATAACAAATTACAAAATACCAGTGACGTCACTCAAACGAAAATGATATATGAAATGTCATGAAATGCAATCTGTGGAAATATTGCGAAAGCGACCGCATTGGGAGTTACTCGAGTTCTGAACGCTGCGTTCAACACTGGTGCGGAAGTTTGCAAATTTTAATCTCAGCCTCAGTTTGGTTTGATGTATTAGGTTTTTGAAGTTGCCGTTTTTTTTGTACGTCACGTTGAGTTTTTTGTGTAAAATGTCGTAGAATTTAGAAAGTAATTCCTTTTATTCTTTGATTTTTTGTATGAATGAGTCGGCTAAGAGTTACCTGCCAGGGCTAAGGGTTATTCGCAAGAGTTACCGCGGCCATAGCACACTAAGACCCCCAAGAAACAAATGTAGGTTTAAGTCAGTCAAAGTCTGACATTTCCTCTAACTGCAACCAGGAGGGGTCATTTGATAATACAGTAAAAGTGATTTTTCACGATTCATTTCCATTTAATATTTTTTTATTACCTATGTATATACATATGGATACTATATATACATAGGTATACTGGCTTAAAGCCAGTTTCACAACGTCCGAATAGCTACTATCTAGCAGATATATGCAAAAATGGAACAGAATTTGTATGAAATTATCTACCAAATAAACTATCTGGAACTTATTCGTAGATGGTGAATCAGGCCCTTACAATTTCCTTTTCATAATGTTGTTATAATTTGACCTATAAACCTAACCAAAAAATTCAGAATATAAAAAAAAACTGTAATATTGAGTCCTGGCACCTCAACGGCAGTGACGTCACAGCGCCGAGGTGCAAGAGATATATCGCGTGCCGTTATTGCCGAACGAACAATGGCACGCCACTACTAACAGATGCACAATTATACTAACCTGTACTGTTACGGCATATTGTCTTTGATGGCATTGCTTCTGATTTTGATATGAAAAATATCATCAAATTGGTGATTAGAGAAAGGGACTGACAGACTTATATTTTTCCGTCTTCATTGACCATGTTAATTTTTCGAGTCATTTTATTATGTAATAGCATCTAGCATGATTGCCGGCCATGGTGGCTGTTCTCCTCTCCCTTAAGGAGCTGGCTGATCCAGCTGCACAAGACATATTTTGGGGAACAAGCATTTCCGTAGATATAGATGCACTCTCTGTTCATTCACTCTCCCAGCCCGATGAGTAAGCACTCCAACAGGTCTGGAGGTGTGGTCTCTCTACACGCAGGACCGGCGTTGACGTGCTCTCCGATGCACGGGTGTATCAATCACCAACTTTCAGTGTCCGGCCTGCTATTTGTGAGAATTTCTTAAAACTCACAAAGCAATTTCGACCCGACCGTAACGTTTTCAATAAGCCTGCATATGGAACAATTATATAAAATTAAAAGCCACCAATTCAAATTTTAACAATAACCCTAATCCTTTAATAAAACATACCAAGCACACCACTATTATCCCATAAAACATTTCACAAACCAGAAACGTTCCGTGTTACATACCCAAGCCTATTAAACAAGAGTCTCCTTGCATGTTCCTTACGTTCAAACTTCGGCAATTTTGAGCAATGCGCCCTATGTAGTCTTTATGCTTGTAACTTTGTAACGATAAACCTAAAACTTTTTATTACTTTCCACATATTGTAAGCACTTGGCCTGATGTCTTTAGTAATCGTTTGCCGACGCTAATTGAAGGTTTTAATGAATTCATTGTGAGTTGTAATTATTTTTTGATAAAAAAAATGTTTGCCCTGATTTGCCTAATATCCTATGAAAACTTGGATGTTTATAACTCTTTTACTCAAAGCACTTTACAGTTTGTGATGAAATTTTGCAGTAATATAGCTTAGAAATTAGATAGGTTAGGCAGTAATTCCTCCGGGATATGAATAAACCCGTTAGTGTTGTGGTGATTGGTAGACAACCAGTATGGGTTTGCTTCGAAGGACCGTAGCGGATGCGGGAAAATACCTTGCGTGTTAAAAATAATCGTACCGGGACACACAGTATGAGCTGCTGTTGGGTGTGGAATAAGAGTGGACTTACTTGTGATGGATGGCGAAGGTGCACGTGATGCAGGCCTGCGGTACTGTTGTTCCTACACGTAGGTTTCACTTGCACTGTTATCACTTTAAAGTCTTTTTATGTGTGCCTTCTACACTTATTGAAATAATGCGGTATGAAAATTAAGCGGTGCGGTTTATCACTATTATACATAAAATTTACAGAGCGGTGTTGCGGTGGTCCGAATTGGAATCGAATATGGCGGCGGTAGCTTCTTCCTTAGAGTTTGATGTAGGCGCGCCATGATTGGCGCGTGCGGCGAGTTTCTTTCTCTTTCTGTGGTATGGGAACAAATGAGATTCAAGAATTTGAATATTTTTTAATTCGAAAGAAATGCGTTCGGAAATTAAAATAAATTATATTCTAAGAACTTGCGCGAACACGTTAGCGTAAGAAAGTCTACTACAAAGTTTACTTCATGGAAATAAATTGTCTCTTGCTAAAGTTCTTCATGAAAATTAAAATGATGTTCGTTAGTCTTACTCAAACTCGAGAACGCCTTGACTGATTTAGCTAATTTGGGTTTAAGAATATTGTGAAAGTGAGGAGGTTCATTTACTAAGAAACTGTTTGCTTCCACGTTAATTAGGCGGCGAGGAGTTGGTTTTCGTACTTTGTCTATATTTTATTTTACCTTTCCACAACAGAAAGTAATTGGAACCCGATCGTCTAGACTACGAGGGTAGCTCTATTGGACAGAAAATGAGACGAAAATACTTTATAAACAAAAGAAAATACAGAATCAAATCATAATGTTATTGACCTTTTGAAAGCCTTTAGCCCTAACATACATATATTACTTTTGAAACAAGATTGAACTCCTATGAAATGAAAACATACAATACATACTCTTCGCCGTGACGCGAGAACAAAAAAAAAACACTTGCGAACTGCGAGTCGAACTCGGGCACAAAGGGTTCGTGGTTAATAAAGAGCAAAAACAACAAAAAAACATCACGTTAGTTGTAGGCGATATTAATTATTCATTTGTCTTTTTTTTGTTTTAGAGGTTACGTCATCATCTGTGATAATAATAACTTTCTAGCTATCATGGTTACACACGAAGATGGATAAACACGGAGGAACTTGGCATGACAAAATGGTCACCCATTCACGGACCGACCACGCCACGCAAGATATACCCAGATACAAATCGAACAATAAAGACAAATTTCTGGAATATTCCATTTAGCCAAACAAATATGTAGGTACTTAAGGCAGTAATAATAATAAACAGAACGCTCGATTACGTCACAGCTTATTCTAGTCTGGGTCTAGGTCTAGATATAGTAACGTGTCACAATAATAAGCTGAAATTAGGTAACGTCTTGAACGGCCCACTGAACATGAAGTGGGTCACATCCGACCACAGACTAAGTAGGTATAGAAGTGCCATGCTATTTAGGTCCGTCAGTTATTCGTACAGACGCCCTAAGTAGGTATAGAAGTGCCATGCTATATTTACGTCCAGTTGTTCGTACAGACATTAAGCTACTACAAACTGTCAAATTTCCTTTAATGGATTTTCAACTTTATCGCTGAAGTTTATGTTTGAAAGTTGATTGGGAAAATTTGACATTTTTGAGTAGTTTGATGTGTGTTGTCATTTTGATCACGGTTAAAAAAATTACTTCGGGTATTTTCGCATTCAGTTACCCAAGAATATTTTACAAGGCGATTAAATTTTGACGGGGTTTGAAAGTGTTCGCAGTACAATTTCGTGTGTCCTTTAATTTTCGATGGGAAACAATTTTTGACCGACGTTAGATTGATTATTTGATCGCTCGTTAAAGAAACTGCTCATTGAACAATGCCTTTGTAAAATTGTCCCCCGGTTAATTTTATTGTAGCCAACTTAACCCTAAACCGGACCTTACTTTTGTCAAATTTTAACTTTAAATAAAACGCGAATTTGTTTATGGACAATATTTATGCACAAATGCTTTGATTGAAATCAGATGTGATTTTGTACAGGTTGTAAGCTACATTAAATCGTGTTACGGCGGTTACAGTTGATTGGGTGAATAATAAAATAATTAGTTATTTAATTATTAATTAAATTAAGTTGGTAACGTGATCATATTACAATTTCCACAAATTATTGAAAATACAGATAATATTGATGACATTTAGGTTAATCAATATCATCATCTCAGCCATAGGACGTCCACTGCTGAACATAGGCCTCCCCTATAGATCTCCACACATACCTGTTAGAAGTGACCTCGTACAGCGTCTTCCGACGACCTTTACAAGGTCGTCCGTCCATTTTGTTGGTGGACGTCCTCCGCTGCGCTTGCTGGTCCGTGGTAAATCAACATATTATCGTGGACTAACCAAATCATGTTCATTTAATAATCTTTCATTTATAATAATATCATCCAATTACGCAAATTTTAATAGACCAAGTTATTTGATAGCTATAAAAAATCATGAAAACATCTCCAAATAAAATTGGGATAAGGAAAGGAGGATGATGTGTATCACTTCCCTTGAGCAATATAGGAACGTAGCATATAATGACATACAGCCGAAATTAATAACCTATCTATCCGTTGCTTTGCTTACTAGAGATTGAATTTTGACATTAGTTCCATATAATTTGTGTCAAATTCCTATCTCTAGTAAGCAAAACAACGGATAGATAGGTTATTCTTTTCGGCTGATAGATATCATTCAGAAAAAAATGGCTAACATAAACAGATGCATCTTTCTCTCACGTTTAAAAAAAAATAGAACATGAATGTAGTCATTGAATAGTTCCTCTGACACTCTCTATTCTGTGACCGACTCATTCTAAGAATTTACAGTTGAAACTTATGTAAACTAGCTTAATAATCTCATTACAACGTGCGCAGTAGCAGTCTCGCAAACGTGTTCTGTTTTTAAACTCTAATCATTAGTTGCCTTTGTATTTGCGTAAGTACATACTTAGGACATTGTGTTGGCTGTTTCGACTTATAATTGACTCCGCAGACTGTCAGCCGATTAGCCAGCTAACTATCGGCTAACTAAAAGTTTGCAATCAGTTTTTTTTTTGTATATTTTAGAAGTAATGAAATTAATTCATAATTGGTATATAATTCGCAATCTTTCATAATTGAGACACCGTCTTATAGTGTTTTGAAGGGTACAGTCACGCGCCTGATGTCTCTCTTAACGTGTCGGATTGCCGTCCCATCAAGCTATGTGTAAGTCAGGGAAAAGGGAATGCATCTGTATATAAGCATAAATTTAGAGTATAATAATATTCTGTGCAACTGGCTTATCCCTAGAACAGCCGGTGTATCGAAAATTCCACATGGACGCCATAGTCTTTTCCCAAAAAAATCCAAACCAAATTCAAAATCCAAAATGGTGTGTTTTCATTAGATTTTAATATATCGAATTTCACATACAATACGACAATAATATTAAATATATAGAGATAAATATATTACTTTTGACCCTTCTTAAATTGATCAAATTGCTAACAATTTATGCCTTTTCGACTAGGGTATAAAAATATTAAAGTCAAATTCCCATATCGTCAGAAGTAGGTCATTCACGTTTGCTGCTATATCATAAAGCTATTTAGTACCATATAATTTGATTACGTACTTCCGTGGGGTATAATATATTATACGTTCCCTGATAGCGATCGCTTATCGCACGCGAAGAACCTTTGTTTAGCGTAAGTAAAGAACTTAAGAACTTTTTAAAACAAAATAATGTCATCGTTTTAGGCACGTAAAATAATAAAGACGAGCCGTGGATTCCCGGAGCTGCGAGTTATTGTTCGCAAGAGTTATCGTGGCCCTGGCATACAGGGACCTTCAGAAGGAACATTGAGGGTTTTAGTCAGTAAGAGTCTGATACCACTATCCAGCTGCACTCTCAGCGGGAGGGGTCATTTGATAATTTCCCACGAAAAAAAGGTACAGTCGGGCACACAATATTTTTCCTTTGAAATTTTCAGATACCTATATTTTTTTAATAAAATATTATGAACAATTTTATTCCATTTCACACTACATATACCTTGCACCATACCCCAAGGAACATCTATTAGTACCCGGTCCCTATTATAGCACCCTGTAATAGTCCAATATAATTATGTACGCTCTCCCGTCAGCACAGGGAATTCGATCTTGTCTCGAGTTTGTACGTCAAAATGTGTTGAAGATACAGGCGCCAGCACATCAAGCTTCTACAATCTGTCAAATTTACTTAATACATGTTCGGGGCCTTGCTACAAAAATGTTAGACAGACTTTTGACACCTGGTTAAAATAATATTTCACAGAAATTCTTCTTTAAACACGTCGTGTCAAAAGTCTGTCTAACTTTTTTGTAGTAAGCTCCTCAATGTCCAGGGGTTTGGGCTGTTTGTTAATAGATCACTGTCAGTCAGTCAGTCACTTTATATAGAGGTGTCACTTAGAGATACATATATTTAGATATACCAAAAAAAAATAGTAATTACTTTTCTTTAGCTACAACATCATCATCATTCATCTCCCGAGCCTTTTCCCAACTATGTTGAGGTCGGCTTCCAATCTAACCGGATTTAGCTGAGTACCAGTGTTTTACAAGGAGCGACTGCCTATCTGACCTCTTCAACCCAGTTACCCGGGCAACCCAATACCCCTTGGTTAGACTGGCGTCAGATTTACTGGCTTCTGACTACCCGTAAAGACTGCCAAGGACGTTCAATGACAGCCGGGACCTACAGTTTACCGTGCCATCCGAAACACAGTCATTGGTGTCCAAGATATACTTAGAAAGTACATACAAACTTAGAAAAGTTTAATTGGTACTTGTCTGACCTGGAATCGAACCCACGCCCTCACACTTGAGAGGCTGGCTCTTTAACCACTAGGCCACCACGATATTCTTTAGCTACAACAAGAAGTCGAAATATTCGTCCCCATCGCTGTCGACTGGGAGTGTGCCCAAGAGGCTGGAGGCATTAAACTCGGTAATAACAGTCATTAATGTATTTGAAATCGTCCATAAAATCCAATTAGCTGACTTTACTGAAATGTACTTACTTAATCTCACATTTCCTTATTTCCATTCCAAGACAAGCGGCGAAAATGCTGTTAATTTGTAAGTAATTACAGTCTTTTTTTTAATTTTGAGCTGATTTCAATACAGCAAGATTCTGATACTTTTCTTAAAGTGCGGGTTTAAAAAGACGTCATTGATCAAAATGACCTTAAAATGATAAATAAATATAAAAAAGCAAAAAACGTGTTACTTATACTTAAATTTTTGCAATAAATTATAAGATTATAAGTTACTGTACCAGCGGTGAAAAGCATTGATAAGCCAGCAATGGATGATGAGGTTTGAGCTTTTGTAGAGATAAATTAAAGATGTTGGTTGCGTGAAATCAAAGAGTGTAATGCTTTGGCCGATATTATAATCTTAAATAATAATTACAAATCATAAGTCATTATAACTTACAAGTCAATATAACTTATAAGTAATTATAAATGATAAGTCATCATAACTTATAAATAATTATAAATGATAAGTCATCATAACTTATAAGTAATTATAAGTACCTAAATATTAATTATGAATACATAAAATCTACACTGTGACCATAAAAAGTATCTGAAATGGGCCAGTACCACCTTTTAATCGTTTTTTTGTTACAGTGGCCATAATATCCTTCATCACTCAATATGCAGCACCTAAAACAATTGACAGCTTCCTTTTCCAATCGAACATGACTTGCAAACAGTGTTACCGCATTTACTTCCCGCTGTGTGCCTCCGACAATGTAACGTATACGAACGAGTGCAGATTCCGATGTCTCATGTCTTACAGAGAGCCTGAAGATCGGTACAAGATTGTCAGGTATAATATCTATTAGTATTTAAAAAGTCATGGTGGCCTAGTGGTTAAAGAGCCAACCTCTCAAGTGTGCAACCAATGCAACTTTTCTAAGTTTGTATGTACTTTCTAAGTATATCTTGGACACCAATGACTGTGTTCCGGATGGCACGTAAAACTGTAGGTTCCGGCTGTCATTGAACATCCTTGGCAGTCGTTACGGGTAGTCAGAAGCCAGTAAGTCTGACGCCAATTTAACCAAGGGGTATTGGGGTGCCCGGGTAACTGGGTTGAGGGGGTCAGATAGGCAGTCGCTCCTTGTAAAACACTGGTACTCAGCTGCATCCGGTTAGACTGGAAGCCGACCCCAACGTAGTTGGGAAAAGGCTCGGGAGATGATGAATATCTGTTAGTATTTGTATTAAGATGAAACATAAGGGACTTTTTTTATACAAATGTAGTCCTCTGTTTCCTCCCTGGATAGAGCTGGTTGAGTAAACATTTAATAAAATATGTTTTTCTGTATATGAACACTATTAGTATGTCCCTAAGATTTATTTTTCATAGGTATTTTAGGTGATCTCAGTAGGGTAAACCCGCATTGAGCAAGCATGGTGATTAATGCTGTGTTCTTCTGTATGTGAGAGGAGGCCTGTGCCAGCAGTGGGACGATAAAAAGGTTGATGATGAGGTATTAGGGTAATCGAAAAAAAACCCGCTGTGTTAAAATTTCCAGAAAACTAATTTCTCTGAATATGTTTTTTTTTTCAATTACCTCTTATTTAAGATCTTTATCTTCTACAGGTATGGACCATGCATTTTGGGTTCGAGAAGAAAGAGATTTGCCGCCAATTTTTATCTACAAGATTTTGCTTGAAATTTCGATATGAAGATTATGTTTTTTTTTTCTATAATAGACTCGATAATTAAAAAGGAAATTTTGATTTTATCTTAGAAGGTTTTTCAAGAAAGTAATCTATAAAAATATTATAAAGCTGAAGAGTTCGTTTGTTTGTTTGTTTGTATGTATGCGCTAATCTCAGAATTTGCGATATTGTCACACAAATGTTTCTTCTGGTCTAAATGTTCTAGTAAACAGTAACAAACTACGTGCGATCATTTCCAAATGTTGCAATTTTATAGGACATATTTATCTACATATACATATGTACTTAATATTATAAAGAGGAAACCTTTGTATTTTTGTTTGTTTGTATTGAATAAGCTCAAAAACTACTGGACCGATTTCAAAATTTCTTTTACCATTACTTAGAGGGATTCTTCCGAATCCGTAAAAGTTATATTTTATTCCGGAAAATAGATAGGATTTTTCGTGGTAGTGAAAATTGTGGAGTAAGGCGTCGAAAAAACTGCCGTACGTTAAAAAATAAATGTCAGCCCGTGCGAAGCCGGGGCGGGTCGCTAGTTTCCTATAAAATTGCAACCTACGCAAACAAATTTTAATATACTTAGCCTAAAAAATTAGTCATTAATATCGTTAACAATATACGCCGTCATTATCTTGTTTATTTAAAGTAAAACAGAATTAAAACAACTTAATACTTCCACAGCTTGCTGTATGACAAGCTGACCAGAAAACATTGACACGTCCACCCTCCTTTAGTAATTTTTTTCGTAACGCAATTTGCGAAACTCCAGAGGCCACCTAAAAGTGGTTGTGTTAATATTCTTCACGCGTTTCTACTAATGGACATACCTACGTGTTTCTTATTGGATTTCCTAAAAACTCAAAGTGAAATCTAATTACTGTTCTTGAGTGACTAATCTTTAATGCTATGTTAAGTGAGGAACACGAGGCTTTGAATTTCCTCATTTTATCCTTGAAGTTTTACTTGATTTTTCAGTAAAAACCTTACATGATTTAAAGATTAGGTAAACTCGAATACATTTTATATTCCGCACATTATTTCCATAGACTTCGTTTTTTTTTAAATATAATCAAACACACAAACAGGATTTTTTTTGTATCACGCAGGTTGCCAACATAAAAAATATAATTCCACTTTAATTTTCTTCACGCTAGCAATTTTAGCGTATAAATTACCTGCGAATATGTTACCTAGGTTGCCTAACGTAATTCTATTCCTAAATTACTCAGCAGTATTAGTAAAAATGGTGAAAACTCAAGGTCAAGGTCAAATTATGACTTGGCACATTGAATATATTTTTATAAAGAAAGTTGTCGGCTTAGTTTCCTGTCTCTTCCACATGTCATTGTAACTTATACCATCAATTAGGTTTTTCTTTGTCCGGCAGTGATTTATTAAGCGGTAAGGCCAAGGTCAAAACCGGTTGACATTGTTCCAACGATTTATCTATCTCTATTCTTCGTGATTAAATATTGAATGTATATAATACGCCATTATAAGCCATTTTTTACCTTACCATATAGAAAAAAATTGTAAAATCGGAAAACCTACCACTAGTTTAACGGAATATATATATAGATAACTATATGCAGAAAAAATACCAATAAAATGTTCAAAACATTGGCACGTAAAAACTATGTGTAGAATAAGACCAAAAACAAAACATACACTGCGGAATAGAACGCCAGGACAGTATGACCACCTCGAAGTAGCACATCCATGATTCCGTATATAATAATCATCACAGCCTTTTTATCGTCCCACTGCTGGGCATAGGCCTCCTCTCCCGTGGACAAGGGTTGAGCGTTAATTTAATAGTTACGTTCTTGTAATGTAAGACTCATCTGCCTAGCCTTTTACCAATCTGTTGGGGTCGTCTTCCAATCTAACGGACTCAGATGAGTACCAGTGTTTTACGTTATCTGCTCTCCATAACTGGACGACCCTATGGTAAGACTGGTTGTCAGATTTCCTGGCTTCTGACTTCTCGAACGAATGCTAAAGATGATGAAATGACAGCCCATCAATTTAACCTACCTTCCGAATTACGGAGGAACTCATGATTACCTTACCATCCACGAATCGACCGCACCAAGCGTTGCTTAACTTTACGATCGATCAACCCGTGCGGTTGTGACTTATGCTTGAGTTCCTATTTTATAACTTAGGACTTTTAATAGCAATATAATTAATCCACAATTTTCAACTTTCGGAAGAATCTTTAATTTTTCGGTAGTTCAAGATGCTTAGTCAACTGGAGATGTCCCATATCAGCCAACTCTCGTAAAAAAACAGACAGATATACGGCAAAATATTGTATGTTTATACTAGGATTCTGTTTCCACTTTCAAGTGACAGAACCCTAAAAACCAGACGAAACACATGGTACAAATTCGAGAAATTTCGGAGCGTGTACCGACAAAGTTTCTTTGCGTGGAAATCGAATAACCGAGGACGGCTCCCGGACTAACTTTTAGTATGCGAGCATCGTCATTGGACTAACAATGTTGCATTCGCGGGCGACTCGGGCGTCGAAATAAAAAAGGCCTTGGTAAGTGTGTTGGAAATGCATTCAGGGTAAAGATTTGTTTTGTTTTATTTTATTATCGTCGTTATTTGATAGGGCATGATAAATGATATTTATTTTGAGAAATGAACACTTTTACACGTCAACATATTTTTTATAAAAAAACGAGATGAGGTCGGCATTTCCTAACTGACTGTTTTGAGAAGAAACGACGTAACAAATTCAAGGGTCATAGGCAGGTACGATACCCTTAACCATCTTATTATTAAACGTGATCTTAAAAAAGTACTAGTTTTAGGATTAAACCACCATCTCGAACAAAATGAATGACCTAAACCTAGTGTTAAAGCCGGTCCTTTTCAAAACCACGTTTTATCTTAAGGAGGTAAGAGTGTACCACTTTATGATCATCGATTATAGATATAAGGCTATGGTGGCAGAGACAGACCATATTAATTAAGTCAATGGTAATAGTATTTTTTATCGTTTCAAAACACAAATAATTAAAGTTAATTAGGATATATCATGACGATTTTCATAAGCTGCCTTCAAATAATCCATGTTAAACACAATGCAAAAACAGATCATAAAAATCAGTATTTTTCCTCGAAGTTAAGTGAAAAAACAAAATCCAACTGATTTGTATTACTCGTCAGAAGTTCTATAAAGTTTATTTATTGTGAAGCTTAGTGTGGAACCAATTTAGCTAACTAACACCGTTCTACTTTTCCAGACTTCTGGATTCTAATAAAATCGAAGTTATTAAACTGGGTGTTTGTAGACAGCGGACCAAGTTCGCGACGAATAAAAAAATTGCGCAAACTTGGGCCGCAGACAACGAGAGTCTGTAGTTCGATGATTTCTAGCTATGCAATATTTTATTTGGGTCATGCCATTTAAAGGAATATTTTTTTGTTATTGCTGGTTTGCACTTAGATTGGTAATAGAATACTTAGTGATATTTTTTAAAAGCTTTTATTTAACTTGCTGTGTATGTATGTATGTTGCGGTGGATTCTTTGAACTGAATTTTGAAGTAGATATCTTCAACCGATTGAGCTGAAATTTTGTATACACATATGTTATATGATGTCATTCTAAATTCAATTATGGCGGGCTACCCAAGATGGTGGAATAACTATTTAAAGATCCATTTTTAATTGTGTGTAAAGTCGTTGCATTGAAATACCGATTTCGTATTTTAATATCTTAGAAATATTGTTCTAATATTTAATATCGTTAAAACGCAATTATTTTTGAATGTCTAATTTAACTGAAAAGACCAAAATTTCAACTGAAAAGCGTAATTATTTCCAAAATCAAATAAAGCCGGGACACATCTGTGCAGCTTCCAAAAATATTGAAAATGAAAATCATTTTAACTTTCATCTCCTTGCTTCACATGTACTTGAAATTGCTGACAATCCGAGCGCGCAAGCAAAGCAAAGATTTGTTTTTTTAAGCTACAGTTTTTAATTAAGAGTTTGGCCGGTCACACATGCTAGAATTACATTTTGATCCCAATTCGTATGCTGCAGCCGGCTAGAAGTTCGACGCGGCCAATTTCCCGCAGATTTCTACCCAGCAAAACTTCGCGACTTTTCTAATACCCCTAGAGATAGCAACAACTTTGTTATGTGAACTGTAATATTATTTATAATACTGTGAGTTGTGAAAATCGACTGAATATAAAAATATTGTACACTTGCTTTTTATATTTTTTATATACAGAGTGATTTTTTTTATTGAGAGCTACAGCGGCTGTTGTTAAAATGAAACCTGTAATAAATTTCAAGGTCAAGGTGAAATTGTTAAGCTAGTTTGTTGAGATTTAAGTATGAGTTATTTACAAATTCGTTGTTTTAATCAAATATACCTACTGAGAATAAATATTCGTTCAGGTATAAAATTTAAAAACTCTGTCAACATGGATTTTCACTCAAAGTACTAATTCGTCAATCAAATTCAACTTTCTGAAGTTTTAACAAGAAAACAAATCTTTATTTGACGACCTTGACATTAGAAAAACAATGACCTTGACATTTGAGAAAAATGACCTTGTTACAAAAATGGACGACAAAAAGTATAAGTAAATAGTAAGTGTCGCAGTGATTTCGAAGAGCTCTTTCAGACACGTAATACCTAAACCTATTTATAGAACGATGTGAACCGAAATATAACGTCGCCTATTCAGTACACATAAAGCTGAACAAACGCTCTCTAGGCACATTTTCCAGGACAATCCAATTCGATATACATTCTATGGAACGATCGAAAGAACACCAATTGACCGTTTCAATCACCTGCGATTCTTTTCAAGCTTGGAATATCCACAAAACCCAGCGAAAATGTTTTCATATAGAATTTTGCTTTGGAAAGGCAATTTTGAAGATTTTTGTTTTCAGTAGACAAGCTCTTCAGGTTTTTAATGTATAGTACACGTAGATTAAATAACGTGGAAGAAGAAAAATTGCAATTATTAATAAAAAAATAAAAAAAACAATTAAAAACCGGGACATCTGTGTCCTGTAGTTTTCTGAAAAGCTAAGTTGCTAGGGATTTTTTTATACGATTTTTTCACACATAGGAAGTGGTGAAGGGCGGTGAAGCCCCAAAAACGGGGGCTGTCTTATGAAAATAGACTGCTGATTATCAGCCTACTTCGAATAAGTGATTATATCTTTACTATCACGCTAGTATGGTTACAAAGGTGCTAAGTCAAAATCAAAGCTGAAAACCCAACTATCAACTAAAAAATCGCGCATTCAAATCGGTTCATCTGTTCAAGAGATAATAATGTTGCCTCATATATACATAGAAGTGACACTAGAAACTATAACACCTCTCATTTTGTATCGTTGGTTAAAAAATACACGTAAATACTCTTGGCTTCCTTCGCTTTCGAGCTCAAAGAGTAATTAATTTATGAGGACACTTAATTAATGAGAATTACGTTGAATGCTGTTAAATTATTCGAAAAGGTATTGGCATTCAGGTATACTGAGAATAGCCTGATGGTGAATATTTGTACATTTTTATTAAGTACTATAAGGTAGTGTAAATTGTTTTTATTATTAATTATTAACGCTAAAGAAATATTTTTTAAAGTCTATAAATAATAGGACATTATTTTATCTTGTGACATGTAAGTTGCCTACTTATTTATTCTTCCGATAATCCTACACATCAAAGCCTTTTTTCTGATTGTAAAAAGAAGAGATCCTGACTGTATGAGTGAAACATTTTAATTTAAGACATTATTGCTATTATTTTAAATTGGTAAAACATTTTTGTACATAACTTTTAAGATATTACTTCTACCAAATAAACAAAATAAATAGTACTATTACATATAAAATAATATTATAAATAAATAAAAATAGAGGCCCAAAAACCCGTACTTTCTTCTAACAATGATAATGCTTTTGGGCCATTAGATCAAAGTAGTAATTTTTTGTCCCACATCTCTTGATTAGAATGGTCTGTTACATTTACATATATGTAGCATTTATTATTATCACTAGTATTTTTCTTTTATATTTTAGTGAAATAGTATCGTTCATAATACAGCTTTTTAAAGGTATCTTAAGACAAATTAAAAAAAGAAAAACTTTTTTTCGCATCAAAGATGTAAGAAAAAGAAACTGTTTTTTTTACGAAAAATCCAAATGTGTACGTAATATTTCCTTATTTACAACTTTATTATTATTAAACATTGACACAGCAAAATATTTATATATCATCAAAAAATCCTCCTCTCCGCTGCCCACCGAGAGTGTACCCGATAAGCTGGCAGCATTGTCACGTTGTATGGCAATGATTACACTATCTACAATATTCTGTAAACCTTTTTCTTGCCTTGAATCATCTTTCACATCTTCAGCTTAGTACCCTAAAATAGTAATAAAAATAACAATCTTACATTCAAAAAACAATGATACACTAAAAGATCCATTACAAAAAAGCACAAACTCTCCGATTAAGCCATCATAAAAAAAAATCGAAAGAAAATTATTCCCGTTAAGCAAATTTCTGGCCATCAACTGCTAAAAGACGGCCCTAAAAGCGCTTCACCGCTTCCTATCCCAGCTGAAGAAGAAGATGTACAATAAAGACCGCTGCAAAAAGCCGCTGTCCAGTGACCTACCGATCTATGCTCGATTAGACAAAGGGTGTAAAGGTTACGATAAACAATTCCCCGCGGTACGCTGGCTTAATTGCCTTTTAATTATGATTTAAAGTTAACCAGCGATTAACTTTGTCTAAACTCTAGAATCATGGACCGAACATCGTTAGCAGGTAAACAGTGATTAATCGAAGGTCTGGTTTGTTTTAGGCGAACATTTTTTGCTAATTGTACGTTAAATTAACTTTTGATTTAGCGATAGCTGTGAGGTATTTTTGCTTGTAATTCAATGGGTTTTTATTGATTTTATTTTAATGTTACGTTTATAAATAAATACGTGGGTACTTACAAATACTTTGAAAGCTTAGTGAATCATCCTAAAATTATACCATGAAAATTTACTCTACCACGTAAAAAACTTGGCAGTAATAAAATTACATAAAAGCTACTTCTTAACCTGCTACGTAAAGTAGGCATTGGCTAAAATAATACACTTTTGGGTAGGACAGAGGCTGAGAGATTTTTTCGCAAGAGTTACCGTGTCCCTGGCACACAGAAGCTTCTAGAATTATTTTCGTGAAGCGAATGCGCGATGCGAAGAAAATAATTCTAGAAGCCCCTGCCCTACCCAAAAGTGTATTATTTTAGGCAATGCCTTAAATTAATTTAGAAGTAAAATTCCACCTTTAAACCTGAAAAGTAAACACAATATAATAAGAGAAATTTTCCAAATTCCTACTAAAAATCATGATAAGTGCATGGCCTGATTTTGCTCGGAAGCATCAGAAAATTGAACTGTCACGGGCAGAAAGCTTGGAGCTGTTCCAACTGGCCGGTGCTGATTAGATGTCCCCTTTTCATACATTATTTATAACATTTTATATTTTATTGGTAACGCCTACATTTCTGGTTAAAATAGAAATTTGAAACGCTGCAACTCTGTGTTTTTGACGTTTTGCTCCCGAAAAGCAGGCTGTTTTTTTTTAATTTATTACTCCTAGGTCCTAAGAACTCGTTCTCTTTTGAATGTAACGGAGGGCACGGCAATGCCCTCGCAAACATATTTTATATCTAAATATATATAACTCAAAGATGACTGACTGACTGATATGGTGATCTATCAACGCACAACCCAAACCATTGGCCAGATTGGCCTGAATTTTGGCATACATATAGATATTATAACGAAGGCATCCGCTGCGAAAGCATTCTGATCAATTCTATCCCCAAAGGGAAAAAATAGGAGATGAAAATTTGACAATTTTCAACCAATAGGGCTGATACATTGGATGTATAAAGCTATTATGACGTAAGCATTTACATGTACAAGACATTTAAATGTTAAAATTATACCTAATCAAAAATAATACTTCTTAACGCAAGAGAAGCCGCGAGCAAAAGCTTGGTAATAATAAGGAAGGCATTCCATTTCAATAAAACCACCAATTGATTCCTAACAGGAAAATAATTATTAATTCCGAAAAATGAAAAATTCCAGCGAAAAATTGCTTTGAAAAGTGTTCATCTGTTTTACAAAAGCAGTTTGAAATTAAAAGACGGTCGGAGTATGGAGGGGAAGGCACTAGACTCGTCTCAAGAGCGCGTTAGAAACGCCCGATTCAGAAAACGGTTTTTGTGTCCCTCGTACTCGTACATGCGAACATTTCTGCGATGCATGCGTTGCGTGTGAGTCATATGTGAGCGAGCGAGAGAATGAGTGAATACGTTATCGAAAGATTTATTGCCCAAGTGAGAGGGTTGAGAAGGTCAGATAGGCAGTCGCTCCGTTTCATAATCATAATCAGCCTTTTTTGTTGTTCCACTGCTGGGCAGAAGCCTTCTCTCATTCAATCCTTGTTTCCTCCTAATATTTTTCTTCACCTTTATCAGTCAGTTTGTGTCAAATCAAATCAATTGGTAAAGGATGAAGCACTTATCTTTTCTGGAATCGAACCTGCACACTCGTACTTGTACGCAACTAGGCCACTTCTTAAACATTTTATGAGGGGAATAACAGATTCACATACTATAAAATTCTTCGAATACATATTGGTTCGAAACAAGATAAAAATATACATATACATAAGTCAGTTTCTCTTAAGCTTTCAACCCAACGATTGAGATTGCGGTTTCCAATAACTTTAGTGAGACTTTAGTAAGACTTCGAATTAAACAAGTTTATTGAATCTTATTGAAAAACCGATTGCCGTCGGTCTGGAATATTTTAAGGACCTCCATTGATTTTTTTATTGCTTCCCGTTAAATTGATTGGATTATTTCTCATTTGAAAAATGTGAAAAAGTTTTTAATGTTTCTAGTTTTGATGGAACGGTATAGCTTTTTATAAAATGGGAGTTAGCACTTAAAATGATAAGTAGTTAAAAATAGTGTGCTTAGTAGGCATGGATAGCAAAAACAAAATTAATAATGTCAAGGAAAACAGAAATAAGCATTTTTTTTACATCATTCTTAGAAAAACTGGGGTCCTTCTTTCCTGAAGTATTTTCACTGTATACATACATGTCTGTAGAAAATTCCTTAACGTTGAAAATAATGCATAATACATTTTGATATTGGTCATTTTGCTCAAACAAACTATGCTCAGCACACAAATTACGTTAATCATGCTGGGAATCGAACCCGGCACCCTCTGTTCGGGAATCCGGTACGGCTACCAGCTGTGTCAATTTGATAGTTTTGACACGATCATTATTCTTGATAAATGAAATTTCACTGCCCATCCTTGGGGAAATAAATCTGCAAAATGTGGTTGTAAAAGTCTGCCAATGTCCTCAGGGAGAAAAGCATGATGTTTGTGACGTCATCAAAATATTGCTTTTGACAGTTAGCCAAGTGTTACTTAAACTTGAGTATTGAGCAAATAAATAAGCTATTACATTATTATTTCAGTAGAAATATTTGCATGCTAAATGAGGCAGAATGTAACTTGAACTACATACATATTTACCTCTATAAAACTGGAACTACCTCTATGCAAATAAATGCCTTTCTTTCAGTTTCAATTGAGGTTCCTCCCTTAATATTATGCTGGGTCAACGTTTAACTGCTACTTTTTGTTTTTAAGATCAGAATTTGTATGAAATTATCTACCAAATAAATTAACGAACTTATTCGCAAGCGGTGAATTAGGCCCTTAGTCTAGACTAGTATTGAAAATATATGTAAGCACTAAAAATGTTTTATAGTTTCTTTTGATTGGCTTTCTATTAATTATATAACCTCACTATTTTAATGTTTTTTCAATGATATTTATTTATTATTGAATCATAATATTAATCGTTTACCAATCTAATACTTTATCGAGACATTCCTTAAATTCTTATTTGCCAATTAAAACCTTAAATTAGTTACCTAAATAATGTTAAGAGCGAAGAAATAATTCGGTTACCTTTATAAATTGCCTACGTAGACGATACTATATTTCCTCCGAAGTGGCAATTTATTCTAACAAGAAGCGATTTAAATAAAGATTCCAAATGAATCTTGTTGAATTTAAAATCTTTTTTAATACCGTTGATTTTGTGGTGAACTCATATTAGTTACTGAATAAAATATAAGGTTAAGGATTATTTTTAAGGCTAGATTTACATACATCTTAAATTGCGCAGGGTAATTTATAATGAAACATTATTTCTGAATTAAACTTGTATTATTCGTAATTGAGGACTTTTTAAGGATAATATTTTTGCGTTCACCAAAAATCTAATGGTACATCTATGTATGCATTTCTAAAATATTGATCTTAAACCCGTTTAATTTTTTTACTATAATTAAACTACTCGGCCAACAAAATATGTTACATCAAACAAATTCCAAATTAACACCAAGATATAACACTTTTTTATTGTACTGCGCTGCCAATATTCTTTTGTAACAATAAATATTTTATTCTTCCCCGAAAAATACTGTTCGTGCACCAAATATTCCTGAATGTTACACAAAATATTTAGTATGCATCCTAGTACCGTATACCCATTTAAATTAGTGATTAGTGAACAACTGATTAGTGTTAAAAAAATCCTTCGTTCATTTTCTATGAATAAAGCTACAATGGGCATTAATTGGTGTTTGATTCAAATACATTTAGCAGGGCATTATCTAAAGTAAAACTAAAAAAATAAACGCTTGTTTTTAAAATTAGGTGTATTACTATTTTTACAAATTTGCAACAGTTGGTAAAAAGATGCTAGTTATGGCATATTTTAATGAACATATTTTGGTGCACATTAGTATACTTGGTGGAACACAGGCAAAATTAGGTAAATGAAATGGGAATAAATTGAAGTACTTTTAAATACCATCCACTTTTTAATACCTATAATATTCTGACATATAAAACCTTTCATTCGCAAATTTTTAAAAGTCGTAAGTAGAGTTGAAAAGTAAAAGTCCGTCGTAACACATTTTCAGAGATGAACACATACATAGAAAATATTTACAACAGATAGACACACAATCACAATATGCGTCGTGGTGCAAGATTAAAGAACCTGACTCTCAAGTACAAGTGAGAGGGTTCGACTCCAGGTCAGACAAGTCTGAGGCTAATCTAACAAATCAGGCAAATCCTGAAGAATAAAGTCCAAGTTTTCATTAAGATTTTTCCGAGTTCCAAGTTCATCCTCTTTTAGCAAGGATGGTTATTAACGCTTATTACTTCTTAGTGTAAGAAGATGTCTGTTCCCTACAGTGGGATAATACCACAATCTAAGATGTGGGAATTCTAGTAGGGAAATGCAGTATGAATATAAGCGAATATGAAGGGTATTTATTAACATTGTAAGACCTAGTTTTACTGCCCCATTAATTAAGATATTATTAAAAAGGTTCTAAGATATGGATAGAACAACAGCATCGTACATACAATGTTGTATTGCAACATTATAGCTGAAATAAAAATAGCAGCAGTGCGGTATTGGAAAATATTTATGTACTGTTAAGAGCTCGTGGTCATGTACAGACAGCACATCAAGCTACTGAAGTTGTCAAATTCTTTCAATTTTAAACCATATGCTTCAGCGATAAAGTTGAAAATTTATTGAGGAATTTTGACACCAGCACGGATCGGACGATCACAAGGTTCATATTATCATCAATCATCTTGTCATGATGAGTTCCACCATGTTTCGAAAGGCATGTTTTATTTGTCATGTCTCGGCTCTCATTTGAACAACTTTGGCTTTCGTTGCGGGTCAGTCAGTCAAACGCCAGCCGCTGTTGCCGTCTTCAGTCGGGTTCGAAATCATGACTGACGCAACGACGTGTCGTACCGATATTAAGCGACAACATATCGTCTGCTGCTGATTCGTGTATTCGGCTACCAACTTTTATATACCCAAATTAATGGCGTGATCCACCTTGCACCACTTCATCGCTTGCCTTCAACTGATACAGTTCTAACACGTCACTATCATAATAAGAACACGAAAAAAATTTCAACATAAAATTTTGTTGACCCAAATCTATTACTCCAGATTCTATAAATCAATTTAGCTCTCAGCAATATTACTATAGATTAAAAAACCTTTATCCCAAACGTTGATAGGCACCTACAAATGCCAATCCGAGCCGTCGGTAAGTCGTTAAGCTGTGTCAGCATCCTATAAGACATTACTATTGCCTAAATCGGATCTCAGGACGAAAATCTTAGATAAATCCGTGAAGAAATTGTTATCTTTGGAGAAATTTTACCTTAAAGAGATGGTAGATTATTTTAATGGAATTGTGTTATTGAATAATGTTTTCGCTAAACGTAAAATTTCAAGTCCGATATGACTTATCTTTCTTTACAATTTAGAGGGCTAATACTGATTTTTTAACAAGTTTCGCGATGTATTTTTTTAAGAATTGTTTCGTTAATATCTGTATAGTATACCTACAGTCAAACACGATGATAGAAAATAAAAATTTGTTTAGTAGAAAATTAAATTTTACATCTACCGTATCGTAATTGTTTAATTGAAGATTGAAGGTAAAGCTTCCTACTACGACAATATAACCATTCATTATAGTAAACCACATCCATATTACGGCGTACTAAGGTGATGAAAGCTCCCAAGAAATTTATCTACGAACAATTCTATTCACTAAAAGCCATCAAGATAGGCTTACAAAAAGGCTGATTTAGACTTGTAGGCATTCCTGTTTATCTTCGGGTTAGTCCCAACTCATTAAAATCTTATCTCGTCCAGCCTAACCGATCCCTGCCTAACATAAAATAGGCTTAAGTGGACAAAAGTAGAGGCACAAAAGGTTGGCGCAAATAAATCCTGGGAAGAGAAAAAAAATGTTTCTTAAGCTTGAATGATAACTTCATAAGACTGTATTCCATACAAATACTAATACAACTGGCTTAGTTCGTTGTGGTGTAAGTTATAGACTTCAACCGTATATGGCAACATTCTTTATTAGTTTTTCCCACATATATGGGAGTTTGGTGGATCACACATTGACATGATGTGGCGCGCGGAACGATCACTTTTAATTGATTTGCGTAGTGATTTGACTACTTTGAACCTTAAGAGCATTTAGAGTGCACGTTTTTTTACAATAAGTACTACATATGTATGTGTTCGCGATGCTGCAAAAAGAATCTATAAAAACAAGTCGCATTTTACTTTGAAAGCAGATTTCTATTTATTGATTTTTCACGTATTTACACACACATAGAGCTACTACAATCTTTCAAATTTCCTTAATGTATTTTCAACTATATCCCTAAAGTATGTATATAGTAAAAAGTTGATTGGGAATTTTTTTCAGTTTCGGGTAGCTTGATGTGCTGGATCCTGTACACATAAATTACGAAGACACATTGTAGTCACTTTTAGTCTTCTGAACCTACTAACTTCACACTGACTCACGTATATCGCATATTCCATCGAATATAAAATACCATTCGAAAAAAATACTATTCATAAGTTCTACTATCGATGTGTGTTACATAAGTATTTAAATTTCTTTATATTGTCATATATTGTATATTTAATTACATCATACAAATTGTGTATGAAAAAATATTGTTTAAAGGTTCTTCAGACCAACAGACAGACATGTGTTGCTGGGGAGTTTGTTGCGCCACTTCTCCTTCCCAGCAAAAACACATAGGAAGTGGTGAAGGGTGGGCGTTTTGGGGGCTGTCTTTGTAATATTTGACGTTCAAAAAGTGCTATTTTACAGCCAAGTTTGAATAAAAAATGATTTTGAGTTTTTTGAGTTAAATAAAATCAATTCTGTTACTCTGTAACTCTTGCTTACAAATCACCGTTCGACATCAGCAACTTGTTATAATTCCAACTTATGTTTACAACTGTCGCTCTCGCTATCAGCTCTGCGCGAGACAGATCCTCAACTCTTTAGGATACCCATCACGCACAAGCCCCATACTAATGATACTGCGCATTAGTGAACGGACATTTTTGCCGTCATCTCATTACTCTACAGGGAACCGTGGACGAGTAATTAGGAGTTTGTTTAATGACTTTGTGGAAATATCTATAATCTGTATAAATATAAAATTAAACCCTATTGCCTTTGGTTACGCCATCACGCGGCTGGACCGATTTCACTTTTTTTCTTCTTTTTATTGTCAGGAGAAGGTTCTTAAAGAAGAAAAAATAGGACAGCTGATGTTTGGTCAGCAAAATTTTTTTTTGTCATTTTCATAGTATCTGTAATAAAAATTCTTGAATGTTCTTATTATTATGCATGTTCAGACAGCTATTTATTACGGGTCTGACTACACAATCTCAAACATAAATGTGTTTCCTTTCTCCATATTTCTAAGTTAACACTTAAAATGATTACGTTCCTAGGCGCAATCGGGTGAAAATGTTTTTAATTAATAAACCTATTCTTTTTTTTTAACAGGGTTTCAAAATGTCTGAATTTGCTAATGTCTAATTATTAATATATTAAACGTATTTTTTTAATATGTCCCCTGAAAAGTGGATCCTTAATATCAGAAGCCCAAGTCAATACCACTATTCCTATCTAGATGTCAAAAGCGCCTAAAAAAATTGCAAAGAGAAATAAAAAAGTACGTAACAAGAGTCGACCAAAAATTTTCCAATAACCAAACTTCAGCTTCGTTACAGCGACACTTATTATACACTTTGTAACTTATTTCCCAACTTATACTTGTTAGCCGAAAACCCGATACTAATTATGTGCAAACAACAGGCTTACGCCATCAATAAAGGCCTCATTTTAAATGCAATAACAGCCTTATAACAACTTTAAGAAAGATTTACGATATTGATCAGACGTCGGATTTACATAAAAAACAAAACGTGACCTTTCATTCCAAGTAAAGGAAATTTCTTTCAGAATTCAAACTGTTTTGTGGACGATGTTACTCTGGATTAAATTACGTGTATCATGACTTAATTTTATGTTATTCTCCGCCTGCGATTAAAAGGAGATTGGTAGCCTTTTTTGTTGGAAATCATCAAATGATCCTTTCCCACTGAAGGTGCAGCTGGAAGGAGTGTCAGACTCTTACTGACTAAAACTCACTATGTTCCTTCTGAAGGTGTACCAAACAGGGCCACAGTAACTGTTACGAAGGAGATTGGTAGCCCTAAATCTCGAACGTTTAAATGTTAAGTAAGAAACTTCTCGATACGTTCCTTCAATTTCGACTGACAGTGTTGGTCAATTAGTCTTTCATGAAACCTAATATACGGCTGGTGAAATCTAATTTTCCTTATTCAAACTTTTATTTACAGACAAGCTATGATTATGCTATCCAAAATTTTAAAAGCTTCATAAAGTACCAAGTTGTAGAGTAGTTCAAATTTTTCACATTACACCAAGCTTTAATTAGCAGTCTGATAGATGCTGCAGATTGTTCGCAAAAGTTATAACGCCCCTAGGTTTTTAGTCAGAAAAAGTCTGACTCTCCTTTACACATCAGAAGGGGTCATTTGTCATTAAAAAAAATAATATAATCGATAAACCCAAAAATTTACGTTTAATTTTATCACAAATATTTCTCGAAACATAAAACCGCCAAAAACTAGATACGAACTAGTGATACCTCAGCAATACACCTCGCATGTTAAAAAGACAATTAACAAGAAAACAATTGCTGCTGGGAGCTTCGTTAGTTCCAAATAACGACTAGGTACAGGCGCGTCATTAATACGTAATCACATTAGCATGTCTAACGATTGTGACACACGGCTTCAGAGTTCTTCCAACTTGAGAAGAATGTTATTTCTAGAATAACACACAAGATAATGTGTCATTAAAGATAAATAAAGTCATAATCATGTACAGCACATCAAGCCACATTTGTATTTATACATTTTATTCAATTTTCTTAATAGATTATCAAGTTATCGCTAAAGGATATGGTTCAAAGTTGATTGGGGTAATTTGACAGTTTCGGGTAGCTTCATGTGCTGGCGTCTGTACTTAATGAAACATTCTGATAATTATTTTAGTTCTGAACAAATAACTTTTCTCTTTCTAACAGTCTAAGAAAATTTTAGAAATTGTACAAATTTGTTCAATAATACGGCAACACAGAAAAAAAAAACAGATTTTCCATTCGGGCTTTCCTTAATACACAACTTGTAATGAACGCGCAGTTCATATACGAATGTTTTTATGCATATAAGTGCAACAACTCCGAGCCTAACCAACCACCACATGAAAGTATGCGTGTACGCGCGAAAAAAAATACCGCATATAATGTAATGTCTTTAAGGTATATATCTATGGGCCAATGCAGTCTGAAATAAAGGTATTTGATTTGATTATTACTATTTCTCTTTTTTCAATCACGACAAATTGTTTTCACAGCTTTCTCCTTAAGCCTTCATTCGCGAAAACCAGTGTATCCCATAATAAATCGCAAAGAGATTCCTTGAGTTGCCAGAACATGAATTATTCATGATACTATCCGTTTCAAAGGGCGATCGTCGACAGGATACATGTTTTTAATATATAATTATACCAAACCTAATGTAACAACGGGAGCAGATGTGTGGAACATGTTTAATTTATGGTCTTGATTATTGTTTGAGAAAATATTGGCGTTGTAATGGTAAAGTAATCAGATTCTCTATCTATACTCATCTGCCTAGCCTTTTCCCAAGCTATGTTAGGGTCAGCTTCCAGTCTTAACCAGATGCAGCTGAGTACCAGTGTTTTACCTGGAGTGCGTCAAGCGTTACTTCACCTTATGGTCTATCGACCCGTGTGGCTTTTACTTAGCCACGAGCCCCTCCACATACACAAATCTATACTAATATTATTAAACTTAAGAGCTGTTTTTTTTATTATGATTTAAAAAATTCTTTCAGTGTTAAATAGCGGTTATTTATTGAGGTAGGCAACTTTTTATTTGGGTACGCTGGTGAGACCGTTCACGAAAGAATGTGTGTGTGAAGTGATTTTAGGAAGTATTTTATTGTTTGTTTGTATTGGATAATCATCATCATCATCACAGCCTTTTTTTTATTGTCCCATTGCTGGGCACAGGCCTCCTCTCCCACGGAGAAGGATTGAGCGTTAATCACCACGCTTGCTCAATGCGGGTTGGTGATTTCAGACTTTATAGTCCAGGTTTCCTCGAGATGTTTTCCTTCACCTTTAACCAGTCATTGGTGTCCAAGATAAACTACGAAAGTACGTATAACTTAGGAAAGATACATTGGTACTTGCCTGACCTGGAATCGAACCTGAACCCTCATACTCGAAAGGCTGGTGCTTTTAACCATTAGGCCACCACGACTTTATGTATTGGATAATAATTCAATGAAGTAGACAACTGTTTTGCCAGAAAATTCGTTTTTATATAGTAAAACAATGTGATTTCTTAACATAGTTGGCCTGTTACATAAAACATTACAAAGAAACACATTCATTTTCGACATCCAGTTCGAACACTTGTATAAAAACCAAGTCAGCAAACATTTACAATTAAAATTCCTTCTACAAACATTGCATATACAACTCGGCAACCTGTTTTTATGCTGAACAGCATACTGAAAATACCAACTGTCAGTTTCACAGTCTACAACTGAAACTCAAAGCGATACGAACTGCCAAACTAATTCATAGAAGTTCCATATAGTACGTTTCATATTGAAATAGTAGACGGCCAATTTTGGGGTCATTACACTGTAACGTGAATTATATATAGCTAGGACTAAGACTAGACTGTCTCGTTGGTCTAGTAGTCGTATAGGGCGAATGCTGAGCGTGGTGTCTCGGGTTTGGTTCCCGGGTCGGGCAAAATTGCTGTGTGGGTTTTAAGTTTTTTTTACAAAACAGCTCGGAGATTGGAAGTTGGTGATTGATACACGTAAATGTTAGTCCTGTGTCTGATCTCTCTCTCGTCGTATTGGATTGCCAACCCATTGGTCTAGGAGAGTGCATCTGTGTCTGCGCAAATGCTTGTGCACTACCTATAATATGCCCTGCATTATTAGCAGATTTCCTTAGAGAAAACATTTGCCATGGTCGACAGTCGATATTAGCGCCATTATTATAGCTAAGAGTTTAGTTTAGACATTTAAATGTTGTGTTTTATTAGCACAAACAGGGCACGATAGATACGTGTTTCGGTTCGTTACGGTTTTCTAACAAGTATTTATTTAAATACCCACTGTTCCCCGCTTTAAAAAGTATTCTAGTAAGCTTTATATTGCAAAGTTTCATCAAAATTTATTGATTAGTTTTTGTGTGGAAGAGTAGTAAAAATATGTTTAACGTAAATAATATTGATGCGATGTGTTGTTAAGTCTTAAGTACTAAAACAGTGATAGTGGTGAAACTGTGAAGGCGGAGAGGTGGAATAAAAGGAGATAAGATTACATGAATAACAACACGAATGAGAATAAAGCGAAAGACGTTATTGAGACAAGATTTTTATTGAAAATCTTAGTCAAATAATGAAATCCTAGGAGTCATCAAATACACCAAGCCTAATACCAGTCTCTCAGCAATTTTCAAATAGACGATTAGAAAGTGATATGAAAAGAGAAATTCGCAAATAATTACCTTGTTTCTCTAAAAGGAAAACTTACCTCCATAGATTGAGCCCATAATATATTCACTTGAATGAATGAAAATAAGGCTGCTAATGTATTTTTAAGTAACCTTCCGTAATCCTAACTTAATCAATATTCCAAATGAAATGAAGTTCAATTTACATTTAAAAAAATCGGATCCATTTAAAAGCAATTGAGTTGAGTGCGCGAACAAGGCATTTTAGGAAGCTGTGAAGAATGGATGTGGCATTTTAGTAGAATGGTAGTCTGATGAGTTGGATATGGCATCGAATATGCAAGGCAATCCGATACCTCTATGTAAGACTGGTTGTCTGCCTCTCATGATACTTACTACGCGTAACGACTGCCAAAGATTTCCAGTTCAGAAGATAGCCCACCAATTCAACGTGACAGCCATATATGGTCGCTTAACCTTATGATCAATTGACTAGTACGGCTGTTACTTAGCCACGAGCTTCCCAGGATTACTTTGATTTTGACACAGAAAAATAGCTTGCATTTGAGTCTTTCATTATCACAGCCTTATTTATCGTCCCACTGCTGGGCACAGGCCTCCTTTCCCACGGAGAAGGATTGAGCATTAATCACCACACTTGCTCAATGCGGGTTGGTGATTTCAGACTTTATAGTACAGGATTCCTCGAGATGTTTTCCTTCACCTTTAATCAATCATTGGTGTCCAAGATAAACTTAGATAGTACGTATAACTTAGAAAAGATACATTGGTACTTGCCCGACCTGGAATCGAACCCGCACCCTCATACTCGAAAGGCAGATGCTTTAAACACTAGGCCACCACGACTTTACTTGACTTTATTTGTCTCTATACTATATACTTACCTCTTTGTTCTAGTTTGCTCTAGGGAATAAATAGTAATAATAAATGATTTTCCATTCACTGCAAATCAAAAAATTCAATGTCTATTTTCGCTCACATAACAGCTGAGCTCAAATAAAATTAATAATTTACACGAGCACTGCACCTGCCATAAATAAAGTTATTTATTTAAGACAAATAATTGAATCTCTGTAAGAATTGTTTTTGCCAATCTCTAGAGAAAACGCGACGTAAAGATACGCTACCACTGTTAAAATAATATATTAATATTTACAGTGATAAAATGGTTTAAACTCACACTCATTATATTTAATAAAGTATCTTTCTGAATTTACTTTTTAAAAATAATTTTTAAATTGGATGTTTCTACCTTTCACACTTTGTCTAATTAAAAATATTTCAAATTTCATCTTAAATGTACGTGACAATGACATTTTTTTCGTGGGAAATCATCAAATGACTTCTCCCGCTGAGGGTGCAGCTGGCGAGAGTGTCAGACTTTTACGGACTAAAAACCACTATGTTTCTTCTGGAGGTCCCTGTGTGCAAGGGCCGCGGTAACTCTTACGAACAACCCCCAGCCCAAGTAGACGTGACAATGACCTTACGTTATAACTAACTTAAAAAAGAGATTATCTCAATACCTTTTCCCAATTCATTTCCATATTTTCATACACAAAACATATCGCACGTGTCAAAAATGTTCGAAGCTAATACAAAAAAATGCTTTTTATTTATTTACATATAAATTGAAGAGGGTATACTCGCTGACACAAGTGGGATACGCGACACATACATCTGTATTCATATCACATCTATGCATGAAGATGTAGGTACAACAATTTCAGCTCACATGAAATTTTAAAAATTCATTTCGATTTTACATTTTTGTTTGATGCAAAACCTTTTGATGTAGCGTGTTTTGGGAATTGGAAATTAAAATATTATTTTAAGTATCTAATCGAAAATACATTCCTTGGAACGAAATATACTCACAGTCTAGGAGAGTGAGGGAATAGGCAATGCACCAGTGTCTGCGCAGATGCTTCTGCACTATAACATATCCTGCGCAACTGGCCGATAACCTTAGAGAGAACAGCCGCCTTGAACGACAATCTGGACGCCATTAGTAAGTAGCCTTTATAATATTCCAATAAATAAGCTATAATCACTCTCAATTTTCATCAAAATCCATTCAGTAGGTTTTCCATGAAAAAGTAAAATACATTCTCACAAACTTTCGCGTTTGTGAGAATGTATAACTATAGGACAATTTAGCTCAGTGACGATAACGCCAATCTTGACCAAAACAAGCCACTCTTGGAGCAGTCACAGGTGCCTCATTTTCCCTCGCTGTCATAGTCCGATGGAACGGCAATCCGTCACGTTCGAATGTGGTCAACCGAACCGTGAAAAGTGCAAAATTTTCACCAAAGAATAAGTTTATAGGGGTTTTTTTCTTGGCCATTAATACATTGAACTGACATCACTTGTTAACTCTTTTAAGTATCTACATATACATCTATACATATAATAAAATCGTAGAAAAGTCAAAACTGTACATTGAATATTTTTTTACAAGAATAATTGGGGCGTGATCTAAAATCGACATCGAAGCCAAAAATATAGTTTTTTAAATTTTTGTCTGTTTGTCTGTATGCATGTCCGGGATAATTTCAAAAAGTACTGCATGGATTTGCTTCAAATTCGGCATGAATATAACTAAGAGGTCGGGTCAACATATAGGCTACATATTATCACGCTATCACTACGGGGGGAGGAGGGTGAATGTTTAATCTTAATGCCCACGCGGCCGACGTCGCGGGCAACAGCTAGTCAACAATATGCTTATAAGAATGGTAGTATAATGTAATCTAGCTTAGAGTGCCGTTTTTATCGAAATGCTAACTTAATTCCTAGTAAATAACTTGTTTTATGATCGTCATGGTAGTTCGCATAGAACTTCTTACCTTGATTCTTTCTTCACCTTCTTATACTTTTGAATCTTTGAAAATAAAGAGAAAACAACTATAGAACACTTTTTTGTCCGTTGACATTTAAATATTTTGTAAAGGCCAATCCAGTCCAAAATAATTTAGCGAAAAAGCCGTTTTTTCGATAAATTATTTAATTACAAAAGTTTCATGTAAAAACATAAGTTATTATACACGTAACCCCGCTCTAGATCAGCTCGCACCACCCGCTCCTCATGTCGTTGGTTGGGCAGTACCAACTCTGGTGTGTTTGACGAAGCACGCAAGGGACACAGATGCTAAAAGCCTTTATAAGAAGACCTTTATTTAGTTAATTTTGTTTGATAGTTTTTTTAACATAACCTCATGGCATAAAGTCAAAAGTTACCGTCCGTAAGCAAAACGAATGGTTTCTATCTATAGTAAACTGAGCATTAGCCTTTAAAAGAACAATCCGTTGACACTAACTACGAAATATAAGGAAACAAATAAAGCTGTCGCCGTTGTTCGCAGAAATGTCTTCAAACACAAAAGTGGTCTATAACTCCATTTAATTCCAAACTATTGCTTAAGAAAACCAGAGTGCAGCTACTTAACTTGGCGCTCACGTTTAAACTGTCAACCGGAGAATACTTACTATAGTTAAGTTTACTGTAGTGTTACTGCGAAATGGAAATAACAGTTTTTGAAATTTTCTAAGTTTATTGTAGCCATTTGTCAGATTTATTCGCATCCTGAAGAACTTTTTTTACCTGAAGATACATCGAAATCTATGGCATGTTAATTGTCTGTCGTCTCGTGAAGGTAATAATACATTAAAAAGCTTCCCATTCTAAAAAAAGCCTTCTAATCACTTACCTAATAAATAAGCAACATTTTAGACTAAAATAGGAAAGCTCTTAAATATAAAAGTCATTATTCGCTGCCTAAAGATATTTTTTTAATTACTTAGACTCAGACTAAAAATTACAAAATTGCGTCAGTTTGTCTAAATATTTATAGAAGGATCTTGTAGAATAGCTTAGTGACTATAAATAATTATTTTAAGCCCTCATGCCGTCGGTCAACGGGAATATTTTATGCTTGAAGGTACTTTGTAAAGAAGCAACAAATATTAATTTCTCGGTGCTGTACCACATAATTATAAAGCCAATTTTCATAATATGCGTAAACTTTTAAATTAAGTTTCGATAGCTTTTACATATTTGGTAATCGTCACGCTATCGCTTCTTCTTCTCTTTCTCCATTCGTCTCTGTTAGCTGTCATACTACTTACTATCCACTCACTCCCTTCTTAATCATGTTGTCTTTCTGGCAATCAATCCATCTCTTCCTTAATTATTTTGATTAAGCATTTGTTTGATTGATGTGGATGATGTGTATGTGGATGACATTATAATCTTCTATGGCCGGTTAATGAGAATTTCCCACAAACCTGTCTGGAGTGTATAAATGGATGACGAAACACGATTTTTGTCTTGCCAAATTATGTACACGTGTAAAATTTTTACTGCTTTCTCTCCATCTCGAGGGTTGCTATCATAAAGCACGAAATTGCCCGTAAATACGGATTTACTTATGATGCTTCTTTTGTTTATGATATCTGTGGCTCATAAAGATTTATAGATTGCATTATTTTTAACTGGCAACCCGCTGGATTGCTTTTTTATTGCACACTATTGTTAACGGTGCGTACATTTTGATTGAATATGAATTTTAAACGATATTTTATACGAGGTTGTAGTTGAAGATATGTATAAACTAACTTAAGAAAATACATACATATAATGTAGCTAAATTCTTACGTACAGAGCACATCGCATTTCGTTATCGGAAACTGACAAATTTTCCCAATTAACTTTGAACCATACGCCTCAGCAATAAAGTTGAAAATCTGTTAAGGAAGTTTGACAGATATAGTGGTAGCTTGATGTGCTGTCGGTACATAAGTTTTAATATATTACGCAGCATGAATGGGAATCAACAATTAAACGTAGAAAGCTATTCTTTATACCACTTAGTAAGAGCAAGCAAACACAATTCGCCATTAACTAAAACTCACAAATAACAGCATTATCAAGTATTAAATACCTAATAGAATTTACCCAAAACTTCAGCTGTTAACTTGAGTGGTTTACTCACAGCAAATAAAGTCTTCAAATCAGACAGCGTACATTTGAACTCCGCAAGTGAACCGCTAAGTTCGGCGCAAATCAAACCCCGCACATTCGATCAGACGGTACGTCTCCCCAGATTGGTGAACGTGATCTCATTAACAAAACTGTTGTAGGAGCTAATACAGATAGCGCTGGATAGTCGAATTCGCTTAAATTTGAAGAGCTGGATACCGTGTTGAAGGTACAAGATGAGTTTTGCTGAGCACACGTTTTGTTGGAATGAACAGGATTCTTTTCAATTTCGTTTACTCGCATTGGCATGATGGGAGTATTAGCTGTTCCTCGCGGTTCTGCCCGTTGCCCGTCGGAACTATTTCGTGTACCCGGACAAAAAGTAGCCTATGTCCTTTCTCACACTCTAGACTATATGTCCGCGAAATTTTATTTATTTCAGTTCACTAGTTTTGGCGTGAAAGCAAGAAATACTGATAGACAGAGTTACTATTAGTGAGCATTTCCGATATGCGTTGTAATTACGATTTTTGATGTCTCTCGCTTCTTCGTTGTTAGATGAGATTCCGATACCCGATGCGGGTTCCACGCAAGACTTACTGTGGCCCTGGTACACAGAGACATCCAGAAGGAACATACTGGGTTTTAGTTAGTAAGACTGTCACTGTGACACTCCCTCCAACTGCACCCTCAGGGGAGGAGGTCATTTGATGATTAACGACGAAAAAAAAAGCTGAAAGGACGGATGCCTCAACTATGTAAAAATTTAAACTCCACAACAAAATGAAACTAACAACGAAACATCAAAATTTATATATTCAATACATACCAAGCTTTCACAAAATACTTACTCTGTTTAATCTATTTTTGTAATCAACTTTTTAAGATGATGTTCTTAGACATAATTTTCGTTTACCCGTGGTCCTTTACAATATTTGTGTCTTATTATGTAAATGGTTAAAGACACTAAAATTATACCAACTATTATAAGAACCGTTTTAAGTCCAGATGTGGTAGCCAGTTCGATATGCATCGTGTAAACATTTCCAAATATTAAATTATTGTCTTGCAAACAATTCGTAGAATTCATGTTTGACAACAATTTGACAGTTTATTATGATCACAGATTGCGTAGAGAAATACTTGGAAGAGTTTAAAATTAATAAAGGTGTATTAATAAAAATCTGAAATTAATTGTTCCCGTTTCAGTTGCTGTCTGAGATTGCTTTATAAATGTTTTTTAAGATAAAACAAAATTCAAAATCTTTTAATCAAATTGAGCTCGAAATCGAATCTAAGAAAATCAAAAAAATACATAAAACCCAAAAACTCCCGCCCGCTAAGAATCGAAACGAATCTAAACACATGATTATTATCTGCTATTTTGTGTCCGAAATCCTTGCTGTTAACAGCTGTAACTAAACGGCTGGGAAGGATATTTTCATCATCATTTCCACTGTTCCCACAAACACACAGTGGTCAAACATAAACATTCCTTACTTTTGGCATTCAAAATTAAACAAACTCGAGAATCATCAATATGTCTATATTCGATACATACCAAATTCTCAAAACATACGCACATTATTTTAATTCTCGCGGTCAACCAATTGTTCTCAAACACGCATTTTCTTGACAATACTTGCGCCTAAGGCAGAATAAAATAACTGATAGTATGACGATAAGAACTATTAAAACCGATACTATGTTCAGTTCAGCTGTAGACACCAACTTAACATGCATTGTATAAACATCTTCAACATCAAACGTAGTATTTGTTTCTCTTCGCTTCAAATATAACATGTCATAGAATTCATATTTTGACAGATTGGGATCACAGATTATATACCCATAAAGTTCTTGGAAAGACGTCCTATTTATGGTTTAAAAAAGAATAAAACCTTGATTGATCCAATCGTGGCTTTGTATTTCTGTGATCGCCCGAAGTCTGAGCCGATTCTTAAACAGGCTTAGATATCACACTCATTGTCATAATCATCAGCCTTTTATCGTGCCACTGCTGGGCACAGGCCTCCTCTCACACAAAATATAAGTATTTTCATTTTCGTGGAAAATTATCAAAGGATCCCGGTGATGGCGCATCTGGAGGACGTGACAGACTCTTACTGACTAAAACCCACTATGTTCCTTCTGAAGTCCCTGTGTGCCAGGGCCACGGTAACTCCACAGCTGGTAACAACCAGCAGCCCCGGCAGACATAGAAAAGGATTGAGCGTTAATCAGATATCACACTTTTTTCTTTTATTATAATACTCCTTATCTCTCTGTCAATAGACGTGATGTTATGCTCTTGAAGGGTGCATCAGTAAGGGCCAGTTTCACAGGTTACGGATAGCCACTATCTACCAGGTAAATTCAAAAATAGAAGAGAATTTTTATGAACTTATCTGCCAGATAAAATATCTGGAACTTATCAGCAACCGGTGAAAGTGGCCCTAAATCAGTTAAAACGCAAAATCAGACTCAAAACGACATTGTCTTCAAACATCTTCATTTCCAACCAGATTATTCTCCTAATACATTATTCATTTCAAATTCATCCTATTATGATGTAAATGCAACACTTACACAATAAAACAAACAAACTCATTCAGGTACAATTTATAATAAACCACATAAAACAAAAAGTTTGTCAAAGAAAACACAAAGTTTGCAGACAGACAACTCCTTTGTTTTATAATGCCCGCAGCTTATTTTATACGGGACAATAAAAATAAAGTTTCGTTGTAGCCACGTGCAAAGAGACCAACTTTTCTACTTGAGTTCCGTACCTCTGGTATCCTCTTCATAATATAAACATTTGCATATGAAAAGGTGAGTGTTTAGAGGTGAAATTCTAGAGGTACTATTCTAAATACTGATAGATATATTGTATCGTAGTCGTTCGCCTTTAGCGTTTTGTTTATATGAGTTTTAAGTATCAAGCTTTACCAGTAAGTCTGACGCCAGTCTAACCAAAGGGTATAGGGTTGCGCAGGTAATTGGGTTGAGGAAGTCAGATAGGCAGTCACTCCTTGTATAACACTAGTACTCAGCCAAATCCGGTTAGACTGGAAGCCGACCCCAACATAGTTGGGAAAAGGCTCGGGATATGATGAAGTACATATCAAGCTTTTCAAAAAAGTGGTCGTTTTTCTAAAATACCTGTGCTGGTGTGGATTTTTATTGCTATCTAATATAGGAATAGCTTTTCTAAAAATAAACCTGTACAGAGTTCCGTTTTTATTTGTAAGTGTTATAATATAATCCGGGTTAGTGACAGTAGGCTTGATCTTGTGAGGCCTTGATCTTGTATCACCGAGCTAGGAAAGTGAAGGAATATCGAGTACACTATTATTGAATGATATCCTTAAGAAAAAAAAGCCGCCATGGCCGACAATCTGACTGGATGTTAAGTACATCATCAGAAAAAAGAGTATACAGTACAGTAACTTAAATGAGTTCAAAAAAATGTCGAGCGCTACCAAAATAGTACCAAGTATTTATAATAATATTCCATTTTAGTTGGCCAAGAGTGTTTTGTATAAAATTATAATATTTCTTTAACATTATCTCACAAAGACTTTATTGTTAACTAAATAACAGATGATAACTTTTCTTGAAATTTAAATTTACATCTGTTGCCCTTTGAATAGTCAAATTTAATTTTATAAATCCTACTGATATAATTAGTAGTATTAGAGCCAGTTTCACAGGTTACAGATAGCCACTATCTACCAGATATATTCAAAAATGCAACAAAATTTGTATGAAATTATCTACCAGATAAACTATCTGGAACTTATCAGCAACCGGTGAAACTGGCCCTTAAGGTTGTAAGAATGTATGTATGCGCGCTTTCACGGGGAAACTACTGAATAGATTTTGGTAAACTTAACAGTAATATAGTTTAGTTAAAAAAGTAGGCTACTTTTTATCCATGTGCAGAAAGGACGAAAAGCGGTAATACTACAAGTGGCAACTAACAAACTAACTAAAGTAATATTCTTGTACTTCTTACTTGAACTATATTCACGTTTAATGGGTAATGTCAAAGAAAACTGCAGCTACGCTGGTTTTTGCCGCTAATTTAAAGGCTTCCAAGACTCGCTGAAGGTATTATGGACATCACCGCGATATTAGGTCATGTTCCTTCAGTTTTACATGAAAAATGACACGGTTTTTCCCAATTTTTAAATTAGTAATGATAACTGCTACCTTATCATCTTCATCAACATTATCCTCCCCTTTGCTCATTTTATCTAGGGTTGCCGCAACATGTGTTATTCCATGATACAGTCAGATAATTGCTGACCATGCATTTACCTCAATTCATATAATTGCATCGGGCAACAACCACGAGGTTTCGACACAAGTTGCTGATACTGCAACAATGTCACAAACCATCTGGCCATCGCATCATACTCCGGGGAGAGATCTTCAGATCGATCATCGAACGTAGTCTATACTTCTAGATTAATTATTAATCTCATTATATCACATCATATTATCACACTAATATAAAGGCAAAAGTTTGTGAGTGTGTGTGTATATGTTTGTTACCCCTTTACGATAAAACTATGCAGTAATAAGCTTATACACCTGAATAGCATGTAGACTCCTTTTTATTCGGGCATCCGTCTAGGCCTGCAGCTTTCGTAATTTGTTTCTTCCGTACTTATTCATAAGTAGCATTATTTGTAATCATATCATATTGTCTTTCACACAATTCGAATGTTAAGAACTACAACAAGCATATTTGCCTACATCAAAAAATCCATCTACAGCACTTAATCACAAAATCTTTAATATTTACAATACCTAACATTAACTTTTCAACATTGGCGGCATAAAATATAGTAAAAGGAATTGTTTCTTGTAGAATGTTCATAATTTCTTACCAATCTCAACATTTTCGTTTCCAAAGGCATGTAATGAGTTCCAAAACTCGTTCGCTGTTGAAATTTATTGCACGAAATTACTTCGAACTTCAAAATATATCTGTGCAGCACTTTGATGAAGAAACATCTGAAACGGTTCGACTTTTCTTTCGAAATCATTTGTTGGAATCGGTTATAGGATGGCTAGCTATACAGAGCGAAAAGTTTCATTTATTTGGTGTGTGCCTTTATCTTCCCCAAACTGAGGTGAATGAACTCTTGATTACTTGATCTTCCTAGTCTGATAGAAAAGACTCGTACCGAGAGCTTATTATAAGTATAAATTAATGAATTGCTAAATGTGCACTTGAACCAATTTCGCTAATTCGTTTTTAGGATTTTTTTTTGACGACATTTTGAGAATCTGCCTGCGACACCGGAGATCGTCGGCTTCGATTCCCGCATAAGTCAAACATTTGTGTGCATAAAGATGGGTGTTTGACTTACTCTATGTGTTCTTGTGTATAATCTACTAAATAAAAGTATACAAATACGTTTACTCGTCCTCTACTACCTATAGTACAGACGCTAGCACGTCAAGCTACCCGGCAGTTTGAAATTTGACAGATAGTAGTAGCTTGATGTGCTGGCACCTGTACAAGCAAGTATTAAATGTGTGAGGAATGTTATATACGAGGATGGTTTTTACAGACAGAAAAATGCCTGAAAAACTAAAAAAAAATTAAAGACTCGACTCGACTTTTCGAAGTCCACTGGGTCAGCCAGTTCTTAATACAAATCAAATCCACAAATCATTGATTCCTATCACGGTAATCTGACAAGGTAAGATATAGCGACGCACTTAACACTAAATGTCGGATGATTTCCGAAAGTTCCGTCGTAGACCTGCCCAATAAATCTCTGTCGGTCTAACAATGCTACCCGGAATTCCCTGACACTCGGCCTGTCAGTCTGTAATGCGCATTTGCGTGAAATGGTACTCTATGAATACGGCCGTTCATCAGACATTTGGGTGGACAATGAATAATGGTGAAGTTGAGGTGATGTGCGGAGAAAAGGTAAATATAAGTAGCAAAAAAGTTGCTTACGAACAACACTTATGATTTCATCAAAGATACACACGTTGATTCTGTAAAATTGGAACAAGAACTCGCATTCACTTCGCTATTCGTTCTCACTTCACATAAGGTTTGACACTTTTATTCGAGTTTGAGAGTTTGCGAAGTGACGGGGAAATATCTTAAAGAATACCACTTTTCACGACATCTCATACTCATCCGTCAAAATGTCAAAGTCAATTTAGTTCAACTCGCCAACACGCTCGCAAGAGTAGCGATACTGTAGATTCGAAAGAACCGAGTTTTAGAATGCCAATCAAGAGACTCACAGTGGATTAAGTTTCAAATTTTAGAATGAAGTCTTACAGAATCACACCCAAGGTCCACCTTCAGTTTTGCCTTCGTGCTGTAGGAACTACTTAGCGAATCTGGAATACTTCGCGAATCTTACTCCAAAAATTTAATTCTATAATAGCCAATCATTACCTTCCTCGGTCACTGGGCATGATTATTGTTTAACAAAACATTCTCTTCAATTTATTTAATTTTTTTAACATAACAATTATCATAACAGTCGGCTCTCAATCTTAACCGGTCGCAGCTTAGTATCAGTGTTTTACATGGAGCGACTGCCTGATCTCCTCAACCTGGGCAACCCGATATTTCTTGGTAAGACTGGTTGTCAGGCTTTCTGGCTTCTGACTACCAATTAAGCGTGCCTTCAAAAACGCGGAGGAACTCGTCATGTTATAATGGTCACTTATCCACGGAGCAACTGCGCCAGGCCTTGCTTAACCTTAGGATTGGTCGACTGTTACTTAGCCACGAGCTCCTCAACGACTCGTATATACTGTTCTGTTTAATTCTGAATATAACATTGTCAACATTTTAAAAGGGTTCCAAGAACACGCTGAATCCTTTGATTACTCTCGCAAACCGGGCAGGTAAAGATTGACTTTAAAAGTAAATTATATCTACTGAAAATTTCTAAGATTACAGATATACAGAATTAAACCGTCTATGACTGAGTAAAAGGCAAAGTAAAACATCATTAACAAACCAGACTGAATAGAAAAGTCAGAATTTAGCAACACTTTTTGGACAAACTGTGATTTATACTCAGAACTCATCGCCTTTTTGTTGTATAGCTTTTATTGTTTTACATCAAACAACTAGCAGTTTCTCCCAGTTTCTCCTTCGTTCCTATTGAAGTTCTTCCCGTACCCGCATTAAACATACCCTATATTAAATGTTTTTAGAATTTTGCGACTTGAATACATATTATACACAACACACACAGGTCTTACTCGCGATGAAAAATTTATATAAAGGCATGTAGGTACGCTACCTCTATTTCTCCCGACGTTTCGGCCGAATTACACCGACCGTGGTCACGGGTGGACTAACAGTACATCGTGGAGTGACAGTTTTTCATCGCGAGTAATACCCGTGTATTATGTATAATATGCCTCTGTTCACCGGAGATAGTGTAGCTTCGCAACAGCGAGATTTTTCGAACAGACCAGTACTTTTGGAGCCTATTCAATCAAACAAACAAACAATCAAATCTGTCCTCTTCGTAATATAAGTATAGATAAATAGAAACCATTCTAGCTATCAAATCTGATGATGATGATGGCATCTAGGCCGATTGTCGGCTACGGCGGCCGTTCTCTTTTACGGAGATCAGCCAGCTGCGCAGGACATATGTATTATAGTGCACAAGCATTCGCGCAGATACAGGTGCACTTTCTATTCCTTCACTCTCATAGTCCGATGGGACGGCAATCCGACACGACCGGAGAGAGATCAGGCGCTATCAAATCTACACATAGATACGCACAGGTACCTAATAACATTATGGCGAGATTCCACCAAAATTGATTGCGCACATTAGTTCGCGACCCAAAAATTACGCGGCGGCGCGAGTTTACTGCTAGCATGACATGTTCGCGCGGAAATTTTAGAAATGTGGAATTTGTTACTGTTTACTGTTAGCTAGAGGTCCAGATAAACATTTGTGTCGTCACAATACCATCGATGGTATCTCGCCTTTAGGTATCCGCTGCTACGCATGTGTGGGTAAAAAATATATTACCCCCTGCGCCTAAGAAAATTAATGTAGCAGGTCTTTTGTTCTCATTTTCTAGCAATAAAGAGATTTATGTAACCGTTTGAAATATGAGATTTTTTGTAACCACCTCTATTATTTAATTGAAAGTATTTTTATTACGTAGATATATATTTATGCGTGACTTTTTGTTCTATGGAAATGTAAATTGAAATGTTCTTTTGTGTATGTATGTAAACTTTTTTTGTGTCAAACGAGTAGATGTATTACACAGAACGCCTCTATTTTACAAATGTTGCTAGATTTTAAATAAAGTTATTTTACTAAAATCAATCGAGCAATTTATTTAACATTCTAAGTAGTAATATTTTAATATGACGTTATAGTATATTATGTTAGTAGTATATTGGGGGATTATTTGAAAATATTAAAATTAAATATATAATAATTTTGAACAAACCTTAGAGTAATGAGGCATAAGTGTCAAATTAAATTTCTTAATAAAAAAGAAATACTTCTTTGCCAATGCATTAGAAATGCAAATATCGTCAAGCAAGTATTTTATTTTCATTATTGCAAAGGTTTCTATTGTCCACAAGAATGACAAAACCTTGGCACCCTTTTGCTATAGGAAATGTATTTAAGACAAGACGTACAAAGAAAAAATAAAACGTAACATCACATGACCAAATAGAATTTGAAATTTGAAAAGGTTAACATAGCATCAATAATATTTAATGTATTTTGAAATATTTATATTCTGCCTTTGAATTGCTGAAACCTACGCAACATTAAAAAAAGCGACAATAACTTTATCTGTGAAATTTTATTGCATTGTGTCCAAACCTCGAACCTCGGTTTCTGCGGATTGTCCGCAAGAGTTAACTTGGCCCTAGTACACAGGAACCTCCTGCAGGCTTAGCATGGCAACCGTAGAAACAAGTTTTGTCTACCGGAGAATGGACATAATGACAGAAAAGTGACAGATTGACGTAAGATTTCTTTTGACATTTTTCTTTTCTTCGATTGGACATTAGTCTACAAGTGGTTATATGCGAGTTGACAGGTCGCGCCATGCTCGGGCAGAAGACATGTTGATATTGATAGAAAGAAATCTGTCTTTTTTTGATAGAATAGACATAGAATCGCCGCGGTTTTATGCAAGAAAAGTCTGGTACTTGGAAATAGGCTAGGCAGATGATCTACAAGCCGACCTTAAACAAAAACTGCTTTTCAGGTGATTCAAAACCTGCCCACTCTTTAAGAAGAAAAGTATGTTGAATATTTTTATCCGGATACCTGACATTCCACCAGATGAGATTAAACTGCTTTGTCATCAAAAAGGAATGTTCCCCTTAGACTAAAAACCCATAACACATTATTAACAGTAGTAAATATTTCTATTATTTCATTACAGTTAGGAATTATGCCACCTCAGAGTGTTTAAGCCTTGATAAATTCGCTTAGAAGACCACCCACACATACCAACGACGATCTCGAACACCCACGTCATCCAATGCTCTCCAGTAATGGAGCTGTTCTAGAACATCATTATACGACTTGAATGAACCCAAAATGAAACGACTTTGCAGTTCTGAAGATGCCGTCAAAATGATGGTCAAACTGTAAGAACTTGGATGCAATGAGCTAGACGCCAAGAGTGCAGTGCGGCCGGTTGCGAAGATCCTGGAATGTAGATAGCTCGCTAGGCTCCAGGCGGCAAGCAAGCCGCGTACCTGCGAACGTAGCCTACAGTCAGCCTATACATTTTACGTATGCCTATGCACAATAGTGTGTTTTCGTTCATTTGGACAATATTATTAAGAACTTTTCGGTGATTTTCTTGAAAGAGTAACAAACATATGTACATTCATCCAAAATTTCGCCTTTATGACAGGTATATTATTCGACTTATAACCAACCTGTTTTCAGTACGAATGTACGTTC
The DNA here is from genome assembly GCA_958496145.1 of Heliothis peltigera. Classification (NCBI taxonomy): domain Eukaryota; kingdom Metazoa; phylum Arthropoda; class Insecta; order Lepidoptera; family Noctuidae; genus Heliothis; species Heliothis peltigera. Next base: position 3,169,029 of record OY292345.1, on the reverse strand, counting down.
GTCCGAAACCATTAAAGTAATGAGGATTGGACGAACAACCCTTGCTCACTAACGTGAAGTCATTGTGAATGGACTATTCATTCAAAATGATATCGCGGCATTTGTTTCACCGAATCCCTGTATTACTTTCGGGGTCCGTGTACCTTGTAATTTGATTGTCTTTGAAGATTTTCGCTACCTTTTCTATCCTTATGTCTTTGATTTTATGATTGTGTAACAGTGTAAAAGGGCAGAAATTAGTAAATAAAGTTTTTTAGCCTTATGACCGCCACAGTCACGTGTAGATGATAGGCCAAAATGTGTCCGACATCCCACGGTCACGACTACATGACATTAAATACAATTCCAAACTCACTACTATATTGTTGGTATTTATGGATGCATTCCTAGGTTGGCACTGAGGGCACGTCTGTCTTTAGGTATTTGACATGGCGGTCAAAAGGTTTTTTTTTTCAACTTTGAGCTAAAATTGTGACGTACGTTAATTAATTTCGGATAAAATTCCCAAACTATAGTCTTTCTCAATAAATGGGCTATCTAACATACTTCTTGAGATTAGTGCGTTCAAGCTATCAAACAAACTCTTCAGCTTTATAATATTAGTATAGGTTAAAAAAATAAAATAAAACAAGAAAACATTTCCTACAATAATCCTGACAAATCCCGTCTCCTATAACGTTACTGCCGCCAGCACCTGCCCTGTCTATTATAATTCAGAACACAGTACCTTGTAAACTGCACTGGCTATGTTTGTCGCTGCACTAGTACGTGGTTCGGGAGAAAAGACAAGTTTTGTCGACGATTGTATTTTGGTCTGCTTGGGGTGAATTTTATTACCTACAAGACTGTTCGAGATTTTGTTGGGAAAGACACTGGATTTAATGCTGTTAGATTTTGGAAAGTGGACGTTTCTTTATTTTTGTTTTTATTTTATTGTTTTGAGAGTTTTTTATCGTTAACCATTTAAGGTACTATCCCATTGCTATAGAACAGCTTTGTTTTATTGCAAAAATAGTCATGACGATTATAAAATAATGACTTTAAATTAGCTTAAAATATTGAACACATATTTTTTCGTTTTTCCACAAACTCATAATGACGAAGATACAAGACATTGAAACGTGTTAAGTCACTTTTAGGCACTTATTTTACTTAAACGTGACGTCACAAGCTCCCACTCGGGAACTTAAATGCGTTATTTCTTAATCTTATTTTTTTATGTTTCGATAAAACAAAAAGAAATACATACAATGTTGTGGTCGTGGTGGCCTAGTGGTTAAAGCACCAGCCTTTCGAGTATGACGGTGCGGGTTCGATTCCAGGTCAGGCAAGTACCAATATAACTTTTCTAAGTTATACGTACTTTCTAAGTTTATCTTGGACACCAATGACTGATTAAAAGGTGAAGGAAAACATCTCGAGGAAACCTGGACTATAAAGTCTAAAATCACCAACCCGCATTGAGCAAGCGTGGTGATTAACGCTCAATTCTTCTCCGTGGGAGAGGAAGCTGGCTTGGCTGACGTGGCGGAGGAGGCATGTGCCCAGTAGTGGGACGATAAAAAGGCTGTGATGATGACATCCAATGTGATTTGCTAGTAACCCTAAGAGATTTACTAATATTCACTATTTTTTATCCTTGTCACGCTTTTAATGGGAAGCCAAAAAATTAGAAGCAATATATCTTAATACATAATACTTATTAACATCGGAGATACGAATCAACTTCAGCTTAATAATTTTCAGTATAAGACCAAAAAATCATATAAAGATCGCCGAAAGACGCTCGATGCGGATCGCTTCCAACCGGTATTTGTGGAGATCTAAAGGGGAGGCCTATGTTTAGCAGTGGACGTCCTATGGCTGAGATGATGATGATGATTAGACCAAACCTAGTTACAAAGCAAGAAACCAATTATTTTTTATAGACTGACAAAACATCATCAATCAAAGCTTAATTATAATTAAAACCAATAGACCTTCACATCTGAAGACAAAAGGACACTGTTACAATGCCTCCGAAGCCGAACTTGAAATCCCAATCAAACGTTACCTATTCTATTTCAAGGGTTATCAAAACAATCGCAACTTGACAATAATCTTCACACCTTTGAACATAGCTCTTATCATCTTGACAATAACGTTCAAATCGAGAAATAATTTGTCAATCACTTGCTCTTAATGTCACACGAATTTCAGCTCTATTGCATAGAGGAAAAGGTTCAATGTATACTCAGAGAGAAGGTGGTGTCAGAGCTACGCTTTCGATATTTCGTTAATATTCATGTCACGTAAAGTAAACACTAAGTTTGTTTAAGTGTGTTATTAGTTAGTCCGACATTTGGTGAATCACCCTGATAGATGATCTTGGCGATTAATGTATCAATCGTCGTCATCGTCGTAGTCACAGCCTTTTTATCGTCCCACTGCTGGGTACAGGCCTGCTCTCCCACGGAGAAGGATTGAGCGTTTATCACCACGCTTGCTCAATGCGGGTTGGTGATTTTAGACTTTAGAGTCCAGGTTTCCTCGAGATGCTTTCCTTCACGTTTAATCAGTCATTGGTGTCCAAGATAAACTTAGAAAGTACATATAATTTAAAGTTACATTGGTACTTGCCTGACCTGAAATCGAACCCGCACCTTCATACTCGAAAGGCTTAAACCACTAGGCCAGCACGAATGTATCAATAGACCTTTTGAATTAGGAACTGGCTCGCTCTCTGCAGAGCAGTGAGGTAGACTTCTATCTGATGAGGGCATGGAAGCCATCAACGTGTTCTTGTGCGAACACGCCAGAAGCACTGCAGAAACCGGGCAATCCCATCAACATCCCAAACTTTATTTGCATTGAGCAAGCGTCTTGATTAACGCTCAATACTTCTCTGTGTGAGAGGTGGCCTGTGCCCAGCAGTCGAACGATAAAAAGGCTGATGATGATAAGATCGAGGCATAGATCTCAAGCGCCATAACATATACCTTATTTCCCCTCACTAACGAGTGCAGACTGCATACTGGACGTGTTTCATCTGCATTAGAACGTATTGAAGCAAAAATGCAAAAATGCCCCGGATTTTTTCTACCCCAAACTCCTATGTTCTATTCTCACATTCTCAAAATTCTCTCGGATAATACAGACGCCAGCACATCAAGCTATGCGAAACTGATAAATTTTCCTACTCAACTTTGAATTATATGCTTTAGCGATAAAGTTGAAAATCTATTAAACAAATTTGACAGATTGTTGATGTGCTGGCTATATATCAAGCTATAATAACCAGTTTGTCTTGGACTCGCTTTTATGTGGTCTTTCTACTAATTGAACGGTCAGCTTATAATAGATTTGTATAGCTTGATGTGTACGCCTGAGCCACACATAAACAAAACAAAACTTTTTACTCATGAAAACACACATATTATAAGTACACAACTGCAAGGTAGCATTATACCTCAAAAGACAACTCGTGGTACAACCGGGGCGGTAAATTATCCGTTCTCGCCGTGTTATCCGGCGGACTCCCCGGTTATCCGGGCCGTGTCCGCCGCGAGACCGGTTGACTGATGTTTTCCGGACCGTTCTACTTAATTGTGGCCTGGGAAATTTGTCCGTTCGAATTGTGGTCGGCTTATAATTCTTTTGGGTAATGGAAAATTTTAATTTAGCTTTGTTTGCGTTTGTCTGAAAGTAAGTTTCTTTGAATGTTATTGGAATTAGCTTTGTAAGTGATATGATGATAATGTACATATATTGAACTATATTTGGCTGATTATCTTCCATACAGATACGAACCAGTTTTAAAAAGCATTGTAGTATAAAAGTACAGAGTACAGACGCCAGCACATCAAGCTACCCAAATATTCCCAATCAACTTTGAACAATATGCTTCAACGATAAAGTAAAAAATCTGTTAAAGAAATTTTACAGATAGAGTAGCTTGATGTGCTGGCGTCTGTACCTATTAACACAGTGCTGCACGCATTGTGACCGATATAGAACTGACCACTCACTTAATAAAAAACAATTAAATAAGTTGTACCTGTCACCAGCAAGTAAGATAATTACAACAAATTAATAGATTCCTTAATGAATGCAAAAACGCATGGAAAATTCGTTCACAGCTCCCAAATGAACGCTCGGAACAGCGTAAGCATTTATTTTATAATTAAAACAACCAACAATAAACGATCAATTCAAAGCTTCGACGCGTAATTACATAAACTGTTCAACATAAGGGTGTCCACGATTTCGTTCATTACGCACGAACAGTCCCGAAATACGTTTTTGGCGGCTGACCAAATGATGGTCACGCCGTGGTGACCACAAAACGAGCCGCTATCAAACACTAATACAGAATCGATGGTAGTGATGGGCAGTTGTCTAAACAATAGTCAGCGATTAGTAGATCGCGATATTTATTTAGTGATAATCAAATAGATTAAGTTTGGTGATAATTGACCCATGCAAAATCATCAGAATCACTAGAAGGCACAATATGTACGATCGAATAGAATGTTTATCTAAAAAGAACCTTCATTACTTAAATAGACAACTACGTTTTAGCGTTTTTTTTTACTAACACCAAATAGTATTCGATTGCTGGTAGTCCTTTTATGCGAAATAGCATTTTCCAACAGTATTCGTATAAACCCAAATCGCCATTCGATCGTGTCTAATCAACGCTTTGTGACTGTGACGTTCGGAATCGGCTAATTAATTTCCGCTGTTTCGCAACGTTTGGTCACCCTAACATTGTTTTGTTGGATTGTTACATTATTTTGGTTACCCTAGCGCATTTGGGATGATCTAGTGTTTGTAAAGATAAGCGTTTTGCATCAACAATCAACAGTACGGTTTGTGAAATGTGTTATTATTATTTATGGTGAGTTAAAGAGACGATTTGAAACTTGCTAACTATTCATACTGCTTATTCATTTCATAAAAGCGCGAAGGTTTGATGACCTGCTATGTCTTGGGCACAATTTATTTAGAACAGTGAACGAGATATTTGAATGATATTCATACCATATTTCAAGTTACGTCGTTCACCTAAATAAGGTATGAAATAGAAATAATAATGATGGAATCCAGGCCGATTGTCGGCTCTCTGTTCTATTTTTGAATTTGGAATCTCTTCCTAAAAGTTATATCAAAGCCTCTCTTAAAGTGCCTTTTCAGTTGTACTGACATATATGGCATTCTAAGCAATTAAATGTTACAGGGTTCTATAGCAAGGATTTCATTTTCTTCTCATTCCCATTTTTACCAAAATGCGTCATTATCTACCTAGCCAGAGAATACAAAGTGTAATGGCTCGACAAACAAAAATCCCGCACACAAAAAAATCGTAAGTACATTAATTCCCATCGCACTAAATTATTCATAACGCATAATAAAACTCATAATACGTCAGCAAAAATGGCGAGTAATCCATTTACTCACACGGACGATTTCATAATGACATTAAATCGACGAGCCTGGGCGATGGGCCGGCAAAAAACTGAATCGTTAGGCAAACCAATATTATTGAACATTCTTGTTCTATTGTAAAGGGAGGGTAGGGAGTGATAGCGATTTGTCAAAAAATATATAATTATGACGTCATAACATTATTGTTTAAGTTGATACATACCATATACATACTATAATAAACATACATTGGGGCCAGTTTCACTAGTTATGGATAGCCACTATATCACATAAATTCAAAAATGGATAATAATTGGGGCGTGATCTACCTACAATTTAAATCGAATCCAAAAATAATTTTAAAATTAGAATTTTTGTCTGTCTGTATGTATGTCCGGGATAATATCAAAAAGTACTGCTTGGAATTGCTTCAAATTTGGCATGAATATAGCTAAGAGGTCGGGTCAACATATAGGCTACATATTATCTTGCTATCACATACGGAGAGTGGTGAAGGTTTAATTACCTAATGTCCACGCGGACGACGGCGCGGGTAACAGCTAGTAATCAATAATTTATCTAATTGCAATCTATAAACACGACACTACCTCCCATTGAAGCCGTGGCAGATATTTCTATAACACCTTTTATAATGAAATGTATCCAAATAAATTTTCGTTTTTTTTTTTTAATATATTAGTGCGATTTCTTCCGCTTCCACTCAGACCTCATTTTATCCGCTTAGTGAATTTAATCCATTTTACTGATAAAACCCAATCTGTTCACTGTGCGCAGTTATTCTTCGAATATTGGATACATTGCTTATTTTGTGTCTCAAGAAATGTATTGGATAAGAATTATTACAGTTCTTATTTGGCGTTTCACTTTATATATTAAATTCGTGCTTTATACTACATCTGTAATAAATAATGTTACTTTGTAACAAAATTATTTGTTGTGACATTTATTTTGTTCAATATACTTAATAATTATGTCATAAGATTATGTATTTATATAAATATAAAATACTATAAAGCAAATATAGGTTATCAGTTGTGTGCCATACCCCTACCAAAAGCTCATCATATAGCTTACTTTGTAGCTAACCGATTAAGTGTGAAAAGTGTCCCGATATAATTAACAAAACATTAATAGCTGAATTTATTATCAGTTATTAGCTGAATCCGGTTATACTGGAAGCCGACCCCATCATAGTTGGGAAAAGTCTCGGGAGATGATGATGATAATCAAAAAAACATAATTATGGTAGTTTGATTCCTTTCCTTTTTCCATGTCTTAAAATAAACTTGGAAGCTCTCAAAAAGCTTTTATTATACATAATACTCCGACATAGTAATTCTACATCGACAAAGTATAATCAAAGTATTAACGAATCAAATTAAAACAGTATACTCATGATATAAAGCTGAGATCACACATAATCTCTTAGAATAACTCCGTAGGCGCGCGATATAACTTATGTGAGAGTTGCTTGTACTCCGATAAAGGTAAGGGGGATTCGCCTCCGTCTGCTGGGGCTGCGGATTGTTCGCAAGAGTTACCGTGGCCCTAGCACACTGGGACCTTCAGAAGGAACATAGTGGGTTTAAATCAGTAAGCGTCTGACACTCCCTCCAGCTGCATCTTCCATGAAAAGAAAAGGGGATACGCTTCCTAAAAAATACTGAAATGAACAAAATCTAACTTGACTTTAGAAGTCGCTTGTAAAATAAACACACAATCTGCTTATACCGACAACTTCCAGACCTATGCCGAATTTTTTTTTTTGTGGTTGGGTGTTTTTTATGTCAATTTAAAATATTTTGATCCAGCGCAAATGTAGCACTTTTTTAATCTGAGTGTCAATTTATAAACCAATGTTATTGAGCGCCTATTACTTCATCGCTGTCTTGTCTTCGTTGGAGGCGCTGCAAATGTCAAAACAACTTTAAAAGCAGCTACTTTTATAAAAGTTTCATCAAAAACCAATCAATAAGTATTAATATATTTATTTTTACTTTCAAGCTGTAAATTTTGTTTGCTCGAACGCGGTAATCTCGGAAACTACTAGACCAATTTAGAAAATTATTTCAATTTTATATAGCACGTTAATTTATGGAAAGACAGCTATAGGCAATTTGTTATCCGAGTACGCTAAGAACGCGGGTAAAATCTCTGTTGGAAGCTAGTCTATAAATAAAATACAATGACAATCAAATATAGATATTTAGTAGACTGAAAGCAATATCAGCAATATGAGTACCGACAATTTAAGCAAACTCTCTTATTTGATTCGATTTTACTAAGAATAAGTAATATGATTTTCTTTGAATCTTTCTCGCGTGTTGTTAAATAAATTATTGTCATACAAACTTCTTGGATGAGGCATTATTATTATTAAGTAACGATGAGACGATAGGAATATAAACTTTTACATGTAAAAGATTTATGAAGTTATTTTCATTAATTTACTGAGCTGTCCATAAAGTTTTACAAAAGAGTATTATCCCTCTCGTCCTATAGGTCACTGAAGCATCTCAAGAGTGTTGAACTAAACGTAATAAATTGCTGAAACACATGTTTATATCCTTAGTTAAGGATAAGAGAAAAAATAAAATTACTTGTGTTTCATAGTCTTACTTAAATAACTTAATTTGTACAACGTAAAAATGTTTAAGAAACTAGCATATTTAAAAAAAATTGAGAAGCTCGGGGCTAAGTAACAGCCACACGGGTCGATCGGTAAAGACACAGACCGGCGCGGTCGGTATGTGAATGGGTGACCATGACCATCATAACATAATGAGTTACTCCATGTTTCAGAAGGCACGGTGAGCCTCAGGTGTCATTTATATCTTTGGCAGTCGTTGCGGATAGTCAGAAGCCAGGAAGTCTGGCAACCATCTTACCAAGTGCTATCGGGTTGCCTAGGTAACTGTGATATGGAGGTCAGATAGGCTGTCGTTTCGTCGCTTCACGTAAAACACTAGTACTGAGCTGCATCCGGCTAAGACTGGAAGCCGATACCAATAAAGGTTGGAAAAAGGCTAAGCGATGGCATATTTAAAAAAAATACCAGCGACCAAAAATTTAATAACGTACAAAAGGATCATTTATGTCTGTTCCAAAAAAAAATGGTAACAAGACCAATAAGCCGAAAGGACCAAAAAATCTGTCCAAATGACCAACACACGCGACCCGAAAGGTTTCTAATAAAAAACTCGTCATTTCAAATGCCGAATGAAATGAACTGATTCCGACGACCTAGTGACAAATGACTCGAGATATGAATTTCTCGATTTTGATCGATCACATAACGATTTTATAACGAGCATATTGATTCCATAATCGAGAGGTATATTGAAAGGCTGAATCTAATTCGAAAAGTCAGATTTTGATAATTCGTTTTTTATACAGAGTTGATGGTGAAATTATTATGAATGATAAATGTTATTAAAATTGGTATTGCTGTACTTATATGCTGTATCATTTGAATTCAAATTGTACACAACAATAAATTGTATATGAGTAGATACTTTTCTAGTTGTAATTTTGTAATAGTGTTCACTTAATTTTATTTTTACTACTACAATTTCAATAAAATAGTTTTTTTTTTTCTTGTATGTAAGGTTCAAATAATATTACTATTGACACACTATAAGAAAGCGGTTGATATAATCTATGAGGAGAGAGAGAGATCCGATTGCGGGATTGGTTCTCTCGGGACAAGGGTGAACCCGCGAGGAACAACTAGTACCTATTACTATATTGATACCACAGCAGTCAAACGATTTAACCAGACCGATATTAATAAATCAATAATATCTTTTTTTAATGTATCAAGATAATTTTTAAAAGAAGTTCACCCAAAATCAAACTGGTTGTTTAATTTATATTCATGAATCAATTTACTGAATACCAAAACAAATGGCATGAAACAGCTTCAAAGCGATTTGCAAGACAAGACAAAATGTTTAACAAACCACGAAAGCTCACGCTTGCTTCACAAATGTTTCACTATTTCACTTTCCTCGTAAAAACAGACGAATGTGTGTTGCGAACTTAGGAAATATAACCAACAGGACATGCCAAAAACGCTTTCAATGGAAAAAAGGGCCACAAATACCGATAGCTCAATTCTCCTCCTCCTTAATCGTTCACTCTTGAAAGAGTGGTCGTGGTTGATGACGTTTCATTTTCATGGGCTATTAAGGATCTCGCGATTTGTCACCACTTGTCACGGTTTACAGCGTATACATAGATAGCTCAAATTATGGATATGCTCAATGAGGGATATAGTTTTTTCTGTCACCAGACATCGCAACTGTAGAGTGAAGTTCTAAAGTACTGCAGCTAAAGTTTATTTTTAGAGGAGCCAAATTAATTAAATTAGCCATATTCCATTCAATAGAACGATAGAGCAAAAGCATACCATAGAACACACCATAGGGTTGCGCAGTGCCGAAAAAAATTACGGACATAAGATTCTAACGGATAAAAGTGCGACTAACACACCCATTCATAAATTCGTAAATAGTGTTTTCCATAATTGATGCAACTCATTGCTCAATTATTGCGAATTAAAGCCCGCTTATTGACCCACGAACCTCCACAAACAGTATTTTTTTTTCAATGCCTAGACCTTTCGCTACACAAGCGACCCTAGCGATGATTTCACACGTGTTTACATCGTTAAGAAAATTAACAAACACAATAACGACTTAATGATGATGATGGCATCCAGGCCGATTGTCGGCTACGGCGGCCGTTCTCTTTTATGGAGATCAGCCAGCTGCGCAGGACATATTATAGTGCACAAGCATTGGCGCAGATATGTGTGCACTCTCTATTCCCTCACTCTCATAGTCCGGGATTCGAACCCGAGACCAACGAGGCAGTCAAAACGACTTAATGCACACTTGTACAGTCAACCCCAAAAGTCAATCAACACATTCAAATTTCCAAAACTGACAACTAGTAACTTAGAATGTGAAGTCAATTCTGTTATCTGCGTTGTTAAGCATTTTATGGATTTTACGTTGTTCAGTAGTTTTGGAATTTTGGATGTGTTCATCGACTTTTGGGGTTGATCGTAACATATGAGCATGAACTGCACTCTCATACCTTTTCCAATGAGGAAACTATGACAATTGCGTCTCCAGTGGATTAAATGCTCTAAGATTATGAACGGGGTATTTTAGTTTTTTTTTTTTTACAAATACAACTACTAACAAATGTTCTGTTTCGGAACTGAATTAGACCAATAAATTATTCGAACAGTTTGCTCCAGTCATCGAGTGTTGATTTGTAGATTCAATCAATGTGTACATGTTTTTTTTTGGGCATACGTTAACAGTTTACTTTTTACTATATTGATTCTATTTGAAGTTCTATACTCGTTTCACAGGATAAAAGTATCCTATCTCTTTTCTCAGTCTCTAGACTATCTCTGTACCAAATTTAACTTATATCAGTTCAGGAGTTTTGGCTTAAAAGCTCGACATTTAGAGAGATAGACAGAGTTAGTTTCGCATTTATGATATTAAGGGCCTGTTTCACCACCTACGAATAAGTTCCAGTTAGTTTATTTGGTAGATAATTTCGTACAAATTCTGTTCCATTTTTGAATTTATCTGGAAGATAGTGGCTATTCGGACATTGTGAAACAAACCCTAATAAAGATAATATAACTATTATATATTAGAAATCTATTAAACTAATTATGTAACTTACTATCGGGTCTCCTGACATTCATCTTGTCTCCTGTCGTATTTCAGTTTGAGATGTGGGTACGATAGGTAAGTAGCTCTACCTTCTATAAAGGGATTTAGCTCCCGTATATTTTATCTCTGACCAGATTTTTTTGTAAAAATATTTGAATAGTACAGGTAAAATAAATGTCAATAATTAATATTGCCTTTTTTTCATGATTTTTAATGTACCAATTTGCAAAAAAACTTTCAGTGTTCGATAGCCCATTTATCAAGGAAGGCAGTCGACAAATTTTTATCCAAGTGCGCGGAGTAGTTTCCATAGCACGCGGGTAAAACCGCTGGCGAAAGCTATTAATTAATATGTGGTTACTGGTTATAAAAATCGTGTCTAGAAAGACTTTAGTTTATACAGTTCCTACACACAAAGCGAGTGCAGCACTCATTTAGTCGGGGTCTATACAAAATGTAGGCACCGGTAGCAATTGCGTTGTTTTTGTGCGCTCCTACACTCACGCCATGCATTTTTCACCATTGACGCTGACTATCACACCGACACTGGAAGAAATTACGATTAAAAACAAAAGCCAAAAACAATTGCTTTTCTGCATTATTTTTGCGAACCCCAAAGTTCACTCCGTAGCCGCTTATATAAAGAATTCGTCTATAACTGGGCTATTGAAGTTCAAAGTTCTGTATGTTTGCTTAAAAGAACTAATCTCAGGAACTACTGAAGCAATTTGAAAATATATTTCAGTCCTAGATAGCCCATTATTTATTGAGGAACTTACTAAGGTTACTTTTAATCCGGGCGCGCGAAGTAGTTTCTACGGGTCGCGAGTAAAGCCGAGGATAATACAAAAAAAGGAAGTTTTACTAAATTATCCCAAGTCTTTTTAATCTTCTTAACAAAAATCTCTTTAATAAAAGATCTATTTCTTCTGAAACTAACGAATATTAAACACGGCTTACCGGGTGTAGCGATGAGAATCAGTTCTTGGCGCCGCCCGCGCCGTTTAGGGCACCTCACGAATCGTTTGTATCGATACAATCGCAATGCAGTAGCGCGTTAGTAGCGCTTTATCATTATTTTTATTACAATTTGAAGCACATCGGTGTGACAGCGTCCAAAGTTTTCAATCGTCAACGGAAATAGATGCGACGATTCGCGTTGCCTCGCTACGCTTTCTCTTTATTTATTTAAACTACAAAAGCTCCAATGCAATCGTTTGTGACTAACGACGGTACTATTGACTAGAGCTTCGCTAAAAGCTCACTCCTTTAAGCTTTATCCTTTACAAAGCCCTGATAAAGCTCAGGCTGCAGCTCTTATTTATTTAGGTACGTCGGACTATGCTTACGATCGTCTTCAATATATAAGTATGCCTCGTTGGTCTAGCGGTCGCAAGGCGTGACTGCTGTGCGCGGGGTCTCGGGTTCGAATCCCGGGTCAGGCCGAAATCGCTTTGTGGGTTTTGAGAAACTTTCATAAAGCAGCCTGGAGTCTGGAAGTTGGTGATTGATTCACCCGTGCATCGGAAGGCACGTAAATGTCGGTCCTGTGCCTGATCTCTCTCTGGTAGTGTCGGATTGCCGTCCCATCGGACTATGAGAGTGAGGGAATAGAGAGTGCACCTGCGTCTGCGCGAATGCTTGTGCACTATAATATGTCCTGCGCAGCTGGCTGATCTCCATAAGAGGGAATGGCCGCCGTAGCCGAGAATCGGTCTGGATGCCATCATGACCAATCTTAAATCTACACTTATACTATAAAGACCAAAGCTATTATAAAAGGGTTTGTTTGTTTGAATGCGCTAATCTGAGGAACTACTGAAACAATTGAAATGATCGTGGAATAAAAGCAATGGGTTACTTTTTATCCGGGTGCACGGAGTAGTTCCCTCAGGACGCTGGAACAACCGCTGGTGGAAACAACTAGTAGTTCAGTTTGTCATAACAGTTCTGTAATTTTTTATGAGATTGAGAGCATATACATAAGTACACGAATAGTGTGCCTTGCAAATGCATTCTGAAAAAGAGCACGACTTTTTAAGAGATTTAAGGTCCTTATTTGATCAGCTGCCACACTACTTGCGACATGATATGAAGGTCCTAAGGGCCTGTTTCACCACCTACGAATAAGTTCCAGTTAGCTTATTTGGTACATAATTTCATACAAATTCTGTTAGATTAAAAACAATATTTGAAGTTACTAATAAAATTTACAATCACGGCAACTAATTTATACCCATCCAAAGACGACGATTATGGAGAACTGAAAATATCGAACTAACAGTCAAAGTCAATATTTCTTGGTAAAAAAATCAATTGGGCACACTCCGCCCATCCGTTTAGAGTAATGATGGATGGCGGCGCTGAAATATCGTTTCTTAACTTGAAAATGAGACCAATCAATCTTATACTTCGCCGATACGTTCTCTGTCTCGATGAGAAATAAATTGCTGGTTTATTTTCATCAGTGCTTTCAACTTTTCTGGACCCTCTTTTTTCCGCTGAGAGTGTTAGATTCATACGGACTAAAACCCACTATGTTCCTTCTAGAGATCCCTGTGTGTCAGGGCCATGGTAACTCTTGCAAACAAACTACATATACTATACAGGTAGTAGGTACTAAATTTCGCTCGCGACTTCGTTCACATAGCTTAGTTCACTATGAGCTTTTTTATCGTCCCATCGCTGGGCAATGCCGCCTATCACAGAGAACGATTGAACTTCATGTATTCAGTCAAGCAAAAACTATCTATAACTATAACATACATATATAACTGTGCAAATACATCCTTGAAGTTTAAGAGCCCAAAAATTATTAAAAGCAACAAATCAACAAAAAAATATATGTATAAGTAAGTTCGTAAATACACCAAGGAAAAGTTTGAATTCTGTATCAGTCTAGTTTCACGAGTAGATTCGAGTAGACAGAGAGAGATAAAACATACCTACACCTATTGGGGTCAACAGGATATTTTTTTTCCAAAACTTTAAATGAAGTCATGGTGGCCTAGTGGTTCAAGCACCAGCCTTTCGAGTATAGGGTGCGGGTTCAATTCCAGGCCAGGCAAGTACCAATGTTACTTTTCTTAGTTATACGTACTTTTTAAGTTTATCTTAGACACCAATGACTGATTGAAGGTAAAGGAAAACATCTCGAGGAAACCTGGACTATAATGTCTGAATCGCATTGAGCAAGCGGGGTGATTAATGCTCAATCCTTCTCTGTGTGAGGGGAGGCCTGTGCACAGCAGTGGGACGATAAATAGGCTGTGATGATGATGATGAACTTTAAATGAAACAGAGATTCAATCTTACATAAGTTTTACTTCACAAACTAACATAATGTTTTATTATAATTACATACGATAATAGCATTCGATGAAAAAAATTCCGTAGCGCCCACAAGCTGCGGTGAACGAAACATCGTTTTCTAAGTTACTAATGCAACTCTCGACATTACTCATGGTACCACCGCCGATTGACTCTACGGCGAGGCACAGCATACATTGAACTTTGAACTTTATTGTTATAGCATTAAAGGCCCATTTAGATGAGGAGAGTTTCTCGCACGTTTCAGTACGAGAATGTCTCCGCGACTATCGCAAGCAATAATCGACATAACATAATCGTAACACACTGTTTCCAATCAGGCAAGAATTAAAATGTCGCCAGCGAGATTCTTATATGATATATTTTATATACGAATTAAGAAAAATTACACGCCGCTCGTCGCCCATGTCAACGAGCGAGAAGAGTGAATGATTCGACGAAGAAATCTATACTAATATTATAAAGCTGAATAGTTTGTTTGTTTGTTTGAACGCGCTAATATCAGGAACTACTGGTTCGATTTGAAAAATTCTTTCAGTGTTAGATAGCCCATTTATCGAGGAAGGCTATAGGCTATATACCATCATGCTAAGACACACGGGAGCGGAGCAGTAACCAAAGATGCGGGTGAAACCGCTGGGGACAGCTACTAGTTTCATACTCCCTCAAGACAAGAAAATCTACGCGTCTAATTGAGCCTTTAGCTTTATTTTTTTACTTTTCACCTCATATGCCGTGCCGCGCCATACCGTCAAGCGGCACCAATCCATAGGCGACAGACAACATTACTTTAAAAAAATAAATCTTATATTTTATCTATTCCTCTTCTTCTTCCTCCCCTCTCCCTCTATCGCCGAGAAATCCATGCTTTCTCAAATGTCGTATGGGACAATCAACAATGCTTATCAATAAGAGGTACCCTCCGAAGAAATAGTCATCCTCCGCTAATTCGATTGTTTCAGTGTCAAGTATAATGTGCAATTCTGATACAGTGACCTGGAATTAGAAATCACTTCATAAGCAGTTTTCAAACTTAGGATATTTATTTTTATCGTGCGTTTTATATTCAGCCACGTAGCCTATATTATCCTCAGGTGCTAGACACAAGAATGCTTGTTTTGTGCTGCCGCTAGCTCATCAAGCTACTATAAATTGTATTTTTTCATAATCACTGAAGCTGATTAGGTAAATTTGACAGTTTCAGGTAGCTTGATATGCTGGCATCTGTACCATCATGAGATTCAGTTGTTTATGTCAGAAAGTAATTAATAATGACTAGCTTCAGCCATCGGTTTCACCCGTGTCCCGTGGGATATACACTAGCCTTCCTCGATAAATGAGCTATCTTTTATAGAAAGATTTTTTCAAATAAGTTCGAGTGGTTCTTGAGGTTTTCTTTTGAGAATAATGATATGAAACTAAAAGTTGTCAAAAGAAAAAAATATGAGATTTTTTATTTTATTTTACGGTGTTTTTGTTTGTTTTTACGGTCGCCTAGTTTCGCTGCGAATATTATTGATATAATATATTTTGAAAACCATTCAATTTTTTTTCTAAAGTTTTACATACCGGGAGTAAAATCAGTATGAGTATGGTTGTGAAAAAGAAATCATTTGCATAAAATCTTGAGTCAACACTCCAATGGGATCCTTGAAGTGCAAGGGGAAAGAACATAAATATTGGAGCGTAGATTAAGAGTCCAGGTGGCACCACAATTGCATACATCAATTTACTCGTGTAATCAAACTGAAAAAAAAAACAAAGAAAATCAACATAATGTTTTCTATCTGTTTGTAGCTATTTTTAAATTGATATTTCTGTCATGACAATAGCATACGCGAATTTTTTCATTCGCGTAGGGCTCCCACACAAAACCGCGAATAGGTACACATTATCTGCGAATCCGCACGAACGCACCGCAAGAATTTCCGATCTGATTCGCATGGCATATTCCTGCGATATTACGTCATCCTTGGTGACGCCATTTTAGTCCGCTTTGAGAGAGTGTGATACGTGACTTCGAAAAGTATAACACCGAATGTCATGTCTCCGCAAGTTTATGAGTTCGAAAGTCTTAACAACGAATGCACGCTACCTCGAAAAACTTGACAACGAATGCACGTTACCTCGAAAAACTTAACAACGAATGCACGCCATCTCGAAAAACGTAACGCCGTAGTCATGCCATCTCGAATAACTAAATCTCGAATATTCACTTTTTCGAAAGTCTTAACCACGAATGCATCTTCCTCGAAAAACTTAAGTCCATAGCCATGTGATCTCAAATAACTAAACCTCTAATATCCTAATCATCATAATAAGTATTTATTTAATTACAAAGATCAAAACACAAAGATCGAGATCACATGGCTATGGACTTAAGTTTTTCGAGGAAGATGCATTCGTGGTTAAGACTTTCGAAAAAGTGAATATTCGAGATTTAGTTATTCGAGATGGCATGACTACGGCGTTACGTTTTTCGAGATGGCGTGCATTCGTTGTTAAGTTTTTCGAGGTAACGTGCATTCGTTGTCAAGTTTTTCGAGGTAGCGTGCATTCGTTGTTAAGACTTTCGAACTCATAAACTTGCGGAGACATGACATTCGGTGTTATACTTTTCGAAGTCACGTATCACACTCGCTTTGAGACAGCTTTAGATAAAGACGCCCGGCGCCTGCGCCGCCTTCTTTGTTTATAAAATGGCGGAATGTGATGTAGATTTTTTGGTACATGTACATTTAATTGCGGAGCGTCCCGTCCTTTGGAATAAAAGTTATTAACATTATAAAATTAAATTTATTAAGCAAGATGAATGGAAGAGCTTCTGTGAAAGTTTGTTTTAGTACTTTTGAATAAAATAGTTCGTAATCGTAATAAATGAATGAACCCAGAATCTTCTTTTTCTTTTATTATAATTCCTTTTATCGTCCCACTGCTGGGCACAGTCCTCCTCTCCCACGGAGAAGGTTTGAGCGTTAATCACCACGCTTGCTCAATGCGGGTTGGTACACATACACCCCTACTTGTTTGGAAAACTCTGAACTTACCTCTGTACAACCAACTATAATACAAATGATGTCCACCCAGAACATGGTCACACTCGCAGTCAAAAATATTTTAGAATTGAGGAAAAGTTGTATGTTTGAAAATGCACTGCCAAAAGCTACAAAGGCAAAAAGCTGAAAAAGAAAGATATGATATTGTCTTTCATCATTATCAATAATAAATTAATGAGGAAAATATAACATTGAGGAAGTACAGTTCGCATTATACTATAGCTTTGCGTTTCTGAAGTTAGCCAGTTGACGCCTTGAGCATGATGATGATGATATGATGGCAACCAGGCCGATTGTCGGCTACGGCGGCTGTTCTCATTTATGGAGATCAGCCAGCTGCGCAGGACATATTATAGAGCACAAGCATTCGCGCAGACACAGGTGCACTCTCTATTCCCTCACTCTCATAATCCGATGGGACGGCAATCCGACACGACCGGAGAGAGATCAGGCGTACATAATGTGGTTCACATATTCGATTGCCAACTTCGGATAAGAATATCTTCCCGACAGGATGTGTAATGTAATGTAGGATAAGCGTGACACAGAAAGAATCTGACAAGTTGGACTAGTAGTCCCTGCGTTCAAATGAACAAACAAACTCTTCAGCTTTCTAATATGAAGATATTAGTACAGATGAATATTCACAGTTCCGAATACTCCCACTGAACTTCTCCAGCCTATCCGCATGCTCTCCAAACAGATCATACACATCATTAGAATCACAATAACTAACCTGCAACATAACAAAGCAGAAAAGAAAAATTACTGCATCTGCCATCATCTGCCTAGCTTTTTGCCGAGCTGTATTGGGATCGGCCTCCAGTCTTAACCGGATGCAGCTGAGTACCAGTGTTTTATGTGGAGCGACTGCCTGTCTGATTTCCTCAACCCTGGGCAACCTGATACACCTTGGTCAGACTAATTGTCAAACCGTCTGGTTTCTGACAACCCGTAACGACTGCCAAAGATAAATATACAACAGCCAGGACCCACCAATTTAACGTGCCTTCCGAAACACGGAGGAACTCGTCATGACATGGTCACCCATCCACGGACCGACTGCATGTCATCCGTCCATCAATCGTTGCTTACCCTTTTCATCGATCAACCCGTAAGGCTGTTACTTAGCCACGAGCTCCTCTATTAGACAAAATCATACGAAAAATCCGAAAGAGTACCTACGTGTATTGCCAGCATGTTTGGCCAGGCAGACCCATTTCTTTTTGCACAAGGCATAATATACTCAGTAATAATAATTTAAAAAGTTTAGTAAGATTTTAAAATGATAATTTTTGGAAATAGTCTTTTATTTAAACCGATAAACAAAAATATTATCCACCAAATGTACTTACAGTGAAAATACCATTAAATAGGGGGCATACCAAGCCAAAAATAACGTCACATCGTGATCACTGAAAAATAATAGACATTTAGTTAATAAATTACAGTAAGTTTAATGGGAACGGTTTATCTTTGATAAATGTTAATATCAATGCTCGTGGTTAGTAGAGCTCATGGCGGTAATCAATCAAAGGTCAATCAACGCTTGGCACGGGTTTTCCGTGGATGGGTGATCACCTATGTCATACCGGAATTCTGTGTTTTGGAAGGTGCTAAATTGAGGAACCGGTGTAGTTATTAAATGCTTCTTTTTTTGTCGAAATATAAATAAAATATAAAGGTGTAAGGTACCGACCTGTAATTTATGTATATCATCCCTAAAGTTGTAAATAAATGCATCAGAAGCAACATTGCGAACATTGATTTCACGGTAAAGTTCCGTGATTCTGGTTCATATATCATTTGTACTTTATTTTCGGGAAGAAATTCGCTTCCCATGAATTGTACCAGCACTGTGTCTTCTGAATAAACTTTGGGTTTTTTCTTACCAGGCTTTTTAAGTTTATTACCTTCTAATGCGACTCTCTTATATGTAGGTAATTTTCGATTGCTATCTTCGTCGTTAACGTCAGTAAATTCTGATCTTAGTTGTGCCCCAATATGCATTTTACTTTTATTCTTATATTCTTTTTCTTCTGCGGTATACAAATTATTGTCTTCGTTCTTTTGTATATTTATAATTTCTATAGGATTGATGCCACCTTGTGATTCTAAAATATTTTCTATTTTGGGGATTTCACTTTCGCAATTATCTTCGTTAGTAACATCAATATTACAGGTTTTATTACTCATTTTAAAGACCTATATAATATTCTGAATATTTTATTCAAGTTTAAATAAATAAAATTCAGACATTCAAAATCAAAAGTCACTTTGACCAAAGAGAATACAAATACTACGAAAGAGTTTGACAAAAATTTGCACTCTGAGCTAAAGTTTCGTCCAGGATCTTCTTTGTGCATTTTTATGCGTCGGTTGTATAATCAGCCTTTTTCGTCGAGTTGACTTGAAATATCTAAATACATACCTCATTATTTTGTTTTCCATACTTCATCCTCAGTCAATAATATACTGTACGTCAGAATATTTAACGACCGTTTTAGTTAGTATTCGAGCATGAGCGAGACAGTCTCCTACTGAAAAGATCAGGGTTGTACCCAACTCATACGCCCAGCCTCAGATTTCAGCACGTTTCTGAGTATTACACTGGCACACTCGTAATCAATGAATATCAGTAATAATTCTCAATATTTTCATTGCGAGAATACTATAATTGAAAATGTCTTTTGCCATATCTAAGTACAGTGTTTGTCTTCTTCTTTTGTCATGTTTATATTTTTATTTTGCAATATCTACATACATATTTTAACATCATACAAATCATTCATTTATTCGTTCTGTGCTGTCCTGTGGAAAATCCACTTTAAAAACCCCGTCTTTCTGAGGGTAACCTCTGTTCAACCTACGTATAACTTTCTTGACAGTGAGCACTCAAATTTCAATTTGACAATAGTTTCTGTTGGCGGCTGCTTACTTCCCAAGAGCAACAAAGTCTAAAAGAATTAAATGTAAATACATATTTTTATCATAAATGAGTAAAAACAATGTAAGCATCACTATATCTGAAGACGATTTACAACATGATGAAGATACAAAACCTGTTGAAAATCCTAATCCATTAATTAAAACAGATCATCACACTATTGACGACGACATAGATAAAGTGGAACCTGAAAATAATGATATCGGATATGAGAAAAACATCGAGATAAAAAATGAACGCAATGATGATTCACACGGATTTAAAGTTAAACATAAAAAAGGTCACAACGAGTCTAAAATTAGTGTTGGGGCATATTTAAGATCTCAATTTAGTGGCGTTAAGGCACAAAGCGAAGCGAAACATGATGAAACAGAAAAATTACCTGAATACAACGAAATTAATATGTCAAGATCCAGTCATAGGTATATTAATAACAGAAAGAAGAAAGAGGAAAAGAAACCACATATTTTTTTAAATGATGCTGTATTGGTTCAGTTTATGGGTAGTGAAACTATGCCTGAAAACAGAGTTCTCATGACCTATGAACCATTAACACGTAACTATACTGTAAAAGGAATGTTCGTTGTGCTATTGTTCTTGCATTTCTTTACGTTCGTTTTTGCAACTATTCTTTTTATCAGGTAAATTTACTTGAAAAGAATTCACTTTACCCCGCATTGTATATTGATGGCAGCCTATGAGTCAATCGAAGTATTTTCAGCTAAATTGGACCATCCATTTGAACGTAGGGAATGCCCTTTATTAACTACCTTACTAACAATTTCACCCTTTATTATAAGATCATAAATTTTATTCTGATGTATAAGCTATATTACTATCATCATCATCTCCCGAGCCTTTTCCCAACTATGTTGAGGTCGGCTTCCAGTCTAACCGGATTCAGCTGAGTACCAGTGTTTTACAAGGAGCGACTGCCTATCCGACCTCCTCAACCCAGTTACCCGGGCAACCCAATACCCCTTGGTTAGACTGTAGACAGCTATATTACTATAAGTTTCATAAAAATCTGTTAAGTAATGCGTGAGAGTAATGAACATCCATCCAAACCTTTGCTTTTGTAATATTAAATAATATATAATTTTCAGTCCAGCAAGAGATGGGATGATTCCTTATGGTCATTTAATAAGCCTACCATGTCTGTAAGTATTGTCTGATTTAAAATTAAAGTTGTTTCAACGTTGTCGGACAGTAAGTAAGACTAATTCACAAAAGCGGAGAAGAGAAGTTTTTAGAAATTTCTATTCTCCATTCCGGTCCGCTAAATTTAGACCAAATTATACCGGGGTCAAAAAGTATGCTATGTCTGAGATATCAATGCTCCAAGATACCATATCTGTCATTTGGAACTGCACGGGTTCGATTCCCGAGTCTTGCCGAAATTTCTTTAGACCACCACCATTTTTACCATAGAGTACATAAATGTCGGTCCTATGCTTCATCTCTCTCCGAACGTGATGGATTACCGTCCCATCAGACTATGAGAGTGAGGGAATAGAGAGTGCTCCTGTGTCTGCGCGAATGCTTGTGCACGTTGATTCTTGTTAATTATAATCATTAAACACATTTTGTTTTTTCAGCGCGATATATATTGCGATTGTCATCATAGCTGCGTGTTTTGGTATTTGCCGGAATCCATGCTGCACTTGCATGGCTGGTTTCTTCGCTGTAAGCAAATTTGAATCAAATAGTTTAAAATCCTTCTCGAAAATATTTTATGGAAAAAAATTTAATCATCCCATCTTTTCGATAACTAAAATAAAGTCTCATCTGTCTCGACTATGTTATATTTTCTTAAAAAAATAGACCTTTACAGATATCGCCAAATATATTTTCGCTCTGAACTTGAAAGGAACTAAGTGAATACGGCATGTACTGTGATCGCAATAATTTTAATAATATTGTTTTATTTTAAGGTTTTCTTCCTGGCCTGTTTTTATGGCGCCCTTGGAGGATATTTGGGAAAAAGAATATTCATATTCAATAATGCTGCTTTGTTTATTTCGGATATATTTCTCATATTCATTTCATGTGGTGAAGTGAGTAGTTCTTGTTTGTGTATGTATGTATATCTATATAGAATTGCTAGCATGCGTTTGCGATAAGTGGCACCCTGAAGTAATGACCACGACCACTTCGTTAAGACTAATACCGACAAAATAATAGATAATACTTGGGTGAAAATCAGCATAAGAAGAAATTCTGGAACAAACTCCCCAGCGACACGTCTTTTGATGGGGCAAAAGGGCTTGACATGAAGATTTCTTTATAAAACTATCTTTTCACTGAGTCTTTAAAATTTCTAAGTATTGGTATTACTTATACTATTAAAGGTTTATCAAATCATAGTTCTTATTTGAGTGAACAACGTAGTCCATAACATATAGTAAATAAGTATATATGTATATAGTATAATAAATAAGAGAGCTACCAGCTTATTTATCTTAAACAATATGTTTTTTTTATTTTTTATGTTCCAGAAACTTCTTCGAAAATGGTTCTATACAGGACTGAAATATACGAATATGAATTATTCTTAAATGTTTTAGTTCGACTTCTCAACTAAGGGGGCGTATGTTCTAGCTATAGCATCGGTGGTAGCAGGACTATTTCTCTGTGTTCCCGCCATGGAGTTCGGAGCACAAAATAATGTATATTATTGGGCTGATGATGAATTCCCTCAAGAGGATATATTTTCCTACACTCTAACTATTATTTTCTCTGTTATTACAGCAATGGTAAGTACAATTCTGTATTAGGTACGAATAATCACATGCATCCCACAACATAAATTCTGGTTGTGTTAAGGGCGCGTGTTCGAAAAGCTGGCAACGTCGCAAATAGCTGTGAAATATTTACATGCTTTAATTAATTTCTCAAATTTTGTGGTTTAATTGCAATTCCTATTCAATGTTTTAGTACACTACAGAGCCATATGTCTTACTTTCATATAGTAAATTGGCCAAATTTATTAAAACGTGTAAATATTTGACAGCTATTTGCGACGTTGCCAACTTTCGGTATACGCGCTCTTAAGAGTATTATAGTTTTTATTGCCTTCTGTCAAACGGTAATTTTTAATGAGATTTGTTTGGATTTCGGGTTCCGTTGAAGGCTTGGCAGCAATCGCTATACTTGCTCTAAAACCGAACTTATGCGCACAAAATTCTGTCACAAACTTTACTAAACATCTTATGAAACCTCGTCCTCGTGACGAATCGGACACATCGCGGAAACCTAAGTACGGGAGGCATAGAAGAAATAGAAAATAATGATTTCCTTGCTGGTTAAGCTGGACTGCATGTGCGTTCCCTGTAAACTTGTCTGCAACCAGTCTTAATTTGTATGACTATCTGACTGTCAATTTGTTACTTCAAAACGGATTGTACAGATGCCAGGACATCAAGCTACCAGAAACTGTCAAACTTTTTCGATCAACTTTGAGCCATATGCTTCAGCAATAAAGTTGAAATTATATTAAGGACATTTAACAGATTGTAGTAGCTTCATGACTGTTCTAAACTACTTTATGACTTCAAATCTGACTTGTAATATTCCAAAATCATCATCTCCCGAGCCTTTTCCCAACTATGTTGGGGTCGGCTTCCAGTCTAGCCGGATTCAGCTGAGTACCAGTGTTCTACAAGGAGCGACTGCCTATCTGACCTACTCAACCCAGTTACCCGGGCAACCCAATACCCCTTGGTTAGACTGGCGTCAGACTTACTGGCTTCTGACTACCCGTAACGACTGCCAAGGATGTTCAATGACAGCCGGGACCTACAGCTTAACGTGCCATCCGAAACACAGTCAACGGTGTCCAAGATATACTTAGAAAGTACATACAAACTTAGAAAAGTTGCATTAGTACTTGCCCGACCTGGAATCGAACCCACGCCCCCTCATACTTGAGAGGTTGGCTCTTTAACCACTAGACCACCTCGACTTTTTTATAAATTCCAAAATATTTTATCAATAATTTCAGGCTGAAATAGCAGAATTACACATCTTACTCAGCGGAGAATGGGTGGAGGTTGGGGAAAACGATTACTCATTTGGCGCATACCTCATGTTTGTGTCTCTAATCGATTATCCTATTCGATTCATGAGGAAGAAAGGCTGGCTTGACAGTTGTGATCCAAATGCGGGGAACGACGATGATGAGGAAGAAGAATGATTATGAGAAGAGTGACACATAGCGACCTAAACAGAAGTAAACTAAAGATATGCAATTTTATCCGAATTGCCAAAAGAGATGTAATGCTTTTATAATTGTGTACAGTTGGATCGTCGCACTTTACTCAGAACGAGGTCCTGTTCTCATTGAAGATCATCATCACCATCATAGCCTATTTATCGTCCCACTGCTGGGCACAGGCCTCCTCTACCAAGACCAATTGACCATTAATCACCACGCTTGCTCAATTGGTGATTTCAGACTTTATAATCCAGGTTTCCTCGACACGTTTTCCATTTGAAGAATTCCATTGAAGATAAGTTTAATTAAAGTGAGAGTACTTAATTTATGTATTTTTTATAACTAGGAATAAAATTATATAATATATACGTACTTGATTATTTTTAATTTAGAACGAGACATCAGGGCACCGGTTTTCCAAAATAGTATTTCTTTTGTCTCAATCAAAGAGTGGTTATTTGTTATAATTTTCACATTATTAGCGTAACAAATAAATAGAATCTATCAAAAAAATATTTATAGAAAAACAAAAACATTGATTCACAATAAGGTTTATTAAACTATAAAAAACAAAACAAATATCATTAAAAATATACCTACATCAACAAATGTAACAAAATAGAATAAAAAAAAAACATTCATTTTATTTATCTATAGGTATACTCCTGATAAGAGATATAAATACAACATCATCTCCCGAGCCTTTTCCCAACTATGTTGGGGTCGGCTTCCAGCAAACTGGATTCAGCTGGGTACCAGTGTTTTACAAGGAGCGACTGCCTATCTGACCTCCTGAACCCAGTTGCCCGGACAACCCAATACCCTTGGTTAGTCTGGATATATAAAGAGATATAAATACATACAACATAAATATACAATAGACCTTGAAATCCAGAGATGTTAACTTGTGTTCCATCCTAACCTTACCTGTTATCATCTACTTAGACTGCCAAGACGAAATCCAAAGTTAAGAGCGCGTATACCGAAATTTGGCAACGTCGCAAATAGTAGTAATAATATTAATAATTGCTTTCTCTATTAACTTTCTTTGTGCACTACAGAGCATTATTTTATGTTTTCATAAAATAAAATTGAGAAATGAAAACACGTAAATATTTGACAGCTATTTGCGACGTTGCCAGCTTTTCGAACACGCGCCTTTAATCAGAAATGCGGATGGAATCCAAGATCCTCCACCTCTAATGTTAACTTTGGAATATTTTTCCATTATACATTTAAAAACTCTGACCTATATTATACAGAAGGTAAAATATAAAATAGACTCATCAATGAATCAAACCTAATAAAGAATTTTGCTCCAAAGTTTAAACCACGTCAAACAATTTTTTCTGCAACTTCATTTCACCCTTTGTCTAACATAGAGCTTAAGTAAATTGTTTCTAACACGATTATGGATTTCGTCCGAAATAAATGGTTTATTATTATTTATCAAGTTTACCTATCGAATGTATCAATTGTAAGAATATATCAACTATGGACGTATAAAGCATGAAGGCACCCAAGGCGTAGTCGTTTTCACTCACCTCCACCGTTCTACCTTTAAGTATCATTTGCAGTTCCAAGGCCAGAATCTGAAAAATATTAACACTTTATCATCTGCGTAACACGTAAAATTAGTGTCATTTGGTCATCTTTGGCAGTCGTTACGGGTCATCAGAAGCCACACAACCAGTCTTACCAAAGGTTGCCCTGGTTACTGGGTTGAGGAGGTCAGATAGGCAGTCGCTCCACGTAAAATACTAGTACTCAGCTGCATTGGGTTAAGATTGGAAGGCGACTCCAACACAGCTAAGGAAAAGGCTGATGACTTCATCATCTATCTATGTTGGGGCATCCAGCCTCACAGAAAGCAAGTGTCTCGGCTATGCATGGAACGCCTGCAAACATAATACTTTTTTTTCGTTGAGAATGGTAATAATGGCGTTCAGACCAGACTGTCGGTCACCGTGGCTGTTCTCTGTAAGGAAGTCAGTCAGATGCGTAGGACATAATATGATAATGCACAAGTATTTCTGCGCAAAACCTTCAGTCCGATGGTACGGCAATCCGACAAGACCGGAGATAGATCAGATACAGGATGAACAAAAATTTACGCGCACAGCTCGCGAGCGGCTCACGAGCAACGCACATTCGCGGAAAATTCGCCAGATGTAGACGCACCCTTCCATGCCACGCTATTTCTTCATACAAACCAAAGGGGTAACCAAAAATTGTGTTATAATTTAGACTCCTGGAAATCAGCTGGCAGAAGTGCTATCTATTTAAATAAAGCCAGACTATCTTACGAATAATAGGTACTAACTCACCATAACATTAATAGTAGTTCCAACGAAGGATATTAACACCGTCACGGGTGTATACCTGACTTCCTCTGTCCATAACATTGCGAGGCTCAAAATCGCAGTCAAAGCTCCAAATGTCACAATTATCACGATCGCGTACAGTAAATATTGTGTGAAGTCAAACTGAAGAAAAAATATAATATTATATTATTGAATCTAAACTCTATACTTATATTATAAAGACTAAGAGTTTGTTTGTTTGCTTGAACAGGCAAACTCAGGTACTACTTTGAACCGATTTGTAAAAATATTTCTGTTTTTTTTTTTACTTTATTCCCACGGTACGCGGGTAAAACCACTGGTAGAAGCTAGTTCTGACACAAACAACAAAATCAGAATCTTATGACTACCCAGCCCCAAAAGTAAAACTAGCAGTTTCTATATGTTTCTCCAAAGTCCCTGGGGAACTTTTCCCCGTACCCGGCTACAACATAGCCTATGTTCACTGACGATAGTGTAGCTTCCCAACAGTGAATGTTTTTGGGACGAGCTTAGCTTACCTAATTACGAAAAACCTGCTTTCACCCGCGGATGTGATGTGGATGACATCAGGGTAGGTAGTCCCAAAAGTCGTCCAAAAGTCGTGGTGGGTTAGTGGTTAAAGCACCAGCCTTTCGAGTATGAGGGTGCGGGTTCGATTCCAGGACAGGCAAATACCAATGTAACTTTTCTAAGTTATACATACTTTCTAAGTTTATCTTGGACACCTGTGACTCATTAAAGGTGAAGGAAAACATCTCGAGGAAACCTGGACTGTAAATGTCTGAAATCACCAACCCGCATTGAGCAAGCGGGGTGATTAATGCTCAATCCTTCTCCGTGGGAGAGGAGGACTGTGCCCAGCAGTGGGACGATAAAAAGGCTGTGATGATGATGATAGCATAAAATTTGGAAGACACATAATCTATAGTCAGAGAAAAGACATAGGGTACTTTTTATCCAGGTGCGGGAAGTAGTTCCTTTGGGCGACGGCTGAAACCGTGAGAACTTATCATCTGCCTAGCCTTTTCCCAAGCTGTGTTGGGGTCGGCTTCCAGTCTTAACCGGATGCAGCTAAGTATGAGTGTTTTACATAGAGCGACAGTCTATCTGTCCTCCACAACCCAGTTTCCTGGGCAACCTTATACCTCTTGGTAAGACTGACCCCGTAACAACTGTCAAAGTTGTACAAATGACAGCCGGGACTTAACAATTTAACGTGCCTTCCGAAACACGGATGAACTCGTCATGACAAGATGGTCACCCATCCACGGAACAACCGCGCCAAGCGTTGCCGTATGATCGATCTACCCGTGCGGCTGTTGCTTGGCCACGAGCTCACCAATCATGGTAGCTGCTGGTAATAAAATAAATACATGTCTCAGAAGGTATTATCTATGCCGCAATACTTACGCTTGTACAAGCCAAACATAAGCAAACGCTAGCAGTTACTGTCGTCGCTAATACCCCTACCAATAGGATCGAGGTTCCATGTATAACCGAAAAGTATGCTAGTATAAGGCTCATGAACACTATCTGAAAATTAGACAAAAGTTAAATTACTGAATCAGGCGTTACTTTGCGGAAATCCATTACAAGTATAAATGTTAGGAAGGAATATCTAGTTTTAATTCCGCGAGACGAAAATCCAGCATTGGTACACTGTAATACCAGCGCCCACGTATACAAGCATAGGAAGGAAAGGTCCACCCTCCGGCATTTATGCACCTGCACACGGAGAAAAGGCAGCAAGCCCTGCAACAAAGCAAAAGCGATACGTGTTTCGCCCCTCCACGGGACATCCTCAGGAGGTGTTGACTCGACGACTGCTTTGGCGCGAGTTTTCTCCGTGTACAGGGCTAGAGGGCGAAAGGGTGGTACCTTTCCTTCCCGTGCTTGTGTGCATGGGCGGGAGGGTGGTATTGCGGTGCATGTACCCAATGCTGGATTTTCGTCCCGAGGAATTTAAAATAGATATTCTTACCTAATCCGACCTTGGGCTTAAGGGATCCCTCCGATTTTGCTGACTTCTCTTTGAGGAGCGCGTTACCCCGTTGTCAGGACACGGGGTAAGCTATACTCTAGACCATGACAGTGAGGACACGCCTTTATGAATATGACAAAACTTACCGCAAGAAACACACTAATAAAATTGAAAGGTGGCCCTCTCGAACATGGACTGCATCCAACGGCGAAATTTAATATTAATATGCCTAGCCTGAAATAAAAAATACACGTCACATTTTTAACTAACTGCCATGTTCTCTTCTAAATCATAGCTTAATTTGGGGTATGCGCATTGTGGTTTGTGTTATTTTATGTGTAGTGCTCATAGCTAAGTGACATCCGTACGAATTGATCGACCAAAAATATCCAATTACTTAAAGCCTTAAAGCTTATTTAAAACACACATTAAATCCTCAAAAACTGGGTCTCTTAGGCCCGCCGCCGTCTGCAAATTTTTGTCACCGTGACTTATTGTTACCATCACCTTCTTGGGTAACAAATCTCGTTCATTTTTGTAATGGAATTCAACGAGGTTGCCGTGATGTGTGTTCTTGAAATACGTAGAAGAAAAATTAAACGAAAAAAAAACTACTGGGTGCATTCTATATACACGGAAAGTGAAGGAAAATTCACCGGCCGAGTGACAAAAAGTCATCAGTCTCCGGTGTTGCCTGCCGCTGCAACTATTTGTCACCATAATGAGCGCACTCAATACACTTTTCATTGCACTTGACTAGGTGACAAAAATTTGCAGTCTTTATGATAACAGACAGTAACAAAAGACCAAAAACGTTCATTTTAGTAAAAGGAAAAGATTTCAAGAAATTATTTTTAACATTATACATTATACTTACACTGAACCAACACAAATTTCGAACCCATCCTGCACAAATAGTACTCTGAGGCTTCTGCAAAAAAAATATCAATTAATGTATATGAAATATTTTTTTATATATGTGTGTGTAAAGAAGACGGAACAAAACACCTTTTTAAGAGCTGTAAAATGATAGTTTTGTGTCAATATTGATAAAATACTCTCTTCATGAAATCCTGATTAATGCCCACGAGCATAGGCCATCTTTGATTATAATAGGCCTTCTATACGATCCAAACCAACCGCCAACCAAGGTCACATTGATCGCGTCTCCTGTCCTCCGAGAGCGTTCCACACGGTTGGGGTCGACCACGGACAATGTAGCAATGGATGCGCTCCCTACATAGTACACAGTAGATTTTCACACTAACTGCACCAAGTCGCCCTCTGTCAGAGGTTGGTTCGGATGGTGGAAACGCGTAAATCGGCCAAAGCATTCTGTCGTTCGGGAGTTACAGCCTGGCGATGGACAGCGAAATCTTACAAACAGGGTACTGTTTTACCGTGGTTATCAATCCTCGCTAGTCTCCCATACAGTGTAAGTAATGCTGTTTTGACTGCCTCGTTAGTCTAGTGGTCGCAAGGCGCGACTGCTGTCTGACGGGGTCTCGGGTTCGAATCCCGGGTCGGGCCGAAATCGCTTTGTGGGTTTTGAGAAACTTTCATAAAGCAGCCCGGAGTCTGGAAGTTGGTGATTGATTCACCCGTGCATCGGAGAGCACGTAAATGTCGGTCCTGCGCCTGATCTCTCTCCGGTCGTGTCGGATTGCCGTCCCATCGGACTATGAGAGTGAGGGAATAGAGAGTGCACCTGTATCTGCGCGAATGCTTGTGCACTATAATACGTCCTGCGCAGCTGGCTGATCTCCATAAAAGAGAACGGCCGCCGTAGCCGTCAATCGGCCTGGATGCCATCATCATCAAGTAATGCTCAAAGTACTTACGATAAATACGCGAAGGCAACAAAGAAAGCAGTCACGATCAGCATGAACACTAATATAGCAAAAGATATCTGGATGAAAAAGTTTTTATCCGATTCATTGCTCAAAGGTGTTGTGTCAACGTCCTCTAGCTCTTCATTGCCTCCACCAACTGAAAATAATATAATGACCTTAGATACAAAGAAGATAAATCACCCACCAATTAAATGGATGAGATGTGTATTATATAAAATAATGCTACTCACCACAATTCCACCTGCGTCCCAATGAAACTTCTACCCACACCCAGATAAAAAGTAGCCTAGTAGTAGTTTTTAGGATCTAGACTCATCTGGGCGCCAGATTCAATATAAATCGATTCAGTAGTTTTGCTGG
Organism: Heliothis peltigera; assembly: GCA_958496145.1. NCBI lineage: Eukaryota > Metazoa > Arthropoda > Insecta > Lepidoptera > Noctuidae > Heliothis > Heliothis peltigera. The sequence goes on along the minus strand of OY292345.1, from coordinate 3,137,812 downwards.
ACAGACAGACAAAGTAACTTCCGAGTTTTTAAATATTAGTAACAATTTATACGATAAAACGTTGAACCGACGCGACACGTGAGTGAGAATGACGAATGACGAGTATACTCTTGTAGATATGATTTAAAATAATGAGTTCCATGAATTACAATTCCGATTCAGAGGCAGGTGCTTTACACATTAAGCCACTATCACTTATATAAAGAACTAATCTAATTATATTTAAATCATGTCTACAAACATACATCGGTCTCACTGAAAAACAGGTGGGTGTGGTGGAATTGTCACCATTAAGTCTAGCTGGGATATTGTGCGAGAACCGAAAGGTTAGGTAAGACAAGACAAGACAAGAACAAGTCAAGAAAGACAAGGTGATGATGATCTGTATCATCATCATCGTCAGCTTTTTATCATCCCAATGATAGACACAGGCCTCCTCTCAAACAAAGAAGGCTTGGTCAGTATTGTAGACGCTGGCTCAGTGCGACAAAAAGACAACAAGTCTATTGATGAAGGTTCTCGATATGACCCTGTAGCCGCTTTTGATCGGATCTTATGCAATGTAACAAAATATAATTGTCTATTTGTCATAGATGTTTTTGGAATATGTATAATTGGAAATATTGCTCAAATTGCATAGTTATATATAAGATCCGTTTAGTTTCCCTTTTCTATGGGGTATAGAGAGCTTTAACTTACAATTGCATTGCGCCCAATAGTCTGGAGGACTGATTACTGTTTGTTTGCCTGCACGTTTTTCTTCTAAGTTTTTTGCAATATTTATATCGACGACATTATCAGTAGGTCCATGTCCTTGCTTCGCATCATCGCGTCTTCGCATCATCGGACTTTTTATTTCACTAATTTGTACAACGACCACATTCTTATCAACTATTTCAGTTTTGGTGGTTTTGTTTTCACTTTCAGAAGCATGGCTTTCTTCGTCAGATTTGTTACTAATCATTTATGGTTCATCAATTTATCATTTCATTCAGATTGATCAAATTGTAACAAAAAATGTTGAGGGTACATCTCAACTCACATTAATGACCGATAATAGAATCCATAAATTCCATAAGATGTCAAAAATCTGTTCTTGTCATTAAAAATGACAGAGTCAATACCAGAAAGGTTTGTTTAAAAAAAATCCTATTGAAATATAAACTTCCGGCGGTAATCCCATGGACTTAATATTACTAACAGGACTGAGTACTTGCAGCCTAAAAGCGAGCCGAGCAGGATGTCTAATACAGATGCTCTGTGTCATTTTCTAATAGGGCGACCACAATTTTTTCGTTACGTGGGACAATATTTATGTAAAAGCCGCTAAAAGTATTGAATTTTAAACAATTGTTATCGCACGTTAGCAAAATCCTGCTCATTCGCCGGAGTTGCATTCAGAATTCTATGTCGAACTTCATGTCATGGTATAGTGCGGTCGATTATTTTATGAAATCATGACAAAAATAGAACAAACCTATACGTATCAATATAATTTTTTTTAATTATAATCAAACATGGCTAAACAAAATTGTTTTGTGCAATTTTTGTCAGAGACCAATTTTCAAACTTGCTTTAGTATCATCAAAATTTTATTTTTGCTACTATTTCGAAATGAACTACGAGATAATTTGGAAATAAATATTTTTCACTGTAATTTATTATTTGGAATGAAAACGTGGGCACCCCATCTTACATCGCAAGACAAGCAGTCATCATGACACATTCAATAGGTTGCCAGAGTAGTAAATAATTATATTCCCATCTAAAAAAATATATGCATGGGTTTTAAGAAATGACAGGTTAAAAAAGATGTAAGTTATAAAATAATATCTAATTAAATATTATCTGAATTCATATTAAAAAGTTAAGCTTAGATTTAATATAATAATTTACTATTTGTTTGAAATAATTTCTACCACTTTTAACCAACTACCACATTTTTATCGCATGGCAAGATTTAGAAAGGGACAAATGGCCTTCCATGTAGCTATCTCACTCGGCTCGTTTTGCCTCCTTCAATCCTGGTAGCCAAAATTGAGTCTTAACACAAAAACTTAAGGTGTATTTTTGTAACATCAAGTTTTGATAGAGCTCAGTCCTGTTAGATAGGTAATATTAAGTCCATGGGTAATCCTAATACTTTAACCAATTTCATAACTTCATTTATGTATCTGCATTTCTATAGGCATGTAAAAAATTCCTCCTCATCGCTGCCTGCCGGGAGTGTAGGTACCCAAACGGCTGGTTTTATTTGATTCTATAGATGAGATAATATCATCGACTATGATATTGACATGGCTTTATAGAAGTGGGGTGACCATCCAGGATAACCATAAATAGATAAAGCCATTTTGTTCGAGCGCGTCAGATATTCAGAGAAAATTTTATTTAGAGCCTAAAAATGTTTTTAATATACCTTTGTCTAGCTTTCAATTGATCCACCCCCTTCTCTGACCCTTTACGGACTATCCTAAACTCGCGCACTTGTAGGTATAAAAATGGTGAAGGTACTCAGCAGTAACGCTCAGCAGCTCAGCAGCAACGCTCGAGTTACTCCGAAAATACCTTCTAGGACTACTATGAGGAACATTCAATTCTATTAGATCCATGAGAAAGATGACAATGACAAGTATAGAACCTGAACTTCAAGTTTAGCCGAATTACCAAAATAGAGGTGGTTTTATTATTACTTACGCATGGGTCACGCTTCACACAAGCAGAGGTCTTGTAACAGAATCGAGAGTAATTATTGTGTCTTTATTATCTAGTAATAAAATACACGTAATTGTTTTATTTTTATATTTTGGGACCAGATACCAAATCATATATCGATCAAATTGGATAATGGATATAATTTACACACAATAGAAAAAAAAATATATAAAAAAAAACAATAACAAAAATCTTTAAAAAATACCCACAGCAGTAAAATCGTCAAAATACATATTAGAAAAAAATATTATCATTTTTTTTTATCTGTAGGGTCTAAGTATTCCTGATAACATAAAATTCATAAGACACAATAAATATACAATAGACCGTGTTCTACCCAGATGTTATACCCTCTGGATGTCGAGACTACAGACGAAGTCCAAAGTCATAAAAAATGCGAATGGAGACCAAGCTCTCTCCTCACCTCTCTCTGATATGAAACAAGATCACATCTCCATAGCATGTTAACCCAAAACGTATTAGCTTTGGAATGTTTCCATCATACATTTTAAAAACCCGACGCCGATTATACAAAAAGCGAAAGAATCATAAGCATAATCAAATCGACCAATAAAATTTTGTTGTTCCAAAGTTTAACTAATTAACAATTTCCTTTGAAATTTCATGTCATCCTTGATCAAATATACCTAATATCTGTACCAAATGTAGGAATATATCAACTATGGACGTATAAAGCATGAAGGCACCCAAGGCGTAGTCCTCTTCACTCAACTCCACCGCTCTACCTCCAAGTATCATTTGCAGTTCCATGATCAGAATCTGAAAAAATATTGATACTTCATCATCTGCCTAGGTTTTTCGCTAGCATGTGAGGGCAATATCAATCAAAGGCTGTACTGTGTTGGGCCAACGGGGCCCTTCTGATGTTGCTGACTTCTCTTCGAGGAGCGAGAGGAACAGAACGCGCCGCCATCACGGGCCTGTCGCCCTAAGACATACGCACGGTGAGCCATCCAAAGACTCACCGCCCACAGACCTGCGCTTACAATGTTCGGGAGTCGTCCCTCGACACCCAGCGGCCATAATGTCGACCAGTACCAGCCCTGCCGCGGTGGTTGAGATGAGCTGGCACTTTGCTAGCCTGACTGCTTCGCAGAAGGAGGTAACGGCATCCCATTCTGTCTCGCTCCGGACCATGGCTTGGACCGAACGCGAGAGGTCGCCGCCGCCAATTGCCGCTGTGAGGACGCGGCGGTGCTATGCCCTGCAAGGAGAACACACTCCCACCGTGTGCTCCACCATGTCCTCTGGCTGACCTAATTCCGGCCTCTATTACTCAGAATCATGGAAATCAGCAGGATTGTCTTATGAATACTGCGAACTTACCACAACATTAAGAGCAGTTCCAATGAAGAGTATTACCAGCATCAGGGGTTTATACCTGGTTCTTGTTATTAACATTGTGATACTTATGATTAGTACCAGAGCACCAAATGCTGCCGATATCACAATCACGTAGATTAAAAATTTTGTGAAGTCAAACTGAAGACAAAAATATATTATTTATTAACTGTATTATAGTTTCTTTAGACTGCCTCGTTGGTCTAGTGGTCGCAAGGCGCGACTCTCTTCTCGGGTCTCGGGTTCGAATCCCGGGTCGGGCCGAAATCGCTTTGTGGGTTTTGAGAAACTTTCATAAAGCAGCCTGGAGTCTGGAAGTTGGTGATTGATTCGCCCGTGCATCGGAGAGCACATAAATGTCGGTCCTGCGCCTGATCTCTCTCCGGTCGTGTCGGATTGCCGTCCCATCGGATTATGAGAGTGAGGGAATAGAGAGTGCACCTGTAACTGCGCGAATGCTTGTGCACTATAATATATCCTGAGCAGCTGGCTGATCTCCATAAATGAGAACGGCCGCCGTAGCCGACAATCGGCCTGGATGCCATCATATAGTTTCTGTCATAAGCCCATTCTAAAAAAATCATCATCATCATCAGCCTTTTTACTATCCTACTGCTGGGTACAGGCCTCTTCTCACACGGAGAAGGATTGAGCGTTAATCACCACGCTTGCTCAATGCGGGTTAGTGATTTATTCATCCGACTCGAATTCTTAAAAATACTACAATTTAATTGAATCATATAATAAAAGAGTAAAAAACTGTGTCTGGACCTTGAAAATATTTAAAAAAAGTATTGAGGGAATATTGGAATACCTAAGCACGAATCCAAAAAAAATGACTATTTAATCGTATTATTTTTTTCATTCTATATGTATTAAATGTGGTCAAAGTATGGGCTACACTTTATCACCTAATTGAAAAATTAAACACCTGATACAGAACCGCAACAGACCAGATTTTGACCACCCCGTTGTTGCTGACATAAGCAACAGGATCCGCGTACGAAGTCGAGGGCAGAAGCTAATATATAATAAAGCTATGCAGGATACTGCGATACTTACTCGTGTGCAAGCCAAACATATGCAAACGATCACAGTGACTATCGTCGCTAACAATGCAAACAGGACGATCTCAGTTCGGTATCTAGCCGTTATATATGCTGCTATAAGACTCATGAACGAAACCTGAAAATAGACAACAGTTCACAAAGCTGAAAAACGTACACCTAAATGAAATAAATTAAAAGAAAAAACTTTTTATAAAAAGCTGTTATTGTCCGCCATATTGGATTTAGAATAACGTCAAACTATTTTTTAAGTCACTCTCAATAAGTCCTTTCATTTGATAACCATATTGTTGAAATTCATTAATAATAACTACACCGCCATCTTGGGCGGTCCGTCATATTGGATTTAGAATAACGTCATATAACATATCGTGCATTGTCATCTAGACTGAACGTGTATACAAAATTTCAGCTCAATTGGTTGAAGATATCTACTTCAAAATTGAATTCAAAGAATCCACCGTAACATACATAGGTACACGGCAAGTTAAATAAAAGCTTTTAGGTTCGGTTCATATCTAACGGAATATGCGTCGCGTATTATCGGTCGCGTAACGCCAGAACAGACAAATGTATAGAAAAACGATTGACCATTCACACTCAACCGATGATACGTTAGTACGACTGATGATACACTCGGCGTATTTTACGTCAGATATGAACCGACCCTTAAAATTAATAAAAACAAAAGAGTTCTTGTTCTAAAGACCTCATTATTGAGATACTTGACGACCCTTTCGCGCCCATTTGTGTTTGCATTTGGATCCAACTGACGCGTGCTTTATCGATATCAAATTATATTTCCATAGGTACATGTTTTTCGTGTATACTAACTTTATGACCGTAGAAAAATACCTTGGCTAATTCCGACCTCTGTACAGACGACAGCTAATCAAGCTAACCGAAACTTACAAATTCCCAATCAACTTATATATGCTTTAGCGATAAAGTTGAAAATCTATTAAGGAAATTTGACAGATTGTAGTCGCTTGATGTGCTGCCATCTGTATATAATGAAATGCTGCCTATAGACGAAGCACGAATATGATAAAACTCACCGCAAGAAATAAACAAACAAAATTGCAAGGCGGCACTCTCGTACATGCACTGCACATCATTGCGTAATTTAACGATAACATGCCTACCCTGAAATAAAAAAAATACACGTCACATTTTTCATTGTACAGGCGCCAGCATGTCAACCTACCCGAATCTGTCAAATTTTACCAATCGAATATTTACCTTCGTGTATAGTGATAAGGTTCGTGTATAGTGGTAAGTGAAAAAAAGTCGTGGTGGCCTAGTGGTTAAAGAGACAACCTCTCAAGTGTGAGGGCGCGGGTTCGATTCCAGGTCGGGCAAGTACCAATGCAACTTTTCTAAGTTTGTATGTACTTTCTGAGTATATCTTGGACACCAATGACTGTGTTTCGGATGGCACGTTAAACTGTAGGTCCCGGCTGTCATTGAACATCCTTGGCAGTCGTTACGGGTAGTCAGAAGCCAGTAAGTCTGACGCCAGTCTAACCAAGGGGTATTGGGTTGCCCAGGTAACTGGGTTGAGGAGGTCAGATAGGCAGTCGCTCCTTGTAAAACACTGGTATTCAGCCGCAACCGGTTAGACTGGAAGCCGACCCCAACATAGTTGGGAAAAGGCTCGGGAGATGATGAGATGTATAGTGATAAGGTTGAAAATCTATTAAAGAAATTTGACAGGTTGATTGATTGATTGATTGATTGATTAGGTAGGTTGATGTGCTGGCGTCTGTTCAAATAACTGCCATGGAGAACATCTCCTTAAGTCAAAGCTGAATTTATGATAAGGGTCTTTGTGTTATTTAAACGTGGAGCTGGTGTCCAAATCACAGCCGCACGGATTGATGGATCATTTGTTGGGGTTAGCCTGGAGATGGTCAACCATGTTATCATAACGATTTCTTCCGTAAAACTCACATGTAAAACACTGGTACTCAGCAAATTTTGAGACTGGAAGCCGATCTAACGCTGTTAGGAAAAGGGTAGGCAAATGTGTTGCACTGTGAAAACAACTATACATACATATACTTGTCAGGCATCTGTGCAAGTTTTTTGTAACTTTTATAACAACAGACCCTTAGCGAGGCCATACAAGGACTGCTTCAAGCAGTTGGGACAGACTGCTCGAGCAGTAACGACTGCTTCAAGCCGTCAGCTGCTCGAGAGGACGCGAGGCTTACACCGATTGCTCGGGCCGTCCATGTACGGACGGACTTACAAAGTAAAAACTTCAGTTTCAATAAAAATAAATCCGTGCAGAACATTACATACCTAAACATGTTGTCTAACAAATTATTTTTAAATATACTTACGCTCCAATGATCATTAATATTAAGCCATAACGAAGAAACAATATCCTTACATCCCTGCAAATAATGTATTAATTAATAAAAGAATAAAAGTCGAGTATTTTATGTGTGAATCGCGAGATTACACCAAAATTCTTTGCGTACAAGAATTACAATTTCAAGAGCATTCTAGAAATATTCGCACGCAATTTGTTATTCTTTGTTATAAAGATTAAATCAGAAGAAACATTTTGCGTCACAGTGGCAAATCCCAGTGCAGTATAGCTTTCGGCAAGAGCTTAAAGGGGAACAAGAAAAGGTTCCTTATTAAGAACTAATAAAAAAACTAGTGTAAAATCCAACAGATGTGTTTCTAGAGCGGTCAGACGATGCCATGATGAGATCTCGTCTTATTATAAACACGACAATGCTAATATATACATTATTCACGAAGTCCTGGTTAACGCCCAAAAGTATAAGATGCGCGAATCGGAAAACCGCATCACGCGCTTAAAACTGCCAAAAGACAAGTCTGTTGTTTGAAAGCCTTCCTCGAATCGAATTCTGACATGTTTATATTTTTACTTTTAAATTAAATACTCAGCATCTACCTGTCTGCTATCTATATATGTCGCAGGGAAATGAAGATATCAGGTATTTCACGAAATCCCTAGGGATATCACGAAAATCCGGAAGATGTCGAATACTCTTGTTTTTTACATCTTCTTCCTAAAAATATCCAGTGAAATGACGAAACACCAATTTATCGTCAGTGATATCGTCGTTTCACTAAACTTAATCTAGTGAAATAAAGAATACTGTTGAGGAATAAAGTAATAAAACAAAACTACAAATTAACTGGAGCATTTTATAAGAAAATTAAGTTGTAAATAGTTGATAAAAAAAAATATAGTTTCGGAACGAATACTACTCGGACGCGGACGGAAACTTATTTTAGTAAGTGTGGTCTATATGTGTCGGCCAGGTCGTGAGAATTGCGCAGATTCAAACTTCCCTCGCCCCTCGCCCGAGGTAGGTGTTCGTAGCTGCGGAAGGCCAGATCTGTTACATGATGGCATCCAGGCCGATTTTCGGCTACGGCGGCCGTGCTCTTTTTTATGGAGCTCAGCCAAGTGAGCATGACATATTATAGTGCACAAGCATTCGCGCAGATACAGGTGCACTCTCTATTCCCACACTCTCATAGTCCGATGGGACGGCAATCCGACACGACGGTGAATCAATCACCAACTTCTAGACTCCACGCTGCTTTATGAAAGTTTCTCAAAGCCCACAAAGCGGCCGACACGGGATTCGAACCCGAGACCCCGTGCACAGCAGTCGCGCCTTGCGACCACTAGACCAACGAGGCAGTCAAAAATAAATAATCGAGTACCTATAAAAAATGTGTTATACGAAAGAATCGCAAAAGCATGCGATGAACGTGCGCACATGCTATCTGCAGCGTAATAATTTCGCGACTAAAATCACACGAGCCGCGCCAGCTCGAGCGATGCATTTGTTTCGCTCCCACTAGTAACCGTGCGGGTATTAGAGCGAGCGAGAGACAATCATGGCTCGATTTTTATTCGGCAGTATCCGCTTTTCTGACATTTTACTAGATTTAGTTTAGTGAAACGACGATATCACTGACGATAAATTGGTATTTTGTCATTTCACTAGATACTTTTAGGAAGAAGATGTAATAAACAAGAGTATTCGACATCTTCCGGAATTTCGTGATATCCCTAGGGATTTCGTGAAATACCGGATATCTTCATTTCCCTGCGACATATACATACGTAAATAAAAATGAATCCCTACTTCCCTAAGCGGCGCCAATATGCGTGAACGGCTGGACCGATTTAAACAAATTTTTTTAGACACATAGGCTAGAGTCAGAGTAAGAATACATAGGCTAATTAGAGTGAAGTACGTAGTTCCTTTAGGCAGCGGGTAGAACCGCAGGGAACAGCTAGTTAATATAAAAATACCAATATCTATCAGTATTTGTTCCAATTTGCAGCAACAGAAATGCATCACCTACGAAAATTACAACTGTCAATCACGGTTCATGAGATGGACTTGGTGACAGATGAACAGCGTCTTACACAAGGCCCGTTTTACCCTTTGGGTATGAATTTTCAAAAGCCAGTCTCTCCCCATACGAAGTAAGCTTAATGCTGATATTACTCACGTCATATACACGAAGGCAACAAAGCCAGCAGTCAGGATCAACATGAAAAGTACAATAGAGAACACTATTTGGACGAAATAGTTTCTATCCGAATCATAGTTCAGCGGTTCACCCTCCATTGGAATTTGATTGCCTTGAGCAACTGGAAAGAATATAACGATCTTAGTATAGATAGATAAAAGAAGGATTTTCACATAACTTTCCACTTCCCACATGTTAAATGGATAAGACATGTATAGAGTATCATCATCTCCCAAGCTTTTTTCCAACTATGTAGAGGTCGTCTTCCAGTCTAACTGGATTTACTACCTATCTGATCTCCTCAACCCAGTTACCCGGGCAACCCAACACACCTTGGTTAGATTGGCGTCAGACTTACTGGCATAAAACATGTAAGAGTATATTAAATATTAATATAATATTAAAAGCATAGGTATAGCTAGAAATAATGTTACTTGTGAGATGGCGGCAGATAGAAGAGTGTGGAAGAAGAAAACAGCGCCGAACCCAAATAAAATTTGGGATAAGGGCAAGAGGATGATGATATTATTAAAAAACATAACTGTATACCACAATCTAAAGCTGTGCGTACTGAATATTGCATGCCAGTCTTCAGTAGCTACAGGTCTTACATGTGTGTATTATAATTATTTGCTGATTTCCAAACAGGAATGTAACACAATCGAACAGGAGTGAATTGAGCGAAATTACTTACAATTGAATTGCACCCAATATTCTGGAGAACCGACCACTGGTTGTTTGCCTGTAAAACATCCTTTAGCCAGCTCTTTGGCCACATTAACATCAAGAATTGAAATTTTATCCATATCGATGACATGATCATTTGCTCCATGTTCTTTCTTTGTATCTTCGGGATTTTGTACTTCACTAATTACCACAGTAGTCACATTATTATTGTCTAGTATTTGAGTTTTGGTGGTTTCGTTTTGACTTTCAGAAGCATGGCTCTCTTCGCTTGATTGTTTACTAATCATTTATGATACATGAATTTATCATGTCGCTTCGATTAATCAAATTGTAAGGCAAAATATTGAAAATATGTTTCAAGTCACAATAATGACATTCAATCCATAAATTCCACAAGATGTCAAAAATCTGTTCATTTGTCAGAAGAGACAGCTAGAAATGTTTTTTTTTTTTCATAAAAAACGGCTATTGATCTAAACCAGTTAGTTACTTGATAATCCCAATATGTGAACCAATTTCATAAATATATCAAGTATTGAGGTGTAGATAAGAAATGCCGCGAGAGCATAATCAGATTCGCTCATCTCTATTGCTTTACCTCCCAGAACCATTTGAAGTTCCATTGTGAGCACCTGCAAGGGAATTATATAATCTATATTTTTTTCTTGGTCTCCATCGACATCATTACCTACCAGATAATGCGTTCCGAACAATATTTTGACCCATTCACCTACCCTATTACCTACTACAGTGCAACTGACCTTAGTGCGATTCTGATATTGCGGCAGTGTGGATTTCTACGAAGCGACAATAGAGAATTTGGGAATGCAAATCACATAATGAATCTCGACCTACATAATAATACAGTTGTCATTGAACTTGATCATGTACAACTAAATCTTATTCAAGATTGAATAGCCAGTAGTGCATATCAGCAAATGCCCTTGCTTAGCCTTGCCGCTCTCCTAATCGCTGCTACCGTGTGGTGAAGTTGTAAGCGGCCTTGGTTAACACAGCCTGTGATACAGTTGGTATGCATACAGCCTGTGATACAGTTGTATTATTATCTTCTTTCCTTTTTGTGAACATTATTAATGCGAAAAAAATCGCCAACCCCACCGAACTGTCAGGTAATTGAAAAAGAGCCAGGATAGATTATTTTTAACAAAGGCATAAGAAGTATTTAATTATTTTCAAATTTTTAGTTTTTGATTTTCATTCTCATTCGTTTTCCTATCACTGCGGGTTACCTATTGGCTTCGAAACAGATTTTGAATGGTTTCTGTAACTTGCATACAATTCTTTCCGAAATATATGTAAATTAGTAACAAGTCTTCGTCGTTATCTTAATTTACAGCTCATTATAGCCAATGCGAAAGCCTTGATTGGACATTATCAGAAACAATTTTTTTTATCTAAAATGTTATTATGATACAAATCCATCACAATAGTTGAAGAAAAACAAAATTGGACAATTGAGCCATAGGCGAAGTACCCAGTTCATTGTTCGGCTAGAGGTTTTTATAGAGAAAAACTTTTCAAGGCATGTTAGCTTCAGTACGCTTATCAATTTCACCACAAAATGACCAAAACAGGGTGCTAGTTAAAAAAAAAACAAGTTTACAATGAATCTTTTATTAAAACCATAATTTTAAAACAAATTAAAAAAAATATAATCACGTATTGCTTGCAAAAAATTGAATTCAGCGTTTTATTTCTTTGGAACGCCAAATTTGGTTTGCTACGAATTTCCCAGCTTTTCGATCAGATATTTTCTCAATCAGAATCAATGTGTTCATGATAATTGCTGATGATTTCGCAGACACCGCCTTTATTGAAACTTTTGATTTCCATCTGGGTGTAACAATAGTTTGATTATTTATGTGCTGAAATTGATGAAGACCAAGTAATTCGGCTAGGCCAGTGAAGAGAACTTAATGTTTTATTTTCTTCACTATTGTGGTGGAATCTCTGCCTCTAAGGGTGCGTCTACATCTGGCGATTGTGCAGCACGCGAGCCGTTTGCGAGATGCGCGCGTGCATTTTTGTTCGTGGGCCGTTTCTGCGCCGGCACTGCCCGAGCGCAGTTCATGCGCGACCTATGCGCCATACGCGATCAGCGCGTTAGTTAAGTTGAGGAACGCAATTCGCGCGCCTTATTCGAGCCTTGGATGAATTGCGCTAAAAGGCGCAGCAAACCATTGCCGTGCCGCAAACGGCTCGCGAGCTGCACATTCGCGGATATTCGCCAAATGTGGACGCACCCTTATATTTGACATGGATAGTATCTTATGTGCTTATGACTGACTTGATAACATTTTCATTTACCATTAAGAGATATTGAGATATTTCAATATACAATGCAGTAAATCCGTGTTTCAGGTCAGCATATCCCCATTGTCACTTCTGACCTCTTTCCAATTCCATTTGGGGTCGGCGATACATGTGTTCTTCTACCATACTTCTCTATACATGCATACTACTTCTATATATAACTAGAACTCACCACAATTTGTATGAGTGTCCCTATACACAGTACAACAATCATCACGGGCTTCATTATATTACCCGTAGCAAACATTGTTATAAGAACTATCATGGCAATCACAGAGAACCCTGTGGATATAGCGATTAAATACAGCATATAACTTGTAAAGTCGAACTGAAATAGAATGAAATAAAATTAATAAAGAAATTACGGCTCCACTATATTTTTTGTAGCAAATAAATTTGTTAAAATGAACACTTAGGGTTGAACTACATCTGGCAGCACGGAATCGCCTTTTTCCGTCGCCCTTTCTCTTTCTGTCGCTTAGAACTGCCATTTGCTAGACCGAAACAGCCGTCCGTGAAGCCAATCGCCTCGAGGATTCCGCCGCGTGCTATCGCATTATGCTTTCTGTCTCGGTCTAGCAAATGGCAGTTCTAAGCGACAGAAAGAGAAAGGGCGACGGAAAAAGGCGATTCCGTGCTGCCAGATGTAGTTCAACCCATAAACGATTTACATAACTTACATTTGAAAATGCCAAAAGAACGCAAACCAACACAACCGCAGCAGTAGCAATTACAGCATAGATGACAATTTCAGTTCTATAGTGACATGTTATCTTCGCTGCCAACATACTCATTGCAGCTGTCTGAAAAGTAGGTAAGGATTAGGATTAGCAACTCATATAATAATGCAAATACAGAAACTATCGACTCGAGCAAAATTGTAGGAAACATTACGTAGATTAAGATTTATTCAGTCGCATATAACATAGTATACAATGTACAGACACCAGTGGACATCAAACTGCCTTAAACTGTTAAAAATCCCAATCAACTTTGAACCATATGTTTCAGCGATAAAGTTGTAAATCTATTAAGGAAATTGGACAAATTGCAGTAGCTTGATGTATCTGTACTTAAGTAAATGTTGAAATATTATCAAAATGTTTAGAATATAAACTGCTTGCATTGTATTGATTAAATACTTGTATGCTTATGTCATTAGCTATGAAAATTCGAATTAAAAAAAACTTTTTTAAAAAGCTTTTATGGTCCGCCATATTGGATTTAGAATAACGTCATATAATATATCTTGCATTGTCATCCAGACTGAACGTGTATACAAAATTTCAGCTCAAACGGTTGAAGATATCTACTTCAAAATTGAGTTCAAAGAATCCACCGTAACATACATACACGGCAAGTTAAATAAAAGCTTTTAAAATAAAGCTGTCAGTCTTGCTGCTACAACTATTGTGTTTTATTAGTAAAAAGGGTCATTCAATCCTTCTTAATTGTTTTAGCTGACCATCAAGTTCGATTCGATCATTTGGCTTATGGTCTCTATTTTTCATACACTCACCGCTATAAGTAAGCAGACGAAGTTGCATGGTGGGCGTCTGGCGCATGGGGAACACAACATACCACAATGCACTACAATCAAGCCTACCCTAAAAACAGAAAGTAAATTTTAGACATAGAGCTAAGAATCGCACCTTTTTAATAATGACAATACAACTTACATGGATGGTAGAATTACAATCCATCCAGCTCTTTGGAAAAACTCCTTCAGTTCAGGTCTGTAAGAAGCAAAAAAAACTGTTTATTATCTTTATCAACCCACCCGTGGTTGTCAATAGTATATTATGCCTCTCATAGCAAAACCGCTGCTGGTAGTCAGAATCTAACCAAGGTTAATTAATTACTATATGATACTCAACTTAATCCGGTTAGACTGGAAGCCGACCCCAACATAGTTGAGAAAAGGCTCGGGATGATAGAAAACCAGCTTCTCTTAAATATCATTAAAATCTATACGGAATGAATTGCTTTGACAATTTTTTTGTACATAAAATTTCGTATTATTTTCAGGCAAGCTAAAAGACAAATATATCAATATGAATTGATAACAGGAGGCAGAAAGAAGAAGAATTCAAATCATCAAAGAATACTCTCCATTCAGGATTTCACTGTACACAAAAACCAAAAAAAAAAAACAGTAAAAAAATAACAAATGTGTAGTTACCATACTAAAAAAATACTTACGCAGTCAAAACGGCCGCAAGAAAACCAGCAGTGGCAATTAACATTAGAAGAACAAGTCCCATCACAAGACGAACAAAAGAATTCCGAGCACCGGGATCATATAGGATAGGACCTCCTCCCTCATAACCATATGCTCCATTGTACCCATCACCATAAACGTATGGTTGACCTTGATTTGGATATTGACCTCGGTTTGCTGCTTGGCTTTGATTATATCCTGGTGCTGGTCCTGGAATACGAGAAATAAATGACGAATTGGAATCAAATGTACTAAGACGTCTTTTGTGCGTCAATGTAAATTAACATACGAGAAGAGGTCGTGGATAAGTAACTGGTTTGAGGAGGTTAGATAGACAGTCGCTCTAAGTAGGTTAAATCCAGGGTACTCAGCTACCGTTGAGACTGAAAGCCGACCCCAACATAGTTTGGGAAAAGAGGCAGATGATATCGTAAATTTACATACAAATGCAATCACTCTTGCCACGAGGCATTGTGCTATACAGTAAAAACGCAGCTGCTCCCAGCAGCAACACATAAATCCATTCAAGAATAGGAGTGATAGATCTCAATCTCTGTAAAAGGAATATCAGGGAAGATCAATCACCATATTGCGTCCACACCGTTTGCTGTTGCTGCGGCGGCGGCTGCTGTTGACGCCATACCTGGCTTGTGAACCTAGAATGACCATGAGGTTGTCGCTGCGAAGGCCCAAACACATAGTCATACAAGCCAAGTACTGTATACTTTGGCCTCTCGGCACTCTGACTTATCACACTCAACTTTAGCGCAGTCACGTTTACCAATCTATCATTTTCTTCGTCTTTATTTTCATCAGCCGGTGTTTCTAGACTATCTTCAATGTCAAGACATACTAAACTGTTGTCAGCTATTCTTAACGTTCCCGGCTTAACTGTTTCTTTTTGTTTGACCAGATCCATATCAGTGGGAGTATTAGAGTTTTTTTGTTCATTAAAATTACTGTTCGCATTTGCAGTGTCATTTTCTGTACTTGTAGTTTTATTTAGCTCCAAATCACTCATAAATTAATAAATTAAATAAAAAGAAAATCATAAATACAAAATTGCACCATGAGTCATAAATGAAAATGACTTTTTATTTTTTCAGAAGCAATATTTAAAGGCATTTTTTTTTTCGCTTTCTGCAAGAAGTATCTTTGTCATAGAATGGATCTAAAATAAGGTTTTATTCATTTTTTTACATCACTAACTGCTTTTGACCTTTTCGCCTGTAGCCTGAACACTTTAGCAAAATACATCAAAATAATCCTCTTGTGACTTGTCACATAATTGTTCTTTATCTTTATGTATATCTTCTATTCCAACCATTAGAGGAGTAAACCAATCCATTAACTGTACTCACTCAACTAACAGTCCTTTGTCACTATTACCAAGTGTGGTTTCATTTTTCATATCTTTTCACGTAGGCCAATCATTATTCCCTCTTAGAGGTTCGATGCTCGAAAGAAATTTGTAAGACGACATTTGTAGGTATAAGGTTTCCAAATAAAATTTTGTCATTGAGTTGTGGCTTTATATAATGTGATTAGACGTCTCATGGAAAAATTCCAATCCATTTGAGTCACTTTTGTACAGATGCCAGCACATCGGGCTACCCGAAACTGACATTTTTTCCAAACAGCACGATAACAGTTCTATCACCGAATACAATAGTCAATTAGTCCATTAAAAATAAATGAATCCAAAGCATCCTATTAGCATCGGTAATAGAAATAATAAGAGGGAATAGTACAAACAGTATTAAGTAGTAAATTGGAAGGGACGAGGCCTGGAACTCTTCGGGCGACCATTAAAGACAATCCTATTACCGCTATTGAAACACAAACTGTATTTGGCCCTCATTTCAGTTGCGTACGGAACACACAAAGATGTTCTATATTACAGCCGCTTTCATACTAGATACTAGCTTTTCAACAACGAAAACGAACGCCCGGTTGGCCCTGTGAGTACAGGTTAATGAAACATCTGATTAAAAAATTTCCAATGCATTATAGCTTCTGTAAAGTAATAATAAAGTAAGTTACCTATATTTGTATACAGCACAGTGTCTGAAAAAAGTCGCGGTGGCCTATGGTTAAAGCCTCTCAAGTATGAGTGCGGGTTCGATTCCAAGTCTGGCAAGTACCAATGTAACTTTTCTAAGCTATATTTGCTTTCTAAGTATGTCTTGGACACCAAGGACTGATTAAAGGTGAAGGAAAACATCTCGAGGAAACCTGGATTATAAAGTCTGAAATTACCTACCCGCATTTAGCAAGCGTGGTGACTAACGCTCAATCCTTCTCTGTGTGAGAGGAGGTCTGCTGGGTATATTGGGTAAATATAAATTTTCTAAAAGGCGGTGAGTCTTGGGTGGCTCATCGTCCGTAAGTCCAGGTACGACAGGATATGTCGGCAGCGCGTTTTTTTCCACGCACTCCTCGAAGAGATTTCAGCAACTTAGGCCAGGGTCTGCCCAGGCTGCGGGTTGTTCGTAAGCGTTACCGTGGCCCTCGCATACAGGGACCTCCAGAAGAAACATAATGAGTTTTATTCAGTAAGAGTCTGACACTCCCTCTAGATATACTCTCAGCGGGAAGGGTCATTAAAATTTGATCATTTCCCAAGAAAAAAGAAGTAAGGTAGTTTACGTAATCGAATTTCGGAAAGAGTGCTTTTCAACTTTAGAATCAAATTCTGTGAACACAACTTTCATATCGCTATTCCAGATAGAAATTTAATTAAAACTAAAACACAGATCTACACTTGAAACATAAATAAGTTAGCAGTTAGCAATCTAAATGTTTCTAACTTCACAATTCATATCTCCATATTATTAACACTTGGGAATCCAACGATAATACTTCTCACTACATATATTAGTATATACTTAAGGGTGTTCACTGATATAACTTGGTATATAAATCAAATGTAGCTGAGTGAGCACTTGGCCCTTTATTAGTTCGTTGTCCGTACTCCGGCCTCAATTCCCAAGCTATTTGTGCCACAGATTAAAGCATTTGAACAGTTGAACAATAGTATTGAACCAATCGTTCAATTCATCAAAATTAAAAAAATATATTCCCAAAAAAATCGTCATTTTGTCCCAAATTAAACAGAACTGATAAACATCTATACTTACTTATATAATAAAAACGAAAGTACGAATGACTTCGTTTTACAAAAACAAAATACGACGTATAAAAAACTAAAGCAACTCTGTCTATCCGTCCAGTTTTCAAGCTTAAAGAATGGGATCTGGTTCAAACTAAATTCGGTACACAGATAGTCTAAAGCCTTACGACGGATACTTATAGATTATTTTTTATCCAGGTCGGTAAAAAAGTTCATTTAAGAGAAGTAGAACAGGAAGATACAGCGTGTACTTATAACTTATATCCTTTAAAGCTAAAACATAGAAAATGCCAAAATAAATTAAATTCAATGTCCCATGAAACAAATAATAGAGAATACATTTATCAACAATATGTACAGTCTAATACTATTTGAGCATATCAGCATATCGATACCATAATATACGTATATCACAGAGTAATTTACATTCAATCAGTCTACCGAATTGACTAGCCTGTGCCTCGACCAAGAGTTTGTAACGTTTAATGAATTTGCGCCTTATGCAATCGCAGGGGCGTGCCTAGCACGATACTAATGTGAGCTCTTTGTAGGGACAGCATAACATTATATTATACTTTTCAGTTAACTGCCTCTTTGGTCTTATGGCGCGACTGCTCAACATGGGGCTTGGGTTCGATTTACCGGGCTGGGTCGAAATTGCTTTGTGAGTTTTAAGAAACTTTCATAAAAGCAACCCAGAGCCAGGCTGTTTGTGATTGATACCAGAGAATACGAAAGTATCGATTCTAAGCCTTATCTCTCTCCAGTTGTGTCGGTTTGACGAACCATCGGGCTAGGAGAGTGTGTGAATAGAGATTTCACCTATGTCTGCGCTAATGATCGTTCACAATAATATGCCCTATGGAGCAGGCCGCCATGTCCAAAGCGACGAAGCGTGAATTAGAACGGAGATAACTTACAACATAATAACATGGGACGGAGATAACTTAAGATGCATCAATTTGAATTTCTAATGTGTTAATCTAGAAAAAAATCTTGACTGCTAACGTATTTACAGCTACTTTTGATAACGGTACGTAACAAATTGTAATGCACCTCACACACTGCCCATCGCTCGGACTCACAAACGTTAGGAATAGCTTCGATCCATTGCCCATGATCACTTGTTTCAGAGCAACTAAACTGTTTGGAATGCACCACGAAACGGACAGCTGTTTCAATGTGGAATACCTAAATTATTTTGCCAGTAGACTATTTAGGGCCAATTTCACAATGTCCGAATAGCAATCTACCGAATAAATTCAAATATGGAACAGAATTTGTAGGAAAATAATCTATCCAATAAACTAACTGGAACTTATTCGTAGGTGGTGAAACAGGCCCTTCGTATAGAATACTACTGCACTTCTATAGTTAATGTTAATATCTCTGATAGTTCTCATTTCTTCAAGCCACGTATACTACCTTTATACTGTAGCTATTATCTTATCTTTGATTCGTATTTCTGATTATTTTTTATTACTTTAAATAAGTATCTATTATAGTGAGAGAATTATCATCCCCCAGCATTATCCCAAGGACAACCCAAGATATACAAATGATAGCCCACCAATTTAAAGTGTCTTCCGAAATACGGAGGAACTCATCAAGACAAGATGACCACCCATCCAAATACCGACCGTTTCAAGCGTGCGGCTGTTACTCAGCCACGAGCTCCTTTGATCAGCCACATACATACAAACAAACATTTTATAACCATAGTCAGACTCAATCTCTGGAACAAAACCACCAATGAAATAGAACCATCCTTCGTCTATCCACAAATCAGCACTCCACATATTTAACGGTGACTTTAAGTGGCTGCCAATAAATCTAGCTGAGCCGAGCATTGGTAAAAATACAGGCGGCTACACGCGACAAACGGATGGCGGGCCCAGCGGCCATCGACGACAAAACGAAGATTTACTCGCGTGCAGACTGCACGGACAAATGGAACAGGGGGGATCCGTGGAGACTGGTTTTGTGTCGAAGTATTTAATTTGAAAATAGACAAGACATAATCTCTAGTAAATGTCACGCTACACGCCACATAAATTATACCGTGCTTGGGTTTTTGTGCATAACGAGTTTTTAGTCGCACATCGCGCCATTTTTATGGCCCCTCCCACTGCGGTTGCAGCTGGAGAGAGTGTCAGACTTTTTCTTAATAAAACTTAATTTCCTTTACTCCACTTTTGTTCCTTCTCATCCTTCTATCTCATTTCAAATAATTCTAACAGCCCCGGCAGATTTAAGGGTCCCCCTTGGGTATCCCTTGGGTCTTTTGGAAAGGCAAACTTGAAAAATCCCTAAAAATATATCTCAAAAATACTGTAAAATCATTGATGAATATGCCCCCAAAAAATACTTCTATACTCTTTCCAAAACCTGACTCCACATCATTCCCTGTTCACAAATTGATCTCTGTAACTGTGATTGCTATAGATAGGTGCGAGGTCCGCCCACAGTGTTTCTAACTGAGACAGAATAAGCGCTCCCCCTGATAAAGAGCTCAGTTGTGCTTACAAAACACTGAGCGATACCGTAATATGCTTTGAAAGGACTTAATTTTTCAAAGGTTTTTGACCAATTTCTCTTCTAGTTTTAAAAGATAGATAAGTATATTTTTTTTACGTTACGAAAAGTGGCCAAACCATTTTTGCTTTGGTTATATAATTATCCCTTACTTCTCTACCTGACTTTATCTCACTAGTGAAATTATTTCTTTTCATATCATCTTCCACACAATCCATCCATCGGTTCTTTGGTCGTCCCCTTTTTTGTGGGAAATCCTCAAATAATCCTCCCACAGTGGATATAGCTAGAGGAAGTGTCAGATTCTTACTGACATACTAAGTTCCTTCTCGAAATCAGTGTGTGCCAGGGCCAACTCAACAGGATCTCTTGCGAACAACCTGCAGCCCCGGTGTAGCCCCCTTCCTCTTTGCATCCACGTTCACATTATTATTAACTAACTGGGGTCCTAAAGACCGAACCCAACCAGGAAACATTGTAAATAAACTCACAAACAATTCCAAACAATGTCTCCTGGCAATGTTTATTTAAAAAGCACGTCTTCACACGGCCGACCTAAGTACCTACAAAACAAGCAATAAGCTGGAATAGATTGCTATTCCGCTCCTTTTTCCATTTGCCATTGTCGGTTATTTCGAATCTCACCAGTTTGTGTTAAGGGTTGGGACATGTTGGAAATTATATTCGCGTTTCAATAATGGGAACTAAAATATCACATAGTTCTAATACATTATTCATAATGACTTCTAACATTGCGGATTGGCAATTTCAGACTTAATTCCAGGTTTTCTTAAGATGTTTTCCTTCATCTTTACAGTCAATTGGCGTCCAAGATATTCTTAGAAAGTACCGACATGTAACGTAGTAAAATTACATTGGTTACTTGGTACTCCACGACTTTTAGACTTTTTAGAAATTTTAATAGTAAGGTATAATATAATTTTAGCTAAAATGGTTTTCACATTAAACTTGAAAAGCGCAACGTGTCAATAATTCCCCGGACAGTGTTCCGTTAATACAACAATGTGATGTGTGCATTGAATTCCCAAAGTAATTATCTATTTAATTAATATTAACCATCATTCAGCTCAATATTGGCATTTTAAAAATAATAATAATATGGATAGGGGTGATAATAATAATCAAATTGATCTCATCTGCCTGCCTTTTTCTAACTATGTTAGGGTCCGCTTCCAGTCTAACTGGATGAGTATAACCCTACACACCCCTTAGTAAGAGTGATTAACGGCCGATTTCTATAACTTATTTTTTCCACTGATTTGCTTACTAAAGATAGGTATTTTACATTGCTTGTATGGAGCTTATGTCAAAATTCTAATTCCAGTAAGCTAATCAGCCGATAGGTTACAGAAATCCGCCGTAAATCAACCCATAACGTTTATTCCGTTATCTTTTTTACCTTTAGATGAATTCTCCAAAACGCTCCGCTTATCGTTCATTCTATCAATAAAACGCCTCCTTTATCAACTAGATGTCTTCCTGAACAATGTCAAAACTGGTAACGCTTATGTATTCGCTTTTAGGATTTGTTTTAAAGGCGGCGCGTGTTTTCGCACAACGATATTTTCTCCAGCAGCACATATCAAATATTTATTTATATGATTTAATGATTCTGCACAAAATGGTCCTTTAGACGGATTTTATGATAACGATGAGGCTATATTTTGAAGATTTAGTTGCAATTATAACACAGAGGAGCTCGTCGCTAAGTAATGACCGCGCGATTGGTCCATGAACGGGTGACCATCTTGTCTTGATGTGTTCCTCCGTGTTTCGGAAGGCACGTCAAATCGTTACGGGTAGTCAGAAGCCTGAAAATCAGTCAACCAAGGGGTATCGACTGTGTATTACTGTCAAGGTATCAGTTGACTGGTTTGAGAAGGTCAGACAGATAGTCGCTCAATAAACAACAAACTTAACAGGTACTCAGCTGCATCCAGTGAAACTGGAAAAATATCTCGGCAAGAGATATGTTGGGGTACTTACATACATACATACTTAGTGCGGCAGATAGAAGAGTGTAGGAGACAAAGATATGCTGCGCCGACCCCAAATAAGATTGGAACAAGGGCAAGGGGATGAGGATGAGTTGCAAATATACTACTATGTTGGTGGAATGTACTCAATATCCAGTGTATGTAACCAATGGCTCATGACGAAGTAATCGAGCGTAATTGCCTATTTGCTTCTAGCAACATCCCTTTACAAAACTCTTCAACAGCCGTTTTATTTCGCTTATTGTCCATCGCGAAACTACATAAACATTCCCGTTGTTCAAAACTCCCTCTATACATACGTAGTACAGTACAGTACAAGTGGCTGTACCTCCATTGTCTCTTAACTCAGAGGTGTGACGTCAGAACGGATGCGCCGGACGGGCGACCGTCGCGTCCCCGTGCGGTTTCCTACATGGACGTTGGCCCAAGTTGTTTGAAGTTTTATAACTAAACAGAAATCGGTTTAAAAATATAATAAATTAAAGGAAAAATATTTTTTAAAAAAGCTTTTATAGTCCGCCATATTGGATTTAGAATAACGTCAAATTATTTTTTAAGTCACTCTCAATAAGCCCTTTCATTTGATACCCATATTGTTGAAATTCATTAAAAATAACTACTCCGCCATCTTGAACGGTCCGCCATATTGGATTTCGAATAACGCCATATAACATATCGTGCATTGTCATCCAGACTGAACGTGTATACAAAATTTCAGCAATCATTACAAAATTTCAATCGGTTGAAGATATCTACTTCAAAATTGAGTTCAAAGAATCCACCGTAACATACATACACGGCAAGTTAAATAAAAGCTTTTAAAAATTATGTCCCACCGGCATGGGGAACATAGGCCAAGATACTGGCGGTCAAGGCCCCCACAGAGGGAAAAGAGGTATTTCATTATTAATTTTGGTGTAAGATCTTACGGTATACGTGGGAACCCCAAACATAATAGCCGTTACTTTATGGGGGCCAATAATAGACTCATTTTTTTATTGGACCCAAATTAATCGCTTTAAATGTGTGCTAAATGTCATCAAACGTCATTAAGCCCATGACACCTTTTAACAAACATAGGGTTTTATCTTCATGTTGGTCCTTTGAGCCAAACACTATTTTTCTACCATTTCAAAAATATACCCACTACTTGAATTTCTACCAATAAATTACTATAGAAATAGATACAATCTTTGTAACTACTTTGTGAGCAATGGATACATATAAAAATCATAATTTAGAGTGCTATATCAGATTCCATATTGTCGTCTTGGGCGAAAACCTTGGAAACGCATTATTGTTCAACATTTTTATTACGTTTATAGAAAGGTGACGTCTCAAAACAAATCCTTTATACTTCTTATGAAAAGTAACGTATTTAACTAACGAGATTTGTAGATACTCTAAAGCGTGGCTCTACGGCGTATACGAAAATGACTTCTATGGCCCGCCGCTGATTGCAATTTTTTGTCACCGTGACTTTTTGTCACTTAGTCAAGTGCAATGAAAACTGTATTGAGTGCGCTCATTATGGTGACGTGATAATACGGTGACAAATAGTTGCAGCGGCAGGCAACACTGGAAACTGGTGACTTTTTGTCACTCGGCCGGTGAATTTTCCTTTACTTTCAATGCATATAGAATGCACCCAGTAGCTTTTTATCCGTTTCATGTTCTTCTACGTATTTCAAGAACACCAATCACGGCAACCTCGTTGAATTCCATTACAAAAATGATTTGTTACCCAAGAACAGATTCAGTGAGCGCATGGTGACAATTACAATCAGTAGCGGGCCTAACTGTTTTCACTTCGTCACGATTACATTGTCAATGCAACAGCTTATTACAGTACCTTTCTTAATCCTAGCTTCAGGTTTATTTACTTTATTCGTGTGAAAATTCACTTAACATTCCAATTCACATTTTAGTGCTAAGATACTTGTTCTCAGCTCATATAATGGTATTGTGCTGTATTTTATTGTAGTGTTTTATAAAATTTCTTAGTTGGTTAACTCGAGCAATTCGAGTGTAAGTTCTGTCATCATTGTTATATGTATAGCATTCTTTGAATATAATCTTTTTAAAGTAGAGATTTCTTGGGCATTCTATCATCAAACCAAAAATGATAAACCATCACTTTTAGAACGTCAAAACAAAAGACAGCCTCCCAAAACGACCACCCTTCACCACTTCGTATTTGTTTTCGCTGGGAAGAAGTGGCGCAACCAAGTCCCAAGCAACAATTTCTGTCTGTTAGAAAAAGTCTCCTCTCAAATAATTTAACATAAATAAATTTTGCTAAGCTTTTGTACCAATATTAATATCTCTTTTCTTGCAGCTTTTCGCCAGCTACTATTTCGTGTATAATGTGAGCAATTTGATGCTATGCTTTACGTCGATTGTTCAATTTTACGAGGCAACTGAAATGGTTTTGAATCCAATGAAAAATCTAAACCTTGACAATACCTAGTCAATTTGTCTCTTTTTTATTTTCTTTGTATATAGTTTTATTTCTAATTAAATTGTAAATAATTATGTTTATAAAAAAAATGGAAAACTACAATATTTATTTTTCTAAGAACACAAATTCTTCTCAAAAACTATTTTGTTTCAAAACAATAATTGGTACGATCTCAAATGGCCGGCCATTACTCCAAATGAATTAACTTGATCGTCTGTGTTGCGTGCACATCCAAGTATACACATCACGCGAGCATGGAGGGTCACTTCATCGTCCTTGAGAAGGTCGCACATACTCCATTGCACTGCATAATCTTACAACTAGTAGACTTGTCAGAAAACCCACTTGGAACCATGAAAATTTTCTTCTAGATTAACGGCCGAAATTAATAACCTATCTATCCGTTGTTTTGCTTACTAGAGATAGGAATTTGACACAAATTATATGGGGCTAATGTCAAAATTCAGTCTCTAGTAAGCAAAACAACGGATCAACGGATAGATAGGTTATTAATTTCGGCCGTAAGAGGGCGTATTTCAAAACTTCGCAACGTCACAAATAGCTGTCAAATATTAATTTTAAATATGGATTTATCATGTAGTTTTAATTAATTTGCCAAATTAATTATATGAAAATAAGAAATATGGCTCTGAAATGCACTGAAAGAAATAATTATGAATTGCAATTAAAACCCTTTTGATGTTGCGAACATGCAGGTGTAAAAAAGGCATTTGGCAAATCTACAAATACTTTTATTACATCTAAAACTATATCGTATATACTGTTCTCGTATTATGTGATACTAGTCGTTAATAAAATGACAAATTTTGTACAAAATTGACCTTCCAAACTTACCTTTTATATACTCAAAGCTTTAGCATCGCTTTAATCGCGTGTAAGACGCGAGCAATCGTACTAAGATGGTGTGAATTGCAGTGTTTAGCTGTTATTGCGTCTTAACGCTTCGCTGGGTGCATTTACAATTTATTTTAAGACTGTGTTTTACATGCATTATTACAGCTATTATGTATTTTCGCGACTGCAGTTCGTGTGTGGGGAGCTCGTGGCTAAGTAACACCCGCTCGGGTTGATCGATTATAATATTAAGCAACCATTGGCTTGGTCAGTCTGTGGATGGGTGATCATCTTGTCATAACGAGTTCAGTCTTTGGCAGGCATGTTAAGTTGGTGGGTCCCGGCTTTCATTTGAAGATCTTTGGCAGACGCTACGGGGTAGTCAGAAACTTTGATATCTTGTATTACCAAGGGGTATTGAGTTGCCCAGGTAACTGGGTTGAGGAGGACAAATTGTCTGCCTGAGCGGCTGTTCTCTCTAACGAGATCAGCCAGCTGTACAGGACTTCTTATACTACACAAGCACTTACACAGACACAGGTGTACTCTCTATTCTCTCGCTCACATAGCCAACACAACCGTAGAGATATCAGGCGTAGGACCGACATTTACGTACTCTCCGATGCACGAGTGTACCAATCACCAACTTCCAGCCGGGCTGCTTTATGAAAGTTACTTAAAACCCATTAAATCAGCGCATTCTGGCAATTAAACATGAGACCTCGTACAAAGCAGCCGCGCTATGCCACTACTTGACCAACGAAGCAGATTATATATAGTACAGTTGTAATAGGAATGTTGTTACAAACAATACAACTGCTCTTCCAAACAAGACCGATCACCCATAAACACAAAGCAACGAACCTAAGCTGCCTCATCAATCCACCTTCTCATATTGTAAACACAGGACGTCGCTATAAATTAGCTCAGTATTCTAGCTCAAAGTTGTTCGGATACACGAGGGCTGGATCTCGTCTTGAATTAATACTCCTCATCAATACGATCCTGAAGTTCCACAAATATATGATCATGTGATCGGATATCGGTTTGAATGCGTTGAGAAATACACACAAATTTGCTTCTCGAGTATAAAGGCGCGTACGCACGTACGAACACGAACATAGCGAACACAAACACCAGACCCGAACATTTGGTTCGTACGTATAGACGGCATATTCGAACACGAACGCAAACATAGTTCGAGTCGAGTTTGCGAACAACAGTCGTGAACTCTATCTTAGTAGCCATGACGGCGCCATGACGGACAATCTAGGTATACGAACAGTTTTGTTGCGTAACATTTATTAAAGCTCTTCGAACACCGTCCATACAGAACACACTACAAGGATCGCCGCGAACATGTTTGACGAACAGAGTGTTCGATGTTCGATAGTGGTACGCACGTGCGAACCAAGTTGTTGCGTATCATGTAACGCAACAAATTTCTTCGTACGTGCGTACGCGGCTTTAGAACACACAAACAAACTGCAAACTTTAAGTCAGCGGATAGTTCGATCGGGCTCATAAGTCAGTATGGAGGTGAATGATAGTTGCACACATTACAACGATCAGGTATCCGGCTTGTATCAGACTTACAAAAAAATATTGCAGTGTTAGTTAGCCAATTTATCGCGGAAGGCGTATTCAATATTTTGAAAATATAACAAGTTTCATTAATGAATACAAAGAATTAAGAAAAACGTTCCTTGGTAGTTTTGGGCAACAATGCCCAGCTGGCTTAGCGTAATGGGGCATTTACTTTACTGGCATATTAATCTTGTATAAAATGGGTGCAGAATGCAATTCGTTGCACTTACTGTATGATTCGCTAAGCATGAACTCGAGAAAATTTATCTAACCGGTTTTTAAGAAATTCATGAACAATCTAAAGGACAGTAAGAATATATTAAAAATTAAATATAAGTAATTCTATCTCGAATAACTTTTGGCTATTTATAAGTATAAAAATAGGTACTAAAATAAAATATTTGCTATAAGAAATAAAACACACTCAGGAGAACTAACAGACTTCAATTTTTGTTCAATCAGTCATTTAATATACATAAAATTTTATTTTCAAATATTTTATAAAAACAAAAACTAAACAAACATAAAAATAATAAAATACATGCTACCACCGGTCAGGGCTCCACAGAGATAAACCTCCTGACAATGCGCGCCATGTCCAAAGATGCAGCTTCAATTCCTTATTTAGAAATAATTTACATTTAGTTACCTATTTTAATTAATTAAATAGCAATCTAGTATCCTAGATCCTCCTTTTAGATTTCCTAAATTACCCAATCATTGATATTCAATAATTTATAGACACTAATTTTGCTACGAACTATTTTCATGAATCAACTAAGATTAGGGTGTTATCACACTCATGTGATTGATTCTATCGATTTTTTACAAGAATTCGATTAATCGGATAGTGATTCTTAAAATAATAGCTTTGGACTATTTGACTGAGGCTTATATTTGAGTGAAGACATAAACATAGCATTTATAATATCAAATATAACATTTACCGAGTGTTTTATAATATCGTCCGTCAGCCATTCTAAGTTCTATATTCGGTAACTCCATTTTTCTGTAGACCTTTCTATAGATTAGCTTGTGTTCTCGGCTCGGCAATCCGGCGTGGTTACCATTGCGTCAAGGGAGGCATCAAAATAACATCAAAATCTTTTTATAATTATTTATTTTCCACAACTAGCATCAGAACGCGATTTCTCCCGCATTCTAGCGGAGCCACTACAGGATAAAACATAGCCTATCTGTTATTCTGACGTAAAAACGATAACAGTTTCAAGTTTCATCAAAATCCGATACTATGTTTGATGATAATTATATTTATTGACATCGGACGAATGTGGTAGCACCCTAATTATAATTATTATCGTAAACCACGTCTATTATTTGTAGCGAAATCGTTCGTTATGTCGAATCACTGTATAAATCAAGAACGGTTAGCAGCCGATAGTTTATGTCTTACTTAGATAAGTTTTATTGCTATTTGTATCACGTCTGAATTTATCTGATTGCTTCATTACTCACGAATTAAATTATATATTAAAGAGAGATTTTCGAAAAAATATTCACTTTTTTGGCATAGAAAATACAAATTAGTGATTTTCGGAAAGCATTCTCTTGTATTTAAATTTATTTTTGGCATATAAAAGATGTTAGGAGGGAATTGAAAACATGAATTTTGCGAAAAACATTTTTAAATCAGTGATGATTAATGTGAAAAATGCCATGAAAGAAACCCCTAAGTTCTAGTACCTCATTGTATAAAATAAATATATATTACAATTAACAATAATAATCATTACAACGGTGTACTTGCTTCGTACACATATTAAATTAATTATATTCTAATAAATGTCATAGATTATATAAATAAAATGATTTTATGTAAGTTATTGTTATTATGTCGACATTTAATTTAAAAATCCCGCACCCAGATGACAAGTAGCCTATCTTTGTATGTACACAAGTTCCGCCTATTTCTATACCAAATTTCATCGCAATCTGTGAGAAACCTTGAAACTAAACTCACTTTCATATTTGTATTATTAGTAGACACGGAAAATCTCTCAAATATAAGAAACCTCGAGCATCAACACTAGTGATGGATGTTATAAAAAATGTGATCAACGTAAAAATACAAACGAGCGCTTAAAAGAATATCCATGTCGTATCTAGATAGATCATAAATATGTAAACAAATTTCGCATAACATAAGGAGACTACATATTTATAGGTTTCAGGTACAGTCGTCGACTGACGTAGCTCGTATGTGACAATAACTATTGCTATCCCACCAAAAACATCAATGTAAAAAGGACAGCCAAGTTCAATACAACAATAATGCGTGGCTGTAGTTTAGAAGCAAAACTGAAATATCTATTTATTTTAGGAACAAAAAACATTATGGACAAGTATTAAACTTTATTTCATTGCTTTACTGGATACATATAACAATTACTGTTATTTATAAATGTGAGATCTTAAAGCAGGTTAGTTTTGACTTATCCAGTTAGAGTGAAAATGAGAGAGTTAAAATGTTGAATAACTTTAACTATAAAATGACTGATGTCTTACCAGACCAAGTGGCCAAGTCTTCTGACCAGACCAGTTAACCGACTTTCGATAGACGCCACGAAGCGATGCTAAAACGGAATGTTCGATGTCGATCGATAGTTTTCACCATACTAACAGCATCCATCCTATCCTCTACCATCGATCGAAGGCGTCGATTGACGGTCGATCTATGTATTATGTCTGATAGCACCCTAACCTACTTTAACATCTGTAATTTTTTATTAATTATCAGTCTTAACACAGGCATTAAATCAATCCCTTTAAAAATACCGTCGTTTTTTAAAAAACATAAGTAAACAATTCCACTTAATCAAGTAAAATAAAAAGTACAAAACGCCTGACAGCGTCGCTTTAAATGTTTAGTGCTCGCGTGAATACATAATTCTTACGCCGACTGTACTTGATTACACATGCATGTATGCGACTGTACATAGCCTGTGCTTTTCAATTTATTTCCCGATTAATAATTCATGTAATCAGTTTGTGAGTGCGTAGCCATGTTTTTGTTTTGATAAGCTCGCATTATAGATCCACGGGAATTCGACAAATCTGACATTTTGCTGAATAACATAATTCTTTGTCAAATATTTTTGGCTGAGTGCTGGGATTGATCTGCTGGGGCTGATGGTTGTTCGCAAGTGTTACCGGGGCCCTAGCACATAGGACCTCCAGAAGGAACATAGTGGGTTTTAGTTAGTAAGAGTCTGACTGTCTACAGCCGTAACCTGTAGCCTCCCTCGATAAATAAGCTATCTAACACTGAAATATTTTTTCAGAACGGACTAGTAGTTCTTGAGATAAGCGCATTCATGCAAATAAAGAAATAAAATCTTCTTCTTTACAATATAAGCATACAACATTGAAAGCATTTGTCTATACCCAAGATTAATTAATCCAAAGCATATAATTAAGCATAATAAACTTAACTAAGTTATTGCGTGAAAAAATTGCAATCATGCATCATCGTACATTTTTCAAATTATCTAATCTAGGGATATTACCTACTACAGCGTTAAAATATAATATTCGGCGAGCTACTGAAAACGTCATGTTTATTACTACAACATTTTATTATACTATCTAGCTGATTAAACTGGCTACTATCAGGCGTTTATTATGATACTAGCTTTGGCCAGCAGTTTCGCCTGCGTCGTGGCTCAGCTAGCTCAGGCTCCAGGGCCAATAGACTAATGGACCAGGGACTAATGGACCAGGGACTAATGGACCATCTAAAGATGAAATAATTGTTCTAATTGGTACTTGAGATTGGAGCGTTCAGAAAAAAACTACAAAAAAGTTGAAGGAACTTACAAACAAGCAGAATTTTTTTCAACTTTTTAAGAAATAGCGTAAATTCCATTGACATATAATAAAATCGTAGAAAAGTATAAACTGTACATTGAATATTTTTTATAAGAATAATTGGGGCGTGATCTACAATCGATATCGAAGCCAAAAATATAGTTTTTAGAATTTTTGGCTGTTTGTCTGTATGTATGTATGGGATAATCTCAAAAAGTACTGCATGGATTTGCTTCAAATTTGGCATGAATATAAGTAAGAGGTCGGGTCAACATATAGGCTACATATTATCACGCTATCAAGTATGGGGGGTGAATGCTTAATCACATAATGCCTACGCTAGTAGAAAAATACACAGATTCGTTACACATGTACAATCGAAATTTCGTAAGCAAAAACCACGAACAAACAAAAAACACGTCCACTTCAAGCCGCTAAAATTATAATTATCATACCTTCTTTTACGAGAGCCGCACAAAGCACAGGGTGTCAGGTCTCGACAGCACCGAAAAAGGGGTCGACGCTCAAAGAAAAAGGGGAGCCTTATCTCGTAGTATAAGCGACAAGATAAGACAAGGAAGCCAGGTATAAACAGTATTACTGAGGAAGACAAACTGCGTAATTATGTTTAGATCCGGGAACTGACGTGGCTTTGTACGAATATGGAGTTATGGAGGTGAGATAGCTAGGGCCCGCAATTTCACCTGCATCCTCACTTAAACCTTCAAGCGGGATATAGGTATCAATTATGTTCGCTATCTCAGTTTTAGCTGATCTTCTTGCAAAATTATATCTGGCAAGATCAGACATTAATTTACTTAAGCATAATTCAGAATTACTTTCAGATTTAATGGATAGTCTGTGGAGAACGGCTAGACTACAAGACATCGATAATTTTAGTGACACATACAAAGGATAAAGGACTCTTAAATTTGACAGTCACTTTGCACCAACAGCTATCTCTAAACTTAACCAAAAAGATAGAATAGAGAAACATTTCTTAAATTTATTTTTACTAGAAATATAAAATAATAATTGCTTCTTACAACGATGGTCAATAGGAATGTGCAGTCTATGTATAGAACAACTAAATTAGTCTTTATTAGAATTATTCTTTGGTAAAAAATACCTTCACTATAAAGAATATTTGCAAATAAATTCGCCTTGCTAAGTTTACAGCACTTGAAACATAAACTATAAAGCATTTGTTCGAAACTTTAAATACAATATTCACTTTGCAATACAAATGGGACACATTTATATTTTAAACACATGTTCCGATTTCAAAAGGAGACTGAGAAGTATTTTTTTATTGGTTCGTTCGAAGATTTCTTTGTGACGACGTGTTGTTAAAATTGTACAGACGCCAGCATATCAAGCCACCTGAAACTGTTAAACTTTCCCCAATCAACTTTCAACCAAATGCTTCAGCGGTAAAGTTGAAAATCTATTACAGAAATTTGACAGATTGTAGCAGCTCGTTGTGCTGTCTGTTCTTGCTTTATAATGAAATTCAGCGAAAATGTACACCTTTGTCACATAATTACGTAATAGAACAAAAAGTTTAAAACACATACACACATATTTTAGCAGAGCGCCACCTGCCACGGCACACGACAGCAGAATCCTCGACAAGCTACATTGGCTTAGCTTTTTATGAATTCTTAATCCATTGTGCCCGAAAATCCTCACATAATGAGTTTTTTATTTTTCCATACAATACACGCAAAGCAATGGACATGAATGTAAGAAAATGTCGATATTCCAATGGAGTGGTCATGATTTATTTTTATGGGGACATAACTTTAAATGGGAGCGTAAGGAATAAATTAATTTGCATTTTCAATACTTCGATACGATTTTATGGTGCAGCTTTTTTAAGGTTTCTGTTTTAATTGCCTGTGGTTGATTAGATCTTAGCAGATGGTGAAGTGGCCGATAGTAAAATATCTTTGCATAATTTTATGAAGGAAGAAATATTTATTGTATTTAGTTGTGTGCAACTGTGATAAAATAAAACACTATTATTACCATTATACCTCTAAGAAAAGATCATGTTGAAGTTTTTGAAGTTCTCAGGTCTGCTCAGTCAGCACATCATCATCAGCCTTTTTACTGTCCCACTGCTGGGCACAGGACTCTTCTCACACGGAGAAGGATTGAGCGTTAATCACTAGGCTTGCTCAATGCGGGTTGGTGATTTCAGACTTTATAGTCCAGGCTTCAGGAGTCAGCACATCAAACAACCCATAACTATAAAATTATCTCAGTGAAATGTGAAGTGTATGCTACAGCGATAAAGCTGAAAATCTTTTAAAGAAATTTGACAGATTGAAGTAGCTTGATATGCTGACGTGTAAACATAAATAAGCTAAAGAACGACTGAAGAAACGATGTAATTGGTTAATTAATATAATTTATATACAAGTAGGCATAAAAATATTTCATCTTAAACTCTATTACGCTTAGAATTATAAAAAATATTATTCTATATTTTATTTTATAGCTTACCTTATCCATACACCCCCGAATTTCCTAACTCAGTGTCGAGGATTAGGAAGTGGGAGCGGTCAGGTGGACGGACGGCCGGACAGACAAGCGAAACAATCCATGTGCGCTGTTTACAAATGATTCCTTGCTCAAAAGATGTCGAATTTATGGAAGCGAGCTATTTTATTTTTTTACGAATGTACAGACAATCAAAGTTCCTTAATAGATTTTCAACTTTATAGCTGAAACATAAATGGTTTAAAGTTGATTGGGAAAATTTGAGTTTCGGTTAGCTTGATGTGCAATGAATGATGGTTTTGGAAAAAAATGGGGCATGTTGGGTGGATGCATCCCAATTTTGAAAACGTGAGTGTACCTTGAGATTTTGTATGACTGTGCAGTTGAAGAAATATGTTGTTTTGTTTTTGAAAAAGCCTATTATACAAACAGACGCCAGCTCATCAAGCTACTACAATATGTCAAACTTACTAAATAGATTTTAAACTTTATCGCGGAAACATATTGTTCAAAACTATAGATTAAATCCAATCGACTGATTGGGAAAATTTTACAGTTTCGGGTAGCTTAATGTGCTAGCGTCTGTACTGTTTTGCCCTCAACAAGACTAACGAGGCATTACCCAAAAATAAAAATTAAATTAAAAAAAAGCGTTTCGTTCATGTATTATGTAGTAAAATTAAATAGCAATTTAAGTAAGAAATCACTTCCATTTAATGAACATCCATTTGAACAGTTGACACGGAACACCCGCGTCAGTATTAGACTCGCGTATTGTTGGGTATGATTTAATTTCAAACAAGGAACACGCCTTCTTTGAAACAGTTCCTTTGTCACTTAGCCCTCGCTTTTATTCTGATGAGGATTTCATATGTCTCCTTTTTTATAAGCTTCCTCCAGCGGTTATATCCGCATTCTGATAGAACTACTTCTGTATTGGGTTGCCCAGGTAACTGGGTTGAGGTCGTCGCTCCTTGTAAAACACTGGTACTCAGCTAAATCCAGTTAGACTTAAAGCCGACCCCAACATAGTTGGGAAGAAAGGCTCGGGGAATGATGACGAGACAACTTCCCGCATCCGGTTAAAAGTAGCCTGTATGCTATTCTGATGTGTAAGCTATATTATGGCAAAGTTTTATCAAAATCCGTTCAACCGTTTCGTTATGAAGAAGTATCAAAAATACACACTCGCAAACTTTTGCCTCTATAATATTAATGTGATAATATACCTTTTACATACGGTTGGTAGCCCCAAGGTAAGCTATTGGTTATTGATTAGCTGGTGTTATGAGTGCTAACACAACACATAAACTAAAACGTGTTAGATGCCTGAAGGGACTTCACGAACGAAAACTTAATTTAAGTCAGTATTTTGGGCGTGAAATCCGAACAAACAGACTGACAGAATAATTTTTCATGTATTAGATATTAGTCAAAATAAGGTCGAGTACCAATAACGCTGTATGTATATATTCATAATTACCTATAAAACTCTAAGGAAATCACAAACATTTAACAATGTAAGTTTTATACAAAAGAAACTTTATTTCAAAACCACATTTTAATAACTCACCGTAAAACAACATAAGTTAACTTAATGTAACAATAACTCTTTTAATAAAACACACGGTTACGCTCGCAGTTTAACTAACTACACGTTTAAAAGTTAACTAAGTCGGTTAAAATATGCTTCAGTGAGTTATCTGCTCCCAGATTTATTACATAGTGGATTATTTTGTAATTTTACTGTTAAATATTGTTCAAGAAGACTTGAAAGACTAACTGCTCTGTGTCTGCTCATTATACACTGTAAGTTATTACTATATTAAATCTCATGAGAAATGATCCAGCATCTGTGTGCTTACGTAATAATTTTTAGCTTAGCGCTTTATATTCAAGGCGTAACTTTGTTAAGTGAGATATATGTTTATGAATATTCTGCGTGTTTTATTTGTTTTACGATACGACGCGACTGTCTCATGGGTGTAGTGTCAACGTAGCTACTGCGAATGAGATAATCTGCGTTCAGCATCAAATTGCGTAAAATTGAGCAATTTGCGATATCATCAACAGTTATACGTCTGGTAATATTCAAATTAGTGTCAAATAAGTCAACGAACTGTAGCCCAGATTTGGTTTATTGTATTTTTTTTTAAAGGCTATTAGCAGTCAATCCAGGTTCCTTGATTCCCTGGTTCTCTTCACTGTAAGTCACCTCCCCAGCAAAAAAGAAAAATTACTTCAAAAAATGACAAAAGAAATCTTATGTCAATATGTCATTTTTCTGTCATTATATCCAATCTCCGGTAAACAAAACTTGTTTCTACGGTTGCCATGCTAAGTCTGCTGAAGGAAAGAAAGACCTTCCAAATCAATAGCCAGATGGATAACTTTTCAGCATCCAATATCAAAACAGCTTCTTGGTGTGTTCTTGGGTTGAAATCCAAGATCTTTTTAACAAAGGATTGAATCATCTGCCTAGACTTTTCCTAACGATATTGGAGTCGGCTTTCTGTCCATGCAGCTAAGTATTACGTTTACGTACTCTCCGATGCCCGGTTTATCATCACCAATTTCCAAGCTAGGGAGTTTGTTGCGCCACTTCTTCTTCCGAGCAAAAACACATAGGAAGTGGTGAAGCTGGCTGTCTTTGTAATATTTGACGTTCAAAAAGTGCTGTTTTACAGCCAAGTTTGAATAAATGATTTTGAGTTTTTGAGTTCAAGCCCCAGGCTGTTTTTTGAGAAAGTTTTTTAAAACTTCAAAACCAATTTCGGCCCGACCCGGGAATCGAACCCAGGACCTTTTGCACAGCAGCACGCTCTACATACTACTCCTTCACGTACTAGAACAAAGACGCATTCAGTATAATAGGATCCTATAATATCACGCTAGGACCTACATCTACTAAAAAATTACTAAAAATTAAGTAATAAACATAACATTAAGTCCAGTCCTAATGTGTTTGCGTACTAATTGCTCGTTACGGCTCTAAACAATGTTTAAACGACCGTCTAATGCTTAGTTAAACGTTTACCTGAACGTTCCGGACAGCTGTCGCATGAACATTTTAAATTTGTTGTTTTTATTCTTAGACTATTTAAACAACTGGAGACGCCATGAGTAAAAGTTGAACTGTAAGATACTGAAATAATGCTTTATGAAAGATTCTAAAAACCTGCAAAGCGATTTCGGGAACCGAACCCGAGACCCCGTGCACAATAGTCGCGAAATGCTACTACTAGACCAGAGATAGTCAAAAAAGTACTAAAGTAGTGAGATGTAAAATGCCTTTGTAACCACAGTCCATAATTCAGGAGCCACAGATATCATACACATCCAGAGCTCGTTCGTGTATTAATGCAGTAGAAAATCCTATAAAGCATGAACCATTTCTTCGACTTAGTTGAAGTCGTAGCAACGTTGGAGCCCCTATATTATTTTCATGAGGCAACTTTTTAGGGATCCGTGGAGCAAGCTCTAACAAGCTAGCTCATCTCCCGAGCCTTTTCCCAACTATGTTGGGGTCGGCTTCCAGTCTACGTCAGAGTTCCAGTTCACCGGTTTCGGCTGAGTACCAGTGTTTTACAAGGAGCGACTGCCTATCTGACCTCCTCAACCCAGTTACCTGGGCAACCCAATACCCCTTGGTTAGACTGGCGTCAGACTTACTGGCTTCTGACTACCCGTAACGACTGCCAAGGATGTTCAATGACAGCCGGGACCTACAGTTTAACGTGCCATCCGATACACAGTTGTTGGTGTCTAAGATATACTTAGAAAGTACATACCAACTTAGAAAAGTTACATTGGTACTTGCCCGATCTGGAATCGAACCCACGCCCTCACACTTGAGAGGTTGGCTCTTTAACCACTAGGCCACCACGACTTAAACAAGCTCGCTAAAAAAATCTAATAACTGTCTAAAACCATAATTATGTTAAAATTCTCTTAAATGCTCTAGCTTCTCCCAATGAATGGTTTATCCCGCGTTTTGTAAGAAGTAACTACCTCGCACAGTCGGAAAAATGGGCCATCTGAAATTGACCCGCAGTTCCTGAGATTAGCGAGTTGAAGCAAACAAACAAACACAACTCTTCAGTTTTATAATTTTAGTATAGAATTCTATCAATATATGTAGATGCCCTTTTGTTTTTTTATTGAATTATTTCTAAGTAAAAAATAATTTTTCTATATAAAAATAATTTATTCCAGTTAGGCTGATATTATACCAACAAAGGTAGCTACCCATAGGATTTGTTACGGCACTTAATAACAGTGGAATACTTATTTTAAATTATATTTTTAAGAATTTTATGTATGCTACAATATCGCATTGGGTATAACCTGTAAAGATATTTGTATGTTTGGAGGAATAAATAAATAAATAAAATAAATAAACAATTCCAACGTTAACAAAAGACAGCTTCCAAACCACTTCCTGTTTTCTTCTGGAACGATAAAAATATTCCTAAATAAACAAGGCACAATACTTAGACGTAAGAAAATATCGTCGTTTGCTTAAAATACCTTCCTTTGATCCGTATTTATCAATAAAGTACAGACGGCAGCACATCAAGCTATCTAAAACTATTCCTACTTCTTTGTCATTTATCATTTATAATTTCAGCGATAAACTCAAAAATCCTTTAAGGAATTTTGACAGGTTGTAGTAGCTTGATGTGCTGGAGTTATACTACAATCTCTACAGAACCACTTCAGCTAAGTCCGACACGCACTTGGCAGGTTTACCAGCACAAGTACATACGCGGATCCCTAGAGTCTAGCTAGAAGAATCTTTGTTGCGTTTATTTTATGTACTTAGATCTTAGAATTATTATTTTTAGAAGCTTGTTGTAAATAACTCTTTTCTGTCGTGAATTCTGCGAAACATTTATCTACTGGTAAATGCTTCGTCTATTTGATTTAACAGTCGCACACTTAAAAGCAAATATTTGTGCTTCAGTCAGTTTTAAACTTTTACTACCAAAAAGTTAGAAAGATTTTTGACGCGTGTTTAAAAAGAATAAAATGGAATCAAAATTATTTTAAACACGTGTCAAACGTCTGTCCAACTTTTTTACTAAGGCCCTTAAATGTTTTAGGGCCAGTTTCACCGGTTACGGATAGCCACTATCTATCAGATAAATTAAAAAAAGGAACAGAATTTGTATGAAATTATCTGCGAGATAAACTATCTGGAAGTTATCCTTAACCGGTGAAACTGGCCCTTATTTTTTTTAATTTGAAACCTTGACACTAAACTTACCGTAGGTCTATCTAAGTATTCATGCTTATTTGCCAACGACTTGCTATGAATAAGAAGCTATCTTAAATCTTCAAAAGGCTAGATAACTTCTTTATTTTATTTTTTTATTTGTTCTTGTTTATGTTTTGCTGGAATTCTCGTATTTTTGTCTTGGTGTATTAATTTAGTTTGTAAAATAAAATAAATGTATGCACCTTGCCCAGACGGCGTCAGTATGTGTCTAGGGCTGATTATATTTCCGAGGCAAGGACACGTAGGTCAGCGCTGAAAACCAGCGCTGTTGTCTCGTGGCTGCGCGCTCGAGACACAGCTATATGCTGAGCGCTGCCCCTTTCCCAAATATGTGATGCAACTACAGCGTTTTTGTTGATTTTATTTGACCACATTGTTTGTACTTTTTATTTGTTTGTTGCGTCGCTTTCATGTGTGAATAAATGGTTTTCTTTCTTTCTTTCAGATTAAGCCATATTCAAGATAAAATTTTCGACTTTATGGGCCTTACTACAAAAAATGTAGACAGAAATTCGGCATGTCATGTGTTTAAAATAATTTTGTATACAATTTTTTCTTTAAACACGTGTCAAACTTCTGTCTAACTTTTTGTAGTAAGGCCCTATATTTTTAGGCGTGTTTAAAAAAAACCAACACGCATAATTTGAGGAATTAGAGTAATTTAACAGAAAAGTCACAAGCGTTGAGCAATAGCAGGTGATTAGTAATTAAGGGCCTCCGTAAGCTCATTTGGCGGAGACGGCCGGACCCTCAATCAATCATTCAGACCCGAGGCCATTATGGCATTGATGTTTTTCATAAAATTGCTACTGAGGGAAGAAAGGTTGTTGAGGAAATGTTTTTGATTATACAGTATCCAATTTGTGGTACTAAGGTGTTGCATTCGTTGTAAGCTAAGCTAAGCACCGTTGGTCTAATGATCGCAATATGCGACTGCTGTGCACGGGATTTTAGGTTTGTTTCTCGAGTTGAGCCGATTTTTAAAAGACTCTCCTAAAGCAGCACACACACACATTGATCTTCCTCCGATCATCAAAAAACGACTGGAACAAAAGAGAGATCTATATATCTATAGATGATATAGTTAGAAAAATATCCATCTAACCCGTTTGAAAGCAAACATGATATCAAGTTATCCATAATGGATTTAAAACTCTTCGCAAAAGAGCTTTGATATTTTCCTCGCGAAGTGACAAAGCTGTTACGAAAAAAATATAATCAACCAATATATAGATATCACACGTAATTTCCATGCAAAACGCGAATTATATCCCGTATTCTAATTGACTGACCACAAAACAAACTTATTGAGTCATCACCAAACTAATTTGCATGCAAAATTAGGTCCTTCTACTTCGTAATAAAGGTGTTTGAATTTTGAATGGACGGTATTAGCGTGTTTGTATATCGGAGGCCTGGCACATACAACTTTCGATTTCTCTTTCAAATTAAGAAGGGGACTCTCGATTCCCTTAAGGTCGGGTTCCGTAGTTATAATAGACACGTTTTTCGCAAACGTACTTCGGCGTCGTTACACTTTTTTTCAGTTAAACCCTAGTACCTACTGAAGGACATGCGACCTTTTCAGGTGGTTTCATTATGACTATAGAGGTTGGATTCGGAAACGTAAAAACTATAATACCGTCCTTGCAAATTGTTAGGGTCGTGCATAGGAATTGGTTTGTTTTTGTCCGTTTATAGTATTTAATTTAATGTAATAGGTTCGTTTTTAAGTTCTATTTGTGGAATGTTTTCATCCGTGTTTGTACAGATTGGCATCTGCGGATTAAGCTACTGCAATCTGTAAAATTTCCTTAATAGATTCTCAACTTTATCATTGAAGTATATGGTTCAAAGTTGACTGGGAATTTTTTACAGTTTCGTGTAGTTTGATGTGCTGGCGTCTGTACCTAATTATTCTACTATTGTCAACATGTGAGAAACAAAATAATGTAGCGGAATTTTTTCTTATCATTTTCCGTTTTCTATATTAAGATTTTTTTGCTTTTTCGGTGAACTTACTTTTGGCCTGTAATATAAATTGCTCTAAAAATATCTGCCACGGCTTCAATGGGAGGTAACATTGTGTTTATAGATTACAATAGTGAAGAACTTTCGTACCCCGGAGCAGTTAATTCAATTTAACATTGGCTCTACGCTGCATAACGTGGTTCACAATTTACACATACGTACGTCTGTTTGTAGGAAAAAAAATATGACAAATAATCTCTAATTTATCTAAAGACTTAGTCTGGGTGTTTCTATGTATAATATGTATGTATTTACAAAAGAAAAGTATATAAGTATGTTTATCAGTTGTCTAGTACCCATAGTACAAGCTATGCTTAGTTTGGGACTAGATGACGTTGTGTGAATGTGTGAGGGATATTATATTATTATATTATATTATATCTTCACGATTGTAATCTATAAACACAATACTACCTCTTATTAAAGCCGTGGCAGATATTTTTATAGCACCTTATATATCAAAAATTATTACAATGTGTGAACACAGCTTTACAACCAAACCAATATTATATTAATCTGTGCTTGTCACTTCAATCGCAACGTCATTTAAACGTCACAAAATTACTCAAATCAATGTAATTATTGATCTTATATATGTAAGCATGTTCCTAGATTTAAACTTTACGTCTATGGATATATTCTTAATAATGGACAATAATATCATGATAGTTATATATTTGTCCGTGGGACTAGCGTTTGTATTGATATTACTTCTATTGTACTTATATTACAGGCTAACTGGTACCGTGTTTCCAATATTATAAGTTTATATTAAAGTATCATGATAAGTTATGTGGTCGTATTTATTTGATATTCACAATTTCTGAAGAGGTCAGATAGGCAGTCGCTCCTTGTAAAACAGTAGTACTCAGCTAAATCCGGTTAGACTGGAATCCAACCCCAACATAGTTGGGAAAAGGCTCTGGACGTGATGAATTTCTTGGACTTCTCTCGTCTTTGTTTTGCCCTGTTCTTTATGCCTTTGAAAGTATAGCATAGTTTTAACTGCTATTATGTATGTTTGTTTGTTTGGACCTTGAAGAAAGTGATTAAATTCTTAACATGCTATAGTTGACAATGCAACTTCGCACTCATTTGTATTACACTAGCCTAGGATATTACTTAAAGAATGCTGGGTTCGGATTCCAGTCTTTACCGCATGCAGCTGAATACTTGTGTTTTACATGGAACGACTGTCCATTTGACCT
Source organism: Heliothis peltigera (assembly GCA_958496145.1). Lineage (NCBI taxonomy): Eukaryota > Metazoa > Arthropoda > Insecta > Lepidoptera > Noctuidae > Heliothis > Heliothis peltigera. Next base: position 3,095,439 of record OY292345.1, on the reverse strand, counting down.
CCTGAACCCAATTACCCGGGCAACCAGATACCCGTTGGTAAGACTTGCTGTCAGACATTCTGGATTCCGATGATGGTCACCCATCCACAGACCGACTGCACCATGTGTTGCTTTACCATGTGATCGATCGAGCCGTACGACTATTTTCTAGCCACGAACTTCCCACTCCTACAATCTGCAAAAAGTGACGTTTAAAACAACTTTAAAATTTGAAATTAACTCAGCAACTAACGTGAGCATGTAAAAACAGTCATCACAAATGAGTGTCTATAGAGTTATCAAAGCAAATATAAACAATTCCTTTCAAACGACATACACCACTGCTATTATCTATGTATACTAATACGAGTATTATAAAGAGAAAAGATTTGATTGTTTGTTTGTATAGATGTATTAGGCTTTAAAAATACTTGACCGATTTGAAAAATTATTTCACTGTTGCGAAGCTATTCTATCCCCGATGAACATAGGCTATATTTTGCCCGGGTACGGGAATAAATTCCCCGGGACGCAGGAGAAACCGGGGGAAACTGCCAGTAAGCTATAAGTTTATCATTTCATATGCAACCGCAGTTGGTAACGGGAGGGGATGGCGAGACGTATTTATGTGCTAAAGTTAAATAGCTTTGATTCTGGCAAGCGCACAAATTATGGAGACAGTTGGAGGTTTAATGGGTTTCTTAATGGTCAAGTACCTAAGTGGTGTGCAAGTGTTTGAAAGTGTAAATGTTAAGCAAAGTGGTATTGGGTTTGATTTCCAAAAGCGATAAAATTTTTCCTTGAAAATGCTGTTGTTTTTGAGGGATTTTGAGGCCCATGAAGAATAAAACGGGTTCCCATTACTAAGACTTGTAGTATGCATGGGTAGTTCGGTACTAAAATTATAAAGCTGAAGTGTGGGCTAGTTTGATTGATCGCGCTAATCTCAGGAACTACTGAACCGATTTCCAAAATCCTTTTTATCCGGTTGCGCGGAGTTCCCACTGGCCACGGGTGAGACCGTTAGCGGAACCTACCAGCTAGTAATTTATACAGGGTGTTTATACATTTGTGAGGTTTTAAAACAAATCAGTTTTATTGGATTTCAATAACGTTCCTCAAACAATTTCATGAACCAGTCTTCTTATGATGGTATACTGGACTCACCCCATCCAGTCTGCGGAGGGCTGTCCCGTTCACCCAGTATATTCATAGTTCCAAGGAAGGTTTTAAGAATGCTCAATTTTACTGGACATAATATTTTCCTTATATCGTATCCAAACGATACATTATAAAGAGTGAGTACATTAATCAATCGCCCGGTAATCTGTAGTAAGTCGGGACTATCCCGCGAAGCTGTATTTATTGAGATACGGATATTAAAGTGTCCGCGAAGAAGAATGTTTTGCGCCGGATTATGGGATATTCCTCTAAGACGGGATTTTGGTTAGCTCCATACATTATTGTATCAATTTAGAAATGTTTTTGCGGTAGAACGGATAAATATTGTAGAGTGAGTGTGTTTATTGGACGAGCTATTTTGACCTAATTAACTGGAACACCTTTGAGTAAGGTAGTTATTTGATTTCTATTACATTATATTATCAACTTTACTGTAGACTGAAGAAGTAGATCCAGCTGGCTTTCTCTCGTTTCGGGTTCGATTTCCGAGTCGCGCGGAAATAGCTTAAAGGAGCCCGAAGTCTGGAAGACTATGACAGTGCGGGAATAGAGTGTACATGTGTCTGCGCCAATGCTGACATGACATGACAAATGCACGTCCTGAGCAGCTGGCTGATCTTCTTAAAGAGAATGGCTGCCGTAGCCGACAACCGGCCTGGACGCCATCATCATCATCAGTACGTATAGTACAAGCTCAGCCTAGTTTAGGACTAGACGACGTTGTGTGAATGTGTGAGGTGAATACAAATTCGAGATTTTATCCAACTTTGATCACGATATCTAACATATATAAAACCCAGTAAATCTCACAAACATAATAAGTACATTTGCAACAGCTGTCTTCGTTCGTAAATCTTCTAAGACGCGAACGTTTGAGAGACACTATCTAAATAAGAAACGGCGAAGGAGCCGCAAGCTGTCGGCTGTATCATTACGCTTTTTAACTTTCCGGGGTAAACACTTCGTCGAATAGAAACAGATAAAATTAAATATTGTTTATTGGTATTTGGTATTCTTCTGTTATGTCGTGGTGGCCTAGTGGTTAAAGCATTAGCCTCATCATCATAATCACAGCATTTTTTTATCGTCCCACTGCTGGGCTCAGGCCTCCTCTCCCACGGAGAAGGATTGAGCGTTAATCACCACGCTTGCTCAATGCGGGTTGGTGATTTCAGACTTTATAGTCCGTTTTCCTCGAGATGTTTTCCTTCACCTTTAATCAGTCATTTGTGTCCAAGATAAACTTAGAAAGTACGTATAACTTAGAAAAGTTACATTGGTACTTGCCTGACTTGGAATCGAACCCGCAGCCTCGATTTTAGATCAGGCAGGCTAGTTTAGAACCATTACGCTTAAGCGATTTCGACAGATCGTAGTAGCTTGATGTGCTGGCGTCTGTGTCAAAACAACTTTTCTACAACATATAAAAAGAAACAAAGTTTTTAGATTACTAGTAGACAAACGGACTTATAGAGATCACACTTAGGGCCACTTTCGCTCACTTATTCGTAGGTGGTGAAACAGGCCCTCAAACGGCTCGTTTTGGGTCTAGAGTTAAAAACAAATAGATCTTCAACAAACACGTTATCTCGTTATCCAGGACATTAGTTGGGTTGAAATGGCTTTCTAATTACTTAGGTTTTTGTAATTAATGTCGTAATTAGTATTCTAGCCTGTGATCTAAGCACAGGTGTTTGGATGGATGCTATAAGGACCCGCGCTTGTGAATAATAAATATTACTGTGTTAATAATGCTATTTGTGAGTTATAATAGCCCTTCAATTGGGTAGTTGACTAGAATAAAAATCATATCAATTTTCTATATGATTATCCATTTAGTAAACCATCTTAAAATAATGTCACCTACAGTTATCCTTTTGAAGGGAAAACTTTTTGTTTTTTATTTGATAATTTATGCAAAATAAGTAGGAACAGAGCTTGATGTGAAAAATCTGAATCATAGTTCTTGTTTTCAAACTTAAATTGCATAGAGAGTAACCCTTTTAGACAGTTCTATAAAAGTATCGAATTTTTCTAGTTGTCATGTACCGTATTTATCTTTCTTATTAAACAAAATAACATTGACTTACTAAACGTAATATGAAACTGTTTTTTTTTTTTTAGTTTTAAACACAGATTTGGGCCTTTTTGGGACCCCATAACCAGAAGTCACTGTTACAGTGACCGCCACAGTCACGTATAGATTAGATGACCAGCCAAAAAGTGCCCAACACGCCACGGTCACGCCTTCATGACAGACTTTTAAAATTCAAAATTAAAAATCTGTTTTAATCGATACAATACCGAACTCACTGCTATATTGTAGGTATTAATTGATGTATTCTTAGCTTGGCGCTGAGGGCACTCTTGCTTTTTTTAACGTGGCGGTCAAAAATATTAATTGAGCTTATTAACCTGTAGATTCCACATATTATTTTGAACTAATCATCGTGTCACCAAGTTCCTACTCACGACGGCTTTTCGATTGAATTCTGAGCAAAACTGACTGCAAATTAGTGTGGAATTAAGTTCCTCCAAGTCAGATTGCCTGAGGACGTGTACCCCTGGATTAGATTTTATACTGCGTCTTAACGAAGCGGCTTAGTTCATAAGCTGAAGGGTGACGATGAAAATTGAACTCTGTGCTTCAGACTTTAAAGATTAAAGAAGCAATTTTTATTTACTAGTTGGCGATGGATTTATTGAGAAATTGCTTTAGGTAGGTACTTTTATTTTGAAAAAGTCGTGGTGGCCTAGTGGTTAAAGAGCCAACCTCTCAAGTATGAGGGCGTGGGTTCGATTCCAGGTCTAGCAAGTAGGTAATAATGCAACTTTTTTAAGTTTGTATGTACTTTCTAAGTATATCTTGGACACCAATGACTGTGTTTCGGATGGCACGTTACACTGTAGGTCCCGGCTGTCATTGAACATCCTTCGCAGTCGTTACGGATAGTCAGAAGCCAGTAAGTCTGACGCCAGTCTAACCAAGGGGTATTGGGTTCCCCGGGTAACTGGGTTGAGGAGGTCAGATAGGCAGTCGCTCCTTGTAAAACACTGGTACTCAGCTAAATCTGGTTAGACTGGAAGCCGTACCCAACATAGTTGGGAAAAAGGCTCGGGAGATGGAGGTACTTTTATCTACATTATAAAGCTGAAGATTTTGTTTGCTTGGATGAGCTAATCTCAGGATCTATGATCTCGGTTAACCCCAAGGTAAGCTAAAATGATTAGCGAGTGTTATGGGTGCCAAGACAAAAAAAATGATAATGAGGTATTTTTGAATTGTTTTTCTTTAACCTGTACTGTCCCACTGCTGGGCAAAAGCCTCCCTACTTTGTTTCTACACCTCCCGATCTTAAACGCGTGCCCACCAATCACGGTAGTAGGCGTCGAGGTAATTTTTGAGTATTTTGATAAAAATCAACAAGTTCAAAATGAAAACGCTAAATCTTATGACTTAGTCCAAAATGATTTAGCCGCGGTACACACACATTAGGAAGGTGATGCGAATATCCTGTGATGAGGAGTGGGGCTTTGAACTGCACTTCTACGACTACATGCCGCGGGTGTGCTCCCTTAGTTGTTGCTCATGATGAGAGAACAATGTGAGTGGCCGGTTATTTTTAAAAAGGTTTCGTAATTTCTTCATAGCTGAAGCGTTTTGAAGCGCTACACATAATTTTGCATCTCTACTGTGATTATAACAGATGTTTAAATCATTAAGGGCCAGTTTCACAGGTTGCTGATAAATTCCAGATAGTTTATCTGGCAGATAATTTGATATAAATACTGTTCCATTTTGGAATTTATCTGGTAGATAGTGGCTACCAGTGTGTTACCTATGTTACCTGTGAAAGATAACCCTCAAAGAGCAATGGGGTTTGTTAATGATGGTATTCTAGTTGTGTCAAGTGTAGCTTAACCGAACTACCTACCTAAACAACTTAACTAATATCGTACCTACAGTTGTCCGAGGCCTACATGCCATGCTGTTACTGTTATTTCCCACCCGCATAAAAAGCCTACAGTCACACCCAATTGAGCTATCTAACAGTGAAAGCGTTTTTCAAATCGGACTAACAGTTCGTGAGATTAACGCATTCAAACAAACAAACAAGCAAACAAACTCTACCATTTAGTTATTTTATAAATTACAAGTAGAAAAACTTTTCTGAGAGTATCTCCCTTACCATGCGGATATTAAAATTCATTCACCAGGTTTGAGTAGCCTGAAGCCACAGTCTAAACAGGGTCAGTAGAGCAACGCTAGACGGTGGTCAGTCTCACAAGTTTCACGTACATAAAACAAGCTTGCTATACAACCCGACGTACCTACAGCGGCGGTAGTGGGGTTTAGGAATTGTCAAATAAATACTTAAGTGTTAGCACTTCTAGTGAAGAGTGTGTTACGAGTATATGACAGGTTATTTAAGTGTTTGCTAGCCAAAAGTGCCATTGTAAAATGAACTTAGCGTAGTAAAGTATAGAGTTGAAATTAGCTTGAATGTAGCTACACGTTTCTCGCCTTAATATTTACCTGAATTGGCTGGTTTATAAGCTTGGTTTACTGATAGTGTGCTGGTGGCTAAGTAACAGCCGCACTGGTCGATCGATCATAAGGCTAAGGTCTGTCCGTGGATGGGTGATCACATTGTCACGACGAGTTCCTCCGTGTTTTGGAAGACACGTTAAATTGGTGTGTCCCGGCTGTTATTTGAACATCTTTGGCAGTCGTTACGGGTAGTCGGAAGCCAGAAATTCTGACAACGAGTCTTATCAAGAGATATCGAGTTGCCCGGGTAAATTGGGTTGTGTAGGTCAGATAGGCACTCGCTCCAAATAAGACACTGGTAGGTATTCACCCACATCTGATTAGACTGGAAGCCGAACTCGTAACTTAGATGGGAAACGGCTAAGCAGACTATGAAAAGCTCTGCAAGAGATCTCTCCTGTTTGTCCTACTCACAAAAAACACTCGCTTTTAAATGGTCAAGTATGAGTATTAACTTATTAGTAACGAAGTTTATTTCCTACATTATAATTAACATATAAATTAATAAAGAATTTGTGAAACCTTACAATATCTAATAAGGAAAATACAATAAAAAAATATAAACAGCCTCGTTTGATAACATTGTCGCCTACATTTTATTACGTAAAAATATTCCTTATTCTATTTACAGGCAGGCACATGAAACATGAAATTTCCCAATAAACTTTGAACCATATCCTTCAGCGATAAAGCTGAAAATCTGTTAAAGAAATTTGACAGATTGTAGTAGCTTGTTGTGCTGGCGTCTGTACATGGCAGTTATAAGGCCAAAACAAGCTGGGGAATTAATATTCGTCAGCGCCGACCGCCCGCGGGGCGAACAGAAATATAGACCTGTACACCATAAAAATATATTATCTTGTCATAATATAAGGAGCAAGAGGAATGTCTTGAGGTACGTACATATATACAAGTTTTTCCTGTGTCTATGTTTGTTCTGTATATTTACCTCGATTAGTTTATAGAAACGGGAAAATATAGGTAGTTACTTGAAACTCATATAAAAGTTATATAACTGACGCTCTTTTTTGGTTTGAGTAGGAAATAATCACCTCCCGCTGTGGGCGCAGCAATAAACCAAATTTTTATACCTTCTGGAATAATTTAGTAATTTCTTTAGTAATTTCTGACACGAAAGCTAAACGAACATACAGACAGACAACCGCTTTTCTGTTTGTTTGTCTGTCAGTTTGAATGAAGATTATGCATAAAATATCTGAGCAAAGCCAGTTATGCTAAGTATTATAAGTTCTAGAACATAATTTCCCAAGCCACATAACATAGTACATCATGATAAATTACTTATAAGTACAGTATATCTATTTGATATACTCTCGGTAATGTTTCACGACTGACATGGGCCTGAAAGAAAAATCGCCGAAAAGCGTGCCGTCTCTGAATTATTATAGAACCTTATGGCTCGGGTAGAAATAGTTTTTGCTGGTAACTTCGTATTTTTATCAAGTAAAGGAGTTCGCAGAAATCTGTGGCTTATTGAGAAATAAATCTAGTGAAAGCTTTGTGAATATTTCAGCAGCTGCTTGCTCTGAAGGTGGGTGTATTCTTTTGTTTTACTGTGTGGAGATATTGGTTTGAGATTCTTACAAAATATGAACTGTTGTTGTGGTATTTAGGTCACAAGTAACATTCACAGGCTAAGCCTGAGGTTCTAGATGTTTCTAGGTTTAAATATCGGACCCGGCAAAGTGTTGATTAGAGTTTTCAAAAATATTATTTTATCAGATTTTAGTGTGTAGGTTTAATGCTGTGAGCCTAAACTAAACTCTCCTGGTAAATGAGGGATGAAACTACAACTGGTCTATATTTAATGTAACTGAAAATAAGGAAAGATAGGTATATTTTTAGGTCTTTTTTAAGGGGAAAACTTGAAACAGCCCTTTCTATTTAGTTTGCAGCTGGAGGCATTGTCAGACTTTTGTGTGCCAGGGCCGCGGTAACTCTTGCAAACAATGCCGCAGCACCAAGCACATATGTACATATAGGTAAGCACCTTTCTCCGTAAAATAATAAAAATTTAATAATTATTTGAAATATCTTCCTAAAACTGTTTTTTGTCACCTACATCTGTAAGATAAATTGTAACCCACGTTCCATATAAAAGGTATCAGATTAAAGTTCTCCAAATGGTTATTGCACGCTGCACCTGCGACCTTTTCTAAGCTAGCCAGATGGAGTTTCCTGTCTCCGAAGATTTTCAATTATTTGTAAAGATAGGTCAAGCATATGATGGAATGGATTCAGCGATCACGATTTTTGACCCTGAATTTCATTTCGTATTTTAGTATTTTTGGTACAATCAGAATTAAGGACTTTTATAATTATTTAAAATGCCTCATACCCCTAACTCATCTATACCTACTAATATTATGAAGTTGAAGAATTTGTTTGTATAAATGCGCTAATCTCAGGAACTATTGCACCGATTTGAAAATACTTTCAATTTTAGATAAGCCATTAATAGAAGAAGGCTACAGGGTTTGAATTTATGTATCCGCTAAAAACGCTGGTGGATGCTAGTTACATATAACAATGCCTGTGTTTTATGCAGTTGAACCGTTTGAGATGAAATTCGGCGAGGAAATAGAGCGTACTCTAAAGATACACGGACATAGATTCTGAGTGATGGAAATGTTTCCCTGCCGGAAACGGATAAACCTAGAAACTATTATTTCCCAAAAATAACGCGAACATCACACATTTCTGTCCGCAAACTTCACAACAGTCCCATTTACGAACACTAGACTATCGCGTAGACCAATAAAGCAATACAAGCGACAAACTATGATAAATAAGCGACATCCCCCAAACGTGTGCCCAACCAAACAAGCGGTGTACATTACTGATATATCCCCTGCCAGTAGTTCGAGGAAGCCGCGGGAATGCGAAGCGATTCGTCTTACCAACATGACGGAGTTACTTGTCACTCGGATGAGTGAGCCACAGGTGTAGTCAGTTGTTTTGATAGAACCTTCTGGAATGCCCTTGTTTAAATTGACGAGAAACTGCATTAGAACAGCTACCGAATTATAAAACATTTGACAACTGTTAATAAAATAATAATGATTTAAACGTAGGAGGTAGATTTGACTACTTGGATTGCCAGACTCTGCATTTTGACAAAGTAATACATTAGTTGGTTGAAAGTTTCAGTAGAATAAACACTAAAATGTATGCAACATTTTTCTGTAAAGCCATGATATGACAGCGGATAAATTATCGTGATAAATACCTACATAGTATCTAACTTAATGGTTCTTCAAACCTTTGACACACGACATTTTGTTGTTGAGGAGTTTGTTGCGAAAAAAAACACATAGGAAGTGCTGTTTTACAGCCAAGTTTGAACAATTTATAAAATACGAGTCATCAATATATGTATAGTTAATAAGATAGCCGCGAGAATGTCTACATAGAATTTCGTTGAAGCGCTGGACATTTAAGTAGGTATAGATAAAAACCTGACCCTTTAAATTTCTAGAAAAAACCAAGGTACTAGCTATCAACCGCACTCATTCTTGAAATCAAGGAAGTTACTAAGAATTTAAACACATACATCTAAAAGATCGATTAAGGTATAGGTAATATAAGTAGGTAATTACCTATCTCTAGACCGATGAGGCAATAAAACCCTTAAAACACAGATTCCTTAAAAAAAACTACTTAAGCCCAGCACAGCAATTATCTCTTGAAAGAGATTAAGAATTCAATTAAAGACACCAATAAATTAAGATCGGAGATAAATTAAATCGAGTTGGCTAACTCGGCAACTAAACGCTACGCCGTCGCGATCACGCTGCGATTACGCCGCGATAACGCAGACTTTACGCTGCACCTGACCTAAGTGGGGCTAAGCACGCGAAGATGTTATTTCACTTATGTTAGTGGCATTGAATTGTAGTGTTATGCTACTCCAGTATGTAAGCAGTACTTGGAAGCTGGAAAAATTGTATATTTATTTTATCTTTGTGTAAGACTTTTCTCCAATAACACTTTTAGTACCTACCTAGATGTGAAAGCTTAAAAGATTGACGCGTAATATCTGTCACGCAAATATTATAAACGTCAAAGTTTGAAGATTTCGATGTATGGACGGCTTTCTCACTACTTCTGACATTGGCACAATCGTCCACATCGTCATCAACGTCATGGCTTGACATAAAGATAAATAGAATAGATGTAGACGGATGTATGGATGTTCATTATTCTTTAGAAACTAGTGAACAAATATTGATGACACTTTAGAGTAAGCTTAATACATAACCTAACCTAACCTAACCCCGATACCGATCGACGGACCTCATTTTTTTGAATGCAAAAATTATTTCTAGTTACTAGATAAAATTCGTGAAATAAAATGACTTTAGTGAGACATAAGCAGCGTCTCAAATATTAGAGCATCAAACCCATTACCCAATGTCGGCCATTATTCATCTATATGTCAAACTTGCTTTCGATAAAACAAGTCCAATTTCAAAACCGTCCAGAGTAACGAGATCTTCAAGACACAGCAATAACTGCTAAATGGTAATAAAACTAAAGTTATTAACTGCTTATCATAAATTGTGGAGGCAATGGCTTATGATATAACTGAACTGAATTACTTCTAGCCTTCTGTAATAGAAACTCTTTTAATATCCTCACAAACAGTGTTTGTGATCTACGATGCTATGTCGCCATATTTTCACGAAATATATATTATCAAGTTTAACGCATGGAGCAATAAAATTGTCGCTTGTCTTATAAAATGAGGTTGCATTCTGAATTTCCATGAGTGCAAAAAATTAGTGTCTTGGTGGCTTAGTGCTTAAACTTAGTATGAGCGAGCGGGTTAGATTCAACGTCAGGCAAGCACAAATGCAGCTTTTCTAAGTTATGTGTACTTTCTTAGAATATCTTGGACACCAATGACTAATTAAAACCCGGACTATTAAGTCTAAAATCAATCGTCACCAATCCGCATCGAGCACTCGTGTTGATCAACGCTTAATCTTTTGTATGTGAGAGGAAGCCCAGCTGTGGGACAATAAAAAGGCTGATGATGAATTTCGTAGTGATTAATTCCGTAATACAATAAACAGTTAAACGTATCATCAATTTATGTTGAAATGAGCAAATACAGATGATTGCCCTTAACGAGCAATGAAAATTATTATACATAGTCATGCTTCAGTATTTTTATAAATATAAATGTATATACAGATACACACTTATACATTACTTAAAACTAATGTTTCAGTGAATAAAGTCTCAGCTAGTCTTGGCGGGGGCATCACCGTGCCCCCAGATAATACTTTAAGTAGCGATACATAAACATGTACCAACAAAACAGGTATTCATAATCCAGAGATTCGTCAAGAATAATGTAGAAATAAAGCATCGTTTGCAGAGATCACAAACTTTGGTAAGAACTCATAAAAACTAAATGGTAAACTCGTAAAAGAGAATGAATTTAACTTCACTGTTTAAGTCACAGATTAATGCAGGGAATAGAGAACGCAAGTGCCACGAAATAAATCTAGACGAACTAGTCTAATCGAACCGTAATTCGAGATATTCCGATGCTTGGGAGTTCTTGGTACGGACGTCCGCACATCAAGCTACCAAATTGCTACGAAACTGTAAAATTTTCCCAAGCAATTTTGAATCATATGCTTCAGCGATAAAGTTGTCATTTTTTTAAGGAAATTTAAATAATAGAGTAGCTTGATGTGCTGGCATCTGTAGGTAAGTACCAAAATTACGTTATCACAAAATAGTAGACCCCATTTTTTTGTATAATTATTTTTTCCAACTACGTACTTTGCAGTAACAAGATACACTTGCGATATCTATTGATATCTTAATCGGTGACGAAACTGATCCGAGGAAGAATGAATTGCTAAATAAATAATAAGTATGAGAAATAAACTCAAGAATCAGTTGTTAGGAACACGTCGTGATCTCTTTTTCAGATTGTAGAAGAGGAGGACTGACGAGCACGTGGGTAACGAGAAATTATGAGGTGAAGCAACACATGGCGCGGTCGGTCTGTGGATAGGTGAGCAACATCAGAATTCAGGAACTGACACACTGTCGATCAAAGGTTAGGCAGATGATGATGGTAGCTGATTCTTCATAATGACTAAAGACCTTGATGAGTACTTCGAAGTATAAAGGTATTGACATATTGTTTAATATGTTCCTTCACTACTTTCGGTTAGATAATAAGATATCAAGACATTGCTTAATTCCTTTAAAGCTTCTATTTATTATTCCGATTTTTGAAAAGTTATGTTCCGGAGCACTCATGGGACATTTATTTACGCATTTCTTGTTTATTAACTTAACACTTGAGCCATAATAAAAACGAAGAGAAAAATTGTTACACGCTTTGTTCCAGTTACAAGGAGCAGTGAAATTGGGCCATTTGGTCAAGATTGTTAACTTAAAAAAGTCGTCGTCGTTTCAGCCGAAAGACGTCAACTGCTGGACACAGGCCTCCCCCAAGGCTCGCCCCCTTGCACGATCTTCAGCAACCCGCATCCCATTGCTTCCCGGCGACCTTGACCAGATCGTCCGTTCACCAACGTACAAGTACTTAAAAAGTATCTACTGATAAACATGTCAAATTGAGAACCTCCTCCGTCTTGGGCTGCGGGTCGAGGTACCGTGGCCCTGGCACGCAGTAACCTCCAGTAGGAACATAGTGAGTTTTTGTTAGTAACAGTCTGACACTCTCCAGATGCTCCCTCAGCGGGCGGGGTCATTTGATGATTGCCCACGCAAAAAAAGGACCTCCTCAGTTTTAGGAAGTAATACAAAATAAGTTAATTTTTTTCGTTTAAAAGAATCAAAAATTTCTATCATGCAGGTATTTTTTTGATGCTACAAGGGTTTTAAAACTGACCCCATATCATTGCTATCGAGTGTAGATCGCAAACTGCCCACTTAATTCCAAGTTCAAAAGTCATAAACTCAAGCTTCAACACTTGAAGGAGGCATCAAACAGGCCAGCTGATTTAACTGCCGAAGAGCTCCGAAATATCCCGAACATAGCCGAATCATGAAAATGTTTTCAGAAATAAGAGATCTCGTTTGGCATTCATCGGAATGATATTCAGGAAGTTAATTAACGTGTAACGTGGACGTGACTCGCTTTTGTTTTATTCGCATAGTATTTAATGTTATGGAGGAAAGTTTTGGGCGATAATGGATTATTTTTAGATGGTGAATGTTGCTGGGGTGTTTGTTTCGTTGTTTGTTAACTGCTGATGTACAGACGCCAGCACATGAAGCTACAGCAATCTGTCAAATTTCCTTTATCGCTAAAGATTTTCAACTTGATTGGGATTGCTGGCGTCTGTATAGTACCTTTGTAATACAGGTTTGTAGGTTTCCATAATTTCAAGAACTGTCTAAAATTTTCCAGTGGGATATTGGCCTAAGCATACGATAGATGCGGATAAAAAGCATCTATTTAAACACGGAGGAAACCAAATTTCATAAGGATCTGAGTAACTCAAGTCCACATTGAAAGGCTCTAAGGCGGTCTTTATCTGAAATAGATGATCACCCATTCAAGGGGTGACCGTGCCTTAACAAAACCCCTGGTCGAATTCTTTGTTTTTTCTAATAATAAATTACTAAAATTTAATAAGAGTGTGAATAGGCAAACAGTATGAAACAATACCTGCTATTGCATACATTTATCAGTAATTCATATAGCCTAACTGATCCGCCTGTCGCCGCCTGTCACCGCGTGACACTAATTGGCCCAAATCACGTAATTAATTATATCAACATACCGACGAATATTGCTGAAACAATACCGTACACACTCGTTGTTGTATCGAAATGAAACAGCATCAATTGTATATGTATTTTTGACAAACTAAAGCGGGGTTAGCTCTAAAAATATTTAGTAAGTATAATTTACCATGTCTTTTTAAATACAAATCACTACATAGTATAAAACAAAGTCGCTTTCTCTGTCCCTATGTCCCTTTGTATGCTTAAATCTTTGAAACTACGCAACGGATTTTGATGCGGTTTAATAGATAGAGTGATTCAAGAGGAAGGTTTATATGTATAATTTAATATCAGCATTGCACCCGTGCGAAGCCGGGGCGGGTCGCTAGTTATATAATAATTTTTAACATAGAAATATTGTCATCGAAGTGAAACTCAAAATAATTTATTTGAACTTGTCTGCAGAACAATACTTTTTGAAGGCCAAGAATTATAATAGACATCCCCCACAATGATCACTCTTCACCACTTTTTGCTGGGAAAAAGAATGAAAAAATTAAATATGTTTAGAACCATCTACCCTACCATGACTAACTCTTTCCCGCTGTGAAAAGACCTTGAAAAAGTGTAAGGATGGACTTGTAAAAGTTTAGCAAGCTTCTTCATTGGTAGATATCATCATCTCCCGAGCCTTTTTTTTTCATTGGTAGATAATTCGTCATAAATCCCCCCAATCGAAAAAAATTACTATGTCCAGATGTTTCTAAGACTTTACCAGTTTACACAATTTTCAGGTTTAAGTAAATAACTCGCGCGATTCCAGCTCCATATTTATTTATTCAAATCAGTGTAGGATTGGCTTTTGATGCCTTGACCATTTTTCGTCACCATCATAAAAAACATAGCTGGCTTGAAATTGAGCAAATAATCACTCTACAGTTAAGCCCGTCTGAGCTGGCTCTTAAATTTAAGTATTCAACTATAACTTTGAGGAGTTTAATGTTCTGCTTTACGATGATCGCCTGACACGATCATAGTTCTCGAGTTTACGTAACCTTTCCAAGATAAGTGTTATGACTTGATTTAAACGTGGAAATTATTGGTAGAAGATTTTGCATTCCTCGATACGTGTTTTTTTTCGTGGGAAATCATCAAATGGTCACATTGTTGGTGCAGCGCGAAGGAGTATCAGAGTCCTACTGAGTAGAACCCACTATGTTCCTTATGCGCTTCTGTAATCCGCAGCCTCGGCAGACCTTGGCCCTACGGAGCCCCTCCGATGATCCTCTTTTAAGAAATCCCGCATTTTTATTAAAGACATTTATTTGAGTGTATCTCCAGTTTAAAGATAAAGTAACTTTTAATGTCATCCTAAACAACAGCCGCAGTCAAAAGGAATCGAGTCCCGGATAATGAAAATCAATGTCAATTCCTCACCATAAAAAAGTACGATCTTTGGTTACCGCATTTGAATTACTGACTTCCAAAGTTAATAAAACTGACTCATAAAACACACAGTTCATGTTTGCTCACAATATAAGGTTCTACCAAACCTTCCTGATTTATCGAAACTTACCAAACCTAATCACATAAGAAAATTCAGTTTTCTGACACGCCATAAAACATTACGACTATCCATAGTATTAACGATGGGATTCAATCAAGGAATTAGTAACATTTTGGAGCCAAAATGAACCCTGTGGCTTAAGAAATAAGAAGTATTTGAGCTTGATGAAGTATGATCGGGCTTCATAAGCGATTACTCGACGCCTACCGAAGATTGGTGTCATAAACCGACACATCTTAGTAATGGTGGCCATCGGTCACTATGTGTACGTACATGTATGTGACCATAAAATGAAATACAGTAAAAGAGCCTGATCAAGTTTGTCTTGCATTGATAAATTTCGGTACCTACGGTACGGTCTACTGGTTGCAAAGCGCGATTGCTGTGAACGGGGTTTTGAGTTCAATTCCTGGGTCGGGGAGAAATCGCTTTGCGGGCTTTAGGAATCTTCACCAAGCAGTCTGGAGTCTGGAAGTTGGTGATTGATACATGCGTGCCTTGAAGAGAACGTAAATGATGGCCCTGCGCCTTATTTCTCTCCGCTCGGATTGCCTCCCAATAGGACTAGGAAAGTGAACGAATAGAGAGTGCAAAAGTCGGCGCGAAAATAATTTTGCACTATAATGTACTCGTATGATGCAGAGATTTTTATTCAAGCGATATTCCGAACTATTAAACCCTTTAATCAAAAATACAAATAAACCAAAAAAAAATCATTACATTTTGTTTATAACTGAAAGATTTTCCAAACGAAAAACAGCCCGACTGCCTTCACAAAGCTCAGTAACACAACAGACATAAAGTCCTACAACGTACAAAGTCTCCATCATAAAATTGATCCGTTTACCGAATCCGACGCTTCTCTCAAACGCTATCCGCTTGGTATCGCAGAAAACTATTATACGGGGAAAGTAAATCACTACTTTTATTCGTACGACAGCCATATTGTTTTATAGCTCACGCAATCTGGTGTAATGGCTAGTGTTGGGCCGCGATTTAGTCGATTATCGAGCATACGATTTATCGGGGTGAAGCGATTAGTGACGTGTAATCGTTATGGATTACGGGGCAGACTGGAAGTGGAGTTTAATAAAGTTAGCGGAGATATATGGTTCGTTTATTTGAATTTTTGCTCCGATTTTACTAAAGGCGGTTATTAGGACAAGGTGTTCGGAAGTTACTAAGTTGTAATCTAAAATAGGTACACTAAAATGACACTCATAGTTCGGTGTGTGTTCCGTGGTCTAGAAGGCACTTCAAATTTGTAGATTCTGGGTTCTAGGCAGAATCCAAAAAGTCTAATAAGCAGTCTTACTAAATGGATTGCCCGGGTTGCCCGGGCAACTGTGTTGAGGAGGTAAGATAGGCAGCATAAAACTCCATGTTAAACCCTGGTACTGGATCTGGCCACCCAGCTGCAAAGGCTGCAGGGAAATGATGATATAGAAATTACTTTACAATGTCATTTATAGTTAAGAATCGACTAACTAACCGATTAGCAAATCGATTTTATCATAATCGACTTGTATTCGATTCTTAGAATCGTTATGAGCCAACCCTTTCCAAACATTAATGACAATTGGCGTCTCTTTGAAACTTTCAGGGGTTAGTGGGTCATCTTAAACCTTGAAGATTTAAAGATCGAGCTCATATCCATCAGTGAACTGACATAAGCTAGATTTGAGTGGGACGATTATTATCATTAAGTTATCACCTGGGTTCGATTCCCGCAATTTCCCGGTGGCTATTGTGAGCATATCACATTTGAGAGATATTTTATCAACGCACCCATAGTACCCCAGATTTTTTATATAGAGAGTAATGTTTATTTAAAGCTGAAAACATATCAGTACCTCAATTCCCTCAATGCTTGTTAATTAGGGAATATGTTCCTCAGAATAAATGTCAGCATAAAATTGTTACTTGATGTTTAGATCAACGTCCCCGTCCTTGTAAGTTTTGGGTACACTGCCCTAACATGTTTACTTGTAACATCAGAAAACTTTTCAGGGGAATATAAATAATTAGGAACTTTATATCTAGTCATTCAGTACAGGTCAACTGCGAGGGTCGATGCTCAAGGTTAATCCACGCTTGCTGTAGTAAATTGTAAAGCTGTAAGTTCTAGAACTCCAGAAGAGATGGCTGGACGCTGCGGTGTCTTCCATCGAGACTTGAGTTCGTTCGAAGGATCTGGAAGTGAGGAGACAAAAGAAGGGTTTTTACCGTAGCAGTAGGGTAAGAAAAAGAATTTGTAGTAGGTACGTAGTTACTTGGAGAATTTTTAAGGTGCCAAGAACGCAAAAGTTGTGATGTTTTATCAAACAGGGTATTATGCATATTCCAAACTAACAGGGATTCATTATTGCAGTAAAGCATATCGTTTTAAAAAACTGGGTTTGGAAGTCAATCTGTGCTTGAAGATCTAGGATAGATGCTGTCTTCGTTTTTTTTAAGTCATTCAAAGGATTTATTTGCACATGAATACAGTAAATACAGGTGTTAGAGGTCGGTACTTAATTTAGTAATGCGAAATCATGACAAGTTTATTACTTACATATACGTATAAAAATATTGTGCAAGTAGAACGATCTTATAGTCCGCCATGTTCAACGAATATTTTCGGATACAGAAACATTTTACGATACCCCTATATTGTATCCATGTCTGGGTAGATAAAGTCGGAAAATTCACCATAGTTCTCAAAGACGACGTCACGTTTTTCATTTCATATTCAAATCGTTTGCACATAAGAGCTGATATAGGAAATCAAATTCCTACGCCTTAGGAAAGACACGAAATATATTTATTACATTTATATTCAAACGCGTTCTTATATTTTATTTTGCCACGTTTTATAGGAGGAGGCTTTTCTAAAATATATTTTTTTTTTGGAAAAACATTTCAAGCGGCGTCTATAATAGAAATATAAATAGCTATTGTAAATAAAAGGAATTGTTATACATGCCGTATGTATATCAATATATGTATGTAACATGTAAGAACGTATTTTAAAAAAGAAATATGATTAGACACTTCGTTGATCTAGACATGTCAGTGTTTTACAAGCTGACGACCATTGACTTGCCATTGTATTAATAGAAAAATCGCAATTAAAAAACCGTAGTTGATCGTAGGAGAGTGAAAATTTTGTGTATAAAAAAATAACCCCTTAACATTCATGGTGATGAAAAATTATATTGTTTTCCGATTCTCAGACCTAACATAGATACACACAAAATGTCATGAAAATCGGTAGGCTCACTTTTGGAAACTTTTGGAGGATTTTAATTACAAACACCGAGACAAGAGAACTTTTTTATGCTAGATGTAGCGTAGATTTGGATTTGCAAGTATATCAATTAGCCAAAGGACCTGAATAATTAACGAATAAGCCGAAAAAACTAAAAATTATTTAATTAAACATAATACAACACGGGCTTATTACAGTGTAAAACAAAAATACCGTCTATATTTACATGTACCCACAAAATGCATAAAACTGCAGGGCCACAGCTGCAGACAAAAGCCACTCATATTCCTTTCAGCATTCTTTTAATATTTTCCATATTTCCTTTGCATGAGAAACAATATAAATGTATGCTCCTACACATTGCAAAGAATAGAACGTAATCTAACTACGTGGTGGCTAAAGGGTTATCCTGTTATACGAGGTTACTGCGTTACAATGGCCCTTCAGACCCTAATTAACGGGAAATGTTTCCGTCTACGGTAGACAGAAATAGACGATGGATGTGTTGTTTCATGAATAGTTTACGGCTGTGTGTGTATTGCGTTTTCGTCTTCAATATGATTTAGTAAATGAATACTCATCATCATCAGTGGCCTTATACATCTAAGAAAGATGATTAAAACAGCAGCCGTGTCAGGTTATTTGATTATGGCACTTGCGCTGATGGCTAACAAGGCCTATACGAGAGCGACAACGCCGGTCGCAACGTCCGCAAACAAATTGTGTTCCCGGTGACGTTAGAGGTTGTGCCATTCGTCGGTGACGCAAATCGCGCTTTTGGGAAAGCAGATCGAACCAGGCATTGTCATGCGCGACCACCCCATCAGATACTCTTTTCCTCCAACTATCACGGTCACCAGAAACTTTTTCCCAGGTATTCGGGTCAATTTTAAAAGATACCATATCGCGTTTAGCGCTATCTTTAAACCGTAGCATTGGCCGCCCAACTGGCCGTTTAGCGTCCGAAATTTGGCCAAGGAGAGTTTGTCTTGGCAAACGAGAAGGCTCCATCCGTTGCACATGCCCTAGCCAGCGCAATCTTCTTTGTTTAAGTAGTGCGATAATGCTAGGTATGCACGCGATACTAAGCACCTTCTCGTTTGTTACTCGATCCTTCCAAGAAATATGCAATATACGCCTGAGACAGCGCATATGGAAGTTGTTTAATTTCCGCTCTTGTTTGGCGTACGATGTCCAGGTCTCTGCGCCATATAAGAGTATGGACAAGATGCAGGTCTGATAAATAATCATCTTGGTCTTCACAGTGAGGTATTTGTTGTACCATACTCTTGCGCTCAGCTTCCCGAACATCGTAGAGGCCTTGCCGATGCGGCTGTTTATTTCAGCGTCCAGGCAAAGGTTGTTCGAGACTGTGGATCCAAGGTAGCAGAAATGATCAACAACCTGCAGTGGTGAGCCTTCTAGTGAGATTGTGGGCATTTCATTAATCCCCTGCGCCATAATTACGGTTTTCTTTGCGTTGATTGACATAGAGAATTGCTTACAAGCTTTGTTAAACTTATCCAACATTTCTTGAAGTTCTGATGGACTAGAAGCAACAAATGCTGCATCGTCAGCAAACAGTAAGCTATCAATGAAAATATCCTGGCGATGTCTTTTGGATTTAAGGAGGGCAACATTGAAAAGCTTACCATCCACCCTGGTGTGAAGGTGTATGCCTTGTTGGTTATCTCCGAAAGCAACTTTGAGGAGTACAGAGAAAAATATACCAAACAGTGTTGGGGCTAGTACACAACCCTGCCTGACTCCTCTTCTCATCTCAAATGGGTCCGATGTATTTCCCTTATAAACAACGGAGGCTTTCATGTCTTCATGAAAAAGTCTTATTAAGTTTAACAGCTTCGGTGGACAGCCAATCCTCTGCAATACAGCGTATAAGCCCTCTCTGCTCACGGTATCAAATGCCTTATTTAGGTCAACAAAGGCAGTCAGTAAAGGTGTTGTTTGTTCCCTACACTTCTCTTGGAGTTGCCGAAATGTAAAAATCATGTCTGTGGTAGACCTTTGCGCCCGAAAGCCACACTGAGACTCAGGATATACGCGATCGGCTAGCAGTTGTAGCTTGGAAAGGATCATACGACCAAATAGTTTCCCAGCTATACTAAGTAAGGAAATTCCACGGTATGAGTTGCAGTCGCCGCGGTCACCCTTTCCTTTGTACAACGTGATGATATTTGCGTCTCGCATGTCCTGAGGGATATATTCTTCGTTCCAGCACTTTACAAAAAAGTTGTAAAGTATAGGGTGTACACATCGCACCTTGATAACTTCAGCAAGGATACCATCAATTCCCGGGCTTTTACCACGCTTTAGTTGGTTGGTAGCGGTAATAAAATCCTCGACCGTAGGTAAAACGTCGAGCTCATTCCAAACAGGTAACTCCGGAAACGACTGAAGTGCTTCAGGCTCGACACCAATGGGCAGAGAGTAGAGATTTGAATAATGCTCTACCCACCTATGAAGTTGACGATCTGCATCTGAGATACAAGAGCCATCAGCCTCCTTGAGAGGAGCTGTTTTAATCGGTAATGGGCCCAGCGCTTTCTTAATAGTGGAGTATACGCCAGAAAAGTTGCCAGTAGAAGCATGGCCTTGAATACTTTTGCAAAGTTCCAACCAGTAAGCATTTGCACAAAAGCGCACATTTCGTTGGAGGACTGCTTTGGCTTTAGCTAACTCGTCACGTGCCATAGGTGTCGGATTTAGTCGATAATTCAGAGATGCTTGACTTATCGACTAAATCCGACACCTATGGCACGTGACGAGTTAGCTAAAGCCAAAGCAGTCCTCCAACGAAATGTGCGCTTTTGTGCAAATGCTTACTGGTTGGAACTTTGCAAAAAAGTAAATGAATACTAAACACTTAATAATTATTAAGTAGTATAATGAAAATGGATATGGAACGAAGGGACTGCGTGATATAAACAATTAGGCCTGTACACACACGGTTTTTCGCCACCGCGTGTGCGCGTGGTGCACGGCGCCGCTGCCGTGTGCGCCGTGCTCGTCTACAAGCTTCCATAGTAGTTCCACTGACGACCGTGGCTACACACGGCGAAAAACCATGTGTGTACAAGAGGCCATTACAGGGCGTTCACAGAAAAAACAACCTTTTTTCTTGGAGACAGTTAATTAATTTATGTAGATACTCCTACACGTTTGCTCTAAACCTAAAGACAACCAATTATATCCATAAATACATAGTTGGATATATTTTCAAACACTTCCATGTTTAAATCGCAAAGGCCTTAGGCCTCGTTTAAGGAGACGCGACGCGTCAGGCGGCGCGGTGCGCGAAGCGGGCCGCCGGTAACACAAACATACGCCGATGTATGGATCGTTCAAGGAGAAGCGTTTTTGCTCGCGTTTGTTTGAATTGTAGCGTCGCATGAGACGGGCAACGCCGCGTAGGACGCGGCGGATGAAGCGACGGGCGACGCCGCGAAGGACGCAGCGGATGAAGCGACGGGTGACGCTGCGTAGGACGCGGCGGATGAAGCGACGGTTGACGCCGCGAAGGACGCGGCAAGGAAGGGGAAGGAGAGACAGAAGACTGGCAGGATACAAGAAAGCTGCGGTAGCCGCAGCGGGCGCCGCAGTGGACGACGCCGCGTGCGCCGCTGCGGACTACGCGGCGGGCGCATCGCCGTAAACCACTAATCCGTATGCCCCGCTCCTTCATAAACGAAACCACTAGTTATCATATGTTTGTGTTTACGCGTGCGATGATGCGTGCCGCTTCACGCGCCGCCCCACCGTAAACAGAAGAAACGTCCGACGCGCCGCGAGACGCCACGCCACACGCGACGCGGGACGCCCCGCGTCTCCGTAAACGAGGCCTTACGAATTTTTGCATCTATAGAAAGTTTAGTTAGTCAAGAACATTATAGTAAAAAATATTATGTATTTATTCTGTCTATTTTGCAACAAGCAATACCATAATATCATACTTTTTGATGCAACCTCGCGTATATGTTTTACTTCGTAAGTTTTAACTTACCTCGGAACTGCAATACGGCTGTATGTTACTTGTTGAAAGTGTACGAGCAGCGTGTTTGTCTTTAGGTTTAGAGCTCGCGTGCCGGAGTATGGAGTAATAGTATCTACATATGTTAATTTACCCACATCAGGAAAAGAAGCTTGTTTTTTTGTATAAAAAACATCCATTTTTTATAACATAACATAAATTTAAAATAGTTCAGCGCGTCAGCGAGAACCGCGAATTATTGCAGACCGTCAAAAAGAGAAAGGTGGCTTATCTTGGACACGTCTTGAAACACGAAAGATACCTTCTCCAGTTGATAATGATGGGCAAAATATTAAAAAAAAACTTCTTGCCCCCTTGCTTAGTAAGTATTAAAAAAAAATTGCGTGGGATCTACAGGTAAAATGTCGGCGAAATTGCAACTCTTGTGCGCGAATACATCCTAGCAGTGAACTCGCGTCAAGGCGTACCTAAACATCTTTTTGAGACTAATTTTCATGAAATCACGCCATCATACATGTACTTGCAAAATAAACAACTATGTCACTTATTTTTCAATTGCACTCAACTACACACAAGGAATACTTTTGTATATATTATGGCTATATACCTATAAAAGATTTATTCCAGTATTTTCTAATCCACTGAAGCATAAAATATTTTCAAGATTACTTGAACATACTAACGTCTACATAAATGTATTGTTATCCGCAATACAGGCTTTAGAAAATAAATCCGGGATCAAACAGATTTTTCAGAATCAAAAGCATAGGTACATACAGTTCTCTAAGATTTTTTTCTATTTATGTTGCGTATTAACTGTTCAAGCAATTAAGGTTTTACAATAATGTAGATCGGTTAGCCTGTGAAAGAACTAGAAGAAACATATTTCACTCGTAACTAAGTCATTGAACCGAAGAAAGTTCCCAGAAAGTTATACTCAGTAATGTATCCAAGAAATAATTTGCCGTCAATTCTGAGAACTGATTTGGTGTGACTATTGCTAGAAATACTTTACCAATGCCTCATCTCCCGAGCCTTTTACCAACTATGTTGGGGTCGGCTTCCAGTATTAGGCTTCCGGATTCAGCTGAGTACCAGTGTTTTACTTTACCAATGCCTATAAGCACATAAAACTTGTTTAAAAACATAATGAAAAACGGCATCAAGACTCTTCTATGTACAGCTCTGCCGGGGCTACGGGATTGTTTGCAAGAGTTACCCGGCAGGCCGGCACACAAAGACTTCCAGAAGAAAAAAAAGTGCGTTTTAGTCCGTAAAACTCTGGCATCCACAGAGGGAAGGGTCATTCCATGTTTTCCCACAAAAAAGAAAGACTTCTCCTCAACTTGGTATAACCAAAAATAAACGATAGGTACTAACACTAAATTGAGGTGTGGATTTCTTAATCTAGGCTTTAGACACTTTAATACTAGAACTATTGAACAGTATTATTATTCATCTGTTCGCATAAAATGAAGAAGCAGTTCAGAACTTAAAATCTTATTACCGCTGGTTAGAAGTTAGCGTTAACAATTTTAGTTCAACCGCAACCCCATAAACAAAAACACAAATAGTTACATAATAAACTTAGTCGTTGCATCTGCGCATATTTCATGGCAATCGAAAGTCTTAAGTCGAGCTAAGTTCGAGTTAAGTTGTCCAAGTAATTCTAAAGTTGCGTAAGTTCAAAACAAGTTCTTACATTATGTTGGCATGAGAGTTCAGTAAGTCTGCGCGGTCCTCCGGTCAAGAAGGGGAAGTAAGTAGATAGCAATATGTGTTTTGTACTTCTCACAGGAAATATGTACGAGAGTTTGTAAGGAAAATGTTTTATATGTATGTATCTTGTGAAGCACCATTGTTGCTGGTGTTATCAATTGCGGATTTTCTTTATAAAATGTTTATAGTTATAAGACGATATATTTACTTTTCTTGCTCAATTGCCCTGACCGTGATCACGGGTGGACATGAAGAGGTATCTTAACTATACTAATATTATCAGGCCAAAGAGATTGTTTGTGAGGAACTACTGGTCCGATTTGAAAAATTATTTTAAGCAAAATACAATATAGGCGGCTGTAGGCGGCTTGTTATCCGAGTGCGCGGAGGTGGTCCAACGGGACGCGGGTAAAACCGCTGGAGGAAACTAGTATCTTTATAATCACTCGTTTGCTGTGTAAATATGCGTACAGGTAGCGAATGCTAAAAACATTTATTCTTAAACGTTAACATAAGTGGGAATCTCTATACCAGACTCACGATAATTTAATTAATTGTAACTGTAATTTGAACAACAAGTAAAAGTTAATCTCGAGGTTATTACCGCTTAACCCACATCTAAAGAACAACAAAACGACTAATTAAAATGTTCTTTCTTTTCTCAAAGCAATAAGAACTCACTCGACAACAAACGAATACTAATGAAAATTTTAGTTAATTATGTCTGCAACTTGCAGCTTTTAATTAAGTTCTATTGGAGGGAGTACCAAGAGTGGTGAATTAGTTAGGTGGTGCCCACACCGCGTGCTCTTTATTTCACACTAGATTCTGCACGCGAATTTGTTTGAGTAGGTAAGAGTACTAAGGACATGTCGTTTTAAATCCTAGTGCCTTACATGCCAGTTGGGGACTTTAAAATTAATGTGATAGTGTAGTAATTTTTGTATGCCAGTACCATACGGTTATGGATTTACATTCATCGATAGAGAAATCTAATTTATTGTCATCAAAAGAATAATTTCAAATTGCACTAATTACAATATAAATCAACAGGGAATTAAAAACTAAAAATATGAAAGAAATCATTGCTATGTAACGTCTGAGCTTCGAAATTTTTACCAGTTTTGAGAACCTGCATATTTCGCTCGATCCAAGACAGACAGGCATATGTATATTCACTGAGCTGAAAGTAAGCTTCCAAGAAAAGAGAATCATTTAAAAAGGAGTATTACCACAACTCTTTTTTTTTCTTTCTTGTATT
Source organism: Heliothis peltigera (assembly GCA_958496145.1). Lineage (NCBI taxonomy): Eukaryota > Metazoa > Arthropoda > Insecta > Lepidoptera > Noctuidae > Heliothis > Heliothis peltigera. The sequence goes on along the minus strand of OY292345.1, from coordinate 3,070,168 downwards.
GTTGTAAGTATAACCGCGGCCTTACATTCATGTACACTGAGCTGAATACTATGCAGCATTTCATAGCCTATATTGTTGAATAGCAAATGCAAAGCGGATTTTAGTTAAGCCCCATACATGTATTTACGGAGGTTGTATTCAAGATGCAAATAAGATGAAAACACGTGTTTAAATTGCGTGTTTCTAAGAATCAGACATTTTCTAGTAAAATGTGTCCTTTGTTGATAATTTATGCGTCCAATTATAATGATGTACAGACGTCAGCACATTAAACTACTACAATCTGTCAAATTACCTGAAGACTATGGTTTGAAGTTGATCGGGAAAATTTGACAGTTTCGGGTAGCTTGATGTGCTGGCGTCTCTACGTAAAAAAGTAAAACGAAACAATATTTTTGATCAGTGCGATGAGATGGAAGAATCGTTACTACGCTAGTTCGGTACCCGCATGGTTCTTTTTTCAAAATTTCTAAAAAACATTTCAAAATATTGCAAAACTTACGTCCAATACCTACTAAGATGTTAGGTAATTTTGTGGGGCACTGTTTTAAAAGGAAAATACAAACACAGCGTTCTAATTAAAAACCCACATCAAACAGTCTCGAGAGTGGGTATTATTATGTACATACATATGTATAGCAGTTCACTCAGAAACTTCGCTAGCAACATTTCTGTTAGACATCGACACCATATTTGTACTATAATCCTTGGCAGAGGCCACTGCTGGTATCCTCTAGTGGAATACATTTTGAAAAATGGATGGGTGGACAAGAGAGAGAAACGGTTACTCTCTATGCTATTTGCATGAAAATAAGAATTCTAACGTCACAGATTTTTTAAATCAATCTGTACCTATACTTATTTTGCTTATGATTGCTTGAACAAAAATAATTTGGGAAAGTTGTTTGTAATCATGAGTACAATCACGTGTTTAAATATCGGTCACTAATTACTAGTCACCCTATACATATATAATAACTAGCGGTCGCCCGCGGCTCCGCCCGCGTGGATGTCGGTTTTCGCGACAAAAAGTAGTCTATGTGTTGTTCTGATATATATCCTATAGAGGACCCCCGCGGCTACGCCTGTGTGGATGTCGATTACCGCTACCAAAGCCTAACTTATGTCGGGATGAGAAGCTCGCGCTCGGACCTCCCGCCTTATAATACCTACCAGCCGACCCGCGTCAAGCGCGGCAACGACACGTGGCGATGGCTGATTATCGTATTTCATGTATAAGTTTGGTATTTCTATACCGATTTCTATGATTCTTTTTTATAGAATATGTAATAATGTTATCTTTTGTTAATTAGGGATGAGCGAGAATATTATAAACATAAGAGTAAACAAATCAATAACAATGGGAGTTATACATAGTTATTGTGAGTCAACCATTAGAGATAGACATATGCTGTAGTGGAATATTTTTTAGATAATTTTATGTAGAACATTTCTGTCATACATGATTACTTTGTAGCTGCCATTAAGGTTGCACACGCGACGAAAGCTTAAAAAGTGGTGTAACTTCTCCCGTTTTCCTTTTCCTTCACTGCTCTGCTCCTATTGATTGTAGCGTGATGAAAAGTATCCTATAACCTGCCCAGGAGTATGAAGAATAACTGTACGAAGTTTCATTAAAATCCGTCCAGTAGTTTTTGTTCCTATTAATAACATACAGACAGACAGACAGACAGACAAAAATTTAACTGATTGCATTTTTGGCATCAGTATCGATCACTTATCATCCCCTGATAGTTATTTTGAAAATATATTCAATGTACAGAATTGACCTCTCTACAGATTTATTATAAGTATAGATTATAAATTAAAGATACATTATTTTAGGATATTTTCCCAAATCAATATCATAAAAGATTTTGTCTTGGATCTAGTCAACTAACCAATTGTAGGTACCTACTTAGTTAAAATAAAGACATGGCTAATCCAAACAAAACCACTTTTTCAGTCATCTCGGAGCACACAAAGCGAATACAACGCGTTGTACGAACAATTCCTATTTATTTCTGAAACCGGTGGGACTGAACTTTCTCATTGTTACCACCTTAGCTTTATAAAGTTCTTTCAAAGACTTGCATTCACTGCTCTGCTTAGTTCAAGTAGTTTAGTACTGAAGTATTTGCTGTCCACTGAAGATTTTTACTGAAGGTTTTGGTACAAACCCCAGCACATCAAGCTACGCGAAACTGTAAAATGTTTGCCAATCAACTTTGGACTGGTTGAAGATCTATTAAGGAAGAAATTTTACAGATTGTAGTAGCTTGATGTGCTGGCGTCTGTACAAAAATCCCTTACACCAGCTTACAGCTTACCGATTAGCTTTGGTTCGACATGTCCACACATATTTCGGGGTACTCGTGTTTTTTTTATTTGGATCTGAAAGCATCGAAGGATCGATAACGTGTCAGTGACTTTGATGTGATGATTTTTGACCGACTTCCCTAAAAGAAAGAGGTTATCATTTCGACCATGCATTATTTTAATTATCGTTTTTATCGTCTATTCGAATAAGTTATGAGTGTTCCTATTTATTGAAGGGCTATTCTAAATAAACATTTTCTGTCCCTGAATTGGCAAAAAAGAAACGTTTCATACAAAAATAAGTCCAATCTACCGCTAAGCAAATGCATGTACAAAGGTTTTTATATGTTTACTTGTAGATATATCACTAAAGCTACTTTTTCAATTTACAAAACTAGTGGCGCTTTTACAGGCGATAAAAGCGACTTATAACTCAACCGTAACTACTTTTCTGTGTAAAATTAAGGCATGATGATATAAACTGACGTCAAAAAAGTTACACCTCATTTAAACTTCATAAAATATATAGTTGAAAGTGTCGGGCCGCGTAAACTAGTTTCACCTAGTCATTCCCCTGGTGTTAGCGGTGCAAACTCGCTGTACTGTGCTAGGGGAGCGTTTGCGAAGATTACCTACACTGAACTAAGAGCAACACAACTATATCTGATACCTACGTACGTAACTAAATAAATATTTACCATTTATTACTACTTTTTTTGGTTTCGATTGTAGCCTGGTACCTGCGAACGGCTACGTAGGTACATACATCTGGATACAAACTAGGTGCTTTCTACCGAAATTCAATGTGTGCTCATTATAAATTTCATTATCTATAACCCGTTTTACAACCAATACAATGTTAATAAACGGAGTTACTGAAATATATTTTATCCACTTTCAAAAGCAACAAATACATATGTAGGTTGTATTGCATCTGTAGATGAAAATAAACGAAATACCAGTGGAAGTGGAATTATACAAATCCTACTTGAAATTATTTAAAAAATATATTTAGGTACTTGCAGTGCGAATATTGAAATTGTGATGTCGTTAACATCAATCGATACATTCGTTTCGATATTTTGTATGTAAAATCGGATATTTCAATAAAGCTTTTTTGCTGCTTTGCCTTGGGGCGGTGAATATAAACCACGGATGACGTATATTGTGGATTCTCATATTTGACTAAAGGTCTTGACGAAAATTAAAGGCTTTCTTCGCATGCAACTTATTTGCTTGCTTGCTTATTTTAATTAACCTTTTGCATGTAGTTGACTTTTAAGTAATCCTCGTCGTAATTTATAAACTGTCTTTCTATTGTACTACAGTCGTTTCTTAAACAACTCTTTCTGTATTGCAGACAAAGCAATTTCGCTTGAAATTAGCAAAACAAACTTTCAGCTCCATTTGCTTAAATAATCATTAAAAGAGAAGAATTTAAAAATTAAATCGTTGCATATTTAAAAACACGGACTGAATTTTTAAAGCGAATCGAGAGACGGGACTCGACAAAAAACAAAGTTTAAATGTCTGTCTAATTATGGAGGCCCTCCCCAGGGGTTATTATTGTGATAATTAGACGGAATAATTTATTGGGATCTCGTCCAATCCCCTTCTTGTTTTGAAGCACATAATTATAATCCTGGAAGCAAGGGAAATGTGGAGAATACACGGATCATTTGTTGTGTATGTGACAAAAAATGTGTTAAAATGGATAAGCTACTTTGACGATAGTACGTATACCTATTTATTCATATATATTTATTTATTCATGATTTGTTACAGCCCAATACAATAACACAACTTTCGGTGGATTTCTATAGCCTATATATCTGTTGATTTGGTTGATTTGCTTATTCGCTTTTTGACATTAGCCCCATACAATTAAAGTCAAATTCCTCTCCCCAGTATACCTACATATAAATCCACCGTAAGATAACTAAAAGTGTCTATAGGCCTAGTATGTAATATCAAGCCTACAATTTACTTCTAACTAATTTAAACTTTTCCTTCGAATATTTACCCGTTATCTACGTACCTACGTCATAATTGTTTATCGCCAATTATTCGTCATTTATCACATGTCCCAAGTTCATAAAATATACACAATTTCTAAGCCTTTGGTCGGAACTTCTGCTCTTTCTAACTGTTAATTAGAGGACTTGTCTAAGCCGTTTAATAAAGCGATTCATAGTTAGTCAACAAGATTTGTTCGCGACGCCATCTTGGGTGGAATTTTGCTCGGTTTTACTTAAGTTACCTTGTTATAGCAAGTATTGTTTGTACCAGGACGACGGATAAATTAATCTGTAGCTCCAAGTTTGTTTCATGAAGTTAGGAGACAACCTCACGTAATTTTGTTTAGGTCTCAACATGTTTGACAGGAGACGCACATTGTGGGTCCTTTGGTCCGCAACAAAGGTAGGTTAATTAGTTACTAAGACAGTCCGTTGATCCCTCCAGCTATAGAGTATTTTATTGTGTGTAAATGTCAACTTTGTAGAAATTTTAACAAGGTACATCGTTTTGTTTTGATGTTTATTAACGGAATATTCAGTTTATATTATTTGCCTCCGGCTTTGGCTGGTACCAAATATGTTTACTTATGAATAGCTGAAATTTATTATTGATCTACATAAATCTAAATGATTTTGCCAGCATATTTACAAAAAGTGGGGCCATAGAAGCAATGAAAATACGTATGCAACGTTATCATTTACTTTGAAAGGAGATTGGGCGAACTTGTATGGACCCCGGGCTGTCCGAGGCTATCGAAGATTTTGATATCCACGAGGTGAACTAAAATATCGAATAAAATTCAATTTCAGTTACAGTAATTTTTGAACATTTCTGACATACAGTCTTACGAATAAGACTTCTGCGACTTCTTACCACAAAAGACTACCTATAGACAGTGATCTATGATGACAAACGCGATTATAAAACTCAGCATAACGCACTTTCCAAAACGTGAAGAACACAACCCAGCCTAGGTCGAAATTTAACAATTTTAGTCTAGATAAAATTTCATGCCGGTACTCGCGTAGTCTATTTGCTTTTACACTGTTCCAATCACGAAATGGGTGCAATTTTAAAAATGGAATCCATTACCGTTGTGCGTTATCTTCCAATAAATACTTGAGAATACCCCCGCATTTGAATGCAAATAATATGTTCTTTTTAAAATTACTTTAACGTTATTTAGGCTATTACGTCACATTTAAGAGAGTTTATGATTTATGAGAGCGTTAAATGCCAGATTCAAGTCTATTTATCTAGATGTTGCATGCGGTTCCATCCAGCCCGTGGGAATTACTTCCCGCACGCGGATAAGAAGTAGCCTATGTCCTTTCTCAGGCTTCAGACTATCGGTGATCCAAATTTCATCTAAATCGGTACAAGAATTTTGGCGTGAAAATGCAGCTAACATGACTTACTTTTGCACTTAAAATATTAGTGGTTAGTAAATAATTGTTATTATGATTGCATAATGCCCATTTGCGTTTTAGTACCCGAAGCAAAGGTTAAAGTTAAGTGTAAAAGCAATTTTATTAATATCTAATTTAAATGCATTAAGACTTATTTGAAATTCCTTTACAAATATGCAATAAAACTTAAACTGTTACGTGCAGAGTTTGTGAAATATTAATTAAATACGATCAAAGCGACAAAATAATAATAACACAAGCGTTTCACACATATGTATATTCTTTTTGGAAAATATATTACACATATTTTCCAATAGTAGGAATAGGCGAAGTTATTCATATCTTCCGTCCGCGTTTACAGCCTATCGCTGACCTCGATAAATGGGCTATCTATCACCGAATGAATTTTTCAAATCGGTCCTGTAATTAGATTAGCGCGTTTAAGCGAACTTGCAAACAATGTTTGCGACATTTGTATTTAATAGTTAACGTGTAACCTTCAAAGTATTTGTAAAAGATGGAACTTGGAAATTAAGTCTATCTGATTGTGTTACATCTGTCTCATTTCTAAATTCATATCTCAGGTTTCTGATTAAAAATAAATTAATATCGTGTAGGTAATATCCTGAAATTCATCCATGAAAATGAATACTTGTGCCGGAACGCCGGCTTTTTTGTTCGCCAAATTGGAATGTTTTGAATACCCGAAATCCGGCCACAGGTGCGTTCAAAGGAATTCCTTAATAAACCATTTCCGATAAAATTTAATCCGTACGTAAATAGGTTATTTTGGTATGTTAATGGCAGCTACTTTAATTTACTTCGAGTGAAAATTAACCAAATCGTGGTAAATTAATTTTGAACCACACGTACCTAAAGCTTACGGAGTAGGTATACATTAATTGAAAAACAGTTATTTTATATTTGTCGTCTTCTCGTCGGTTTTTGGGATCGATTTTTCCTTGGTACACTAGCTAATTGCTTTACATAAACTTGGAATTTTCTTTTACAAATAAAGCCTCCTCTCACCATCACAATCTACTACAATGTGTCAAATTTCCTTAATTTTGATTTTCAACTTTATCGCTGAAGCATAATGGTTCAAAGTTGATTTGGAAAATTTGACACTTTCGGATAGCTTGGTGTTCTGGCGTCTTTACATTCATTACAATAGTACAAAGTATGTAACCCCCATTTTACTTCCAAACGCTGATTTGTTTCGACCATAAAGAATCGCTTTCAATACACATACGATTTATTCAAATCCGTTAAGGGGCCGGGGTAAACGAGTCAAGCCTCAATTAATAACTAATGAAGCGATAAGTATCCGTTCCAAGGGGTTCCTCCTCCATGGAAGTACTTCCTCTTCATCCATGGCTATATATTTCAAAGCAATCCAATCGATTGTTGTTCGTTTTCTTTGATTAAAATAATATAAGTAGGCACTCTAGAGGGAATTTGGGTCCGGTAAAATATATTTATGAATGACTTTGTACCCGTATATTTTTCGCTTAATGAAGTCGTTTCAACGTCTCATATTAAGAAAGTATAAACTAAATAACAATCGTATCAAAAGATCATTAATTGATTTTGAGAAAAATGATTTTTTTGTATTTACTTTTTCTTTTACGAGTTACAAAAATATTGACTCACAAAAAAGGCGATGATTGAATAAATTGTCTGCAATATTCGAGACCGAAACATCAAACGAAAATCCAATCATACATCAATTCTTTATTAAAATTGTAAAACTGAATAATATGAATTCCAAAATAACCTTTAAGCGTGGCGAAAATAAGCAATGCTGTCTAAAAATGGCTTGCATAAAATATTTGTTCACAAATGGAATATTTTATATGAAACCGAACTCATTAAAATTGAAACACAAAAGCTTGGTGTGAAGAAACTACATTGTTTTGTTCTATATTTATGCAAAACTACTTTTACAAGCAACATTCGCTTTGCATATTAAAAGGAATTTCTTTAGAATTTTTCTCTCGACCGCCTTCATTGTATGTATCATAAAAATGAAAGATAGCCGTGAATACGTTCTAAAGTGAGACTGTAAAGAAAATAAGTGGGTGCATAGTACCCAAGGGTCGAATAGACCCCGCCGGCGGAGTGTTAAACGACGCCGCAAAAGATGTTTATTTGCTTACATTCGCACCCTCTCCATCCACCTTGAGGTCATTAGGCGGTGTCGCAAAAACACATTAGCCGGGAAATTTAAGTGTTTTTCAACCCCACTAATTACTTATTTGGCCCTAACGGCCTTCCAGATTAGCTTGTATAAATCTTCTGCTCAAGTGAAGGGTTATTTTTTAGCAAGCGATTATTTTCTCCTTTATTTTTTTTCGGTTGTTTGTATTTAGTACATCTGGTTTTGTGGGCGATGTCTGGTTTGTTGTAATCAATGTTTGTGTTTCATTTTACGAAATGTTTTCTTGAACGTGGATCTTTTAGGAACGGAGTTGGGCCGTTAAAAGCATTGAAATAAAATTTGGTACAAATAACAAATAGTTTATCCTTTTGTAATTGTTGACCGTTAGAAAGCTTCCAGAAATATCTTTTATTTTACAGTTTTCTGTATCAGTTGCAAACACAGTTCTATAAAAAGCAAGAACTATCCTTCAGACACGAAACGTCCAAATAGCCTTAAACCATTCCAAACAAAAGAAAAACAGGTCAAAACGTTGAAGGTAGGAAGCACCTTAAACCGGAACAATTGACGGTAGTCGTGAAACAGTAGTCAAACAACTAGAAGTAGGAGCATAGGCAACAAGCAAACAACGCTTTCCTTTAGACAGTTGCACTTCTAACTACATAAGTCTATCTTAGTAAACTAGAGAAGTGAATTAGCCTTGGGAGCGAAACTCACGTCTTGCCTGAATTTGGAATATTTTCACAAAGGAACTACGTATGCCATGCGCGGAGTAATTATTTTGAGGCTCGAGGAAACGCGATTGAACACACGATATCTTAATTTAAGTTTCAAAATTAGGACGGCAATCCGACACGATTGGAGAGAGATAAGGCGCAGGATCGACATTTACGTGCTCTCCAATGCACGGGTGAATCAATCACCAACTTCCAGACTCCAGGCAGCTTTATGAAAGTTTCTCAAAACCCACAAAGCGATTTCGGCCCGACCCGGGAATCAAACCCGAGTCCCCGTGTACAGCAGTTGCGTCTTGCGACTACTGCACCAACGAGGCAGTCAGCTTACTCTTCATGATAAAACAAGCGAGATTTTTATAAAGATAAATTCTCAACTGACAAGACTGAAACAATAAATGAATGAGCTAATTTTCGGCATTGTTTTAGAACTTTTGTATTTAAAGTCTAATAATAACTTCTCTTTTATTTTTGAACTATATTCAGGGCGCGGTGATTCCAATAATCGTGAATGGGTTAAATAGAGTTACTAATTACTTGGTTGAACGCGGTTTGGTTATTTAACTTTTGTAGCTTTAATTTGGAATAATAACGGCTGGAAGGCCTAAATATATCAGCGGATTCCCCCTCACCCCCATCTGAATACTTATATTTAGGAGAATGAGACGTAATTGTTTTGTTTAAAGTTATAAAATAGAAGAGTGACAAGAGGTCTCGAATTATTTCCGAGACCTCTGTTTCGCCCTCCTGGACTGGTAGCGAGGCGACTGTTGGTAGGGAACCAACAGTCGCCTCGCTACCAGTCCAGGATATATATAATTTTACGAAGTAAGTAGAAGTACGAACGAAGTAAGAGTATATTTTGACGAAGGGAGATACACTTTAATTAATAATTATTGGACTAATAGAGCAATCGCGTCAGTGTTTTTCGGCTTTCTGGCACACGTAATTAACCCTATAAAGGATTATCCCAATAACCATTCGGAACACAATGCTGATGACTACCCGCTGTTTCACCGGCCCCAAGAACAACAAGTGCTTAATCCTAATACATAGTATTTAACTTGTTAGTGCTTTGTTAACTTAGTGCGTAGGACTTCTTGTTTAAAACTTTATTGTTGCTCTTTAGCACACGGGTAATTTTGGAATTACGTCATACGTGAACACTAATCCGAGGATTATGAGATATGTGATGGCAGATTGTTTGAAGCATGTTTACTGCACTTGATAAGCATTCTAGCTAGCGTAATATCATTTCGGGAGTTGGTGGTTGGTGGCAATCTGTGTTAGGTTATTTCAGCTCAGTACCTAGACTTGAGGTTTAATTCTTAAAGTACACAATAGAAACCGATGAGAAGATAATGAAAATAAAAGACCTCTATCTTATTCCCGACAAATTTCAATAAAATAAAAGCAAAAGACATCTGGACTGGAACGTCAAAAACTTTTTGAAAAGTCAAAAGAACATTTCACGAAAAGGAAATACTTTGTCCAAACGTTGCTCCAAAAGTGAACATAACCCTTTTAGTTGACGCTAGCTGAAATTACAAAGCCGAAACTCCGGATAGACAAGCTATCTTAAAGCGAGGATCTCGTCTATCAAGTTAGTCGGCAAACTTGCTAACTAAGGGGCTCGATTCAATCCTGGGTACCGTTCACGTTCACACCTAGGTGTTCCACTTGTAGTCTAGATTCTATGTCTTAACATAACTTTTGTTGTTAAGGTTTGATTGGGAACGTGTGTTTCATATCAGTAACTACGTGTTTGCTTGTTAGAAAGATGATATTTATTCATACAATTTTGTTTACAAGAATATTAAAAATGATAATTGGCAAGTAGTTGTTTTTGATTTTTATTTTTAGATTGTTTTGGAAACAAATGAATAATCACTTTCCAGCCCTCAAAAACGTAGGTACCACCTTCTTACTTTAATTAGGTGTAAGTGTAAGGTTAAAATGATTAGTAGATAATTATACTTATTACCCATGGGTCATTATAATATAATTATACCATAAGACAAAATTATTAAATCTCTTTGTCATAACTTTTTCAATTGTCTTATTCACGTTACAAAATGAATGTACCTTCCGCGAATGATATTCGACTTTAAAGAGATACTTTGAAAACGAAATACCTAACTAGGTTCAGAGTTTGTAGTAACTTGAGTCTTCCTAAATGAGAACAAAAGGAATTGTGAAACTACCGTCAGCAGAGCGCTCAAAGGATGGCTTAAAACTTATTTGCAGAACATTTGATATCTCGTTTATGTGAGAGAAAAAAGCCCCATTAAAGAAACGAATAAACTATGAAACGATCCATATCTGGACTTAATAAATACCATCATTAAGTTTCATCTATAAAGCAGCTAATATTGAATTATATTTCTTTTCTAAATGCCGTAAATTCAATTTTAAAAACTACGAAAAATTGTTATTTTTCACTTATTTGCGTTGATTCTGTTGGCTTTCTGCCAACCACCTTATCTATGCCAGGAGTAGGTAAACGTGTTAGCATTCGATACACAAACTCTACACTTAGATTGGCCAAGTTGCAGCTAAAACAATTTTAGCGTTGCCCGGGTCGCGTTCAAACTTCGATGCAATTTCGATGCTTGTATTAATTTCTATTGCCGGTCTAACCTTGGAGTTTGGAGTCAATACAATAACGCGAGATTGTTAGTCTTTACTGTTGTGGCTGAAATGGGACTAGTTATGGTTTGTGAAAATTGAAAGCTTACCGTAGACTTTCGTAACCGAGTTGTCTACCCTCACCCACCGTGCCGAGCCTGCATGATTACTCGGAAGGGCTACCGCGGCTCTCGCACACAAAAGGGTCTAGAAGGAACAAAGAGAGGCTTCAGTCAGTAAAAAGCAATTGATTACCAATCCCGAAAAATAAATAAAAGGAAACGTGTCCATCATCATCAATACTTACACTTAAATTCTGTAACAATTGAGGTAATCAATTCGTATATCGATTGCCATCAGCTTGTTTGCACTTATCTTCAAATCCTACTTAGAGACGAAGGTGTAGGTAGTCAGTTAAAAAAAACGTCTGTTTTTTCCTCAAAGGACATTAGTATACCTTATCTTCGTCATAATATGATGTCTTGGGCTTTACGCGTTGAATCAGACTTTATTCTTTTGTTCCAATTCAGTAATGTCCAAGTTATAAGCGACTCGACTGCAGCTGGCGGTCATAGTGTGGGTTCGAACCCGAGATTCGTGAGGCGTCTGCCTGGGCTGCGGGTTGTTCGTAAGACATACCGTGGCCCTGGCACACAGCGACCTCCAGAAGGAACATAGTGGGTTTTAATTAATATCTGACACTCCCTCCAGCAGCACCCTCATTGGGAGTGGTCATTTGATGATTTCACACGAAAAAAAAATTCGTGAGGCAACAAAACCCAAAACTTCGAGTAAGTTTTTTATCCATCAACTGTACCTACGAGATCCTTGGGGTGACTTCTCTCAAGAAGGAAGAGCTCTGACCTGACAATAAGAACATTAAATTGAGTAGTAGGTATAGTCAAAAACAATACTATTCGTTTATTAATGTTTCTTTGTCAGTTCTTTGGCTACTCTGCATTTTTTTTCTGGATGCTTCGACAGGAGAACTTCCTCCTCGGATAACACTTCTTCATATGTATGCTGGAATTGATTGCTAATCTTGCATCTGGCATGGATTTGTTTCATTATGGTTCTATAAATCCACTTGCAGTCGTCGCGTATATTGTAAAGCAGTGTTTTTTTGCGATGCAAATGAGCCTATAACATCACAATTAGAAACACTTTCTGCATAAACAAAATGTAAGGAATATTGCTTTGCTTTGATGATTATTACTGACCTCAGTAAAGATGTTTTCGGACATACTTGTATACTTTTTAAACGGAAATTCGAAAAGGAACTCCGAACGGGGAACTTGATTTTCATAATCAGGGAATCATGTCCGTTTTTAGGACTTTCGAATCATAGATTCCCAACGTTTCACCATAAAATGAAACTTGGTTAATGCATGAAGTCAAACTGACCCGCATTTTGCCTTTGTCATGGTCCCCTTAGGACCACATAACGAACACTAAAATAGAAACTCGCTGTTGTATCGAAGTTGACAGTATTGCTAAAGGAGCCTTTTCGTAGTAACTTCCAAAAATACTCGGGTTATTCTATAAATACAGTGCACATAAGTGAAATGCATTTCAACTGCAGTACCATACGCTTGTAGCTTACATCAAATGATATAAATGAATCCAAACCCAACCGAACCAAACCTTATCCACCGATTTTATACGCACACTTTATTATCTACTTTCCAAAATCTTTATTCGGCAATTTATCAAGAACATACCGATGCAAACGATTACCCAAATACCTAGAAACAGTATCTATAAAACAAAATCCGACCGAATTCCGTGATACCTACTCTGTGACATTGAGGATATAAAAAAAACCCGGTCCTTTATGGCTTTGATGGACTCAGAGCTATGGTTACCCACTTGTGGACCCTGGATACTGAGAACAAAATGTTCCTATTGTCGTGAAATTGAAGAGAGAAAAACAAACGTCGGGTGTGGTTTTCGCGGGACCCGAAGCATGCATATAAGGCCCTATAGGTATAGGGTCCTAAAAGTGACTGTGCTATTGGAAACCTACTGCCTACTTATACAGAGCTTTAACAATACTTTAGGTTCAGTAATGAAAATTAGCACCTTTTACTAACTCTTGGTTGGTAGACGCAGACATTACTAAATGTTATGAAACAAAATCTTCCGCCGCGTGTTTCTCTTCACGATAAACTGAAAAACTACTATTGGACGAATTTACGAATTTTCATAACCTCATAGAGAAGTTATAAAATTGGGAAAGATAAAATAACTGAAAGGATTGATTATAACAGGCTACCTATATAACGTTCGAAGTTTACTTTCTCAATAAAAGTTATAATTAACAATAGTTTTAGCTGTTTAAAGAATGACTGCTGATTCCGGTGACTTGCAGTTGCAATGCATTTCTCAGTAAACACCGTATCTATTCAAATGAACCCGAAACTATTATTTCGAAATTATGAACAAATAATCGTTAGGCATTATATCTGCAGGAAGGGGTCATCTAACTAGGAACTACAACACGAATTTAAAATCTTTCATCACACAAACTATTTATTATAAAATAATTTTGATATTTCGTAGCTCCAAAACATAAGCTGATGCTTTTGAGAGACACCGAACCTGTATTGCGCTCAGAGACAAAATAACATACAACCTTATTGTTAAGCTTTATTAATAAGCAAAAAAGGAAAAATATCTATGTATTTTTTAAATTCTAACTATATTACTGTCAACCTAATTTTATTTATTACGAGACAAAAGCGAGTTTCTATTTTAATGTTATTATAATAAAAATACAACTTGGCTGTTCTCTTGTTTTTTTTACTTTTTTATGAGTAGATGTGCTAACAATTTAATGTTCAGAGATAAAACAAATGACCGATTTCTTCACGGCTTCGAAGTATAGAAATCAATATCAATCATTTAAACTTTAAGTAGAAATCTATTTACTAAATAACGTTTTATTGAACACTGTTGGCACATCCAAGTACTTTCAAAAATTCGAGACACTGCGAAACAGTCAAGTTGCTAACTACACATAATAGGATGTTTACAGACTAGAAGGAAAAGATTATATAACTGTGAATCGATCTTTGTATGTTTCATCACACAAAAATTTGAAATCATCATTGTGACTTCATAGATCTTTTTACATACATCGCTGTTTTAAAAAATATATACAATGTATCTGTTGATTGCAATTCTGGCCGCTATACAAAGTCACGGCGTGCGATTGAGTGACGAGCGGAGCGCTGTGACTTTGTATATCGGGGACAGTTTTCTTTAATATGCATACAATAAATGACACTCTCTTAATTATTTTCTGAGTTACTTCATATTTGAATATAAAAATAATGGTGACTAAAGAACTAATATATTTGTCAGCAAATATCATTTCATATAGATTTACAAGGAATTAAGTTGCCAAAAAACTACGATTCCAAAGTGAATAAAAATAAAAATTTACTGTATGCATATTAAATGATATTATCACACAGTCGCTAATAAGAGAGGATCTTTATGAATTAACCAACTCTTCACACACGTAAACGTATGCAATATGGAAACTAGCCATTAAATGTCCAGTGTGAAAAAAGTTTGATTTTAAAATTTCCTATCTTAATAACAACCCTGTTAAAAATTGTAAAACAATTGTTTTATTACTGAGTTGTGTTAAAACATTTGAATTACAATAAATTTACAAATTATAAACATTTGAAATAATTTTTTTATGTAAATTTCTTTACATTTCATTAATGCACCATATATGGTACATTCTCGTAGAAACATCCAATAATGTCAAAAATATCCGGTTAATGCCAGTAAAATATATATATTGCACTTTATTCACCGGCTATGATAGGCATTATCAGACATTATTTACATTTTTTTTTTTCAATAATTTACAACAGATGAATGTTCACTAAATATACCAGTCTAGAACATCCTATTCTCTCATCAATGTTTACATTACAAATGTACAAATGTTTGAACCAACTTTCCTTAGCGTTCATTTTATTATTCTGTTGGCGACAAATATTGGGCATTAAGACTTAGACAATAATGACCCCATATCTTAGTTTCGTATACAGGCCAATAAAATTATTTATACATATAGAATAATTAGAATTAATAATAGAAGCCCATTGGTTGCTGATGTTGATTTCCTTCAAAATAGAATAAATTATAACAGAATAAATAAATTTAAGTATTTTCAATATTAATTTGGTCTATTTAGTAGTTTCTTTTTAACCTTGTACACCAGGACCACTAACTCTGAGTCCCGGCGAAGGCCCGTAGAGTGAGATGAGCGAGGTGCGCGGGAGTGGTGTCGCCGGCCGAGAGGTCCCTCGGACGCTCCGCCGCCTCCGCCGTAAGCATTATTGCGTCAAGAGAGGCCGATTATACTGCCTAGGTTTTCGATAAAAAATCCCCATTGTTATTCTTATTATAGAACTGATCTGTTTGAATTAGTACCCAATATTTGTCGCCTCGAGAATCCTCAAGTACTTCCCTCACTCGACAAACGTTCACACATAACATACATAGCTGCTAAAACGTCATCAATAAAATACATCTGCCATACATACGCTCTTAAATTCTGCACATTATGCTACCGATGTTTTGAATACATTGAGTAGCTCATATAGAAAAAATTGCAGAATCGCTGAAGTATTGATATTCATATTTACAAAATTTTCGAATATTTCGAAAATATTTAAGCTTCTAAATCTAAGAACACAGTCGTTATGACGTTAGAACTCGTCGTCACTATATTGGGTCACATTTTTCTTATACATTGAATTGATTTTCTTTACATTGTACTAGTATAGTGAGAACAAAGCAGCCTAAGGCAAAAACTATTGTGGAAATGAAAGATAGATTATCGATTCTTGCTATACAAAAACCCTAATATGTTTGCCTGTACAAAGGAATATAGGGATCAAAATGACTTAACTATTGATATGAAACCTAAGTTCAGACTATAATATAGAACATTAGCCAGATAAATTCTAGTTATAATACATTGTGTACCTATGGAGCGAAGTGGTCGGTTTCACGGAGTATTGAATAAATGGAGAATGAAATGCGCATGTAAAGTTGTATGGTCACTATGGACTTAATTATATTAAAGCCCATTTTTTCTTCTATCATTTAAAGACAGAGAGAATGTTATATTTTCAGCACACAAATTTGAGAAAAAATACGCAAATAAATTCTCCATTTATTTATTTCTCCGTGGTTCTGTAAAATGAAACTCACTGGTACTTCCTTCAACCTCGTCTTTTATATAGTAACAACACTGTCACACACTTTCACTTCACCAAAACCTTTGCCTCGGTGGTGCCATCCATCGGTTGGGGGGTCGAGGTCCATTCCTGGGCCAGGGTGGCTGTGGGGAAAACCCTTGTGGCCTGAAATTAGTCCTAGGACCCCAATTCCTTGGGAACCGTGGGTTCATGAACCTCGGATGTGGTTGCTGCCATTCGTCGTTTGCGAAATCTTCGAATGGGGGGGACGGGTTCCTGATTTCCTGAATTGGGGGTTTGTCTAACCCTCTGTTCCTCAAGTCATCTTCGTATGCGCTGTCATTTGAGTTTTCTTCTGTTAGGTCGAAGGTTTTTGGGTAAGTTGGGGGCTTTTGGAAGTTCATGTTAAAGTTTTTGAGGGAGGGGGGCATGGCGTCGAAGGGGTTGACCATGGGGGGTAGGACAGGGGCTGAGTGCGACTCTTTCTTATCGCTGTGTATTTGTATAAGGTTGGTATGATTATGATCGTTGTGAATCTTGCCGTTATCTCCGCCCACTAACACTTTGTTATTGTTGAAGCTGTGTCTCCGCTCCGGCTGGTTCTGCTGATTCGAATACATGCCTTCTGAAAACATTTTAAAACTTGTTTTTTATATCTACATTGACATTATGATTAATTAATAGTCAATATGGAATCCGTATATGGTATGCAAGCGGAGTATATGTACTCAAGGAGTTATCACCAAAATTCTGAGCAAACTATCCGATATATCAATTCTATAATTAAAAGGTGTGAGTATATCGCGGCATCGGTATAAACAAAAATCTCACTCGACACAAAATTTCGACCATGGCAATAGAACTTAACGAAAAAAATATATTTCGGTAAGAATAACTATAATAAAGTAAATCAACAATATCCTTACGTTGATCCTCGTCTTCAGACAGGTCCATATCGACGCTCTCCACTATGTCTGTAGGGGGCACCATCGGCGGTACTCTGTAATCCTGATTATATACAAATGTTAATCACACTATCATTGTAAAGACTTTCTTCTTCGTTGATTACTTCACGCTTAAATAGATGGATATTTTTTATGAAATCTGTAAAATCGGATTCTATGTACTATCATAGTATGCAGGTCACGTAACCGGGGGCAAAGCTAGTACAGGCTAACCCTGTCTTAAGATTTTGTGTGTAGGAGTTATAACTATCAAATTATATAAAATAATCATTCATAGGAAAACGATGATAGCAACAACGCTCATACCTTATCTGTGTGAGTAGAGGCCTGAGCCCAGCAAAGGGACAGCAAAAGGACGTATTATTTTAATTACACTGGTAGAGGAAGTGTAATTTAAACGCGCTCTATACGATCCAAACCGACCTCCGACAGAGGTGACCTTGGACGCATCGCCCATCGGCCGACAGCGCTCCACACGGTTAGGCCGACCACAAACATTGTCGCGGTGTATGCGCTCCCGACCAAGGTCGTCCAAAGTCGTCTGACTCCGCCCACATCTGGTCGGCCGATTAACGTCTACACAGTAGATTTTCACACCTACTGGACCAAGGTGACCTCTATCGGCGGTTGGTTTGAATCGTGTAGAAGGCCTATTATTCACAACTGAATGTTTCCCTTATTTTGCATTTAATAATGTATAGGAGGAATCACTTACTTGATCCATTGACAAGGGCGGATTCATTGGCCTAGGAACTGGCGGCTGATGTGTTAAAGGTATTAAATTTCTGTGGTCTACATCTGTAATTCATAAGTTCGAAGTCAGTATCTTGTTTAATAAACGAAAGATTACAAAAAAAAATGTTAAATATCTAGAGATTGTTTTAAGAGTAAAAAGAACAAATTCTCTCGAGGAATAACAAGGAAAATCTTTATTACAATTAAGAAAAAACTATGGGATACGTATTTATCTTTTTTCTCATAAATTACCAACAACGAAGATGGCAACTTGTCTCAATTTCATATGACGTCACATTTGGGTGCAAATTTTTTACTGAGAAGTGACGTCACGGCGTATGTTAAAGAAAGTATTCGTCTTCTACGAATAATTTTTGCAAGCAAAAATAATGACTTATACGAATTAAATATTATAACTGTATAGATTATAGTTTAAATGTAGAAATACCTTGGTGTAGGACTGCAGGATGCCGTACGGGCGGGGGCGCGGACAGCGGGGCCGGCGGCGGCGGCAGCGACGGCAGCATGCGGTGATCCACGTCTTCTAGCTCTGTTGTAACATTGTTATTTTTGGATGTACTCTTATTTCTATTTTTTTTAGTTATTAAAATGACTCACTAAAGGTTATGGATAGATTGCGTGTTTCATATCGGCAAACGATATGAAATGTCAGGTTACCTACGTGCTTCTTTGATCATATAATTCTTTATTTAGAAAGTGCTTGAAGCGGATCGCATCATATTTTTTTTATTAGATGGTGATGACTAAAGGGGCCTTTTCTAAAATTAATACTTACGGGCAAGTAAAGGTAACGTGGGAGGTGGTGGAGGGGGAGGTAATATTCCTCTGTGGTCCACGTCCGTTGGAATTTCCTGAAATTGACAATGAAACATTAATTTATTTGATTGGACAAAGGATACCAGGTCAACGTACCCGAATCTGTAAAATTTTATCAATCGAATATTACCCTTACAGTATTGTGATAAGGTTGAAAATATATTAATGAAATTAGACGGATTTAGGTAGGTTGATGTGCTGGCGTCTGTACATTCATAGAGTAATCGGATACCAGTGATAGATATCGCGTATGTAAGATAGGTGTTGCAGCTTGCGCGTCGTACCTGCGGGTACCGCGCGGGCTCTGGCGGCGGCAGGGGGCGCGGCGCGGGCGGGGGCGACTCGGGCGTGTCCGCGAACGCGCCGCCCGCACCCACCACGCGCTGTACACCGACACAAATACATTGTTTAAGTCTAGTTACACATATATTGGGTGACTGGTAATTAGTGACCGATATTTAAACACGTGATTGTACTCATGATTACAAACAACTTTCCCAAAGAAACATTTTTTTTTATTATTATAGCAAAATTACTGAATCGTGGGCGCGGAGCCTCGCTGCTAACAGCTGATCGGGCGAAGGCGGGCGCGAAATTTGAATTTTGCTATAATGATAGAAAAAGTTTCTTCGGGAAAGTTGTTTGTAATCATGAGTATAATCACATGTTTAAATATCGGTCACTAATTACCAGTCACCCTGTATAACATTAACACATGAAATACGGACCCTATTTTTAAGGGGCTTCACTGCCTAAAATCCACTGATATTCCTTGTAGCCTCTTTCAAATGACTCAATACCAGGCGGCCCGGCCACAAAGCCACAAACAGACGCTACGAGTCTCTATTTTTAAGTACATATAGCGCCGCTGGCACAATTAAGTAACTTTTATTACTAGTACGACATAATGTTAAATCAAGGCATCTTATTCAAAATCTTGAATTGAAATTGGACCACAAAATTACTCCTTCGTCGTACTGAATAATTTTAAGCGATATTTGTAAGAATAGAACTCACAGGCATGTTCCAATTACTACTCCACGGACTGGTAGGTTCCGGATGATAAGGCTCTGGTTCATCTGAAAAGAGGAACAATATTATCTATAATATCATTACACTATAATATAAATTAAACTCGTTATTAACAATAACACACGGGCTAGCTATACGTATATATCTAACATTCAGAATCTATCGTGATATTTTCTAAAGCGTGAAGGTGGAAAAATAAAATAAGGTAAATTAATAACTACAGGGTGCGTTGACGCAATTATTTATATCCGACATTCTATTTTGCAAAAACATTCGCAGGATAACCTGACCTTGGCCTTAATTAACCTATCCCGATCCAAAATTAAAGAGTGAGAATTCCAAAACATTCTGACACGAATTTAGTCGATTATCGCGGCGAAATCACAGAATCGATTACACTCGTTTTTTTTTATTTAATCGATTCGAACAAAATACAACTATCGACGTCTTGTTCGAATTTCAATTTTCGATAACGTTTTTTTTATATGGATATTATGATCTTTCCATACCCGTAAGATCCATGGTACCATAGAACGAAGTTGGCGGCGGCGGGTTGCTCGGAGTATCCGGAGTTAGTAAATCTAGCCCGGGCAACGTGTCTTGTGACTTTTGGGACATCGAGGCACTTGTTACTGCGAACAAATTTATTATTTTGCGAATATTTATAAACCCCTGTTTTTAGCAATGTATCTGTAAAGCTACCCTAATATATTTTTGCGAAAGTCTAAAAGTAAAACGCGGGCCTGAGGGATGTGTGTGAAAAACGCAACAAGTAGGTAACATGCGGACTTTGGATGAAATTAAAATCAAATCGGACGAAAAATAAAATTAGATGACTAAATCGACAATTGCAGGCAATTTTAAACCCTATCTTAATGCCCTACGGTTCAATTTCGGTCTAGCTATGTGAGTAGGGTAAAGCGATAAAAAATATTTAAAATATTTTAGGCAAGCAATATAGTAATCGCTTTTAGCTTTTAATTACCGAAAGGCGAAGGAAAACAAAACAGACACACAAACAAAACTAACCTGAATTATTGTCCGAAGCGTTGGTATTGTTGTCGGACATGAGGTTTTTAAGAACATCGTTTATGTTAAAGTCTTGCTTATCGTTCGGCCTACTACTTATCACTTCGATTTTGTTGGCTGAAATACAAAATCAGTGAGAACAACTTTGCCGTTTACGGCATAAGTTTAAGCATTCAGGCATGTTTGGAAACAAATTGAAAGATATAATTCTTTCTATGAGGCTTAAAAATATGTATATGCAGTATTTTAATTGTTGGACCTCAGTTTTGTTGATGTATAGTTCTATAGTTAGGAAAAAAATACAATTGCTAATAATCACATATATTAATTTTCTAGATTTGACAGTAAATAGAGTGCTCATTAAAAATACCTTTTACTTAATATAATGATGTCATCATCATCATTCTATTGTCAAACTAAGTAGACTGTGATAAGCCTTATGTATAAGCCTTATATAAAGCGTTTACTTTCTCACAGTGGCTCCGATATGGCAAGACACGTCCCAGCACAAATATTCTAATATTTTATGTATTTTTTAATTTCTACCTGAACTTCGATATTATTACATACTAAATTTTATAGAAAAAGGTATGAACTCACCATTATTAACAATTTCAGTGGACTCGTTGAACAAAGCCATAGGGTTGTCGGATGATAGAAATGACGTCAGTCCCAAGTTGTATAGGGAACCGTCAGCTGCTATCGACGAGTTGAATGTCTGGTCGATGTTGTATGCAACTGTAATTTAAAATAATAATAATGATTTTATTTGATGGAAATACGGTATTTTACGAGGTGTTTGCTTAGAGTTTAGTAGTCATTAGAACCTAAATAAAAATTTAAAAAGGAAGTCGCTTTTAAGGTCTCAGCACACTGTAGCCACCCAGTAGTATCCCCACACCGCCTCGTCGCACACCGTCCACGTTGTCACCAATAAACGTCAAGTGATCAACCAGTGGACCCAGCGCGGTCAACGAATTGTGGCGTAGTCATCCCCTCACTCAACGCAAAGCAACTATGCGACAGCCAGTTGTCAATTAAGCGCGAGTGGAAATCTTACGACGGAGTGAGTGTCGGGTGACTTTAATCAGCTGTGACCTTTAAATTACCGTAGTTCTAACATCATTTTGACATCTCATCTCAAGAAACTGAATCTTATTGAGCTATCTACAGCTCATTTCAAATATATTTCTTTCCACTTCTGAAATCAGTTATTCGCTACCTTGCACATGCGCAGCAGTGTTTTATCCGTATATTTTCACAAATGCGTAGACACTGGTAAGTAACTTTAGAGGAATCCAACAAGGATCCTCTAACGAAGCATTAAGACCATTGAAAGCGAATGTTAGATTAGGTACTAACTTTCATCTTCTTCCCCAGCATCAGTAGGCACGGGCAGGTCGAGATCCTCGTCAGGGCCGGGTGACGGCACGTCCTCGTCGCGCTGCGGCGGTGAGGGCGCGGCGTTGGGCAGTGACGGCGTCAGCTCGTCTAGTTTACGCTTCAGCGCTCGGACACGGGCTCCGAAGTTTTTGTATGCCTGGAATTTAAGGACTTTCTTTCTGTTCTTCTGTTTTTTTTTACGATATTGATACATAGTTACTGACTCTTGGAACCAATAAATAGTTGGATATGCAGGATAACATTCAGTTAGAATAAACATAATACTGCAGTAAACATGCTAGAAGAAATAGTTCTCAAATTTTTTAAGTACATTATATTAGAATTTTATATTATAAAGCTGAAGAGTTTGTTTGTTTGTTTGAACGCGCTAATCTCCGAAACTACTGGTTCGATTTGAAAAATCATTTCATCGTGTTAGATAGCCCATTTATAGAGGAAGGCTATAGGCTATATACCATCACGCTAAGACACACGGGAGCGGAGCAGTAACCAAAGATGCGGGTGAAACCGCTGGGGACATATAGAATATACTAACTAATATCAGATAGAAGGATTTCTTGGATATGTCAAAATGGAATATTTAACACACTTCTCTATTCATAGAGAGAGGTTTAAAAATAAATTACAGAAATAGTTAAATAATCGAATCATACTGACATAAGCAACAACTTTGACTTCACCCCTCTGAGTAGAATAGTACTGTGTGGCTGACGTAAGCAATGCTAACAAAGCTTCTCTCGCTACTATCTCTCTCTGTAACGCTGCTGTATACCGCTCCACACAAGCTATGCCATCATTCAGCTCCTTCTCTACATCATCTTTATTGCCCCTTTCTGCAAAAGAAATATATTTCTTTACATTAAAAAATCATGATACTATACCTTCAGATTAAATAATACTAAGTACTTTGCAAAATAACAGGAAATACTTCAGCATTAGAATACAAAATAATATTTCTACAAAATAATAGCATAATATTTATTAACATTAATTTGTTCTTTAGGGCTAATTTTGTTACTTTAAGTGCAACTCTAAGAAAAATTTTTGATAGACTGGAGTGGAGAGAGTAAAAGTTGCTTCTGACATGTAGCCGTAATAAAATAGAATATAATAAAAAACCATTAAAGTAAAAGAAAGCAAAGAAAAAGCGAGCAAACCTTCATACAAACCCTTAAGACTGGCCCTTAGTAACTCAGCATCAGATAGTTCCAAATGATTATCATGAATGTCTTTGAGCCTTGAGTCTGTGTCCGACTCCAACACTGCACATTGCTTTATCTTATTAACTAATTGAGTTGGCTGAAAATAGTCCATAAAAATTAAAACATGTTGCTCTTTTACATATTGAAAACAGTGTTTTACCAATTGAACCACTATTGTGACCAGTTTTTGAGTTGTTTTGGATAATATATATTTATGAATCAGTCATTTAAGCGTCTCTGGCAATTTAGTTGAAATATTTTGACTTATGATTTACAATAATGGGAAGAGCTTGTGGCTAAGGAACAGTTGATCGATCAGGTCAGGATCAGTTGTAAGGTTAAGCAACGCTTGACACAGTTGGTCTGTGGATAGATGACTATCTTGTCATAACGAGTTTGTCCGTGGGATTTTTGAGTTGCCTAGGCAACTTGTTGCTGATTTTTAATTAATTTCATAAGTATTAATGAGTTAATTAAATGTTTATGTTTAACTAAAATAATATTTAGTTTTATTGAATTATGCTTACTTGGAATTCCGAGTCATCATCAGTTTTCTTAATGGCACCAGCACTGAGCAAGCCGGTAAGATCCGATAAGAACTCATCATCATATACCGATCTTTGTTCCCATATCTTGAAGATACGGAGTATTTTTGGCCTGACTTTTTCGTCTCTGGAAGAATATGAGTTTTTTACAACTAATTCTTATAAATTCCTTATTTATATTAAAAGTTACTAGGTTACTTTTATTTAATATTAGTATTCAACAATATTGCATATTATTCTTGTACTATAAGGCTATAATATTTACTTAAAATAGGTTATAAAACTATTTTCATTACTCAACATATAATTTGGTATTATTTCACTTCATTGCTTCTAATTTTGTGAAATAAAGCAGAGATATTAGCCTTGAAACTGTTCATTTCTGTATCTACTAGCATTATTATGTAATAAATGGGAAAATACACATTTGTTACATTGTCATTTTGTTTTGTATACACTCAACAAAAACTAACCTGACCAATGGAGTTGCTTTTTGCAAATTGAGCCCCCAGCTCTCCACAAACTCATAGTTCTTCCTCTTACTGTACTGGATGACATCGTTGGCCAAGTAGAACAAAACCAGTCTCTGTTCCACCTTCACTCTTTTCAAAACATTCAACCAACTTGATACTATCTTTTTATGGTGCGGGCGTTGTTTAAGGCACCATGATGATAACCCCTGGATACTCTCCTGAGTATCTTTCAGCTGCATTAAACGTTTTTCAAACGCTAATGTGTTAAACTCCTCAGTTTCACCCATTGTTATCAAACTAACAAAATTATCACTGACACATTATACTTTTCTAGCGTCCCATAACATGACACTCGATACTTTATACTAAGCACTTCTCACAAACACAACCATGATCAAATTATTGCTGATATAAACGCATAAAATCGTAACCACAGAACAATAAAATACTAAATAAACGCAACGAAAAACCGCGTTGTTAGCAGTAATTTAGATAACTATCAAGATGCGCATTGAAAGACGGAATATTATACTCCTTAATCACGGCTTCCACAAATTGTATATAGCAGTTTTATGCTTCGGTTTAAGCCTCCAAACACTAAACAAATACAGCGAAATTAGAAATTATTACAGAACTATATTGCCAAAGACAACAACCGCCATTTTCTCTATTAATAGTTTTTAGAGTTTGCAGCACAGCGGAAGGGCACAGGTATATTGCTCGTATTCAGCCTATTGTAAGTAACGAGTAAATACTTGGTTGAAAGGTATTTAAATAGTTTTTTTGTTTTGTTGTTCTGAGTCAACATTAAACTAAACTATCACCCCTATTTTAAAATTTAACACACTGATACATTGCTCACTAAACCAAAAATCACAACTTCATATTATATTCTTGCTTCATCTGCCTGGTCTTCCCCCAATTATTTTTTGGGTCGGCTTCCAGTCTAACCGGATGTAGCTGAGTGCCAGTATTTTATCATAGTAATCGCCAGAAGTGAAAAGGTTTGAGACCTACGTTTTCAGCATTGTGTGACTAAAGGTTGACGAAAAAGAAGAAGCCAGTTACTTGGGCAACTCTTAAGCCCTTTAGCTCTTGGTTAGATCAATTGTCCGAATTTCTGGCTTCTACTACTGACTACTCGTAATGACTAACGCACCACTTTAACGTTTCTTCCGAAACACGGAAGAATACGGAATGACAAAACGGTCACCAATCCACGAATCGATCGATCTCCTCCTAATATGCATTATTTTTGTTTGATTCACTCAAACAAAGCAAAAAGTTTTCTTTTTCACCATTTCCATACCTAGTAATAGAAAATACAACAAACAAGTGGTAATTACATGAAATGTTACTATTTATTAGTTTTGCAAATGTTTAATGTATTTCTTTCTGAAAATAGTAAGTCTACACAAAGGCCAAATTATATATTATCGTCAATGTTCTTGTTCACGGAACAGATAATTATACATAATATCTTGTTGCTTGTTTTCATAAATATTATTAATCTGTGGTTGTTTTTTTTTTAATTCTACAACCTCTCTCTTATTAGTCTGTGTATTTTCCTTATATTTTAATTATTTTATCACTATTTTACACGCAAACGAACGACGGTCAGTCAGTGAGTTTATGACTCAGTGCAACTCAGACTCAGTGGTGAGTGCAGTGGTGCACACTACGAGGTGAATAATATTGTGTTTAGAAAACACGATGAAATAATATCCCTTTTATATAATATTGTATAGTGTATTTATTATTGTTGAGCATTCCATCCAAAAGCTTTGGGTAAGTACCAACAACAGTTATCATTTTTTTTACCTCATATTACACAATTTAAATTGATGTGAGTCAGGCATCTAATCTACAAACTTTTGATAACTAATCTATTTTCGATAAATGTATAAAGGATAATACTTCTTTATTTAATATTATCCTTTATAAATTATTTATCGTTTCTTATATATAGGCACCCAAAACATTACTTGAGTAATAATTGAGTATAAACAATTGCCGGTGCGGTACCTAGTAGGTATGTTACTCCCTACAAACGTTTTCTTTTTTGTTTTCGCTCGCTCGTATGCATTCAGTTAGAGAGGATAGTTAATTAGTTAAATCATTCGCGATTTCTCGTTTTTCGGAGAGCCAGTTACATGTAGGTACCGCCTAGGCGCGGCCTAGCCTTGAGGATCGCAGTGGGTGTACAATTTGTTTCGCGCCGTAGCTAGGTACTTATTTTTGAATTCGGTGAAAACCAGATTGGTATGATGAATCATCTATGTGAATAATTCAATGTTTGTACAGACATCTAATTAATTTGTTGTGCTTTTAATTTAGATGTTAAAGCTTTGCGATTTCTTTATTTTGTACGACAGGTAGGTATGTTTGAGGTTGGTATATACGATAGGTTGAAGATTATTTTGTACATTTGATGAGATTTTGTTTACAAGCCAAAAAAGTGTGAGTCAACTGCTGTTAGTGACGCAATTTTCGTATATTCTGCTTATATTCTGGTACTTAATGATTGTAGACATATTTCGTGATGCTAGTAGTAGGTACCATTTACATTTTGAAATCTATCGGTAGGACATAACTACGTAAGCACCCGCTTTGAAATGTCATGTTCTCTATTTATTCCTATCGTTTTGTAAGAATGCATACATATTTCTTTTATATCCCATCTATTTTTTTTTCTGTGAGGATTAATTAGAATTTACTAAACATACCTGTTCTTTTTTTAAATCCAGTTTATTATTTATCATCACTACAGAATAAAAAAAGTCGCTTTCTCTGTCCCTATGTTCCTTTGTATGCTTAAATCTTTGAAACGGCGGATTTTGATGCGGTTTTTTTTAATAGATAGAGTGATTCAAGAGGAAGCTTTATACATATGTATAATAACATCCAGTAAGTAGTGGAGTAGTACTGTTATTTTTGAGGTTTCTAATGTGATGTCGTAAATAATTTCATTTTTTCCGCTAACATTGCAAACGCAGGCTGAACCCTATGAGTTTTATCAAAATAATGTACTAAGTATTGTACACATTGAAAAGGTCTACAGAAAAGTCCATGATGGTATATGTCTATCTCTTATGGATAACCCACAATAACCTTTTTTTGTCATTTACTTTTTATGACAAATAATGGCTAATTTTCGAAACGATTTTAACCAATACAGCATTAACCTTAACCAATTAAATACCTTGAATACATTGTTCGTTTAATATAGATCTATATGGCTCTTTACACCGAAAATATTCACTTAAATCAAGTGATTATTTTCGAAGATATTACAGATTTAAAAATTGCGGGACGTACGTTTGCGGCGGTATCGGCCGGCCGGTATGTTTTTATATACAACGTTCACAGTTTTTCTGTAGTGTATTTAGTATTGCACCCGTGCGAAGCCGGGGTGGATCGCTAGTTTAGATATAAAAAATACTATGAAAATCAATGCATATATTTTAAACCCAGAATACCTGTCAATTGTTTTACTTGACGGCCGCGTAGTTCAGTCATGTTGGATTTTCAAAAAAACAATTTCAGTTATAGGTATCACTATTATCGAATAGAAACGATTTATAAATAAAATAAAACATTAAAAAAGTATAACAATATCGAAAACTTCAATTGCTAAGCGAGGGTAGTTAACATTCATTCTTGACATGTACCTCGAAAACTAGAGGTGTTGGATACACATACTAATGTTTGGAACTTTTTATCTATGACTCATTTTAACTATCGGTTTAACGGTTTTACCAAAATCGTGAAACGCATTATAATGAGGATAGACAAGCCGATTGTTCAAGGAAAAAAATACATGTGATATATGATGATAAAAATTTCCTGCTTGCAAATTCTCTTTTATAAAACTACTGTTTCAAGAAGTTTAGTTTCTAAAGTATTCATAACAATGTCTCTTTTTTTCAGACTCCACCAAGATGGTTATACTGACGGAAAGCAACTTAGGCAAGAGGCAAAAGGAATTGAACGAGATAGTGAAAGAAGCCGCAGCCAACCATGTAGAATTCGATCAAATAAAAGACACGCCCGAGGAGTCTGATGTAGACAAATTATTCAAAATAGATCTTGCATCCAAGTACTTGAACATCGAATACATCATCGACATACTTAAATCTGGGGATAGTTTATACATATCCAGAGCTCTCAAATGTGGCTGGCTATATGGCGACGATTTCGCCATAGTTATCAATGCTGATAATCTTCACAAAAACGTCATGCCGTTCATGTCTATCAAAATGAAGAAAAAACTATTGACAGCAATTTCTATGCATGTCAGAAATAAAACGAGAGCAGCTGAGTTTTGCAACTATTGCATGGATATGAAATACACAAGCATTGCTTTAAAATTCCTTAATTTTACCAATGAGAACTTTAAGTTGGAAATGATAACAAGGGAGCCTATACTTCTTGATATGATAACTGACTCTGGAAAAGAATATCTCAAGAACTTCATTGGTCTTTCTTTCACTTTGGCAGATGCGTATGTAGCGACATATCCTGAAAATTGTAGAATGCAAGCATTTCGAAAACTTAGCTATTTATATACGGTGTCTGATATCAAATATTTGGATCTCTTTGAGAAATATGTGGTTTTACCTTTTGACAACCATACCATTTTAAGTTTACGTATTTCTAAAAGCATAATGAAACAGCATAAGGATAGAGTTCTATGTAAACCATCACTTTACGTAAAAATTCTTCATAAAGCTGCTATGAAAAAATATAGTACAGAAGAAGATGCAAAAATATTCGCAGTTGCCGTGTTACATGATGATGTCAAAAGTTTTTGGGATTATAACTATTGCAACCAATATAAGTGTCTTTTTGATAAAATTCAAGATGGGAAATTTGAATTCGCGAAGCAGATATTTTCAGCGAAGTATCCAGGTGAAGAATTTGAAACTCATTTTTACTTCCATGAGAAGCAGTTCTACCATTTAATGACTACAGAAGAAAAAGAAACATGGGCTCTTAAACAGTTAGCTAGTGAATCAGAAATTCTCGGAGCAGGCAACGATTATAAATGGTACAAGTTTGTCAATTTTGGAAAGGCTTTTGAAGAAATGAAAAAGTTTGTGTTAATCACTCCGGATACTACTAAACGGGCCGATATGATGTTTGTCTTGGTTGATACTGCAAAAACCCAACGCGATTTGGAAAAGCTTCTCAAACATTACTACGAGAGGCATGCTAATGAGCAAGACTACGTCAAAGAGAACTTCCTTGACAGGATATTGCAGAGTTTTAACGTTTTCGAGTTCGATGACGATTGCTGGTCGGCTTGGAATAATATGTTTCACAACCTCAACGTTTACAGAATTACAGACTATACCAGAAAGACTGAATACAAGATCATCGCCCTAATATACCATATAATTAAACAAAAAGATGTACCTACGGCCATTATAAATCACATCCATTCGCAATTTTCATTTTATACATTAAAATATTATACGGATAAGCTAAAAAAAGAGGAACAAGAAATGGTTTACCAGTATTTATTTGATTTTTATATGGATGAAATCAGGAAAATTGCAAATGCACGTTATGGTAATAGTATAAGGATTCATCTAAGAAAATATATTCATTCCATGCTAGACCTATTATATCATTATGACAAAACTAAACTGGATTGCCCAGGACTACTTAACCGCTATATGAAAAGAGATTGGAACGAATTTTGTTATCACAGTTTGCTAGCAGAGCCTTCAGTGCCCCCGATAAGTCAGGTGGATTTGTTACGTGATTTAAAGAAAGACGCAAAACTACTTATTAAACATCGTCCAGAAGTGGAAGACAATATCCATAATTGCGTCGGATACCGTCTTAGCCAACTACTGAAGAAACTGAAAATATATTTCTCAAATGACATTGCAAAGGTTTACCTCAATTTATTTAATAGGTTATTAGTCGAAGAAGATCAGTTTTGTTTAAGAATTGCTAATGCCGCAGCACATGGCATTTTTCAACTAGGGGATGAGAGTTTAAAAGTTGATATTATGAATAAGTATGCTCCAACAGAAGCAGTTATTAACCACCATGATATCAAGGAGAAGTTGTTATGGACTCAGAAAGCCATATGTTCACAAGCTTACTACTCGCGCCCTCCTGTGCCCCTCACAAGTATGCTCTTGTACATAAAAGGAGACTACGTACATTTTTGTTTACCAATGTTCTATTCCTACTTATCTAACCTGCCACGTCCACGCTGTATTGAATTCGTTGAAGCCCTACTAAATACAGCAATATCAATCCAAAAGCACAGCATACGAATCGCTTTTGAATGCTTCGATCCTGAAAATTTAAATACATTAGTATTGAAAGCTTGGAAAAAGTCGAAAAACGTTTCGCTAAGGCACATCATTTTCAAAGCGCTCCATAAGAAAATTAGTACTTTTCCAAAAACTCATCATATATTGTTTGACACATTAAAAACAATTGCATTGACTATTGGACAAGATGATAACGATGAGATATTTAATCTTCTTGTTTCGTGTGAATTGCCTGAACCGATGATGCTAGAATGCATCGAGATCGCTTGGAATGTGGTGAGCCAATTACCGCCAAAGGAAGCAAACCTCGATCGCATGAGTTCTGTAATACGAAACGTGTCTGAAAACGTCAATATAATTCGGCCAGATTTTGTTCGTGGTATTATAGACACATTTTTGTCAACGGTATTTAAACAGGCAGAAAAAGGAGAGGAAGAAGACAATAAACAATCAGCATCAGCTCTCTACTTAATTGACAACAAATGGGATCTTGCAGCAAAATACATAATAAATATAAAGGATAAAAATGATCTTCAAAATAAAACTGAACTGGCGAAGCACATATTAAACGAGTGTATAATCCCACAGAAGTCCGGAACTCTTGAAAACAGACGGAGATTGCTTAAAACTGCTTTGGGCTTTGTCAGTAATCTTGAGTTCATAAGTTACGATCAGGAAATTGAGCGCTATGAAAATGTTAATATCTTGATGCAATTTGTACTGAAAACATTGCAAGACAGCTTGCAAATTGAATATATTTATAGGAACATATGGAATTTAAGAGTAGGAATCCTAGCGAAAAATATTATAACGGCCAATAAAAAGCTCGTAGGCCCGGAACAGGACAACAGGGATGCCATCAACGTGGTTGTAATGTCATTTGCTAAAGAACTGTGTAACTTGATCAAAGAGTTAATTGAAACTGGATTGTACTTCAATTCATTCATAGAAAACATTGCATGTACAATTATAAATAAACTGAAAAGGATAAAGGTCAATTCAGATATGAAAATCAGAACTTCGGCTATGATGAATATGTTGTGTTTGGGAATAATGTCGTTTGGAATTCCTGAATTTTACTTTCTTGTACTATATCTTTTGCCGGAAAGTTGTAATCCCGAACAAGATGAAAACTATATAACGGCTGTTACCATGTTATACAATGTCGGTAACAAAGAAATCCGCTGCAAATTGTATGAGAAACTGAGCAACTCAGATTATGAAGTTATTAATTTAATTCAACAATAAGTGTTAGATATTTAGAACTGTTATTGTTTGTAAGCTGTTTAAATGTGCCTTTATATTTATTATTACACTGTTTTATGGAATTAGAAGTGTGTTTTTTATGCTAAATAAATTATCTCAAATAAACCTTAGCGGACCCTTATCAGAATTCATAGACTAGTGTACCAATAGAACGAACAATGCAATAGATAAAACAAAAAGGAATTTGAATAAAACATCTGAAGTAAATTTTTATTCTGCGAATTTAATCTGTAATCTACACAAAAATGCAACGTTTATCAATATCCCGTATAAAAAATAAGTACAACAACAAATTTAATATCTACGACACGTTACTATTTAGAATGAAGCTTCTTTACTTGTTAATCAACTCCGTGTAACATAATGAAGGATTAATATCTACATGGAATGTTATGCGCGGTCTTTTAGCTTAAAATAATATCTGTATTTCGAAGCCACGTGACCGTCATGAGTAATTAATATAGTAAAATGATTCGACAAACGAATTTGGTTTTGATTGATCGAATTAAATCATAAAAGATTATCGATTTGGGGGTCGATTGTGCAATATAATTATTTAAATTCAATTTCCTTCCTTGTAGATAATAATCGATCAAATACAACAAATACTTTTTGTACCGCAAGATTTATAAAAATGGAAGTGATAAAGAATAAAACATGGAGGAGCTTAAAATAGATTAAGATAAATGGATTGTGAATATACCTAATGATGTAGTCGTAATATGTGGCACTGTGAAAATTTAAGAGCAGAAGGATAAAATGGAAATGTGTTTCCAAACTAAATAAACTTCAGTGTAAAATATATAAGAAAACTTTGAAGAGGGAATATATTTAGAACAAATTAGTTAGGCGATTATGAAAAAGATTTGAATAGAGCCGTAGAAGAGTCATCAAAATTGTTGTCATTCGAATTTTAGTAACTTTGATGACTAATTTATGGTTGACCATTCATTATCATCATCATCATCTCAGCCATAGGACGTCCACTGCTGAACATAGGCCTCTCCTTTAGATCTCCACACATACCTGTTGGAAGCGACCTGCATAATTTTGACCATTGCTAAATATTAATGTATACATATTTATATCGGGACACCTTTTTTCACACACGGTCGGTCGGCCCTATGTAAGCTATTAATTAGCTTGTGTTATGGGCGCCAACACAACTTATAAATTACATATATTTTACATATATATTATATATTTATAAATACATATTATAACACCCAGACCGGGGCCAACAAGCATGCTCATCAGACAAATGTCGACCGTGCCAGGAATCGAACCCGGGACCCTTAGCATGGCAGTCTGGCGTGGTAACCATTGCGCCATCCGGGTCGTCTAATGAAATACTGGTCATTCTAATGAAAACTTTAATATCGGCTCCTCCTACGGCTGTATTCAATGTACCTAACACTACACGATATTTTAAATATGATACAAATCAAAGAAGGATGGATAGCGATTTAAAAGCTTCTGTGAACAATGGACGTCAAATTTCAATATTCCATAACATACGTTAGCAACACAATTTAACAGTATTTAGCTGTGTCTGACGTAAATTCATCATCTGCTATAACCAAACTTGATATTTGATTGATTATTTTACAACACTGATGTTAAAAAGGTTGGATCAAATTATAAGCAATTGACTCGATCCACGTTAACTTCAAAAATAAGGCTAGTAGTAAAGTAGGTACGGGTATAAGTCAACGTATTTCGTTAATAGCAGACGATAAATCCACGTGCACCATTAATTAATAACAATTACAACGCTAAATATTCATACGCTAAGCTAACGATATACAAAACTCTTTGCCTATAAAAAGCTCAACTAAATCTATTTACTCTATCATAAAATACGATAAAAATAATTACTCTCTTCTCTTCGAAATACATAGTTTAGAAACATTGCGTTTAAATATTATGCTAAAAATATCTGATCACAGAGCAGTGAGAAATGGAGTGAAAAAAAACCTTATAATTAATAGTTGACAGATTGAAATATTTAAGTCCAAAATTATTGTTGACACACCATGGACAACATTAATAAAAAAAAAAAAAATACCAATCTCCCATTTGATTAGGGAATTGAGTCTAATTTGTCAGAAAGCATGATTTTATGATCGAAATGCCCACTCCACTTCTTAATAATCTGTACGCTTGATGCACTTCACAACAATAGCATAAAAATTAAGGACTAGACGAGACGACAACCTAAGATAATAATACTTCGTAAATACAATTACAATGGATATAATTATGTAGCTAAAATAAAATTTGTTACAATGTTAATTGACAGTGCTATGAGCGATTTGTAATAAAAACTAACAGAGAAAAGATGGGAGCTGCCTTCGTCTAAAATTTTTCGATATATCTATAAGTAGCTAGGAACTAATTTTATGTTATGTTAGCTGTGTTATAATCAAAAGAAACAATTTGGACTTGAGGCTAATTTCTATATTTCGATGCGAAATTATCCTCAACCTCATTCAATAAAAACTTTTTTAAACTCTTAAAATCTTTTGTAGCACTGAAGCTACACAAGTTTTTAGTACTTACTAACAAAAACACATCCATGATCCAGAATGTAGTTCGTTACATTAGCCTTTTATCAAAGGATCAAGATTCAAAATGGCCGAATGAAAATTAATATATATTTTCTATTGACGTTGCTTTCGAAAAGCTGATGAAATAATTTAAGTTACCCCAAAAATTCTTATGTAACTTTTTCTTTTTCTAAACCCAAGTTTTAATATAATGAACCGTACAACAACATGTCACAAGTATTGCAAAAACAAAATGGAAGACCTTCTTATTTTAAAATGTTACAAAAACATTGGATACACTTCGGATAACTTTCATAGTTCCAAGATTGATCCAGATTTATGTTTTATTTATAGCTAATTATGGTCGCGATTATGACATGTCAATAATATACGCGAACTATCCTACGTACAATAAGGAGTGAAGTAGTTCTAGCTGTGTTAAAAAGAGTACTACAGTGTTACACATTGATTACTAGATAGTTCTATTTACAGGCCGACCGGGACGTGGAAAGGAACGTTGTAAAATTATGATGCAGCTAGAAATCGCTTGTTGGCGAAAAATGTAAGGTTTTGTTCTCCAACGATAGAAATGTGTTTCTATTATGTAATAAATCCAAATTGCACTTACAATTGTCAAGAATATATTTTTCGAATTTGCCAAAAAGTTATTTATCATATACCAAATTTAATCTTATCATCAAATTTTATCATGTTTTATAACTTATATATATTATGTTCGCTGTAAAAAAACATGTTGGCATGCTTATTGATGCTGCATTGCAGAGTTTATTCTTTCATTTTT
This sequence comes from Heliothis peltigera, assembly GCA_958496145.1. NCBI lineage: Eukaryota > Metazoa > Arthropoda > Insecta > Lepidoptera > Noctuidae > Heliothis > Heliothis peltigera. Next base: position 3,034,532 of record OY292345.1, on the reverse strand, counting down.
AAGAAAATTCTACCATCCCGGTCAGTTTCAAAAAAAGCATAAAAACAATAAAATAACGATCAAAAGTACAAAGAGCAACTCGAAATTATTGTCGGACGATTGCTTTTGATGAGACAAGCTTAGGAAACTATATGTATGTATTGCGGTACACAGAACCTTAGAACAAAAACATCAACGGCTGAACGTACTGGCATCTTTAACGTACATGGAAACTGTCTTTTTAGTGCCAGGTAATTTTTTTAAACTGTTAGGCCTGTAATTTTATACTTTCATTTAATTAATATTAGTTTCAATAGAACTTGTTGTCAAGAAATATATATTTTTTTTAAGTTTTTCTCATTTATTTTCAGCTTGTGTTGAATGTCGCTCATTTTAAAAATATAGACAATATATTAAATAAAATATTAAAAATTATATACAAAACTGGATATATTCTAGAGCAAAATTATAGCAGATTTTTCGTTACCAGTTTCCGAACAAAAATAGCCAGTACGACTCAGCGCTATAACATCGAAAAATGTCATCGAAACACGTAAAAATACATCAAAAAGCCTTACACTCCACACGAGATGTGTCTGATATCTTTTCTTTTAACCGTACCTATCACAAAACTTTTTGTTACCACTTTACTTCAATATAAATACGGCATTAATTCCAGTACTGTTTAGAGGAAAATGAGTATTATCTTAAGGACTTAAAGTTCATTTTCGATTGATAAATTATTCGCTGTTATTTCCTCGTCGTTGGCTTTAGTAGATTAGTACCGTCACGTTTTTTTGGTCGCTGTCGGGGCCGTAGTCAGATTAGTTAGGACGAGTTTTACTTATATTGTAGTAAAAATAGATAAGGCTGATTGAAAGCTGATAATTGTATGCCTTATAATTTCACACAGATGTACATACCTACTTTTTAATACATTTTGAAAATTTTTAAAGTGATTAAATAATTCTACATAACTAGCTAGGTTGATAATACTGTCCGGCTAATACAGATTGCCCCCTTAAGTTAGCAATCAACACGTTTCGCGATCGCAACAGTACTGAAAATAACGCCCAAAACTCCCAAGCAAAAACACGCTTACAAAATTTGTACTTCGAATAAATCGAGAACTTTCCACAACACAACGTTAACATACTGTTAACTACTAGAAATGAATGTTAAATAAACTAAACGAATCCTACGTTAATATACATTGTATGTCTATACTATGCTATAGTGTATAACAGGCGCTAACTATTAACTAGCTAGGTTGTACTCCGTTCCATGTATGATGTTTCATTTTGTTGAATAAATGCGATTTAATAAGAATAAAGGAAAAAAAAAATTGCTAAATTATAGTGTATTTAAAACTTTTATAAATTTAAAACGTTGTAAAAAACAATAAAACCATTTTCTATGGTACTTTTTATTTAATTTAAATTCATATTTTGTAAACGTAATCGGCATCGCCTCTCCTCGAAGATCAAACTTTTTATATTTATTTCATGCAGTTGATAATTTCCTTAATGTCTTGTATCTCAAAATTTCATTTTTTTCTACGTATTAAATATAGACTTTCCGCTGATGAGCATGAGGTTGCATTTCCAACTAATGGTCGAATACAGACTTGCAAATTTTTGTACCAAGAACTATGAATTAAAATGACAACAATTTTATAATTAGTAAGAAATCTCAAAATATAACCACCAGTATTTTTATGAAGCTGAAAAATTTAAGATTTTTTTTTAAATATCGCGTTTATTCAACAAAACGAAATGCAAGAAGGACTAGGGGAGCATGTACAAAAGGTGGTACCATTCTACGTGGAGCGCGGTTTGACGTCGTCCACTTGTATCAGCTGTTCTATCGGGATGAGGGACAGCTCGCCGCCTAACATCGGCGCTGGGAGACCCTGGACACAGTTACAGTAGTAAGTTAAGATTAGTTTTTGTAAAAAAATGTATTTCTAATGGCTAGGAATGAAATATGGCACTAATGTATTTGCCCACACACAGGGCCATGTTGCGTACAATGACACGCGTTTTGGTCTTGCACAGATCAGTCATTTACTAATGTCATGTAGAAGAAGGAGATCGCAAGCTACGGAAGATTCTGAATTCCCGTGTCAAGTGAAATAAGAGTTCGGCATGTCTTTTTGTTCTGAGAGAATTTCCCTCGTTGCTGCTCTATGGATCCATTTATATTGTAAGAATTTCTCCGTTCACGTTATTTTGTGGGTTTGTTGGGATATTTGGCAGTCATTACGGGTAGTCAGAAGCCAGAAAGACTGACAACCAAACTTAGCAAGAGTCATTGGGTTGCCCGGGTAACTGGCTCCTAAACCCAGTCACGTGAGTGTCAGTGGTCAGATCGGTGGTCACATGTTAAATGGTACTCGGCTCCAACATAGCTGACAAAAGCGTGAGCTGGTGTTGCAACAAGAGTGTAGTGTACAGTAGTCACCGCGGGCTTGTCGGGCGTGTGCGGGTGCGCGGCGGCGGCGGCCTCGCGCGCGCGCCGCAGCCCCAGCGAGAACACCGCCACCGACCGCACGCGCTTCACCAGCGCCGCCTTCGCGCGGGACCGACCTGAGCAGTACGACAGCTTCGATACTAATTCACTAAGGGACAGTTTCACAGGTTGCTGATAAGTTCCAGATATTTTATCTAGCAGATAATTTCATACAAATTCTGCTCCATTTTTTAATTTATCTGGTAGATAGTGTAGAGGGTGGCTATCCGTAACTTGTGAAACTGGCCCTAAGAGTAAAGAAATTTTGATTAAACAACAGGCATGCGCGTATGCATTTTGTACATCAATGAAGTCAGTTTACTTTCAAGTAAATATACACAGTTTATTCAGTTCATTATGCAATGGCATGCAGTTGACGCTGTGACGTCATCAGTAATTTTTACACTCTGATAAAGGAAAAACAAGTAGGAGAAAAAAATCTGAGCTTAAACAAAGCCCCTATAGTGTACGTCGTCGAATTAAAAGAGAAGTGTGTTATATGTTATCAACTAACTGCCTTTATCTTTAGGTTTATCGTCCTCGCTGGAGGTGGCGCTGGCGTCGATAGAAGGCGCGGCGGACGGCACCGCGTTCAGGTCGGGCTCCGAACCGCCCGCGCTCACACTGCCTGATAACTCCTGGGAATACGTACAAGAACATTAAGGAAATTCGAAGATTGCATACCTCATGTAGTCCTAAAATTCCTCGATATTTTTACACTCTGCGTTATTTTTGATTGGCGTCGCTTCATGTATCAAAATTCAAAACGTTGAAATTGAACATAATGAAACTTGAAAAAAAATATATTAAACTTGCCTCCGCCAGAGATTATTCCGGACATACATACAGACAAAAAATCTAAAAACTAGATTTTTGGATTCGATATCGATTGTAGATCACGCCCCAGTTATTCTTTTAAAAAAATATTCAATGTACAATTTTGATTTTTCTACAATTGTATTACATGTATAGATAGTATCTATAAAACATTATAGACACACCGCGTTATTAATTTTTTCTTCATGCATGACCATCATTTTTTGGATAAGGATGAATTTTATTTCTATATCGGGATTTAAGACGAAAACATGTGCAGAAGTTGCAGTAGAAGTTGTATATCAATTCCATTCGTTACCTGCAGCGTGGGGTTGACGAGCGGTCGATGTTGCGCGGGATGCGGGATGCAGTGCGCGGACCTATGCAGCGGCTCGTCTCTCAGCCCTCGCACACCCAACAGAGATAGTGGAGCACCCAGGACCACTTCCTACAAGTGTTTTGTAGTTTTACAACGATTGTAGAACAAATTCGAATGGATGATTAAATGTCAACCTTATCGAATGCAAAATGTAGTTTTATTTTTGGGAAAATTTTGCAGGGCTGTTATTACTATTTTAGCTACCATATCAAAGGCTACCATATCAATGAAAGAGTAAGACCCTGTTTCACCACCTACGAATAAAACAGACTTTATTTTGTGTATTTGGTAGATAATTTCATACAAATTCTGTTCCATTTTTTAATTTATTCGATAGATAGTGGATATTCGGACATTGTGGATTGCCCTTAATGTTTGTTCATTCTCCCCTTTTTGAAAAAGTCTTTTCCATAGTGTTCTTTCAACTCCACTTGGGTCAATGAATGCAAATATCGCTCTAAGACACACAACAGATAATTCAAATTGCGAAGACAAAGCTCAAGATCTTGTTAAAATTAATTATGGAAGAATAACTAACAACAAAATCACTAAGATCTCTACCTTACGTCGCATAGGCTTCGTGGGGCTGACGTCCTGCAAAGTCTGTAGCGACCCCGTCACTGTCACGGGCGGTTCGGTCGCCGTTATAGACGCGGCTTTAGGCCTGCAATATTAATTTACACAACATCAGGTTTACTTATGAGGATTGAAGCCTATAAGCTCTTTGGAACACAGAGTAGGTTACAAATGGAGTGCTTAGTGTGAAGGATTGCTAGATTTTATTGCCTTTATATATTATTGCGTATATGCAATAGAATTAGAAGATGCGTTACTTATTTTCTACGAAATCCATTTGTTTTGTAAAAAACACTGGAATATGTAGTATTATTTGTTTTTCTTCATACGGCTATAGTCACTAAGGGTGTAACCAGACCTATCGATCGACCGTCAATCGACGCCTTCGGTCGTTTGTAGCATGGATTCGTCGACGCTATAAGTATGGAGGAAAATATCGATAGTCGTCGACCATTCCATTTTAACATCGATATGTAGCATCTATCGACAGTCGATCGATTAGTCTGGTAACACCCTAAAACGTGACTTTTAAAAATTGATACTGACAACAACACTTCAAAAATCATGAAAAGGACAAAGTCGTTTAATCACATGCTTTCATACCTTCATTCATTCTTTTGTAGTTTGCACATAAGCACTCCATTTGCTTATCAATCCGTGTAGTGGAAAAAGGAAATGTGCTCAAAGTTAGTTACAGTGTTCTTAGGGGCAAACTCGAAATTGAAGTATATATTTATTTATTAAATACAAGTATGTACAGCACATAGGATGGCATTATATGAGTGATGGCTAAGCAGAGACAGACGCACACAGCTGTTCATATTACCTTTTGTATCGCGGAAAGATAGTCGCCAGATACATATTGATCGACAGGTCATATGAATAAGGTATTTATTTTTATAAATTTTGTGGATTTGTTTGTTAAAGTATTTACAGTAGTAAAATGAAACTTTCAGGGACTTATTTACATAATAGGCGAATATTGGTCATAGCTCACTTAAGCGGCTCCGCTCCCGCCAAGCAATAATATTATCATTCAAATATGGGCTTTAATAATCGCTCTTTTTTATGTACTATTCATAAGCAACATTTTGTGTGTGCGCTTGCGCAAAAAAAAAGATTTTTCTTTGTTTCTTAAAATAATTTGCCAGACAGTTAGCTAACAAGCTTATTTCCGTGAGAGTCTTCAGTACTTAATATAAATTACATATACATATTTGAGTAATATTTTTGCCAGGCGAGAGAAGAGTCGTTAAAGTGAAATATGACCTAATATTTCCCATGTTCTATAGCAGCTGTGGTTGTGTTCAACGTATATGAATGGACATTTATACAGCCAATTGAAAAATGACCTGTCAACCTTCATACTAGGAAAAGATACAAGAAAAACTTCCATTACGGTTACAAAGAGATTTATTGCAAATAAAAACTTAAATATCAAAAAACAAGCCAAAATAGTGTTAAGGAATAAAACTTATTTAAATAATATATCGCTACACACCCATCCATTTAATACTTGTGCCAAATTAACTGAAAACAAAAAATAAAAGTAAATTAAAATTTGGAGGGTAGCTGGCAAGCGGTATTTACTGCCCATGATTGATCCTAAACGTGAATGACGTAACACAAATACATTTTCTGCTACTCAGACTATTTTTGTGTACTATACACATACAAAAGCACACATTTAAGAAACACATACCAAATTATCTTTTTCAAACCACAAGTCTAACGACTATAATACAACTAAAATGATTACTTTCAATTAACTTATTCCATGTCAATGTAAGCAGCAATACCAAATCATTACACAATACAAGCCATTATTAATGGCAACACCAACCATATGTAGCTATGCTAACACGTCCCGAAGGAACTACTTCCCACACACAACCGGATTAGTGCCCTATTTTTGAAGTTAGATCGCAATCTATATGTTCTTAATTTCAACCCATTTCGTTCAGCGTTTAAAGTCAGATTTGGATGTTTGTCCATCCAGCATCACGTATATTTATAATTAGTATAGGATTTCTAAATTCCTGAACTGAACTGTTCCTTAGTTACATTGGCAACAATTTTTACATCGTCTCATTAAGTAATCACGTCTTGTTCAAGGTTCTAAACTTAGAACCATAATTCTACCCTTACCCCCACCCCCCTAAGTTTAAAGGTACCACTTACCTGAAAGGCGGTATTTCAGGTATCTTGCCAATGAAAAGTTTCTTTTTGTCGACAGACTGGTCGCCAGCCGGCTGTTTCGGGGTCGTGGGGGTGACGGTCCGCGGCGTGTTGCGCGCTGACGGCCGAATGTCGTCTTGGCTTGTACATTCCGACTTGAGGAAAGCATTTGATAGGTTAGAATAAGGCATTCCCAATAGATACTCATTTTTTTATTGCATTGTACAGACGCCAGCACATCAAGCTACCCGAAACTTAAATTAACCCAATCAACTTTGAACATAATGCTTCAGCGATAAAGTTGAAAATCTATTAAGGAAATTTGATAGATTCTATTAACTTGATATGCTGGCGTCTATACATTTTACAAAAATAAGTAAAAAATACAATATGAATCCCGTCGGGCACATAAAAAAATAGAAGAGAAGAAGATGAACAGAATTTCACCAACTTATGTTGAGGTATCTCTTGATTACAGTTATTTATGGTACATATACCTTCCACCGTATATTAGGGAGAAATAGCTTTTAATCCACAAGCCCAACATAGAAACACCATTAATTTTATATATTATATTTATTATCTAAGAACTTTAGACGCCCAATAGACAGAAGAAACAAATATATTATTAAAACGTGCTTTACCATAAGCGGCGCGTGCGCATTCTTGATAGCTTCTCGCCTTTGGAACTCGACTTTCGCCATCTCAGTGGCCAGCCAGGCGGGTATCTCTGGTATTGCGATGCGCAATGCTAATACTATTACCAGAATCACGTGCTGAAAGAAAAAAAAAATAACTAGCAATATAAGAAACTGAAGTGGTAAGTTCTAGTGATCATGAAAATAATATTTATTAATTTTATTTATATATCATGACATTCTTAATATTGAACTTGTATTTTTTACGCTTAATTTTTACGCCTTCTATAAAAAAATTATAATAGAAGATGGCGGCCAACGTCAATTCTAATGGCCTTAAATTGCATTTTCACATTAATGTATGATTAAATTTTCATTGCAGATGAAATATTTTTTTACATTTAAATAATCCCTGCATACAAAATAGCAGGTTACCTCTAAGGCCACAATGACTAGTATAGTCTGCGCGGGAGTGGCGTCTGGCAGCATCCTGTGCACCGGGCCCGACAGACCTATCAGCGCGCAGTTAACCAACACGGCTACTGCTACCATTGCTTCCATTGCATGCTGAAAGAATAATAATGCATTTTTTATTATTTACTAGTTTCCGCTCGCGGTTTCTCCCGCACCTAGAGAGAACGATTTCCCGCACATAGACAAAAATGGCATTGCGTGGTTTTATACGCTTTTCTTTTCAAAGAAATCACTATTAAATAAGGGTTGACAGCCTATGTTAAATTTTAAAGGCAAAGCTAATGAAAGATACTGGAGATGTTTATAAATTAAATAATGGTAGGCACGGTTTTAGATCATGATTTATTTAATGAAACTTCGTACCTATAGATCAAAATTCATGCCCATAAATTCATTAGTAAATAAAGGGCGAAGTTTTTGCAAAAACATATGGATACTCCTGACAAATTAATACCAAACCAAAAAAACCTAATAAAAACTGAAGAGTTTGTTTGCATAAACGCATAAAAGGTAATATCAAGAACTAGCTACTGGTTAGATCTGAAAAATAAATAATGTTAGTGCAGTATTAGATAGCCCATTTATTGAGGAAGGCGATATATGTGAGAACTAGCTGTCCCCAGCGGTTTCACCCGCATCTTTGGTTACTGCTCCGCTCCCGTGTATCTTAGCGTGGTGGTATATAGCCTATAGCCTTCCTCGATAAATGGGCTATCTAACACTGAAAGAATTTTTCAAATCGAACTAGTAGTTCCTGAGATTAGCGCGTTCAAACAAACAAACAAACAAACAAACTCTTCAGCTTTATAATATTAGCATAGATTAGGTCCCATGAGACGCGGATAAAACCGCTGGCAGAAGCCAGTCATTATATAAACACTTCAGCATCAACGTACCTGCCAACTGCCGATGCTCTTGACCCGTTCCCCGAAGGGGCGCTGCGCGACGTGGCACAGCTTGAAGGCGTCGGCGCGGATCTCGGCCGCGTTGTTGAGCAGCGCGCACACGGCCGCCAGCGGGAACGCCGACGAGAACAGCACCACGTGGCCCAGCTGCGTCAGCATCTCTAGGTATTCCGCGAATGTGCCGTCGTACTGCGGATTACATAATTGGGATGATGACTAGGTCAAAAAAATAATAGTTATATATATCGTATACATTTTGTAAAGCATCTTAAAATAATGTCAGTTGAATGTATCGTTTTGAACCGAAAATTGTTAGCATTTTTTTTATTATAACCGAAATATATTTAATATCAATATACCGAGGCCTTTGCCCAGCAGTGGGACAGTACAGGTTAATAAGAAAAAACCGAAATATGTATACGGCTTTATGAAAAAAATATGTGATGTCATAGTATTTGTTTACATACAAAGTAACAATTTTTGACAGTTCAATAATAGTATTGAATTTGGCTAGTTGTCACCTACAGTGTTGTCCTCATTACGCAAAAAACCGTTTGCCAACTGTCGGATTGACGTTCAATCTAACAGGACACAGACAAAGACACATCCACAAGGTATAAGGATGAAGGAATATGTGCGACTCCCAACTCTGCCTGGCTTGCTACATTCTGTACCGCAAGCGGTTCGAAATCCCGCCAGTCTTCTTAATCCACCATTAACAATACTGTTCCCTGGAGACTCGACTTAGTATCATTATTATCTTTGTATTCTCTTATTTAATAATAACAATTACTTACTTTGAATAATTGTGACTCCAACTCAGCTTGGTGTATGACCTTCTGTCCCACAAGCGGCTCAGAGTCTCTTCTGTCCTCCTTATCCGCGGCGCCGTTAACTAAACTGTTTTCTGGAGGATCGCCGGACGAATCTGTCTTCTTGTCGAATAGTTCTGTCAGTTGAGCTGATGTTGGTACTGGAAGGGGAAAGATTTTGTATAATATTTTTTTAACCTTAGGAAGAATATTTAGTTATATCCAAGCTTGGTATTTTGTTTCGCAGAATTAAAAGTAGTTTTCCTTACACTTAATTTTATGGATTTTCGTAAAGTCATTCCATAATAAAATAAAAAGTCAAAGAGTAAAAAAAAAATTAAAAAGCCGCTCAATGAAATTCAACTGGTGAATAAGTAAACCGTGAACTTAGAATGTGCAGTAAGATAATTTTTTCGTGTGCAATTCAGGAGTCGTGTCAAATATTTACGATTCCAATTTTTCTAAGTGACTTCAATATAGCAATAGTGGCCACCTTTGGAAAAGTGGGGAGGTTAAGAGAGTATACTTACTTTTGCTCGGACTGATAGCACCAAACACATCGACACATATCTTGGCGAGCCTCAAATTCTCAATCAAATAAGGCAGAGCGGACTCTTTTAAATTCCCAATAACTTGTCTAGTTATTAACAGTACTGCTAGTTGCTGAAAACGATACATTCAATTTACTATAGGAAATAAAAAATATATGCATTTCTTCAACTGGTTAGAAGATTAAGGGCCTATTGCACCACCTACGAATAAGTTCCAGTTAGTTTATTTAGTAAATCATTTCATACAAAGTATGTTCCACTTTTGATTTTATTCTGTAGATAGTGGCTATTCGGACATTGTGAAACTGGCCCTTGTAATGACCAACAAATTTTTATACACAGTCACCAAACTGTTTAGTAAGAGCGACACATTAGACAGACTGTAATATTGTGAAATTGTTGATACCAACCTCTTTTAATTTATCCATATCTTGCAAGTAAAATGCAATATAGAACAAACTCATGAACGAGTTGAGGAATTGAAACTGAAAACAAAAACAATACATTTATTCATACGCCCTAAACATTGAAAAAAAATTACATCAAAAGCAACTATATACGTACTACAAGAAAATAATACTTTATAATGAAATTATTTAATGATTCAAATTAGTTAAGAAAGTGTTTGCACGATCGTTGACATAAATTAATTTGTACCACAGCTAAAAATACTACACTATATTTTTAAACAGAATTTATTTTATTTATATTTAAGTTATTCACAATCAAGCAGTGCTTATAAGCCTACCCGAAAGTGATTGTTAAGATATACACAGAATATTGTATAGTAAATATTTAATGACCCAGTTGTGTTGAAAGTTCTTCAAGAATTAGCAAGAAAATTGTAATACCTCTTAAAGACTTCATTTAATGTCAAATGTACAATCATCAAAGTCGGTTCTGACGATATAAATATAAGTATTCGAGGTTTCTTATAATATGTGTAATATGAAAGATTTCAGGGAAAACACCAACTTAGATGATTATACAGACTACTATAAATATAAAATTCGCATGCAAGCGAAAAGAAAACAGCGTGCAAGCTAATTCACTGTGCCTTCAGATTATTATTCCATTTACCAATATCTTTGGTTAATAACCTTCTCCGTATATTTCTAGAAGCAAAGCGTGATGGAAGCTTAGCTTTGAGTATGGCGTTAGTTTTTTTTACAGCATTTTTAAATACAAACCAATGCTATTTTCACAATCAGGTGATTCTCATACTTTGTCTCGAGTCGATAGTTCTCTGTTCAAAAAAATGTGACGTCATAATTTTCAGTGTTACCATTTTTTTTTTGTTTTTGTATTTTTTATGTGTCCAGTCCCGTTTGGTAAGCAGTAAAGAGAAAAAATAATATGCACTATAGTATATCCTCTACACACGGTGTTATTCTACTGATTATTTTACTAAAAACTAAATGTGGCTATTTAAAGTTAAGATTAATCGACTATTTATTGATGTAATTTAAATACTTAATTGATATTCTAAATATTGCTATACGAAGAAAAATTTCAACGATATTTCCAAATCTAAGTGTCATGCATAACATTTCAAATATTTTCTTACAATCGCACATATCCATGCAATCAAAAGTATACTGAGCCAGAAACAAGTTAACTTGTACCCTTATGTCCGTCATAAGTACATAATCTTTTTTTTAATTCTGGATATGTGCGAAAAGACTGCTCATAACTTTCCTCAAATTAAATATTTTCTCTCGGTCCCGCATAATTAACGAAAATTCACCAATATTACGGGCAAACTGAGTTAGAATCACACCGCTCATCCATTCCTATTGATTTGTATCCAAACAAAAAGAACTCCACACAAATAAAAACGTCACAATGTGAAACTTAGGCGCAGTGGTTTCATTCGTCAACAGTCCCATTCGGAGAAAAAAAAAACTATATTGAGCATTGATTTATGCCTTCATTCTGATCAGAATGGTGACGTACAGTACACATTTTTTTCCTTTCAAAACGAGGCACGACGAAGATACTGAGAATAAATCAATCCTAATCCTAATCCTAATCCTAATACTATTATAAAGGCGAAAGTTTGTAAGTATGGATGTATGTATGTATGGATGTATGGATGTTTGTTACTCTTTCACGTAAAAACTACTGAATGGATTTGAATGAAACTTTACCACAATATAGCTTATACATCAGAATAACATATAGGATACTTTTTATCCGGGTATGGAAAGTACTTCCCTCAGAAAGCGGGTGAAACCGCTGGCGGAAGCTAGTTTAAAATAAACCTTATGACCTTATACCTTAACGCCTATGACATGCGGTTGAAAACGGTTTGCGTTGGGCCTGTGAATCACTGTGTATAAAAAAATATCCAGTGGGCAAGGCCAAGCGCTACTAAAAGTAATATAATCGATAACAGCAGTCATCCGTGTGAATAACTGCATGCTGTATATACCAGCTATAATTATTTTCAATGGAAATAAAAATGGAAACATTTTATAAAACCACTGCCCTAAAATAACACTCTATAAAAAAAAAAAAACAAAAAAAAACAAATGCATGTACAGCTTCGTTTTTTGAATAAAAGAGGTTCAGAAAAACCACCACAAAAGAGGTTTAGAGCATAAAGTAACATTACCTTTGTCGTTGAGCCACCTCGCTATTCTGGCGTATACCTCCTCTTCCACCGCTATGATAATAGCGAGCAACGCGCGCGGTATCCACGTGAAATATATTATGTTTGTTTCCCACCAGTCCTGTTGAAGAAACCACAAATAGAATAATAAACACATAGTTTGAATGTGTCTTTCTTTGGATATAATTATTTACAATTTAATTATAAATATAATACTATATACAAAGAAAATAAAAAAGAGACAAATTAAAATAGTGCATCAAAAAATTCCTCCGCATCGCTGTCAGCGGGGATCGTGCCCAAAAGGCTGGCCGCATTGCCACGTTGAATGGCAATGCTGATTCGTTGGCCAAGGTATTGGCCAGCCCTTTGGTCACGTGTGGACTCCACTAAAGTTGGAGTCACACACTTTCTTTGGATTATATGAGATTTATATTTGAATATTACCCGTTATGTATATCTATAAAAAAATTAAGACCAGAAAAGAGTCTTGTTCTTCGTCCCAAATTTTACATTTGACGTTTTTGATGGATTCGATGTAAAATCTGTAGGGAGACTGTGGGAACATCAAACTTTAGCTGACTAAAGCTGAACAATATATCTAGTACTAGCAGATCCTCGTGGTTTATCCCAGGAACTTTTTCCCGTGCCCGGATAAAACAGCCTATGTCCCCCACAGGTAGTGTAGGTTCCCAACAGTGAAATAATATTTCAAATCAGTCAAAAAAATTTTGAAGCCTATTCAATTCAATCAATCAATACTTTTCTCTTTATGATATTACAATTAGTAAAGATAACAAGTTTGCTACTGTTCCGGACGTGTAATAATAAGCTAATGCAGTAAACAGAAAATTCGAACCTGGGCTCTCAACAAGGCGAAGGTAGCCACAGCGGCGACGCTGAGGCAGACGCACATGAGCGGGAACGAGACGCAGTGCCGCCACACGCGCCGACGCCACGCCGCGTACACGGGCTCTGGGCGTCCTGTTACTGAGCTGGTACTCATTTCACCCTGGAAAAATAGAGAATCTTTATTCAAAGTTAGCTGGTTTAAAGCTGGCCTGGACGTTAACCCAGAAAGATTGATTAAGGAGAATAGCCGGCAAAGCACAGGCCACATTATAGTGCACGCACATTTTCGCAGACACAGGTGCACTCTCTATTCCCTCACCCTCATAGTCCTATGGGACGGCAATCGGACACGACCGGAGAGAGATCATCGCAGGACAAAATGCTCTTCGAGGTACAGGGTATCAGTCACCAACTTCTACACTCTACATAAGTGTTTAAACGAGTCAATTTACTCAAGACAGGAAGCTTTTAATCGCAATCTACAGGCGGTGGTTGGTAGGCACGTTTAATATTGGCTACATAAGGGCTTGCGAAGTATTACCTCAAATAATGGTCTTGGTTCCACCAGAAGCTCATCTCTCTGGTCTAATGTTCCCCATTTATACGCCAGCACATTTGAATATCTGAAATAAATAAACGTAAGATTACTCATAATTTGTTCCATATAAACAGAATACTGGCCACATTTAAGCGACTAATCTTGGTACTTTGTCAAATTTCAAAAATAATAAATACCTCTTCCACGTTTCTAAATAAACGCACGCCCAGAGTACATTGAATAGCGAAAATAATACGTAAGCTATGTCTTTCCAATTATCGTTTGCTGTGCCGAGCCAAATCTGTAACCAAAAGAGTACAATCAATCTTGATACTTTCACTCCAAAATACTAGACCGTTACTGAATTTTAAGTCCTACTTAAGTCACTCTTTCGCAAAAAAATACGTATACGATAATAATGAAAATACAGCCATTGTTAATTAAAAAATATCTTACCCAAAATATAAATCCTACAGCTGCGGGCACGGTCAAGGACTGCGTGTAGTGACCAAGCCAAGCAAAGTACATCGCTATTTTAACACCAAAATATTCACTAATCTCATCTGAAAACAAAGAAGCCATTGTCATCAGGAACAATAATCTCTTAGAATTACTTAATGGTATTTGTCTCTTACCTATAGGCTGTGGAGAAAACAAGGTTTTCACCCATTTCCTTCTGAGGTTCTCCAAAGCAGTTCTCTCGTGTAGAGGAAACATGCTGGCCACTACACCCCTGCTTACGCATGCCGGTACTGAAGAACAAAACAGTGGCAATTATTTATATCTCATTGTCAAAGGGATAAAATGGAGACATACCATATATCTACATATGGTACGGGGTATAACTCGTACAAAATAAATTAGTTCAGAAGAATGTGTTGTCAAGTAGAATATTATGATGTTTTTGTATTTTATTGTTTAATTTTATTGCATTTATCTGTTGGCAAGTAGGTCTTAGGGCCAGTTTCACGATGTCGGAATAGTTACTAGTAGTCACTATCTACCGAATAAATTTAAAAATGGAACAGAATATGTATGCACTTATTCGTAAATGACGAAACAGGTCCTTGGTGTTTTAAATTGACTGTAATTTATTGTGATATGCAAATCAAAGTCAGACGACCAAAAAAAATATGGATGGATTGTGGTGAAAGTTAATATGGCTAGAAAGAATCTTTCTTATGAGATGACGCCAGTTAATTGTGAGAAACCAAAGATCGTACTTATCATACACGCATACTATTGTTAAACTTTAACTCATTCATTCGAATTTGGTTGCAAAACAGCACTTTTTGAACGTCAAAATTTACAAAAGACAGCCCCCAAAACGCCCAGTCTTCACAAGACGCTAGTTCACAAGACTACGTTAGGCACAACAAAGAAATATAGGCCTTATTCCAAGTGTATAAAATATGAACGAACTGTCTTTATTTAGAAACAAAACAACAATGCACAACGTACTAGCTTGTCCTTTAAAAAGTTCAAGAGAAAGTGACCTTCTCGATGGACTCGTATAGTAAACCTATTGTGTGCCAGTTCAAGGCGAGGCGTCCAATGCATATTACTGTAGTAATACCCCTTTGTATGTCAATCGATTTACTAGCTAATCTTGTTATTTATTTACGTTGTATTGGAGGTCATGAGAAAATTGAGATTTATTTTTATCAAGGCTGTACACTGATTTGTCGCTGTAAAAAATATCAAATCAAAGCTTTTCGAATATTCGAACGACAGCGGCATAGACCAGCGTTCGCTAGCGATTTTACCCGCGTTTAGGGGGAGCCACTCCGCGCACCTGAATAAGAAGCTATTCTAAAGCCGTCCTAGATATATGGGCTTCTTAAACTGGAAGTTTTTTTCCAAATCAGTCCAGTAGTCACGGTCAAGCAAAACCACTTTTCAGCTTTATATTGTTAGAATTTGAAAATTCTAAAAAATATACGAATTAGGTAACATTTCGCGATCAGATGAGCAACGATGTTTTGTAAATCGTACTATTAATCCATGAGAGCCAATACTTTACCGATATTTTTCATAAGCCTGCAGTGAGTGAGGGTGTCATAACATCCAAAGATATACGCCTAGAGAGAGATTTTCACGAGACTTGATCAAAGTAGATTTGGATGTAATAGCTAAGGATGATCTTCCGTTTTTTGCTCTGCTGCCAATATGGCAATAGCGAACATATGAATCCTTATTGATACTGTGTATTCCATCGTGATAAGTTATCATATCTTTTGATATTTCAATATTGGTGGCCGATAAAATATAAAATGGTTGCGTTAGAATTCTGGCCAACATTGAGACTGAATTTCTCATTGAGAGGAGCTCGTGGCTAAGCAACAGCCGCACGGGTCGATCGATTGTCATGACGAGTTTCTCCGTGTTCCGGAAGGCACGTTAAATTGGTGGGTCCCGGCTGTCATTTGTACATCTTTGCCAGTCGTTATGGGTAGTTAGAAGCCAGAAAGTTTGACAACCAGTCTTACAAGGAGTATCGGGTTGACCAAGTAACTGGGTTGAGGAGGTCAGACAGGTACATGCTCCACGCAGCTGCATCCGGCTAAGACTAAAAGCCGACCCCAACATAGCTTAGGAAAAGGCTAGGCAGATGATGATGTAGATGAATGAAATTCTATGAAATATAATACATCTTGTAAGAACGGTTCTTCTTTTAAAATACTAGCAATAGACATCACTTACCAATACTCTGTCCAGGCCTCAACGTAAGTGCAGGTTCTAACGCATGCTCGTCGCCGGGTTCCGCACGAGCCGACTCTAAAGCATGCTTCACTAAAGCGCCTCGCTCTTGTGAATTCAACAGTTCCGCTGCTGAGGAACCCTGAAAACGTAAAATTATGCTTAGACGATATAACTTTATATAGTTCAATGCTCTCATTTTCGATTTTTGCTTAATGACCTATACGAGAAGCCGAAAATCTATCTAAGTGGCGTGCACTTAGAGAGGACTATGTTCAGCAGTGGACTGCGATAGGCTGATGATGATGATGACCTATACCAATAATAAGAAGTACTTTCCCTTACATTCTATCCGGTTGTTGTAGCTAACGCCTAAAGAAATATAGACATAGCAGTTAGCTACCAAATTGTAATAAGGCTGGAATGGCAACAATTCAAATAAAAACCACACAAAAAACCTTTTACCATACTAAATAGCCTGCAAATCTTGGAACAGTCGGTAATAAATATGATTTACAGCAATGAAAAAAATACATCTACGCAATTGCGATTTACGAACGGCGGCTATGAACAAAAGGTAAATTGCTAAATCTAACTACCAATTCATCTTTTTTTTATACTTTTAGAATATCTAGGGCTTAGCCCAAACGTGACTAGACCGTACAGGCAAAACTTCTTTTCACGCAAAATTCCAACGAATAGATTACCTATGATTGGTTTACTGGTTGAAATTTGATGAGTAGATTAGTTTTTGCTATGTATTTAACTCAAAACAAACTCAGCCAGTGAGATTCATTTCTTCCGCAGTTTACTCGGATAAACAACTTAAGTTGTTACGTAAATACATATTCGTGCTTTACTTCGCTTGCATCTAGAAAAGCGTTGCATACAAGCATATCCGCTCCAAATACATATCAAGAACAACAATCCACTTTTGTATATCCTTGACTATTTTGTTGAGAAAAGCTTGTCTTTTCGTAGAAACAAAACTTTAACCATTTTATACACAATTCATCATTTAAATCTTAAGCTATTTTGTATAAAGACGTCTATATTTATTTTTAGTAGGGTAGCAATTAAGCAAGGAACTAAAAGAAAACTTTTAAAATTTTATTAAAAACAGGAGAGGGAAAATGATTGGACACCTTATACGTCACGACGGGTTCATTAAAAACATCATAGAAGGGAAAGTCGAAGGAAAGAGGGGAAGGGGTCGGCCGAGATATAGCTACATCAGTCAAATAAAAAAGAAGGTGAAAGTTAGGACGTATAAGGAAGTTCAAGAGTCAACACACGATAGGCTCTTAAGTTAAAGGAAAAAAGAAGGGTAGCAATCATAAAATTAAAGTTACCAGAAATAAAGAGAGGATATAACGAGCAATAGATAAAGTTACTCGTAAAATAAGAGCGAGTCTGTAAATAAAGGACGGAGACTTGTCCTTACGACTTGCCTTTTAATTAATTGGTGCAGCTGCGTTCTTCATCATTTGTTACTTAAGAAATAGAGGAAAATACAAAATTGGAGAAAGATTTTTGCTTTATGATAAAGAACTGCAATAATTAACGAGAATATATTATTCTAATTGGTAAGATAATGCTTCAACTCTTCGTCAAAGACTAAAGAGAATTTGTATGTATGCGCTGTTACAAAAATAGTCAAAGAATACGTAAACCCAGCACGTTGTCAAATTAGGACATAATTATTATTTCTAATGCAGGTATAACACATATCTGGCGGGGCTGCGGGTTATCCGCAAGGGTTACCGTGGCCCTGATACACAGGGACCTTCAGAATGAACATAGTAGGTTTAAGTCAGTAAGAGTCTGACACTCCCTCCAGCTTTACTCTACAGCGGGAGGGGTAATTTGATTTCAAAAGAAAAAAGGCCCATGTTTCTTTGTTATGCGTACTAAAATGATCTTCGGTTTCTTACAGTTAACTCGACTTTTAGCTTGATATTTTTATAGTGCGATAACTAATACAGTGATACAATGACATCAAAATACTTTTAATTGACTCTTTTTAATTGGCCATTTAATCCCCCACTGCTTGTACGAGTATAGGCATTAAAAAACTTATCCTAATATATACCATAAAATATTCCTGTGCCAATAGGAAACGTACGCGTATCGGCAACAGCTATTCAGTGCATAACATAAATAATTCCGTAAATATTGATTCATGCCAATGACGCGGCATTCTCACAATGAATAGCCCTCTAGGGATATCCTATCAAAAATTTTACTATGAGCTGTTATTTTTTATCGTTTTGCAGGAAGTAATTATCTATAACACCCGGTTCATTGGCGTATTTATTTATTAAGAAAGGACTGAACGTAAAATTTTCCTCTATTCTGTAATTCATAGATTTTTTTTCTTTTTCCATATTTTTGGCACTTGTATCATAACGAAGAATGCAATCAGTTCGATATAATTTTCAATCGAATGACATATAAAGATCACAACCGTCTTAACAGAAGACATTAAATCGCATTTTTACGTACTCTGCTCACTACTGATTCAGCCAGCGCAGTGTATTACGAGTTGTCAAAATGAGTACCCCTTAGATTACATCAGATTCCATCCAACCAATTCTCATAATTAAGATTGTTTACTTATCATGATGATAATTGCTTCCTTGATTCGTACAACTTCCTACAATCTTCCAATCTCATTGCCCTTACTTATAGTCTGTCTGTCTGTTTGTCAGGCTTTCGCGCCAAAAATACTGAACCGATTTAAATGAAATACACATAGTCTAGAGCCTGAAAAGGACATAGGCTAATTTTTGTCCGGGTGCGGGTAGAAGTATGGGGAAATGGGAGAAACCAAGAGAAACTGCAAGTCTGACATAAATCTATCAAAAAGGCCATGAAGACAATTCTCTTCGCCTTCTTAGCAGGTAACAACGTAACAGCTGTTTGCTGATACAATTCCTATTGTACGCGACGGCACACGATACTGCAGAAGCAAGCCATGAATACTGAATACAAGATTGGGCTAGCTAAAGAATTTTCCAGAACAGATTGTTGTTTATTTTCGCGTGTTTTGTTGAATAACAAGATGCGGCTTTGTTTCATAGCGCAATAAACTAGATTAGCTATTCTTTTTTTTATTATTGATTCTGTCCTATATTCGCTTAATCATCATTGCCTTCCCTTTTTCTCAACTATCTATGGTGGCGTCAGCTTCCATTCTAACTGAATACAACTTAGTGCCAGTGTTTCCAGTGTTGTAGAGATCGCCTGCTCCAGTCTATTTTTAAATTACCAACCTGTTATGAGCAAGCGTGGTGATTAAAGCTTCATTGTCAGTATGAGTGGAGGCCAGTGCCCAGCAGTGGGACGTAAAAAAGGCTACTGATAAAGTATGTTGAAACTCAAACGACAATATGTTTCTAGTATAGCTATACAAAGACGGGTCGATTCCAATTTCCGACGAAATTCCGTAGCAATGAAACTATCATGTCGCTAGTCTACTACATTCCAAACCGAAGTTAATTCGGCAGGCAAGGAACAAAGGCACCATACGACTCGGGGGAATAAACAGCCACAATAAGCCTGGATTTCAATAGATACGCTCGAGAAGACAAAATGGAGACACAGGTTCATTCATATTTTACATTCGTAGACCGAAATAATGTACTATTACCTAAGCGAAGTTACGTGAATACCCCTAGAGTTTCTTTAACAGCAGAATGACTCACGTAGAATTCATTTAGAATGGCTGGAGTAAAAGGGTAGTTTCATTCAGCTTCGTAGATTTATTGGCTCATAACAAACGTCGTTCACTCACGTCTTATATGCTACGCTTAGAAAGATTTATTCCAAACGTATGAACGGAGGACATATGAATACTAAGATAAAATGGTGATTATTAAGGAGTTATAGAGGAATGGACCTATATGGCAGGCATGGCAGTGACCGCAAATAAATTGAAATAGCTCAAGAGGATGATGATAATTTTTGTGTGTTCAACATTGAGCGACTGCCTTTCTGACATTCTCAACCCAGTTACCTGGACAACCCGATACCTCTTAGTAAGACTGGTTGTCAGACTTTCTGGCTTCTGACTGCCCTTAATGACTACCAAAAACTCTGTACAAATGACAGCCAGGCAATTTAACGTACCTTCCGAAACAAGGAGAGGCTCGTCACGACAAGATAATCATCCATCAACAGACCGATGATCAGTCGTCCCGAGCCATTACTTAGCCACGGGCTCCTCTTACATAACCACAAATTACTAGAACCCAGTAAGTAATGGAAGACAATACTTAATCACTACCAAAAACCCCACAGCGTCCAAATTCCGTCGTTCCGTAGCTATTAGGCCGAATGTTCATTATGTACCCGTTTCATCCCTATCATCCAAATCGATTGAACATCGTTCGACACCGCTGTAACCACGTTAAAACTTTACGAGTATTGACCCAAATAATTGAGGAGCTATGAAAACAACATTTTATGCCTTTGACCTTTCCAAAATTGAATTTAAAAGGTCTTCGAAATACGCAATTAATTCTGAGATGAGTACAAAACCACTTAATTTGTGGAAAATAACAAAGCTGCACTTAGAATGAATGGAGTTACTCAAGTCCAAGCTACTATTACAATTTTGAGCCAAGCGAAGTGCTTATAATTAAAAGCTCCGGTTGCTCGGGGACCTGCGAAGCTCTGAGAAAAGGTAAAGATACGAAATGCTTATATTTTAAATGGGAAAGTAACGCTGTACGTTCTGTTTTTCATAAGTCTCACGCTAATCTCAGGACCTACGGGACCGATTTGAAAAAATGTTTCAGTGTGAGATAGCCCATTCATTGAGGAAGTGCGAAGGAACTGCTTTTCGTCCGTGCGTGCGGAGTAGTTTCTACGAGACGCGGCGGGTGAAGCCGCTGGTGTAAGCCGCTACAAAATAAAATAAGAAAAAATATAAAAGTAGGGTGTATTCAATACAGCATAACATATTGCTGGCTAGAAAAGGCGGTCATAAAATGTACATAAACGTTACAAGAAGAAAGTTCTAGCAAAAAAACTATGATTGACGTAGGGTTATACACGACAACACTTAGAGCTGTACTCTTAAAATATAATGGTTATCGACAAAATGTCTGATGTGATACGTCCTCTGAGTCCTAGAGATGACACCATTCATTACACTTTAGGTATAAAGTCTCAAACCAGGCTATATGACGAGTATATTTGCTGAGATTCAAGATGGAAGCTGTGCTTAAAGTATACACAACTTTTTTACTACTCCATTAACAAAAGTGGTGTAGCCACATAGATCAATCACTTTCAAAGCTATTTCAAATTACTATGTAATTGAATA
The DNA here is from genome assembly GCA_958496145.1 of Heliothis peltigera. Lineage (NCBI taxonomy): Eukaryota > Metazoa > Arthropoda > Insecta > Lepidoptera > Noctuidae > Heliothis > Heliothis peltigera. The sequence continues at coordinate 3,012,677 of OY292345.1, read as the reverse complement.
TTATGGATCTCGTACAAATTCCAATATTGTCAAAAACTTATTGAGACATTGTTGAAATATTTTATGGAACTTAATGGCTACGATCATTTTCATTACAGTGACTGTTCGTCTGAAAGATTTTTCATGAGTTCTTCATATTTATTACGATGGTTAAGACGTAGATTTATAGGAAGCCGTTAATATCATGGCAATACTTTATTACTTGTCTCAGTATTGTACTATATTTTCAAATATGCTCATCAACATAAGGAACCAACGATCCGTAAAGTTATACGATTAAACACCGTAGTCAGTCTACAGGAATTATCTTCGATATAACAAATGACGCAGGAATTTCACGTAAGACTGCTATTTCACTGAGGAATATTTTTCGCCTCACTTGCGCGAAAGCCGCAATATACTAGCGTGTTTAACCGAATATAGCGTAAAAGTCTCTTTCGGAGCGTACATAACGTTGGATTACACTCGCCCGATAGCACTCTGACCCAGGGCTACCATCACGTGAATATTTGTGGACAAAAAACGCTAGTAACCTAGGAGAGTCCTAGATATCCATTGACGTTGATGAAATAATAAACCATTTGCGGAAAGTGGACCCTATCTCCCGAACGAGCTTAAGGCGTCTTTCAAAATAAGATAATACGGCGATGTCCAAACGGATGACAGCCCTAGTTTAACCCTAAAGTGCTGCCTTTGGATATAGAGCTAATGCATACCTACTTACATTAATACTTGTCTTATTTATTGCCTAGACTGGCGAAATATGACGCCATATGTAACCACGTTGTGACATCGACTCTATACGAGAGTACTTACTAAGTAATAGTATACATGCGTAAGTAATTCTTTCTTTCACGCTTAAACAGAAAGCTAAGCTGACTCTACTGCGATAAAATATGGTATGGCGATAGATTGAAACTTAGAAAAGAGGATGTTTTTTATATACGGATGCATTAGAAACCATAGAAAAATGCTTGTATAAAGTCTCCCAAATGACCCCGTATAGCGCTGGCATTAGAACGCTTGCAAAAGCGAGCAGCCATTACTTCGAGTATTGCAAACTGTGACAATAGACCGGGGAACATGTTAAGACGCAGAAGTGGGCATTAACCGTTCTATAGAACTCTCCAGACTCATATTATTTCGGACGAGATTTTCACAGATGTAAATGGATACCGTATTGAAAGGCTTTTGGGGAATCGCGGCTAATCGTACGTAGATACTCGTATATTCTCCGGCTTTTTGTTATTGAAATTAAGGGGAAAATGATGAAGCATTTATTTGTTACTATGTACCGAATACATTCTGCCGAATTGCTCATCCTATATATTAGGGTGAAGGAAAGGTTATTGCTGCTCCCTATGTCAAAATTGCTAATTTCTCGAGCACTGTCAATAGTATAATATCTTACCTTTTGAAAACAATGCATGTCTCGAACTGTGAACTCTTTGTAGCCTCCGCCGAATTCTGGCTTCAATTGTTTTGGCAGGTGCATCTCCTCCGCTGTTTGTAGGAGGCTACGAGAAAATGAGATATTTATTAATTTCTAGTAGTTAGACAACTACGATTAGGTAGTTTGGTAGTAATTAAGCCGTGTCAGGTATTTGGACTACAAGAATATCATCGATGTAATTAATACCTATCGATATGATACTAGTAAAGATGCGATATGCAAAATAAAATGTTGCGTAATGTCCTTGTGTCAGCTGTTTTTAGGGACATTCAAAAGTTACAGTTATCTGATCATTAAAAGTAGTAATTTAAAACAAAGAATATTTTAATATCATTGAAGACCTTTTAAAATATACAGAAGTGAATGATATTGTTCAGGGTATTAGTTTCAAATTTCCCTGTGTCCGCTTCAGCGGAATTGGTACCACTTGCACAGGTGGTATCATTAAAGTCATTGAAAATTCCAAAACCATTTGCTATTCAGCAAAAATCGATATCAAAGCAGTAGGCAAATTGGCATCGCTTCGTGTATTGAAACTACGATATACCTCAATTCTTGATACTTGTAGCCCGAATCATCATAATCGTATCTATGTCGACATATGTCTTTAAAAAATGTCGTGGGTATTGAAACCTACATATTTATTCATGACGACTAGATAAACGTGACACAATTAAAACGTGAACCCAGACTGATGAATCACCTAATGACTTCATAATATTCCCATTTTGAAACAAAACACTAGCGCCGTATAGCGCCACTTATGTAAAGAGGACACATTTGTAGCCAAGTTAATTCATAATGAATTTCTTTTTGTTGCTCAGTGGAACACTAAAGCCTAGAACATTTGAAATACTTATTCTGATCCAGTTTAAGTAAATAATAAAAGAAATTTAAACAGTGCTGTACTCGTTAAAAGTTTTAGACCATTCCGTTGCGGCCTTGCGACAACATTAGGTCTTTTTTGTGGCAAGTCAGTGTTTATTTTTTGAGTTTGTTGCCAGAATACTTTTATTTATTGGGTTAAGCGTAGTTTTAAGGAGGGGCGATTTAATTTTATTGCGTTCTACTTTCTAAGTATCATAATTATAACATTAGAGACATTTAAACTGGGTATAGCTGGGTAGCCGAATTGTTCATTGAGGTGATGTAAATTACTCATACCTTATAACCAAAAACCCTTGTTAACAGTAATACAAACTTGTCGTTTACAATTTGCTTTTTAACACATTGCTTGTTATTTATAAGGCGTATTTTTTACAACAACCTCGAAGGACAGATTGCGTGCAACGGTAATTTGAGATTTCATTATCACGCTAGTTTTGAGACTAAGTCACAAAGATAGGGAACGTTATTACTTTTATCACACGCAAATCAGAAAATAAACCCAGTTACTTTACGCTCATTCACTTCTTTGGCTTTGTTGTTTTATCGAATAAAAAGTTACACTAGTGTTGTTCTTCTATTTTACTTAGTTCGCAGCACTTTCCAAGATCAACTACTGTTACTTAGATAATCTCACTCACACATCGTCATCAGCCGTGATGTAGAATGCGGAGCACTGTGAGGACGCGTGCTGCCGAACGCACACACGCAGCCTCGGTCGACTTCCACGCAACTTCTGTAGAAGCCATAGCAGCATACTGTCTGGTAGACCTGCGAAACAGTTTTAACGATATAGAGATCGTTACTGAATATTCTCTCCAATTTAATGGACAACGAATGGATCGAATTCCAGAGACATCTCGCATGCTTATCCAACCAGAACGAGCGGATGAGTTAGTTTTTTGTTTCTTTGAACCCTGTGACATGCAATTGTCAACCGCGTCGAATCTGATGATGTCACCCGAATTCGACTGTAATTTCTAGGGTTCTTGCAGATTCGATGAATTTCTCGAGCGCAAGTGAGCGAGGTTTCCGGAGAAATCAAATAATGAATTCAAAAATTAGTTTTGTCACCTCTGATTCTCCGAGAGATGTGCTCACCCTCACAAAGAATTTCTGTGACAGAAAGGATTCAAGGCTTTCAGAAGTCATACGTAGCACTTCAGATAGATACGTGTCAAAGTACCTACCAGTCAAACAAGCCTCTAAATTCGGAAGGCAGTGACGTATAGGTACTATCGTTACATTTCGTGTAATCAGTATCGTGTTAGCCACAAAGCTACCAGGTGTACCAGCTATAGGTAGATTATGTAAGTTAACTACACAACAGGCCGAGTCACGGACATTCAAACAATATTGGTTTATCAATTTCAGTACAATTTAATATAAGCTATTGGAAAATGGACATCCTTGCCTCTTCAGGTAGATTTCCTAAATCAGTTATGTAGCATGGGAAGCGAAAATTGGACCGTTATTTTCCTCTTAAGTTCCTCCAGGTTCCGCTTTATGTAAAGGAAAGATTCGACAACTCATTAACAAGTTCACAACCAGTTCGTTCATCCGTGAAGCTTCCTTAAGACCGGCGTTGGCGATGAGCCAATACGCATGTAAGGAGTAAACATTACAGATATGTATGTCTGAGAGCAGTAATCGAGATTTAATGTAATTGTTCATGAAAAGAAATCGGTATTGTGATCAGATAAGAGTCTATTATGGTACGCACGAGGACCATTACATCGAATTCCGGGTCAGTTCTACCAACATTTATATTTGATTGACCATTTTCATTTTCTTTGCATACATTCTCATTCAGCAAGTACTATTAAAAGAAGGAACAAATCATACTTTTATTTTATCGCTAAGGAAAATTATATTAAACGCAACTGGAACAGCGAACACAGCGTTCTAAATGAACCATTAAAGCCTTTAATAAAGGCGACCTCTCCACCTCACGCTCAGAGCTGACGTGCAAATTATATGTACCAGGTTAACTTTCAAAGTGAATAAAACGGTAGCAGTTAACACGAACATTTCCACCCAAAATGGCGTACATCAGACTAAATGTAAAGGCTTGCTGAATACGAAGTCTGGCTATAGGCCAAAACTTTATACCGAAAAGTAGGGAAATATTCCAGCCAACTTGGTATCTGAGCTAACATTTGTCTCAAAGTTGAAATGAAGGCATTTCTGGACGCGTTTCAATGCAAACAAAGATTATAGGAAGTGGTTATAAAGTTATTAAGTTATTTGTACAGGAACAACTCACTGTTGACTTTGGAATAAGTAAAAAAGTATTTTAATTCCAGTTATCTTTCGCTTTTTTTCAATTTAATTGCTTCAAATGCAGTACCTAGTTAGAAAGTATAAAAGATTTAGTTTTTAGGAATTCTGCAACATAGGCATAGCTTTCACAGTTAGGCAGAATAATTCAGAATATAACTAGGTACCGATTCCCCACAAATATGCTAAGATATTCGTGTCAGACCTCAATACAAAATACGTTTTGCGAATAAAAACGTGCAAGACATTCATTTCACATTTTACCTTTCGCCTCCACAATACGTTGCGAGCTAAACGTGTACTTAACATTAATAAATTCATGGAGGCACGAGATTACCGTATCAATTCGTACAGCTTGAGAATCAATTCAATATTGTTTCCTAATGGGAGCAGTAAAGATTTGGGTTTATAATTCGTTTATACGTATAAAGAGGGACGTGAGATCTTTGGAGGCATTTCTAGTACCTCTTAAGTATCACAAGGTTCATGTTAAGGAACAAATATTTCTAAAGGACAGCGGGTAAAATGATCAATAGATATGAAAGATATCTAATGATATATCGCTATATTAGGTAGATTTATATTGCAAGGGTTGGGCCAAATTCTATACAAATACTAAATACTTTTCTAAATATGTACATAAACGAAAAGCTGTGCTTGTGTGGAAAATGGCAACAAAGCGCTAAAATATTTTTATCAATTTTGAAAGAAATGTTAAAGAGGAATTGGTATTTGAGGTATAAGCATAACCTTTTGAGGATCGGAGACACACAAATCCGGATTACATTTTGTGAAGTTCTGCGAGAGTAAAGTGCACCAAAAGACATTTGGAAAAGGTTTACAAAGTGGTGCTTGCGAGGAAATTGGGAGCTACTTAACGCTTGTCAAGTTTGAGAAGTACTTATACCGTCATTTTCGTCGACTCGGTCATATTCTCAGTGCTTTTGAAGCATGACATAAATCGACCTTGCGCTTGACCTCTCATTTCAAGCGGCCAGAGACCGTCCACCAAACAAAGAAAAGGTTATTTCGTCAGCTGACTGGGTCGGAGAGGGCGAACCGATTCGATCAATGTTATGAGGGTTTAAAATGAAATCTCTTCAGGTTGATTCAGAAAGTACATGAGTTTGGTTATACTGATGCAAGTTAGTTTAGTTTAAATTATAAATTCAAAATATTTCGACGATATCATTAATTAGTTTAGATGATTAATGGACTTAGATAGCTATTACATTACATTAACGCCATATCATTATTTCTGTACTCTTAACTATGGGTACGATTTCTATAGTTTAGTACGAACATTTTAGTAACCCGTAACCACAGATTAAAGAGCTTTGACTTTGAATAATAAAACGAAAAATTGTATATCAAATAAATGAATTTCCAAGGGTCAATTTCACAGGTTATGAATAGCCACTACCAGATTTGGTACTTATCAGCAACCTGTGAAACTGGCCCTAAATCTCCTAATTTAAAGTCAAGATTTTATTATAAGTAATGGTGAATCGCGATTTTCCGCGTCCAGTAATAAAGTTACTTTCTAGAAAACTATGTATTAAACAACAGATTTTTTTTCGCAATAATAAACCTTATCGCCATAGGCGTAATGAAAGAATAGGATCATAAATCCTACCCGCACCGTATCGGATATTCCCGGGAGTACAAGCGTTACCGTCACTAAAATATTACGATACAGTCTCCGTAAACAATACGTTTTCATAGAAACTAGGTAGTCTTGCCAAATTGGGATGTAACTCGATCAAAACGGTCCATTAATTATTGTCGTAGCTGCTGGCTTTATTTGGATTTTAATCCCCTTAGCCTCAGTTAGCAAACTGCATTAAAGATAGATGCTTACATGTATTGTGAAAGTCAGCTAAAGCCAATTCATCTGTACAAGATTCCGAAGTCAGCTACAGGGCTATAGTAACAGCTATAGTTACTGGAATTACGCATCACACTTCAGAAAGGTAAGAATTTTTTGGACCGGCTTCCCTTTTTAGAAATTTCACCCTGCGCTTTTAATAGATAGGAAGGAAAAAGTGCGAAGGAAAATCTGAACTGAAGGGAAAGGTCGTTGAAAATCCACTAAAAAGATGCGGTTAGTCGATATACGTTTCCAAAGGGTCTCATTAATCAAACTCGAATGGAATAGCCTAACCCTGTTTAGCAAAGAAAACCTAATTTTGCGTAGTGTCAAGAGAAAATTCGCACACATAGACATGACCAATAACTTAAGTATGACTTTAACTAGCAAACCACAGTGCATTGGCATCACCCCAACATTCTAATATACTCCGTATATCAATTATAATAACAATACGAACAAACTACGTGTGTGATATAGGCCGCACAGCTACAACTATCCGAAACTTCCAAATTTTCCCAATCAACTTTGAACCATATTATCCTTCAGCGATAAAGTTGAAAATCGATTAAGGGCATTTGACAGATTGTAGTAGCTTGATGTGCTGGCAGGGTAAATTTACGCTCGTAATTTTGATGTACAGGATAATGTTGACTGTTGCTTCATACCCTTTCGAATAGAAAATAGGTAGGTACTTTAATTTAACCTACTATGCAACAATTTTATAGTGAAGCACAAATAAAAGCAGAGAAAAAACAAATAATGGCGCTTGTTTGTTTTTCTTTGCTTTTTGAGGAGATGCGTTTCGTTTCGGATGAAGCTATTCTCTTTTACAGATTTTACGCTCAACGATCAAAAACGCTCAGTGACCGAAAAAATAGCTCACAACACGTTGTGGTCACAATAAAACCTAGATTACACATGGCGAAATTTGTGATATGGATCTAATAACGACGCGTAGAAAAAGAAAAGCCCTAATGCGTTTGGAGTATTATTTGATTACGACGCTATCCCATGCTAAAATTTCGTTCAGTTTTCGCGGCACGATCGTAACGTAAATGCTACTACTGCATATAATATCGTAATTTCAGCCTACAGCCATAACATGTATGATTTATTTGAATGCACAAACGATAGTGCACTGTCGCAGAATGTGTCGCATAATTGGAGTGCATATAACCTACGTAGATAGCGGAGCGATGCGAACGATATCTGCAACTACATTTTTATTTTTAAATGGTTTGAAAAATATTTATTTTTAACTTATTGTCAAAAGTGTTATCATTTATCTGATGATGTTCTCCGTGACGTTCCCGGATCAGAATAGGACGTCCCCATTTCTCTCCCGTGGGTGTCGTACGAGGCGACTAAGGATATTTTAAAGGCTTAGTGCATACCACCTGCACTTTGGGCCAACCGCACGTTGGCGGATTAACCACCACAACAGCATTCCCAAGGAGGGTTGGTGTCAGGCAGGCAGCCGACTGTAAAATTCTAGCCAAAACCTTTTGCAGCATGAGAAAAAGAGCGTGGAAGACAAAAACATGCTGCGCCGCTCCCAAATAAAACTTGGGATAAGGGCAGGAGGATGATGCATTTATCTGACAATGTAAAACTATCATCAATGAAACATAACATTATGTTGTAAAGCTTTGGCTTCTTTAGTCTGCTGTTATACTATAACAAAACGAGCCTAACTTAATGGCGGCTCGTAACTGACATGAGCTTTTTAGTATCAGTGGGGTGACGTGGGGCGATGGAGGTAGACGGTTGGTATGGTCCTGCCCCATGCACATACCCAGGCTTAGAAATTAGTTGCCAGCAGCCAATCAGGATTGGGACAGTTAGGATATTCAAACAGAGGAACTCAATAATGGTTAAGCCTGTTTTCTGTCTTCCATAATAGCAAAACATTTTTTTGAAAAATTTGGCAATATCAAGAAATAAATAAAGAAATGTCTACAACATTAAAATATCATCCTATATCGAAAAATAGTCATTCATCTTGTCTAATTCGTCAGAATCATGTTAATATGTTCATGAACTGTTACAATGTGGAGTCAATTAGATCAATTATTATCGTACACACCTAGAGAACTATAGCTAGAGATCATAGAGCGAATGTTACTTCATATATGATCTTAATCATTTTACATGATACAAGATTAATCCATAACAAAAGAAAACTAAGAAATCACAATAAGTTCAAAAATATTTCATGTAAAAAAAAATTGTTATTTCTATTTCCTCTAGTTGTTGTTTTGTTTGTTGACCGTACCTTCTATTACAGCAGCCAGCACTAGCAGTCTTTCAATGAGAATACAGAACTATGAATACAGTTCCATAAAACATTCGAAATATTAAAGGAACCAACAAGGCGTAGACGTCTGTCTTTTCAGTAACAAACAACTTTAAAATATTAACCCTTATCTGAATACACTTTTGGGAGAACAGTACATACCTTTAGGGAATATCAGCACAACATCAGTATGCTGTGTAGGTGTGGAGTGCAGCAGCAGCCGCCGGGGATGCATCAAGTGGGCACCAAGTTGACCAGCCATAGGTAGACGACGTCGGAGCTCTCGGCCCGCTGGACAGAAATATGGTATGTTAATTTTTATATATGCGACATAGTGGCAGATTTTTATTTTTGGCTATGTAGTTCAGAAGCAACAACACTTTCATTAATAAAAACTGATTTTTAATAATGAAAGTGTTGTTTACTAGTTCAAAAAATATTTTTACATAGATAAAAATAAATTCAAAGTTAATTTTACAGAAACAAATCAAAGGTTTTGGTTTCTGCTTTTGCAATTTTTTATATTTTTAAATAGTACTACTTTTTTTTGTATTTCAAAACTTTTTTTCTATTTATCATCATTCTCATTAAACTTAAAACTAATTTACTCAAAAACTTGGTAAAATTAGAATCAATATTTTAAATGAATTGTATGAATTATCCAAAAACAGAAATAAATAAATCTGCATCATGATATTCTATTCCTTACCGAAAAAAAAAACATGAAAATATAAAAGAATCCAAGGACCAGGCTTTTTATTTTTATTGTAGATAGACAATGTTTACAACTAAGAAATCTGAATACGCACCACTATCCAGCTTGTCCTTAGCAAACTCCGCAAAAGACCTGTGTTCTTGCGGGGTTGAATGGGAACTGCTCTCATAGTCTTCTTTTTCGGGATTACCCACACTCCCATCTTCACCCTCCATGGCGAAAACTTTTCAACAGTCCTCGAGACAATAACAATACAACTATACACTCACAAGATCTACGAGACCTTCGGTAATACTGTTTCTTACATCATCGACTATTATAGTAACTACGATCATATGTTGATACTTTTACTCCGATTTAAACAGAAAAAGTGTGACACCTCATTAAAGGGACAAAGGCGACTAACATTTTAGTTACGAACGCCGAGAACGCGCTTTATTTACTTGATAAATAATTTATTGTGTGACAAAACTGCGGTCGCGGCTGTCACAATTCAAAATTGATTTTTGGCCGCCATTTTTATGTTTCATGTTGGTGTTGCAGAGTTAGGAAATATATCAATGCAAAAAATAACAAAATGTTAATCTCCATGCATAATAATTAGTTACATAAAATAATGACCTCAATAAAGCCACATAATTTGCCTAAGAACTGAAATAAACTCATGGGATTCAAGTTCGACCGAACTCTTGAACCTGCGATCGAATATGTGTGCTTGCAACATAGTTTACTAATGTCAAATGAAATTGACAGCAAAAATCCGTTCGGATACTCATCTCAGTAATGTCTACGGTAACAAACTTGCTAAACTATATTTAAAATTAAAGGTTTTATTTGTATGTACTCAATAACGATGCAAACAACAACAAAATACGTTGTTTAACATATTTAAAGTAGTTGAAACAAAGTTTTATTACTGAAAACGATTCCAACTAAATGACAAATTGATGTAAATAACTATGAACGGGGTATTCCTCGATCACTAAAGTGGTGATCCGAACGAGTTAAAATATTCGACTTTTCTGTCATTTCATTTTGTAAACGTTCGTTAATTTGCGCGATAATACAAGTAACAATGGACGTGTAAACGAAATATCGTCGCTACTTTCTCTTAATTGTAATAATAGTGTTAACACGACAGCATACGCGCAACGAACGAGGAAAAATAATCATATGCTGGATATAAACCTGTAAAAATAAAAGGTAAGTAAACCAGTATTCATAAATGACCTTTCTTTGTACTCATGTAATCGTCGCAATTTTCTAAAATTACATTTCTGTTACGAATTTCTGATGTAAAATTGCACGTCTGTGTTGTGAAGTATCGTTGGGGCCCAAATTAACGGTTTAGTTTTGTTTTTGAAGGTGTATTTATTGTTTTTCTGTTAACCCACTTTCACAAAAAAAAACAGCTGTGAAGTCGTCACGCCTAAATATCTAACAGCTGAGTGTGACATCAATTATATATGCGTTTACTATTTAATACTGGGTACAATTTCTTCCATATGGTTCTGCAATAATTTAAATAAAATAATATTCTTTTAAAGGTAAGGCCCACAAAAACAAAACATTTTTTTATTATTGAGCTCTTTGCAGGTTTTGTATAACAACCTTCTTATTAAGAATTACTAATTTTTATGGTAATGGTAAAGTTTGCAGTTCTTAATAATACCTGCTTTAAAAATATATTATTTAGAATTTTAATAAGTATTGTATAAGTGTCTTTAAAGCTATAATACTTCATGAAATTGTGGAGTTGACATTCCAATTATGTATTTTAGTTAAGTTTCTTTTAATTAATTATTTTAATGGACCTCAGATGGTACAAATTGCCAGCTCTTTGAATAATTTCAGCAGCTTATCTGTTCTTCTTGGTAATACTTGATTCCTTTGGGCAATGGGGACCGGCCATTGCATAGATCGTAGTGGTCTTCAATGACATGGCATGTTTGTGCATGGCATTTCTAAGTTAATTTTATTGTATTTATTGTTTAATTTTAATACATTTCTGCATGTCGACAAGACTTCTTTAAGTATTTACCAAACTTATAAATTGTTACAGTGCAAGGGCAATCAATTTGCCATGACTTGTTTATTATTATTAATTAACTAGGGTTCTTACTGTGTATATGTACTTCAATGTGTGAACAGTGGATGGTATTGTTTTTTAATTCCCAGTAAAACATCAGCAGTTTAAAGATAAAAGCTGCCATTCTACAAAGAGTTTTAAGAAACCAATAACATTGTAACAAAAAAAATACATTGTATTGGCTCCCTGTCCAAGCAGATGCAGCCGAGTACCCATATTTTATATTTTGTTTAATATCAGGTGTACTGCAGAAAATCTCAATTGGTGCCACCTCATCTAATCCTATAAACTAATTGACCTTGGTTTTATGACTGCTTATCTTTCAGTCCATAATTCTACACTTAAAACCGTTATAAAAGTGTTTGACGTGTCGAGCCTTATGCTATCCACATATCATGTTAATTACAACTCTCGAAGAGGTATATTTTACAAACTTATTAAGAAGAAAAGCCTTTAAACTCAACCAGGAAGTAAATAAACCTTGAAATAAAGGACTTTATATAACAGTATGTTAATCACAAGCCTTAAAAAATTGGAACCTCACGCACCGGGCGGGGTGTTGACTTAAACGAATCCCGGCCACCGTAGGCTCGGATCTGTGGGCGGTGACTTTTGGGTGGCTCACCAGAAGTCTAATGACGACAGGCCCATATCGAGGGCACGTCCTGTTCTACGCGCTCGGATGATTGCAGAATTTTTCGCAAGAGTTACCGCGGCCTTGGCACACAAATACTTCCAGAAGGAACGGTTTTATTAAGTAAAAGTCTGACACTTCCTCCAGCAGTCCACAGTAAGCGGGATCTTTTGATGATTTCCCACTCAAATAAAGACCATGTTCCTTATACAAATACGGTACACAAAAACAATAACATGTCCATCTTTGTCATCAGATGTCACTCACGTGGAGCACGTTACCGCTTCTTCCACTGAGGTGCATTCTGCAACACCTCAGCACGGAGGATGCCATGGCGGCCATGTCCACCTGCCGACACTGGAGGACAGCTCTCTATATGTATGAGGGACGCAAGTAAGTGGGATCTTTGAACTAGCTTAGATCTAAACAAGTGAATCACTTCCAGACTACAGTCAATCAAATATCCTAAAAAGATTTTCTACTTTATCGCTGAAGCATATGGTTCAAAGTTGATTGGGAAGATTTGACAGTTGCGGGTAGTTAGATGTGCTGGCGTCTGTACCTTTCTGCTGTGAGCGCGTTATGAATTGAACTCCATAAAGGGAAGTATTATCAGATTGCAATTAAAAGATTGTTTACCTCCTATGAGAAAACTGATGTGTATAAAATGTAAACATAAGACGTGCTTATAATGTTATTTTGACTTCGTAATACAATTAGTAAGAGTGATCATTGTTTATTGCAAATGTTTCCCAATGATTATCTCCTCACATTTTTATAAACATTTCTCGGGTGGTATAATCTTTTACTTATGATGAGGTACAGTCTAAACAAGAGATATTTCTTTCCTAGTCATTACCTATTGTTATATCAAAGGAACATTTTCTGACATATCAGAGCTGATGACCGGCTAGCTCTGGGTGCGGTCTTTTATCATCAATGAACCGCCGCGGTCTGCTATATATCGATATAAAGATGTCCAACAAAGTCGGGCCACACGCCACGAGTTACGCATGACAGGTGAAGGGCGATATTCGCTTTGACGGTCTTAACTTTTAGAGGAATTTGATACAAGCTAATGTCCTCGGTTTCACAAGCAAAAGAGGGACACCTTAGCAAAAATAACTGCGTCTCAGATCTGCTGGTCATGTCGAATCATTCAGTAGTAAATGTACAGAAATCTCTATACCCAATTCAGTACAATTAAGATGGTCCCAAACCACTTGTTACAAAACGAATACCAAAAAAAAATACCAGCTTTAGTGCTAGGTTGAAACTACCATGTTGAACAAAGTTAATGGTCTAAGGGCCAGTTTCACCGGTTGATCATAAGTTCCAGATAGTTTATCTGGCAGATAATTTCATACAAATTCTGTTCCATTTTTAAATTTATCTGGTAGATAGTGGCTATCCGTAGCCTGTGAAACTGGCCCTAAACCTACCACTTAAAGTGGTACTTTTTAAAACCACATTTTATAATAAGGAGGTTTGAGTGACAAGCACAATGACAAGGGGTATGTTGCTGCATTTCTTGTTTATAAGACACTGGATCAAAATCCCCAAAAAAAACGATTTTTGAGGATTTTGACGGCAGATTTAGTTTGAATTCTCGCAAGTTTTCATGAAATGATCAGTTTTGAACAAGGTTTCCTGTACTAACGTATTATTTCTCGTAGGGATCTCCTGAAGCTTAATGCCAAACATCTGGAACAGTGCATGTTGCTGACGCGCATCTTCAGGAAACACGTGAAAAAGCTGCACATTTACTTAGACTGCAATGATCCTGAGATTGAGAAGTTCATGACCTATGTTTTTCTACAGTGAGTACCTACCTCTATATTTTTTTAGTTATTCGTATTTACACAGGGTGTTTTTTTTTTTCATAAAAGTGCTGAAGTGATGATGGTTTCATTGGAAATGAATTAAAAATTGAATGATTTGGTACCTGTAGAAAACAGAAGCCCAATTTTTTTTATGTACGAGTAGTTTTGTTTATACGAGTAATATCAAACAGGTTTTATCTCTCTTGTTGTCCAGCTAGCGGTTTTAAGAACTTTAGACTCATTTATACTCTTAGTCATAATATTTATGTTTAAAGACCTAGAGGTGGCTTAAAGAAGCCAAGAAATATGATTCAGCGGTATTACATTGTTATTCGATAAAAATTAGTGTCACAAGCGTTGAAGACATTTTCGCGACAGGGCTTAAAACAGCTTAGCTTTATCCGATTATTGAGTAGACGGGCAACTAATATATTTTTTTATTAACTTATTTCTTTCCATGTGTAAAATTTATGTTTCGGATGGCACGTTAAACTGTAGGTCCCGGCTGTCATTGAACATCTTTGGCAGTCGTTTCGGGTAGACAGAAGCCAGTCTAATCGAGGGGTATTGAGTTGTCCGAGTGAATGGGTTGAGGAGGTCAGATAGACACTAGCCCCATGTAAAACACTGTTACCCAACTGAATCCGGTTAGACTGGAAGCCGACCCCAACTGCTTGGGAAAAGGCTGGGGAGATGATGATTTTTTTGAAATTTAGCCCGCGACCTTAGTAATCACGATCATGAAAAAAATTACGAATGGTTATGTTTATATTTTCAAATATATTTCTTTGTAAAATGTAAAAAAGAAACTAGGACTTTCTTCGATACATACATATTCTATCCTGATTTAGCATAATCATACGTATGATTATAGCCTATTGTCGGAAAACTCTGGATCGGTAACGGCCTTAAATTGAATGAACATTGAATTTATTGAATAGCAAACAGACTCATTCAATACGAAATAATTGTTCAGTCTGTGATGTAACCTTCACCTTATTGGTTTAGTGAGCTCTCCTGTATGGCTCTTGCAATATTGATCTGAGGTCTAGCCTAGTCTATAAATAGGTAACGTTCTGATAAATGATACCTACGCACCGCAACCGTACCTACTTAGGTTGTATATATCAAGAAACCTGGTTACTGCGAATTCATTCTGACTTACGATTCCGAGAATAGATGCTTTTGAACCTTTTTGAAAAGGTTCCCCGTCGAGAAGACACTTCAATTGAATTTAGAATTTGATAAATTGGAGTAGATCCATAAAAAATGCTTATGATAGATTCCATTTATTTCGAGAATTACTTAAACCCAAATAAAATAAAAGATAGCCCTTTTAATAGTATAAATGTTAGATGAACCGGTTTTATTCGCAAATTAAATTACATTGGTTTTACGAAACAATGTCTGAAACAGTTGTTCATCCATAAGTCATTCCTGAAAGTTATCCAAGGGTAACAAACGGACCGTAACCGCGTAGTAGGACCATATTGAGAATTGCGATGTATCAGACGCAATTCAAATAACACACGGTTACACTGCGTATCGTATATTATACAATTGCTTTACTGCATGTAACCATTACTCTATTACATGCTACTCATAGCTGATATCACCTCTAACTTGCACATCGATTCAGTTCTTATATTAGAACATGTTTAATCAATACGGACGGTCGCCGCAACGTCGTCGCCGCTCAAGTGATGTAACAATGACACAACTACGCACAACGCACAATATCATGTTTACGAAACCATCTTGTTATGTTGAAAATAAATAAACCAGTTCAGTTTGATCACGTATCAAACATTCCCACGTGATTTGTCGCTGCACGGAAATGGAAGGACCAAATGCGCGGAACTAAGGACCTACTGCGAAAATAATAAATGTCAAACATGAAAAGTTCATAAAATCAAAACGGCGCGGCGTAGTCTCGCGACCTTTTGACTTACACAACAAAGGGTCTATGTTTTATTGTCGCTTAATAATACAACAATGTGGGAGCAAGGTCGAAGCAGGGACGACGCTTCAAACATCGAAAGACCGGTCTGGAAGTTTCAGCGCTCAATATTACGCCGCAGATTCGCACAGCGAACCTTTGACGAAGGATTTATTATATAGGTTACATTCGTGTTTAGATTCATATCAGATAACCTATATTTCAATGTATTTCATTTGTAAGCGTTACCTGGAATTGTTAATAGAAAATATGCACCAGCTTTCAGGCTTGTTTGTGCTCCATCTAAAATTCCTGGAATTATTCCTTTCTGATATTGCAATGCTTTTCTATGAAAAGATGAGAGGATGAATCGATATGAAGCTGGCAATATTACTGTGTAATATAGATGTCTTTACCGTTAGCATGGTAAAATAGCTTTATTCATTCTATAGAAAGCAAGTTATACCTTCTGATCAGTAGACATTCTAAAAACATTTTGGTGTTTCTGAAAAGTATCTCAAATGAAAAGTTTCTTTCTGAAATAGAAGTAACTATTTTCGAATAACATTTTGAAATTTGAAATTGCTGGTTTACGGATCTTCACGCTCAATCAAATAATGTTTCGCGCAACAAATAGAACGCTACAAATATGCAGGCCGCTTCCTGCCCTGTGGAAGGTTTCCTTTCTTACGTTGCTATTAAAATGTATTCGATACAAACGTATATGACGTCATTCGAAAACAAAACTTTCAAAAACGCGACAATCTCAGTATGCGCATACATAACATTAACCGGCCAGTGGACTGGCCCAGTTTTTGGAGAGTGCTATCCTCTTTCGTCTAGCCTTTTTATAATTGGGTATTTTGTAATAAGAACGTACTTGTTTTTGCTCACGATTAAACCGTTAACGTTAAGAATTAGCCAGCAAGTCTCGGAGTATGGAGATGGATTCGTTCTGAAATTAATCTAAACTATCTAAAACATCATCAAGAGAAACATCATCGCCTAGATTCATTCGTACCCTGCATTGAAGAAAGCTTATATTCAACAGATTTTTGCTACTCAATTGAATACTGTGCTCTATTACAAAGAAAGATGTTATTCAATACCGCATTTAGTTATGAAACTAACAATTAACATGATGTATAAACGTATGAATTAAAGATAAAGAATGCTTTCTACGTCAACACGGCGGAACAATATTTTTATTCTTTTTATTCGAAGCAGTGGGTCGTTTAATATGAAATGTGACTTGTAAAATGCAGTTGTCTGCGTCTTTGCGACGGGCGATCGCTTCGTCGATAATTTATTTATTCGTTAATGTGATAAATGGAGTGTACTTTAGCTTCCTTCATTGCGGACTTTACGAGGGGGTTATCGATTTGATTGCGCTGTATGTTTCTTGTATTCAAAGTGAACTACAATTATTCTTATGAAGGGACTTTTATTTCGTTTGTTGTCATTTTGGGGATAGTCCCAATATCTCTGTATAGTATAAAGTAGTTTAGGGCTCTTACAATTTGGAATATACTCGAGGAATGATATAATCATTTCTTTAATTTCCTTAAGTAACTCGTTTAGTACGTAATTTAATTGCTTATCGTTTTTATTAATAGTGCAATTCATTAATATTGCATTCGTTCAGGGGCTATTTTTTTTCGTTAATATAAGTCAATCAGTGATGTTTTTCTTTTTCAGATATTTTGACACAATAAAGCTACAAGAATTAGTATTCATAGGTCCAAGCTACGTGCAGCAGAGTATGCACTTGCCATTTATTAAACTCAGAAGGTGAGTAATGATGTCAGGTACTAATTAATTTGACCATTACGTAATTGTGTTTAGCTGGTTGTAATTATGGTAGATATGAGGAAAATGTACGTAAAAGGATCTTGGAATTACTTAGAATAACTGCCAAAATAAAAAATCGCTTTTTCGATAAAAAATTCGTAAGGGTCTTATAAATCTTAGTGTCTGTTTCACTACCTACGAATATGTTCCAGTTAGTATATTTGGTAGATAATGTCATAAAAATTCTGTTCAATTTTTGAATTTATTCGGTTGATAGTGGCTGTTCTGATATCGTGACACTGGCCCGTAGAATACAAAAATAAAAGGCGCTAGTGTTTCTCTAACGCAGATTAATATACCTCTACCTTACGCGATTCGCAGAAACAGCATTATTTTAAATACGGAACGAATTCTTGAAAATAATGAACAAAATATGAAGGTATTTGTTTAGCAATCCTTTGTATTTTCCAACTCTAAACTTTTCCAAAGGTTTCTCTTGGAAATCATACAAAGAGTATTTGTAAAACTTTATTTTAATGTTAGTACATGTTGACATTTTATTTTCACGTAAATGTCACCCTCTATTTTCTAGAAGGGGTAACCAATGGCAGGGGGTATTTTAACGGGAGTTTTAAATTGTTATACTTCCATAGAACGCTAATGATAGGTTTAAGTCATCAAGAATTACGTTTAGTTTTTAGTGGAACTAGTTATTTTGATGATTGGCAAGGAAATTCAGTATCGAGTTACAAAATATCTGCCTTATTTTTTAATACAAGATAAAAAATTAAGATTTTATGGTTCGTTCATATCTACAGATCCAGACCTGTAAAAATATGGTGCAATAGTTTTGTTAGACCTCACATATGAAAACTGTTGTTTGACGATGTTGGCCTTTATGTGGCTGGCCAAGCTACGTGCTGATAGATGTGAACGAAGCTTTGTACAAACAGTTGATTCACAAATGTATTGGACTACAAGTAAAACTTTTTTTCAGGATGATAATTGAGACATTGGTATTCAAAAATGTGAAATGCATAAAGAAGCTGAGTTTCATGGGATGCGGTTTAGCCGCGGTCAGGAATGATAACGAGAGATATTCTGTAAGTGCCTACGTATTTTTACTATGTGTGATAGGGTGCATTCAGCTCCTTATTTTGAATCATATTTCACTAGAATTTTTCTCAGGACTTTTTTTCCGTTTATTCAGTATTTTTCTTTCTTTTAATGTAAAATTAATATTTTTTTTTGTATTATCGCTAAAACAAAAACAGCTGTTAAATTTATGTGAGGTTTTAAGTCAAATCAATCTTGTTGGATTTCCATTGATTTCCGGTCTTCTTAGTATGTTATACTAGACTCACGCTATCAGTCTGCGGAGGGCTGTCCCTTACACCCAGTATATGCTTCAATCAATTCTATATTGTAGATATCATGCTTTAAAATTTATTTTTTATAAAAATGTCAAAGGCTACTTACGTTTCTGAGACATCATATAAAAATAGCTGCATCAAGGTAAATTAAGGTCAGCCTATTTGTTGGTCTTTTTGTATCTCAGTTAGCTATGTAGGTGAAATATTTTTACTACATAGTAACTACACAGCCAACGAGATTCATAAATTATTTTTCCTCATGAGTTTTTCTTTAATTAAAAAATGATGACATGAAGAAAACAAGTTTGATGTAAAACAATCATTTGTTTGTTGATTATTAGATTTATTTATTTCCAACTGTAGGTCGTAAATTGAACTTAGAGGCAACATTCTAAAACCTTCATGTTCGATTGGAAACGATTTCTATTCGATTCGATCGGTGTCATGTAAAGGTTAGGTACCTGTCAAACATGCATGAAAGAGTTGAGCGTTCCTGCCAGTACTTGATAATCATCGTTTAGGCACCTCGCTCACAAGACGGCCACTACCACGACCAGTCATAGTCGCGAACCTTGGTCACAGAAGCTATTGTTGGGCTGTGACCGCGACCACGACTGGTCGTAACGCGGCGAAGTAGAGGCTGGGAAGTAGAGGCGCAAAAAACTCCCAAGCAACACTTGTCTGTCTGTTTGAATTATGTTAGCATTAGTTGTTAGTTTTTAGTGTCACGAGTAATTGGCACACGTTTGAAGATATATAAAGTAAACGCGGTATGCTACACCACGTAAGACGCCGCAAATGGCCTTTGCGGTCGCAGATCTCTTGCGCGCTCATAGCGAACAATACCTACGTTGGTCGCAACGATCAGTTCTGCCAGCGACGTTCATATGGATTCTTTAGGTCTCTGATCTAATTGCGACCGTCTTCAGCGCGAGGTGCTTAAATGGTTTTCAGTGTCATTGAATTTTGGGGTATATTCTTATTAAATGGATTACTTATTCAGGATTTCAAAATCTTGCAGATGAATTTAAATCTAGTGAAGAAAAAATACAACTTCTATTGATGCTCAAGATTGGCTCTTTGTTCACATAAATAGTAATTAAATTGCTGATGTTTTATCTTTACTTGATATTATGAACTTTAGTAAGTTGATTGACCCTAAGCCGACATTCTAAAGCCTTTGTACATAAATTGCAACATGCCCATACAAATATGCATAGGTATAAGTACCTAGTATGCAATATAAAGGTCACAACCAACTTACACTTGGTTTCTTCCTCTTACGTCATAGCCTGTTAATGCCATTTAAAGGTGCTTGTTTACGTTCAATGTCGTTCGAACTTGTCTCATGAAGTTCATGTTGATTACGACATGAAACTGGTGGTATTAACAGCTCTGTTGATGTTTTTGCGAGCTTATAAAATGTTGTTTTTATTTTCTTGCTTTTTAAGAATTTGTTGAGTTAGTTAATTATGTAGTTCTTCCGTTCACTAAACTGTCACATACATTTTCAATGTGTATCTTTTTTCATCAATAATTTTTTGTATTTGATGAAACAAAATATACCTTTTTCTTCTTCCTGCCCTGTTCCCAAGTTATTTGGGGTCGGCTCAATATGTTTACCTTACTTCTTACTAAGAACTCTCATACTTAGGACAATAATTTCCTTATTTTTAAACTCAAAATCAAATTTATTCAAACTTGGCTGCAAAACATAACTTTTTCAACGTCAAAATTACAAAAGACAGCCCCCAAAACGCCCAACCTTCACCACATCCTATGTGTTTGCTGGAAAGAAATGGCGCAACAAACTCCTGACCAAGAATAAGAATGTTTAGTAAATAAATATCCTATATTTGTGTCACAGCACAAGAGTCTCGAGATATACGCGCGACCACTGAAGTTCTGCAGCGTGCAAACACCAGCCGACACTGTTCTGTCAAGCGTCAACCAGCAGCTAATGCAAATATCATCATTGACTGTGAGTATTTTACCGTTACATCTTTATACAGGGTGTAACAAAACTAGTGCACCATATTTTTACATGTCATCCAGAACATGCTAAGGGTCATGTTTACTACAAAAAAAGTAATTAAAACAACAACATATTTTATTAAATTTATCATCACAGTCGCCAAATTGTACGCATAACGCCGGTCTCTATGAAGGCGCTCGATCGTTGACCCTTGGGTCATTCAACTTTTTTGGTTGTAATCATGATTCTTAGCGTGTTCTAGATGACATGTAAAAATATGGTGCGCTAGTTTTGTTACACACATCATCACGCGTAAACGGCCGGACCGATTTAAATAAACATTGGTAAATACATAGTCTAAAGTCTGAGAAAGGATAAAGGCTACTTTTTATCCGGGTGCGGGAAGTAGTTCCACGGGATGGTGGGTAAAATCGCGGGTTAAAATGTTGGTTAAAAATAAAATAATAACTGTGACGACATTCAGGTGCTATAATTCGACTGCCTTGTTGGTCTAGTGGTCGCAAGGCGAGCTGCTGTGCACGGGGTCTCGGGTTCGAATCCCGGGTCGGGCCGAAATCGCTTTGTGGGTTTTGAGAAACTTTCATAAAGCAGCCTGAAGTCTGGAAGTTGGTGATTGATTCACCTGTGCATCGGAGAGCACGTAAATGTCGGTCCTGCGCCTGATCTCTCTCCGGTCGTGTCGGATTGCCGTCCCATCGGATTATGAGAGTGAGGGAATAGAGAGTGCACCTGTGTCTGCGCGAATGCTTGTGCACTATAATATGTCCTGCGCAGTTGGCTGATCTCCATAAAAGAGAACGGCCGCCGTAGCCGATAATCGGCCTGGATGCCATCATATTTTGATATTTATATAGATTTTTTTCGAATCTTCTAGTTAGGTTACTTTAACCAAACTAAATTTATTTGTTTTGTCCCTCAGCACGTGTCGGTGGACTACGAACAAATAAGCACGGTGGCACTGCAGACGCTGTCCAAGCTGCCGCACTTCCGCTTCCTGACGCTGAACATCACGAACCGGCGCATCACGCTGCGGCCCATCGACTGGGACATCCTGCACGACTACTACCGCTGTCAGCTGCGCGTCTCTATTAATATCGTACGTTATAGATTAAATAAGAATAGTCGCCATCAACGGCTTTTTTAAAACACATACATAAATCGATTTAATATGAATATTTTCGAAAATATAAAATGTACCCCCCATAAACAAGATATAAAAACTTGCAATTTACAATAATTAGGGCCAGTTTCGCCGGTTACGGATAGCCACTATCTACCAGGTAAATTAGAAAATGGAACGATTTAAATGAAATTATCTGCCAGATAAACTATCTGGAACTTATCCATGACCGGTGAAACTGGCCATTAATCATGTGTTTTGAAGTCAGGGGCGAGGGGAGTCCGAAATGGACATGCTTATTTTTATCATGCTTAGTTTACCCACCGGCCAATCTACAGTAAGACTAGCCGAATCAGGATATTTATAGTGTACTTCGTTGTTCTAGATCGGAGTGCCATTCAGGAGATTCGATGCCATCATAGATAATGTCCTCATCGAAGGACTGAGACTCATTTCCCTGAAAGTCATGTTCTGCAAATCTGTAAGTACATTTTGTTTGTTTTGTACGTTTTTTTAGGTCTTGCTAACTAACTAAACTACCTTACCGTCGAAGATTCACCCCTGTTCCGGGGAAATTTCCTCCCGTACTCAGATCTTGATAAGTATCCTATACCCGTCTCGTGGTTCTAAGTTACCTCCTCCGCGAATTTTAAACTAAATCGGTTTAGCAGTTCTTGAGATATAAAATATACTTCCGAAGGCAGGTTAAATTGGTGGGTCGCGGCTGTCATTTGAACATCTTTGGCAGTTGTGAAGAGTCAAAGCCAAAACGGCTGACAACACCAGCTGCCGCACCGCCAGCTTAGCACGGGTTATAGGATTGCCCAGGTGACTGGGTTTAGGAGGTCAGAAGACAGTCGCTACATGTAAAACATTGGTACTAAGCTCCATGAGGTAAGACTTGATGCCAATGGCAACAGTTTGGAAAAGGCTAGGCAAATGATTAAATCCGATATGTAAGGAAATTCTGCAATAATATTTATTATCTTTGCAGCTATACACGCCGATGTTGTCGCACGTGTCGCGACTGTTCCAGACGACGCTTGTGGAGGTGCTGTGGGTGGACACGCCGTACGACTCCACCGACCCCTACCACCGTATCGTGCGACCGTTGCGACAACCGCAGGTGATACATTTGTTCTACCAAATGACGTTTTACTCGCAGCTTAGCTAGAAGATGTCAGAAATGGTACGACCGATGTGTAGTCACGAAAATTTATGAGTGCGTGTGTGTGTATGTTTGTAACCTCTTCACGCCCAAACTCCTGAAAAGGTTTTGATGAAACTTGGCAATAATATAGCTTATACATCAGAATATAATATAGGCTACTTTATATTAGAGTACAGGAAGCAGTGAATGTGTGAGTAATTTTATAGGTATATATTTTGTCCGCAGCCCGACACATACACACATGTGAATCCCTTCGTCCTGTTGTGCTGGCAATGCATGCATCTGCAGAGACTCGTCATACACGGTGAGTTTCCGACTTCACTCAATAAATGTTTGCTTGCATTAATTTCGGTTTAGAAAATCATAAGGTTACATATATAGCGGGACACCTTTTTTCACACACGGTCGGTTAGCCCCATGGTAAGCCCCATGGTAAGCTATTGATTAGCTTGTGTTATGGGTGCTAACACAACTGATAAACTACATATACTTTACACTAAAATATTTGTAGCCAACAATCATGCTCATCACACAAATGTCGACCATGCCGGGAATCGAACCCGGGACCCTTAGCTCGGCAGTCCGGCGTGGTAACCATTGCGCCATCGGGGTCGTCATATATACACATAGACATAGCATAAGGTTTTTTTTCGTTGGCTTAGATCAATATATATAAACCTATTTTACACAACAAACGGGTCTTATTCGTGATGTAAATGTGTAATACGATACCTTTTTTCTACCGAAATGTCACGTCTGTGTCAAATATCGCGAAAGTTTAAAAAAAAATTACATATGAACCTTTTTTATGGTCATTATACGGTTGTTGCAGGCTACTGGATCTGGCAGTACGACGTGCTGGGGTTCGTGCGGCTGCGCAAGGGGCTGATCCACCTGGAGGTGTCGGCCATCTACCGGCAGCAGGACACGTTCAGCAGCTCCGTGCTCATGAGTGCTGAGGGCGCCGCGCGCGTGCTCTGCGGGGACGCGCCGCCGCTGCTCGACCCCGACCTCGTGCAGGTATCCAATGACCCTTCGCGCTGTGGGTGCGGCTGCAGGGAGTGTCACTCTCGTACAGGCTAAAACACACAGTTCAAATATTGAGAACAGTTAGGAACACACACACAAACACGCGAATCTACGAGACCTCTAAGTGGACGTCGAGGTGCTGTCAGTCTTGAGTGTTTGCGTTTATTTCTAGAAATGCCACTGTTTGAACTCGGCTTCATTAAAACCGGAACTTTCATTTTTAAAACTACCTGCTGATTTTGAAAGGTTAGGTTTTTATCGATATCGAATATTAATTTTATGTATTCGTAAATTAATTTGTAAAACCAACATAGTGGCTGCTACATATTTGACATTGGGTGTTTTTTCATGAATTTCGTCTTCGAGGTCACCCTTGACCGAAGCCGATATTGCTGTCAAAATAGAAATCCAAGATGGCGGCTGCAAAAATTATCAAATGTTTCGTCATGGGTGTCGTTTTCATGGTTATTGAGGCTGTTGCAACCGATAGTGCTGTCAAAATGTAAATCCAAGATGGCGGCTGCAAAAAATAACAAGTTTTTCGTCATGGGTGTAGTTTTCATAAGTTTTGTTGATGTTGAAACCGTCAAAATGTAAGTCGAAAATGGGAAAGTAATGTATCTACTTGGTGTGTAGGAAGTGAACGAGTACACAGACTTCAAATGGAAGCCTGTTACGTGGAGCCGGCTGCACCCCGCGCTGCGGCCCGGCAGCACGGCGCAGCAGCGCCTCGACTACATCGTCAGCGAGGCGCGGGTGCCTCTCGGTGTCACGTGAGTCATACATTATCTGCCTATTAATATTATAAATAGGAAAGATTAGACTGTTTGTTTGGATTTATTGAAGGATGGATACTCCTTGTGGGCTGGCCACATAAGATATCAGAAAATCTGACACATGTAGTGGTTAATTTGTATGATTGTTATTACCAAATAAAAGTACAATATCCAATATACATACATTACAACACTATTAACAAACTGCGACTCTCTTATTTCCACTTGGATTGAATAAGCTCCGAAACTTCTTGACCAATTCGGAAAATCTTTTCACTGTTGGGAAGCTACACGGTTAACATGGGTACATAGCCTTTCATTTATGACAAGGAAAAACCGCGAGAAACTACTAGTCTTATTATAATAAATAATAAGTAAAACGTGGGTGGTTAAGTGTATTTCGGACTGTGTCCGTATTTCAAATGGTATTTATTTCGAAAGAGGTTGAAATCAAGACTATTCCACGTCACAATTTTTTGAAAAACGAACGAACCAATCGGTTGTTACTTAGCCATGAGCTCTTCCACTACTCGTTTTACCGACAGGTAAACCGTTCATATTAAAAAATTACTACTTCCCACTAAAGTAAATCATCTATATTGTAGAGTCGTACCAAAAATCGATCATTGTAAAATTTTGTAAAATTAATTGTTGTTTTGCGCAGGTTGTTTTGAATTGGAACGCTGATCTGCGATAGCGGACGAAGGAAGAATCGAAATATCAGCTGAGTATTAAGTATCGATATAACACCTTGTGATAATTGAAATAAAGTCGAAATTACAGTAAAGGGGAGTACAGGATTAGTCTAAGTTGGATATAGCTTATAAAAATCTTCTATTCTTTATTGTTATTGACTGACCCAGCATTTCCAAATAATTTGAAAAATATTATCATATACTTTTACTTGTTCTATTAAAGTAAATTGAATCTCTGGTGATGATAATCCAATTTAGATAGATCCTAATTTGATAGACAAAATATATAACTCTTAAGAGCGCTTATACCGACAGTTGGCAACGTCGCAAATAGCTGTCAAATATTTACACCTTTTTGATTAATTTGTCTATTTACTCTATGAAAATAAGAAATATGGCTCTATAGTGCACTAAAGCATTAAGCAGGAATTGTAATTAAAACACTAAATTTGATGTTGTAAACGTTTTAGGAGTAAAAAAGGCGTTTGGAAAGTTTCCAAATACCTTTTTTACAATTAGAACTATATATTTGGTGTTACGATATTAATTATTGCATTCCCTATTATTATTTTAAGTGCACTATAGAGCCATAATTCTTATTTTCATATAGTAAATTGGACAAATTAATTAAAAGGTGTAATTATTTGACAGCTATTTGCGACGTTGCCAACTTTCGGTATAAGCGCTTTTAATTCAAGTTGCTTTCAATATTATTTGTCATAGTAACAGACAACGAAATTAATAATATGTTCCACTAAACAAATCTGTGCTATATTTTATAGTATTGAAAGCAACAATAGATAAACATCAATTGGCATGGAATTTAAGTTCTATAGTTTCTTTATATCTTTAATATTATACCCGTAGATGTAGGTGAAATATAAAAATTATAAAAAAAATGTTTTCTCGCTCTATACCTAAGTGGAAAATTTATCGAACTTAGAGCCGAAAATATATAATGAAAATCTAGGCCTAGAGTTGTCGAAAATCTTTTGGATGGCATGTTACATGTCTTTGTAGGTGTATAAGTTATGTAAAAAATATATCTGAATACGATCGCATATCTTATATCTGTTACCCGACACACGCGATCTGTTTACTCTATGGTTCTGTGAACGTCTGTTTGGTATTTGAACGAAGCGGTCGGTGGAACGTTCTGTGCCCATCGAGAAAATATTTGAAACGTTTAGAAAATTTTGATAATTAAATACAAAAGCTCCTGTGATAGATTTTCCCGTATAAATATTAACTAAGCCTGCTGACATGTTCAAACACCAAAAAGATTTGATCACATTCTCGTTTCGATTGTTACTATATACATTCGAAACTGTAACAGTATATAAGGTGTTATAAAAATAACTGCCACGGCTTCAATGGGAGGTAGTATTGTGTTTATAGATTACAATAGTGAAGAACTTTCGTACCCCAGAACAGTCCATTCAATCGATTTTTTTTTTGTACGAAAAAAACAATACAACAAATAATCAATATATTTTATACTGGAAGCCGACCCCAACATAGATGGGAAAAGGCTCGGGAGATGCTGATGAATCTATATATTTTTCATCACTATTGTTATCTATAAACACAACACTACCTCCCATTAAAACCGTGGCAGTTATTTTTAT
Organism: Heliothis peltigera; assembly: GCA_958496145.1. Taxonomy (NCBI): domain Eukaryota; kingdom Metazoa; phylum Arthropoda; class Insecta; order Lepidoptera; family Noctuidae; genus Heliothis; species Heliothis peltigera. The sequence continues at coordinate 2,985,111 of OY292345.1, read as the reverse complement.
AACACCCTATATACAGTATCAAGTATCAAAACAAGTTCCTGTATCAATTATAAAAATAATGGCAACTCTTTAGTTTAAATACAATACAGTTTTCATTGGTGTGTTTTCCAAGATCACGATAATGTATCTAGATGTGTTAATACTTGCTGTAAATATGCTCCAAGCGTAGAATTTTCTCTATAAGTATTAACATATGAACTCTTCAGAAATAATAATAATGTGTAACATATGTTTCTAAGATATAAGGGTAAAAATCATGAACAGACAAAGTTTATACCAAAATTCTAATCACAAGTAACGTATTCATATTGATTATTTATAAGACTTGTATACTTGTAATGGACAATTTACACCAGTCGTTATAACGTCGCTGTTCCTTGCGGCTTATACCCAATGTAACTGAATCATGATCGCCGCAAATCCAACCGCATTTTTTTTGTATAAAATATAAACTAGTCTAAGCGGTACGATGACTGGTGTGAACACCATCTAAACACCCCCACCTTGCCTAAATTGAACATTGTATAATTTGATTCGACAAATATTTGCTTTAATTTCTTTCCTTAGTAATAGAACTGTAATAATATACCTAGGTAACATAGAGAAAGGCCGAATGATATGTTTACTGGCAACATCTCTCAAAAATCGCGAATTTATCATGTAGTTGTAATAATTGCAATGTTAGAGAAAAAAAGTTTTTTAATATAACACGTACGAGTTGTAATTGAACCTGGCGACAAGTTATTAAAATATTAAATCTGTTTAATTATTAATATTGTTAGAGAATTTTATAAATATTTGATAAACATTCCTGATACGAACGTACTTTTTTATTACAAGTTGTTGACGCTCACATTCCTCGATGTGGTACAAGACAATATTAAAAAAAAAAATAACTAAAAAGTATTTTATAAACAGGTTTGATTACAACTTGGCCAATACTCACACGTTAGAACAAAAGTCGCCAAATAAAATCGCACAAACTTACGTAGCGACAATAAGCAAGTTTGCGAGTCAAAACTTTTGGTGTGAGGTCAAATATAAACGAATGTTTAACATCTATCTAGTCAGGGGACCCGTACACGTTGTAAATATAGAACAGAAGCTACCGACGGGTTCGCGAACATTGCACAAAACGAATAACAAAGTATTACAAATACATAATTTATATCAACATAGAGCTTTAAGCGAACGATCGCGATACTGTATCAAATACAGTGATTTTTATTATACAAGTGCCACTGCTATTGTGAAAAGCTAAACAAGATTGAGAAATGTATTAAAAGACAAACGAATATAGGAATATTTTATTAGGAAATGTAGGCAGGCGTTTGGACAATGCACCTAGTATATATAGTTAACTTGAAAAGATTAAATATGCATTTTTAAAATTTGACTCGACGGCTCTCGCTGGTACGAAAAGAGTTGTTATACAATTAAGAGATCGATAGTGCCACGAACGATAAAAAAAATATTCGACGGCATAGGCGTAAAATTAAGATTTCAGGCTTTTCTATAAGATCTCAAACATATAAATATCATAATAGTCATGTTTTTTAAAATACCATTTTCATCGCCTACGTTTCGAGGTAGACTATCCACTACTTGCGCCTATGTCCGTACATTCGCGATAAACGGACACAATATCCGAAACTGACAATAGTCCGTCCCCAACATATATTCAAATGCATTTGAAAGTATAGACTGATCAACCGCTCGTTCGGCGAATTTAGATGCGGGTTCGACTAACTACATACATACATTTTTACCGCTGCCAAGTTCTATGAAACTTTTTTTAAGTTAAAATCTAACTTTAGTATGACCATTTTCTAATAGCCTGATTTAGTTAGTCTTCACTTAGTTTATATTTATCGTTATTAATTTTCTCTAATATAAACCCCATCTTTGATAAGAAAATCCACAGTTTATGTATTAAAATCAGGCTTCCTGAATAGGTATTATTAATATTACTGTGTACTATAACATCCAATTTCTTATAACCAAGATATTATCTGGAATTAAATGATTATCTCAAAGTATAGTCACGCACAATGTTTGTGATCGTAATAACGAAAAAAAAAACAAAAACTCTCACATATGCCTTTATAGTATAACACATAACAACTTTATAATGTTCGAAATTCCAAAGTATTTTCAATTTTAGATTATAATTATATTAGTATATAGTGTAGTCTTGTTTGATTGGGACGGTGACCTTCTAATATCGTCCATGACAATAATCTGTGAAATTAAAAATACATATACCTATATCAATTACGAAGAAGCTCTCTGAAAACCATGAGGTTCTCTTTAATATTCAGAAAATATATCTAATACCTATACGATTTGTTTCAATCGAACAAGACCAATAGGCCAATATAAGAGGCCAATAAAATTATTGCTTCAAATAGTAATTAGTACTAAGTACTCTTTAACTTAGAGCACGATACAATTATATGACAAAAAAAAATGTTTAAATAATTTCCTTCAAATATTTTTTATGACATTTATAAAAGTTCGAATGCGTATGAACATATATTTTGTAAGGCAACGAAGAGACTTACCAACATACATTCCCTGAGACTGAGAAATGAATAGAAGAGGCTAAGATCATAATAACAACGTTATAAATATTAAAAAAATAAAACTAAATAATATTAAGAAATCGGATTGCAAGAATAAGAGGTACTCAAAATTTTATATAATTTCATTTTTATTTAATTAAAAGATCCATTTCCATCAATAAATCACAAACATACGAAAATCTAACCAAAAATGATATTACAACGAAGTTCTTAACTATAATATCATAATATGACGATAGATTTTATTTTGTCCTGCGCAGAAATCGTCAAGACTATCATAGCAGGACTCGTTCTTTATGATCAGTACATATGAAATAATTTTCATACATATAAATTTGGAATCTCTTATTCCTGCGCTCCGATATTAAGAACTATATAACAACACAACTTGAGTGTTTAATTTTTTAATTGTGAACAATTATCGACACGAGTTGTACTAAGAACAATCGCTGAGCACTACTCATTCCCGCCGCCTCTTAATTTATTGTTATCATTATTATTTAACTCTGTCCTATGAATCTCTAAAAACGTGTTAGTGATGTTACAAAAAAAAAGGTTATACGGAAATATTCAACCTTTTTTGACTTGCTCAATATTATGGTATTAAATTGTGATCTACAGTATCGAAGTAAAAAAATTACCATTTATATTGTTCTGCCGATGGTACTTCGCTTTTGAAATGTACAGATAATTATTTTTTATAGCTTAGTGTATTATAGCTATCGATACTGTACAAATTCGATTGAAATTTCGATATTATCGACAGTTCAATATAAAATATCGATTACAAAATTATCGATAAATCACTTTCTATATTATATTAACATTTGTTAATCTCTCTTAACAAAAGTGTGGTATATAAATAAAATTATAAACAGTAATTTAATGAGGACAGAGTTCAAATAGCAATTTTTATACCACCAAGACTCAATAAGGCTGTGAAACAACTAAGATCGGTTTGGCATCAAACGATGAACAAAATATCAATTTATATAATAGGGAATAAATCAATGTATAATTATTATCTTACACGGAGAGTTAGAAACTCTGATCGATACAAAAGAAGCCATTTATATACAGCGGGTATTATTTTTAATTTTATTAGAAAAAAAAGTATGGTCTCAAAAATTGGGTTTAGATCGCCTCAGAATTTGTAACTTTTCGTGTATGTAGGCTACATGGTGCGATTTCTTCAAACACACACATTAGGCTACCCGAAACTGTCAAATTTTCCCAATCAACTTTGAACTTTATGCTTCAGTGATAAGGTTGAAAATCCATTAAGGAAATTTGACAGATTGTTGTGTTTGATGTGCTGGCGTCTGTACCAACGGATTTATTCAAGCACTCGCTATTTGAGTTTTGTTAGAAATCGCACTCGTGTAGCATTCTATCGCTAAACCGAATTGCCTAGAATTAGAAGAATTGTACTTATCCATCTAATAGTGATAATTAAAGGGAATGTGGAAGAAGGGGGGAAGAGAATTGATATATTAACAACAGTTGTGTAAGGTCCATTGTTATTTTATATTATTTGTTTTGTTAAATAAAGTGTTGGACGGACCTACAGTGTTTTTATCTGTTTTGAGAGTCTAAATAAGTTTTAATGTGAAGATCTGATTATTTCTGTCTTTGAATGTTGTGTCAAAAGGTTTACCAATACTTTGAAATTTAAATAAATATATAAAACTAATGTATAAGTGATGTTTTCATATTAAAATAATTTCTACGTGTAAAATGCATAGCTTTTGCATGAAATAATTGAATATTTTGATAGTCTACGGCGTTTAGTGATACATGACCTTCAGCCTCTCACAGCTTTTATTGTTAAATGTAGGCGAATTTCTGTGTAAAAGATTATGTATAAAAAAATCATAGAACTTATATATCACATTAGTTGAAATTGCATTGACGGGTTTGACAGTTCCACTAAGTTATATAACACTGCCTCTCATTCAGCTCACACTATTATAAAGCTTGATAATATTATAAACAGATAAAAAAGAAATATTTAGTATCTATAATTATTGTATGTGTTTTCCTGTCAAACTGTCAAATAATATCGCCCAGGAGGCTTGTACTTACGATTTTAAAGAACAATGATAATGATTGATTCTGTATTCTATGTATTGTCCTGATCTATTCTTTATATGTATTTCAAGTTTAAATAAATATTCATATGTGTAGTAGTTACATTTAGTTTCATTTATTTCTACTTCAATCCTAAGTATATGCTATATTTAACTTTGCGATCTCATAACTTATGGTTTCAATGTTGCCAATCTCATGTAATGTGTATTAATATAAACAAAATAACAGTTATTCAAAAGTTCATAATAATCGATTACTCCATGAAATCGATTATCAATGGTTAAGAAATGAGAATTAGAGATAATATTACATAACACTAATTAAAAGTTAGTTAAAATAGAAAGGCTTGTGTTCGATCACAGCAGAACTTTAAAAAAACATCAGAAATTTTCGTACTAAGTAAATGACTTAATAATTATATGTACAGATGCCAGCACATCAAGCTTCTACAATCTGTCCAATTTCCTTAGTAGATTTTCAACTTTATCGCTAAAGCATAATGGTTCAAAGTTGATTAAGAAAATTTTACAGTTTCAGGTAACTTGATGTGCTGGCGTCTTTACCAGTGATATTAGGTGAATGCTCTGCCTACCAAAACTGCCTGCTTTTATAGCCAGGAAACAATTTAATAAAACTACAGGTAGAAGTATAAGATTAAATAATCTTCCGCGCGATTACCTACATTAAGATTTCGTAATTCTATTGTTTCATGTTTTAATTGCTTTTGTAGGTGTGGTTGCACCTACTCGTCAAACCGCAGTATGTCAAGATGAGTCAACTGGCGAATGTAATTCTTAGAGTATCTAACCAACCGGACACGATATAACCGTGCCTTCCACTCTGCCAAAGGTAGAATCCTCCTTTTCTTTTCGTGGGAAATCATCAAATGACCCCTCCCGCTGAGAATGCAGCTGGAGGGAGTGTCAGACTCTTACTGACTAAAACCCACTGCGTTCCTCCTTGAGGTCCCTGTGTGCCAGGGCCACGGTATCTCTTACGAACAATCCGCAGCACAGGCAGACCCTGGCCCTAAGGGGCCCCCTCCCTTGAAACAAAAGCATGATTTTTTGGCATGTATTTGTGAGCTGTCACTATGTTGCTCCGCGTTGCCACCCGCGCTTATATTGGCACGCTTTGTCGCAGTGGGATGTGTGACGCAAGGCGATTCCAGTTCGTAAAGTACCCTAAGTTGCAAATCTTATTACGTGATGTTATGCACCCACTGTAGTCACGGGTTAAGGTTAACAGTTATTAAATAATATTATAAGAGAAATACAGTTAGTGGGTTATTAAGCATAAGTTTAAATCTATAAGGCTTTGTTAATTGTCAAGGACATATTTTTAACACTGATGAACTGATTGACATGGAATGGGTATGACAGACAGGAGTCTTGTACAGACGACAGCAAATCAAGCTACTCATAACTGTCAAATTTTCCCAATCAACTTAGAACAATATGCTTCAGCGATAAAGTTGATAATCTACTAAGGAAATTTGACAGATTATAGTAGCATGTGCTGATCTCTGTACCTTAAACTTGCGTTAACTATATGCATAGTTACTTAGCCATGAATAAGAAGAAGAACATTTTGACAATTAGCACAAACCGAGGAAAAGTTACAAATATAAAAAAATACATTGCCGACTGCATTAACAAATGTTAATTTTAGAATTGCCTTGTGGCAATGTAACATCATCTTCATCCTCATGCCCTTATCCCAAGTTTCATTTGGGGTCGGCGTAGCATGTTTTTGTCTTCCACGCTCTTCTATCTGCCGTCATCTCACAAGTTACATTCTTTCTAGCCATAGTACAAGGCAATGTAACATTACTACAATATCTTTTTCCTAGTTTAAAACTAAAACAAAAACTAGACATAGCTAATAGGTATGTGGCTTTCCCTTTTATTTAACAGGGGAAAGTTCAAACGGTTCAACTAGACTAGATAGACAATATGTGGGCACAGGAAAACACGTACCGCTAATATTGTGTCGCGCGCTCACCGTTACTCTTGAACCGTGTTAGCATTACTAAACAAAGGAAGTAAGCCTTCTGCAATCAACTTGGTGACGTAGGCATATGTCTCTTCACTCAAGGAGTATGTATCCTGCCGGCGAGAAACTCACAGCGAGTTTTTTTTGTAAGAGTCACCGCGGCACGGGCATATGGACACTATCCCTCTTATATAAAAGTATCGGCTTAAGTGCCAGATTTAGACCTTTAACTTTGTTCAAGAAGATGGTTTAAAGCTAGCACTAAAGGAGATACTTTATAGGCTACGTTTTATAATAAGGGGGTATGGGTCCAATAAAAAAAAAATACAATGTGGAAGTAAATACAGAGTGGAGGAAGGATTTCTAAGTGCGGTGAGTAAGGCTCCAGGGTTCCAGAAGGAACAAAAGTGGGTTTTAGTCGGTAAAAGTCTGACGCTTTCTAGCTGAACCCACGGAGACAGGTGTCCTTTGATGACGGTCCCACAAAATAAATTAATAAGTATACCTATATCAGGTAAAGCAATTACTAGAGAAACCAAACCACTGCTGTATAAACAAATTTAAAGCTGATCCTCGTTATTTAATAGATTTTTAATTATCTACATTTATTCAGACCGACCTCCAAAAACTGTGCAGCCATGGAAGTTTCCTCGGATTAAACAACTACGTACTCGATCTCCTTAGCCGGCACTTAGAACAGGTAATCCAAATCCAGTAGATCCAGATCTAAGGTCCTTTTCTTATTTGCGCAGTAATTATATCGCGTTTTATGTTCGGCATGGCGGGCGCCTAAACAGATTATTTAACTGTGCTGAAAATGTTGTTCTTATATAATACTTATTATATATCTAAGGCTGACGAGTTTACCTATTTGTTTGCTTGAACGCACCTATCTCAGGAACCGACCTGCGAAATTCGTTCAGTGTTAGATAGCCCATTTATCGAGGACCTATACTTGTATTCTGGGTGCTCGGACTAGTTCCTACAGAGCTCAGGTACAACCGCTGGCGGAAACTAATCATCTATACGATTACGTGTTCCAATCAAGCAACTATACTACCGTGCCATTCGCACAAAGTAAAAGTATATGCCATTCTAGATATAAGATGCTGTAATACATAAACAAATACTTCCCACAGTAAACCACTGCAAAAGTGAAGATTAATGTTTTCTAACACAAGGCTTCTATGTAACCGGGTCCTACAATCGTTCTGTCTCTTTCTATTTCAGGCTTTAGATAGAGATGGAAGATGTATTGTTTTGTGTCGTGGGAAACTTTTGAGTCATTGCTCTGCTTGTATGGAGCGACCCTCAAACGTCAGTGTAGTTGTATTAGTTGAAGCCATTAGGATCTGAAGGTTTCCTCCCATTCAAATGCAATAAGGTGTGACATGTATGTCGTAGGTAGCAGCCTCATCTTTGTCTTAGGCGAGCTCTGTACTTAAGGCCACCTTAGAGAGTCAATCTTTTGAGGTTGGCGCTTCTTGCAAAGACTTGGAGATACGTAGCAGTCATTTAGTGCCAAATATTCTGCTAAGAGTGTACTTTGATGTCAGTTTTTGCCGATGGGTGTCGTGTCGGAACTGGTTTTTTGGAGTGGATATACGCCAGAGCCGTTCCATGAACATTCAATAATCAGTGTTTACACTCTGGTCTACGTAGAAATCCTTTAACTAAAGACCGCAAATTGTATCTCAGAAATGAGGCTTCATGAAATTAGCCGGCCGGGGCCAGGAGCTGCGGGTTGTTCGCAGGGATTACCGCGGCAGTGACATAGAAAGGCCTTCAGAAGGAAAAATATGGATTCTAGTCAGTAAGGGTTAACTCATACCGAAAAAGCGGCGAAGCCGTCTCCGTCTATGGAATTCGCCGGAATTCCCGCGGCGCTGCAGCCATCCGCGCGACTCCTTCGAGTTTCTCATGCTATAATAAGTTTTATAGTAAGGAAAATAAAGTTTCAAATTCATATGACACAAAGTGCGCTGTCATTCGCCGCTCTTTCGGTATTAGTTGACCCTAAGAGTCTGTCACTCCCTGCATTTGATGTTTATCCACGTTAAAAAATAGGCTTCGTATCCTAGTTTGGCTTGCTACCAAATGATTCATATATGTATGTTCTAGTTATTGAATACTAGCTGTTGCCCGCGACGTCGTCCGCGTGGGCATTAGGATTAAATATTCACCCCCTCCTCCCCGTAGTGATAGCGTGATAATATGTAGCCTATATGTTGACCCGACCTCTTACCTATATTCATGCTAAATTTGAAGTAAATCCATACAGTACTTTTTGAGATTATCCCGGACAGACAAACAGACAAAAATTCTAAAAACTATATTTTTGGATTCTATATCAATTTTAGATCACACCCCAATTATTATTTTTTAAAAATATTTAAATATTTGACTTTTCTACGATTTTATTATATGTATAGATAAACTAGTCATGCACAACGGACTATAAATTGTTCCGCAGCTATTTTTATTGCAAACCTATGTATTATTTATGAGTTTGTACATAGAGGGGCGCGGTATGGCGGCGTCAGTTCGTCTACTGTTTGTGTTTAAGGAGTGGTCAGGTAGAACTATGACCTTATAGAGTTAAATTAATTATAATATTATTACCTCATTGTTTCACTGGTTACTGATGACCACTGAGCAGTAAGCGATGAAAGAAAAGTATTGGAACCAGCTGCACACTATTCGGGCTTCGGATTGTTCGCAAGAGTTACCGTGGCACGTTTTTTTTTTTGCTATGGGAAGAAAAGCTATTACGCATTCAGCGTCGTAGAACGGGATAGGGGTATGTGGGACTCCCCGGTAAAGTCGTTCCCGGTATACCCGTTAAAAATGTACCGCAGCACTGCGACCTCGCCTGAGAGGAGGGGGCCTGGGAGTCTACGGCGTCCAATCGCCCACCTGCCCCAGCCCCTCACATTCAAGAGTTACCATGGCCTTGGCACACAAAGACCTTCAAAAAGAACATAATGGGTTTTAGTCAGTAAAAATCCAGTTGCACCCTCAGCGTTTTTGATTAGTAGTCTGATTATTTCCCATGAAAAATGTCGAAATTACAAATCTGGATGACCACGATTCTATCCTGAATAACTGAAACTGTCGGTTGATTTGGTTAACCAGAATGGATATCTTTGGAAACTACTGCCGTGAAAAACTGACTGACTATCAGTGCTAATTTTTAAGCGAACCAGTATTCAAGGCAAAAGTTGTCTTGATAATTTCTGTGTTATTTGTAGCTATTCTATATGATAATAAATACAAGCCCATTGATAAGTTTTTTTTTTTATATTAATGTCAGTTCGATCGATCTAATAAAAAATATATCGAGCTAACTAAAACCTCTACAGTAGGTACATGTCAGATCTCTATTTCTATACCGTTATTACAGCAACATATTTTAAACATGTTTAATCAATACAAATTAATTACTTAACAACTATTACACATACGATATACCTATAATTTGTAACTTTATTACAGTCTGGACATAAATCATTGATACCTGTTCGCGCAACAAAGCCTGAACGATCGCTTTCGCCTTACAAAACACACCGACACTTATAGATCGATCATTACAAAACTGAAACACTGGACGCTCCATTTAGATCAAAGGCAATTCAGTGCGCATTGCATTCTACGATAAAAGAATTAAAAAAAAAACATTGCGCCATACATTTGAATATACAACCTGTTTATATAGTTCTACGTCATTTGACATGTTACGCGTTCCCGCGCTTCGAACGCCAATCAACGGCCAGTATCGCGTCGAATGCGTGCGCGAGCGCGCGTTCAACTTTCAAATTTAAAATTACGTTCGAAACTATTCAGCCAGTGTTATTGAAATAGTGTTTAGTTTAGTGTTTGCTATTTTATGCATCGTTGTGGATGTTAAGCATCTTTGGTTGAACGGAATTGGAGTTTCTAATCTAAGGTTTGTTTTTTATGTAATTTGTTTGTGGTTGGTGTGAGGTAACTCAAAGTAAATAATAAATTATTTATTCCGATGATGTTGCGAAATCTTTTTGCTGTGATACCAGTCTGGGTCACTCGCATTTAATGACTTGTTCAGAATTTTAGTAACTATGACAGTGATGGATTGTGGTTAGAGATAAACTACACAGCTTTTTAGAACAAATTAATGATGAAAATACAAATAAAAAACAGAGAAAAATCCAGATAAATCCTAAATGTATGTCACATAAGCCTTTGTTTAACTAATTAAGTTCGCATAAAGCTGCAGTTATGTCGTCTAATGATCATGATAACTAGTCAAATTACTGCTAAATGTATTACATACATTACATATTTGAATAATTAACTAATTATGAATTTTAAATGGCCATTTCTTACGTCCACGGACGTAATTAACTGATTTCGTAGCCACAAAATTATTTACATACAAAAGACATAAACGAGCGCGCTACCTTAAAGTTCTTTTAAGTTATGGGTGGCCAAGTTGCCCAGCATTTTAGGTCGCCAAGTTGTAAATATTCCTAAAAAAATCCGCCAAGTGCGAGTCGGACTCGCCCATGATGGGTTCTATGCGTTGTATGGGAGGCAGTATTTATTTCTGTTTTTATTATTATTCACTATTTGTTGTTATAGCGGCAACAAAAATACATCATTTGTTATGATTTCAACTGCCTAAATCACGGTTTATGTGGAATAAATAGCCTGGTGACCAACCTGACCAAAGAACAACAAAGTCTTAGTATTAGGGCCCCGTTATATATTCTACTATGATAATTATACCATAAAATATATAGTTAGGCAAAAGCAATAAATGTTTGCTCGATTTATTTTAAACTGACTCACAAAGCATTAACAAAATCAAAGGAATAAAAAAATAATAACTACAGTATTTCATAGTTACAAAGTCATATTATTTTATAAGTAGTTAATTAATAGAACCGAGGACCTCTCATTACACAGCTGTACTCGCAACCAGTCAATCACTATCAATGTGGTAAGTTCCAAGCGTATACTTATAAATGATTTATTTACTCGTTTGTACGCAACGCCGCGTAATCATGAGAGTTTTTGTACGCGTGATAGATTAGCTCATTGATACGTGTAGGTACTTTAATTTCATTTGTTAGTGTTATTTACGAACTAGTTTTTGATTACGGATTGGCTTATTTTAGGTGGAAATTTAAATTAATATAAACACATATATTATGACTTATTTGTTTTACTTTTTACAGTTATAAAATCAAAGAAACAGTGTTACTCAGTAGTATCAGGTTGGTTCAGGTAAATAGGTTGAGGAGGTCAGATAGGCAGTCACTCCATGTAGCCCTGGTATTCAACTGAATCTGGTTAAGACTGGAAGCCAACCTCAACATACTTTGAAAAAAGGCTAAGCAGATGAGTCATAATATCATAAATCCGGAAAAATAGAAATATAAATATTTATATACATGTTTATTTTATGCAACTGGTCGCATTCTACGTGTTTCTGTGAAGATGTCACGAAGTCCTCGAAAATTGATACACAAAATATTCGCATCGTAAATTTTATATTTGCAACATAGTTAATTAAACATTTCAGATTAGTCATGCAAGATAAAGTCGTATTAATCACACGTTTTTCTACATTCTACATTATTACGTGTAATAAAAATTACTGGATAGAGAGTGGATAGTAGTATGACGTCTAGCAGAAATGAGTGGAAGAGGAAAACCCATTGCGCCCACCCCAAATAGAATTGGGAACAGGGCAGGAAGAAGAAGAAGAAGAAGAAATATTACTTTTATTACTTTAAGTAATACTCAGTTTTTTTTTGTTTTTTAGAATAGGTTATAGCTAAGTTCAGTGTTCTCAAAAAGCTACACTTGTTAAGCAAATCTGTAAGCTTTCATAGAATGAAAATTCGTTCTTGTTGTCATACACTCGCGACGTCAACAAAAACTTCTACATAGCTAGCAGACCCGGCCAAACGTTGCTGTGGTTAAGATTTTTATTATAATAATCGACAAATAATTAGCTATTTAATAATATTGCGAATATAAATTAAGATATAAACTATCCTATCTTTCAAGTTGGATCAAACTGCACATAGTGTGCTTTGCTTAAAATCAGTTAAGTAGTTTAGAAGTCCATCGCGCACCAACAACGTGACACGTAATTTATACACATTAATCTTCAAATTATCCTTTTTCTTCAGCAATTCGGAAGTACAGTAAACTAACCGTTTATCAATCTAAGAGTAATCTTACAGAACATGAAGCGATAATAACAGATGTTTGCGTGATTGATGGGAGTATGTGTTAACAGTACCACAAGTGTAGCATACCGTATGATGCCATACCATACGGTGTGTACCGCAAACCCGTAAATCATAAACTTGGCGTGTGTTTATAAAAAAACATCGAACTGCAAAAAGTTTTCAACCGACTTCCTAAAAAGGAAGAGGTTCTCAATTGGGCTGCATGTTCTTTTTACTTTTTTTTTCAGAAATAAATACTTATGTTATTACACTTATTATTGTGGAGAGTCTACTGCGTTGGCTGCTTTAGAGGTATCCAGGTAGTGTTCCAAGAAAACTCCGGACGTACTTTACTTGAAGTATTTAGTTTTGGCTTGAGAGTTGACGAACGACTTAGTGTCAAACTAAAGACTAACTACTTGTTTTTATTTCGATTCTTTATTTAATTGATATTCCGGCCTGTTATAAAATATAATATGAGATGTAAGGAGGTTACATCTCTACATTATTTAATTTAGTTCATGATTTGATTAGGCTAGCAAGACTGGTTTGGAGCAATTCTTTCCGAGTTCTAAATAGCATAGTACTTTGGACATATGTATGTATAATCCTGGCTTGAACTCCAAGTAGTAATTTCACACAAAAATAACATCAGCACTCTTCTTAATATTATGATACCCAGGTGCATTTCTGCATCACTGAAGTTAAAAAAAAAAACGTTTTACAAACATGGCTCATGAAGTCGTTGACTCGAGGTAGCTACTGCGTATTTTGTCACCGACTTCTTGCCATATAAAAAGAGAATTACTTGTTGTAACACTTGTTATTTTGGGGTTGAAACACTGGGACCATGGGGCCCAAGTGCCCACAAACTTTTCAAAGACTTAAGCATGCGTTTAGTGGAGTCCACACGTGACCAAAGGGCTGGCCAATACCTTGGCCAACGAATCAGCATTGCCATTCAACGTGGCAATGCGGCCAGCCTTTTGGGCAAGATCTCCGCTGACAGCGATGCGGATGAATTTTTTGATGCACTATTTTAATTTGTCTCTTTTTTATTTTCTTTGTATATAGTTTTATTTTTAATTAAATTGTAAATAATTATGTCCATATAAATAAATAACTTGTTGTAAGTAAATTAATTACTTCCTCGACGGTGCTTTTTGAAATCGATTTTTTTTTAATTTTATATTTTATAATTTGTAAATTATTTTTCACTCAACAAACGGTAATAAAGACCGAAAAAATACAAAGTCGAATTGAGAACCTCCTCCTTTTTTGGAAGTCGGTTGAATTTAGGGATTTACACTGACTAACTACACTCCCGGCTCCCCATATTAGCGACAGTAGAAATAGCACCACGAATAGGATTTAAAACCAAAAAGTATCAACGTTCTCTAATAGGTATCGTTACTCTATCGAGCCTTATCTATTGTCCTAACTCAGTCCAAGGCTCGCAGTTCTCTAGAAACATCCTTGAGCCCGTTGCCTTCGTTTTCTCTAGAACTATAGTAACCAACTGCCCTTTCAATAAACTACATTTTCAAGTAAAGGTCAATGGTTATTGACTGTGATATGTTGTGTGGTAGCTACATATAAAATGACTTCTAGAAACACTGAAAGACAAATAAATGTACATCGCTATAGAAGTCGATATCTCGAAGTTACTACTGGCTATTTCGGAGCCATCACAAACTCCATTAGAACAAAAGAAGATTTTTGAGTTGTTCTTTTATTTGTTCGAACGTTATTAATATTCGAATTGAGAATCTCTTTCTATTTGGATGTCGGTTAAGATTTTGGTGCCAAAATCAGCATCTCCCGAGCCTTTTCCCAAATATGTTGGGGTCGGCTTCCAGTCTAACCGACTGGCGTCAGACTTACTGGCTTCTGACTACCCGTAACGACTGCCAAGGATGTTCAATGACAGCCGAGACCTACAGTTTAGCGTGCCATCCGAAACACAGTCATTGGTGCCAAAATAAACTGCAAATAATTAGGCTATGATCTGACATGCTTGGATTGTGCATGCTAGCATATTGTTTGTTGTTTCAATACTAGGTACTTAATGCCCTTACTATAGGGGGGTAAAGGGCAAAATATTCATCTATGTCCCATACATATCTAGACCATAAATATTCTCCATACATATTCCCAACCACATCTAGATAATATTTGTTCGAGTTGTTATCCTCTCTCCAATTCACACACAACGATAAGCTTTATCTCCGCCTGGAATCGAACTCGACCCTGAGCTCGGAAAGCGAGCATTCCTCTGCTGAACTATGTAGGTCGTACGATAGTACAGTTCGCACCAAATAGGTTGGCTTCTCTGAAGTTTAACATTTGAAGCCCCGCGCGTGTGCTGTAGTGTTTTGTTCATAATTTTTTGGACTATAGTGACGTCACTATTAGACAATTTAAGACAAGCAAGGTTTCTCGTCAAGATGTGTATGACCTACTACTACTACTAACTTCGTAAACTTCGAGTTATTGGGCATCATCTCCCGAGCCTTTTCCCAACTATGTTGGGGTCGGCTTCCAGTCTAACCGCATTTGGCTGTGTACCAGTGTTTTACAAGGAGCGACTGCCTATCTGACCTCCTTAACCCAGTTACCCGGGCAACGCAATAAATACCCCTTGGTTAGACTGGCTTCTGACTACCCGTAACGACTACCAAGGATTTTCAATGACAGCCGGGACCTACAGTTTAACGTGCCATCCGAAACACAGTCATTGGTGTCCAAGATATATTTAGAAAGTACATACAAACTTAGGAAAGTTGCATTGGTACTTGCCCGACCTGGAATCGAACCCACGCCCTCATACTTGAGAGGTTGGCTCTTTAACCACTAGGCCACCACGACTTGGGCATGAACTGTATTTTACAATACATTGGTCAAGAAGTACCTAGTACTAAATAATGATACGAACAATGATTAATGTTTTTTAAATGGGCAGAGGATTTATTGTTTTGTTGTCAATATGAACTGATGCGTCATGGTATTAATTATAATTTTTATTATGACTCAACGCTTTGCGTGGAATTAGTTAAAGACAGTATCTACTCGTATGTAACCAACGCCCAATGCATAAGTGATGTTAGTACCTACTAGCACCTAGTGTAAAGTTGTGTGCTAGTTAAAATGTTTTAGTTTTTTGGTTTATCATTTATGACACAAAAATTATCTTATTGATTATTTTTTCAGATAATTTTAAATGGGCTTGTTTTTTTAGATTGTGTGTAAGTATAACTTCATAGATAGGTAGACATGTATTGTTGTGATTTTTTTTGCGCCACTTCTTCTCGGCTTAGCATGGCAACCGTAGAAACAAGTTTTGTTTACCGGAGAATGGACATAATGACAGAAAAGTGACAGATTGACGTAGATTTCCTTTGACATTTTTTGAAGAAATTTTTCTTAATCATATTATTATATGCGACTTGTCAGGTTGCGCCTTGGTTGCGCCATGCTCGGGCAGAAGACATGTTGACATTAACAGAAAAAGCTTTGTCTTTTCTTGACAGAATATATATAGAATCGCCATGCTAAGCCCTCTCTCAGATGTAACTATAAAATAAGTATGGAACATTCAATAACTCTAATAATAGCAAAACCTTTAAAAAATGCGGATATAATCAACGCTCTACAATTATACCATAAGAACATTTACTTACACACAATCTATGGTCATAACCAGTACGTATTTGTACATTAATTACAATCTGACCATTCATAAAGATTTGAACGGCTATAGTTGAATAGCCTTCAAGATTACGGAGAGCGCGTAACAGCTTTTGTGAAATCATTTTTGATAGAATATCTTATCTGTAGTTTATTACTTTATAGATAGATAGATAGATGCATTATGCAAAGGTTTATAAAAGGCTATAAATAGAACATTTAAATTAAATTAAGACCAGTGTCTATATCTGCCGGGGCTGCGGATTGTACGCAAGAGCTACAGTTGTTATGGCACAGAGGAACCTCCCGGTACTCCCTTCGGCTGCACCCTCGGCAGGAGGGTTAATCTGATGATTTTCCACTACACTAAGTCTAAGGCCTCCCAGGTCGGATTGAAATCACTTTGCTTTTAAATAGAGACTTTACAAAGCAGCCCCTCTGCACTATAACATGTCCTGCGCAGCTGGCTGATCTCCTTCAAGAACAGCCGCCTTAGTCAATAATCAGCCAGGAATTAAATAACCCTTTTTTGCGGGAAATCATCAAATGACCCTACCCGCTGAGGGTGCAGCTGGAGGGAGTTTCAGACTTACTAAAACTACTTTGTTCCTTCAGGAGGTCCCTGTGTGCCAGGGCCGCGGTAACTCTTACGAACATCCCGCAGTGTATAAAGAGCCCTAAGCTAAGCATATTAGCTTTCTATCACTATACCAATGAGATCGCTTTTAAAGGGTATATCTTATTCCAAGATGGATCATTCATTCATTTTTCCTTTACACTTCATCGTATACTACAAGAAACAAAAAAACTGTGACGTAATTCAAAAACAGGTATTGTGATATTGAGTAAATGCAAATATCTGTTGACTCACCATATTAGCATTCAGCTTGCGTAGGCGACACTACAGTACCAAATTATAAAGACACTTTTCTATGGCGCTGCTTGCTATGCAAACGCGTCAGTGTCTGTACGTTTTATTTCAGTTCGAGTTTTCCCCGCGGCTCAACTTACAGTGGATCGTGATCCACGAAGCTTGGACTTTACATGGTATAATATTTTACCTTTGGAAGTCTTTATTTGTTGCAATATGTTTTTATTTCGTTTCTTGTTGCAGTTGAATGAATGTGGGAGCTTTATTTTCTTCTCAATTCAACAACCTACCCCTACCTATGTAAATAAAAAACATCGTGTCTTGTGTCTTTCGAGAACTTACGAATTTCATGACTTGGTCATAAATGCAACTTAATAGTCATAAAATGTTTAACGCGGCCATAATTATTATAGCTGTCGCCCGCATCCAATTATTCTGATCGGCTTACACTGTTTGCCGAATAAAAATACAGTTAATTAAAACCACATGTAACTTTGTATAGTAACGTTGATAGCATCAATATAATTTCGTATTTATATCCACATTAACGTAAAATGGCTCTCTTAATAATTCTCAAAAACAACAGAAACTTCAATAGTTAATTTCAAAAGTTTTTTCTTTAATACATAAACAAACCACCTTATTATAAAACATGGCTGTAAATATCTTTTTGAACAAAGTTAATGTTCTAAAGCCAATACCTTTAACCACGTCTTGTAATAAGGAGGAATATGTTTTTATGTAACATTGTAAAAATACTGACCCAAAGTTTTTAGCTCTTACAACAACAAAAGCTAAAATGTTCATAAAATAAAAAGTACTAAACCAAATTCGATGAAATTTGTAGGACCAAATGGCAAGTACATATACTGCATCGAACAAAAAAATAATTACACTTATCGGACTAGAAACCTCGGAGTAATCGGTGTACATACATAAAAAAAATAAAAAAAAACATACCGGCCGAAATGAGACCCTCCTCCTTTTTTGGAAGTCGGTTAAAAACATTTAAAAAAAAGAATAAAGTAGTAACCGCTTCTAAAATCGTTTTCAAAAGCTCCAGCAATATTTTTCGCGTTCCACAATCATTTTATTCCAATCTTCATGTAGTGGAACCGGCTTCATAAAAAAGACGAACAAATATTTTTTATCAGTCCCATCTGTTTCGCGCTGGGTTGCATAAAACGCATCTAAACTATACTTTTTTATGTGGCCGTTAGCATTTACTGCTGCGCTAAAAGGCAGAATTTATGCTCATGGAAATATTATGTACAGGATGCCACGAAAATGCAGTTTTTTTCTCTTGCGTTTTACGGCTTATTAAGGATCGGTGGTACTTTTGAGGAGACTTCAATAAATTGCGATTATTATTGTTCTTTGAACAGTGGGTTCAGCATAAGATTTTACAGTTTTTTTAGGAGATAGGGATACCTTGTTAGTTTTTATTATAGAAGAATTGAAAACTATCCTAAGCGATTTGTTATAAAAACACAAGATTACTTTCAAATACATGTGTAAGGTTCAGTTTCACAGGTTACGGATAGACACTATCTACCAGACAAATTAAAAAATGGAACAGAATTTGTATGAAATTATCTGCCAGATAAACTATCTGGAACCGGTGAAACTAGCTCTAAATGTTATACGAGTCAGTCAATGTAGATAGTGGTAGAGTACATAGTGCCTTCCTACAATTCACACAGCAACAAAGCCTATAAGGTTTTATATAATACATGAGGAAAGTGCAGGCCGTACTGTTGTCAAGGTGAGCAGGCAGTGAACCAAGAAACAAGTTGAAGAAAGCTTCATTCCTACAGCTACTATAAATTATAGTAAGATAAGCCGCGCGATTTCGCTTCCATATTGAGAAAGTAATATCGATAAATCTACGTCTAGACTTCAGTTTATTTCCATGCTTTTAATTCTAATTTTTATTAAAATAATGCCAAAGAGGAAACTTAGTGCGACCGCTGTGCACGAGGTCTTGGGATCGATTCCGCGTCGGGACGGGTCAGGTTTTAAGAGACTTATAAAACAGCCCCAGTTTGGAAGTTTGTGATTGATACACCCGCGCATCGGAGAGCACATAAATTTCAGAATCAGAATCAGAATCAGAATCAGAATCAGAATATATTTATTTGTTAAACATAGGTTACATAATAGAGATCTTATATATAGTGACTAGTGCGCTATGTTTTGTCAGATGACATACAAATATGTGGTAAATTAGGTAAAATAAAAGAGAAACGTTAAGAAATCAAAAGAAAATACTAATTACAAAATAATGCAACAAAAATAAAAAAATTAATCTAATTTATCATTAAGAAATTCATCTAATGAGTAATAGCACCTTTTAAGAAGTAGTTGGTTTAAGGTGGTTCTAAATTTATTTACTGGCATATTTTTAATAACATCTGGAACTTTATTATAGACCTGAGGAGCAATACCAAAGAAACTCTTCTTAAATAGTGCGGTTTTACATTTGATATGGCATAATGTGTTAAGGTATTGAGATCGTGTGGGTAATTTCTTTACTTGAGACAGTTTTTTAAATAAATGAAGATTAGTTCTTACAAATAATGCTGTTTCAAAAATATATAGTGCCGGGAGAGGGAGAATGTTATATTTTTTAAAATATGGAATGCAACTGTCGGTTTTTTTTAACCCACACATCGCTCGTATACATCTCTTTTGTACCTTAAACACGAGTTCTCGATTTGTTGACTGTCCCCAAAAAATTACACCATACCGTAAAATTGAGGATACCAATCCATGATACGCCGTTAATAGTGTCTCGATATTTACTTTTTTTGACAGTTGAAATAGAAGGTATGCTGACTTGCTTAATCGTGTGCATACTTCTTCTAAATGTGGTTTCCAGGTTAACTTACTGTCTATAGTGACACCTAGGAATTTTGTGATGCTGGCTTCGTCTATTTTAAAATTGTTATAAGTGACATTAACTGGTGTTCTTCAGTCTTGCGCCTGATCTCTCTCCGGATATGTCGGATTATCGAACTACCAGAGTGAGGGAATAGATAATGTACCATGTCTGCGGAAATGCTTATGCACTCCTGCGTCGCTTGCTGATTTCCTTAGAGAGAACGGCCGCTGTGGCCGGCAATCGATCTGGCTACGCCATTACTCTTTCAATCGCATTGTCTTCTATGTCTGAACTGAGGGTTGGCCCCATTACAAGCATATTTGTTTTAAGCAATAATTGTCAGTCACAAGATTAACCCAGAACACAATATCTAACCCTTCTCTTTATTTCCTCAAAGAACAAGTTACTTCAGCAATTGATTCTTTAACCAGCGATCTTTTATTCCCATCCTTGTAAACAGCCACTCACAAAACACACATGGAGACTACAAAAAGGAGTTCAAAATGCTTCTATCATCATCTACATTCACATCACGTAGCTCCCTGAGGCATCAACCATTGAACTCGGTGGTGAACCCAACTCACGCGCCACGCCATATCTTCACGCCTACTGAAACGGTACTAACTGTTCTGTGGCAGTTAATGTGAATGCGACTCTATATATGTTAGAAGTAGGTTGATTATTGAGGTTAGTGTTCTGTGGTGGAATAATCTGCTTCCGATTTAAAAAAATACAATATTTGAAAATAGTGTTATTAAAAAGATTTAGAAAGAATTTTTCACAAGGAGATACAATATTTCTGTGAATTGATTGACTAAATATATTGAATGTATACCGCTTTTCTTCAAAGACAAGAAAATAATTAGCCTGTGAAATTCAACTCGCAAAACTTTCGTGTACAGACCAGTTAACAAGGAAATTTAATTTTACTTCGCGATACAAGATACAAGTCTCGACGAAAATTTTCTAAGACCTCTGCTCACCTGTGTTATACTCACCCTTGAACTGTGTTACTCAGCTGAAAGCGCTATTGCCATGCGCTCACCACTGCCAAGGTTTATGCCCGTGTTTGTCAATTTTATTTAGACAAATATGAACTCAAAACTCAAAATCATTTATTCAAACTTGGCTGTAAAACAGCACTTTTTGAACGTCAAATATTACCCTTCACCACTTCCTATGTGTTTTTGCTGGGAAGTAGAAGTGGTGCAACAAACTCCCCAGGATATCAGTAGGTATTTATTTCATGTGTCACCCACCCTCGCGCCTATTTTGGCAACTATCATACTCTAAGAGCAGTGTCGTAACTATAGGGTGGCTGGGCTGAAGAAATTCCATAGGCCCCTGACCCAAAAGGGCCATCCGCCTAAGAGCCGCTAGCTCAGAAATATTTTATTTCCCAAAGTTTTCTTTTAGTTTGTCTCAAACCTCATTAAAGTAAAACAACTGAAGACCATAAGGCAAGGCAATAATACAATTTAAATTTATTAGAATATTGTGACGAGTGAGAACTTTATACCATAGGCCCTAGATGGTTTCTACAGTACTGTCTAAGAGATTTTGTTCATGGAGACTTTGGTTGATCAAATCAACCGCTCTAAGTACTCAGTATTGTTACTAGGAGTAACAAAGTATTCACTTTGTCTTAGGAATGCCGTTTTATTGTAGAACCGCACTTACATAAGTAGGTTAACTACATTACAATAACAATAATGCATTCGCCTTGTGCTTTGTTGTTTATGAGATAATTCAATGAGGATATTGAAATTTTTATTGCCTGTGCTTATCTGTTGTGATTTTGCAACCGATTGTATATATTCAGAATGGCACATCTTTCTGATTACAAACAATTAATGTAGTCGAAATATTAGGGTGTCAATAAAGCAAAAGATGTTTGCATTTCAAATAAACCTTATCTCGTTCTCTGCGACAGTTTTTTCTTCCGTGCGTCGAAGGACGACCGGCCCATGTCGACGGCGGCGCGTACTGTTCCACGCGCTCCTCGAAGAGATGTCCCTCCAGGGCCAGGGTCTGCCTGGGCTGCGGGTTGTTCGTAAGAGATACCGTGGCCCTGGCACACAGGGACCTCCAGAAGGAACATAGTGTGTTTTAGTCAGTAAGAGTCTGACACTCCCTCCAGTCGCACCCGCGGCAGGAGGAGTCATTTGATAATTTCCCACGAAAAAAGAGGTCATTACCCGAAAATGTCAGATTTTCTCAATCAAATCTGAACTATATGCTTAAGCGATAAAGTTGAAAATCTATTATAGTATTATTATTATAGTAGCTTGATGTACTGGCGTATGTACAAGCTACAACAATATTAATTTAAATAAATTCTGACTCATTATAATCAGGTCACTACATAATAAAAATTCTAGGACTCGTACCCAAAGTAAAGAAGATACACCATTTGTGTAAACTAAGCCAGGCGGCCAACTAACACAGTTCGGCGACCGAACAATAGCCGAGCTCTCTCGAAGCAATACAGTTTAATAACAAAACTTAGTTATTTAACCATTAATGTGTTGCGTATCCTTCCGTGTTGTCGGTAATTATAGCATTTCTTTTTGTTTTTTGTACGTTGCATCGTTTGTGTGATGGCTGATTTAATTGATATGGACTGTGATTTGTGGTTTGTAATTGCTAAGTGGTAAGTATTGGAAAATTTCTTTGTTTGAAGTGAGAAAAAGATGACGGTGTTGAAGAAATCTATCATATTCCACCTTATTATAAAACTTGGTCTTAAAAAGTTTTAGTACTAGGTTTAAACCACCATCTTGAACAAAGTTTATGGTTCAAACCTAGCACAAAACCCGGTTCTTTTGAAAACCACCATAAGGGGGATAAGAATAATAAGTTTTCATGGTTTTAATTTGAAGCTTGATAGTAGTATTTATCCAAAGATCTTTTAGCAATGCTGCATTATGCGTATATACGTAGTAAGCAGTATAAAATCATTTAAAACCTCGAATACATTATTTATACCGTGGAATGATGAACACAAATGCAAATTATTTCTCTTGAATATGTCTCAAAAATACATCTTCTGTGAAAAGTAATACTTTTATTCCAATAAAGTAAAAGTAATAATCTGCGCATCAAAAAGAAATAAACTATGTCTTGCCTTATTATTAAAAAATGCTTCACAGCTGTACAAACTTGCATCGAGACAGTTCCCAGTAAAATCAGGTCATTGAACCAAGATAAGGACTTTTACTACGGAAAGTAAAACAGATCGATGTAGTCTTCTTTATACTCGCTTTACGTGAATTGAATATGAACCACTAGCATGTGTATAGACGCGGTAATAGTGTTTTAGTACACTCGCAAGCAAAAGTATAGAGTCACGGACAAGTTCAATCCGGGATAAGTTCCAAAATAATGTTGTGGTGTGAATAAATTTAGTGTCAATTTAGAGTTAAACTTTTGAAATAGTGTTTTAACCAGTAATTAACAGCTGAAAATCTTGTGGAATCAATTCCAAGTATGTGATTTAATATGTAATTAATGCTCGCGAGTGTAGTTGTTTGAATACAATTCGACTTTATTTTTACCCGACTGCCAAGAAGGAAAAGCAGGTTGACTTTTTCAAAGCGACAGTGTTAACATGGCATTAATAGGTAATGTAACTGACAACTATTGTATTGCTTCTTTGTACAGACGGCAGCACATCAAGCTACTACAATCAGTCAAATAGATTTTCAAGTTTATCGCTGAAGCATATGTATAGTTCAAAGTTGATTAGGAAGTTTGAGAGTTTCGTGTAGCTTGATGTGCTGCCGTCTGTACGTATGTGTTGTGGAAGTATGAGCCAGATTAGTATGCGAGACGTGTGCAGCTGATTCGCCCACTGCGCTTCCTGCGTTTGTCAATGAGCACCATTTGATAGGAAAGTAGAACTGTCTATTTTCGCTTTATAGTTTTTGTTAATCACCGATGTTTCCTGTTACACATTCAATTGATTAGAAAACTATAGCAAGTTAAAACTAATTTTAACACAATTAGTTTTTAACAGCTGATTTTTATTGAGACTAAATATTTTAACCACAGCTCGTTAAAAGGTCCTTGTATAAGCTTATTTTTTTAGATAAAATGTTTTGAATTCCTTAAATCTGCGCTCAGAGTGAACCTGTAAAAACAAAACAGAATCTCACTCTTGGCGCTAATCATTTTATACCAGTCCAACGCCAAACAGGCGTGGTCTCCAATGGCATGGGAAAAACATCCTTCAATATTTGCCTACTTTCTACCTGGGCAGCGGACTGTTCGCAAGAGTTACCGGCCGCGGCTCTGGCACCCAAAAGGCTCCAGAAGTGGGTCTAAGTAAATAAATATAAGTCAATAAAGGTAGTCTCTAGGTGGAAAAAAAGTCGTGGTGGAATAGTGGTTAAAGAGACAAACTTTCAAGTATGAGGGCGTGGGTTCGATTCCAGGCCAGGCAAGTACCAATGCAACTTTCCTACGTTTGTATGTACTTTCTAAGTATATCTTGGACACCAATGACTGTTTCGAATGGCACTTTAAACTGTAGGTCCCGGCTGTCATTGAACATCCTTGGCAGTCGTTAGTCACACCAGTCTAATCAATCTCGGGTTGCCCGAGTAACTCGGTTGAGGAGGTCAGACAGGCAGTCGCTCCTTGTAAAACACTGGTACTCAGCTGAATCCGGTAAGACTGGAAGCCGACCCCAACATAGTTGGGAAAAGGCTCGGGAGATGATGATGAAAGGTTGTAGTCTCTAGGAAGGTTCATTTATGATTTCTCAACCAACAAAAATAGCCACACGAATCAAATTCAAAGGTTTTGAATTTCAAAAACACCTTTCAAGGGCCTTCAACACCAAATTCTTCAAATTCTTGTTACAGAGCACCCTGTCTTTATTAGCTCTTTCGACTCATGGGAACATAAAATCGGAACTCCAAACCATAGCAGAAGCATGAAAACAATTCCTAATTGATTAGAAATTATAATTAAGCATCAGTTTTAAGGTCAGGTGGTTGTGACTAATTGTTCGTCTCCGTTGCCCTTGCATTGTTTAATCTTACGACTTATAGACTGTATAAGTTGATGGGTAGGCGACCTATGGGTGTTAGTTGCAGATTCGTATGGAGAGGCGATACTGTCGTGAGATGATTAATTGTTTCGTCGCGATAAACTTCGATACTAATATTATTTTAATGCGAGAGAAACTCTCTGTTGAGCTTTCACAATACATTTCGAAACCGATTAACATTAAGTTTAGTATACTGGACTGGTAATATTAGAAATAGTTAATATGTATATCTCAAATGTTAATAGAATCCCATCAGCAAGTCTTTGCTTGCTATAGGCACAACACAGAAAAAGGCGATTTCAGACTTCAAAGTCCAGGTTTCCCTAAGATCTTTTCCTTCGCCTTTACTCAGTCATACATGAATAACTTATAAACTTGAATATCCAATTGTTTAAAACTATCTATCTTTTTATTAGGTTTTACGACGATTAGCCCGGCTGTTACGCAATTTACAACTCTTTCAAGCAAAAAATAAGATCCAATTTCGATCTCTCAAAAAAACCTTGAAAGCAGCTGTGATGATCCTACTTAGGCTTACCGTATAAAAGTCTTGTTACCTTACAATACGGCTGTGATTAAATACAATATTTTTAAATACAAGGAGATTCTAATAGATTACGAAGACAATCATTATTGTAGGAGTTACCTTAACGTATGTAGGAGGCGTGGAGTAATAAGTCTTCATGTAGCTACAATGACCTTGGCCCAGCTGATTCGTTTATTGCAGAGTTCCTTTATAGAAACTTTTAATTATTGAAATATGGTTGTACATACACTCAGCTACACGTAGATCGGTTATGTGTGATGAACCTCCAGTTTTCAATTTGTAATACAGACGCCAGCACATATAGCTACCCAAAACTGTCCAATTTTCTCAATAAACTTTGAACCATATGCTTCAGCAATAAAGTTGAAAAGCTATTAAGGTAATTTGACAGATTGTAGCAGCTTGATGTGCTGGCGTTCTTCTAAGTCGTGGTGCCCTGGTGGTTAAAACCCCAGCTTCTTAATTATGAGCATGCGGGTTTGATTCCAGGTCAGGCGAGTACCTAAGCTAATTTTCCATGTTATAGATACTTTCCAAGTTTATCTTGGACACCAATTACGGATTAAAGGTAAAGGAAAACATCTTGAGGATACCTGGACTTTAAAGTCTGATTAACTCTCATTGAACAAGCGTGGTGATTAACGCTCAATCGTTCTGTGTGAGAAGAGGCCTGTGCCCAGCAGTGGGACGATAAAAAGGCTGGTGATGATGATGACTTGATGAATAAATTTAATCTGATTATACGAATATCAAGAAAACATGTAAAACAAGACGAATTATCTACAGTAGATACAATTTTTGACCCTGATGAAGTTATAAGTATACATACACCTAAAAGTACAACAATTTGTCCACTGTCATCAAAAGAGCGTAAATTGTCATATAGTAGGTATAACATTATATAGTGACATTAAGTTTTAGTTCCCAAAGCCGTAAATAGGGTAATTGTCGACATTCCGACTCCAAACAGTTATACGCTAATGTGTCGTACACAAAGTTGTATACAACAGAGCGAAGGAAATGCAGTGAGAGACGTACTTTGGTTTGTGAATGCAATTCTTATTTAATTAAAACAGGGATTAGATGCATCAAGAGATAAGTAAAGCTACTAACATGTTAGAGTAGTCCAAAACAGTAGGTATCTTAATTTACATAAGAAAATTTTTAAACTATGCAACTAAATTATCCAAAAATCCGTGCCGATGTTAAGAGCTCATAACTTAAAAAAAGCTATATCTAAAAACTACCGCTGGAAAGCCAGTTTTGAAGGGAGAACAAAATTGTTCTCTATGGGTATCAAAGACAGACATACAGCGGTCAAACGGTATTGGGTTGCCCGGGTTGAGGAGGTCAGATAGGCAGTCGCTCCTTGTAGAACATTGGTACTCAGCTGAATTCAGTTAGACTGGAAGCCGACCCCAACATAGTTGGGAAAAGGCTCGGGAGATGATTATTCTCTGTCATTCCAATCAACTTTCAACCATATGCCTCAGCAGTCCGGCCGGCGCGGCGTCAGTACGCATGCTAACGGGGTCGTCAATAATTAAATAATGAAGTCATTGATTGTTTTCATACAACAGTATTGTTTGCATTCCGAGTAAATACCTCCGTCGAGTATACTGTTAACATAGTTGAATGCAGTTGTCTTTTAGTTTTGTTTATAAAATCTGCATATTGTTGCATCTACTGTGCTCTTAGATCGTATTAAATTAAGTAAACAATTTTTTACTTTGTTCTGATGTTCAAATAATTATTATTAAGCCAGCACATCAAGCTACTACTGTGTCAAATTTCCTTAATCGATTTTCAAATTTATCGCTGAAGTATATGGTTCAAAGTTGGCTGGGAAAATTTGACAGTTTCGGGTAGCTTGATGTGCTGGCGTCTGTGCTTTTTTGTAACAAACAATTTTCTCAGTATACCATCGAGTATTGAAAACTTCTGAATGTGAAATGCAAAATTAGTATCAACAATGTGTTTCAGCCGCCCCTATGATAAAAAAAAAACTGCATAAACAGCCAACTTCGTAGGAAAACACAGAATTTCAATGACCCACATAATAAAACAAATTCACTGCCAAAACAATCGTTACGATAGGACGTATTTTCTACAATTCACCGCGTTATGCGCAGGCGCCGAGGTCAACGCACGCTATTAACATACGAATATAAAGTTCTGGTTCCGATGCGAGCGACGATTGCCACGGAATTTCGAATCACCTGGTCTATATTTGGATGGTGCTAAAAACATCCTTGGGGATTTGGTTATTTTTAGCTTCATGAATATAAATAGCCTTTCTTTGATGGCCGGTTTCTGAGCACCTTTATCGGGGGTTTATTTATTCATAATTAAGGGCAGCAATTAAATTTCAAGACTATCGGGACACACGCCGTCAGCATTCAGCATTCTCTAAGTAATGGGAAAAAGCCTCATGAGAAAAGCTTCCAATATTTATTTTTGATACGGCCTTCGATTTTCAAAGATAAAGATCCTTAGGGCTCGTTTCACAGGTTACAGATAGCCAGTATAGCCACTATCTACCAGATAAATTCAAAAATGGAACAGAATTTGTATGAAATTATCTGCCAGATAAACTATCTGGAACTTATCAGCATCCTGTAAAACTGGCTCTTAATGACTCAATTTGTTAAACAAATGAAAATCAAATGTTTTTTATTGGTATGTAAACTAAAAATAATCATCCAATATCTGATTATCGTATTGCAGATTTAATATCTTGTTATCTGGAAATATCGATATTTCGAGGATAATTAATTTGAATATTCGCGCTGCTGCGTGACTCATACAACTCGACACCGCTTATATATCACTTCAACACTTAATGTAAATGCTTTGAAATTATGCTCATATCCTGTACTAAGTAATTATCACAAGAACTAGTTACGTGACTTGTTAGTTCGTAGTGTTTTATAAAACTGTGTCAAGGCGGTCAACTATATCCATGTGAAATATACTGTCCCTTTTAGCACATAGTTTATGAGTTCACATGCGATTGTGACGATACCCAGTCATAAGCTAACAATCAATTTTATCGTTATATTTTGACGGAATATCATAATTATACAACCACGCATAGATTTTTGCATGCATTTACGAGTAATGTTCAATAATTAATTTTAAGTCGTGGTGGCCTAGTGGCTAAAGAGCCAACCTCTCAAGTCTGAGGGCGTGGGTTCAAATCCAGGTCGGGCAAGTACCTATGCAACTTTTCTAAGTTTGTATATACTTTCTAAGTATATCTTGAACGCCAATGACTGCGTTTCGGATGGCAAGTTAAACTGTAGGTAAAAGAATACTAATGATGGCGTCCTAACCGATTGTCGGATATGGTGGCTGTTCTCTCTTCGGAGATCAGCCAGCTGTGCAGGATGTTATAGTGCACAAGCATTTGCGCAGACACTTATGCACTCTTCAAATTGAAGCAACCGTAGAAAGATCAGACGTAGAACCGACATTTACGTGCACTCCGAAGCGCGGTTGTCAAAAAATTCTACACTCGGAGCTGCTTATGTGAAATATTATTAACCTCTCATCAATTGAACCCGAGACCCCGTGTACGGTCACGACGTGCGACTACTAGACTAACGAGTAACGACAAAAATATAAAAAAAAGACATCCGATGTAAAATGCATACTTTCGTAAAAAAAAAAACAAAACAAGTTTCTCCTCTTCTAGACAATTACATGAACTCAGTTGTTTTTTACTCACCCTTCTTATATGAACGTTTCAATATTCATTAAATACACACTTCAATAACTCCAATAACAATTTCCCTGAGAATTTTCGCCAACTTACAAAGGTTTCCTCCTTCATCGCCATTGCTTATAGCAATTCAATTATAGTACGGATTCTATAGCCTCGCTTTTTTAAGATACCACAGCCTTATAGCATTTGATGGTAAACACCTAGTTATGTTCACAATTAGAATGGTTCCCACCATTCATGGCGTTGTTGGTTTCCCATGGAGTCAATGGTATATCCCTTGTGAGCAAATCGGGATGTCTTGAGTGATCTGTGTTATTTGCATTTGTTTCGATTTAATTGTCAAGCCATTTGTAAACGTTCTTCCTAGTTCAGTAATAATAGGATGATAAAATTGACGTAAATAGTCATATGTAATGGTGACCTAAGCATCAGCCTCTCAAGCATACGCGGGTTCGGTTCCAGGACAGGCCGGTTGATACAAAAATTCTAAGTTATGTGTATATAGTTTCTAAGTGTGGTGGTTAACGTGAATCAGTCCATCTTCCTTTTCGTGATAGGAGGCCTTTGCTCAGCAGTGGGATGATAAAAAGGCTGATAATGATGTAGAGGCAATGAGGAATTGAATATAGAGGAATATCCCAGGAGGATTACAATAAAGGAATCTTGCAAATATTACTCCATCTTATGGAATTACGATGATCTAACAGTACAAACTAAATAGCTTTGTATGTGTTGTTGTTACATAATTTAATGTTCAGCGAATACTCGGCACTCATTAAAACCTTGCACAATAAACAGCTAATTCATAATCTTGATAATTCTTATGGGAACTATGTAAGCGCAAAAAGACTCGTCACTCACAGCAGAATATTCGCACCAAATGCAAATGTAGGTAACTACACTCATTTATTTGCTATTATAGTACTTATTATGCTTAAAAATACATCAAGTTTAGTTCATAATAGTTTTGCTTACGATATTTTCCGTTTAAGTGTTGATAAACAAAATATTGAATGAAAAAATTTCCCCTGTAACATAGGAGTCGCACCTAGCTCAGAAGTCCGGGCCCATTGACTTAAGAATACTGATCTACTTTTTTTAACCATTTTACTTGTCAATGCACCTCAACCTCACTTATCTCTCAATGCCTTATAATATTCAGAAAAGGCTAATGTTCTACCCTTTTAATTTCCAGATCACCGCCATCTGAAGACATCAAGAAAACTGTCGTCTCATACCATGAGAAGATGTAGTGTTTCCAATTCCTGACTTCTTGCAACACCCAACCTGGAATCATGACAACGAACAGTAGAAACAGACTTCAGAACACAGAATTATGAATATCATCAAACATTGTACATCATTCTCCAGAAATTAATCCAGCTTATCAAGTGTAGAATTATGAGAATAATCGAAACGTCTAGAAGATCTAGAACGTTCGATTCCCCGGGGATGTCATAAGGTTGTTTTAGAAGTAATAGACCAAGATGTCGACGAGCAACGAGCTGAGTGACATAGAAACGCCTAAGCTTCGCATGAAGCCGGCCGTCAGCAGGATATTTTGCTGCAGCGTTACTGCCGCTTCTGGCTTCGTTGCAGCTTATGCTTTAGTAAGTATTTTTTATCTGTTATTTAAAGTATTAAGAAATGCTTCCTTTCTCTCGTCAACTGGTCGAACGCCTTAATTATTTTTCTTTTTAATTTTGACTGTTTTAATCATTATTGTTCTAAGTCGCCTCAAAAAGTTAATTACCCTAAAGGCAAACTCAAAACTCCTAAAACGATTTAAAATTTCAGCTACACTTTTCTAGCTATATTTCATCCGGGTACATATAGAAATTCTAAGCTAGAACTCATTTTTGTTTTGAATTGGTAAAACTATTTTAGTCGGAGTTTAACAACAATAATAACCTTAGCAAAACGTTCCATAAGACCTCCTGACATAATTATACCAAATATACAAGATATGACGGATTAATATATAAAAATATTTTAAAATCCTCTTATCTACAAGTCTACCTAAAGGGTCCATCTTCGGCCCATCCTATTTATGAGATAAAATCACTTTGCAACCTTTTGCGTCTAAAATGAACGTATCATTAAGGTAATCTGCTGTCTTATCAACAGTTTCCGCTGAACACAGCTGACGTGTGGTCATTACCGTGATACGGACGCTTGGTACCTGTGTGATGTGTAGTTCCGTCGATAAATTAATAATTACGCGTATCCTGTGCGTTTAAGACATTGGCTTTTACGTTTTCATTTACCTACTTGCATCGGCGTAGCCAGCTTTGGGCTCAGGGTGGGGCAGCAGTCAACCTATCCCCCGGGGGCCCTCCGATTTTTTGTACCTTGAGCCGTCTCAAACTTGTTAATCTCTTAATTTGAGAGGTTTATATTTTCAGGTACAATAAATAAACAATCACACACAGGACAGATTTTATAGCTTTATTTATGAACTAGCTTCTGCCCGCGACTTCGTACGCGGATCCAGTCGCTTATGCCAGCGACTACAGGGCCGTCAAAATCGAAGATTTGGATCGTCTGATATCGAATTCTAAGAGCCCGGGGAGACGGTAAAACAACATGATGCGCGAGATGATTCGAGACGCTTCAGTTCTTTCATTTTAGAATGCCTCAAATTGAACAGTTTTGTTAAAACGTCATTCCTAGATGTTATAATGTAGCTGGGCGTAACTGATTTTATGAATATTTCGTTCAACATCACTCTGGACAACGTATAATCTCGATCAGCAATTAGTCGCGCATTAGGTTTATAGGAGTCAAGCATGATTCTGTATCGGCAAATTGTCGCTTATTTGTCTCTAGTCACTTAGAAGCAGATGCGTAGATACGCTGAGAAGTCAAGCGTGATTTTCTTTCCGAGAACGTCTCCGATTTGCGAGGCAATGCAAGACGTTCAGGATCAGCGGTCAGTGGCGCATCACATTCTTCTTTGGTCTCTAGAGACCTGGATGTAGATGCGTAGATACGCTGAATCTCGATCCCAAAAGGTTTCAATGGTGCGAGTTGCAGCCTGATGTTCTCGAAAAGCATCAAGCCTCTCTCGACTTAGATTAGGTCTTCGTTGGATTCTAAGGTTCGTATGATCCTTAATTAGCCTCCTTCCTTAATTAGTCTTAGCTTCTTGGAATAATGGAAACAATTTAGCCTTTTTGTAAGCATAGTAATAGTTTTGTTGTGAAGATACTTAATCCATAAAAATCTAAGTGATAAATGGAAAAGTAAATTAAAAACTGAAATAACGTAAGTCCGAAGGAATATTATTGTGATAGAATAAAAAAAATAATGGGAGTTTTGGCCAGAAGTCTTCAATGATGCAGCACATCAAGCTACAATCTGTCAAATTTCCTAAATAGAATTTCAACTTTATCGCTGAAGCATATGGTTCAAAGTTGATTGGAAAATATTTACAGTTTCGGGTAACTTGATGTGCTGGCGTCTCTACCATGGTCATCGAAAATCAGTCGTAAACTGTTACAGCCTTCACCGCGCTGAGGTACTTTCAGCTTATGTTGTTTTTAACCGACTTCAAAAAAGGGAGGTTCTTCAGATGTGTCTGATCTTAGATTTTTATAAGTCAACCGGAAATGCCTATCAGACCGAACAACTTTTGCTAAGACATCAGTCCCATATGTTTGATGGTGTAGCTGGGCTCTTAGAGTTCCATAACAGGTGTTCTAAGACGCCATTTCTATATGTGTAATGGTGTAGCTGGGCTCTAGGAAGTCCAAAACAGCTGTTCCTGATCTACAAATTTTATCTCGCAGAAGAAAATGCTCATCACGTGGAACAGTTTTTGCTATGGCAGCATTTCTCTATCTCTTATAGTTTAGCTGGTCTGTTGCTGTTCTGCATCAGGTGTTAAAATTTCCAAGATAACTTATAGCCTATGTATATGTTGCCCCGACCTACCACCTATACAACAAAAAAAGAATCATTCAAATCTGTCCAGTAGTTCCGAAGATTAGCGCGTACAAACAAACATACATACAGACAAACAGATATATTTTTTCAAGAGAAGACGGGGCGTGGGTTCTGGCAGAACCTGTTAAGCACTTCTTCTGAAAATTTATTTTTCGATTCTGAGACCCTTGTTCTGTGCACACTTAGCATATACAGGCCGCTATAGCATAGCACCTATTATTTTAAGGAATACGGTTCGCTTTCAAATGACGCGCGCACCGCGCACGTTCGGGAACTCGAGCGTGCATTTTGTTTTGATCGCGCTCTTTTCAAAATCGACAATTTTTTTGTGCAATAACTTACGGATAGTATGTTGATGTTGTTAGTTAGAGTTAGTAAAAAAAAACATTGTTTAATCAGACACCTTATAGGTCAGAGCCAGGGCCCAGGGTGGGGCAAGTGCCCCAGCTTGCCCCAGTGTGGCTACGCCCAAGCCTACTTGATTTACATATTAAAATTTTGATCTTGAGATGGTTTTTAGTAGCCGAATATTTTTTAACTGGACTTCTGAGTAAGTACAGACGCCAGCACAACAGGCTACCCGAAACTGTCAAATTTCCCTAATCAACTTTGCACTTTATGCTTCAGCCATAAGATTGAAAATCCGTCAAGGAAATTTGACAGATTGTTGTAGCCTGATATGCTGGCGACTATACACAATTCCTACCTTTTATATCCTCTAACGTCAATGACATTTCCATTATTATGTCGAGATCTGGCCACAACACCAAATTCAAATTCGTGTTCGAAAGTCTTATCTTTCTTAGAAGCATATTTACCAATACGTTAATGCTTACCTTGAGCTTACGGCAGTAGTTGCGCAAGCCCATATCTACAATATTTATCTCAACTACACGTATCCCTACCAAACAACGTAAGATAAACCTATGCAACGACAAAACAACTCGCTTATTTAAAATTCTCAAGACATCACACAGAGGAAGTATAACTTCGAACTGTCCAAAATACGTAGACCCCTCGCCAGGTGATTTTCTTCAGAGATTACGAAGACTTGTATGCAAAGCAAGGTTTATTTAGGCTGGTGGTCTGTAAGGCCGTGCATTTATCTTCTGAGATGACGACGCAATAGTGAGAGTTACCTTACTGGAATCGAGACTAGTCCCAACTTAGATATTGAGTCATTATAACGATCCTTTTGAAACGTGGAACTTGACTATTGTCGAAGACGGAACTATTCTTAATTCTTGGTATGTGGGTTTAAAGAAACGGTGCTTGATTTTATTTATCGGAAAAGGAAAATTTTAAGGATGAGGGAAGAAAATTGTACTTTTGTAAGTTTTTTTTAGAATTATAAGAATAATCGAAACGTCTAGAAGATCTAGAATATTCTATTCCTAATTACTTAAAATGATACCCAAGTTTGCCCTCTATTTGATAAGGACAAGGCACGTAACAAAAAAGAGACGAATAAGTATTCATTAAAAGCAAAAAAAATAACATATAGGTGTCGATTAATTTATAACCCAACATGATTTATTTCTTCAATGTGGTCAATAAGTAGGTACCTACCACCTTTAGGCAAACCAGTTCGGTCTCTGATCAAATCATTATTATAGATATTTTTAGACTATTCAAAAGCAAATAATTACATTACAGTAAAGCATGAGGATACTGTTATAGTATCATCTAGAACTGCTTACTTAGCTGTGTGTGACTTACTTTAAGCGGTGTATGAGATGACATGTCCATTTGTCTTAAGTAAAGACTTAAGCACTATTTCTACGATGATTCGGAAGACAAAGGAATGTATGTAGTATTGGACAGCCTTTATGTAGATAATGAATGTAGGTACCTTCTTTAGTGTTGTTATGAGATACTGGCTGTTTCTCATGGTTTCTCCCGCGTTACGGGAAAATTTCTTAAAGTACCCAAATAAAAAATAGCTTATGTCATTCTAAGATAGTATAGCCTCCCGACAGGGAATTTTTTTTTCAAATCGGTTTAGTAGTTTCGGAGCCTTTTAGTTGTAAACAAAACGTTTCGTCTTGATGGACATGACGTATCCTTTTGGATTTTATGTGAATTCAATACTGAATTTTCTTTAGGAAATTTACTACCTAGAAAGAAGAATGAATATTCCGTCAGTATTCCCCAATGAGTAGATATCAGTGAGATAGCGGTAGTAGTAGGGAGTTCGATGCCTTTCAACCAACTTATTACTATGATTATCTCAGGCTGTCAAAACTTAAATTGTCGTATAAATAAACACCATTCAGGTGCCGGATATCCTGTGTCGTGCCTTTGCGATTACGCCTACACGCACAAGAAATCAAATTAGTTAATGTGAATAGTTGTACAAACTTTACGAAAAGGATTGCCTGTGCCGAAGGCTATATACACTTTCTTGTGGTTTAATACTTACGAAATTTCGTGCTTACGAGTATAATTTTTTTTAGTTAAATTTTTTAATTAATCCATTATTTTATGACCCCTGTAGAGGAGAAAGCCACCTCGATTTTCCTTAATTCATTATCTTGGGCAGTGGGCTCATCTAGTTATTTCCCCCCGGTTTTCGTAATGACATCAGCTGGCAGCATGCCCAGTTATTCGTTGCTGGAACGCGCTAATCTAAATCAATAACATTCTATTTGGATAAAAATTGGTTATAACTGATCTCTGTATTGATTCTAATCCTATGTGTTCCAGGTAGCATACGCGATAGCTCTTATCTACGAGATCGTGTGGGTGGTGGAGTCGCAGAGCGGGCTGCCGCTCGCGTCCGCGCTTCTCATGGTGTGCTACTGCATCGTCATTGCCGCCACCGTGGTGCTGGTGCACGGCCTTATATCTGTGAGTGTGTCTGCTTCGAGAGCGGTTAATCCTTCTACATAATTTAATTCGCCCTTCAGGCTTACATCGCACAGATTCTGTCTGGGTAATTCCGCATTTTATTATGGCCCTATCTTGATAGATGCTTGACAGTAAATACCTGTTTGCTTCTCTCATTATGGGAGGTTCCTCCTTGTTGACCTTGGGTGATATTCGAAAGAGTCACAATTAAAAATAATAATTTTAAAATTCGAATGCGATTGAAATCCTATATGTAATATGTATTTTCAAATGACTTCTAAAAAATTTTACTCGATTTCTCGAAGATGCTTGGACCGATTTCAAAAATTTGTCTAAGCATCTTCTTCATAATATTAATATGAATGGATACAATTTCCGTTTGGTCTCATTTTTTTCTCTTTAATCTCTGATAAATACAGTTTGTGTCTACTTGTGTTGTACCCGCCGCATTGTGTATGCAGTTTTACCCGAAAATTTTACAATAACATTTTTCTTTTCACAGAAAAACAACAGATGTCTGCTGGCGTGGTTGATAGCAGTCATACTGGTCCTCATTCCAGAATGTGCTCTAGTCTTTTACATGTCTATAAGCCATTGGGTAAGTATTATATATAACATTTTAATAAAATTCGTCTTAAATATATTCAGATTTTGACATTATGTTTGATAAAAATTTATTTATTTATTTATTGCCACTTACTTTAACGGTATTAAACCAAACATATAAGTTATTACAATCACAATTATAATATTAATAATAATTAAAAAAGATTAAAAGATTACAATTTTATCTATTCTCACATATGTAGGTACCTATTTATTGCGGAATGCAATAAAGATTTGAGTGTTGATTGGATGATGCATCGCGGTAGTATGCAGACGGATCCATCTTTATCTGGTAACGATAAAGATAAGATTTGATTAATATGTACCTATTCATCATGCAATTCTATATTCTAGAATTATCTCTTTAACGTTGATTAGCCAATGATAAATAGGTAACTTACCTTTTTTTGAGTGAGGAATCACAAATTTCCCTTTCCGCTGTGACTTTTACCGACCAAACACACGTCGGCTCCTTCGAGGTCTATGTATGCCAGGGCCGCGGTAACTCTTGCGAACAATCCCGCAGGCAGGCAGATAGGTACCTTACTTGCATTTGGCAAAACTAATAAAGGGTGGTTAAACTACATAATATGTATATACTTAGCGAGTTTGTGTTGTCTGGCCAAAATATAAAATACTTCTCAATGTTTTCAGGGTCTACAAGGAGTGTACGGCGGTGCTGAACTAG
Source organism: Heliothis peltigera (assembly GCA_958496145.1). NCBI lineage: Eukaryota > Metazoa > Arthropoda > Insecta > Lepidoptera > Noctuidae > Heliothis > Heliothis peltigera. Next base: position 2,947,352 of record OY292345.1, on the reverse strand, counting down.
CGTGCTATGTAGCGCGACTTCCCGCCATCGTGTGTGGTGTTGTGCTGGTGCAGTCAGCTTATGCACTTCGAGAAGCTAGGTCAGTATCCAATGCCATTATTGCTGGAGCACTAAATGGATGGCTATGATGTAGATATCTGATAAAAAAATGTGAATTAACGTTGTTTATATAATTCTGGCAAGTTTATAAAAGGTTATTAAAAAAAAGGTGTATATTGAAAGTAAAGAACAGCTATTTTTAGTATGTAATAAAGATTGCACATTAGTTACTAATTGTAGGTTCACAAAAAAATCTTCGGTACTGTGTGTTTTTATTTCATGTGGTAGACCTAAGTTTCCGTTAAGAGACTTTTAACTTTTTTCTGTTTTTTGTCTATTGCGTGATATACTATACTGGGTGTTGGTATCCCCCTTTTAATAGAAGACATTTTTTCTTACACGTAATTCTGAACTTGTACAGGAAAGCGGGCTACAGCGCGAACGGGGCGGTGAGCGGCAGCGAGTTCGACGCGAGTCACTTTGTTCCCGACGCGCCTAATGCTTTCACCAACGATGGATTTTTACAAGACAACGGTAATGCTGAAGTTCTGATATTGCGAATTATACATACACCAGCACATCAACCTACCTCAATCTGTCATATTTCCTTAATAGATTTTCAACCTCATCACAATAAGTACCTACGGGTACGAGTACTTATTGTGATAAGGTACCTGCTGACTTCTGTACATATTTCTGTTTACCTATTTGTATGTATACAGTGAAAGTGAAGTTGCATCCCCACGTGAATAAGTATCAAACTTGAAAATCTCTTTCATAGGTAAATCCGGCTCCATGCCGGATCTCCGTCGTCATCTTGCGAGCCGACAATCCATGAACCTCGGCTACCCACCGCACATGCTACCACAGCCTCCTCCAGCGTACTGGCAACACCTTGCTGACAGACAATACGCCGCCAGCCTACGAGGCTACCCCAAGTCCTACCAATCCCCGCAGATGTACGGCACCTGGGTGGGACCTAGATCCGGCCCCTACGACAATCCCTACAAACGCAGACATTCAATAGTCGGTGCGTTCCAAACAGACGAGTACCCACCAAAAGGCTACGATTACGAAGACAGAATGGACTGCAAGAGCGAGATGGCATACCCTTACTATAGATCTTACCCTTACGATCCGAGAGTTTATCCTCCAGATTATGATCCGAGATTTTACCCGGAATATAAAAGGGAGGATGCGGCGTACGGAGTAAATCTACTAAGACATGAACCTTATCATTTTAGTGGATCTAGAGAGAGGGTTTTCTATGGTTTACGTAACAGTCACACGTCCGTAGGAAACGAGTCCGATGATTTAACTAAATATAAGGACGTCGCTCTCTAGATATTTTATGTATATTTTTCTCGTACTACGTGTTGTAAGCTATCTTTAAGCAAAGAAATGATGTGTTGACAATGCAAAAAAAGGTTTAAATCGACAATTAACCTTCAAGAAGGAAGTCAAAAGAGGTGCGAATTTATTTAAAAAAAGAAACGAGTTGTGTAACTAATAACAATAAAAGAAATATTTTACTTGTAAGATATGTATTTTTTTTAATTCTTAGGTTACAAGAGAATCTGAATATTTGTAAGAATACTTAAGTAAGTTGTTTTATATAGTTAGTTTAGTTACCTAATTAACCAAAGGTATTATACAGTTAATTGTAAGTAGGTGCTTTAGATAACAATTATGTAAACCAACATGAAATCAGTCACTACCTTTTATACATTGAAACAATTATATTGAATTTGTATGATGACCTTGTTTTATTTTTATATCCTTTTTATTTTCCATTCACATAAAATTGTTTTAATCAGTATTCTTTACTATCCTAATTCATTATAACATACATTTTTAATCAACGATGAAATTAAAGCAAAATGATGGCGATTGTTTCTGTAGGTATTGCCAGGTTTCGAACCTGCACTTGAATACGGAATGCTACCTCCATGCAAAACTTCCTTATACGATGCTCTGGTTAAACACTAATGCCTCCTTGACGCTCCTTGATGTAGTAATAGGACACCTGAACTGGGATTCATCATCTCCATCTCCCGAGCCTTTTTCCAACTATGTTGGGATCGGCTTCCAGTCTAACCGGATTTAGCTGAGTACCAGTGTTTTACAAGGAGCGACTGCCATCTGACCTCCTCAACCCAGTTACCCGGACCACCCAATACCCCCAGGTTAGACTGGCATCAGACTTACTGGCTTCTGACTACCCGTAACGACTGCCAAGGATGTTCAATGACAGCCGGGACCTACAGTATAACGTGCCATCCGAAACATAGTCATTGGTGTCCAAGACATACTTAGAAAGTACATATAGACTTTGAAAAGTTGCATTGGTCCTTGCCTGTCCTGGAATCGAACCTAACCACTCATACTAGAGAGGTTGGCTCTTTAACCACTAGGCCACCACGACTCTTAACATCTGAACTCAGATTGCCACAAGTAAATACCTGCCTACTTACCTACTTATTACATAAATTCTCTTATTGACTTATATAGTTACTAGAATCAGAATAAACAACAGTTTCTCTGTTTGGCCGATGGTATACGAAATTCTCAAGTTAATTAAAATGCACACCAGAGCCAATTGAATACACCTAAGATGTTAGATTCAATATCATTCGATAATATATCCACAATAGCTTCGCTAGTCTGAAATTAATTGTTTAGCACGGCAACATTTATAGAAACAACGTGTCTACATATTTTTCAGACAATCCGCTAACCACATACTTAGTCAAAACCATATTTTATGTAAAAGGTATATTTAATATACATTATTTTTGTATTACAGTAGATTTTCATAACATGGCTGTAGAATTTTCTAAAAGAGTCAGGTAGTCTGCGTTCAAGGACATACTTATAATGTGCTATGTGTTAGACTCAAGTAATACATAGGAAAACGGATTCCTAAAAGCCTCTGTGTCAATGCTACGTGATAAGAAAAGAAAATCGTCTCGTTTAGTTATCAATTTGATGAACTTTCTTATTATAATTTAATTTTAAATTGAAAATTCAATTTCCAATTTTCAATTATGTATGAGTTGTGCACAATATGTACCTATTTAATACAATATTATTTTTTATCGTAGCGTGAATGTCTTCGGTTTACCAAATTGCTTGAGTTCTCGTTAGTCGCAATGATGAGTTTTACGTGAAACTAAACGTAGTCTTCAGTGTTGCCATAACTAACATTAACAATTTCCCATTTAAATGTAATAACGGTGTGTCCATTTCAGTCGTGGCAAGAACTACATAAATCTGAACCAGAATATAATTATTTGAGAAATAGTTCGGCAGGACATGAAATCTTTGTTCCTGTTTAACTTGCTTAGCTCAATTTGAGTCTGACCGCTATTTCATGTGATGTGAATTTAAAATGGCATCAATGTTTTGCAATTTAATTACCTTTTTTCCTCTATTACGGGAAGGTTCGAGGGATCTGGTATCAGCTGTAGCTAATTTTCCAGCTACGTCATTCCGAGAACTTGAATTAACAAGAAAGCAATTATGACCTTTATTTTGAACGCTATAAGATTCAAGTTACTGATACGTATTTGCAGAGTTTGTGTGAATGACACTGTGCTGACCAATGGGTTGACACAACTTCACCGGCTTGCGTTGCGTATCGTGCCATCTCTATCTATCAGTCAAAAATTCAAGACTTTAGTTGTCGACACGGCTAAAGTTTTAAAGTTTTTACGATATTCCAAAAGTTACTTTGTACATGTAATCTTGTGTTTTAAAGCACCTATTTATTGTTTTAAAGTGAATAAATGGTGTGTAATCAATGAAAAGTTTGTTTTTGTGATGTATGAGGGCTGTGTAACTGTTTATTGTTTCATGTAGGTGGCTACCTACTATTGTAGTTGGGCCCAATGTGAAAGTGTTTTGGCATAAAATTCAGATCCCATTGTTCAATCTTTCCGGGTATACACTGGGAAAAACGCTAATAAGTGTGACTTGCATAAGACGTCGCTTAATATTAGTGAAATGTGTGTTATTTTAGTGTTTGATTCTGTATAGCTACATAATTAAAATTTGGTAAGTGTTCAAACGTGACATTCTTTTAAAATACAGTTAAAATACTATAAACAATCGGCTTTATAATTCTAGAGTGACTTTCGTGCAGTATGCTACGTGTAAAAACTTTTAATTCGTAATTCAAACTTGTTAAAAGTACGATAGTATTGGTGTAAGGCGGCTGATATTGCTTGCATCTTTATCAAAAATGTCGTCACGATTTGAGATTGACAATTAATTACATTTTGATATGTCTATAAAGTTGAGGGAAAAAATTCGATATTTGTTTAATACTTATTCTCACTGCCGACTAATAAACACATAATTGTCGGCCGATAGCCGGCCCGATGGTTGCCTGACAGTTTAGTTTGAAGGTAATTCTGAATCCCACCAAACTTTTTAGTCAGTCTGATATCAGCCGGATGCCTGATGCACTAACATTGATCTCCATACTAATTTATAAGCTCGATCAAACTATAAGTCAACTAAATTTTGCAGTGAAAACAAAACAAGTTGAAAGATCACACATAAATTTTTAGTCTCAATATGCTTGCCTAAAATAGAATTCAATATGTGTTCTAGAATTAAGTGCAATTTTTATAACAAGAACAGTTGATACTCATAAGCATAAAACAGCTGGTGAGGCTAAGAAAATCTGAAATATCTTTGAGGAGTAAATTAAAAATAAGATTTTGTAAGGCAATAATTTAAAACTTAAATACTTGAAAAACATATAAGCGAGTACAAAATCAACCCAAATCGATACTAATAGTAACCTGAAGAGTTTGTTTGCTTGAACACTCTAAACTCGGAACTAATAGGAAGATTTGAAAAATTACTTCAGTCTTAGATAGCCCATGTATTCAGGCAGGCCAAGGCTGCTTTTTATCCAGGTGCACACAGTATTTCCCACAGGGTGCGGGTAAAACTGCTGGCAGAAGCTAGTTATGAATAAAATTGCATCTAAATATTGAAACTTCAGGCTAGCCATGGTATTTAAATGAAAGCCTCAAGACTATATTTCATTTGCTACACTGTGGGAATCAGGTGCCACTTCTTATTCTATTTGAGAAAATAATTCCCAAAGTCGGTAACAAGATGTGAAATACTTTTGTACGTTTATAAATTGGGCATTGTTTCCGTGTTTATAACTGTTAGTTCTTTATATGATTAATGTTGAAGTATGTAACACCATATATATTATACCATACATATATATAGATATGTTGATTAATAAGGTATGAAGTGTTTGTGATATGATTTGTTGAAATTTTTTAAATGTATAGTTTTATGAAATTTCTCCATCCAATTTAATCAGTATCAAGCCTGAAAAAGACATAAAACCCTGTTTACCGATTACAAAAAAAAAATATTTCATAACATGTTGTAATATAGTAATCAACACCCCAAATGCTATAGTCGATTTAAAATAAGAAAATTAAAATTGTCGATTGAAAGATATTGTTGAAAAAAAAGTTTTGAGACCTGTATAGGTGGAATTCTCCCTCTTAATATATGGAAGGGAGAAGCATTAAATATAAATAGTGATAATTATGCAAAAAAACAAATTAAGAAGATACTCGTATGACAATTTTGTGAAAAAAAGACAATAAAAAACATTTGAAGTTTTGAACAAAAATTCTAGTTAAGTTAGGTTTCTAACAAAGATTAGTTAAAAGAATAAATCTGTTCTAAGTACAATATTTGTCTAAAATATGAGCCATCATATTTTTTGTTATTCGCAGTATGTTATTAATTGAAAGTTGAATTTGTTTTCAGCATGGAATCCACAGCAGCTACAATGAATTTACAACCCTTAGAGAATATATTCTCTTCAGGTAAGGATACTTATACAATGTTATTTTTATATTATAAGTCACAAACTAAATCATCATCCTCCTGCCCTATCTAAAGTTTTATTTGGGATTGGCGCAGCTTGTTTTTGTCTTCCACATTCTTCTATATGCTGTCATCTTAAAAGTCACAAACAAATATCATGTCATAAGTGTTTATACAGGATGACTTTATAAGTTGACCCTATATACAGGGTGACTTTATAAGTTGACCCTAATTTTAGGATTGTCGAGCCAAACTCTAATATCAGCATTTGGTGGCTTAATTACCGATAATGTTTGTTTGATAATACAATGACTAATGACAAATTAAAGATCATATTGATGGTCATATATTGCTTTGACCTTATTTGTACTTTAAAACAAATTGCTTCGAACTGCAAAAAATAAGAGATTGATCGTAGGATATTTAAAATATTGAAATAATTTAATTGAATTTCAATTGAAGTATCTGATATATTGGGATAAATCTCTGTATCAGATAGTTGTTTTTCATGTTTCAATTTTGATAAAAAAACTATTTTTTTATGAATTAACCCTTTGCTCATATAATGGACCCTAACAACAAAATTATCTGTCTGTCAACCGCGTAAATAAACTATCCCACATTCAATTAAAACCAACTGCATACTCCAAAGTCGTGTGAACAGAACTCAATATTCAAACAAACAAAGGTGTAAAAACACATAATACTAACCAACTTTAAACAATTATACCTTGTCATTATCAGCCAGCTATGCATTGTCTAACGGCATCCATATACGACCTAAACTAATTACTTTTTGGACAAGCAAACAATTAACACCTTTATTTCCATATGTTTTTAGGTTTAAATTTGTTTGTAGGCCACTGATAGCTGTGTCGCGATTGTAAAATGCGGTATTTAGAGAATCTCATTCGGTAGGTACTTCACAATGGGACTGTTTCATAAATGTACTGTGTTAGTGTTAAAATCTCACGTTGTTGCAAGATTTCCTTGTGTGGTTGTTACTTCGGCTTCTTGCGCGGGAATTCTAGATTTTGTCTTGAGTACATGGACAAAAAAGTACTCAGATAAACCCTGAGTTACACCACATTTTGTTGGGACTCCAGTTGGGTACAGTATAATACTGCAGGGGACAGAGAAAATTGGCTGGATTTTTCGTGATGAGGAAAAATTAGAGAGGTCGAATTCACATTCAAACGAAATCGTCTAATTTCATATGTGCCTCTATGTAAGTACGCGAGTCTTCATGGCATAAAATAACAATTTGATACACGAGAAGTTTTTTTTTCTTTTCTTTTCTGTGATCTTATAGGAATTCCCAGTAAACAGCAATCAGCAATTAGATTGGCGTTACTATAATGTTTGGGAAATAATAGAATAACATAGAATCGCATAAAGTATGCGTTTCGATACTTAAGGTTGCCGCCAAAATGAACCAGCAAATAAATAAGTTCACAAAAGGTTCTTTATTCATGTTTATGAATTGCCTAAAAGTTTTATGCATAATTCTCTCGGACGCACCTAATCGACTGAGGGTGTTGAATACTTTAGCCTGACTCACACAAAACTGTAAATTCGCTCACACATCTTCCTTCGAACTCCATTCAGTGCACGCACACATTCACAAAAATCGTTGACACTAAAGTCTGCGGGGTTACCAACTCTTTACGTTGCTCGAACTTAGATTTCTCTCTAAACTGGCGTTGCGTGTGTGTGCGAATGTTGTGTCACGATTGTAGCGAGTCCATTACCCGTACAGTTATGTACTCGTGTCTCACTGGAAGGCTTCAGGGGGATCGATGACGCGCGTGCGCCCTCGCCCTCGCCCGTACAAAGGCTAGGCTGCTCCCTAGCAAGCTGGGCCTGTCAAAATAACGCACGATTTTCGCGAATTTCGCACGCGAGCCTCTGAAAATTGTTTTAAAAATTAATTTCAATTCCGTCTTCACCTAAAATGTTCTTTATTAATACGAAACCTTTAGTTGTCCCCTAAGTTTAAGTTATTGATTCTAGTTTTTTTTCGTTAGACTTTTTATTTTATTTGTTATGTTTAATTTTCCGATGTGATGGTGTCTTTTTGTGTTCGACAGTTAATTGAATTAGTGGTGTCGTTTAAAAATGTAGCTGGTTCGTTGTCTGCGGTGTAGGTACGTATGGCAGTTGTAGCATGCGTTTACTTGTTGCGCTTGCTTTTAATGTACTGATTACGTAATGCGACATTATAAACTTTAATGATTCGCCGAATGTTGTCGAGATTTCGTGCCGTCAAAGAAATGGGAGTAATATTTTTATTTACTGCTGACTTGTATTGTAAATAAACATTTTTATAATTATGATCGACCAGTTATTGGAATATTACTGTTTTTATAGCAGAGTCCCTGTTGGGCGCCACTATGTTTTACAACACTCGATCAATGAGTTACTTGAAAGGTTGAGATCTGTCCACATGCATATTATTGTTTCAAATGTCGTTTTATTTATTTCCAAGGTAATAATGATGTATTTTTACTTTCCTAATTACTACTTAAGAATTTACGGATTTAATTTACTTTTTTCTACGATGTTATGACGAATGTTTAACAGTCTTGTGTAACAATACACGAACAATAGAGTCATTAAAACAGGTCAAGCATAAACGGTCAACTATAAGTTCTAAAATATCTATTTGATACATTCGCAGCTCGCCACCCCTTGACGTTGCAGTGGCCGATACCCCGTGAACACTAGAATTCAATTATACTCGCTCTATATCGAATAAAAAATACCTCTATCGGTATAAAGGACCTTTGGAGGGGTGAAACGTCTGTAGTCGAGTTTTATTATCCACTTTATGTGCAATATTTCTTCTGAAAAGAACAAGTCTTATCTTAACGCCACATTACCTGAATTTACTTCCTCATTAAACCCTAATAAATACGGGGTAATCGAGGCTAAGCCGGGTTAGCGGGTTAGTAAATTTTAGGATATTTGGACTTTCTTTTGGTGATCTGCCTTGATATTGTGCATGGAAGTTTATAATGTCTTCATTTGCGTCTGTTTTTTTTTTATTGTGGGAATCATCAAAAAGACTGAAACCCACTATGTTCCTTCTGGAGGTCCCTGGTCTTCTGGGCCAGGGCCATGGTAACTCGAACGCAGCCCCGTCAGCAGTTCGTCCATGATCTTCGCTCGTCAAAATGTAAATTTTGAAAGCAGATAAACCTCTGTCTAATCATCACTGAAAATAACCATGAAATTTTGTATAAATACGACAAGCAGTAATATCCAGTCCAATTTCAAAGTACATCGCTTAAAATCCCAAAGGGGGATACGTCAGGGCCACACATTGTATCCCATATACAGATCATCTGTCAGCTCATAACTCACGTGAACTAATTTGCAAAAGTTTCTCTGATTATTGTCTATCGCAAGGACGGACCGTAGCGGCTTCACTTAATTTATGTTTAATGCTATCACATAATCGCTAATGGTTTTACGTAAGAACTGAGTTATAGAAAAAACAAATGAGTGGGATTTGCTTTGGTACATGTATAACATATCTGCAATGAAGTATCGAGACATTTCAATTCTACAAATTCTTCTTAAGCGCGTAACGCCGTCCGCATGGGTCGATCGATCTTGAGGTTAAGCAACGCTTGGCATGGTTAGTCCGTAGATGGACGTACATTTTACCATGACGAGTTCCTCCGTATTTAGGAAGGCACGTTAAATTGGTGGGTCCCGAGTGTTATTTAAACACCTTTGAACTATCAACGTTACAGTTAGAAGCCAGATAACCAGTCTTGCCACGGACTATCGTGTTGCTGAGGAGGTCAGATAGGTAGTTGCTCCATGTAAAACACTGTTATTCAGCTGCATTTGGTTAGACTTGAAGTCGACCCTAACATAGCTTGAGAAAAGGCTGATATGCTCCTTTAGCTTGCTTTTGGAGTATTTGCAGAAATATGTTATTTTCGTTCATACAATCTGTAACAATCTTGCATTTGCATGTAACGTACAAGTCAACCGGCATTAAAGATAAAATATTTCTGGTCCTCGATGGTTCCTTTATGATCTAGAATTTTCGATGACTATACTTAAACTGTAAAACTCCAAAGCAAATAAAGTTTTAGAGATTCAAGAAATACACTTCGACTAACGTTGCAAATTCGCCACGCCTGATTCAACGTGCTTCACGCATACGTTATACAAATATGTTTTTTCCTTACGGTCTGTTTCTGATCATAATTATGTCTTTACTCTTTGTTGGATTACAGAATAAACTCAGTTGACAGTCTTTTTAGATTCGCCAATTGAATATTGATGATTGCATTATGGAACTTTGCGTCTTTTGGTTATCAAATTTTTATTCAATCATTATCTAAGCCTTTTTGTTACTTTGATCGCATCTGCAAGGCTTCTGATGAAATAGATTTGTGATATTACTTACCAATAACACCATCATTGGAAAAGGGAAAATAATGCTGTTCAATATCAAAGTTAAGGCAGGGTACGTTTTCTTCGAACCCAAAAGGCAATGGATTAATCCAATTCTTCCAATTTGTCCTTACAACTTCGCTCTTCCATTAGGGTTCGCAACATCGTGTATTTCGTGAATTTTCGGATGATTTGATATATCTTAACATTTATTTGACCAAATAAGCTCATCAATCTTTGATGAAGCCTATGAGATTCCTTGATAATTTAAATTTAACCTATTTTCAACACATAGGGAAGATATTTGAAAACAAAACTGTTCAGTTAGAAAGCAATATAATATGACTTTTATATCTAAACGTTGAAGTCCGTCAAAAGTCTGCATATTTACAGGAACTCGCAATATCCTGGTTGGAAGAGCTGTGCGCTTTTTAATGAGCGCCCCAACAACTTCTTTGAGCAATACGAAACCTGGCAAAGGGGCCGGAAAACGCTCGGAAAATCTTTTCACTACCGTTAGCTGGGATAAAATCGAGCAATTTACTTGTGGAGTTAAATAGAGCGCTATTAAAATATTTATCAAAATGCTCTCTTTAATCATAGTCATGACCTTTTACGTAAGCTTTATTATATCCCCCAAATTATCCGAGACATTGTAGCAAACAAACCGTAAACCTGCGGCCATTAATATGGGAATATGCAATAAACGCGTATTATATCACAACCCACGGCACGTGCCGCCATAATCCCGTTATATGCGCGGTGTTATATATATGTACTCGGTGTTAATTAGATTCCTCAAATATCGTCCAATCGGAAAATTAGAGCCCTTCGTCCTTGTGAAAGCCCTTTTAGTACGTCGAATAGATTTAAGATTAGGGAGCTGAATTAGATATGACTCGGGTTATGTGACGTCCGCCAATATTTATTTATAGCTTTTTGGACATATTGTGTTTATCACATAAGAAATACGTAAGCAGAGACGTGTAGTACGCTGTTCCATACCCACATTCGCTGTACGTTGTCTCATGTAGTAGTGGGCGAGACTATTGCAAGCAATCGGCCATTGATCTATGCAAACTCAAGGCTGTTATGGCTGACACGGAGGATTTCCTAATACACTGCCAGATGGCTTGCATTCTATCACTAGTTCCCCGACCAGCAGGCTGCTAATAAAATCCACGAAATTCCAATTCGGGCAGTATGCAATATTGCAAGTGACAATTTAATAAATGACATTTATAGGTATATTTTAAAGACACTGCAAATCGTCTGATAAGGCAACCGAAGTCCGCTCAAATTTGTTGTGTCTATACTTCAGGAATGCGCAGCATCTAACTAACCCGTGCTTCTTATCTCTTATCATCTTCACTGCCCTACTGACCGCCGATCTCTATACTATCTTCAATTTTCCTAACATAAAGAAAGCGATAAGAGTTATCTATTTATCCGCTTTAACGCTCAACTGAACGCTTCGACTTTGAAATTCAATATCTGGGAATCTCGTTATCTGATATCCAGTTTACTTTCCCACAAGAAAACTAAAATGTGCCTCTACGGTATTTTGTACTTTTCTTAGGTGAATGAATTCCTTATTGAGTGAAAGAGCGTTTGACTTCTTTTTGAATGATTTGGGATTTACTCTTGTTTTCTTTTTCATTGAGTCATCCTTTAATGGTGCATCGTATCGAAGTAGTTGCGCTTTAACAAACATTTACAAATGATAATATAATGATTTGCTCAGAAACCAGACTGTAGTTAAAAACAGAAAATTCCCGAAAACCGATTTTAAATCTCTACAGGTGTTTAACACTTTATAGCATCTTATTATATTGATGAACACTCTTCAATGACGTCAGGGGATCAAAAGCTTAACGATAGCCTTTTGTCTTCAGTTTAAACCCCTGAGATTTGCCTTTCAGTAATGTCTCAAGGGACTCCTTTCCGGAGCTTAAATCTTGGTGTATTAGATACAGCTGATAAAAACCTTCAGATTCGTTTGCCAAATCGATGCAAAATGTGCGATATGTTATAAACAGTCCACCAATAATCATATGACTTGTTTAGAAGCTATGGGCACGGAGTTCAACAAATTAAAGTTAAATTAGACTCAGCCTTTTTTTTGGGATCGAAAAAATAAGACAATTTGCAAATGTTTGACCCAATATTCGGTCAAAATATGGAGCTGGTATGGCTTTGTGTTCCACTGTATATTAACTTTGTTAAGATACGTTTCTGAAGTTGCAAAAGTACTCGTAGCGTCTTAATTTAATGAAAACAGTTTCGGTTGAAGACAAAGACGTGTACATGTATACAAAGTGATGTAAAAACATTTAATAGGTACATAGAATTACTCCACACAAGTAAGGTTTTACCTCTTATTAAAATAATTATTTTGGTGTAGGTATCCCTGAAATAAGGGACTTTTTCATTAACAACCAAAGCTACTCCTATTTTTGCCTTCACTTAGAATGCCGGCATAACATTACCATCCAACAAACAAGATAAATTACAAAGAACTAATAAAATTTATTAGGGAGACGGAAAATTATGTCTGTGAAAGTTTAGGCGGTCTTATTGACATCGCAAATAAGCAGCAAAAGTCCAGGGATCGGATTTGGCTCTGTGCCCATTGTACTGGCCTGTTAGGCTGGATTCCGAATGCGAATGGCCACATCTTTTAATAATACACCTCTTACATAAACATTTCCGTCCTCAGCGATGTCTATGTGGGAAGTTTGCTCTTAACGATGATGATGATAGAAGGCAGAGCTACATAGCAGCTAAAGAGGGAGAGCTACTAAGTAGTTTGTTTTCGTATTTTGATAGAAAACTGAATATTCACAAAGAAAATGGTGTAGAAAATATACTTTTGACGATTTTTGACGATTTCGCTAATTCCGCAGAGGATGGTTTTGGATATCGTGCGTGAAATTAAAATGATAATGATTCCTTGAACATTATAATAAAATATGAGAAGTAAGCGGAATGAACCATTGTTATCGCGTCACTGAATGACAATTAAATGTTGTCGCACGACACATGAAATTGGGTGAAGGGGTTCTTTTATCGCCCGTAAATTGTTATTTTGGTAACGATTATATACTATGTAAATTCTTTAATTCGGAAAGAGAATGGGAAACAAAAAGGTCTGTTATAAGTACTAGCAAAGCTTTAACCACATTTGTCAGTAGTCGACGGAGCTGAGAAGTTGTAAAATATTAATAGAATTATTAATAGAATTTCATTATTCAGACATTTCGTCTCCGACGTTGTTTAAACATTTGTTAGTTCCTCCTTTCCGATCCCATCCTTTCTAACTTCAGTATCTTACCTTATTGGCATCATTATGTGCTGTCTCTGCTGATGTTTAGCAAGTGATTGCATACTTACATTTCCATATCACGAATTGAACCTAACAAATACTTAGACATAGCCTTCACCTTAAAAATTCACGAATATCATTGTATTATCCTCGCACGAGTAGGTATTTTGCTATGGCGCTTGTCGAACTATACAATTATTGTAATCTTTCTATCGATACTCATTCAATATAAGCAATTCGCGAACGGTTTCATCCTTATCTATGTTTGGATTTGAAGAAAATCAGTGTGCACAAAATGAATCTTCAAGTTTCGTCGTCTAGTTAAATAGGAGTATTTAGGTACCTACTTCACATTATCTTGAAAACCTCTTAAGACACCTACGCAGTACAAGACTATTCACAAACCCCAGCAATTCACTATCAAAATACATTCAGCCATTTGTATTACGAGTGCACGACAAAAGCATGACAAGTAAAACAGACAGTTACAATTTGGGATGTGTCCAACTTTAGCAGAGCTGTCGCCATTCTCGTAGTTTCCGTTTGTCCAAACCTTTTGTTTGGGTGTCACTGCGTGGTAGCTCAACTCAGACTGGTTGTAGCTTAACGCTCAACAGGGTTGTATTCAAAGCCTTGACCTCGAGGAAAGTGGGTCAGGCCGGTCGGCCCCGTCTCCGGATGATTATGCATTTTGTATGGCGCTAAATGGGAAAATATGGGATGTGTTTTCCTTTGTTTTACTTTTTCGCTCGAGAGTAAAAGGGGTTTGTGTTAACGAGGTTGTATAATGTTTTGTACGTGTTTTTCACAATGAATTTGCAATGTAAGCGTTTATGGACTTTAGATTTGGGGCTTACACGGTTTGATTCTGGATTTCGTTAGAGTTATTGACTGTTTTAAGACTGAACACGTTTCTCTAGGAAAACCTTAAAGCTTAGCAGTTTCGTTTTATGTACTAACATAAAGTTTTAACCGCCGCCGAAACTGTTGAACTATTAAAACCCAATGGCCTGTAAACTCCAAATTCGTGCTACATTTACGTATTCCGAATTAGAGTGTACGCAGTTATGTTTGTGATCCTAAATAACAAGCTTTTACTCAAAACATAGCTTCCGATGAACTCCAGGTAGTTCATGCATTGGAAAACCTTCTTCGTGTCTCATTCCGATAGGGATGTCCGACTGCTGCAACCAATATCCGTTTCCGTTGTCTGCATCTGATAACTTCCAGCGCGATGGATTTATACTTGTTCAGCTGTGAGACTTACGAAGTTTTCATTGTAGTCGAGGTTCATAGATTTGTCACTGTCGTTAGAGAGATGTGTGGTCTTTTGTGTGATGAGCAATTACTTTTGTTCAGAAATAAGGGTATAGGGACAGTTGGTTAGAAAAAACAATACGCGGTATGCTTATGTGTTAAAATTGAAATCTAGTGTTCAGGAATGAAGAAGGTTATGTGATGCATTGGAAATTCTGTGTACACAAAATTCTTTTAAGTTCCTGCAATGATTGATTAAGACGAAAGATTTCATATTTTCAAAATGCTTTCATTACAGAGAATACTTTCAAGAGCTTTTCACCTGGTCGTCATTTTACGACGTTGAAGTAGCAATACGACATTGCACAGACGTTTACTTGGTTTTGACCTAGGTGCTCCTCAAGACGTTGAACTTCAGAGATCCATCTTAAATATTTGTTGTACGCGAGGTTGTGTCTTAAATGTCGACAGCACTTTGCTAGTCTCTGAAATAAGGACCTTGTTTAAGCTTGTAGGTTCATGTATAAAATATTCCGAGCATGTTCGCGCATGTAGGTAAAAGATACGCTATTCTAAATATCTGTGCGCTCGTAACTTTGCATGCAAACACCGGGTCGATTTGTAACAAATACACCGGTATCAAAGCACATCGCTCGAATGCCGTTCCGGAACAGAGCAAGCAAAGTTGGCGGCGCTTTTGCTGCCTCTAGGGAAGTTATGCTTGATAAACATTTGTGTTCAGTTTCGAAACAGTTTTTAATGGACGAGATACGAAATGAAATGCCTTTCTGTAATGAAATAAGGTCAACTTTTGTACTGCGAAAAGATAAAAATTGTTATTCGGGGTGGTTATTTTTAGGGTTCGTGAATTCTTGGCAGTGATTTCAGAAATCGAAGTGGTGATCTGCTTATAATTATTTAGCAAATTTACTGAATGCATACAAAATTTACTATACTCAAGAATTGTGCAAATATAAAGTCTTTGAAAATGAAACAGACGTAGAGTCCAATATTTCAATCACAAAGCTTGAAACGCCCACGTTGGAACACGTGCCAATTCTCAACAATATTACGTAGAAATGTCAGGAGTGTTTCTCTGCACATATTCTTGTATCCTGTTGGCTGTCGTTGCCTTTTAAACGGATTGACAGGTTGGGTAGGGGCCCTATTCTGGAATAGGCACTTCGGTTAATAACGTTTTTATATAAAGTTTTTCTTGCATGTCTTTAAAGTGATAATAAATGCGAGATAGCTTCATTAAAATGTCCCCGGTTCTTCGGTGTCTCGAATTTTAATCGTTCGCAAATGATATTTCGGCAAAATTTTAACGAAAGCTAATCGTTTAAGTGATTGAGTTGCCGCTCGGTGCGTCTACGAGTATCGTGTTTACGGTAACCGCAATCAGATCTGTTAATGTAAACAACGACATTACACTCGTTATGCTGATGATCAGGTGTTTGTAAGGTTTAGCAGGTGCGGTAAATGTTTCGAGTATTTTCACTGCTTTCTTTAATCTTTCTTTGAATCGAAGCGTTTTGTACACTTCTAGGCTAATTTAGACTTTCCAATATTATTTTGCGTGCGTCACAGGACTGATGTTATTTTTCCTAATTCCATTTGATTGTCTACGATTTTAATACTGGGGCTTATTTTGCTTTTCGTTTTTAGAATTCATTTACTCGGCTTTTTGTATCGAGGTGTTGTGCTTCCCTTTCCGTTTTTTTTAATAATATTGATGGCATAGCAATTAGTTTGGGAGTAGATTATAAGTATTTCACCTACAACATTATCATCAGCCTTAAAGATTGGTACAACATCGTTAATATTATCTTGATATACATATCCTAATGCCTTCTTATTGCTCCTGTCTTCATGTACTCTTCTAACAGGTTTTACTTCTTTATTTCTAGACGAGGGCGGCGGCAGTTCGGACTCTCGCTCCGACAGCAGCGAGGACGAGGTCACTGAGCACGTGACAAGATCCACGCCACCACCAGACATGGCTGCCGCCAGGGCCCAGGTATACCTTTAGCATCATGCGTCACTTAAGCACCAAGAATATATGTTACTTTGGATAAGGCGGAATGTGTATTTTCAACAATATTGGATACAGCCCTTCTGTAACGCATTGTATATCGCGAAGCTGTCTATTCCACCGACGCATCCAAGCCTTTTGTTGACTTCCTATGGCTGGAGGGTTCCCCTTTTATAATAAAGTAATTTATAGGTTGTTAATATAGCAGAATATATGGACAGGCTTATTTGGAATAATAGGTAAAGGTATGTAATTTCTTCGCCATGTGAGTTAATAAGTATTTAGACTTTATTTACACAACTAAATTTAAATATTTACATAAAAAATATATACATAATTAAAAAATGGCGTCAAAAAATTCCTCCTCATCGCTGCTCGCTCGGAGTGTAATAAGCCGATTAAATCATGAGTCGATTTGAGGACAAAAATTACAAATTCCCGTTTCTGTCAATAGCATATTTGTTTAGTCTGGTCAATCTATAGCCAAATCAGCCCTGTAGGGAGTCTTACGCACATTCAAAAATATCCTTATCTTTTCTACACAGGTGCCAACTATAAGTGTGACCCCGCACAGTCCGGGGTTGCTGGAGGACAGCTTGCAGCAGCTAAGACGATTGCATGCGGCTGTGCAGCGCATGAGAACTGCGCCTCTCCCTTTATTGGTAACTATTATTAATCATTTATGCAGTGTATATGTTGTGTGTTTTATTTTGATACTAACTGTTCTCAGCGGTTTCACCCGCCGTCCAAGGGAACTACTTACCGCAGTGGAATAAAAAGTAGCCCAAGTCATTTCTCATGCTTTAGACATGTCTACCATCATCATCTCCCGAGCCTTTTCCCAACTATGTTGGGGTCGGCTTCCAGTCTAACCGGATTCAGCTGAGTACCAGTGTTTTACAAGGAGCGACTGCCTATCTGACCTCCTCAACCCAGTTACCCGGGCAACCCAATACCCCTTGGTTAGACTGGTCTCAGACTTACTGGCTTCTGACTACCCGTAACGACTGCCAAGGACGTGTCTACCAATTTTTATTTAAATCGGTTCAGTAATTTTTTTCGTGAAAGCGTAGACAGACAGTGTTACTTTTGCATTTATAATATTTTACTTATTTGTTTTTTTTTTGATGATGGCACGTTAAACTGTTAGTTCCGGCTGTCATTGAACATCCTTGGCAATCGTGACAGGTAGTCAGAAGCCAGTAAGTCTGACGCCAACCAACCAAGGGGTATTGGGTTGCCTGGGTAACTGGGTTGAGGAGGTCAGATAGGCAGTCGCTCCTTGTAAAACACTGGTACTCATCTAAATCCGGTGAGACTGGAAGCCGACCCCAACATATGTAGTTGGGAAAAGGCTCGGGGGATGATGATTTTTTTTTCAATGTTCAATGTTATTTGTCGAATATTTAAGTCTTTTCTTTTTCGTAAAGGCAACTGGCACGAGTCGTCTCAGCACGTCATGTCCGTCGCTGTGCAAGGATGGAGTAGTGGAAGCTGACTGCTCATCACCAACACATCTCGACTTCTACCCACAGAGCCGGAAGGGCAGCGGTGAGTCAACTACTAGATGATACTTCATTATGAGGGACATACCTTTTGATGTCATGAGCTTAGATATCCTCCAAAATGTTAAGTTTACAGATTACACGCAGTAGCGTACTAGCAAGAACTTTAGTTCTTGGTACTAGACTGCATGAGCCTAACGTATTGTTCTGTCTATCTTCGTAGAAGCTTAAATTTTTGTCATCTGCCATTAAGAATATTATTTATATTTATTCATTCATATTCTTTATTGGATTCCATGTTGGTAAACTTAAGATTGATACACTGTACGGCATACTCGGTACTGCTACTCGACACTTGAAGAAGCTACTAAGCTACACTGACAATCTGTTGGATCAATTTATAGACAACAATTAGGTCATTTGAGTCTATCAACAGACCAACAACACATGTCTCCTATCAATAATCAAGGCAATTTTTCCTTATATTTAAACAGGAGAGTCCAGACAATGGGGTCTATGGGAGCGCCGCGACGAAGGCCGACGCAGCAGCTGGGCGGCTCTCGAGCCCGGCCCGCGCACACACGACGCCCACAGGCAGCGCAAGTATGCCACTTGTCTCATGTTGATGAAGTACAGACACCAGCACATCAACCTGCTACAATCTGTCAAATTTCCTTAACAGATTTTCGACTTTATCGCTGAAGCATATGGTTCAAAGTTGATTGGGAAAATTTGACAGTTTCGGGTAGTTTGATGTGGAGATTGTACAAGAAACTACGAATATTTTTTTTCTTTTACAAATATTTGACCAGGAATATAACTTAAAGCTTAAAGAGCAAATTTTAGAATTCTCATATATTATTTGAGAGGCCTGGCAACATCATCTCCCGAGCCTTTTCCCAACTATGTTGGGGTCGGCTTCCAGTCTAACCGGTTTCGGCTGAGTACCAGTGTTTTACAAGGAGCGACTGCCTATCTGACCTCCTCAACCCAGTTACCTGGGCAACCCAATACCCCTTGGTTAGACTGGCGTCAGACTTACTGGCTTCTGACTAACCCGTAACGACTGCCAAGGATGTTCAATGACAGCCGGGACCTACAGTTTAACGTGCCATCCGAAACACAGTCATTGGTGTCCAAGATATACTTAGAAAGTACATACAAACTTAGAAAAGTTGCATTGGTACTTGCCCGACCTGGAATCGAAACCCACGCCCTCACACTTGAGAGGCTGGCTCTTTAACCACTAGGCCACCACGACTTTTTGTCGTGGTGCCTAGTGAAAAAAAATGTTGCCAGAGGGCTGGCAACATTTTTTTTTAATAATTTCTCCAATCGACGGTCCCTACGTATAGAAGGACATGTCCAAAATGGCATTTTTTTTATTATGTGTATAGTATATGGCTTTAGATTATCCATGCGCACATACTGATACATGATTTTTTATTTTATTTATTTACCTCGTTTTCCATATTAAATAAGAGTGTATATAGAACTATTTCTAGGGCTTATTGAACACAAATTCTGCTCTCCTGTAAACCTCGGCTTTTGACTTGAGCTTATGTACGTAGGGACCGACGCAATATTCGAATACAGTTTCCTATACGTGAATGTGTAGTTTTACCCATCAGCTAACTACTATATCTTCCAGTGCGCTGAACGGTCACAGCGCGTCGCTGTCCTCGATGGAATCGGAGGGCGAAGTGCCGCGGCCA
Organism: Heliothis peltigera; assembly: GCA_958496145.1. Lineage (NCBI taxonomy): Eukaryota > Metazoa > Arthropoda > Insecta > Lepidoptera > Noctuidae > Heliothis > Heliothis peltigera. The sequence goes on along the minus strand of OY292345.1, from coordinate 2,927,186 downwards.
GTCCGCCACTCCACACACTCGCTCAATGATAATGATCTCGCTGTGAGTATTAGATCTTCAGACTTCATTTGTTATTTTTGGGATACCCGTTTGTATGGTTGAGAACACGAAATTAACCTTTTGACTGCCACGGTTACGAATAGATGACATTGTCACGAATAGATGACATGGTCATGATTAGATGACATGGTCACGAATAGTAGACATGGTCACGAATAGATGACATGGTCATGATTAGATGACATGGTCACGAATAGATGACATGGTCACGACATCATGACAACTTTAAAAGTTGAGAATTCATAGTCAGTTTCAATCGATATAATTCCTAACTCTGTACTATATTATATTTTTTGACGTAGCGGTCAGAAGGTTAAAAATGTGATAAAGGCTTTGATTTAAATTAAATTTGGCTGTTTGGGACTCTAAGTAGTTTTTTATTTAGTCGTGTTTATCAATTTTGAGGTCCCGGATTTTATACCCAGGCAAGGTTCGACGATTTTAGTGTTGTTTACAATTGGCAAAATTTCAATATAATCCTGGATCTCTTTTATGTAAAATAAGTTTAAAAAAAAAGAAAGAAAGAAGCTTTTATTTTCATTTTTTTGTTTTGTTCGTGAATTTAAACTAACACAAATCTAATTTCCTATCACAGAAAGACTTTGAAAAAGTAACAGCGGCGCTTCGAGCGGGTGGCGTGGTCCCCGGTTCAGGCGTAGTGGCGCCAGTCGAAGGCGCGAGGTTGGCGGCGCGTCTACCGCTTCAGAAGTCTGTGTCCACGCCGAGCATTGTCGCCGCCGTACAACCGCACCTGACGCAGCCCCCGCCTAATGTGTATGTAGAGTTATGCGTTTCGTAGAATGGCAAGGTTGGATATTTTGTTTGGGATAGGTAGGGAGAAGGGTTATGCAGGTTTTAGTGAAATTATTTGGATTTGGTCAGTAATAGGATAGAGTAGTTGTCTGTATTTGATTTTGAACAATATTTTATAGAAAACAAATTAAATTAGGCACAAGGGACATTGTTCTGAAAACAGCATCAAAATTGGTTAATAAATAGATGATGGTGGGGATATCTCGCTGTCTCTCTTACACATGCTCAATCTATTAGCAGTGACGTCATACGTTGCTGCATGCGTCCTTTTTCCGTAACAATTTCGCCGTAACAAAACAATAAAAACAATTGTCATAGAATTGATACTACATCAAACATCATTATACGACACAAGCATAATTACAATACTTCAAATACCTACTAACTTTTCTAATGATTATACATCATATTATCTCATTTATACATTTACATCCAGGATAATACCTTCACACAATATGTCATTCATTATAGACTGAGAGCTAGCGATAGTCAGACCTTCTATATTTTGTTAAGTTTAAAAACTTTCTGACGGTCGTAGGCTCTCGGTCTATAGAGTATATGAGTACACAGAAAATGTAAGCGTAGTTTAATCCACTGTAAAATTGAACAATACCTAAGTGGATGTCGTAGTTAGATTCCTAACAACCTACATACAAAACTAAAACTACTGGATGGATTTTTTTTAAGTAAATAACTTTTTTGTCTCATAAATCTCGAGATTTGAGGCATATCCACATTATTCTTGCGCTGTCTGAAAACAGTATGCGTACAGACGCCAGCACATCAAGCTGAGGCTGTCAAATTTTACCAATCGAATACTAAGCTTCCGCTATTGCGATAAGGTTGAAAATTTAATAAAGAAATTTGACAGATTGAGGTAGGTTGATGTGCGGGCGTCTGTACATACACAACTATACCTGATTCCGAACTCTTCTACTACTCAATTTAGTCTACTCATTTTAAGAATAGAGTACAATGGTATAGGATATTTTTATATCCCATTGTTTCCATTTGAATTTAATATAACAGAAATACTGACCATATTATGCATGAGATGTCTAGTTTTTTTTTATTGTTGTGATATATTTTTTGTTGTTGTTTTTATGAATGAATAACTGACTCCCATGGTAGACCTAACATTTACCAATTTCCAAACACGATGCTAAACTTCTGGAATAATAAACATGGATGTTTCGACGTAATTCAATTTGTATCGAATTAGTAAATGCGATAATTATTATATTATATAAAAAAAAAACAAAATGTAAACACAGTAAAACAACAAGAGTTACCGCGGCCCTGGTACACAGAGAACTCAAAAAAAAAACATAGTGGGTTTTAGCCGGTAAAAGTCTGACACTCTCCAGCACCCACAGCGGGATTAAAAAAAAAATTTTGGGTGACCTAATTTTTAAGTAAAGATAATATAAAGATAAAAAGTAATTTATTCAAAGTAGGCTGAAAATCAGCACTTTTCGAAGGTCAATTCTACAAAAGACAGCCCCAAAAACGCCCGCCCTTCAAATGGCCTATCAAATGGCGAATATTAGTTCTATCATGGAGTTGGTATATGCATGTGTGATGTTTTAATTTTTTTGTCGCACTGTTGCTTCGCTCAGGTTGATTTTGTCAGCACTTCCCGAACAGTACACGGACATTTTTACTGTTTTTTTTTTTACATTTTAATTTGCACTTAATTGTGTGTTGCTATCGTGATTTTATTCCAAAAACTTATGGAGGGTGTAGGTTTATAGTTCTAATTTCCAAGACCTTCTACTTAAGATTCAAATACTTTTTTAAATTTTTAAGAAAATGCAGATAATTAAAAGGATGATCTTAATTATTATTATTAAATAGTTTATTTTAAACTTTTCCTAGCAAAAGAGCTTTGAGAAACCAATATACTATACAAAGCTTTCGTAACAGTGATTAAAAACAATTTGATCCCAAAAAAAAATTGTATCCGCGAACTTACTAAATTTCTAGTCTCCCTAAACTCTCTCAAAAACCTAGCACTCCAAAAGCAAAATCATGCTAGCACACAACGTCATAAGCTTATGGTTAGCGGCGGCACTGCGGCCAGCGACTCGGAGAGCGACGACGCGTCCGCCGCCACCGTCGGCGCCACGCAGCCGACGAGGCTCAGTACCACACAGGACCATCTTGGACTACATCGGCTTACGTTCTTGGAACAGTGAGTATCAGGGCACGAATTAAGGCAGGATATTGTATTACTTTTCAGTGGATGGGAGACTATGTTTAGAGAGAGATAGGATAGGCCACTACCGCTTTCCATTACAGTTGATGGGAGATTATCTTCAGAAAAAGTTAAGAGAATTTCAAAGAAAATCAATTAAAGAATGGATACCCCATGCCCATAGCAATGGATTATGCATGAGGTATTAAAGCGATATAAGTTTTTTTTTCGTCGTCAAAAAAGACCCGTTTTGAAAATTATGTATAATTGAAGTATTGTTTGTCAGAAACGAGAAGTTAGGTTAGTAGTTCGAATCGTAGAACTTCAACTCAAAAGATCATTCAAAGGTAATCAAGGGGTGACCAATCACAATTGATCCCGATGGATGGGGCCTATTATCTATCACTAGTTGATAGTTCGAATATGGTACATCATTGTACACAATAAGGAAAGAAAAGGGATTTGACCAAATCTTACGACCTAAGCGATTTTAATCCGCAATTGGTAGTCCTAAATTATGTAATTCGGAGTGAACACAGTCCTTTAGTAGCATATTATAGTCTTCCAAACAGGTATCCTAGTGTCAGAGACAGCAATATGCGAAGTAAGTATGAAATAAAAAAAAAACAAAAAGCAAGCACATTATTTTTTAATAATAAAATCTAGCATGCTATCGGCACAGGCTTCGCTTGATGTGATCGTTTGATTTTTTCACGTTTTGCGGCCGAAATTAATAACCTATCTATCCGTTGTTTTGCTTACTAGAGATAGGAGTTTGACAAAAAATATATGAGGCTAATGTCAAAATTCAGTCTCTAGTAAGCAAAACAACTGATAGATAGATTATTAATATCGGCCGTTAGTTTATGAGAAAGGAATTTATTATTATTGTTATTTTTCGCTTCTTTATGCATGTCACAGATACAACACAAAAACATATTACATTACAACTGAATAATTTAATTATTTTTGTGTTGGGTTTTTATATTTTTGTTCGTTTTAAACAGAGCGGCTTTTGATCATCACGCTGAGAAGAGACGAAAACGCGGCAGCTTGTTCTTCAGGAAGAAGAAGGTAATATGTGCAGCATTTGTTATTGGAATATGAGCTTTAATGGCATTGATATTAATTACACTTTTGATGGATTCACTTTTTTGAATAAAATCTCCTTTGTTGGATTGATATACATGGATTACATATATCGTCCGATATATGTATGTACTTAGGTTTGTTTTGGATGACATGCAATTTTGAACTTTAAAAGAAAGACATTCATTCTGGTTGTTTATTTAAAATGATATGACGTCATCTAACTATACTAGTACAAATGATTGTGATTGAAAAAGGCAACCTTAATCTCATACTACCTGTTATTGGAGCCATATAACTCTTCAGGCGTATTTTTGAACTTTCAAATATGTTTATATCTGTGAAATAAATATGTTCACTCAACATTATTTATTTACAAAACCTCCCCTTAGTATAGATAGGTTATAGAAATACAATAATATTCCTAACATAAATAGGACAAATCCCGCAAGACGGCGCATGCGTGGTCGGCGGCGTGTTCCGGCGGCGACTGCGACTGGTGCGGCCGCGCGCTCGCTGACAAACCTGCGCTCTATTGCGACAGTAAGTTTATTTGATACTAGCTTCCGCCAGCGGTTTCACCCGCTTTCTGAGGAAAATACTTTCCATACCCGGATAAAAAGTAGCCTATATGTTATTCTGATGTATAAGCTATATTGTGGTAAAGTTTCATTCAAATCCATTCAGTAGTTTTTACGTGAAAGAGTAACAAACATCCATACATCCATACTTACAAACTTTCGCCTTTATAATAATAGTAGGACAAACATCACGTACAGGCACCAGAAGGTCAACCTACCCGAATCTCAAATTTTACCAATCGAATATTAACCTTCCGGGATTGTGATAAGGTTAAAAATCTTGTGAATAGGTTCATGTACTGGCGTCTGTACACACGAATTTTTAACAAGTGGATCTGATGAATTTCTGGATTAAAATGGTATATTATTACCTGTAGAGTAAAATCAGGGTCTGGAACGGAAATGATATAAAAACCAGCTAACTTCATTACAGCACTTTAGTAACAACCAATATTCATAAATACATCATCCATCTCCCGAGCCATTTCCCAACTATGTTGGGGTCGGCTTCCAGTCTAACCGGATTCGGCTGAGTACCAATGTTTTACAAGGAGCGACTGCCTATCTAACCTCCTCAACCCAGTTACCCGGGCAACCTAATACCCCTTGGTTAGACTGGCGTCAGACTTACGGGCTTCTGACTACCCGAAATCATAAATACATGTAAAGTTTAATTAAATGTGTTTGGATGTATTTGAACTAGTCAAAAATTATCGAACTTACTAACTACAGTTACTTATGTTATTTGCAAAAGGCGATAGTGCATATTTGTGACCATTTTGTAATGAATGCATTTGTCATTTCAGATTGTACAAAGACGGTGCATCAGAATGTATGCAAAGATTACTTTGACTGCAACAAACCAAAAGCTTCCAAGGTGCGTATTGTGTAATCATTAAATATTTGTTTTCTAAATAATCACACTTCTTCATCATCATCTCCCGAGCCTTTTTCCCAACTATGTTAGGGTCGGCTTCCAGTTTAACCGGATTCAGCTGAGTACTAGTGTTTTACAAGGAGCGACTGCCTATCTGACCTCCTCAACCCAGTTATCCGGGCACCCAATACCCCTTGGTTAGACTGGCGTCAGACTTACTGGCTTCTGACTACCTATTACTAAATTATCACACTTCTAATATATCGATATTAAAATTAATTTCTACCAAACCCCATTTGAAATATGTTATAATATTAGCCTCATTATCATCAGCTTCTTTTATCGTCCCAATGTTGGGCATAGGCCTCCTCTCACATAGAGATAGATTTTTATAAGCACATATGTTTATTTATAGACTTCAGTGGCCAAATCTCTAAGCGCAAATAGTGGCAAGAGCAGCAAGCGCAGCTCCGTGTCCAGCCAATCACAAAGCACCAATAGGTAAGTACGCCATCTGCTCGATAAGTTAACGGTTATCAAATAAACTGGTGGGGTGACAGTCGCTGCTCCTTGCTTTGTAAACTTTTTGACATCCAAAAAGGATTTTGAAAAATATAAAAGAAAATAAAGGAGAAGTGGTTAAGATGTAAACAATGTTGTCTATGGAATTTTGGACTTAGATTGAAAACTATCCATATGTATCCCACTTCTGCAGATTTCTGCTTAAGAAATATTTTTAAGCAGATAATAAAGTCAAGTAACGGTTATGTATTACGAAGTAAAATGTTTACCGTTGAGGTTGAAAATTATGGATTTCCGATTGGTGGATCGGAACTCAATGGGTTGCGAACGTAAAAAATGGCTTTATTTGGGATAAAATGATGCCTTTCAATTGAAAAAAAAGATATCCTTAGAGAGAGGTTTTCCTATATCCTTAAAATTTATCATTTACAAGGGGTGACAAAAGAATATGGTCAAGACAAGTAAGGAGAAGCGACGACAGCTCCTTATAATATCGAAAAATTAAAAAAAACACATCAAATGCCAGAATGCGTAGACTATGTATGGCATATATTTTGCAGCTTTGTATTTGATTGCGAACCTCGGCGACGCGCTGATGCATTTTTATTGTTTTGCGTGCGATAATGTGCAATATGGGGTTGAGGGTACAAAGGTTTTCTTTTGGTTGGTGATTTTGAATTTAAACTCTTTGCCAAATGGGATGAAGAACAAATTGGCTAATCAATAGAATGAAATCGGAATGAAAAAAAAAAACAAGCTACATACTAATAATGTCCTTAAAATAATATTTTTATGAGACTGACAGAAAGGATTGTTATTGTATGTAGTTTTTTGTGCTATACAAGGGTCGCGACCGACTTTAAATAGCTTCTAAAAAAAATAAAATAATATGGAAAAACCTTTCTAAATCATCGATCAAAAGAAACAAACTACTTTCCCAACGCCTCACGATTCGAATAGCAACAATCAGGACATAGGTTCGTTTAAACTCAATCTCATACAATATAAGAGGTACACAGGTGTTATTATATTTTACACCACAGATTACATAGTACACAGATATTTCAATCTAAAATGAGCTTTGACTGCTGACATTTAAGGTCTCTTATGTATGTTTTATCAGTCGAATAGAAGAATAATTTTTGTGATTCCTATCATGCAGTAAAATAATAATTAACATGGATTGAACTTAAATGTACCTAATTTTTGTATTACCTTGCTGTCAAATAAATGTTCAGTCTTGCACTGTTTACGTTAGTTGAGTATTTTATGGATCGTTTAAATAAATAAGTGATGTTCCACGATTTTTTAGAATCCGTTGATAAACAAGTAATATAAACTCAAAGAAAGATGCATTTCAAAGCACATTAGCACCAGAGTTGTAAGATGTCCCCATAGCCCCTTTCTTCAGCATACACCATTAAATGATAATTGCAGCTTGTTTTGTATAAAATATTGTTCAAAAATCAAACACAGTTAACTACCCTATTTTGAACCCTAAACGGTACTTATTAAAAGTAATCGCATAATTTCTCACTTTTTTGCCTATAACAATTCCTGTCTGCGTTTTGGGGGCTCTCTCTTGTAATTTTTGACGTCCAAAAAGTGCTGTTTTGCAGCCGAGTTTGAATAAATGTTTTTTGTGTTTGAATTTTTGAGTTTGACGCGATTGAGACGTAAACTTTTTATATGATATATTTGTATGTTATGTAATCTGTGCACACACGTAATTATACAATATTTGGCTTCGTACTCTCGCTATTTATTTAATCTTTGTATATATATTTCGACTTCAGTCAGCTATTTCAATGCTATGTTATTTTTTCCTGTCAGCTATATATTATACTTCGTGTTTTCATTGTTTTATCTTTCATTTTGTTTATGGTGAACGGAATGGTTTTCTTTTTAATATAAATTTTCATTTATTTTTGGAGATCTCGAGGTGGCATAATATGGTATTTAATAAAAAAGAGTAATAAAATAAAATTTTATGTTTTAAATTCGTAGTTTTTTTTTCTTTGATTGAATAGATTTTTATTGTTTGTGCATACTTAATTGTCAACTTTATCGTTACGTTAAAACTGTTATCACCGCTATTAGTTTTTGCATTTTTTTTATTTTAATTAATTTGCGTTTTACTTTTACAAGAACACACGCGGATAGCATACCGTTGCCTCAATTAGATTTGCTAGTACAATACACAAGTATGCTACCTCGAACTCTCCACCGCGTCACGAACAAAACGAATTAAAACTTCCAAAATTACCACGCACACATATGTACACGTGTGTTATTCGTGTTGTCGCGGCACGCACACAGCAAGAAGCAGTCAGGATGCTACTCGCCGTGGCGTCGCGTGGCTACCAAGCTCGGCGTGCAGTAAGTTGCAGGAATGCTGCCAGCAAGCTGCCTATTTCTATCTCTCTCATCCATACATACATCACATACATCGTTGTTTGTTAATGTTCTGTCTCTGTCTATCTGTTCACTTGTTATGTGGTTATGTTCTCCTGGTAGGGCGTGGGTGTTGCAGGGTCTGTTGTTTTTGGCACAGATAAGCAAGTGGAATATTTTGGTTAGTGATAGCCAAAAATGTTATTCAAAGGGTCAATTTATTTGAGAGACAATTAAATTAGTATAATATAGTTATTGCTATCTAAAGATACTAGCAATATACCAGTATATTAGAGTAGGACCAATATATAACCTGAGCAACTGTAAAAAAAATAAGGTTAGTATTCAGAACCAGCATTATTATTAATGACACATTTGTGGCAGTGGATTTGCAAAGTCTATCGATATCGATATAGACGTTATCGATAAAAAATGTGACTACAAAATAGGCTGGACTTCGTCATTGTATCGTATTATACGTTAAATGCACAGAAGAGGTCATAAGCCACACTTAGGTTCATTCGCTTCTATACGCGAGAACACCGCGCTGCGTCACCTCACATCGAACAGTTTCTTCTAGAAAGTTCGCGAATCATCCACGACGCCTTACTTGTGTATATTTCTGTCTGTAAGGACGGTAGTTTGAACTTCTCTTTGACATTGTCGTAGCACTCGTAGTCTTGTATCAACATTTTGCTGGAGATTGTTAATTTTCTTTTGTTCTTTTAGGTCACAGGTTTTTTTCTGTGAGAGGTTACTGAACATAAGTTCAGTTGGAAAGGGATTATTAAGTTGACCCTGTTATAAACAATCAATACCAAATATGTAACGCTCTTTGTAATTTGTTGTGTCGAGTCACGACTTACATATATCGATTTAAAGGCAAACACATGTTTTCTTATTGATAACAGCATTTCCATGTGTACTAAACAAGCTATTGGACCTTAATCAGACTTAAAATAGAACTTTGCGAGGGCACTGCCGTGCCCCCCGATTAATTCAATTGGCAAATAAGTTACTCTTCGAATTGGACTATTTTTAGTGATCGATTCAATTATTCTGTTATAGAAGAATACACTTAAATCCCTTTTCATTAGAACATGTTTTGCCTCGAACAGAAAGTAGAATTTCTTCTCAGCAGCAACGAAGCTATCTTTAATGAATTATTTATTTTTCATATTTTTATCAAATTTTTGCATGTAAAGTATTGTGAATTATATGCTTCTTCTTATTATTTAGGCTTTGCTGAACTATAAATATAAGAGTTAAATAATCTAAGTTAATATTTATGTGTAAGAGTACTTGTAAGGTGCAACCAGTAATGTCATTTGTCACGTCGGTTGAATTGACCCTGTCTTTGCATTTCGATTTATTTTTGTTTGGCAACACAGAATAATATTTCGTATCTTTATATATTGGCAATACCGAATAGTGAATACATTCCCCTATTTCATCGAAAAACTGAATAAGATGAATGAAACTAAATCCTTTAATTCTAATCTCCTGTTTATAGAAAAGACTTTCAGAATTTTACGAGACTTAATAATGACTAAAAGTCTTTAAGTCGCTCTGAAATTTAGATCGAAATAATGTGGTATAAATTCGCAAGTAAATGAGAGTAAAGGTGTTACTAAACCTAACGAACGATCGTCAATCGGGTGGGCGTTTTGGGGGCTGTCTTTTGTAATATTTGACGTCAAAAAGTGCTGTTTTACAGCCAAGTTTGAATAAATGATTTTGAGTTTGAGTTTTGAGTTTGAATCAACGCCATCGATCGTTGGAAGAATGGATTGGTCGGCACTATCAGTATGGTGGGTAATATCGATTGTCGTCGACCATTCCATTTTAGCATCGATACATGGCATATATAGACAATCGGTCGATGGATTTGGTAAAACCCAAAGACTCCATACGACTTTGTACTTTCACCCTTTGAAATTAAAGTCCAGTTTGGTATCTTGTCATTTACGCCCTCCCACTATCGAAATTCAATTATTCTGTGTTGCCCACTACAGGAAACTTTTTCACCGTGCCAAGTAACAACGTTATCTTTGTATTTGCAGCACCAGCCATATCTATAACGACGACAAAGACGGCTCCGACCACAAACATGATCAGAGCAAGTAAGTATAGTATTTAGTTGTAGTTAGTAGGGATTTGATTCTTACAGAACGATCCTAAATATCGATAAGTGTGTTGTGAAAATGCAATATTTCTCTTAAACAAGAACTTTGCAACTGTCTTTACAACTAAGCGTGTACTTAGATGCCTGACAGTCGTTAACATTGTTCATCTATACTAATATTATAAAGCTGAAGAGTTTGTTTGTTTGTTTGAACGCGCTAATCTCCGAAACTACTGGTTCGATTTGAAAAATTCTTTCAGTGTTAGATAGCCCATTTATTGAGGAAGGCTTATAGGCTATATACCATCACGCTAAGACACACGGGAGCGGAGGAGTAACCAAAGATGCGGGTGAAACCGCTGGGGACAGCTAGTCAACGTATAAGATGGATATTCACTCTAGAATCTAAAGGAACATAGAACGAAGTACTTTAACTTCCAAGCGATTAAGTTGCCGCCGTACTAACTAAAAAGTTTCATTTATTTTCAAGATCCAACATGTAATATACATAGTTTTGGGGCGAACAAGGTAACAGTCATTTCGTTTTCAGTGCATCAGACGACGCAGGCGTATCAGAATGGCCTGAGGTCTATCTAACGCCCGATCAATTGGGTGACGAAGCAATTCGCCTAGGACTTGGTGCTTGCGAACCAGATACTTGGGCTGCAGGTGCACCTAAAGGACTTGCCAAGTGAGTTTATAAAATCTGGCAAAATAAAATCGTCAGTGTTGAAGGAGTGTATTTTACAAGGTGTTTTTCGTTTCTAGGCAATTGGGCGATAGGGAGACGAAGCGACAAGAACACATCTACGAGTTAATATTGACGGAGAAACATCACTGTTTGACGATCAGGCTGATGCAGAAGGTAAGAAAGATTGAAAGAGCTTGATATGCACATTGCAAACTTTATTATTTCTTTCTGATGTATTATTTTCCATGTAATGAAAAATTATTGCATAGATGTTAGTATGACGGTTGTCAGAGATCCATAATGGGAGCGGAAAATATACAGCGCTGACCTCAATTGAATTGGGAACAAGGCAGGAAGAAAAGTGTTTTGCACTGACATATCCGCATAGTGACGTGTGTATGTCGTGGCACAGATGTTCGCAGAGGGCATGGTCCGCGGCGCGGGCGTGTCGGCAGCGCAGGCGGCGCGCATGTTCCCGCGCGTGGACGAGCTGTGGGCGCTGCACGCGGCGCTGCTGGGCCGCCTGCGCGCGCGCCAGCGCCTCGCGCCGCACGTCGCCACCGTCGCCGACATCCTCGCCGACACCTTCGCGCCGCCCGCGCATCACAAGCTCAAGGCTGCGTACGGTGAGTGTCGCAGGCGCAGTGCGCGGGACGAGCTGTGGGCGCTGCACGCGGCGCTGCTGGGATGTCAATTGCGTCACCCGCTTGACTCGCTGGGTACCTGCCGCACACAGCGAGGATATGGAAAATATCGCCAGTGTAGTCACCACACGAATGGGTCATTTTTGCGAATATAACATCCCGTCTCTTTCAAATCAATTTGTCTTTAAAATCAATTTCATTATTATTTTCGCAGGTGAATTTTGTTCACGACACCGCGATGCTGTAGAGGTGTTTAAAGAGTGCTGCACAAGAGAGCCGCGCCTATCCAGGTTTATACGCAAGTGCCAACAAAATCCACTACTCAGGAAAAAGGTAATACCTTATTGATTTATAAAGAACAACATAAAAATTCACTTTTGTACCAACACTGTTCCCGCTTTTTCAACTGTAATGAAATCTATGTCATATGAAAGCTTTTGAAAAGCGCTTTATTTTATTCTATGGCAGGCAACTTAGATTCCATAACGAACATGAGTGTATTAGACCATTAAAAAAAATCCCTTTCTTCATTATTTTTTATAAATTTTCTTACTTATCAGGGTGTACCAGAATGCGTTTTATTCGTCGCACAAAGGCTAACCAAGTACCCGCTACTGCTGGAGCCGCTGTTAAAGACGGCGGGTGATGACGTCACCGAGAGGGAACTGCTGCAGAAAGCTCTTTGCGGTGTCAAGGTAATGTGAACCTTATGATGGCTGAGATAAAGGTGTATTTTGTGTTGTAAAATTTAAATTTATTTTGGTTCGACTATGCTAAAATATATGTCTATTTTGCATTTAAATTCAGATGAATTTAAATTATACAGTTGCTGTAATTTATCTTCCTAAAATGGGATTTACCAGTTTTTTTTAATACATGTATAATACATACGATTTGAAAGGTTATGTACAGACGCCAGCACATCAAGCTACTGTAATCTGTAAATTTTCTTAACGTATTTTCAACTTTATCTCTGAAGAATAAGGTTCAAAGTTGATTACGAAAATTTCGCACTTTGGTAGCTTGATGTGCTGGCCAGGGTTGGGTTCTCTAACGGCAAACCTAGAGCGTTAGATTTTGATAGTATTATTTCTTTAGTCTCCAATTTTTTTTTTTATTTATTGGGAAGACTAACAATTGTGCAATGTCTTACTGCTACGTTTACAATATAAAATATTGAAAGTACAATTCACTACGTTTCCACAAATGCTAACGTTATGAATGTTTCCAGGAAATCTTAGTGGATGTAGACAACCAGGTAGCGGCTAAAGAGCGCGAGGACCGCAAGCTGGAGATATACCACCGCATTGACGCCAAGTCATTCGCCAACTTCAGGGGACGCAAGTTTAAGAAGAGCGATATATTGCAGGGGAATAGGAGTTTGAAGTGAGTACAATACCAGTTTTCTTTTATTTATTTATTTATGTTAAGTAGCTTCACAGCTGACAGTACATTACATAAAATCATCATGCCAAACATTACGCCAATTATGAAGTACAAAGAAATAAAACAGTTTATAATATTAGTAGAAATATACATATATAAAGATTTCATTATAACAAAAGGACATTACATATTTAAATTTAATTTGACGACCCCGATGGCGTAATGGTTATCACGCCGGCCTGCCAAGCTGTGGGTCCCGGGTTCGATTCTCGGCACGGTCGACATTTGTATGATGAGCATGCTTTTTGTATGTAATATGTTGGGTGTTATAATATGTTATTATAAATATATATATGTAAAGTATATGTTGTTTATCAGTTTTGTTGGCATCGTTAACTCAAGCTAATCAATAGCTTACCGCGGGGCTAACCGACCGTGTGTGAAAAGGTGTCCCGATATATTATTTTATATTATAACTAGCTTTTGCCCGCGCGGCTTCGCTCCCGTTCTTCCCTACTCTACCCTACTCTTCTCACCTTTTAAACCTTCCCTAGACCTCCACGAACATTTCAAGACCAAGATAAGATAAATCCGTTCAGCCGTTCTCGAGTTTTAGCGAGACTAACGAACAGCAATTCATTTTTATATAAATAGATATGATATTTTTGTCTTATTTTCCTTAGGTTCGAGGGCGTAGCAACCCTAATGCAGGGCCGCAGCAAGATGCAGACGTTGCTAGTGATAGTACTGACGGACGTATTGTTCTTCTTGCACGACAATAACAACAAATATACATTCTTTACTCCTGATAATAAGGTAAGCTTACTTGTATTCTATATTTTTTGTTTTAAGGGTAAAGTGATTGGAATTCCACAGTTTTTCGCGAAACTCTCAAATTTTCCTAATCACTTGAACCATTGCTTCAGCGATAAAGTTCAAAGTCTATTAAGGAAATTTGACAGATTGCACTAGCTTGATGTGCTGGCGCCTGTACACAATTTGGATGGGTATTTCGGAAAGCATGTTAAAGTCTCAACATGGGCTATCTGGTTGCTCAGGTAACTGGGTTGAGGTGGTCAGATAGGCAATCGATAGACTCCAGCATAGTTGGGAACAGTCTGGACAGATGACGACTTGCTATTGCCACCGAGTTATTTAACGATGCATTAAGCCCACAATCGATTAGGCATATTTGCAAAAAAATCAATAAACAAATTCCGAATTTTAAACACTTACCATAGTAAAAATCATCATAACATTTCTTCATTTTCTTGTCAACCGATATCGATATTCAAAAATTTTACATTCGTTCTTATTCCCCAGACGGGCGTGGTATCCCTAGTAAAATTACTGGTTCGAGAAAAAGCGGGCGCTGAGGGCAGAGGCTTATACCTCATCTGCAGCGGACCAACTGAGCCTGAAATGTTCGAGCTGCGCGTGCACAGGCCCAAGGATATACAGACGTGGATACAAGCCATCAGGTAGATATAGTACCTATAGTATAATCTTGTACAGTTTGTCAACTTTGAAACTAAGTAAGCCGGCCGTTCTCTCTCAGCCAACTACGCAGAACATTATTATACTACATAAGCATTTTCGCGGACACAGGTGCACTCTCTATTCTCTCACTCTTTTTTTATTGTAATATGCCTGCTATTTGAGTGATAAATGATATTTATTTTGCAAATAGGTTGAACTCAACACTTTTACACGTTAACACATTTTTTACGAGATGAGGTCGGCATTTCCTAACTGACTATCTTGAGAAGGAACGCCGAAACAAAGTCAAGTGATTCTAGTGAAATATGCTACAATAGGATACCGTGCAAAAGGCAATAATAATGTAAATATTAAAAGATTTAAAAAAAGAGAGTTGTGATTACCCTAAATTGGTTTGTTTACCTGTGTTCTTTATCGAATTTGGCTCAAGTATTGACTCCAGGCTGTCTATCAAAATGTTTACTGCCCGACCCGGGAATCGAACACGAAAACCATTACACAGTAGTCGCGCTATGCGACTACTAGACCAATGAGACAACAAGATATTGAACAACTTTTAACAAATGTACATATTTTTCTACCAGGGCGGTAGTTCAAAGCTGTCCGGAAGAGGTGGAAGATTCTGAGGTAGGGGCGACGGCGCCGTCCGCCGAGGAACGGCAGCGGCAGCTCGACGCGAGGCATGAGAATATAAGACTGATCACTGGTATGTGTCATTTTGTATCTTATTTCTATTACATTAAGGTTGAATTTCTTTTGATACTGATTTTATGAAATTGAAGTTCCTTTTTTAAGACCGTCTAAGACTTTCATTATCTTGCTTATACTTCTATGAATATGACTGATGATTGGTATGTTACAATTTCTACTTTATTTTGTACAAATTTAAGTTTAATTTTGTTTAAATTGCTTCTTTATCGTGGAGATATTTAATAAAATGTTCATGGAATTGTTACCTTTTTAAATTTGTATGATCACTGCTTTCTCCGGTATTATGCCTTAAAAGGTTAAAATATTTTTTTATTTTTTTAGTAACCTGTCTGATATTTTTAAATTTCGCCTTTAAATTCTGAATCTGGGCTTGATTTAATTGCTTTTAGAATTCGAAGTAAGCTCAGCAATGCGAACGGTCACAATTTACGTCTTTTGCATGTATTATATTTTTTTTTTATGTGGAGAAAATGCAGTACGAAAAAACCCTTATATGCTGTCTCACTGCTGGGCAAGCGCCTTCTCATTTTGGCTCCACACATCCCATTAAAATATTTACACAGTTATATTATGACTGTATTGCTTATACTCGATAGCTGAGCTTTCCTTGATTCGAAAACACAGATTTAATTTATGCCTTATTGATGCCTGGTTATGAAGATGATAAAGTTATACGTAAAAGTATAAAAAAAAGAAAAAAGAATACTTTTTTATTTGACATATCAATGTATTTTGCTGTTATCACTATGTAAACATCACGCTTAAATGCTGAAGGATATAGGTCCTCTGTTTACCGCAAATTCGGATAAAAGTAGTATACAAGGTCTAACAAAATAGTGCACCATATTATTACAGGTCATCTAGTACATGCATTCAAACATGATCCTTAGCATGTACTAGATAACCTGTGAAAATATGGTGCACTATTTTTGTTACACCTTATACAGCATTTTTTTTCGTGGGAAATTATCAAATGACCCCTCCCGCTGAGGGTGCAGCTGGAGGGAGTGTCTAGACTCTTACTGACTTAAACCCACTATGTTCCTTTGGGAGGTCCCTGTGTGCCAGGGCCAAAGTAACTCTTGTGAACAACCCGCAGCCAGGGCAGACCCTGGCCCTTATGGGCCCCTCCTATGACACCTTATACAGCCTTCCTCGATAAATAGATTATCAATTACTGATAGATTTTTTCACGCGCACTCAAGCAAACAAAGTCTTCAGCTAAGGAAGGAATTCTATAACTCCATTTCTATTAAGCGCTTGTACCGTACAGTATTAGAGCAGATGACATAAAGAAGTTGTCTGGAATACAGCATTGATTTAACTGGCATTTTTACCTAATCCCGTCTCCAGTTTGTTTTGACAATGACAAACATCAATGATTATACATTTTGTTACCTAACAGATGCGACACCGTGGTGGCAAATAGAAGGTGATACAATTATAATAAATGCCTGTTTGCATGACAGCATGTTACGTGACGGTGCGTCGGGCTGAAGGCTGTCCTCTAGTAGTGCAACAAAATTTTAATCTCCTCGACAAAACATTGAAGAATCGCCCTCTATTATATTTATTTATGTAGGTGCCCAACTGGGCAGTTGACTAGGTCAAAAATAAAATACTTTATCATATTCATTTTTGTAAAGCACTTCAAAATTATTTTAGTGTAATTTATCGTTTTGAACTGAAAATTGTTTTATTTTTTTATTGATAAATTAATCGAAATAAGTGTACATATGTAGGCGTGCTGTAAAAAATCGTTTACGTCATAGTTTCTGTTTTCATACAAATGACTAGCGTAACTAGTTGAACACTCAATTCTTATCCGTGGGAGAACAGATCTGTGCCCAGCCGTGGGACGATAAAAAGGCTGATGATGATTTATTACTAGATTTAATCACATGACGGATGAACGGACGTTACATACATGTTATTAAAATTACAAGGAAATTACCGGGATTCCTTATAACTATCACATTTTTGTCTTTTTTCTTTTGTCGACCCAAACAAAACTTGCAAATATTTTTTTTCAAAGAATCTTTAATTTGGATAGCAACAAAATGACGATTATTTTATATTCAGGCGCTATATTCTATTTTCATTATGAATTTGCTACTCGCGTTTAAACTGCTCTTTATTGCTCAATACAAACACCATTTATTTTTTATAGATAAGACCAGGGACAAAATATTCAAATAGGACACTGATTTATAAAGAATTGGCTCAATTTCATCTCGATACTACAGATTTGGACGGCCTTTCGATTGACGCCTAAAAATATATAGCTATGTATTGACGATTTGTTCTTTAAAACTGTGGATTATTTTATATTGTATGTAGAACATAAATGTTTTTATTTCATTGATAAATTATTTTATTAAATGTGATAAAAATTGGAAATTGAATGCCCAAAATTATTAACGTTTACCCCTTATGTGAATATTGAAATGAATTTGCACTTAATCCATTGTATTTATGTATATGTATTTTGATATTGCAGAAAGTGGACTAAAATTGTTGTTCTAACATACATAGAGTATTTACACTGAAGTTTAGAAAAGATTATTTTTTGTTAATGCACATCTTCAAGTTTAATATCCTAAGTACACTTTGACACCCAAAACTTGGCACAGCTTATTAATCTTTTGATCGCCACAGTCCCTTCAGATAACAAGCTAGCCCAGCACGCCACTGTCACGACTAAATGACAGACTTTTAAAGTTCAAAATTCTCGTCTGTTTTAATCGATAAAATTCCGAACTCACTACTATATTGTAAATATTTATAGATAACTTTGCGCAGAGGCAATATCGTAACCGATGAGGTTAATCCGAGGTGCGATTATTGCTAGTTGAAAACTTTACCAATTCTTTGCGTGGTGCTGAGGGCGCGTCTTTCTTTTTTTTTGACGTGGCGGTCAAAAGATTAATAGTCATTATCTTACGAAGGAAGTCAGTGTAAATTCTCTAAAGGAAACTCCACTTTAGCAACACATTGCTGTAGTGTATATAGGTAATATGATTTATATAGTTCGTTCTATTTCCGCAGAGGCGCTAAGAAGTAAAGACAGGGAGCATGCGACATTACTGGAAGAGAAAATGGCGCTGCAGATGAAACTAGTAGGCATTACAGACGAAACGTGGCTCACGTTGCCACATTCAGGTCAGTTGCGTTAGTATCGATGTTTTTATTTTTATTTTATCGATGTTTTGTATCGACTTTTGTTTAGTTTGTTGGAGCTTATTTTACATTTACTTATTAATGTTTTCTTATTGTGTGTATTTATAAACTACTGTGCATTTTTTTAGGCTTTATTCATGTTCGTATAATGTAGTGGTGCCTGTGTGTAATAGCTAATTTCTTCGGAGGTACATTGAGTTGTCCACGTGTTAAAAATTTAGAAACAAAATCTGCAGACTGATAATTTTTATGGTATATATTCAGGTAGCAGTACAGCGTTCCCTGGACTTGTTTTTCCGGACTACGTGCGACTGGCAGCGCCCTCTGCCGACAAGTATGCGCTTTGGCAGGACGTCTGCAAAGTTGTCACCGTAAGGAATCTTTGTACATTTATCGATTTATTTTATATTCTTTGTTGGAGTAGTTTTTCCGTAAGTACTTTGAATTCTGTTTCTTTTTTTAAATTTTTCGTTGTGGTGAACGGAAAAATATCTAACAGTTTATATGTTGTCGAATAATACAACAAGTAAGTATATTTGTACATATTTCCAGGACGCGCTGGAAGCGAGCAGCATGCCGTGGCAGTGCGGCGGCTCCCTCGGCCGCAGCACCAGCTCTGCGGGCGAGCGCCACTCCGTCGCGTACGAGAGCCCCGCCCTGCCGCGCCGCGCCGACACCTTCGCTGGCTTCGACGCCAACAGGCATAGAGGTGGGTTTCATACTGCCGGGGCCAATGATATATAAAAACGATAAAAAACTTCATTATTTCATGTTCAATTTCATGTAAGATTAGTTTTCTTGTGAAGGACGAGTATTTTCGAAAAAAAAAACGATACTAATTGGAAATATACATTAGTATCCAAACTAAAACTCGGTGTTATTTTATTTAAAGATATTTAAGTCTATTGTATCAATTTCAGGTGTTACCTTGCGAATGTCAACGGACACGCCCACCGAGGGGGTAGAACCCGAAGCGGAGTCGAAGCAACCCGAAGCGACCGACCGACCCGAACTGAGTGGGGAGGCAGTACTCAAGCTACAGCACGCGATATATACGCTTACCTGCATCGTGTGGCAGCAGATGACGACCATACATAGGTAAAATGAATTTAATCGAATGTTGATGAAGTTACCCGAAGCGACCGAATTAAAATTTGACTTTTAAGACGAAAATTATATTTTTTACAAAAGAAAATATGAGTATTGAAAAGACCGTTATGAAATTTTTGCCAATTTTTTTTATTAGTTTGTATGATTTAAAAAATGAGTTTGTTGTTGGTACGTTGTCGTCAGCCTGGAGGCGCAGGTGAGCGCGTGGCGCTGGCAGGGCGGCGGCGCGGCGCGCCCCGACTGGTCCGACGCGCAGCTGGAGGAGCTGCGCCACGCGCAGGCGCGCCTCACGCGCGACCGCGCCGCCTTCCACGCGCAGCGACAGGCCGACCACGCCGCCGCCGCCGCCGGTACGGACACCACATACACACCACCACAATCTCTCTCATTTATTTAATACATTTTCTACCTTATCACAACACCGGAAGGTTCATATTCGATTAGTAAAATTTGACAGATTCGAGTAGGTTGACTTGGCGTCTGTACACTACACAACTTCATCTTTTGCCAAGGATATCTAATTTACAAAATTTTAACATTCAAATATTAAAAGCCTATTAGTTGACCTATATTATCTCACCTAACCCTGAGCTAAATCATCAAGCACAGTCTTAACCATGAATGGTGATTAATATTCATTTTTAGAACATGAAGAGTCCCTCCCACACACAACAACAATAACCATTGAATCATTCCTTAAACACACCATCAAACTAATATAAAATAACCAACCATGAATAATGACAATGTCAACTATGACATATTGCAGAACGCCAGCAACTACAAGCCGCGCGACAAGAGCTAGCCGAACAACAGAAAGACGTAGAACAACAACGGGAGAGGCTGTTCAGACAACTTGAGAGGTTGCAGCAACATGGTCAGAATAAACTTTGAAAATCTATATATTTACGTATCTATCGGTTATTAATAATGTGATTAACACATTTTGGAATAATATTAAATTAAAAATTAATGGCACACAAAAAATCTAATCAACATCAGTCTCAGCTAGGCACAGGTCTCCTCTCAAACAGAGAAGTTTTGAGCGTTAATCACGACGCTTGCTCAATGAGAGTTGGTAATTTCAGACTTTCGTCCAGGTTTACTCGAGATGTTTTCCTTTACCTTTAAACAGTCATTGATGTCCAAGATATACTTAGAAAGTACGTGTAACTTAGAAAAAGTTACATTGGTACTTCCCTGTCCTGGAAACGAATCACGACTTTCTGAAAAATCTGATAAAAAAATGTATTTATTTGACAAGTCAAAACAGTATTTTTGCTTTCTAGCCGGAGGTTCTCAAGAAGAAATAGCGAGTGTGGGCACTCTGTCACCAGACTCCAGCGTCAGCGATACCACGCGGCGGAAAGAGCCAAAATGGAGGAGTAAGTTTAAACTAAAAATTACCTTGTAATGAAGAACAGATAATTTAACAAACTTTGTTCTAATTGATAGCTTAAATCGTTCTACGTCGAGTAAAAATCTTCAACCTTTTGATATTATTTAAAAGGATAATAATTACGATTGTACTTTTATCGATAAACCATGCTATTAAACATTAATGACCCTCGAGGTAGAATTTATCATTATAAATGTATACAAGTTCCATACTATCTCCCCAATCAATAAAGCCCCCAAAATTCAATGATCGTGACATACAAATTGACTACCCAGATAACCGCGGCTCGACGGGGTCGGAATCGTCGGCCAGCGCGTGCAGCGTGCGCAGCGGCGTGCTGCCGCCGCCGCAGCTGCTGTCCGCGCAGAACGAGACCAGGGCCACCGTGCACGCCTCCGCCATATCTGTGAGTTGTACCACTCTGTAGGCAACACCAGGGGGTTAGCCAACATGTCTATCTACAATTGTAAACGCTAGCAGAAACCAAAAATTGTATCGATAAATCACGTGGTCATATCGTGATTTGAAATGTCACTTCCATAATTTTTTTTCGTTTCTACGTGCAACTGGAAGGAATTTCAGACTTTTACTAGGTGTACCAGGGCCAATCCGCAATCCCACAGCACCGGCAGACATTCTTTTTTTTGATTTGATTTGATTTAAACCGCCAAACTCTAGATGCCTTGAATTTAAGGCCTCTAATCAGGTGTGATAACTTATCGATGTTTTTTTTTGTTTTTATGCCATAGTATTTTTTTTTATTTCATAGCAAATGGTGAAACAGCAGTTGCCGCTTAAGCTAGCGAGTGGCAAGAGTCAGCAACCACCTCCCGGTTATCACCGACTGCACGAGTCTCCTAGCGAGGTTAGTTATTTGCTACATTATGAATATTTATATTTTGTACCTAAGCAGAAATAGTTGTGGCATAAAGCAATCTTGCAATTTGGGATCGCAAACTTAGGTCATTTTTTTACGATATTAATCAGAAACGAATTGTTTTTGTTTTTAATAGATGTAGATAAAAAAAAATATTTCTAGTTTAAATTTGAGTTTCTTAAACGGAACATCGACATAAGTAGTTACTCTGCTTCGAATATGTTAATTTTTTGGTCTCAATGTGCTAAATAATTTAGAATCACTGTTACTTATTAATTTCATCAAAAAAGTCCACGTATTATTTTAATTAACATTATTTTTATCGACATGAAACCATGAATATTATAATTTTTTTATCAATACATACCGTCGGCTATCGAATCGCGTAAACAATGATGGTATATGTTCGAAAAAATACTTTAAAAGTTGTGTTTTGTGTACAGACGCAAACACATCAAGCTACCGGAAATTATCAATTTTGAACCTTATGGTTCAGCGATAAAGTTGAAAATGTATTAAGGAAATTTGACAGATTGTAGTAGCTTGATGAGTGCTGGCGTCTGTACCTTCCATACATTGTTTAAATAAATAATTTAAAGTACCAAGATTGTTTATGCTTAAATTATTGTGTAGTATATTTCATGAACCCATCAAAATTATCGAGTGAACAGCGAAACAGATCAAATGGTTGGTGAATGTTGCAGGACGTCGAGTTTCCGAACGTATTTTAACACCAATAGTAGTTGTTAAGTAAGTAATTTATGTCCAAGTAGAATTTCGATATGTACACACTGGTATATGTCGTATATGTGTTAGTTTGTATACATATATTGTATATTATATACTGTAGACTGGCGCTTAGATACACACCTACGTATTTTTAATACAGGTTTACTATTTCAGTTAAAGCTACACTCTTATCTTTGTTTCGTCTTGAGGTCTGCAACATTTCATCGATATCGATTGAACACTATAATCGAGAATACGAAAAAAGCCAGACCTTATAAGTTTATAATTTATCTTAACTTCTTATCTATTCTTTTCTCCTTTTATCTGTGGTATCTTTGATTTATACTCTCTTGTATTACCCCCTCATAATTTTTTTTATCGACACGCGTATTTATGAACAAATAAATCGGCTTTCCAAAAATCTTTTAAATATTTTTGAAGAACTAGCTTCCAGCTTACAGCACCAATTCTTTAATCTAGCTTCTAATGTATTAAAGAAAGCGTCCACTCTAGCTTCGATATTTTATACAGTCAAACAGCATATCAATGACGACACTTATGGGAAACTTTCATAGTCCCTCACTCATAGGTCCTCACACGAGTTGTTTAACCGAGTTCAAGGTAGGAAGATTTCAATTCGATTATGTCGATTTTCTTGAAGAATTTTATCGATATGTTTACCGACTGTATCACAGCGCAATCGGCTTCCACAAATTTCTCTTGAGTGTTTCAGTGTGTACAACCATTTTATCTGTTCCGCTTTCGATGTTAGAGCATGCTTGCTTATATTTTAACTTTCTACTGTCTTATAAGGTTTAAGTGAATTAGTTTATCGTCATGTGGCATATTTTTCTAATAAATTGGTAGGGTTTTTTTTTGTATAGCATCTCGCAGTTCTGCCAAGGAGGCTTTGTTCTGCTCAAATGGATGCCAAGAAGGCCTCCATCCAGGGTCAAAATAAAACTTTGAAAGTATTACGAGAGCTCGGCTTAGGGCGTCGCTGGACAACAAGGGAAGAACTGAATCAAATCGATTATTAATACTACCGGGGTTTTTAAAGCTACAGGCTCAGCTCGCGAGCTGGCTAGGGTCGGGTAAATAGGTAGAAAGGAGATAGTCCTATAAATAGCAGAAATAGCCTTATAGTCTGATTTACAAGTCTTTTGTCCATATTAGTTGATCACCACAAGTTAAATATTAAAGACAAATTAATTGTCTTCAATTATTATTTGTCTACATAAAGGCTTTTCTTTCATAAAGATTTGCTTGAGCAAACATTTTTTGATTACACTTTTACATCGATAATGGATAACCTTAGAAAACAATGCAAATTAATAAAGATTAAAAAGAACATCTTAGAACCCAAAAACACTGTACCCAATGATAATAGTGCTCCAAGAGGATTTTGTTCAGTTTAGATCTCTCTTATAATTTATGACTTTATCTATGATGAAGTGAGTATGATAAATATCTATGGTGTTGTGTTACAGCATCAGAACCAAGGTCTAGTGATCCACCACACGCGTACCGGCAGCTCGCCCGCTCCGCTGCCCTCGCAGCAGCAGATCAATAACAAAGCCACCAGGTATAATATTCATCATTCATCATTTTGTAGCTGCTTTCAGCAAGCCATTCATGTACTGAGATAATTTTAATTTAAAATCGATAAGGGTCTTCTCTGCATTTGGTTGACATTGCGTATATAGATGATCTTATCATCATCTCCCGAGCCTTTTCCCAACTATGTTGGGATCGGCTTCCAGTCTAATCATATTTAGCTGAGTACCAGTGTTTTACAAGGAGCGACTGCCTATCTGACCTCCACAACCCAGTTACCCGGGCAACCCAATACCCCTTGGTTAGACTAGCGTGAGAATTACGGGCTTCTGACTACCCGTAACGACTGCCAAGGATGTTCAATGACAGCCGGCACCTACAGTTTAATGTGCCATCCCAAACACAGATATAGATGATCTTATGATTTTTTTTTTAATTATGAGAGCGAATTGGTTAAAATCTAAGTTTCGAAACTTAGTATATACATATGTTAATATTTTTGCAATACTTTGGTCTTCTGCCTCGTGTTGATTAGTCGCAAATACGACTGCAGTGTAAATTGGCAATTTTAAAACAAATCAGCTTGTACGTAACAGTGACAGAAGCCCTCTGCTGACTTAGGATCTTAGCTTTTCTTGGATACAATTCGAGGTTACATGATAATCGATTATGAGAAAACTGTTCGATGTTTGTTACCCTGTACTATATGAACACATCACTTGAACAAGTTGTAACTTTCAGAACGAACACATACCCGAAGCTGCCCGACAAGTTCCGCGTGCGGTCGCCGGACAGCGCGGCGCCGGCGGCGGCACCGGCCGAGGAGGAGGTGATCTTCTTCTGACAGCCGCCGCCCGCGCAGCCGCACACGCGCTCCTGAGACTGCCGCCTCTCATAAGACCTTCCGAATTATGATGTCCTGGTACTTTATGTTCAATTAGATATTTTTTTTCTGTTTTGTTTAATCTGAAGTAAAGGTGAATGGATTTTAATTTGATGTTCATAGTTGACACTAAAATTAGGTAAATTATACGCCATTTTAATAAAAGTTAACCAAACCACAATATAAAACAAAATATTTCGAAGTAGTCTTAACGTGCAGTTTCATTGGTTTAATATGGCTTAAATATGAGAGCGCCTAATTCTATGGTCAACTTATAGCACATAAACTGAGCTATTGCTTTCTCTGTCTTGCTAATGTTACATGACAGTGACAAAGCACAACTTGGCAAGGATTTGGAATTTTTAAATGAGGGTAAGTAAGCCCAGTATGCGTTTAGTGACATCAAATAGTAACCCTATCATAATTTATTTATTTGTTTGGAAGAAATACCCTTGTGTTTATCTAACAGCTCTTGACAAATTAAGTGCTCAGCACTGACAAACAAATTAAGTGCTGAGGACTGTACATTCTATTCATCTTTGCTTGAGATTCGCTAGCGAAATATTTTAAAAGCATAAATATATGTTTTTCCTTCTTTAATATTATGATTCTAACATCTGATTAAATTTTTAACATCAATGGAAATTCTAAAAAAAACGTGTGAACAACAGAGAAGTATCTTTTAAGAATTTAACTAACTTTCTAATATTTTGTCATCAAGACTACTGAAATATTTCAAAATATACAACTTAATACTTAAATTGGTTTTAGTCAACTCTAGTCAGTGTTCTTGACTGACTATTACACGATATGAAGTCTTTTAACTTTACTATCATAGTTAATATTAGTGATGTACTGACTAATCCGGTATCTCGACTATAAATATGATAAAAATATCGACTACTTAGTCGATATTCTAGTCAGTACATCTCTAGTCCAAATAATATCATAATAATAGCGATCGTGTAGAATCGTTTACTCTTTATACATACACATAATTTTATCGATACTAACATTATTCAATAATTATTTTAAATAAATAAAAAATATCAATAAAATATTTTACTAATTCTATTCTTGCAACTTTTAAAAACAATATTATTAAATTGAAGTAATTTGGAATTTAAAGGCAGCTATATTTTAATCTTACAAATTAAAAAAAAACACATTCTTTACTAAGTACAAACAATACGAGCTTGAATAAATTATCACACATTCCATTTTAAACAATTATGATCTCTATTTTAACCTTTTAAAGTCTATTTTACTGCAACAGTATTTTAATTGCAACTTTTGTACTGAGGCATCTATTTACACTGTTCCTTTTTATTTAAATTATTTATACTGAATAGGAAGGTCGAGTGAGGTGAAACTTAACATAATTAGATAATATTAAATAAATACTACATGTAAACTTACTATAACAAAAATTGTGACGAGTTTAGTCGAATACGTTGATTGAAAGGTGAGAATCGACTAAAAATGAGCATGTTTACTAATGTGGTAACAGACTATGCGTTCGCGAGAAAATGTATTTAGACGATGATAGGACAATTCTACTTTGTGTCAAAGTTCAAAATAGTGAAGATCTGAGAGCTAATTTTACGGCTACTGTAATAAGCCAATGCTGTAGAATATATAACGAAATGTATATTATAACCAATAGAACAAAGATAATTAAATTTATTCCAGTTCCCTTTTACTTATAAATGGTTAGTGGCTTCTCCGTATTTTAATCGATACTTAGTCGATTAGTCGAATTAATTCGATGACGTTAAGTCAAAAGTTATGCCGATAATCTATACAGCCAATATGGAAATATCGTTCAAGAAAATAAGTCAACTGCTAACCGATACGATTTTAGTCGATTAACTATTTATAAGTAAACAAGAAACTAATTTAAGGTTTTAACTGTAGAACAATGTCTACACTTAGCGGTCTATAGGTAAATGATAGAAATTGTTATATTAGAAGATTTGGAAAATAAATGAAAATTCTTGTTGTTGAAATCATACATTTGATATATGTATATGATTATGTATTATGTTGGCAACATTTACCAATATGGCGGTTCTCAATCACTATTCCAAAATGATAATAAACTTATTTAATTTAAATAATTAATAGATTACAAAAGAAAAACAGTTTTTACTCAGTATGTATTGGTAAATGCTATCAACGCTAAAAATAAAATGTGTTTGAAAATGGAATTATAAAATTGTTTGTTATGGGACATTTTACATACATTTAACTTTTCGAATCACTTGTTACTCGGTATTTATTGGTTTTCGTGTTGTAGCGGGGCAAGCCTTGATACGACTCGAAAAACAACAGAAACATAGGCTTAGTTAGGATCTAGATAAAGATCTACTTTAAATCTGTTTTTTATACTATAATTACACAGTTTTGCATTTTTCTTATTCAGTTCGGAAAAAGACATTTTATGAAACTTAAACAATTGCGATGTTAATTCATATTAATTTCATAAAGCATCTTAAAATAATGTCAGTTTAATTTATCGTTTTGAACCGAAAATAATTTTTGCTTTTCTATTGATTATATAATCGAAAGAATTATACGTCATGATGTAAAAAATCTGTGACGTCATAGGTTCCGTTTTCATACAAATTGCATAGAGAGTAACCGTTTTTGACAGTTCTATAAAAGTATTGAATATGACTAGTTGTCCACATCCCTACTCTTTTGCGAATGGAGTAGCACTCTTTATCTAATCCTGACTAAGTCTATACATATATTTATCCACTCAAACAATATTATCTCGAAGCACGCTGTTTCAAAACAAATTACATACATTACCTATATAATATTTTCAATAGTAATGTAATAAATAAAAATACGTTTTAATAATAACTGTTAACTGTATATATGTTGGCGTATTTACTATTATATGTAATAGAATGTTATCCGAATATTATGTACTTGTAATTAAAAATTTCGGAGTGGCAATTGTTTGTAAAGGCTAAGGATTATAATGTTAAGAGCTTATTAGCTTCGAATGCTATAAGGCTGCATCCAAGTTGTGTATAAAAAGGGAAGGAATGAATGCGGTACTAAGCCTTTTATTTACCGACATTCAATTGCTAGTCTGCCAGCCGAATTTAGCAGACATACTTTCCTATAAATCCTCGAAATTCGACTTTAAAGTAACCAACTCAAGGTTGAGTTTCCCTCACCAAATATACGCTCGTCTGTTGATTCGGCTGCTGCGATTTATTCTAGGTTTGTGTGCAGCTATTGTGTGTTTAAAGGTTTCATTCGTTGAAACACTGTCTTTGCCTTTTACGGCAGTAGTTCAAATTACTAACAAAATGGTGCGGTCGTGGTACCCCGTTAGGAACGATGTTCCTTGCTTTCGTGAAGAGATAAAAGCTCTTTAGGAAGGAATATTCATATTCCGTATATAGGGTGTTACAAAACTAGTCTAACTACCATATTTTTAAAGGTCATCTAGTACATCCTAAGGATCATGTTTATCACAAAAAAGTTGAATGGCCAAGGGGTCAACGACCGCGTACAATTTGGCGACTGTGATGATAAATTTAATAAAATATGTTGTTGTTTTCATGACTTCTTTGTGGTAAACATCATCCTTAGCATGTTCTAGATGACCTGTAAAAATATGGTGCACTAGTTTTATTACACCCTGTATAACGACTTCCACCAGTCAACATCGACCGCTATATAATGGAAACTTCTTTGTAATATATTAATTTGACAAAAACGTATGATATCCGCACACAACAGTTGTTTAGCTCATTTAGAATACTGTTGTTATTAAAAAAAAAACTCATAAGACTATGTAACTATTTTTCGTGCATTTACTGTAATCCTTTTTACTATTTAGTCTTTAGACAAGGTGATATTTTAAATCTATTTTCTTGTTTAGGAATACCTTTTCATACTGTGTGTATATATATTGACGTTGATGTTTGAACATATTAATCTTAAGATAAATCTTATTGACCGATCAGTGAGTTAGGCGTCTATCGGGAAAATTTTCGAAATCGCAATAAAATTATGCATAAATACTTATTATTCGATACAAAAAAAATGTTTAATGAATTAAGAAAAAGTATATGGCAATTTTAAATTTAGTAGGTTATAATAAAGAGATGTTTTAAAATTGGATTTAGAGTTTATGGTTAATTTTTATTATAATTTTGTGTATGTATATCGTCGGCGTTTCGCCGTAGGTTTGGACTTCAAAACATCATGACAATAAATAAATAATGTTCTATTTTTCTGAACAATTACATGAACCAATCATGTTTATTCTAGTGAGAACGGGAGCTACTACTCACTGCGCTTTATTTTACAAAAAAATGCTTAAGGCCATTGATATTTTCTACTAATATTCAATCAAATTATACGCTTTTTAATACAAATCGCATTCCAATGGCCAGAAAACGATGCATTTAAATAATTATTGTTCCTTAAATAGTATATAATGTTTATCTTATTCATTGGGTATTTTGCTATTATAGACATAAGCATAATATTGCATTTAGATAATTAATTGAAAACAGAATGGGGCTTATTTTATTAGCAATCTATTTACATGCCAAAACTATTGAACCGATTTAAATGGGTACAAAGATAGTCTAGAACCAGAGAAAGGACATAGAGTACTTTTTAACCACGTGCGGGAAGGTATTCCCTCGAGATGCGGATGGAACCGTGTCGAACAGCTAGTATTTTATATTTCGACACATTCTAACAAGATATGTGAGCCTAGCATGGACCTACAGTTTTTATGCAAAAATCATGCAGCAAGCATTTTTGAATGGAATATAGAATTTCTTCACATGCTGCTTAGATTTATCGGGATTTTGATTTTTTTTTTTAATACCACATAATTTGCGTATTTTTCCTCCCCATTTCATTTTTCGTGGGAAATCATCAAATGACCCCTCCCGCTGAGGGTACAGCCGGAAAGAGTGTCAGACTCTTTTTGACTAAAACCCACTATGTTCCTTCTGGAGGTCCTTGTGTGCCAGGGCCACGGTTACTCTCGCGAACGACCCGCAGCCCTGGCAGACCTTTTCATCCCCATCAATTTTGTTTTGAGACAGTTTTTAAGTCTAAAATAGTTATTGTGCGTCTATCAATAGAAGTAGGTAGATGAAGCAGTCTTGCTAGGCTCACTGATTGATACTAAAGAGGTCCCTATTCGTAGCAATGTACGCATATTTACTTTCAAAGTTTAAAATACTTCTAAATTTCAATTTTCTTGAGCTTTCAATGCAAAAGCTTGCATTGCGCCCTAATGTACAGGAACTCAAGTGTCCGTGCCTTCTATAGTGATTACATTCAGTTTTAAACAGCTTTGCTTTCAGATATACTTACTACGTAGTATTAATACGCTCATGACAAAAATCCCTTTGACGGCAAAAATAGAGACAAAATATGACATTTAAACTTGTGTTGATTTATTCTCTTTAAATGTGCCGTTAATACCATGCTAATGATTAATCAGTCAAAGGGTTTCGTTGCCCAGTAGAATACAAAAGCCATCCCTATGTTACATGTTCGATGACGTCACATAACATGTTGACCGTCACATACACGTTACTTTAGTGAGATATAAACCAGTACTTAACACCGTAGCCATTAGGTTCGCTCGTTGCAATATTAAAAAAAAAAACTTATGTAAGCTTTAAAGTATATTTATATTTTAGTTATGAGTTCCCTCCAAAATTTATCCTATTATTTTTGTGGCAACGACAATACACTATGTATTGCTCAAATTATGCTCATTTTTAATCCTTGTACTTATTTCTATAGTGATATTAATATTTTATTCGTGTAACGGACCGTGGTTCGTAATGTTTGACTATAACTTTAATTTGATTGTGTTTTAAATTGATCTGTGAGGATTAGCGGGCGTCGCCTGCCTTGTATTTAGAATAGATGACAGAAATAAACATTTACCTAGTATCATTTATGTGTTTTATTTTATATAGAAACATAATAAACAATGGCAGTTAACGAATGTTAATATTGAAACACTCAGTGTTAGTATGAACTAATCTTTGTAACGAGACAAGAAAATGGCCCACTTCAAACCGGCGGAGGAGCGACTAGACGCGTGCAAAGCGAGTCGCGCGCGGTTTGCCAAGCTGTAACGAGAGCAGACGTGCGACCGCCGTTTTCAACCGTATGCCATACGAGTTAAGGTTTATTTTAAATCGATTTCTTTTCTCCGTCGGTTTGCGTTGAGTCTGTCGTTGCAAAGACTATGCTCTTAAAATTTAAATTATAATTTGAGTAGATTTCAACAAACCAACAATTCGAGTAGCAATCACAAACATTTTCTTGTATTATAAATTCAGTCTTACAAAATCATGGCACCTCTTGCCTGAAATGTATTGTTAAAATCTACTCAAGATGTTTTAATTAATTACAAACTTTAAGGGCCAGTTTCACCGGTCACGGATATCAACTATCTGCCAGATGAATAAAAAAATGGAACAGAATTTGTATGAAATTATCTGCCAGATAAACTATCTGGAACTTATCCCTAACTGGTGAAACTGGCCGTAAAGAAACTTCAATTTTGCTTTTATATTGGCAGGTCAACAATAAAGTGCGTTATAAAATTGTATATTAACTTCATACAATATTGGACTAGGGTTACATAGATTAACAGTAGTGCTTTGTATTTGTCCTATGTAAAATTTGTGAATATTTAGTTAACTTATGTATTAGAAGAGCAGTATTATTTATTAAAAGCATCTGAGAACACTGGGCGGGTACAAAACGCCTAAATACATGAAAAACAATATCCAAGGGAATTTGAACCTTAAGCGACAGCAATTAAGATCCTTTATTATTGTACTG